>OX155657.1:5017500-10017500 GCA_944567765.1 Carterocephalus palaemon
ATTTATAAGAAACTTGATCATACAGTTTTCATTTGCACAATGTCACTATAGTTTTGAGACTTGATTCTGGCATCCACGCGTTAAACACCCCACCCCATAATCTACCAAAAGAACTTCAGTCTGCTATCATCTCGACGTTTTCGCAATAGAGTATAAGTATTACAACGAAATGAGTACAATCCAACCAGGACCCTATGTATTTATGTACCTATTCTAACTTATATAAATAAATATAAAAATCATCTCTTATTGGCTTTTAATCGATCATTGACGCATGTACCCAGTGCGGGAAACATAAAAATTTCTTTCGCCACCTCTTACTTATTTAAATAAAGAACACCCGAATAGGCATTACGACAAAATGTAAATGACATTTAAAAGTTCACCGTGGTTCAACGCTCGGATTTCATAAAAAGCCTAAAATTGGAGATACTGACATATAGAGGCTGACCCATAATATAAATTCAGCGATATCCAAAACACGTAAGTGTATATCACCATAATGAGTTTGTTGTGAAAGGATAGCCTTGATTTTTTAATTAATTACTAACCCGCACTTGTTTACTGTGTTATTCTGCGGACAAGATTAAATATTAAACTATCTTAAATGTAATTTTAGAATAATAAAATGTTAATATAGCTCGGTCAAACGTATGTGATCTGTCGAATTAAGCAACGACGGGCGCGGTCGGTTATTGGTTATTGGTGACCGCTAGTGGAAAATCATTTCATGGAAGCTACCGCGCATCGGAGGGTTGTTTTCAAAAAAGCCTTAACCAGACCAAGCCAACCGCTTGACAACATTCGACACTGAGTTGGCCACTAACCCGTCACCGATTCGCATTGGAGCAGCAACAGATTCACTAACGCAAGGCTAGCTGAGACGATCTAGAACTGTAGAGATTTGAACATTAATACAAAGATAGACGTATCACCAATCACCATAATATGGTACTTTGCGGACGCGAAGTATGATTCGCAAGAACGTCCGGCCGATGATTTGAATTTTTTTATCAGCACAAGGTGTCTCTTTTCCCTCTCAATATCTGTGTGGAGACAGGGGTGCGCTGTCAAGTCTGCTCACGTACTCATAATTTAGCTTAAAGTAAAGACAAACAAAACCTAATCGCACCATGTCACACGGCTCATCTAGCCAAACGCGTGGTTCGCACGGACGACTTAGCCGAACATTTGGAAATTCCTTCTGCCGTGCACCATCTATGCTCGACTGTACGTTGTTTCATAATAACTCGCAACAGCACACTGACCACACTGAGATCTATGCCTTCTTAGAGGCCATCAAGCCTGGGCATGCACTCATAACATAAACGAGCCATTTTAAATACAAACACCAACTAATCGTAGCCTGTCACACAATTGTAGAATCTAGCCAAACGCGTAATTCGCACGGACGTTGCAGCCAAACATTTGGAAATTCCTTCTTCACAAGGCCGTGCACCAACATCTGTGCTCGACTGTACTCAGTTTCAAAATAATAAGTGCATCGTGAGCCTTGATTCTCATGCGATAGCGAGCCGACAAGCCGGCCACACTGAGCCACTCGCCCCAGAGGCCGGCACGCCTGCGCACGCATCGATGAAAGTGCCGGAACAGTCTATGGCTTTCTATTGACCGCGCATCACTATCTCCACACAATTGCTCGCCAACCTTCCATTAAATCGGTTTAAAGTGAGAGTTCTTGGATTTGAAAGAATAAAATTGTGACTGTGGTTTATACCGGTTTCTGTGAACCTGTGTCAAATTCGATTGTGGTAGTGAGACAGCAAATTTCCATCTACCGTCCGTTGCTATTGTTTCGGGATATCACAATGGATCAAAGGTAATTGTGTCAATTATATGGCTTGAATCTGCAGTGTCCTTTCTCTTAAGCTCCGATTAACAAAACTTAGGCAGTAGCATTATCATGAGGGCACATAATCATAACGTGCAAGTAGAAATCCAGTTTAGCAGGTCTCTTGAATAAGTATTTAGAGCTTGTTATTTCCGTTGTACGTGTGTAACAGTTTTATTTAATTTACGTATTCTACTATGGCACTTCACTAGGAGTATTTGCGCTTTGACATGCGATCGCTGTGTATCTGTATCTACGCTACACCACACTACAAAGATACGTTGCTATGGTAGGAAACTGGATGGATCCGTTAGGAATAGTTAGGATTGTTTGATGTCGAAAATAAATAGGCGATTTCATACCCTTGGTTGTTTAAACGGAATGTACCGTTTATGGGAAGACCTCTGATCAAAACGGGCTGTTAATGGTGAGATACATGTTTTCTATAATTATATTTATAGAAATTATCCAGTAACAATCCGATATTGACAGTTTATCCACAGTCTAAATTACATAGTGGTCCGGCAAAATACACATAATTTATTATTGTCAATGTTGTCGTCCTCATTTAACATACCGGTTGCTTCGAACAAGTTGAGGAAAAAGTCATAAAAAAGTAAATTTCTACAAATAAGTTAACAGACTAGAGACAACCGACGAATTACTTACAAATTTTGGCTAAGGTTTTTAATTTAGTGATCGATTGACCTTGACATAAAATTAAGGCGAGGAAAAATACCAAGGTAAAATCATAATTTAATAAAACACCTAAAATTATTAGTTATCATAAACAGGTTACATGTAATTAGACACTCACAACACGGGAAATGCGGAAACGAAAACACCTGTAGGAGTCGATGTTTTTTGAAGCAATTTAAAACGCGTAAAGATAAGCACGGTAGGTTTTCGAGTACCTATACATATAGAAACATGTAGAAACAATTAGCTTAATCTTTAAAAGAAATATCAAGTATAATAAGTCCCATATTCCCAATTGTAGACCGACACCGTATAAATAACATATTCCAGCAAGCAGAGTCGGTACGGACTCGGAATTCAATTATAATGGAAAGTTGATGTCTGCTCAAACCCGACTGCTGACGTGCCAAGCTACCTGTAACACCTGTCAGAAATCAGTTCAAACTCTTATACAATAAGTTACGAATACCCACTAGCAATGTTCAACATTACAGGTCTAATATATAATAGTTTCTAACTCACGCAATTTTCTGGGTGCACGCTTAGCGCCATGTTGGTTTAATAGAGCAAATGTTTCCTACTTATTACCTATTATTATTATTATATTTACTATTCACTAAGTTTTAAACTCTACTCTTAAAATCTGACCAAATAACAAAAACTAACAACACGACATTTAATAACAAAGAAAATGATTTGCATCGAGCTTTCGAGTGAAAGCATGGTTGCAACATTAGGTTCCCTCAAAGTTGCAATTAGCCTATATCTATTAACACAAAGGCCTATAGGTCACTGACCTGAATTATAAGATTCTCTTCAATTTATTTAGCTCATGTTACACATGACCACAACCACAAGTGTATCCTCATAATTTTATCTTGACAGACTAAAAGAAATAGAAAGATAGAAATCATTTAAACTTTACATTACAAAAATTTAAGATTTAATCTACGTTAAGTAGGATAAATTATAAATACCTATATCAAAATTATGTAAACTCACTTGGTACCATAGTAGGTACATTAATAAATTTACATCAATCGCTGATGTGGAACTTGACCTTTTTTTTAAAAGAACCGTTTTATAACTTCTTGAACAATTAGATGCAACAATAATTAGCAATCATTACGCTCACATTAGATAATAATCAGATTATTAATATCGATTACTTGTTTATTTGTAAAGTTCTCAGCTATAGCCTACATACAATCTCTATCCAGGTTGCAGTGGCTTACAAATTAAATGAATAAATATGGCATTATGAAGATGAATACTGTCTCCACAGAGTCTCTCAGTACTCTATACTGAAAAGGTTGCGTTGCGGTCCGCTGAATTTAAAGTTGAACGGGTACAATGGGACTATCACGGGTCTGGTCAGAATGAATAGATTCTTTTTAAGCTCATATTCGCTCGGGAGCAACACACAGCAACCTACTGCTACAGCTGTAGTAGTAGGTAACCAATACAGATTGGTGGTGGCATTAGTGGCCAATCCAGTGTCTTCGACAAGTCTTAGTGGTTGTTTTACAATTGAAAATAACCAGGACCGACAGGGTGTCCGAAGCACGGATGCGCCCATAAAAATGTTGTCATCCTCATCATTCCGACCACGCTCGACGTTGCTTACGTTTAATAAACGCAAGACAAAGGGCTATCTATATGCGCTTCTATGTGCCTTTATCTATTAGGTATTGATCAGGTTTAAAAAATATTAGTTTGCTAGGGAAGTATACGGCAATGAACGGCGAGCATTAACATGAACACGAGACAGGCTGTAACACACTCGCTTCCTGTCAATCCGGATTCCACGTCATTAGATATCACGTTACAACAACCCGACGGGTTTCTGTGTGCCCGTGTGCAACATGAGTGTCCACTGAGACAGCAACTTGAAGAGATGTGAACTTAGGATCACAATATTTGTTTAGGAAACCTACACTGAATTGTGAAGTGGACGGAGGTGATCCATTACTTTGTAATGATGACGATACCTTTCTATGAAGATTTTTCATAACTGGGTATCGAAAACACAATCACTGGTTAGTGTATTTTGACGTGATAACGTCTTATAAATTGATGGACAGCGCATATGAAAAAGTATCCCGTTCCGCCTGAGTGTTTTTATTAAATTAATTTTTAATTTTATTAAATTAATTTTACACACGACAGCATTGGCGGTTCCATGGCTCCGAAATAGGGAACTTTCAAAATAAATATATAGACTTGTCTGTTGTCTGTTATCTTTGTATTTTCAATTCTCCTTTTTTGTATTGTATAAAATAATGATTATGACGTTAGGTATCACGTAAATCTATCGTCCGTAAACCGAATTTACAGACAACCAGTTTTTTTTTTTAACTCAATACGCTTGATTAAAGTTACGATACTACTCGCGCAAATTTTTTCTTTTCATTGCTGACTTAATGTTTCTATGGTCCACTTGTATGATCAGACAAATTATAAATAATTTACAGCTACCATCAAGAAAAGAATAAACCACACATTGCACAATCCATCGGAAGATACGCAAGCCTTCAGCAAGCGTCGTTCCGTAATCCGCAACCGCTTACAGCCTAGTTGTGCAAAGGTCCAACGTCTCCACTTGATTCTAAATAGCACGAGTCAATAGAAATTGAGAGTGTCGTCCATGATTCGGCGTTACACAATACACATATGTATACTGCGGTAGCTCTAACCATTCAGCTAACAGGCGTAGTAGACATTGCTTTCACGCACAAGGAAGGACATCTATAGATGCTATGCCTGCTGAATTGTTTATTTTAGCTTACATAAAGTGAAGCAATAATTAATGGATGCGAGTGGGTATTAAATTTAAGGTCGTCACCGTTTCATCACCTTATGTACATCATACATTCAACAACCTTTCTGTGAGTTATTGAAAAGGAAGAGAATCAATCGTTCAGTGTCTACTATCCTTACATTCAACTTTTACTGCCGTTTAATACTCATCAGTCTTTATAATAATACTAAGTAGGCACTTAGTAGTTTATATTCTCTCTAATCGTATAATCTTCTACGGTCATACATTAATCTTCACATTAGGCAAAATGTATGTCATCTGGTATTTTTTTACAGCTTTTACTTGAGTGATTAACAATTAGTATATATAGATTTTTTTAAAAATGCCCATTAAAGGATTATTTGAGGAGTATCAAAAGTTGTAATGGATGTACAAGTACTTACTTATTAAAGCTAGAAAAATATAAAATTATTACTAAGATTTCAGAATATCAACTGGAATATCGAGTTAAAAAATTTTAGTGGGTACGAAATCTAGTAATACCTGAGTAGGTACCACACGCTGGACCGTCCACGTAGGCCACCCGAACAAGACCACTGACCCAGTTGGCCACGCGTGTTGGTAGACGCGCGGAATTAAAATCGAGATTTCGACCGTGTATCAGTGAATGTAGGTACCTACTGCGTGCCTCGCCTCACGTAGATGCCTCGAAAAGTTTAATTGTGTACCGTTGTTGCATTATCCAATGATTGAGTAATGATCATTTTATTTATCAAGCATTTGATGTCCTGCACAGGTTAGGCATTTATAACTTACTAATGACTGCTATTCATTCTTCATAACGAAGAATCCTTATTCACATGCTTTCACGATATATATAAAGGTTTCGTACTTGTATACAATATCTAACGCAGTTTTGTTGGTATAAAATTACAATCAATGTATTTTTTTTTTTCTATATTACGAATCCAACAATACGAAAATTCACACAATGTAAGTTAGACAGCACTAAGATAGTAGAAGGCCGACCTTGTGATTGAAGGTCACCAAGAAGAAAAATATTGGTGAAGATACTGGAGAGCCCAAAGACAGCCTATATAGGATAAAAAGTATATCAGAATACGTGTAAAATATTGCATATGTTTCTGAGGTTGTTTGTGGATGGTTATCCAGATTTATATGACTTACTTTATACAATCAGGTGTTGTTTAGATAAGTCCTTTATGTAAGAAACTGGGTTGATGTTAACTCGTTCACGTTTGACCATTTCCACAGTTGGAGGTCATCCATGCGCAAATGGTTGAGTATAAATAATTCATTGCGGCGATCACCAGTTGCCATACGGTATATTGGCACAGATCCGAGTTTGCGTTGAAATGTCTTCATAGCATCCATCGTTGTCGATAGCGAGAATCCTAAAACTAAACTTCACATATCCTTACTGTGGGATGGGAAAGTGTGTTTGTTGGTTTGCCCTTCTTCACCGCCTCAACGGAATGACGGATCGACATGACTTTTGATCCTGGAAAATTTCACGGTTACCGTGAAACGGACAAAATACTGAAATAATCGTTCAATTTTCAATCGATAGTTAACTATCGATCTATTTTTAATCCATTGATGGCTATCAGTTTATGATCGGCCGGATTGCGGTGAAGCTAGATTTTGAGAAGAGTTCATCTTTGGTGTAGCTTGCGGTTGATACAGGCTACTTATTATATTTTAAAACATGCCTGGATGGTAGAGGTAATTCTGCACGTAAAACGATCTAACGCAGACGGAGTCGTGAGGAGAGCTAGAGTTTTTATAAATCTTCGGTCACAAGTTACATAATTTAATTATGTTCAGCACGAGTCATCTTTTGGTGAATCCATTGCTAAGTGTCATAAAGACAATGGCGGCAGTTTGATAAAAAATATCCCAGATTTTTGTTTGTAGGTATATTTGTTGTTTATTAACATCTCAGATGGTCTGAGATTAACATACATAAATCGAACCCAAATTTTGGTTAATTCTGTGATTTGTCCGAGATCCAAAAGTGGTTACACAAGCTTAAATTGGTGATCGAACTACCTACCACTGAACTAGTGTATTCTCACCCGCGGGAGGTCTAGAACATGCTCCAATGTGGATTAGTGGAGGGGACAGTGGCCAACCCAAACAGGGGTCAGCTAGTATTTATATATGAACGATTAATCATGGCATGTCCTTAATATTTTGCTAAACCTATATTGCCTTCATCTGGCGTTGCGCTTGTACAATGGAAATGTAAAATGTTTTCTTCACATAAAGCTTTAAAAATACCGTACATAATCCGTTCTGTTCGTATTATTCAAATGTATTCTTTGTAAACAAGCCCAGTATGGTGTGCACGTAATAAGAGCGCTACTGTGTTGAATAAGCCTGAAAATCGCTTTGTTTTAAACATAAAGTAAATACGTAATCGTTCACTTTTTGTATGTGGCCAGCATTGAAGATTCCTGTAACATATTATGAACATCAAACGAATGATAGTGAACAATTCTTCTTTCATATTAAAAATCTTCAAGCTTGTTTGTTCAATTTGTACTGATTATACGTAGATAGGAATTATAATTTCGTTGTTTTCGTTTAACACGGTCTCCAAGATACTTTTTGCCGCCAGTACCGAATCTGCACCTGATGCGGTTCCAGTACGACCCGCAGTGCGATACCTCGGTCAAATTCAACGATCGATTCGAATTTTACGAAAAGGTAATTCAACATTATTAGATTTAGTCATATCCTTCATTTGAAACCATGAAACTCGGCACAAGTTTAGACAGCTAAAAATCAGAAAGTTGCCAAGGATATCAAGCTACCAACCGTCGGATTGCAAGACTGTTTGCGAAAACGGAGTTCCATTCCAAGTACATCGCACCACTGCGGCCAACCGGTCACCGCCACCCTTATTACTTAACTTGACAACAGTAAGCGTCGTGAAATTTTTGCTCCATTCTGTCAAAATAATGACCCGAGTAAGTAAAAATATGTATTTATAAATAACTATCCGGGATTCGAACCACCCACCCAGAACCCACGGTCTGGTAGTCCGGGTTAATCACCACATGTCATGGAATCGTCATATCTTTCAGTCTATGGAATCAATAAGTATAAAATTTATTATTATTAGACATTGATTAATAAATTAATATTTAATAATTTATTAATTATTTTATTGTACATCATTATTAATTAATTAATAATATAGTTGTATCTACCGTCTCGCTAATACTATTCCTTTACATTAATTCCATAGAAATTGTTAATATCAATATGACTATTTATGATTTGATACTTGTCAAATCATAAATAGTCATAGCTAGCAAAAACTTCTAGGAATATGTAAATATCAATTAATTCTATGTTTCTGGCTGGGTATACAGTACTACTAGTCTTTGTTTGTATATCCGTTAACCTACAAAATATGATCGCAGAATACGTGAGCGAAAATTTTTGACTCGAATGTCACACAGCACATTGTAAAGAGTTAATTGGTTTAGTGAAATCTCTTAATGAGAATTTCTTATGTGTGTTGTGTGTGTATGTTGTTTAAAAAAACACACTGACAAGTGCTGCCCAATAACGTATTGTTAATGTTCAGTTCAATTAATAAATGCATTTATAAGATACGAAAAATCATAAGGTTTTTAGGTATCCTGTTGTTTAGTATCATCATAGAGTAAGGACAGTAGTCCGTGGTATAATCTAAAGTGAAAAATAATAAGTGTTGATTTTTATAAGATTCTGAGATGTGTCTAAATTGTTTTAGATTTTTTTTTATACTCGTATCCATCTATAATACATATATTGTTTAAGCTCGCAGCTTAGCCGACGACGGCCGCCCGGCCGGGGGCAATGTTTGCTGGCCACTACACTGTCCACATAACAGTAAACATTAGTTTCCTGTTCCGAGCCGCAGTGGCTATCGGAAAATCAATACAACTAACTTCTGTAGTGTCTGTGTTTATTTCCCGATTTGACTTGGCCTACCAGCTACTGTTACTGCCGTGTTCCGAGGTTACGGCTACAATCCAAGCATTGACACATGTTTATTTGACAGATATTTTTAGTAAAAACCATATTAAAGCGAGTAACAGCTTATTTGACCGCGGGCAAGTGAAAGTGGGTACACCGAGTCGCCATAACAATTTTTACACCTTTACTTTTGAATATTTTATCAATAGACTAGCGAATCAGAAGATATTTATTTTCAAACAAAACTATTCCCTTTATTCATAAAAAAATTATGAACCGTTAAATAAGTTCAACATTCATTTCATTCAAATTCAATTTAGAATATGACAGAAATTGACAAAACACATTATAATTTGTATGATAAAGCCCTTTTACCTCTTAAAGTGGAACTAACAACAAACTTAAATTAGCAATGAACTTAAACTACATAAACTAGGTACAGTGTCATGCGTGAAAAAAGGGTTATGCTCAGCTTATTGCCATTCTCAAGGCTGTTGATTTTCAGCGCAACCTTTTCCCGAGTTAGTTTGTTAGTCGCATGTGGTATACTACTTGAGCTTACCTTTACCTTAAAGAAAGTGTAGTGTATGCGATCTATATATAATCTGTTAAACATGACGTTGTCTCGAGCACACGGGAGTGACGTAAACAGTCACGTATTAGCCACGGGCGAGAACGGACGTTTGCTGACGCACTGGTGTGGTAACGAGCCAATTAACGTACCCTTTATGACAAGGGTGACACGGAGCACTACATATGGCGACGAGAATAAAAGGTTAGTGGTAAATTAAAAATATTAAAAATATTTTTTCGAAGTACGAAGAGAGGAAGGTTGAATAAGTATGTAGGTACATAAATAAAATTGGATGGTCTAAGAACTTTATGCATTGGATGTTTATTACTTTAGGATTGATTGTTAAATTACTGATGGATCAACATAAAATAAATATACATACCTCTGTCCATAAGGATCCCGATTACCTAATCATCGTGTCGCGGCATTGCTATGCGGTAGGCAGGTATCGCGGCAGATTATTGTAAACAATTTATTACAGTTTTTATTATTCATAAAATTGAGTTCGAATTCCTAGTTGTTCTAGTCAGTACTTCAAATGTATCGCGACGAACAATATACACTTCGCCTCATTTGAGGTGGGACATTGTGCGCGCTCATTACAAAAAAAAAAATAGGCTACTCTTACAAACTCATGTATGATTCGCGTCCTACTCTTCACTATAACGCATCGCACTCAGTGAACACTTAGAATTATGTATCGTGTAGGTATGTAAGTTACATATCGGCGGCAGGGTGAAATTAGGTGGTCGAGACGTTAAGTTCTATAAACTATTTAATTTTCTTCAATAGAAAATTACATTTTAACTTATTACTAAACTAAATCTAGAGTGGTGAGAGACCCGTCCAATGTTAGGCACGGAATGTCTTGTTCGTGGGACCGCTACGCGACCACGCGACCAATCGAATTGTCCGTACGTAACATGTATGTAACCGCCATTGTTTTCCAATACATTACAACTACTTACCGTAAACTGTGTGGTGGTTTTATATTGTTTTGAGTAATATTATACCGGAACAACAGCGGCAACACTAGTTATGCTATTATTTATTCGAGGCTATGACTTTAGTAATCAATAATTTTAATGAATTACAACTAAAGCTGGTAATTTAATAAGCCATACCTAACGGTACTAAGTATTGACCTAGATAGGTTGATTTCTTGTATTTATTTAATTATTAGAGTTAAGGCATCCCAACAACATTTCACAGATTATTATACGAATTACATTAAATGGTGTTGTGTGCCAGAGTGAAAATGTCACTTACAAGGAAGCACAACTTACACAGAGAACATGCATATTATATTATAAAAATAAAAAATAAAATAGCCCTTTATTTCCATGAAAAATAATACAAGCACAATAATTACAATTTTCGTTACACAAATTTCACAAATACTTTTAATTTCAAAAATAAAATTTTATTTATATTTACCTAGTTATAATAAAAATTTAAATTTCACAAATACCTATGAATTTCAAAAAGAGTAGGTAGGCTCTTTGTTGTATTACCTGTGTTGTATTTCATTCCAATACATAATAAAAAATACGCTTTATAAATAGATTGAATTTACAGCATTTTTTATGTAAGTTACTACAAAAAACTCGTTGCCTTTGGCCAAGGCATATTATATTAAGTTATATTATTATTATATAAGTTTCAAGTAGACAAGATGATATAGGCTCTTATTTCAGTGATAACAAAATCATAAATAAATAAATTGTATCATAAACTCATAACCAGGTACTTACACCTACCTGAAGGATTGTTCTTAAAGGGATAAAACGTATAGATTTTAATCCGTACTGTGTGAAATGGATTGCCTACCTGAAGAATTGCTCATATGGGTGTAAAACGAAAAGATTTTAATCTGTATTGTGGACATGTGTGACATGTAACATGGATACAGATACTCTTCGGGGATCATCGAGATGAAGGGTACCTACATATCCTATGTTTCTATTAATTAATTCGACTGCAAACATTTGTTGCTAATATGAAGCAATTCATCAATTCTATTCATCCTTTAAGTAATATATCTGAGACTACGCTGCGCGGGGCCACCCACACCGCTTTATTTTATAAATGCATTATTTTCCTTAGACGGACATTTTAAATTCGTTATTGGTATGTTTTGAATGGAATTTCCGATTTTAACAATTTGTATTTTACAGGTATTGAAACGGTCTTTAATAAAATATCATTTAATGCGATAAGGACTGATACAGAGGTATGAATAATGTGGTTTGATTATATTGAGCAAATTATATCAACTTTTAAAATGTAAAAAAGTTGTTATAGTGGCATAACTACAGTAGTTGGATATATGGTATCGCGACACTTTTGTAAATAATGAGGTGTCTGCAAAGTCGTAGTACATTATTTAATTTTTATTCTATCATCAATAGTTTTCGCAGATAGCAAGAATATGTTAGGTAGTACGAACCTATAAATCGTGCGTGATCGTGTGTAACTGGTAGTACGAACCTACATGAAATTGTGAATCGTGCGTGATCGTGTGTAACTGGTCGTACGAACCTACATGAAATTGTGAATCGTGCGTGATCGTGTGTAACTGGTAGTACGAACCTACATGAAATTGTGAATCGTGCGTGATCGTGTGTAACTGGTCGTACGAACCTACATGAAATTGTGAATCGTGCGTGATCGTGTGTAACTGGTAGTACGAACCTACATGAAATTGTGAATCGTGCGTGATCGTGTGTAACTGGTAGTACGAACCTACATGAAATTGTGAATCGTGCGTGATCGTGTGTAACTGGTAGTACGAACCTACATGAAATTGTGAATCGTGCGTGATCGTGTGTAACTGGTAGTACGAACCTACATGAAATTGTGAATCGTGCGTGATCGTGTGTAACTGGTCGTACGAACCTACATGAAATTGTGAATCGTGCGTGATCGTGTGTAACTGGTAGTACGAACCTACATGAAATTGTGAATCGTGCGTGATCGTGTGTAACTGGTCGTACGAACCTACATGAAATTGTGAATCGTGCGTGATCGTGTGTAACTGGTAGTACGAACCTACATGAAATTGTGAATCGTGCGTGATCGTGTGTAACTGGTAGTACGAACCTACATGAAATTGTGAATCGTGCGTGATCGTGTGTAACTGGTAGTACGAACCTACATGAAATTGTAAATCGTGCGTGATCGTGTGTTAGGTAGTACGAACCTATAAATCGTGCGTGATCGTGTGTAACTGGTAGTACGAACCTACATGAAATTGTGAATCGTGCGTGATCGTGTGTAACTGGTAGTACGAACCTACATGAAATTGTGAATCGTGCGTGATCGTGTGTAACTGGTAGTACGAACCTACATGAAATTGTAAATCGTGCGTGATCGTGTGTTTAGGTAGTGCGAACCTACATGAAATTGAAAATCGTACGTGATCGTGTGTTTAGGTAGTGCGAACCTACATGAAATTGAAAATCGTACGTGATCGTGTGTTTAGGTAGTGCGAACCTACATGAAATTGAAAATCGTACGTGATCGTGTGTTTAGGTAGTGCGAACCTACATGAAATTGAAAATCGTACGTGATCGTGTGTTTAGGTAGTGCGAACCTACATGAAATTGAAAATCGTACGTGATCGTGTGTTCAGGTAGTGCGAACCTACATGAAATTGTAAATCGTATGTGATCATGTGTTTAGGTAGTGCGAACCTACATGAAATTGTAAATCGTACGTGATTGCGTATCAGGCAGTAAATGCATTATGATACTAGTTGACTGTATGTAGATGTGGGGATGAATTAATAATATACTGTAAACTTGTAGTTACCAAGATTTACTTCAGTTCTAGGTCGCCCCATATCTACCTACCACGAAAATTACAAACTTATTGCCAGCTCCGGAAAAGCTGAATTTCGAAGGAGACAACGCTACAGTTGCTTTAAGATTTAAGCAATGGAAAAGATGATGGTCACCAGGTTATTTCCCTTTTGCACAGGATTCGTAGTGGGAATACCAGACAGGTCTGTCACCTTTCCTCCTCTTGCGCGGCGCTGTAGGCACTCCTGCGCTGAGGGAATTCGGAATAAGGGGAGATCCCCTCTATCCGGGAAATTGCTCCAGGGGTAAACCCCGTTGGTGACTTCCCCGCTGTTGAGCGTGAGAGCCAGTCGTACGTCGCGCACGCGACTAGCCGTATGTCACGAATTCCCCCTAGATGGTCGGAGGGAAGAAGGTCCAACAGCTCTCTATGTAGCGGTCGGCCTTCAGGGTTGCGCGCGTGCAGCGGCGCTGTCCCTCTTAGGTGAGGATGTGGCCCATTGTCGGCGCGGTTATACATAACACGTCCAGCCTGCTGTCGCGCGCTATCACCGCGTTCCGGACGTAGCGCCCCGCTCCTGTGATTTCTCGCAGGGCGAGGCTGGGCCTGGAGACGCTTGCGCTGCGTGGCGCCGCCAGAGCATACCATGCTGGCGCCGCGTACGTACTCTTAAGCCTAGATCGGATATAGCACTTGTAATGGGAATACCCGTGTCTGCACAAGATGCATCGTCGGACGGGCGCATTTGATGCGTCGTGTTACAGGTGCGCTAGGCGGTCGCGGTGCTACGGTGACAGCTGCAACAGCCAGTGGTTACAAATGATTGGATAATGCCTACCTACTAAAGAAAAGTTACATCCTGAAAAAGTCCAAGGTGCAGCCGAGGACGGTGCACGATCGACCCTCACTAAGCGGTCAACTACCCGACCGTGCCTATAAAAAGCCAAACGCGGCCAACGAAGGGTATGGTTGCTCAGCCGTCGAAGGGTAAGGTTGTCGGTACCTATGCTATGTGTCGGAAACTACGCTGCTTTGCTGTAAGTACGTTCCATATTTTAAGTAGCACAATTTGATGCTACAATTAAAGGTAGTCCCTCACTCTTACCACTTTGTGGTATGCAAATGTCATAGTAGGTAAATTAATGGGTCACTTAGATTATGCTGTCAAAAAAAAAAAAAAATCAACAAGTTTTGTATAGGTTCGGATATCTTATTATAAATTCTAATACACATTCCGTAGGCATTGCTTTGGAGGCCTGCATTTTGGGAAAGGCCTATGTCCGTATCAATTAATGTCTATTTTATACTGATATTTTTCTTTACTCAATACCTTTTTGTGACTTATGTATTGGGATAGGGCCATTGTAATGGTGATAGAAAACGGCACGCCGAGTATCCAACACTTTTGAAGGATGGATGTAGTAGTAAGGAATGTACTTACTCGTCGTGAGATAGGTACCTAGCTCATTTATTTCTAGTTGTTTCATAAATCTACGAGATCTACATATGGATTTTTAGAGCGATACTTTATTAAATAAAAAATAAATAAAAATCATGGACCCTAAACTGGGTACTGACCTGTGCTATGGGTGTCGGAGTCTCATATGCATGTATGGACATTTTAAAAACATGCTTGAATATATAGTATCGACATCCGGATGGTGTAACATGCCAGTTTACAAGATCGAATACAATCTTAGGCTTTGTGAAAACACAACTAGAAACCTAGTACTTCCTACTGACTGCAATTGCGACTATATAGTATATGATATCCGTTGATGACTAATCCAAAAAACAATACTCATTATATTACAAATACGCCACCAACGCATCAAACGCGGCGCGTGTCGTGTTTATGTCTGACATGAAGCGACTTGCTGACGGTTGCTGGCTGGACTGTTACTAACGATCTGATCAACTGGTGTCCTTCATAGGTTTATAATACTTAATAGATTGGCAATGCGAAAAGAAAAATAACATAGATACTCATATTATGTTAGAGCGAAAAAGATAAGCGAGACCATTGCGTACACGCTATCAGCCGGTATAAGCCCAACGTCAGTTGTAAACGAAACAAATTTTATTACTGAACGATTCGTGAGTGTCTATATTCATGGTTGAAGTTACCGGCTTACTCACGTGTGGTTTGAGTCGAGAATGGTCCGACTGGTTTCGGTCTCTTGTGATGATCATCTTCAGGAGTGAACGTGCTCGCGGCGGGCACGGCGTTCACAAACAAATTTTGCTTATTTTTCTAAATCTTACGTTTGAAAGCGTACATTTGGTGTTAATTAGACAAATAATTATGGTTACGTATACAGTACCAGAAGGTAACTCATCTTAGAATGAAAATACATAGAAGTATGCATTTCATATGTAAGTAAGATTGAAATATTTAATTCTCCAATTGCAATGTTAGTGAACTTTGAAAAAAAAAAAAAAAATTAATTTAATTAACAAATGGATGGGTGGTGCTGCGAGCTCGTTTGCTATCTTAATGTGGACTATGTTCTCGATTATTAAATTTATAATAAGGAAGGGATGTAGTGTATGCGATCTATATATAATCTGTTAAACATGACGTTGTCTCGAGCACACGGGAGTGACGTAAACAGTCACGTATTAGCCACGGGCGAGAACGGACGTTTGCTGACGCACTGGTGTGGTAACGAGCCAATTAACGTACCCTTTATGACAAGGGTGACACGGAGCACTACAGAAAGCTTACTAATAATTATATCTGTTACGTATACTAACAAAATATTAACTCAATGGAAGCAAACAAAGGACGATGTTACAGCTAACGAAAAGAACAAACAAATACGAGTTAACTGCAGCGGTGCAGCTTTTAAAAGTGCTAAGTGTTTATTTATGTAATGCGTGTATATAGATACACTTTACCATAAATATTATTTAAGTAAATAGGCGTATTTCAAAAGAATAACACTCGTCAATTTGTACATATTTGGGTAATACCATTAAACTTAATTGTAGGTTGAACCTGGACATTAGTAAAAGAAAGTAAAGTGAAGCCGTATATAAATAACAGTGGGGAGTTTTGAAGAGCAACTTGTTGTGAGGCTTTGGACAACGATAGTATTAAGCTACACAGATTTCGGGCCATAAATGGATGGGTAACAGCTAGTGGCAAAATTTCTTTAGCGCTTTTGTGCTTTAGCCGTTGGCTCCGTTAAGCGATGATATAACTTTCGGACGGCCTGAAGATTCGAATTGACCATCTGGTTGGCCACCCCACCGATCCGCACTGGAGCAGCATGGTGGAGTGAGCTCCTGTTCTTCTCGATTGTGAGAAGCCTAGCCTAGCCTAGCTCTGATTTCAACAAGACCTCGTGTGAACTGAACTGAACGCCGCGGAAGAGTAGGAAGTGTCTTCTGTGTGCTCACGTTCTCATACTTAAACGTCATTAATTTCTTACTTCGTCATTCGTCTTATTACTAGTAGGTAGAACACTTCAAAAATAAGTTATAATAACTATTGTAGCTAGCCCTCAATAATTCAGACTTGATTACATAGGCAAATCACTCAGATAAACCATAGAATGCTTATTATAAGATATAGATATGTGAGGTACTTACAACATAAACTTAAAGGCAGAAAGTGACAATTTCAAAGTGTTACAAAGAACGACACAATATGATTAGCGCTTTAGCTTCAAGAAAAGTTGTGAACAAAAATGAAAAGTGTTACTTTTAACAAAAAAATAACTATACCTACATGCAGTTTAGAACTATCTATACAAAGCCAATGTAGAGTAAGTCATTAAATACTTCATGTATTTATTAACAAAAACGATAAATATGTTAGAAAGAAATAGCTTTGAGTATAGCAAACAAAATACTAAGTACACAATAGGTTCAGTTCAGGACAGAGAACTGCAACTAAACTAAGGTAAAGAAAAAGTGTAAGTGCCACTTGGAAGTTCATTGACTTTAAGAACTAGCTTGCTCCAGCAAATCTACAGCGGAGAAAATATCAGCCATCGACTTAGAGGCAGTAAATTAGGGAAGGGAATCAAGATTGTGGGGAAAGTTTATATTATTTAAACATATATGTATATATAGACACGGATTATATAAATATTGACGTATAATTTCAAATGTTTTAGTGCATTTGAATTGATTTTATGGTAGGTTAGGCCCCAAGCGACAACAAAATAATTATCAGCAAAATTTATTTGCTTACGACTGATGAATATCTGCCTATTGTTTGAGAGCATTTTTTGTAGTAGGTTCCGAGCACTGGATTGGCACCAATGATGGACAAAGACCTTTCGAAGTTCATAATTATGTCTAAAGGTTGATTAATGTAAAATTTCACTACACAGTCCCCTATGTGGCTTAGTGGAAACATTCCTTTTAATTCACATTAGTTTCGTACATACATACTTGACAACAGCCGTGTAGAAAATTATTTGTCGAATTCTTCCAATATCCACCATCTCACCTGTAAAATAAAAACAAAGTAAGGAATGTATACAATTCTTGGTCTGCAATATTCGGGGTCATACAGTCTAAAGTTAGAAAATAATCTGCAAACTACTGCTTTAAATGTTACATAAATAAAACTAAAAAAACAAGATAATTAATATGACAATTTTATAATTACAGAGATCAGTCATTGGAGAGGGAGTTACGATCGCGTGTCGAGTCATGGGTCAAGAACAGTCGTTCGTCGCACACGCAAGTGTTGCCCCAGTGAGGCGCTACAAAGACAAATACGAAGACCCGATACAGTACAGAATCTCTCCAGTGAAGTACTGCTCGGAAACCTACGACGATCAAGACTACAAGAGGCATAAGAGCCGAAGAAGCGCTGACAGCTTCAAAAGCGACAATTCGTCAACAGAAAGCAGTGGCTATAGAAGCGGATCCAGCGCTTACGAATGCCGCTCCGATAGATTATCCAAGAGCGATTACTATTGCACATCGTTATACAAAAACGATCACTATAAAGAGGTCAACAAAGAACTTTACAAGCCGGTCAAAATATCTAAAGAAAGACGCTACAAAGTTCAATTGTTTGAAGTTGGTAGTGCCGAAATAAAAACTGCTCGCCTTCAAAGCTACCTGAGTGATACGGAGAAAGCAAAGCTAAAGGCCGGTCCGACAAAAAAAGCAGGCATAAGAAATTACACTCCCAAGATACTGTCTGAGGAGGAACAGAGAAAAAAACCGGAGACTTGGATGTAGGAGAGCCAAGACTAGTAGGATAACTTGTAAATATAATTTAAGTAGTAGATGAACTGGGAAGGTAGATATGGAGGCGGCAGGGGCGCTGGCGAGCTTGGCACCGTCTCCCATCACTGTACTGGGTCTGATACCACTCCTGGCGATCGGGATCTCGTACTTCAGATACCAGCAATACGATCCGGAATCATACATCACGGATGTGAATACTGTAAGTTTTATTTTAGCTCTTTCTTTTACAATCGCACACTTTCAACAACTAACAATAGAATAACTTACTATGAATTCTTAACTATGATAGACTAGTTTATAGTTAAACACCAACTTACGCTTGATATTTTTCCCACAATTTAACAATAGTATATTTCGCTACAAGTGCGGAAAGCCTGTCATTGCAAAGAGTTCCGACAAATGTCTACCCGAGCCGAAGGCGAGGGTTGACAGTCGGAACAAGTTGCAATGACGGTTCCGCACGTGTACTGAACAACTATTTTTAATACAGTTGCGAAAAAATTAAGCAATTTAATATAATAATAAAAACACAAACTAAACTCACAAAGAACATTTTTGGAAAATGGCGCCAACCGTATAAGAATACAGAGTATTGCAGAGATTTTTTTTTGTTTTCTTCACCCATTCTGGGTAGGCAAAGGGAACTATGCCCATACAGCCAAGTCTTCAGAAGAATTTTTTTATTGACATGAAATTTAATGCGATGAAATGAAGTGAAACCTAACCTAACTCATTGAATCAAATCATTAAATCTGATATTGAAACAAATTAGTAGCTTCTTTTTAGAAATATTTGCATGAATCATAAAAACTTCTATGAATTTTTTTTTAGTAAAAACTTCATGGTTGGTTTTTTCTTTTTAATAGACATTATTTTGACAGTTGGGAAAGAGAACGCACGAGTTCGGAAAAGGTAAAGAAAAAGCACGAGTGTGTAATAGCTCACTTCCCGAACGCTAAACGTCCCTGTAATACGCCACTTTTTGAGCAACTGTATTAAAAAATATATTTTTAATACAGTTGCTCAAAAAGTGGCATATTACAGGGACGTTTAGCGTTCGGGAAGTGAGCTATTACACACTCGTGCTTTTTCTTTACCTTTTCCGAACTCGTGCGTTCTCTTTCCCAACTGTCAAAATAATGTCTATTAAAAAGAAAAAACCAACCACGAAAAAAAAAATTCATAGAAGTTTTTATGTTTCATGCAAATATTTCTAAAAAGAAGCTACTAATTTGTTTCAATATCAGATTTAATGATTTGATTCAATGAATTAGGTTAGGTTTCATTTCATTTCATCTCATTAAATTTCATGTCAATAAAAAAATTCTACTGAAGACTTGGCTGTATGGGCATAGTTCCCTTTACCTACCCAGAATGGGTGAAGAAAACAAAAAAAAATCTCTTCAATACTCTGTATTCTTTTACGGTTGGCGCCATTTTCCAAAAATGTTCGCTGCGAGTTTAGTTTGTGTTTTTATTATTTTATCAAATTGCTTAATTTTTTCGCAACTGTATTAAAAATAGTTGTTCAGTACACGTGCGGAACCGTCATTGCAACTTGTTCCGACTGTCAACCCTCGCCTTCGGCTCGGGTAGACATTTGTCGGAACTCTTTGCAATGACAGGCTTTCCGCACTTGTAGCGAAATATACTATTTCGTTCAATTTGTTAAAAGTTGGATTAGAAGACAATCGTTATGCCACGCTATGCTTTTGACTTCATGCTAAGCAGACCCTTAAGCCCGGTTACGGGCTGCAGTAACTATATACGAGTATTTTTTCCATACGCACGTTTGCTAATTGAGTATTCATTTATTCGATTGCATAAAAAATTTCTAAGAGACATATTACATAAAAGTATAAAACATCCATAGAAACTTAAAAGGCCTTTGTTTCGTCATTAAATCATAAACTTTAACGGTAAATGTCTCTCATTTCAGATACTGCCCATATACGACTTCATAGTAGTCGGTGGGGGCTCAGCCGGCGCGGTCGTGGCTTCACGCTTGTCAGAAATTGGAAACTGGACTGTACTTCTTCTAGAAGCTGGACAAGATGAGACCGAGATTTCGGATATACCAGCCCTCGCTGGATACACGCAGCTATCTGATTTGGACTGGAAATTCCAAACGACTCCATCAAACAATCGGTCTTACTGCCTCGCTATGAATGGCGATCGCTGCAATTGGCCCAGAGGCAAGGTACTGGGCGGTAGTAGTGTCCTAAATGCTATGGTGTATGTTAGAGGAAACCGGAATGATTATGATCTGTGGGAAGCATTAGGAAATCCCGGTTGGTCATACGATCAAGTTCTACCTTACTTCCTTAAATCCGAAGACAATCGCAACCCATACTTGGCTAACACTCCATACCACTCGGAAGGTGGATATTTAACAGTGCAAGAAGCTCCATGGCGATCGCCTTTATCGATAACCTTTTTGAAAGGAGGTATGGAACTAGGTTATGAATATCGGGACATAAACGGCGCAAAGCAAACGGGTTTCATGTTGACGCAAGCCACGATGAGACGTGGAAGTCGATGCAGTACGGCCAAGGCTTTTTTGAGACCGGTCAGACAAAGAAGTAACCTGCACATCGCTTTGGGGGCTCATGTCACGCGGATATTGATAAATCCAGTTAAAAAGCAGGCCTACGGTGTAGAGTTCGTAAGAAACGGTGAGAAACACAAGGTGAGAATAAAACGGGAGGTCATTATGTCCGCGGGTTCATTAGCGACTCCCAAGATAATGATGTTGAGCGGCATCGGCCCCGCGGATCACTTGAGAGAACACGGAATACCACTTGTCGCTAATCTAAAAGTAGGTCACAACTTGCAAGATCACGTCGGGTTAGGCGGCCTGACGTTCGTCGTCAACAAACCGGTTACTTTTAAAAAGGATCGCTTCCAAACGTTCGCCGTGGCGATGAACTACATTCTTTACGAAAAAGGGCCGATGACGACTCAAGGCGTGGAGGGTCTCGCGTTCGTTAATACCAAATACGCGCCGTCTTCGGGCAACTGGCCCGATATTCAATTCCACTTTGCTCCCAGTTCAGTCAACTCGGACGGTGGTGAGCAAATCAGGAAGATCTTAAATTTACGAGACAGAGTCTACAACACTGTATACAAGCCGATAGAAGACGCCGAAACGTGGACCATTCTTCCGTTGCTGTTGCGTCCAAAGAGTTCCGGATGGGTCAAGCTAAAGAGCAGAAATCCCTTCCAACCTCCGTCGATAGAGCCGAACTATTTCGCATATAAGGAAGATATTCAAGTTCTCACAGAGGGAATTAAGATCGCGTTTGCATTGTCGAATACGACGGCGTTCCAGCGCTACGGGTCGCGGCCGCACACGATCCCGCTGCCCGGCTGCCAGCAACATGTGTTATTCAGTGACGAGTATTGGGAGTGTAGTCTTAAGCATTTCACTTTCACTATTTACCATCCCACGGGGACATGCAAAATGGGTCCGAAACACGACCAGGAGGCTGTAGTGGACCCGAGGTTACGCGTTCATGGCGTAGCAAACCTCAGAGTGGTAGACGCCAGCATAATGCCCACTATCATTAGTGGTAACCCCAACGCCCCTGTTATCATGATAGCGGAAAAGGCGTCAGACATGATCAAGGAGGATTGGCTTGTGTTATGACCTCACGATAGACTGAGACGGTGTAAGAATAGATTAATACAATTGTGATGTGTCAAGATGTGAAATAAAACCGTAGTCATTGAGTTTTAAAAGAACTATTTATGTCACAAAGTACTTTTAAGTTGTTTATTTTAAAACAAGTATTATTAAGTATGTACATAATAAAATATACCTACTCATTTCAATATAATAATTTTTACAATGAATATTAATATTTTTTGTTTATAAACTTGAACTTTCCCTGTAAAAAAATTTAAGCCAACAAAAATTAACGCCAGGTTCGAAACCTTTCAGGCTCGGTTGGTACACATTAAAATTATAGCAAAATACCAAAAAATTCATTAAAATCCTATCCAAGATTAAATACTCATATTACTCCTAATACTCCTATTATTTAATTTGATTTTAACAGTTATAGTTCCCTTGGTGATGATTGGGATTACATTGTTCACCGTGAACCGAGACCAACGTCGTGAAAAACAAGTCTTACAATAGATTTACGTAACAAACAAGCGAGTCAAGATAATCGCACCTTAGAGTAATCTCACTAATATTATAAACTAGCTTTCCTGCCGCTCTGCCCGCGTTTAATCGTTTTCCGAATTACCTCTAAAATACCTATAAAAATAAAACGATTAATTCCGGAAACCGTGCAAAATTAAAAGTATCTCCACTCACTCTCTCCAGGCCCTGTATTACATCTGTGCAAAATATCACATTGATCTAGCGAAACAAACAAATGTAATCGAACGATTACTTACTACAGTTTTTTGTTCATTTCAAAGATATCGTGCAATTTTCCAGGATAAAATGACTATGCCACTCTACTTGTCTACTCTACTACTTTGAAATATTTTTTTTTGGGATCCTTTGCACGTTTATTGGAAATATGTATAGCACAACGTCATCAGATGGCGCTGATACTAATTTTTAAATTTAAACTGTTACAATGATAGGATTATGATGCAAATTAGCACAACAGCAGATGATATCCTGGACAGCAACAAAGAATACTTACTCTCAAACCCCAAAATATGTTCCATACATAGGGATGTTGTGCAGGTGAACATTTTCTTTGTTTGTTTAATTTTTCCGCAGGGGAAGCTGCGAGCAAAAGCGAGATTGATGAATTCTACAAAACTTCAACTTCATAACTAACAACTATAACATTACATTTTAACAGGTAGATTAATGATTTGCAATATGTTTAATTCAATTACTACAATATTACATTACTTACAATAAGCTTAATGCGCAAATACCACCTTTTTACTTAGTACTGACCTGTATTTATTTCGTAAAAATGATTTTGATCGAGTTAAGGAACACATAATGATGATTAGGAACAGGTGCGTTTTGAACCTGCATTAACTTTAATAATTTGCTAAGTGTTCTGGCATTATGGCCTTATAATCAACTAATTACTCCACAATGTTAGGAGCTGTATAATATTTCAAATACCACACTATCTATTTATATTTTTAGTTAACGTATCAAGCAAAAGTTTAATCTCACTTCCAAGCAATGCCATCTGTCGACGAGTAGCGAATCATTTTAAACTTTCATTCCGCCATCTATTGGACAGTAGTATAACAAATTAGAAAAAACTGATCGTCATTGCGACAAAAGCTTCCGTCTCATTTTGCTAGATGGCAGATACTCTCGAACTACTCTAAGCAACCGAACAAATAATATTTTGGTGTAATTCCGACACATTCTGGCAAAATTAATACCCATTATCTACGATTCTACAACATCTAATCGTATATATTCATACCTATAAGCTAGTTTTAAACTAGTGATGCCTACTTTCAAACTACTGTTTGTATTACAAACACACTCCAAAACGCTGGTCCAATGCAGATTGGTGTAGGGGTTAAGTGCCAACCCAGTGTCCAATGTTCTCAAGCAACCCGAAGGCCTTCGACAAGGCCTAGCGATATTAAAGACCCCCTCCGATAATCCTCATTGGAGCAGCGTGGTAGATTATGCTCTAGACCCGCTTAGCTTATCTTTTTTCATACCTCACTAGTGGACGCCCGCAGCTTCGCTCGCGTACAATTAGACCCATTAACGACGTCTGCACGCGTTCGGGTTGCCCACTTGACTTCAAAAACGGCAGTTTCATAATAACTTTGCACCTCCGTTTTACCCCCTTAGGGGATTAATTTTCAAAAATCCTTACATAGTGCTCCCCTACATTATAAAAGGAACCCCTGTGCAAAATTTCAACTTTCTAGCCCTTATAGTTTAGGCCCTGCGTTGATATCAAAAATCCTTTCATAGTGCTCCCCTACATTATAAAAGGAACCCTTGTGCAAAATTTCAACTTTCTAACCCTTATAGTTTAGGCCCTGCGTTGATATGTCAGTCAGTCACTCAGTCAGTCAGCTTCCCCATTTATATATATAAGAGTAGATAAGTAGGTACCTAGTCTAATAACAACTGCATTGTTAACGCCAATACAACGGCTCGTAACAAACCACAGGCCGGGTGCAACCCGCGGCGACCGGTTTATGGCAGGCAGCGCACGCTTACGCTTCCTGGATTGTACAATCGTGATGTTACACTCACTCAGATTTCACCAACCATCCCTTACCAATAACAATCACATATAGGTATTAGAGTGGTAGAGCAGAAAGAGTTGCGAAGCACCTACTTTTCACCAGTTATGTTCATGTCCCATGTAATAGGAGTGTCACACACCGGGCACAAATTCATCATGCGAGCTACTACTGACAAATTTAAGCTAGAAAACCCCAATAATACTTTGAAGTTCGAACCAAGGACCTCTAGCTTAGCAGTCGCGCCTGCGACCTCTAGACTTTATATTTATATTGTGACCAGACCAAAGAGGCAGTTACCCGGAGTGGTAAGGCCTACATTAAGTTATCCAGTCGTACGACTATGAACAATACATCCAGTTGACGTAGACAAAAATACCAATCTTCGTCGTCTGATGCCAAGGTGTATCTATCAACTTGACAAGCCATCATTAAACATTTCTGGAAGCCTTCAGGCGGTCTTTGAACTTTCAACATCTAGGTTAGTTGTTTACAAATTTGATTGTATGGTGAATTGCGGTTAATACCGAGTGGTTAAAGCCCTACCCTACTTAAAGCGTTAGGGTCCGAATGCTTGAATTTATATAATCTGCGTCTGATTCTTAGATTCGAAATTTTGTATTAGTACATTGTCCCAGTTACTTAAGCGAGTGTGGAGGACTTTGGAAGAATGTTGAGTGAATGCGGACGTTAGGCTAAAATAATTCTTAAGAATGAATGTAAATATTACTAATAATTTTATTTATTAAAAAAAACATACAGGCGAATTGAGAACCTCTTCCTATGGAAGTCAGTTAAAAAGAATCTGTCAGACGGAGTTAGCTAAAATCAACCGATGTTATCGATCCCATCTTCCTCGCGTTTTTCACCGAATCAACATTCCACAAAATCATACTTTCATAAAGCATCCAATTGGGCATCCATGCGACACTTATGTAACGACCTAACGATGAAAGTATTTTGTATAAATTCTCTAGTAAAAATTAAACGTTTAAAGAACGTTAAACTAAAACTAAAGTTTTAAGGGGTAGGCTGAGGTGTGTTGTTGTACACCCACTTTTCACTAGTTGTATGTTTAGCTCCAATGTAATAAGTCGTGAGTATATTGCCATGTATCAAGGAATAATTTGGTTCGGCTAATCGACTACGCAGAACTTAAAAACCATCTAAGGCAGCAATCCTTTTGTCGTCTAATCGTTTGCTTAGACCAAATAAATATAATACTATAAATGGTATTCGCAAACAATCGGTATGGTCATAGCCAGCAAACGCTCCAATTTCCTCTGTTTGCATTTCCATCCGCTTTCGTTTGTCAGCTTACATAATTCAATGGCATGAGTTTAATTCAGTATTTCTTTAATTAATTTCCTTACTTACTTACTTCCTTTTGAAATATTGCAAAATGTCCACCATCGTGTCTTGGTATGTTCTTCGTTTACCCCAGAAACGATGGAACGAAGTGAATTTTTTAACACGCTGTAAATAGAGGTATAGTTGTATGATGTACCATGCATGTAACATGTGCAATATAATAATATGTATAGTATAGTATATCTGAAGACCTAATTAATAAAATTTACCAAGCATTCCTGCGTTTCACTTGACTCCAAGCGCATCCCTTTACAACGCTTTTATTAACTTGGTATGTATGTATGTGTTTTTTTGCTATGGTGTACAATAAACTATTTTGTATTGTATTGTATTGTATGTATGACGCTATTGACGACCCTATGAAGCAGACTAGTCCGGACCGTAAACAGTCGCTATTAGCTCAAAAAACTTGAGGACAACCTTACATAACAATAAAAAATAGTACAAATAAAAACCTTAGTTAAATAAGTTAAAACTCCACCAATAGTCACACGTAGTTTAGTAACTTTGAGAGTGCCGATTTCTAGATCACAAAATTATTGGCATGTCCCCGTGCTTCTTCCATTGATAAGGAATCTAGAATTTAAAGTTAATCTAGAAATAGTAAAGTTAATCTAAAATTTTATAGTTATCTTCGCATATACGGAAACGCTTAGATTTCTATAACCTATTCTATAACAGTTTTACTATCACTAAAAAGTAATGAATGTGCACAGCAATAAACAAACCATACATACTTTCTAATTTGAACTGTGTATATACTGTATTTGAAATGGAAGAGTACACATAGGATAATATTATTACGTCAAGGCTTGCGATCGCGAAGTCAGAGCCCGAGTAATCATTTAAATTAATTAGCCTCGAAAATTGGAGACGAATTTTTTGTAATGAAAGAAGAATTTATAAACATTTATTTAAATGCATTTTTTTTACTCTAAAAATATAAAACATAATTCTAAAGATGGACAGAATTGGCATGCACAAATATAATAAAACTATAATATTGTATTATGTGATTGCTGTTCATGTGTAAAATAAAATAAAATAAAAACCTCTTCATATCTCTATTTGTTAAGGATCTCAACGAAATAAATACACGGAACTCTTAAATCATAGAGAAAGAAAATAAAGACAAATTCAAATTCAGCTGCAGCACTGCAATAGATAAGTAAATTCTGATTATATTCTATTTTAGTATATTTTTTTGTTATATCATCTGAAATGTAAGTAGCTTTAGGGTCTCCACACTCGACTTAGGGCCGATTTCACCAACGTCGTGTAAATCTTATGCCCGGAATAAGTTGTTATTTACTCGCGAGTTAGCCCATTTTACGTTTCACCAACATTTAACCTAGGGATAAAATCTCTATACTAGAGTAAAATCATACACCGCCGATTTCGGCCGAGTAAGCTGCTGATTTCGTCTATCAAAGAAGGCAGCATTGAATTTACTGGCAAAAATCGAGCATCATTTGGAGTATCCAACAGACAGGTGAGTGTTCTAAATTATATCCATTGATTAGGTATTTAACACATATTTAAGTATTTTAAGAACTTGCTTTCTTGCTGTGTAAATCACACACACACATGTATTATGTATATATATGTTGTATCCCATTTCTTATAAATATTAGTTTCCAATATCTAATAAATATCAGCCTAATTTTACCCCTTGTTTGTATTGTTTCAGAAATAGGTCAATATCGCCTGTCAACCAATTATTGGCTACATTAAGGTTCTATGCAACAAACAACACCCAAATGAGCATTGGTGACTATGGCGGAATGAGTGCACCAACATCACACCGAATTATCCACCAAGTCAGTACAGCAATAGCATCTCTGCACAAGGACTACGGTTTCCAGCAACATACCAGGAAATAAACATACCAGGAATAAGGCCCAGCATAACGCGATATGCTATCATTAATGACTATTTTCGAAGCTTATTGTAATAAAACAACTGAATTAATTATTAATTTTTTTTTTAATTCGCTATAAATAAACTCCAAAAGTAATAATCTGGTTTTAATTTATTCCTGTTTCAAAATTTCCCTCTGAATATCCATTTGAATGTCAAATAATTCTTAGCTTCTTCTCTTTCTATAGCTGCATGCTCCATTTGAGTTGTGAGAGCGTTCCCTATTATTTCATTTAACTTTTCTAGTGAAGAAGTAGAGAGCTGTGGCCGTCTTTTAGACATACATTCAAGCCGTTCTCCTGCAGTAGGCCTTTTTCCTTCTGTACTACATTGTAACAGCTTGGAAATGGGCGTTTTTAAATTTTTGGGAGTGTAATAACCCCAATCCTGAAACAAGATAAATGCTCTACTATTTTTCCAACCATAATAACATTATTTTAGGATGTACTACAGTTAAAAGATGATTTGCTCCAACTATTATGTTGGAACCAACACAACTGCAACTATATTTTTTTATTGTAAAAGCAAACATACAATATTAGGTGGACAAATATCTGTTGATACTTGTTGAAAAGTGTAAATTTAACCAACAAATTATTTATTATCTATGTAGATATTGGTATGTACCAATAAACAATCTTCAATGACATGTACAGCAGAAGGGGCTGCAGAATCAGTTGAATATTTATTTTGTACCTCAGGGCCAGCAACTGTATCTGTGACTGTAAAAACATATAACACCACTCTTTTTAATACTGTTCTAAGGATTATGCAAGCCCACAGAACATGGCGTTATAAGGCAGAGTATTTTCTGTTGTGGTGGGTCTTCAATCATTGACCTTGGAGGTCCACCACCTGAAAAAATCACATTGTTTTAATTTCATCACAACTTTTAATTTTTATGATATATTTTTTTAATATAATATGATTACAGGAATATATAAAAAGTTGTAAAAATTATCAGGAAACAAAGAAAAATACCTGTTTGAATTAATTGCATCCTTCTAAAAGATGCTTCTTTTTTTGTAGTTTTCTATAAGTTTTCCCACTGGGCTTTCAAATTATCGGCAGTACGATGAGAAAGCATTGTCTGCGAATTATATTTGCTTGAAATTGTTATCCATTCTCCAAGCTTTTGCTTCATTTATACTCCTTTTACATCCGTCCTTTTATTTTCTATCACATGAAAATGCTCAGTAACGAGATCAACCAGCAATGACTTTTATGATGCCATCCAATTAACAGATCGCTTTCGCTTTTCATTTGCCATTGTTTATAATAAACGATTTGTATAAAACAATTTTATATATCTGTTTACACGGATTAAAACTAGTTCAAAGGTTCCAAAACACAACAAAACCAAACTTTATTTAAACTCTTTAAATATGCTAAAAAGCCGCGCACGGGACCGGGCGGGATCACTGTCAACTCAATTGTCAAATTAACGTATCCGAACAAATAAAAGAATACACAGCGCTATTGTGCAAGTATGAGCCAAACTGTCTATTTTACTTGGGTACATTATGCCCCATCCACACGCTGGCTGTTTGTCACAAACACCGCAAACAGCAAGCAAAGTCCCAAACACCAACCACAATCACCCAACACAAACAGCCATCCACATGCTTGGCGAACGTTCATAACATTCCGAATCGGCAAACATGGCGGACGACGAGCTTGTGGCAGCTATTACTTTCGGGTTGACATATTTTTATTATAAATTAAAGCAAGAGAAATAAAAAAGAAAATAAGAAGAAAGCGAAGACGATGGTGATTCCGATGAAAATTTTGCAATAATAAAATGTATCAATATAGTTAGATTTTATTCATAAATTATACTGTAAAAACATTTTTTTTTAAAGAGCTTTTACTTATATCTTTTATTTTTATTTTCATGCATTGTCATCGGAACCTAATATGTGTGCCAAATTTCAGCTCGATATCTTCAGTGGAAGTGGGTGAAATATTGATTGCAAGATTCCAGGACATACATGAGTGAATTTAATTAAAAGATTTTAAAATCACTTGTTATAAATAATTTTGCTACCATCGAATTCGAATACTTGAGGTACAGTTTTTAAATGGGGTGGAATCTTCGATCAATAATAGGGTGGAATGTTCTCTTTATATGCCCATGAATATGGCAAGTAAATACGTCCGCCTCCCGCAAGCTCGCGCGCATTACTGATCGCTGCCAAACGTGTGGATACGTCGCAAACTGTTTGCCGAACATCCTTTGATCTGGCAAGAAAAACCGACACCGATGCCGAACACTGCCCAACATAAACACAAACAGGCAAACAACGACAAACACCCATCCACACGTCCGTGTTTGCTGTTTGCTGTTGGCTGTTTGCCATTGTTTGCCAAGCGTGTGGATGGGGCTTTACACATACATTCAATTCATTCGTTCAACGGCATAGAGTAATTATGCGAGATTAAGATATCTCTAGATTACCGTGGTGAAACGAATTGAAGTTAACCATCGAATAAATCGACAGAGTACAGTTATACTGGGATAGCTACTCTTGTGTAATTACAATGTTGGTGAAATCGGGCCTAATACGTTCTATTTCAACGAACTCGTCTGCCACTCGTGTGTACACAGCCTAAGGTGCATACCGGTGACGTAATAACGCCGCCTGGTGCAGCGAGAACTTTCGATTTCTGGATGAAATCGAGATCGCTTCCTTACCGCCCGTGAACAACAGCTGTTTATTATGTGACTCTGTGCCAGTATCTCGCTTGTAGATACTGTGTACTTATCCTACACCGGAATTGTTATACTAATTCAAAAGACATCAACGTCATCTAGTTTTGCAATTGCAATACATTATCTCTTTAATATAATAAAATGTGTACCTATAATAAATGTCATTTGTAGTTATGTAATTTACATGCGAAATATTATGTTATTAATATTATTCGATTCATACTTCTGAGGTCATATTCAAGATCATCGTTACAAAACAGTTTAGTCTCAACGGATGCCCTAAATTTTATACCTTAGTGCATTCAATTCGGTTTATTACTGTCCTCCCTATTAGTTCTCACAGGCTAAACCGACTAGTAGGTAAGCTTCAAGTTTTTCTGTCATAAGTTTACGGTGGACCGATAAGTTGCGGCCATAACGAAACCATTACTGACCAGCCATAGGTACCCAACTAGTCTCCTCGGATCTTTGATTTATCAAGGTAAGTGAAAAAAAGTACATACTTATTTGATATTTTTATAGTATTCAGTGTTCGCAAATGGTACATTTCGTTGACATTAGAGCCTGTAAGAATACGTCAAGGCCCTACTGACCTGAAACTAACCAAAATTCAACTGAATTTAGTGTTCCAATTTCAGAGCGTATGTCCTACTATGAGTAGTAATCCTTTTTATACTTCATTTTAATTTATCAATTCCTTATAGTAGGTACAGTTTACCCGCATCGAGCATGCAATTTTTCTATTAATTAAGTAATATAGTTACAATTACATTATTTACAATCATAGTTACAATATTTTTACATCAATGTCGACATCAATGTCGATGATGATTATGATTATACTACAACGAGCGTCTTCACCTGTTGTCAAGCCGTCATAATCATAACACCTGATACAATAGCGCACCCGAATCACGTATAATCCAGGAAGCGATTGGAGGTTTCGCAAGCAAAGGATTCGAGCCTCCTTCGCAATCGAACGAATTACGTACGCGGGTTTACGACACACGACCGATTCGTACATTTGTATGTTAATACGTTGCTTCATGACCCGAAGTGACGTGGCAAATAGTGGGCAACGGCTGCTTTTGATATCTACTATTTGGCGGATGATGGATCTTTCTCGAAAGATAAATTTAGGGCAAGGTGACGTTTCGGTTATCTTTGTAATAAAAAACTGTTGCCTTAATATAAATATGATAAATCAAGATTAATTTAATTCATAAGAATAAAGTTAGATTAAATGTTATAATATGCGCTCTGAAAGTGGCACACTGAATGTGCAGCCTTTTCTTTGTTTTGCGTCAGCACGTGAAGTCGCTCTACGTGACGTACTCTTATAGATTCCAATGTCAACGAATTATGCCATTTGCGAACACTGAATAATATGAGGTATATATCTTACTTGACCGATCTAAAATACAGATACGTCGTACAAAAATTAGTTCTAGTCCCGTTCGACCAATCATAAAATTGAGGTTAAGCTATTCTTTTTGTTTTGAACGTTTTGTTAAGACAGTTAAATACACAAAGGTCAAAACATTATATAATTTATAGCATTGGGTAAGCAACCAGCATAGTTTCGTTAAATACCAGTCATTATTTTTTATGTTACAAAAAATCTAGCTCTTAAGGCTTTAATGCGTCACTCCAACTATTTTAGTTTTGATATGTACCTTTTTACTATTTTCCTTTGTTATACTGTTAATTAGTTTTAAATAGAGTTGAAATAAAATTTAAATTTTACGCTAGGGTAAGAATTAATAAAAGCTTTAATATTTATTTATTTTTTACCGTTTTTAAATGAAATATAAAACTGAAATAATTTATCTATCTATCTAATATCACGAGAAAGATATACTCGAATAGTGCCTTAGTGATTACGAAAAACAACACGATCAAGTTGTAAATGTCATGTTGATCGCACAAGTGTCTCGTACATCTGCAAAGCACGCGATGGCTCAAGCAAAATTGGTGTTTCCGGTTGTCACACTGAAGTGGCTTCCAGTACAAGTGCGGTTGAAGTAGCGTGACGTAACGCTACTTCAATCGCGGAGATGTTGTGATCGACGACGATCGGATCATCCATCTTTAATATCGGGTTATGCGTAACACGTAAGCGAACGATCAATTTAGATTAGTCATTTTCTGTAAAATTGGACGGTTATCAAATTTTAATGATAAGTTGTCGACGTGTTTAATTTGTAGTGACTGTCATTACTGACTGAAGTTAAGCCACAAAGTAGATATTAGGTACAGAGATTAAGTTTCATAGGAACGTGCAAATCGGTTGCACTCCTACAAGCACGCGGGACATCTATGTGTGGCCACTGGCCGCTTGTCGCGTACGCGGCGAGAGTGGAAAAAACCGGTTGTTGCTGTCACATCAAGTTGAAAATCGCAGGGTAATCGCTACGCACATTGTTGGTTTTGTTAGTTGCAAGTTTGAATATCTATATAATAAAAATGAATCGCAAAATGTGTTGGTAAGCGCATAACTCAACAACGCCTGGACCAATTTGGCCAATTCTTTTTTTTAAATGTTCGTTGAAGTTCAAGGATGGTTTTTACGGCGAGAAAAATTTGAAAATTCATCCCCTAAGGGGGTAAAACGGGGGTGCAAAGTTAGTATGAAGCTTTGCCGTTTTTGAAGTTAGTGAATGTGTAACGCGAGCGAAGCTGCGGACGTCCACTAGATATAAATATAAAAATAAATATAAGTATGTATAAGTATAAGTACAAGTACAAGTACAAGTACAAGTACAAGTACAAGTACAAGTACAAGTACAAGTACAAGGACAAGGACAAGGACAAGGACAAGGACAAGGACAAGGACAAGGACAAGGACAAGGACAAGGACAAGGACAAGTACAAGTACAAGTACAAGTACAAGTACAAGTACAAGGACAAGGACAAGGACAAGGACAAGGACAAGGACAAGGACAAGTACAAGTACAAGGACAAGGACAAGGACAAGGACAAGGACAAGGACAAGGACAAGGACAAGGACAAGGACAATTACAAGTACAAGTACAAGTACAAGTACAAGGACAAGGACAAGGACAAGTACAAGTACAAGTACAAGGACAAGGACAAGGACAAGTACAAGTACAAGTACAAGGACAAGGACAAGGACAAGGACAAGGACAAGGACAAGGACAAGGACAAGGACAAGGACAAGGACAAGGACAAGGACAAGGACAAGTACAAGTACAAGTACAAGTACAAGGACAAGGACAAGGACAAGGACAAGGACAAGGACAAGGACAAGGACAAGGACAAGGACAAGGACAAGGACAAGGACAAGGACAAGGACAAGGACAAGGACAAGGACAAGGACAAGTACAAGTACAAGGACAAGGACAAGGACAAGGACAAGGACAAGGACAATTACAAGTACAAGTACAAGTACAAGTACAAGGACAAGGACAAGGACAAGTACAAGTACAAGTACAAGTACAAGGACAAGGACAAGGACAAGGACAAGGACAAGGACAAGGACAAGGACAAGGACAAGGACAAGGACAAGGACAAGTACAAGTACAAGTACAAGTACAAGGACAAGTACAAGTACAAGGACAAGGACAAGGACAAGGACAGGTACAAGTACAAGTATAAGTATAAGTATAAGTATAAGTATAAATATATATACTCTAATATAATAGACTAGCTTTTACCCGGGGCTCCGCCCGCGTGGTCAAAGGGAATTAACAATGACTTGTGTATCATATACGTGATTCAGAACTTGAAAATGAATTTTACTAACGCCATCTATTAATAACATTCGGAACTAAATATCTATCAAATAACAAAACATCGATATCTTCCCATGGGGATGTTTTACCGCGGTAAAAAGTAGCCTACGTCACTCTCCACCCTCCTCACTATGTCGACACACAAAAACAATACCATATACATAATAGCTTCCTTGCGACGTGAAAGCCGGACAAACAAACAAATAAACAAACAAACAAACACACTTTCGCATTTATAATATTAGTATGGATATAAGATAAAGATATAGATATAAATCTAATATATAAAATTTCCATGTCACAATGTGTTGTTTGTTGCAGTACTCCTCCGAAACGGCCTTACCAATTTTTACCAAATTTTATATGCGTATTCAGTAGGTCTGAGAATCGACTAACATCTATTTTTCATCCCCCTAAATGTTAAGGGTAGTCCATCCCTAATTTTTTTTTTTTAATTTTTAGACAAATTTTTATTTTTGTATTTTTTTATGATACAACATTAGAAAATACATACAACCCTGAATTTTCAACCCTCTACGATCAACTAAAAATTATTTATATGGCAAAACAACGTTTGCCGGGTCAGCTGGTCTAATATAAAAACGTGGTATTAATAATAATGGTTGTATATTGTACTGTGTGTATGAATAATGCTAGAAAAAATAAAAATATATCATACTTTAACCACACTTTAACTATCCCAAGGAGTGCAATAGGTAAGTAAATATTTGATTATTACTTTTTCAAGTAAGTACCTTTATTTTACGGAATTATCCTTTTTTTAATAAGAAATGTGTACTACACGGTGTGTTTTTACCTTTTTATTATTATTACAAGCTTTTACTAAACATTTGTAGGTATGTGGGTGGGTTGGTACGTACTATGTGTTTTAAATTTAAGTATTGCAAGTGAGATTTGAACCACATCCAGATGTCTTATTGAACTGAAATTTTTCCTGCGTAACTTCGGTGACAGTACAATAATATGATAGATTATAACCTGACGCTGCAGCTAGGATTTGATATGCCATGTGAGTGTTTCCTGATACATTACTTCAAAAAACTATATATTAGATTTAGAATTTTCCATACCATAAAAATAAATAATAAAATATTAAAAAATAAAAATTATAAAAATAAAATTATTAGAGTAAGAAATTTGTAAAGTATGTTATTTTCTATTTTCTATTCTGTATTGGTTCTTATTGTAGTATTCTTTTTATATTCTGAATAATAAAACTATTTAACAAATGATTTCTTTAATTTCTCTTAACCTGTTGTGACAACCCTACCAAAATAGGTAACAATTTTGCATGTTCTTAAGAAGCTTAATCTCTGTACCTAATATCTACTTTGTGGTTAAGCTCTACATTCTCTTACTGTCGAGACATTTCCACTTTCAACGGATAACTTCTATAGCAGGTACATGAATAAGTAAAATAAGTAAGTAGGTACGAGCACATATAATATGCAGTATATAAATATGTACTTATAAATATAATATACATAATGCAGGGTGCATTAATCTTTACATAGTTGTGCAGGAGCTAAATTTGTAATTGTAAAGGAAAGGCTGAGAAGAAACCCATAGATTATTAACTAAACTAAAACATAACAAATATCAACATGGTAGTCAAGTTTTTACGGGACTCATTCGGGTAAAAATATTGCATTTTTTTACATTTATCCGACCAAGAGATCCCCGTAATTTTTTAAACTTTGTCGATCCAACAGACAAATTGCGCAAAGGATACAATGCAGATATTACATTAATTATATTGATTACATTATAGGGAGCCAAATAGGTTTTATATGAAACGTATTTTTATTATTTATTCCATATAGAGTTCGCCCGGTACCTAGTACCATTTCTACGTGTAGTAATTGTTTTTAAAGCAATTGTGGTACGGTTGGAAAGGTGTGGTTTCCGGTTAGTGGATGACTTTTAGTCTTGTTCAAAGTCAGTCACAGTTCTCTTTTAATTATATGGATATAAGATAGCTCGTTTGCTATCTTGAATCCATAAAATAAAAAGAGCGCACACGCTCTCAGAAGTTACAAGTGTTACAACACACCCGCCGGAGCGTGACAAGCGGCGCGTAGAATCCTGACCGAAAACGCGGCCCACAGTTCCACATAAGGCACCTCGTAACACATATTACGAATTCGCCCGCAACCCGGCGTGGGGCGGGAGCCGCGCTGCGCACGCGCAGCCAGTCCACCACGCGGAGTCGCGTCGCGCACCAGCCGCGAGCCTCGAATCGAGAACGAAGTTTTTTATCTGTCAGTATAACTTTTTTGGCGCCTTTTTAGTCCGACGACGTCATTGATCTGAAAATGATGTCAAAGCTATTTTTTTTTGTTTTCACGCGTAATCGCTCTTTGACTCTTCTTGTGCTGTCGTTATTCAGAAACTTCGAAACTTTAAAATTATATCTATATTAAGTTGTACATGATATAATTATATATCACCGAGTTTATCTGAAATCCTTACTTTCCTTAAAATCTTTTACAAATAAAAGGGTGCATTTTGATTCCAGATGTTCACATATTAGATAAAAAACATGTTAATTGAAACCTACATGCAATCTATTTTTCGCGGTTGGTGGCGCCTATATATCCAGTTACAACTTCGCAGTAATTGCTTTGTGGTGTAATATTGTCTTACCTAATAAAACGTAACTGATACTAAACTAAACGTTATGTAAATTCAAGACACGCGGATACAATAATTTTGTGGTAAATAATCCTATTGAATTTAAACTCAACTCAACCAATTACTTCAAAACACTTAAGATCAAAATAATTTTGATCTTTAATGTCCTTTCGAACTTAAAAGCATTAGTATATAATTTGAAACCATTCCAAATCATTTACCATTAGTAGGTAAATACGTCTATATTCTAAAAGAGTCATAAAGCGAGGCTAAGCCTGTCAATGCACTCAAAGTTACGGAAGCGATATCAAATTGATATGTAATGGCAACGTAGTTTTTAAGATTGATGTCAGCTAAATCACAATCATTAAGCCTACTTTTCTTTTGAATAAAATCCTCAGCAAGAACAATTGTCAAGCCCAAGGGTCAAAGTGCAACGATATTGAGAAGATCGTGGGAATCGGAGTAACAATAAGACGTCATAACTATAAACAAGTTTAGTATTTGACGCATAGCTTTCGAACTGTCATAATAAATTTCAAGTGAAGTGTAATGTACAGTGTCGTTAGGGAGTGCTTGTAATGAATAAAGAATTCTAATTAGAAAGGATCTTTTGTCAAGTGTTTGAGGTGTGTATGCGCGGGGCGAGATAAAGCGTTCCAGAGACGATTGTGTAAGCCGTGTTGAAAGAATCATCAGCAATGAATGTAAGTATTGAAAGTAGGGTTGCCACTTGACATTTGGTTTATGTTTGTGTCCGGTCAAAAGTTTCTATGCGGCCAATCGGAAAGCTTGGAGCGAGAAAATGCAAGAAAACTTTACACACGTGTGACCGTTACATTATGACTCATCTTCAACAAACTGAGAGGCAAGACCTAGACTTAAATCAACAATTTAAAATAGTCATCATCCAACGCGCAATATCTCATCCTTGTGTTTGTCAACTGGCGTTATCAGTTTAAACCGAGTTTTTCCACCCGCATCGTAGACAAGGTCCCGAACTCTTGTAGTAGCGTAACGATGAGATCGCGACTGTACGTAGCTTGGTCTCTGTATGATGTACTAAATATATATATATATAAAAATCTATGACACGGGCTAAGCGAACATTTAATTTCCGCGTATCGTTACAATCACTTCATGTACACAAATTGAATAACTTTACGTCCATCTAATCTTACCTTTGACATTAAAACTCAATGAAAAACATTAAACTGCTTGGATTTCTTATAGGGTTGACCCCCGGAAGAAATGTTTAATATATTATATCGTTTTATCATTATGGTATTATGATATTACAAAGTAATGTCGTAACTGTACCTACATGGTAGGTTATTTAACTGACCTTAACACTTACCAAAGTATAGCTGTGACCAGGTTTCAAATAAGTAAGTCTTCAAAAAGTCAAATAAATAAGTAAGTCTATGTCAGAACATGATACGGGTTCATTTCATTTGCACAGAAGAATAAATCAATATAATAAGTATATATTAATTTCTCATAAGCAAATATGGGAAAATAATCCGGGACTCAAGTCCTTGCAGGGATAAATTATGATATCATACCGATTTTTGAGGTTTCAAGGGTAGCCAATAAACTATTTAACAGTTGCAATCAAAACGCTTAGCTTAGTCCATTAATTAACATACATTTTTATTATTCATTATCACACAGTCCGGTAATAATGAACATATTGATGTCGTAATGACTGGATGTCAAGGTCAAACAAAACTTTCAAGTCTATCGATCGGTTGTCGGATCGATGAACGTGTTGCTACAGTTTCATTTACTTGCACTGTCCTCGTTCTGACTTCAGCTACCTTATTTAGGTATGTATGTTAATCTATGTTAATCTCTCATTTTATTTTTTGGAATAATAATAATAGTAGGTAGCATATTATCCTTTTCAACTTTGCCAAAAACTATGCCAGGATATAAGCGTAGATTATATCCTCGGCTCCGTGCACTTAGAATTCCTTTGGGCGGTGCGGAAGCCTACATTTTCGATGATGGAGGCTGCTGACCCCAAAACCGACATCGTAGTGACCACGAAAGACGTATGTGTCGACCTTATTTAGACGACCAATGCAATCCTCTGGTATATCGCGCCGCGGTTATAATGTCAATCCATAATCAAATCAAATCCTTGTCATACAAATAAAGAGCTTTAAAAATTAGTAAAATTCGATATTCCACGGAATTGAAGCCCACTGACCCAACATAAATACTTGTGGAGCATCGCTTACAACCTTCGCTTGCATCATGCAGACGCCACAATAAATGACAGCTGTACTCTTCGCACAGAACCTCCCTTTCAAGGAAGAACGCGTTCACTTCTCAAGGTATTGGATAATCTGAGCTACAACTATACGGTGCCACCTATTATTACCATAGCTGGCAAGCATGAGTGTGATGTGGATAACATTTTCGGTTTATTTTCGTACACGTATCGGGCTCGGAGCCCCTGTAGCCCGAGGCCTCCGAAACGTTGATTCAGCACGGTAGCTAGACCCCTGTTATCATTGGCAAAAGTCAACATCTCGATTTCAAAACGAGGACAGTCGGACCAATTTTAGGTCAACGTTATACTGTGAATTGCAAGGTCATTGAGTAATGGATATAATGGATACATTCGATTGCACCTCTCGTGACTGTTTTAGTGTTCATGCAACATTCTATTAAATCCCGCCGTGTATTTCTATACAAGACAGTCGTTTCACAAGGTTTTTTATCACTGTTGATGAATTGTTAAACAAGATTTGTATTTGACATTTCGACAAAAGTCCTCTTAAGGATGGTTACTTACTGTTCCTTCTTGATTCGCATAATAATAGAGCTATTATGATAATCTATTGGTATCCATTACCTATTACTGTTACATAAAGAAAGAACCGCTTGACTGACCGATGGCGCGGGCGTATTATTCGGTTTGGTCAATTCTTTCGTTGTATGCGCTGCGGTGACTGACTAGTATAAATTTTTGTTTGACCGAATTTGTTCCATTAATCATCCTCTAAAGGCTGTCCACTGCTAGACATAGGCTTGCCTAATCATTAAGTTACTTTTAGCCGCAGTCACAGCTATTGGTCAATGCGAGTTGCTGCTGACATCAGTTCATCTTAACTTTTTACAGTACGCAAAGTGACGTCCATCTTCTGGTCTTTTTCCTTTGCTGGGTTAGTGCCATTCTCATACTTAAGTACTTATCCTGGAACCAGCAGAATGTATGAGCTAACCATTCATCACACATTAATACCTCATGGAAATGTTGTAAAAATAAAAAAAATTACAAATGACATTTACACAAACAAAAAGATCATAAAACATGTTTAAATTCAGGAGTTATGCTCCGTACTAAGGAATTTCTCGCAAAGAATGGCAAAATATATAACGGTATTAGGACCGGATAGGGACCGAAGCTAATAATTCCACGATTCGGTTCATTCAGATAATTATGTTTTCATACTTAAATCTGTAAGCATGAAATCGGTTAACCTCCTCAGTGGGTCGTGGAAAGTGAATCCAATGGTGATGAAAGGTGATGTAATACCCCTAACGTAATACTTGGGGTTTGTGGAGTCATCCAATTGTTTAAAGAAAAGCTATTAAGTACGTCGTTAATTTTTAAGAAAATAACGAATATTAACTCTAAAATTTAAGAAAATAGTAAGTAAGGATGTTAATAAATTTAATTTATTTACGGAGTAGCTGACACCCTGGACTAATATATTGGATACTATTTATCCAGATACTGTGTTCTCTTGAGATAAAAGATCAATTGAAATACATATTTTTATATACTACTCGTATAATGCCAGAGCTCACTGTCAGTGTCAGTCAGTGTAAAGTCATATCCTCCTAGCTGTTAAGTTTAATTATTATTCAATAGATTTTTACCACACTATCAAGAGATAGTTACTTTGTGACTAAGTTAAATTTAGTTTTGTCACGGGAGCTAACATGATCGTCGTTAAAAATTATTACTATTTACGATATTCGTTATATAACATAGCAGTAAAGAATGTGGATTGTAAATTTCATGCATAAGATATTTGCGTAAACGTTACGAGTAATTAAAGATTGCAGAGTTCGCCTCGACCGTGGCACTAGGTCTAGAAGATTAAGGGCACTCCAGTCGACCGTCACTTTTGAAGAATAGGTTTTTACCAAAAATATTGCTGTCGCGCTGAGCCCAACCTTACCCCTTAGCGTGCGATAGAGAGAAGTGCAGTCTCGAACTGATTTTACCTACGTAAAATTAAGAAAATCGTCCTTTCGTAATCCCCTGTTTCCTCCTCGAAATCTAGACCAATTTCAATATTTCTTTCAGTTAAAATGTTGAACAGGGTCTAAGCTATGCCCGTAGGTATTTTGCTTTTTTGGGATATATTAGTAATTACCAGTTTGCTTAATGTTTGAAAATGTATGTAAAAAAAGTCGATTTTTTTGATTTTAAATAATTTTTTTTCTCTTCTATTAATCCATACTATCCATACTCCATACATTATAAATGTGAAAATGTGTTTGTTTATTTATTTATTTGTTTGTTTGTCCGGCTTTCACGTCGCAACAAAGCTATTAAATGGTATGGTTTTTGTGTGTGGAGATAGTGAGGAGGGTGGAGAGTGACGTAGGCTACTTTTTACCCCGGTAAAACATCCCCATGGGAAGATATCGATGTTTTGTTATTTGCTAGATATTTAGTTCCGGTTGTTGTTAATAGATGGCGTTAGTAAAATTCATTTGCAAGTTCTGAATCACGCTAACAAATGATACATGTAAATTAATTAAGTCATAGGCAACTCAACTTTAATTGAATTTTGAATTCGCGCTGGATAAATTGTTGTTTTGGTTTAAAATTAATATGGTAAAGGACATACGCTTTGATTTTGGTTTTGGTTCGCTTATTGAATTGGTTTTGTCGACTGTTGTTGTTTTGGCTTAAAATAATAATAATATAAGTCGTCTACTCTATGGAACTCTCAGAAAAAAATCAGTCTCACAACAAATATGAGGGTTTATCTGTACAATGACATGAACGCTGGAAACTATGCTGAAACACTCTTGAAAATTGGAGATGGGCGTTTCTGGAAACTGATGCCGAGGGCTGTGTGACACTAACGGAAAATTTTTGTAACTTAATACAGAGTAGTTCAGAACTGATTGCAAGTGTTTATCCAGGTTTACAAAACAATATATATGAAGATCAATATCTATGTCAAAGGGGGATTCTAGCACCTAAAAACGATATTGTAAACAAAATAAATTCACACATATTGAGTGAAGTAGCAGGAAATACGACAGAATATTTATCAATAGACACAGTAATGGACACAGAACAGGCTGGTGTACCACAGATGTGTCATGTATGATAAAAAAGTCATTGTTAATTCCCTTTGACCACGCGGGCGGAGCCGCGGGCAAAAGCTAGTCAAATTATGAAAAAAAACAAAACGTACAGTCATGGCAGAGGTACGTATAAATCGTATGGTATTTTTTTTTCTTCTGTAACTTCTTTATCCTACGAGGAAACAGGGGACTACGTTTGTATGGAAAAAGTGTCGACTTGTTCGCTTGTGATATCCTCTTAATGATACGGCCAGACGTATGTGATGCGATGCTTTTTAACATGCTTTTATTAGGTCCACTTGTATGTAACTCACAATGTAAGGGAATCTTAGAGAGCTAATTTAACCATCTTCCAAGGATCGTAGCGTAATGAAAATTGGCAGCTGTATGTACTTCTGAGACACATTCAATAATATGGTACTGTCGAGCTGATCTGATGATGGAGCCGGAAGATATTAGCTACTTTAAAGTGGAATCTAAGAGAGCTAATTTAACCATCTTCCAAGGATCGTAGCGTAATGAAAATTGGCAGCTGTATGTAGTTCTGATGACAATACAATAATATGGTACTTTCGAACTGATCTGATGATGGAGCCGGAAGATATTAACTGGAACTTCATGATGGAATATCGTATCATAGTCGTGTTTGCACTTGTGGTAAGGTCTTGTAATTAACTTTGACCACGATTAGGTTTCAAGGTCTGATGATGAAGCCGGAAGATAGGCACTGGCATTCCATGATGGAATATCGTATCATAGTCGTGTTTGCACTTGTGGTAAAGTCTTGTAATTAACTTTGACCACGATTAGGTTTCAAGGTCTCATGACTTCTTTTTTTTAGTTTGATTTTTTATAAAAGCGTGTTTTTTTAGTTTTTTTTAACTATTAATTTATTTTACCGATTAGAACAAAGATTTTATCGGGCATTTTATGTTGTAGTGTCCTTTGCACTTAAATAGATAGTTCTATTACATTAATATCCCTATCAACCAGCCACCATATCTCCTAACCGCCATTTATACATTCCAGCCTTTTATTTTCATTAGCTACCATTAACCACTAACGACGATCCATCACTTATCTCTAATGCAACAAGTACTGGACTCGGTGCGGGCTATGTATTTCTCAATCCATCCATCCAGCCTCTTCTTAAACGACCCCAATCCGACCGGTCCTATGCCTGCTGAAACCCGCTGTTTCCCGCCGTGTTCTTCAGGTCGTCTGTCCACCTTGCCGAAGGGCGACCTGTGCTCCTTTTTCCAAGACGTGGTCTCCATTCGAGTTCTTTTCCCCACCGGTTATTCGAACAACGTGCCCATAGCCACTTCAACTTGCTAACCATGCGAACTATGTCTGTGAGCTTTGGTCGTCTATGTATATCAATGGTTAGGTACATAAGAATTTGTTGCAGTTATCAAAGTTACACCCATAACGAATCCCGGCCTTTTCTCATTGTCACTAATTCAATTTGGAGTAATTCAGCAAATAATGGGTATGGCGCCAGCAAGATCCTTGCAACCCAGACGCTTTTCCGTGGTTATACAAGAACATGTTGCAATTATAACCGTTATCCCCAAAGATACTCCCATTTAAATTCCGGTTTTTTTTTCGTCTCTACGAAGATCGATCAATTTGGGCTAATCTCTAACGCAATATTAAGTTTTGCCTCGGCGCCGCGCTGGCAGTGTCCTTGCGACGAGACGCGCGCTCTGTGATTATATAACAGTCTGTTGCAGTTACAACACGGAGTGCAACGCGCTTGCACGAGGCCGCGGCATAGTCTCGACATAGAACAAGAGCTAATAGAATAGTAACAGTCTACAGAAGCTTTGTACTGTAATAGATTATCTCCAACAGTTTGAAATATCACTGGTCGACATAAACTGCCCTTAAAATAAAGGCGATAGACATCACCACACATGCAGGTGCTCTTGCTAATTTGTTGGTTTTTATCCTATGGCCCTGTTTTACTAACCCACAGGAAGAGTCAGAATGTAAATATTCTACTAATCAATTGCGGCACCCGACGGGAACAAATACAATTGTCACATTACCTTCAAAAATGTTCATGTAAGAACATAAAACGTGCTTGAAATTGAAGCCAAAGCAATTTACTGTCCCGATAGTGACCTATGTCCAAGGACCACGACACATAAATATTAATAACTTGTAGACTTGGCCCTTCCGAGACGATTATGTAAGCCTGTTGCAGTTAGGTGCAACATGAGACGCAATAAGCCCCGACTGCACGCGAAGGTGCGATCAGCAGAACATTTTTATCACAGGATAAAAAAAATCTGAGATTGTATGATGTTAATTGTGCTTGCCTGTCATAGATTTTCAAAGATCCTACCAGAGGCCTACCGTGTCTATACAATCTCAGATGAAAGCAACCATGGTAGTTTTAGTGTATTTAAATCCTGCATAATCTGCTTTCACTTTGAATCCATCCGGGTAAGTGAAGAGTTTTCCTCCTCGAACAATAGAACAAAAGAAAAGGTGTTGCTGCTACCATCCAACATAATACCTTTTAAGCAACTTACTTCTTCTTTATCCTTAAAGGGACGGAATATTGAATATTCTACAATCTCGTTAATAAATACGTTCACTCTTCCCAGTGGTCGTGATGAGTGTGATGAAGGTCTTGACTATCGCAGCTTTTGTGATGCAAAAGCATGCATTGAGGAAAAAGTGGATGCAATTTTTTCAGGCTTCTAGTATCTCTTACCTTCTTTAGAATTTTATTTCAGGTATTATATATATTTATGATATATCGAATGAATAGAACAATCAAAACACATATTTTTTCGAAGTCATTACTCTAATAGCTTATACTAGACGTAACAGCGTCGGTATTGAACCAGTTGCTAGCGATTACTATAAACGCAATAGCCAACGAGTCACCTAGTGTTACACCTTGTTACCGCATACGCGTAACGCACGCACATTACGTGGTAAATCGCAGAAATAGTATATTTCATTACAAGTGCGGAAAGCCTGTCATTGCAAAGAGTTCCGACAAATGTCTACCCGAGCCGAAGGCGAGGGTTGACAGTCGGAACAAGTTGCAATGACGGTTCCGCACGTGTACTGAACAACTATTTTTAATTCAGTTGCGAAGAAAATGAAGCAATTTAATAAAATAATAAAAACACAAACTAAGCTCGCAAAGAACATTTTTGGAAAATGGCGCCAACCGTAAAAGAATACAGAGTATAGCAGAGATTTTTTTTTGTTTTCTTCACCCATTCAAAGGCAAAGGGAACTATGACCAAACAGCCAAGTCTTCAGTAGAATATTTTTATTGACATGAAATTTAATGAGATGAAATGAAATGAAACCTAACCTAACTCATTGAATCAAATCATTAAATCTGATACTGAAACAAATAAGTAGCTTCTTTTTAGAAATATTTGCATGAATCATAAAAACTTCTATGAATTTTTTTTTAGTAAAAACTTCGTGGTTCGTTTTTTTTTCTTTTTAATTGACATTATTTTGACAGTTAGGAAAGAGAACGCACGAGTTCGGAAAAGGTAAAGAAAAAGCACGAGTGTGTAATAGCTCACTTCCCGAACGCTATACGTCCCTGTAATACGCCACTTTTTGAGCAACTGTATTAAAAAATCATTAACATTTTCCGTCCAGTCTTTTCGCTAGAAGGCTAGAAGTCTCGGGAATACTGTCTGTCGTCTTCGATCAAGGAGCATCTGCATCTTTAAACTATCGCATTATTTCGTCAGAGGGAACAAAAGGTTAAGTAAAGAAGGATTATAAGCTTCAGTTCAATATTTCTTTGGCACCTCTTAACTACGAGCTAAGTACCTACCTACTATGTCATACACTACAGATGCATTCCACTCACTCAAAATTAATATAATGCTGACGTCTTTATTCTGGAGTCTTCGGATTTTATTGCCTATTGGTTAAATAATAAATGGTAAGTTTCATAATCACACTTCTAAGTGTTTATCTTTCTAAATAAACCTAAATCCCAATGTATGGTGAAAGAAACTAAGGGAATTAGATATAAAAAGCTAAATAATATAGTAACGTAATCTTTCAACAATAACTATTCATAACATGACGGATTCGAAAGTAAAGGAGTTAGTAAGAGGCGTAGGTAATGTATTCAAAGCGACAAAGAAAAAGGTACATTGTGGTCGAAGTGTGGAATTCCGCATTAGTTGTAATCGACGGTAATGCGATCAGCTGCTTGGTCATATCCGGACCGTCTACATCTCATTAACTAGTGACTAACTCAGGCTTCGCTTGTTAAAGGAAATTTAAAACATAGGGTTGTTATTCAAATTATAATTGTAGATCATTTTAATTCATTAAAAGGCTTTTCTAGGTAAACCATACTGAGATATTTTTGTCCTGGTCCACAAAGGGTTAAAAATGGGAGGAAAATTCTAACTAAACTAAAGTTTATTCTTGTGAAATTATTGTTTAGACCTGATGAGTAGGCATTTTGATCAAATTAATACTATATTTTAAGTTAGCATTGTAGGCGTTCCCTTGAAAACAATGATCCCTTGGGAAATGGGATGGAATTTCATTTGAATAATTCTTAAATTTCAATAGAATTGCTTCGTATTTGCATCAAATGTTCACAGTTGAATAAATAAAAATATAGAACATATTGTATATTCGAAATATATTGGTAGTTTAAGGAGTGTGGCATTTTAAATTCCACTAAGTAGTTCTTAATATTTCTAAATATTGAAACTGGGTCCTAATGAACACATTTTTAAATACTGATAGAAAATATCTTCATTTGTTTAATAGCCGTTTCGTAATATTAACATCAACTGCATTTAAACGGCCTGGTCCCAATAGTTCCCTTACCAGTTCCCTTTTAACGCGTTTAGAGGACGCCCCACTAGTATTGAATAGACATTAGTCGAAAATTCAGATTTAGGATAGCACACATTATTTAACCAGCGCGTCACTTGTATATGCACAGCTCAAACAAAAAATGAGTTCTTCTCTTTCAACACCCACGTGTTTACAACGAGCAAAACAAAGAGACGAATAGGATTTCTTGGGCGAAATATTGATAGAGATATAGAGATAGATCTACTAATGAATTTGAAAATAAGTTAACTTTCAACATCATTGCGATTAATTGTGGTAAAAGAATTACTAGTATTTAACTTGAATATTGTTTGCAACGACGCTACAGACATGGCAACGCGATTTTGATAATTATTAGAGATCATTGATGAAGAGATAATAATATAATCTATGTTATATCTGCTCTACTTCTAACCATTAAGTAACCGAAGATATGATTAATAAAAGCTCATTGGTTGGGTGTTGAATAAATAAAGTAATATTAACAAATAAATACGATTAGGTACAATGATTCGACAAAATATCGATCGGGTTTTAACGACGCTAGATTGACCAAAAAGAAGAAAAACACTTTTACTACACTATGTAACATTATTGTATGTGTACCCTTCGGGGAAATAAGGCGTAATGTTATATTACTATTACATTAATTGTGTGCAAAATGATTTGATAACATTCTTAAATTCTTGTGTACGTGTGTAATCGTTTTAACGTTTGATTCCTTTGTGTTAAATCACAGAATAATTGGTTAAATTAAGCAATCATATAATAATAATGTTTATAGTAACCAATGCTAAATAAGAAAATTTAAAAATATATATGTATCAATATGTACAAACTCGGGTTAGTTACGACACAAAAAACTTATGAAAGGCTGGACGGATTTTTATGATCTTAGATTTGTTTCGTGTGCGTTCCATTCTTTCGTAATAGCAGAACAGCTTTAAAACATCTGAAAAATGAATAGAAAATAAAATTATGAACAAATAATACATTTAATCAAAACAGGCTTTCCATTTCCAGAAAGCCTGTTTTGATGATATCTTGAGAATGGATTTACCGATTCTTATGAGTTTTTGAGTTGTTGTTTTTGTCTGCCCGCCAAATAATACAAAAAGCAATAAATCATCAGAATTCTCCAAAAAAGTCACCATAAGTAATATTACATTTTCACGCGAAGAGCTATTATCAAAAATCTTTATTTCGTGGACTAGGTACAACCACAATTATTGAGGCGGTACAAAGTTCGAGGGAAAATTGACATCATTTTTTAAAAATAAATAATCAATGTTTAATTACCAACAACAATTTTTAATATTTTTATTGACCTACCCCGATTATATTTTGAAGGTCGGCATAACCAGATTCAACGCAGTCATGTATTTTTATTAGTGTACACTTACACACTTGTCGAATTACTATTTTGGTCGAATAAAACGAATCGTATATTAATGGCATATAGAAATGATAAAGGAATAAAAGTTTTAAGAAAATGAAGACTGCCTCCTTATTATTTTACAGAATAGTTTTTTAAGTAGATGGTAAATCGAAAATTACATTAAAAAATATTTTAAAATGTACACAGTTTCCAAAAAAGCATTGCTTTCAAGGATCCAAATCCATACTAATATTATAAATGCGAAAGTAACTCTGCCTGTCTGTCTGTCTCGCTTGAACGCCTAAACTACTACACCGATTTAAATGAAAGGAGATGTTTCAGGGATGTATGGAGCTCCGGCCCAGTCTATGTACACCATACTAAAAAATGGAGAAACACAATTAAAACAGTTTCCAATCATCCAATTACTTTAAATTGGCTTAGTTTGGATGTAAAGCACAAAAATGTACACTTGAAATTGCAACACAAAACGAAAATCCGTCATGGCGGTAAGCTATCGTTGACTGAAGTTTGACATTTAAATGACGTTTATTTCTGTCATAATTGTCATTGAATAAAATGGATTGTAACACTGAGAGCGAGTATGTACCTATTTTATTTTTCCCTTTAAAAAATTTTTAAGATTTTTATTTAAGTACAGAATACAAACATTCAATCGTCGAAATATTAAAAATAACTCAATAAATTCAAACGAATGGAACATCAAACCACGATCGACAACGAAAGCGACACTAGACGGTTCACGATCTTGATGGTCGATCTATGGCTTACTGTCACTTTTTTTTTTTAAATCACAGATACGTAGTATCTCTATCTAGTTTGTGATCACAGAGTAATCTAAATTGACGGGATGCCATGTTCAAACTCGATAAAAATAATTGATAAATATAAAATTATTACAAGAAAAGTATGCAATTTAGCAATTTATCTGTATTTTTCCCAAATTTCACGGATTTTTCTCCATTTTTTGAGATACTGTACATATACTGGGCCGGATTTGAAACATCTCCTTTGGTACACAGATAGTCTAGAGCCTGAAAAAAGACATAGGCTAATTTTTAATTGGAAATAAGTGTTAGTCAAAGTCAAAGTCAAATAATTTATTTCGCTATGAGGTGATTAGACACGCTTAACGAAAGTCTAGGTACCTAACTAAAAACTACTTAAACTACTAACTGATCTATATAAGGCAAAGGATTAGCTATTGATTATTGAATGAATAGCTAATCCTACACAGGTGTCTAACTTGCCTTAAGATAAATTTACAATAATTACCTACCACTAAGCTAAGCTCTAAGTCACGATAGACTATCTATATGGTCATCGGCTTTAGGAAGAATTTACAATATTCTTATCCTATGCCCTAGTGTAGGCCGAGAGAGAAAAAAGCCGGAGGAAAAAACTCTCGGTACTCTTTTAAAATTCAAATTAATTTTTACAGAAAAATGTACAGTATGACCATGACATGATTAAGTCAGACACGAGACAGCCAATCGTGTACGCCAAGAATCACCCCATATGCCACCTGCTTACAATTTTTAGTATAATTAATACAGAAGCATAGTGATAGCCTGTCAGAGTTTAATTCAGTCCCATGCCTTTATATCATCCAAATACTCCTGAATATTATAATAAGCTTTTCGACATAATGTTTGTTTGATGTTTTTTTTTAAACCTTTGTAAAGGCAGAGACTGAACCGCAGCCGGGACTTTATTGAATATTAGAATAGACATTCCTATGAAGGAACGACTTTTCTTACTAAGCCGGCATTTAGGAAACGCTAATTTGTGGCCGTTCCTTAGTGTTACATTGCGTAAGGCATTTAGGTCACTACGACTTACAAACTGATGCCTATTTTTACGAATATACATAATATTCTCATAGATGTACTGCGATGCAAGGGTTAGGATCTTTATTTCCTTAAATTTTTCTCTAAGGGAGTCTCTACTTTTCATTTTGTATATATAACGGATAGCCCTCTTCTGCAAAATAAAAATAATATTAGCATCAGCTGCATTACCCCAGAGTAAAATGCCATAGGACATTACACTGTGAAAGTAACTAAAATATACCAATCTAGCGGTATCGACATCCGCCAAACAGCGTATCCTTTTAACCGCGTAAGCTGCAGAACTTAGTCTATCCGCCAGTCGACAGATATGGGGTCCCCACTGCAACTTCGCATCAATGGTGATTCCAAGGAAAACAGTCGAGCTAACTAAGTTCAGTTTTTCACCATTTAGTTCCGGTTGCTTATCTACTTGTTTCACATTAGGTGCTGAAAATTTTATGCAATTGGTTTTATTGCTATTTAAGAGTAGGTTATTTACGCTAAACCAATGCACTACTTCAGAGAGAGCATTGTTTACATCGTCATAGTTAGTTTGTTGCCTGTTTAATTTGAAAATTAATGAGGTGTCATCTGCAAACAATACAATCTCGTTATTATTCTCTACCATATAAGGTAGATCGTTAATATATATTAAAAACAGGAACGGACCCAGAATCGATCCTTGTGGGACCCCCATCTGTACTAAAGACCCAGACGATCTTGTACCGCTTACTTCGACTTTCTGAGTTCTTTCGCTGAGATAAGAAATCAAAAAAAAATGTTGAAAACGGGGATGAAAGGTTGTATGTAATTATTGTTATTTTCAGAACTAGAAGCATAAAATTTATATTTTAGGCTGTTGATTAGATATAAATAAATAATGCATTCAAAGTTTGTAAAAATGTTACCCTTAAGGGTATAAAATAAACATAGGGGATAACACATTTACGGATTCATTACAAATTTGTGGAGTGGAGTTAAAGTTATCGCGTTAAGAAGAATCTATTATTATGTCTAATTCGACGCGAGCGAAGCTGCGGCCGTCCACTAGTCATAAATAAATAAATAAATAAAAAGGCATTGCTTTTAGAAGGTTACCGCAGTCAGAACTGCACGCTAATGGTCATCAATACCATATTTTTTCGCGAATTCTTCCAGAGATTATATTTTCACAGCAACTGATGTTATTGTGCTCGAAACTGAAAAGTTGTCAACGATAGTGTGCTCAGTGCCTTACCGGCGGCCTCATGACATGCCGTGACGTAACCAGTGAAAGCAATTTCGGCACGGCCTTCACCCGGTGTACCACATACATTAATGCTGTTTCGATATCTCACCACGCTTTGGGGCAATACCTCTTTTACTAGCATTTGATATTGATCGATAACTTGGGACAAGTAACGGTTGTGTCGTCATGACATCACTCGTGATGCTACTTGTCTTGCACGTGTCCATAGTCGACAATGACCAGTTCCTTTGTCTGGACTTGGACACAGAATAAGGTCATGCTTAATATAAATATTACAATTAATTATTTTTTTTAAAAGCGTTTTATTTAAAAATCAATTTATTTTTATTATTTTTATTTACTTTCATGCATTGTCATCGGAACCAAATATGTGTGCCGAATTTCAGCTCGATAGCTTCAGTGGAAGTGGGTGAAATATTGATTGCAAGATTCCAGGAAATACATACATACATACATACGAGTGAAGTTAAAAAATAAAAAAGCTTTTAATAAAAAATACACTGTCATCGGAACTGATTGACTTGACCAAAACAAGGCTGCACTGGTAACAAGGTGAAAATCTGAAAGACTGCAATTTAAATAAAAGGTTATAAAAATCATGCGATAAAGGGTATCTAAATACTAAAATAAATAATAAAATCACTACATTTATGTTCACCTGTATGTAGCAATACATATATTTTGCCTTTGTTTCCAAAGTAACCAATATACCTGTTACCTTTCCACTTACACATGTCTGCGCGCGTACACATGGCGACAGATTCGAAAGTCGCTCCGACCTTCACCTATTGCCATAGATTTTCGTTTTGGACCGGTCATTACGTAAGGTTTGTTTACCAATAAATTCTCATCGTATGATACACATTGCAATGTTTCTGTAGTATTTCTACAAGGTAGAGAAAGTAGGAGAGTTTAAACAACAGGGAAAACCGGAAAACAGACAGCATTTAAATGACGCCTGCTTCTGAATAATATTCTCAAAAATTTGAAGAAAACTGACAATCAACAATTCATTCAACAGCAGGTCATTAGGTAGTCCTAGATTTTAAATAACTTGAACCTCACTACACTACCTTTTTCGGTAAAGACACCCGCGCTCAATAGTGGGTACATTAAGATCGACAGAACACCGTAATTAAATTAACTTCGGTAAATCTGTAGCTAAGATTTTATAAGGGAAAATTAAGCTTGGCACAATTGATAGGGAGCAATATTTGTCACTGTGCTTCCTAACCTGTGCTGAGACTGATAGTCATCATCTATGTGTATAATTCTGAGACATTTACTTTTTAATTAGACTAGGTACCTAGATGTAGGAAATACGTAGTCACAAAGCGAATATCGGGTAAACGGACCAAGTTCATAAATGGTTCTTAAAATAATATATTCAGAGATTAAAGATGTTACAGCAACATCATTAATTCAGGTTACAGCTGCCAAGCTGAGTTTAACCTAACGGTTGGTTATGTAACCCTGGTTTAATCGGATCGAGATTGATTTCATGGTTCACGATCGGCAAACTTGACCCCAAATCTAACGATAACAAATCTGTTCCGAAAAGTAGGCTTCATAACACCATCTAAGCGGCATACAGTTGAATTTTACAGATAAAAAATAGAATGAGGCACGGTTCGGCCGCTTTTAGGTCTAATGTGCGGAATATTGGCTAGTTAATATAGATATAGGTGATACGATTTAATTCAAATATTTTAAGAAATGTTCACTTGTTGTTCTAAGTTTATTTGAAACGAGACATATATTGTTCCGTGTTCAGTGTACGCTGTGCCCCGCACGTTCCCCCCCGCACGTGCCGAGCACGTTCACTCCTGAAGATGATCATCGTAATAGATCGAAACCAGTCGGACTATTTTCGACTTAAATCACACGTGAGTAAGCCGGTAACTTCAACTATGAATATAGACACTCACGAATCGTTCAATAATAAAATATATTGTTCCGAATAGAAAATGTGTACGTTTTGTGCTAACTTCATTAATTGCCTAAGATCTAAAACGATGGTAACGAGTAGATGACGGTAGTTATAGGAATATAGAGTAATGATAAATCTATGGGAATTTCATAATGTAGCATTGTTAACTGACCCTTGATAGCGCTTGTATTCGCAATTACTATAGTAAACAAAACTAAAAGATAATGGAAGAACGGAAGAGTTAGGTACATTAAATATGCAAATACAAAACATAACTCTTACTTAACGCCTTACTCAACCGTTGCCCACCATGAAATATTTAACCACGCCCATTTACAAATAGGAAGATAGTTAAAATTTTATTCTTCGTGAAAACGTATACGTGTGACCTGTTGACCGTATATCCGGGCAAAACTCATTTTAATATGCAACTATGCCGTTCTCTGTAATAAGTAGTTACCGACAATTATCATAATGTAAGCGGTTAGCAGATGAGTGATTAAGCATCTCTTTCGAAAAGGACAGAAGTTTGAAAATTAGGCATTGCATTGTGTGTTTCTTGATTTCCTACGATTGTTGCATACAATTAATTCCAAGAGACCTAGAAAAATCTCCTCTCTTGCTTAAACACCTTTATTAAAGTTGGGGCATTAAAGAAGTAGTTAGTATAACTCTCCGAACTAACCCTAGTTATCGGCTCTTGAACTACGAGAACGGGTCTGTGCCTTACACAGCATTTTGGTTACTCTGCGGGCTAGGTCGGCATTATTTGTACATACGATTATTATTTCAAATTCCATAATCGACGTTAACCATATTCATATACCACCAAATGATTTATTGTATTCAATGGGTACTTCCACAGATGATACTAGCCCAGATGATTAACAAGTAAGATATTACACCCGCACACTTTCCGCAGCCATGCGTAATTCTACGTTGTTCTAGATATTCTAGAACATTGAATTACCAAAACCAGCGGCCGGCACGCTCTGATAATCTTGACCAACAACACAATGATGGCTGTACTTAAAATTCAACGTAACTCGAGCAATGTCGTAAAACAAAATGCAGAGCCACATTATAAACTACCGTACACAAAAGATCTAGCCCGATCTGTAAAATTATACCAAATAATAGCGTATCATCTCAATCTATCGATAGCAATGCCGTGAAAATGGTTGTTAGAGTGGAAACGGATTTTAAGAAAAAAATTGCGATTTTGATAAGTGACGATTTAGATGTCACTCAGGTTTTGTTACAAGATTCTTTGTTATACTATTTTTTCACAGATAAATCGTGGATGGAATCAATTTTATACCATTTAAGTGTCACTATTACATATTTGATGATATTCTAAAATTGTTTATTTTTTATAATATTATTCTCGAATAAATGACGTGGCAATCGTGTCTTTAAAATGACAAAACATGACGCTTGCATTCATCAAAAGGGATATGCAGTCGTGTGGAGTATACTGTATAGTACACCCACTTTCACTTTCATCACAATTTCATTCACATTTCACTTTTGTAAAGTCTATTGCAACTCGAATCTCCAAGCTAGGTCTTACTGATACACACGGCCTTCTGACCCCAAACTGGGCGTGATATGCACACATACATATTTTAAAATACCTACATAAATAGATAATATTAACATCCAGAAAGAACAAACACAAGTGCTAGTCACACGAATGTTTTATCCTAGGAGCATTTCGAACCCACGTCCCCTGGCGTACCATGCAGCAGGGTCACAACCGATTGCATTGCGCCAACGGGCAATAGATTAATACAAGTTAAAATGATATAAACTTTAACTATTATCTTACAGAACGATATAATTTGTAATAGAGAGAGTTCTCAATAGCGTCTTATTGACGTTCGCTAGATGGCATGTTGAGGAAGTTTATAATTCACTTCCTTAATTTCATTTCTCTACAGTATGTAAGATCGAACGTTTGGTTTGAAAGATATTCTCGTAACATGGGAAAAAGCTAAAATATAAACATTATGTATTTCTCCTCCTGCGCTTGCGCCTCAAACAGACTAATTCGTAACGTTCGTCGACAACGAATTTAAACACTACTTATGACTATCTAAACATATTAAGTTACTTATCTTTGTCAGTCAAAATTGTTCATAAAAACATCCTTTTATTTGTTTCACTTCCCATATTCTATATTTTATAAGATAAAGAAAAAAAAATTGCGCAGATAATTTTAATTTTTCAAGAGGTGTTCCTGGGTAAATCACTGGTATTGTTATCATGGATTTAAGACCATTGATACATCACATCAATGTGTGTTCTCCAATACAACTACAGCATTTTTGTATATTCAATCCACAATGGCTTAAAAATTGTAGAAAATTCCTGACAAAAGTGAATTGGTGAGTCATTATTATTGTTTAACTGAAAACCTATTGACGGATTTTGAACTTTTACTACATTTTGAGTTACCATCTTAGGCGTTCCCGGAAAAAAACGAGCGTTTTTGCTCCTTGCTTCCCAAGGGACGCTCAAGGGACAGGGGGACAAGTCCCTTTCTTTGAATATTTCTTAAATTTCAATAGAAATTTTATTATGATGCTAGAAATGAAGATTAATCCATACTATAATATTATAAATGCGAAAGTAACTCTGTCTGTCTGTCTGTCTGTTTCGCTTTCACGCCAAAACTACTGAACCGATTTAAATGAAATTTGGTACACAGATAGTCTAGAGCCTGAGAAAGGACATGACTACTTTTTATTTGGAAAAACTGTTGTAAAGGGTTGAAAAGGGGGTTGAAAGTTTCTATGAAAGTTTTGTCATTTTCAGAACTAGAACCATAATATTTATATTATAGGCTGTTGATTAGATATAAATAAATATGGCATTCAAAGTTTGTAAAAATTATGTACCCTTACATAATTATAAAATAAACATAATATATTATTGTGTCTAGTTCCACGCGACCGAAGCTGCGGGCGGGCATTTGTGTTTGGTTTGTAAACTGAACAAAATGCTGATATATTTAAATAAAACAATTGCTTCTTAATGAATTAGTTATTAATAGGCGCTCAAAGACTGTCTACTGTTTCGCTGCGACCCATAGACGTCCCACTGTTGGGCACGGGTCTCCTCTCAGAATGGGAGGGATTAGGCCTTAGTCCACCACGCTGGCCAAGTGCGGATTGGCAGACTTCACATACCTTCGAGAACGTTATGATGAACTCTCAGGCATGCAGGTTTCCTCACGATGTGTCCTTCACCGTTATAGCAAGTGACATTTAATTTCTTAAAACGCACATAACTTAGAAAAGTCATTGGTGCGTGCCACTGGGGTTTGAACCCGGACCGCTCGAGTGAGAGGCGAGTTCGATAGCCACTGGGCTGTCACCGCTTATACTGCTATGTTTAAAATACTACTATGTTTAAAAGTTTAAAATTACTCTGTAGTTGGTAGAACCAAGCAACTTTGAAATTGGATCATCTACGCTGTTTAAAAGTTTAAAATTACTCTGTAGTTGGTAGAACCACGCAACTTTGAAATTGGATCAAATCTCTTACACCAGGAAACAAACGAGTAGGTATATCAGTAGTCTTTGGTCTCTGTACTGTACCTTTCACGCAACATTTAATCTGAATCAGGATTTCTCCTTCAATATTACCGAACCGACTACAATGTAGACTTATAAATTACATAAAATAGAGCTGGATTGGATAGTGATTATTGAATATATCGTGTAATACGAATTTAAGTTGATGTTCATCATCAACTTAACTCAAATGTGAGTGACAATGGGTACCTATACCTATCTAAATTATGAAAGGTAACATGACCTATTTTTGGCGCCATATTATTTGTATAAATATACATACACATTTTATAAGGAAATCCAAATAAAAAATATTTAATGAATAACATACATATTAAGAAATTTACAAGATACACAGTTCCAAACAATCTAAAAATATAATGGTTTGCTACGCTTGCTAGGTTGAAACACCTTTTTAAACCTATACAGGATTAACTAAGTTCAGACATTTAAAAAAAAAAAAAAACGATACAAGGACGCAATATAAACAATTACAGTAATGTCAGAGATTTTAACATTAGAACAAATTCACTAAAGGACTTTGGTTGAAAATAAACTATTCATGGTGGGCCTCATTCTGAAAATTTCCTGTGTCGGAGATGACCTCAATGGACAAAATATTTTTATTCTATTATTGTTTACTATTTTTCATGCTTTAGATTCCGTGTATTTTAGATTCCGTGATGAGAGATTCGCTTGAAGCTAACCAAAATTCGTTCAATCAATAGGTATACAATTTTCCTGAGATATCCTTGCGGCTGTAACTGGATTGATGCCAAGGCCTTGTTTAATGAATTGGAAGATCTATACATAAACGATTAATGAATATTCAAACCTATACAGTTAATATATGTATATTAACAGTGTCCACATGTCATTTTCCAGGTCCCAGAAGACTCTACAAGGCGAAATATACCTTCGTATGGTTGCGATGCCGCTTAACATGTTGCTGGCTCGACGGTGTACAATACTGGCCACCAAAAAAGCGATGCGAAGAAGCAAGCCTCCGGACAGGCGCACGCGCACACCAGAGAGATACACCAACTAGTCTTAAAACTCAAAACAGAAACCAAAGCGTTGACCCCAACACTGTGATACAATCGTACCTGGACACCGATAAATAAATAAAACACTGTGATATAAAACAGAAGAAGATAGAAGGAGATAGGTTGCAATAGCAGAGGAAGATTGAAGAGCCAAAATGGGTATTCACGTCCTTTTGGCGTCAACAGCACTGAAAACAGTGAGTGTTACCGGATTATGGCTGATACCGCTTCTGCTAGGCGCTCTGACCTATAACAATTACAGCTCGTATGACCCCGAGGCCAAGGTCTTGGATAAGGAGCCGAGGAACGAGTATGACTTCATTGTCGTCGGCGGAGGCTCGGCCGGCGCTGTCGTCGCAAACCGTCTAACTGAGGTTAAAAATTGGAATCTACTGTTACTCGAAAGTGGTATGTACGACATTGTTCTTAAATTACTTACTACTAACTCCTAACCCTTATAGGTTATCTGGAAGAAAATCACGATATGAATGCCTATTTATTGTTGTTCGTTGTTGTTGCTGTTGTTGTTACTAAATTGTTTCCTTAAGTAATGTAACTATTGGTTGCATGCAACCTATGTGTCCCAATGCTGTGCACGGATCTCCTCCACACACAAATCAGCTGGAGGTCTAGAGCATACTCCTCCACGCTGCTCCAATGCGGATTGGTGGAGGGGTTAGGTTAGGCCAACCCAGTGTCGAATGTTCTGAAGTCACCCGAAGCTTTTCGACAAGAATTAACGATTATTTTCACAATTGAAAATAACCGGGACCATCGGCTTATCGTGCCCTGTGAAGCATGGTATGGCCCACGAAATGATGCCACTAGCGGCAGTGGCGGGGCCACCATAGAATCAAAAAACCCGGGAATGCCTAACACCAAACCCACATAATAACGTCACTAAAGGCAACAGAATTACATCATTCATTCATCACTTATAAACCGCGCGACTCGCGATGCGTCGCGCAATCGCGCGCAACCAATAAACTAGCTAGCGCAAACCCCAAGCTACGAAGCCCGGGTTCGCAGTCTATATACATATAGGCATATTAACAGCATATACATCTCAAATAGTCTAACGTACACAGAACGACAAAGATAGACTCTATCGGGAAAAATCATAACTAATGACCGAAAACTTTTGGTAGAAGCCTTGATTGTTTGCCAGAGTGTAATGCGCGTCTATTTTATGGGTAAAATTTAAAAATGATGGGCAGTTTGTTGGTACACAACAAGGACAATATATGTATCTTGATGTAATTTGCGTTTTTATTTTAAAATAACCCGAATAACACAATCTAAATGGTTTAACATAAATATATTTTCATTTACCCGTATTAGACATGATAAGATTCTAAGTACCCATTTAGATTTGTTAGTAAATTATGTATTCAGAAGTTTTAAAATCTGGTTAGTGGTACATATTGGACACATAGTTTATCTTGGATTTAAAAGTTCTATACTATTTATTTGAAAAATTAAAAAAATAAATAATAAATAAATCTAGTCGTAAGACATGGCAACCCCACGCTGCTCAAACGTCAACCAATGTCAAAACTTTTCAATCAAAGTCAAAGTCAAATAATTTATTTGAATTAATTCGCTATGATTGGACACGCAACGAACTTAATTTATTTTTTGTAGCTTCATAGATGTGAAAGTGAACGTATAATTGAAAATGTAACATTTTAGTGCTATATTGGAGACTATTGTTCATTAAGAGCATGTGAAAATTATTCGAGTAGAGTGACTTGGAGCAAAAGGTAAAATATTTGTATTATGTATAAGTTTGCATCCAAGTTAGCTCAATATGTATTGGTGGTTTCAGTGTAACAATGTTTGAAGTTTGTTATGATGTCATAATAACTGTAGGTGAAACAGTAATTGTAAATTATTCGTATTTTTATTTTGTTTTAAATATTCGTCACCTGTTACGCCATCTGTGTTTCTTTAAATGTACCAGTTACTAGAATGGTCGCAATCGATATTCGAACATATAGTATTTTTCACTAGATGTCGCTATTGTATGGAACAGAGTTCATTCATGTGAAATGTTTCGGTTATGATGGTGAGTGGACTGTCTCATTCCAAGATTTCCAAGAGAAGGGGAAGAGACCCGTGTCCAGTGTGGACAGATATTTTGTATACTCAGGTCATGGATGTTAAAGTTTTGTGAATATGTATTCTCGCTATCTGCAGCTCGTACCTAATCGTAATGTTGGGACAACATTAAAAAAAATGCGGATAAGTACTCATGGGCAAGTCATAACTGGGCATGCTCACCCATGGAAGCATGGCGCCGCCACTGACTAGCGGTCACCCATCCACAAACGGACCGAGCTTGCCATTGCTCAATTCTGTCGATCACATTGAATTGACGCAAGCCATTGGGCTATGGACGCTACGATAATGTAATTGGTGTATAGTAAAGAATATAATGTATCGTACAAAAGTCAAATTTTTGTGAAGTGAAGTTAATTTTGGATGAATGTTAAAGAAGTGTCGACTAATGTCGAATTATTGGGGAAAGTACGAATTTGATAAAATCAAATTTCAGTAGTGGCTAAAACGGGTGGTATGGATGGATGTTGGACTGAATAACCATGTCCGGTGCAAAATAGGTTTCTACGGACCCCATGCTAGCGCTTTATGCGACCAAGTTAAAAAATTATAAATCACAGCATATTTAGACAGTTCCTCAAAATACACGTTTCAGGTCCAGACGAGAACGAGATCACGGACGTCCCTTCGTTAGCCGGGTACCTACAACTAACGAAGCTAGACTGGCAATACAAGACTGAACCCACCGCCTACGCTTGCCTCGGCTTCAAGAAACATCGGTGCAGTTGGCCTAGAGGCAAGGTATGTATTTTCAAGTAAAAGGTTAATGTCTGCCATTATTTATGTCGTCTTTATGCTGTTTCATAGACAGGGCCAGGATTTTAATAGAGTCAGGAACACATAAAACAGTCATTAGTTCCACGTCTTTGAAATAAATCAGTAAGGTGATGTAAAAAGAAGCCACTTATAATATATTTAATTTGTTTCTAGAAACAACTGATAGACATTGCATTTTATTTAGTGATAAAGAATTAACATAAGTCCGCTTTTTGTCCCTTAAATATATTGTTTGGTACAAAAAAGTTTGAAGGCAACAAAAGCCTACAACTAGAATTTTATTGCAGCCCGTGTTAGATGTGCATCACACCTTTTTTCACTTGTTCCATCACCTTTTCACTGTCTTACTGTTTGGCTCAGTTCTCCTATCCCTATGGCCTGCTTTAAGTTCGATAGCGACAGGGCTGTTATGTTTTACGTGTTATTAAATAATAAACAATAGCAGTATTGTATTGAATGAAGAATTAACCCGTAATTATGTTAGATACAAGCCATTTATCTGTATTAATTACGAGACATGTTAGTAAAATAGACATACAATAAACATTCCCATTCTTGTGTATTTCAGGTGCTTGGCGGCTCAAGTGTCCTCAACTACATGATATACGTACGTGGAAATCGATTAGACTTTGACCAGTGGGAGTCCTTTGGAAACCCTGGATGGGGATATCGAGACGTACTCAAGTATTTCATTAAATCAGAAGATAACAGAAATCCGTACTTGGCAAACAGCAAGTATCATGGAAGAGGAGGATATTTGACAGTTCAAGAAGCACCTTGGAGGACACCGCTCGTGGCTGCCTTTGTCGAGTCTGGAGTAGAAATCGGATATGAAAACAGAGACATCAATGGTGCTGTTCAAACCGGATTCATGATAGCTCAAGGCACGATAAGGCGAGGGTCACGATGTAGTACCGCCAAAGCTTTCTTAAGACCTGTCCGCACTCGAAGAAATTTAGATATATCTCTAAACACGCAGGTTACGAGAGTATTGATCAACCCTGTAACTATGAAGGCCTACGGAGTTGAATATGTAAGACACGGAAAAAGGAGAGTTGTTTATGCGCGGAAAGAAGTAATACTATCAGCTGGAGCAATCAATAGTCCGCATTTGCTCATGCTTTCAGGTGTAGGCCCTGCTAATCATTTAAGAGAAGTTGGAATACGAGTTCTTAAGGATTTGCCTGTCGGCGAAAACCTGCAAGATCACGTCGGTGTTGGAGGATTGACCTTTCTAGTCGATAAACCCGTTGCAATCGTCCAAAACCGCTTCCAAGCTTTTCCTGTAACTATGAATTACGTCGTAAATGAAAGAGGCCCGATGACAACACTAGGGGGACTAGAAGGTATCGCTTTCGTCAATACCAAGTATGCGAACAGTTCGGGACTGTGGCCCGACATTCAATTCCACATGGCGCCGGCATCTTTTTCCTCCGACAACGGTCAAATCGTTAGGAAAATTTTAGGGCTCACCGACGAAATCTACGATACGGTGTATAAACCTATAGCAAATAAGGACGCATGGACTATAATGCCCTTGCTGTTACGACCAAATACACGCGGATATGTGAGATTAAGAAGTTCAAACCCATTTGATTATCCGATCATGAATCCGCGTTATCACGAGGACGCCACTGATGTGGCACGGCTAGTGGAAGGCATTAAGATTGCTTTGAAGGTTGCGAACGCTTCGCCATTTAAGCAATTTGGATCAAGACTGTACATGAAGCCTTTGCCAAATTGCAAGCAGCATAAATTCATGTCTGATGAGTATATTGAATGCCAAGTGCGGACCATTAGTATGACAATATATCATCAAAGTGGCACAGCTAAAATGGGGCCGTCTTGGGACCAGCAGGCTGTTGTAGATCCTAGACTAAAGGTTCATGGTATTGACGGGTTGAGAGTAATTGACGCTAGCATAATGCCAACAATTGTCAGCGGTAATACCAACGCTGCAGTAATTATGATCGGAGAAAAGGGAGCAGACATGATTAAACAAGACTGGCTAAATCACAGGTAACGATGAAGGAATCCGGTGATTAGCTAGGAAAAGCGCATACGCATAATAACGCACATAAGCATAGTATGTTAGTGCGTGTGTTTGTAAATTAGTGCCGGATATCAAGATGATTGAAAACATTAGAAAGTATAAATATAGTAGTGGACGCCCGAAGCTTGGCTCGCGTGGAATTAGACAACTATAGTTTCGTTTACACCTAGTAATATTATATAGCCTGCATCTTCACCGAGTGACACTCGGTGAAGATGCAGCTTTCTAATGGTGTAAGAATTTTTGAAAACGGTGCAGTAGTATTTGAAAACATTTCAAAAAAATATAACAAAACTGTCTCTTTATTAATAATTGTCGTTACAAAGCAGAGCATTCACCCAACGGAAGATTATATACATATTAAAAAAACCTTTCGTTTATTTAGCTATTCAATTAAACAATATTAATTATGTCTATTATCTTAACGTAGTTTCATCTAGTGCCATAAATTTATTTATATTTTATTCTATTCTTTTGAAAATGTCTATGCTTCCAAGGGTAGTATGAGGTTGGTATTTTATACTATTCGTAAGCCTTCATTTTCCATCCTCATATTATGTAACTTACTTTGAAACGTGGTACGTTTTTAACTTTCTTTTCAGTTTATTTATAAGGTAGTGTAGTCAAAAAACTATTTTGGTTTCAAAACATTAATGTACTCAAATTAAATTTGGGTTTAAGACTATTGGCCTTTCCCTGAATATGACAGATCCTTAACGGTATCCTAATCTAATAAGAGATGGTGCTTTGTTGTAATAATTATAAAATTTAAATTTAACTGTAATTGTGGACTGTTTCCTATTTTATTCGTTTATTAGGACAAAATATAATTATACGACGCCCAGGAATATATGAGAGTCGGCCATGTTACCAATTTCATGCTCTGGTAATCATTTTTAGCAATATTTTTTAGAAAAAAAATTATAACCGGGATGGGAAAATTAATAATTTCCATCAGAACTGACAGGAAATAAAATGGATGTTGACTGATTGACTGGTGACGTCTGATTTAAGTGTTGCTATGTTAATCTAGTAAATAGCGCCCTCTTGGCTGCCTCATATATTCCTAGGCGACCAATAACGTAGCTTTAATTATCAATTTGTGTTTATCAAGTCAACAATTAGATAGGAAAATTTAAGTTATTTTGTTTTAAAATATTATAATAATTATAATATAGTTTTAAAATAATCTCCTATAGATTCATATTTAATTCCCCGGATTAATCTATCTAAATGTGAACCTTGCCGTTTAAATTTAATAAGTTTCAATTAAATACACAATTATGTAATTAACTGTTTTCTCGTAGAAATCATTTCAGTGTTTAAGTTAATCTAAGTTAATATGGAATGGTGGAAACACCTTTAAAAGTATTCGGTACCTAAATAAGTTACTACATATTTTGTTTATAGCAAGTTACTCGGGAAATTACTATTGTTACCATTTTGGTATCTTATTTTTTGTTACCTAGATATAAAGTATAGCAATATTAATGATATCATTATCGTTGTAAATATAATTTAAGTGTTCTATATTATTAAATTGTTACCAATTACACATTTTGTTTTTTTTACGTAGTCTATGTAGACTCCTGTCGCATATAATATTAGATATTGCTATTCGAATACAGATGGCGCTGACTCGTTTTGTTGTTTCGTTTAAATTTTAATATTTTTTCCACAATATAAAGTGTACTCTAAGATCGGTGTAAGTATTAATTACCAAATCGTAGCAGTAGTGGCATGTTAATTATTATCGCATGCCTTGAAACATTAGAATCTATGGATAAGATAAGTGGTAGCTAGAGGTAACATTTTTAAATAGATTCCGTGCTTCGGAAGCCAAGTTAAGCCATCAGTCCCGGTCATTATCGTAAGATCACAGTCGTTAAGCCATGTCGGAGGCCTTGGGGCGGCCTAAAAATCTTCCGGTTCCCTAATCAGCGTAAACGCCCTCGAAGGCTTCTCAGTTGTAAGAAGAACCTTGTGCTCTGCAGAGCACAACAGTCACTGCAGTGAGACGCTAATACGATGCAGCCAAAGAATAGCTAGAAATTAAATGAATGAATTGAAGCTATACCAGTGAGTTGCACATAATGAAGTTTCAGATAAATGCGAAGCGCGGGCGATTTACATGCGCCAGTCGTCATCGGGGCGCGGTGAGGTTAAATAGGGTGTTTAGATGTACTGTAGACTAAGTGACCAATGAATTTGATTGTAATACTAATAATGTCCGAATAAATGACATTGGAGTAGATATTTCCCATTCCCTGAAAAGCCTATCCTTTTCCCATAACTAGACAAAAGATCTGTCCGCAACTACCGAGTATCTACTGAGTAAATCTACACCTTAATATTGAACAATATTGAGAAGTCAGTCAGTATCAGTCTCAGTTCAGTTGAGTAAACCTGGGATGTTGTGATGATGATGATAACGTGTATGGATAAGTATCCTCAGCATTTATGCAACGATCACAACAGACATTTAGCACTTTTCCACATTGTTAGCGACAGCAAAAACTACGTTTAAGACTCATTATCATCAATTATCTTGATAATTGCCATAAGTCATGTTGTGTCAAGTCAATTGAATAGGAAACACAACATCTCGGAAGGACCATTAAATGTATTGTTTAACTGAAATACAAAACGGATATTACGAACAACAATTAGTGACACGCTAAACTATTAGGCAACTTTAGTCATTTGTTACAGCAAAGAAATATGTTCAGTGACCTGTAACTATTGACAATGTTAAAGTAAACTATATTTAATCCTTACTCTATTTTTGTTTCATAACTAAATCATGCACCGGTTTTCATGGAAATGAGAAATTTATAGTAGTAATTACTAATAAATAAATAAACAAACGCAACATACTCACACCCCCACGGTAGGCCTCTGTAGTACCTACGTGTGGCGGATACACACAGAAAACAACACAACTCATCCATGCATGACCCGTGCACAAATATGTATCTGCGAAAAAAATATCTGCGCCGACTGAGATTCGAACCTGGGACGCGCGGTTCGACAGTCAGGTTCACTCACCACCGCCACACGGGTCGTCAATAATAATCGCCTAACGAATAAGAAGTACCTGATATCCCATGGTAAGTGGGCAAAGTCACATATGGACACGGCCTAACTATAGAGGGTGCTGCGCCAATTCGTCAATTCGTCGCTGACGATTAGGGTACATTTTACGAACCCTAATAAAAACACATCAAAACAAGAAAACCTCGCATGGAAACTCAATAGTTACTAATTATAATGAGAGCTGCCCCTGATTATGTACCACGCTAGTACACCGCCATCCAAGGCAACAAGTAGCAGGAAACTGAAAAAGAATTTTCAGTTACACTTTTAACCTTAATCCTCCAAGGGTCTTGACCTGAACCTTGAACTGCATCTGTTACTTACTTGATATGATTGTATAACAATGTCTTGACTTGAAATCTACCTCCTTACCCTACCTTCTACCTTTTGATGAAAAAGACCTCTTGCTCGTTCGGAGTTATGGCTATCTCCATTAATTTAGATGGATAAATGATAGGTGGGTAAGTTATGTAAACTGCAGTACAGTTCCTTTTGTTGGGTCCTGATGAAGGTACGCTTCAGCACGGCATTGACACAGCATTTTGAATTCATTTTACACACATTTGACTTTGATCAATACAAAAGCATATTAGACAAAGCTGTTTTTATTTTTATATTTTTGAAACATGAACTTATAGTATTTAATTCTGACACCATTCGACTTTATCGGTGCTGAGGACTGGACTCACAAACATCTTAATCTTCCATTAAGATGTTTGTGAGTCCAGTCCTGTTACAGGCTATTATAAATTCGGTATATTATAACAAAACATTTAGCTGTCGATCCACAAAAAATTTGCTAATCATGCAACAGTAGGTACTCGTATAAGTAACAATAAACCTCATTAGGCCAGCGCGACCACATCGACACGATTGCTTGTAAGTTTTTACTAGTAGTCGTTTTTTTAGTAGAAGTGGTCGTAAGTAAGATAGTCGGTAATTCCCAAAAACGATTAGATTTAATGAATTGCGTTAAAAAAAACTAAAAAAAAGAGATAAATTGTGTGTTTCGAAGATGAAACAAGAATATTTTTCATATCCGATTCACAGTCAAATGCCATCACTGGTCTTGGTCACCCAAGAAACTCATATGAATAACATATTGTTAGCTAGAAATCCTAAGCCTACATTTAGGTAAAGTAATTAAGGAATGCAAACTAGCTTGTTACTAACTAAACGTAGTTCTAGGACGACCGACCACAGTCCGGCCTTGTTTATGTATATTTAATAATACATTGGATGATATTTGCTTCTCCTATCCTACTCTTTATCCTGGAGATATATTCTCTGAGACTTCACTTGTTTGAGGTTTATGTGTTCCTGAAATTATCACACGTTAACCTTTGATAGGTTTTGAAATCGGTTGGATTGAAACAAAAGCTAATAACTATCCCTTTGACGGATTTTTTTCCCTATAGGGACGTTTTTCCCTATAACGGTGAAGGACACATCTTTAGCAAACCTGCATGCCTGAGAGTTCATCATAATGTTCTCGAAGGCATGTGAAGTCTGCCAATCCGCATTTGGCCAGCGTGGTGGATTTGCCTAATCCATCCCATTCCGAGAGAAGACCCGTGCCCAACAATGGAACAAAGAAAGGGTTGTGATGGTGATGATGATGATGATGATGATGATCCCTTTGACACTGTTTAAGACCCTTTAATTATTTCATGGATGTTTTTAAGAAATTTTTCAACAGTTTTGATAATGAATTTATGATTTAATTTTTACTACTATTATGACAACATTTTCTTGTGACGACTTGGCACTCACTCAAGTCTAAATTTTGGAAGCATTTTCACCAACTTAATACTATATCGTCGAGTACTATCGAGTTAACATTGTAGGCATTCCCGGAAAATAATGATGGTGCCCTGAAATACAAAATGAGAGTTGTTTGTATATTTCTTAAATTTCAATATATTTGCTTCTTTTTTTTATTAATTTAATCAGGATATGTGGTGTAAATAAATAAAATAATAAATCTTTTTTGAGGAGGATGGTAACTTGGTATAAACGAAACTAATGTTATATAAGTTTAATTCCACGCGAGCAAAGCTGCGGCATCCACTAGTACTAGATATTAACTGATTGAGTATTAACAAAACTGGGTCCTAATGAACACCTTTTTAAATACTGATAGAAACTAGTTTCATTTGTTTAATAGCCGTTTCGTAATCTTAACATCAACTATATTGAAATATAGACTTTAAAAAGAGTGTTTGATTGTCCAAAGTCCCTTAAAACCCATTAATTTTCGCAATAATAGAGTTGAAAAGTATGCCACTTTCAGTACAGATTGAGGGTTCCCGACAAAAGAAGGAATGACCATAAGAGAAATGCCGTATTAATAAAAATACATTAAGGCGACTGCTGATATTCAACGCAGACCCCTATTACCACTTAAACTAGTAATGTCATCGCCAAGTGTATTATTTAAATATTATTGAAAAAACTAAAGAAAAAAGTCAACTTAATAAAATATTTTCAAACATTCCTAATAAATGAACTGAAAAGATAGAAACAAGTTGAAATATTAATCATTTTTTAAATGCAAATTAAAAAATGATCGTCTTGTATCTTTTCAGTTGACGCAGTCGGTATTTTTAGCTTTCCTTGTATGTTTATTTATCTCTTTTTTTGGGTCAAATCTCGTAATTGAATTTTTTTTTAATTTATTTTTATTTAAAATTTTTCGTTTTCGTAGTAAATAAATTTATAATTTTTGTAAGCCCTTGAAGAAACCCTTTATTTTGATACCCCAATCGATGGTTTTTGTGAGATACATTTTTTGAAGACAGTACCTATAGGGGGCGCCGAAATTGAATTTATAACATTCAAAATTTTGCTATACGAAGTCAATATCAGGAAACCTATCGTAATCTAACCAGCTATTTTAATACTCCTTTGGATATTTCCCTTTCAGCTCAAATCAAAAGCAAACCATTCACCACGGTTCTAGATATGACAACAGAACCATAAAGTCAGTTGACCGATTGACGGTATAGTAAAGGTGGAACTTAATTGTTTCAAATAAACAATACAGGGATCAAGTGTTTGGTTGTTAAGTTTAAAGAAATTAAGAATAGTGCATTATGTGGTTTAGAAGCTGTTTTATTATAATAAGGTAGGTAGTTATATAAAATTAACACTATTAGACACTCTACGTGTGTCTAGTGATAAGTTTTTTATAAGTTGCATGGTTGAGAATCCCATATTAAAGCTAGTAGCTATTTGAATTTTTTAGTTTCACCTGTCCGATGTTTGTCGTTAATCAAGTCATACCCATTTTTTTAAATAAATAAGCGTGTTTTATCGTGATTACAAAAGAAAAATAATGAAGGTGTAATATGCTCTTTAATGTTCTTTAATGTAACACGCTTATATTTATTAAAAAAAATTGAGTCTGTGATAAAAACGCAAAGATTTAATACAATGTGTAAAGTTTTAGGTGTTTTAATAAAAATATGTAATTAGGTTTATGTACGATTATTAAGTCCACGTACGATAACTTGTGACGTAGACAAAAAAGGTTAATTATCGTTAAAGGTTGCAATGTAGGTACCAATATAATGGTATTTTTCTTATCAGGTTTAAATTATTTTTAACTTTTTGTTCTTTTTATTATTAACACGAAATAAAATCATTAAGCATTAATTTATAATAAGTTTTTTTTTCTTTTAATTATCTTGTATGTTTTGCTTGGTAAGTAAAACACTTATAGGTTTACTTGCAAACATTGCTATTTCTAAAACTGAAAAGACACACCGGTAAGTAGGGACTTGAACAATTTTACAGCATAGTCGTCTTACAACCGGTGCTATCACAACAAGGGTCAGTGTTTGACGCCATCGCCGGTTTCCTGGCCGACTCTGTCAACACCCACAAGGGGGAGCCACCAGACGCTCAAGAAATACTAACGGAATACGACTTCGTGATCATCGGTGCGGGCACAGCAGGCTGCGTGCTGAGCAATAGGCTGACTGAAGTCGAGCATTTCAATGTGAGTGTGACTACAAAACTATGAAGCAGATTTTTAGAGCGATTGTACCAAACTCACCCAATAAGGGCCCACCAGATAGCGCCTGAGTTCTTACTCGGGCTTAAAATAAAAAAATGTTCTTTATGGTCATGCCGACTCATGCCCACACGTGACAGCGTCTTGCGTGCTGAGCAATAGGAGCACTGAAATAGCATTCAATGCAAGTTTTTCATTTAACAATCGTTAAAAAAAAAGTAGCTATTGGATTGATGGACCACCTATGCGACGGTAACCACAGACTTAACATGAGGTTCCAATATGGATATTTGAACATTTATGCCGCATCTATGTCAAATTTAAAAAGCGAACTTTATGTGGTTTGTCTGTATTTTGATTATTTTACGAATATATGTATTTTGTTGAACATATTATTGCAATGCACTAGTAGGTACATATCTGTTCTGCACATCAAATTTTTTAAAAAGGTTACCAACATATGAAATCCGATGGACCACGATGAATTTTAAATACCTACATCGAAGAAAGCTATCTAAAGATCACAGTTGTATAGCGTGGTAATAATACTGGGAGCAATGGCCATGATGAGCTAAATTGGGCTATGATCATACCCTTACGAAACTCTATCGCATTATATGCTCTTATGCTATTTACTGGGGGTTGAGAGTTCCCCTTTCGTTCGTGCAACTAAACCTTCAATTCATAGGTTTAAGGTTTAACTATACGAACCATTTTAAAGCGAACGCCAAGCGCTTTCAATGTTGTGCCACAGATAGATAGATGCCATTATCAATGGCCCACAGCTGTAGGGTGACAATCTTTTCCCAACAACTACTCACATATGTCTCAGTCTGGTATCTCAATCTCAATCTTGATCTTTCTTTATATGATAACTTATATATTTTGAATATGCTTCATGCTGCACAAACTCTGTCACAAAATACTAAGATATCATTTATTAAAAATGAGACAAAAAGTCATTAAACATTCAAATACACTTAACACACCACAAAAATGGGTATGGATACATCAAAGAAGGAGAAGTAAGACATGCAACAGAAGGTGGTGGTCTGGTAGCAGTGTTGACCAAATAGCGGTCTTACCGGTTCAGTACAATAGTGTTAGTTGACAAGATTTTTAGAGTCAGCAGGTCTACATATCGAGAATATGACAGCAGGCAGCAGTGTTGCATTTTAAATAATTACGTTATTATGATGCTAGAAAGTAAGATTAATTTATTATTTTATATAAATTCTATTTTGCATTTGTTTTTAGTGTAAACTGTGAACAAAATGCTGATATAAATAATAAATAAATAAATAAATAAGAATTTGAACTACAGAAATTCTATACAATTTTAAAAATTCTTCGTTAATCATAAATCATATTTATTATTTGTCAGGTACTGCTAATAGAAGCTGGTGGAAGCGAAGAAGGCTTCATGGACATTCCGGTGCTCGCCACGACGCTGCAGTTCACCGAGGCCAACTGGGACTACCGCACCGAACCGCAAGTAAGCCAAAAATTCAACCATGAATTTTTACATCTATGCCTGAGTTAGCCGGACTAAACAATAGGAATACTTTTTGTATGAATTAAACTGTCATGCTGTAAGGTACCTCGGATTAACCTCATTGGTTTACGATATTGCCTCTGCGCAAAGCTGTAAGGTACCAATGTAACTGAAAGTTTTTTGCATTAACTACATAAGTTGGCCGAATAACAATTAGGTACATAATCTATAAATCCAGTAATAATGTAAGTAGAAATTTTGTACTTATAGGTAAGATGGCCAAACCGCAAACTTTAATAAAAAAATCTTGTAATATAATTATCCAAAAAAATATTCAACGTGTTTAATCGAACTGCAAGCCTAAACAACAGAGAGAGAGACAGAAACATCCAACCATTCTGGCATTTATGCGTGATAACTTGGCCTTACGTCAAAGTAGTACGAGGATAAAACTAAATAAAAATGAATTCATTACCTACATAAATTTAGTTAAAATATTTTGAATTATCTAATATAATTATTTCGAAAACCGGGTAAAAAAAAGGGTAATAAGTTGTTTCAAACCATCCCATGCTACATTTTACGGTTGATGTCATTGTCTCCATTTTCTTATTTGTCCAAGTACCTGGAAAAGACGTTTTTTTTAAATTTTATTACAATTAAATCCAATAATTTGCACATTCAATAAGTTATACTAATTCTTTTTTTTTTATGGAAGTAAGATAGCAAATGAGCTTGCGCACCAACCATGTGCAGCCGCCCATGTCAACTGTGACTGACATTGAACAGGACTCAAATATGGACTGGGGGTTAGTCCAGTTAGCTGAGAGAATTAGTTAGAATTAGATTACTTAGTTCGTTATTGGGCGGTTATGAGGACTGGGGACTGTTAGTCCTGTTAGTTGGTGGGTTTTGATAACAATACACGGTTGACAGTAAAATGTACATACATTACATACTGCATAAGTATAAAGTAATTATTATTGTAGGATTAGCTATTCATTTAATGATCAATAGCTAATCCTATATATTTATATTTATAAGTAAATAAATATTTTGTTGCTTTGCTTTGATCAATTTAAGCGATCGTCTCATGGCGAAATAAATTATATGACTTTGACTTTGGTGTTAGTAATAGTTCATTTTGTAATTTTTAGTAAGATTCGTTCCAATTCAGTTACAGATGTGTTGCTACCCTTGTGGACTAAGATGGTCGCCTCTTTTCAGAGGCGACAGTATATATCGACGGTCCCTACGTATATAAAGACATGTCGAAAATGGCATTTTTTTTTTATTGTATCATTGGCTTTAGATTATCAATGCGCACATACTGACATACGATTTTTTTTTATATCTCATTTATTTACCTTGTTTTACAAATCGTATAAGAGAACAAGTATTATAAATACAACGAATAAGTGTCGTAGATGCGGACATCTATACATATCCTTTTGTACGGTGTTTTAAAATGCGTGCCACTCGGTGCGAACGCGGTCTTGTCAGACTTATCGCCATTTACGGGAGTTCCCCGAACGAGACAGGTCGACTTGGTTGCTTGTTCGTGTGATGAAACAATATTAATGTTTTGATACAGTTTAGATTTAGTGGTGTGTTATTTAGTTATAAGTACTCATTATTACCTCCAACAATACTATAAATTTTAAGCCAGCCTGATATTGAAGGTCACGGTGTTGTGGTCCGAGGTTGTGACATTTTCCTCTACCTTCCAGTTCTATATCAGGCTGACCATTTCGCTTGTTAACGTCAACGAAACTGGAGTAGCGTTTATTTCCCCTTATAGTATCGAAGGTTGGAATGTCGCCTTCGTTGAGTATCTGCAAAACCCATTTCTTCCAACGTGCCATGCATGTCCTCGCCCCTATGGTCTATGATATTGCCACCCCACCAGGGGTTCTTTGCGTTCGCATCACCACCTATTACTAGAAGTTTGGGCTTTAGCTCATCTTTTATTTTCTTTAACTGCTCCAGGTATGGCCCAATGGGCTGGTCCGGCTCAAAGTAGTATGAAATCGCAGTGATCTCCCAGACTCGGGTTCGGATCCCCACCACTACGATGTTAGTCGTGGTATACTGTGGGTACTGGCTTATGTCGAGGTCCTGTTCTAGGACGGCGATGGCAGCCTTAACAGTAGTCTCCTGGGCTCGTACTCTGGAAGATCCTTACTCCTGCATAACTTTTCATACACTTTGAGCTGCCCACGTATGGTTCCTGGAGCAGTGCAAAGGCTATGTCCCTCTTATTAGCTTCTAGTAAAGCTTCTGTGGTGGCTAAGTGCTTTCGTTGGTGGTTAGCTTGGATAACCTTGTAAGCCTTTTTGTGCGCGGTATTGACGCTAATATTCGATTGGTCACCTGGGAGGCCCTCAGCAATATACCGTCATGGAGCGGGCTATCGCATCCCACTTCTTACGAATGGGGCAGTCACGGTCGAAGCTGTTGTGCTCAGTGCTCTCCAATTTCGCCTTGCAGCAATTTCGGTATTTCGGAGGCACCCCCGCCATTTGATCCACGCAGTCGGCTCTTAAGTGAGGACCCCCGCAATGACTGCATAGGTCAGCCGGGTCAGAGCAGAAGCGCTTACTGTGTCCGTAGCCGAGGCACCGTGTACACTGTACTAACGGCGTCTGATCTTCTACTCTGACCCGCTGAAGATCTATGTGGGCGCGCCCAACGTCCATAGCCCTGCGCCAGACTATTGGAGAGACACTAATTACCACATGGCTGGTGTGCGGATTTCTTGCTTTGAACACGTTCTTGACCTCCTCGATGACTAGGTCAGCATCCTTTTCCACTTTTTTTTAAGTCTGTTTCTTTCCTACGTTGATTTGAATCCTATTATTTTCTTCCTTTCTATCCTTTTCTGTCCTTATTTTTTCAACCATGATCCACACCTCTTTTGCATCTGCTGCTTTTCTGATTTTCGCAAGCACTTCTTCTCCTGTCTCCATTTCGTTTTTCGATGTTACAATCATTGAGTGCAATGTTTGTGGTTTTGGTGTCGTTTGTCTTTCGACTCGTTAGTCCTTGCCTCGCTGGTTTGCTCTCGTAGTGATTTTCCAATTTTAAAATTATTAATTGCTAATATTAGACAACAGTGATTTTTTATGTTTAGTTCCTACTTCAGTGAGTCTATAGGTATGTACCTATTATTTAGATGCTAAGAAGATTGTTTTTTAATAATAAATAATGTTGAATTTATAAATTATAAACCTTGTTTAATTAATAAAACACAAACCTGATAATTTTAAAAGACATGTCTTTATTTACATTACAAGAATAGTCCTACCCCGAATGACTAAAACCACGTATAAAGTGATATGTCTTCATTGAAGTACTTTTTATATGCATGGGTGACGATTTCAGGATGTTTAACGTATTGATTTAAAAACAGTAACATAATCCTACATTTTCATAAAACATTTTATTTAAATTCTATATCAGACACTGTTTTTTTGTTTCCTGCGTATAAAAAGGTAACTATGACATGACCGACATACTTCTGTTTTATTATTGGCGTAGAAACGGTCATCTATCAGTTTTTTCAAGAAAACGCATAGAAAACTTAAAAAAATAAAATATGTGTAAATAGCATTAAAAAGCTCTTAAAACTGTTAAAATATTGTAGAAAGAAAATATTTATTATTTGTCATAGAATTATTTCTAGGGCGTGTTGAACACATGTTGAACACAAAATACGCTCTCCTGTAAACCTCGGTTTTTGACTTGTCCTTTTATACGTAGGGACCGTCGATATTCAGTGTATTCGGAAACCACACCTCTCTAACCGGACCACAATTGCTTTAAAAACAATTATAACACGGTAGAAATGGTACTAGGTACCGTGGCGGGAGGTAGTGGGTACTGCCCAGGGCGGCAATTCGTAATAAATAAAACTAGTGCAAAAATTGTGATGTTTTCAGTGTATATGTGTATGAAAGCTAGCCTCACCTCACACGCAATCTTGTGGAGAAACTAAGCGACACTAATCGTATATATTTTCTTATAAATATAAGAATGTTGTAACACTAAAATCAGAATATTAAAAGGACAATGAACTAGAAGTATTAAGTCTTAATAGTGTTTCCTATTAAGGCTTAATACTTCAGTTCATTGTTGAGACTTCTTTGAAAAAATTTATATACCTTCCTATATTATGTATGTTTAATGGTAACAATATATACCTATTTGAGTTTATAGGTATGTATTTTAATTATGTTTATACACACAATATGTATATATATTATGTGTATATCAGGGTTAGACTGGTAGAAAATGCCATAAGGCATTAAGTCCGCTCATTTTATAGCTCTTTAGACGTGTCCATAAAGTTATGTAAAATCAATAAATAAAAAATAAAATCCAACCCATGCTTGAGCTGATGCTATAGCATCAAATAGTCTGCGGGATACCCAATTCATTAGAAAAGCAGATATAGCGTGTTTAGGCTCATAAGAATGAGATGGTGTTACATAGATGATGATAGAGCCAACACAATGTGGTTACCACCGCTTATACCACGTAGTCATCTATTAGAATAAGGGTCCGCAAGTAATTTAAAAAGAATGAATAAAAAATAAAAAATATGTTACCCTCAGGGACCTCAGCCCCGACCCCGATAAAAAAATAATCTAAAATTAAAATTTGTCTCTGGGCCTTTTAACTTCATTAATTACTCTTAAGGATTTAGTTGTATCGTGGGTTTTTTTACATCTACGTTTAATATCTACATAGTAAATAGATAACTCCGACAACATCTTTAAAGAAATAGATAGAACGATAAAACGAAACACTCGGTATGAATATAGTTATGAATATATTAAATTATTTAACATAAAATTAAAACTATTCATTATAAGTTCCCTTATATTCTTGTTTTTTACTCCACGTGTAACACAATACAAAAATTGTTAATTTTTTGTCTCTCAAAAACTTGTTATTTATTTATAATAGTTTATTATATGTAGCATGAACGAGGAAATGATAACGTAATTATGTATTATTATAATAATATTAATTTAATTCAAACTTAAATCCTCTTAAGAAGTACATAGATTCTATACTATTATCTTTAGTTAAGGAATAAATTAAAAAAATAAAGAATGTATGTACCTATGTATTTTATTTAGTTCCTTATTAGAAAGAAAAAAACATATTCTCAATTGGTAAGAATAATCAATAAATCTTTATAATCTTTATAAATTATTTTACAAGACATTTAATAAAACATTTTAAAATGTTTTAGACCACAATAATATTATCAATTCAAGTAGGTTACTAATGACAGTGGTAAATTAAATCTATGACACTGATACACATTCACGCTTTCAGGTCATTATTGATGAGAATGAATTGCCGTGCAGTATACTACATTATGTACTTAGCGTGTTGCTGCGCTCACTCAAATACATACTCAAACATTGTGGCCTATTATGTACACATCAGTAGTTATTAAGAGGACTCCAGTCGACCGTCACTTTTGAAGAATAGGTTTTTACCAAAAATATTGCTGTCGCGCTGAGCCCAACCTTACCCCTTAGCGTGCGATAGAGAGAAGTGCAGTCTCGAACTGATATTACCTACGTAAAATTAAGAAAATCGTCCTTTCGTAATCCCCTGTTTCCTCCTCGAAATCTAGACCGATTTCAATATTTCTTTCAGTTAAAATGTAGAACAGGGTCTAAGGTATGCCCGTACGTTTTGCTTTTTTGGGATATATTAGTAATTACCAGTTTGGTTGATGTTTGAAAATGTATGTAAAAAAAGTCGATTTTTTTGATATTAAATAATTTTTTTTCTCTTCTATTAATCAAAGAAGAAAAGATTTTTTTATTTTTTTTTTATTTTGATTGTTCGCTTGTGATATCCTCTTAATGTATTGAATACTCGCGACTTCACCCATTTTACCAATATACAAACCGTTGTGACAATCATTCTTGTAACTGGATCGTAATGACGCAAATTAAAAAAAAACTAGGTATGTGTGGTTGAATTTAAACCTAACTTTTATTCGAATTTGAAGTCTTATGACGCATGAAAATGATAAGTAATAAATATTACGAAATTCTATTTCATAATCGTAACGTCGATTTATAATCGATTATATTATCGATTACGTGATTAGGTTGTCACAATCGTATGTAAGCTACGTGATCGCAGTCACCTGCGCTATGATTCTGCTTGTCTACATTTACCTTACAGGTGACATTGAGCGTGATATTGTTCTCATTATAAGAATTCGTAACTATAACGAATTAATTACGAATTTCTAGGTTAAAAAAGTTATATATACCTACATAGTGTTTGTTTATAAAAATAATAGTGTGATTCTTTGGCCGAGACTTCAAAATTCGACCACTAACATTTTGAATAATATATTTCTACTTTTGAACGTTGTACCTATTTGTATCATGAACAAACGCAAATAATTTCGATTCAATTTTTTTTAACAACAATGTTCTTCAAGCATTTGACAATAGCTAACAAAAAAGGGAAAGCTATTAATATAACTTTACAAAGAAACAAATTATATAAATTAGTATGTATCAATCTAAAAAAAATGTATAAAAAATGTCTGTAGTCACCGGTATCGCATCATTTAATAATATTATTGTTTGTGAATGTGTTTTCCAGTTCAGCTTCACGAGAACTTTAGGTGCATTCAATGAAATTATTTCGTAGCAGGATGCCTACTATCGCACTTGATTAACATATTCAACATAGCCTTTAATCTAAAGCCTGTACCCCCCAATTAACGCCATAAAGAGACTAAGCAAGGATTCGATAGTTTCTATATAACTACTAGCTGACCCCACTTCATTTTAATGACATACACACGTTCACTAGCACGTCAGCTAGTAATATATATTTCTATGTATATTAAATAGCTGACCCAGCAAACGTTGTTCTGCCATATGAAATGTCAAAGTGACGCGACGCTTCATGTGAATGAACGACGGGTAAGAATAAAAATACTAAAATCTTGTTTAAAAAGCATTTATTTTATCTGTATTTTTATGGTAAAATGCACATACGAAGAAATCATGGGCAAAAAGCGTTTAAGTATTACTACTAGGAATTTCAAACTAGAAAAACCTAATAATTGGTAGGTACCTACTCTTTGCCTAAGCCCGACCCGGATCGAAACAACGACCAAATTCTAGTGGGTATTTAAAATATCATTGCTTAAGAATATTAAATTAAAATACTTACTAACAAAAACGACTTCAACATTAAACAGAATAAAATTAAATACTGAAGGATCAAAGAAGTATTATTATGACATGTTTGCTGCATTGTTTTTAAAATTGTTATTATAAATATTGTTATTCTTCATCAAAAAGTTTTTAGGATTCCGTACCCAAAGGGTTAAAAACAGAACCCTATTAATATGCCTCCGCTGTACGTCTGTCGGTCAGAGGGACTCTATCTCTTGAAAGAAAATAGGTAGAGACCTGAAATTTTCATAGAATGCGTTTTACTGCAGCCGCTATCACAAAAAATATTAAAAAAGTTTGTTTTGTGAGCAGTCTTGTGTTAGTTATACCTATTATGTCAACGAGTAGAGCTCTAAGTGCGAGTCCGACTCTCACTAGCCGATTTTATATATAGGTATGTATTTATAAATTGATAAAAGCTTTTTTATTACTTCCTCAGCTATAATGCAGCAGCATTACTTTTACCATTAAACAATACGAATTGTTTTACATTGCCTTCATTTATATATCCTATTATTAACGATACAACTTATGACCGCCTGGCGTGGGAATAATATTTTGTTATGATCGCAATTATTTTTTTCTCTTCAAAAACATTAGTGGATACACTCAACCCCATGAAATTCATCCCATGGGAACGTTAATATGAAAAGTATCCTAAATTATTATTATGGTTTTGGAAGATTTCCAAACAAGCAGACTGAAAACTACCAATCTAACAATTACATATCTTATGACTGTTGTTAAAAAAAATTGCAAGTCTTTACTAGAAAGGGAAGCCTTTGCATTTCGTTTAGTACTTGTACTATTATTCTGTGGTTTAGTATAAAATTTTATAAACCCGCTAGTCTAAGGGGTGGCCTCTTGATTAAACCAATAATAATGCCGTAATGCGTACCTACCTACCTGCCTATTATGTAGTATCGGAACTGTCCACGACCATGATCATCAATTACGATGCAGGTCGCACCACTTTTGAAGGTGCTCGTAGGGTCAAAGATGTGTCTACGGATGATTACAATTCTGACCACGTGTTGTTTTGTAACTGACGAGGAAAAGAATGAAAAGATAAATCTCTTTAATTTATCTAATTGCATTAAAGGAATTAAATTCCTAATGGAGATCATAGTTTCCCTGATAACTAAGATTTATGGAAATTCATCAAAAAATAAGCGTTGTTTTATCATTAAATAAATAAATAAATCATATATAAAAAATATGAACTGCGATCACTTAAAGCATTGGATTAACGTAGTAATCAATGTGTTGTTATGGTTACATACATTACCAGAAAAAGCCAACAAGCTAACTATAAAGTTACAAGGACTAATGACACTCGTCTTAAGGTTTTGCTTGGTTAATGATCAAATTAAGTAAGAAGCTAACAATGTCATCTTAAAGCATTATGGAATTTTTTTGAATATCGATTAACAATAGGATGTTCCCGTCATACGAATATCTCCATAAACTCCATAACATGTTATTGATGTCAATTGTGACGTGAGCGTTGTGGGTTTTAGTAATTCCACTAACCGTCAAATCACCATTTCGATTCTCAATAAAAAAATTATTAATCCATACTAATATTATAAATGTGAAAGTGTGTTTGTTTGTTTGTCCGGCTTTCACGTCGCATCGAAGCTATTATATGGTATGGTTTTTGTGTGTGGAGATAGTGAGGAGGGTGGAGAGTGACGTAGGCTACTTTTTACCGCGGTAAAACATCCCCATGGGAAGATATCGATGTTTTGTTATTTGCTAGATATTTAGTTCCGGATGTTGTTAATAGATGGCGTTAGTAAAATTTATTTTCAAGTTCTTATCTATGTATGATAAACAACTCATTATTATTCCCTTTGACCACGCGGGCGGAGCCGCGGGTAAAAGCTAGTACCATATAAACCAGCAGTATTGCTTACACCCTGAATAAAAATTCCTATAACCCTTCTCCCTTGTATAAGGTGTTATGGGAATTAAAAGCAGCCATAGATTATTGGATAACTACCCACAGACCCCTTCCATACTTTTAAGATTTACCACTAATGAAAATACTTCATGATTTTATGTTGAGTTCCATGGCAAAAACTGATATTAAAAGTTAATTTAATTTTTTTTAAATAAGTAATTAATTTTTTGTGCTAATTTTCATATAAAAAGATGCAATTAATGAATAATTCTGCTTCTGGTTTACGTTGATAAGCCAGGCAGCATAAGATATCAAAAACCGGGGACATAACGAGTAAGGCCCCTTGCATAAAAATACATATCAAGAGCGATAGCAGTTCAAAATTCCTGGTCCCGCAATGATGGTTTTATGTGTGAAGATTACGTTTTTTGCCATTTGGCTACGGAACCCTAAAAACGCAGCGATCTTCATACTCGGCAGTGGATAGAAGCTCTTGTAGTTGAGGGAAAAATTCCAGATCAAACAGCACTGTAGCGAGCGAATAACGAGTCTTACTCGTATCTCGATCGACAGGGCATTTCCGTATATGAGTCACTTGATTGCAACGAGTGATATTAAACACTTTACTGGCGGGCCGAGGAGCTATACTAAATGTATGGTTATGTTTCTTTTTAACGACAATGATTCGCAATCGAGCTATTAAGTCACGCGAGCGATTCAAAAGTAGAACCCTAGAAGCCGGTGGTTGTAGGTCATTTTGTGTCAGTTCAAGTTCGGCATAGATCATACACACAGTTGAAAAGTTATAACTATTCACTTTTTGAAATGAAACTTCTCAGTATCATCGACCTAATAACGTGGGAACGTTGCAATAAAATTAAACCTTTATAAACTTGTTGAAACCCAAAAATATAGTAGTATAAGTGAAGGAACTGAAGCAGGGATCCCTGGAGAAGTGAAGTTCAGTGTGTTCCTTGGAAGATAAAAGAATCAGTATCTACCAATTTTATTAGCAGAATGTTATGTGAAAAATTAATATATCTGAATCTGACATAGAAACTGAGTAAAATTGAGTTTAATACGGATGTCATTCCAATAACGTCTTCTTCCTTCCTTTCTTAAGAGGATATGAGTCGACACTTTTTCCATACAAACGTAGTCCCCTGTTTCCTCCTAGGATAAAGAAGTTACAGAATAAAAAAAAATACCATACGATTTATACGTACCTCTGCCATGCCTGTACGTTTTGTTTTTTTTTCATAATTTGCTTAATAGAAGAGAAAAAAAATCTTTTAAAATCAAAAAAATCGTACGTACGGGCATAGCTTAGACCCTGTTCTACATTTTAACTGAAAGAAATATTAAAATCGGTCTAGATTTCGAGGAGGAAACAGGGGATTACGAAAGGACGATTTTCTTAATTTTACGTAGGTAAAATCAGTTCGAGACTGCACTTCTCTCTATCGCACGCTAAGGGGTAAGGTTGGGGGTCAGCGCGACGGCAATATTTTTGGTAAAAACCTATTCTTCAAAAGTGACGTTCGACTGGTGTCCTCTTAAATATCACAGTTGTGTGTGACTCGTGCCTGAGATCCGTAATCAGATGATTCTGACTTACTGATGTGAGCAAAATTGTTGTGCTTATCATGCAGACTCGTGCTTCACGATGTAAGTACAGAAGCAAATCTGCACATTGCACCAAGGTCGCCAATTAGACTCATTGCTCAGTGATTGGATATTAGACAGTGACCTGACTGTATAATCAGTCTATCTTATAATTTATACGCTTACAAGACGTAAGACGATGTAAAGGTGACTCCATAATTATGAGAGGAAAACTGTTCTTGCGTATATTGACATCATCAAGTTGTGATAGACCTTCCCGTGGCGAAACTTTGTAAAGCCAAGATTTTTGAAGAATCCGAGCCAAATAATATTTTAATCGTATCTAGATCATCAGATGTTTTCAAAATTTCGTGCTTACAGATTAGGTAATTACCTTAAATTTGCTTCCCGAACTAAAAATCAAGAAAACACATTATGCAATTTAGAAATAAAGGAAATTTTTTTTTTCCTGAAATCTTAAATTCGCTTAAATCATCGCAGACATGATCGTTTTTTATAATAAAATATTCAAATAAGCAATAACCAAATAAACGACTGAACAAGTAAACGGCTTCACACAAAACATAACCTTCGCACAGGTATGAGCAAGGATCTACTTTCAAAATGGTATTTAAAATCGAGCAGGGTCGTCTCGTTTTTCAAAACCTTGTTAACATTGAAATGAAAGTAGGCATAGCTAAATATTACGAATATCTATAGATACATATAAAAAAAAGTGTAACGAGACCACGTCTGTACATTGCATAAATCTTGAAAAAATAACTATCAGAGGAAGATACCTAAGTAGATACAGACAGATTTCGAATTATTATTTCGAATTCATTGTATGTCTGTCCGTCTTGATTCTATAGTGCACATAGGTCCCTATGTGCACTATAGAATCAAAAACTACCGAACCGATTATAATGAAATTTGGTGAAAACAATCCTGAATACATTAATCTGATAAACTTGAAATTTGCAGCAATGGTTTGTTATTTAAATTAACAGAATACGTGTTTCTCCATATTTCAGTATTTAAGAAAATATATATAACTAGATAATTTTCATTTTTCAAGAGGCGTTCCTGGGTAAACCATTGGTGCTCTTGTCCCTGATTTAAGGCAAATTTAAATGATTACGTATATGATAAGTATATTCACTCCAAAGGGAACCTCAAAGGGTTAAAAATGGGAGGAAAGTTCTAACTTAAGTGATGTCAATTAATTATTATTTACACTTAACATGATAGAATTGATGGGATAGTAGTTTATTTGAATTCTGTTGTCTTTGAGGAGGAGGTGTAGACGAAACTAATGATACATCTAATTCCACGCGACCAAAGCTGCGGGCGTCCACTAGTAATATTATATATTTCGTTCTAGTCATAAGTGTTGACAGCCCAGTGGCTATCGAACTCAACTCTTACTAGAGGGCGTCTGGGTTCAAATCAAATTGGCACGCACCTATGAATTTTCTATGAAATTAAAAGCAGTTGATAAACAGCTGTAAATGTGAAGAAATAACATCGTGTGGAAAACGCAGAGTTCTCCTTAAAATTCTAGAAAGCATATGAAGTCTGCCAATCCGTCCTACCATGGCCAGCGTGGTGAACTAAAGCCCAACCCCTCCCATTGCGAGAGGAGACCCGAGCCGTGTGAAAAATAATGGGTTGTGGGGGATAAGTTGAGAGTATATTATGTACGAAGGTTGCCATTTTGGTATGTACCTACGGTATGTATATTTACCTTCGGTAATCAACGGAATTCAACTCTGGATTTCAATTGCTCTTCTATTTGTTAAGGTAAAATAAAAAACTCATTAAACTCTCTTTTCAATCACTCCCAAATAGAGCTGCAAGCACTCATTTGTGGTCGCTGTTTATAGGCAATTAAAGTTTCTATGACTATTTTAACGCCCAGCTTAAAAGCAGCTTAAGGATACAAATGAGAAAGATAATAAAGATTATGTTCATGCAGATGTGTTTTTTACGGTTTATTTAAAACCGAACAGAAGAAACGATGGATATTACTTATATCTTAGTTGAAACTGGTATTTCCAATACTAATAGGATTTAATTCCATGGAATTTGGATAATTCGCTTCACTTATGATATACCTACGTCAGAAATTCCTCATTATATTATCCGTGATATTTTATTCTGTTGAATAAAACATTAACCAATCCATTTACGGATTTTTTTTATAACAAACGACGCATAATGTTCTACCGCTTGTTCTGCCATAAACATCAATTTATAAATACTCCTAAACAACCCGACAGTTCATTGACTACGATATTCTTGCTGTATCAAAATAAAATGTATGGCTCCTGTCTGCGTCGTCAGATTTTCCAAATGACAAACAACAGTAATTAAGAGGACACCAGTCGACCGTCACTTTTGAAGAATAGGTTTTTACCAAAAATATTGCCGTCGCGCTGACCCCCAACCTTACCCCTTATCGTGCGATAGAGAGAAGTGCAGTCTCGAACTGATTTTACCTACGTAAAATTAAGAAAATCGTCCTTTCGTAATCCCCTGTTTCCTCCTCGAAATCTAGACCGATTTCAATATTTCTTTCAGTTAAAATGTAGAACAGGGTCTAAGCTATGCCCGTACGTTTTGCTTTTTTGGGATATGTTAGTAATTACCAGTTTGCTTGATGTTTGAAAATGTATGTAAAAAAAGTCGATTTTGTTGATTTTAAAAGATTTTTTTTCTCTTCTATTAAGCAAATTATGAAAAAAAACAAAACGTACAGGCATGGCAGAGGTACGTATAAATCGTATGGTATTTTTTTTTATTCTGTAACTTCTTTATCCTAGGAGGAAACAGAAGACTACGTTTGTATGGAAAAAGTGTCGACTCATATTCTCTTAACGGCATTTTTCATGTTAGCAGTACCTACTGTGCATTAAAAAATATTATGAAAATCAATTCAATACGGAAAATCAGTTGCTAATTAGACTTTGAAATCTGTAATATTAAGGTCTAAAACTGACCAAATGACGAAGCGTACAGGGTAGGATACTTAACTCTGCTTATTCGTTGGAATAAAATACAATCAAATCGTTAAATAAAAAAATATATAGCCACTGTACGGCGTGTATATTTCGTAGGATGAAAAGGGCCTTATTAACTCTTGAACAATTTTCCCAGGCCGAGTAACAAGTTAGTTTTTTTTTAAATTCCTACTACCGGTATAAGCAACTTATTATTATTTTGAACGTAGAGCCGCAGCTAGTCCACGACATACCAAGTTATTTTTAATCGAAGGACGAAAAGTGCGAGTTCATGAAGCCTTTGCTTTACGAGTAGTTTAGTATTCTCCACTGAAATATGCATCGTGTCTAGGTAAAAAATAAATAATGGCAACCCCATGATAATATAATGTATACTTGTACAACGTATTATAAGTATTATTAGTCATCTTAACTCGAATAAAATATTTTATGAAATAAAAAAGATCAACAACTTCAGAACTAAAAAGAAATAATAATATTTGAATTCGTTTGCTAGCTAGCAACACTACATGTACTACAGCCCATAAGTGCTGGCACATCACAGTTGGACACAGGTTTCTCACACAACTGATACACGCGTCCTATTTTCCAGCAGGCCAGGAATACTGTAAAGGCTTATTTCATATCATCATGAAAGGCTGTCCAACTTCAAATTTTTTTCGAATTCTGAATGGAATTGGTTATGAATAAGGAGTATGTCGCAGCAGCAGCAGCGAAGGAATATGTATCGAGATGTACGATATGATGTATCTAAAACAATTAATATCAACTAAAACCCATATAGATATAATAACACTCCTTGGTTAGTAGATAAGGTCTATCTAGGCCATAGTATTGAACTGTAACGTTCTATTTTTATGATAATTTTTTGCATATCCTAAAATATGCTTGTTATGTTAATCGACATGCATAATTCATTCAATTCATAAATTTAAAGGTAATTCGCGGCTAAACTAAATCGCATGTATACTAACAACGCCAACGATTTCAGTGAATTGTTAAAATTAGATATAATCAATAGCTGCGCAACATTTGTGAATCCAAGGTGATATTAATCTGTTAAGTAATCTTTGGCATTGACCTTCTGTTATAGGAGGCCGGGTGTATGGGCATGCGTGACGGTCGATGCTCTTGGCCCCGAGGAAAAGTCGTCGGTGGATCATCAGTGCTGCACTCCATGATGCATACCCGAGGGAACAGGAAAGACTACGACAGATGGGCCGCTAGTGGAAATCCAGGTAAATACTGACTTCACACTGCGCGCTGTGAACCCTGATATGGGCCTGAGTTCGAATCTCAGCCAGGGTACATTTCATTGATTTATATTCTTACAACCTTATTCATAATAAATTAATAACCCTATTTTAGCTATTGAGTGTTCTGTCTTCATAATTCAAACTGAGTTCGGGATTTAACAGAAGGTAAAAAAACACGTCATAGCTATACATAATGCATTCATACTAAATTGTTATGAATAACACCCTGAATCTTAATGTAGTTATCCCTCTGTATAAGCATGGAGTGGGCATTAAAGGATTGATTCATAAAAATACGACCAAATGAACAGAATAAAACACACCTTTTTGTTATTTATTTACCTACTGAGATAGCATGTCAACCATCAATTAAGCCGCATACATTTATAATAATCTCTACACAAGATGAAACGACGTTCCATTTCCTATGACGTCACGTAAGAAATTATAAAACCACAAACAAACAAGGGTTTTCCCTTACCGTTAAGATACTAATGATGTCGTATTTTAATCCACAGGTTGGGATTTCAAATCGGCTCTAAAGTATTTCAAGAAATCCGAAAACATAAGAATACCGGAGTTAGCCAAGAACAAAATATACCATTCTACAAAAGGCTCATTAAATATTGAATATCCGATCTGGCGAACACAATTATCGGATGCATTTCTGGAAGCGGGAGTTGAAACAGGCGGAAAAATTCTGGACTATAATGGCGAAAAACAAACTGGATATTCAATTATACAATTTACCACCTCAAATGGAACAAGAGTCAGCGCCAGTAAAGCCTTCCTTCACCCAATCAGATATCGTAAAAATTTTCATATTACTAAAAATAGCTTTGTAACTAAAATTCTTATAGATCCCTGGAAAAAACGAGCGTACGGCGTTAAATTCACAAAGGGTGGTAAATCATACAAAGTGAACGCAAAGCGGGAAGTAATTTTATCTGCAGGAGCCATCAATTCGCCTCAACTCTTAATGATAAGTGGCATTGGACCCAAAGTCCATCTGTCAGAGAAAAATATAAGCACTATTCAAAATTTACCAGTAGGGTACAACCTTCAAGATCATTGGGCCTTAGGAGGGCTCACATTTTTGATAAATACAACCGATTCAATAAGATTTGAAAGAGTAGCAACGTTAAGAAATATCATAAAATATTACGCTGAACACTCCGGTCCACTGACAGCGCCGACGGGTACAGAAGCCATTGCATTTATCGACACGAAAAATCCAAATAGTGACGACGGCTATCCAGACTTAGAGTTGCTCTTTGTTGCCGGTTCCTTAGTTTCCCAATCAACTTACAAACATGCTTTTGCCATTGATGAACAAATTTACAAAGCTGTTTATGAGCCTATCGCTGACAAAGATACTTGGATGGTTCTTCCTATGATTCTGCTGCCTGAATCCAGAGGTAGAATTATGTTAAAAGATAAAAACCCGTATGAAAAGCCACTCATATACGCAAATTATTTTTCAGACGATGGTCACGACCAAAATGTAATATTATATGGCATAAGAAAAGCTATAGAACTCTCAAAGACGAAAGCGTTTCAGAAATATGACAGTAGGTTGCACGACATACCCTTGCCCAATTGTGCTCATCATGAATTTGACAGTGATGATTACTGGTTTTGCGCAATGAAAACATTAACCGTAACAATTTATCATCACTGCTGTACAAATAAGATGGGGCCAAAAAGTGACCCGGACGCAGTTGTAGACCCTCGTCTCCGAGTCCATGGAATGTGTGGACTAAGAGTAGTTGACGCTAGCATAATGCCACGCGCTCCGGCTGGTCACACAAACGCTCCTACAATAGTTGTAGCAGAGAAAGCTGCCGTTATGATCAAAGAAGATTGGGGAATATAATACAAGCGATAGAAATTGAAACAGAACAAAAATTTTAGCGAAGCTCTGTTGTTTTTGGTGTCTTGTAAGCTAGAAATAGTTATATAAAAATACAGAATATATTTATTTATATTATATAACCTTTATTCCATTTTACCATATAATCTTTCAAATCCAACAGGTTCCAAGGATGCTCAAGTAAATCCTACTAAACTAACCGATATTTGTATTGTAGCTCAAAATGATTTAAAGTAAGAATACCCTGATTGAATTAACAATGTACTTAATTTAATAAACTACAGACAATTATATGAATCTGAATCTGAATCTGAAACAAAATAAGTTCCTACTGCGTATTTTTTTCACCTTCTTCCAAGAAATCTTGCTGAATGTAAAAAACATGCATACTGATTTTATTACAGACGGAGCTGTGGGTAAAGTCTAGATGTGGGAAATAATTGAAAGGGTGGCACGCTCGAATCATCGAATGGCCCTGCGCACTGACCGACGCGACGGCAAGCTGAAGGAGGAAAATGTGATGACCGGATGTATTTATAGTTGCACAATAATTTCCTACTATCCCTAACTAGCCGGCGGTAGATAACAAAATGTTATGACGTTCATTAAGCGTATAAAAAATTACCATATAATGAAAATAAATGAATCTGAATCTGACTTACTCGTCCCACGAAAAGCAATGGTAGTAATTTGTCAACAAATACGCTAGATACGCTTACATATTGAGATACAAATATTGGCATAATTCTTTCTTTTTTTAATGAGTCGGTATTATTATTGTGCACTGTTATTAATATTGTTAATACCTACTTATTTTCTTATATTGCCCTTATATACGTTTTCAACAACTCTCGTCTCTTGTCGGTGGGTGTCAAAAGTCCCACGACTGCATAAGCCCGTCCTTACCTACTCCTTGTGAAACATGATGCAATCTAGTCTTTTTAAACGGTTTTATTTAGCTTGCCCTGTTTCTTTATTTTACTTATCTACTCCGTTTCAATTATTCCCTTTTTTTAAACCAATTACTTAAATAGTTAAGTAATTGGTTATTAAAATAAATTAACCACCTATATACTTACGAACAGCGATTTTATTTACATGATGATAATAATATAATGTGGTATTTAATGAACAATGCAACAAAAAATCAAAAGCAATAGTACTTGAAGTACCAACTCGTTTGTTATTTTTTGAACCAGGAAGTTAGTAGTATTCATCGCTGATATCCCTTGTAACTGTTGTTTGTGGGTTTTGGTCAGGGTTCGGTATACCGTATAGTTGATGGCCACTCAACACAAGGTAGAGGTACACTGCATGGTCGTTGGGCGAGATTGTGTTTCTAATTTGGATCACCCTCTTCAAGCAGATTACCTCGGCCAGAGCGCTTCCGTAATGCGTCAACCTTAACACGCGTCCACGACGGCAGATTGTAGACAGAAATCACCACTCATTAAACCCATCTTGCCATCTGCCATCTTGGATAAAAAAATTCCATCGAGAGGCACAAAAATATGAGTTATAAGTTGGATTCGATAACCTCAGCTATATAAGTACTTGATCTGGTGCAAGCTGGATTAATTGAAATGAAACAGGGCAATGGTTTGCGGAAATTAATTGGTTCAGATTAAAGTTAAATCTACATTGAAATTGAAATCATCTGCATGAAAAGCATACGAAGGGTATTTAATTTTGGAGTGTTCCCCCTCCTCACCTGCTTTATTCATAAGAATTCCTTGGTTTAAGGTAGATAAATTTTCAGTCCCTTTTCCGCACGCTATAAATTTATATTTTACTGTATTTGGTATAAAAATTACATGTATCAATACAGATAAAATTACAAGCTTAAATCCATATAACTACATGTACTATTAATGTGCAAGCAAACATTATCATGTACAATAATAATAAATTGTTCGATATTAACGGTCGGCCTTGATATTGCAAGCCTGATTTGACGACACACCTGACGATGGCAACTGCATCTGAATAAATTTCTATGAGACATACAATAATAAGTAATGAACAGTTGTATAAAAAAAGAAATAAAAGGTTTTAACTAAAAAATTAATATAATCAGGAAAAAAATACCTCTTATAATAGCACTGTTTATAACATGACTAAATAATTAATAACGTTTTAGGCACAAAAACAGCTTAATTTCAAGGGCGGGTTGATCCTACAACACACAGCGTACCACACTTTACCATGCATTTGAATTCCCATACACTTTTCACTATTAACGAGCACATAAATCACGTAAATAAACTACATAAAAAATAACTTACCGTTCACTTTTTAGTAAAATGGTTGACGTTTCTCTTTCTTCGCCAAACTGTTGCGAAAATGTAGGTAAATCTAACAAAAATACTTATAGTAGAATCATAAATAGACGGCTATAAGGGCCAACGAATTTTTAAGAGCCTTTGATTTGCCGCAATGAGTTTAACTCCCTTGTACCGGACCATAATAAAACACGTATAAGGGTGATCACCCGTATTAAGACTATCCATATGTTTCTTATAAGTGTATTGGCTTTTTAGGAGCTTTTTTCTTGCCATTATAAGTTTAACTTCCTTATTCCTTGTCATAATATAACACGTATAAGGAAAAAAAGCGGATAATAAAGCAACTTTAAGAAGGGTATAAGGTTTTAGTCTTTATAAATTGTGCCCAAACGCACCCTTATTAGCGATAATGCGGCTCTTATAAGAATATTATTTTTGGCAATATAAGCCACAACAAGAGCAATTTTTGTTAGTTGGGTATTCGAGAGTGCTACGAGTATTTATCGCAGCACTCTCTAAGGTTTTTTTTTATAATAAAGTCGGACAAGCAGACATACGGGCCTGATGGTAAGTGGTCACCGTCGTCTATGGACACGTGCGACATCAGAGGTATCACAGGTGCGTTGCCTGCCTTGAAGGAAACGTTACACACTCTTTTGTACTTATATATACCTATAAGAAAAAAAAAAAGTGAGCATTATTGAAAATATCCCTTCCGAACCTTCGTCTGAAACATTTAAGGGCTTTATAAGCTTCGTAGTTCTTATCTTCTTCTGGCTAAAATTATTATAATGTATGGTTTGTAAGCGGAAACTTATAGCTACTATTTTCTACCCTGATATAATATCCATTTTTTATTTAGACCTAATTTCCAAGATAGATCTCTTCTGTTCATACCATGTAATTATTGAACCGAGTTGTTGGGTTCAAGGGCACATAAAGTTATGTTAATTAAGCAATAGTAATTTTAAATCAGATAGTAATTTTAATCAGATAGTAATTTTAATCAGATAATTTATAATTTAACAAATACTCATTACCAACTGAAAAAAGCGTCTTATGCTCGTGAATGTGGTTATAAGTTTAAATATGATGAACAGAACTTAAAAGTTAAGAATTGACACATCTTTTTACAAAGATTAATAGTTACATGAAACGATATTATAATATGAATTGCAACTTTAATTTCAAGATCCATCAGTATACCTACTAAGTAGTTGTTTTCAATGGTGAAAACAATCGTTAAGCCATGTGGAAAACTGGGTTCGCCACTAACCCACCAATCCATATTGGAGCAGCGTGGTGGAGTAGTCTCTAGACCTCTCGCAGATTTGTCTGTGGGGGAGACCCGAATCCAGCATTGGGACGTTTATGGGTTGCAGCTTAGCTTAGCTGTTTAAACTAAACAATCAAAACCACGCTACCCATTTTTATTGTTCTTCGGTGAGGCCAAGCAACACTACCACCACCAGAGAACTAGTTACCTGCAAGCAACGATAGAATTTATCAATTTTCATAGTTTATTTGACTCGATTTTTATTATTAATTATTAAAAGATTTTAGTTATTATTAAGGAATTAACCTTATATCTAAGTTCACTTGTATGTATGTCAAATTGAAAGAATTAAAAAGAATAATTATACCGTTAAATTTTTTTTAAAAAAGCTTTTTAAAACTTTTTTTTTATTTTCATGCATTGTCATCGGAACCAAATATGTGTGCCAAATTTCAGCTCGATAGCTTCAGTGGAAGTGGGTGAAATATTGATTGCAAGATTCCAGGACATACATACTTACAAGATACATACGAGTGAAGTTAAATAATAAAAGCTTTTAAAAAGTATTAAATAACTAACGTTACTATATTTCACCTTGCTTAAAAAAATATGAATTTCGGGACGCGCGGTCTCTACCTTAAGTCCTTAAGGTAACCTTAAACACCACTTTAAAACATTTATTTCTGACATTGTGGTTTTTATATTGTGTTAGTATACATATATAGGTGACAGCTTATAAATAATGTAAGTACAATAATCTTTAAACTGAGCGCTTCGATTTTGTAATAGCCTTAAGAGGACTACAGAGGCTAAACGCGAGTTTTATAAACAAGATATCACACGAACCATTGCAGAGAATCAAATAAAAAAAATATATGGTATTCTTGGGGATATATGTTAGATCGCTACGGCCTTCAAAACATAATACATTAATGTTGACTCGATAGAAAAAAATCACGAAGATACCTCTAAAATAATCTTCTAAACAATCAAATCCCTTCTAAAATACGTGTTTTTTTTTTCAATTTAACATATATTTTTCATTACAATAAATACAATATATCAGTTATACCACTTTTTAAATCCATTTTGTAGAATTTCCAAAAAACCCTTGTTCTCATTTGCGCTGTGTGTTCGAACATAACTCGCGAGCATGTGTGTGTAAACGCCGTGTACCGACAGTCGCGGCTGAGGCCTCTTGCTAGACGGGCGTGTCGCGCTTTCTGCCGCAAAATTTCTGCAAGATTCCAACGTTATTTCATTACTTTTATTGATTGGTTATTACATTAGGTTAATTTATATAAATAATTTAACGTTATAAGTATTTTTTTAAGTTAGAAGGGCGTAAACGGACTCCTATTTTGTAAATAAACATGGGAAATAAATCAAAAGTGTTCATATAAAGCAAACGTCACACACATGAATGACGTAAAGATTTAAATTTTGTCAAACATTTATTAATTTTCATTGTTCTCTGCAATCCTGCAGAGTACAAAAAGATAGATACGTACACAGTTTTTCAACCCTAATCGTATAGCTGTAAATGGCGTAATTGGAGTTTGCGGCGAGTAAGAATCTCGCTCCAGAGACTCGGGTTCAAATCCCAGTTACACTTCCTATCTTTTTCAATTTTTTCTTTATTTTTTATGACTTTTTTTTTGTTATTATTTTATGCAAATGAAATAAAAAGCTAATAATATTTATATATGTCATAATATGTATTTATTACAGGAAAAGAGAATCCAAAGATAATATCAATAACGGGGAAATTATAGACATTAGCAGTGAGTAAGAATCTCGCTCTAGAGACTCGGGTTCAAATTCCAGTTACACTTCCTTTCTTTTTCAATTTTTTCTTTATTTTTTTATGACTTTTTTTTTGTTATTATTTTAAGTAACTAAAAAAATTGCATAAATCTAATTTCATTACGTTGTCGTACCTTCCTATAAATTTTTTGTTAGGTCAATTATTACTTAAAATAAACGCCATCTACTGAAACACTTCCCCGTATAAGCCGCGCAGATAGAGAATAGATTTGAAAATGGCGTCCTCTCGCATGCGTTCTCGCTCACTCTCTATCGCTGTCTATACTCACACAGTGAAGTACGAGCTGCAAACAAATAATCAGTCGGGATTCGCTTTCTAAGCTACTTGACGCACTCCGAGTAATTGTTGTTTTCGTTGATATTGTTGTTTTTGTTTGCGTTACATTTGATTGTTATTTATTTTCGTTAAGTTTTTGTTACGAACGTTGACATTTTGTGATGTAATTGAACAGCAACACCGAAGATGAAAGTGACGACTCTGAAGACCAGGACTGTGAAAGTGACCAGTCCATGGAAGATTTTAACCAATTCATGGAGGGAATTGAACCAGTAATGGGTACAGATGACCAGGACACTGCTGGACCAAGCGGTTTATAAAACCTTTGATACCATTCCCATCCTATTGTTCTTTATTTTTATAATCTGATTCTGAAATGTCACAATTAATAAAGGCAAATTTTACAATTGACCAGTCCATGGAAGATTTTAACCAATTCATGGAGGGAATTGAACCAGTAATGGGTACAGATGACCAGGACACTGCTGGACCAAGCGGTTTATAAAACCTTTGATACCATTCCCATCCTATTGTTCTTTATTTTTATAATCTGATTCTGAAATGTCACAATTAATAAAGGCAAATTTTACAATCCAGTGTTTTAAGTACCCTTGCTTGTGTTGTGTGTTGTGCTTGTATTTTAAGTGCCATTTTCAGATCTATTCTCTATCTGCGCGGGTTATACAGGCGATTAATACAGTACCTCATGACATGTCATTGTATGCTCTGTAAGGTAGTTCTGAGGTTTTCCGTTAGAGGCGCTGTTGTCGTTTGTGAGAATGTGTGCACCGATTCTCAAGGTCATTTTGCACCACTAGGCGCCTTAATTTGAAAGTGATATAGAATACTGACCAACTGATGAACGATGTACATACACATGATTCAATACGATGTTTCCAGCACCGACGCGGTTAATGTGAGTTATTATAATTATTTTTTAATAGGCATTCAACTCTGGAAAATCCCTTCATTTCGATTTGTTTACATCTTACGATCCAGAACAGTTAACTAATAATTAATTACATAATTTAAGAACTGTCAAAAAGAACCAGTGCGATTGAGTTAATGAAGACATGTTTTTTATTGAATATCATAAATAGACTAGAATCGCGGCATCGGCTAAAGCTAACGTCGATCATACTCTCTATAGTCAAACGGCGTGTTAGATACGCGGAACCCTACATTGGACTTGAACGCGAAGTAAAGGTCACGGCGCGTGCTGGCGCGAGCGATTTCTTCGCGTGGATATAACGTACGGCGCCGGCCTCCACTCGGGCAGTAGCCGAGCTGATGTCCTGCGCCTACCCCGATCCTGATACTTGAGATTCGTAAAAGTGTGGTGCTGTGATACTGACAAGCGTATGTTGTGCTGTGGATCTTTGATGTGATTTTGTGCATCCTAGTTCTGGTTGAAATGTAAGTTAACGGTTCCTATTATTTCCCCTTGGTTCAATTATGTATCCTAAATTCTAATGGAGTTTATACATAACTCATTGACTCAGAATCGTTAAGAAATTAGCAGTAGTCGCGTCGCAATCAAAAACTATATTAAATTCTTAAAATAAATATTTTTTTTAAATAAGCATAAGTATAATTAATCCATCCACCCCATCCATCCATTATTTTAATACTTATAGGTATTATATTTCACTAGGACAGTTGAAAAGTTGTTAATATTTCAATTCAAAGTAACTGAAACCAAGTTAACATTTGAATTACCTATCTTTTTTTCATCCAACTTCAATAAAGTTCCTTCCATCCTTAAACAGTTTAATAGACCGTAAAGCTTGTGATTTTTTCATTTCAAGTGGAAGTTGATTTATGATTCAATAAAAAAATATTTAGTTTTAACTAAATACCAAGGCAAAAATATTAGTGTCAGATTCTAAAGCAATCCAAAATTAGCTATGTATATCGTCTTACAAAAATTTTTATTGTATTGAAAACTAAATGTATCAATTCAACCGTCTCATTTAACCTTCATAGTTCTTACTACAACATTTTATTGGAAGTACGTTAAAGATAAAAATGGGATGAATTAAGAATGATGTGAACATTAAAATGCTACGAAATATAATGGGACACAAAGTTTAAGTTAGACTTGGATGACACCACACCACAACCAGCTTAGCATACCGCCCGTTTACGCCGCCCGAGAAACGTACGTGTACGGAATTCTTTTGTACGCGCATCTAAATGCTTTTCATTTGAGCAGAGTGTAGTGTGGATATCAGTCAGAAATCCTTGTTCACCAATTGCATAGGGCTTTTTCATTTTTCATTACTCACTCTTTACTATTTCAAATTAAATTTGAGCCAAAAACAATTTACTTGGCACGAAGTGGCGGTGGAACCATTTTAATTGTGCTTAGAACAAATTAATATTTATTTCCCCAACATTGTGATCAATAATTTGACACATTCCTATGTTGATAAACCTGCCTTAAATCTAGTTATTGGATTAGTTATATTTAACGCATGTTATACTCTGAGATAAAAATAAGTAAAGTGCAGCAATAATAAAATTGTTTGTCGGTACAATTTTAAGTGGAATTTTCAGCCTATTGCCGTATAACCAAAAGCCGAAAATTAAGTACTTACTCTTTGTTTAAAAACACTTTGGATTCCAATATATACATACCTACATGGTTAACGTCAACAGCATAGTAAAAGTCGTGCTACATCGTTCTCCATGGCATACTGTACTGTGATAACTGGCAAGGGATTTACTAAACAGAAGACTAATCGGCACCAGTTTAATAAAATTCTTCTATTTCAAATCCATGTCCTTTTAATTTTTTTAAACGCTCATTTCACCGTTAACGACACGCGCAACGTGTCGTGTCATTGAATAAAGCTCAGTTTACTCGTAATTAATAAAATATTTTTAACAACGACATTCTACACTGGATCCAGTTATGAAAGTGATGTTGGAAGGATATCAACAAAGGCCTTATTAGCAAGCTATACCTACTACAAATTATTTTCGTAGAAGGCTACGATAATCGGACTCAATTTTGTAGGTACGAGTAGGTGTTTTATTAAGATAAATCGACTAAAACCTTGAATTTGATAATTTACAAATTTATTTTAAAAACGATTCGTATAATAATAATATTCGAAAGCAATCTGTATAATATAAATTTAAAAAATTAAAGGTGCAACCTGAAAGATTGCTTTGAAATTTTGGTAAAAACTTGTGTTAAGAAGAAATATCAATATCAAGAAATATCAAAATATATAGATAATATCAAGATATGAACTATTGCAAAATAATAATGTTATTTCGTTTATGCACGTTTATTGTTGTTTGTTATTAATTTATTTATTAATAAAGGATCGGTCTTTCAATAAAAAAAATAATCATTAAAATCATAGTTAGGTACGGAACCTACATGTATCAGTCACGGTGATTAAAATGCGACAGTTCTATCTCACGAGCAATCAGTTCAGCATAGTAAGTAAGCTCGCAGGTACATGGAAGAGGACTATTAAAATGATGTTTGTTCTATTTAATTGTATGCATGGATGACTGGTCTAGAACCCTCGGGAATAATATACCACCATTACTGCCTTTGTTTACTTGGGGTTGTCGCATCAAACATATTTATAAATTTAGAAGTTATGGTAAAAAAAAAATTGGGCGTTGTTAATATAAGACGTAGGGAAATGAATTCTATGATACAATTATTTAATTACGACGACCCACATCGTAAGCGGTCACCACCGAATATATCTATTAAACAAATGCTTAATCTCTACTCTAACTTCTAGTGCATTAATTAAACGATAAAACAACTAATAGTAATAGGAAGGTGGTTGATATATCTAGTACCTACTATTATCATAATACATACTTGCTGCTATTTTCACCATAGTGAATTGTGATAAATTGTATGAAAAGTTGTAATTTAAGTAAATTTTGCTGATTAAACTTTATCAGAAGACTAGTTTCAAAACTAGACATAAAACTAGTTTATATATAAAAGTAAAAACGCACAGTATTTATTGGAATGAAATACCCGACCTTAAAAAGGTTTGAATTTTGCGGAACTCCATTACAATCAGCTTAACTGTTAACATCAGGCCTACTCTGCAACATTCCGATAATAGTTACTTTTATGGGTAATTCCCAGCCATTAAGTTCATTTTGAACATTTCAAGTTGCTGAAGGCCTGTTTCCGCGTACATAGATAATATTTTTTTCTTTTTCTCCACAATTCACATTCTCTCACTAATTTGACCACTAGGCGACCACTCGTAATTATTTAAATTGTAAAGACAGACAATGAATTAAGATATATATTTTACATGCTAAAATAAACATAGTAACGGATGCTTAATTTACATACGTTTTATTGATAGGAGCGCACAGCGGTGCACCAGGTCAAGCACAGCAAAAGTGTGTACATATATTATTTCACTGCAAGCAATGAGATTTAATTTAAAAAACTTTATTGTCTTTCTACGAGAAGCTGACAGTTAGTAAGCAAAAATAACGGCGGTTGGCCGTCTCACCATTTCGATACATTTTCATTAATTGAATATTAACAAAAAAATTGCTCGTTGGCAAAAAGATTTTGCGACCGCTTTAAATGAAAATTTCAAATAGACAAACAGCGGAATATGAGTGTTGCATTGAAAACTTGTGGCTCACTGGAGTCACTGAATAATTTATTCATGGAAATCGAAGAATAAAAAAAGAATAAATTACTGAGAGTGGAGAGTATTAGATATACTCGTATGTATTTTTATAAGAATGTATATTATAAAACAGTTGATGTAGAACTTGGCTTGATTGATCGGAAAGAAATATAAAATTTTAGCAGGTCAAGGGTGAATTACAAATCAAAGTCACTCTGAAGGCTCGAGTTACAATTAAATTAATGTTTGTTCCGTTTCCTGTTAAATTAAATCTAAATTTCTTATGTTAATTTACACAGTAGTTCTCAGAATCCAAAATGTGATCAAGGTATTCTTAAAATGTCCTTCTACTAAATTTATGTGTAGACCACACATGTATTCAATGTCAATTCTGATCCTAATTAGTAGCATTTTTGCGTTTATTAGGATTGTAACTGAACAGGATTTTATTTAGTTATTTATAACGCCGCAATCCAACAGTGCGCTGGTGTCCCATTCAATATTAGCAATAATGTTCAAAAGTAGCAAATTCGTATACCTATACGTCGCGTCCTAATACAGATTTCAATCGTTAATACTCGTATTGTTTTCAAGAGTAGACCAGCTTTTTTTTTTTTTTTTATGGATACAGGATAGCAAACGAGCTTGCAGCACCACCCATCCGCTGCCGCCCATGACAACTGTGACTGACTTTGAACAAGACTCAATTAGGGACTTGGATGGTTAGTCCAATTAGTTAAGAAAGTTAATTAGAACATTAGTTGGTCAGTTCGTTAGTAGGTATGAGGACTGGGGACTGTTAGTAATAGTTAGCCCTGTTAGTTGGTGTTAGTAATAGTCCAGTTAGTACTTGTTAGTAGGAGTCTCGTTCTAAGTCAGTCACAGATGTGTTGCTACCCTTGAGGACTAAGATGGTCGCCTCTAAAGAAGTGTAACCGGAATCCACACCTTTCCAACCGGACCACAATTGCTTTAAAAACAATTATTACACGGCAGAAATGGTACTAGGTACCGTGGCGGGCGGTGGTACTGCCCCGGGCGAACTCTATATGGAACCAATTAGCTTTCATATAAAACCTATTTGGTTCCCTATAGGCTCTACCACCTAGCGAACTGACCAAAGGGTCACACTTATGGCCAAAAAAAATTATGGAAGCCTTATTAATAATTAGATAGTTATAGATATAGAGATTATATAGATAGTAAATTCCGACTTTGACGACCCAGACTGCCGGGTTCTGGGTTAGAATCCCGTCCTGGGGAGAATTTTTTTCTGCAGATAAATATTTGTGCTCGGGTCATTGATGTAATATTGCGCTGTTTTCTGTCGTTGTGCGCCAAAAACCCACCCTCACACAATAAAGGCCGAGACGCACAAGTTTAAAAACAAAAGCATGCAGCACTCCCCATGCACCTTGTGTACATGGGAAGTGCTCCATGCACCAACCGCACAATAATCAACAATTCGCGCAAAATAATTAGTTTGAAGTCGGTTGAAAACGTGTTGTGGATATATAATTTAATTTAAAACCCCAACTTGACTATAAGCTAACTACAAGTTTTAAATTTACCTAGCATGAGATTAAGGCATATTGATGGTGTATACTAAGCCCTCCGACATGCACATTATAGTGAGATTGAAAAAGAGATACATAGGTATTGATCTAAAATTTTTGTAATAATTATTTTTAAAGTAACTTAACTCTAGAGGAGGAAATAACGAAAGAAAGCGATGCCAGCCCAGTGGCTATCTTACTCGCCGCTCCTCGAGCCACTCGACCAATGAAATTTCTAAGTGTGTACGATTTAAGCAATTAAATGTCACTTGCTGTAACGGAGGACACATCGTGAGGAAACTTGAATCCCTGAGAGTTCTTCATAATATTCTCGAAGGCATGTGAAGTCTGCCAATCCGCACTAGGCCAGCGTGTTCGACTAAGGCCTAATCCCTCCCATTCTGAGAGGACACCCGTGCCCAACAATGGGATAAAGAAAGAGTTGTGGTGGTGGTGGAAGTCTCAAGGCGAAGTCACTTAGAGGATCTACAATAATAATACCTAAATGTGATTTTTTTTCTCACCAAACCTTCAGTAATTATTTTTTCGCTCTAACTATATAAGATGTGGAACGTGCAGACATTTAAAGACATTTGCACTAAACTAAACGATCGTTTACGAATATGTGACCATTTTAATTCAGTGTATTTTCGTAGAATTAATTACTTCCGTTTTGTCCATTCCGTTCTTGGATTGGATCTGCGTTTCATTTCGCATTGTTGATGTCATATTAAAATACTAGTAAAAAACTGCATCAATTGTAGTCTACTATCAAAACAAACGCAATTCTACAGTTAATAGTTACATAAGACGTTTCGTTAGCAATCGTAGATAACAATCGCCTCCCTTGATATTAATGCGCAATGTCTTTACGATATAATGCACCACATGGAATTCGGTAGTCAGAAATGCCGCTAACTACCGACGCACGTAAGTTTATTTGATTACTAATTAGTAGACGTCTGTCTCTGTAACTGGTGGGAAGCAGTACTGAAAGACTTGTAGTTCAGAGTTCAACTCCGGCTACGGAAAATATACTTATTGTTTTTCACTTAAATGCTTGTATTAAGGTCTTGGTCGAAGTTCATTGTGTCTGTAGATTTCCAAGACGTAATTTTTTACTAATATATAAATAGGAATGTGTGTTTGTTGATTTATTGGTTTCTTCTTCCGCACATCGACGGAATTATGGATCGATGTGATTCTTTGCATGTAGAATAGGGCCTGAAGAGTGGCATGGGCTTTTTATTTTGGAAAATTGCATGGTTCCCGTGGAAACAAACAAAAACCTGTAATAATCATACGATTTTTGTTTGTTTATGATATTTAACTTTCTACTATTACTACTACTACGAGTACTACTACTACTTAACTACTATTGATGGCTATCTCGGACGATGATCGGCCGAACTGTGGATGAAGCTAGATTTTGATTAGTGGTTATCTTTCGTGTAGCTTGCCGTTGATAAATATACTTATTATATTTTAAAACATCCCCGGATGGTAAAAATAATTCTGCACGGAAAACTAATCGACGCGGGCGGAGTCGAGGGGAAATCTGGTTGTTCATAGTTTTTCAATTTCTTCGACCTTGAGCTACTAGGTATAGTAAGATTATACTATATTTCTTGCAAATGTTTTATAATAGTTCGTCTTGTTTTGCTATTACTGGTTACGTTAATTTATGAACCAGAAACTAATGAAACTTGATCGTTATCTCATTATTGAATGAAACAATAAAGACAATTAATGTAATGTAACGATTAAAACAATCTAATTGTAAATAATTCTTGTAACAAGATATAACATAGTAGCGTCCATTAAATTTTGCCACTAGCGGTCACCCATCTACAAACCAACCGCACCCGTCGTTGCTTAACTCTTTCGATCACATTGAATCGACACGAGCCATTCCATTGGGCTATGGACGTTACAATCGCACGTATCAAGAACTAATGATATAGCAATTATTATTTTTTATAAATAATAATATACGATGTAGGAGTATACGAGTAGGTAATGTTTTTGTTACAATAACCAACGATAATTGCATTAGTTTATCATCCATAAAAGTCATAAAAATATAAGTAGTTAAGAATGGTTTTCTCAGAAACCAGCCCGCTTTAATTAAAACTACATTTATGTACCTGCTTGTATAAGTGTATTGGCTAATTGGCTATTAGTTCATTGCAAATTATGATAAGCAGGAAGCATGTTAAAACAAAGAAATATATAAATGCTAAAATAATTTATTGTTGTGATCAGTTTGAGATCAACAGTAAATTGTTAAAAAACGATATTAACGATGTAAGAATGTTATTTCTGAGTGGAGTCGTTCACAGCACTGCCTCCCTTGAAGATGGCCGCCTCTAGAAAAGTGTAACCAGGAAACTCGCCTTTCACCAAAATAGATTTAAAAATAACACACTGAACACATTGTACTTGCTACCTTGGGTGGCCTGGGTGGGTGTGGTACCGCTCCAGATCTCCTAGAAGGCTGTAATAATAAATTCAAATTCAAATTTTTTGCGCATGTAGAATGTATATATATATATATATCTCTTTAGAGGTGTGGTATAAATAATTAAATAAAAAAATAAATGTAAGCAAGATATTACGAAAATATTAATCATACTTACATATTTATTTTATTTAGAGATATATTAGTAACGGTGATGAAAAAAGAAAAATTTACCGACATCAGTCGGAACCTTATGAAAAAAAATTATGGTTTTAATCATACATGTTGTTTTTAAAAAATATATTATATTACACGTGTTTACCTCATAAGTACAAGTGACTTTTCACAGCTACAAGTTCTTACTTCGCTAAGCAAGACCAAAACCATAAAACGTCAATGATAAATAACCTATATCAACCAAAACAAGTATTAATGTTTTAAGAAATACCCAAATTACCTATTGGCCTAACATATTGGCTTAAAAATACCTAAAGAACTAGAAAAACATTTGTAAAATTATAAGCTGATAAATGCTTTATCTTTTAAAAGGAACATCTGACAAATTACATACGATTACACATCGGAAATTCGATTCCCATAGTAGATAGAACCTATTATTTAGTTGCAGAAAATTGCAAATCAACTACGTACATTGCCTAGCCAATGCCATGTTATTTTCCGCACGAAAGACTACATTATGTTACTTAGAAGAATTCGAAGATAGCGGTCAGGTTCAGGTCACGAAGTTGCATGAGTATGATGTCACAGTAAATGCGTAGAATTATCATGTACCTACTCGTACCTATGTTAGATTTTTTTGAATATTTTCATTTATTACATAAATAATTAGGAGTAAATGATGACATCTATTGGTTGAAAAGTCAATCTACAGGTTGAAAAGTCAATTTGTTATCACTTATTTCACAACATTACCTACGTTGAATTGTATCTCTGAAAATATTCTGCGAAGGAGAGGAGAGGTGTAGCAAAAATGTGAATTTCTAAATTTTATTTATTTGCATACACGATTAACAATAACTCGTTGTTAAAATAATATCTAAAATACTATCCATACTTTATATTGTACAATATCACAAAAACAAACCATTTAGTTTTTTTTAAATTTAATCATTAAATTCATCCATTACAGATGCATCACCAGCACCGAGCGCCGGCACTGGCGGCGGCGGCGTGGGTGCTATTCAGCGTCATACTTCTCACGGAGACACAATACGCGAACCCCGTGTCATCCTTCATGCATTTCCTCCAAGAAGGCACACTTCAGCTCGACGAAGAACCACCTGATCAATCGAGTATGCTTTCTGAATACGATTTCATCGTTGTAGGCGCAGGCACCGCAGGTTGTGTGCTTGCTAATCGATTGACTGAGATTCCAGACTGGAAAGTTCTACTTATCGAAGCTGGAGTCAACGAAAATTTCGTAATGGATATCCCTATCCTCGCAAATTACCTACAATTCACACCAGCGAATTGGAGATATAAAACCAAACCATCGGACAAGTATTGCGCTGGATTCGAGAATCAGCAGTGTAATTGGCCGAGGGGAAAAGTAGTTGGAGGCTCGAGTGTTCTTAACTACATGATATACACAAGAGGAGCACCTGCAGATTATGACAATTGGGAAGCGTTGGGCAATGAAGGTTGGGGATGGGGAAATGTATTGGAATACTTCAAGAAGATAGAGAACTTTAACATTCCATCTTTTGACGATCCTAAGTATCATGGACACAAAGGGCACTTAAACGTTGAACATGCCCCTTTCCGCACCTCTAAGGGAAAAGCTTGGGTTAAGGCTGCACAAGAACTGGGTTTCCAATATGGTGATCATAATGGACCCTCAAATTCGGGTGTCTCATTCTTACAGCTTTCAATGAAAAACGGAACACGACATAGTTCCAGTAGAGCGTACCTTCATCCCATTAACAAAAGAAATAATCTACATTTAACTAAACTTAGTATGGTGACAAAACTACTTTTTGACGATACTAAAACAAAAGTAGTGGGTGTTGAATTAGAAAAGCAGGGTCGAAAATTCAAAATACGAGCAAAGAAAGAAGTAATTCTTTCTGCTGGTGCTATAAATTCACCTCAGTTACTTATGTTATCTGGAATAGGTCCAAAAAGCCACTTAGAAGATATGGGAATACCTGTTGTAAAAGATTTACCAGTAGGATACAATTTAATGGACCACATTGCAGCTGGTGGTGTACAATTCATGGTACGCCAGCAAAATTTTTCCCTTACTACAGAATACATATTAAATCATTTAGATCTAGTATTCAAGTGGATGAAGTCTCATAAAGGGCCTTTATCAATTCCTGGTGGGTGTGAAGCTCTCGTTTTCATGGACTTGAAAGACAAATTTAATTCAACTGGATGGCCTGATATGGAGTTATTATTTATAGGAGGTGGTCTTAACTCTGATCCTCTACTACCACGAAATTTTGGTTTCGATGAAAAAATATATGCAGAAACTTATGGATCCTTAGGTAAAAATGACCTATTCATGGTTTTTCCAATGTTAATGCGACCTAAATCTAAGGGAAGAATTAAACTACAAAATAGAAATCCTAAAACGCATCCAATAATTATTCCCAATTACTTTGAATACCCAGAAGATTTGAAAAAGATTGTTGAAGGTATTAAAGTAGCTATAGAGATTTCCAGACAACCAGCGATGAAAAAGATAGCCACTAAAATATACGATGTTCCCATCTCTGATTGTTTAAAATATGGTCCATTTGGCAGTGATGAGTATTTTGCTTGCCAAGCACAAATGTTCACTTTTACAATATACCATCAAAGTGGTACATGTAAAATGGGCGTCAAAGGAGATCCTTCTGCAGTAGTAGACCCGCGATTACAAGTACACGGCATTAGTAAATTACGGGTAATCGACGCAAGTATAATGCCAGAAATTGTATCTGGTCATACAAATGCACCTGTTTATATGATAGCTGAAAAAGGAGCCGACCTAATTAAAGAAGACTGGGGCAAAAAGAAATAAAGGAATTTTAAAGTATACTATAAAAGCTCAACTGTGATTTCAATTATATCAAATGATAGTAAGTAGTATTGTGGTTAAGACATTTATTTTAAGAGTATAAAAATGCATTGTTGTATTTATTATTAAGATTAAGATAGTATAATTTATGGCAGTGATCATAAAAAAACAATATTTGTGTAGAAATATGAACATATAACTGCCCATGTTGTCATATACTGTTTCGAGAACAACAAAACGAGACAAATAAATCCTGTGCGATTACAGTATTATATTAAATCGATATTTTATTTCTAATTGTGTACATTAGATAAATTATAGGCAGAGAACCATTCTTTCCATTCCACTCCGACCGGTCCTGTGCCTTCTGAATCCAGCGGTTTCCGCGACCGCCGCTGCTCAACTCGATCACATTGAATCGACACGAGCCATTAGGCTATGGACGCTACGTCGCTGTTTCTTTAGTAATTACTAATTAATAGAACAATAAAATAATAATGTAATAGAACTTCAATGAATACTAAAAAATAAAAATTTATTTTTTTACAACACACAAATGTATCCCTATTTAGTCATGATCATGCTGGGATAATCTTCTTCTTTTAGGAGTTCAATGACGACAGCCACTGCACGGCCAGCCATATCAAAAAACAAGTCGAATAGGACTTCAATTTACACACGTGTGGTGTATCTATGGATAGGTCTTCAAAAATGATATTGAGGTTTCTAATATCAAATATATGATGTACATAGGATTATTTTCATCCCTAAAATATATTCCCTAGGGATGCTTTGCACGCTTACGATGCCATGCAGGGTTTATTGGAAAATAGTCTGGCACACCGTCAACAGATGGCTCTGACACTAACTTCTTAACTTTATTACACTTTCCCCGCGGCCGAATGTATTGATATACTTTTTATATTGTTAACAAATACTTAGTTTAGGGAACACTGTTTACTACCGTGAGCCATCTAGCGTATCCAGTCTGTTTTCAAATGTAAAACGATCTTGAAGGCTTGTTGCACATTCGCCACATACGGGTGGCGTGAGATACTTTGACACTAGGTTGGCTACTAAACCCTCGACCAATCGGCATTGGACCATTATGGTGGAGTATGCTCTAGACTAGACCCACCTCAGCTGGGGGGTCTAGAGCATACTCCACCATACTCAACTTCGGGAGACTCGTGCCCAACATACGCCTACGGGTTGTAGCTTAGCTTATTCATTAATGAATGATTCAGCAGATAAAGCAGAATTTGGTGAAATTTAACCACACACAAGGAAAATATAATCAAGGATATTCCTGTACGACGGAGTTGCGGCCTTAGTATCTTTAGGTAGTAGTAATCGTTACCCCATACAGTCTAAATAGCTGATGTACACATATATTATGATACACCACGTAGTAAGCGCCTATCGTTGTGCAAAGCAATGATAACGATTGGTGACGAAGCAAATGTAACGATAATTGTTTGTTAGAGGACAGAACGTTGTTGTATTTTCAATCTACTTCGCTGCGACCCATAGACGTTCCACTGCTGGGCACGGGTCTCCCCCACAGACATAGCTGCGGGAGGTCTAGAGCATACTCCACCACGCTGCTCCAATGCGGATTGGTGGAGGGGTTAGTGGCCAACCCAGTGTCGAATGTTCTCAAGCCACCCGAAGGTCTTCGACAAAGCTTAACGACTGTTTCCACAATTGTAAACAATCGGGACCGACGGCTTTACGTGCCCTCTAGGGTTTGTTCCCGGGAATTCTCGTCCCGGGAATTCCCGGGAAATCGGTCGGTCTCGTACCCGGGAAATTCAGCTCGAGAAAAGTCGAGACATCGAGAAGTTTAAATAAACATTTTTACGCTTAGTAGTGAGTGATCTTTAGTTATGATGAGAAAAATTATGATTGTTTTTAGTTAAGATGTTTGTTTTAAGCTGATTGTTAACAGAGATTTTGTTTTTTATTAAAGATTAGTGAGATTAGTTATAATAAGAAGAAGTATGATTGTTTTTAGTTAAGATGTTTGTTTTAAGCTGATTGTTAACAGAGATTTTGTTTTTTATTACAGATTAGTGAGATGAGATTATTATTAGTTATGATAAGGAGAAGAAGTATGATTGTTTTTAGTTAGCAATTTTGTTTTGAGCTGATTTTTTATTGAGAACTTGTTTTTTTGTTAAAAATTATGTTGATTTTTTTCATGTAAAATAAACACAGTTAAATTAAAGACTATTTTTATTATTTAAACAAAAATTTAGACGTATTTTATTTTTTCTCGACAACCCGAGAAGACCCGAGAAATCAGGCTCGAGAAGTCTCGACACCCGAGAACTAAAAAACCTCGAGAAATCGGAAACCCTAGTGCCCTCCGAAATTTCCTCATGAAATTTTGCCACTAGCGGTCACCTATCCACAAACCGACCGCGCCCGTCGTTGCTTAACTCTTTCGATCACATTGAATCGACGCGAGCCATTGGGCTATGGACGCTACCTCTAAGTCAATCTACTTACTTGATTTTTATAATCAAAGGTTATTATAGATTCAGGTATGTCATCTTCTTATGACTCAAATGTTTTCTCACAAGATAATGTTATGTTTTTTATGCGCAACTCAGATCCCAATCGCATAATATTGTTGTAGCAGCCAGCCGGTTTGAGTAAATGAGGGCTAGCGACAATAGATATTTTTAACTACCGAGTTTCTTGCCGTGTTCTTCTCGGTAGCTTTTGTGAACCGGCGGTAGATAAAAAATGTTATGACGTTCATTAAGCGTATACAAAATACCATATAATGAAAAATAAATGAATCTGAATCTGAAGTCGCAGTGGCTTAGGTATATAGGCTGAATCCCTCCCTTCAAAACAATAATAATATTCTTTTCTCTCAACATAAACCTTAACACAATGCCAGCGGCAAATACGATAGCTCATAAGATTGCTGTCTGAAGCTACTCAGGCGTCTTATGTTAACCTTCAACATCGTTACATATATAAATCTAGTGGTCATGTCGCAACTATAACGGTTAACACGCAAAAAGTTTCAAAATTAACTCCAACATGCATAAACGTTTAATTAAGACGTTTAAGGAAATATGCTAAACTATAGTTAAGCCGCGCTAGTTTCATATTTATATTGGTAACTAGTCGTACGTTAATTACGAGTGTTTGCAAGGATAACTAATGTTAACTAAGGATGTTAATATTATCTATTTAAGTATGTATTTAAAAATATCTATGTATGTATATCAGTCTCTGACACCCATAACACAGGCTCGCGCCTACTTTGGGCTGTGCTTTGGGGTCAGATGGCCGTGTGTGAAAATGTCCAAGATATTTATTATTATTATTATTAATAACGGCCACAATGCAAAAAATACAAAACATAAGATAAGATCTAATAGTGCTGATTACAGTCGAGCTTGCAGCACCACTCAGCCGCGGCCACCCATCACAAGTCACAACTGTGACTGACTTTGAACAGGAGAAACGGTTATTAGTCTAGTTAGCAGAGAGATTTAGTATAAACAACAACTGGTCAGTTCGTTGCTGGTCATGAAGACTTGGGCAGAGACTGTTATAGACAGTCCAGTTAGTTGGTATTATTAATGGTCCAGTTAGTAATTGTTAGTTGCAGCGCGACACAGTGCGTTGGAACGGTAATGCTTGTTTGGTAGCCACGTCGGATCGGGCGGCCAGCAAGTTTAGAATTTGTACGACCACGGCTTAGAGACTAGAGATGCATTTTGCGGCATCGCGATGCGCAGCCACCACCCTTGGCCGCTTCGAGTGTATTTTTTTTTTTTTATGGATACAGGATAGCAAACGAGCTTGCAGCACCACCCATCCGCTGCCACCCATGACAACTGTGACTGACTTTGAACAAGACTCAATTAGGGACTGGGTTGGTTAGTCCAATTAGTTGAGAAAGTTAATTAGAACATTAGTTAGTCAGTTCGTTAGTGGGTATGAGGACTAGGGACTGTTAGTGATAGTTAATCCTGTTAGTTGGTGTTAGTAATAGTCCAGTTAGTACTTGTTAGTAGGAGTCTCGTTCTAAGTCAGTCACAGATGTGTTGCTACCCTTGCTTGAGGACTAAGATGGTCGCCTCTAAAGAAGTGTAACCGGAATCCACACCTTTCCAACCGGACCACAATTGCTTTAAAAACAATTATTACACGGCAGAAATGGTACTAGGTACCGTGGTGGGCGGTGGTACTGCCCCGGGCGAACTCTATATGGAACCAATTAGCTTTCATATAAAACCTATTTGGTTCCCTATAGGCTCTACCACCTACCAAAGTGTAAGTTGACCCTAATGGCCCTATTTCACCGAGACACCATGGCGGCGCAGCCCAGTCGCGCTACCAAGTGAATGTAAACAGCTATAGTACCTGGTGTCCGCTTAGTCGCGCAACCAGTTTGGTGGTGCAAGCAACATCGACGCGTACACGTAATTTAATGGTGGCTCCACCATGCTGGTTGACAACCACTAATATGTATAGCGCTGTTATGGCAAATCACTCACTAAGACACCAATGGCCCAAATGCATACTGAAGTGTTTTATTCTGAATGTTTTATTCTAAGATCATTTTGAAACACAGGACGATTATGGTATCTGCCCTGATGTCTTCTTTGAAACACACCACAAATTCACGACCGGTAGACCCGTAGCCCCTCCGGTCGGATAGCGCCTCAGGCCACCCGGCGAAGGAAGCAACGCACATACACATACATACACGACCGGTCTCGCGACCGTGGTCTCCCAGTGAAATAGCGGCCTAAGAGTCTCGTTCTAAGTCAATCAACACTCGAGGACTAAGCTTATCGCTCTTAAAAAAAGTTTGCTCGGAAACCACATCTTTCCAACCGGACCACAATGCTTTAAATTATAATTACACGGCAGTAATGATACCTACTAGTTACCGTGACGGACACTTCCTTGCTTATGGTTTGTTAGAGAAAGTAATCTTGGTTATCCTAATTAAGTCGAAACATTCTGTAAGGTTACTTAAAGCGGTTGGCCTTTCAATGGAAACTACCCAACCCACGATTTGAAAGAGCAAGACCCCCAATCTTCAAACAAATATTACCTATCTACAAACAAACCTAACCTATACATACATACATAAACAAATACTTAAATTAATTGCTTATAACAATATACACTTATGAGTCATAAGTGTTTACTGTTCTTATATATATGTATACAAAATATAGCTAGTTACTAAAATAAATTCCACTATATGCAGTAAAATAAAAATAAAAATTGTGTGATCTCCAAAATGATATGATGTTTACAAACATGTACGAAATAATACCTATTAATAGTGTACAAAATAAAGAATCCTAAAAAAGATATCACACAATATTTAAATGGAAAGGTGCCTGGGTAGGGCTAACTAAAACCTGTTTGATGATGAAGTCTTGGAGACACGGCAAGTTGTTCCGGATAAATAATAATACACATAAAAACATGTTTAATACAAGCTTAAATGAATATGTTCTAAAACTTTTGATGTTGCAATTTTAATTAGTAGGTATAGGTACTCGTATCTATTGTTGATCGAAGATATTTAAATTTAAATAAAAAAATGGGAATACAACATTTCGTTACAATGTCATTACTGTTGAGGAGTCACTTTGACTGGATCCCCCTTTCTCTCTATACTGTGTCTGGATGGAGGCAAGCCTGGGTGTAAAAATCATGCTTACAATAATAAAATGCATTGTCATCGTAACTGAATTACTAAACCAACATGCAAAATTTATTAATTTATTGTATTTTTAATCTTGGATGGGAACAATATGGAAGGACATGAAGACGATGGCGTTACAGCCGGACCAGACCCAGTCACGTTCAGAATGGCGCAGTAAGATTAGGAGGGCCGACCCCAAAAGAAATGGGAAATAGGCGCAGAAGAAGAAGAAGAATTGTATTTTTAATACACAATGAACATGTTAGCTTTCTGCATGCACCCTTTATCCATATAAACTTTAACTGTGCCAAATTTCATAAACCTGCGCCCACGTAATTTTCGTAAAAATGGATACAAAGTTTTTAGTCACGTATTAGAATCCTAAACTACACTTATTTATTGGTCACGCATTCATTCTTGAAATACTAGCTGTCCTCGCAGCGTCCGCCGAGAAAGTTATTTTCCTAGCTTGATCCTTCCTTTCGACGTTTAGAAGTTTAGAAGTTGCGAGTGACGTCATTGCGACATCCATAAAATACTAGTAGGGGTTGAAGTCCTAAATCCGCAGAAAAGAAAAAAAAAATGATGTTTATACCATTAACTATACCTACGGGATAAGTAAGTGTACATACTGCGTATTTATATCATTATGCTCCGTATGCTCATTCAATTCTTCAACAACTAGAGTCGAGGTGCAGTGAGTCCTGCCTGTAGATCCTAAAGAACTTTGATGATTTGGCAAAGGAAACAACCATAATTAAGAAAACCTGATAGGAGCAGGTTTATAAAATACGTTTGACAAGGAAGAAGCTGGATTATACAGATCTTTATAATCCAGAATCATAAATTAATATAACGATATCAAAATAGACAAAAATTGTCACGTCATGCACCCAAGTGATTGAAACGTGGTCAAGTCACTACCCCAACCGTGAGAAACACCATTCGAGGAGTGAGCTCGTACGTAATCCTTGATTAATATCCATGCAGTTATTTTAGCATAAACCAACAAACAACCAATCAGCAGACAATACTTATCGGCTTACCTACTACAACCTCGCCATCCGAAGGATCTATTACGAGATCAATTGGTAGAAACACCAATGTAAAAATCAGTCAAAGAATGGAAAAGTTGGACCCGGTACGTCAAAACCAGCATACCGCATACCGACTGGATTATTTAAGTGTTGCAGTTGCCTACTTCGGACACCGCTTATTACAAAATTGTTTTTTATATATCTCAATCTCACCAAGCCTCGTGCTCATTCGATCTACCCGCGTTCCAGTATTAATGCGTTGCTCAGTTACCTTGTTTGTTCGTGCGTTAGACTATAACGTCGTTAAATTAATTCTAATAATTTCGGTACTTAGGTTAGTTCCAGCGATACTCGTGACGAATAAAATTTGTGTAACCCTTTGCGATCAAGACGTACCAATGTGAGCATCCTTCCACGTACTTGTATGTAGGATTATTTATACGCGAAAGATTGTATTATATTATGTAGTTACGTTCCGTACACATTAACGAAATCTGTATTACGCATCAAAATATTCTTCGATACTGACATACTTATTGGTTTCACCGAAACGTGTACACTTTACTTTTACAATATTAATATATTGTATAATAAATTTGATTTATTTTTACAGTGTTTAATACCAAAGTGTGAAATGCTTGATTGTACTTAAAAACTGAATCAAAAGAATGAGTTGCGTTTATTACACCTGAGTTACATAAGGACAATTTCGTAATAATTATTTAAGGTAAGAGACCGTATTATTTAAGGACAAGATTGTATTCAGGGAGGGTTTAACATAGAATAAGTCTTTCATTTTAAATTCAGGGTCATGTCATTACTTAAAGAAATTATTAGTAATCATAAAGAGTATGTTTGGACAGGCGCCGCCGCGCCGGTAGAACCTAATAGCGTTGACTGGATTAAGCTTGTAATCCAGTCAACTGTATTAACCCGTAGTAGTAACCCGTATTTTTGATATTTTAATATCAATATTTTATATTTATAGTAACTTTTTATGTTAGTTATTTATTTTGTTTTTTTGTTGGCTTTGCACACAACACTCCCCGTGACATCTATCTTTCATTGCGCCATAAAGCGATGAATATACCAAAATTGCCCTTGTTCTTAATTTTAGTACTTTTAGGTTTCACATAAGGAACTTATACTAAAATAGGAGCTTTCAAATACAAGATAATCATCAACACCTATACACAAACACTGTTACAGGGCAATGAAAAACACATAGCCTGCTATCCTTGTTATGTATTTCTAATACTCTTTGGTTTAGGAATCAGATCCTGGCCTGATGACTATGAAACCACGTGGGAGGTACCTACACTTTCAAATAAAAGAAGAATTTCCTATTCAGGACATAGATATTAAAAAAAGGTTCCTAAGAATTAAGAACCTTCTCCTTTTATCGGAAGTCGGTTAAATATTGACAATTAAGTTTTAATTACGTACGTATCGAAAAAATAATTTAGCAAACATTTTAGATAGTTGTCTCCATTTAGTTTGCCGCTAACAAATACGTATATGTATATGAAAAACCTTCGTGCGTAATTAATACACGGTTGAGCAACAAAACTAAGGTTTCGAAATTTTAATATCACGTATCACTTCTTTTGCGATCAATTGAACGACCTCATATCCACATTAACCTAGGACTAATAACACACTAACGTTTATTGGAAATTTCGAACTTGTCAGTTTCTAATAAAATACTGAACAAAAATAATAATTACTCGTCTTGGATCATGGTGTTTTATTAAGAGCAGCATCCGAAGAATGTTAAAAACAACATGAAGAAACATTCACATAATTAAAACAAGCTAGTTTTAGTAATGTCAAGGTCAGTTCATCGCAAATTATGTTTTTAATCATAACATTGCCAAATGACGTGCTACTTTATAGTCACAATTACATATACTGTGACACTTTTTGTGATAACATTGAATGACACATTAAACACACTTTACAACAGAACTGTTAATGAACATTCAGAAAATAGCCGTAGGTATAATTTTGAGAATCTTATTGTTATTTATCATTCCCATATCTTGTAGGTACTTTAAACTGCTATCTGGTGTCTGTACGGAAGCAAATAGGTATAGTACACTATTTTAATCTGGATCCGATGGAGACAATATTCAAATTCTACAACTTAGGCTACATAATATATGTAATACTTTTGCCCGCGACATTGTCTGCGTGAATTTCGAATTTTAGAAACTAGCGTTCTGAGCGAGTTTAGGGGTCTGTGCTTGGCCCGCTATAAAATTGGTTGGACATTGGTTGGACTTCATAGAACATTTTCAGTGTATAATCAAGGAAACTTTTTCCTTCTCTATGTACAAATTTTCGGAATAAAAATTATGCTACGTGCATCGTTAAGTTTCATTTAAATCCGTTTAAGGCCCTGCTGTTTAGGCTCTGCAACCATCTAAATATTAAACCCCCAATTAAACTCTCTCTGGGGTATAATTAAAAAAAAACAACTTACAAACACAACACAGTGTACAAACTTGACACAGAGACATTAAACATTCAAAACATCCCTAGGGAGCATATCACTATAGGATGAAAAGTATTTTATATGTTAATCTAGGCCTAACACCTCTTAGAGGTGTAATTAAAAAAAAAGACGAAACCCATATTTATTTATTTTTAATTAATAGCTGAAATTTAAATTTTCATTGATGTATCTTTAGAATGACGAAGTGTCATACAAACTTTGACATACATATGGGTGAATTTTTGAAAACTTCTTATTGGATGCCTACATTATCAAGAGAACCTACAGTAAAAATTTCATATTTCTAGGACCAGCTGTTTAGGCTGTGCATTGATATAAGTTATCTGTGTCTATACAGAGATCTGTTTGGACTTTATATTTTCTATATTTAGATTTGCAATAATTAAATTTTAATCATCATCTTATTGTAAGAAATAACACATAAATATATATAATTAAAAGTTATGTTCATTTTTTAGGTAAAAAAGTGAATTTGTCTTAACAAATTAACCACATATAATGGCACCCATAAGGGCCAGTCTGTCAACATTATGGATTTCCATGATATGTCTCCTTTGTGCATTCACCGAGCGGACGATAGGTGCAAATGGGCAGAAAAGAATCCGAATGCCTTTACAATCATACATTCAAAATCCGTTATTAGATATTTTGAGACAATCTGCTGCTATCAACTATACCCCAAACACCCCGACGGATCTATTCGACATACTAAGGGATAGTTATCCTTTGCCAAACGGTATGGTTTCATTTCAGGTATAACTACTCACAGAAATATTGTATACTTGCACATAAGTAGGTAATCTCTAGATAAGTTCTTGGACAGTAAGATACTAACAAATATTATTACTATCTAGTGATCATACTAATCACAGAGAAAATTATCAAGATCAATTTATTAAAAAATAACCACTAAAACAGTTAGTTCAGCCTACCCCATGGTAAAGAACAACGAAATCTGAAGGCATTCCATTGGTCACCTTCCCAATAATAATTAGTGTCATAATATGACAATAAGAATATTTTGAATAATTCTTAAACAACTAAAATTTGGCTACTTACATTTTTCATAATACATTACATACGTTAGTGCAATAGTTAGTATCAATAGTCCTTTATTTAACTACGGTTTGTATTAAAATTACAGGACTCAAGGCTCCATATGCAGAGTACGACTACATAATCATTGGAGGTGGATCTGCCGCATGTGTTGTGGCAAATCGTTTAACGGAAGATCCTACCGTCAACGTTTTAGTGATAGAAGTTGGCAGACCCGAAATGCTGACCACAGATATTCCAGCAATAGCACCATTCTTCCAAAGAACAGAATACGCTTGGCCTTATTACATGCAACCACAACCTGGAGTTTGCATGGGTATTTTTCAACACGCCAATAGTAAATTTTATATCATTAACTGAGAACTATCTTTCACTAATAAAATCAGTATTCCAACAGGCATGATCAACAAAAGATGCTTTTGGCCGCGGGGTAGAGCCGTAGGGGGGACTAGCGTCATTAACTACATGATTTATACACGAGGACACCCTGAAGACTGGGACAAAATAGAAGCAGAAGGTAACTATGGATGGTAAGTAAATAAAATAATCGTATATAAACCATTTATTTGTTGAATTGAGGCTCGTTGGTGGGCTCCAGTTTTAAACTTTAAACGGACTCGTTAGTCGTTGGAGTATGGATCGAGTTAATATTGAAAGATTTTTCTTTTTCCAGGTCATACAACGAGGTACTTGAATACTACAAAAAATCGGAACGTGCAAATTTAAGAGGATTTGAAGAATCACCCTATCACGGACGGTCAGGAGAATTAAACATTGAGATTGGCGTTAGGTAATTTAATTATTTTTATGATTGGATTACAGGTTTATATTTGTATTTTTGGTTGAAATGAAATTTTTTAGTTTCATTTATTTTCATTTTATGGTATTTGTATACACGCTTTCATTATAATTGGTGCTCTTAGTATGGTATTATGGTGTCAAATGAGCTGACCTAGGCTCATTTATGACTTTGCACTTGGTTAGACGTAACTGTTAATCCGATGATCTGTAACATTATCGTTATTTTCAATTTCAGCACACCGCTTGCTAATGCATTTTTGGAAGCTGGAAGAATTCTAGGATATCCTTCGGGTGATTACAATGACCCTGAACAATTAAGTTTTGGCTACGTTCAAACTACAACCCTAGCCGGGAAGAGGGTGAGCGCTGCTAAAGCATTTTTGCATGGCATCAAAATCAGGCGAAATCTCCATGTTCTACCACTTTCAAGGGTTACAAAAATACTTATAGAAAGTGAAACGAAGACAGCGTATGGTGTTCAATATACGCGCAATCGTATGAAGTACGAAGTGAGAGCACGTAGGGAAGTTATACTCTCTGCTGGTCCAATAGCATCGCCTCAATTGCTCATGTTATCTGGTATAGGACCCGCAAAACACCTTGAAAAGCATAACATACCCCTTATACAGGACTTACCTGTGGGTCAAAGGCTGTATGATCATATTACATTTCCTGGTATTGTTTTTACTCTTAATACAACAGGCATAAGTTTACTTGAGAGTAAGCTGACTAATTTAAGAAATGTTTTACAATATTTGCAATACAGTGATTCGCCAGTCTCAACCGCTGGTGCTGTCGACGCGATTGGATATATAAGAACACCACTGGCGAACAAATCCGAAAGGAGACCAGATATTGAATTAATAAGTATTGGTGGCTCACTGGTTTCTGATGGAGGATTTTATTCAAGCAAAGCTGTAAGACGGGGCATGATGATTACTGACGAAGTGTTTGACACAGCGTATGGTCCTATAGATAATACGGACAGTTGGACTGCTTTCCCGATGTTACTGCACCCAAAATCAGTTGGGTATTTGGAATTGAAGGATACCAATCCTTACAGTCATCCCCTCATGTATGGAAATTACTTGACGGACCCGTCTGATACAGCAACGTTTGTAGCAGCGATCCGCTTTATACAGGAACTTGCAAAAACTGAGCCATTTCAGCGCTTAGGAGCCCGTGTATACCCGGCAAAGTATACAACGTGTCGTAAGCTAGCTTTTGATTCAGACGAGTACTGGGAATGCGCACTAAGGACCATAACTGCCACGTTACACCACCAAGTGTCTACCTGCCGCATGGGTCCAGAGAATGACTCATTTGCTGTTGTAGATCCCGAACTACGCGTGTACGGCGTACAAAGATTACGCGTGGTAGATTCCAGTATCATCCCCAACGCAATATCTGCTCACACCAACGCACCGGCTATCATGATCGGTGAAAAGGCTTCGGATATGATAAAAGCGACATGGGAAAACTCATTGTAATAAAATCGTAATGTAGAGCACAATAGACCAATTGTAATATACGCATTTATAAAGATCTAGCCTAATTAATAAATAAAATATCTACTTAATCATCTACCAAAATCGAATACTTTTTAGTCTTAAAATCTAAGGATAAATAGTATAGTTGATCTAATATAACTAATTTAGTTATTTGGCAACATTTTAAGCGTTTCAATATTTTATGTACTGTGTTTCGTAAATTAACAGATTATAAATTGCCATTTTGTGACGTGCGCCATATTGAAGTTAGAAAAAATGACGTCACTTTACTTATTGTGTTGCGGTTATCGAGCCCTTTCATTTGATACCCATATCATAGTGGTTGCTGTGAAAATGATAAATCACCATTTTGCAACGTTGGATTGAAAATGGCGGCAATTAATGAATCGTGCATTGTCATCGGAACTTGTACTATTATTCTGTGTCGGAACCAAATATGTTTGCCAAATTTCAGCTCGATAGCCAGAGGAAGTGGGTGAAATATTGATTACAAGATTTCAGAACATAAATACATACATACATAGGTACATACAAGTGTACTTAAATAAAAGCTTTTAATAAAAAATGCTAGTGTTACCAAAGCTTCTTACACCAGCTTTCTGATAAGATTCCGATTTTATAATAACTCGCTAACATTTTGTTAGCAGGTTTGCTTAGGTTGACGTGACTTTCCGTTGGTCTAACTAGTTTATTAATGTTGTTAAGACTTGAATAAGTTGTGCTTGAATTACAAACACAGTGCTTTAAATGTACTTAGTGTATTTTTATATGGTTACGCTGACCTGCCGCCTTGAAGCCGGCTCTTAAATACTTGTGAAAAATGGGTAGTAAATTATGTCTACATAAAAAAGGAAATCTAGATTCAGTGTCATTGCAATCTGCACGTTTGACATTGATATGTAAATTAAGTAAATGCTGACGACAGTTTTTATTACACCCCAAAAGTTTTACTAATGGCTTTGTTGAAGAACTTCTATAATAAATATTATTTCATTATTATTTTTATCGTTTATGTTAAAATAACATCACGCCGATATTTCCCTGAAGAGGTACAGAAGTGTTTCATTTTCCTTGAAACATATAGGTATGTGTACGTTGAGTAGAAGTATAGATATAAAATAAGTACATAAACAGTAATAGTTGTATTTTTTCAATAACACTAAACTCGTAACAAATGAATCTTCAGCGTAAAACATGTCAGATGCCTTTATGCTCATCTTCAAAAGCCAGCCTAGTATGGGTATCTGATAATAATATAATCGGTATGGGTATAAGACTATAATTATTCAATAGGGGTCCCTGAACCACCATGGATAGCGACATACAAATCTTCAGTCTCCATCCTCGATGTCAATGAACTTAAAAAGTTGGAACATTGACCAGTCGCGGGTCAGTGCAGATGTACCTACATATATCATATATCTTCGTATAGGTACCCCAAACCTAAAAGCAGGTTCATCAAAAAGTCAACGAACTGTGAAACATTAAGCCTGCCTTTGGCTCAGTACTGGCGATATTCGCATTTGCTTTTAGTAAAATTTTAAAAGTATAAAATTCTGAAATAACTGCAATTTGTGGTTGTGCATGCATTCTGATATGTTGCTATTGGAATTTATCAGGAAAATTAGTAGGTAACAGACCCGTAACCGATAGCTAATCATCATCATCATAATATTAATAAGTGAAGCAAAAATATTGCATCCCTTTTTACGAAAATTACGTAGACGGAGGTGAGGATACGTTGAATTACAAATCTTTATACATATACTATATATTTCTTGTGTACGTGTATATGTCACTGAACACCTCCTAAACGGCTGGATAGATGTTGATGTCATTTTTTGTGTGTGTTCAAAGGGATTCGAGAATGGTTTAGATTCACAATTTGGTCCACTGGAATATGTTTTTTAAACACGATTTTAGTATTTTTGTATGAACAATATCCAAATATTTTAACCGTCGTTCATTGACGTGAAGTCATTTACATGTAGTGTCGCGTCACTTTGACATTTCATATGGCAGAACAACGTTTGCAGGCAGTTAGTATTTTTATGTAAAATATACGGCGGGTACGTGTTTTGTTTATTTACTGATTAATGAGCATTAACATGAGTTTAATTCTGCAGAAGGTAAACAATGATTTTTTTTGTTCATTTCTGTCTCGTGTAATTGTGAACATAAATATTTAAAAATAATGATCTTTTAAGAATTCGATTAAAAAATCAGCACATAATAACGGTAGATACAACCGGTGATTCCACATCTTAATATAAACAAATAACGGTAAGGTGCATTGTTTTGATACGTAAGGACAAAATTATAGCAGAACTGGCTTCCGGAGCATTGGAGGGCCGACACTGCTAGGATATTTGTTCATATCACAACTGGCCGGCGGCGCCGTCGCGGTGCTATATAGGAGTACTTCTTATACTGTATAAGAGTACATACTTGTGAAAAAAAAAACAAGTCATTAAATTAAAAAATAAAATAATTTCAGTCTCACAAAAAAATTAATGTGTTAATTTTTTTAAGTAGGTAGGTTAATTAATTATAAAATGTTTTTCATACGGGTATGGTTAGTTATATTCTTGGCCGTCCGCGAAGCCAGTGGTACACTAGATTATCAGGAAGATGAAGCAACAGTTGAAGTGATGGAGGATTTTGCTCAAGAGTCGCAAGAATCGAGTCGGAATAGTAGACTGCTATGGTCCTACGACAATCCCACGGTCAATATGATCCTGCAGAGCGGTGGAGTCTATTACAAACCTGGAGATTACAGTTCGGGCGATTTCTTCGATTTTCTCCGGGATAAATATTCTCTTCCCGATGGTAAGTGAGAAGCTTCGTGAACTATAATAATTAACATAACAAAATAAAATAAATTTAAAAAATTTAAATCTGTCAGGATAAATTACTTTGATATTGAAATTGATTGATTTGTCATTTTGATATCTTTGGTTGGTTATCTTAGGGAATCACGCTTTCCTAATCGTATATCCTTAAGGCTTTTTGTAAATAAAAGATGGTATCATATTTTGTAGAAAAGTATTTTGAGTCATGAATCATGTTGAGAAATCAATAAGAAAGATGGACGGTAACTTACCATGGTAATACAATTGGGGGACTTAATTTTCTTAAATTATTTACCTAAATATATTATTAATTTTAATAAAAGTTTAATAAGCCAATTGTAAAAATTCAAAGAATTATTTTTTATCCTTAGATTTACAAAAGAATTTCTTCTCAATCTACATCAATGTAATCGCGTACACATTCCTTGCGTGTGACATCACACGCCGCCGTTGTCGCCGAACGATGCTTTTCGACATGTTTTGCTTTATAATTTTATTATATAAATAAACTACTTTATATGTTGAGTTGTCTACCTTGGCGGCCTAAAAGGGTGCTTTCTATGCATTTAAAATAATTAATTATAGCAAATAAGATTTAAGTACAATTGTATGTTGCCTACTACCTGTCGGCCTTCCACGCCGACGGCAGTTCCAGACCAAGGCCTCCATTCATAATTTTGGCGCAGTATAGGTACTTTTAAAGTAGCGTCCATAGCCCAATGGCTCGCGTCGATTCAATGTGATCGACAAAGTTTCAAGAAATTTGGCCAATTTTGCTTAATTGGCAAAATTTCATGGGCGCTACCGAGCTTCCGGGGGCACGTTAAGCCGTCGGACCCAGTTATTTTTTAAAAGCTTTTATTTAACTTCACTCGTATGTATGTCCTGGAATCTTGTTATCAATATTTCACCCACTTCCACTGAAGCTATCGAGCTGAAATTTGGCACACATATTAGGTTCCGATGACAATGCAAGAAAATAAAAAAATTATTAAGCCTTTTTAAAAAAAAAAATTTTACAGTATAATTTCAATCGTGAAAGCAATCGTTAAGCCTTGTCGATGACCTTCGGGTGTCTTGAGAACATTCGACACTGGGTCGAACACTAACCCCTCCACCAATTCCTATTGGAGCAGCGTGATGGGGTATGCTCTAGCTCCTGGATTCCTAACCTGGGGGTAATTACCCCCGCGGGGGTAAAACTTGTATTTCGGAGGGGTGACAATGAGCCTAGCTGACCTAAGCACAAAGTACATTTTGGAAAAAAGTAGGTGCTGAATATCTTATCATAGCAGACAGAGCTTTAAATATGTTGGTACCGTTTGCTACTACTTACACTACTTACAGTGTATAGTAGCTACACGTATTGTTTGACTTCAACGTTGGGAGGAGGGGTAAAATCAGTGACCCTAGTTAGATCATAAGGGTAACAGACCTAAAAAGGTTAAGAACCACTGCTCTAGCTAGACTAGTACTTCCGCAGATTTGTTTGTGTGGAAGACCCGTGCTCAGCACTGAGATGTCTATGGATTGTAGCTTATATGCTTTTGAAACAATTAAATGTCACCTGCTACAATGGTCCAGGAAATAAGTCGCAAAAACCCGCAAAAGCTGGAGAGTTCAAAGTGATGTCAAAATCAAATAGGTATTTAGTTTCGCTACAATGCACGCTCTACAAATGTCAAAAATAATTATTATTATTATGATCCCCATCCATCCATCAGCCCTTTGAGATTCACTGCTGCTATGTCCAGCAGCCTCTCCTAAATGACACCACTCCCGCCTGCTGCGGTGCCTTCTGAATTCAGCCTAATGTCCTATTTCAGTGGTGACGTAAATAACATCAAATATATCACTAACTACGTAGGCTAAAATATAGGTAAGTAGTAAAAAAATTATAATAAATAAATATCTTGGACATTCTCACACACGGCCATCTGACCCCAAAGTAGGCGCGAGTCTGTAATATGGGTGTCATAGACTGATATATATAGGTACATGCATAGATACTTTTAAATACATACTTAAATAGATAATCCAGACACAGAACAAATACAAGTGTTCGTCACACGAATATTTGTCCTGAGTGGGATTCGAACCCACGACCCCTGGCGCAACAGACGGTCACTACCGATTGCGCCAACAGGCCTGTCAAATTATGGTTCTCTATATTGTTCTCGAAGGCGTGTGAAGGCCGCCTACCCGCATTTGGATGGTAAGCACCAGATTCAACAGCCAATGAAACGATTTGTAATACTGATGAATGCTCATTCCTTAAATAAATACATTTTCAGGGCTAACGACACCCTTGCCAGAGTACGACTTCGTTATAGTCGGAGCTGGGTCCGCGGGAAGCGTTCTCGCGTCGCGACTTACGAAGAACAGGAACACCACTGTACTGCTCATAGAGGCGGGCAAGCCCGAGATGTTGCTGACGGATATACCGGCTCTGGCGCCTTACTTCCAGTCCACAGACTACACCACGCAGTACTACATGGAGCCACAGGCAGGAGTCTGTTTAGGTATGATTTCGTCAATACAATTTAGAAGACTATAAGCTTAATATTCCTTCTTCATTGAGCTTATGGAGGTTCTAACGCCCATACTTGTATTTATCTATACTCGAGTCGCGAATGAAACTGTGGTTTAACGGGTTTAACTTACGGCAAGTACGAGTTGAACTGTCTCTAAGTTGTAGCGAATACACGGTGTCACTGGCGCCACTAGTACATACAACCACACAAAAAATGAGAACTACGATGAAAATTTACAGCCATCGTTCTCGCTGTACCATGGTATAGTATAGGCTGAGCTTCCTCCTGTTCTTCTTAATAAGTCAGTAATGTAATACCGCAGTCTATGTTCTATGACATTGCAGGTATGGAGAACGGGCGATGCTTCTGGCCGCGAGGCAACGCTGTAGGCGGCACGAGCGTGGTCAACTACATGATCTACACGCGCGGCCGCCCGCAGGACTGGGACCGCATCGCTGCTGCTGGCAACTACGGCTGGTAATTGCTCTTCATCATCATCATCATCAGCCTTTATTGGTCCACTGCTGGACATAGGCCTCTCCTAAACGACGCTACTCCGACCGGTCCTGTGCCTTCTGAATCCAGCGGTTTCCCGCTGCCTTCTTCAGGTCGTCCGTCCACCTTGTCGAAGGGCGGCCTGTGCTCCTTTTTCCAAGTCGAGGTCTCCATTCGAGGACTTTTCTTCCCCAACGGTTATCAGCCCTGCGAACGACGTGGCCTGCCCATTGCCACTTCAACGTACTAACTCTGCGAACTATGTCGGTGAGCTTTGTTCGTCTACGGATATCATCATTTCTGATACGGTCACGGGGAAATGCGATAGGCACAATTGTTGTCTACTACATGATCTACATACCGCAAGCAGGACTGGGACCGCATCCCTTCAGCTCGTACATATTTAAAACGTTATTCAATGTCATGTATACTGTATGAACAGTTCGAGCTCCCCCACATCTGCCACCAAATTTCAGAAGTCGCTTCTACTCTATACAGGATACAGGGAATATCGCAACTGCTAGTCCCCAGTGTATAAGGTAATGTTGATGGGACATTGCACGAATACATTTCTGTTTAATATTTATGGCGTTTACGTTGTAGACTGGCAAAATTGCTCAAAACCGTTCCTCTCAAATAAAGATTGCACATAATGGGAAGATTTTCTAGATAATTTCAAGTGCTAATTATACTTATAAGATAAAAATAACTGCACAGATAATTCACAATCAAAACAATACGAATGCCACCTGTACATTGTTTTCTTTATTTCTGATCACGTAGGTAGGTACTACAAAAACATTAGGAATTCTAATCACTAACTAACGAAATTTATGTCTTACCGTATAAGCAGAGTCCCTCCGACAAACGACAAGCCTTGTATCTCAATGACGCAAAAAAGGTCTTCTGATGAAAGATTTTTTTTTTTAATTAATAAGATGTAGGTCTTGTCAATGTCATTTAAAATTAATAATAATAAAAAGAATTTTCAACTATCAAGCAATCAGCTTGGCAGCAGCAGCCATGGCCTACTTATTTACCTCAGGACATTGATTGAGTGACTTATTTACTTTTACCTTTGGTCCTTACTCTATGCTTTTCCCTTTTTCTATATTGAAGTAGACTAACGATGACACAGTCGAGCTCCACGGGCAACATCGATGTGACTAATACATCGTCAGCAATGAAGGAATACCCTTTTTGTGGTTTTTCTTCAAATTCCATGTCATAACTGATGACTTTTCTTTGATTATAACTTGTTACCACATCATCAACCAGGGCGGGGTCGGCCCATAGTATAAAAATGTTTTTGCCGACATAAACATAGGTACGACCTTAAACTCGTCAATCTTGGCAGCCGACGCAGGCTGTTTATGCTACCACAAGGCTTGTTTATAATAAGTTATAGTATTTCCTGCTCACCTGTTAAAAAATACAAAAGAATGTATAGTGTGTCACTATTACCTAGACCTAGACCAACCCATCCATCCATCAATCAGCCCTTGAGGATCAATTTCTGGAAACAGTTCTCCACTAAAATTATATTGGCCATAACAGGCAATCAATTTATTTGTTGATATATTATTTTAAAATAAAAAGATATAAATTGAATTATTAAAAAAAGTTTAAAAAAAAAAAGGTTTTTATTACTTTTATTTTTATTTTCGTGCATTGTCATCGGAACCAAATATGTGTGCCGAATTTCAGCTCGATAGCTTCAGTGGATGTGGGTGAAATATTGATTGCAAGATTCCAGGACATACATACATACATACATACGAGTGAAGTTAAATAAAAGCTTTTAAAATAGAAAATTACAACGCATCCCAAAACTCTATCACATAACCTTCCGGCTCCAAAATCGGTTTGCTCACACTGTCTAATAGCAAACACAATTACAACGGTTTGTTCTGAAGTCGAGATAGACACTGAAGTATACATATATACATAGTGTAAAATGGATGGAATCAAACTAAATAATAACTATACTGTAAAAAAATTTTTTTTTTAAAAAGCTTTTATAACTTGACCTTGAAACCTAATCGTGGTCAAAGTTCATTACAAGACTTTACCACAAGTGCAAACACGACTATGATACGATATTCCATCATGAAGTTCCAGTTAATATCTTCCGGCTCCATCATCAGATCAGTTTGACAGTACCATATTATTGCATTGTCATCGGAACCTAATATGTGTGCCAAATGTCAGCTCGATAGCTTCAGTGGAAGTGGGTGAAATATTGATTGCAAGATTCCAGGACATACATACATGAATGAATACATACGAGTGAAGTTAAGTAAAAGCTTTTAAAAACATTTAAAAAAAAAAAAATTCCTCATTTATTGATAGGTAGGCGCATATGAAATCTGTAGCAATCAGCGTAATATGGCGACAAATGATCGCAAATCACAATCACGCTCACATCTCTTATTTTTAGAATTCTAAACGCGAAATACTAATCAAATGTTATAGATGCATCAGCATGGAATATTCAAAAATACCAGTACTTGAACAACTTTCAAATTAAATGAATAACATCACTTTTCATCTCAAAGTGAGAAGGATAAATAAAAACAGACCATCGTGAACATAATTAGGAGAACTCTCTCTCAGAACAAACTGATTTCTCAAAAGTCCTACCAGTTATACACTCTTTCTCCCTCTCTAGTAATAGTAGTAATAATGGTCTCTAAATAAGAGCCCCTTTCACTGCTTTACGTATGTACCTAAAGCAGTGAAAGGGTATATGAAAAAAGGTTGGTGAAATGTATATGTATATATACATACATACATACATACATACGTACATCCGTACATACATACATACATCGTATTAATTTTCCACTTTCCAGGTCTTACAATGACGTCTTAAAATATTATATCAAGCATGAAAAAGCTAATCTAGATGGCTATGAGAAAAACCCTTATCGAGGACGGGATGGCGAACTTCCAGTCGAATTTGTACCGTTCAAGTGAGTATTGTATTTGTATTTTTGTATCCACATTGACTGTAGCTGGCTGTAAATCATAAAAGTATATGTGTCATACATCAGTCGAATCAAAATTTTCACATTAGGCCGGTAGAATTTAACAAAAAAAATTAACAAATCGCAAATAATTAATACAAAATGTTTTATGATTTTATAACTACTTAAAACATGTATTTATTGATATATACAACACCTTTTTTATTCCAGGACTAAACTTTTAAATACATTTTTGGAGGCTGGAAGAATACTAGGACATCCCACAGTAGATTACAATTCACCTAACGATTTGGGTTTCGGCAAAGTGCAAGTTACAATCAGCAATGGGCGGCGACAAAGTGCTGCAAAGGTTTTCCTGCACACACACAAGAATAGACGCAACTTACATATATTACCGCAAACTAAAGCTACAAAGATATTAATAGACCCAAATACGAAAACAGCATACGGTGTAGAAATTGTACACAACAAATTATTACAACAAGTCAGAGTGCGAAAAGAGGTAATATTATCAGCTGGTCCCATAGCGTCACCACAACTTCTTATGCTGTCAGGCGTAGGACCAAAAGATCATATAAAATCAAAGGGAATACCTGTTATTCAGGATCTCCCTGTGGGCCAAACTCTCTACGATCACATATGTTTCCCAGGACTTATATTTACATTAAATAAGACAGGCATAAGTTTTCTAGAACGCAAACTTACACTATCTATCTTAGCAGACTGGCTGAAAAACGGAGACAACGAACTATCGTCAGCTGGTGGCGTAGAGGCTATAGGTTATATCAAAACGCACATATCAGATGACCCAGAACCTGTTCCTGACATAGAACTTATAAATCTTGGGGGTTCGTTAGTGTCCGATGGAGGTCCAAGCGGCAGCAAAGCTGTTCGCAGAGGCATGAGAATAACTGATAATGTTTTTAACCAAGCATTCGCGTCTATAGACGACACCGAAACGTGGAGTGCTTTTCCAATGTTGCTGCATCCAAAATCTGTGGGATATTTGGAGCTGAGAGACAAAAATCCTTTTAGTCATCCTCGAATGTATGGTAATTATTTAACCGACCCAAAGGACGTCGCGACATTCGTGGCTGGTATCCGTTACGTGCAGTCGTTGGTCCAAACAGAGCCTTTCCAAAGGATAGGGGCCCGTTTGCATCCGGCAAAGTATCCAGCGTGTGAAGCGCTAGAAATAGACTCGGACGAATACTGGGAATGTGCGGTGCGAACACTTACAGCGACACTGCACCATCAAATAGCGACTTGCCGCATGGGTCCGGCAGGGGACCCGAAAGCTGTAGTTGACCCTGAGCTGCGCGTCCACGGCATACGTCGGTTACGAGTTGTTGACACAAGCGTCATTCCGCGTACTGTATCTGCGCACACAAATGCACCCGGCATGATGATCGGTGAAAAAGCTGCGGATTTGATAAGAAATGCGTGGAATATTTAACTATAACTGATATTTTCATACTATATGCAAGAAAAAAAAAACATTCTGTAATATTACCTGAGAAAACTTTCACGTGTTACTTCTTATTTGAACTACGCGAGTCATCCTATTCATCACTCTGGAAATGGTGTATTCTGCAAAGGTAAGTTACCAGTGATGTAAGCTATTTACGTGTATTAAGTTAACTAAGAAACCAGTTAACTAAGTAACTGGTACAGGATTTTTAAAACATTCCATGCGAAAGCACCTGAAAATTGAGACATTTGACTACTGAAATTAACGTTACGTTTCAATTTTAATAGTTACTGAATGATAAGTGAGAGTCTATACTTATTCATAGTAAGTAGAACTTACCTTTCTTATACATAGTTACATTTTTTTTATTAAGTGCGAGCAATTAAGATTCATCCAATATTTTAGACGGTTGTTTTGTATAATTATTTTATTGGTTTTATTGCTATTATAAAAAAATTTAACCGTTATGCACGGACCATGGGTCAAAGACTTTAATGAAACAAACAACAAACAAACTCGTAAATTAATATAAGAGTTATTCCTAAGATATATTTCTTTTAGTGATTTTTTGTATTGCAAGGAATATAATTAGATTGATGTTGTTGTGAAGTAAGTTTGGAGTTTAGGTAGAAGAAAAAAACGAACAAAGAAAAAACGGAGAAAAAACTGGTGTGAATATTCTACGAGTATATTGGTCATCACATTGGAATTGAATATTATCGACTAATAAAAGTGCCTATTGAAGCAATTCAAGCATTTGTGATATTGCACAATATTATTTGATAGGCGCGACGCGAGTAGCGATTCCATATATGTATGTATTATTTTTGCTTCGTAATGATTCATGTCAATAATAAATAAATAAAATAAAAATAAAATAGCCTTTTAATTCCATGAAACAATGAATATACAGCCACAATAATTACATTTTCACTATAATTATAATAATACATTACACAACTTTGTTTTTACTTCATTTCAGTACAATGTTTCAATACCTATCATCACATTTAAATATCATATTGGATTTAGTCTTAATTGGTGGTCACAGGACCCTCCATTTCACAAACATTTGACCCAACAAAGTTCAAAGCACTCCCGTAGCCATAACGTTGAGTTCAGTAACAAAGTTTTTTCAAATTCAAGTCCAACGCTCTGATACCTGCCGTACAGTTAAATAAACCGGTTGTTTATTCAAGAAAATAATGATATTAAACGCATGTTATATCAGTATTCGCAACATACTTCTCATTTAAGACGGTTGGCTTGAGCGAGAATTATTTATTTTAATTATGAAAATATATATAGCCGTATTATTTGTTATGCTGAATCAGCATAGTGCTATAATGGACACGGGAAAGAATTCATCGAGTGGAATTTTAGAGGAGTCGACAGCCAAATTACGATATGCCGTACCGCTACCATGCGATGAGTTCTGCCCACCGAGAGAGAAGAGGTCTGCCAGCCCCGTAAGAAGCAGAATAATGGACGCAATGCTGAATACACCAATGTTCTCCATAAACGACTCCGGAGGTGACATATTCTCTATCTTCAAGTTGGATCAGTACACGCTGCCAGAAGGTGAGCTTTGAAACATGTTTTACACCAAACTATAGATCTTGAAATAATTAAATATGTAAGAGTATTAATGAAGTTAATATGAAACAAATAAGCTTATATCTTTATTTAATTGACAAAAATTGGAGCCCTAGATAGTCTACATACAATTATGATAGTGACTAACTAATCGGTTTTTTTAAACCCTGCTGAACTCTACAGTCTACAATCTTCATTTCCTTTCCATACAGTACCTTTACTACCTATATAACAATAATCTACATTTTAAGTAATTATTGTGATGTCGTTGCTTAGTTAACTACGAAGAATATGTGATTTAAAATCTACTAGGTACTATACTTTTAATTTTAAAATGACCTTACCTTGAAAATCCAAAATAAGCCGAAATAATTATCGTATGAAACCTTCGATACTGCTCTACATTTCCTTATTTAAAAGTATAATTTTTCACCCTACCAATGAATTAAAATATTATTTAAAGAACAAAATTAAAATTTTTCGAATGTCGTCCGGCTTTCACAAATAACAAACCAAGAATTAATCTACTTTGCAACAATCCGCGAACAAATGCTACGTGCATGAAAGTATACATACATCACCATACATTTTTGTTCGCGGATTGTTGCAAAGTAGATTAATTCTTGGTTTGTAATAATGGAGTTCCGCAAAGTAACGTCTGATACAATTAATTTCACAAATACAAATACCTTAATGTTCAACATCAATAAGTAATCTGCTTAACACCCGTTAGGAGTAATCTTAACGATTTTTTTACAATTATTGTTTATAATTAACAAATTAACGTAAAAATAAACAATTGTTTCTTTTATATCCCTTCTATGATTTATTTAAGTAGGTGCGATTCCAATCCACGCGGCAGACTGCAGACGGCAGCGGAAGACGGCCGATAGCAAATGCTGTCGGGCTTCAGTTGCCGTCGTATAGATTCCGAAGCCGCACTGCAGTTACGTTGAAGAATTAAATAGACTGGAAGAAAGCTCATAAGGAACTTTAATAAAAATAATTGTTGCTTTCTTTTTCTGTCAACACGCCCATAACATCGAAATTCAACGGTAGTACTGTGTTTGAGCGGTAGTGCCACAATAGTTACTGGAAAGGTCCACTAAAAGTACCACGTACTAAAGTCTGAAAATGACGCACTCACACAGACACGCTCTTTACAAATTGTTAACATTGCTAGACGTAGACTGCAAGTCAAACTTCCTACAAAGCAACATAAGCTTGTTCGATACGGATATCACGGTTTCGTACCAAATACATTGTTCCAATGCGGCCAAATCAACCTTGTCGCTGACGACGGCTTAACGTGCCCTCCTAAGCAAAAAATAATAGAAATAAACTAATGACTGATTACAACTACTTTTCTACAATCCGCCAAATACAAATGCGGTACTTGTATGCAATTAAAGTAGTTATATACATTAAATAATATACATACGTCAACATGACATAGGAGTACATCAGCCAAATAGTGTTTAGCCCCCAATTAACAACCTCAGGGTAAGTAGACTATGTATCGTATTTGTTGGATACTATTACAATGGGTGTCCGTAAAGTTACGCATGAGTCTATTAAATATGATAAATAGGTAGGTACGAGTATGTCCCGAGGTGGACAAATCGGCACATCAAAAACGAACGCGATTGGTCACACTTGTCCAAAAGCCAATTCTAAAATGACTTATTAGAATAATAGACTACCAACAATGAGTCCATGAGAGACTTACATTGTCGTTGTGCCTTTAGCAGACGTTATGGATGCTTATAGACGAGCGCGGTGAACTTGGTCCACTTAATCTTTATTACATACAAATTTAAATGTACAATTTTTGAATACATTTTATTTTTAACTTCAGGTTTTAAAGGCCCATTGGCAGAGTACGACTTCATCGTCATAGGCGCTGGTTCTGCGGGAAGTGTCCTGGCGTCTCGCCTAAGCAAAGGGAGGAAGGCCTCAGTGCTGTTGCTGGAAGCCGGGCAAGAAGAAAACGTATTCACTGATGTCCCCGTATTAGCGCCGCTGTTTCAGCAGACCGACTACGTTTGGCCCTACGTAGCGGAACCGCAGTCAGGCGTTTGTATGGGTGAGCATAACAGTAATAAAAATACAACTTCAAATACCCATCCCAATCACACATAACCAAACGAATGCTTCATTGTTAGTTAATTGTATCAGGCGTTACTTTGAACTCCATTATTACAAACCAAGAATTAATCTACTTTGCAACAACCCGCGAACAAAAATGTATGGTGATGTATGTATACTTTCATGCACGTAGCAAAACACAGGAAAACATGCACATTTTTTTTTATGGATACAAGATAGCAAACGAGCTTGCAGCACCACTCATCCGCTCCCGCCCATGACAACTGTGACTGACTTTGAACAAGACTCAATTAGGGACTGGGATGGTTAGTCCAATTAGTTAGGAAGTTAATTAGAACATTAGTTGGTCAGTTCGTTAGTAGGTACGAGTATGAAGATTGGGGACTGTTAGTGATAGTTAGTCCTGTTAGTTGGTGTTAGTAATAGTCCAGTTAGTACTTGTTAGTAGGAGTCTCGTTCTAAGTCAGTCACTGATGTGTTGCTACCCTTGAGGACTAAGATGGTCGCCTCTAAAGAAGTGTAACCGGAAACCACACCTTTCCAACCGGACCATAATTGCTTTAAAAACAATTACTACACGGCAGAAATGGTACTAAGTACCGTGGCGGGCGGTGGTGCTGCCCCGGGCGAACTCTATATGGAACCAATTAGCTTTCATATAAAACCTATTTGGTTCCCTATAGGCTCTACCACCTAATAAATGCGATAAATGAATACACACAACAACACGTGTTTCGCCCCAAAACAAGGCATCCTCAGGGTAAGTAGACTCCACAACGGTTAATCGCAAAGTGCTTTAATTCTTGGTTTGCTTCATTGTTGTCTAAGATAGAGTATCATATTTTATCTACGGATTTAAACGATCCTATGAGATACGAATATCAAAGTAACTATTACAATTACAACGCAGAACCTTGACGTAGAAACGAAAATTCATTACTTTAACAATTACAACAATCTTATACGAAAGAGGAAAAAATAATACCTACCATTATACAAGTAACTATACGTGAGAGAACATGTACCTACACATGTGCAATGTGTGTGTGCATGATATTATTTTTCCGCATAACTATTCTGGACCATCGCATCTACTATTTATTTTCATTCGCTTCGATCAGCTTCGAAAACATCTGATTTTTGTATTCCTGAATAAAAAATTCTTTCAGATGCCTATAGAATGCCACAAACATTTTATACTAAGGTTTCTGGATTCAAAACACCGTAGATAAATATATATAACCACTTCCATCCCACTTAATGTTTTTATTGTACCCTACAGGCATGGAAAGGGAGCGATGTTTCTGGCCACGAGGGCGGGCGGTGGGGGGGTCGAGCGTTATCAACTACATGATATATACGAGGGGGTTTCCCGCCGACTGGGATCGAATAGCGGCTGAAGGAAACTACGGGTGGTGGGTATTTTCTAAATATGTATGTGAATACATAATAAATAGGTAGTTCACTATCTATCATGCAATCAATTTTAAAATAATTTACTTTTATTTTTGGATATAATTTTGCTAAGTATCACAGTTGAAACCACAGAACAGATAAAGGTCTGTGGTTGAAACTGTATGGAGAACAATTACACAAGACAAATAAATAAATCCTGCGCGTTTTTACTTAGCATTATTTGTACTATGTATTCTGTGGTATCATGTAAAATCAATGTTTCATTTATTTTTGTCTACCTAAAAATTCAATACTTTGTAAGTTATGGCGTAACTTTTTTTACGCCAGATTTGTTATTGCGGTCAATGTACTTTTAAGGCATAGCGTTTTGAACGAACTATAGTAAACGTGGACGTATGCAGAAGGAATACGGAATTTAAAAAACAACGCTACGCTATCACGGTAATCATGATAACACATTACGTCATGCTCTATTTCTAGGCCAGAACTCGGTCAATAGATGCCGCGATCGACGTTAACGAAGCAATAAAAACAATACGAGTCGAGTGGGATGAGTCTGGAAGTGTTTGACCGAATTACGCTAACGAACGGGAATTTTATGACTTTTTATATTTCCTTGCACTTGTCTTAAATTATCCACTATTTAGCATAGTAAAAATGCGATAGGTACCTAGTAACTAGGTATTTTGCTGTAACTTTATCAAGACACAGAATTAAGGCAACTTGCTCATATTATCTACGAGTATGATGGATTTTGTCCAGATGTTGACAAAATTAAGGACATACAGATAGCATGAAGGAGTAGGTCCTTCATACTGGATTTGGTGCTAAGTTTATTTTCTTAATTAATAGTTAATATCTATATTCCTCCCCATGGCTCTCTTTTGTTGTGAGACAACAAAATTACTAATACATAGTTAATATTCACTTGCAGGTCATACCAAGATGTTCTGCCATTCTACATGAAATCAGAGCGTGCAAATTTGCGTGGATTACATGAATCGCCATGGCACGGTTATGATGGCGAACTTAACGTGGAGGACATACCATTCAGGTGATTACGAACAAATTTATATGATAAAGCGCATTGTGTTCTTCTAATATATGATATAAACCGATGAATATCTGGAAACCGATGGAAACGCATCTAAAAATGTAGTTTTTTCTTGAAAAGTAGATGGAATTAGATTTATTCCATAACAATGGGTTTTTGCAAAGTAACGCCTGATACAATTAACTGGAATCGCGTCTACTAAGCTGCTGTATGTGTGGAGAGCGAATACCTCCACAATATAAATCATAGGGCCGCGAAGCCACGATCACTTTGTACGACTAACGAGACAAGAAATCTGTGCTTATCTGATATATGTTTTTTTTAAAAGTGCAACAATATTTCTCCTTCAACAGCAGCAACGCCATCTCGATTCAAATTTTAAAAGAACAAGACTTTATTGAGCATCCACCTTCAAATGACCCGTGTTTCTTATTTCATTTTCTGCGAGTATCTTCAATTAACTAATTTGATTATTTTATTTTATTTCAGATCAAAACTCTCCAAGTCATTTCTGGACGCCGCCAAGTTGCTTGGAAACAGCAGAGTTGACTACAATAGTCCCGACGGTTTCGGGTTCAGCTACATCCAAGCCACGATGTCCCGAGGCCGCAGAGTCAGCAGCGCCAAAGCCTTCCTTCACAGCGCCAGAAAAAGAAAAAACTTACACATCTTGCCCAATAGCAGAGTAACTAAGATCATCATAGATCCAACTACGAAGACCGCTAATGGGGTTGAATTTCATACAAGAGGTCGTAAGTACCAAGTAAGAGCAATTAAGGAAGTCATATTGTCTGCTGGCCCCATTGAATCGCCGCACCTATTAATGCTCTCGGGAATTGGTCCACGAGAACATTTAGAGTCTTTGGGAATACCACTGGTGCAGGACTCGAGAGTGGGTGAATCCCTCTATGATCACATTTCCTTTCCAGGGTTAACATTCACTTTAAACGCTTCGAGACTCACTTTAGTTGAAAGAAAAATTTCTACCGTCAAAAACGCGGTGGAATACACTCAATTCGGGGACGGTCCGTTCTCTTCCTTGGCGGGTGTGGAGACTATTGGCTATATCAAAACGAATGTTTCTGATGAAATCGGCGACAATCCTGACATTGAGCTGTTGGGTACTTGCGCATCGCTAGCCTCTGATGAGGGCAATATCGTGGCACGAGGCAGCCGAATCGCAGACTGGCTGTACAAAGATGTGTTTCAGCCTATTGAAAATATAGAGAGTTTCACGATACTCTTCATGTTGCTTCACCCGAAATCCAAAGGCTACATGAAACTGAAATCGGCTAATCCTTACGAGCAGCCAATGTTGTACGGGAACTACTTAACTCATCCGAATGATGTTGCTACAGTGATAGCTGCAATACGGTATATTATTAAGCTCGTTGATACACCGCCGTTTCGCCAATATGGCGCAAAGTTGTATGAGAAGAGATTTCCGAATTGTAAAATGTATGAATTCGGAAGCGATGGATATTGGGAATGCGCCGTACGCACTTTAACTACGACCCTCCATCACCAGATCGCGACTTGCAAAATGGGCCCCTCTGCGGACCCCAGCGCGGTTGTGGACCCTGAGTTAAGGGTTCACGGGGTCAATAATTTAAGAGTGGTCGATAGTAGTGTTATACCGAGCACTATAGCGGCGCACACAAACGCACCCGCCATCATGATCGGGGAGAAGGGCGCCGATATGATAAAACAAAGGTGGGGTTTATAATAGTTAAATAAAAAAATTAAGCTAGTTATAGATTTGAAACGGTTCATATTAAATTACGTGATTTAATTACATTTTTCATTTTTTTTGTATCAATATATTATAAGAAATATAAAAACCGGCCAAGTGCGAGTCGGACTCGCGAAGGAAGGATTCCGTACCATTATCTACACAGACGGCAAAAAAATCATGTCTGTTTGTCCCTTGAATTTAAATTTTTTTCTATTTTTTAGTAAGCATTTCTTGTTAGTTATAGCGGCAAAAGAAATACATCATCTGTGAAAATTTCAACTGTCTAACTATAGAATATGTTCATGAGATACAGTCTGGTGTATGGACAAACGGACAGACGGACGGACGGCCGGACACACGGACGGACGGACAGCGAAGTCAGTAATAGTTAGAGTCCCGTTTTACCCTTTGGGTACAGAGCCCTAAAAAGTAAATAAATAAATTTATAGTTGTTTTTTCTTACCAGGTCTTTAGGTAACTAATCCAGGGTATCCACCTCTTAATTAGCTACAACATACCCGAATGTCATAGTTTAATGATATTATAATACATAATACTGTAGACGGGTATATGATCCTAATGCTAGGTTTCCACTCTTGCCAAACCACGACAAACGTTCTTTGGCTTGCCTGACGCGAGCTTCGCGAACCGATTTAAATATATAAAAGGCTTATAGCCTTTTATATATTTAATTTAGCTATATACAGGGTGTCCCAGAATGAATGGATAATCCTTGAGCCCCGCACAGAACAGCTCTCCAGCGCTTAGAAAAAAATATCAAAAAAAAAAAATCCAAGTGATACCCAAAATATGATTTTTTTTAGAAAAACATACGTTATTTTAGCTTCACTTCACATTAATTTACACAACTGCCACAAATTAATGATATTCTTGGCGTTTTTGGTGTCATTTTATTCCTGATAGACTATACTACTAGAAATACATCAAATAATATAAGTATCTGTGATACTTTTTTTATAAAAAAAATAAGAACTTGAATTTTTAACATGAAATTTGATACCAAAATAATTTTGACATAGTTTGAGAGTGTTTCATGTAAAAAAAAAGTATGAAAACGTAAGTGTCCAGCTATTTTAAAAACATGCGCAGTTAATACAGATTAAATAATGGTATAATACATCATTTTATCCAATACTACTACGAAGTTATTGCTATTGAGATGCAAAACGAGTAAATACGACTAAAATTAAAAAGTTAATGTCTTAATACATTTTAATAATAATAAAACATTTCAGGTGTCGCTGCGACCCATAGACGTCCCACTGCTGGGCACGGGTCTCCCCCACAGACACTGCTGCTGCGGGAGGTCCAGAGCATACTCCACCACGCTGCTCCAATGCGGATTGGTGGAGGGGTTAGTGGCCAACCCAGTGTCGAATGTTCTCAAGCCACCCGAAGGTCTTCGACAAGGCTTAACGACTGTTTCCAGCATTGAAAACAACCGGGACCGACGGCTTTACGTGCCCTCCGAAGCACGGTATCGTCCGTGAAATTTTGCCACTAGCGCTCACCTATCCACAAACCGACCGCGCCCGTCGTTGCTTAACTCTTTCGGTCACATTGAATCGACGCGAGCCATTGGGCTATGGACGCTACATTTCAGGTGTACATTACATCAATCTTTATTCACAACAGGTGTTCAAATTGTCTGCCACCGATTCTAATACACGCTCGACATCTTCTTTTATAGGCTCTACTAAGAAACCGTGCGTAGAGTCATTCATTTATTTTTGAAGCGGCCTCTTGAACACGGCTGCGTAATTCCTCATTTGAAATTGTTTTCGAGTACACTTCTTCCTTTAGACAGCCCCAGTAAAAAACATCCCGACAGTTTAAATCTGGAGATCGAGGAGGCCACAGAATAGGACCCAAACGACCAATCCATTTGTTTGGATACGTGGCATAAGGTTTGTACCATAATATGCAGGGCAGCCATCATTCTGTAACCAATGGGATTCCATTACCTCCTACGAAACAGTCGTTAAGCCTTGTCGAAGACCTTCGGGTGGCTTGAGAACATTCGACACTGGGTTGGCCACTAACCCCTCCACCAATCCACAATCTGGACCTCCCGCAGCAGCAGTGTCTGTGGGGGAGACCCGTGCCCAGCAGTGGGACGTCTATGGGTCGCAGCGACACCTGAAATGTTTTATTATTATTAAAATGTATTAAGACATTAACTTTTTAATTTTAGTCGTATTTACTCGTTTTGCATCTCAATAGCAATAACTTCGTAGTAGTATTAGATAAAATGATGTATTATACCATTATTTAATCTGTATTAACTGCGCATGTTTTTAAAATAGCTGGACACTTACGTTTTCATACTTTTTTTTTACATGAAACACTCTCAAACTATGTCAAAATTATTTTGGTATCAAATTTCATGTTAAAAATTCAAGTTCTTATTTTTTTTATAAAAAAAGTATCACTGATACTTATATTATTTGATGTATTTCTAGTAGTATAGTCTATCAGGAATAAAATGACACCAAAAACGCCAAAAATATCATTAATTTGTGGCAGTTGTGTAAATGAATGTGAAGTGAAGCTAAAATAACGTATGTTTTTCTAAAAAAAATCGTATTTTGGGTATCACTTGGAATTCTTTTTTTTTTGATATTTTTTTCTAAGCGCTGGAGAGCTGTTCTGTGCGGGGCTCAAGGATTATCCATTCATTCTGGGACACCCTGTATATATATATATCGTACGATGGGCATTGTCAAAGTGACAGACTGTATGGATCTGACTTAATATAGATATTAGCTTCATCGTCCATCTCAAGAAAACTTGTACGCAAGTGCGTTTGGGGTTATCGCTTATGGGTACGTTTCGATTAGTGCCGAATTCGTAGTTTCAAAATAAATGAATGAATAAATGATGAATGGTCAATCGAGGAAGCTTTCATTCTGCACAAATCCAAAGAGAACCAAGATTTATTTTCATGGATGTAAGATTTCAAACGAGTATGCAGGACCACCCATGCACTGCCGCACACGTTAACTCGATAACTGTGACAGTATTTGCCTATTTGTATTAGTAGGCTTGTCTATATTAATATGGGCGAAGTTGCAATAGAGCTTTCTTTTAATGACAAAAAGTAGTAGGTCTGTATCTATGTATATTGGTTAGGTAATTAAATTATTTACACCCATAGTAATCCTCCAATTAAATATGTAAGTATCCAAACTAAGTTAGTTTGATTATCGCCACGTCCGCCAAGCCAAGATTTCCTAGGCATACTCGGAACATACTGAACTGACATTACTAACTCATTCACAAGCACTTAAATTCGAGCTTGTGTTTGATTGGTTGATTTGATTACTAATACGCTCGGGCACGTTTTTTTAACATGCTTATATTAGGTCCACTTGTATGTAACTCACAATGTAAGGGAATCTAAGATAGTTAATTTAACCATCTTCCAAGGATCGTAGCGTAATGAAAATTGCATAGGGCGGCATGTTCGCGTATGCGACAAAGCCCTTTTTTGTAATTTTTAATAGAATAAAAAAAAAAAAAAAAATGAAAATTGGCAGCTGTATACATGTACTTCTGAAACACATACAATAATATGGTACTGTCGAACTGATCTGATGATGGAGCCGGAAGATATTAGCTACTTTAAAGTGGAATCTAAGATAGCTAATTTGACCATTTTCCAAGGATCGTAGCGTAATGAAAATTGGCAGCTGTATGTATTTCTGATGACAATACAATAATATGGTACTGTCGAACTGATCTGATGATGGAGCCGGAAGATATTAACTGGAACTTCATGATGGAATATCGTATCATAGTCGTGTTTGCCCTTGTGGTAAGGTCTTGTAATGAACTTTGACCACGATTAGGTTTCAAGGTCTGATGATGAAGCCGGAAGATAGGCACGCACTGGCATTCCATGATGGACTATCGTATCATAGTCGTGTTTGCACTTGTGGTAAAGTCTTGTAATGTACTTTGACCACGATTAGGTTTCAAGGTCTCATGACTTCTTTTTTAGTTGGATTTTTTATAAAAGCGTGTTTTTTTAAACTATTAATTATTATTAAGTTTGCTGCTAAACCTTAAAGGGCAAGCGTGTAAATCTAGCATTATATTTTATGCCAATGTCGTTGCTCTACCTATAAATATACGTTGGTACCTATCTAATTTCCATTGGAATTTGGGAACATAATTTATTCGTGAAATACCTATCACATAGATACATTAATGTAATGTGAAAGGAAATAAAATTATCTCTTAGATCTCATTGTTTTACTGTCACGACTATTAATAAAACAACGGAAATCCGATAACCCTTATCAATCAGTGATATTATTATGGACAAGAGATGAGCAGAATTGAAACAATTGGATCGTAATAAGATCAAATGTACACAAAACAAACCAAATACTTATGTAGATTATGTAGGTTTATAGGTAGTTGTACATCGTACTCGAAGTTTATTAATATTAAATATTTTAGGTACTATATACCTACAATGTCTATACAATTAGGTACGTATGGAAACGATATAAGAAGAAGGAAAAACACAAAACAGGATTATACCATAGAAATAAAGTACTAAAGATCGTTGGATTATACCTACAGGTTATTTCAATTTATGTTTGGTATTTTACATACCTGATACAATCAGCGCTTCATTTGGGCCAACTGTGTGAATATTGCCCATCTTCAACTTGTAACACAACACTCAACACTAATTAACTGACATAGATTGGGAAATCGGATTATTTCCAATTTATTTCACACTAAATAATCACACGAAAAATAAATTAAAATTTGACAACAAACAAGCCAAGCTACAACACCAACGCACACAGGCAAACTAAACTTACACATCGTCGTACATCGTTCGTAGTATTTGGAGTTTATTGTTGTGTGACTCAGCTGTCAAAGTATCAAATTTTTCATTCAATGTCATGCGCGCGCATCTTTTTTAGGCACACCATGCATATTATTTTTTATTCAATCCATAGACTATAGTATATATGTTACAGTCATAGTGATTAAATAGCTATTATACATAATGACTGGTCATTATATATAATGACTAAATTGTCTAGATAATGTGATATATTTATCACCTTATCCAGATATTATTTATAATAGCTGGCGAAAGTCAGTCAAATAAAATATAGGCTTAGGTTTAAATGCCTACCAGAAATGCACATATATTACTTCCAATAAATTCAAAATATCTACCAAAATGGATACTTTGCTCACCAAATTATGTTTCTTGAATGTGACTGATTTAGTAAAACAATATTTGGTGAGCAAAAGATCCATTTTGGTAAGCTAAATGAATTTTTGGTCAGCATTTAAATTGTACTCTAAAATATATGGTCCGACTTGCACGTGGCAACGGAATGAGGAGCGGCCCCGCCATTCCTTCAAGCCTCTTGTGTAACTCAAAATGTCATAAGAGCCTTACTTGTAAGAATAAATAATAATTATTTTATTGTATTTTCACCTATACTTACTTTTTTATTACTTTATCCAAGTTGTCCAAGATATTTTATAAAATAGCTAGTTAAAGTGATTATTTCTGTCTCAATTATCACTTTGTCTAAATTGATTAGATATTATTTATAATAGCTGGATAGTATATATAATATCTGGATTTATTACTTTGGCTGTAACATATATAATATACTTTAATAGATAGAATAAATATTTTTTGTAAAGTACTATGTAACAATAATAATATTAAGTTTGTAATAAGGAAGTTATCTAAGTGTCATAATGGTTTATACCTTTTCTTCTGTCTGTTTGTACGGTCAAAGAAATATTTTTTCCCTATGAATCTCATTTTGTTTTTTTTTCCTTGATTTTGATATCTGTATCAAAATCAATTTTTTTGAATTTACCATAAACACTGTTTATCTCACCCTTAGTAATAATATAAATGTTTTTTCGATGTTTTTTAGCCAGTGCTGCATGCACATCATTGTACATTTATTTGTACTGACGGTAATTGTTTGTTGTACATACTGTATTTAAATAAAATCGTTTCTGGCAACATCGCGCGTTTTTTTTGTTGTTGTCTGTGGCAGCGTTGCCAGAATGTAACTTTTGTTACATTTTACGTTACTTTTGACCCTCTCATGTAACTTCCATGTAACACGACTCAAAATGTAACTTTTACGTTACTTTTAGGACTTATTAAAATATTTAAATATTTTCCTATATTTTAGCTTTTGAAATACTTTTCTAAATTTGTTGGTGTATATCTTTCACATTATTAATTATATGTTTTTCTTTTTTAGGATTATCAGTCAATTATTTGATCAAAAAATATCACGATTCTTTCGAAGCTTTATTAATGGGACAGAAAACATTTTAAGTTTTTTGTAATAAAGTGTCATATTATAGTATTAGTGTTGTTTTCCACATAAAATGGAAATGTAACTTTTGTCGTGAAAATGTAACTTTTTGAGGTGTCTCATGTTACATTTGACTATCTGCCACTGGCAACACTGGTCTGTGGTTGAGTCGTTGGTGTGAACTGTGAAGTGAAGTGTGTTTGTTGTGAGAAATTATATTTATTTGAGAAAATATAGGAATTCCAAACTTTAATGCAGACACGACCAAAATTAGTACAATAAAAAACTTAGGCAAGTGTTAGTAATGTATTGTAATCTGGTTTTCTTCATATAATTTAAGCATTAGGCATGACGTTAGCTTGCCTCGTCTCGTCGACGGCCTAGCACGTAACAGAACAAGCTATTGTAATTCATACCCTCGTTCATGAATTGAAATCTTTCCTTCCTCTCAGATTATTTCTCTTCAGCAACATCTAAATATGTCTGACACAAGTGACCTGGATCGTCAGATCGAACAACTGAAGAGATGCGAAATTATAATGGAAGCAGAGGTTAAAGCACTATGTGCAAAAGCCCGCGAGATTCTCGTAGAAGAAAGTAATGTTCAACGAGTCGATTCACCTGTGACGGTAAACATACATTTTGTGTCTATATCCAATAAATGCTTAAAGCAGGTACTTATCGTCAGTTTACCAAAATAACCAAGCAACTCGATTAACTCTAACCCTCCACCAGAACTCATTCACTGCCCCACTATTGCGCATGGGTCTCCTTTTTGAACAGGATGAGTTAGGTCGTAGTCTACAACGCTGGCCAAGTGCAGATTGGCAGGGTTCACAAGCCTGAAAACATTATTGCTATTTGTAAACTCAGCATGCAGGTTTCCTCATGATTCTTTATTCACTGGGTTGTCAACGCACAGTTACCCTGGGAGAACCAAATGTTATCCTTTTAGTCAATGATAATGACCCTACCAACCCCAGTTCCTTCAAGACTCAACCTACCGTGCCCCCCATCTCCAGCTTGCCCTTTATGGCTGGTTAGAGTGGACCTTAGTAGTTAGTCTCCTTTCTGATTTGCTTTTACTCACTGCCTAAACTGGAGTGTTAGAGCTATATGCTCTCAGCATGTAAGTGTAACTTTCTTAAAGGCACTTGCTATTTCACCATACTTTTTAACACTGACATATCCTGACTATCCTTCTAAAATAGGACCCACTTAGCATGTGTGTATGGCTAAATTAGTGTGCTACAAATGGAAATCTGAAAAATGAACAATCTGAAATCTGAACGACAGTCAGATTTTGGATTGTATGTACTTTCCCATTTTTTTTCTTTTTTTTTTAAACCTGCCTCATCTTCTCACCTTCGCCAAGGGTTGACTGGTAGAGAATGCTGTTAGGCATTATGTCCGCCCTTTGTAGTCTTTTGACTCAATAAAGGTTTTAATAAATAAATAAATACTTTGTTCTTAAAATCAGAACAACATGGAGGCCACAATGTTAATTCCATTTTGACACATTTATTAAAGACTAGTGGACGCCCGCAGCTTCGCCGCGTAGAATTAGACATAACATAACCTAAATATAAAATAATATATACGAAAAACTTCGCACCCACCTTAAAGAGGTGATTTTCGAAACTCAATGTAAAACCTTCATAGATACTGAATTTTATTTGAATAACTTCAAAAACGGCAAAGTTTCATACTAACTTTGCACCCCCGTTTAACCCCCTTAGGGGATGAATTTTCAAAAATCCTTTCTTAGTGCTCCCCTATGTTATGAATGGAACCCCTGTGCAAAATTTCAAGTTTCTAGCCCTTATAGTTTAGGCCCTGCGTTGATATGTCAGTCAGTCAGTCAGTCAGTCAGTCAGTCAGTCAGTCACCTTCTCCTTTTATATGTATAGATAAGATGGCTATGTCTGGTAAAAAAAGCAAGGTGAGCAAAGGAACATAAATTTGCAAAGCATGTTGAAAATCTTAAGATCTCAAGCAAATGTAAATCAGGAAAAAGGTGCAATTTGCAGAGGATAAACCACCATATTGTGCAGTATGGTACGCATTACCTCTGGACAGACTGAGCCACCCACAAATATGTTGCAGTCCAGGATGGTATGTTTGGGTTGCCCATATACAATGTGTCTGGGATCGAACTATGTAGCTATAATTTGAAGACAGATTCTACATCTCATCCTCACTCTTAAAATACCCCCATGTCATGCGTCTTTTTGGGTATGTATTTGAAAAAATAGCAATAATATGAAATTGTGTGGCTTCACAGGTCTGCAAATTTGCCTATTCGATTGGATACAATAGGTATTTTAAGAGTGAGGATGAGATGTAGAATCTGTCTTCAAATTATCGCTAGTTCAATCCCAGACAGTATTGAGTGACAAGACACCTACCTGCTGAGTTTTGGATTTTTGTCTGGTCTAAATATTAGATAAGATAAAGTTTTACATATTTTTTTTAATGAAAAAAAGTTTTTTTAGGTGTGTGGAGACATACATGGACAGTTCTATGATCTGAAAGAACTTTTTAAAGTAGGTGGGGATGTTCCAGAAACAAACTATCTTTTCATGGGTGACTTTGTGGATAGAGGATTCTATTCAGTGGAAACATTTTTGCTGCTACTTGCATTGAAGGTAAGGTTGAAATTAAGTCAATTAATTAATACATACATTTATTCTTTATTTAATATTCTAAACAGAATTATAATACTCAATGTCCCAGGGCATTTGATACAAGTCAAACTCTGGCAGCTTGTGGTGAGCTGTAGGGGAGTAGCGACCCCACGGACCCGAGTTTCCCCGAGACTCGATCTAGTTTAGTAGAGTAGTTTTGCCTCTGGCTTACCTTTACGGGTTGGCCAGTGTGGAGAGTTAGATCTATATCACAAGGTTTAAGTGAAAAAAGTGAAAAGTCCGGTAAACCTTTCGGCAGCCTGAGCTGCACACGAACATGTTGCAGCCTTTGTCCTCAGTGTCGCCTCGTTTTGGCTGGCCCATATAATGAGTGGCGAGTCACCACCTGGCTGCATTCTGCATTTCTGAAAGATCTGAATGGCAGGTGCCATTTTTTCCATAACCATGTACAAGTCCCTCTAAACTCACCACAAAAGACCTAACATTTATCTATATACAACTTTATTGACACCTCTAAAGAAATATACAATAATGCCATAATTATGGCATTTTAATATAATTTACTTTCATTTGCAATAGTTCCAATACATCGTACATTCTGTTGCACCAACTGATTCTACAAATATCAACAACATCAATATAAAATGTCCCAAAGGGGTCTCCACATGTTGGAACTGTGTACCATCGCAAATTACCGGGTCTTATTTGTGAGACCTGTGCAATTTCAATAAGATTATTATACTATTAGAATAATAAAATATTAGAAGTAAATTTATTAATTTATTATGTAAGAAGTAAAATTATTTATTGTTAAATAACATTGAGTTTGAATTATTTTAAATATTGTTTATTTCAGTAGTGTTAGACTAGTACTAAATATCTTATTAATATAGTTGACAATATACAATTACAGGTTCGTTACCCAGACCGCATTACATTAATCAGGGGTAACCATGAATCACGTCAGATAACTCAAGTGTATGGGTTTTATGACGAATGTTTAAGGAAATATGGATCTATTACAGTTTGGAGGCAAGTATTTCTTAATAATTACTCACAAGTTTTGCAAGTTGAGGTTATTAATATAATATACAATGTCAATATTATTTATTTAAGTATGTATTTAAAAATATCTATGTATGTATATCAGTCTCTGACACCCATATCACAGGCTCGCGCCTACTTTGGGGTCAGATGGCCGTGTGTGAGAATGTCCAAGATATTTATTATTATTATTATTTATTATTATTATACAGTGCCACACATGCACTGCCAGAAATCAATTAAAAAAAAATCCTATTTATTACCTTAATATTATGTTAGTGAGTTGATAAGTTAGGTAATAATAAAATAATATTTTGCCTGCACTTAAAAATATTATTCAATGGGCTGTTAATAAAAAATACTTGTTGCAGATATTGCACAGAGATATTCGACTACCTCTCACTGTCGGCCATCATCGACGGACGGATATTCTGCGTGCACGGCGGGCTCAGTCCGTCTATACAGACCCTCGACCAGATCCGCACTATTGACCGAAAACAGGAGGTTCCGCACGATGGGCCAATGTGCGACCTCTTGTGGAGCGATCCGGAAGGTGAGCTTTTGATGAATGACTTAATATCTGTTGATGTAGGTGTTGGTGTTGTTGTGGTGACTGTGTGTCACAGTAGTTATCGAAGTCACCTCTCACTCGAAGGGATGTGGAATAAATTTTTAAGTTATGTGTGATTTAATGTACAATATTTTGTTCTGTACAGTAAATTGTCAGGTAAATTAGAAGATGTTAGACTAAGCCAAGACTAGTTAACTTTAATATTATAATACAATACAAATAGATTTTTTACTTTTAATAAGTAATTTGGTTTTAATATTTTTTATAATTTGCTTTGAAAATAGTACAGACAAAGGCAAAAGGCATTTACAGACAAGCAAGTATTCACAAAATAAGGATCATGAGATTCATAAGTGTACACATTAACTCAGTGAGTGTACACATATAAATAAATAGTGGTCCGCCCCGGCTTCGCACGGGTATTTTATATCAAAAAAAATCAAAATTATAATACACACACATAAACCCTATTTGCGTCAGGTTACTAAAAAAATAAAAATTTAACACGAGTTTATTTTACATATATAGATTATAACAATAGTTTCGTTTACGCCTAGTAATATTATATAGCCTATGTCACTCAGTGAAGATGCAGCTTTCTAATGGTGAAAGAATTTTTGAAATCGGTCCAGTAGTTTTGGCAGCGCACGCCAGAATAGCTCGCAGATGGTAGATTTTTTCCTACTTACCTACCTACTTGACACTTATCGTCATATTTTGGACAATTCACACAATATCTTTATAAGCCTGTGTGTTTAATCTGATGTATAAGCTATATTATTGTAAAGTTTCATTAAAATCCATTCAGTACTTTTTACGTGAAAAAGTAACATACATCCATCCATACATACATATACATACTTACAAACTTTCCCCTTTATAATATTAGTAGGATAGGATTAGTAAGGATTATACCTTATCAACAGCCTAAAATTTAAGTTTTATGCTTCTAGTTCTGAAAATGACAATGCTTTCATACAACCTTTCATCTCCCTTTTCAACCCATTACAACACTTTTTCCAATTAAAAAGTGTCTATGTCCTTTGTCAGGCTCTAGACTGTGTACCAAATTTCATTTAAATCGGTTCAGTAGTTTTGGCGTGAAAGCGAAACAGACAGACAGACAGACAGACACTTCAAAACCAAACGTCCAATTTTAATCATTCAAAGACCAAATATTATCTACATAAACTGTAAATGTAGTCCAAAAAAAATTCAAGATAAAAAAATGGTTGTTGTGCCTCACTCGACATAGATAGGTATAGTGTGTCGCGGACTTTTTTATAGATATTTATAAGATCTACAATTAATTAGAACATTTTATGGTTCTATCTTTTATAGTTTAGGCAGCGTACGCAAAATAAGTAACTTTTCTGGTTGATTTTTTACACCTTGTGTCCGAAAAACCCAAATATCTTACGGAACCCTATTTTTTTCCAAAATAAAATTTAGCCTATGTCACCCGGGGATAGTGTAGCTTTCCAACAGTGAAAGAATTTTTCAAATCGGTTCAGTAGTTTTGAAGCCTATTCGATTCAAACAAACAAACAAACAATCAAATCTTTCCTCTTTATAATATTAGTATAGATGAATAACTCATTTGATCAATAGACGTTTTTGGATACATAGATAGTTGAACGATATGCTCATTATGTAAACTACTCACTAGATGTTTTGCACAGTTGACATTTTACCACTTTGACCTCATCAGGAGGCGTTCCTTCACCATGCTTTCTTACACCGTTCCATATCAGTTGATATTTAGTTGCATAAAACAGGCATAGCTATAATTGAATCATTTTTATTCAATTATTAAATTATTCAATTAAATTTGAAGGCTTTTGGAAGTTTGATTTTTTTTTAGGCACTAAGATAATGTTAACTAGATCTCAATGTGAAAAATAATTATGTTTAAACTAAAGGTGCAAAATTAGTTATTATTGGAGCATTTAGCTTTTAGTAGGCAGCTGAGAACTCTGCTACAGACCTGGTTAAGTTGCGTGGAAGTAACTGTAAAGAACTACTCTACTAAAAAAGAAATAACGAAAGAAAAAAATATATTTGTAAAACAAGCTGCAAGACAACAATTCGCTGCGACCCATAGACGTCCCACTGCTGGGCACGGGTCTCCCCCGCAGACTATGCTGCGGGAGGTCTAGAGCATACTCCACCACGCTGCTCCAATGCGGATTGGTGGAGGGGTTAGTGGCCAACCCAGTGTCGAATGTTCTCAAGCCACCCGAAGGTCTTCGACAAGGCTTAATGACTGTTTCCACCATTGAAACAACCGGGACCGACGGCTTTACGTGCGCTCCGAAGCACGGTAGCGTCCATGAAATTTTGCCACTAACGGTCACCCATCCACAAACCGACCGCGACCGTCGTTGCTTAACTCTTTCGATCACATTGAATCGACGAGAGCCATTGGGCTATGGACGCTACAGACAACAATTAACAGTGTTTAATTATTACTTATACACAAACAAACGTTACGCCTTATTAAATTAAAAACAAATAAAAAATACACTGCTGCGCTTGTCACAAAAAGGCAACAACTCAGCATAATGCTGCAGCACTGATTTTACCTAATTTACCACCTATCCAGTTTTTTTTTCTTGAAATATGTATACATATTTATTAATATGTATATTTCTCTTTAATCAATGTAGTTGTGTGTTTTTGTGAGTTAGTAAGGTTTGATGTGAATGTTTGGTTCGCAGACACGCAAGGGTGGGGCGTGTCGCCGCGCGGCGCGGGCTACCTGTTCGGGTCGGACGTGGTCGCGCAGTTCAACGTGAGCAACGACATCGACATGATCTGCCGCGCGCACCAGCTCGTCATGGAGGGCTACAAGTGGCACTTCAACGAGACCGTTCTCACCGTCTGGTCCGCGCCCAACTACTGCTACAGGTTGGTGCTATTTTTTGTGTTCGTCCATCCATCCATCCATCAGCCTTTAGAAGTCCATTGCTAGACATAGGCCTCCCTTAATCGGTGGTACTCCTCCCGGTCCCATGCCTTTTGAACGAGACCGTGCTCACCGTCTGGTCCGCGCCCAACTACTGCTACAGGTTGGTGCTATTTTTTGTGTTCGTCCATCCATCCATCCATCAGCCTTTAGAAGTCCATTGCTAGACATAGCCTTACCCTTAATCGGTGGTACTCCTCCCGGTCCCATGCCTTTTGAACGAGACCGTGCTCACCGTCTGGTCCGCGCCCAACTACTGCTACAGGTTGGTGCTATTTTTTGTGTTCGTCCATCCATCCATCCATCAGCCTTTAGTAGTCCATTGCTAGACATAGGCCTCTCTTAATCGGTGGTACTCCTCCCGGTCCCATGCCTTTTGAACGAGACCGTGCTCACCGTCTGGTCCGCGCCCAACTACTGCTACAGGTTGGTGCTATTTTTTGTGTTCGTCCATCCATCCATCAGCCTTTAGAAGTCCATTGCTAGACATAGCCTTACCCTTAATCGGTGGTACTCCTCCCGGTCCCCTGCCTTTTGAACTGTCAGTGGTTACCTGCGGACTGCTTCAGTTAATCTGTCCTGAAGAAGCCAGCTTATGATGGTATGGTCCCTCTCACGGTTGGGGTCCACCAGCCACCACTCCACCGCCATTTAAAACTCATATCCATACTTCCATACTAATATTATAAATGTGAAAGTGTGTTTGTTTGTTTGTTTGTCCGGCTTTCACGTCGCAACGAAGCTATTATATGGTATGGTTTTTGTGTGTGGAGATAGTGAGGAGGGTGGAGGTGACGTAGGCTACTTTTTACCACGGTAAAACATCCTCATGGGAAGATATCGATGTTTTGTTATTTGCTAGATATTTAGTTCCGGATGTTGTTAATAGATATCGTTGTCATGTATGATAAACAACTCATTGTTAATTGCCTTTGACCACGCGGGCGGAGCCGCGGGTAAAAGCTAGTAAATGCATATTTTTCAAATCTGTTTTCTTAACAGGTGCGGCAATGTTGCAGCGATTCTAGAGCTGAACGAGAATCTCCAACGAGAGTTCACGATATTCGAAGCGGCGCCGCAGGAGTCCCGCGGCGTCCCCTCTAAGAAGCCGCAGGCTGACTACTTTTTATAATGTTGCGTACAATAGGACGACACCTAGTATTACAGCTCTATTGTAGTGACAAAACATTTCAATGTGAATGTTGTTTCATTGTGATGTTAAGACTGCCGATAAGTGTTACAAATAACGTGGTTTAAGTTCAATTTAACGATATGATCTCCGTTTGTTCGGAGATGTAGTCCCGTTTTGTAAAAATCTGGCAGTGTTGTGAACGTATGGTTGGCTGTTATTGTTATAGATTGGTCCGTGATTCATGTGGTCAAACTTTTGTTCTTCTTCATTAGTATTCTATCGTAATAGACCAGTGGCTGAAAATGGCATTCTCACTCGCCGGGGTTCGGATTTAAATCTCAGTGGCATGCACCGATGACTTTTCTAAGTTCCATGTTAATTTTAAGAAATTAACAAAATAGAGAGAATGTCTCCTGTCGACCATATTTTGCAAGGAAACTTACACGCCTAAGAGTTCTTCATAATGTTCTTGAAGGAATGAGAAGTCTGCCAACCTGCAATTGGAAAGGAAGATGGTCTTTCCACTAGCATTCTAAGAGGATACCCATCCCAACTTAGAACTAAAGAGTTGAGACAATGGTCCTATTAATGTGAATATAATATTCAATATTATTACATACATTTATATCATATTAGTATTCTCATAGTTTTCAATGCAGTGGACCATATTTGTACACAAGATTGCTAGATTCCATTGCTATGGGCTTTAGACGGGTCAACTGACTGATTATATGACCGGGTGAGATTGTATACTCACTGGTTAATCGGATTGTGTGTGAAAATCAATTAATATAATGGAGAGTTGTTTCGTTATATTCCACAGTGTTCCGTGTGAAGCTTAAATTCAACGGATATAAACTTATGAATAACATTGATTTTCAGTTGGATGTTTGTGCTGCTTGATGTTTTGTAATTGATAATATTGTAATAGTGTAAATTAAGGTATTTTTCCATCTGGAAACTGATACAGGTAATTTTATGACGCGCCAATGTAGTTGCAGTGACGTTTTTTTTATAGATATAGGAAACCCATCTACTATTATGACAATTGATTGATGTTCTTAATTGTTAAGAGTCCCATTCCAAGTCGGTCTCATGTGCATTGTTTTCCTTGAGGACTAAGATAGTCATTGTATCACACCGTTGGGCACAAACGAACAGTATGGTCGAAAGTATATAAAATGTACTCTGTGGACGTGCTATGGAGCTGTAAGGCTCAACTCCAATTCTAAAATTAAAAAAATATTTGATAACCTTAACAATTTCTTTTAAAACAATTTGGTGGCGTTTTCCCTTGAATATTTGACCTTATTGTACACTTTTTTGTGTACATTTTAGTCAAATATTAACAAATACTAAGAATGTCAGCGTATATTTATTGGCGCGTCATAAAATACGTGATCGGCTAATACAGATTATAATTATCCAATAACAACATTTCGTCGATCGATAAGGCGAATGATGGTACATTCATTCAAACGTTCAGAATATCGTCGCGACTAGTTAAACTATAATTCCTCATATGAACATACAATCTATAGATTGAGAAGCATATTTAAGGACAATAGCACCAGCCTTTCTGGATTATTGGTTGAACATAATTCTTCTTCTAGTAGGTACTAACAGTTATTTTCCTACCGAGCTAGATTCTCGATCTAGGCTAGTGTAGAAGTACCTTAACGCCTTAAAATTGTAACCTGGATTTTGTAATGAATTGCTACACATATCTGCAAATGATTTAAGCTCTATATTTCGTATCCAAGTAGTGTCATATATTAATAGGTACTACATGTCCTTTTACTGTACTAAAACATCATCTCATCATCTTGATTATAAGTATTGTTTGCCAGTTTTGTGATTTAGGTGTCAATAATTTGAAAAAAAAACTGGTTGTCTGTAAAGTCGGTTTACGGACGATAGATTTACGTGATAACGTCATAATCATTATTTTATACAATACAAAAAAGGAGCATTGAAAATACAAAGATAACAGACAACAGACACGTCTATATATTTATTTTGACAGTTCCCTATTTCGGAGCCATGGAACCGCCAATGTTGTCGTGTGTAAAATTAATTTAATAAAATTAAAAATTAATTTAATAAAAACACAGGCGAAACGGGACACTTTTTCATATGCGCTGTTCATCAATTTATAAGACGTTATCACGTCAAAAACCATAATAATTGATACATTGTATTAAAATTATATTATCTTGTATGTTTCCAAATCATATAACCTCGTATTCGGGATCTCAGGCACAACAGAGAATCAATTATGTCTCATGTAAGATGTGCTGTCATACAAGAGGATAACATTAAATCTTACTATTTTTGTGTATGCCTTCTGTGTAGCAAGTCTGATTATTGCAATCTGAATAGTTGTCTAACACTTTACCCTATTGCTAGCTGTTCTAGTATTCACTCAAATAATTTATTATATTTCATTATTCAACTGCTGACAGTACTAACTACAACTATATGACTTCTTAATATTAATTTAAAGTATTCATATTTCTTATTTATTGTTACAACAAGTTGTATTTGAGATCGCTCGATCGTAATGTAATTTACAAGATTTCATCATATAAGATTCATTAATTTATATAGGTGCGTTAGCAAAGGTTTGCATTTTCACACCGAAGCGATTATTTGCATTGCATTGTCACGTGCCAAGTTTTATTCATCGTTCTATATCTGTGGCAGCAATTATGTAACGGCCACGAAAATGGACTAGTTGAATTATGTTTACGTAAGAGCACAATTTAGTAGGATGAAGAATCCATTCTAGTTGATAGTGATTAGATGAATTTATTCAAGATACATTCTTAAGTTCATAGTTCCGGCTGTGTCGCGCTCCATATATATTTAACTAGCTTTTGTCCGCAGAGAAAGAGTATACAAGTTAAGAATTAGTGGCAGTGCCATCTGTTGACGAAATGTCAGACAACTTACCAATAAACGTGTAAAACATCTCAAGGGAACATATTTTCGGAACGAAAGTATCCTATGTGCTAATCTAGGTTATCGTTAACTATGTGCCAAGTTTCATCCAAATCCGTTTAGTAGTTTTTGCGTGAATCAGTAACAAACATCCAAACTTACAAATATTCACATTTATATCTTTAGAATTGAGTATGTATGTTCATATTAAGAACGTCTTGTCGCTGCTGTCACGACTTCCCACGACCATTGAGCGTTCGCTACCGACTCGGGTTTCAACTGCTTTTCAACTGATTCAACTGATTGTACAACAGGGGAGTAAATATGCACATGGTCCAACTGTCTGAATGCTATTATTTTGTTTATTATTTAGGTACAAGTGCCAAGTCCAATTGAATTGTATTAAAAACAGTAAAATTATCTGTAAAATATTAGAATGTTGTATTAATTTCATTAATTGAGAAATATGTTTGCTCTCTTGATAGTTGCACCCTCAGAATAAAGACCGGGCTATGTATGAATTTAATTTTCGGCAGTATAATTAGTCGGACCATGGGTAAACTTAATTTCTCGTGTTGGACTAGTTGGACCATGAACCAGTTGAAAATAGACAGTACTACGTGTCGGCAGCGTTGAGGGTCGGCAAAGTCGCTAAAAGGTAGCTGTAGTTCGTATCGACGACAGCATTGTGTGATTTGTGAACTACAAAAAATATATCACATGTAAAATTCTATAAGGTAGACCTTGGCAAAAATGGAAGACTTGATTTCAACGGCGTCGAATCTTTGTTGGAACTATGTTCTTAGTCTAATAAATGTAACAATCACTGCCATTATCGAAACTGTCTCAATACTGATATACCTAGTCGGGTCATAATTATGTTCGGTCACAAACAATTCACTAAATAACAGTTCATATGATTAAAATAAATAAAATAAATAAATAAATATCTTGGACATTTTCACACACGGCCATCTGACCCCAAAGTAGGCGCGAGCCTGTGTTATGGGTGTCAGAGACTGATATACATACATAGATATTTTTAAATACATACTTAAATAGATAATATTATTGACATCCAGACACAGAACAAATACAAGTGTTCGTCACACGAATATTTGTCCTGAGTGGGATTCGAACCCACGAACTTTGGCGCAACAGACAGGGTCACTACCGATTGCGCCAACGGGCCTGTCATCATGATTAAATTAACTAAATACAGTTTATATGATTAAATTCACTAAATGACAGTTTATATGATTAAATTCACTAAATAACAGTTTATATGAAAACATTGTATGTAGTCAAATGTAAATTAAAATTTTATTTAGATTATTCTAAATGCCTTTCCTCATTCAGTATACAGGTCCTCAACTTCCGAGGCCAGTCGTCAATCGCTGTCTATGTCAGCCACATCTTTAATTAGGGCAGTTTTGTGTGCTTGCCGCCCGATGAGTTGTCGCTGAATCTTGTTGGAATACCCATCGTCGACATTCAGACATTATTTGAGAGGTTAACAACGTTTGTAAGAATTGTATTTTTATATACAAACAGCACTAGTTTTCACGGAAAAACACCTCTGTTTTGTCAGGGACCATGGCAAACCATACATTTTATTCAAATATGTTTTTGATTTTAAGACAGTTCAAAAGTTCTTCAATTCAAGTTAAATGAAAACTTTTCTGGCCAGTATTTGAAATATAAATTTAACAACCCTGTAACAGAATTTATGACCCGAATATGTATAAACCTTTAGCTTGTTTCTTGGGTGATGCAAATGGAGGGTAAACTGTTCATTATCAAATATTTTATATTGTAATGTAAGTTAAGGCCATAAACACAGTTATGTAAATGTTAAAAAGGATTAAAAATAATTCTTTGTGTAAGCAATTCAATTAGCATTTTATCTATTTTCTTTAATAATTCTGTAATCGCATAAAAACCATAATTCAGACCAAAGTTTTAATACTTGTAGTATATTCTGTTGTTTGAATTTCTATGAATAAATTTAAAACTTGAATGACCAATTTGGATAATGTTACCCATAATTTGATTTTTTATTTATATTTAACAACAAATATCACCAATATTTATTTCTTTCCTGGGTCAGTTTGTTGATTATATGATCTCAAAATAAAATAATTTCGAACATTCTAATTTCAGTCTCATTTAATAATCATCTATAAGTGGAGACGGTTGAAGGCAATTTAAAACTAGGATTACTTGATTTTGTAGTCTATTTATAGTTAATTGAAATGTGAAATCTTAATGGTCAATATTCCTTTCCTAATGAAATAATTTTGTATTCATTTTTTCATTTTTGTTTTACAATAATTAAAATTTTGATGAACATAATAATTTTTATTTACTCATACCAATAACAAGCAATTAACTGGCAGGATTAGTTGCTACTAAGAGTCCCTGCCCCTTAGAGCCCTTATACCACTATGTAAGTACTAAATAGCTGGCCAACTAATGTTCATAAATTCATATTAATACCCTTCGCTGACAGGATTAACCAGCCCATTTATTCAAAGTCTGGCTCAGTTGTCATATATTCAGCAGACGGTTGGTGCTTATTATCTTATATCCAGAAAAAAGGTTAATAAATAACAAAATAAATTTATGTGTTGAGAATAGCAAATGTCTGACTGTGTCATCGGACAAGTTAGGAAGAGGTCTATCCAAAATTGTTGTATGGTAACACTACATCAAAAGGTGTTGGACCTAACTACAAATAAAAGCAATGATACAAATTTTGTGCCCTTGTCATTTTCTTATTATTATACAGATTATTACTTATGATATCAAACCATTGTCTAGCATTTATAAAAGACTTATCATTGCTTATTTTATACAAATTGTACTACACAGTTCTGTTAGAAAATCTCCACATCTTGTAGACACCTTAAGGTCAACTATTTGATCAGCCCGAGAGGGTCCTATGTTCAATATGGCTACTTTTTTCTTCTCATCCTTGGCCTGTAACACTATTCTGTAACTGGAATAAACCGTCAAACTTGACCCCAAAACGAAAACAGCATCACTCTTAGTTACTTCTCTCTTAACTGCCTCCACTATAGGTTTAGGCACATTATCACCAAAGAACACTATGTCTGGTTTCAGAGGACCTTCGCAATTTGGGCACAGGGGTGAGCGAAATCCCTCAACTTGTTCCTGAAATAACATAACATCTCAAATATGTATGTCATGTAGAGTTTATTCATTGTTAAATGAATTGGATATTTTGAATAATAATAATTGATGAATATAATGAATAATAATAATGACAGCTAAACTGCAACCCATAGACGTCCCACTGCTGGGCCCGTGCCCAGCAGTGGGAGACCCGTGTCTCCCCCACAAACAAATTTATGTGAGGTCTAGATCATACCCTCACTGCTGCAATGCAGATTGGTGGATTGGTTAGTGGTCAACCCAGTGTCGAATGTTCTCAAGCCCCCAGAGTACTAATATGAACATAGCAAAAGATCTTTTGTTATTTTTATTTTCATTGTTTTGTCATAGAATTTATAATCTAAGATGAAAATAACAAAACATTGTTCTTTAAGTATTTAAAACTTATTTATATTTTAAGGGAATAAAAATTTTAATTTTTGCTTTATCTACATCTACAGTCAAGTTTAAAGGAACACTATAAATACTACCTTTGATAACTCAACATCCCCATCAGGCCTGATCATTGTAAAGCTGCTCTTCATGTTGGGATTGTTCTTAAGCAGCTCCTCTTGTAACTCATCTCTGGTCACCTCATATGGACAATTCAAACATTTGACAATATATCCTGTACCATGAAGTTCAATAACATTTTCAGAACCTGCTTTATGGTGCAGTCTGTCCACATTTTGTGTTACGATTGATGTCACCTTGCCAATCTGCAAGAATATTTGAATAAAAACTATAACAATTCAGGACATAGTCCTCAAGAATAGATTGCACTAGATGGAATGAGACATTGGTGATTATGATTGTGTACCTACCTTTTCCAGCTGTCTTATCGCGAAGTGTGTTGCGTTTGGTTGGATTGAACGAAATCGGGGCCAACCAACAAAATTTCTCGACCAATATCTCTGTCTAACTTTGGGACACTTCACAAACTCCTGGTATTGTATTGGTTTATGGTTACTCCGCGCATACAAGCCAACCTTTTCTGATCTGTAGTCAGGTATTCCTTATGAATTACAAAATACATATAATTCAAGACTCAAGACTGCATAACATGTTGCAATTGGATAGTGAAACATCACGTACCAGATTCCGTAGAAATTCCCGCACCCGTCAGAATCAGCAGTTTTTCATGTTTAAATAAAAAATCACGAAGATTTTGATAGTCTAATTGGTCTGGAGGCTTGTACGCGGGAACAAACATAATATGTCGTGTAAAATTCTTATTAATTATCATTTGCCTAAACATTGTATATTATTTATTTTATTGTTTTTTTATTTATTTCGGCTCAACCTAAGTAACTTAAACTAATCAAACATCGTTAAGAAAGAAGAAGAAGAAAATTTCGTCTAAATATTTAATTATGTACGTACAAAATGAAAATAAAATAACACGCAGCGCACGCACGAAAGAGCTTTTAGATTTTGATCACAAAATAGCTACTTTTTTTTACTTATCTATCCCTTTGTGAGATTTTGACATCAACCACAGATATATTATTTTATTGTACCACAGAATACATTTTACATACTGAAACATTTTACATGCATATGACGGCACGTCATATTTCCTGCTGTCTGTTCTAACAATCGTTAGAAAAGGGGGAAGGAGTCACCCACGTCCTTCCGAAGGACGTGGGTGAATCGATCCCCCTTAACGGAGCGTCGAACTGTGGTAATCTAACGTCGTAAAGTTATTTTGATTACTATTAACAAAGTGCATTTCAATTACAATATCAGTGTTGACTAAACGCGTAATTAGTATGGAAGACACTGTTAAAGGCCATCCAGGCTGACATCAGGCGTGGGATCAAAAAATGGTCAAGCAGAAACCACAAACTTATTATCAATTATGGAGACTTTGTTTTCACGAATAATCTCCAATGGCCAAACCCACATCCACACCAGGACAAAGGTTGTATTTTGTTACTTACTACACGATTGGAAAAGCTGGTAATGTATCTAATTTGCCAGACCAGAAGAATAGGTAATGGCCAAGGACGTTGAAATAGTAGCTTCAACGTCCTTGGTAATGGCGAATTCGATTCAATAAAAAAAAGGAGTTCAATAGTAAGTGACCATCAGTACTCAAGTTCATCGTTGGAGACATCTGGTGAGCAGTTCCTTTTTCTATTTGGTATCATCATGTTAACTTATTTGCGAATGTCATAGTTTCCGGGTACAGTACAGTAGGTATACAGAAGCCGTGTCTAACATAAAGGTATTTGGGGTGATGATTTACAATGTTTTTCTCAAATCATAAGCACATTTAAAATTGATAAGATTTTAGTAAATTATAATGTTTCACATTGTTCCTGACTCTGTTATTATTTCTGTGCCTGTTATTTTAGATAAAGGTTTTACCGCACAGATAACTTTCCAATAGATTCCGCATACAAGGGAACCGTAGCGCGCCATGCGTGTGTATTATTGCACACACTAATCGCACTAACGCACTAGGCGCTTGCACCACGGACGGGACGAATCGTTTAATCTAACGTCGTAAAGTTATTTTGATTACTATTAACAAGGTGCATTTCAATTACAATATCAGTGTTGACTAAACGCGTAATTAGTATGGAAGACACTGATACAGGCCATCCTGAGCCGACACATACATTATGAAGTAACTCAACACAAGCAATGCCTTTGTCAGATGCAATCGATGTTTTCAATACATCGATGTCATCGTTGTTTAACGAACATCCTTACGCTGATTGTCAACCATGAAGGAAGAAAGGAGAGAGGAGATGGTCTAAGTAACCGTGTTCTGATTCTATTGGGGTGAACATTAAGACAAACCTAAGCCCCGCTCACTGGGCGGGGCTTAGGTTAGTCTTAATGTTACACTTGTGTCATTAGGACGTCTGCGATCCGGCATTTTCTACAGTTTTAATACCTTCTTTCTTCGGTGAAGATGAAGTGTTGTGTTCTGGGATGTAAAAGTTATTCCTGGCGATCATCTAAAGCAATCGACGGGATTACATTTCACTTGTAAGTATTTAAAAACACTAAAATTTTAAATATCCCCATTGTTTTTCCATAATTTTCTACTCTACAATAGATGTCGCTTATTTGTTATAAGATGTTTCGTAATTATTAACAGTAAATTACTTGATGTTAATGTGTTTTTCGGGGTCTAATATAATCTTTATACAGTAAATTTACTACTTGAGTTACTAAATTTAATACTATAATGCTAATTTTACTCTAAATTGATTTTTGAAAATGCCAATTTTTACAAGTACGCCTACGCCACCTAGTATTGATTAGCATAGCAATACATACTTTTATAAGAAAAGCAGAGCATTTTTTTGGCTGGTTTAGAAATATTTAACTTAAAAGTCTAATATTTATCAGTTTTCTTATTGATTCTGCAAGTAATTAATGTATTAAGATAACGGCATGAAAAGTTTTAATAATACAACAATATAACTACTCGCTGCTCGCGTAAAAAATGAATCGAACATAGGAATTGAAGGACCATGATTCGAAAACCCTGGATATTATAATATCAGTGTTTTAATTTAATACGGACAAAATCAATCGGATATTACAATGGATGCATAGTGATTGTGTTGACACTAGAAACTACTTGTTGTTCCCGGAATTACTAATATCGGATGCCCCCCTCCTGACCAAATAACTTACGTTTGTATCAATTGAAAATCTAATTTTGAAACGAAATAAAATAACTGCAACTAAGTTATTACGCATTAGACTTTCTATTTTCACCCTTGTGGGTAAAGAACTTTATTTCTCAAAGAATAAATACATTATTCACTTATAGAGAAATAACAATTTATGAACTAATAAATATAACACACAAGGAGGGTACATCTAAAACTATTGTATCAACACATGCCTAGATGATCGCAGATACAAAGATCTAAAGCAGAATCGACTGGAAGTGACAAACAAGGTGAGTGTACTAATACCGATTATGGTTTGTTATTTTTGTTTATTTTTCAGCTTTTATTCAATTAAGTATAGAGGATCTATTTATTTATTTATGGTCATTTTAAATATGTTATTACGTACATGTTTATATGTATATTTTATTTTTACATACTGGTAATACGTAGTTTTAGCTGTAGTTGTGTTTAAGTTAAACTTTAATGTGATGAAGTATAAAAAATCTATTTATTTATGTTCACATTACATATTTTACTATGTATGTAAATGTTTAATATTTTATTTGTAAATACTAGTTATAGTAGTTTTAATAGAAAATATAAATCAATAGTAAATACTAGTTTTAATAGTACTTGCGTTTATTTTAAAGTTTTATTTAGGGTGTATAGGAAGTCCGTTTATTTATGTTTACATTTTATAATTTAATGTATACTTATTTATGTATCTTATTTTTATATATTGGAAATATGTAGTTTTAGTAACTTTTTGAATGAAGCCATGGTCCTTGCATTTTTTACATCCGTCGGTATTTTATTATATATATTTACACCTTCGTATTGTATATTTTTCTTTCCAAAGTTGGTTCTTGGAGGGCGCGTTACTAAATAGTTAGCATTTCTCAATTTTATTTTTTGTATTTCATGTTTTTTGGTAAAGGATAAGCTAGAATTTATTTCCTTATTTAGTATTTTGCGTATTAATATGCATGTATAATATATATATGATTGTTTGACGTTCATTATTTTCGTATCTTCATATAATTTTTTACTAGGAGTTCTGAATCTATAATTAAATAAAACTTTTATGAGCTTATTTTGTACCCTTTGGATATTTTCTAAGTTGGTTTTAGCCGCTGTACCCCAAATTTCTATTAAATAGTCTATGTGTGGTTTAACTAATGAATTATAAATTATATATTGCACTTTTCGCGGAAGTTTATGTTTCAAACTATGAAGGATTCCTGTTAATGACAATAATTTATTTTTTAACCTTTCTATGTGTGGTTTCCAATTCAACTGGCTGTCCAAAACGAGACCAAGATATTTTTCCTTTATTTTCCTTTCAATTGGTTGATTATTTATTTTCAATTGTATATTATTTGGTATTCTTTTATTCTTTGCGGCAAATATTACATAGTTTGTTTTAGTGATATTAATAGTGAGCAAATTATACTTAAACCATTCGTTTAATAGATTTAAATCATTTTGTATATGAGGTGTTAATGATTCGACTGAATGACCAAAGTAGAAAAGGCTAGTATCATCGGCGTATAGAGATATATCTCCTTTTAGGCCAAGGAGACTGATGTTGTTGATATATATTAGGAACAAAAGTGGACCTAATATCGAGCCCTGCGGTACGCCATATGTAATTGTACTAGTGCCACTTTGGTACTCACCTATTTTGACTATTTGTTTACGATTTTGTAGATATGATTTAAAGATTTCAAGAGCTTTGCCCGTAATACCAATGTGTGACAATTTTTGGAGCAATAAGTTAGGGCTTATGGTTTCAAATGCTTTCTTGAGATCTATAAAGATTCCTATACCTATTTGTTTTTTATCAATTTTGTTTTTTATTTTAGTTACAAGATCTATCGTTGCTGAGAGAGTGTTTGATCTAGGTTGAAATCCGTATTGCTTTGGATAAATAAATTTTTTCAATTTTAAAAAACTTTCCAAACGTGTGTAAAGAACCTTTTCAAAAATTTTCGAAATGACTGGGAGAACAGAGATAGGTCGGTAATTACTACAGTCACTCTTGCTTCCAGATTTATATATTGGAGTCACTTTGGCAATCTTTAAGCTATCTGGAAAGATGCCTTGGTCTAGACATGAGTTAATACACTCTGTAAGTTCGGTCACAAGTAGGTTTTTTAAACATTTTATACATTTTGTAGTAATGCCATCAATTCCAGATGCAGTATTTGGGTCTAATTTGTCTATGATCTTAATCATTTCGTCAGGAGTAGCTGGAGCAATAGACTCAAGTTTCAAAGAGTCAACACTTTCTGTAATTTTCTGATATTCTTCAGTCTGTTTATATTTGTCAGGGATGAGCTGTGCTAACGAGGATCCAACATTAGAAAAATATGAGTTGAAATATTTACATATTTCGGCTTTATCTGTTATTGGTCCGGCGTCTGTTTCAATCATATCAGGTCCTTTACTTTCTTTTATTTTATTTTTGGAGAGATCATTAATAAATCTCCACATTTTGCGAGGTTTAGTCATGTTGTCCGAAAAACGTTTATAATAATATGTATTTTTCGCCGTTTGAATTGTCTTAAATACTCTAGATTTCACCGTTTCATATCGTTTTGCAAGCTCCAAGTCCGTTGTATTTGTCTTACATTTTCTGGACAGAAAATTACGGTAGTTAATTTCATGTATTATGTCCTTTTTAATCCAGTCTTGCCGGGGGGGATTAAGAATTTTAGATTTTGTAATTTTGCTTTTCAATAGAGAGGAAAGCAACTTCTCTTCAAATTTCTCATATATAGGTTTTTCATAATTTTTTGGGGTTTCTTCATAATGCTTGTATAAGTTAGGATAGTTGATTTTCGTATATTCAATTTTCTTTACAGGTTCAGTTTGATAATTTTTAATTTCTAAAAACATTTGTTTATGGTCGGACATCGAAGATTCAACGATAGTCAGATGAAAATTGTACTCTTTTAGGTTGGAGCAAACATGATCTAGTAAGGATTTCGTGGTTTTAGTTTCACGAGTGCAATATTTGTGATTAATTTTGTTTATAATTTTGTAGTTGCTTTCTTTTAAAGTGTCCTTGTAATCACGAACTGCTTGGTCTGGGTTGAGCAGGTCGAGATTGAAATCCCCGAAAACAACGGCCCTTCTCTTACTCTGTAATTGTTGTCCATATACGTCAAGGAAGTTGTTTACTTTAGTTTTATTCGGTTTATAGATTGCACCTACATCGAGAGAGAATTTTTTTACGTGCACCCAAAGGTAATGAATATCATCGATGCAATTTTCTTCTATAAAATTGTGCCTTAAGTTATCGTGGACGAAAATGGAGACACCACCTCCTCTCTTGGCTTGTCTAAAGTTAAAATAATGCGTGTATCCTGGGATTTGAAGTCTTTTTGCCTCATCTTCACTTTTAATCCAAGTCTCGGTAAGTACAATTATATGTGTTATAGTTTGAAGAGAGGTTATTACACATCTCAGTACATCTAATTTTCCCGGCGTTACGATGCTGCGAGCGTTAGCGTAAAAACACTTCAATGAATTTTTTGTAAAGGTTATATCTGAGTAGTTTGTAGTAATATGATAAGTATTTTTTTCTGAAGAGGTAGTTAGTTTTTTGGTGATGACGTTTTTGTTGCTGGTTTCTTCTCGGAAGCTACAATAATTTTAGGGGTTCCTTCAATATATTTAATTTGTAAATTTGTTTCTCCTGCAGCGACACGTTTGTCAAGTTCGTTCTTCAAATAAAGCATATATTTACGTTGGTTAGGGGTTTGGTCGGAGTATATCTTAATGTTGTCGTTTTGTAATGTACTTTTGTTGCGCAATATATATTTTGCTGTTTCCTCAGATTCAAAACATAATTTGATAGGACGGGTGCGATCGAGGATATATTTACCTAATCGAATTATTATTTCAGGCTCAGGGCAGTCCTTATAAATTTGTTTGATTATTTTGGTTATTTCTTTCTTTTCACAATCAAGCCTTTCCTTTGCAGATGTTGCCTTAGACTCGGGAACACCCACAACAATAATATTTTTTGATCGCACATTTCGCTCATAGATTTCACTAATAATTTCTTCTTGACTTGTTGATTCTTGAGAGGAACTAGTAGCAGATGTTAAATTTTTAAGTTTATTAACATCGGCTTCAAGTAGATTAACTTTTTTCTCCGTATTTTCAGTAGCGCTCGCCAGACTTGAAAGAGTACTCTTCAAATTACTATGTTCCAAAATAATATTTTCTATGGTAGAACTTATGTTACTTACTTCACTTTTTATGGCTGTGACATCTTGACGCAGTTTGTTAATGTTTTCGGTTTGATCAGTTGTTACGGAAGTTAAAACTGTCATCATTTCGGACATCTGTTGACGTAATCCTGCCAGCTCACTTCGTATGTAATCGGTATCATCAGTACATTTTCTTTTACTGCGAAGTGTTGCATGATGACTGGGTTCTGTCTCTGTCCGTATATCTGATAAATTTGGTTGAGAACTAACAAGTCTTATGCTGGAGTCACTTCCAGTCGGCGAGCGTAGTACACTCATCTTATATCCGTGTAGTCACGCGGCTGGCGCGTGTAACTTCTGTGATCGACGGAAGGAATAATCGGGGCCGAGACAACTGTCTCTTTTACTCACAGGTCGTGCGTAGCTGCGCCAATGATTTGCCGCTCACTTGTTGATTTGTAAAAAGCTGTTTTATGCAAGTCGCGTAAAGTTTATAACAGATCGTATACGAATAAGGTAATTTAATAATTTTATCTACGAGTTCTACGACGCGTCCGTCTTGTACACTCTCTTGCGCTCAACTTTTTTCACCCTTTAATGAAATAAGGAACTATCTAACCCTGATGTGTACCCAATTCGTAAAGATTATAACCTATCTAACTAATTGTTGTTTCTCGTGTTAGGAATATAACAAGCATATGAAACAACACGCCTGTGTTTCTCCGAAAAGTTAGGCAAAGGTGTGAGGTACACCTACTTTTCACCTATTGTATTTAGCTCCCATTATTTTATTTGAAGGAAAGGTGTGCGCAAGCCACTGCGACCTAAAAAGACCTATTGTAGATAGCCCCCCAAAAGTTCAAAGGTCCAAAGGCCAATCACTTGACTTTGGGGTCAAGTTACTTGATTGTACAAGGTAAGACAAGTTTCCGTACAGTTTGCGACTTATAACTGTTATGAGGGATTGCAGGGCAGTCGCAGTGGATATGAATGATTTCCCTGCCTCATTACAGAACCTACAGGCGCCAGTGCTGGCACTTCCTATTGTATGTATGTGTTTATTCATCCTACAGTGTCCAGTGAGGAGTATTAAAATCCACAGTTCGGGCGGTTAAAGCTCAACACTTTCTTAGGATAATTTAGAAACCAGACATAAGTGCTTTAGACTGTAATGTACTTAGGGACATGTGAAGTCTGTTAGTCACTTATCCAGTGTGTAGAATTTGGTTTAATCATGGGTTTTAAATAACATTGTGATTGCCTGTGGTAGATACATGTCTCAATTATTCTCTTGTTACACTACACAATACATTGTACATACTTATTATTTATAATTGTCAAACATATCACTTAGCACATTTGTTGTAAACACTATTCTTTGAATTGTTCTAATGCTCCTCAAACAAACCAAGCAAAACAAAACCAATTTAGCAACATTTTTACTCATCATAAGATCCAGCTTATGTACATGAACCAAAACCATTTGAAGTGGAAATTGAACTTCTATTTCCACTTCAAATGGTTTTGGTACCAAATAAGATATTTATTGTATGCTAATGGGTAGATACTGTAGATAGAAACTGCAATATTTAAGGAAAAGCCATTCAGAAGACAGGGTTCAAAAATCTATCAATCTGAAAACTTTAACGTAAGGCATATTATTTATACTAATTATATCAACAATTGTTCACAGATTGATACAGCAGATCCCCATCATTGTTGGTTGACATATTTAAAATGTTACATATTGCAGTAGAGATTGTAATAATTCAAGTAAGTGTGATATTTTAAAATAAAAGTTTTCTTAAATCAATTGTAATTTCTTCATGAAGTGGAAATAGAACTTCTATTTCCACTTCAAATGGTTTTGGTACCAAATAAGATATTTATTGTATGCTAATGGGTAGATAGATACTGTGATATTGAAGGAAAAAGCCATTCAGAAGACAGGGTTCAAAAATCTTTCAATCTGAAAACTTTAACGTAAGGCATATTATTTATACTAATTATATCAACAATTGTTCACAGATTGATACAGCAGATCACATCCCCATCATTGTTGGCTATTAATAAGCAATGCTTAGAACAGAGCAGATTTATAATCCCCTATTTTTGTTCAAAAATGTGTATTTGAATCGTGGTGGTCGATCACTTGTAAAAGCCTCCTGCCATGTTTGCCATTCACTGACACAAACTAGCGGGAAAGAAATATTATTTATAATGTTACATATTGCAGTAGAGATTGTATTAAATCAAGTAAGTGTGATTATTTCAATAGCTTTTAATTCTGACTCATTTTAAAAATAGAAGTTTTCTTAAATCAACTGTAGTTTCTTCATGATTCTTGAAATCCATTTTAGAAAATACATATTATGTAAATGTATCCTATGTTAACAACCTCATTACTCTTTATAGGGGTACCTTAGTGTATTGCTATCTTCTACAAACATCATCATAAAAAGTTAAAATGGCAATTATATCCTGCAGTACCTCAAAATCAATCTCTCTATTGTGTGTGTTGGAGGGTTCTATTTGATGTCTGGACTCAGGAGGAGAGGGGCTATTTAAAAAACACTCACTTCATAATAATATATATTAGAAACACTATACTACAATTTACAATATTTTAGGTTGATGTACATGACATTAGGATCTATTACTGTTCATGTCTAGAAGAGAAGTACGTCACAACCGAAGACATTCTGTTATGACGTTATTTTAAACATTCTAATATTCTAAAAACAACTCTTTACATGTGTACAAGTGTTGCCTGCCAATACTAACACCTTACACATTCAAACTCCAAGAGTGTGGAATGGAAATATAATTATGTAACATTATTCCTCAGAGTAACAGCCACATATCAACCTTGTTGGATGTTAGCTGATCAACATCATATTCTGCCCCATCAACCTCCACAAGCACCGGCTTCACTATTGAGCAAGAAGTTGGTGATGGTGTGTTATCATCCCGACTGTTTTATCAGTACAAACCTCAAGACGTGATGACTATTCAACTTGACAGAATTATATTGCCTTACTACATGCAAGCAGCCAGCACAGAAAACTGATATATTTTAACTGTAAGATAACTGTTAGGACCAGCAATAGTAAATAAAATATATCTGTTAAAGAAAGTATTTTTATTTAACACTCCTAACACATGAAATGCATTGATGAGTTTGTTGAGTTAAAGGGATGACAGCCTTAAATAACTACACGCACTCCCCCACGCTAGGCCTAGGCCTGTGATGCGGATGGCAGAAACACTGAAAACCACACAACTTAATATGAGTGACCCAGATATTTATGAGATAAATATCTGCCCCGGCCGGGATGCTCGGTTCCGCGGTTCAGGGTCACTCCACGTCACGGAGTCGACGGTGGTGGTGGATGATGAGTTAACTATAATCATCACAGAACACTATTACTCCTAGCGGAGATAATCATACGAACATCACATCAATTTAATTACTTCAATTCAATAAAACCATTACATTCTTCTTTTTTTTCTTGCCATAAAGGGATGTTCGATTCAGGTGCTTTGTATCGATATTCTGAATCGTAATACACTGTATCGATCCCATTGATTCGATACGTTTTTTTGGATTGATCCAGTATCGTATGAAGCTATCAAGTATATTTAAAAATAAAACATGTTGTCTTTTACAGCATCAAATAATACACTCAAAATAATAAAAACACGTTTACAGATACGTAGGTAATGACCTAACAGTAAATTAAATAATGGTAACTAACTACATTCAATCCATTAAGGAACAATACACTCCACCTTATTAATCCTTCCTCAAAAGTTCTCCATAAATAAATAAAAAAATATCTTAAGTAGTCCAATGTTATTTTTCACTTATAAGTGAACCTAAATTAATCTTAATAATATAAAAAGTAAAATTTCATGCAGGTGAAGCTGCGGGCAAAAGTTATTAAAATTTAAACGGGACTGACTTCTCACGGTGTACTCGCGTAACATATAATTTGCACTTTCCGCCGTTTTTGTGAAAAACGATCAAACAGTTGATTTTTTTGGAGGAGCCATAGATTTAGATATTTCAATTAGTTTATCTTGTTGGCGATTCAAGAGAGCGAAATTAAATGATCTATCGTTACAAGTAATCATGCCGAAATTAAAGGTATATTGAAATTTAAGATGCAAAGAGAAATATTTTTATTACAGTAATAATATGAACCTGTTTTTTGTAGTTAAGGAACTCTGTATCAATGTTACGAATAAATATTATGGTTAAAGTTTTTTTATCTTAAATAGAATTTAATACAAATTGGTCCGATTTTTCGATCCGATCCTCATTGTACTTGTATCGATCCACTCATAGATCGAAAACCATTGAATCGATACAAAAATCGGATGGATCGTATTACTTTGTATCGATCCACACAAGTATCGGATAGGATCGAACATCCCTATAGCCATACCTACCTCATATTAATCAAAAACATAACCTCAAATAAGTGTCAAACTCAACTGTCAAAATGTAAACTTGAAATATTTCAACAACAAAGACAAGGTGAATTATGTATCCATGTAAATTTTATAAAATATTGTCATCTTTCATCCCATATATTATCCGTTTCAAACCTCTTTCTACGTATCTGATCCATTCCCGTATTCCGTATCCTTTTTTAACTTAGTTTCCCAATCTTTTAATTTACGTCATTGGCAAAATGTAAACGCTATTGCCAAAAGAAGAAAAAAAAAAAAAGACACGGTGACTGAGCACCTTGTGAGGGATAGCGAAACTACGACAATTGCTACCAATATTGATTACTAGCTAGTTCTTTTCTTGACCGCTAGATGGATTTAGAAAGTAGGCGGAGATTACTAGTTAATTCTTTGCTTGACCGCTAGATGGATTTAGAAAGTAGGCGGATTTAATTAGTGCACCCCGCTCTCTTCAACCCCGCAAATCGGAACACCAGTTTTGTATGAAAAATGTGTATAGACCACAGAACAGATAAAGGAGGATAGAATGGAAATGTGGGCGTGACAGGCGCGCCAACAAGTATGATTAAACAATCATACTTTTTTTTTTTTTTTTTTATGGGAAAAAGATAGCAAACGAGCCTGCAGCACCACCCATCCGCTGCCGCCCATGACAACTGTGACTGACTTTGAACAAGACTCAATAAGGGACTGGGATGGTTAGTCCAATTAGTTGAGAGAGTTGATTAGAACATTAGTTGGTCAGTTCGTTAGTAGGTATGAGGACTGGGGACTGTTAGTGATAGTTAGTCCTGTTAGTTGTTGTTAGTAATAGTCCAGTTAGTACTTGTTAGTAGGAGTCTCGTTCTAAGTCAGTCACAGATGTGTTGCTACCCTTGAGGACTAAGATGGTCGCCTCTAAAGAAGTGTAACCGGAATCCACACCTTTCCAACCGGACCACAATTGCTTTAAAAACAATTATTACACGGCAGAAATGGTACTAGGTACCGTGGCGGTAGGTAGGTAGCTTGTTACTAACTAAACGTAGTTCTAGGACGACCGACCACAGTCCGGCCTTGTTTATGTATATTTAATAATACATTGGATGATATTTGCTTCTCCTATCCTACTCTTTATCCTGGAGATATGTTCTCTGGGACTTCACTTGTTTGAGGTTTATGTGTTCCTGAAATTATCACACGTTAACCTTTGATAGGTTTTGAAATCGGTTGGATTGAAACAAAAGCTAATATTTATCTTCTATCCCTTTGACGGATTTTTTTCCCTATAGGGACGTTTTTCCCTATAACGGTGAAGGACACATCTTTAGCAAACCTGCATGCCTGAGAGTTCATCATAATGTTCTCGAAGGCATGTGAAGTCTGCCAATCCGCATTTGGCCAGCGTGGTGGATTTGCCTAATCCATACCATTCCGAGAGGAGACCCGTGCCCAACAATGGAACAAAGAAAGGGTTGTGATGGTGATGATGATGATGTTGATCCCTTTGACACTGTTTAAGACCCTTTAAATTTTTCATGGATGTCTTTAAGAAATTTTTCAACAGTTTTGATAATGAATTTATGATTTAATTTTTACTACTATTATGACAACATTTTCTTGTGTCATTTCACATTCAACCGAAATCACGCGTGCATACTTTTAGTCGCTTTCGGACTGCGGTGGAGCGAAGAGCTGCACGAAAAATATACATTGCCGGTAAAGTACGCAAGTAATCCACGTGAACACATAGTTCGTGCGCAATGTATTCTGTCCTACAGAATGCGATGACGTCACGATGGTCTGTCGAGTTCGTTCGCAGCGAGATAGTGTTGTGAAAGTATAAGATAAATTTTTCGATAAGTCTTGATCTTGAGTATGTAATTAAAGTAGTTTCAGGTGTAAATACTTAATTTCAAGGAGTAGGTGTAACCTAACCTAAAATAAATACATAATATAAATTAGTACTAAATTACTTATTTAGTACTAATTTATATTATGTATTTATTTTAGGTTTCCAAAGGATCCTAATAACCAGCATTGGATAAATGTAACGGGTAGAAAATTTGGATCCCTAAAAAACAATGTACCTACCACTTTGGAACAACTTTACTCGATTTTGCGCAACTTTGTCGGAACTCAATTATTTAGCAACATTAGTTATCATCAGATTGTATTATATTCTACTGAGAAGCATATTACAGACTTTACCAAAGCTATTAAAGAAAAATAATTTAAATATAAGATTGCATTAATTTATTGTAAAAAATTCGAATACAAAAGAGTCCCCATCTTTGCTCTGCACAAGTACATTCGTCGCGCAACTGTATATATTAAAACTGTACCTGTGTATTTATTTAAGTACGTACACTCACTCTGAAACTTTTTAATAAAATAAATAATTATAATGTAATTTTTCATGTGAAGATAATAAAAAAAATGCATGTTAATAAGATGTATGGAACAGGCGCAACACCTAAAGGAAGCAAAACTCAAGTTGCATATGTTTTCAGTGTTACTTTTGAAAGAGTAATTTATGCGGAAGTAGCATTATAGGTATGTACCTACATAACTCTAAACAAGTTTCAAAATATATTTATCGATAAATATGTTTACATCTCTAGTTGGGTTACCAGTAAATAACATATAAAATTGCACGATCAATTTTCTCAAATATGCAGTAAATTTTGTTTCTTAACTTTTATTTATTAATTTTACCGCCGTTAGGCAACTTTTGGCTCAATAAAGGTTAAATAAATAAATAAATAATACAGTAAAATAAAATATACTCTATTTTACTAATCTTGTAGTGGTTCAATACCTACCGGTTACCTTACCTCCGAATACCTCCGAATACCTCAAGAATACCTCACACGGATACCTCATACCTTCGAACCAGTTACCAGTTACCTACTTTGTTAATATGAAACATACGCGGTCGTCAAAATAATGTTATAAATAGTGTAGTATGTATGAAAGAAAATGTAAATATAAATAGGTGATTTTACAAATAAATTATTCATTCGACAATCGGACAGATCACGAGTTTCATTATGAATCCTATGAAGAACCTCTAAAATCTTATTATTGCACGAAATTTGTGCAAAACACTTACTGGCAACATTAAGTGTCGACAAGGTCAAAACTTGCACAATTCTACAACTTGACGCGAGCAAAAAGTATCCTTATTGATTTGATGCTAAGGTTAGTTTTTAAAAGTTGCGATTCTCGTGCAATTTGACCAATGGCTGATGAATATTTTATGTAAAGGTAATAATAACGTGTATCTAAGTGTGGGTAACTGGCGACAGTGGTTCTGATTCAAAACTGACTCGATGGCCTTTCTAACCACCTTTATCTGTTCTGTGGTATAGACCTACTCCTCTCCCCTCTATCTCTATGTTGTCAACAGTTTGTAGTTTTACGATGTCAATGTCAATATAAAAATAATGGCTACTGTGATTCTACTGTTCTAAATTTTACATTGTAAAATTCACAGAGTACATTTTATATAACTGAAAGTAAAATTTGTAAATGGGCAGAAAACATGTGCACGTTAATTAATTACAAAAAAATTCCTCACAATTACATAACGTTATCAAATATAGGGCAAGTAAATCAAAATTAAATTAGCCTATTTTTAAGGATAAAAAATGACTTTATTCAAATTACAATCAACTTCATTTATATTACTGGAAGATGACTATAACAAAAACTTCTTACCGTTATTAATAGAATTTGTTCACGATGTTCGGTTTATTCACATGTTTTGTTACGAATACCATACTTCACTCTGGTTGAATGTGTTTAAAAATAAGAATATTAAATTCTGTGATGATACGCTGACACTAGATCAACTAGAAGAGACGGATAAAGCTGCTGTCATTATAGATTCAGTTAATCAAATGGCTATTTCATTAGGTTGGGATGTGTGTGTTCAATTTTTAAAGAAGCTTAGCTCCGAACCTACAATATCTAAACTTATTGTAATACTTCATAGAGACTGTCTCCTGCCATCCTCAAAAATTCAATCTCACTTGAATCACATGGCCAATGCAATAGTGTCCTTTGAATCTCCCAATCCTGCATTAATTAAAGTCCAGATAAAAAAGGCTGGAAAGTTCTTCAGGAGTGAAGAGATAATGTCCTATGATCAAAATACTTCAGCTTTGAATTTGAGGCCTAACGTTAAAACTGAAGTAAAAGAAGAAGTTGTTGAAAAGATATCCCCGGGTGATATTTCTACATTTAAAATTGAGGTGGATCAGTTAAATCAGCTTGAGAAACATCAGTTAAAATTGCCTTACATGAGTAAGATTAATGTAGGACAAGGAAAAGTCTATTATGAACCTGATGCAGTGGATGACTGGGATGAGGAGGACCCTGATGAAGATCTTGATATATGAAAATAAATATGTTTAATTCCCAAGTTAGTTTTTGTTTAAACATATGTGAAATCCATCCATCCTTTCAAGTTCCACTGCTGGATAAAGGCCTTCCTCAATCAACCCCACTCCTGTTCCTGTGCCTTCTGAATCCAAATGTTTCCCACGTTCATAGGTTAGACCACCTCGTCAGAGTTCAGCTTACACTCCATTCCCAGAGTTGTGGCCTCCACTTATGGAATTTCAAACCAACTTGGGTAATAGTGAATTGCTGCATGGCTAGCATGTCTGCACGTGGCCCATGCGGTCCATAAGGGTTTTTACCCCTTTATTAGCCCATATAGTACAAACCAAGAATTCTCCGCGAACAATTGTTCGCGGATTGTTGCAAAGTAGATTAATTCTTGGTTTGTAAATGGAGTTCCGCAAAGTAACGCCTGATACAATTAATTAGCCCATATAGTTCCTAAAGCCCGAAATTTAATAACATATTAACAGTCACGAATGTAATCCTGCATCATTCAAAGGACGATGGACAAAAATGTATGGAACCTGGTACCGGCACCAATCGAAATGTATGATACACCGTTGGAATGGTATTTTAGTGTAGAATAACAGTAACCAAGGCGCCAGTCCCAGTTTGCTGTCCGATCGGAGTAATCACTCCTTGAAAATTATTAATGTTTCCTATTAAGGTATTTCAATCAGGTCAATTTCTTATCCATTTCGCCATAGTATTCATGTTTATTTTTTATTATGAGGTTAAATAATAAGCGGTGACAGCCCAGTGGCTATCTAACTCTAACTAAGTACACATCGTGAGGAAACATGCATGCCTGAGGGTTCTTCATATCGTTCTCTAAGGCATGTGAAGTCTGCCAATTCGCACTTGTCCAGCGTGGAGGACTAAGGCCTAATCCCTCGCATTCTGAAAGGAGACCCAATGCTCAACAGTGGGACAAAGAAAGGGTTGTGGTGATGTGGTTAAATAAAACATTGAATTTTAATTATCATTTTATTTATTTCTTATACAATACTTTTTTTATGTATTATTACAAAAATACAAATAAAACTATTATTCATAGGTACTTATTGTACAGGACGACGCACGGTAGGTTCCTGTGCGCACATAATTTCTATTGTTTGGTACTTAGTGTTCGCTAGATAGACACAATGATTTCACTCTTCTCACACACTCGTCCTGCTTAACATGTACAATAAGTATGAACTATATTTTCATTTGTATTTAATAATATTCATAGTTGAAGTTACCGGCTTACTCACTATGTGATTTGTGAAATCACATTAGTTTCGATCTATTACGATGATCATCTTCAGGAGTGAACGCGCTCTATTAAATAATACTTAAAAAAAGTATCGTAAGTATAAGAAATAAATAAAATTCAATGTTTTATTTAACCACATCACCACAAACATTTCTTTGTCCCACTGTTGAGCACGAGTCTCCTTTTAGAATGCGAGGGATTAGGCCTTAGTCCACCACGCTGGCCAAGTGCAAATTGGAAATAGGATATTTTCAAGCTTAAAATCAAGCGCAAAAGTAATCACAATCGGTTAAAGTAAACTGGAGATATAAATCTTTAGGTATCTATTTGGAGCTAAAAACCCAGTATCTTCTGAAGCGTATATTTCAAAACGGACAGCTATTTCGGACATGCCGTCATAGTATTTTTTTATACACTTGAGAAGAGCTATCCAATGGTGCGTAATTCATATTGATTGGACATGGGTACCAAAATGGCCATCCTCCTTTGTATTCACATACGCTTGTGAGTAGTTTACTTTACATACAAAGCCATCTGTGACTGACTGGAAATGGGATTCTTGCTAACACCTAAAATACTAAACAATGGTCCCATTTTTTATCACCATCTACCATCAAGTGAGACCAATTAGTGTTCTTACAAGCAGTCTTGTACAAACATGTTACAGCCCAGTTAACATGGGCAGCAGATGGCTGGTGTTATATCACAAAGAAATAGGCCCATATATTTACTTAGGTAAGTTTGCAGTGGGTTGCAAATGTTTTGCAGTGTAGCCATGTAGTAAACAGTACATTAAATATTCACTTCTGCACACAATAAGTCATCAACACACTGCATTGCAGGATTTTGCAGTTACTCCAAAGCATTCATTAGGGTTGATGTTGCAATGAAATTCTCGGTTACAAAGAATTCACTTTTTATTAATTTTCTATGTTCTGTTACAATTTTGCGATTTTTTTTATCTGCCACGTAACTTATGAAATTATTACACATACATAATTAGCTATAGTAAAGTAGAAATCCGAGTATGTGGAAGTAAATTTATTAATGACATCATAATTACATCACCATATCTTAAACTATATAATCAAAATTACTCATACAATGATTTATTTTGGGACCTAGCAAAATAAACAAAAATCAATTACAAACAACTCATGAATCGTCGCTTGTAATATTAAAATTAAGTGATGAAATCACACTGATTAAATCAACAATATTAACAACAAAAAAAAACCAATCAATTTAAATTTTGACGCAATACGATACGATGCAAGCAAGTCTCCAGACACACAAAGCCTAGACAATTAAATTGAGAAGACCAAACATATGCAATTTGTATTGCTTACAGAATGACAACGATCGTTTCGCTAGGAAACTAAGCAAACACGTTCACGGGAACAGCACAAAAATTAGAAGCTCATCAATCAATAAAATTATAAAGCTAACAAAATACATACACAATATAAATGATTTACAACCTCACAACCTAACGAAATCCTTCCATTTCATGTACATTGTGATCAGTACTTTTAAACATCGGAGTACATAAAGTAAGGTAGATTTTGAGACGATACATATACACAGGAGGGACCGTAGACTTATTATACACTGACAATAATTATGCTGACATTTCAAGAAATAAATTTTGAACAAACAATGTCAATTGGAAACATAGTAAACAACAAATATACATTATTAAACTAAAAGAAAAAGTGTGTATTACTGTAAAATGATAAAAATACGAGTCCTGGAGGTGGGAATTTAAAATGTCATTTAAAAGATAAAGCCCTGGCAATAAAGGAAACTTCTGTGTACAATTTAATGGTATGTCGTCGCGCGGGTTCAAGTACATATTCCAGAGTTTAAAGCCAACACTGGACAATTGAGACCTTTAAGCCCCTACTACAAACTCACTATGTATAGAATATATATTCTATAGCCTTGATATCAGGCTCAAACACAAGAACATTCTCCAATTACATCTGTAAACATTACAAATTGCACGAAAAAGTTATCTCAATAACTATTAGAACAAAGTGTCCGTTTCTTACAACCTACTTAATATACAGAGCACCTAATCATATAATTTAACTTCTACAAAACGGACCTGCGTAATATTTTGTTTCAAACAAAGAATATAAAAAGGTGGTCTCTGTACAATTCAATAAAAGTTTATTTAAAATAAATAAAAAAAAGAAAAAACAAAAAATTCTTCTTGAATATTTTCATCGGGCTCGCAGTATCAGTGTATAATAAAGTCTATGGATCCATTCGGACTAGGAAGCAGCTTGACTATATTAGCGATTTAGTGATAACCCAAAAACCTTATTTGAATGTTTTAGGGGCAAATAGTATGGAATACATTATTAGAGCTACGGTGTCTCGAACACACATGATTTGAGTTCTGCAGAATAAAAACCATGCTAGCTATACGGCTTTATTTGAATACCGGGATGTGGACATATTTCAGGCCTTCCAGAGGTTAAGGCCTTTTCAAACCTAAGCAAATCTACATTAATATTAAAAAAGCGAATAAAAAATCTGAAGACTGTTTGTCTTTTTGTATGTATGACGGAATTGTTCCCCTTTAAAGGTTCTAAAAGACGTCAGCGCAGCATATGTCTATCTTTTAAGATTGACTCACTATAACCTTTTTTTATAGTAATAAAATATGAAGATATCGTATAATGTTACACCAAGGTATTAGGCGCCCTTAGACTAGGTGGACTATGCCCGGAAGACTACGGGAGGCTGTGGGAATCGAAGAGTACAATCTGGGTGTATGTACATGTATTTGCTAATGGAAGCCTATGTCCAGCAGTGTCTGACGTACGGATGGATTGCTACTACTAAGAATGAGTAGGCTACAAGTCGCGGATTACACCAGCTGTTTATATACATCCATAGAATAAAATATATGTTTCGGCTGAAAAGATATCGACCATTAGAGGCGGAACTTTCATAAAAGCCAAAAAGCTTGGATAACTGTAAAGAATTATTCGATATAAAATTAATTCAAATCTGCCTCGTTGGTCTAGTAGTCACAAGTGCGACTTCTAAGCTAGAGGTCCTCGAGACCTAAACGTACACCTACGTACGTACGTGAGACCTATACACACCACTTCCTACAACTTCGGGGAAATAAAGGCGTGATGTTATAACCATTCCATTACATAGTTAACATACATTTTGGTATACCTTGTTCTCTAGAAGTGCCACTGTCGATCGTATGTTCATATTTAATAGTTACGTGATATCTTTCGCTACCCACATCACATTCTGTATTAGGTGAGGGCGTTAACTTGCGTCGATTTTCGCCGCACAACACAACTAGGCTATACGACAATATTGCCATTTGTATGACGACACAGCTACTACACTAAAATCGAAATTGTAAAAAGTCCAGTTCATCTAAGGCTCTGCGCAAACGGGCCACCGACCACAGCCACCGGTGGCCAGCGACAGCCACTTAACATAAACTTTTTCATATTTTGTATAGACGCGCCGCACACGTGTAGCCGGTGGCGGCCACCAAAAGTTTATGTTAAGTGGCTGTCGCTGGCCACCGGTGGCTGTGGTCGGTGGCCCGTTTGCGCAGAGCCTAAGTCATTCTGCTGCGGCCACGCTTTCGACACACACGCAAGCACATTTTCGAAGAATTAGTATATTATAGTTATACTGTGTACAGATATGCGCGCATTTGTGTACGTTGAACCAAGAAGTTTGAATGCGATCAGTGTTTTTTTTTGGACGATATATTATATACGCCTTGCTCCGTGGATCTGCATGTATCAAACCGCACGCTTAGATATTTACACGCACGCACGCTTATTCATGGCGATTCTGCAGTCTTTAAATAAAATATTTATACCTAGTTGCTTTAAATTTTATTCAACTATAAAATTGATTGTGAGATAAATTGGTAAGAACCCATTGTATATTGAACCACTGGCCAAGCAGCCCTTAGCCCGAACTGTCCCTGGATGACCGATGTGAGGCCAACTCGCCCGCGCGGTTCTTAAGACTAATATCGAGTTGGCCTGCCTCAGTATCGAAATTACCTGGTTGCATTAAATTTTAGTCGACTATAAAATAGCGGATTTGTGAGACGACTTAATCCGACCCATAGTTGAACCGCTAGCCAAGCAGTCCCTAGCCCGAACTGTCCCCGGATGGCTGGTGATGCGAGGTGGAGGCCTATTCGCCCGAGAGTTCCTTCAGCCGCTCCTCCCTGGGTCGCGCGCCGCCGAATATCGAGGAGGCCTGGCTGGTGCTGGCGAGGGAGTTCACTGGCTCCTTCACTGTACGCGGCTGTAGGTTTAGCTTTGGTCGCCCGGTTGTGTCTGGAATTGATGACAAATTTTGTAACTATTTGCCATTTCTATCTAATCGTGTAGTAACACGACGACGAACGCAATTTACTACGCCTAAAAGGGCGTAAGTAAAGTAACATAATTGCATTATTTTGGTGGTGAGAATTTGTTGATTAAATCATGAAATTTAATAAAACATGTACATATGTATGACATTCGATAAATCGGCAATTCGTCAAATCAACGGTAAAAATACCTCATGATATTTTTTTAATAACTAATTTATTCAATTCATATATTATTATGTATATTTCATATACAATGCATACACATCACAACTGTTCTGGCATCATCTGAAGTATACCTAACCATCCTTCAGGAATAAACAGAATAATTAGGCAGTAACGCTAGGTTTGTTAATAGTCTAACATTTTTTTTTTAAATTGTTCTCAGTTATTATTCAAAGAGCTTTTGCTTGTTTATAAATTGCTGGCTTAAAATTAAAAAAAAAAAACAGCCATCATATACTTTCTAGATTTCAAATGAGACTATTTCGTAATGAGACTATAATAATCTGCTTTAAAAACAAAGAAACAATATAAAAACCCAATAATAAGGATTTCGTTTAAAAAAAATTTGAATGAAATTGATCAAGTTTCATTAAGGCTCCGCGCAAACGAGCCACCGACCACAGCGACAGCCACTTAACATAAACTTTTTCATATTTTGTATAGACGCGCCGCACACGTGTAGCCGGTGGCGGCCACTCGATACAGTACTCGCGGTAGCGCGCGACAGCCACCGGTGGCTGTGGTCGGTGGTCCGTTTGCGCAGAGCCTTAAACAGTAATTTTACTAACCATTGACTGTTGTATTGCAAATATGTAATTACTTTAAAATTACCAATAATTTCTATACGCACCTACAAACCATTGCAAAGTCCGAGGTACTACTGAAACTGAAGGGAGAAGCATTGCAAGGTGTTGTAAGTGTGAGCCACTACTGACCGGGTCTGGCCGGCGGCATGTCGTCAAAGTTCCTGCGCGGCGGCGCGCGCGCCTGCGGCGGCGCTGCGGGCGCGCGGCCGGCGCCGCCCATGCGGCTCCAGTCGCCGCCGCGCGCCTCCTCGGACGCGCCGCGCGCCCCGCGCTCGCCCCCGCGCTCCCCGCCGCGCTCCGCCCACCGCTCGCCGCCGCCGCCGCCGCCGCCCCGCTCGCGATCTACGTACAACATTTAATATTTTCAAAACGTGTGTTTTGATCGTCAGTACAAAAGTCAACTAGCCAGTGTCATTTTGGCAGATTTTACATGACATTAATATCTTGACACAACGCATACTGTGGCAAAATATTGTATAATGTTATCCATATTATAAATGTGAAAGTGTGTTTGTTTGTTTGTTTGTCCGGCTTTCACGTCGCAACGAAGCAATTATATGGTATGGTTTTTGTGTGTGGAGATAGAGAGGAGGGTGGAGAGTGACGTAGGCTACTTTTTACCGCGGTAAAACATCCCCATGGGAAGATATCGATGTTTTGTTAGTTGCTAGATATTTAGTTCCGGATGTTGTTAATAGATGGCATTAATTCATTTGCAAGTTCTAAATTTCGCTAACAAATTATACGTCATGTATGATAAACAACTCATTGTTAATTCCCTTTGACCACGCGGGCGGAGCCGCGCGGCTGTCCAAAACCAAAACCTAGCAAGGGACATTTTTATTCAAACACATTTTCTAAAACCAATATTTCCAAAATTTTTTGCTACGTCTATGGCAAAAACAACTGTATTTCTATCATAAACAGAATCAGAGTTATGAACATGCTTAAACCTAGCAAGCGACATTCGTACTCGGAGGTTACAAAATCAAAAAGCTAGTAAGTAACATTTCCAAGTTCAAAATCCTATCAAATACTATACATGCTAGGTTTTTGAATTTGCAAATTAACTTACTAGGCTTTTGAATTTGAAATTGGTCTTATACTAAGTTTTTAATCTTGGAATTGTCCCGTACTAGGTTTTTGATTTAAAAAACTACTGTAGTATAGTACAAGATTATCAAATCGTTTCTATAGCAAAATAATAGTAAGTCAATGTCGGTGCGCGTTATATGCGCATGAGGCGGGGAGGGGGCCACTGCTCCCGCGCCTCGGCCGCCGGCCGGCTCGACAAGTTTTGACTCGCTCAACTGAAGCCTTCGCGAAGCACCCGAGATTGCTGAGGGCAATCCGCGAATTAGTCCGAAGTATCCTCGGGGACCAAGATGGTAGTACATCTTAGGCTGCTATATTGGAACCCGGGGGGACTCACACCCCAAGCCCGTAACCTTCGGTCACTCGTTCGGGGGCAGAACGTTCACGTTGTGCTGCTGGGCGAGACCAAACTCCGTCCGAACGAGTCTTATCGGCTGCCCGGTTACTTAGTGTACCGCCGCGACGACATATCTCCCCCGCTGGCATCGCCTATCGAGGCACAGCGATAGCGGTCCGTCGCGATGTGGTGCACGAGGAACTGCCTCTCCCGGACTTCACTTGTCTGCGCTCTATAGGCGCAGCAGTGAGCATGGCCAGTCGAGAACTTAGGTTGTTTGCTGCCTACCCCGGTCCACAATTCTATCCGCGGGACGTCGATCAAATTATGTCGGGTAGGCGTGCGTCTGACGCGACCCTCGTATCCGCGGACCTCAATGCCAAACATACGGCTTGGAGTTCCCGAGTGGTCACGCCAGTAGGCCGCTGCCTATACGACGACGTGGAGGCCAAGGGGTACGAGGTGCTTGGGCCCGAAGCACCCACCCCCACTTGCACCCACCACCACATCAAACCCCCGCCATTTTCCCGACGTCCTAGACATAATTCTGTGCAAGAATATTAACTGCCCGGTTAATTTGGAGGTGCTGTATGACCTCGACACACAGCATCTTCCCATACTTATTACGCTTGGCCTTGGGGTGGAGTGCACGAGCTTCCCCCGCCAGATGCGGGTAACCGACTGGCGAGCTTACCAAGCCGCCTTGACCGACTTCCAGTATAGTGAGCTCACCACGCCGGGAGGAGGAGGAGGAGCAGGATCGCGTGGGAGACGAGGGTCGACCAGGCCAGCGAGTCCGAAGCGTTGCTCCACCACCTCAACCGAGCACTCACTCGCTCAAGGCCTGGTGTTAGCCCGCTCTATGATTGGGCGGGTGACCAGCACTTTTCAGCACAAGGCCGGGCGGATATACTTGCACAGCACTTGGAAGAGCAATTTGCTCCAAACCCCGTCGGCACCGCTGCAGCGGCTGAACACTGCGAGCTTGTGGAGGCGCGTGTAGCGGACTTCATCAGTGGCCCGACACTGAAGCCTGAGGGATTTGAGTTCATCTCGCCCTTTGAGGCTCGGAAGGTCGCTAGGCGTTTACCCAAACTGGGCACTGACTATGCTCCCCCAAAGGGCTCTAGTCAGCTGGACTAGGCTCTTCAACGGCATCCTGCGCACGATATTACAGAGAACACAAGACCGATTTTTATTGGGCAATATCCCGGACCAATTTTTATTTCAAATAATGCTCCCAATGATAGCATCTTCAAAAATAAACGTATGTTACGTGAATCCTGCGATGGAAAGTGCAAGAGAGAATGTTTACAATTTTCAGATCAGGACAGACTGGCTATTTGGGAACAGTACTGGAGTTTAATTTATTTTATTTTTCCTATCATTATGCTACTTACTAGGATGAAATGCCACATTAGGTATAAAAAATAATTAAGAATCTAATTCAGAAACCTAGTAAATGTCTTTACTAGGTCTTTAATGTTAGATCCAAAACAATACGTTTATAGAAACCAATTAAAAAACCTAGGTAGAGATGTTACTAGGTTTTTGCTATTGGTTTAATATCATACTCTTAGATGCTACCCTCGACCGTGCCTATATAAAGCCAAACGCAGCCAACAACATAACTCACTCTCTGCTCAACCGTCGAGCGGTAAGGTTGTCGGTACCTACACTGTGTGTCGGTACATACTTTTATGTAAGTACGTTCCATCTTTGATGTAGGTGATGCCAAATCTGGTACTTATCTTAACCTGAGTTCTTTTTTATTTGTTTTTCCATTCCAGTTACTAAGATAGTTGTTAAGATCAGAAGTGCGGATAAAGAACGCATTTGGCCTACTATTTCAGGAAAAACTAAATAACAAAGCAGTTTCTTACGAATTATTAAGTACTGTGTTTGTGTTGTAGCCTGTGAAGTGCTTGTTTCCGCAAATTTGAGACCGTGCCCACGAAAAACGTGAAGCAAGTGCGCCAACTACTTGGTCTCGCGGGATTTGACTTATTTGCTCACACTTATTACCTTGATACCTACGCAAACAGCCGTTGGTATCAAATAATAATGCCACGAGAAGAGCTTGTTAAAACGTCGCCTCGCTCTGGGGCTAGACGTAGCCGTCGTAGCCGTCATAGTGAATATTGACAAGACCATAGGCGTGGTTCACGATCGCCACGCGTTTGCGCCGTGTCACTCACTCACGGTCATTCACAGAACTCATTCACGGTCAGGCCATAGTAGAAATCGTTCGTGTTCGCGTCTTGACAGACTCACTCGCGTTAATGTAACGACATAACTGATTCACGTGCACATCGCAGTTGCTCGCGTTATTAATCGCGGTAAGGTTAGGCCGAGTCGGCACAAAATTGAAGCACTACTTATTCTCAGTCCGCTGGGAAGCTCGACTCTGGCATGAGGGGTTCATACCGCGTAACTAAAGTGTTACCAAGCTACCGATATGAGATTAAACTGCTTAACGGTACACGTGGTTAAACAACATAGGCCGCAGCGTAATACATGGTGCGTTGGATGGAAATGTGGTGTCCTGAAAGCTGCACCGCATTCTTTGAAAGTGAGTCGCTCCTGCTTATGTTTTATTTGTTTGCAAATGTTTCCAGGCCTTATGTGATTGTGTGTGCGTGTATACCGATCACTGTTCACAGTGAAAAGGCGGAGAACTAAGCTGACTAGTTCTTGCTGCGCACGCAACGCAAAAGCGAGCTCTGCAGCTGCTGCTGTGCTGCCTGGCGCGTTTGGGCCGTGCCCTGCAGACGTGTCCTTGACGCGTGTGGGCCCTGCCTTGCGGACGCTGCCCACGCGTCTGACCTGCTGTGGGAGGGGGCTTCTGCTCCATGGACGCGTACCGCGTATACGCCGCGGGTGCTGCTCGCAAGGCGTGTGCTGTCTGCGCGCCACGGGTGCTGCCCGGAGCGCGTGTGCTGTCTGCGCGCCACGGGTACTGCCCGGAGCGCGTGTGCTGTGCTGCGCCTCGGGTGCTGTCCCGGAAGGCGTGTGCTGTGCTGCGCCGCGGGTGCTGTCCCGGAGGGCGTGTGCCGTGTCTACGCCGCGGCTTCGGGCGGGGAGCATGGCCGCACCTTGGCGGTGCCAGGCGCTTCGCCGGGCTCTGAGGCGCACTCTTTTTCCGGCATCACGCCTGCTCGCGCTACGCTACAGCGCCCGGTACCCGAGACATCGAGCGGTCGTGCCGCTGCGCCAGCGCTATCGTCGCTGAGCGATATGAACTGGGCGCCTACTGGAAGTGATAAGCTTGGTGAGATCAAACCAATATTTCGTGTCCGATTTCGACCCGAGTGTTGATGATGTTGACATGTGATGCAGTTAAGTCAATAAAACTCTTATTTTAAACCGCTGGGCGATAGTGAATGCCTTGCTCTCGTAGGTCATTGCTTAAAGGGTGAGTCTCGCACCTGGCTTGGTCAGTGGACAAGCACTACACATACCTGGTCTAATTTCAAACAAGAATTAAAAACACTGTGCTCACGTAATGACGACATTGTGAACATTCTGCGTAAGTACCGAGTCCGACCAATTCTTCACTTTTGCAGAATAGGTCTTTGTTAAAACTGCGTATGTTTAAAAGTTTGAGTGGTAAATTGTTAACGGCAATCATTATTACTGATCGGCTAACGCAATGAACGCCAAATTAACACCTCAGTGGAGTACCGAGAGATACCGTAGTGGTATCTGGTAACGTTATGAGCACTCATGTTTATCTCAATAATGCTAGCAAGAAAAGCTACACCCGTACACAGCCGTACCGTCATAGGTTCGGTCATATGAGTGTCACTTGTCCTAAAAAATTGAAAACGGTTTCAGATACTAGTTAGTAACAAAAGTCCAACATTAACTGCGTCTAAAGTTGAGAAGAGTTTCGGGCATTCGATGGGTAGATGTTTCGCAAAGGGACGGGTAAAATCTAAAAATGAAAACGATGTTAACTTTTGTTAAAAGAATGGGTATTTCTAAAAATAGTGACATCATTACTACCGTCATAATGAGTGTACCGGTGGGTGTGTTGATTGGCAGCGGCTCGTGCGTTTCTATTACTTTACCGGTGGAGTTACACGATATTACGTTGGAGGTGGACAACTATTTTTTTAGGTTGTATTGCCACCACCACTGTTAAAGATGGTTAGTTCGATATTAAATTAACTAGGTATGTACCCGTGTACTATCGACCGTAATAATTATCACACGATTACGATTTCGTGTAATTATTAATGACTTGTTAGAAAAAGAGATTATTCGTGAATCTGAGTCAGCGTATGCCAGTCTCATTTTATTCATTAAAAAGAAAAAAGGCTCTGATAGGATGGTGGTTTGCTTATAGAGCTATTAATCAGATATCTGATAAAACAGGATAGACATCCTCTGCCGCTAATCGACGACCATTTAGGTATGGCTTTATGTGTTAGTGTACTAGATAATGGTTTCTGGTTTTCATCAGATACGTATTAGCGAGAACTCAATTCACAACTGCATTTATTACTTCTGAAAATCGCTTTGAATATTCGACGTTTCGTATGGGCTTACGAACGCACCGGTTTTTAGCTAAAAGTCATCATAAAAACTTCTAAATGTTTTATTGAAGCGGGGAAAGTTCTCGTGTACATAAATGACGTGTAGTTTTCTAGACGTAGAGATTGAGTACCGATGACTGATTGGTCATGGTCAGGTACGGCCGAGTCCTGGTAAAGTATATGCACTTGTACGTTGTTCGCCAGTTTCTTGGGCTGGCTTTCGCCGTGATATTGCTGGCTATGCCTCTATGACAGCAAGCATAGAAAGGCTGCTGAAGAAGTGTGAACCTTTTAAGTGGGGCTCTGAGCAGGATGCTGCTCGCGACTGTATTATTAATTGCCTAACTATTGAACCTGTTTTAGCAATATTTGATACCCAGTTGCCTATGGAGCTTTATAGTGCTAGTGCTATCGGATTTGGTGCTAACTCTGAGAAGGCAACGAGCTTCTGAGCCTATCAGGATGCTTATGTTAATGAGGACCGAAGGGAGCCACTTACGGTTGCTGTTGGTGACTTCGTGGTTGTCCGAGCGCTGCCACACCATCGTTATGACCTAGAGTTACTCGCTGGGTCTTATGGCAAGAAGACCCAAGCCGCCGCCGAACACATGATGTTTTGGCGTGGCGAGTGGACGCCGGACACGTGCTCAGCTTTCTTTGAGAGTGGTTATGAGCATGCTAACGTTTGGGCCTCTGCTCTGTTCCGCGGTCATGGTGGAGATATGCAGAACTTTTGGGCCTCTGTCTCAATGACGCGATGTATCACAAATTCATAGTAAGCATAACCTTTGGGCCTCTACTATGTAAGACATGCAGAACTTTTGGGCCTCTGTCTCAATGACGCGATGTATCACAAATTCATAGTAAGCATAACCTTTGGGCCTCTACTATGCAAGACATGCAGAACTTTTGGGCCTCTGTCTCAATGACGCGATGTATCACAAATTCATAGTAAGCATAACCTTTGGGCCTCTACTATGTAAGACATGCAGAACTTTTGGGCCTCTGTTTCAATGACGCGATGTATCACAAATTCATAGTAAGCATAACCTTTGGGCCTCTACTATGCAAGACATGCAAACGTTTGGGCCTCTGTCGATAACAATGTATGGCGTTTGATGGTAGTCCGGAATGCTATCATTCGCAATGCCTTGTATTTTTATTGTTCATATGTTGTGTATATTTGTGATATGTCATCCATGAGTCTGAAGCTAAGTGTTCTTTTTATTTTGTTAGTCTTTCTCATTTTATGTTTTCGGCTTACATAGCTACTAGGACCTTTATTATCGGGCACTTGAGTGCACGCTTGCGCCCGTGGTACTGGTTCTTATGTTTCAGTTCAACTATTATTGCTGTACATTATAGTCCGAAACTTCATATTGTTTTCATTTAGCTTCTGACTACACAGTATTGTAGGTACTACCTATGATGTCTTATGTGTTATCTTGTGATGGTTTACGAGTAAACATCGATGACGGCCAGTTCACAAGAGATGGTTACGAATGATGGAAATAGTGGGAATACCCGTGTCTGCTCATGGTGCAGTCGGGTGGGTGATTGGTCACCATGTTTCCCTTTCTGCACAAGATGCATCGTCGGTCGGGCGCACGTGATGCGTCATGTTTAAGGTGCGATAGCCGTTCGCGGTACCCTCGCCGTATCTGCCAGTGCTCCTGAAGAAGCAAGTGCAGCCGAGGACGGCGCACGGTCAGGAGAGGCCGTCTTAGATGCTACCCTCGACCGTGCCTATATAAAGCCAAACGCAGCCAACAACATAACTCACTCTCTGCTCAACCGTCGAGCGGTAAGGTTGTCGGTACCTACACTGTGTGTCGGTACATACTTTTATGTAAGTACGTTCCATCTTTGATGTAGGTGATGCCAAATCTGGTACTTATCTTAACCTGAGTTCTTTTTTATTTGTTTTTCCATTCCAGTTACTAAGATAGTTGTTAAGAATACATATCTTGAAGTATCCAAAACAGTCATTAGTAGGGCACATAAAAATTGTCTAAATGCACTTATGTGCAATTTTACTATTCCACAAAGTAAAACAACTTATTATTCTTCATATGGAAACAAGACAAGCATAAAAAAGGAATTCTTTGCTAAATGGCAGAAGAAAATGTTTCAGGTCTTCTCCTGTATAATTAAGTCAGATGTACTTGCTAGGCTTTGGTTTTGGACAGCCGCGCGGGTAAAAGCTAGTTTCAAATATAAATGTTATTACAAATCTTTATTCTGCTTAACTGAAAAAAGTAAAAATTCTACAAAGGTAAACTAATTGAGATTAGTTTACTTATTTTACTGCCAAAATGACACTTTGGCTAGTTGACTTTTGTACAGACAACATCACACCCACAATTCTTAATGGATTAATCAATTAGATGAAAACGAATGTCAAACCGATTGGATGTCTCCCATTCGGATGGTGGGCTCTAGCAGATCTAGTTTTATTAAGCAACTTCTGAGAAAAGAAGGTTCTCAATTCCACTGAATGGTTTTTTTTAATTTTACTGTTCAACACTGATTTGGCCACTAACCCCTACACTACACCAATGCGCACACTGCGTGGTATACTCTAGACCTCTCGCCAACTTATCTGTGGGGGAGACGCGTACCCAGCAGTGGGACGTCTATGGGTAGAACTCTAGCGATAGATGTTCTTGGTTTGTTGACATTTTATTACCATTTAAATTCATGTCATATGAATCTTATGAATGAAGAAATATGAATTGTATAATTTATTTGGTAGATACGTACCGCGTCCCCCGCCACCGCCACCGCCATCTCTCCTGAAACCACCGCCGCCGCCGCCGCCGCCGCCGCCGCCACCGCCTCCACCGCGACCGCCGCCGCCGTCACGTCGTCGGTCGAAACCGCCTCCTCTGTATTGCAGATTACACAGATACACATTATTATTCTACAATTTGCTCATATTCATTTACAAAACAATAATTATCATCCGCTCGGTTGACTTATGGAAACATTGTTAGGCTTAAGAGGACTCTCGTGCTTAAGTGCGAAATTAAGGCTGTGCTTGTGATTAAAAAGACACATGCTGCATGTTCAGAACTAGTACACGACAATGATGCCCATGGGACTAACTTTGCCATACATATTATTTTTAAATAAGGAACAGTGATAAGTATGCAACGGAGATCAAGAATGTACATGGGCGATACATAGGTTGTAAAGATCTTTTTTTTTAAATAAAAAAGTATCTGTATAAAAAATATGCATCAGCATGTTTACTTTTTGTATGCTTTTAAAAGAAAGGATAAGGTCAATATGCACCTGTCATTTCTTTTTTCTTCAGCCACGTCGATTTTTACAAAATTGCCGTCTACATTTAGAACTCCATTCATATCAATTGCCTTTATCAAATCTTCTAGATATTCAAATTCCACGTAGCAGAATCCTTTGAATTTGTCAGTTTCTCTATCCATTACCAGCCTCACATTTTTTATTGCTAGGTCCTGAAATAGAAGAAAGTTACACATTAAACATTATACTTTTGCCCAAATAAGGCACATAGTCTTTAGATTACTCTAACAGTCTTTCACAAGTCCAATGTGAATAATTCATTTTTAGTTTAGTTCAACAATACCAACAGGTAACATATAAAATCAAATACAAATGTTGTTTGCGTGAATATATAATGCTACATTTATTTACTAACAAACTGAGACAAAAGTTTTAAAACAGTTATAAGTTCAACCATGCAAACTAGTAATTAAGTAACAAATCTTCAAAGTGTTATCTTAAAATTACAATCGTTCATTTCTTCATTCCTGCCACTTAAAAATGAAAAAATATAAATAACTGCTGCTGCAACCCTTCGACGAACCACTGCCGGGAATGATTCTCCCCACAGCCAATTCTACAGGAGATCTAGAGCATACTCCACCACGCTGCTCCAATGCATATTGGTGGAGTGGAGTGGAGTGGCAATAAATTAACCTGCCACTTAGAAATGAAAGAATGAATAACGAAGAATGTTAGTTTAAAGCTTAACATATAACATACTAGCGGACGTCCGAAGCTTCGCTAGTGTGGAATTAGAGATAATAATAGACTCTTCTTAATGCGTTAAATTTAGCTCCACAAATTTGTAATGAATCTGTAAATGTGTTATCCCCTATGTTTATTTTACGGGTAACATTTTTACTAACTTTGAATGCCATATTTATTTATATCTAATAAAACATAATTTTATGCTTCTAGTTCTGAAAATGACAATTCTTTCATACAACCTTTCAACCAAGTGTTGTAAAGGGTTGAAAATGGGGATCCCATTGGGGATTTCAACCCTTTACAACACTTTTTTTTTTCAAATAAAAAGAAGCCTTTCTCAGGCTCTAGACTATCAGTGTACCAAATTTCATTTAAATTGGTTCAGTAGTTGGCGTGAAAGTGAGACAGACAGACGGTTACATTCACATTTATAATATTAGTATGGATTGTCCATGTACTTACTGATTTCATGGCTGGAGTGTGGTACACACTCAGAAATCAGTAAGTACAGTGTGGTACACACTCCAGCCATGAAATTACCTTTTCAGGCAATAATTTTGCAACTTTTGAACAGGCACTGCAGCATTGTAAAAGTCTTTACATTGGCTGTGTTTCAATCAAACAAAACAAAATAAGAACTCATGTCTCAAATGAGCTGTTATTTACTGAAATTTACTTTTTTTGAGCCCATCCATCAGCCTTTTAGGGTCCACTGCTGACATAGGTCTCCCTCTCCTTACATCTCCATACTCCTCCTCCCCCCTTTTTGAGCCCACCTGATATCTATTGGTATTGTTGATCGAAGATTTTTAATAAATTTATGGTAAAAATTTATTTTCAATAACAGACATTAAAAAATGTATTACTAGCTCTATAGCTAGGGGCATGTCAAATCTTTTTCTGTAGTTTTCTGTGTTGTCTTACTTATTACATACCTTTTACTGCATAGTTTAAGATCTTGATTTGCTAATTGTAAATAATGTTGTTGATGAGTCCACAAAAGAGAAGTAACTGTGAAGTAAACACCTAGTACATAACGCAACAATTACTCTTAAAATGACATAATCTCTGGCAGTAGGCAATGGATTATGCAAATGTGAGTGATAAGACCTTACACAAAGTTTAGATACATAAAAACTTAATTGATAAAAAATATTTAATTTTACAGAACAACTCAAATAAGCATAGGTATGTACATAAAGAAATAAAAACTAAGTTTTGTTGCAATTTGTATTTGCAAATTTAGAAGGTAGGACTCGGAATCTGTACGTTGGTTCCCATAAAAAGTATTATGAAAATTTACTTACAGGAAAAATCCTATTGATATCGCCTTGAATGATGCCCGAAGGTAAATTGCCGACATACGCTTTATAGGGCGGCTCAGTTGGTAGAGGGCGGCCGCCTGCGGTCCGCCTACCGCCTCCGAAGTCCCTGTAGACATCATGATAACCATCCAATGTTATAACCTCTAAAAACTTTTACACTCACTGATCACTCAAATATTATATTTAAATTTTATTACATGGAGCCGGACAACGATGTACAAACTGATATATATCCACACGTTTTGTTAAATTACTGCTTTCTTTAAACGTTACCCTAAAGTCACAGCAAACGGAATATAGAACTGGAGCTTAAAATTTTACTCCAAGATAAATTAACACCTTATAAGACTTCTAAATAGAATCATTAATCGGAAAATATCGCTCTGAAACGGTAATATTGCAATAAATACCTCGGATGACCATCGTCGAATCCACTGCGACCTGCCATGTTTAGAAACCACAGCACAGAATAAATACAAAATGGAAAAGTAATTGCGCGCGCATGAAGCGGCCTACAAGCCACAGACTGCACAGACTGAATTGATAAAATATAGCATTTGTATTTGATTGTACTATTCTTTATGTGTATTGAGGGAGGACTATGTATGTCCAGCAGTGGACCCAAAAAGGCTGATGGATGGATGGATGGATGATTGTATGTGTAAAGAAAATTAAGAAAAGTCTTCGAAAATTCATTCTCCACGGCTTGGAAAAAGACAGGCAACTACGACAAGGTAGACAGACGAGAAGGAAACTCTCAATGAGGCTGGCATGGTCATCCAGGATGTACCAAAGCCTTGATAAAATAAAGATTTAAAAAAAAAAGGTCAGTGGCGGGTAATCTGCCACCACTCAGTTTAATTTTCAAAAATATATACAAAATAACAAAAACCCAATTATTTATCACTAAAAAGTATTAATTATAATTAGTTATTTCCAAGCGTCTAAATAGCGTTTCATACATAAAATTATGTGGCGGCAAATGAGTGAGAATAAAGACTTAATATCCATTTTTTTTTTAGCAATTGCGTTTACTTTTTGCCAATGACGTAAATTAAAAGATTGGGAAACTAAGTTAATAAAGGATACGAAACACGGGAAAGGATCAGGTAAGTAGGAAGAAACGGAGAATAACAATTTCATTTTAACATTTAAACATAATATCCATTGATAACAGAACAGAACTAAAGTTAATATCTCTATACTATACAGTCAATCTGGGTAACTTTGGCCGTAGTTATCACAAACTAGCTAGAGATGGTAGTTATAACTTTGGCCCAAAATTATATTTCCGATTATTATTATTTTTTACAGATTGCCATAATTGATAAAAATATAATTTTAGAAATAAAAGATAGAAGGTATCTTCGTAAACGTATTTCACCCGCCGAAATGTGTCATTTGTCAATGACAAAATTCAAAAGTTGCCTTTTTCGTGAGTGCAAGACGGTACTTTTCTCAGTGTTAAAAAGTAGCATTCAGCGCTGTTCATATTAGGTTTTGAGTGGTAAGTTGCAATGTATTGTGTTACCAACCTGTCTGCCTATCATTTAATAAATTTTTTGCAATATTTAATACAGTATTTTTTCTAGAAACATCTAAAATATTTCGAAACTACTTTGGAGTTACTAATTCAGGGTAACATTGGCCCGGGATAAGGTTACACTAATATTTTTCTATCATACTAATATGTTGCCAGATTTTGGAAAATGTGTCGAATTGTTGCCAGATTTTGGAAAATGTGTCGAATTTGATATACAGGGTTACAGGTTAAGTCGACCTATTCCCGTTAAGGGCGTGTAGTTTACATCGCTTCTGACTGATTTGACTATAAAACACCCTATCCTAAATCTAACCGTTTTCGAGATATTTGAATTTAATTGTTTTTTTTTTAAAATGCCCGAATTTCGGCTATTAGCTTAGATATTTTGAAATGTGTAAGTCTTATTATTACTATTATTTGATTTTTACATGTAAAATAAGATGCTTTACTACCTCAATAACCAATATTGTACGTAAAATTAATAAATAAGTCATTGTAGATGATTGAAACTCATACAAACTAATAAAAATTTAGCAAATTTATTTTTCTATCAATAAAATCTTAAAAACATTATGATCCCCGTTTTGCAGATGTACTTAAAAATATCTACGTTTCATCAGCTATCCAACGAGGTATATCAATCTAGGGTTATAATAAACATTCATACATAGATACATAGATTAACTCTTTATTGTACACCAAGACATACAGGAACAGTTACATCGAATAAGGATTAAATGCTACATACAATAGGTGGCCTTATCGCTAACTAGCGATTTCTTCCAGGCAACCTTGGGCTGAGGAGTTAGAGAAAGAGTCTAAATATGGTAGGGTGCACAAAAATAGATTAGGAAATATATAGAAAGAAATAAAGACAGGAAAGCAAGAAAAAACTTAGTTTCATTGGCTACAGGGAAGGCAAACAAAAGTTAAATAAAACGATAGTAAGTACAAGATACTACATTTATTAAACTTTAAAGTTCCAACAAAACATCTTAAAGTCTAAATTTCATGCTTGACATGCCCGCCTCTGTTTTGCACACATCTTCGCATTATTTTACGAAGTCCAATTTTTACTACACCAGTAGTTCTTTCCATTTTACTTCTCATTTCATTCGCCGCATTAATTATCCTGTCTCTCAATACAGTCGTCAGTTGAACTGACGAAATTGGGTTGAGCTCACTGTACACGAGACTCTTCATGTGCCCCCACACATAAAAATTCATGGGGGTTAGGTCCGGACTTCTGGCTGGCCAGGTTAAAAGTCCACCTCGTCCGATCCATTTGTTTGGATACTTTGTGTCCAGCCATTCTCTGACACTTCTAAAATGTGCAGGGCAGCTATCATGCTGAAACCATATGTCTCGAATCAGACTGAGTGGCAAATCATCTAGTAGGTCACTTAGGTCTCACAGGAAATTTTCGTAGTATTCTACATTTAAAGTGGACTTCGTAAAAGAATGCGAAGATGTATGCAAAACAGAGGCGGACATGTCGAGCATGAAATTTAGATTTTAAGATGTTTTGTTGGAGCTTTAAAGTTTAATAAATGTAGTATCTTGTACTCACTGTCGTTTTATTTAACTTTTGTTTGCCTTCCCTGTAGCCAATGAAACTAAGTTTTTTCTATGAATGTTTATTATAACCCTAGATTGATATACCTCGTTGGATAGCTGATGAAACGTAGATATTTTAAGTACATCTGCAAAACGGGGATCATAATGTTTTTTTAAGATTTTATTGATAGAAAAATAAATTTTCTAAATTTTTATTAGTTTGTATGAGTTTCAATCATCTACAATGACTTATTTATTAATTTTACGTACAATATTGGTTATTGAGGTAGTAAAGCATCTTATTTTACATGTAAAAATCAAATAATACAATACAATACAATACAATATCATTTATTGCACCAGAAAAAGAATACAGGAGAACACAGTAAAGAAAAGAAGTTTTGCAAAAGGCTGTCTTATTGCTTTGAGCAATTTCTTCCAGACAGCCTGGCAAACAAGAGAGGATACAAGTATAAAATAAAACGGTAGGGTGCACAAACAAAGACAGGTAAACAAATAACAATAATTACAAACATCAACATAATACTAAAGGAACAAGAATTTGACATATAAAATATAGAGCAATATATATATAGAACATGACATATATAACAACAACAGGAACCACTGAATACAAAGACTAAAATTACTACTAGACATGAGAAAAATTTAAAGTGACATATAATATAATTTTATTTGGCTTTTAAAGGAATGCAGGGACGGGGCACTTCTGATGGATAGAGGCAAGGAATTCCAAAGTTTCATAGAAAGGACAGAGAAGGATTTCTGGTAGAAGGAAGTTGAGTGGGCAGGACAACTAAGGGCAAGGCTGTTTTTGGACCGAAGGGGGCGATCATGAGAAGACCCCAGATATTCAAAACGCTCTTTCAAATAGGAGGGACTAGAGGGATTGAACAAGATACAGTAGAGAGCAGAAAGAATATGGGTATTCCTGCGAAGTCGGATTGGGAGCCACTTGAGTTTACGGCGAAATTCGGAGACATGGTCATATTTTCGAAGTCCAAATATGAACCTTATACAGAGATTTTGAAGTCTCTCAAGTTTATTTAGTTGCTCCTCAGTTAAGTCGGGGTAACATATGTCAGCATAATCAAGGATGGGGTGCATTAAAGATTGTGCCAGCGCAATTTTAGTGGCAATGGGTAGGAAGTTTCTCAACCGTCGTAAAGCTTGACATGTCCCATACATCTTACGGCATACAGAATTAATTTGCGGGGTCCAAGAAAGACTCGAATCTATTGTTATTCCTAAATTTTTAACCGTGTCACTATATGGGATTTTGGTGCCGTTAAAGATTACGGGATTCAATTGAGCTTTATTTAATTTTGATATCAATTTGGAACTTCCAATAACTATAGCTTGGCATTTAACAGGGTTAACAGTTAAGCCATAAAATCGACTCCAGTCGTTAATACGATTGAGATCTTTGTTAATCATATCTATACCTTTAGGAAGATCCTCCAAGCTGGTTTGTGTGTATATTTGGAGATCATCTGCATATAAGTGAAAGAGAGAAGATATATAAGGAGTAATAGTGTTGATGAAAATTGAAAATAGAAGAGGAGATAGCACGCCACCTTGTGGGACACCAACCTTAGTATCAAGCCACGATGAAACTTTGTCTTGAAGCTTAATACGCTGCCGGCGATCACACAAGTAACTATGAAACCAAGCAATTGAGGTAGGAGATATGTTAAGGGAACGAAGTACGCCTATGAGTATATCATAATCTACAGTATTAAAAGCATTGCTGAAATCCAGCAATACTAGAATAGTAACTCTCCGATTATCCATGCCAGCGCGAATATCATCCGTTATTTTTAGCAATGCCGTAGTCGTACTATGAGCTGGCCTAAAACCGGATTGTAAGGGGTTTAGGATGTTATGGAAGGAGAAAAATGAGTATATTTGCTGGTGGACAAGTCGCTCAAGGATTTTGGAGAGAAAAGGAAGGATGGAAATAGGTCGGTACTCAGAGAAATACTTAGGATTAATTTTTTTGGGTACTGGGATGATCTGAGCGTCTTTCCATTGCGAAGGAAAGGCATTTGTAAAAATAGAAAAATTCAAAATATGGGTAATAATTGGCAATAAAAGATCTAGAAGAGGGATTATCATTTTACGGCTCACTTCGTCACTTCCAACAGCGTTTGACTTGATGGACAGTATAATTCTCCTAACATCACTATCCGCAAAATGCTTAAAAGAAAAAGCTGGAAAGTCAGGAGTGGGTAATAACGAAAGTTGATTGAGCGTAGCTAGCTTGGCATTATTATCTATGCAGGATGAAGAGGAGAAGTGTTGATTGAGTGAATTTAAATCTATGTTGCTTGGAATATTATTTGTGCTTGTTTTACCAACCCCTAAAGACTTTAAGAATTTCCAAACTCGTTTTGGATCTTCATTTTCAACTGATTTGTGAATATGGCGACGCTGTAAATCCCTACACATCTTGTTGCAGTGATTCCGTTGCATTCTGTACTTTTCCCTGATTTTGCTGTCGTCTGGGTTTGCCTTGAACTTGGATTTCGCCTTATTTTTCTTAGCTAATTTATTTTTAATAATAATAGTAATAATAAGACTTACACATTTCAAAATATCTAAGCTTATAACCGAAAATCGGGCATTTTTTAAAAAAACAATTAAATTCAAATATCTCGAAAACGGTTAGATTTAGGATAGGGTGTTTTATAGTCAAATCAGTCAGAAACGATGTAAACTACACGCCCTTAACGGGAATAGGTCGACTTAACCTGTAACCCTGTATGTATAAATATGTATGTAGTACATTCGATATCGTGAAAAAATCTTTTTGTCCATACAGAAAAAGTTAACATGCCTCAGGACGAATCTCTCTAATGACAAAGGCTACAGATTGTTGGATTTGGCCAACGAATCGACCAGAAATAGTGCTATTATCAATTAACAATAATCATAAGTCTTAGATGAATCGTAAATAACTCGAAAAGGCAGTTATTTTGAGATAAATGATGATTTTTGGCGATGGAATGGGATGATTAGAAAGGATGACTTTACAGCATTTTTTGATAATTAAGTAGTTACTTTTCGGTCAAAATTTTATTTTTTAACAATTATTTAGATATTTTGAAGGGCCATAACAGCCTGATTTCCTATCAATAACAAATAATAAAAGATTTAATAAAAAGATATGTTTCATAGGGTAACATTTTATTTCATACAAATTTTCCTCACAAACCATAGACTAAGGTACAAAAAATATTGACTTTGGATGTAGACTATATATTTTTCTGCTAGTATTTAGTGGTCAATGCTACCTAGTTCACTTATTTTGCGAGAAATCATAAAAAACATGCACCAGGCCAGGCCTGGGTCAATTTTACCCCAACTCTAATTATAACTTTGACCCATCGGTTTTATTACTTTCTCATTTCTTTTTTCTAAGAAACTATCATTATATTGCTAGGTTTATAGAATCAGTGGCTCTCAAAGCCATCAAAAAGTCTTCTTGGATGAGTCTTCCGCACTAATTTAAACATTTATTGCATTTTAATTCCGAAAAGTGGGCCAATGTTACCTCGGTTGACTGTATTATGACAACCTTGCAAAATTAAGACCACAGATTAATATATTAAGGCCATATATACGTACCTACATCTCTACCTAGTATGTATTCTTTGTATATATACTTTTGTAGTCTGTGTTCAATTCAAGAGATTTGCCGATTGATAATATTTATTCTGTATCTGTAGTGATTTCTGCCCCTCTAAATTACTATACTCTATGTGATTTGCACTAGCTAGCTACTAATATATTAATCATCTGTGATACGTAGTATCTCTATTTCTAGTTAGTTTGTTATCTGTGATTTGCACAGAGTAGAGTATTACATTGATTCATAGCTATATACTAATCTGTGCATTGATTGATTGTCATTGATATGTAGGTACTATCCCATCCCATGTGGGTTGTAATTTTTAGTTTTTTTCAGCAATTAAAACAATTTAAAGTGTAATCATGGAAGACGAAATCATTAAGGAATCGCTCAATAATGTTACATCATCTTTATTCGAAGCGTTCGATTTACTGCGTTCTCCTATAGATGATGTAAAGTCAACCGGCGGCGCCAAAATAATTGCACAGCTTCATGGCAATGAGGTTAGTTTTTATGCAAATTTACTTCAAGACAAAATGTTTTATGCCTTATGAAACGTTGCTAAAGACCAGTGACCTCTCACTCCAGAGGGTCTGTGTCCAAATTCCATCGGGACGCACCTAGGCATTTGCTAGGAAATGGTAGGTATGCTTGTATATTTTACTAACCACCAGATCTAGTAAAATGTAACGGCAAAAAATTTCACTATACTGCCAAAAATAATAATTTATCGCTACATTTTAACAAAGAAAATCCCCATTATAACGAGAAATTAGAACTAAAAATGTTATACTTGTGATCCTACTTAGAGCAACCAACTCCTAATTCATCATCACAACCCATTCTTTGTCCCACTGCTGGGCACGGGTCTCCTCTCAGAATTGAAAAGCGTTATGTGTATTCTTCAAAGTAAGTTGGAAGACAGACAGATATGTAGATGGACAAGGACAGTGATGACATTATGGTTCTTTTCTTTACCTTTTGAGATACGGGAATGAATTGAATGGGAATTAATAGTTTCTGAGATCAATTTTAAAGTTTGAGGTTATGAAATCATTATTTTCAATGATTATATCATGATTTGGGGTTGCTAGTTGCTATATAAAAGAATACTAGTTATCCCTTTGCATATCCAACCCCCACCTGTTAGACACGAATTGCGTTTTTATATATAATTTCCAGAGTCATTAAAGATAATTTTTACCTAATATTACAGACAGATATAAGAAGACTGTCAGAGATGTCGACAGAACCCCGCTGTGAGGGGTTCCTATTTTCTGTGTAAATTTAAATTTTAAGCCTAACCTGAACCTAACCTAATTTAATACGTCTGTTTGTCACAAAGGTCGACGGAACCCTGCTTCGTGGCATCCCGTTTTTTGCGTCCATAATCATAGCAAACCTGAACCTAACATAACAAAATGGGGGGTTGATTGTGTCCTTTTTTAATTTCTGTAATGGTGACCGCTAGTTGAAAAGCTAGGTCATGGAATTGTTGTGTGAATGTATTTGTTAAGTGCTTCAGAGGGTACGTTACGTTATGCCATTGGTCCTGTTCCACTAACTCCTCCACCAATCCTCATTGGAGAAGTGTGGTGGAATATGCTCTGGACCTCCCACAGCTGTGTCTGTGGGGGAAACCTGTGTCCATCAGTGGGATGTCTATGGATGCAGCAGTACAATTTACAGTGCAGTCATGACTAAAATAACTAGAATCATTGTAATTTTTTGTTGATTGGTATATATTTTTGGTAACCAAATTTTATGGTCACAAAGTTCTTTTTGGTGGTAATTTACATTTTTATCCCCTATTTAAATTCACCTGCTATAACTAGGGTTGTCATTTCTTAAAATACAGAAGCAAGTCCAGCTGTATTAGGACATTTGTACCTCCAGCTGAGCTTGCTTGGGAGCTCCAGCCTTTTCTTCTTTAATAGCAAAACACACCTTAATTCAAGCATCAAAAGCCAAACTTGTAGGCAGAGGTGTGTAGTACAATCACATTTATAAATTTTGTTTAGGTCCCATTAAAATCTTGAAAAAGTATAAGATAATATATCACACAGAAAATGAAAAAAAAAAAAAACATGTCTAGCTTAAGCCGGACAGATGGCAACCCTAGCAACACAACCTAACAAAAACATCAATAAGAAACCTGCATGTCTGAGAGTTCTGTTCTCGAAGGTATGCAATGTCTGCCAATAATCTGCTGTCTATCTATATACATGTCTGTCTATATTGTGCAACTGTCTGCCAATATAGACATCACCTTTTAATATTCTACATTTGTTTTACCAGTGATAATTTGTGACATCAATTCAATATCAAGTATTTCAAATTATTTGATATTTGATTATACTAATAAATATATCTTCATTGCAGAACGAAAAGGATATTCAATATTCTCTGAAGAGATTGGTGCGCAGTTTAGGAGCTAACACTCCTGAACTAAGGACAGGTTATTTTGCAACCCTAGTGAATTTATTATCCAAGTTTGATCAAATAACTGTTACTCAGTTGTTGGATCTAATTAAGAAGGAACTGCATCCTTCTGGTGGTTCAAAAAGTGTAAGTATTTATGCTTCCAAGTGGTTTGATTTGAACCCTCATCATGGTAGCCATGAATTAATAAACGATTACACACTCACACTAAGTCACCTCCTGTGACTAAGAATATGCCTATTTAGGCCTCTGTCGTAGTAGCTGGACACAGAAAACAACACAGTCCGTGGACATCCTTAACCCAAGTACAAAATATCTGATCTGACTAGGATTCAAACCTAGTACCAGTGATATCAACAGGTATCGTATGAATGCAACCATGAGTTATCTGTCTTAATGATATCTATCCTTACTAATAAAAGAGAGTATTTGTTGATTTGTTCTACTCCTCTTCAAGGGAATGATGGATGAAGTGCATTCTTGCACACATATAATATGCAGCATGGAGATTGACAGACTACTTTTTATCACGAAAAATTGCAAGGTTCCCGTAAAATGGATAAAAAACTGTTACAATCGTTGATTTTGGATGGAAAAGATTAAAAAATCAATTCATATCTAAGCTAAATTTAATTTGATTTCGTGTAGCTTGCTTTTGAAAAATGTTATCACTTGTTACAAATTATGTCATAATTTCTTTTGTATATATTTTTTTTACATTTCTACATATTTTAGATAAATTAACATTTACTTTACAAAACAAAGTAACAATGTATTTGAATTGTAATGTATTTTAAGTTACACTAAAAAATTTGGTTATCCCGTAAGGTTGGTGAAGTGTTGGTTTAATAATAATAAATACATCTAATTTACAGGAAGTAGGAGATGTGTATCTTGGCCAAATCATAGTTTGCGGTGCCATTTTTCGCTCTGGATTAATGTTAAAGTGTCAAGAAGAAGAGCAAAAAGAGATAATACAGCTACTTCATAATGCAAGCAATAAGAAGTCCTATCTGAGTACAGTGGCATATCTTATTTTGATAGACTTTATGAATGGAGTAAGTTTATGTTTTAACTAAGAATAATTATATTCTATGTGGATAGTTGTGGAGCAATTTTTACTAAATAAATCTTTATATTTTAAAGTCAAGTCAAAGTCAAATAATTTATTTTGTTAGGAGGTGATAGGACACCCCTAACGACTTTCGTTCGTGTCGTTTCGTTAGGTAACTACATACTACAAGGAAATGTGATATAATGCTATTCTACATTGATATTTAACATATTATTCTACATAAATATTTTTTTTACGAATAAACACTCTCATTGGATGAATAGCTAATCCTACAATAATGATATCTTTATACTAATGCAGACATCTAATGTACATACTACTTTTTTTTATCTTTATTGCTTATATTAAAGTTATGTACACTATAGGGTTAATAAAATATATACAAATATGCACCAAATTTATTAGCACACACTTTAATCTTTAATCCGTATTCTTAAAGCTTGATGAGGAGCAGTTTTCATCCATCATATGGACCAATATTAAACAAGAATTTAAGAAAGACCTCAAAGAATACACATTGGATTCTCTTTACTTACTTCTAATAGCCAATAAGAAGTTCACTGCAAAGGTTAAAATAAGAAAGCTGATCGGCACTCCGGAAATATTGTGTGAAGATAACATACCTGACATCTGTGAAAAACTTATGGTAAGCTAAGCTATGTTACACTACACTCCATTAAGAGTTTGCTACAACACAGCTCTCTTCTAAGAACCATATATCTGGAGCACTCCACCATTTCCCAGTTTGGATTGGTGGAGGGGTTAGTGGGTAATTAGTTAGCCGGTAACCCCTCCACACCCGATTGTTAGAACTTTTAAGGAAATTCTTAGGCCTATGACATATATAAATTACTATTATCTTACAATAACAAATAACTACTAATAGCACTATCTATCACTAACACTTCATTCCTACTAACTGACCAACGAATGTTCTTAATAACACTGGACTAACCATCTCAGTCCCTATTTGAGCCTCGTTCAATGTTGGTCTCAGTTTTTATGGGCGGCAGCGGATGTGCTGCATGCTCGTTTGCTATCTTATATCCATAAAAAATAACTGGGTCCAACAGTCAAGAAATTCTGCCCCCCATCGCCACATGTGTCGCCCAAAAATCGGTGCACTTTTACGCTATTAGTAAACTCGCACATTATATCGCACACCATATATCTTTAGGTCCCATATAATTTAATAATATTATTTTTCATTAAAAAAATCTGTTTGTTTACAGGCTGGAATTGATTTTAACTCAATAACACATCCTATTTTTGAGGAAATAGGATTGCAAATTGTTGCATCACCACATTTACCACTATTTTGGTCAAAGATTGATGGTCAGATAACCAAACACAATAGAAACAGGGAACTTGTTGCAATCAATATCCTAACTACAATCCTTATGAATATTCATGTAGATCAGACTACAGTAATTCCTGAATTAATCAGTGAGAACTTTTTTAGACTTTTTCTAGATTGGTTTAAAGGTTTAGAAACTGCTAGCAAAATGAGAAATAAGAGGGAAGATGAAGATGATCAGAAGATTATGATTAAAAAAGAAAAGGCTCTCTTGAATGCCCTTGCTAAAGCCTTAAAAGGGGAAGGAGTTACAAGCAAGACAAGAGTTGAAACTCTGAAGAGATTGCTCTTCTATCCAGGCGAAATCAACTTCACTGAGATTTCTGGAACGACAGTTGCAAAATCAATCATCGCTGATTTGGATGCCAGTGGCGTAAAAAAGATGGCTAAATTGTTAAAGGGAGTGCTACTTAATGTTACAAAGAAAACTTTAAAAGCAGATGTAGAAAGAGTGTGGTACAACTATGAAAGGACAAAGGCAGCGGAGCTTATTTCTATTCTTGTCAGTCATGAAGCTGTTAAAGATGACACAGAATTTAAAATCACGTACATGAAATTATTAATGTGCTTCGGGTTCTTTAAAATTGGCGGTAACGAGAATGTTACTGTGAGCAGTGAATTATCAGGTATAGTTAAAATGTTTCAATAATTTTTGAATATTGTGTTAATTTTGTTATTTGTTTGGTACAGACTAAAGTCTAACCTTTATGTTCTATCTTCCCAGGTGCCATCAAGACATGCTTTTACCGATGCTTTACTTCGAGATTTTCAAATGTGGACAACTTAGTGACCGTTTTGTCATCTCTAAATAGTTTTATAAATTTGATTCTGGAAAATGAGGAAGTGCGAACTAAGTTAGAGAAACAATTTCCTAATGAAAATATAGAATGCATGGAAATGCTAACAAAAGTATGTCAAAATATCGAGAAAGCTGAATCTCAATCAAAAGTTGATAAAGTGTTTTTGGTTCTTCTTTATCAACTTGGTCTGTTTTTATTTTCGGAACCAGCCCACGTCAAAATGGCAAGAAGCTCTATTAAAGAACTTAAAAGCTGTTATGAGCATTATAAAAAGGGAAGGAAAAAGAAAAACAAGGCTCAAACAAACGATGAACCAGAATGGATTGAAGTATTAGTTGAAGTTTTGTTATCCATTTTGTCAGTGGAATCAAGTGTTCTTCGTTCAGTAGTTCAATGTGTGTTCAGACTTCTATGGGAGTATTTAACACCGTCTTCCATTGGTCAGATTGTGTCTGTTCTAGATCCAGATAGTGAGGATAGTCCACTTATGAATGACAGTGAATCAGAAGAAGATAAAGATGAAGTAGGGGAGATTGATAAAAGTGATCAGGAGTCTGATAATGAAGTGGAAGAAGCCCCTGAACAAAATGGTATGGTTGACAATGAGAAAAGTGATGACAGTGACAGTAGTTTAGATGAAGACGATGACGATGATGCCATGAAAACTCCTGATCAACTTCGAATGGCTGTTCAAAAAGCTCTAGGAGCTTCAGCTTTATCTGATACAGAAAGTATCGACGCCGACATGATAGATGAAGAAGAAGGCAGAAAACTAGATGATGCCTTAGCTGAAGCATTTCAACAATTTCATCAAGGAAAAAATAAAAAAGCGAAGAAAGATCGTAAAAATAAGAAGGCACTGTCGGACTTTAGAATTCGAGTCCTAGATTTAATAGACATTTATTTGGAAAAGGACCCAGCCATGGATATTTGCCTTGGAATGATTGCACCCCTAACTAGATGCCTCGAGTTTTGCATTCAAGATAGTCAGTTCAGTGAACTGGAAAATAGATTACGAAAATCAATAAAAACACTGACAAAGATAAGAAAGTTTTCGTGTGAAGACAATGTCACCAATGATATGTTGTGTGATTACTTAAAATCTACAATTGACAAAGGTGCCAGGTCCCACTTTCTGTATCAAGCTTTGGGTGATGTGATAACATTTTTTACTAATTTTATCATCAACTGTTCCCAAAAGAAATTGGATTCATCTAAAACAGAAAAAAGTCTCGTGCTAGAAGTTATTAAGGAAGCCATGGGAAGCTTCTTTTTAAATCGTAATTGTTTGCTTCCTATAATATTTTTCCATAATATCCTACAGACTGATTGGGAAGGTAATTTTCATATTGTTCCAATAATCATCCAAAATGTTTTTAATAAAAATGTGAGGCAGTTTAGGAGAAATGAAGGTCTGGAGCTGTTGGTAGGGTTTTATCGAGCCTTGAATAGGTTCAAGCCAACGGTGCAAAGTGTAATTGAAAAACTTCTTAAAATAGAGGCAAAATTAGAAAAAAGCATCAAAAGCACTTTTAATACAGAAAATGAGTTAGATGTTAAAATACATTTTATAACAACATTGAGGAAACTTTTGAACACCATCAGAGCTTTCCACGAGGGACGTAAAATAGAAACAAAATTACAATTTGAACCATTATTAAGTCTATTGCAGACAGTGAAATGTTCCGTCAAAAATAAAAATAACAAAAACAAAGTAAATGAAGCACAAGATGATAATCAGGATGACTCAAAGTCAAAGAAAAAGAAAAATAAACGTAAATTAGCACTTCCACAGGTTAACGGCATTAACGGCTCCACTGCACCAGATGCAAAGAAAGCCAAAAAGAAACCCTCTAGTAACGACAGTGTACATAATTAGATAAGGATTTTATTGATGTATATTTCAATAGACTAATGAAATAAATAAATATTGTTTCAAATAATTTATAGTATGTTATTATTCAAATGTTAGCTATATCAAAATAGAATTTTTATAGGTTCTAGATGACTGAGGATTTATGTGTATTACAAGATCCTACGTCATAATTTCTACACTCATTATTTAAAGTTATAGATCTGGCTGGGATAACGTTACTTTAGCCAGATGGTTTGGATTTTACTAGGATTATTAAAAATTAAAAGTAAGACAGAGGGAACCATTCTACAAGCGCCACCTAGTAAATACACAAATGCGTAATCTTTTGGACAGCTGAGGTAACTTGCTTAAATTCTGTCCCTCTTTATCAGACGAGAGTTTCTTATCTATTCCCTTCTATAGTCTAAGTATATTAATGATTGTACCAAATGACCGCTATTTTGCCAAGTCCCAAATTTTCATTAGATTATAATTAAATTTATGAAAATTCATTGAAAATTATAAAATTTAGCAGTTTGGGCGATATTTGACCATTGGAATTAATAGATCCACCTTACGTAAAGGTGCGTTTAAACGGCGCGCAAACACGAGAGCCGAGGCGAGCTCGGCTCGTGATTCAGCGCACCACGTGCCGTTTAAACAGTCACGCTCGGCGCTGCTCGTCTCGGCAAAGTTCGTGCGATCCATCGCTTGTCGGTTTTTGGACACGGATCAAAGGCACTCTTCGGCTCGGCTTGTATTAATTTAATACGCGCCGTTTAAACAGATGGTATGGAGCGCGTGCCGGATGCCGGAGGAAGTCCCTCATTCCTAAATAGATTTTAGCGAAGTTTTTTTTTTTCTTTTTTTTTTTAAATACTCAGCACCGAGCAAAATAACAGTTGCTGCTGCGGCAGCGAGGCTTTTTCGTTTATCCATATTTTTAGAACGGACAAGCGGACGGCGCGGATAAACGGCTCGCGATGTTGTGACCCTCGTGCCGCCGCGCCGTGTATACAAGCAGGCTTGCGTTCGGATTTAGCCGAGCCGTATCTACACAGACGGCTCGGCTCGCGTGGGATCGTGCTACACCGCGCCGTTTAAACGCACCTTTTAACGAAGGTGTAACTTTCACATAAAACGTAGGGTGACCATGTTAGCGCGACACAATGTGAGACTTATGATTGTGGGCTGATTTCTATTGCTCTTTTGCAGTATGTACAATAAATCAGTAATCAGTAGTCAGACTTGGTTGCAAAGTAGATTAAAGGGCCCCACACAAAGCCCTGCTTGCAGGGCCTGCCGCAGAGGGTGTTACCCTGTTAAATCGGCCATGCAGGTTGCGTCCACAGACTAGGTAGAGATATTATGTTCTGTGGTAGAGATCTTGCGTCGTTTGAGTCACGCCAATATATTGAAAGAATTACAACCTGATGACTTTATGAACTTTATGAATGACTATGTTACAGTTTGAAGATTGATTGACAATGGTGACACCATTAATTGAAAAAAAGAATATATTGATGAGAGATACTGTAACTTTAATAAAACTATCCTTTAAAATTATTGGACAAACAATACATAGTACAACAAAATGAAAACAAAATAAGACGGCGTATGAAGAAAACCAAACATTTATTGTTGAAAAGTAGAAACCACAGATTAGATATACACCATATTATTAAATACTATACTTATAAATCTGTGAAATCGGCCCGACCGTACCACACATTGCCCTGCTTGCAGGGTTGGAGTGGGGAGATCGTGCGTCGGGCTGGCAGGATGACAGCAATTAAAAAATCGGCCCTGCAAGCACACACACGATACGATTGGCAGGGGCACTGCAAGCAGGGCTTTATGTGGGGCGCTTAAAACGTACGTAGATTAAACTTCGGTTTTGTACTTTTTGAGTACATCGCGCACATCGAGACAGAGACGGTAACTTCAACTATGAATAATAATATATATTATTATACTATATATTATTATTCATTAATAATATACGTTTAAATAACTATATTTATATTTATTAAGTATCAATGGAAATCCCTTGAGTAAATTGATCACAAGAGACTGATTTTTCCTCACAACTGGTTTCACCATTTACTTTAACTTAGTACCATTTAACTTAATACCTTCTTCCTTCATGCTTAGTACATACGTACTTAAGTCGTGTCAACATTCAATTTTCTATGTAGGTATGTCCTCACTCTACACAATTTTTATTCCGAATTTAGCGTGGTAACATTTAAATTACCCTACCGGAAACAAGCAACAGCTCATAAGTTTCACAACCTGCACAAAACTCAGCCAGCCATCTTTTGTGAAAAATCATTTGTTTCGTGTCGTCAGGGTAAATTTCATAATTGTAATTAATGTCAGAGCCACAGTCTTCGCTTTTATTAAAAAAGCAACTAGCAGGTAATTGTGTTAGTTATATCAATAAACAGTTTAGTAGTATTCTTCCTACTGGAGTATGAGTGTCAGGCGACATGTATATTCGTGAAATCATTGACCTTACCAGGTCCAATTGTAATGATTTTGGTGGTCATTACGAAAAGTGACACATTAAAATAATTTCCCTTTAATCGGCGTTTAATTTTTCACGATATGTAATTTTTTATGTATAAATCAATATCATCCCAGGTGACAGAACTATCATTGCCAAAGTCAAAATAGATATTTTTCTTAACGTTTTACAGTGAAATTTTAATAAAAGTTATTTCTTATGGTTTCCAGAACTGAACAAAAATCCAGTGGAAGGGTTTTCTGCTGGGTTGATAGACGACAATGACATTTACAGGTGGGAAGTGCTCATCATTGGTCCCCCAGACACACTATAGTAAGTTCTTTATAATCTTATACTTTGTAGAGGTATTTAAGTATTTTTAAAACATAAAGTATTATTTTAAAGTCAAAGTAAATGTAATGACAGTACAATAACTTAAGTAAGATAGATGGCCAGATTTATAGATATTGCTTTATATATTTTGTGTACATAAACATAAGATCAAATCAAACATTATATTATTATGGTTATTCTGCTCCAGTGCCTCAACTCAAATAAATGTGACCATGTGTGTGGTTTGAAATTGACTTTCCAGTCCTGTTACAAAATTTTAATTACTACAGTAATATTTTGATGGATAATCTTTTAACACAAAAATAGCTGCGGTGAAATAAATCATGAGATTTAGCTGTTAACATAGTTTTTGTAAAGATCGAATAAAGTTCAGACAAATTGTTGGGCTGAATTTGTTGGACTATGTGTAATTGAATATTTGTATAGATCATTAATTATTGGTTTAATTTACAGTGAAGGTGGATTCTTTAAAGCTCACTTATATTTTCCAAAAGAATATCCATTGAGGCCACCACGAATGAAATTTGTCACTGAAATATGGCATCCAAATAGTAAGTAACTTGCAGTATAAATTAATATATTAAATGATGTAATTCCAAAACTATATCCATATCCATACTAAGATTATACAAAACTACTGAACCCATTTAAATGAAATTTGGTACACAGATAGTCCAGAGTTATAAAGGGTTGAAAAGAGGGATGAAAGGTTGTATAAAAGTGTTGTCATTTTCAGAACTAGAAGCATAAAATTTATATTAGGCTGTTGATTAGATATAAATAAAATATGGCATTCAAAGTTTGTAAAAATGTTACCCTTAAGGGTGTAAAATAAACGGGATAACACATTTACGGATTCATTACTAATTTGTGGAGCTAAAGTTAACGCGTTAAAAAGAATCTATTATTGTGTCAAATATTACGCAAGCAAAGCTGTGGGTCCACTAGTGTTCTTTAGGTCATAATAAAATTTGTACCAACCGTCATATATATTTTGAAATAATTTTAGGTTTAGGTTATATAAGATGGGGTCAGGTGCCAACTCAATTTTCAGAAGTTTTTGTGGCTTCTGAAGGTCGCAATACAAAAGTGCTTAAGACGTTTTCCGTCTAGTAGTCACCCCTCCAATAGCAGGTTGTGACTGGGGAATCTATTATTGTTTGATCACTCTAGCTGCCCATGAAATTCCTTCCAAAAAATTGAAAAATTGAATCAACATGGGGCTATGGACACTACACTATGCTGTGCTCTTCTTTTGTTTAATCCATATCAATTCATTATATTTTCATGATTGTGTATAAACTATATATGATATACTAATTATAAGGTGAGGATTGTCACTTGGGTGAGCAACAATTGTTACTCATGGCTCAACACAATTACTATTTCCAGTTGAAAAAAATGGTGATGTTTGCATATCAATATTACATGAGCCTGGTGATGACAAGTGGGGCTATGAGAAGGCATCAGAGCGGTGGTTGCCTGTCCACACTGTAGAGACAATACTTATAAGTGTAATCTCAATGCTGGCAGATCCCAATGATGAAAGCCCTGCAAATGTTGATGCAGCAGTAAGTACTTTTATATTTTAAAGTCTATATATAACAATTTAAATAAATTTAAATACTCATGGACCATCAAAAAGGGTGGAAACCATCTCATAAAACAAACTGAAGCACCTGTAGATAGTTAGGCCACTAAAAAGGGGTATGCTCACATTCACACCATAGTAAGTCTATTGCCCGTCAGTAGGCTTCAACTGCTCCAGTTGATTTTTGTTGTATATCAATTAAATAAAATGAAAAGCTTTTAAAACTGTTATGGTTACATTATAAAATTATCAGGAGAACAAATAAATGGGCAATTTATTCAATCCTTTACACACACAGAGTTATACAGCTGCCATTGTGGTCTTAGAATACGTTCTTAGAGAAAATAAGTCCACCTTTTTTTGGTTCATGTTAATAAAATACCTGATAAAGTGGTTACTGAATAACATGTGAGTTTGGTTTTTTTGTTGTATGTTTTGGAAATAATATTCGTATTTTTACAATGTAAGTAATTATAATTTTAATTGCATGTTTTGACTATGTAGTAAGTAAATATTACTACATAGTCATGTAGTAAGTAAATATTACATCTGATGTTGCATTGGAATTTTTGGAAAGTTTCATGTAGTCTCCTCATGTAAAATAGATGACATAACAATCTGTATTGAAATTATTTCATGTTCAATAACTGAAAAAGCATGCATTGTTGGGATAAGTGAACGATTTTATAATTCAGCCATTTACAATATATTATTCTTTATTAAATTAACCACTTTCATTTATTTGTCAGTTTATGTTTGTTAGCTTTTATATTGAGGGTGATTTGCACAATTTATATTTCAGTTCTCTTTTATCAAGTATGAAATTTTTTAATGGGTAATTTAGTGGTAACTGGATTCAATTCTAGCCCAGTTGACAACTTTCAGTACTTTTCATGATTTTCTTGGGATCCCACAGGAACCAGTGTTTTCTGATTTAATCATGGAAGAAATATAGATTCAGTATGTTGCCATGACACCATTAATTTATTGTTCAGTCATGTTCTGCACAGAAATTATGGAGAATATGGGCTAAAAATGCAGTATTCACATTTTTTCTTCAATGATTGGTTTTCTCGGATCTAATTTTTCTTATTGTACTTATTGTACCAAGTTACATCAAAATAGGGTGAAACAGATAATACATTTAAAATGCAATATTTTTTGCATTGATAATTTATTGCCTGATAGTTTTTCTAAATACATACATATTATTATGTTATTTGTACTGACACAAACAACCCTTAGTTTTGTTTTATATATAGTTTTTGGCATTATATATTTTGTGCACAGACTGAAAATTACTACTATTCAATAATTAATTGTGCAGTCCACCCTGAATGTATTTTTGTGATTGTAGAATGCTGTAACATAAATATCATCATGTATTTAAGACATAACTACAATAATGATTGTTTGTATTCACAGAAGGAATGGAGAGACAGATATTCGGATTTCAAAAAGAAAGTGGCCAGATGTGTTAGGAAAAGTCAAGAAGATTGTTTCTAGGAGGGAATGAAAATTATAATAGCGAGAGTATTATTTCTGAAAAAGGGCCATGACACCACAATTATACCATATTGCGATAGAATTAATTTGCATTTATTGCACACCCAACTGCTCGAAATGTACCAATAAATGGTTTGACAGTTGTAGATGTGTGCTCATTATGTTTCTTTTTACAGAAGGAATGGAGAGAGTCATATTCGGAGTTTAAAAGAAAAGTTGCACAGTGTGTGAGAAAGAGCCAAGAGGATTGTTGTTAGTTTTCAGTGCCCTTTTTCATTGATTTGTTTGGATAGTGAGTGTTTTGGTGATGCCCTTAGAGCGTCACAGAGCAGGCCCTACACAGTGCGAGCCCTCCCATCCGGGCCAGGACAATATTGAAATTGATTTAAAAATAATACTTATTGTAATTAAATGGTATCGCTGCCGTATTTTATAAATAAATTACAAGTAGAATTCAAGGTCTTTTTCATCTTTTTTAAGACATGTTAGCTAGCTATTGTTATGATAATTAAATGTGTATGATAATTTTTATAGAAAAACAAATCTGCATTTGATCTTCTTCTACCTTGTTTAATTTATAGTTTGATCTCTGTAGTCCAAATCTGAAATACATATATTTAACTAATATTTATTAAGTGTCGGAAATGACCAATAAATAATAGATGACTCCATATTTCTCAACTGTAAAAAAGTGTAAAGAAGTACCAACCATCTATGTTGCATGTAAATTATTAGTTACAGACAGAAACCATGACAGTGCTTAGTCAAGTTAGAACAAAGCAGTTAACTGTAACAAATAAAATGTTAACTATAATTTTTATTGAATAAATGCAAATTTTTGTATACTTTTGTGTATATGGATTGATCCTTGCCCATTTGCACCTAATATAAATATAGCACAGGTAACGTAAATCACTTGTATGATTAAGGTAAAGAGTTTATAAATAATGGCAACCACGCAGCGAATCCATTGCTTGTAATCCCAAGCAGTCCTAAGTAAAGCATTGTCAGCTCCAATCTGTTAACTAGCAGGCAATAAATATCAACTTGCAAGTTGAATGAATTGGAATAGGCGCATTTGTAACATTCGAAGAACAATGCTGAATAGGTGTGTTAGTATGACAACTTTATGGTAATTGGCTTTTATTTGAATGTGTAGATATAAATACAGTAATTTATTTTGAATAATGTATTATTTGGCATTAAACTTTTGGATTGTTTTTGTAGAATGCTGTACTTATTAAAATTATATATGTAATATCAAATGATAATCATTGCTCAACATGATATTGTTGATATATCTTGCTTGGCTAACGATTATCGTAGTGAAATAATACGCCGCTTTAAACATTAATTTGTGATGCGTGTACAATATTTACCTATGTATATTTTTTACTATAAAATCATAATGCAGTGAGAATGGTATTTTATTTTGACTACAATTCCTGTACCTGATTAATACGTATCTATCACTTGAAATAAATAAATTACATAACATTAACCCTGTATTTCCACGAAGGGGTAGGCGGGGTGGTGTAATACACCCACTTTCCACCAGTATGTTTAGGTCCCATGTTGAATAGATGGCGACTGAGCCATACAATGGGCACTAATCCAAACTCCTAGCTACTACCGGGCACTACAAGTTCCCGACCCGGGTTCAAAAGTTGATTGAACCTAAAACCTCTCATTAATTTACTACCACCACACCGGTCGCACCCTTTATCAATCTAGTGACAAATATATTGCGGTCTAGTAATTAATATTAATAATAATTAAGGAAGTTTGCCTTCGTCATATTGATAATGTAATGAAGCGGTTTTGGTTACGCGGATTCAGAAAATATCAACTGATGAATATTGTTCTGATAAAAAGCAGTGGCTCTCGAACTCACCTCTTACTCGAGCAGTCCGGGTTCAAACCACAGCGGCAGGGACCAGTCTTTTCTAAGTTTTACGATTTAAGAAATTAAATGTCACTTGTAACGGTGAAGGACACATGAGGAAACCTGCATGCCTGAAAGTTCTTCATAATGTTCTCGAAGGCATGTGAAGTCTGCCAATCCGCACTTGACTAGCGTGGTGGACTAAGGCCTAATCCCTCCCATTCTGAGACGAGACCCACGCTCAGCAGTGGGACAAAGACTGGGTTGTGATGATGATGAATAGTGTTCTGCACCAGTCTTGACCGGTAGTTCTAGTAGACTAACAGCAGAAACATTTCTTGAGCGCTTTTATGCTTCGAAGAGCCCGGCCATCTGTAAGCTATGTCAGACTGTCTGACTCCTTCAGGCGGCCTAAAAGGCCGTCCATACACGGACAGCTCGAGCAGTTAGCCAGTGATAAATATACACGGACCGCTCGAGCAGTCAGAGCTTGAAGCACTCGATCCTGACTGCTTCAAGCCGTCCGTGTATGGCCGGGCTGTTTCATATAAAAACGTGCTTAAAATCTGTCTTCCTACGTAGCGATATAGTTAAATACGCGCGACCGAACCAAAATTCCATTAAGCAAAGTACCGTATTTACCAAATTCAACCATATTGTAAAATGTTACGCTAACAATTTTATTTCAATTTTCGTAATCTTAGCAAAAAATATAAATATATTTGCATGAGCAAATAGAGCTCAAAATTGATTTTTGTGTGCAAAAATGTTTCGCTTTCGCGCATGAATGAGACAAAATCAATGGCCAGACGGTCAAATGGGAATAGTATAACATTATCATAAACACGATGATGAACTCTGAGCATGGAGCACACATACTCGACGATACGTCCGACGCATCTTCAGTCAGATGTGACCCTATAGACTTCCGCCAATCCTGACTGGAGCAACATGAAATTGTTGGACATTTCGAGAATTCAAGGCCTTCTCTCTCAGGTATCAGAAGAAACCCATGCCCTACAGCGTAATTAATTTTAATTCCGTAATGGAGCAGCGTGATGGAGTAGGCTCTAGACCTCTCGTAGCAGTGGCTCTGGGAGTGAGACCCATGCCCAACAGTGGGAACTACATGGGTTCAATGAAGATCATTTTGTTAACATGTTTTACTTGAGCTGTTATTTGTTTTTATCAAATTCTAGGAACTTAGAATCTTCCAATTTATTCAATTAAAATAAAACAAGAAACACCAATGTGTTTATTATGAATTTATATGGAATGATGGGTGGCATTTTATTAAAAAATTACATTTAAATAAGAATAATTATTTAAATAATATAAAAATAAATTTCATTACAACCATCAATCACTATCAGAATTTTCTGCTAACACAGTGCCTCGTAAGCTTCGTGGATCAAAAGTACTTTCAAAGCACCTTTTAAATACTGATTTTATTTTCAATCTAGATGTAGGTGATGCGGGAATATTATCACAGCCGACATTGGATTTTTCATGCTTATCGGCGCAATTAACATGAGCTCCATTAACATTGACATCAATATTTTCATCAGGGATCTCAACAAAGTTAAAGAGGTGTGAATCTTCATCTAAATCTTTTAAATCTAAGTTGAGGTGAGGTTTCTTTTTAGTGACTTCCTCATCTGTATTACAGTCTTTCCGTTTCCTTTCCGCATGAGTACTGCTCGGTGTGGCAGTAACTTGGATGGTATTTTCAGGTTTGGAAGTTGCCAAAACAAAGTGAGCTTCAAATGTTGAACCATTATGGACAATAAATACCACTGGTCGACCAGTTGTCTCAAATTGTACCTGTACTGGTAAGCTCAATGCTTCAGCAAAAGCCAGTAAAGCTCTAAACTCTTTCGAAGTAAAAGTAATGTTTGTTTCTACTCCTATCACGTAGCTATCAAATTCGGAAGCCTTTATATTTATTTTTGTTCTTATTATTTTCAAAACATCACTATTGTTGTCTATATAATTGCGTAATGTAAGTGATTGATGAGTTACTTCAAATGTTATTTGGTCGTCCGAGTTTTGAAAGTTGTTAAGGGCTTCCAACAATATTTTTTGTGATGAAGATATCCTGTAAAAATTTATAAGTATTAAAATATAAACAATTTTATATTTCAGATGCTTATAATAAAGAGTATATCAGTAGTAACGCTGTAAGTATTACTACTGATATACTGGTAAAATAAAAAAACTATCACCTGTTTGGTACAGTATCTTTTGTGTACACAGCTTGCAAAGATTTACAATCCAATATTGAAACAAAATGAGTTTTTACAATACCATGCTTGCAATTGAGTTGAAATATCAGTTTGCAAGATTCTGGATCCAGTTTAATTTCCAAGTTCTCCACTTGCTTATCCATATGAGTGGGAGATTTGAATGTGTGTAATGCAGACTTCATAGATATTTTACATTTCAATCCTTCATTGTCTTCTGTTGAATAATAATTATAATTGAAATATGAAAAAAAGTTTTTCTTAAATTTCACCATAGCATACGCTGATTCAGCTGCATTCAGTGTCCTTAGCAGTATGCAATCTGGTAAGGATTCTAGATATAATTCATCCCCAAATCTTGCTAGTGCATGCACAGTTCTTCCTAGAACTGAAACAGAAATTAGTAGTATCATGCATGTGTCAAATTACTTTCCTTACAGGATACTTACGTATCCTGTATCTTCCTAACAGGATACTTACGTATCCTGTTAGGAAAGCATAAGGCACAACAATATGATATCGGTTTAAAAGGTACATAAGTGAAGTCTGCCTATCAGCACTTGGTCAGCACTCAAGCCTTACCATACCACTCATTTCAAGAAGACATCTGTCCCAACATTGGGACAATAAATTGACAAAAATGTTAAGAGGTTTGCGAGCAATAGCTTTTGTGTCTTCGATAGGTATTGTCTTCACACAAATTAAATTACTTTACCTCTCACATTCGGGCCGGGTACATTACATTTCATTTTTTATTTAATATAACTATCCAGTGTGCTATCTCGGTTGTTTCAGAATTAACATTTCTTTAAAATATTTATTACATTAACCATTGTTAACTTTGCATTCAACATAATTAAACGGTAGAATACGAGTGACGGGAATTCTTCAGATACAGTATTTCTTTTATTTTAATCATTTTTTTCGATCAACTTTTAGTTAATGTACTCTGTGCGATCAACAGCCGCGAAAAATCAAATGTCTGTACGTAGTACTATACCTATAAATCTGTGGATGTCTGTCAGCACTGTGTCTGTCAACTGTCAGTAGGATTGCAACGATATATCGGAAGACCGATAAATATCGATGCCAAATATATCGATATCGGCGATAAGCCGATGAGTTTGATGACAATACAATAATATGGTACTGTCGAACTGATCTGATGATGGAGCCGGAAGATATGAACTGAAACGATCTGTATGTAACTAACTATGTAATGGAATCTAAGATAGCTAATTTAACCATCTTCCAAGGATCGTAGTGTAATGAAAATTGGCAGTTGTAGGTATGTAGTTCAGGTTTCAGTAATATTTCGTTATAGTCTAAGATCCCGCTATACAACGACCTTCACCGAGATGTTTATTTAATAAAACGTATTTTATATTCAATTTAATATGTCAATTAATATATTGCATATGGGTTGGCTAACTAATTTCAGTCCAGGATATGATTAATTAATTATTTAAAAAAAAATTTTTTTTAATCATTTCACCGGTTTGATTATTAGACAAATTCTATACCAATCGAAAGTATGAAGCCCAAAGATTATGCAAACGTTAGGTTGGCTATTCTTTTCCGGTCACAACTCTCGAGTAGCCAGGTATAAACAGGTTAATCGATCGAAATCGCATTTTGCACCGGTCTGATTATTGAATTAAAATTAAATGAAATTAAAGATTATTCCATTATGAACACGGTGGTATAGGGTTGTTTGCGAAAAATCAGTCCCAAATTCCAGTTGTCGAATTTTGAAAAGTGAGATATTGCTGCGAGTGAATGTGTGCGACTGAGCGGTCCCAACCAACCATCCCATGCGATAGAAGAGGACACAGCATAGCAGCTGTTTAAAGTCCGCCCATTATAAAGGAAAAGTAAAACCTTATCAACTATTTTCGAAAAATGAAAAATATCAAACAGATTTTTCGCATGGGATGGTTGGTTGGGACCTCTCAGTCGCACACATTCACTCGCAGCAATATCTCACTTTTCAAAATTCGACAACTGGAATTCGGGACTGATTTTTCGCAAACAACCCTATACCACCGTGTTCATAATGGAATAATCTTTAATTTCATTTAATTTTAATTCAATAATCAGACCGGTGCAAAATGCGATTTCGATCGATTAACCTGTTTATACCTGGCTACTCGAGAGTTGTGACCGGAAAAGAATAGCCAACCTAACGTTTGCATAATCTGTGGGCTTCATACTTTCGATTGGTATAGAATTTGTCTAATAATCAAACAGGTGAAATGTTTAAAAAAAAATTTTTTTTTGAATTATTAATTAATCATATCCTGGACTGAAATTAGTTATCCAACCCATATGCAATGTATTTATTGACGTATTAAATTGAATATAAAATACGTTTTATTAAATAAACATCTCGGTGAAGGTCGTTGTATAGCGGGATCCTCTACTATTATCAAAGACTCAAAAAGTATAAAATAAATTAAAAGTTTAAAAAAAATAGAAACACACGCTTTTATAAAATAATGCACGTAAAAACCAAAAATAAGTTATTACTATGTCCTTCTAATTATAATATTTGATTGTAAAAGCGTGGGGCGCTGGAACAGGAAAGACTTTGTGTGTAAGAAATCAAGTTAAGCGATGTTACGGGAAGCAGGTTACACAGATTGGCGCTCCAGTAACTGGAGTTGCAGCACGACTAGTATTCCCTTAGATATTCTATTCATTATAATGATGAACATCGCATTACTAATATCTTGATTTCACAGCAAATTATGTATGTATGTATGTCCTGGAATCTTGCAATCAATATTTCACACACTTCCACTGAAGCTATCGAGCTGAAATTCGACACACATTTGGTTTCGATGACATTGCACAAAAATAAAAATAAAAGTTGTAAAAGCTTGTAAAAAATATATATTTATAGTATAATTTTTTTAATACATACTCGGCCGAGGTTCTATTTTATTTTCTGTCTCGATCTCGGTCTCGGCCGGTATAGGTAATAAACAAATAAATAATTACAAATTCAGTCATTTGTTTTTAAATAGCGTTTTGCATTTGTTAAATTGTGGTAGGTAGTTATTTGCGCCATGGATATACTTAGAATGTTGAGTTGAAGAACGAGCCTCGTGATCGGCTGGTAACCATTGTCGACAACGACGAATTGAAGGCGAATGTGGAAGCGGATCCAACTCAATCTACGGCTGAGTTTGCTGCGGGCCTTGTAGTGGTTAGTGTCAAAACAACATGGAAATACTTGTAGTTACGCAATGCAGAAAGTGAAATAAGTATTTGCATAATATAAGTACATATTTAATAATAATACATTACTAAAGGTACTACCTAAGCTAAGCTGAAACTCATAGCCAACATCCAAACAAACCCTCCTCAACCTTTCAAAGAAAAACAGTGTTGAGATAAGAAAATTAGAAAATGTTAATGCACCTAGCGCCATTTTATCGTGATTCAGCGACAGAATCAGAAAAGTGACTACCTACTTAAGCTCAAGACCTAAGATTTAAAAACATCGAATTGAAAGTCGATTTGATTAATTATTTAATTATTTAGGTATAAAAAATAATACTAATTAGAAAAAAAGTCATACTCCAGCTTTTCAGTGTTGAATTTCGTACAGGGCTAATAAATGTCTATTATTAAATAAATTTAGTAACACTGCGATCCATATTCATGAAGAATTTTTTGAACGCTTTGTCGTTCTTTATGTATTCGAAGTTCTCGATGGTGGAATTGGAGATGTGCCACGCGACTATAAGCTTGCAGGCTCCGTCACTCTCTGAGCAATACTCAAGCGGCAGATACCTGGAAGCCGAACTCTTATGAGGGTAATATGTGTATTCGGACAGTACTCGCGTTCCACATTGAGCAGAGTTATCGGCTAGCCTTCTGACTGTACCTATAAAAAAAACGCATAGCTATAGGTATCTATAGAATCATATATAATATCATCACAATGCAATGTTACGCCACGTAAACTCATTAAGCAATTAATACCCTCAAGCTGAGCCTTCAAGGCTAAGAGAAACAAGCGGTCAGAAGCCTATAATTTGTTCTGAACTTCCCTGCAAGTAAAATTGATGAGTTTTACTTTTACAGGCAAAATCAAGGATTTCCAGAAAAAAACGTTTAAGTAGGTAGCTAAAGTTTTTACGTTTTTGATTATTTCTTTTGGTCCTGTTAATGAACATCATGCCATGTTTTTTTGACCTTTGTCCAAGGATGGGTGACTAATGTCTGAGCACCAAGGGGCCTTTGGTGCCTCTATACAGAGGACCCCAGAGACTAAAACTCGTTATTTTAGCATCTTATCTCTACTTAGTCTTACCTTCTACACACGTCTCGTTGACGACATATCTGGGTACACTCAAGTACTGTTCCAAGGTCTGGTTGAAGTTGGGTTTGAGGCACAGGTAGTCATCTTCTGTGTATATAATTCCACGCTGTTTTGGTATGATCTCATATTTAACAACTGAATTAAACACGCACGGATCTTGCCGCGAAGTTACCTGAGATATTGTTGGAAGGTAGTAATTAAAAAAAAAATGAAAGCATACACTTCCGACGTTCCGTAGGCTCGTAGATTAATGGATGGATACCAACCTCTTGGCCAATACACCTAGGAGCTGCAAAGAGTTCGTTGAAGATGTTTGATGAACCCTGTTTTGGAAATTGAACCATTCCATTGCAAAGGGTCCAAAATCCATCCCGGATTATATAAGTACGTGGTTCTCTTTGTGCCAGAAGCACGGACAATACTGTTACACCAGATCTAAAGGAGAAGAAAAATAATGAAGAAAAATTAAAGGTTTTTCTGTTTGTCCCTTAAAACTCGTAAGCCATGTTGTCAGATTTAATGCAAAAAGTGTAGTTTATAATTTTGGATGTGTGAGCCAAGGATCAAACAGCCCACAAACAGCCGCTTCATCAAAAGATGATAAAGAAAATATATCCTCCAATAAAAAAAAGGGTTTAATCCAAGATAGGTACCTACTTATTAAGAGTATTCTTGGTCCTGATTTTCTAAGGAAACTTTTCCGGTAGGTCAAGCCTGTTAGGGAAGTACCAAGAAGGCAGAGGAAGGATGTCGTAGGCACACACACAATACACCACTTATCACCTTTACCTTACAACAACAAAATATTTTAAAATGAAGTTAAAAAAAATCTTTTATTTATTTAGCCTTATCACCTTTACCTTACAACAACAAAATATTTTAAAATGAAGTTAAATAAAAGCTTTTTTTTAACTACTACGGCCTTGGCTGTTACATTGAATATGGGATGTTGTTATAAAATGGCCCCGTCATAGTTATGTAGGTACAAGCGCATTATTACCTAGCACATAATGTAGGTACTCAACAGAAAAATGACACAGCGACAAACTGGTGTGGTTTTTCTTCAGGGTATATCATTATGTATACTGTGCTACCTGCTTATTACACCTGATTTTTGTTTATGTTTTAATTTAAAGGCATGTTAAATTAAACGTTACCTGCCATTAACAATGATTTCTTTTAACATCTTCTCTCGCGATCCTGTAGCAATTATTTCACTCTTAAGGGTCTCGGCTAAAGCCCTAGCATTTTGCAGAGTATCCTTTAATCTTTCCGTCAGTCTTGCCGACATTGCTTCTCCACTCATCACTCCATACGGCATATCTCTGTACTTTAATCTTTCCTGTTGATTAACATCTTCATACATAGGGGTCATGTGACGTTCGTCATTGAATAATTTGAAGTCAAAATTGTCAGGCGTGTTTCTAGAAGTTTCCTTGCTACAACAAAAACTTATTTGAATGTGCGGAAAAGCAACGAAGGTCATTAACGGAACCTTGACAGAACATTAATTAAAGTACATACAACATACAACGTAGTTTACATGTAAGTAATATTAAGTAACTCAGTTGGTTGAGCACCAACTTGAGAAGTAGGAAGGTAGAATCTGCATTTCTTCTCAGACCTCTGCCTGGACTCTCTGACTTTGAAACTTATTTTAATTGAAATTGCATCGACATTTAGTTACCTGTAAGTTTCTCTTATTGGTGCGAGCCATTCGGCTTCCTAAAATCAAAAGGAAATATAACATTCGGATAAATTATTATGCCACAAATATTCTTTAAGTTAGGTTTAATGTTTACCCAATTACAGGAACTAAAGTGAAATAATGTTAGTAAAAAATAAATCTCCATCTTGTTTTATCAGTCAACTAAAGACTACTGCCTTCGTCTGCATGAACACATGCGCTGCGGATGTATCTAACAATAACCCTTGTTTCCGAAATCTTTTTTTAAAGTTTTTTTGCTTTGGTTCGCTGATAAGCGTTCACTTGTATATACTCGTACATGCTTGAAGGTACCTACTTATGGTTTGATTGTACTGTTTGTTATAATGTTGATTAAGGTCGTCAATTGTTTGAATGAATGGAACCAATATAGTATGCACGTTTTTTATTTATATAACACCCCAGACCAAAGTGTACACAGGAAGGAAAACACAAGGTGTATAATAGTATTATAATAACGCTGACCTTCAAATGAAATGCAGTATCTTCAAAGAGTATAATAGTTTTATTATGATTCTTACAAAAACCCTCATAAATCAAATACATTTCACATAGATTCGACTTCCATTCAGGGTTGCAAAAACGAAAAATTAAAAATCGGTAGATTTGTCACCTGAAAATCGGGAGAAATCGGGAGAATTTTTATTTGGAATAAAACAAAAGTATTTTATGTTAATAATGTGTTCATTTATTTAAATTCGTTCCATTACTTTCACACAAACATTTATTCTCGTTTGATATATGTACATATTGTAAATATTAATCATTTCCGTCTTCATAACAGCTTTTACAAGCTATTTTGTGAACATTTCTCATCTATATTATCTATATTAAAAAATGAATAACATTGATTATTTTCTCCTATACGTCTTTTTGTGTGTAGAAGACCTTTCATTGACTCGGTGGAATATTTATTCCGTTGTTTAGTTTTCATTAAATTTATGCAACATATTATTTTGAAACTGAACTGAGACGTCTTAGACAAGTGCATGCAATTATATGAACGGACTATATAATTATTATGAACGTCTTAGCCTCTTTGTTAAGTTACCTAATTTGGGAAACAACCCGGACAAAGTTATCTTTAGGGATTTTCCCTCGTATACTCACCAGACAATAATAAACTCTATTATAAGAATTTTTAGTAGAATTTGCAAAGTTGAATGACCGTATTCGACATGGTACGCGGAATTTCGGGAAGTCCCCGTGCCTTTATGTTGTGTTAAAGGTTTCTTTTAGTATAGAGAATATTATTTTCCATTTTTTATATGAAAATTATTTAAATTGGTTGAAAATTCAAAAAATCGGGAGATGGGACTGCTAAATCGGGACATCGGGAGACAATGACCAAAATCAGTAGATCTCCCGATAAATCGGGAACTTTTGCAACCCTGCTTCCATTATCCATCGTCGTCCACCGATTATCCACAGATGATCTCTCGCTAGTCGAGTCTACCCACAGACATTTAATCCTTCCCACTTGTCACTGTCACTGTCATAAAGCTCCTTTCTACCAATGAGATTAAATTAAGACAATCACCTTAGATTGTAGTACAGGCTTCTCTATCCTATTATGTTCTCAGTCAACGATTATAGCAGCTTTTGACTATTATTCTATCAGATTACATTATTGACATAGATAATTAATAGTTTAATAAATAGGGACGCTAACAGGCGGCCGTCCTGTAACAGGAATGTCCCCATTTCTGATTCCTCGGCCTTCCTAATACGGGTAATGACCTCATACCTCATATTATTATTCTTATTGAAGTTAATAACAATTTTAAAAAAATCTAATGGCATTATGAACTAATATAATATTACTTTTAATTTTACAAGTTCTTATGTCATCTGTACATTATATCAGACTCAGGCTTAAAGAAGTTATCTATATAAACTATAAAATAACCAAATATCATGTTTTGGAGGGACTCTTTTCAGTAGTTTTAAGTGGAATATACATAATTATTATGGATTAATAATAAACGATAACAACATTGTATGACACGCTTGTATATATGTTTACATATGTGTGCATCGGTAGTACAAACAAAGAACAATAATTAAAGTTCTAATTAATATTCATAAACTAAAAATTACATAGTTTTTTTTTTTTTTTTTTAATTTTGCATAGATACCTAACAATCTCTCTAATTTAAACATTATAACATTTTACGCACATTGAGCAGTGTCCCTAATGTTAGTTACAACTTACAGCATCCTCAAATAAATGAAGAGTGCTTTCAAAACGTCGTTAACTACCTTAGGATCACATTTAGTTCACATCACTATCAGTCATTTAAAGGTTTCTCTTAGCCTCCTTTGGGTCATGTTTAGTTTATTTACTATAGATCACTTAATCGGCTACCGTTTGCCACCATCGGGTCACGGCCTGCCTACTTATAGCTTCTGTTAGCCACCTTCGGGCTAAGTTAAGTTTTTCTTTTAACTTTTGGGCTACCGTTTGCCACCATCGGATCACGGCCTGCCTATTTAAGCTACTGTAAGCCACCCTCGGGCTACAGTCTGTCGAATACCACGAAAACAGCTTCTGTTAGCCACCTTCGGGCTAAGTTAAATTTTACTTTCAACTTTTGGGCTACCGTTTGCCACCATCGGGTCACGGCCTGCCTATTTTAGCTACTGTTAGCCACCCTCAGGCCACAGTTTTGCGAACATCACCATCGGAGTACAGCATACTTTATCATTTTGTTTTCTACATTTACCAGGAATTGTCATCTTTCCTGTTTCATCATCACTTACGGACCTAACCTGTAATGGTAGAGGAGAGGATCATAGGACGAGGAAAATATATGAATATATCTGCTCTTATAGATAAATGCTCATATGAATTTAACAAAATCATGTTTATCATTATTCTAATTCAAATATAATTACAAGACTGTTATTGATTATATGATTAACAGAGTCAAATTTTAAAACAATCAAGTACTGCGAGTACTACTGCTATCAGTAGAACTCTCCTCTGTTGCTGGTGTAGATACGCCAAAAGTAATCCACGGCTTTAAATGATCAGCTGGATAAATGTTTTTATAATTTTTCTTTGAGTGGCCATCTATATTCGATACTTCATATCTGTCGTTATCTAAAACAGATGATATTTTGAATGGTCCACGAAATTTAGGTGCTAGTTTTTTACTTTTCCCTTTCTCAGGGTTGTGATTTGGTATCATTACTAAGTCACCTTCTTTAAAGAATTTCGTGGGAGCTCTTTTAGCGTCATAAGTCTTTTTCATCTTTTCCTGTATTTTCTCTATGTTAAATGTTACAGTATTCCTAATATCTTCACGATTATTTGCTTCCGGTTCTAAAGCTCCTTTTAATATATTCTCTGACTCTCCATCTCTTCTTTCACCAAAAACTACTTCTGCCGGAGTCTTGCCGATTCCTTTATTGAGTGTATTATTGAGACTCCACTGTAATTTTTGTAAATTCAAATCCCAGTCCTTTTCGTGTAGCCCATGATTCATAGCTGCCAGAGAGTTTAGGATCGTTCGATTATATCTCTCTATTTGCCCGTTGGCTCGTGGAGTTGCGACTGCGTTAAGTACGTGTTTTATTCCGAGGGACTCTAGAAATGTGTTGAACTCACCAGATGTAAAACTTGTCCCTTGATCTGATATGACAACCTTAGGATATCCAAAATTTGAGAAAATATCTTCGAGCGCTTTAATAGTCGTTTTAGACTTCGTATTCCTAACACCTTTAAGGAAAATAAATTTGCTAAACCCGTCGATTACGCCTAAAATATATGCGTTACCTCTCTTGCTCTTAACAAAAGGACCCAGGTGGTCTATATGAATTGTATGGAAGATTGATGCCAACTTAGGAATGGGGTGTAGGTAGCCAGTCTTCTTACCGCATACTTCCTTATTATAAGCGCAATTTATACAGGATGCCACGTATTTTTTTTATAAATCGTTTCATTTTAGGAAACCAGTAGTCCGAACAAATTTTTTCAAATGTCTTTTCAAATCCAAAGTGACCCGCGTCATCATGATTTATCTGACATATGCGCCAACGTGCACCATGGGGTACGACCCATTTTAGTTTTTTACCAACGCGCCTATATACTTTTCCGTCTTTAAGAACGTAATTGTTTGTGAAATCTTTAAGATTCTCCGTACTCGTACTTAACATCGTTTTAATGTGTTTCAAGTGTGGATCCGTCATCTGTACAGTGTGCATCCAATCGTTAGTAGTGATATGGAGTATTTCGAGCTCTTCTAATGGCATAGGATTACGGCTTAATGCGTCTACATGTTGCATTTTGTGTCCCGGTCTGTAGTCTATCGTGAAGTTGAATTCCTGCAACATGAGCCACCATCTTGCGACTTTTGGCAGGAGGTCCCTTTTTGTTAACGTCGTACGTAATGCAACACAGTCAGTTAGCACTTTGAATTCAAGCCCCAGAAGATAAATACGGAACTTCTTAAGGGATAAAACAACAGCCATGGTCTCAAGCTCATATGAGTGCCAAAATGACTCTTCGCGTGTCGTCTGTCGACTAAAGTACGCGACTGGACGCAAAAGGCAATCTCCCGCACTTTTTTGGAGTAAGACACCACCAACTCCTATTTTGCTGGCATCACAGTGAACCTCAGTCTCGTAGTCAGGGTTATACAAAGCTAGTATGGGTCTACTTATCAATTTTGCTTTTATATCTCGAAAGGCAGATTCCTGTTCTTCGCCCCATTGCCATGCCACGTCACTCTTGGTCAATTTCGTCAGTGGTTTTGCCAGTGCAGCAAAGTTAAAAATGAAACGGCGAAAGAAGCTAGCCAAACCAACAAATTGACGAACTTGATGTACATTTGATGGCGTAGGGAAATCAGCAACTGCTTGTATTTTATTATTGCCTGGACGAAGACCAGACTCAGAAATTTCATACCCTAGGTAATCCAATTTAGATTCGAAGAAGAAACATTTCTTTAAGTTAAGAGTTAAGCCAGCTTCAGAGAGTAACCCCAAAATTTCTGCCAGTTTATCAAATGCTTCTTGGAATGACCTTCCTGTACTCAACAAATCATCTAGATATGGAATAGCCAGGTCAAAACGTCTATTGCCAAGTGCTTTATTAATCATATTCTGAAATACCGCCGGAGCATTCACCAATCCAAAGGGCATCCTTGTATATTCATAATGACCGTCCGGTGTTATAAAAGCTGTTAAATGTCGAGAGGATTCCTGTACTGGTATTTGATAGTATCCCGATGCTAAGTCCAAGCTCGTGAAAAATGTCTTACCGGATAATCTGTCTAGCTGGTCATCAATAACCGGCATCGGATAACTATCCTTTATAGTCTTTTTATTGAGCGCTCTGTAATCAACGCAGAGCCTGTACTCCATGTTTTTCTTTCGAACAAGAACCACAGGACTAGCGTACGCTGAGTGAGATTCCCTTATAATGTTGTTTGCGAGCAATTCTCCTACCATATCCCGAACAACTGCCCGTTCACTATATGGAAGTCTATATGGTTTATAAGTGACCGGAGCATCATCATTTATGCGAATTATCATTTCTGCAACCTGTGTCACACCTAGTTCTTGCATGTCAAAAGCAAAACAGTCCCGATAATGATTCAGAAGCTCTAATAATTTTTGTTTTTGATCGTCTGTAACCTTTGGACCAACATTCAACATATCCATTGTGATAGGTACTTTTGTATCTATATCTGTAATGTGTGATTCAACTTCAGATACCGATGTAATAAAAGTATTAAGGGACTGGTTTTTTAATTCTATGTTGGGGAAAATTGTTGCGCGTGCGACAATTTTATCTTCCGTGAATTTTAGGGGTTCGCCAGATAAATTTACCAAGACAATATGCCCTTTTCCTTTGGTAAATTCATATAATCCTTGCAATACGCAATGTTCACCTTTTTCTTTCAGACAAACATAACCAGGTACAAATAAAGCACCTGAGTAATCATTGTCTTTTATACTCACATTGACACCTTTCAAGTCCTCTATTGTTGCATTTGTAGAATTGAGTAGCGTTACACGATTAAGTTTTGTATCATCACAGTACAAGGTCAATTGAGTACTTGTTTTGTACACCGTTACTGATGGTAACTCAGTAAAAGATTGTCCTATCAATACCTCTGTACCTAACAGATCATCTGTTACAATAAATGCTTCAACATCTGCCTTCACTGTGTCTACTTCTAAGGTTACTGTCACACGTCCTAAAGGCACTACGCTACCTAATCCAAATCCGTTAATAACAGGAAGACCAGTTGTATCTAAGGTCATGTTATTCTCTCTAGCTACCTTAAATTTAATTAGTGTACACTGACTACCAAAATCGATGTAGCCAGTCCGGGGTGTACCATTTAATAGAATTTCCTTATAGTACTTATCATTCTGTGTTCTTTCCTGAGTTATTCTAAGAACTTTTTTTTCATTATTTACATGTTCGGTAACATTGGAGCTGTTAAAATTTGTTTCTCTTAGTTTTACTCCTTTAGGTTGTCGGCAGTTCTGGGTTTCATGGCCGACACGAGAGCAATTATTGCATTTAAGTATTGGTTTTGGGCAAGTTTGTACGCCATGACCAACTTCTGAACAGTTGAAACAACGAGTGTTTTTAAATTTGGAATTTAATGTATTAGAGAAGGTTTTAGAAACAAGGTTAGAGCGATTCGCATTACTATCCCTCCACTCATTATTATTGAACCTTCCCCCATGCATAGGTTTCCGGGCCTGATTATTCTTCCTTGATATGCGTCGCAAATAAGTTAGTAATTCAGATGGCTTCTTAATGTTTAGTCCCTGTGCGTTTAATCGGATGTTGTTATCGAAGATTCCGTTGATGACACAATCAACGGCATTTCTACCTGTTATTTCACACATTTTTACAAGCCTAATTTTGTCGTGATAATATTCTTCAAGAGACTCCTCCCTCTTGCTTTTTCTATCTAGCATTTCATACAAACGGTCGGCATAATTTCTGTCATCAGGGAATGTTTTCAGGATTTGCCGTTGCCATTGGCGCCAGCTAAATTTCATAGAGCTTAACCCCTGATACCAATTTTTGGCATAGCCAGAAAGTTTCGGTACAGCATAATAAATAATTTGTTTATCACTCCAGCCATATATAGCTGCCGTATCGTTGACTTTTTGTATCCAATTAGCTGCAGTTTGAGTGTTTGCATTAGGGTCAAATTCAGGGATTACATTATGAGCGCCATCGAATGTGTGACCACCCTTGTTGCCTATTAATTTGGCCAATTTTATTAAGAAGTCATCTTTATTTCTATTTAATTTAGGTGATGTAGTCCTACTCCTCTTTCTATGTGATGTTTTAGCAGATTTATTGGACGACTTCTTTTTATTCATGTTGGAGTATTTCCTTTTCTTACATTTTTCTGGTTTATTAGTAGAGTCGCTGGTTGATCCATCATTATCTGTAATGCTAGCTGAGTTAGATGTACCAGAACTTGATGTACTTGATGATGATGAGTGTCTTCGATGTGTGCGGCATAGATCATGATAACCGTCATTCCTACGCTTTCTTTTCACACCATAATCTATTTGACTTTCGGTGGAGCTACTGTCTGAATGATTTATCTCTCTATGTCGATCATTATTTTGGTTAGCACCTTTTTTTTTGTTTGTGTCCAACATATTTTATAGTTGGAACTGACATTTGTTTCTGTTTTCGCCTTCCATGTCTGTTTAAATTTTCAGATGGATCTTTGGTACCAAGCAATGGTGGAGTGAAAGATCTTTCGGCCATGATAAGAGCAAATGGTTAATTTAGGGAGACTAGTAGATTGGTTTTAAGGAAATGGATAAGGAAGAGAAACAAAGAAAATTAAATGAGCCGTAAGCCAAATTATATATACAACATGTGGTTTATGCTTATTATTATTAAGTTATCTCTATACCATCAGTACAGCACATATATTAACAACTTAAGTTTAAGTATTATGATGTTTACATCAAGGATTCGAACCTGAATACCGTAGTTGTAAAAACATTTTATAAAATTAATTCTCACTTTGTATAGGTAAATTATTTTGACATCACATAACTTTATCCACAATCTACAGATACTTAAATATTATTGAATTATAATACAAAAACACTTTCTTTTTTTTGTACCTTATGTTTACCATGAAATCTGAAAAATTCAACTGTTAAATAGATACTCATAAATTAATTATATTATAATAAACTAACATAAAATCAGTTCATAGTCACTGTACCTGTAATATGTCCATACAGAATATACCAAGCTAGCCTGGTGCAACTTTTTGTCTTGCAAATAATTAAGCAGTATAGAATATAGGATACATCATTTCTTTTTAGATTCAATATTAAATTGATATAGATTTAGTGTAACAATGTTAAATACTATTTGCTGTTTGATTTTTATTCATTAAGTAATGTTGACTCAGTCAATATTAATGTACCGAACTTCTGTTAAATAATGGTTACACTACACTACTTGTATACAAATTGTAGAACATGTTAAAGTGTATTTGTTAGATATAGATATATGTCTATAACTCTAATAAAGGAGTTGGAATAATAAAGTACCTACTAAAAATTGTATTTTTCTTAGAACTAAAGCATTCATCGATGGATTTAAAGGGATTGTCAAAATAGACCTTGTGGGTTGCATTAGTTGCAATGGCCTAGTCCTATTTCCATACCCCTTATAATAATAATGCATAATAATGTATTGCTGAGTGAGTGATTATTTGAAGTAACTTAACCCTCAATTTTTTTTTTTATGTCTCTAACATGTTAAGTAGTAAGTAATAGCTATCAGGGATACTAAATAGATAAGTATCCATTAGCTAAATGCTATTTAATTAATTTAGTCTTGCTAAAATAAGTAGATATGTACAAGTAGGTACCCAATATGTAATATAATTGTTGTATTTTGAAGTGAATTTATTGAATGAATTTATCTACACTGCATGTTTGTTAACTCATGAATATCACTCGTACTAATATTACTTTGCAGTTAGCTACATACTTAGCCCTAAGGACTATATTTTATTATGTAGGTAGTGTTCATAGTTATTGGATTGAGCTTGTGCAATTAAGTTAATAAACATTACATACCAATGCGGGCTTTCTCCTGTTTCTTACCACTTCTGATATTATAATAACGCTGACCTTCAAATGAAATGCAGTATCTTCAAAGAGTATAATAGTTTTATTATGATTCTTACAAAAACCCTCATAAATCAAATACATTTCACATAGATTCGACTTCCATTATCCATCGTCGTCCACCGATTATCCACAGATGATCTCTCGCTAGTCGAGTCTACCCACAGACATTTAATCCTTCCCACTTGTCACTGTCACTGTCATAAAGCTCCTTTCTACCAATGAGATTAAATTAAGACAATCACCTTAGATTGTAGTACAGGCTTCTCTATCCTATTATGTTCTCAGTCAACGATTATAGCAGCTTTTGACTATTATTCTATCAGATTACATTATTGACATAGATAATTAATAGTTTAATAAATAGGGACGCTAACAATAGTGTCTTCTATTCTACATGTCACTGTAACGGTGAAGGACACATGTTTTCGAAGGCATGTGAAGTCTGCCAATCCGCACTTGGTGGACTAAGGCGTAATCCCTCCTATTCTGAAAGGAGACCAGTTTGACAAAGAAAGGGTTGCGGTGGAATTGTGAGTTTACTACACCTAAGTAGTTTCACATCTTTATAAACGTCATGTTTCTCAATGCTACTTCTGTCGATTTTTTTTTTATGCTGACAACTGTGACTGACTTTGAACAAGACTCATTAAGGGACTGGGATGGTTAGTCCAATTAGTTGAGAGAGTTAATTAGAACATTAGTTGGTCAGTTCGTTAGTAGGTATGAGGACTGGGGACTGTTAGTGATAGTTAGTCCTGTTAGTTGGTGTTAGTAATAGTCCAGTTAGTACTTGTTAGTAGGAGTCTCGTTCTAAGTCAGTCACAGATGTGTTGCTACCCTTGAGAACTAAGATGGTCGCCTCTAAAGAAGTGTAACCGGAAACCACACCTTTCCAACCGGACCATAATTGCTTTAAAAACAATTATTACACGGCAGAAATGGTACTAGGTACCGTGGCGGGCTGTGTTAGGTACTGCCCCGGGCGAACTCTATATGGAACCAATTAGGTTTCACATAAAACCTATTTGGTTCCCTATAGGCTCTATCACCTACATACATACCTACGCCTTAGATTAATAAGTTTAAGATATGGCTTTTTAAATCAATTAGCTTAGGGTTGAAATATGAGCTAATCTTTGAATGAAGCACTTAGCTTAGAGCCATTAATTGCATACCTAGGCGGTTAAGTCATTTAGCCTGGAACAATAAAAAAAAGAAAAATATGGGTCATTTTCTAGTAAGCGACATATGAAAATCTATATATACAAAAGGAGAAGGTGACTGACTGACTGACTGACTGACTGACTGACTGACTGACTGACATATCAACGCAGGGCCTAAACTATAAGGGCTAGAAACTTGAAATTTTGCACAGGGGTTCCTTTTATAACGTAGGGGAGCACTAAGAAAGAATTTTTGAAAATTCACCCCCTAAGGGGGTAAAACGGGGGTGCAAAGTTAGTATGAAGCTTTGCCGTTTTTGAAGTCAAGTGGGCAACCCGAACGCGGGCAGACGTCGTTATTGGGTCTAAATCTACGCGAGCGAAGCTGCGGGCGTCCACTAGTGATAATATAATTCATTATATTATAATGAATAATGTTATAAAAACAGAAATATCCTTCTTTTTGAAAAAATAATGCGATTTGCTAGTTATAATTTCGTTTTCTAAAATTCGAAACTAAACTGCTGTAGTTTCAAAAATTTCGGTTTATACAAATAGCCAGGAACCCGTCGGTATGTTGTTTAAATTTGGTATTGAATTAAATGGAACATAAAAATGGATGCTTTTAAGTCAGTTGATCCGCTGATCCGATTTTCATGAAATGTTGGTATGGGAGTAACTTTAAAAAACCTAATTCACGTTGTCGAAGTAATAGGCCGGAACGAAATAAAATAAGAAGAAAAAATTTGATTATTTGTGGAGAGTTATTTATGTTTTTGTATTTTGAAAAAAACGTCTGTGCCGTTACGGCTCTAGCTAGGTACTACACTAGCTTTCTTACCCTTTACTGTGGAAATTTCTTCGTAAACCGTTTTGCCTCGAAAAAAAAACAATGTGTTGGATTTGTTTTGCCAAATGTAAAACTCCTGCAATGGTTGTCACCCTAAATAATGAAACACTGCAATTTGAGGGCAAGACAGTTTTCCTAGCGTTAAGAATCAATAGACTCTAACTTCAGTGGGGTGACATTTGGGTATTTGGTTCCCTATAGGCTCTGTCACCTACATACATACCTACGCCTTAGATTAATAAGTTTAAGATATGGCTTTTTAAATCAATTAGCTTAGGGTTGAAATATGAGCTAATCTTTGAATGAAGCACTTAGCTTAGAGCCATTAATTGCATGCCTAGGCGGTTAAGTCATTTAGCCTGGAACAATAAAAAAAAGAAAAATATGGGTCATTTTCTAGTAAGCGACATATGAAAATCTATATATACAAAAGGAGAAGGTGACTGACTGACTGACTGACTGACTGACTGACTGACTGACTGACATATCAACGCAGGGCCTAAACTATAAGGGCTAGAAACTTGAAATTTTGCACAGGGGTTCCTTTTATAACGTAGGGGAGCACTAAGAAAGAATTTTTGAAAATTCACCCCCTAAGGGGGTAAAACGGGGGTGCAAAGTTAGTATGAAGCTTTGCCGTTTTTGAAGTCAAGTGGGCAACCCGAACGCGGGCAGACGTCGTTATTGGGTCTAAATCTACGCGAGCGAAGCTGCGGGCGTCCACTAGTGATAATATAATTCATTATATTATAATGAATAATGTTATAAAAACAGAAATATCCTTCTTTTTGAAAAAATAATGCGATTTGCTAGTTATAATTTCGTTTTCTAAAATTCGAAACTAAACTGCTGTAGTTTCAAAAATTTCGGTTTATACAAATAGCCAGGAACCCGTCGGTATGTGTTTAAATTTGGTATTGAATTAAATGGAACATAAAAATGGATGCTTTTAAGTCAGTTGATCCGCTGATCCGATTTTCATGAAATGTTGGTATGGGAGTAACTTTAAAAAACCTAATTCACGTTGTCGAAGTAATAGGCCGGAACGAAATAAAATAAGAAGAAAAAATTTGATTATTTGTGGAGAGTTATTTATGTTTTTGTATTTTGAAAAAAACGTCTGTGCCGTTACGGCTCTAGCTAGGTACTACACTAGCTTTCTTACCCTTTACTGTGGAAATTTCTTCGTAAACCGTTTTGCCTCGAAAAAAAAACAATGTGTTGGATTTGTTTTGCCAAATGTAAAACTCCTGCAATGGTTGTCACCCTAAATAATGAAACACTGCAATTTGAGGGCAAGACAGTTTTCCTAGCGTTAAGAATCAATAGACTCTAACTTCAGTGGGGTGCTCATATGGATGTATTGTCCAACAAACTATGTTGTGCTACTTACGCTGTCAAAAATATCAGCTCGCTCGCATATTATATTCAACTCCACAACTTGTAACTATGTAACTTATTTTTAATAAAGTTTTTTTAATCGTATTTTTTTTTTAAATGCAATTTTAATTTAATCCTATCTGGCGTTATCATTACGCTATCAGTAATCTCGTAGTGTTTGTTTTTAATTTCAGAACGAATGATGGAAAATTTATATTTTTTGCGGATTTTTGTTGAGCCGTTTCGTATTAGGTATTATGTTCATCTAATCTCTCACATTATCCTTTAATCCTTTGAAAAGCTAAAATAAGGTGTGCGTACGGTATATAAGAGATTAAATTCATCTGAAGTAAGTGGGCAGGCCACGTCGCTCGACGGGCTAATAACCGTTGGGTAAGGAAAGTCCTCGAGTGGAGACCGCGTCTCGGAAAACGAAGTATTGGATGGATGGATGGAAATAAGTGTGCAAGATAACATCACGAGGAAACCTGTATGTCTAAGAGTTCTCCTTAAAGTTCTCGAAATCATGTGACTCTACAAATATTCAAATCGCTCACGTTCGAGAATATTCTCATCTCTTTGCAACTTTGCAACTTTGCCAAAATTCACGTCAATCCGTAAAAGAAGGACAAACCAAGAAACACTAGTTTCGTTCTAATTGTTAGCACCTACGACAAAAAGAGTTTGTTTTATTACCACCACTCATTGTCCTTATGACTTATGGCCATAATTTGGTAACTACCCATAATTTTATTGCATTGTTAATGAAAACAGGTACCTACCCGTCTTACAGATTCGCAGGGAAGTATATCATTCATTATCATTCGGTAAATATACTCCGGTAGCGTAGTTTCACTATCAGTTTTCAACATCTACTTATATCTACTTTAAATCCAAGTATTTATGGTAGAGCAATCGCGGCTATATTCATAGTGGTCGTAATGCATCGTACGTAAATCGTAGCCGCATAGCGGTCAATGAATGTTTCTTGACCAAAGCAAGTATATGTGTTCTGTGGACCAAAGCCAGCTCACGTCCTCACGACTCGCGTGTCACATCATTGTGATTGTCCGACGTCCGTTACTCTTTAGTCGCGTGAAATTGTGTGTACTGGACGAACGTACGTGACGGAACGTGATTCGAGAAGATGGTAATCGAATTATGAATGAATGTAAACCTCAATTAACTCTGCTTCGGGATATGTGACGTTTCTGTTCGGTGTTACAAGAGCGGAGACATCACGATGGAATTAGGAGGTAAGCACACTGAATAATAAACCCAATGTAACTGGTTGTAAAACCGGTTAATTCACTGATTTAATGCTTTAATGAATTTGGTTTAAATCATATCTTTTAGCATATCTTCATCTTTTGATATAGAGACGTGAAAACTTTTGGACTTATAATGTTCGCTTTGTAATTTTAGTGCTATTTTATTGAACATAATTTTAGTTCGCCTATCATATAATAAGTAACCAAAATGAAAATATTTAGTCCCATGATGTCCTACTAGTCCTACGGAAGACATTTAAGAAGGTTATGAATCGCTTAAATAACAGTTATTCAACCGGTTTGTCTAGCGGACCGACAAACAGAGCTATTATAAATTACTCGGCCTGTGTTCCAATGTCCGATTCGTTAGCAATGGCACAAGCAATCGCCGGCACAGTAGAGCTCTAAAAATAAACAAAATCTTCACAAATATGTGTGTTGTTGTCATATTGTCTGAGGATGTAATGTATTTCATATCAGCACGTAAGTTAAATAATTTAACATGTGATAAGTAACATGACTCGCTAACGTAATCTACTGTAGCTCTATGTTGACCTATTTATAAAATAAATTATACCGTTGAAAAATTTTTTTTTTTAAAAAAGCTTTTTAAATCTTTTTTTTTATTTTCATGCATTGTCATCGGAACCAAATATGTGTGCCAAATTTCAGCTCGATAGCTTCAGTGGAAGTGGGTGAAATATTGATTGCAAGATTCCAGGACATACATACTTACAAGATACATACGAGTGAAGTTAAATAAAAGCTTTTAAAAAGAAATAAAGAAACAAACAAACAGGGCAAGCTAAATAAAACCGTTCAAAAAACCTAGCTTTGGCCAGCGATTTCGTCCGCGTGAAAGTCGAATTTAAGAAAAGAGTTCAGAGCGAGTTTAATGGTTATTCTACGATCACCTGAAGTCACTATTTTTGAAGTGAAACTTCTTTAGGCGCATGAGGGTAAATTTTTAACGGATGAAGCGGATGTGACGCATTATTGCGAGACGGATGTGACGTAATAATGCGTTACGCAGCATGCAACGTTCGTGACGAAGCAGTGGATGGGCAATGGCGAGGAAATGTGGCTGCTATCAGGCAACTAATTGAAGAAAACCGGCGTAACACCCATGAGGAGATTCGAGAACATTAGTGGAGCCAAATTCAAAAATGTTACATCAACATTTAAAATCAACAGTAAACACATCACTTGTTGACTGACACATAAATTGTGACGTTTGGCTTCGATACCATAGCCAATATTTTGATTTTTACCGACAAAAAACTTTGACACAACCGACACAACGATCGATATAGTAAATGCTATAATAATAAAGTTTTCGTTATCGCAGAGACGCTGGCGAATTTAGGCGAAGTAACAAAGCGATTGCAAATTTTCTAAGCGAGCTATGTCACGGGACTAATTATTAGCTCGCAGGCCGGGCCAGAGACCGGCTGGACAGGAAAAAAAACATAACCTGACCCACAGAGTACATTTTATATAACTGAAAACCTGACCCTTCCAATACGGGAGAAAACATCGATAATTAGTGACAACAGTAAATAGTACCTAAAGTTCACTAACCTTCCAACCAAGCAGAATATTTCATGGGGTTTTAATTAAATAAGCTAAGCTAATACGATTGACTACATTACTAAAGCTACTCAGCTGCGTGAGGTCTATGCTACCTAACCACGCCGCTCCAATGCGGATTGGTGTAGAGGTTAGTGGCCAACCTAGTGTCGAATGTTCTCAAACAACCCGAAGGCCTTCCACAAGGCATATCTAACAATTGTTTTACAGTTGAAAACCACCGGAAAGTGCCCTCTGAAGAACAAGAAGCGCACAAACCAATGCGACCACATTACAATCCACGCGACGCAAGCCATTGGGGCTTTTACGCTTTTATTCCCTTTTAGGCGCGCTACATGATATGATAGCGTATAAATATATAATAAAGGTACCTTATTAAGTATTGAATGTATTGAATTGAATTCAACGAATTTGAAAAAAACTGTTAGGTATTTAGATTATTACTTCACAATCGTTACGAACATGTTAATTAATCACTTCTTTAGATTAGGGATTAGATTATTAGGTAATCAGTAATAATATAATAATATTTATCATCACTAATCACACAACACCTAGTTTACCAGTTAAATTACACAAAAACAACTCGGTCATTAGAATTTGGAAGATTCAATTGGTTTCTTTCGTATTCCATCACTGGCTCCATGACAAAATGGCACATTAGGTTGCTCAAGCCAGTCAGTCAATACATTGATAATAGATTTAGCAACCCACTTCTAGGGATGTGACATGCAACAGAGTACTTATGTAAGGTGGTGAGCCATATTCTTGAAGGAGAGTTCTCATATACGGTATATGAGTTGAAATATTGTCGATAATGTTCGATGTATATGTAAATAATGTAAAACTCGAATAATTATTGCTGTTTAAAGCGCTACGTGGTGTACACTGTTGGTAACTCATTATTAAATCAATTTACATGTAAAGCAGTATTTACTGATTTCGAAGTATTCTCCATTACATTTTAAACACTTTCATTCCGTTAAACCATTTTTTGATAACATGAGGGTCTGAGGGCGTGTTTTTCACGTGCTGGTTCTATCACGGACTCTTCCGGCCCCATAAATGTCATACCTCTATTCAAATCATAAATTTTTCGCAAAATAAAGAAATCGCATGATGATTTGGTCTGGACTATTTACGGGAAGTAGCGTCCATAGCCCAATGGCTCGCGTCAATTCAATGTGATCGAAAGAGTTAAGCAACGACGGACGCGGTCGGTTTGTGGATGGGTGACCGCTAGTGGCAAAATTTCATGGACTCTACCGTGTTTCGGAGGGCACGTTAAGCCGTCGGTCCCGGTTTTTTTCAATGCTGGAAATAGTCGTTAAGCCTTGTCGAAGACCTTCGGGTGGCTTGAGAACATTCGACACTGGGTTGGCCACTAACCCCTCCACAAAACCGCATTGGAGCAGCGTGGTGGAGTATGCTCTAGACCTCCCGCAGCAGTGTCTGTGGGGGAGACCTGTGCCCATCAGTGGGACGTCTATGGGTCGCAGCGATGTACGGGATGCGTCACTGGCTATTTACGGATAGAGTAAACCGTATCAGAACTTGCGCAAACAACAGGCCCGGTTACAACAGCAGTATTTTCGTGGTTAATCAGTAATAATTATCAAGTTAACTTTGGCTACGTTTAGCCTCGTTAAGGTATTAGCGGATGATTAATTAGGTATTCATATTATCAAATTATATTTGTAACGTTATTTTAATTTTATTTAATAAGAATAGGTTATTATTATATTAATTGGTGCTTTAGTTAATTAATTATAATAATTGGTGTTTTAGTTCAAATGCAACTGAAGCTAGTTGAATAATTTCTTTTGTTAATGCACAGTTTTCTTTTTTATGTTTTTTCAATAATTAATATACTTTTTATATATGTAGGTATTGTAGGTACATTCATAATTATTTTATAATAATTTGTGTTATTATATACAATAACATTGTATATAGTGTTATTATGTACCTACTATACAAACAATTTTAGACTAGGTACTTGTGTAGTGTAGGTAATACAAATTAAGATTACAGTAAATTAAAATTAAATTGTGGCTATGAATTGTTTGATATTGAAATTTTATAATAATAGATAATATTTCAACGATAAAGATAGGCAGACGATGCATTTGATAAATATTACTTACTTACTGCAATATTATGTTTAACATATTTACATTGGTTAGATAGAACCTAGGTTGGTATTACCCAAATAATTAAATTTTCGGCTTAGTTAGTCTTATGTATTTTTTACGTGGAAAACTGTTTACTGTTATATTATGTTTTCCCAGGAATTCTTAGATTGCTCTACATTATTAGAGTACCCTAACCGTAAGTAGGATGGATGTTTTTGTTAAGAATAATTTTTAATTAAATGGGCGATAAATATGCTTACAAATTTTTTTTTTATACATCAATTAAACTGTCCGATTTTTATTTTTTCTGTTATGATTGATGCCTGAATTTTCCTGTGGTCAGATTTTCCATCAACACGAAATAACGAACGCCAATTTGCATTGGGTTTTCGAATGTGTGCCTGAGTATAAAGTTGTGCCTATAAAGATTTGCAATTAATCTATTCTAGGCCACAGAGAATTAAAAAAACGTTTATTTGTTGCAGTGGATGAATTCATTGAAGGATTGCTGTCAAAAACGGCCCTGGAAAAGCCGTCCGACACCACTAAACCCGAAGATGTAGGAATGAGGATACCAGACTGGTTTGATGAGAAGAAGTTTAATAGGCAGGTTTTTTTAATAAGTACCTACCTACTACCCTTGATAGTTAAGCTAGATACTATTACCACAGCTTGATAAGTATTGCTTGATAAGTTTCCTACAGTCGTTTGTCGGACACGTCATGCGGGCTTCGCAGGGCGAACAATGCAATACTTCTAAAAATAAAATTTAAAAATGTACACGCAGCATATGCAGAGGACCATCAAAGGTACATAGAGCAGATAGATCAGATACAATACAATAGAAAAAAATCTTTGATACATGCCGACACCAATTTCTCCTCAATAACCGCCTCCACCACCACCAAAACCCTTTAAACATCCCACTGTTGGACACGGGCCTAGTGCGGATTGGCGGACTTCACATGCCTTCGATGAGAGAGAGGCAAGTTCGATAGCCACTGGGCTGTTACCGTCTGGCACACCGTCAATAGATGGCACTGATACTAGTTCTTACCTTGATTAAACTATTTCCGCGGGCGAAGCTGCGGGTTAAAGCTAGTATAATATAATATATTTTATGTAGGTAAGTCCACTGTGCTACTACATACTACAAACCGATCGATAATGTTTAGCCACCTCGGCCGCCAGTTGGAGTGGTGAGGGTAACCATAAGTCTACTAGTAGCAAAATTTATTAAGCGTTTCGTTTAAATTGAAATAACGTTCTTGGTTCTACTTTTTCCAGAGGGCGTAAATTCTACTGGGACCACTGTTACTCGTTTTCCACGTCTATGTTGCTAGGCCTCGTGGCAGTGTTCGCCGTGCCCTCCATTTTGCGAGTCCTGGTCGGCACCAGACGCTCAAATTCCATGTACACTGCCTACAAAAGATATTTGTCGACGCTACTTCATACAGTATCCTGGTTCGAAAATGAACTGAAACCTGGGTCCATGTAAGTATTTATTTATTATTTCACCACGCTACAGCCGCAAGTAGGTAGTCACAGTGAGGTATCAAACGCAATTTCGTAGTAACTTAGCTCCCTCAAACACAAATACACTTATTTAACCTTCCCAAATATATTGCACTAATTGCAAGGGTTTTGAGTAAGCTTTCGAGAGTCTAATGTTTTTAAATTAAGTTTTTGGTTTCAAACAATATAAACGTTATCTAAACGTTACCGTTTTTATGAATACGAACTTTTACTTATTACTTTCGAAAGCTTTTCAAAACAATTGTAAATGGTGCAATATCTTCGGGAACTTAAAAAAAAGTTCGATAATTTTGCGATTTCTTCAAAAGTAAGAATATTATTTAATTATTTTTTCAGATCTTGGAGATCCTTGATGACGGTTCGAAGCAGGCATTTCCGTGCGGGTGTCGCTGCGCAGGTGAAGGGCCAAGGAACGGTCTCCCAGCGGGACCTGGCCCTCACGCAGTTTGGCTTCGTCGGCTTCTCCATGCTCAAGCCTGACAAATTTGGGATACGGCAGATGAATCAGGATGACTGGGAAGCGTACAACTACTTCTGGAGGGTTATTGGACATGCTATCGGAATGGAGGATAGGTTAGTAATGAGTTTTTTGCAAATTCTAGTACCTACTTTGAAATAGGGTACCTTTTTTTTTACGAGCGGGAAATCTTCACAAGATGCCCGCTAGTTTTGTAACACCCTGTATACTATTGTGTATAATACAAACATTTTTTTTTACTTTTCTCAGATTCAATATATGCCGAAAAAACATTGACGAGACTCGCGAAGTATGCCAAGTGCTTATGGACAGAGTGTTCACGCCATGCCTTGACAACGTCCCGGAGTATTTCGAGCACATGGCGCGGAGTATGCTCAACGGATTCTGGTCCATCAACCCGACTATACACGTGGAAGGCATGCTATATTTGACCAAGTATTTAGCCAACGTCCCAGGATACTTCTACGCGGAGCAAGATAGGATTGATTTACAGAAGCGGATAGTGAAGCAATTGAAGGGAAAGTCCTGTGATATCGGTAAGGGCTTTGATTTTAAAAAAGGTTGCTCATGTTTCTATGACACAAAAAAGTCGTTAAATTTAAATTTTTTTTCAGTTTATATCTTTTGAACGATCCAAACAATTAATCTCTTGTGATGCAATCATACCTACATACCTATGCATAGATACGTTTTTTTAATCCAGGGAGCTTTTAAATGTTAGCTCTGTGAGGTGTGCCGCTTCCAAGTTTAAAGGCAAAGCTAGGTATTTATCGATTGGGAAAAAAGACTAATATGACTGGGTAGGTTATCTTTTTAATACTCATTACCTATGTATCTACTCTTACTCTATGTTTTTATTATTACAGGCGTAGAATCATCGAGTCTTATCCAAAAGTGTGCGATAGAAGGCCTCCCCGAGAATACGTCGCGGCTTCTCTATCTTCGAGATTACGATACTTTAGAAACCGCCCCTGCTTATAAGAGCCTAAACCGAGCCGGGAAAAACAAATTAACCTTCTTCATGTTGTGCTCTGCTATTTACACCACGTGGCTCGGCCGCTGGTATTTCAATTTAAATTATATGTTCAGTTTGCTCCTCATGAAGTACCTTCCGTATCTATCCTTTTTCAGATACGGAATTAAAGAATCGTACGTCAATATATTTTCAGAAGATCCCATCGATGATACTGAGCCGAAGCTAAATGCAGAGTTTTATAAAGCTCAACCGCCAGAGCCGTGGTATAAGGAATTATTTTCACTTATTTGGTGAAATTTAGATGGTACCTATCTAATAAAATATACGGTCTATAGTAGGTATATGGAATAAGGCTTATGGAATTTTATAAAGAAAGTATGTATAGGTAAGCTAAAATCAATAATTTGTTTTATACAATTTGGCTTACCTATACTTTTTATTTTTACTGCTTGACGCTAACGATCCGAACTATTCATGGTAAAAATATCATACATTACAAAATTAAAACACAAAAGCCATCCGTTTCTTATATTCTTTTGCCTTTCATTTGCATTATTTATGTACCAATACCTACCTGTTTTTGATTGTAGTTTATTTGTTGTCACCTCACCTGGTACTAGGTTCTTTAAATTATAATAATGTAGGTATTCAATTTTATGTGGTACAACCTTGCCAGTTACAACGTTTATCGATGTAACAATATTTTAAGTAGAGATAAGCACTGGTTAGAGAAGCAGGCGCTGGTTATCAGTAGCTGATGATTTTGTAAAAATTAACAATAAAATTATTTATTATGTTTAACTTTTTCATATTCGGCTTATTAAATCTGTTCTAAGATTCTAAGAAGATTTATTTGATTAGATAAATTATAATGTTCTTACGATGCTTTTCTATGTAAAATCTATTGATTATGGAAAATTGTCTGTTGCCGCGGTTCAAAAGTAGGTATTTACCTAGGTATATTATTAGTAGCCCCTCTCTCTCCATACTGTGTTAGTAGTCTGAGGTTACCTTATTTAAGTAAGTAAAAACTACGAGACAGTGCCACACGACGTTTTAATATTTACTATGTATGTATAAAATTCTCGTGTCACAGTGTTTGTAACAAAACTCCTCCGAAACGGCCTGACCGATTCTTATGAAATATAATATTCAGTAGGTCTGAGGTCGTAAAGTATTTTCACCCTCCTACCCACATCCCTAATTTTTGAAACGCGATTTTAATATTATTGTATGAACAATATCCAAATATTTTAACCGTCGTCGTTCATTGACGTGAACTCATTTACCTACATGAACACATTTCATATGGCAGAATAATGTTTGCCGGGTCAGCTAGTGTTCTTATAATAACAGTGTTTTTGTGTATGAGGAAACATTAACCAGTGTAATTATTGTTATTACCACTAATGATATTACCTACCACAAAATATGTGTCGGCACCGGCGGCGTAACCACATTATAGAGAAAGAGGTGGCAGTAATACGTGGGGTACACTGAAAGTTTTGCGTACTAACTCAATAATAAAACAATTTACATGTAAAGTATATACCTAATATATATTACAAGTACATCTTCTCCATTACATTTTATACACTTTTCCATTCGGTCAAACCATTTTTAAGAATCATTGATCTTTTAACATGTTTTTCTCGTGTTGTTTGAATGCTATCACGGCCTCTTCCGGGCCCCTAATTTCATACCTCACATCAAATTCGGTGTGCGCTTGGTGTACTGCGCACACCGAAGCATTGTCATGGTGCATAGGATGCGGCTTCTTGGTCGTTTTTCCACCTTTTCACAGACACTGGGCAAACAAATGGCGGTGTACCACTCATCATTAACTGTCTTTGTTATTCAAGTGGAATAGTACAGACAGGACCTTCTTTTCAGCACCACCCATCCGCTGCCGCCCATGACAACTGTGACTGACTTTGACCAAGACTCAATTAGGGACTGGGATGGTTAGTCCAATTGACTTAATTAGAACATTGGACCTGCCTGGGAGAATAAAACGCAATCATTTTTTGCCTACGTTTCTCACCTATCTCAATTTTGTTGGTTTGCTGTCACCTTTGAACACCCATTCAAAAGACTGTTGCTTCTTTCCGGCATGTAACAATATAATAATACTAGCTAACCCCGCGAACTTTGTTCCGCGCAGGAAATAAATGAGTATATTTTTGATTTTATTTTTATTAGCATAGTACATAATATAAATAAAACAAATTAATTATTTTAATTATTCTTTATTGGCCATTTATTTATATATTACCTTGTGATAGACGACATTTCTCGTTTTATTTTCATGCGCAAGATCAAATAATGCAGATGATCTTAAATTAATGTTAATAAATTATTAATTTGACTTAATCTGGAGCGTTAAATGTGCGTTCGTGTTTTCCAGATGGTTGTTTATCCGCTCTGATCACCACTTTGTAGTCCTCATTTGTCCTGCGCTCCAAAGCACTCTTGAACAACCTGACCAACGCATGAAGTTCATGAAGTATTTGCTGCAGATCTTGTTTAATTGCTCTTTTCATTGCTGAATCTCTTGACGTCGATCATGTTGCGCATGCAGTATAATTGTAAAAAAATATTTTGTGCATCTTCGAGAAGTTGTAATGATCCGATTCAATGGTAAATCTGTCTGTCCTTGTATCTACAAAATCAAAATCAAAGTCAGTATTACAGATTTATAAATATTTTTTTTATAATTTGCATACATAACATAGTAATAATTATAGTATGTTAAGTTAATGTTCTACTTTATTCTTTGTAAGTACAAAAATTAAATAAATTAATACATACCTTTAATGTCGGATTAAATCCTCGTTCTTCCATAATGACTGCCCCAAATCAGGTCATTTGGAAACAACTATTATATTTTCGAATGTTTGCTAGAAAATGTCGTGATTCTGGTGTTTCGCCAAGGAACAATGAATGTAATGGTTCAGGTGGCGGACAGTAATCAGTTCTGAAATAGTATTGAAACGCTGCTCGATTCAAATCAGTACTTGATAAATTTCTTCTTGTTCTTCTAAAATTATCTAGTTCTTGATCTCTGAGCTTTGATCCACGATTTCGCATTGCCAACCGAGCCGTTTCAGTGGCTACCTCGTTTTGTGATTGAGAAGCACGAAGTCGCCATACTAACGCGGCGCTCTTCACGTGCCCTTTGATTCGCAATGTTTCGAATCCTAGGTGGATTACGGCTTTGTCGGAAAAGAATTGATTGTCTTGGTCGCGGCATGGTATTGTTAATGATAATATCGACACAATAAGCTAATAGAAACTCGAAACAAACATTTAAAATGTACTTTAGAATACAAACACATCAACTGGTCGACTTCAAAAATTCCTAATTGTCAAAGTATCAACTGTCACTAAAAAATAAAATAAAACGGAACGGTGTAAAAAGTATCCTATAGCACTCCCCTGGTTCTAAGGTACCTCCCGACAAATTTTCAGCCAAATCGGTTCGGCCATTCTTGAGTTATTAATGGTGTAACTAACACAACTTTCTTTTATATATATAGATGTTTCATCTCCTTTAATAATACACAGTATTTGAACGTCCGGGATCAAACTTTAATAAAAAAAAAATATCAGGAATCCAGCGGCAATTTTTCTAACTTTTAAATATTAGGTGCTACCGTAATTATTATTTTTTTTGGCTTATACAAATCCCCAAATTCCTCGAATATCCTTAGGGTAGGGTCACCCAAGATTGCGCACTTAACGTTTGACTTGCTAAAAGTCAAGAATAAAATAAGTTAGCTTAATCGTCTTTATTTATCCCATTCTATGTACTAAAATCACATTTGAACTGCTCAACTTATGTATAATTTTTTTTTTTCAGGGCAAAGTCATAAAGCCAATGTACGTAAATCTTTAGCAGTCATTCCTTGAAAAATATTGTCTAGTTGTTCTAAATATAGACAAAACTCTTCTTCTATTTTTGGGGAGAAGTTTCCCTCGTATCTTCTCTTTCTAACTTTCTTAGTTCTATATAGTACCTACTTTCCTTCATACTATATGAGAGCGCAACTTTTCTCTGAATTTCACCACCTTGTATACGTATTCTGACTTCATCCAGAACAGTTTAAGGACATAAGACACATCCTGCCGATATTTTTCTTTGATTAGGCATCCTATAATTAAACAAAGTTTTTCTTCAAACTTACCTAGCAGATCCGATATCCCACTGATTTTAATTTTTTTGTCGCAGCAAAACTACTCATTTGTATGCATCAAAATACAATTGAAGTTAGCCATAGATGTCGTTTATGTTTTGACATTTGACAATGCATTGCGCAGCTTACCTTCCGTGCAATCTTATGTGACCCTACCATATAGGCAGGTTTTCTTCAGTTAGTTAGTTACCTGACAGTAGCCATAATCCACTTAAATATACCTCAGTGATCGCAGTTAAAAGCCGACCCACACGAATTTCATCATGGAGAGAAATTCGGCTACGGACAAATTCTGCGTATTTACGCCTTACGGTGCTCAAATGAGGTGTTTCTCTCCTAAAGGGAATTTGAAGACGAACATTGCAGTCTTGCCGAGTAGGTGATCTTTTTAATTCATAAAAAATCATCGCCCTAAAATTTATTTTTGTTAAGGACATCGATCATCTATATATATAAAAGGAGAAGGTGACTGACTGACTGACTGACTGACTGACTGACTGACATATCAACGCAGGGCCTAAACTATAAGGGCTAGAAACTTGAAATTTTGCACAGGGGTTCATTTTATAACGTAGGGGAGCACTAAGAAAGGATTTTTGAAAATTCACCCCCTAAGGGGGTAAAACGGGGGTGCAAAGTTAGTATGAAACTTTGCCGTTTTTGAAGTCGTTAGACGGGTAGACGTCGTTAATGGGTCTAATTCTACGCGAGCGAAGCTGCGGGCGTCCACTAGTCTTATATAAAAAGCAATGACATGACACGCGCTTTGAGCGCTTTCCCGCCATTTCCCGCTATTTCTTTATTATTCAATGATTGAGTTTCGTATGTAAAATATATTTTATTTGAAAGTCAAACATTTAATAGCAGAACTTTCAGTGAGCCCATGTACTGCTACCTGTACTAGCCGGTAAAAAACACTTCAAATATAATTATGTAACTGTTATTAAAAATTGTGGGCGCTTATAAATAAGATAAATATTATTTTTATAAGTAAATAATTTTATTGTTTTATTTATAGACTAGCTTTTACCCGCGGCTCCGCCCGTTTCAAATACTATATATAAAAGGCGATATAATTAAGTATAATATAGATATCATTAAGTAGTATTAAAGTTATCAGAATATATCTGAAATGGAATTACTGTCAAAAAGCAATTATAAAAACTATGTCAGGATGTATGTTCATTAAAGTTAATTTCAGTTGAAAACTACAATCATTAATTACTAATTATTTATTGTAGGTGATAAAGGAGAACGATGATAATAGAAGTCTATTATCACAAGAGAATAATTATTCTCTTGTCTTTTGTTATTCCAGACCAATTAGTATCGTATTAATGAAATATGCAGAATTCAGTTTACGATTCATTTATTATTATTTCTTTATCTACCGCCGGTTCATAAAGTTGATGCTACCGAGAAGAACACGGCAAGAAACTCGGTAGTAACTCTTTTCAATCAAGCTTAATGACAATTAAATGGTTTAAACAAATATACATAACAATATTTCCATTTGGTCAAGCATAATAACATTAAAAATGCACCTTTACCTATTATCGATATTAAAAAAATCGATACTGTATTAATATTTATGTCTCGTCCCTTACTCAAAAGCATAAACTAGGTAAAGAGAGATACTAACGTATCGTAGAGACAGAGATAGTATCCCCTACTAGTTTGTTTGTGGTAGAGATTCTTATTATTGCAAACGTAGTATCTCTAGTCTCTACCTAGTTTGTGTTGCAAGCAAATTAAGTTTCGTAGAGGTCAAATAGGTTGTCTACGTCAAAAGTTAAAATCCTCAGCGCGAATAAATATTTCGCCGGTAATTTTACAGTTTTAATTAACCATACAAAAATATGGCTGCTAAATATAAGATTGTGATGATCCGTCACGGCGAAAGTGAATGGAATCAAAAGAATCTTTTCTGCGGGTGGTACGACGCTGACCTCAGCAACAAGGGTATTTTCATTATAATTCTTTTTTTGTACTGTAGAAAAGTGACCCTCAAACTTCATCATAAACAGGTCCTCTGCTAAACGTAGGCCTACATTCAGAACGTAGATTGCAGTAGATTCTTGTATTCAGAATGTAGGGCTACATTCTTTTACAATAATGATATTTATCCAAAGCCAGCTTTAATTAGACTAATTCCCAGTTCAGCCAATAATAATAAGCATTGTACAGCCTAGTGTCCAAAATTCGGCCTCTTTCGAGAGAGTCCAAATCCCAATGGCACATACCAATGAGTACATAATTAACATAATGTTGAAGATAAACATTGTATGGAAATTGCATGTCTGAGTTCTCGATAATTTTCCCTAAGGCATGTGAAATCTGCAAATTCCCACTTACTCAGAGTGGTGATCAATAGCCTTACACTTCATTCAAGAATCATGTCCAATTATGGGACAATAATTGTGTTAAAGTAAGGTTCAATGTTATTTAACTTGATTAATACTACTTACCATGTAAAAAGTGTTGTATCTAAAGAAATAGTTAGGGAACAACAATATCTTCTAAGCCAGTTTTAACATAAGTATGAGTTATGAAAGCCTTGAAAAAGTTTGATAGAATGCATACATATGCACTATAAGTAATTATTTGACCAATATATATTTGAGTTAGTACCTAGGGAGCCCATGGAGACTAGTGTGTGACTATGGCAAAACAACTTATGCAAAGCTATTTCTCTTTGTAAAACAATCAATGTGTCACAGGTCGTGAGGAGGCTGTTGCAGCTGGTAAAGCCCTCAAGGCTGAGGGTTACCAGTTTGACGTTGCACACACATCTGTATTAAAGCGGGCTCAGATTACATTGAACTCTGTTCTGCAAGAGATTGGCCAAACTGACATCCCTATTAACAAGACATGGCGCTTAAACGAGAGGCACTATGGTGGACTCACTGGTTTGAACAAAGCTGAAACTGCTGCTAAATATGGAGAAGCCCAGGTATACTCATGGTAGAAAAGCACAACATAATCAATTTTTCATTCAATTCCCTAGAAAAATTTAAAAAAAATAATTCAAAATTATCAAAGATCAACACACTTATTGGAATTTCCTAATTTTTTTTCTGATATTCTAATCTGTGTAGTGTGTAGATAATGATTTACATTACATTAATCATTAAATTACCTTATGATACCATTGTGTAATTTATAGGTACAAATCTGGCGTCGTAGCTTTGATGTGCCCCCACCAGCAATGGAGAAAGACCACCAGTACTATGACACCATCGTGAACGATCCCCGTTATGCTGGGGACCCAAAACCTGAAGAATTCCCCATGTTTGAGAGTTTAAAGCTCACTATTGAAAGGACCCTTCCTTACTGGAATGATGTTATTGTCCCACAGGTATATAATTTATGATGAATGATGTTATTGTCTAACAGGTATTAATTATTGGTATAGGTTAACCAGGAATTTAAGAAGGGGAACCATGAGGGCGCTTAGATTCTGAATTTAGTAACAGTGCTTCTTTTTAAATTCGTAAATAATAAGGCTCTGTCCTTTAAATAAAACTATTTGTTTTCAGATCAAAGAAGGCAAGAAAATTATTATTGCTGCTCACGGCAACAGTCTTCGAGGCATTGTCAAGCATTTAGATCGTAAGTAATTTTGTATAACTATTGTAAACTTGCTAAATATCATTATTATTTTAATTTGTTACACAATTTAAAAAATGTAAATAAATGTAAAAATATAGACCTAGATAGATATAGGAAAGGAGGGGCGGACCCCCCATCAATTTTTGTCTGTTGGAAATTAGATAGATAGCGGTGAAAGATAAAATAATAGCAGTACAGGGGGTATTATCCCTACTTGCTAGACATGTAGGTACAATATTACAGACAGATATAAGAAGACTGTCAGAGATGACGAGAGGTCACGCATTTTGCGTAAATAAACATAGCAAACCTGAACTCAACCAAACAAAACGTCGTCTTCGTACGTACGTACGTTCCATTTTACTCATTGACAAGAAGCCTTTACCTACATACCAACTCGACTGCAATTACGTTCAGTTAAACACAATTTTTGTGAAACTTTTTTGTTTTTTTGTATCGTAATTAATTCAAAACGCATCTCCGGTATGTAAAATCAAGATTTAATTCCTTTAATTAACACCAATAACAAATTCAGGATCCTTTGGTCTATAGCCAACCTGATGAGTAAATTCGGCTTGATTTATATCTATACAAATGATTTCAGTACAATTTTTATTTATTAGAGTGAGATCAAGGTGTCCATCATTCCAACTAATCAAAGCTGAGATTCTTTTTTAAAATTTTCAGAACTTAGTGATGCAGCCATCATGGAGCTTAATCTGCCTACTGGCATTCCTTTTGTCTATGAACTCGATGAAAACATGAAGCCTGTGGATTCCATGGTATTCCTTGGAGACGAAGAGACTGTCAAGAAGGCAATGGCAGCGGTTGCCGCTCAGGGCAAAGCCAAGTAGAAACATTGGCAAGGTGACATATTTTAAAATAAAATAATTATTTATTGCTGTTAATCATAATGAGATGAAAATATCGAGATTATAATGTATTTAAGTTGCTATGAGTACCAGTTTTCTCGGTAATTAATGGTAGGTAAATTTATTTTTAAGTAAAAGTGGGCTTCTCTCCAGATTGATATAAAGTGAGTCATCGCAATAGGAGAGTAATTTATTTATATTGGCGTTATGCCAAGCATATTGTAAAGATATCAGAAATTGTTACTATGTTGTATGTGTGCTTGTGGAATAAAATAAAAGATAATAGTGTTCAAAAATTGTTTTTATTACTTTGGTAAATTATCTTTGAGATCTGACATGATACAGTCCATATTTGTGGATGTTGCTAATCTTGTTTCATCTGAGGTAAACTTTTTACCTGAATACTTTGGCAAGCTTTTCATCTTACTGTTATGAAAGTAGAATTTCTGTGGTTCGCCAGATGCAGCATCAATATCCATTGCAGTTAAAGTTTTTTTGGGTTTATTTTTCTTCTGTTTATTGATACTTTTAGGTTTGTTATCAAATCTAAAGTCCTTTGGAAGTTTGTGAACTTTGATGCAGTGATCTAGTCTTTGCTCAGTGTCAATGAATTTCTCTGAGCATTCTTGTATGTAGCAACTATACTGTAATATAAAAAAAGTATGTTATATAGATTGCGACAATGCTCTTTTTTAAATTTGTGTGAGAATAGGAAAAATACATACAGAGCTTTTTCTAGCAGCCATAACGGAAAAAAATGAGTCATGTGTTTCTTGTATATGTAAATCCAAGAAGTGAGGAGACGGTAAAACTCTCTTGCACTGGCCGCAGGAGTATCTGTGAGAAGCATTGTAGTGATTCTCAAAATCCATGAGTGATGTAGCAGTGAACCGACACCCGGGGATTGTGCATAATGATTTAATACTGAAAAAAAAACAAATTGAAATTAAACCTATTAATTTGTAACCACTAAGTGTGTTGATAGATTTTGTCCTGCCCTGCAGAATTTGAATAATGCCTGAGAATAAAGGTCTGGAAGGCATCTTACCCATCCCATTCCATTCCAAGAGCATTATGTAAAAAAAAGTGTTTATAATTTGAATTATATCAATGTAACTTTAACGTCTGCACATTGCATTATAATTTAATTATACCTCTTTTATGTTGTTAGTCTGTGCTTCACTGTATTCGCTTATTACTAAGAAAATTACCTAAAAAGAATTACTGAGTAGGTCCTAGTAGGAGTAGGTATCGTATGTATGAAGTACCTAAACTTAGTAGACTTTCTGACTTTTATAAAAAAACAACAAAAATGGTTTCAATTATCTGCACAAAGGTCTAACACTAACACTTCGTGGCACAAGCTCTCTTCATCCTCGTCGTAGATGCCGAGTCTCGCGGGAGTCTTGTCTGCGGCGAAGAGAGCGTCGTCCAGCTTCCGGCGACCCACCCCCGACAGCCGAAGCTTCTCAGCTACAGCGGTGGTGTCCAGCATTCTGCAAAAATGAAGAGATTGATAACGGAAGGTTACGCCCTGAATATTGATCGATAGTTTTTGCGGTCGTTACACCCAAGTATTTGGCTGTGGTCCTGAAGGGAATAGGGGTTCCTAACATACGGATGGGGCGATCGTTGCAGCAACGTTTGCTCTTATGATCGAAACGGACTGCGGAGCTTTTCTCCGGGTTGCCTTCGATACGCCATTTCCTGAACCATGCCTCCTAGTTCATTGACTGAACGTTGGAGTTTTGAGAGGACTGACGATATCTGTGGACTTTGGGCATAGAGGGCCGTGTCGTCGGCGAAAAGAGATAGCTGTACTCCATTTTTTGGAATGGGGATGTTAGTGTAGGATATGTAAAGAAGTGGGGAGAGCACAGAGCTCTGAGGAACCCCTGCCGTTAGCAGGCGTGGGGAAGAAAGGACACCTTCGTGTCTAAAACGAAAGGTGCGGTCCTGTAGGTATGAAGCTATTACGCGGACTAAACGATCTGGAAGGCCTAGTTTATACAGTTTGTATACAAGTCCTCCATGCCAGACTTTGTCAAAGGCCTTGGCTACGTCAAAGAAGACGGCAACTGTCTTTTTACGCTTGGGATAAAAACCGCTCGCGATGTACTCGACTATGCGGATGCGGTGTACTTGTTGGGGACAAGAATGTTTAACTCGAAAGCCGAATTGGTGGGGGATTATTAAGGGGGGGCCATCCGTAGGTATCTACTGTACCGTGTAATATTTGATTTTTTTTATTCGCGATGTACCTAAATAGTACAATAAGTAGTAGGTACTATGTACCTAATATGAGTAGTGGGTACATAGTGAGAAGATAATGTATGTTACATTGTGAGGAATTACTGCTACTTTAATTTTTTAATTTTCTAATCTTACCGCGTTTTCAATAGTCTCGTGTGTGTGTGTGTGTCTCTACAAGTGTGCTGCTGCAGTGTCTACTTGTATCAATGTAGGATTGTAGGTACATGGTGAACTTTATCTTCGTGACTTGCAGTTTAACCAGTTTCTACTTTTACAGCAAGGTCAAGTGGAATATGTTATGTCATGATGATAATTTTGTTTATGGATTTCGTAAATCACGGTTCTAAGGTCAATATTCAATATTTTAGCTGAATGTTCTAAGATTTTGTTGAATGTTCTGTTATTTATCTTAACCCAACACAAGCATGTGAATATGCATTCCCTCATTTTTTCAAACAGTTTTGGTCAGAGTCAAATAATTTATTATTCGCTATGAGGTGATTGGGCACATCTTTCGAGAGGATATTTTTGTCGTAAATTAATTTTAGCAACCTACTCAGACGGCATTATATATTTTTTAAGTAGGTATGTATATGTACCTAAGTATACTTTTCAAAATAATTAAGTATAACAAAAAATACTTTTTTAAGTAGGTATTTTTCATATAGGTACCTATAATAAGTATACCTATAAACAATTTAGGTTTTTACTACACTCCATCTCCATATAGACATTAGGTAGGTAGGTAGGTACTCATCACGTACTTTATACTTTTGTATAAATTTATGGGGACCCATTTTTGTGATGAAAAGTATCATAAGTGCTAATCTGGTTTCATTCGAATCCGTTTTGTAGTTTTTGCGTGATTGAGTAACAAACATCCAAACTTTCACATTTATAATTGTTATTAGTGGCTAAGATTTGTGCGATATCGAATATCGATGCAAAACTGTTCGTTCCGATAAAACCTACTATTATTATTAATGACGTATGTATGAGTGATGAGTGAGTTGAGTGGAACAAGTGTTTTATGATAGTTATATACGTATATACCTATTCAGTCAGTATGTAGAATACTACCACGAGCATAACATGTTAACCTAGTGCTGCTTAGTATTTATTGTGACTGTTGATGTTAATTGTTTTTACTTACATAACTAGTTAAAATGAGTCTAATTCGTCAAAGACGAGTAAGTTAAAATTTTAGTAAATATATTACATTCATCATGTTGAAATTATGTGTTGAGTTATTATGTTAAAATAAAATTAATCGTACCATTACTATCATCAATTCTAACTTTCTAACGAGGTTTGATTTGGACTAATGGCAACGACCATAACATTAAAGCACCTGGGTAAACACTAAACAAGACATAATGAAGGTGAGGAGAAAAATATTCCATGTAAGAATTGCTTAAATAGAATAGATCTACATATCAAAAGAAAATAATCAAATCTATTTATTAAACAATTAATGAGGACCGAGATTAATTCTGTTACGCTAACTAAAAATAATATCGGAAAGTTATTACCTGGGTCGTAAAAAATATTGCACCAATTATATATAATTAAACATAGTTATGTATGTATTGTTTATTTATTTTATTGGGCCACTGAGCTTACAAAATAAACAAATAAACAATGACCTTGAGTTTCGTAGGACACACTCGTCTCTCAGTATGTAAAAAACACAAACTATACTGGAGGGATACTACGTTAAATGCCCCACACAAATCCCTGCTTGCAGGGCCAGCCGCAGAGGATGTAAAGGGCCCCACACAAAGCCCTGCTTGCAGGGCCTGCCGCAGAGGATGTTACCACACAAAGCCCTGCAGGTTGCGTCCACAGACTAGGTAGAGATATTATGTTCTGTGGTAGAGATCTTGCGTCGTTTGAGTCACGCGGTTTAATTGAAAGAATTACAACCATGACTTTAAGAACTTTTTAAGAATGACTGAGTCACAGTTTGAAGATTTATTGAAAATGGTGACACCATTAATTGAAAAAAAGAATATATTGATGAGAGATACTGTAACTTTATTATAAAAATCCTTTAAAATTATTGCACAAACAAAACATAGTACAACAAAATGAAAACAAACTAAGACGGCGTAGGTACGAAGAAAACCAAACATTTATTGTTGAAAAGTAGAAACCACAGATTAGATATACACCATATTATTAAATACTATACTTATAAATCTGTGAAATCGGCCCGACCGTACCACACATTGCCCTGCTTGCAGGGTTGGAGTGGGGAGATCGTGCGTCGGGCTGGCAGGATGACCCTGCCGCCCTGCGGCAGGGTAAGCAATTAAAAAATCGGCCCTGCTTGCACACACACGATACGATTGGCAGGGGCATTGCAAGCAGGGTGCGTCCACAGACTAGGTAGAGATATTATGTTCTGTGGTAGAGATCTTGCGTCGTTTGAGTCACGCCATTAGATTGAAAATTACAAACTGATGACTTTAAGAAGGAACTTTAAAAGAATGAATGAGTCACAGTTTGAAGATTTAGTGACAATGTTGACACCAATAATTGAAAAAAAGAATATATTGATGAGAGATGCTGTAACTTTATTAAAACTATCCTTTTAAATTATTGCACAAACAATACATAGTACAACAAAATGAAAACAAACTAAGACGGCGTATGAAGAAAACCAAACACAGTTAGATCGTTGTGTGGTAACATCCTCTGCAGCAGGCACTGCAAGCAGGGCTTTGTGTGGGGCCCAATTCTACGTACGTAAGTAAAAATCATAAAATGTATGTACTCTGTGCACTATTGTATCTGTATATTTTTGACATAGATACTTAAATACAGTTATATCGTTGGATTTTTGATACCATAGCATCACTAAACACACACTAGGTAGAGATACTAAAAATCACTGTTGCAACGGACTGCCAACGGAATCTTGGTGCCCTTGACGTGAGACGTGGATTCTTTGGTAAAAAATAAGCAGCAGCTCCATACTTCGCACTAAAATTTAGTGACTAAATAGGTGATACCAAAATTAAAACATTTGTACTATTTTAAAGTTAATTATGTGTACACATTGATAGATATGTATTGTTTTACATAATGGAGCTTGGGTTTAAAAGTATTAAGTGGGTCACGAAGGGGCAGTGTGAAAATTACCGGGCATGGCAGAACAAAGTTTCTGCACTCAAACACTGCTTTATTAGAAAGGGACATAATCCAGTTTTGCACTATTTCGCACAAGCTCGTTTTTATCGCCGCAGTGCACAATCTTGTTTTATTATAATATCTTTGCATAGAAGGTCTTCATTGAATTGACAGTCTTACTTAATATGAATTTGACATAACAAATTGTAAATCCACCCATGAAAACTTTTACACAATTGCCCTGCTGAGTTGAAGCTTTGCGCGTTTTTTTAGTAGCGCGTCCATGTTAGACGAAATACAATCTGTCACGGTCTATTCCTGCTTGCTTTCCTGAGAATTCTTCAAAATCCTCTCGAAGCCTCCCCCGAATGCACAGCGGCCATTGTGGACCTTAGAGACCTTCGGAGGCTTAACTCCACACATTCCCTGAGTAGACATGAGCCCAACAGAGAGACAAAGAAATGGTGCCATGTGCCATGTTCGTTTGGTTTGTTAAAGTCATGAAGCACGTTTAACTTAATTTAGGTAAAGCTACGGATACTGTGTCACTAATAAGTATCTTCGTTACCTTTTATTACTGCTGACTTAGTAATAAGTACCCCACACAAAGCTCTGCTTGCAGGGCCTGCCGCAGATGATGTTACCACACAAAGCCCTGCAAGCAGGTTGCGTCCACAGACTAGGTAGAGATATTATGTTCTGTGGTAGAGATCTTGCGTCGTTTGAGTCACGCCATTATATTGAAAATTACAACCTGATGACTTTATGAACTTTTTAAGAATTAATGAGTCACAGTTTGAAGATTTATTGACAATAGTGACACCAACAATTGAAAAAAAGAATATATTGATAAGAGATGCTGTAACTTTAATATAACTATCCTTTAAAATTATTGCACAAACAATACATAGTACGACAAAATGAAAACAAACTAAGACGGCGTACGAAGAAAACCAAACATTTATTGTTGAAAAGTAGAAACCACAGATTAGATATACACCATATTATTAAATACTTTATTTATAAATCTGTAATTGAAACAAAATCGGTCCGACCGTACCACACATGGCCCTGCTTGCAGTGTTTGGAGTGGGGTGATCGTGCGTCGGGCTGGCAGCATGACCCTGCTGCCCTGCGGCAGGGTAAGCAATTAAAAAATCGGCCCTGCAAGCACACATATGATACGATTGGCAGGGGCACTGCAAGCAGGGCTTTGTGTGGGGCCCTGCCCTCTATAGTAATCTCCTTGGCATGTTGGTTGCCATCTTATGTCACCAGCTGTCACTGTCAAATCGAAGAAAAGAAAATGAATGTCTGACATGTCTGTCTGTTTGTGGTTTGCCAATTTGTATTGTATTTGTACTTTTTAATTTATGGATTAAGAATGTTCAAATAAATTTCTAAATATAATTTTTTGAGTTCGTTTCCATGTTCTAATAATGTATAAAAACAGTTAAAGGTTGTGATGGTTATTTTTAAAGAGTACATTTATTTTAGCCCGCTATGGGAAAATTCAGTACTTACAGGTATTTAGAGGTGCGTAAATTTCATGTAAAAAGTGCAAGGTTCTTTTCTTACATTTTTGATTCTGTAATTATATGTAATTTGTTTACATTCCGCGCATTTTTATGACTGATGTCATGGTAATAAGTATTTGTTTTGATTATATATGTATTTGATTATGATTATAATAAGTGAAGTTTATTTGGAACAACATTAAAATTTATACATGAATTAGTATAGACAAATAATTACTTTAAAATTAACCTAAAACTAAAAAACCTATTTGTTTTTACAATGTGTATTTGAAGGCAACACTAATCACTGAATCATTCAGTAAATTAATCTTATACTAATCAATTTACGGGATTAAAGTTACCAGTTACTCATAAATTGTACAGAAACTTTAAACTTCGCCCTAATTACCTCATTCATAGAATGAAAAGGTTAAATAACATGATCTGTACTTGCCGTTGTGTAGAGGTGTGTATAAAGAACGCCTTTCTCTCTAGTATTACAATTTACATTACAACAATTTACCAACAAAGTATTATCAAAACCTCTGTTTAAAATAAAATAATTGAATTAACAAGGGTTTGTCAGAATATTTATTAAAAGATACTTTATATTTAATTCTCGACTTGAAATATATATTTTTTTTCTATTAATATTATTGTTTCTAATTTTTTTATTGACATCACCTTATTTCTTGACATTTTATGTTAATGATTTTGGAAGAAAAACATTTTTTTTATGTGTTTTTGGCTGATTTATTAGTACCTATACTATAGGGGTTGTTCTAAATGGGGTTGAAAATAAAAGAAATAATCTAATATACTAATAACCTTGATCATCTAAAATGAGCATGTAGGTACTAATAAATGTAACGTCACTTCTATTTGAAGGCCAGACTAGGTAGAACACGTGGACACATAATTTTATGTACAACTTTAATTTTCCTACTGTGTCTCTTGCAAATAAAGAACATGTTTATAATTTATAATTTATATAAAACATACTTTTATTGTTTCAGTTAAAAGATGATACCTCAGCCCCTCATATCAATGTAAGAAGTAGGACAGTTAAGCAGCCAAGAAGACTTAAGAAAGTATTCATATTTCTCCTAGTTCTAGCACTATGTGTCACATACTTTTTGGGTGAGCATTGCTTTAACCACTTTGTACATTATTTTTAGTAGCGTCCAAAGCCCAAATACTTGCGTCGATTCGATGTGATCGGAAGTGTTAAGCAATGACAGGCGCGGTCGGTTTGTGGACGACGGTGGCAAAAATTTCATGGGCGCTACCGTGCTTCGGAGGGCACGTAAAGCCGTCGCTCCCGGTTGTTTTCAATGCTGGAAACAGTCATTAAGCCTTGTCGAAGACGTTCGGGTGGCTTGAGAACAGTCGACACTGGGTTGGCCACTAACCCTCCACCAGTCTGCATTGGAGCACCGTGGTGGAGTATGCTCTAGACCTCCCGCAAGTGTCTGAGGGGGAGACCTGTGCCCAGCAGTGGGGCGTCTATGGGTCGCAGCGACATTATTTTTATCAATAAGAAACTTCAGATTTACCTCAAAAAATTTACCACAGGTAAGATCCCATGGATACTGCTGGGTAATGCTCTAATGTTCGTTAGGTTATGATCTTTAAAATCAAATCTGCTTGCAGTAAAGCTAAATTGTTATTGTAAAATTTATTCTTCAGTCAATAAAATTAAAGCAGTCTAGATATTACTTAACTCAGAGATCGGCAAATCAAATTTTTCTCATAATGAGTTAATTCTTGATACTGACAGAGATCCTATCAAGAGATCACTGAAACAATCCTACATTTAAAAACATCCCTTGATCCAGCTTCAAGTTTTTTAAATGATAATGTCTCTTGTAACTTTGTGACAATACTTTTGTTTTAAGATAAGTTTGAAGCTGATAAATTTGTAGTTTTCAGTAGTTGAATAGTTTGAATATGAAATGATTGCTAAATTGTTATTGTAAAATTAATTCTTCAGTCAATAAAATTAAAGCAGTCTAGATATTACTTAACTCAGAGATCGGCAAATCAAATTTTTCTCATAATGAGTTAATTCTTGATACTGACAGAGATCCTATCAAGAGATCACTGAAACAATCCTACATTTAAAAACATCCCTTGATCCAGCTTCAAGTTTTTTAAATGATAATGTCTCTTGTAACTTTGTGACAATACTTTTGTTTTAAGATAAGTTTGAAGCTGATAAATTTGTAGTTTTCAGTAGTTGAATATGAAATGATAATGAAAGAAAACTGAAGATTTGTGGGGTATGTCAGTGGAAATTTGTACTGCTCTAATAATGGCCCTATTTGGCGGTTATTTTTAATCTTAATCAGGGATGTTTTCCAGATCTTGTGCAGCTTAGTAAAGCTGTACCATTATTTAAGTCTGGTGACAACAAAAATCCCACTAACTACAGGCCGATATCTACCTTGCCTATTCTAAGTAAAATCTTTGAAAAATTGATATTTAACCATTTACTAGCATATTTTTACGGAAATAATTTATTGCAAGAAAAACAATATGAATTCACGAAAGGGCGCTCTACAGATGATGCTGGTGTAGACCTACTAAGCTACACAGCATTACTGTTAATAGTCGTCATAAGATGCGGACCTGTAATATCATTCAGAACATTATTTTCCTAAATTCGAAATTCACGTAGAGGAAAAAGCTAGTAACCTATAGCCTATATAAAGGTGAAACAATAACTCAACGTTAGTTGCAAAAATTATGTTTAATTTCATGGTCTATTAAATTCTGAATCTTTTTTTAGGCTACTCACCTTGTTTCTTTGGTCTTTTTACAAGTTGTTGCTACAAATGACAGTGAAGTTTTTGTACTCTTTAAATATATTTATCAAAGGTAATTGTTCTATTGTGGACAATATTTAATTACTATACAGTATTCCCTAACAAATGCATTTTACTCGTGTCGTGTCGTTTTGCTGCTAGGCAGTTAAACGTTGATTGATTTGTTTTAGTAAATACACAATCTAAAGATATATGTATACTGGTCACAATCACAATGCACGTTCAAAAGTAGGCTAAAATAAATAAATAAAAAGTATTGTGTGCATGTGTATGCAAGCACATCAATATTAAAACTAGCAGGGGTGGCAGTTTGTAGTAGAATGACAATTTATGAAACAATATTTTTGCGACTCCTTTGCGGAGCGTGGTGAGTGACAATGACTGCCGGGTGTGCGGCCCCCGGTTCGAGTCCCGGGTTCGATCCCGTCCGGTGATATTTATTCTATATTCTTATACAAAGTATACAAATACATTATTAGAATTATGGCTTCCCCATATATTTTTTTTTTACTGATACTACAATATTATTTATGCAAACGGATTGTGTGCGATATTCATTTGTTATACTCTTATTTTGTCTACTCACAATATTGCTGTATGTACTCGTATAAAACACAGAACTCATGTCATCGTGTTTATTACATCGTTAATTCTAATAGTGGTCTTTCGTAATGTTTGCCCATTAATTTCGACACTCTTGAAAAGAAAGCTAAAACAAATAACCATAGTCACATTGACGTGCCTTATGAATATGCCTTTACAGGTAGTATATTAAGTCAAACAATTAGCCGATACGTGATTAGAATCCAATGAGTGTTTTAATTAGTCATCGTCTGAATTGCAACCTACGGAGCCATTACATAAAGAGCAATATCAAGTGTAAGCAGGATGCTATTCAAATGAGTCTGTACTACAAAAGTCATCGTCCATACATTAAAGCACCAGTCCGCTTCCGTTTGTTAACAAATTCGCGAATATGAAATAGATTTTTGTATTTTGTATACTTATTCATTTTTCGTGTATTGTGTGTATTGTGTTAATCATGGAAAATATAACTTTAGTTACGTTACCACTAATGATGTCAGGTATAGTCAGTTTCCACAGTGTATTCTAGAAGATGTAAGAGTTGTAAGTTATATAATGTGTGATTGTCTGCGACAGAATATCGGGTTTAATGCAATAAAATTTACTTATACTAAGGTACTTTACTTGTACCTTACTTAAAGGTACCTATCAAGTCTTTTGTGCTTGGATACTTTTTCAGCAGATCTAAACTTAGATACAGGCTGTTTTGTAAACTGTTATTCGATCATTCTGAATACGATCACATTTTATGTATTTTTGTTAACCACAACAAATTATAACAATCAAATCTTTACGTCAGCTTAAGGCGGAGCAAGATTTTTGATAATTAAATAGCTAAATAAAATTTTATTTGATCCGCCGTGTGTGTGTGGGAATCTTTACTCTGTTTGTCCACCGCCTGCGTTAACGGGACGTCAAATAGCAAATTTATTATTAATAAATAAATATATAAATATCATGGACATTCACACACCGCCTTCTGACCCCAAATTAGGCGCGAACCTGTTCTATAGGTGCCATAGACTGATGTACATACATAGATATTTTTAAATACATACTTAAATAGATAATATTGTCATCCAGACACAGAACAAATACAAGTGTTCGTCACACGATTATTAATTTGTCCTGAGTGGGATTCGAACCCACGTCCCCTGGGCCCTGGCGCAACAGGTAGGGTCACTACCGATTGCGCCAACGGGTCCGTCAATTATTAGAACCGAACATGAGCATGATGTAGGTGGTAGAGCCTATAGGGAACCAAATAGGTTTTATATGAAAGCTAATTGGTTCCATATAGAGTTCGCCCGGGGCAGTACCACCGCCCGCCGCGGTACCTAGTACCATTTCTGCCGTGTAGTAATTGTTTTTAAAGCAATTGTGGTCCGGTTGGAAAGGTGTGGATTCCGGTTACACTTCTTTAGAGGCGACCATCTTAGTCCTCAAGGGTAGCAACACATCTGTGACTGACTTAGAACGAGACTCCTACTAACAAGTACTAACTGGACAATTACTAACACCAACTAACAGGACTAACTATCACTAACAGTCCCCAGTCCTCATATCTACTAACGAACTGACCAACTAATGTTCTAATTAACTTTCTCAACTAATTGGACTAACCATCCCAGTCCCTAATTGAGTATTGTTCAAAGTCAGTCACAGTTGTCATGGGCGGCAGCGGATGGGTGGTGCTGCAAGCTCGTTTGCTATCCTTTATCCATAAAAAAAAAAGACCTCCCGGTGACGGAGATCGTTTGTCCACCGCGGCGGATTTCGGTGATAAAGTTTTTCCAGCTGTTGTGTGTGCGCTGGCAGAGTGTGGCCAAAATCAAACGTATTTTGTATTGCCTGCACTTCGACGTCGCAATTTAGTTCCAGTTCTAGTGGTCGCGCCGATCTACGCCATATCTCGGCGGCCGGCATGACGACGATCGGGCGATGGACGTGCGCGGTGGACAAGCGGCCATAGTAAATGCAGTGGCACCTTCATTTAGTTCTAATTGACGTCCCGTTTTCGACGCCGGCGGTGGACAAACAGGTTACGCTACGTATCTTAATATATTTTAGTATTACGCTATACGCACTGTAGACTGGTATGAAAGAGCTAAGGTGTAGCTTTATAAATTCTGAGGTAAAAACTAAATTCTCGTTAAAAATTAATCAAATAGTTTAATAAATCATAACATAAACATAACTTTATGGTACGTAATTGTACTAGGTACAACTCATAGTAACATTGACTTAGACTGACACGCGCTAAGAAGTAACAATGTATTGAATAATGAATTATGATTCAAGTGGCAAACAAACTAAATAAATATTTGAATGTTCGTACGCGTGTTTCAGCTGTAGGGTGAGCACTCTGAGCACGCGGAGCATTGACTACGATAAAATTTACTCAATTAAAAAAAAAAAGGTTTCTTTGTAAGCCTTGAAATATGAAGCCCAATGAAAATACAACACGCAAAAAACAGACGAGAGAAAAGGGTCTATATAAAAATTTAAACCGAATACAGTAATAAATAATTATAATCGTTGTTCCTAGCCTAGTAGGTAGTTATACCAACGCGCATCTAGGTAAAGAAATTGAAAATATAATGACAAAAAATACACTAAAAATTATCAGTAATCAAAATCTAGCTTTACCCGCAGCATCAATAACGGTTATGGATCAACTAATTATAAATTGATCTATGGTTAAGATAAGAATTGGTTAAAATCGATTAATACAGTGTATTATGAATTTCACGGGTACTCTACAATTTCCTTAGATAAAAAGTAGCTACACTAAAAATTATCACTGTAAATATCATACTGCAGATAAATCTAGCTTTACCCGCTGTATCAATTATCGCTTATAAATTGGTTAAAAATCGATTATTACAGTGTTTAGTGATTTTCACGGGTACCGTACAATTTCCTTGGATAAAAAGTAGCCTATGTCCTCTCCAAGCCGTATAGGTAGGTACTACATTTGTTTATACTTAATTGTACTGCAGCCTAAATCTTTCTAAATCTGGTAAATAATATGTACCCAATGATGGGCAAATCATGTGATGAAACGATTTTGTTCGTAGGGATGCTCGCGGGCCAGACACAGTGGTTCGATGGCTTGGCGAAAAGCCTCGGCTACGAGAGCGTCTACCACTACGCCGTGGTCATTGACGCTGGCTCCTCGGGCACCAGGGTCCTCGCTTATAAGTTTAGAGTACCGTTTACAGGTAAATCGATAATTCGTTCATTCATCCATTAGCTATATTCAATTAGCGTCCCCCTACTAGAGGTCGGTAGGTACCTCAAGTCTGAGCAGATTCAAAGACGCAGCATAATTGAGCTGTTGAGCTGCAGTTCAACAACAATCACATTCAGACTGTTTGTTTCGTCATTGCGTACGGTACCTTGCAATGTGAGTAGGGTAATAATGGGGCTTCTGCACACAATCTTACACTACTTATTTATGATACGTCCGATATACAAACACACATTCGGGCCTCTGAAGCAAATTAGGTCGTGCAATTCAATCGCACAATCAAATTATAACAATATCAAATTCGCCAGCCGCTATCAACGTCGACCCCACTGTGCAGCTACCTCATGAATCAGCGCGTGCATCTCTCAGTTATCATACACATAAATAGCTCGAAACAGCTCGACAATTCACATCACAGATCAGATGACCGATAGTAGGTACGCAAAGTTGAGCAAATCATTTTTTATAAACGTATCAAGTTTCTATGTTTATTTAATTTTTGTTATGTTTTCTTTTCAGTATTTGGCCAGGCTAACATTGACTTGGTCGATGAGTATTTTGAGCAAACAAAGCCGGGCCTGTCATCTTACGTAGACGATCCAGAAAAGGTAAAGTAGAAAACCCGATTGATGAGAGTGAACTCGAGATTTAATCTCGCTCGTCCGCCAACTAAATCAATTAAAACTGCTTTATTAATAAATTCTAAAAACTTCATTTCTAATAGTCTATTACCATAATAATATAACTTGAAACTTCCTTTAAAGTATTTCCTAATTACACTTCTCATGAAATATCAATTTAAACTAGGTATTTGAAGATAAAGACTCAATAAAGAAAATATGTATAATATTTTTATTATTTTATATATTAATTACAGAGTATATAACTGCTACTATTCTAAACAATGTAACAGTGTGACAATGGAAATGAGGACTTGTTTGCTAACATTACTCAGTAACTACCGTACTGTTAGAATAATTAATCGCTTGTTGCGTCTCAGGATTAAAAAGTATGTGGTTAATCCTACTCTTAAACTGGATTTAAAAGTATGTTGTTTATTCTCTATCCTTATTGTTACAATGAATCGCTTGTGGTATCTCAAGCTGGATTCAAATTAGTCAATGTGGTAAAAGTTTCTATGAGATCGACCATGAATCTTATATCAAAATAATGTCAGATCCATACAAAGTCGATCTCATGAAAACTTTTACGCAATACCACGCAATTTGCTCATAGGTCTCTTAGACTTAGTTTTCCGACAGGGCGCGCAAACGATAGTGCATCTTATAAAGAAGGCGGATTTTATGATACCGGTGAACAAGAGGCGCGACACACCCCTAGTGGTGCGCGCCACGGCCGGCCTGCGGCTGCTGCCCGCCGACAAGGCCAACGCCCTGCTGGAAGCCGTCGATCGAGCCGTAGCGCTGTGAGTGGACACTCGATACTCGATTCTCCACACTCCCATGCTCTCACACTTAAAAGCCTGTTATTTATTTAATTTCAAAATTAAATAAATAATTTACATTAAAAAATGTTTGAGCTCGTGTTCACAAAGTCGTCATAATTATTGAATTGAGAGTCCTTTTGGTGGTGACACGATTATACCAACATAAGTTGGTCAGTTCGTTAGTAGGTATGAGGACTGGGGACTGTTAGTGATAGTTAGTCCTGTTAGTTGGTGTTAGTAATAGTCCAGTTAGTACTTGTTAGTGTCGTTCTAAGTCAGTCACAGATGTGTTGCTACCCTTTAGGACTAAGATGGTCGCCTCTAAAGAAGTGTAACCAGAATCCACACCTTTCCAACCGGACCACAATTGCCTTAAAAACAATTATTACACGGCAGAAATGGTACTAGGTACCGTGGCGGGCGGTGGTACTGCCCCGGGCGAACTCTATATGGAACCAATTAGCTTTCATTGTCTTGGATCAGAAGAAAAATATGAATAAGTACTGCATGTTAGCGCAAATCGTGTCACCACCAAAAGGACTCTCAATTCAATAATTATGACGACTTTGTGAACACTAGCTCAAACATTTTTGAATGTAAATTATTTATTAAATTTTGAAATTAAATAAATACATAAAATAAAAATTTCCACGCAGATTCAAGCTCGCCATACCATTATATCACGCGCGCATTTAACAGTAACAGTAACACTTACATTCGAACCTCATCTGTGAATTATTTCACGAGTCTGTTTTAATTTCATTGTAATATTTTAAAGTTTGTTATTATTTGTTCCAGATTGGGATATGACTCGGATGCCGCACGAGTGATGACTGGGTCGGACGAGGGCATCTACATTTGGTACACCGTCAATTTGCTTCATTGTGAGTGCTACTACATTATAGTATTTTCCTCCACAACCCTATCTCGTCCCACTGTTGGGTACGTGGTACTCTCTGAACTAGTGCAGTTCATCTAGCTATTTTGATACGCCTTAATAACATTAATTTTGTTTGCCGTCGCACTATTTGATCGCGTGTCCTGTAATACACAACGATAATAGTGCAAAACGTGGACCTGAAACATCGATATATGAAGTGCTAGGAATGTAGATGTGTTCTGAGTTCTGAAAATGGCACACTAAATATGATTAAATCTTTTGCTTGGTTTGGTTTCGCGTCAATATGTGTCGTTCTAAATCTCGAAAATAATATTATAGGGTTTCTATGATGACTTATGATCACACAATCAATTATACCAGTAGCGGTCATCTATTTGACTGCCGCCCGAGACCTATCAATAATAGTCTTGAGCCTGACGAGCAAGAGCGCCTTGCTACTTCAATAAAAAAGCAATATAATAATTTGGGACAAACGGTAGCTATTATAAAATAAAACAAATCACGTAAGTACCAAGTACATTTATTGTGCTGTCGCCAGCTGCCATGACCTTGTTTGTGCATTGTGACAATGCTTCGATTTACTTAGGCATCGCCGGAAAAGTTTTTTTGTAATTTTTTATTCTTACGCATTATTATCTGCTTGTTACATTTCAATCTATAATAAAATAGACATAAAATGACAATCATCTCCAATAGTTTTTCATAAGGAATACTATACTGGTTAACACTTTAGATAATGATTTAAGACCAACATTTTAATCATAAAAATAGCTGTTGGAGCTAACATATGCTATTGCGGACTTTTATTTAGAACTCCTCATACTAACATACTTGATTTTCTAGTAAAACCAATTAGTCTGTGGTAAAACTAACAGACATCTGTTTATCTCGAAAATACTCGAACAGATATTTTATTTTCTGACTGATAGAATAGAATGATTTGCGTGTGAGATTGTCTTTCAGTATTAAAAAATTATAGTTATCAAATATTTCAATTCAAATAATTCAATACTTCAATACCACTTAAAACCCCTTTTAATATCGGTCTAATAGTTTGTCGATTTTAAATAGGTATTTAATCAATAAAAATACAGAATATACTATCATTCACCCCTAGACCAGTAGGAACACGGGTACATACTGCTATACTGTGGTCCTACCAGTAGAGTTAATCGGTGGTGGTCGTGGTCACACGGCTACTTAACCGTAGATTGTGATAGAAAGTTAAAAAAATATTTATCAGCTTTGCGATCTTCTATAGTATACCATATCTTCACAGAATACGATAAATAAACATTAACCGTTATTTTTAGATCTGATTTCGGGAACAGAAACGATGGCGGCCTTGGACCTGGGCGGCGCGTCCACTCAGATCACGTACCAGCTAAGCGAAGCGGATTTAAAGCACTTCCCGCCCAACGACCAGTATGTGGTGCCCGCGGGTAGCGAAAACATCACTCTATATACACATAGGTAAGTTGGATGTGTGTTAATTGCACCTCTGAAACTTATGAGAATTTTACTCCACTTCTGTGCTTCTCAACTTATCTTGAACAAGTGAACGCCCGCAGCTTCGCTCGCGTGGAATTAGACAATAATAGTTTCGTTTACACCTATGTAGTAATATTGTATAGCCTATGTCACTCAGTGAAGATGCAGCTTTCCAATGGTGAAAGAATTTTTTAAATCGATCCAATAGTTTTTCTGTGAATACATTACAAACAAATGTTCCTCTTCATAATAATTAGTATAGATCAACTAGCCTGTGTACCTTGATGATGTAAAAACAACTCATTTTTCAATGACATGAAAAATATTAATAAATCAACTTAAAATATCCAAAACTAAATTAAATAATGTGGTCAGTGCGGTACAAATATGGTGCCAAGAACACTGGCATCATTTCCCCGCCATATCGATGATAAGATTTTTAGATTGTTTTATTTTTTGGAAGTTGTATTGTAATTTTCCTATGACAATAGTTCCACTATATGTGAAAAGTGGGTGTTTTACACACCTCTATCTTCTCCTTTCGTTCCTATAGGTGTTATGAACTGTTATGTCACGTTTTTCTTTTTGTTATACTATATTTGTCATTTAGTAATTAAACATTACAGTTGTTGTAGATGCAGTTTTGTTTTTAGTAAAGTGTATACCTGTATTATTATTATTCTGAATTATCAAATGGTTTTCGTAAATTTTACCGTATGCTTTAACTAAAAAATAAATGTTCTTTCTTTATTTCCTTCCAGTTACTTGAACCTGGGCTTGTTGGCGGCGCGGCACGGCGTGTTCAAGCTGGAGGCGCTGGACGGCAACAACAGCAACGACACGGAGCTGGTGTCGGTCTGCGTCGACCCCATCGTGCAGCGCGAGCCCTGGGTGTACGCCAACAAGCAGTATTACATCAGGTCCAACTAATATTCTTATTAATGATTATTATTATTTGGAGTGTTAGCTCGAGCTTATTCAGCTCCGGCCACTTCGACCATAGCTGATTGTTTGTATCCAAATGTTCTTATTAACTTTCTCTGCTAACTGGACTAGCCATCCCAGTCCCTATTTACGTCTTGTTCAAAGATTATAAAAATATTTCTTTTAATTTTTTTATATGGTTGTGGTTGTATTTTTTTGTATGACGCAGTATTGCTGTAAAATAAATGTATCTTTCTTTAATTCTAAATTTCTATTCAATAATTAGTATTTGATTGGCAGCGGTGCGCCCCGGCCGGAGGGGATGAAGCGCGACGCGGTGTACGCGCGCTGCCACGACGTGGTGCGGCGGTACACGCTGGCGAAGCTCGACTGGGAGCCGGCGCGCGCGCCGCGCGGCTCCGTGGCCGCCATGAGCTACTTCTACGACGTGGCGGCCGACGCGGGCCTCATAGGTCAGTGCCGGGTCACGTGACGCGCGCTGCCACGACGCGGTGCGGCGGTACACGCTGGCGAAGCTCGACTGAGAGCCGGCGCGCGCGCCGCGCGGCTCCGTGGCCGCCATGAGCTACTTCTACGACGTGGCGGCCGACGCGGGCCTCATAGGTCAGTGCCGGGTCACGTGACGCGCGCTGCCACGACGCGGTGCGGCGGTACACGCTGGCGAAGCTCGACTGGGAGCCGGCGCGCGCGCCGCGCGGCTCCGTGGCCGCCATGAGCTACTTCTACGACGTGGCGGCCGACGCGGGCCTCATAGGTCAGTGCCGGGTCACGTGACGCGCGCTGCCACGACGCGGTGCGGCGGTACACGCTGGCGAAGCTCGACTGGGAGCCGGCGCGCGCGCCGCGCGGCTCCGTGGCCGCCATGAGCTACTTCTACGACGTGGCGGCCGACGCGGGCCTCATAGGTCAGTGCCGGGTCACGTGACGCGCGCTGCCACGACGCGGTGCGGCGGTACACGCTGGCGAAGCTCGACTGGGAGCCGGCGCGCGCGCCGCGCGGCTCCGTGGCCGCCATGAGCTACTTCTACGACGTGGCGGCCGACGCGGGCCTCATAGGTCAGTGCCGGGTCACGTGACGCGCGCTGCCACGACGCGGTGCGGCGGTACACGCTGGCGAAGCTCGACTGGGAGCCGGCGCGCGCGCCGCGCGGCTCCGTGGCCGCCATGAGCTACTTCTACGACGTGGCGGCCGACGCGGGCCTCATAGGTCAGTGCCGGGTCACGTGACGCGCGCTGCCACGACGCGGTGCGGCGGTACACGCTGGCGAAGCTCGACTGGGAGCCGGCGCGCGCGCCGCGCGGCTCCGTGGCCGCCATGAGCTACTTCTACGACGTGGCGGCCGACGCGGGCCTCATAGGTCAGTGCCGGGTCACGTGACGCGCGCTGCCACGACGCGGTGCGGCGGTACACGCTGGCGAAGCTCGACTGGGAGCCGGCGCGCGCGCCGCGCGGCTCCGTGGCCGCCATGAGCTACTTCTACGACGTGGCGGCCGACGCGGGCCTCATAGGTCAGTGCCGGGTCACGTGACGCGCGCTGCCACGACGCGGTGCGGCGGTACACGCTGGCGAAGCTCGACTGGGAGCCGGCGCGCGCGCCGCGCGGCTCCGTGGCCGCCATGAGCTACTTCTACGACGTGGCGGCGGACGCGGGCCTCATAGGTCAGTGCCGGGTCACGTGACGACGCTTGGCTGCTGCCTAAATATTACCACTTATTAAATATAGCAGCACCATCAGTTTGACCAATCATAATCCGAGATCAATCGATAAAAACTATCGATCAGTGATAGAGGAGAAGACAAACAACCAAATACACTTTTCCATTATTACTAGCTGCCGCCTGCGTGTTAATTGTAGTATATACTGAAAATATATTGAAATTGATTATTTATCCCAAAGATACACAGTATCGGGATAAAAATCTTATATGTATATCAAATTTAATCAAAATTGGTGCAGCCGTTTGAGCGTGACAAACATACAAACACACACACTCACAAAGTTTCACCTTTATAAAATAATAGTGTGACTAGGGAAGTAAGGATTACTATTACAGCAATACATACTTTACTATGAATTATTAATGATCCATACTATATACTATACTAATATTATAAATGCGAAAGTAACTCTATCTGTCTGTCTGTCTGTCTGTCTGTGTCGCTTTCACGCCAAAACGACTGAACCGATTTAAATGAAATTTGGTACACAGATAATCTAGAGCCTGAGAAAGGACATAGGCTACTTTTTATTAGGAAAAAAGTGTTGTAAGGGGTTGAAAAGGGCGTTGAAAGTTTCTATGAAAGTTTTGTCATTTTCAGAACTAGAAGCATAAAATTTATATAATACGCTGTTGATTAGATATAAATAAATATGGCATTCAAACTTTGTAAAAATTTTGTAAGGGTGTAAAATAAGACATAATAAATTATATTTATTATGTCTAATTCCACGCGAGCGAAGCTGCGGGCGTCATCTAGTTGTGGAATATGATTTCAGACGTGATGCGCGGCGGGCAGGCGTCGGTGGCGGCGTACCGCGCGGCGGCGCTGCGCGCGTGCTCGGCCTCCAACGTGGAGCAGCCGTGGGCGTGCGCCGACCTCGTGTTCGTCGTCGCGCTGCTGCAGGACGGGTACAAGATGGACGACCAGGAGCCCGTCTCGGTCAGTCGGCCTCTTACATTTTTATTACAGACATACAGAATCTATTAAGTATACAAAAGGAGAAGCTGACTGACTGACTGACATATTATTATCAACGCAGGGCCTAGACTATAAGGGTTAGAAACTTGAAATTTTGCACAGGGGTTCCTTTTATAACGTAGGGGAGCACTAAGAAAGGATTTTTGAAAATTCACCCCCTAAGGTGGTTAAACGGGGGTGCAAAGTTAGTATGAAACTTTGCCGTTTTTGAAGTCAAGTGGGCAACCCGAACGCGAGTAGACGTCGTTAATGGTCTCGGCCTCCAACGTGGAGCAGCCGTGGGCGTGCGCCGACCTCGTGCTCGTCGCCACGCTGCTGCAGGACGGCTACAAGATGGACGACCAGGAGCCCGTCTCGGTCAGTCGGCCTCTTACATTTTTATTACAGACATACGGAATCTATATTATATACAAACTAGTGGACGCCCGCAGCTTCGCTCGCGTAGAATAAGACCCATTAACGACGTCTACCCGTCTAACGACTTCAAAAACGGCAAAGTTTCATACTAACTTTGCACCCCCGTTTTACCCCCTTAGGGGGTGAATTTTCAAAAATCCTTTCTTAGTGCTCCCCTACGTTATAAATGGAACCCCTGTGCAAAATTTCAAGTTTCTAACCCTTATAGTTTAGGTTCTGCGTTGATATGTCACTCAGACAGGCAGTCAGATTCTCCTTCTATCTTCTATATATATAAAAGGAGAAGGTGACTGACTGACTGACTGACTGACTGACTGACTGACTGACTGACTGACATATCAACGCAGGGCCTAAACTATAAGGGCTAGAAACTTGAAATTTTGCACAGGGGTTCCATTTATAACGTAGGGGAGCACTAAGAAAGGATTATTGAAAATTCACCCCCTAAGGGGATAAAACGGGGGTGCAAAGTTAGTATGAAACTTTGCTGTTTTTGAAGTCAAGTGGGCAACCCGAACGCGGGCAGACGTCGTTAAGGTCTAATTCTACGCGAGCGAAGCTGCGGGCGTCCACTAGTCACTATATATTGTCAATAAAAAATTAAGTGAAATAAAGTTATCAACAATTCCACAATAATGATCAGCATTTAGTCATCCATTCATTTAACAGATGGGTGCAGGTCGTTTCTAATTCTAGGATGTTAGACTATATTATGATTTAAGAAAATGTGCTTAAATTAAGGAAGAATATTTGTTCGGTTGGAGTTTTTTTTTTTAAATGTTCAATAGTTGTATTGTTCATTGTTTTTTTTTCTTGCACACAGCTATTCAAGAAGGTGGATGGGCACGAGGTGTCATGGGCGTTAGGGCTGGCGTACACGACAGTCATGAACAGACTCGCGGCCGCCGCCGCCGCTGCTTAGCATGAGACAATCAACACCATCATCACTGCTGGATCACTGATGATTGAAGATAACCTTACATTCCTTCATGGTCAAAGGTGGCAGTACATATGAGTTCGTATATTTAGATAAAATTATAGTAATGTAAGGCACCATACAGCATCAATAAGGTAGCTCAGCTCACAGTCAAAATGATTCTGAATTTAGAGGCGGAAAATCATATTATTATTATTTCAGATAGCCTGGAATCGCATAAAATTTAATTATATTCATACGTTTTGATTCTACAAGATTTTTCAAGAGGAAATAAAATTCTCATATCTGCCTTTAAGATATTATGTATGACGTAAAGTTAACATTATAATGCATTCCGTCTCAGAATTAAGGGAAATTTCGGTTGTTCAAAATACGTAACTGCCTAAAATAACCTTTCAGGTAACTCATGTCATTCATTCATGATTTCATTATATATTTCATCATTTAGTAGAATTGAACAGTTCATTTGTGAACGCGTGAATCTCGAATATATAGCTCAATTCTTGAGAATGTTCAACATTTTTGTTTTGTTAAAACCAGAATTTTAATTTTGATGTTTTGACTTTTTAACTTTGACATACATAGATGAAAATGCGGTGGTATTATCGATATAATAGATAGACGTATAATAGTAAAATTTATTTATACTACGCTAATTGTGTTGTGTTTAGTTGAAGGCGCGAAATGCCGTATATATTGATATGAGGCACAACGTTGTTCAATTGTTCCTTTCTTAGAATCTAAGATTTGTTTTTTGCACAGACAGATTAGAAGTAACGAATTTGAGATGCTATCGATGTTGATATTCGCACTGAATAATGGTAATTTTTGTAAAGATAATTAATTCAAAATCACCTAGTTTAGATAAAGTTTTTACATTTTTATGATATTGTTAGTGTGCAATAAGTCCGCTTCATACATCAGTCTAATGCAAGATAGTTTTAAAGATTTTTTTCGTGTTCGTGTCTGAGCGATTTTCTGTTGCTGCGCGACGAGAAGTCGACATATCTGAATTTCTTAATTTTTTTTCCCAAAGTGAGAACCGTAATTATCTAAAATAATTTTTTAAATTTCACTATTTGTATCGAGGTATTAATGTAGATAGCAGCACAATTATAGGTCTCAAATATATTTGAAAATCTTGGTACAGAGAACACTATAAATGTTATTAAATAATAAATACATACAACAACATAAAAGGGTTGGTCCAATCATTTTGACGGTTTGGCTACAGTGCGTACCTACATAGTAAGCGAAGCAATAGAAAATCGAACTTAATTTTGTAGATATTATACATTTTAAAATATGTAGATAAATAGAATCAGACGTTTCGCTGCTACACTGATTACGCACCTTTTTTTTTAAAATTATTCATGTGCTAATCACTTAAGTATCTGACGATTGTTTTTATAAATCTAAATGCCAAGGAGTGTAGAATTTTCACTTTTAATAGTTATTGTGCTTTTTTGTACTGTATTTTGACTATTGTACACTTTTGTATTTATCACTTACCATATAAATGATACATAATCATTGTTATTTCTTGTACATTTATGTATATTTTCAATTCATACTTCTTATTTAATACAAAAATGTACTTGTTCAAAAAAATTCACATTAGAAACATTGTTTTGTTTCCTATTTTACATTGAACTGTGACTCGAAAAATTTGTGACTTAATGGCTGTAATAAATATAATTATTGTATTCTTAATCTGCTATAACTATAAGACATTTGTATGATTAAAAACACTTATTTTTAATATTCATTTCATTGACATAAGTATTAATAATTATATTATAGGTACTAATAAACTATTGTACCGTGACCACAATATAAATCGGTTTAAAATATCAGAAACGATATAGTAAAAAAAGTTAATTTTTTAAAGTTATATTGATACTGTGCATTTAAATAAATCGTTACTTAGCAGAATGTGTATGAATCATTTCGTACTGCAGTCTATATTTTCGTCTAAAAAGTATTTATAATTTATTTACTTCTGCCTACCTTCGGGGAGATAATGTTATGTTGTTATTTATATGTTTTCTCACCATTTATTTATTCAAACTTTTACAAATTTTGTTTGTCGTCGTAAAATATAAGAAAATAGAACATCCTATTCAATCAATTCTGTAATGTATCGTTTGGGATTTCCTCTACTCAGTGTTGATGATTTCATGGCAATTATAATATTTAGGTCGCATTTCAATGCTGCCTGCAACTTAGTTGCGGAACAACAAGATCCAACGTTTTGTTTAAAAAAAAAATTTACACCTAATGTATAATAAATTCAAAATGCACACTGTATGCATCAAATCACAAAGTATAATGATATAAACACTGTCTATCAAAAAATACATTATAAGAATACTATTGATAAATTGCTACCCGAGATATTTTTATGAGAAGAATATTATCTTTCGATTTTTGATGCAATGTATGTGAATTTTTGTAATAGCTTTCATTGCATTATTTATAACTGTAAGAACTTAGTGTCTATTTGGTGTTACGTGTAATTTGTACAAAAATTTAATAAATGTTGGATTTTATTACATTGTTTTATTTCAAACAACTTTATGATTAAAGGTTAATAAAGAGTCATCATCAGTTACCTATAACATGCTGTGGTTATACTTTAGTAGGTAACTACATGGAAGTAATAGATCCGCATTGATAGTCTTTAGATCAATGCTCTACTTAGTTTGTGCATCAGGTGCCCAGCAACCACTAACTAAATAAAGGTGCTTTAAACACGGAATAGATATACAAGCATTAAAACAGAGTACATTTAGCCGATTTTAGCCCCAATTTCATTACTTTTTACAGCTTTTGTGGTACTATCAGTAGGTTATTATTTTTTGTACTGGCGGATAGTGCCATGGATCTAAAATGGATAGATGAACGTTTTGCGATCTCCCTAATTCCGGAAAATTCAGGGCAAGGACACGCTGCATCATCGGACCGGTAATTTTTTGTTTTTACGAGTACGGTCAATCTGGGTAACTTCGGCCGTACTTTTTAACGTAACTTAACTTTGGCCCAAAATAATATTTCCGATTATTATTATTTTTTACAATTGCCTTAATTGATAAAAATATAATTTTACAAATAAAAGATAGAAGGTATCTTCGTAAACGTATTTCACCCGCCGAAATGTGTCAAATTTGTCAATGACAAAATTCAAAAGTTGCCTTTTTCGTGAGTGCAATAAAGACGGTACTTTTCTCAGTGTTAAAAAGTAGCATTCAGCGCTGTTCTTAATAGGTTTTGAATGGTAAGTTGCAATGTATTGTGTTACCAACTTGTCTGCCTATCATTTAATAATTTTTTTGCAATATATAATACAGTATTTTTTCTAGAAACATCTAAAATATTTCAAAACTACTTTGGAGTTACTAATTCAGGGTAACATTGGCCCGGGATAAGGTTACACTAATATTTTTCTATCATACATGTTGCCAGATTTTGGAAAATGTGTCGAATTTGATATAAATATGTATGTAGTACATTCGATATCGTGAAAAAAATTTTTTGTCCATACAGAAAAAGATATCATGCCTCAGGACGAATCTCTCTAATGACAAAGGCTACTGTTAAGAGTACTGAAAAGTAATAAGCTGAAAATAAAACTGAACAGAGTTTCCACACTCGATTGTAAGTAATTTGTAAGAGAGTAATAAAATGAAAACGGAGCAGAGTTTCCACACTTGTTTTATTATATTTATTCATACCTTTAACAATACAACATCGAGTATTTATACCCTATATCCCTCCCTATCGCCCCACTGTGGGATGGAAAATCATTGTGATTGGCTGTGGCAGCATAATGAAAAAGTAATAATTATCACAATCATTCTATCTTATACATACAACACTATACACAATTATTATTTAAATATGTAAAAGATATTATTGAATACATTAGATGAATTATTATTCTATGCATTATACATTAATTACTCAAATTGATACCTTTTCTGAATCATAGCCAATCATAGCCGCACACTGTTTTGTAGAACATAACAACTCTTTAAGTGCAGTGCAAATGGATAACATTATTATAATTATATTTAGTGAGATTAATAATTGTTAACAATAACAGTAATTATACAAAAATGAATTGACATTTCAAATGAATCATTAGTAAGAATCTTGAGGAATAACAACATGAACTGACTATTTTTGATATAACCAATTATAGCCATCTCAATAATTTAATCATAATCATAGTTCTTTAAAGTTCTGGGACAACTAAATATTTAATTAAATAATTTAATAATTAATGGCAAAGAGTACATAATTAATAAAATCCAAGAGACTAGGACCCGGATCATGGATTGTAACTAATGATTAAATAGTGTATCAATTGAATGACTATTTATATAAACAACACTGAACAGATAGAGATACAGGTTAACAATAAGAAAATGATGTTGCTATTATGGCCGATCTACCTGGAGAGGCATACCCCTAGGAAGACGTGGCTTATCCACCGTGAACGGCATGCTCAGCAGATGGACGTGGCTAATCCACCCTGAGCGGCATGCTCTGCAGATGGACGTGGCTAATCCACCTTGAGCGGCATGCTCAGCAGATGGACGTGGCTAATCCACCTTGAGCGGCATGCTCAGTAGATGGACGTGGCTAATCCACCTTGAGCGGCATGCTCAGCAGATGGACGTGGCTAATCCACCTTAAGCGGCTTGCTCATCAGATGGACGTGGCTTATCTACCCTGAGCGGCCTGCTCACCGGATAGACGTGGCATGCTCGCTGTGGCTTGGTCATTTCAGCGGACGAGGCGTAACAATCGGCCATTCTGAAAAAATTGCTCCCGCAATGGAAGCACCCACTGAATTAACTTTCGAGCAACTCAATAAGGTCTTCGGTCTTTAAGTTTCCATCAGAACTACTAAGCACTATCAGACATAGAAGCGATACTTCGATACGGTCGAAGAGAATCAGCTGAAACTAGTCCATATTCTTGTAAAATTTTCTTAACCTCTTAAACCTTTGACATTGACACTTGAGGCAAGTTGAAATACAGTAACTTTAATCACAGATTACAATTATAATAAAGAAAAGGAAAGCAGTGTCATCTAGTGCATTATGGGCAACATTAATTATTTATACTTTATGTCAAGAGATGGCAATGTGATTAATATTTATTTAACTAAACAAAAATCTTAATAAATGTATGAATAATTCTGCTTTAAGTATTAATAAGTTTATTTAAATAAAAAAATTGACTAACAAACATAGCTAAACAAAGTGTGCTAAAAAAAAAAACTAAAACAAACTTTTTTTTTTTTTTTTTATTCCTATATTGTCTGTGATTCATTTGACAAACGAAAGTTTGGAATTAAGTTAATTTAAATTGGTTACTTTGGTTTGTGTTGGTTTGTGTATTTTGATTTTTAGCTGGTGTAGATATCGATATCTGTATAATATCTGTGAAAATAATATTTTTAGAAGCGGAAGATCTAATAATGAAGAGTGCTCTGCTCAATTGTATTACAATACTCGTAAACACAAACAAATATTTATGTAATGAAATTCATAATTAATTCTTCATGTAACATCTGCCTGTACTCGTCGAATTTTTATCATGTAATAATGTTTATTTATGTTTATCACAGGTTTATTTATGTAAACAATAATTATATATTGATTATATACCTATTGCTAAATAAACTTCCTTCATGAGAAACGCATTTTATTTTCACGTCAACCTATTTTAGTTAGTTTTTCTCGTTTAGACTGTGTGAATTCATTTGCACGATTCGGAATGTTTACGTCACAAATTGAACTAGCACAACGTGCAATTATTCAATCAAATGGTTTCAACTTTGTGGTGTCATTTCAAGTACCTAGGTATTATTTATTCTCCATACCCACAACGTTTTTTTTTTTTTGTTAAATTCGATAATGGGCGATCAATAAGTGCAAATTTATAAATAAATTTCCGAAAATAGCTATACAGACAGATATACTGACGTATTCTTTGGTGATAAACCTTGGGCCATATGAAGAGTAGTGAAATATTGTTTACCCGCAAGTTTTAACGGATAGCGATCTTTCAAGTTATAGTATTAAGTGAACGATAGTCAACGCACAACCTACTTTCGCCATTCTTTTTCTTAACTAATATGACAGGAAATGCATAATCTGACTCCGACACTTTGATAATACCGGCATCTAATAACTCTGATACCTTAGACTTAACTATCCGTTGTTCACTGTGTGATAACCTATGTGGTTGACGATATAAAGGCTGTGAACTAGTAAGCTGAATCCGCATGTATAGTAATTTTGAACAACCTAGATCTTTGGTACTACCGGCAAAAGCATCTTTGAATTTTAATAATAAATCTAATTATTTATTTTGCTCGTTTTTATTTAAATGTCCTACTTTAATTTCAGACAGTCATTACCTTACCTAACAGTTACCTACGCTAACGTCATCTATTTGATTAACGTTCAAGACAGAGGCACTTCCGTCAGAACAAATACACGATTTATTACAATGAGAAAATTTACACAAGGAACGATGGCTAAGACAGTGTTCTGTTGAACATGGCAAATTTGACATTTCAGGCAATAAAGATATGGCTTGGCAACTGACCTGGCTTGTCCTTGGTTCGTCGCAGCTCCGTGCTCTTGTTAGTATGTAACCGGCTTCCCATAACACGTTCTTGTTCCCAGTATTAATTACTTTTATGTGGCCTTGGCTACCTCGTAGCAACGTTGCTGGTAATGTATAAGAAATACCCTGAAATTCAAAATGACGCGGCGCTGTACAGACGTCGTTATCCTCCGGATTGTCTCGTACAAGGACTCTAATAATTGAGGTGCCCGGTGGTAAAGACTCTTCACATGTCGTTACTACTCGAAATTTTTGAATATTTTCAGTTACATCCATTTTATCCATGAAATCAGGAACTTGTTTAAGTATAGCCATACCATTGCTTACTATGAAAGATGTATTTTGGGAGTTAATCACAGGTTGTCCTATTAACAAACAAATTTCACCCATGTCCACGTTTGTCAAATGTGCCTTACATAGTATTTTTATTTCGTCTACTTCGAGCTCAAATTCCACTTCACCTCTGCTTTGAACCAATTCCCCAGAGAAACTTTTCAATGTCATGTTTGTAGGGGTAATCTCAAGTTTTAATATTGAAGAAATGTGGTAACTCATTACATTCACTTGACTTCCTGTATCGATGTATGATTTGACATACGTTCCGTTTACCTTCACTAGCTTCTTGTAAACATCATTATAATTTTGCAGTAGTTGAATGTTCTTGACATTACCAGTCGTCGTAGCGGGCTCAGTTTGTATGGTGGTACTTCTACAGCGAGTAGCGATATGCCCTATTTCCCCACATTTATAGCAAGTCCGCTTGTCCGGCAGTGTACAATAGCGTAAAAGATGTCCAGTTTCCTTACACCGTGGACAGGGTAGTATCTCAGGGCTTATTTTCTTTTGAGGTGGTTGTGAAAACTTCATCTCTTTGAGTGCCATGCGTGAATCTGAAGGGCCATGGAAATCGTCGATAGCACATAAAAATGCCTCATATAAATCTTCAGGTCGCTCGCACTGAAATGCACGAGCATTAGATTGTAGCGTCGGCGGTAGGCCTCGAATGATACACGAGACGCTTGCTTTGTTAGACAGTTTACAGCGGTAGCACATGGCTACTTTATCTTGGAAATATTTTGTCATCGTCTCATTGGGTAGCTTTCTTCGTTGCATCATCTCTTCCAGCAATGAGCTATAATCTCGAGATTTAGGGAATGTCCGTGCCATCAATTGCTTCCATTCTTCCCAGGAATAATCATACTCTTCAAGTCTATTATACCATTGGCGGGCCTGGCCACGGAGCTTGTCTTGAAGATGAAATGCTTTCATATTGTCGTTCCATCCGTGTATCTCACCTAGTTGGTCGATCTTTTTCAACCATGACACGACCGTATAATCTTCGTTGGCGGGATCAAACTCTGGAATTAGAGATGCTGCTCGGTGATTGTCTCGGTGACCCATCGCAAAATTTTCCCCGAGATCTTGTACTGCTTTTGCGACTTCAGTCTCAAGTAAATTCTTGACAATTTTTCGCGCTGGTGGAAAACAATCGTCGCCATTTTCACTTTCCTTATCTTTCCATCCTCGTGGGCGTACTCCCCGGCCAATACCTTCAGAATAATTTTGTCGCTTCATTAGGTATATACCACTTCTGATTGTTAAGAGCACTGAAAAGTAATAAGCTGAAAATAAAACTGAACAGAGTTTCCACACTCGATTGTAAGTAATTTGTAAGAGAGTAATAAAATGAAAACGGAGCAGAGTTTCCACACTTGTTTTATTATTTTTATTCATACCTGTTCATACCTTTAACAATACAACATCGAGTATTTATACCCTATATCCCTCCCTATCGCCCCACTGTGGGATGGAAAATCATTGTGATTGGCTGTGGCAGCATAATGAAAAAGTAATAATTATCACAATCATTCTATCTTATACATACAATACTATACATAATTATTATTTAAATATGTAAAAGATATTATTGAATACATTAGATGAATTATTATTCTATGCATTATACATTAATTACTCAAATTGATACCTTTTCTGAATCATAGCCAATCATAGCCGCACACTGTTTTGTAGAACATAACAACTCTTTAAGTGCAGTGCAAATGGATAACATTATTATAATTATATTTAGTGAGATTAATAATTGTTAACAATAACAGTAATTATACAAAAATGAATTGACATTTCAAATGAATCATTAGTAAGATCTTGAGGAATAACAACATGAACTGACTATTTTTGATATAACCAATTATAGCCATCTCAATAATTTAATCATAATCATAGTTCTTTAAAGTTCTGGGACAACTAAATATTTAATTAAATAATTTAATAATTAATGGCAAAGAGTACATAATTAATAAAATCCAAGAGACTAGGTCCCGGATCATGGATTGTAACTAATGATTAAATAGTGTATCAATTGAATGACTATTTATATAAACAACACTGAACAGATAGAGATACAGGTTAACAATAAGAAAATGATGTTGCTATTATGGCTGATCTACCTGGAGAGGCATACCCCTAGGAAGACGTGGCTTATCCACCGTGAACGGCATGCTCAGCAGATGGACGTGGCTAATCCACCCTGAGCGGCATGCTCTGCAGATGGACGTGGCTAATCCACCTTGAGCGGCATGCTCAGCAGATGGACGTGGCTAATCCACCTTGAGCGGCATGCTCAGTAGATGGACGTGGCTAATCCACCTTGAGCGGCATGCTCAGCAGATGGACGTGGCTAATCCACCTTAAGCGGCTTGCTCATCAGATGGACGTGGCTTATCTACCCTGAGCGGCCTGCTCACCGGATAGACGTGGCATGCTCGCTGTGGCTTGGTCATTTCAGCGGACGAGGCGTAACAATTAAGTAGTTACTTTTCGGTAAAAATTTTATTTTTTAACAATTATTAAGATATTTTGAAGGGCCATAACAGCCTGATTTCCTATTTTTCCAATCAATACCAAATAATAAAAGATTTAAAAAGATAATGAAAGGGTTGTGATGATGATGATGATGATGATGACTCAATAATATTACGTGAATAAACGAATCAATCTGCATTGGAGCAGTGTAGCTCTCGACCTCCCTCAACTGTGACTTTGGGATAGACCAGTGCCCATAAACGAATTGCTATTATTTCTGACTTTTTTAGTTTTCATGTCGGTTTTTTTAAAAGACAATAAAATAATATGTCAACTGGCGATACGTGATTGATAAACCTACAAATAGTGTACCTTTGGTTTGTTTACATAAATTCCAGATCGAATTCGGACCAAATTAAAGATAACTAAATTAAAGAAAATTACGGGCCTTGCCAGCCAACATATTCCCGATGTCCATTAGCCCCAATGCACACATAGACTATGTTAGGTATGTTTTATATATGGACATATTACATAGAATTAATAACGTAAATCAAACCAAGATCGTAGATTAGGAACTTACATATTAATTATGTACAGTAATGTTGCGGTCATCGTAAATATTCTTCGAGGCACGAAAGTTTAGCTCTGAACGAGATCCGGACTAATTCGGAGGGGATAACTGCACATGGGATATCATTGTGGGGGACATAATACGGCTGACATCAATTAGCGCTTACGACTGTTCCAGACGATATCATAATTGACGGGCCCGTTGGCGCAATCGGTAGTGACCCTGCCTGTTACGCCAGGGGTCGTGAGTTCGAAACCCACACTCCGGACACACATTCGTGTGACGAACACTTGCGTTTGTTCTGTGTCTGGATGTTAATATTATCTATTTAAGTATGTATGTATTTAAAAATATATCTATATATATAAAAGGAGAAGCTGACTGACTGACTGACTGACTGACTGACTGACTGACTGACATATCTACGCAGGGCCTAAACTATAAGGGTTAGAAACTTGACATTTTGCACAGGGGTTCCTTTTATAAGGTAGTAGAGCACTAAGAAAGGATTTTTGAAAATTCACCCCCTAAGGGGGTAAAACGGGTGTGCAAAGTTAGTATGAAACTTTGCCGTTTTTGAAGTTAGTGAATGTCTAATTCCACGCGAGCGAAGCTGCGGGCGTCCACTAGTATTATATATGTGTATGTATATTAGGCTCTGACACCTATAGTACAGGCTTGCGCCTAATTTGGGGTCAGATGGCCGTGTGTGAGAATGTCCATGATATTTATTATTATTATTTATAATTTCCACATCCTCCCCATTCAAGGTCAGAGCTAGACTTTGATGCCAGTCCGTATACTTATGCTACAAGCCTGATTGGTTCGAACTCATTCTATATGTGATTCTACAGCCGGTAGTGCCGTAACTTCACGAGAGTTTAGAGGTACTTATTGAACCTTATTGAACCTATTATTTTATTAGGCTATATTATGTTTTTATGAGGTCGTGACTAATTCATATGACTTTATAACTCTAACATGGAGTTGCTCTTACTTATTCGTACCTTCGCTACGTCTTTTAAGAACATCAATATAGATGATTAGTTTCAAATAATTGTATAGAGTTCACCCGGGGCAGTACTAGCCGTGCAATACCACCGGGGCAGTACCTATCTGATAAATTAAAAAGATAAAATAAAAAATCAATATGTAATCAGATATATCATCAGTATTTGATGATATTGATTTTTGATTACAAGACTTGATATACGTATGAAGATATAAGATACATAAAATACTTGTTCAGGAAATCAGAATTGACCTCCATAAACATAATTATGTATGTTATTCAGTTCAATAGTGGGGCCTGGAGATTACAGTTATAACAGCACATTGATTGGAGACCAAATGGAGCAGGAGACGAGGGCAACATTGATTTGTCGCGCACCGAGACTACTGTTCATCATATTAGGTAATTGATTTGATTCGTATGGACGGGCTAATTTTACGCCATTTGTAACTTGAAATGCCCGATAAATGCTCGGAGTCTGGATTTGTGCCCGGTGTATGGCAATAGGCTCATCACATATTACAAGGGACCTAAACCTTACTGGTGAAGAGTGGAATTACTTGATTTCACTTTAGTCAGAACTTTCCTTCAATTTTTTAACCGTTCGTCAATTAAATATACGATAGCTTACCCATGAACGTGTCCTGAAACTTAAAATTATCTACAGTTACTTTTCGGGATGAACAGTATCATATTTGATCCATCCCAGAGATGCAGTGCATGTTTGTACCAAGTTTCATTATGATCGGTGGATAGTTTTTGATTCCATCGTGCACATAGGGACAGAGAGACAGACAGGCAGCCATTTATTTTCGGAGAATCGATTACTTGTCAGATTCTGATAGTTTTTTTTCAAGATTTATTCAATGTACCTACAGACGCGAAATCGTTGTAAGCTACTTCATACTAATTTAGTAATAAAATAAATTTTATTTATTTTTATCATATTATTCTATTGAAAAATATGCTTGTTTTAGCCGCGCAGCTGGTGATGGTACTGTTATTCGAAGAGCGAGACTATTTCGACACAGTGAGCGTGTCCATGCTGGTACGACACATGGTATATGCCATCTCCTATATGGGCATCCTGTGCTTAGGGGTCTTCAACGCCTCTGAAAGGATGCGACGACATCTATGGTTCTTAAAACGCGTGAAGGAGGTAGGTACCCGCGCAGGTCCGTGGCGCTAACCACAGAACAGTGTTCTGTGGCGCTAACCAGATAACGTACTCGTTTACCAAGTACCATTTCTGAGTATATACGAGTACCAGCCTAGCTAATGATATGTGAGCAATTCTGTTCCGGGTGGAACGGTTAGGTACAATCTTAATATTTAAGGGTACCCTTGAGGATTTGTGGTAGATTTACGAGACTACTATGAGTTGTTCAGGGTCAGTCTCAGATGCCGTGGTTGGCAGCGGTTGGGTTTTTTCCCCCGATGTTCTTTTTGGGTCCTTATATTTAATTATTTATTTTATAATCTGAGTACTGTATCTGCATCGGTAGATGCAGCGGATGGGTGGTGCAGCATGTAGTTTCGTTTCGCATGTTTTTTAATGTGATATGGCGCTAAATTATAGACATTAATTTATACTGTCGTTAAATATTACAACAGGTCTAAATTTAATAAATAAATAAATTTATTTAATTTTTTCCAACATAGGGGCTTTCTGAAAACCAGCGCTACACGGGTCTCTAGCCCCGCACTCCCGCAGTAGCAAAAGCTGAGACAGCTCCTGTTTTCATTTTGTTTTTATTTATTTTTTATATCTTACTACTATGACAAACCTATGTGCCTATACCTAAGGACAAATAAAACAACTGAATTTGAATTTGAATTTCACAATTTTTCGCGCGGTTAACATTTTGTTGTTTTCCTTATAAGTTCCTTAAATTTACGTTGATTTTCCAGGTTTGCAAAGGTATTGGCTGTGCGTTATCCCCGCATCCGGCACTAACGCGGGCTCGCTTGATCTACATCACGATTCAGCTAAGCATTGTCGCTTTCATTCTATATTTCATCGCTAAAAATTCTACTAATGAGAAGTTTTATGACAAATGTACGTTTCTCCCACGTTTTGCCTGTCTAATATTTATGTTATGCCCCATGATGTTCTTATGCCCCATTTACATTCAGCTCACTTCTACGGCAGTAGGCAGGAACGTGAGCAGGACCAGTATGTAAACAGGAGTCTCATGCCGCTGCCACAGCTACTGCTGCTCCTCAAACGAGCGGCTTTTTGTGAGGAAGTCAAAGGACGGGCATCGCGAGCGACAGTGCGTCCTTATATTCACTGTCACTATGCAGTACTCGTCGAAGTTTTATTACGATGGAATTTCATATTTTTTAAGCAATTCAATTATTCAATAATTGCGTATTGAAAGGAGACAGAGCGCGCACTAATTACGTGGACGTCTGCAATTCAACGTCAATGGCAAGTCGACAGCGACGTGAGTCGTATGGTTCTGTAATCTGAGGGGAGGGCCGGATGTAAAATAACACTTGTCTGCTAGACCAAAGCGCCTGAAGTAGGCCGACAGCGCGAGGAGTAGTGGCGGCGGCTGAATGTAAATGAGGGGTTAAAGTTTAATAGTCATATATTATAGTTTAACCATAGAGTAAGTGTGTAGTCCGTGGTCTAACTATGGGCACTCATCGGCTAAACATTCACAAGAAACTATATCTTTCTAGCTTGTTCACATGGTTTCACAAACCTTTTTTATCCGGTTATCTTTAAGTGAAATATCTACTTATTAGGTCATGTATCTTGTTGCAGCAAGTTTCTGGGTATATCTGTTTACGAAGTTCAGTTATCTCGTTACTAATATGATTGCGATGCAATTCGTACTAGTCGCCATGGCAGTCAATTCAGTATTTCGGGCGATTGTCCAGCAACTCGAGGACATTCTCTCCAATATACGTTCAAACGTTGAAGGTAATATAAGTGTAAAATATGTAGTAGTCTGAATATGTGAAATTCCATAATTAAGTATGTTAAATAATTTTTAACCGACTTCGAAAAGGAAGGAAAGGAGGTTCTATGTTCGATTTTTTTTTATGTACCTACAAGCGATTACTTCGTCGTTAATTGACTTATTATTAACTTGAAACTTGATTATTAATTGAAGTTGGGCTAACTTTCATGTTGATATGAAATAAACTGCCGGTTAGACTGAAAAATGTTACGTGAATAAATAAACAAATCAATTGCATTGGGCTTTTGGCGGAGTACACTCTCGACCTCCTTCAACTGTGACTATGGGAGGAACCTGTGCCCATACACAAATTACTATTGATTCTGACTTTTTAGTTTTGATGTCGCTTTTTGATATTTCGCTGCGACCCATAGACGTCCCACTGCTGGGCACGGATCTCCCCCACAGACACTGGTGCGGGAGGTCTAGAGCATACTCCACCACGCTGCTCCAATGCGGATTGGTGGAGGGGTTAGTGGCCAACCCAGTGTCGAATGTTCTTAAGCTACCCGAAGGTCTTCGACAAGGCTTAACGGCTGTTTCCACCATTGAAAACAACCGGGACCGACGGCTTTACGTGCCCTCCAAAGCACGGTAGCGTCCATGAAATTTTGCCACTAGCGGTCACCCATCCACAAACCGACCGTGCCCGGCTTAACTCTTTCGATCACATTGAATCGACTCGAGCCATTGGGCTATGGACGCTACTCTATTTTGATATTTTAATATCGTTATTTTTATTGAAATAATTTCATAATAATGGGGATGGGTTACAATAAATATTTTCATAATAGCTACGTAAATTGACAGAAATTGGCCATTTTCTTTAGTAAATTACGATATCCCAGAGTTCAAGGGGTCCAGGAGTGCTAAACTTGACGTTGTTCATGAGAAACAATGTGTTATGTGTTTAGTTAAAGCAGTGGACCTGCAAAGGCGAATAGCGAAAATAGACGGAATAATGAAAAGAACTAACTTTAGATTCCTAATATTAAAAAATTGTGATTATTTAATTGTTTTTCATTTACAATAGTGAAAGGAGATGAAATAGAAAACTGTATTACTATGAATCGAGATTACATTACTGATATGATTCCAATAGGAAAGATTAGCATCATCATAGACACTTTGGGAGAAATTTCTCCTGAGCCTGCAGGTAACTGTTTTTTATTGGATAATTTTTAAACGAGCGAATTCAAAGTCAAATTAAAGTGTGTATATAAACCTAATGTTGGCTACTTAACGCCGGGGGACGCGAGCAAAAAAAGTAGATAAATATAATTATATAAATATAATTGTAGTAAAATAAATAATAAAATAACTAATAAATGACGAGCACAGACAGGTGGAGTTTTCACGAGAGAGTGCGGCGCTTGGCGCACGCATACGTGTCCGCGTGCCACGTGGTGCGCCGCCTGAACCGCGCCGAGGAATTACTCTTGATGTTCCTGCTCCTTTACTTCAGCACTAACTTTGTATTTGCAACAGTGTTATTCAAACAAGTACTTTCCGGTCTTGGTAAGTCTTGTGGTTCAACTCAAATATCAATAGAAGTTGCACTTGCCTTTTTCATATATTTTATGTGTAGAAATGAAATGCGTTATAATAACGTAAAAATTTTTGGTCATTTATAAAATATTAAATAGCAAACGAGCTTGCACGGCTGCCGCTTATTATTTGATACGATAAGTTGTATCTACTGGCCAAGCAAATACTCTATTATATTTTCTTTCGTTTCATCCGTTCCATCAAATAATATACATAAATGTAAGTGGAAAAGTCCTTTTAATATCAATTATTAGATTAAAAAAAAATCCTTCCTCTTCGTTCCCATCTAACTAATGACACGAACTTTAAAACCATTGTTTTTTACTTTGATCTAAGAATAATCAAAGATATTCAATACTGGAAATCCTTTTCATATCTGGACCGCAAATAATCAATGATTTTATTAGGTTTAAACTTGGTAATAATATATTTTGTTCCAAACAGAAATATTATCCACTGTTAGAATCGTGGTGATTGCTTTGGATTACTGGTTTTGGTGTTTTTTACACGTGGCTAGAGGGTTCCTTCTAGTAACACCGTGTGATTCGATGGATGAAGAGGTGAGATTTTAACTATTTACTCAGAGTTCTTACTCTCACGACAGATATCAAATTATGCTATTTACCCTATTTACCCCGCTTCTGGTTGTCTGGTTGTGATGGTCAATAAAACTACCACGATGGGTACTTAACCTACTAAATAAATAATAAACGCTACACTGACACTCCCGCGATAGACCTAGGTCTGCCTTGCGATTTAACATCCATGACACTAGTACAGACATTTATCTGCGAAATCCGGCCGGTAGTTGAACCTTTGACCTGCGATGCTGAAGTAAGTCACTACCGCATGTAGTCATCAAACTTTTTGTTGTTCAATATAATATTTACCTAATACAATATAATAGTCATAATGAAATCTCAAATCAGAACTCAATAAAATGGAAATACTAAAGTCAATGGACTCATCGTAGGTGCGAAGAATTAAAAAGCAAGTAAGCAAGTTGATTTGCTCGGTGCAATCCAAGAGTGACCCGGTGCTGATGGAGCTGGAAAAGTTTTCAATGTACCTGGAGCTGAACCGGCCCTCCTACATCATATTTGGCTTGTACACCCTGCAACGGCCACTGGTTATTGCTGTAAGTTTACCTTAGGCTGCCTTCTGGCTCGGCGACCGTTAGAGACGCGGAAGCGAGATGAATGAGGGATGAGATCATGAGGAGATTACTATTTATTGCTGTAAGTTTACCTTAGGCTGCCTTCTGGCTGGGCGACAATTAGCGACGTGGAAGCGAGGTGAAGCGGCAATAGATGGCAGGTTACGAATATCATGAGGAGACCAATATTTATTGCTGTAAGTTTACCTTAGGCTGCCGTCTGGCTTGGGGACAATTAGCGACACAATTTTCAGGTAGTAGTTGCCTATGTAGAAACTTTAAAGGTTGTAAAGCTGCAACCCATAGAAGTCCTATTGCTCCCCTACAGGCAAATCCGCGGGAGTTCTAGAGCATACTCAGAGTTTGATCTATCCTAGTGTATTTGAGGACGGTGACAACTAGGTGTAAAGGAAACTTTTGTTATGCCTACTGTCACGTGAGCGAAGCTGCGGGCGTCTACTAGTTGATACTCTAATCGTCATAATGTATCTATGTTTTGCGATCCGCGCGCGCGCGCTCGATCACTGTGCTTGTTGATATTTTTTATTACTACCCGCTTTGTTTTAAACAATATTCGCAGTAGGTACTATAAGATTAAGATTCTTTAACCATATTATATTTGATTACAGTTGGCGATTGGAGTCATTACTTATTTGGCGGGAAATTAGAAGTGGATGACGCCAATCTGTTAAGGGAAACCAGGAGCTTAAATAGAAACTAATAGAAATTCTCCTACTCTACTACTACTCCGATGGGATTTTAGGTTTTCATATACGAAACATATTCGATGCATAAGTACTATCGGCAGGTGAAATAAGAGTGAGTGGTAAGGACCGCTCGTTGGATACTAGTGAATTTAAAAAAAATGGAATTCAAAAATCGAGCTAAGACTTATAATGCACATAATCGGAGTAGATTAAAGACCAGCGCTAGTGTATTCAACCCAAGCGAAATAATCTTTCTAATTTCTCTTCTCAAGCGTGTTTTAATTTTTTCAGAAGTGTTATGAAATATTGACATTGTAGGTACAATTTTATTGTAAAGGCATTGTATTTACCTATTTAGAATTTGCTAATAAGTCATTAATTTGAGATTGGTATCACCAGTAGAAAACACCAAAGACTTCTATGTATACCACATTCTTTTAGAAATAAATACATTTATTTATTAGTTATATGCCGTATTTTTCAAGGCCCGAAACGAGACTGTATACATAATAATCTTCTAACTTTACATACACACAACGGTCAAATATTTGTAATGCATACTCCACTGGCCAAGTGCGGATTTGCAGATTTCACGTGCCTGGAATTTGAATAGGAACCTTTAAGTCAGGAACCGAATTATTAACCACTGACCAACTAACGTCCCCAACTCAGTCCCCGCATAAGTTTTGTTCAGAGTCTGTCTCAGTTGTCATAGCAGTAGATGGGTAGTGTGTTCGTTTACTGTAAAACTGTAAAAAAGCCTTAGTTATTATTATTCTGTGGGTTTGACCTCGAATCAACACGATTATAGAGTTCAACTTTGTTTAAGAACATTGAACTTTATTGGCCTGCAATGAAAATTTAAAAGTTGAACGCTTTTATTATTTGCCATGTTCCCCATAATCTGCGGCCTCTGACAAATAACCCCTACAATGCCCGAGGATTTATAGGCTCGCTAGACGTTAAGATGTAGAGATGATTCAAGTTTATATCGTGAAAAACAGGAGGAGCGCATGCGTCGAATCTGCCATCACTCTGCCTCCTGCATGACGGGCGAGTTCGTAATCGCAAGCTAGGCATGTGAGTGTATAGATAGTTTAATATCGATAGTCATGAATCCTCCCCCTTTATCGTTTACCATGGGCAAAACATTTAAAATAATAATAGGCATGACTCAAAACATTACATAAGTTCTGTTGTCTAATTCTTTGTAGGGCAAGATTTGCTAAGTTACTAAGCATAATTCAGAGCAGCCTTATCAACCTTTCTGAGGTTCAGAGTTAATTAAGCAAGTAGTCATTAATCGGTTAACTTACTCTTGTATTTGTGGAAATCTGTAAAAAAAATGTACAGTATTCATAAATTCAGAACGCGCTCATTGTAAGAATTTCGAAAATAGTTAATTACTTACAGCTCCCAGCATTATAACATAAAAAAATTAATGTACCTACCAAAACAGTATCATCTTCTTTAATCTAGCATAGCCCCGACCTGAAGTCCTGATCAACTGAGAATTTAATTTCGATTCAAAAGTCACTCTAAATCCCGTTCTGTCTCTTATTGAATGCTACGAGTAGCTAAAAGCAAAGATCCAGATGTGAACAAGTAAGCTCTGCGTAATCCTTCACTTTAATTACCGTGTGATAACGTGGCGATGTGCAGTAAAGTCGATATATCGAACGTCCCTAGCGGCGGATCTCAGCAGCTTTCAGTGCGATAAAATGACCGAGTGGAGCGGAGGCATCGTATCGGCCCAGCTTGCGAAATTCTCGCGCCACCGCGAAATTCAAATCTAAACGCAACGGAAATATAAAAAAAAAATCACACTAATTTTATTTAGACCACTTTAATGCGTTTTAATCTCACTCTTTACTGTTGTTTCAAAACAATTTCCTACTCCTTTCTCGTGTTACGAAAGTTGTGACTTTGTTTTGCGAACAGGGAAATTTTGTTTGAATTGTAACTCGTGAAGTTAATGGTAATTATTGAGTGGCATGTTGCCTGACAAGGACGTCCGCTTAAGGTAAGTTTTTTAAATAAAATGTTATATCTACTTGATTAAGGAGTACTAGGTATGTACTTTCGTCTATGTATAGATAACACTGCACGTAAGGAAAGAGAAATCTTTTCGCCTACATATCTATAAATAAATATACTAATACTACTAAATTACTTCTGATACGGACTATTAATAGTAATGATATAGGATCATCAATTCTTTATCAGCCGCAGACTTAAAGGACGTGATGGGTTTTTATGAAGATGATATCGAGATGGTGACTTTTTAACATGCTTTAAACATGCTTAAAAGCCTTCGCCTTATCTCAGAAGGGAAGTAGTTCCGAGGAGAAAGGAGGAGGTGATTATTTTTTAAATATTATGAGCAATGCTGTCCTATCTAAGCTGAGGTTTTCTATAATGCTACGACCAGTATTTTCAATTCAAGGGGCAGGACACTATGCAAGGCTGCGAATAACTGATATACTTGTAAAGGATGTTATGTAAACAGGAAAACATCTTCGTATTGGAATGGTCGTAGGTTACATGTTATCGATTCGCAAATGGAACCTATAATTATTCCGCCACGTCGAACACACTGAGATGGTTGTTGTTTACCATTTCTCTCGGTATATGGAAAAAAGAATTATATAGGTGTCACGCTTGTATATCCACGAATGGGTGGCAGAGAGTAATACACCAACATTTCACCAGATATGCATTTAGGGGTTTGATCACGGAAGAAAAAAAAAGATTCAGCACTTTATACATAATTTTAAGTACTTTGGAGCTTAAGCTTTACAGTTGATGTCAGACTAGCGGGCGATGATAGTACTACATTTTGAATTAAGATAACCTTTGGTGGTGAGGGTGTTACATTATGCAGTATCCATATTTTTTCTCCTACGATCGAACCTTAATGGCTGTTGAAATAATTGCCCACTAGCATCTTCCTTTACAAAACTAGGACACGTTTAAATACCTCTATGAGTAGGTATAAGAAACCTTATAAAGCAACTATGTAGTATGTAAATATGAACATAATCTAACAGAATTAACATGTATTTAAGTGGCTTATTTCCATGTTCCCATTTCACTGGCATGGCTTAAGTACACACCAAAATTTATAGCAGGACTAACTTTAGTAAAGGCTTGTAGTAGGCGTTTGCCTCTGAACCTTGCTGCTTTGATTGATGTGATTATTGGTAAAAAACAACCAGACACCAGCTAATGGGTTGTAACTAACTTATATAAGTTAGTTACAACCCATTAGCGGTCCACTGCATAGGGTGGAGCATACTCTACCACGCTGCTCTAGTACGGCTTAATGGGCCCCATACACGGTACAATTTATCTGTACGATCCGTCGTTTCAGACCGATCGGACAGACGAATTGTATGTGTATGTCAAGATCGTTAACGATTTACTTAATTTTTTGTATGGAATTTTTGTGACGATCGATCGTTTACGATTTCCGTCAGATCGATCGGACAGATCCATCGTACCATGTATGGGGCCCATAACAGAGGCGTCAGTGATCAACCCGAATGACTTATTAACTGATCCAAAATCCTGTGTTATGGTGTCTGTTATCTTACGATAACAAGCGGGACCGACAACTTAACGTCCCTCCTAAGCACGGAAAATATCAAGAAATTTCGCCAGTGCAGCAATGTTAACATTATCGATCGGTTGATAATGTCTCAAAGTGAACTATTATGATAACCTATACATTTATTACATAACAAATATCGAAGCTTTCATAGCTTAATGCTTGCGTCGATCGTACGCGATCGAACGAGTTAAGTCGCGCTCGGTTTTTTGATGGCGGCCGCAAGTGGTAAACGTTTCATGGACGCTTCCGTGCTTCAGAGGGCACGTTCAACCACCGGCCCCGGTCCGAATCGTGAAGCCTAGTCGAAGACTTTTGGGTGGCGTGAGGACATTTGACACTGGTTTGGCCTAGTGGCCAACTCTCCTTCATCTGTCCGCATTAGATAGGTGGAATATGCTCTAGACTTCTCCCGGATGTGGTTGAGGGAATAGAGACCCATGCCCAACAGTGGGACTATAGCTGGGGATATAGTAGGCTCTAGGTTGTAGTGTTTTTGTAGTGAAGGGTAACATGTAACAACGTATTGGCGAGTGACCTCAAAAGCCTAATAGATGCTACCCTCAATTTAATCAATCAAATCCGCTTTGAATTTGAATTTGAATCACGAACCTCGGATCTTTGTTTAAACATCTGCTGCATATTGACTCTACAAATTAAAATACTAATCTACTGGCAAACAATTTGTGAGAAATCGGTGCATAAAGGATGCAATTAATAAGTAATCGTTTTTCTTGCTATGTATACTGCTTTTATATTCTACTAACTACTTTATGCAGATTTTCCCGTATAAAACAACACATTGTTCGCAATTTCGCTCACGAATGTCAAACAGCAATCTTTGTATAGAGTTTATTTAACTACCAGGTATTCATAGTTGAAGTTACCGGCTTACTCACGTGTGATTTAAGTCGGAAATAGGCCGACTAGTTTCGATCTATTACGATGATCATCTTCAGGAGGGAACGTGCTCGCGGCGGGCACGGCGTACACTCACCTAAGGTAAGAAGAATTTTTAAACGCCTTTTCCTGTAGTACTCTACCGCGACAGCTTGTGTTGCCAGACATTGTTCCCGCTTTGCAAACTTGCCATCGGATGACTAGATTCCTCATTAACGGGCTTACACTAACTGAGATTCAAGATTCTCAACTCCACTCCCCCCAAATATTGCTATAGACGGTTCCCAATGAACTCGATTGGGGCTGAGGAGGGGGAGTAATTTACAAACAATCTCAGTTCGGGGTTGTCAGCGTCGCTCGCCGAAACAGTTGAACAGTTGCCAAATTCTATAGACATTTCTGGTAGTTTTCCTCCATGATACATTCACATTTCCACCACGTAGAAATGTAGAACGTTAAAATTATCAAGCAATCAAATAAGATGTACTAATAATAACATTTAGTTACTCGTCTTGATATTATGATTTCGATTCGTCTACGCTTTGGTCAGGAGAACTTGATATTAATGATTTAGCTTCGTCTACGCTTTGGTCAGGAGAAACCTGCACGAGAAACATTAGGTATTGAGAGACAGTTCCCTTCCTGTATTGTGTCATAATCTTATCTCTTTATAATATATAGGGAGGTATATTTTATGTCAAATTATGCGTACCTACCGACTTCAGTTTTGCCAGTGTCAACTTTCAGTTCACTACCATATTACCACTGGATCTTTGAATAACTGAATCCTATTGCCACAAATCGACACGTACGGATCGATGACAGAAAATTTGTTACTACATTTACACAGTTACAAAATTTTTACAGTTTAACCTTACATTTTACTATCGTATCGGATATCTGTAGTTATTCAGTTATTAGGTGGTTCTGAATATTCATGCTAATTATACACATACAGTTAAAAGTCTTAAAAAATTCGATTTAGTAGATAACCGAACTAAAATGTAGATTTTTTTAAATTATTGCATTGTCATCGGTCCTTAATAAGTGTGCAAAGTTTCAAATTAATCGGACGGTTTTAAGTGGGCGAAAATCACGTTCAAAGATTTCGTTATCTATATACCTACATACCAAGTTAATAAAAGTGTATTATAAAGAATGTTTAACTCTTGCCACACTGTCCACGGTTGGGTAGGGTTGAATAGAGGATCAATGTTGGTATGACGTTTACGGCCTGCCCACATCTCTGGCGGTACGGCGCACGAGAGGCGCGGCAGGCGGCGCGATTTGCGGTGGTATGGCACAGCTACACTAGGTGCGACCGCGGCGGCGTCAGCGGGGGACGTATTTAGAGAATGGCTAAACTATTAAAATGCCTCTATCAAAAGTGGCTTAGTATTGCGTTGAAACAAGTGCGTTCTTAGCTCAAGATATCATTCAGTCAAGAATAGGACCCATTTTCCTTTAGGAGAATTCACCACTCTTTATTATGAATATAGGAACTATCCCGATAGTATTTTTGAATATACGAGGGCAAGCATAGAAAATTTTGATTATATAATCGCCCACATACTCGAAGACTTGGAAGAATCAATTATTTTAGGAGGCTCAACGCGCGATAAAACCAAAATTATTTGTTTCGGTCGTGCAATGCTGAATGCGTCCACCGATGCCGCCGCGCGCGCCGCTTCGAGCTGTGGCCGCCTCCATACTGGCTAGTACATTTGTTTCTCTCGCACACCGCGCAGCCCGTCGCCGCCGCGAGCCGCGCGTCTCTCACTGCGCCGCAAATCGCGCCGCAGGTCGCGTCGCCGGTAGCTGTGGCATACTTCATACGTTCTCTACTATTTGTTTTCGCCGCTTACCGCTTGCCGCGCCTCACGCCGCGCCGCAATCCGCGCCGCGCTTGGCTGTGGCCCGGCGGTTACAGGCGAAGCAATAGGTGGGTAAGTAGCTAAGTTTATAATTTCAATTTTGCCTGAAGTATTAATAATTGAATTGGTTTTATATAATGCAATTTATGTTCCGGTCGCCATGCTGTGGTTGAACATACATAAAACTATTACGAGCATGTTTCATATTTTTATGTAATAAGTACCTAATTAATAAGTTGAGGTATAATTAATCTTTCTCAAACATAATTTTAATGGTAAGTTGGGTGGACGGATGATCGAAGTTAGAAAGACTAAGGCAGTAAACCGGGCATATTATTATGTACTTACCTGTATTAATTAGGTATTCAAGAGCCTACTTAATTATTGCATTAAATCAATAAACGTGAAATTGAATCCTGGGTGAGTGCAGCGCCAAAGATTATGAATAATATTTGTAACATTTAGTTCCCGTCACCTAATCACCGTCATTATCACAACCCTTTTATAGTCCCATTGTTGAGCAAGGGTCTCCTCTCCGAATGGGAAGGTGTAGGCCATCACGCTAGTCAAGTGTGTTGAAATAATTCACATTCCTTTGAGAAATGCCTCGTTGCTCTAGTAGTCGTAACCGCGACTGCTTAGGTAGGTCCTGGGTTCGTTCCCCGGGTTGGGCAACAACTATTGTGTTCTTCTAACATGAAATGCCCGGTATTAGCTCAGAGTCTGGATTTGTGCCCGGTGTATGCCATAGGGCTCACCACACCACCTATTACATGGTACCTAGACATAACTGATGAAATAATGGTGTATACACTCTTCTGACTACCCCTTCAGGGTAATACCAGCGCGATGTTATTTGAATTATTGTTTAATTTCGCCTCAAGTTTTTTCGATTCTTTATTTCTCATCATAAGACATATTATATTTATAAGCATACTGTCACTTACATTGAGAAACTTTGATTTAAAGGTATTTACAATATAGTAGATAGTTTGGCGAAAGACTAATCATGCAAAATAAAATACGATATTTTCTTATTAAGCTTTCCTAACGATAGTCACGATAAGATGCTTAGAAAACGCAAAAAATTTAGGATTTGAGCTGACTATTTATAATAATGGTCTAGCTTTTCAGAAAGGTAAGGTAATGAACACTGAATAGCATTAAGATTAAAATAGTAGGTATCTACTTCAGTAGAAACAGACACATACAATAGAAATTGGTATAGTAGAAACAGACACATACAATAAAAATTGGTATAAATATTTATTACACTGACTAAATAGTCAAATACAGACGAAGTAGTCAAATATGTAATGTGTTGTAGGGCGAGGTCGTACGAAAACCTTATAAGTGCTATTTTGGGCATGGATCGAACGAATCTTGACTCTACCTTGAACGTGCTGCTTCCAGTGACACGTATGCGAAAGTGTGGGTATAATTACTGCTGATTTTTCTTCCTGACGGAGACTCTAGTGAGAAACAATTCACATAGGCCGTATCTTAAGTACTGTAACTGTATCTTAAGCTAGCTCTCACTTGCGGTGCGGCCCAAAAACGAGTCTCTTATCTCAAGACACACTATGGAGCACACTCTACCACACTGCTGCACCGCACTGTTCCAGTGCTAATTAGTGGAGTGGTTAGTGGATAACTTGCTAACCTTTTTGTTAAAAAAAATTCAGGTCGAGCTAAAGCCTCTGACATGTCTGCACCACACGTCAACGGATGCGTCAGGTGATGACATCGGCTGATGCGTCCACTAACGTCCACTGACGCATCCATCGACGTGTAGTGCAAGTATTACGATAACAAGTGGGGCTGATGGTGCTTTTTTCTGCAGTTTTATTCCTAGCGAATATAAGGAAACAATCAAACTTACAAGACTTAAAGTACCTAATATTCGGGAACATAAAGTTTTGCATCCTGCAAGTCAATCTTCTCGACAAACGGAATAACTTTTGTTCTGCGAATGTTCCGAAGATATTTGCAATGCTCAGCTGGCGTGACTACTCGAAAATATTCACATCTGCTTAACGTTATATAGAAGGCGTTGCAGTTTTAGATCCATGTGTTTGTTTGATCAATTTAATTAATAACTATATTTTTGTATTCTAACGTTGGGGTATGTAACAAGCAAAACAATTAATTGATCATAACAATTGCAAGACTTGTAGGCAAAAATATTAATTAAATATTAACCTTTAGGACTTGTGTGGTTTGGGTACGCATCCAACATGGGATGTTTTTGATGTCTCGCCAAACATTTGGGGAATGATTGAAAAGTTTATGTGGGTTGAAGATGAAAACGTTGCCCGTGATAAAGCTTACGTAGGCAATTCCCACGAGCTTTAACGATTTGAGGACGTGAAAGAAGAGCGATTACTGAAACTCTACAAATAAAGAGGAGTTTACAATGACGTTATATATTAAGGGTTAGATCTACTTATGTGAGCGTAATTTATGAGTTTTTATCGGTACTGAATAATGTGATAAAACTGTCGTAATCTGGAAGCACGCGAATTTTGAATTATTCGTAGGTATCCACATGCAGAATCAGATTCAGATTCATTTATTTTTTATTATATGGTATTTGTATCGCTGCTACCCATAGACGTCCCACTGTTGGGCACGGGTCTCTCCCACAGACAGGGCAGGAGGTCTAGAGCATACTCCACCACGCTGCTTCAATGTGGAAAACAACCGGGACCGACGGCTTTACGTGCCCTCCGTAGCACGGTAGCGTCCATGAATTTTTGCCACTAAGCGGTCACCCATCCACAAACCGACCGCGCCAGACATTGCTTAACTCTTTCGAACACATTGATACGACGCGAGCCATTGGGCTATGGACGCTATGGTATTTGTATACCTAAGATACATTAAGTAATAAGTATACCTAAGATACATTAAGTAATAAGATACATTATTTTTATTGTATACCTAAGATATATTAAGTAATAAGATACATTAAGTAATAAGGGGCGGTAGATACATTAAGAAAATGTATCTACCGCCGGTTCACATAGTTGATGTTGAAATAAATAAATAAATAAAAAAAAAATCAAATATACTAGTTACATTTCTAACTATCCTAGATATTTTTTGCAAACAACAAATACATATTTGCAAACTGCGGTAAAGTCCGTAGATCAAAGCTAATGTTTTATTTTAGGTCGGAGCTACGAACTGAAACTTACTATTTTGACACCCGATGAAAAGAAACTTAATTACGAGATTTGCACCGCGAGACTGGCTTTGAGCCGGTTTATTCGTACCTAGTTTCTGAATTTTTCCCAATGGAAATGTGTCAAATGTGTTCTCCGCCAATAATGTCGTTTTAATTCTAGATTTTGTGTTAGGTATATGGTATGGTCATATGGTATAGTTAGTATGGTCTAAGGTTCCCATAGCTGTGGGTGTGGAAGGCACCTGTGCCCTTCGTTAACGGAAGAAAAACTGTGCCTAACAGTGGGGACACCTATGGATAGCAGAATAGAAAGCGAATTATTATTTAAACTTTTTATTTCTGAAGTCGGTTTTTGGACAGTTTGATCTTTACTTTATTAGCAAAGCAGTGGATGCATGCAACTTAATTCGAGTGGAATTAGACATAATATTAGATTTCTAAACACCTAGTTACCACCCTCCTCAAAGACAACACTGACATGTTACGTTTACATCACATAAATCATTCAATTGTAAAAAAAATTGTAAATATGAAGAAGATACTATTGAAATTTAAGAAATAATCAAACGTATCTGCCGTATCTCAGAAGGGAGCCTTATTATTTTACAGGAACGCCATCAATGTTGAATTCAAAATAAGTACCTTTGTATGGTCTTAAATGTTCAAAATTTTGTTCTAAATGCGTTAGTAGGATTTTATGTTATGTGTTAAACAATCATTAATTTACTTAACTTTATTTAGAACCTTCCTGCCATTTTTTAACCCTTTGTGAATTGAATATACAAAAACGCTGAATTTGTGTTAAAGAAACCACATAGATGTATTCGTCTTAAATCTAGTGATGAATAGTAAAATTATACCGTTAAATTAAAAAAAAAATCTTTTTATAAAAAAAAAAATTTCGTGCATTGTCATCGGAACCAAACATGTGCGCCAAATTTCAGCTCGATAGCTTCAGTGGAAGTGGGTGAAATATTGATTGCAAGATTCCAGGACGTACATACATATGAGTGAAGTTAAATAAAAGCTTTTAAAAAAGAACCACCCACATAGATTCAGTGCATGTTTGGATCAAGATTAATTAAAATCGGTTCGGTAATTTTGATTTCATAGCACACATAGAGACAGACTGATAGACAGACATACAAACAGACAGACAGACGGACAGACAGTAAGTTTGAAAAAAATATACTCGGATTATGTATTGATTACTTTAATGCTTACTCATAGTTGTTTTATAAGTCGAAACGTATATATATGCGGTTTTTAAGCTGCAATCCTCGACATATTTGGCACAAAAAATTTTGTTACTCTGCCAGAGATTTTGTGATTGAATATTTATTATTACTTGGATAATATTTAAATGTATTCTTGTACTAATTGTGACTACAGACTTGTAGTTGAGTTCGATGGCTTGCAAAAAATAATCGCAATTGAGATTCTTGATAAATGTAAATAATTCCCAACATTTTTGCAATAAAAGCTAGTTCTTTTGATATAAAGACTTGTTAGTTCTTCGTAAAAAGTGTCATCCAGCAGCTCTTAGAAGTCCACTGGTGGAAACAGTTCTTCCTTAATAGGTGCCACACCTCCCGGTCCTGTACAGATTGAATCCAGCGGTTACCCGCTGACTTCGGGCTGCTGATAGCGCACCGTGCGACTTTGAGCTTGCGAATGAGACTGGCAATACACGCTGTTCTTACACTTTCGTTTTCAGGCTCGAAGTAGTTTTGGTTGATGTGTCATTATGTGTTGTGAGATTAATACTTGGAATTATTTTGAAGTAATACAATTGTGAACTTATTAACAAAGAGAGTTGACATACTTCTATAAACCTACGATTTTCGTAGTCTTTTACATGCAGAAATTGACAGCATTGTTCACGAATTTTATGAGTTAACTTAACATACTTGAAGAAGAATTAGTTGCTGTAGCATGAAGTTGGAAACTTCAACGGTTCTCAAATTTCAAACGAATGCATAGACAGCGTAAGGCAGAAGGAAATATGTAGCTGATAAATTGCGCGTTGTCTGTTTTTTTTTTGCCAAACACGAGGACTCAAATTCTTCGTGTCTAAACTCTTACTTTTCTTCTTTAGACAAATTTCTAGTAGGTACTATATTATTTACAAGTTAAACTTAAACAGTGAACCTCTGATGTTTAGATCTTGTTTCCACGAGCGAAATTGCGTGTGAGCCGTGGCCGCGTTAGCGGGCCAACCGCATTCGTGGAAATTCCTCGTGGCCAAACTAGTTTGGTGAAAAATGTTGGGTTAAGAAGAACAGATCTCTGTTTTAAGCACAGAACAGATAAAGGAGGTTAGAAAGGCCATCGAGTCAGTTTTGAAACAAAACCACTGTCGCCAGTTACCCACACTTAGATACACGTTATTATTACCTTTACATAAAATATTCAGCAGCCATTGGTCAAATTGCACGAGAATCGCAACTTTTAAAAACTAACCTTAGCATCAAATCAATAAGGATACTTTTTGCTCGCGTCAAGCTGTAGAATTGTGCAAGTTTTGACCTTGTCGACACTTAATGTTGCCAGTAAGTGTTTTGCACAAATTTCGTGCAATAATAAGATTTTAGAGGTTCTTCATAGGATTCATAATGAAACTCGTGATCTGTCCGATTGTCGAATGAATAATTTATTTGTAAAATCACCTATTTATATTTACATTTTCTTTCATACATACTACACTATTTAAAACACTATTTTGACGACCGCGTATAATGAAACATATTATGTTTCATATTAACAACGTAGGTAACTGGTAACTGGTTCGAAGGTATGAGGTATCCGTGTGAGGTATTCTTGAGGTATTCGGAGGTATTCGGAGGTAAGGTAACTGGTAGGTACTGAACCACTACAAGATTAGTAAAATAGAGTTGATTATTATTACTTTATTGAGCCAAAAGATGCCTAACGGCGGTGAAATTAATAAATAAAAGTTAAGAAACAAAATTTACTGCATATTTGAGAAAATTGATCGTGCAATTTTATATGTTATTTACTGGTAACCCAACTAGAGATGTAAACATATTTATCGATAAATATATTTTGAAACTTGTTTAGAGTTATGTAGGTACCTATAATGCTACATCCGCATAAATGACTCTTTTAAAAGTAACTCTGAAAACATATGCAACTTGAGTTTTGCTTCCTTTAGGTGTTGCGCCTGTTCCATACATCTTATTAACATGCATTTTTTTTATTATCTTCACATGAAAAATTACATTATAATTATTTATTTTATTAAAAAGTTTCAGAGTGAGTGTACGTACTTAAATAAATACACAGTTTTAATATATACAGTTGCGCGACGAATGTACTTGTGCAGAGCAAAGATGGGGACTCTTTTGTATTCGAATTTTTTACAATAAATTAATGCAATCTTATATTTAAATTATTTTTCTTTAATAGCTTTGGTAAAGTCTGTAATATGCTTCTCAGTAGAATATAATACAATCTGATGATAACTAATGTTGCTAAATAATTGAGTTCCGACAAAGTTGCGCAAAATCGAGTACAGTTGTTCCAAAGTGGTACATTGTTTTTTAGGGATCCAAATTTTCTACCCGTTACATTTATCCAATGCTGCTTATTAGGATCCTTTGGAAACCTAAAATAAATACATAATATAAATTAGTACTAAATTACTTATTTAGTACTACACCTACTCCTTGAAATTAAGTATTTACACCTGAAACTACTTTAATTACGTACTCAAGATCAAGACTTATCGAAAAATTTATCTTATACTTTCACAACACTATCTCGCTGCGAACGAACTCGACAGAACATCGTGACGTCATCGCATTCTGTAGGACAGAATACATTGCGCACGAACTATGTGTTCACGTGGATTACTTGCGTACTTTACCGGCAATGTATATTTTTCGTGCAGCTCTTCGCACCACCGCAGTCCGAAAGCGACTAACGGCCGAAATTAATAACCTATCTTTGGATTGATTTGCCTATCTGAGATAGTTATTTGACACATTTTATATGGAGCATATGTCAAATATCTATCTCTGGTAGGCAAATCAATCCAAAGATAGGTTATTAATTTCGGCCATAAAAGTATGCACGCGTGATTTCAGTTGAAGTATGATTGTTTAATCATACTTGTTGGCGCGCCTGTCACGCCCACATTTCCATTCTATCCTCCTATAGTTTTAAGGTTATCGTTGATCCATGGTCTACACTAACATAAAGTGCATGGAAAAGCTAATGCTAATAAATTAAACATCGTGTGGAAACCTGCTTGTCTGAGAATTCTCCAAAATATTCTCGGAGGCATGTGAAGCCAATCCTTACTTGGCCAGCGTGGTGGACAATGGTTGACCGTGCCCAGCAGAACATAGAAAGTGTTTGGTAGTGTTGGGATTGAAGCTTGGTAGAATGATCGAGCTTCTTTTAAGAACTTGAATGTGCCAAATGCATTGAGGTCCCTATACATATACCTACTTGGGTGCTGTAATTAGTTGTAAGCTTTTATGGCCCGTAATAAAAGGGTAATGTCTCAATGTTTACGAGATCGCGTGTCGAGGATTGCGGGGTGAGTTGAATTGGACGATCTAATTCCCGGAACGCCCAATTTACATACAAAAAAGATTCGGATTAGACGTATTATCTTCAACGAGTGGAAGGTGGCTGGGAACTGAGCCCGGAGAAATTTATGTTAGTTTATGCTGTCGTTGTTAAAATGGCCTTTTTATCGTACATGTTATTGTGGGTTTCTGTGATTTCTTACTTCACCATCACACGTTTCAGTTTGTATGTTGCTTTTTTGTTATTTTGTATAAAACCCTTTATAGTTCATCAATTGGGTATGTGGTTTTTTCCGACTTTATTCCGAGACCAATAACGGATGGTACGTTGTATAGTTATGATCTTCGCCCTAATAATTTTCTTTTACGGCTAAATAACAGAATTTTATGTCCGAAATATAGCAACTAGTTAAAACCATTATCTGTCGCATAAGTTTTTTTTTTGTATCGGGGGAAAAACTTCAAAAGATACCCAGACTCAGGGGGTAGAGGCTGCGGTAGGTATGTGAGATTTTTACTCACTAAAACCCCCTCGTCAGCCATCTTGCGCATCTGGGGAGGCTCCGGGATCTCTTAAGAACGCACCGGTGCCCCCCCTGCTATTCGCCCAGAAGTGGGTCCGACCCGTGCAAGTTTAACTCCCTACCTGTGTGGTCTGACCTTCCTGGAGTCGCGAAATAGGAACGGTTAAGGCCCCCACCTAAATCGTTCCGCGACTCAAAGCCCTATCAGGACTATTAGAGGGAGCGGGGCGATTGCCGACTCCCCGACGTCTCCGAGCAGGGTCGGCCCTCTCCCGATCACGCTCCGCAGCCTCTTTCTCTACCATAACGGCTACGCAGAAAGAGGCTACCGCCATCCAGGAGCTGCTTTCCGCCAGCATCGCCGCTACAACCACAGACGGAGAGAGATCTCTGCCGATCCGGTTGACCAAGGCGCGGCGCTCAGGCTCCCAAGCAGGGCACTCCTCAAGCGTGTGCTGTGCGTCATCTTGGTCCCCTCCACAATGGTGGCATCGTGGTGATGCCTCACGTCCAATCCGACACAGATATTCACCGAAACAGCCATGGCCGGTGAGCACCTGTGTCAGCCATTAGGTTAGGTCAGCAGGTGACGTTACCCGCCGTCCTTCCCAGCCAGGCTTCGAAGTTTGGCAGGAACGCACCCACCACTCGCTGAAGGGCGCGTCTTTCCTCCTCCAGACGCACTACTATGTAACGTTATTATGAAAACCGCTGTTCGATGCTCACGAACTTCATTTGATTCCCCGGGGATTATTGTCTCCCAACTTGTTCAGCAGTGAGGATTGGATTGCACTGTTTATTAAGAAAGCTCTCGCTTCTCTCCAGATAAACCGCGTTGTCCGCTTTTTGTTGGAGGAAATGAACTATCTATAGGTTTAAAATATAGGAGATAGTTATCTGCGATGAGAACGGAAAACAAAATACATATTTCTGTAGCTGTAATCACTACGAGTAAGTAATGCATCGGATATTAGGTACCTAGAAGAAGTTTCCTCCGTATCGTCTGATAAATATTTATTATCTAAAACATAACTAATATATATGTATATTCAATAAAACTGCTTGTATTATTGGATAACTTTTATAAACAGTTGCTTCAACAAAAACATAAAAGCAACAAATTTAACGTTATGGGTACCGTCAATTAACGAAGTCGACTCACCTTACAAGTACCTACCTAGCAAGTATCCGTTTTATTATTTGATTGACAAAGTTTGAAATCTAGTCTAGACGTATTACGGTACGTCCGAGAAAAAGAAATGGTGATATTAGCCAGAAGTTTTTAAAAGTTTTAAGGGAAATTACTCTTTTCTGATTTATTTTATGATATCAGAGTATTTACTGACATTTTTTCTTAAAGGTAGCCAACATTTTCAGTTTGGCCTATCTTATTTATTTTTATGACAACTGTATAATCACATTCACTTCGTGTAACGTAACGATGTCATTTTTAGCGACGAGATTAATAATTATATTATACTTAACGCTGACACCGTGTCATTGTGATTCTTATCGAAATCAATCATTTGATGAGTGAGTCAGAACAGAACATAACACTATATTTAAGTAAGTCATATATAGAACCAATACTGAAATGTTTCAGAACTCATGAAATTGCGAATGATAATATTTCGATTACAAATATAATACAGCTTAAAATAAACTATTAATATAGATAGCTATTATGAAGTACCTTATTTTTAAAGTAAAAAAAAATGGTTGTCTGTAAAGTCGGTTTACGGACGATAGATTTACGTGATAACGTCATAATCATTATTTTATACAAATATTGGATATATAAGTTATATCATTTCTCACACACCCTGTATACAATGTTCATGTCTCACACACCCTGTATACAATGTTCATGTCTCACACACCCTGTATACAATGTTCATGTCTCACACACCCTGTATACAATGTTCATGTCTCACACACTCTGTATACAATGTTCATGTCTCACACACCCTGTATACAATGTTGTACAATTGTTGTACAATGCGAGGTAACGACACATGACGACAGATAACGACACATTACGTCACACTTTTTCGGATGTGTTGGCGTTCATCGATTTAATAAACGTTATCACGTCTAAAAACCGCTTTAATTCATAATTAATGTTACACTATGAATTGAGCTTTAGGATGCTACGTGAAGTCAAGTACTTGTACTTGTACTTGTACTTGTACTTGTACTTGTACTTGTACTTGTACTTGTACTTGTACTTGTACTTGTACTTGTACTTGTACTTGTACTTGTACTTGTACTTGTACTTGTACTTGTACTTGTACTTGTACTTGTACTTGTACTTGTACTTATACTTATATTTATATATAAATGTGTTATATGATGTTTTTGACGTTTATTAAATCGATGAACGCCAACACATCCGAAAAAGTGTGACGTCATGTGTCGTTACCTGACGTCATGCGTCGTTACCTCCATGCGTCGTTACCTCGCTCTGAGGCGTTCCATTTAAGGCTTGAAGTGAACATTGTATACAGGGTGTGTGAGACATGAACATTGTATACAGGGTGTGTGAGACAATAACATCGTATACAGGGTGTGTGAGACATGAACATTGTATACAGGGTGTGTGAGACAATAACATCGTATACAGGGTGTGTGAGACATGAACATTGTATACAGGGTGTGTGAGACATGAACATTGTATACAGGGTGTGTGAGACATGAACATTGTATACAGGATGTGTGAGACATGAACATTGTATACAGGGTGTGTGAGACATGAACATTGTATACAGGGTGTGTGAGACATGAACATTGTATACAGGGTGTGTGAGACAATAACATAGTATACAGGATGTGTGAGACATGAACATTGTATACAGGGTGTGTGAGAAATGATATAACTTATATATCCAATAACTTCGTTCCATCCGGGTGTCCCTTGACACCTCTCATTTTTTGTATAAAATAATGATTATGACGTTATCACGTAAATCTATCGTCCGTAAACCGACTTTACAGACAACAATTTTTTTTATCATAATTTCTATGAATGTTTATTAAAACCCTAGATTGTTATACCTCTATGGATAGCTGATAAAACGTAGATATTTTTATGTACATCTGCAAAACGGGGGGCCATAATGTTTTTTTAAGATTTTATTGATAGCAAAATAAATTTTCTAAATTTTTATTACTTATTATGAGTTTCAATCATCTACAATGACTTATTTATTCATTTTACGTACAATATTGGTTATTGAGGTAGTAAAGCATTACATGTAAAAATCAAATAATAGTAATTATAAGACATTTCAAAATATCTATTTTTTATAAAAAACAATTAAATTCAAATATCTCGAAAACGGTTAGATTTACGATAGGGTGTTTTATAGTCAAATCAGTCAGAAACGATGTAAACTAAACGCCCTTAACGGGAATAGTTCGACTTAACCTGTAACCCTGTATATTGAATATTTTTTCAAAATTTCAAAATCAATTATAATAACGAGTTTGAGCTCAAAAATGTGTTTTTCGAAAATATTGTCTGTCTGTGCACATATCACGTGTAAACCCGTGGACGGATTTACATAGATGAAACTTGGCAAAGTTATTCACACTCTGGATTAACATTTAGGCTAGGTAGGTACTTCGATTCCCGGAAAATAAAGGGATACGGTATAAAAGTTTATATGGATTTCATTTTTATACTTCAACCGATTAACTTCAAACTCACAACGAACACTCCTTACATAAATTAATGGAACACGTGAGTTCCAAATTTTGATAAAATTTATTTAAAAAAGACAAATAAATCGAACGCATCGCGTAAAAACTGAATTTGAATCTGAAAAATATATATATTACAAGATGTACGTACATATCAATAATTAATCATATTATATATACAGGGTGTTACAAAATAACCCGTAAAGCCGAAAGGAGGTTAAATGGGGCCTTATAACGAGTCCTTTAAGAATATTTAAGAACCGCAGTAACGCTGTAACATACCCAAAAAAATTAATAAATATTATTATTTTCACTGATGTGCAAACCCTACTTCAGTAAAATTAAAGAATAAACTACGCAGAATGTACTTACATTTCTACCTAATTCGCGGAACCACAAAAATTTTAAATGACCTAAACTAACGAAACAACCTAAACGAACACTTACTTTTTCATAATAAACGTCAAATTAACAGAAATTGTTGTTTACATTAATATTAATTATTTAAATCGTTGCCGATACAGTTCGCGAGCACGATTTAAATGCTATCTTCATGGCCTACGTATAACATCATATCGTAATATTTCGAGTAAGAAAGCATCGTTATTTTGCAAAAAATGTTGGAAAAATAGGTAAAATAGGTACGTAGGCCTTTCTGTTAAATAATCTGGTTCACTGACATTACAGCTTACTAGGGTTGACTAAATTTTTGGCTTTAATAATTAATTATATTTTTTACGGGGTATTTTGTAACACGTTGTATATTACACAATTCCTATGGGAAAACCTTACATAATAGCCGTATTGTGTATATATATATATACATATTATGTTCTGTTCTGGAGAGCCATGGTTTCTGGTTACTATTCTAGAGGTGTTCTTAGACCTCCAGGGTAACAACACATTCTTTGACTTGAGACTTGTTCAAAGTCTGTCACAGTACAGTTGTCATAGGCGGCATATCGAATGGGTGATAAAAGCTCGGTTGCCATCATATATCGATGAAAAAAATTGTTTGAGAAAGCAAGGAATTTTAGGATGATACTGTTGTTAATAGTAGGCAATAATAATTTGAATTCAAATAAAGTCTCGACTTTATATTTCTAATAATACCATAATGCGTTTGATTAAAATATTGGAAAGTGTAATTATGTTTGCCTACCTGCTCCCCGAGTTTGTTTGCCAGTAATTTTGCTAAGGTATTAACTTAATCGCCTTAAACGGCTACTCTTAACATTCATTAAATACTAGTATTCACATTTAGGCTTTACGCAGATTGCCATGTTTGTAATGTCCACAAAGAGGGATACAAACCATTTGTAAACACCAGGTACAAACCGTTGTGAATATATTTTGCGACTTAAAACCAGTAGTGATTGATTGGGAAACAGATTGCAGATTGGTTGTCACCCTACACTTAGTTGTCACCCTACACCTAGTTGTCACCCTACTCAAAAATCACTATTGATCGAATCACTCCTAGGGGAATCATCGGGATAAAAAGTACCTAGTAGGCAGGTACTATAAAAAATATAAGATACATATGCTAAATTTTCATTCATTCAATTGTAAACATTCTTCTTATTTGCGACAAGCAAATAAGAAGGAATTGAATTGAAATTTAAAAAATATTCAAATTTACTTCCATCCCGTATCCCATGACTCACTATTTTTCAGGAACGCCTACGATGTGCCTCTTGTCAAGGTCATCGGTCAGAAGAATTTCATGTTATGTAAATAAATTAACTTGACTTTTGAATTTTTTATTCGTATTTTACGACCCTCCATGTATAAAATAAATTATATTTCATACTACACTTACACGTTTTAGGTATTCTATACATTACCCATGAATTGTATAGAATACCGGATTATACAGATTTCCGGCAAAATATAGATTGAGTACCTATTGAATATTTTAATGTGTTTATATTAAAACTTATTAAGTAGGTACATACATTTTTATCTTTTTAGATTCCAGAAAATACTGGCGAGACAATCAGTTTTGCCGAAGGGATTGGTAAAGTACCTTTGCTACTATAAATACTTCTTTCGCTTACATTTTTGAAATGAACTAAGTAGGTAATAAGATAACTTAGCGATTGTCTGCGCCTCGCTTGCAAACGAGGTACGTTGAAACTTGTAATTAAGTGGAATGCTTTTCGTTCAAAAATAAATACCTCATTCAAAGTTTCACGCATAAAACCATACTTTTGCGGCTTTTTAGAATATATTTTTGTATGAAAAGTTCTATTTTTACCGAAATTATATTTTTCATATGAGTACCTACCTTTAAGTAGGTTGTATATATATAAAGAGATTGACTTGAAATAGCTCCATATTACCCCACACCTTGTATGTCCGTTTTGCGGATTGGTATACTTCTTAAGTAAGAAGTAAGAGGATATGAAGTTTACCAGCCTCGATAATTTTACGGAAATCTGCTTGGATACTGACCACTATACATCATTATATTTCAGGTGACTTCAACCAAATACCTATATCTACACCAAATACCTATATCTATTCCAAATACCTACAGATACCAAGAATTTTAATCTTAAAGATAAAGTTTTAAATACTGTCATCATCCCATCAATCATCGGTCTTTTTGTACGAGCTCAGCGAAAACTGCTAACTTACTAATACTTACAAAAAGCGGTGTTAGTTTAGTAAAAAGTCCATTCGAAAAATAACAGAGAAAACATTGTATAGAGATAGAGAGGTCGAATATATTGTGGTGTTGGCATAAATTATTAAATATGGGTGACCGCTAGTGGCTAAAATTTCAAGGACTCTACCGTGCTTCGGAGGGCACGTAAAGCCGTCAGTCCCGAATGTTTTCAATGCTGGAAACAGTCGTTCAACCTTGTCAAAGACCTTCGGGTGGCTTGGGAAAATTCTACACTGGGTTGGCCACTAACCCCTCCACCAATCCGCATTGGAGTAGCGTGGTGGATTATGCCCTCGATCTCCCGCAGCAGTGTCTGTGGGGGTGACCTGTGCCCAGCAGTGGGATGTAAACTTATAAAATTGTACTAAAGCAGATTAGAAGAAGATTTTTTTTAAATTCTGTTTTTAAGAGCTTGATGAATGAATTTTTGACATACTTACATACTCCTAACTTTTATTTAATAAAAGTAGGTTCATAATTGTAATCAAAATTAGTAGTTTTGCTTATTTCCACATAGTTATATGTGGGAATAAGCAAAACAGTTTGCCTTATATACAAGCTTTGGTATTTAGTTCCAAGCTCGGAGTAAAGCATCCCCCACTAAGACTCTCGAAGTACCGTGACACTTTATCATGCAAAGACTAACAGTGTGGAGGGAAGTTTATAAGATGCGAAAATACGAGCGCTCGCTAAGCAGAGGGATTGAATTGTGGGACTGTTAAACAAGGAAAAGCCTCGTAAAGTTTTCTGTTCGTATTTTGTATAATGTCACTTAAGATTTTTTTTTGTTAAGTTTTTCCTAAGTCAGAATGAAAGTCTGTGCTATATGCCTAAGTACCTACCGTTTGCGGCCGTGGTTACTTGGTCCACTCGCTCGTTCTTATTGTTTGTATCCAACCGCATTATCTATGGTCTGCTTATAGGCGGTAAAAAAATTAATAACTACTACTAACATTTTAAGGCCATACACATATACACCAGATGGCGCTGACACAAATTCTTAACTTGATTACACTTTTTCCGCGGGTGAAGTTGCGGGAAAAAGCTAATTATAATAAAAATTACCGTTTTAATAATAAATAATTAGATATAAATAAAGACTCCTTAAGTAAATGTGCCATTTGATGTAAGTTTGTGATATTGCAGATTTTTTTACATAGTAGATAATTCTTTCTTTGCAATTTATTATAGGTGAAACGGCGTTTAAACCATTCTTACAATCTGAGCTTAAAATAACACAAACAAACACACAACAGTATGGATGTAGTAGCAATGGATCGTTTTGACCATCCTATCGATTTGGATTAGTGAGGTCGGATACGAGTCGGCGAAACACCGCATTACTATGTTATCTGTGGATCAAGTATGAACAGGCTTTTAGATTACGCCACTACATTAAGATTGTCGTAATTATACACGACGTATTTAAATGCATATTAATATGTACGAGTACGAGTGCTCGAGTGTAAACATATTCAGAGGTGCCGGATTTAGATGTATTTTAAACCGACTTCGAAAAAGGCGGAAGTATAGTTATCTACTTTTTTCGATTTTATGTATAATGATGGGAACTCCCATCACCAAAAACTCACCTCCAATATCTCACCGAGTAAGGTGAAGCACTGTCTGAATATTATTTGAGAAGTAATAGTTTTTGTGTTTCTTTTTATAAAGTAATTTTCATAGGGACAGCTAAGTGTATTTTCTAAATGTACGTTCATCGATTTCTTCATCCAAATTACTCAAACTAAGAATTTCAGAGTTGCTTTAAAACTAACTGGCTAGTAAGAAGTTACTGTGGACGTGGTCATTTCAACTTTGATTGTAAACACTCTTCATATAAAACGGAATCGTTAAAGCCACGCGTGTCGTATTGTTTACGATTATCTTACTGTTTTCCGAGAGTCCATAAACATATACGAATGAGGAGGTAGATTGAAAAGACCAGCAGTAATTAAGCATGAAGAACACATAGCTTGCTACCCATTTTATGCATTTAAACTACTATTACGGGTCAAATTTTATCTTCAAATTTATGAAGGAACTAGTCTGTGGTTCAAATAAAAGAAGAATAATCAAAATTCATAACAAAAACCGACGCTACAGGGCAATTAGGTAACACAATTATTACAAAAAATGCTACGATTATACTAAATACAAACTATCGAACCTAAAATCTGTTCCTTTTTTTCGGAGTCGGTTTAAAACCAGCTCAATATCAAAACGATGTACAATTTTATACTTACACTATACCATAACATACATTTAGCATTGATCGTCGTAGAGTCAACTTGCCCTGATAATGCCCCGTTTGGGGACGAAACATAGTATGTTGCTGGTAGTATGTTAGTATATATTTTCATTTTTGTATGTGCACGTTGTCTTGTCTAGGAGGTGCTATATGTACCAAAGTATACTTTCTACATACACCATAATATACTTTCGGCTTTTTCGCGGGTTGTTGCAAAGTATGCAGATTAAACTAACTTTTTAAATAACTTTCGTTCGATGCCTGCCTACTTCGACCGAAAGTCTATAACGAGAAAAGCAGAAAGTGATTTTATTATACAAATTAATGTGCTCACGATCAGATTTCATATTCAATATTAAAAACACAAATCTAAGGTCTATTATGAGGTTCAATTTGTTTTAATATGACAGTAAAATTGAATGTTGTACGAACTTTGTGGCAAATATAATTACTAGATATTATTATTGTATTATTTTGTTTACTAGATTATTTTTTTCAACACTCTAAAGTGCGAGTGTTTTGTAAATAAATTAATAAGATGAACCTTAATTTGCTAGACTTGGTCACTTACCGGGTCTTAAGTTGAATCGATGGCATTTTCCTAATATAAGTATGAGGGCAATATGAACTCCATCCAAAAACCGATGTTAGATAGGTTGCCGTTAGAATTTTCCTATTTTCGACGATTTCACGAGATTGCCTCCGTGGTGTGCAACGCGGAAATAGATTATTTGTTATTGATTGGTTTGCTAGACAAGTTGTCTCCTGGCGTAAATCTTAGGTATACCAGAAATATAATATTTAACGGAACGACTAACTCGTAGACAGAAAACTGATCAAAATCATGCCACTTTTCATAAGTATCGCAATTTAAGCGGGCAAGGGTGCTGTTGTCAACGTCGAAATCAGAGACTACAAAATTGTAACCAAAGATTGGTTACCAAACCATTCATACCTATCTCTTCTCATAAAAAGATAGCGGTTTGTAAAAATCAGTACATAGTTGTTTCATGTAACTTATCTTCTAATATATAAAATTTCCGTGTCACAATGTTTGTTGCAGTACTCCTCCGAAACGGCTTTACCGATTTTTACCAAATTTTATATGCGTATTCAGTAGGTCTGAGAATCGACTAACATCTATTTTTCATCCCCCTAAATGTTAAGGGTAGTCCATCCCAAATTTTTTTTTTAAATTGTTAGATAAATTTTTATTTTTGTATTTTTTTATGATACAACATTAGAAAATACATACAACCCTGAATTTTCAACCCTCTACGATCAACCAAAAAGTTTTTATATGGCAAAACAACGTTTGCCGGGTCAGCTGGTCTCTTATAAAATACATTGTGTGCCGGAATTGTTTCGATGGGAACGAAATAAAATAATAGTTTGCTGCGGTTTAGGAACGTGGAAACTTCCACGAGCGCAGTTCGAAATGTGACGACCGGAGGCATGGCTCCGAATGTCCTTTTTGTTTCTTGTATTGTAACCTAAAACTAGGTTACTGGGCTTATATTTTCCTTAAAATTCAATTTTTCTGCGTACCAGGTTTGAAAATGGTAGATTGTGGCAGCGCACGTTTGAATCGTTTTTGAGTGAAGTTTGAATTATATGAAAAAAAAATTGTGAGCCATCACGGGACGCCTGGCAGATGTGAAACATCGAAATTATTTTGTACAAGTAATATCACTGAGTTAAATATACAGTAATATGCACAAAAGTACAGATTATGACGGGAACTAAAACATAAGAAAAAAAAACAAAAATAAAAACAAAAATTTAATTATTATATTTTATTTATAAAATAACCGTCATTTGTCGGAACTGTATAGTATATACTTATATTCCATATTCACCACACTCGCCACGCTCGCCACGCCAAAAATTTGGTTTGCCCTCCGCCTAAAGATGTTTCACTTCAAAAATGCCGTACGCAGGAACAACAAAATAGTCAATACTACTAATACTGCTATTAAAATGTTAATTAATCTATAAGTTCATATATTGGTTTGCCTGAGCTGAATATAACCACGCCATGGAAATTTAAATTTGCATTGCAGTATGCTACCTGTCGAGCTGTCGACGCCAACGTACTACATGACAACGTGCTTGGCTTTTTAATAAAGATCTCCTTCTCGTATTATTGGAACATACTCATGTCCATAATATTTTATAAGGGATCTCCATGTCATCTACGATATTTTGCTGTGCTCGAACTTTTTAATTTATCCGAGTGCTGAACCACGGCGATTTTTACATAACACCAGTTAAAATTGAATCCAGTAATTATAAGATGCCACTCACTGATTATTTATTCCTAGTCATACGCTTTTCTTTCCAACCAAATAAAACTGATCGATTATGCATATTATTCATACTCTAGGCCCTAGAGTCTAGGGGGTATTAAACCTTTCCAATAAGAGTAGAATTATCAAAAACCATGCACAAACACCTACGCTACGAACAATTAACACAACCTTAACAAAAATTGCTAGTTATGATGCCTTTATAATAAAATCTTTATTATGCTTCTTTTACGTGTAGAATTTTTCATGAAATTTAAATGGGACTTTCAAAGCATGTTCTACCAAACAAAAATAATCATCAAAAACGGTTAATAAACGACGAAGTTATCGGTGTACATACATTAAAAAAATCAAACAGTCGAACATAGCACCTTGTCCTTTTTTCGAAATTGGTAGAATAAAAAAAAAGAAAGAATTCTGTTATTTTACTATACTTTATACGATAGATACATATCGTCGTGAACGTGACAGAATAAATAAATTGATTTTTTGTCATAACTAGTCTTATCAATGGAAAAGCACCGCTATAAGTTTTTGCGCGAATTGTAAATGCTTTAATAATCGATAACGACAGCTACGAGTATGTGTCGTCTTACGTTACCGAGAATATTGTGAAGTATCTACGTAGATACTCTCTCAAGATATTGCCTGTACTTTAAAGATTTTATTTATAACATAACATTACGCCTGTATTTCCCAGAAGTGTGGCAGAGGTGTGTATATATTTTTTTACAATACATAAATATGCTTAGCTGCACTTTCTTCACTAACAGTAGGTATCATGTTACAAATATTATGAGAAGTTAAATCTAAGTAGTGAGGAGCCGGTTTTTACCGTATTTTTTCGGTGTCACCTCGATCACAAATAGATAGGACTAGTTTTAATTTCAAAAGTAATTTTTATATCTACACTAGCTGACCCCGCAAACGTTGTTCTGCATATGAAATGTCAAAGTGATGCGACGCTTAACAATTAAATACTAAAATAGTGTTTAAAAAACATTTTCCAGCGGACCAAATTGTGAATTTAAACCATTCTCGAATCCCCTTGAACACACCCAAAAAATTTCATCAACATCTATCCAGCTGTTTAGGAGGAGGTCACTGTCATACACACATACACAAGAAATATATATATTAAAATAATAAATACATTATAAGTGTATACAAATTGTATGCGCCTATGCGCATCCCCAGCACGGCGGAGCGGACAATAAAATTGCCGGACGATATTTACAGGCGCGCATGACGTGTCGCGTTTATTACTGTAGCGTTATTAATTAGTATTTTGTCACGCCTACAACGCAACGGTTCAAATTGTATCTTACATCAATATATCAGTTATTTTTTGAGTTCGAGTCTTTGATTTGGATTCCATTGGGCTCCCAAAAGGCTCAAACATAGGCGACCGTACAGGACTTCTTCGAAATTACCCACAACGAGAAATCTTCGTAAGGACGGATTTCGAGGCCTTGCCAAGCAGTTCAAGAGCCCTACGTGCCAGCTGCTATTCTGTTTCACGATTGCAAGCATGAACAAATAGCAGAAACAAGACAATATCAGCGCGGAAGAGGAAATAACGGGACTTTGCCGTGATCACCGCCCAGCAGTGTAGCATCGAAAGCGTCACTTGGCAGCATTATTTCACAAGTTAAGTGCCCTGATTATCCATCCTTACTTCCTTAACATCACTAAATCCATCCATCCATCCATTTTCTAGAAAATAATCCATCAAATCCATAAATTTAATTGTGCAAATCTCGTTATAATTTTTTTGTGAGATACCTACCTACATTTTATTATTTCTAAAAAAGTTAATTTATTTTTGCAATTTCCGACTAGATTTGTTAAGTAAATTATTGAAACACGTAAATAACAGTAAAATCAATTAGAAACAGTTGTTTCGCGCCAGGTTTTACGCGATATTTAGCAGTTTTCGGCCGACTAATTCCAGGTTGGCGGGAACGACGGTTGACCTTCGACCTTCTGCCTACCGGGGCGACTTTGCTGGTCTGCAGCCGGCTGCCAGCGGCTCATCGTGTACCGGGTATCACCGTGGATTGGCGTGAGACGGAATATTTGCTTATTTTATCACCTTCCAAACGTTCAGAATTGTTCTGTGATTTATTTTACTATATTTACACTTAAAATCAAATATTTACAAAAACGAATACTATATTTACAATTTTAAAATGTCGTTGAACGATAACCTAACAGATTCTAAATTAACAATGAGTTCTACAATGAAAGATTTACTGACAAAACGTAGTTCTTTAAAAGGACAAATCACAAAGTTTAAAAATTATATAAGCAAAATCACAGCAATCTACACTATCAGCTGTTGAGTTTACCGAGTTAACGTTAAAACTTACCCGGTTCGAGTATTTATCTACAAAATTTGATGACTTGCAAACTCAGATAGAAGTCTTAAACTCTGAAAATCTAGACTCGGAAATTGATGAACGAGAACGCATTGAGCAGGACATAATTTTATGTACCGCGATAGCAAAGGGCATTGTCGAAGACCAAAATGAATTAAAAACTATTGAGCAAGATAAAAGAAGGCGTGAATCTATGTACCCAGATGCTCAATGTACGCTCGATCACAATGATATAGGCATAAGACTGCCGCAGATACAAATTTCAAAATTTGACGGTTCATTTTTCCGATGGCTTGAGTTCCACGACACCTTTTCGAATTTAATACATAAGAACATTCGCATTCCACATATTCAATAATTTCATTATTTATTATCTTACCTTGAGGGCGAGGCAAAACGCATAGTTTCTAATATAGAAGTTTCGTCTGCAAATTATTTAATTGCGTGGGACCTACTTTGTAATCGTTACAATAATAAAAGGTTACTTATTAATCACCATTTAAAATCTCTTTTTAATATACAACAAATAACTCGTGAATCCGAAAACTCATTGAGGTATTTTGTCGACCACGTCACTAAAAACTTACGCGCGCTTTCAAACCTTGTAGTAGGGGAGCCCAAGAGGGGATTTTGCGGGATACTCAAGCGCGTAAGTTTAATATACAGTGGGATACCTTGTACCCGGTTAAGTACCTCCACCAAATATGAGCCCCATATATAAATGGGGCCGTCAAGGATAAAGGATCAGATTAGTAAAAAAAAAAAATTTGTCATCAGAAATTCTTGAGCGCGTTAGATTAAGGTAGGGTGAGTTAATTACATGCTAAAAAGTGTATATTCCACTAATCTTACAATTTGAGAGTAACGTAAAGAAAGGGGAGGGCTACAAAGTTGTACTACTCAAGAATTTCTGATGACAAATTTTTTTTTTTACTAATCTGATCCTTTATCCTTGACGGCCCCATTTATATATGGGGCTCATAATTGGTGGAGGTACTTAACCGGGTACAAGGTATCCCACTGTATATTAAACTTACGCGCTTGAGTATCCCGCAAAATCCCCTCTTGGGCTCCCCTACTATTGGTCTACCTACTGACCACTGGGATACGTTGATTATTTTTATGTTAACATAATCTAAGCTCGACAACAACACCACGATGAAGTGGGAGGAACAGCATAACAAGTACGGTGATATGCCTATATTGGAACAATTTAAATCATTTTTACTTGACCGTCCCATATAATTTTAGAATCAATACATCGTAAGTTTCCTCGACCGACCATAGATGGCACTAGTAGTTATAAAAATACATTTACAAAATCATTTGCGTCAGTCAGTCGGGAAGTTAGTACTACGTTTCAATGTATTATTTGTAACCAAAATCATAAGATTTATGACTGCCCCACCTTCAAGTCGAAAAACTTAAATGACAAATTAGTAGAAGATAATAGATATAAATTGTGTGCGAATTGTTTGAGACAGGGTCATCTTGTCAGTGAATGTCGTATGGGGCCTTGCCAACTATGCAAAAAGCGTCACAACACATTGCTACATTCTAACAACTCTGTCCAGCAAGTGGCGACAGCAGTGACAGAGGTGCCTGTGGATTGCAGTGATGCTGTCGAGGCCTATCCTGACGCTATAGTTAACTTCTCTAAATAAGTTAGTAGCCAGGTGTTATTGTCCACTGCATTAATAAATGTCATAAATCCAGAGACTAAGCAAGTACTTCAAGTGAAGGCATTATTAGATTCGGGTTCTATGTCGTCATTTATTAGTAAAAATCTACAAAAAAGATTATCATTAAATACATTACCTATTTCTTTAAATCTGATTGGTATTGGTGACTGTCATGCTAACACAGTCAACGAAAGATGTGTCGTGCAGTTACAATCCCGTGAAACTATAAACAATTTTAAAATAACCCTATCCTGTTTGGTTTTAGATACACTTACAGGAAAATTACCAAAGTTTCCCATAGATGTATCAAAATTAAATATTCCATCAAATATACAGTTAGCTGATCCATGCTTCGACCAGCCAGCCCCCATCGATGTGTTGATAGGGGCCGATATTTTTTGGGACGTCTTAGGTGGTAGTCACATATCCCTAAGCAAGGGTAACCCTAAACTGCACAGTTCTCAGTTCGGTTGGTTAATAGGTGGTCACATAAATATGCAAAATTCAAATACTAAAATCAGTGCTAACCATGCATTACTATTTGAGCAGGATTTGTCTAAAGAATCCTAAGGAGATAATTTTTTACCTAATACAGAAAGACTTAAGTCTGGTATATCTGCAGTCAGGTTACCACTTCGTAGGCTCAAACATTGTGGTGGTCCTGTCACGGTCGCCAATGTTTGAGCCTTTTGGGAGCCCAATGGAGTTCAAATCAAAGACTTGAACTCAAAAAATAAGCGCATACACAAATATACATACGAATATAATACTAAAAATGATTATTGATCGAAGATGTAGACTCATTTATTACTATTGGCTGACAGTTGATGTAGAGAGGTAATGTTCTCTGACAAGCTTCTTAAAAGTATTATTTGCCTGTTACCTTCCTTATTTCATCGGGCAGGGCGTTCCAGAGCAGTACGGCCTGAACAGTAGTGAAAGAATTCGCTAGTATGTCGGGGAATAAATAATTTAAGATCTTTTGCATGACCGAAGCGTTCTATCATGAATATTAGATCTAAATTGAAAACTTTCCTTTAGATATAATGGAGAACGGGGGTCATTTAAGACAGAAAATAAGAGCTAGAGGATCCTAGTCTTGGCGAATGGTCAGCTATTTAAGTTTATGGCGAAACTGAGAGATGTGATCATACTTTCGAAGACCGAATATAAAACGGATGAAAATGTTTAGAAGATGCTCTAGTTTATTCAAATGTGCTTCGATCAGGTCTGGGTAGCACATATCACCATAATTAAAAATGGGTAAAATCAATGAATTAACAAGCATAAGTTTAGTTTTGATAGGGAGAAAGTTTAAGCGATAAAGACAGCGCAATGAACCATACACTTTCCTACATCTCAACAATTTGTGCCCTCCAGCTCATAGTGCTGTCAATATTGAGGCCAAGATTTATGACGGAATCAGAGAAAGGTATAATAAAAATTTGGTAATTCCCCGAAATCTATCCTGGCTAACAATCTAGAGCTACCAATCACCATATCATGACATTTTGACGCATTAACTTCAATGCTATATTGTATAGTTACTGATGGCGGCGTTATTGTTAATCGTCTATAGCAGTAAGGATAGTTTATTATATATATTACTAGTGGACGCCCGCAGCTTCGCTCGCGTTACACATTCACTAACTTCGAAAACGGCAAAGCTTCATACTAACTTTGCACCCCCGTTTTACCCCCTTAGGGGATGAATTTTCAAATTTTTCTCGCCGTAAAAACCATCCTTGAACTTCAACGAACATTTAAAAAAAAGAATTGGCCAAATTGGTCCAGGCGTTGTTGAGTTATGCGCTTACCAACACATTTTGCGATTTTTTATTATATAGAAGATAATAAGAATAGGTAGGTTTCTGTTTATAAAATCTTTATTCCACTACTTATTCCATGTTTGCAAGAGTATAATCAAGCATAAGACACAGTTATTTTCACTTCCCAGATTTCCTACGATAGGTACATATGAAATAGGAGATGCTATTAATATTCAGACTCATTAACACGTGTAACCGTGCATGAGGTTAGTGCGCGTTTATTTGGTGAAAAGCCAGTGTGTACCGGCACAAAATTACAATTCATCTGTAAATCTACTCTAAATAAATACAACATTTGTCAACATATGTACTATAAATAGATACAACATTGTAGCAAACGAGTAGGTTACTGCGTCATTTTTTTTATCTTACTTTTAATATTATATATTTCTTGTGTACGTGTGTATGACAGTGAATTCAGGAGGAATTCACTGTCATACACACAACAGCTGGATAGATGTTGATGACATTTTTTGTGTGTGTTCAAGGGGATTCGAGGGTGGTTTATATGGCAGAACAACGTTTGCGGGGTCAGCTAGTATATAGTATATTTCTTGTGTACGAGTGTATGACAGTGAACTCCTCCTAAACAGCTGTATAGATGTTGATTAAATTTTTTGTGTGTGTTCAAGGGGATTCGAGGGTGGTTTAGATTCACAATTTGGTCCACTGGAAAATGTTTTTTAAACACTATTTTAGTATTTTTATTTTTAACCGTCGTTCATTGACGTGAAGCGTCGCGTCACTTAGACATTTCATATGGCAGAACAACGTTTGCGGGGTCAGCTAGTATATAGTATATTTCTTGTGTACGAGTGTATGACAGTGAACTCCTCCTAAACAGCTGTATAGATGTTGATGAAATTTTTTGTGTGTGTTCAAGGGGATTCGAGGATGGTTTAGATTCACAATTTGGTCCACTGGAAAATATTTTTTTAAACACTATTTTAGTATTTTTATTTTTAAATATAGTTTATAGACGTGAAGCGTTGCGTCACATTGACATTTCATATGGCAGAACAACGTTTGCGGGGTCAGCTAATTTATTTATATATTTATAGCAAACGAATGTAATTTTTTTTCTTTCGTCTTTATTACTTCTTCTATGTAAGATTGGACCACGACCCATGCCCGATTATTACGTAGTACGGATTGTACCAATTCGAAACCAATAAGCTATTGTAAATTCCTTTTTGGAAGATATGAGAGGAGTCAAGTAAATTCAATTAGAATCGAAGGAAAACCATCTGTTCTGTGAGGAATACTCTCCAATGGTAACTTCACACTTATAGGTATGTATCTATCTGAAATTAATGTGTGTAGACTATGTAGAGAAGATGATTTTTTATGGATAATCTGATGATGCTGAAAGGAAACCATGGCTACACAGCAGACCAACCCCGCGTTTGAGCTAAATTACAGAAGCCTTAGGCCGGATAGTCTCAGAAGACACTGATGGTCACAAGTTGCCCAGTAATGATGTGAAGTGAGAATAAATGGTTGATATATCACATTAATTATCGAGATTGTTAACCGAAGTTCTATTTTATAGACTGCCCATATTAAGAGCTGGAAGTTCTTAGGAATGTGTAAGCTCACGTACCGTGCATGAATTACTGGAGTTCAACAACATTAATCATCTCAATGGAGTTTTGTTTTCCTTATTAATATCGCCTCGTTATGACGATAAGGCATTAAATTGCCTAAATTTATATTAGCGGTTGTCGCGTATAAAAAAAAAAAGATTTAAAGTATTTTCGATAAAGTTGTGTCGCGTACTATTGTCGCGGGTAAAAAATGAATTATCGTATATAAAAAAGTATTAGAATGTGTAATGTAAATAAAAGGTGTTTAAAGAATGAATTCTACGCGAACAAGTTATTTGTTTGAGTTTAAATTAAATGATTAAAATGATAATGATCTACTCCTTCAGCTCTCGTAGATACATTGAACTATTGGATCAAGGACCTCTTGCAGGCTTATCCTGTGGGAGTTCTATTTGGAATAAAAGATAGTAATTTGAAACAAGATTTTATATTGGCACAATCGCGTCTTACATGGCGGTTCGGTCCGCAAATGACAATGCTTAGTAGGGTGGATCGCTCTTGTATGGAAAAAAATTTTTCTTGGAATTTCGTTTTTGGGGTATGCGGGATAGATGCTCTGAGACCTATTTATTATAACTTTAAAATATTACTTAAAAATAATAATAAGAAGTACTGCCCCAAACTCTATAAAGTTTTGAAAATCTAAGAATATTGATAATGAAATAAAATTAGAATTAGAAGGTTTATTTCAATGATAATAACTTATGCAGCGATATTTCAGTCTAGGAAGAAAACGTTAATTAATTAGAGATAGTTAATTATATCAAATAGGTAGGTATTTCATACACTTTTCCCGCGTAAATATGGAGAGAATTTAGCCAAATTTACGCCCGGTTTCTGAAAGGCTGATCAACAGAAAAATTAACTAATCGGCTGTCAAATCTCTTGTTAAGTATCATTTGGGTTGCTAGAAGCTTATTCATAGATTTGATTTGATCGGATAGTCAGTTGACAAGTCAGTCAAATCATGCGCTAGAATCCTATGTCAACCGCAATTTTGAGTTTCTGAAACGCTTGTTACGCGATAAAAGACAACCGAATGTCAATACATTAGTAAATTTTTCTCTGATCAACGTTTCAGAAACCGAAATTGATTTGACAGCGCTGTTAAGTTAACAGAGCTGTTAGTTGATTTGAATTTTGATCAGCCTTTCAGAAACCGGGCATTAGTGTTGCAAATAACTGTGAAAAACTTCCTGTTGTACAATTTTCTCCTATTGAATTTAACTTACCAGATATATCAAAGAGACGTGACGATCTCAGCACAGATCAGTTATATTTATTGGAAATTTGTCGAGCGATCAGCGAAGGCCACTTGCAACGATAACTTGGCAAAACGGAATCCAGGTAAAATCTGCCATTCACGATGGCTAACAACAGCCAACCGGATTCTAAGATCGTACTAGTTGCTATACAACTAGTACCCCATCCGAAGGTTTACAAATATTGACTGAATTCGTACTTAAAGTCTATGCGCCGATGTGGTTCAAAATAAAAACGCAACCGTTATGCATTTACGGGGCAAAACACTTGCTCGAGACAATAGTGCTGTCTCGTTATCTTCCAGAACACTTGAAGAAAGTAGTAGACCCGGTAATTCAACGTAATGGTTTTCTTGGGCATTGCGAAAATATTTTGATTGCTATGTTGGCTGACGAACGAAAAACTATAAAAGAGCTGGCGCTGCGACGAATAATTAAAATCCGCGAAGGTCACTAATTTAATTTATTTTAATTTTGTGCTGTTTATTATTTTTTTTATTACTTATAAGTTAAAGTTTAAGTTGTTAGTCTTTAAAAAATAAATAATACTTGTTAAATAATTAACAAAAATCGTTTAAATGATGTCAGACTGAACCTTAGTTTTAGTCAATTTTCGAAAACTTTATCATACCTGGGGCAGTACTTCCACTTAAAATATCAGCATACTGTAATATTAACTTTTAATTGTATCCTCCTAGAGCATCTTTCCCGCACCCCGCCCTAAAAATATTGTCAAAATAAAAAAATCGATCCACCCTAATGCTTAGGCATGCAACTTATACTAATTGAAGTTACGCTAGTAAAGTTCAGATTAGGCTTTCCGTAAGAACGATAAGGCAACGGTGCCTGTGGAATACGTCGCGCACTGATTCTACACTGTCTGGCCAGTTAATAAGATATTTAAATTGACTTACATGGTACCATGAACGCATCACACCGTACACGTATCGTAGACGAACGAAGAAAGGTTGTCTGTCCGTCGTGACGTCGCTAGATGACGAATCCAGAAGTTGAAACGCAATGGCAATGATTGCAGCTGCTTCCAGGATCGCAAACGCAGGCAGGCAGGTGAGAAAACGTGCGGTGCGTGACGTGGCGTGATCATGCAAGAAGACGACAGGCAGCAGTAGTAGAACACGGCGAATCCTTGGGATCACCAACTGGTTGAGATGACCAGCGGGCACTAGAAGACTAGCCCTTCGGATGACATGCCCAAAGCGTAGCTGGCGTGGCGTGGCATAGCGTGGTGCGCACTCTGAGAAGACTCTTCATCAGACCTCTCGTCGTATGCGTCACCCGTATCATGAGAAGACGAAATCCACTTCAGCTGATGACGGAATCCGATATACCTCGTAGAGATGCGGTCGAATGAAACGCGGTTGTAAGGTTATGGCGGCGGCGACCTCGTGGCACGCCGTGCGAAAAGTTACGAAATAAGTAATCTACGTTACATAAAGAAGATGGGTGGCGACCCAGCTTGGTTAAAGAACTTTAAACATTGCGAGGAGCGTACTCGCTACTAAAGAAAAGCTCATATAAACTTGTACATTTTACTAAAATATGGCGGCCATACAGAAGCCTTATGCCATCTAAAAAAAGTGAGCCGATCTCCGGCGCAGAACGACACGCGTGTCCTGCGCCAGCGTTTGAATCGAACTAATTTAACAATTTGTTCAACAGCATTCATCGATAATCGGAAATCATACATAGTTCACTCATCATAGACTATAAAACGTCTAACAGCCATAGACTTCAGTCGATATAAAGATTTATGATAATTGAAATTATTAAATCGTTTATACTGGAAATGTTCCTAATAATTTTCTATGTACGAATATATGAGTACATTATAAAACGGATGTTTAATTGCGGAGAAATAAACAAAAGAATGTATTACCATAGACAACTGTCTGGCAGAATGTGATGATATCAAGACGCAATAAAAACTAATCTAGTCTGTGCTATGGATGTTGATCGTTATCTGTGTTACGATATGTTGTCAAAATTATTAAAAATAAGATTATCACGAATCTCTAATGTAATGTAATAATCAGAAAGAAGATTTTATGCTGATTCTAAATATACCTTTATGTCTGAATTCTGTTCAGTAGTTACTGAGCAGTTTCCATGTGAATGCCATCGATATTGTTGAATGTTCGTAATGTAACAATTAAACAAATATAGTATTAAACTATGGGTTGAAGGTTATTATAGATTGTACTATAATATTCAAATACTAGAATAAACGAAAATGTTGGAAATCCATGCATTTCATTGTATTTCAATCAAAGTAGTAGGTATTTACAAATACACTGCTACACGGTAAATGTAACATGAAACCGATTCGGACATCTGAAAATGATAGATATGTTTTAGAAGTAGCGTAATATTTTCGATAATTATTTCGCTGCGACCCATAGACGTCCCACTGCTGGGCACGGGTCTCCCCCACAGACACTGCTGCGGGAGGTCTAGAGCATACTCCACCACGTTTAGCGGTGGAGCGCGTGGAGGGGTTAGTGGCCAACCCAGTGTCGAATGTTCTCAAGCCACCCGAAGGTCTTCGACAAGGTTTAACGACTGTTTCCAGCATTGAAAACAACCGGGACCGACGGCTTTACGTGCCCTCCGAAGCACGGTAGCGCCCATGAAATGTTTGCCACTAGCGGTCACCCATCCTCAAACCGCCCGCGCCCGTCTTGCTTAACTCTTTCGATCACATAGAATCGATGCGAGCCATTGGGCTATGGACGCTACATTATTATATATTACCAAGATAATTATTTACCAAGTGATAATACTATCATTGTTTATAATACTGTTTAATAGTCAGCGTATGTTATAATTGATCATTTAATGCACTTATAATTTTACCCAGGCCGAGCAGTATTTACTAAGTATATAATTTCTTCGCCAAAGACTTTAAGCTATTTTACTCCTCAGACATAAGCTTCTATAAGATTTTAATAAAAAATCCGAAATGTGTCGCCGAAATTTTTTATTACTTGGTCCACTATTTCTACCTGTGTGTAATAATTAATAATATAATAATCGTTTTTTATTCTACTTAAATTTTTTGAGTGACTTTCTGTTGGCATGGTAATGGCATGATGTTATAGATATTCTAATGGATATTCTATTTTGTGGTGACTTTCAAAATATAACATCATGCAATTTATTTCCCCAAAGGGCAAGGCAGAGGCATGTAGAACCACATTTATATCATAATAGAGTTTTAAATTCAAGGTAATGATTGTTCTTAATAATAAGACAAGTATCTATAATAAATTATTGTCTTTGAAATTGGCAAAAAAATATTGATGTCACACCATGTTCAAATAGGTACTGACAGAAAGGGGTCGTATTCAGGCGTAGTCACGCCGGTTTTTAGGTTGACCCAAATTCTTGCGCCGTTCGGACGAGTGCCTTATCTTCTTGCTTTCCCACAATTTGCTCACTAATTACATTTTGGCAAAGGGATTTCTCCCGCCAGGCCAGTCTAGTTATTCTATTTTTAAGCGTGTGTTTTCTTTTAATACACAAGATATTTTGAAAAAGTGAGAAGGAATACCCGAAGGTTGCCGAAGTGCTTTTTGACGATTGGTGAAAAATAATTATTTTTGTCTTTATTTTTATTTGTTGGAAAGATATGTGAATTTACAAAGATAACATATCATAGTTAATAGATTTTTTGAGGGAGCCACAGTGTACGCATAGTATATAGCCACAGTACGCATGGTAAGCACTTAGCAATAAGCATACGTATGGTAGTTTAATACTTAATATCATTATTGTAATTTTTTACTTTATTGTTTCAAATAATGTATCGTTTTCTTTTTTGGCTTTCTTTAAATGAATATTGCATCAAAAATGTATACGAAGAGACTACAACTACCTACTACTGTCCCGACACTTCTTGTCAGAATTTATTTGCTAAAAAAATTTATTGCAGAATTCTAAGTAATATCGTTTGCGGTTTGTATTATTATAGTGTAGTCTATATAATGATTTTTTTTAACAAGTTATATATCAGGTACATCTTTACATATTGTATACTGCCATATTACTTTAAGCACGACCTTAATACCAGTGTAGAGTAGATGATTTGCAATTCGATCACTTCGGTAATCGCCAGTTCTATGCAAATTGGATGACATGTAGTTAACATAGTATACTGAATAGTAACTTAGTATGAAAATGTTGGAAAGTTCTGAATTCTACAGGGGTTGTAAGCTAGTAAATGCTGTAGACTAGAAAAACCTCTCTTGCAGAAATATCTGTTGTCGAATTTTTTAGAATTAAAAATAAATAAAGTTAGATAATTCTCTACTCGGGTTAATTCTTGTCTCTGGTCTCTCTTAAATCTATTGCGACTGACAAGATTTCAGAGATATATAGTGTGATTGTATATTAATTACGAGTATGATATGCGCATTAAATTGTGCTTAGTTCTATAAAAACTGTGAACATACGGTTAACGACAAAAATATTATATGAAATAAATTATGCCAATTAATAACATAAATAAGGATTGGAGCTTAGATCAGTTTTTTGGCTAAAATGAACCAATATACCCGCAGTTAAACGATTATAAAACCCAAATTACTTGGCCACTAGAAAACTAAAAGACACAATTCCCTCAGGTACAACACACGGGATAGTAAATGTATTTAAGGGATTTGTCGAGATTGCACTGTACATCCCTGTATTAAGATTCGCTATCTTATTCTTGAACAGACGGGCCGACTAAGCTGCCTTAATACGAGTACGTGTCCGCCTGCGTCAAAACAATGGCTAGGTTGTAAAGGCCATTGTAGCAATTATCTGTGCAAAAGTATTAGTATATATTTACTAAATATTATAACTTACTATTAAGGTTTTGTCAACAAGATATTAATGCTGCTTTAATTTTTCATGGACCGCTTTCGGATTAACCATGCCTTGACGACTTCTCTGGTATTGATAAAGTTTACAGTCAGTCTTTTAAACTTGATATACAGTAAAAGAACATTATTTCTTATTTCTCATTTGTCAAGTGCCGAGATTGTAACGTGATAAGAAAATTAATTTCATAAACGGTAGGTATAGAACGAAAGATAATATTATGATTTCTGGTTGAAGTACTTTACCACTCTCGAAGCGTTTCTTCAATACGACCTAAATTAATATAGTGTAAATTCCTACCAAACTTTCAGGAGGAAGTTATAGTAAGACATTTACTTAAAACATTCAGTGTGATTATAATTAAATGGAAAACATCTGAGGGTCTACAACGGTAAGTAGAATGAAGCAGAGTCGTTCTCACCGAACAAGGAGGGAAAATTCCATCCCACGAAATGTGACACCCGCATTTTCAATTACAATTCCAATCTGTATTTAGGGTACACATTAAAACGGTTTTATATTGAATTTAAAAATGTGGTTGTCAGCTTAATCGAGTATATTCTAATACTGATTCAATGGAGAGAAAAAATGTATCAGTCATTCTGAAATCTTTTTTTATTTTTTTATTTTTTTTATGGAAAAAAGATAGCAAACGAGCTTGCAGCACCACCCATCCGCTGCCGCCCATGACAACTGTGACTGACTTTGAACAAGACTCAATTAGGGACTGGGATGGTTAGTCCAATTAGTTGAGAGAGTTAATTAGAACATTAGTTGGTCAGTTCGTTAGTAGGTATGAGGACTGGGGACTGTTAGTGATAGTTAGTCCTGTTAGTTGGTGTTAGTAATAGTCCAGTTAGTACTTGTTAGTAGGAGTCTCGTTCTAAGTCAGTCACAGATGTGTTGCTACCCTTGAGGACTAAGATGGTCGCCTCTAAAGAAGTGTAACCGGAATCCACACCTTTCCAACCGGACCACAATTGCTTTAAAAACAATTATTACACGGCAGAAATGGTACTAGGTACCGTGGCGGGCGGTGGTACTGCCCCGGGCGAACTCTATATGGAACCAATTAGCTTTCATATAAAACCTATTTGGTTCCCTATAGGCTCTACCACCTACAGATTAGATATTATAGGTACGTAGTCACAAAAAATCACACACTCGACTACTCGTACCACTGACTCGTATCTACGTAAGATTGCTGTTGTAAATTGCAATGTAGGCATAGATGTAGAAAGGTGGATTATGGACTAAGTGATTATAGTTGATATCAATTTGAAAATTCGAATTCAGTGGCTTCCATTTTTTAATGGTGATCGGTTTTCCATTATAGTCTGTGAGCAGGAATAAAAGATGGCAAGCGCCATCATGAAGTGGAAGAACAACTTCATGTCAGAAACTACCGTGGCTCTCCCCCAAGTAGAAGCTGTAGTAGCTAATAATAATAATTAGCGTAAGCGCTCCGTTTGTGTAATTAATAACATTTTGAAATGCTGGTTTAGAATAACAATTTATGCTTTTATTGGTCATGTTAGTATACACGACGACCGCAATATACTAAATTCTCGATTCACTGAATAAATACATGACGATACATTATTGCCCGCCAAACGGATATTGTTTGGTGGTATTGCAGCTGTACACTGTCGATAGGCTATTCCCAGCTCAATTTTGACTGAGTTCTATGAAGTGTGGTGTTGCGCAGACGACCACTTTAAATAATAAATAAATAAATAAATATCTTGGACATTCTCACACACGGCCATCTGACCCCAAAGTAGGCGCGAGCCTGTAATATGGGTGTCAGAGACTGATATACATATGACATACATATTTTTAAATACATAAATAGATAAAATTAACATCCAGATACAGAACAAATACAAGTGTTCGTCACACGAATATTTGCCCTGAGTGGGATTCGAACACACGACCCCTGGCGCAACAGACAGGGTCACTACCGCTTGCGCCAACGGGCCTTTAGTCAATAATATTTTTGCCTGACTACGGCAGATGAGAGTATCAATCAAGAAACACTTTTGACTGGCGGATGTAGGCTTCATTACTTCCAATTTCAGTTAGTTAAAGGATAGCAGTGGATAAATTTCAAATCGATAATTGCAAATCAACTTAGGAAAATAAATCGCACCAAAAAGTTAGTTTTTTGAAATGTATTGAATCTTATTTTTATTTATTTATTCATAATGGGTGGACTTAATACCTGGCTGCATTCTCTACAGCTTACTGCGCTACGCCTAAAAAAATATTATAAACCTACGTAGGTATACAGTGATATTTAACGTTAAAAAAAAACAAGAGGAAAAAAAATTGTTTCTCAATATTTTTATTATGTGATCGTGATTATTAAATATTATTGTCTCATTAGAATATAAAGCCATTTTGTAGTAGGAGTTTCCTCATCTTTATGAGGAACATATTCTATTTATAAACCATTAGAAATTGAAACATAAAACGGTAATTGAAATTTCTGTAGGTAAGAACTTCTAAATCTATCACGATAATTACTTGGTTGCTACTAAAATTAACTTAGCTAATGATTTATATAAAGTAACCGTAAAGTTTAGAATGGAGAACACGGATATAGTCGACAATTTGAGGAATATTCCTTTTATCGCGTTCCTTTATACCCGAGACTTTCTAAGTTTCGTGGATCGTATTTCATTTCAAGCTTTCATTTAGAGATTAATCATCTCTCCTCATCCCTTAGCTTTCAGTTAAATCTGCCGTATGGATTTTAGTAGATCCATTAATTGACTTGTTTGTCTCAACCTCTCTTGCTCTGTTTACTTTTTATCCTTTTAGGATTTGTTGCCGCAGGGGTCAAACTGGGAACCCAATTACTGGTTCTAGTCTGAGAGGAATGTCCGATACAGCTACATTCAATATGAGGAGACTTTTAATTGGTGGAAATGAACAAATATCAGAACTCAATATTCCACTAGTAAAAAGTAGTGGGTGACTGCTATAACTTCGTTCAAAACGCTATGGCATAAAAGTACAATTACCGCAGGAATAAAACCAGCATTAAAATGGCGTAACTTTAAAAATATTATTATTAAATGATCGGGTAGCGCTTGTGCGTTTTAGTTTGTTACATAAAACTACTCAGGATTTATTTAGTTGTCTCGTTTTGTTGTTATCGATACAGAATCGATTGCGGTACTTAGTAAAAGATGTCCAAAAGGATGAGAGTAAATTATTATAATACAATTTGTTGCATGATAGATACTACTATGTTCTAATTCAAATAAATATATTTCAAGCATTGTAACTAACTAAAAAAGCATTTACAAAATACGCGAGTTGACTATATTCAAACAACAACTGCCTACGTTCTCCGGTGATTCATAAGATTCTTATAGTTTTAGGTTGAGTTTATTTGTTTGTTCATTTGCTAGTTTTTAGTTTTGTTATATTTTTGTGGTTATTATTTTTTGTGAAAGAACACATTGGAACTGAACACAGAACAGATAAAAGAGGTGAACTAAAAATACCACAAGCGGTGAAAATTCGACCGGTGACACTGAATAAGTTGCATGGTAGACCACTAGGTGTACGACCATCTAGTTGAAATAATTTATTTGAAAAATACCTGTTGGTTTCAAGTTATATCTTAGTATTTTTGTACTAAAATAAGCAAATAACATTAATTTTACAATACACTCGAACGGTGCTTCGTAAACTTTAACGACCTTTTATCCCATTGCGTTTTGAACGAACTTATTGTTGCGAAATTTTATCGGCTTGTTTCAGAGGGCACACTGTTGGCCCGTGCCCAACAGTTTGACGCCTACGATTATAATTATTATCTCAGAAAGCGGCGGTAAGTAATGATTCTTAAGTTCTTTCTCAAATGATCTTTCTAAGTTAAATGCGGTTTAAACATTCAAATACTTAGTATTATTGGTGAAGAAAGAATTGCGAGAAAATCGGAATAATTTTCACATAAAATACAAAACCAACACCTTTCAACAGTCTGGCGAAGCTTAGATTTTAAAAAAGCTAGTTTAAAACGCATGGAACTTTTAATGGCGACAGAATCCGTCAATCAATGTCAGTTTACTGTTCTGTCGAGTTCTCTGTTTTATAATTAAAATTAAAGCTGTTTAATAGTAATTTGCGTCGTTATCGTGTGTAATAATCTTTAAACCTGTGCAGTGATTTATATTTGATAAATATTTTAAATATGCCACTTGTAAAGTGCGAGATATGTGGACTAAGGACAAGTCGGGTGGAAGACAATAAACGAACATTTATGGCTCAATTTCCACTGGATGAAGATCAGTAAGTATATTTTGCGAATTTGACTATACTCTAAAACAATGTATCTTATCACTTATTGAATTTCAGGACATAATATTTCTAAATAAAAATGTGGGAATATGTTTTACGCAAACACTAGTGCAGTGCAGTTTTTTATCGACTATCGATTAATCCATTTTTGTATCAGTGCTATTTATAAGAAAAGTTTATTTACCCTCCATCTCTTTAAGTAAGTTCCCTCTAACTAAACTTCCTCCTTATCTAATTTCATAATAATCAGTTCAGCGACTGAGCTGTGACAAATAGGAAAAAAATAGTTTTTGCATTAATGGTTGGTGATGATGATGATGATTGTGTTCTTTGACCCTCTCCTGTATACTTGTGCAACCAAGTCGAAACGTCGCGATATAGTAGGTAACCGTAAATCTGCGTACAAAAAATGTATCGTGTTTTAACCCGTTAAAATATTAGTGAATAAGACAACCCATTCCATTTTTGTTGCAGAACCTCCAGAATCAACACACCCTGAGTCCAGATCCTTCAGCGGCGGCGGAAAATGCGGCAGTAGCATTAAATATAATTTCTTAGTAATATACTATATTGTAATAAAATAAAATTAATAAAAAACAATTTTTTAATTTAATTTTTTATTTGAGACTTAAGTATTTACTAATGTTATCGATCTTATTTTATCGACAACACTAGCATCCCTATTTTTCGGTTCATGTTGGCAGCATTGGTTGAAGTTTTATAATTTGGTTAGGTTGGCATTGCGCCAGTCCATGTGTTTCGTACATTGATATTGTTTTATTTTTTTACTACGGAGTCCCGTCTCTAAAAACGTAGTGATTACTTGCTCAGTGCCTTTCAATACCTTTCAAATGCCTGTGATATCTGTCAATCCTGACCATCATGAAAGACCAAGACCAAAAAAATGTTGCGCCTCGTACTGACAGTAGTAACGCCATCTATTGGTTGTCTATCGTTTTTTGAAACATCATTACGTAGTAACAATGGCTTACAAACACTGCTTACAAACCATTATCTATATTATCTATATTTTTTCTGTATCGGATATTTTTTTAAAAATTGATATTTGGGAAACATACAATATGTATATGTATTAAAAATGTAAAATATAGAACAAAGTAATGATGCAGAAATCAGCGAAGTTTCGAAGATATTTTTGAAGTGAAACTTCTTTAGGCGCATGAGGGTAAATTTTTTACGAATGAAGCGGATGTGACTCATTAGCAGACGTGAAAAGTTACGAGTACAATATATCAATAAAGGTCAAAATGTCACTATTTTGTCATTTAAATAAAATTAGTAATAAATATAGCTCGCGTCGATCGTATGTGATCGACCGAGTTAGTGTCATGACGATGACTTGACGTGAGTAGAACCTTTACTAATAGGCAACTGTTTGGGTTAACGAAGTATTTCTTTGCCAGTCTATGGGGTCCAGTAAGTTAAAGTTTTGATCCTGACAAAGTCTGCTGCATGGTGGAGTTTACCTTGTGCAGAAACTCTAGCACAGGGTGATGAACGACGAATGAAGACATTAAACTTACTGCACGGCAGTTAGGATAGCAAAATAAATATCTTGTTGATAGCTAAACTAGTGTGACGTGAGTTTCGTTGGGTTTAGTACCGTACCTACATTACAAAATTAGGAAATGTCAGATGATCAGTCTTATCGATCTATGTAAGTAATTAAAGAAATTGGAATTTAGTGCAGGCGAAATTCCAATATCTTTGGAAGTAACTTATACTCGATGTTCTAATGACACGTATGTCATCAGTCAGATCAAACTTTCCATCAACATAAAACTCAGAATTTTCTGGACCTCTGTTTATGGAAAGGTTTTTATTCACGCAATTCAGAAACTTCTTTTTAACATTTTTTGTCTTCTTAGATTTGTTATCTAATCTGTGGCCAAGTGATCGCTCCGGGCGCGATGCGGATTACGGGCTGTTCATCCGAAAACGACTTTTAGAGCTCGTTCCGCCGACAGCTTCGCGTCCCTACTATTGGATTCTCGACGATCCCCGTTCAATCTCATTTTAGGTAAATTTTTGGTAGTATAAATAGGCTCGGTGAAGCGTAGGGAGATTTTCGGAATATAATTCTGACCATCATCGCTACGTCACTTTAAATTGGCTTCTAGGAAAGTAGGTACATATACAATAAATTATAGCAATTTTACAGCATGAGATAGATTACGTTACTAACTAGTTAGTTGTAGTTAGCTTTAAACATAATATGAACTAGCTTTTGCCTGCGAATTCTTCCGCCGAAATTGAAGAAAACAGCATAGGTTAGACTTGATTTTGTGAAATACTTTTGAAAAATAAAACTAAACTCTAACCCCCTTTTTAACCCCATTAGGAGTGGATGTTTGGTTGGGCGTTGATTGATCAATCAGTCAGTTAGTTAGTCAGTCAGTCAATAAGGTCAAAGAGGTCTATATATACAAGAGTATCGTATTATTTTCACGCTTTCGGTGAAAGAATAATGATACACCTTCAGAACTATAATGGTTTCCACACAAAATTATGAACATTGCACATAGTATGAATTATTTGCTTATTTACATAACATCACGCCTGCATTTTCCGCGGGGGAGGCAGGGGTGTGTAGTAATAGTGTAATGAAGTGTCGTGTTTAGCTAAAAATTGAGGTCGATGGCACAAATGAGGTAAATTATTTCTAAGCTTAAAAACATTTGATGAGAACTTGCTTAAAAACTTGCTTAAAAACATTTGGTAAGCAATAAGAACAAAATATGAACACGGACATAAGAAGTTGTGGTATGGAAAACTATGAATGCCAGTTAAGATGCTAGATTTAAAAATAGAAGCTAAAGTTCCACCGTTTCTAAACATCTGTTCAATTCAAGTAAAATTTTGTTTTAGAGTTGACCTTAAAGTAATTTATAGAGATTAAAGAGATCTAAGGCAACCGCGCAAAGCTTTTTATCTGGAAAAATTGTGGGTCTCTAAAAACGATTTACATTAAGCGCTCAATGTAATTTCGCTACAGCTAATAGCAGTAATAGCCATCATTTTAAGGCCTGTTACAACGCTGGATCCTGTTAATGTATGTTGTTGAAATTCTCCTTAAAAAGATTTACGTCACAGGTTCACCCAAAATCCTAGAGTGTGAAAACTCTCCAGTTACCCGCAAAAACTAATTCGGGAACTAATTGATCATGTTAAACCATCAGTCCTTACATAATTTGTAACGAAAATGGACGAAAAATCTACGTTTAGGTAATCTAAGTTTTTTGGAGAATTAATTGCCAATGTACAGTGGGCTTTTTTATGACTCAAGGATAGCTCGAGTAGATATATCGAGTTATTTACTCAGCTTAATCAGGTTCCGAAAAAATATACGCATCGCCAGGCAATATATCAAGAAACGGGATTCAAAGACAAAAACTGGTAGATATACGTTACGTTACGATCAGAGCTTGCCACAGACGTCATTTATCATGCGAACGATGTCGCGGCCGTAATGACGACATGCGTCAGTTGGGGGTGAGGGATTTCTCGAACGATTACGTTACCTATTCGTAATCATCATCGAAGTGTGTATTTTGGATGTAGAAAGTTCTTGAAAGTTAGATACATCATTAAAACCCCTTTTCTCTCCATTATTTAAAGAAATAATAAGAAAAGACTAATATTAGTACATAATATTACTTATTTGTGAGGCCAAAATCCACCATGTGAAGTGCGTTTTGACTAATGCGGATTGGCAGACTTCATATAGCAGAGAGGTTTACGTGCGATGTTTTCTTGACCGTTTACAAATCGTGCGAGACACTGGAATTTGATTTGAACACAGATCCTCTCGAGACTGCCTGATACTGCCTTCTACTGTGATAAAATAACTCCCGGGTTCAATGTTTATACTATAGAAAGGAAGCGATGATAAATATAGTTTAGTAACAGCGATCTAACCAACCTCCTTCAACACTTGGATGGCCACTGAACTAGCACTAGAACTACTGAACACATTGGATGAGCGAGGTCAAGTTTCATGAACTATTATCGGAGAGTTCATGAAACTCCCCCGAAGCGATATCAACTTTGGTAGGAGGACAAGATATCAAAATATTAGGACTGCCTCGTTAGTATAGTGGTCGTAAGCGCGACTGCTAAGCCTAGGACCTCTAGACTTGGGTTCGATCCCCAGTTCCCGAACTGGGGATCGTACAAACTATTATTGGTTATTTTATCTTGAAATTTTCAGTAGTATCTAGCTCGGAGTGTGGATTTATGTCCGGTGTATAGGCTCACCATATATTATTTGAGACTAAAACGGATGTGTTCTACACCTCTGCCTACCCCTTAGGGGAATTATAGGCGTGATGTCATATTATGTTATGTCGTTAGGTAATATGAGTTGCTAAAGTTGGTATATTATAGCACTCGACGTTATTGTACCATTCAATAAATGAAGAATTTTCAGAAACGGTGCATGCAGTCTATATGCATGTGGTGTACTGATTCTAGCTATTTTAATATCTTAGATTAGTAATATGTCTAAGCTTAATATATATATTTTTTGTGTACGTGTATATGACAGTGAACTCCTCCTAAACGGCTGGATAGAATTTTTTGTGTGTGTTCAAGGGGATTCGAGAATGGTTTAGATTCACAATTTGCTCCACTGGAAAATGTTTTTTAAACACGATTTTAGTATTTTTATTTATACCCGTCGTTTATTGACGTGAAGCGTGGCGTCACTTTGACACTTCATATGGCAGGTTTAACAGAACAATGTTTGCGGGGTCAGCTAGTTTAATATATATTCGTAACTTCTGTGTATCAATAAATGAAATAAATAAATAAAAATAAATTGCCCTCTATTCACGTACAACTTCTTCATTATAATATTAGTATAGATATATTAAGCCTTGGCCACTTGTCGGTATCTTCAGAACCAAAACACGCTGCATGTACTTGTTTACGTTACTTAGGCCTTGGCCAAGAATTGGTCACAATCTAATACGTCTGTAGTGTTTAATAAAACAAGTAGTCACGCTGAGTGGAAATGCCCCGCCGCCGATCGCCCGCTGCGCTCCAATCTAATTACTTAGATTGGCGGGAATATAGACTTGTGAGGAACAATCAGGAACAAATAACAAAATCTTCATGTCATTTTAATTTACCGTATCAAGTATACTGAAATCTCATTTCATATTTTGTTTAACGAATTCGAAAGTGCACTCCAATGTGGAATCTCTTTGTCCCTAAACTAAGTACTCTATGGAATTTTATTTTATGTAATAATTTATTTAGAAGAACCGTAAGTTTATTTTTGCAAATTCGTACAAAATTTTAAAAACTATGGTCTATGGTGATAGCTGGAATTTTCTTTTGTGTATAAATCGATGGGTTCGGGAATAGGCAAGTTTATTTATACATATAATACGCAAGCGACGTTGAACTCTAGTGGCACTCAAGTGGCCTTGGAAGTTATAACTTTTAGTGATAGTACTATCAAGGGACAGCCCAGTGGCTATCGAACTCGTCTCTCACTCGAGCGGTCCGGGTTCAAGGCAGGGCCTAAACTATAAGGGTTAGAAAGTTGAAATTTTGCACAGACCCCTTTTATAATGTAGGGGAGCACTAAGAAAGGATTTTTGAAAATTCATCCCCGAAGGGTGTAAAACGGGGGTGCAAAGTTAGTATGAAACTTTGCCGTTTTTGAAGTCAAGTGGGCAATCCGAACGCGGGCAGACGTCGTTAATAGGTCTAAATCTACGCGAGCGAAGCTGCGGGCGTCCACTAGTAATTTATATGCGCCTGCGTAGGAATAGGGAAGCGACGCGACGCGAGAGCCATTTTAATCACTGTCACGTGTGTAAAAGTGACATTCAAGAATGTATTGGCATTTTTAGCTTACAAGCTTGGGTTCATTCACCAATACGTCACAACTCAATCATGCCAAAGAAATTAGATATCACATCAAAACGAGTACAGATAATATCCAATATTTTTATTTACGATTGAAGTTTTATTAGCAGAGGTTCTGGAAATATAATTTAAAGTCAATATCCGTTCCGCTGCATAAAACTTTTCCAATCATCGGCAGATACAATTTCAGGGGCACTCAAAGGTTCCTCGCCTGAGCGCTAAGTATGGTTTGTTTGATTATTTTATGAAAACCCGACAGTACCATCATCCGCCACGGTACCTAGTACCATTTCTACTGTTTATATTTTTTTTTAAACAAATTGTGGTCCGGTTGAAAAGATGAGGTTTACACTCCTTTAGAGGCAAACAGCGGTTACAGCGGTACAGCGGTGACAGCCCAGTGGCTATCGAACTCGCCTCTCACTCGAGCGGTCCGGGTTCAAATCCCAGCGGCACGCACCAATGACTTTTCTGAGTTATGTGCGATTTTAGAAATTAAATGTCACTTGCTGTAACGGTGAAGGACACATCGTGAGGAAACCTGCATGCCTGAGAGTTCATCATAATGTTCTCGAAGGCATGTGAAGTCTGCCAATCCGCACTTGGCCAGCTTAGTGGACTAAGGCCTAATGCCTCCCGTTCTGAGAGGAGACCCGTGCCCAACAGTGAGACAAGGAAAGAGTTGTGATGATGAGAGGCAAACATCTTAGTCCTCAAGGGTGTGACTGACTTGGAACACAACTGTGACTGACATAGAATAAGACATACTAGCAATTACTAACACTTGGTAACAGGAATAATACTCACTCATAGGGCTGGGCCCCAATCAAACTGACCAACTAATGTTCTTATTAAGTCTCTCTGCTAACTGGACTAACCAATATCCTAGTCCATATTAGATTCTTGTTCAAAGTCAGTCACAGCTTTCATGGGCGGCAGCTCGGTGCATGCTTACGTGTATTTGTATTTGCGTTAAATCCTTATATAAACTCAATTTTGCTGACATATCTACCTACTTCAATTTATTTAATTACAAGATGGAAATGTAGAACTACTAAGACTAAAGTGTTCCTTTGGGAGTTAATCCAATTTGTCTCGTACTGACTCATATTATGAGTATGCAGCATGTCTTGTACCAATAACTTAAAAGATCCATGTAGTAGGTGAGAGTAAGGTAATTGAAGCTAAGGAAAAGTTAAAAAAAAAACAGTTTATTTAATAATACTTTATTTATTTGGACACCGACAGAAGGGACATCAGTGAGTTAGTTATTTATGTCATTCGGCAATAATTAAAATTAAGACGTAAAAAAATACCCTTTACTAGTACCTTTCTTTTTATAGGTTACTTTCGCACCCATAACACATGATTAGATGTATGATCGAGCTTAGTAAGTATTCACTCGATAAGGCTCTTGACCAATTTCCTTAATGTAACCATATCGAGTATATGTAAGCAGAACGCGTTCCAAATCTAGGAAATCGAAACTCGATCAGCTATCCGCCTAGGGTCGAGTATCGAGCGCTCAATTCATCGGACCCAAGTCTATTTACATCAGAGTCTTTTTTACAATTCAAGATAAATAACGGGCTCATGTTATTATATTGAATGCCCTATAAAAAGCACGTAAATGCGAGTACCATAGGCGCGCTGTCGATACTTACTTTTTAACCGACTTCGGAAAAAGGAGGAGGTTCTATGTTCGACTGTATGTTTTTTTGTTATCATTGTGCTGCACTGCAGGTGTTGCTGAAGCCTCAACATTATTGTATTTTACACATATTTAAATAAAATTATTTGGCTTATCATAACAAAAAATCATGCATATTTCCCGAAGGGCAGACAGAGGTTTGTAGAATAGTCTTTACACCAGTTAAGTATATGCTTGTAACTTAAATTAAAAATTATATTGTAACACCATTATATATTTTATTAATACATGGAGATAAGAGATGTTGTCTGTATTGTGTGCAGATTAACTAAATATTGATATTTATTTTATCCAAAACATTTAGTCATTTTGACATGATAACGTCTTATAAATTGATGAACAGCGCATATGAAAAAGTGTATCCCGTTCCGCTTCCGTTTCCGTTGAGTGTTTTTATTCAGTTAATTTTTAATTTTATTTAATTAATTTTACACACGACAACATTGGCGTTTCCATGGCTCCGAAATAGGGAACTGTCAAAATAAATTTATAAACTTGTCTGTTGTCTGTTATCTTTGTATTTTCAATTATTTTTTTTGTATTGTATAAAATAATGATTATGACGTTATCACGTAAATCTATCGTTCGTAAGCCGACTTTACAGACAACCATTTTACGAGATACGAGTAGGTACTACTATAATAGATTTATTACTAGAGAGTAATAAATCTATGAGTACTATGCAACGATCAAAAGGCGGTTCTACGTATAAGTATATCGGTCCAATAGACTATATCGTATCGTGTAATGTGAAAGCACTGCGTGCGGGCTTAAGTGGCAAATGGACAGCTAATGTCTTTTGTCGTTGGAGTGTAAACAAGTTGATAGGCCCGCCGCTACCATCCCCGGCCACTATGCATACAAGCATGACCACTTGATTATATAATTCATTTTCATTTGGCTAGAAACATCTAATGGCTATAAATAATTTTTGGTGCACTGTCGTTAATGGGAAATTTAGATACAGTGTGCCCGCCGCACCTTCCGTCAGTCCCGATTTTTTCAAATCGCTAAGCCTTGTCAAAGTTCTTGGGGGTGGCTTTCACACCCGAGCATGAGAGCATTCGACACTGGGTTGACCACTAGCCCTCTGCCAATCCGCATTGGAGAAGCGTAGTGCAGTAATCTCTAGACCTCTGTATGGGTTAGCTAGTGGTCTATTGGAGGGCACAGCCCTTCTAGTGGAGTATTATTATGTATGTACGAAAACATATGGATTTTTTTGACAAAAAATGCAGTGTACATAACTTTAGTACAAGAAATAAGGATAAATTGATTGTACCTAGCTCTAGACTAAGTAAAGTATCCAAATATTTTATGGGGAACTGTGTTCGCTTCTACAATAAGCCCGGAAATATTACTTGTCTCTCAGATCTTACATTAAACAAAACCTTTTGATATTAAGTCCGCTCTTTGTAGATAATGCAATAAAGGTTTAATAAATAAAAATAAAACCTCCCTAATAAAGCTTTCTATAAAATAATTGACTAATTGAACGATAGAAACGCTTGGTGCGATGTATCTCCAGCTCCACTTGTTCAATAATAATGTACCTTGATCAAATTATAAAAATGTTATATTTTGAAAAGAGTTACTACCGAGCAGGGTTGTTGCTGATGTAGGTTTTTTTCAATATCAGCTGATGCTGATGCTGATGCTGATTTTTTAAATTAATATCAGCTGATGCTGATGCTGATGCTGATTTTATTGAAACATGAAATTGAAACTATGAAGTTGTTGGTAAAAGTGATAACTTTATAAAGGTAAAGCACCTAATTCCGCGGGGTTCCAAAAGTGGCACCATATTCCGAGGTATTTACAAAATCCGTGTTTTCGGCCAAATTACAAGTTCATTTTGCTTGTAACTAACATTATTCAATAAATAATTTATCTCTTCATATTTGTATTTGCAAAAAATTGCTTTAGTATGAGAACATTTTAAAATAAACGTTAAGTTTTTCGCAAGCAGCCGACTCGATTGCTTGCTTCATACATTCTGGACCTTACGCACGTGAATTATACGATTTTCTAAATAGTGTTTTACATTGTAGTTTTACACTGTGCGAGTTGTTTTGGTTGAAATATTTGAAGGGATATATTTTGTATTGAAAATACTTATCATTTGAGTATTTTATTTACTAATTGAGGAGAAAATGAGATTTTAAAATACCGCGGCATTAGATTCCAAATATTTTAGGTAGTTCCTAATTACCGAGGCATACCACGGAAAAATGATTTCATAGATGTCACATTTTTTTCAAATTTCGAAAGCAGTTTTATGATTACGTTCTTAAGATTTTTGATCTGATCTAATGCAATCAATTTTGAGTTGATTTATTTAATATGAAAAAAAGTATTACTTTTTAGTACTCGGAATTAGAAAACTTGATTTAGTAATTAAAAAGCTATTCCGATGTATTTAAGTCGGAATAAGGTTATATAAAACCCTAAGTCCGCGGTATCGGTATACGTTAAATAGAGAGTGTTCAGTATTTTACACAGCTTATTAGGAAACATATTATGTAAGGTTTTAGTAACTTAAATAATCTTATGTGATAATTATTGTTGGTAATTTCTATGTTGATTTTGATATTTTTTATATTACGTTCTTATAAGTTAAGTGATTTTATTTACAATTAAAAACCGTGACCATTTCATTAATCATCACAAAGAACAGACTGAAATAAATAGATTTTTATAGATAGATTGACTTTTGAACATCTTTCTCACCCACCTTTTCCTTTGTATTTTGTACACTCGGAATTAGGACCCAAATGCCTCGGAATTAGGATTTTTACCTCGGAATTAGGCGCTTCGCACTTTGTCTCGTTTTTATTTAATTTTACATTTTTAATCAACTTTTATTGTGAAACAGTGAACATATTTCAAAAATAAGATAACTAATACTTTGGATAAAACTATTAATTACAACAGAAAGGAAATATAAATGCTTAATATTTTATGTTCTTTCTAGTTATCGTGAAAATACCGCGGAATTAGGTGACTTTACCTTAGGCATTTTAAATAAAAGGGAAATTATATTAATACTGTGAAAAAATGCGTTAAAATGAGTCAAATTTGTGTACGTTTACTAACATTCGAACGAACAGGTGAAGTTCGCTCGAAGAACGACTGACAATTTTACGACCTTTAATTGGTCAAAAACCCACGCCGTCATAGCTAAGCCCCGCCTTCAACGGTCATGTCACGACTGGAATATCAGCAATAAAATCAGCATCGATTAATGCGGATGCTGATGCTGATGCTGATGTTGAAACCAATGCTGATAATCAGCTGATGCTGATGCTGATGCTGATATTCGCAACAACCCTGCTACCGAGTTTCTTGTCGTGTTCTTCTCGGTAGCATCAACTTTGTGAACCGGCGGTAGATAAAAAAACTGTTATGACGTTCATTAAGCGTATACAAAATACCGTATAATGAAAAATAGATGAATCTGAATCTGAATCTATTCTCTAGACTCTAGACCTTTCTATGAGTTAGCTAGCGGTACACTTCAGGGCTTGGTGTCTTCTTACAGCATAAGGCATGGGGCGTACCTACTCTACCATTATTTCGGTGCGGATTGGTGAGATTGACTCTCCTCTCATATATATGATTTTGTTTGTTACATTTTTCTTCAATGAGGAGGAACCGTATCTTACCCTATTCATTGCTTGGCTTTTAGGTATCTAAAGTAGACTGATGGATGTGTTTCATACATATCCCAATCTTTACACCCACTCGTAGCAATACTGCAATCAAAGTTGTATAAAATCCACGCGACTTATAGGTATTAAGCGGTAGAAGTAGGTAGGCATTACCCGAACCTGCGCTTACAAAAACTATATATCAACGCGAAAGATCCCGAAAAGGATGAGTTGTCAGGTACTGTACATTTTTCTAGTAGATTTACGGGGTTCTACAAAAAGGTTTAGTTAGTAACGGAACTACGGGCTCGATTTTCGAAAATCGAACTTATATACGGTTATATATTATATTATTATATATTATATAAATACTTATACAATGGGTAATTACACACATTCTATCGCTATGCAAATTAAGAATACGGTGGGTAAGAGCCACTGGTTAATTTATTAGCGTGGGTCAATTAAAAAAAAAATAGGGACATAAATAGAGTACGTAGACGCTTTGGCGATTTTCGCAAATTCAAATTCAAATTCATTATTGCTGTCTGTTGGTAGTTTAAGTTGGTACAGTAAGTGAAATTCAAAAATCGAGGCCCAATGCTATTGACGGTTTTACCAACAGAAAATGCAAATTCGCATGGTGTACGTGAGAAATTCACATCTAAGTCCTTTCGAATACTGAAAACACCTTTTACAACACACCTAACGGGTGAAGGTACAAAGGTATAACACATTTGGAAGTCAAAAGAAAAGTAGTGAAGAGGCCATGCGGATTACGGGATCCGTATCCGATCGAACGCGGTGAAGTGAGCTTCCGCAAGCGATCTATCAACGCGATGGAAGCCCCAAACGGATGAGTCGCTGAGCTCTGGCCGCTCACTAATATATAGTGTCTATCTACGTACCCTCTTTTTTCGACTGCAATTTGTTGAATAACTCTTGTAAGTAACTGGGTATTCCAAGAGTTTTATTCAAGGACTGAATAGTGTAAAAGGGCTTATTCAGTTGCCTCTGCTACCTGCAACCCGTCACCCATTAGCAACCCAAACATTTATTTAACATGTAAGGCACGAATCGGGAGGAGTGGCACCGATTAAATCCTATAATCCAGCAGTGGACTTGCTTGCTGGCTTGAAGGCTGATGTATGGATGGATGAAGGGCTGTAGTCTACTTTAAGACGTTTGTGCAGTTAAAGACACTGTCTACAATTCAAATCTTGATATGTAACAGTAAAATTTTATGCCATGTTCCTTCAGTATAAAATTAAATAGTTTAACAAGTGCCTACTCAACTGATTTTAGACCTAAAACCATGCTGAAACCAACATCATATGATGACGGGGCATTTTGAAATACTAATAAAAGCTTGTTCCTTCCATCGGGGTATCATGTGTTTGGTAAAAGTGTAGTAGTAACGAAATAATCCTTGAATAAATTTATGTAACAATATTCGAAAACGAAACAATTTCACAAAGATGGCGTCAATCAGGCGCCAATCTACTTTTACATGTTCTACTCTGGAATGGATTGAATACAGATATTGAGGCCCTTTCGCTTTGTGTCACGTTTGTCCTTAATGCCAATTATATTTGTAAGGTGGAAAAATTTAACTCAAGAAAAGAAACAAGTACAGCGAAATGGCATTTTTGTATGTTCTAGATATATTTTATTATTGTTATAATTGTTACGACGTCGCTAAAGTGAAAGCTGTACTCATTATTCTGCGAAAATAACACTGTGCATGAACTACTCTATGTATTTTGCGTTTCAAATCCATAAGTGACATCTTCCAGAAAAATCGTGAAAGAGATAGATGTAAGTACTCGAATACGAACGAAACCTTTCCTCCTCGTTAGGAGACGTTAGTATCTAACTAATTACTACTAACGAGAATAGTATATTTTAGATTTAACATACGCAATAAATGGGTAAAACCATTTTTTATATCCTTGTATCTTTCTATCTTTCTCTTTTTTCTATCAATACATTTTTAATGTGATTAAAATAGTGTCAGTGTAAAAAAGTGCCTCTCATTCCATTTCATACAATGTGACAGGTAGTAATTAAAGAAGTATCATTCTACTGAAGACTAGTCTCTGTTCTCTGTTTCAATATACTTCTGCTAAAGGGCGTCAGGAAAAGTTAGTTTTCTGAACAAAATAATCAAACTTAGAACTTAGTGTCCAGTAGCCGCAGTCCTTTGGGATTTAATTAACGGGATAAGTTGTTGGTTAGACGTTATTCGAGCAATCCGTTTGGAGCGAATAGAAGCTGGTTTGTGGTCTGAAGGTATGTTTGCGAACACCGTTCTAATTTAGGCTTGATGACTGAGTTTGAATTTACATCCATGGCTTACCTTACTTGCTAGGATATAGTTGTAATTCGTAATCTCCATTCATTCAATTAGTAGCGTCCATAGCAATGGATCGCGTCGGTTCAATGTGATCGAAAGAGTTACGCAACAACGGGCGCGGTCGGTTTGTGGATGGGTGACCGCTAGTGGCTAAACTTCATGGGCGCTACCGTGCTTCGGAGGGCACATTAAGCCGTCAGTACCGGTTGTTTTAAATGGTTGAAACAATCGTTAAGCCCAATCGAAGGCCTTCGGGTGGCTTGACAACATTTTTACACTGGGGACCACTAAACCCTCCACCAATCTGCAATGGAGCAGCGTGGTGAAGTATGCTCTAGACCTCCCGCAGATTGTCAGTCCCGTGTCCAGCAGTGGGACGTCTATGGGTTGCAGTAATGAGCCCACTGACGTGAGACGTTTGGCGGGATGCTTGGCGGAATTCCGCCAAGCGTTCCGCCAAACGTTCCGCCAAGCGTCCCAAGCGTGCATTCATTCAATTTTAGTATGCAACCCATAGCAATAGAGTGAATAATCGGTTACACTAATTATAGTACATGGAAATGACATCGGCGTTCCGAGCGTGCAATCATTCAATTTTAGTCTGTAACCCATAGCAATAGAGCGATGAAATTTTTTTGTTCACCATCAGAATTTCCACAAATTGTTATTTGTGAAAAATCATTCCTACTCACGTAGCTACATTTTGTGCCACAGCGGTATTCCTGATTCTATCTTGTTGTTGGAATTATGCAAACGTGGTTCAGTTTTATCTTTAAATCTCAAAAGCCAGATGGCAGCCGCGCGTCGCTCTCTACTATCGTTATTTTTCGTGTAGTGGCTTAAGTTCACGAGAGGGGCGATTTTTAGTTGTTTTAGTAATTGACTAGATAATAATATGTATGGAAGGATCAAATAAATAAATAAATCGAGTTAAAGAGGCGTTTCAATCCTTACTAATCCTTTGTAACATATACATGGGAATGTGTGTTTGTCGGTTAGTTTGGTTAGTTGGTTTGCCTTCTTCTGCTACTCAACGAAACGCTGCTGGATCGATGTGATTTTTTCACATATATAGAACGAGACCTGGAGCGTAGCGTAACGTTTTATTCCGAAAAAATGCATGGTTGGATTGACAAACCATTTCACGGGACCCATGCATTTTTTTTACGTTCGACATTTAACCGATGATTTAATTTAATCGTTTGAGGCTATCGCGGATTAGAACTTTCACTGCGAGTGTAGCTATATTTTGATAAGTGGTAATCTTTGGTGTAGTTTGCTGCTGGCTTCACTAATTATTATTTTAAAATATCCTTTGATGGTAGAAGTAATCCTGCACGGAAAACGATTTGACGCGAGCGGAGCTGCGGGGAAAGCTAGTTAAAAAGAAATAAATATATTTTAAAGCGACTTCCAACCCTGAATATCCTAAAACAGCAATGCGGGGCTTGCTTCATTAACTTGCCTTATTTTGAGTGTTGACATCTGGCAAAATTTTTATGGCTGCCCTAAATCTCTTACTTTAAAAATCTTCAAATATATTTTTACTTTTGCAATTAATTGATAAGCTCAGCTTCGCTCGTAAGTTGGTCCCGATGTTTGAAGATTTACGGACGTGTTTTGTTGCGAAGTTGCCGTCACCTCAAGCATATTTGCTATTTTATAAGTAACAAGTCCAAAGGGGTTGCTTCGAGTTGTAGGCAGTAAACCCTGTTCACTTACTATGCTAAACAAAATAGATTTGCATGATTGTATGTTACGTGTGCTGCGTTAAAAAAAATGCATAGGAATATTTTATAGCAGTGAACATTGATATGAGTGTGTGACCTCAATACCTACCTACTTCAGAGCTAAAAAATGGGCACATGAATTAAATTTGTAATTTAGATACACTCGTCCTGCGCGATGCAGACTAAATCGTAGACGTCCCAAGTTCAAAGTTGCCTTTTCATACAAATTGTCATTCGAAAATATCATAATGTTATACCATACCAAGTTTTACACATGCAGTGTGCATGCAGGTGGCAGACTGGCGGTGATTGCTCTCTCATATAGGTATAGCCTTATAGTCTCAGACTCTTCAAAACATTCAATGCTAAAAATGTGCTTATAAACAGTTATAAACAAATTAATATGGCGTTGTCCTGCGCGACGCAAAGTAAACAGAAAACATCAGAAATTTTCGAGGCACCACTTTAAAAGTGCCTAAGGCAGATCTGCGTCTTTTTTACTACTTCTTATACCTATGCTCAGTCATATACAATTTAAGAATATATAAATAAAATAGCCACATATTAATAAAAAAGTTAACTGAGAGAGAACAGGGATATAAATCATTCAAAATTCATCCTAATTTTCAATTATACACGCGATAGACGATGGATAAACTAAAATTCCACGCAGGAGGCGACGCGGGTTGAATATGAACTGTATACAAAATAGATGTAATTGAGTTTCTGAACTCAGCCATAATTCAACTGCTTCTGGGCGCTACGTGATCCTTTAGAAATCTCGTGACAAATGAGTGGACCCTTTTCGGATGTAATGCAGCCAAGTGTCATTCACATTATCATGGAGCGGGGCCTTGTATGTAACATAACATCATAAATATCACGCTTGTATTTACCCGATAGGGTAGGCAAAGTTGTGTGGTACATCTACTTTTAACTTGTTATTACTTGCTACTACTGGAAATTTTTAAGTTATAAAAACCTTTTAATACGTTTCCCGACTCGGGGTTCGAACCCAAAACCTCTAGCTTAGCATTCGCACTTACTGTCTTTAAATCAACGAGACTTGTTTGCTTGGTTATACATTAGCGGATATCTCAGATTACAGCGTGACAGAACCAAAGGCAGATGAAGTCGACGTGAAATCACAGATTGAGTGACGTCTAGCATTGACTCTGTAGGGACACGCGTACTGTGTATCGGTGTGTGTGTAGGGCTGCTGGAACTTGGGAAATACTTTTCCAAACAATTTTTATTTTCAGTATGCCTACTTACTACATTACACTAGCTGTTTTAGATTGAATAATATGTAGGTTAAACTATATTATATGTAGAACTGAAAATCGACAAAAAAAAATTCTTTAGGTATCCCTTAAACTTAATTACGTTAATACTGTTAATAGGTATAAAAGGGTAAGTATGTTTGTTTGCTTGTCCTTCTTCTCCTCTTTAACGGATTTTGATTAGTAAGTAGGTAGTTATATTTGGTGTAGCTTTTTATATTTTAAACTAGTAGTAGTAAAGGCAGCAGTAAATTTCTGCATGAAAATCTATTAAACGCAGACGGAGCCGCGGGTTTTAGTTTTAAACAAGAAATATTATTCATCAAAAAATATATTTTATCAAATTAAAACACATTCAATATCCTATTATCTTATCCTATTCCAGCTTTCTACTAATAATATAATTTCCTGCCCTCTGACGAGGTGGACCGATGACATGAAGAGTAGCTATATAATATAAAAGCATGCAACACCACTTATCTGCCAGTGCTGCCACCATTGACGTACATTGATATTACTTCGTGCTGCCACCCATAATACTTAATAGTTACGTAAAAGACAAACTTTTTTAGACAAATTTTGGGAGCATTGTTCCAGTTTGTAACGGAAGTAGGTACAGGTTATTTTAATTGAATAAGGTATTAAAAGGTGGGGTATTAATGACAATTAGTGCCATTTATGTTCCTAATAATCAGCAATACGTGCCCGGCAGTAATTGGTTGTTTCCTATCCGACCATCCATCTGGGCCTGTTGAAGTAAAACTAGAAATTTGTCTCACTATTTCGACGGAATCTGTTCCCTGGATTTTGCTATGCAGATGTCGTCCGTAGCTTTAATGGATACCAAAGTTCAAAATAGCTGTTGAATATGAATCAGGATTAAATAAAAATGGAATTACTTAATGAAAATATAAATAGGAACATTAAAATGCTTTCGCTTGGGCGTTGTAATTGTACGTTATTATCTTGATAATAAATTATTATTAACTAGATAATAATACAACACTACCCGTTCTTAACTTTCGTATTATTTTTATTGTTATTAAGTAGTTAAGTATTTCCCGATCGTTTCTCAGCCAGCAGTTGGGTAGGTAACCGTTAGTGACAAAATTTATTAGTTTATTGAGTGGTTCCTTGATTCCTTAAAACGCCGGTAGATTTTACGAATCAGAAGTCATGTCGCAAGCCTTCGCGCGGCCTAGAAACTGATGACAATCCAATCTTGGGTTCTAATCTATTTGTACTCAGGTCATGGATGTAAAATTGGGTGAACACACCTCTGTCTACCACTTCGGGGAAATAATTTTATAATTCGTCCAGATATGTCCTGCCTTTTTTTAAATTTGTATGTAGGTACATTTATTCTATTGTATGACTATACATTAGAATAAATGTTTGAGTTTCTAATTTACTTTGCCCATATTTTTCAGGTGTAATTTTGCTAAATTAGCGAAAATTAAGATGATAAATTAAGAGAATTAAGATGTCAATTTGAGTTTGGAAACATCCGTCACCTACTGGCAGTGTTTAAAGAGCCGTGATATATCGCCGCTTGTAGGAGAGCTTGCCAACATGGCCAACAAACCCAGCCAACATTCGCTACAACGCAACGTTGTTAATTAATAAAGGACCACCTGATTTCGAATCCTATCAAAAAAAAACCTTCGCAGTTATTTTATATAAATATTTCTACAAACACCTCAAACACTACTCCTCTCCAAAGCATAGTTTTAAAACAAATATCTACTAACTCTGAGAACTTAATTTAAATTTCATTATTATGGTTAACCTCAATGGATAGAATGCTTTGGACTACCTCTCTTACAATTAAATTATATCGAGTTTATTTACGTACAATTAAATTATATCGAGTTTATTTACGATAGACGGTACATTCCGTGCTAAATATATTTATACCGGATGAATCTTTGTAAATATTAAACTATACGTAACGCAACGGAATAACGTTTTTATTTATCCAGTGCTACGTGGAGTAACCACGGGAACCTAACTAACACCAATGGTGTTTTAAGTAAAATATTATTAATTACAATACCTACAGCAATGAGAAACACGTCTATCGTTAAGTAATTATGATGAAATTAAAGTACGTTTAAATTACGTACGTAGGTACATACGTACGTAAATTAGTTATTAAAAATTATTATTAAAAATTATTGTAGTACGTACGACAAAAAAATAATAAAAATAGTAACTATAGTTTATTTAGTTATAACAACTAGTATTGTTTGTTTTTTGTATTTTAATTTATCACTGTTTTTTTTTTGTTATTACATATTTGAATTTGACTCCATCACTCTGAATGAGGTTTTTAAATTGTTACAACAACATTAATATAACATAAATATAATTGTCGGCTGGTCTTAACATCGCCTCAGGTCATCACATACATCTTTGTTTTTTATAGATTGTTATTTACTGTATTATTGTGGTACCTATGTATTCGTATGTGTATTGTAAGCTGTAGCAATTACCTATAAGGCAGACAAAACTGCATTAAACTTTTATTTTAGATTACTCGACGGAACTTTAGTATTCAGTAAACACTGCAACCTCAATACGAAGGCTTCAAGCCTCTCGAAAGACCCGCTTTAATTGACAAGACGACTAATGCCGGGGTAATTAATTCGAGACTCTTATCTAAGGGAGACCAGCCACTTTTATTTGTCCATGGGATACACTCTCGATAGTTTGATACCTGCCTAGTCTACAGTGATATTTAACTATAGATAAAAACGACTCTCTTTTTTTTAAAACAATAACGGACAAACAGGCATACGGGCTATCCGATGTAGAGTGGTCACCGTCAAGTAGTGTTTTGTTTTGTTTTGCTTAAAATAGATTTTTAATTCGTGGTCAGCAGTTACAGACAATAACACCAACAACATCAACATTTTTGTAAGTTGTCAATAACGGGTTAAATGCGAGGAAAAATCCCCACTTTTACGGACAAGGAGATGAAGATATCATCAAGGACAAAGAAGATATTATCTCTACAGGAGGGCTCCAGGATCTCTTGTAGAATGCGCCGGTCCCCTCCGGCGCTGCGCCCAAGACGGGCTCTTCCCGGTTTACACGCTGTACCTACAGCCACAAACATCGTCGTCTTTCCCGGGGTCACATGATGGACGAATCGAGCTTCCACTCTCACCGCCCGCAACCGCAGAAGTCCCCTTTTAGTCGCCTTTTACGACAGGCAGGGCTACCGTATCACTATTCTGGTCCCGAGCTACAGGGACGTAGGGTGGTGGTGGTGACCTACTCCTCCAATTTCAGCTGAAATTGTATCGTGCCATGAAAAAGATAATGAATAGTCCTACGGACGGTATTAAGGTGAAAGTACGAAGTAACTATTTAGAAATCTATGCCTGAGGGTTTGCAAGCTGCAGCCCTTCTTAAAGAACTTAAGCAAAATACGTAGTACAAGAGATAAGTTATTTGAATAAAGATTATATAAGATATAAATATACAATTCCCGCAAAATACTTCTGTTGAAGAACTTCACGTGACGCCTACCACAAAGACAAAGTAGTGTTTTGTTTACACGTCGATTGTTCTGCCCTTGACACAACCTCGCTCTTCCCGTTAATACGGTAACATTCGATAACCTACGCCCATCTAGAGGACTCCTTAGCGATTGCGAATTCGAATCCGATAGCTTCAGCTGTTCTCGTGTAATCTGGAAATCCTATTCAACTTTTTTATTAGGTTTCTTTAAAACCTGTTACGGAATTCATCCCCAGGCCTTTTAAACAACTGAATTTCAGTAGGTACCTACTTGTTTCTTTTTTAATTACTATGAGTGACATAAAAAATAAAGCGGTTGTGTGTAACCGACACCATTTTTAGTTGTATAACCGACATACATACATACAGTGGACACCTATTTCCCACTGGGTTAGGCACAGATAATATATTTATTATTATTATTTATTATTATTTATTTACATATCGATCGACATACTATTTTAAATTAAAAAGAAATGTGAGCTTTAAGCAATATATATGTAAAGTGTTTTTTTTTGTGGAGTGTTACCCCACCTCACTATAGTCGTATATAGGCCCATAACAGTCTGTAACGTTTTTTGTTACAGCAGGACCAAAGAAACCTTTTTCCATTTGGGTCACAATATTATACAAATAAGTTATAACATAAGAACGCTGAATTAAGTAGAAAAACAATCCGTTTTCTAAACAGGACAATATTCGATACGCCTGGAATTAATGACACAAAATTAACGATTAGTTAATTACAGTATCTAATTATTGGACCACGTTAGGGACTCTTGCGAACCCATTTTTACTTCTTTACAGAAAAAGGATAATACACTAAAATTAGCAGTGTGCAAAAAGTTGTGTTCTTGACACAACTTTTTTCCACAGTGCTAGCAATATGTACGAGTAGTTACCTACGTCACAGAATATATACCTAATAGTACCTACTTGCCTACGTCTTAGAAATAAAATGAGAAATTCTATGCAGCCAATAAAATAAAATAATTAATTTTAGACAGGTAGTTGTTTTGAGTCGTATAACAATGGAAGTAACATTAGCAACTTTGTGAAGCGGCGATAGATATAAAATTTAATTATTTCCACTAAGCGTATAAAAACATACGTAAATAATAATATGGTTATATGTATATTATATTCTTACGTATATATTTAGCTGAATTGATGCTATGTATGGCAACTCAAAATACAGAAATGCCAATTGGGATATTATGTTACAACTAGAACTGCTTATGTCAGAACTCAAATAATCAACTTTGTTACAAACTCAAAACGACTTATTTGCATTTTCATGAGGTGCGGATAAGGTTAGCTTTGTGCGTGATAATAGCTGTCGGATACGTATGGGTTTTATTAGCGTGTATCTTATTTACAAAAATAATATTTTTTTAAAGTAATAACGTAGGTTGTATTTAATGATAGTTTTTATAAGTGACTGTTAACTCTGTTGATTGTGCACCGTATTGTTAGTTTTTTAATATGTGGTATATATGATAACTAGCTGACCCGGCAAACGTTGTTTTGCCATATAAATAATTTTTACTGAATATTTTGGGAGAACTTAATGTAAGTGTGTGGACTACAACTACCACTACCAATACCACTACACCTACTACTACCACTACCCCTACCACTAACACTACCCCTACCACTACCCCTACCACTACCCCTACCACTACCCCTACCACTACTCCTACCACTACCCCTACCTCTACCACTACCCCTACCCCTACCATTACCAATACCACTACCCCTACCCCTACCCCTACCACTAACACTACACCTACCACTACCCCTACCACTACCCCTACCACTACCCCTACAACTACCCCTACCACTACCCCTACCTCTACCACTACCCCTACCCCTACCACTACCATTACCAATACCACTACCACTACCCCTACCACTACCCCTACCACTACCACTACCCCTACCACTACCACTACCCCTACCACTACACCTACCACTAACACTACCCCTACCACTACTACTACCCCTACATCTACCCCTACCACTACCTATCACGCACCGGCGCCATCTACTTAAAATATTGGTTTGTAGTACATGCTATGTATCAGAGATGGCGCTGTATGTGAAAAAAGATTTTTCCCACTTTTCTGTTGAAATTTTTCCTGAATTTTCTTTGCTATAAACCTCACCGAGCCCGAGACCTTTCCAACGAATGCAAAACCGTGGAAATCGGTTCGTGCGTTCTGGAGTTATAGCGTCAGGAAGGAAAACCCGACTTATTTTTATATAGTAGATTACATAGCTGTCATTATACGTCAATTACATAGCTGTCATTTGCGTTTTGTTATTCCGAGTCTGATTCTTTTTTGTTATACCACGTTTTATAGTGACTGACGTTTCATGTCAAGTCACACGGGAACGCTGTCGAACGGGATAAAAAGTATCCTATGTCCGTCTCCTGGCTCTAAGCTACCTCCCTACCAATTTTCAGCCAAATCTGTTCTGCCGTTCTTGAGTTATAAGTGGTGTAACTAACACGATTTCTTTTATATATATAGACTAGCTGACCCGGCAAACGTTGTTTTGCCATATAAATAATTTTTACTGAATATTTTGGGAGAACTTAATGTAAGTGTGTGGACTACAACTACCACTACCAATACCACTACACCTACTACTACCACTACCCCTACCACTAACACTACCCCTACCACTACCCCTACCACTACCCCTACCACTACCCCTACCACTACTCCTACCACTACCCCTACCTCTACCACTACCCCTACCCCTACCATTACCAATACCACTACCCCTACCCCTACCCCTACCACTAACACTACACCTACCACTACCCCTACCACTACCCCTACCACTACCCCTACAACTACCCCTACCACTACCCCTACCTCTACCACTACCCCTACCCCTACCACTACCATTACCAATACCACTACCACTACCCCTACCACTACCCCTACCACTACCACTACCCCTACCACTACCACTACCCCTACCACTACACCTACCACTAACACTACCCCTACCACTACTACTACCCCTACATCTACCCCTACCACTACCTATCACGCACCGGCGCCATCTACTTAAAATATTGGTTTGTAGTACATGCTATGTATCAGAGATGGCGCTGTATGTGAAAAAAGATTTTTCCCACTTTTCTGTTGAAATTTTTCCTGAATTTTCTTTGCTATAAACCTCACCGAGCCCGAGACCTTTCCAACGAATGCAAAACCGTGGAAATCGGTTCGTGCGTTCTGGAGTTATAGCGTCAGGAAGGAAAACCCGACTTATTTTTATATAGTAGATTACATAGCTGTCATTATACGTCAATTACATAGCTGTCATTTGCGTTTTGTTATTCCGAGTCTGATTCTTTTTTGTTATACCACGTTTTATAGTGACTGACGTTTCATGTCAAGTCACACGGGAACGCTGTCGAACGGGATAAAAAGTATCCTATGTCCGTCTCCTGGCTCTAAGCTACCTCCCTACCAATTTTCAGCCAAATCTGTTCTGCCGTTCTTGAGTTATAAGTGGTGTAACTAACACGACTTTCTTTTATATATATAGATTATTGTGTGCTTCCCAAAAAAAAAACGTAAACGAAACAGAACGAATGAAAACAGCAAACTATCATGCAGCACTAGCAAACTCCTGCCGTCGGTAATATCTAAAACGTACTGTGAACGGAACTCATAAATGACTGGGAGAGTTAGTCTAGTTAGTTAAAGATGTGTACCTGAGTACTAAGTACGTAAGACAGTAGGTAATTTGTCAGTTCGTTAGTAGGCTAGCTACGTAAGAAGCCGAGAATTTGTAAATGGGTCAAAATTGTGTGTAAATCTGCCTCCTGAGTTTTTTAAATCCACTGATTCAAACGCAGTAAAAACAAACTGCGTATCAACATTAACTTTTCAGTTTCATTGTCGGCTTCTTCTATCAAATAAATAAATGAGCATGTTTAACGCAAGTGATTGTAATTTTCCTTACGAACATCACGAATATTACCACCCAAATCATTACCGAACCAAAAACTTTTTCGCATGTAAATTGTTTCCATTCATTATTATACAAACAGTTGCTTTAAGAATCGAGAAAGGAGACGTGTCGGTATTATCAGACATTCTAGGAAAATAAACATGTTAAGTTCAGGGAAGATTTTTCATGGAAATATCTAAACCGAGAAATTGATATAATATTGACTTTAGTCATCCTTACTAATATTATAAATGCGAAAGTAACTCTGTCTGTCTGTCTGTCTGTCTGCTTCGCTATCACGCCAAAACTACTGAACCGAATTAAATGAAAATTGGTACACAGATAGTCTAGAGCCTGAGAAAGGACTACTTTTTAGTAGGAAAATATTGTTGTAAAGGGGTGAAAAGGGGGATGAAAGGTTGTATGAAAGTATTGTATTATGTCTAAATTCAACGCGAGCGAAGCTGCGTGCGTCCACTAGTAAGTCATAAGTCAATGTGATATAACATCAATTTAACACGAATAATTTGATTTTAAAACGGATTACATTAAATAAGTGATAATTATTTTCTTTTACCTTACCTTAAGACCTCGTGCCACTGTGATTAAACAGACGACGTAATGTTACTTTAGCCACAAATGCAAATAACATTCAGATGTTAGAAAATATAAAGTTAAGCTTTAGTTCAAGATCAGCTCGTAAAATAAGAAGGCGATCACGGTAGGTTATTCTGATTGCTACGATATGTCCTCTTCTCGATAAACTTCTTGAGACCAGAGAATCTGTATTGCAATGTAGGTAATATCATACGATTACGTACAATCGTGCATGCATAGCGTATTTCCAATACTTTTATCGTGATATGTGAATAATGTATGAAGCTAGCTTAGAAAAGAAGCATTCGAGCGATACAAAGGCATTTTTCTTTCAAATATTCTAAATCATCGGCAATGAATCTTTTAGATTCGTATCGTATACATTAAGGTATCCCCCAAGATAAATGTAGGTCTTTGGAGTTCTTGTCCGAAGCGGCGAAAGTAGGCGGTTTATATTTCAGTAACTATTTTACTTTCTTTTAACATTTTTTAAATGATTGAAAGTTGCTAGGTACAGCAGTGTTTTAGTATAAATGTTTTTTTTCTGCAGTGTACAATAAAGTGTATTTGTATTGGTAGTGGTACCCGTTCTCATTGTTCAAGCACAGGTAGATGCTATATGCATATTCTAATTGAACTGATTAAATAATTGAAAAAATCTGTCAATTTATGGTAACGATAAGGCAGGACTGTCGACCACTAAACATCCTTAGAAGGCATCCCTGAATTATTATGATTTACTTTTACTCTTTTTTTTTTAAATTATTTGTACATTATTAAGATATATTTAATCACAACTAGTTTCATTATTTATTTCTTGTATTTGATGCTGCTGGTGTCACACTAGTCCATAGGCGACGGTGGCCACATACGATCAGGCTTGTTTGTAATTATAAAAAATATTCTATTGTATTCTATGCGGCTCCTTTATTTTTTTTTCATCATGAAGCAACAAATAATCCCACTTTGTCGATTCGATGGCACAAACCCGTCTGTTTGAATAATTCCCTTCGCCATTGTACGTCTAGCTAGAGCAAAGCTCTGAGCCAAGGTTTTTCCGTTAAGATCTGCTTGTTCCCCTTAAGTCCAACCTATTTTACTATATAATTGAGCCAATCCATACTATAATATTATAAATGTGAAAGTGTGTTTGTTTGTTTGTCCGGCTTTCACGTCGCAACGAAGCTATTACAATATGGTATGGTTTTTGTGTGTGGAGATAGTGAGGAGGGTGGAGAGTGACGTAGGTTACTTTTTACCGCGGTAAAACATCCTCATGGGAAGATATCGATTTTTGTTAATTGCTAGATATTTAGTTCCGGATGTTGTTAATAGATGGCATTGTTAATTCCCTTTTCCCACGCGGGCGGAGCCGCGGGTAAAAGCTAGTTGATTATATAATAACACACCCTTTTTTACAGTGTAATAATAAAAAAAAATGTTTATACCTTTAATGCGATTTAATATTATTGAGATGTACATTTTATTGTCTGTTTCTAAGTTTAAATTCAACTGCATCACTATCGCAACAGACGATTAAAAACTGCTAACGTGCTATAGAGGTCATCGATTTCTATGAGTTCATTAATTACCGCCCGTCATAAAAACCGCTAACAATGCGTCTCTCCTTTCGAATCTCCCTCCCAATCCAGAAATTTGTCCAATTAACCAATTCCTTTGATAACTCGCCCGCCTTTAACTTCACTGATAGAAAAGTCTTACGACCTTTTCTTTTTCTCGTTTCGTTGCTTATGACGTGGACTTAGGACATTGTTTTGACAGGCGTCATATTTATCAATGACTAATTTAACAATGATTAGGATGAAGCTTTGTGCTCAATTAATAATTTACGGATAGGTACGTTCACTCAGATTTAAAACCACGAACTGAATTATGTTTCATTTTTTTTGTGAAGTGAATGACTCTTAATAAGAATTACTCACTGGCCATTAGCTATACTGACTAATACAAAATATTCGTCGGAGAAAGGAATACAGGTCGCCCTTCGACTAGGTAGACGACCTGAACAAGACGATGGGAAGACATTAGATTCAGAAAACACAGTATCCGTCGGAGACGTGTCGTTAAGGAGGGGCCTATGTCCAGCAGTTAGCTCGAAAGGCTGACGGATGGATGGATGGCTCTCTTAAGCATTAATTAACATAGACTTGTAGAGAAGACGACTGTTAACTGACAAATGGCTTCTTTTGCTTGCAAAAGTAGCTACATAAGGGCTAGCAACACCAGAAGAGTCATCCTTGTATGGGAAATAATTAAAAAATAAATATGTAGTAAAGTCTGTCTGTGATTTTGTAAGACAAAGAAAAAAAAGTCAAATGAATGTAGATATTTGTAACTTTTTAAGACGCACTTGGATGATACGTATGTGTTTTTGTACTGGAATTGCAAATAAAAACACATAAATAAAGATCTCCACTACTAATTCATTGGTATTTTCAAGTCACAGAGGGGTGAAAAAGGAGATAAAAGTAAGGTGAAGGAGATTTCTCGGATATTACATTAAAACATGAATATTTTATATGTAATTTTATACGGGTTACTTTAGTTGTACGCATGCCTGGAAATAAGGAGAATTACCTATATTATACATACCTTAACTGGGTAGATCTTGTCCATTATTCCAGATACTATGCGGAGGATATATATATACTAGAAACGAAAAAGCCGTAATATGTAATTCCAGGCGAGTGAACCTTTTTCTTTTAGTGACTATCTAAAATGTGAACGGGGGACCATGATTTTAAATCCAAATGAAACATTGACCAATGTTTCATCTGAAATTGAAGCAAATAAAGTCTTCATATCAATAGTAAACTTTGCTGCGCGTGTATCGGTACCTACTAATTATAATCCTGGTAAATATAGCTAAATGTAAATTCGACAGAGTGTGACGAAGATCGATATACACCCGGTTGACGGAGGACGCGGTACCCAGCTCAACCGGACTGTCAAATATCACGACACTGAGAATAATTATGAGGTGGATTGCGACAAATGTTGTGAAAAACTGAATCCTATGCAGCCACATGACTTTTTTCGATTTGCGATTTTAATAAAAGAAGTTTAAAACGCTTTATATCGCCGTTTTATTCATAAAAATCCATCAGTGGTTATTTTTAAGTTACAATCATCATCATCATCATCAGCCTTTAGTGGTCCACTGCTGGACCTCTCCTAAACGACGCTACACCGACCGGTCCTGTGCCTTCTGAATCCAGCGGTTTCCCGCTGCCTTCTTCAGTTGCAGTACGGCATAATAATTTAGACAGGCCATAGCGGCCGACATATTTTAACCTAAAGCGTTGCATATTGCCAAAGACTAAAGTCATATGGTCTACTAGAAGTTGCCTTGTCAATTTGTGTTTATTTATTTATTTATTTATTAATATTTAAAAAAGTTATACAGGAAACTTACAAATAAGAAGGTGTCTCATAAACTCACATGAGTTTTTCTGTACACCCTGTGCCGTCGACAAAAGGTTTATTTTTAACCCTACTTAAATGTAATATAAGATAATATTCAACTAATGCTAAATTTAACTGGCATTATGATTAATATAACTAACAAGAAAGGAAGCCCATAGACACGATCCCCAGTGAGATTTTCGCGTTAAAATAAGTTAACCTTCAATCAACCATAAAATTGGCTGTGTTAAAAAGTGATTTAGTAAAAATAGCTCCTTAATTTTAATCGCGTTAATAACCGAGTGTAATTAAGCTGACGGGTTGTAGTCCCTCGTGTGTATTTATCGCCTAACGAGCTTTTTCGTTTCCATTGCCTACCCATTAACGGACAATGGATAACGGAGACTGGAATGTTCTTTGCCTTGAGCTGCAGTGCGAATTGAACGTTAAACATAGCTAGAAAGGCCAGAAAAGGATATTAATTGATGCTCGAAGTCGGACTGATCTAACTAACTGACCACGGATACTTAACGGAAATAAGCCATCTTTTGAGGTAGAGGTTGGTAAAGGTAACCACACTAAAATGCAATCGCAGCGCTAAAATTCAATCTAAACAAAAATAGACCTCAATTGGACTGGTCTTGCCTCGTTCTCCTTCTGCCAACATATACCCAATCACACACACAAACACACACACACACAGTAATGTACTGGTTTGTTCAGCTTATGACAGTTGGTTCAGTACAACCTACACAAACGAAAGCTACAAAGCATTTACTTACTTAGTTATTTATTTAGACATACATTTTCAATTTGCATACATCCATCCATCTATCAACCTTTTAAAGTACACGGGTCATAGGTCCCGCATTGCACCCGGTCCTGTGCCCTTTAAATCCAGCCGTTTCCTACAGTCTTTTTAGGTGATCGAAACACATCGTTTTGATTTCCACTAACATTTCCAAAGTCAAAGTGAATTAATAAATAATATCTGTTTTGTCTTGCTTCATAACAAAATGAGGACAAAACATGATTTCTACCTCCGTGATTTACTACCGAAACATTTCTATGTATTGTAAATTGTAACAAGTGCTGGGCGTTCTGATTATAAGTTCGCCTGCAACACACAACTCTCAAAGAAGAATTTAAACCACGAAATTAATTTCACACGCCGTAACAGTACCAATTGTATCACAATTACGATATAGCTGAGAGTTATCGTGGTGTTAGGATGCTTGCGGATATAGGCATACGGAGTCACCTAGCACCTTCTTTGTTCTAACTATCAGAGTCAGATCTCCTCTCGGAATTTCCAGAAGTGGCAGAATTAAGTTTGGGCCATAGTTCACCACATGCATTCTTGGAGCGTGGCTCCAAGAATCCTTTGATGCGTTTGGAGGGTCACTGCTTTTCGTTGAAAAATAACATTTTATTAGAGAAACGACGTAATGTAATTACTTTGACCTTTTAGAATGTGTAGTTTGTTAAAATTTCGGGTTAGTCCAAAAACCCCTTTTTTGCCGGACACAATTGCTACGCGGCAGAAATATTCCTACCTTGGCGGGCGGTGATACGACCCCGGGTGAACTTTAAATAGAACATATAAGAGTATAGGAGTATAGATCAATTTACGAGAGATTTTTTTTTATATGAATTATAATAATAAGATTCAAATATATTTGCAGTTAAGTATAACCAAACGGGAACTTTCTTAAACTGTAAGTCATGTGTAAGTTTCCTCGTTCAAAGAAAACTTCGTTTGCACCGTTATAGCAAAATCAAATTGCTCCGGACTTAACTCTCATTTAAACCCCTCGATTATAGTACAATACAATACAATATAATTTAGTCAATAGTTAATATAGATAGATAAAGATCAGAATAGAAGAGATAACAATAAAGAAAAAAAGTTTTGCAAAAGGCTGTCTTATTGCTTTGAGCAATTTCTTCCAGACAGCCTGGCAAACAAGAGAGGGCACAATAATATATAATATTCAAGTGATTTAACATAATATAACCACGATACTATTTACAATCGCCATAAAATTATTGCGAAATGGTATTTATGGCATTACCGCAAGGAATTTTTGGCCTTTGGAAATTTTTTATTTGATACCATAAGTAAAAAAAATTGTGAGCCGTCACGGGACGCGTGGCAGATGTGAAACCTCGAAATTATTTTGTACAAGTAATATGCACAAAAGTATAAATTATGACAGGAACTAAAACATATAAGAAAAAAATAAAGGAGCCAAAAGACGATCCAATAGCTGGGAGTTTTCTCGCTCAACGTAGGTATTAGTTAGTATTTCAGTACAGCGAGGAAATGCTGCCAGCACCTTGAGTACAATACATTGCTTCCCATGCGGGCTTACATAATTATTTAAGTTATTTTTTATTTTGAAGCTTAGTTTCTAGTTTTAGCTTTTTATTTATAATTAAATATGTCATTGTCATAAAATAAATGAACAATTTATATCCTTATTAGGCTGTAAAATACGTCCAGAACATGTGACATGCACTACACATGGTGTTTCAATTGAGTTTGAAACGAGAAAACTTTCCAGCGGTTGTACTATCAACGGGAATTGCGTATAGAACAATTATTAAACTGTAATGGGGGTCTTCACACTCAAGTATTTGAGTATATAAAATTACCTTCCCACGTTTCCATATTATTTCCACAGTCTACAAGGTTTTTTTATATCATTTAGTCAAAGCAGTAAAATATTAAATAAGATATTTGATATTGTATATTTTAATTCCTTGACGGGCCCGTTGGCGCAATCGGTAGTGACCCTGTCTGTTGCGCCAGGGGTCGTGGGTTCGAATCCCACTCAGGACAAATATTCGTGAAACGAACACTTGTATTTGTTCTGTGTCTGGATGTTAATATTATCTATTTATGTAGGTATTTAAAAATATCTATGTATGTATATCAGTCTCTGACACCCATAACACAGGCTCGCGCCTACTATGGGATCAGATGGCCCTGTGTGAGAATGTCCAAGATATTTATTATTTATTAATTCCAAACAGTGTAAATCCAGGATAAGTGTCCAACCCGATTATTAGAAGTAGCTCATAGACTTCTGACAAAGCTTAACGACTTTTGACGACTGAGACCGATAAATAAATGTGCCCTTCGCAGCACGGATGCGCTTATACGTGTATGTTTGCTTTCAGCGGTAAAGCATCGTTTGCGCAACCGTCTCCTCTTGAAAATTAATATAAAATGGTTTCGGTATCCACATACATGCATTTGCTATTCTGGATTATTAAAAAATAACATCACGCCTGTATTTCCCTGAAGGGTTAAGCAGATGTGTGTGTACATACACCAACTTTTCACTAGTTATGTTTTAGTCCCATGTAATAGGGGTAGAACGGGTTACTTTTACCATACAAGTGTATGGTAAAAGTAAAAAGTTCCAATTCCAAATTCCGAAATGCTACTGGGAATTTTAAGTTAAAAAATCCTAATAATAGATTCTATGCCCGATCGGAAGGGAATTAAACTCTGGACCTGTATCTTCATAGCACGAGAACAGCGAGGCATCTGATCTTAAACTCTAATTTGAACAAAACAATACGTCCGCGTACAAAAAGAATGCAATACACATGGTGTTTCAATTGAGTTTGAAACGAGAAAAGTTTCAGTCCCGGCCAATGAAGTGCTGTCGCCGAGCGAATTGCGTTCTCTTCCCGCAATTAATAAACTGCGTTATGAGGTTTCATCTACTGTTTATAGTCAGACCCGTGTTGTGTACTGTCTATATATCAGAACCGTGTTTTTCTACAAATACAAATATGCTTTATTGTACACCACGAGAATAAAAAACATTTAAAATGAAACAATGTAATGGTGGTGGACAAAAGGCGGTCTTATCGCTCCAGTAGCGATTTCTTCCAGACAACCTTTGGGTAGAAGGCAAGGAATATGAATGAGAATAGAGTGTTTAGGTGTACAGAGTACAATACATATATCCGTACATAAATATAACATATAACTACATATATAATTACCACATAACAAACTGTAAACCACATAGAATCCTGAATCGGTTTCGCCGTACTAATTATAGTCTATGGCCCTCTATCTAATATTATATCTAATATTATATTATATATGTGGGTGTGTTACAAAACTCTAAGCCTTCGGGGAACTGCATTCATGATGTTATGTTACGTTAAAATACTTATGCTTATGCAAGCGGAGAAACGACTTGCATATACTGAGAGATATGTCAGTTAACAAGCCTCAGCCTCTCGAATGTGCTCGGTGTGCGGAAACCACATCGCAAATGACGTTCCTAGTTGTAAGGAGGCATGCACCGGAGTTAGAAAGTTATTAAGTGTAATAAATGTATCAATAGGGTTTTATGCCTTATTAAATATCTTCAAATATTAAATTCATTTTAATAGGTACTAACGCTTCTACCCTACCTTTGACTGTGTTTGCAATTAAAATTCCGGTGGGAAACTAGCTATCCGGTCAACAGATGCATAGTTCTTGTACAAAATATTATATGGAATAATAATAATAAATACCATGGACATTCACACACGGCCATCTGACCCCAAATTAGGAGCGACCCTGTACTATGGGTGCCAGAGACTGATTATTATACAGAGATAGACATTTTATTAAAATTTCATCGCTGCTTTCGTGCTCAGGAGGGCACGTGTGACCGTCAGTCAATTTTTAAGCAATCGTTAAGTCTTGTCGAAGACATTCGGGATTTCGAGAACATTCGACATATTATTATTTAAGGATTGCCTACTAACCCCTTCACCAATCCGCATTGCAGCAGCGTGTTGGAGTATGTTCTACCACCGTATATAACATAATTATATTCTATAACTAAGAGGTGTTTTGGCTGTAAGAGAGAGCAGTGCCCAACAGTGGATAGCCGCTAGATGGTAGTAGCAGTAGTAGCCTAGCTTTACTCAGGTCAAGTTAAAAAATTATATGTACGAGTAAACCAGGTTAAATAACCAGTAACCAGTTTATATTTGCCATTCAATATTAAATCAGACGCAAGCGGTAAACAAACTTATGGGAAATGGAATCACATCGCCAAGTATTTATTTTGTGTTGCCCTTCGGTCTCGACCTGGTAAAAAGGGAGTAACGTATTTATTCCTGCGTCAAATCACTTCGACGTGAAAATCTCGACATTTTATTCGAATATTTTAAAGTTGCATTCGTCAAAATAAATCTTTTGGATCACGTGTGCAATACATAGAATAGAAATTTTATACGAGGTGGTAGAACATGTATACGTTTCACGTAGAGCGATAACATTTTTGCTTTAGGATAGTTTATGAAAGTAAACTAAAGTTGTTTTAGGTTAGCCTATGTGATGCCCAGTGAAAGTTATAATTAATCTTAGTTACTTGATATCTTTATCCGATAGCGTAATTATGTATTACACATTGTGGCTAACTAATTGGATTAAGTCGAAACCCTTTCGTTACCTATCTTATCCTACAATACAGCATAACATAATGTCCAATTATGTAGATAATTCTGAGAAAGGATTAGGAGTAGCTCCAATAATTGGGTTGGCCACTAACCCCTGCATCAATCTGCACTGGAACAGTGCTCTATTCATCTGTTGTGCGAAGAGACTGGTGCCCAGCAGTGGGTTGCAGCCAGCTAGAGTAGAATAGCAGATAAGAGGAGACCTAAGTCACCCTTAGTCTAGCACCTTTATAGGCTAATGAATGGATTGATTTAAGAAGAATTATATCCACCCTATTTGGATGTCTATTTTTAGACATAAGCTTTCCAGGAATACATTGAATTGGGACAGAATTTGAACAGCATTAGTGTAATAAATTCTTACCTATTTATATTTTATAATATGTATATCTTCAGCTAAATGAAAGATCTATCAAGAAACCATATATATGTTTCGAAATACCATTGTTTTTCATATCCTACAACTCATTAATTGAAACTTACTAATACCTATGTTGGTTTCGCTTCCATAGCGGAATGATGTATCGATTTTTTGCATAGATGTAGTATACGGCTAGAAGAGTGACATAGGATACTTTTCGTATTATTAAAAAATACCTAAACAGCAAAAAATAAGTAAAATTAGTACGTCTATGGTTTTTACAAGTATAACAGCTGATTGAAATGAAATCTTCAACAAAATTATACGGAGGTATATTTCTGTGTTAAACGAGTGCTTCGGTATTCAATTTCTCGGGCGATTCGCCATTGATTATTTGTTCGCCTCCAGGGAGCAATAACAGTGTAACTCATGCGTTTACGAGGATCTCCTATTGAATGACGGCGAGAGATACGTCGAAATACAAGGCTACAAAAGTTTTGCGTCAATTTTACTGCCCAATGTCCCATTTTTGGGGGTACGTTTATTAATATCGTATGCTATATGGGAATCGTTTATTCTAACACTTGAAACAAGGTACATACTTTCAAGTGTTTCAATTGATTTATAAGTTTCGTTTAAAATTAATATAGGTAAGTAAAAAAATGTTATCCTAGCTATAAAAATAGCTTATCTAGACGTCAGAACGCTTAAGATTTTTATCTTAGATTTTATTTAAGAGGTTTAAGAGGAAGGGAAATTTTACTACCTAAATCTAAATAACTTTCAACTTCTACCAAAACATCATTATTTGATAATCTGATTAATTGATTAATTCATAAGTAATGTTGATAAGATAAATAAATGAATAAATATTATAAAGTCGATTTTCGATTCGATAGACAGACAGACAGAAAGACAAGTGGTTACATTTGTTTGTAATGTTTTCACACAAAAACTACTGGACCGATTTCAAAAATTATTTCACCACTCTGAAAGCTGCACCTTCACTGAGTGACATAGGCTATATAATATCACTAGGTGTAAACGAAACTATTGTTATGTCTAATTCCACGCGAGCGAAGCTTCGATGAAAAACGAAGATGTTGGTGTTACTGCTAACTAAACTTGGCCAAGGAACACTTATGCAAAAAACTCTTGTCGATCACGATGCCAAAATCGAAATAGCTGGCAGAAGATGATTTCTGTGAACACGTGGGTTGTGAACAGACTAGCGGGAAGACTGGATGGAATCTGAGGAAAAAATTTATTGATTTGCGCTAGATTTCTTCGCGAAAATTGGTTTGTTTATTCACTCGTAAGTAAGCTTATATCAGTAGCAACGAGTGCTGCGGCCTCGATAAATCCGGATTCTAGGCTACAATGTCTGTTCTAAACATTTTGGGCGGTAAAATGTCTACATCGGTTAAAAACATATTTGGATTCTGTACCGAAAAGGTTAAATACAGAACCCTATATGCCTTCGATGTCTGTCTGTCTGTCACAGGGCACTATCTTTTGAACGGAAATAGTTAGAAAACTGGAGTTTTTATAGAAACTAAATTTTTTAACCGGCTTTAGCCTATCCATTCATATTTTAATAACAGTTGTACGTTTTTTTTTTATTACATTAAGTTTTAATAGAAAATATTTTTTTTTTTTTTTATGGAAAGAGGATAGCAATCGAGCTTGCAGCACCACCCATCCGCTGCCACCCATGACAACTGTGACTGACTTTGAACAAGACTCAATTAGGGACTGGGATGGTTAGTCCAATTAGTTGAGAAAGTTAATTAGAACATTAGTTGGTCAGTTCGTTAGTAGGTATGAGGACTAGGGACTGTTAGTGATAGTTAGTCCTGTTAGTTGGTGTTAGTAATAGTCCAGTTAGTACTTGTTAGTAGGAGTCTCGTTCTAAGTCAGTCACAGATGTGTTGCTACCCTTGAGGACTAAGATGGTCGCCTCTAAAGAAGTGTAACCGGAATCCACACCTTTCCAACCGGACCACAATTGCTTTTTTTGTTTTTATTTACTTTTAATATAACTTTGTGGCGTAGAAGAGCATATAAATTAATAGCCAATCGGGAAGACACTGACCTCTACAACACCTCTATTGTCTGTTCTGTGTACAACACAGTCAAGAACTTAAAACCTGAAATGTTCTAATGACCTGAAGCGAATAGTCGTCTCTTCGAATCTTCAATATCTGATGGATTCTTTTTTCCCCCAGCAGCTCTTAGTTCTACGTGGTCTGTTTATTTCCATTCATTTGCGAGGTATCTTGGTAATATTTGTAACAATATACGATGCTCGTTAGTTTTGATGGCCCTTCGCCTTTTCCATTATTTTTAGGAACCTTGAAAGCTATTGAGTCGACGGCTTACAAGAAAACAATATTAGTCTGCAAATTTTTTTAGTTTGGTCCATTATTGGGTCTATTGAGTTTTTAGTGAGGACAACTTTGTCTGTTCAGCATTTTCTAAATGGAAAAGATAAGTTGTTTATCCGCCGCCTCAAAAATATACAGTATTCCAAGTAATTTAGCTACAATGAAATGCGCCAGGTAGAACAACCTTGTGACTTTATGAGGACGAACTTACAATAAAAGGCCACAATTTAAATTATTTTTAAAGATAAATTTATAAAGAATGAATGTCACCTTACTTGCCAACTCACCTTCTATCGCGGGCCTTGAGCGTGGAGACCGAATCCAGAAATTCCGTAACGAAAATAACCTAACACCCCCCACTCCAACCGGCACAACGGTGATATTGCCATCTATTGATGAATAGCAGAACTTTTAATGACTTTTTGAAATATCACGCTTGTCTCTTTAGGTCAGCAACTCGCCTCTAGGTGGCATTGGTTGTATCGGCGTTACTGCGCATGCGTAATCCCCCTCTTTGCCCCGCAATCTCAATCAAAAACAAAGGAAAAAAAAACTGCATAAATAAAATCAATAAATAATTATAATTGCATAAGTTGATAAAAAATGCTATGCAATAGCTTTACCGCGGCAGTCTCAGAGTGCCACACGCTTCGATCAATAATGTACATTATTGATCGAAGGCCACACACACGTCTAATTTTTTATTTTGATCATTTTATTTTGATCTAATAATTTAAAATGTGTTTAATAAAGATCCAACCATAATCTATAATAATAACACAGCCTTATATTAATACGAATATGTTAATACTAATGTCTTAAGACGCCTTTATAGCTTGCTCGAGGTCATTGCATCGAAAGACTGGTTTAATTAAGATAAGGGTCTAAAATTTGTCCTTAATTGGACGCCGCTCTCGAAGTGTTCAGGAACTGGTATCGAGGTTTGAAGTGGATGATCCTAAAATTTTGGTAATTAAATAAACCTATTAGATTAAGGGTTGTTATTCAATACTGTGTTGGTTGTCAGAAGACATTTATATTCGTTAAGCAGTGAGTCCTTTTCGTTGGAAAAAGTAAAATCATTCATGAATAAGGTCTGTGGGTGTGCGAACGTTTGTGCATGTTTGTAAGGCATGTGGGTATTAAATATGGTGCGACACGTTCTCTTATATCTACTGGAAGCTGTTCGCACGGGCGCAGTACCTACGCACGTTCTTTACACTGCTTTCAGAATATAATTTTACTGAATGGGTAAATAATTTTATACTTATGTATTACAATTTTTTAGTATAGTTTGTGAATTGTGATATGGTTCTATAAGTATCCATATCAGAATTGCGAAGGAATACGTTGACTATATTTATAGCTAGATACGCAATGTTCTTTCTCGAGTTTGTTGATATATTATACAAGAATGTAAAAAAATGTCATGTCAATCAAGTGTCATGCTAAAATTTGTGATTTTTATTGAAAAATTTAAAATTTATTGTTAAAAAATACCAAAATGAATAAATTAGGACTGAAATTGGTTAAATTTAATGCGCCTTAATATCTGGACTTGACATCCAATGTTTTAATTTGTGATAAAATGTGTACCTATACATATAATTAACTGAATACCGAAAACAGACATTCTTCTACAAGATTCTCGCAGGAGCATGGTGTTATTGCAAATGTGTTGTTGTTGGCGGCAGCAGTGCTAGCTCGAACTGCGCCATCCCGTGACCAAAGAAAAGGACGACGAGGTTACGCGGTTGCTAAGGCCGCCATCGGTTGTCCTAGCGACGACATGCGTCGCTAGGTCTTTTCCACTGCAGCATGTCTACTTTGTGACTGGAGCGTCTTACCAAAACAAGCAGCATTCATAATTTGACTTTGATTTTTTCATGTTTTTAGTGTACATTTTAAGTAACTTTATTGTGTTTTTAAATTTGTTTTAAGTTATTCTTTTTTGTTAATTTAATTAACTGTTGTGAATGCAGACCGTGACCCAATCTTGTGATGGCACGTCGAACGCGACCCATACATGTTCACAGTGCAACAAGTCTTTCAAATCTTTGAAAGGCCTCAACATTCACATTACAAAAACACACAGGAAATGTATTAGTCAAAACAGTTCACCTTTAGATATCCATCCCATTATTCAGAGTGCACCTAATTATGTAGCCAACGATCCAACTCCTTTCCATACATATCTTAGCCATTTGAAAAATAGTATACCTATAGTTAAAAGAATCCCTCGAGGAGCTCGAATAACCGTTGCTACACATTTGACACAATTAATCCAGAAATGTTACATAAACAATTGTACTCAAGACTGGCAGAACCTATTTTTATTTTCATACAGGACACTACATATAATAAAAACTGAGGAACCAAATTTATCACTAACACAAAAGATTAAGAATAACTGTACTGTAAGCTCCTTGCCTTCTCCCGCACCTCTAATCAAACATGATGCCCCTCGTAATCACAACAAACTCATCGAGAACAAAATCTGTGACGGAGATCTCAAAGGTGCCGCTCGCCTTTTGTTCTCCAACGACGTGCTATCACCAGATACCCCTGACACCCTTCAGGCCTTACGGACAAAACATCCTCCAGCTCCAGTAAACCCATATTTTCTCGACCCACCAACAGCAGGGCAAGCATGCCTACAAATTCAAAACAAAGTTGTTACGGATGCCATTTTATCTTTTAAACCAGGTTCGGCTGCAGGTTTGGATGGAATCTCACCCCAACATTTGAAAGACTTAACATCGCATTCTGTGGGTGATGCAGGCGAGCAACTTCTAAATTCGATCACTAAATTAATCAACTTTATGTATTCAGGTAATGTCAATCCAGAAATTGTTCCCATTCTTTTCGGCGCGAACCTCATTGCCCTAACCAAAAAGGACGGAGGGGTGAGACCAATTGCTGTTGGATCAACTCTACGACGTCTGGCCTCCAAAATTGCAGTTCGTCATATTTTACCAAAATTAAATTCAGAATTTGAACCAGTACAGTTAGGCTTCGGTGTAAAAGGAGGGTGTGAGGCAGCCGTCCATGCCCTACGCTCTTTCCTATCTTACGGACAGCCTGACGTGTTGCTCAAAATTGATGTCAAAAATGCATTCAATTCGGTAAATAGGGATACTCTGCTGACGGAAATAAAACAACATATACCGGAAATATACAATTATCTTCTTCTCAGTTACGCTGACCCAACAAAATTGTTATATCGTTCTAATGAACTGTCCTCGGAAGTAGGTTGTCAGCAGGGTGATCCCCTTGGGCCTGCAATTTTTAGTTTGGCTATAAATCCGATAATCAAAAATTTAAATTCTAAATTCAACGTTTGGTATTTGGACGACGGAACCCTAGGAGGTGATGTGGATACTGTGTTTTCGGACCTTTTTTTAATCAAAAATAAATTTGATGCAATTGGTTTGGAGCTTAATTTTAGCAAATGCGAACTTTTTATAAATAACTGCGACTTAAATTTAAATGAAGTAAAAGAAAAATTTAACATTTTGGCTCCAAATATCAAAATAGTTAACAGTAATTCCCTTTACCTTTTAGGTTCTCCAATTTTTGACGAATCTATTTCTGAATATATAAATAATTCAATTACAAAATTTCAAAATTCTGCTAACCGTCTCCTTGAAATTAGTCCACATTATGCACTTTGCATATTAAAATTCTGTCTTTTTGTCCCAAAATTTACGTACGTGCTCCGTTGCTGCTCCTTTTGGAATCGCCCAGATCTTTTGACACAAATAGACGACTTAATCAAAATTAGCTTAGAATCGATTCTTAATATGCAGCTGAACGAGCAATCTTGGACCCAAGCATCCCTACCCATCCGTTATGGTGGTTTAGGGATTCGCAAAATTTCAAGTGTCGCTTTACCAGCATTTCTATCTTCCGTCCATAGTTCAGCAAATCTCATAAGTAAAATTTTAAGGGCATCCCCTTCAAACTTTGAGATTGCTGGCTTGGAAGAAGCTAGAAACGCTTTCTTAATTGCATGCCCAGGTCAAAATTTTCCAGTTTCTACTAATTCACAGAGGAGCTGGGATGACATAATCTGTAAGTCTACTTTTGAAAATCTTTTGAGCTGTAGTACAGGTTCGGCGCGTGCTAGGCTTTTGGCCGTGGGTGCGCATGAGTCCGGCTACTGGCTTCACGCGTACCCTTCGCCAAATACAGGCACATTTCTTGAGCCTGACACGCTCCGAATCGCAGCCTGTCTACGGCTTGGGGTTCCGGTCTGCGCTCCTCATAGATGTCCCTGTGGCAGTGATGTCGACAAGCTAGGACATCACGGACTGTCATGCCAAAAAAGTGCAGGCCGCTTCTCGAGACATGCTGCACTTAACGATATCATACGCCGGTCCCTTGCCACCGTCAACGTGCCATGTCTACTTGAGCCGACTGGTATTGCAAGAGACGATGGCAAGAGACCGGATGGTATGAGTTTGATTCCATGGAAGATGGGCCGGGTGCTGGTATGGGATGCAACCTGTTCAGACACACTGGCCCCTTCCCATCTACATGGAACCAACAACAGAGTTGGTGCGGCTTGTGAAGCGGCTGAAAAAGCTAAAGCGTGCAAATACAGGGGTCTAGGCACCGAATATGATTTTGTCCCATTCGGTGTCGAGACCCTTGGTCCGTGGGGTCCTAACGCTATGAGGCTTTATAAGGAAATAGCAAAAAGGTTAGTCGACATCACAGGAGACCGAAGAGCTGGCAGCTACCTAGGACAGAGAATTAGTATAGCTATTCAAAGGGGGAACGCTGCCAGTATCTTCGGAACCTTGCCTAAAGGGACTCCTTTTAATGATATATTTTAGTAATTTTTTTTTTTTTTTAGGTTTATTTTTAAGTTTTTTTTTAGTTTAGTTTAGTTTTCATTAGTTATGTTAATTTTTAATATTATTATGATTATTAAAGTTAAGAAGATAAATATTTATACAAGAGTTTAATGAAAATATCTTTACTCTGTTGTTAGGAATAATATGACTGTACGGGTCTTTGGGACTCCATACCAGAAAAAAATTAAGTACATATTTTTTAAGAACTAGGTATACCAAATTCGGACCCTCAATCACATAAAAATTCATATGAACACTGTTCGCAATACGTAAGAAATAATAATGAAATCCTTACCAGCACAAAAACGATGCATACGCCCGGTATTTGGCATACCCCCATACGAATCTTGTAAGCCTCAATTTAAACAATTTAAAATTCTTATTTTACTTTTAAAATACTTTTCAAGAATTTCTAGATCACGAAAGTAAATAAGCATCTCACACACATTTAACTTACATACTTTACATTTACTGTTAATTTAATCTACAAGTACCTGATTATGTTAACAAATAACATGTTACAATCTATGCATGCTAATGTAGTTAGCTGAACACAAATGGCATTATTTTAAAACATTTTTATGTATTCAAAGCAAATAAAAAAAAATTGAACCATGAATAATTTTATTATAAATTATACACACCAAATACACACTTTCCGTGTGTGGAATCTACGGAATGATCGATTGACGTGATTTTTTTAATAGATGTAGTGTAGGGCCTGGAGACTAGTTTTCATACCGGAAAATTGCACGGTTTCCGTGAAGTGGTCAGAACCCTGAAAAAAAAAACGTTCCATTTTAAATCTATAATTAACTATCGATCGAATTTTAATTATTTGATGGCTATCTCGGATTATGATTACGGACTACGGGTAAGGCTAGATTTTTATTAGTGGTAATCTTTTGTGTACGTTCCATTGATAAAGGCTATACTTATTATATTTTAAAACATCCCTGGATGGTAGAGGTAATTCTGCACGGAAAACTATTTGAAGCGGACGGAGTCACGGGGAAAGCTAGTATTACAATAAATAAGGCTCTAAAGCACTGAGAAGTGTTTACAATCCCCGCAAAACATCCGAGTCGATTAATCTTTCTCTTGTCTTGGAAGCTATTGCAGCATGATTAATGACGTTTTTAAGTCAATACACCTATTTATCAGGAGGGCGGGAACTACATACTCTCATGGGAGGAAAAAGTAAACAATATAGGGAAAAGCCAGCGCTTTTTATTGAATGCGACGATTTTATAGCTAAATATTTAGCGAGTGCTATTATAAAGTATATAGCTACTATAAGTATAAGTAAATGTATTAAAAAGGAAAAATTAAAATATGTTTTATAAAAATTACTTAAAATTATCAAAAACTGTTTCATATATTGAATAGGTTTTACCTTTTATTTAATTGAAATTAATTTCATTACTATACGTTTGTATTTATAAATACGTACCAAGTTGAAATATCAGATTATGCTGTTAGGTATCTATGGCAAGGTCTCACTGAATGGTACAAAGAGTTAACAAGCGGACAATTAATAAAACAAACATTCAATCCATTAGGCCTATTCAGTAGAAAGCATCTGTTAACAATAAACAAGGGAAGAGCGAACCGCCTCGCTGCCCTGACAGTATTGTCTAGAAAATTTTCTGATTATAATGATCGAGATATTGTTTGGTTCATAAATAACTCATATTTAGGTCAGTCGCTATTAAAAGAATAAGCTGGATGAAAATGGAATCCTAATAGAACTTTGGGTATATAATTAACACATTTAAAACCTTATTCACTGCAGGCAGGCCTAAGTGGCCTAATCCAATCCTGCTTGTTGATGGAAGATATTTTTGCTCACTATAACCCAACAATAAGTTAAATTAATTAAGTGCCTGTCAACATTTGGTGGTTCTGGTATAAGTGAGGGAACATAAGTTTTTTAAAGAACTCAGTACAGGGACTCAGTACAGGGACATATTTAAAAAAAATCGTTCCCGGAACTTTAGTTATAGCATACTTCCGAATGTTCTCACAGGCGTAAGAACTACTAAGTAGATACGAATCTCATTCCGACAGGAATGAGTAAGTAGTTGGTGATGATGTCAAAAAATTTCGTTACAGTTTTAATTTTTATTTGTCGAGAATACAGAACATAATTATTATGCAATGAGATATAATTATCGACTACTTGGATGGATGGGATAATTTAGGTTGATACCAACAGTGACTCAAAGATGAGTCTTCGCATATCTAGAGCACTGGTATAAATTACGTAACGCTCTAGAGGCGGTATTATTTATTGCACTACAAAGCTTTTACGGTATCTACTATTTATACTTAAACGCATTGGTTTGTTTAAATTTGATTGAATTGAATTATATTTGATTCTAATTGTCATGGAACAAAAATGACTTTCGCCAAAATACAACTGAAGATTACCTACCTGGTCGAGAAAAATTACCTGTTTTATCACCCCTTAGCTTTTTTAGTGGATCCTCTAAGGTTTTATTTTAGAAGCCTAGCGCCTCTCAAAATTTTGTTTTCGAAAACACCTCTTCTGGGGGCTAGCTACAGTAGATCTAAGTGTTTAGGTCCCAGTGGCTTATGGGCATTATAGCCCACACCCCCGTCCTACAAATAATAATAAAACACCTCTTCACTACACATGGAGGCCTTTCCTTTATTTATTTTTTAGGTAACAATAATACGCGGGCGATAAAAGCAGGCGGTGGCGGTTTATATGCGTGCTACTACTAGTTAACCAACTTACTATTTGCTATAGATATTTATATAAGTTACAGAATTTAAAAAAAAACCGACTGCAAAATAAATTATGTAAGTAGGAAAAATTGCGGGAATTGTTGTTAACCAACTTGTTGTTAGTCAACTTTTTAGTTCTAATTTTGACATTATTATGTCGTCTGGTTGTCGCTGTGGTTAATCTTGGTTACTGTCGTGTCTTTATAACACTCGCATGGCTAAGAATAATCGTTTGACGTAGAAATCATCAAAATCGTCTTACGCGTTTGGCCTCTAGAACGCTCTAAAGGAAACATACATAAATACTTACCGATAGACACAATACCCTTCTTTGCGTCGCGCGGTGGGGTTAAAACAAAGATCCACGCCGCATTGCTGTCTGCCCGTATCAGCTCAAAAACTACTAAACAGATTTTTATGCGGTTTTCACAAATAGACAGAGTTATTTATAAGAAAGGTTTTGGTACCTATATAATTTGTTAAGATGTTGTGTAAATTGGTTGAAATATGACGAATATTGATGAAAATGTCGAAAACATTGAAGGCGCCTGGGAGCAATGTACAGTAGTATCTGATTGAAGATCTGATTGAATTCTTAGACCATAAGCTACATAGTAACCGAATGACGTAAGTTATTTTTGACGCACGCGAAGTTGCGGGCAGTATTTACCCAATCAGACAAATATGGACTCCAAGGCAGGTAGCGCTAGACTCAATAAAACACAAAACGCACAAGACCTAATACAAATATGAAGTTAACATCTGATCCGGTGGATGTCGAACCTTAGCTCTAGTTCGGCAGGAATAACTTTTCTGGGGGATCGGGAGGAGTGGCATCGATTAAGTGAGACCTATATCCAGCAATGGACCTTCAAATTATTATGGATGGATAATGATGGATGAATGATCTCAGCTGATCCACTTTGTATCGCTGGTATATATAAACCACCACCACTCACAGTTCTCCATAGCATATTTGATGAGAAGCAAATTTAAATAAACCGTATGTATAACTAATAAGCAATAATGTCATTACTTATATTAAGGAGCGGAAAATGTATTGCTTCGGAATAGCTATTATGATACCAGGAAAATGCGGTGTCCCAAGGGCTTTTCCTAATGGAACATTTTGCACAATTGCGCTGAATGCTTATAAAAACCCTTACGACTTCCACTATATCATTCCATTATAAATAAATGAACGCTGTGAGTGTGCTCACACCCCGTAGCAATCCGTGCGTTCGTATGTAGGATTACCTACTTACATACAAATACGTTTAGTTTTTACATAAATCGTTGGTTTGCTGCAGACCACCATTCTTGTTGGAGTGTGAATGATTACAACTCACGGAAGCCTCCTCAAAATATCAGGAAGACTAGAGAATATTCGTCACGTTGTTTCAGTGCTGAATTGCGTAGGTTTTTGTGGCCCACATTTGCCGAAAGTTTCAAGATAACCAAGACTTACCAGGGACTTACAAGGGATACCGGCCGTTATCCAACGAGTTATTGCTAGATAACAATTTTACTTAACAGAAGGCTTACATAAAACACGTAGACATCGTTTCTGTCACATATGTAATATTTAAAAAGTAAGTAAGAGTAGTAATAGATCAAATAAAGAAAATGGAAAAGGTACTGTATGTTTGTATCACGGGTTTTCTGGAGAGAAAAACATTCATGCATTCTTTTTCTATTCTCTAGAGACTACGACAGTCAGTCAATACAATTTTTTGTTTCGTAATATTCTGCGTTGAAAGGATTTAAGTTGGTGCGACATTCTTGTTGTTATATCTATATGTACAATTATACATAATTAAAGAACTAGCTTTTCATCGCATCTTCGCCCGCGGAAAAATTAAATAGACGGTCAGAATCCTATCATTTGTTATGAATTAGTGTCAGCGCCATCTGTTGACGTTGTGCCAGACATCTTTCCAATAAACGTGCAAAGTATCAAATGTGCTAATATAGATTATAATCTACCGATGTGACAAGTGAAATCCAGATCCGTTTTGTAGTTCTTGCGTGATCGAGTAACAAACATCCAAACGGTCCAAACCACTTTATCTGTTCTGTGGTCCAAACTATCCAAACATCAAAAATCACAAACATTCACATTTATAATATTAGTTGGATATAAACAAGTTTCTGTGCTAACAAATCAAAACAAAATAAAATAAATCTGTTTAAATGAAAAACTTTAATAAGTAACAAATACTTACTACATATAGGCCAGTCATTAAAGCCTCAAACCCCTAAGAAATTAGTAACTCGCTAAAATTTTGAGGGTTTGTTAAGGAAGGTAAAATAACTTACCGTGTGATTTTGCAGCGTTCTGGGGTGTACGGAAAGGGTTGAAAAGGGGTGAAAAAGGTTTTTGTTAATAACATTGCCAAAAAAATTAGTAACACGCTGCAAATTTAGAATTATGTTGTTCTTACCATTTTGTAACATGTATTAAATTTGCAGCGTTTTGCAACATACGGAACATTGTTTATTATTAAAAAACAATGAAATTTGTTAATAACAAGGGTAAAAAAATTAGTAACACGCTGCAAATTTGGAATTAGGTTGTTCTTACCGTTTTGTAACATGTATTAAATTTGCAGCGTTTTGCAACATACGGAACATTGTTTATTATTAAAAAACAATGAAATTTGTTAATAACAAGGGTAAAAAAATTAGTAACACGCTGCAAATTTGGAATTAGGTTGTTCTTACCGTTTTGTAATGTGTATCAAATTTGCAGCTTTTTGCAGCATACAGAACATTGTTTATATTTAAAAAACTATGAAATTGGTAATAAGAGGGGGTAAAAAAATTTAGTAACTCGCTGTAAATTTGTAATTACCTTCTTTACAGCATTTTATAGCAACCATTAAATTTGCAGCGTTTTGCAACAAACGGAACATTGTTTATTACTATACAAGTTGTCCCAAAATTCAACGATAATCCTGAACCAGAGGATGGACCTGCTAATGACTACTCCAGGAAAAAAAAAAAAAAAATTATCTCGTTTTTTTTTTCAAATAAAATAAAAATGGAAATTCTTAGAAAATTGACACCCCTCATGATATTTTTAACTACCATGACCACAATTTTTGAGATATTTCTGATTTTTTTTTTGTCTCCTTGACCTAAGTAGTACTGCTATCTACCACAAATCTTAAAATTCCTATAATGTCTGCAGTTTCCACACAATAAACAATTAAAATCATTGTTTTCCCTAAAAATTTTGATCAAATTTACTTTCAGTCCACTTTCACTCATTGTGGTGTAAAATAAAAGTATGGACTATGGCAAGTTTTTTTAAAAGTTGACGCAACTAATCAAGATTCGATAATGGTATAATACTCTTGGAAAACTAGTCACAAAAACAAAGTGTAATATTTCTAAACAAGAACCATATTTCAAAAATTGTTCTTGTCGATTAGTAATAACTTTTACTATGTGCCCAAAAGAGGTTTTTTGGTGGTGAAAAATGTTTGAGTAGATCCTGTCTTTGAGACAAACCCAATAGAAGAAGTCTTGGGCGTTTAGATCAACCAGACTCACTTAATTTATTTTTAAATAAAAGTACACAGCTGACAATATAGGTACATCAATCGATCATCAGGAAGGTACACACAGGTAAGTATTAATTATACTTAGTAATTTTATGACATATTTTAGGTACTATTTTCTGCTTTATTAAGCTATTGCATAGCTTCTATCGCGGGCCTTGAGCGTGGAGACCGAATCTAGAAATTCCGTAACGAAAATAACCTAACACTACTTCAGCGCGACAGCGCCTTGACGTTTTTATTCTTTTCTCTTATAAGTATACAGTTCTATATTTTTCTTTAATAAGGTGCGTCGCCTATAATTTATTTTTAATTATGATTTTGATTTTGATTTTGAAAATACTGCATAAATAAAATCAATAAATAATTATAATTGCATAAATTGGTAAAAATTCTATGCAATAGCTTTACCGCGGCAGTCTCCGAGTGCCACACGTCTTTTTTACAGGTTTATGTAAACCTGTCAAAAATGTTTATGTAAACGTCATGAGTTGTTACCATGACGTCACACTTTTTTTTTTTGTTTTTTTTTTGTTTTTTTTTTTTTATTTTTTTATTATGACGTTATCACGTAAATCTATCGTCCGTAAACCGACTTTACAGACAACCATTTTTTTTTTACTTAATCTATTTTAATTTTCAAAACCAGGCGTGCCGTCTCCCTATCGTCGACAGATAACATTCGATTGATGTTATAAATTTTCTTCATGAAAAGTATTATTAACATATTTTATTTATTGTTCCATACTATTGTCAATGTAAAATATTAATTTTTAAAACTTAATTAATGTTTTAAAAAGGTGGCAACAACATCTTGTCCAGATTGCAACCCTTCACTAACTTTTTCACCACTGTTACTAACTGAAATATTTGTTCATATAGTAATAAACAATGTTCCGTTTGTTGCAAAACGCTGCAAATTTAATAGTTGCTACAAAATGCCGTAAACAGGGTATTTACAAATTTACAGCCAGTTACTAATTTTTTTTACCCCCTCTTATAAACAAATTTCATTGTTTTTTAATAATAAACAATGTTCCGTATGTTGCAAAACGCTGCAAATTTAATACATGTTATAAAACGGTAAGAACAATCTAATTCCAAATTTGCAGCGTGTTACTAATTTTTTTACCCTTGTTATTAACAAATTTCATTGTTTTTTAATAATAAACAATGTTCCGTATGTTGCAAAACGCTGCAAATTCAATACATGTTACAAAATGGTAAGAACAACATAATTCTGAATTTGCAGCGTGTTACTAATTTTTTTGGCAATGTTATTAACAAAAAACTTTTTTCACCCCTTTTCAACCCTTTCCGTACACCCCAGAACGCTGCAAAATCACACGGTAAGTTATTTTACCTTCCTTAACAAACCCTCAAAATTTTAGCGAGTTACTAATTTCTTAGGGGTTTGAGGCTTTAATGACTGGCCTAATATAGCTTATTATAAACCCATGTTAACAGTACAATTTGTCAGACTGGGAATTTAGTTTTCAAGAAGTCTAAAAAATATCATACAGAAAATGTTACATTTCGCATTGAAAATCCAACCTTAGTGCATTTCATTTTAGTTTCATTTGAAATATCTTTAAGTGAACGTAAAAGATTATTGGAACCGTGTAGGCGATGAAACTCAGTACGTGAGAGGGCTTGTTATGAGAGCAAACATGATAATATGAGAAACTGACTTAATACCTCTATTATTACAGTTTCAAAAAGCAATAATGAAGGATAACAGTTTATTTATTCTTGTCGATTTCTATTAGCTTCACGTGTTAACACGTGAGGTACCAATCAAGTTTGTTTGTTTATGTAAGGCCGAATGCTTGATGGGAGTCGGTGGTACTCGTAGATCTGTATATATAGGGTTCACTCGTTATAGTACCAAAGAAAATAATTTATTGGTACAATTTCTTTGGTACTATACCGACTCGTGGTGACCCTAATCCGATGGTCGGACGAGACTGTTGACATACTAGTAGGTGCCCAATCAGTTGATCATAATGAAATGTTTATGTGTATGATGACAGAAGCGCTAAAAGTAAAAATTATCTCAGTTCTACCTGCCCGCAAATTAATTCACGTTGTATGTATGAGCTGCATATTTGAATCAGCTCAAAACTGACTTACCCACCTCTACTTGATAAGTAATAAGCTTATTTCACTTTACACAAGAAGGTACCATTATCATATTGAGACGGGCCACTACGGAACCTGTATGTGCGTGGCCTGACAGACTTCTATAAAAAGCTCTTACGAAATATTATAGCCTAGAGTGTTTTCTCTTCTATGATCGAAGGCCTAGAGAATTTGATTTGTAAATTTGTTTTTCTCATGCGACGTAACAAAGATAAAGGATAAAAAGTTTATTTTTATATTCAGCAGGCGATGGCTCGATTGAACACAATGAAATATGAAAAGTGTTTTCATCTTTGAACCGCTGCGCTGAAGCCTTAGTGTACTAGGAAAGGTATCATTATACTGTGGTATCACTGTCGATAACGTCTTGTGGGATAGAGTATCTTCTTGGCCGTAACTCGTTGGCAAAACAGAAATAAATAACCGGTTCACGATAGGAAGTATATTTAAAATCTTTGTGTTATAGTTAGACAGTATTCGATAAGTCGTGTGGAAGGCATAAGATATCGTCAGTGAGTAGAGTCAAAGTAATATTCAGTACAGATTGCAGTGTCGAGTGCCATGGCCCACCACGCTGGTCAATTTTGACGGACTTCACGCCTTTCTATAAGTTGACTATAGAAAAAATACATACAGTCAATATTTATAACCTTTTTAAGAATTCTAATTAAAATTCTTCCCTGAGTAAGTCTGTCAATACATAACAGGGCGACCATCTTAGTTTTGACTTGGAACGAGGCTCCAGTCTTTTTCTATGTTTTTCACAGTTGTCTATGATTGGTTCCGGAAGAATGCTTCATGTTCGTTTGCTATCTTATATACAAAAAAAAATGACAGAGCGGATAATATGAACCCATGCAAGATTAACAGAGGTAACAGGAGAACTGATTGCAAATTGACTTTGGGGACGAATATAATGAAAACGCTAAATTAGATTTGCTCCATTATCTTTTTGATCTCCACGCGACGGTCCTACATACGAATAATTCATCCATTGGTATTCATTGCGAAACTTTTGAACAATGTCCGCAGCGTTTGTATTATTAGTAATCCCTTTGTCCCCGTTTCTTAGTTAGGGTGGTTTTGTGGCGAATAATTCTAATCGACTCATTACCTATAAGGATCCTGTACATCTTACGTTGCCTGACATCTGTTAACTAAAATGATAAGACCGCATTATTGTACGCTATTTTAAAAATTTAATTAACCATTTGTATTTATTCGAGACAGGTATACAAAATTAAAGAGAGTTTCGTTTGTTGTTTGTGCCTGTTTGTTTATATGCAAGATTACGTTTCAGAGGTTAAATTCATGCCATAATTAGGCTTAAAAATGTTTGGTTCCAAGCTAATAGTGAATTTTAAGGTAAGATCGTATGGGCTGATACCTACTGAGCTGTACTCCTGATTTGTTAAACTAAAGGGTTACTTACATAATCAAATTCGATTGTCTTGTATCGTCTCATTCTTCGAAGCTGCCGTAAAACTTATTCCGTGAATTCCCAGCGTGAACTAACAAAAGATGTTCAATATATTTTCGAACTAGTTTCTAAAATTTCAACCTTATTCATAGACTTTACAGTATACATTGGCAGAAGTCATGTTCTTAGACTTCTAATATGCAAATGGGAATTTTATTGTACTTAATTAGTTCTACAGAAAGGCGGAAATGAACACCACCATGTTTGCCGTCGTCAAATTAGATCCGACAAGTGGTTTCATATGGCGAGCCTTACAAGACCTTTGAGATTGTTTTGATATAGTATATAGGATTATATATAATTTATGTGAAGGTGGCCGTATAATTAGAAAGGAGAAGAAGCTGTTTATTAATATATCTCTGCTACAATCGAAACCAATTTTGACTGCAAAAATCAAATATTTTCCTTCATCACTTGCATATGGGTGACATCTACGAGTAATTTATTCAAGCGCAAACAATAATAGATAAAGAACATTTAATTTTACTTCTCTGCCCCCGAGTTCTGCCTTCCTTCTTATTATATTACGTGAAATCGGTTGAAATAGAACGGCCAATAACCGCTACTAAAACATTTTCATTACAAGTTTAGGAAATGTTGTTCATAGCGGAGCTGAACTGTGTTAGATAACTCGATTCACAAGTAGTTTTTCTCTGAGTTTCTGAAAAAGAAATATGAAGGCTTGAAGTTGGTGAGTGCCACAATTTGTTTAACGGATGCCAGTTCCCGATTTAGGCTACGTTGGCTTTTTCAAGGACACTGTGGTAACTTAGTGGTTAAGTCATCGGATTTTGCTCCGGGCCATGCGCCCTCAAAGTAACGACAAAGTACAGCTTGAATTGAAATTGAAATCAATTGGCAGACTTCAAATCCTTCGAGAATATTATGGAGAACTTTTTGGTAGACAGGTTTTCCCCCGATATTATCCTTTACAGATACGGAGTTTAAAATCCATGACCCGAATACAAATATTTATCAGATTAATAATTATATATATTATTATGTTAAATGTATATCTTAAAAGTAAATATACTAATTAATGAATTTAAAACTAAAAAAAAAATACAGATACTGAAGGTGACATTTAATTATTTTTTTATCGCATGTAGCTTGCATGCATGCTGCTCGAATTTGAACCCAAGAGACAGGCGGGTTCGATAGCCACTCTGTAACAATAGTACCTACTCAGTAACAATAGTAGATATTTACAAGCTCATCAAATTATAATTAGAAAGAATAATCTATGCAAGGAAATTTATGTACTAAGCAGACTATTAATAAGTAGCTTTTGTTATGGATTGTAGCATCCATAGCCCAAATGCTCGCATCGATTTAATGTGATCGACAGAGTTAAGCAATGACGGGCGCGGTCGGTTTGTGGATGGGTGACCGCTAGTGACAAAATTTCATAGGCACTACCGTGCTTCATGGGTGTTAAGACCTCGGTCCCGGTTGTTTTCAATGGTGAAAATAGTCGCTAAGCCTTGTCGAAGACATTCGGTGGCTTGAGAACATTCGACACTGGGTTGGCCACTAACCCGTCCACCGATCCGCATTGGAGCAGCGTGGTATGCTCTAGACTGTGCCCAGCAGTGGGACGTCTATGGGTCGCAGCTTAACTTAGCTTTTCTTATGGAGTTATTCTAAAAGAAATATGATTTAGGGTGGAAGTTTTGTAAGTGGCACAGTTTGTTTAGCGAATGCCATTTCCGCATTTGCGCGAGTAATTTATCGCAGGGACTCGCCGCTGAGATTCTTCTTTCTTGCAAATTAGAAAAATGAGACGAGATATAGAATATATTTTATTTTTCTCGGTGTTGCCACCGTTGCCTTAATGATTAATGTTTATTGTTACGACGTACCTATTATGGGTAAACCGCGCGTTTTACGTTACTAACCACTGCGCCATTCATCTCTACTGTGAAGTAAATGTCTGACAAAGAAATCGTTCTTTGATTAAGTTGTTCTTATGTGGAAGAAATACCACATGAGTTCATCTTGAGTAAGTATCTCGATCAATTTGCTGCCGCGGAGTACAGTCCTATTTGAAGGGATTCTTTTACTCTGCATCTTATACATATTATACTGAGTATTTCTGTGTAAGCGCTCGTCGCGCGTTGTTGGGTCGAGTCAATATCAAGTAATTGATATCGATAGCGTTATGTCGATAATGTTTTGGGCGGTAGTTAGTTGAGTGACCGCTAATAGTAAAATTTGTCCAGGGCTTACGTACTTCAAAGGGCTGTTGGTACCAGTTGTCGTAAGATAGAAGGTAGAAACCTTACCTTACCTACGAGTAATACTTAGCTACTTACTAATTTTGCCAATATACGAGTAGTACCTGCTGCAACCCATAGACGTCCCATTGCTGAGAACGGGTCTCCCCCACAGACACAGCTGCGGGAGGTCTAAAGTATACTCCACCATCCTGCTCCAAAGCAAATCAGCAACTACAATAGGTTTCGTTTAATCGATGTGATAGTATCGGATCATGTTATTATTCATCGCGGGCTGTTACTGGCGCCTCACAAAGATGCGGGCGTCACTGCGACCGACGGCCGTGATGGATGGTCTCGTCGGATCTGCTATATCGGACTGTATTTGTATTCCTGTCTTTATATATGGGTCTTCGCACACGAAAGCATAGCGTAGTCTATAGTGCCTCACAAGCGTATCGTTGTACGCAAGCACGAGGCCTGCAGAGTTATACAAATTATCGCCTAGGCGTACGGTTTTGTAAGCGTTTAGTTCATCATGACATCACTAGCGTCCATAGCCCAATGGCTCGCATCGATTCAATGTGATTGAGAAGTTAAGCAACGGCGCGGTCGGTTTGTGGATGGGTGACCGCTAGTGGCAAAACTTCATGGGTGCTCCGGTAGGAGGGTACGTTAAGCCGTCAGTCCCAGTTTCAACGGTGATAGCCTTGTCAAAGATCTTCGGGTGGCTTAAGAACAATCGACACTGGTTTGGCCACTAACCCCTATACCAATTCGCACCGGAGCAGCGATGTGGAGTATGCTCTAGACCTCCCGCAGCTGTGTCTGTGGGGGAGATCCGAGTCGAGCAGTGGGTCATCTATTAGTTGCAGCTATGTTATCATTGAAAACAGATGGTTTCAGTTATGATCTTAGTTTCTCATAGGACAAAGATTTTATTGTTTGGCTTTGTCAGAAGTAAAAATCGTGCTCATTGAGTCAATTAATTGCGTGGTGGAGTATGCTCTAGACCTCCCGCAGAAGCATCTGTGGGAGAGACCCGTGCCCAGCAGTGGGACGTCTATGGGTCGCAGCGAGTCAATTAAATGAAAATAATTCAAAGTAAAATTTTTCCTGCCCGTGAACTCTCAGAAGATAAGTTTCGCAGTTTCAATCGAATTTATTGTACGTAGGTATATATGCGGTTCGAGTACTTTGATGAAATATCACTTTTGCATATCTTCCTTTGTTATGTAACCATGTCGCTGTCTTTAATAATTTAGTTATTAAGTAAAAGAATAACTTTGTTGTTAATTCTGCTTTCTAATTCAAGTGTTATGTAATTGGAAGATATATATTATCTAACCATATATAACAACAATTGAAAGCATTTGGAATCCCCGAAATGGATTTGAATTTACATAAAAGTCAGTTTGCAAGATCCCTTTCATTTTATTGGGGCGGCCCTAGGTATGACAGGGATTAAAATTTGGCCGAATTCCAGTTCACGAACTTAATATTTCATCCCACAGCAGGAGTGCATTAAGTGGATTGTAAAAAATAATTATAGCTATCGAAACTATCCCAATTCAAACTTCTACTAACTCAGCCTTTATTTAATAATAGTTCCTATTATTTAATACTACATGTAAATATTAATTATATAATTACTAGTTCACGATCTTACTAATATTTATTGTGAATTCAAAATTGGGTAGAACAGTTGAATGTTAAATAGATAAATTAATTAGCTTTATCGTACTTGGTACGGGTACAGGTTTCGCAGTGAATAAATTGTAGGAAAATTAAAAAATAAAATTATAAATAAAAAGTGTCCTACTGTGTTGAATGTTTATAATACTACTATTATGTTCCTACAAAATATAACTTATTTTAAATAATTACAATAAAAAAATAATTTTAGGAAAAAAAAATTAGTTATTAATCCAATGATCAATAACTAATTCTAATAAAATTTCACGTTAGAGCGTTTATAAGTAAATCAATAATTAGTTACTTTATATTAATCAATTTAGAATAGCATTAAAGCTCTTTTTCATTTAGTAGCACGGACTACACGCGTAGTAAGTATGTACTTACCTAGACTTTCGTTGAAGTTGTCCAATCACCTCATAGCGAAATGAATTATTTGAGATTAATTTTAACTTGACTTTGAAGCCCTACTACTAAGCCAGAGGTCTTGGGTTCGATCACCGGCTTGGGCTTAATATAAGTTTTTTTTTTTTAATTGAAATTTATACTGATTGTAGTATACAGACAGTCCGGTCCGGACTAATGCTTGTATATGCTATTTCACAGTACCTACGTATTACATAACTGGTGACAATGGGAAGTACTACACATCTCTGCAAACCCTCAGGGCAATACAGCTGTGTAATAAATATAACCTGCTTCTTTATTACTTGTTTAAGTTCACGAGTTTGAATACTATTTTTATATCTTGTTGTGGCTAAATATTATCCTCTACTTATATCTAGAGGACGCCCGCGGCTTCGCTTGCATGGAGTCCTGCTCAAAGACATTAATGGTCGAACGTGTTATCCTTTGATCTACTTATATTCAGTGTATTTTTGTGTTTCATTAAAACCAGTCACGTAGTTTTTGACTCCGTCGTGCACTTAGGGATATATATGTTTGTATGCATAGATATGCATACTTATCAACCAACTTCGTTTTCAAGCAAGTAAGAGATTTATTATATGTATAGATAATTTAATCTTATTTCGAGACCTCGAGCCCATTGATTTAATCTACAATAAGGATTATAGTATCACTGTACGTATATACAGATCATTATGTGGCTTAGCATTAGGTACTGATTACTGGATCATCAGGTTACAAGGTTATTAGAGTTGTATTGATTGCTGCTGGCTCATTATAAACTAGATTTTACTAGAAATTTTCAGCGTTTCGCACATTCATCCCCTCTTAAATATGACGTACAAGCTACCGTGATAAGTAGGAGTACCTGCTACGCATCTCTATCTATCCTCTCGAGGAAATGCAATAATTAATTTTTCAAGCCAGCATTACGTGACTGGAACGTCTACTATAGGTACCAACGGTTTCTTTCATCGCTGGTACCAATGACAATAAGCTTGTCAGGAGGATCATTAAATCACAGCGCAGAATAATATTAGGTTTAAAACGGACAATAGAGCCCGATTTATCTGTAGAGGAGAGGAACTCTTATGGAGCACGTCATCTCAAGAATCTACCATAATCTAAATCAGAAAAAATATCTACTTAGGCATATAATAATATTGGAACCAGGACCCAAGAGCTTGGTAATCAGGATTACTGTCCATGGAGTATGGACAGTGCGTGGTCGGAAACCAAATTAAGCTGGGACAGATGCTAATGTGAAACGAAATGTTATGTTAACCCTCTTTGTGTGGATTGTGGGCGGTGAGATTAGAAATAAAATATTAAAAGGTTTTAAGCCCCCATGTGTAAAAACTCTGATTATTTTATTCTTGGTTGTTGTTGTACAGGGGTGACAGCCCATTGGCTATCGAACTCGCCTCGCAATCGAGAGGTCTGGGTTCAAATCCAAGCGGCACGAACCAATGACATTTCTAAGCTATGTGATGGCTATTTTGAAAATGCTGTTAAGGTGATTTCCCAAAATTGTGAGGAAACGTGCATGCCCGAGAGTTCTCCATAATGTTGTCGTGGGCATGTGAAGTCTGCCAATTCCCACTTGGGCAGCGTGGTGGACTATGGCCTAACTCCTCCCATTCCGAGCCGCACACGTGAACAAAGTAGAGGGTGGTTGAGCTTTTATTAAAAACAAGGTAGATATATAATGGTTCCAGCACTGAATTATACGTGTATTTTCTAATTATGAGGTCTCTGTATTGGATCTCCAATCCGTTTCCAATCTTGGCTAACACTGCTTGTTAAAAAATCGACGTCTTACCCAAGATCCAGTTTCAAATCTAGCGTAACGAGCATCAAATTACTTTCTTAAGTTATAGCGTTCATGCTGCTGCTGACTTGTAGGTAAATAATATTATGACAGTAATCGTAATCCCGTAATGGCTTGGGATCAAAGGACGGTAATCCGATCAGATAGGTATGGCTCTCATTTCAACCTTTCAATTTGCATTAAACCATTATCATTGTACATATTTTAGTAAGGTATATATGACCTTATTTGTAGAATAGACACGGTTAGATTAAGTAAGCCACTCGAAGGTCTTCGACAAGCCTTAACGATTGTTCTGACCATTGAAAACTACCGGGACCTACGGCTTAACCCTGCAAAGTACGATAGCGCATTAAACTATGCGCTCACCCATCATCACCACTAACCGACCGCGCACGTCGTTGCTTAATTCCATAATATATCATCATATTTAATCGATGCGAGCCTTTGAGCTTTGGACGCTACAACGGTGTATAAAATTTTGATAATAATATGCATATGATACGATAGGTGTACGTTTTTTGCCGAACATACCCGCCACAGGAATACCCGGGTTTTTCAGGGATACCCGCCGCATCGTTTTTCTCTATGAATACTGTCACTCAATTACATTACAGATTACAGCGTAAAAATTTACGTGAAATAAAATTGAGGCTTGCCATGACATGATATTTACGCCAATTAAACATTGTAAATCACAACAAAATTTATATCAATAAATTAAAAATATGACGACTGACGTTGACGCTTACAGACATTATCATATTATTAAATTCATCGATATATCACTATTAGAAAAGGTTATGTGCTGTCCGAAAGTTGCAGGTTAAATCTAATACAGTTAGTCCACATTTGATCCTGACCACGAATCACTAAATGATACTAGGGCGGTCAACGAAAGGGCGGTCAGAGACGACCTGGCGGCATATACAGCAATACTGACTGAAAAATTAAAAAAAAAATTGAAAGTTCGAAACTTATATAGAAATAAATTAGTTTATAACACATTTGCTCGTAAAGGGTCTCTTATTAGGTACACCAATTTCAATATCGTAATGTATCTCATTACAGCACTTGTGCGGTAATGTAATGTAAAAAGCACTTGTGCTGTAATGTAATGTAAAACGCACGGGTTTCTTTATGGCGCGATGGTCACGTGACCGGCCGAATTCGGCCGATAGCGTATATGTGGGAAGGTAAAACGCACGGTTTATCAAGATGCTCCGTCTAAGACGAACGTTACTTATTTCAATCTTAGCAGAGTTTTTATGTCAGAAAAGTGGTCAACATTTTATGAATAAAATTAACTTTGGTAGATAAAATATAAAAAATAAACATTTAATTCTTTAATTTAATTAATTTTGACACTAAATTACAATAATTTATCTGTAACAAAAACAAAAAAATATTAATTTACTTTATTAGTAATACTGGCTGTTTTTGTGCCTTTGCCATAAAAAAAAAGCCGCGATTTTGTGAACAATTATAAATTATTCCGCGCGCTTTTTCTTTTCGTTGTATTGTTTTTTATTTGAAAATGTCGTCTAGTAATGATGAATTTATTAATTTACTAGCTGACCCGGCAAACGTTGTTTTGCCAATCATTCCTTATTAAAAATAAAAGTCGCGATGGAAAAATAAGGGTTGATCGTAGAAGGGTGAAAATTGAGGATTGTATGTATTTTTGTATGTTGTATCATAAAAAAATAGAAATTAAAAATTTTGTCAAAAAATAAAAAATAAAATTTAGGGGTGGACTACCCCTAACATTTAGGGGGATGAAAAATAGATGTTGGCCGATTCTCATAGATACCGGATAAGCACAAAAAATTTCATCAAAATCGGTCAAGCCGTTTCGGAGGAGTATGGCAACGAAAACTGTGACACGAGAATTTTATATATTAGATTTCCTCGCAAATATGTTATAAAACGTCGTATGACACACGTGCGCTTTGATAATTACAGCCTCTGCTTTCTTGTAGCCCTCGCCTACGGCTCGGGCTAGCAATATCGCCTCGGCTGTAATTTTCAACTTACCGCACTTGTATCATAATGAATTTTCAACTTACCGCACTTGTATCATAATGTACTATTTTAATACAGTTGCTCAAAAAGTGGCGTATTACAGGGACCTATAGCGTTCGGGAAGTGAGCTATTACACACTCGTGCTTTTTCTTTAACATTTCCGAACTCGTGCGTTCTCTTTCCCAACTGTCAAAATAATGTCTATTAAAAAGAAAAAACCAACCACGAAGTTTTTACTAAAAAAAATTCATAGAAGTTTTTATGATTCATGCAAATATTTCTAAAAAGAAGCTACTAATTTGTTTCAATATCAGATTTAATGATTTGATTCAATGAGTTAGGTTAGGTTTCACTTCATTTCATCTCATTAAATTTCATGTCAATAAAAAAATTCTACTGAAGACTTGGCTGTATGGGCATAGTTCCCTTTGCCTACCCAGAATGGGTGAAGAAAACAAAAAAAAATCTCTGCAATACTCTGTATTCTTTTACGGTTGGCGCCATTTTCCAAAAATGTTCTTTGCGAGTTTAGTTTGTGTTTTTATTATTTTATTAAATTGCTTCATTTTTTCGCAACTGTATTAAAAATAGTTGTTCAGTACACGTGCGGAACCGTCATTGCAACTTGTTCCGACTGTCAACCCTCGCCTTCGGCTCGGGTAGACATTTGTCGGAACTCTTTGCAATGACAGGCTTTCCGCACTTGTAGCGAAATATACTATTATAACACATTTGCTCGTAAAGGGTCTCTTATTACACCAATTTCAATATCGTAATGTATCTCATTACAGCACTTGTGCGGTAATGTAATGTAAAAAGCACTTGTGCTGTAATGTAATGTTTTCTTTTTAAAAAGGTCACGGTTTATCAAGATGCTCCGTCTAAAACGAACGGTACTTTTTTCAATCATAGCAAAGAGTTTTTATGTCAGAAAAGTGGTCAACATTTTATGAATAAAATTAACTTTGGGAGATAAAATATAAAAAATAAACATTTAATTCTTTAATTTCATTAATTTTGACAATAAATTACAATAATTTATCTGTAACAAAAACCAAAAAATATTAATTTACTTTATTAGTAATACTGGCTGTTTTTGTGTCTTTGCCTTAAAAAAAAAGGGCTGATGCGCGTGTTAGGTTATTATATTATTGAATAAAAAGGTTGATAAATGTGGAAAATTATTGATGGTAAAAGAAGTAATTCATAAATGGAACGTAATTTAAGTATCATTGTTTGGTTTAATTAAAGCGGAAATGTTGTCTAGTGTGATATTGGAATTAAAGTGATTAAGGCCTATTTAAATATGAGTATTATGTCTTAATTTATGTACTTATTTTACATTAATATTGGTAAAGTAATTATAGCAAAAATATCATTTTAATGTTAATAGTTTCGTTATCGTAATAAACACGTGTTGACATTATTTTCATACCACAAATGTTTGAATAGGCTTTATCTATACGAATAATAGCTGTTAATTAATGTTTCTATTTAATATTATTATTGTCAATGTCCTTTGTTAACAAAAGTATCATTTTATTTAAGTGTAAGTTTGTTTTGATAAAACGACGTGCCGCCACCTGGTGAGCAGAAAAGGGGCTTGTAACCGGGTGGAGGCAATTCATGCCCTTTTTCTTCTTGGCTGGCGAGTGGCTCTGATATTCTGTTCGTAGCAATACAGTGGTACAGACAGTGGTACCTTGGTTGTGTGGAAACGCTGCTCGAGACCAAAGTTAAGTACATAGATAATTAGTTAACCAAATGGTTTATTATTAAAATAATATATGTATTGTCAATGTGATCATTCCTATTTCAAAACTGGTAACATGGTGTAATGTGTGTTACTGACATGATATTATATATCGTACTATTTTATTTGAAAAAGATGTGCGGGGGAGTTTCTTTTGCAGTTTCTTCTCCTCCACAAAAAGAGCACCTTTTGAAACTGTGGTAGAATCAAACATCGATAATAAATGAATAAAGCATTATTAATTTTGATATTGTTTTCTAATTTCCACCCACTTCCAATTTGACGTTTCATACAAATACATTTCTAGCTTATATTAACAACTTGTATAATTACTATTATACATATACCTATAATTTATAAAATCTAGCATCAGAAGCGGGATACAATACCCATTTTTGCCCAACAATACCCATTTTTGCCCACACTAATACATTTTTGTACAAGTTTCAGATTTGATCCATCTACTAAAGAAAAACTTGACCGCCGGAAACGCAGTATGAGGAATTCGGCACAACATACAGCCCCAATGCTGACAGCGAGCTGCTTGTGCAGAACTTGAATAGAAGCTGGAGAAGTCTGCAGTGAGCTTTATTTATGTAAAAAGACAAAACATTTATTGTTATTCTGTTTATAAGATAACTTTAGGAGAATATTTCCTTTAGAAATAAGTAGTTCTTTTGTACACATTTGCGTAAAAATGTGTGTTTAAGTATTCTGTGAATAAGTAAATAAATGTATCTAAGTGGGTCGATAGCAGTGTAGTATACAGATATTAATAAGTCAGATTGGCCGAGCGACTTTTAGACGGAAACAATGAAGTAACACGGTAAAAACCTAGTGTATTAGTTTTGTTGTCCGTGTTAGACTATTTTATTTCTTTATTGATTAACTATTGGAATTATTGTTTAACAATTGAGATTGTTAGTGAAGCGGTTTACTATCAACTTATGAAATAACACACAGCTTCTATTGCTTCTGTTACTATCAATTTTTATTTTACTTTGGTACGATTAACTTAAACAAAAATTGCCGATTTGTATGCGAAAGCCAGAAATAATGAAAGACTAAAACTGAAACTGAAACTGAGACTGAAAAACTGATACTGAAAAAAAAAAATTATTAAAACTGCCGCCTTGGTACACGTTGGTACCATGGACGGCAGGACTGCGAGAATTAAAACTCTCGCCCTTGGTACACTATGGTACCATAGACGGGACCGTACCTTGGGCAGGAGGACTGCTGGTCGGCCACTGATCTGGTGTTAGTCCGGTAACCATGGTGCAGCAGGTGGGTAGGGCTATCATGTGAAGGTCAGTGGTCATGGGAATTAAAACTCTCGCCCTTGCCACACGATGGTACCATAGACGGGACCGTGCCTTGGGCGGGAGGATTAAAACTCCCGCCTTGGTACACGTTGGTACCATGGACGGGGGGACTGCTGGTCGGCCACTGATCTGGTGTTGGTCTGGTAACCATGGTGCAGCAGGTGGGTAAGGCCAACATGTGAAGTTCGGTGGTCATGAGATAAAAAGAAAAGGAAAACGTGGAAGGAAAGGAAAGTAAAAAAAAAAACATGAGATAAAAAGGAAAGGAAAACGTGGAAGGAAAGGAAAGTAAAAAAAAAACATGAGATAAAAAGGAAAGGAAAACGTGGAAGGAAAGGAAAGTAAAAAAAAAAACATGAGATAAAAAGGAAAGGAAAACGTGGAAGGAAAGGAAAGTAAAAAAAAAAAAAAAATGATGACTGTGACTGTGATCATGGATAGAGTTTGTGGAGGTACTTCGAGAGCGAAGTACTGTCAGTCTGGCCGTGTTAGGTTATTATATTATTGAATAAAAAGGTTGATAAATGTGGAAAATTATTGATGGTAAAAGAAGTAATTCATAAATGGAACGTAATTTAAGTATCATTGTTTGGTTTAATTAAAGCGGAAATGTTGTCTAGTGTGATATTGGAATTAAAGTGATTAAGGCCTATTTAAATATGAGTATTATGTCTTAATTTATGTACTTATTTTACATTAATATTGGTAAAGTAATTATAGCAAAAATATCATTTTAATGTTAATAGTTTCGTTATCGTAATAAACACGTGTTGACATTATTTTCATACCACAAATGTTTGAATAGGCTTTATCTATACGAATAATAGCTGTTAATTAATGTTTCTATTTAATATTATTATTGTCAATGTCCTTTGTTAACAAAAGTATCATTTTATTTAAGTGTAAGTTTGTTTTGATAAAACGACGTGCCGCCACCTGGTGAGCAGAAAAGGGGCTTGTAACCGGGTGGAGGCAATTCATGCCCTTTTTCTTCTTGGCTGGCGAGTGGCTCTGATATTCTGTTCGTAGCAATACAGTGGTACAGACAGTGGTACCTTGGTTGTGTGGAAACGCTGCTCGAGACCAAAGTTAAGTACATAGATAATTAGTTAACCAAATGGTTTATTATTAAAATAATATATGTATTGTCAATGTGATCATTCCTATTTCAAAACTGGTAACATGGTGTAATGTGTGTTACTGACATGATATTATATATCGTACTATTTTATTTGAAAAAGATGTGCGGGGGAGTTTCTTTTGCAGTTTCTTCTCCTCCACAAAAAGAGCACCTTTTGAAACTGTGGTAGAATCAAACATCGATAATAAATGAATAAAGCATTATTAATTTTGATATTGTTTTCTAATTTCCACCCACTTCCAATTTGACGTTTCATACAAATACATTTCTAGCTTATATTAACAACTTGTATAATTACTATTATACATATACCTATTTTTTAAAAATCTAACACGCGCGCATCGTTATTAAGTGTACAAGTAAAAATTATTCCGCGCGCTTTTTCTTTTCGTTGTATTGTTTTTATTTGAAAATGTCGTCAAGTAACTTTGAATTTATTAATTTATTTCCTCGCAAATATGTTATAAAACGTAGTATGATACACGTGCGCTTTGATAATTACAGCCTCTGCTTTCTTGTAGCCCTCGCCTACGGCTCGGGCTAGCAATATCGCCTCGGCTGTAATTTTCAACTTACCGCACTTGTATCATAATGTACTATTACTTCCACTTATTTTGTGTTATCTTTGTTAAAAGCACCCACTCTTAGGTTCCACCCTCGTAAGACGGTAACACAATGGAAGTAATGAACATGTAGGTATACGAGTAACACCTACATCTACCCCAACAAACAATCTAGGCTTATAAAATTAAGTCTATAAGGTCTAAACTCTTATACTTGTTATAAAAGAGCATTCATTATGTCAATGTTCCTTATAATGGCACATTATTAGAAGATTTGGCTAATATTACCTTTATTCTTATAATTTGGCTGGGTAAACGTTAATAAATCCAATTAATACGGCTACAATAAGGGTTCGAAATGTGTTCTTCTTATAGAGGCTAGTTACATTGCCTTTTAGCCGTATAATATTCAAAGTCATATAAAGGCTTTTAATATGGTAAATTATTCTTTTAAAAGTAATGCACAAGGTATCTATGATGCTTTCAACTTATAGGAGCATTTGATAAGACGTCTATCCAACAAACTAATTCTAACATTTTATATGATCATAACAAGGATGAAAGCAATCCATATTCTCTTATACAGTGATAATAAAGCTATTATTCTCTTTAAGGTTATATTAAAATGATTTACATAAGTAGATCCGCCATATTACGCAGCGGAATTTGTATTTAAAAAATGGATTCAAAACACTGGAAGACTACAAAATTACCAAGCCGATACCAACGAATCAGCTAGTGGTTCCGTAGAGGATTATTTTATTGAAAATGAGAATGAAAAGGAAAGCAGTGAGAATGAATATAATTGTAGCGATAGTGATAGTGATATAGACATATAGTTAAATGAAGAGTTGAAGAATATTGATATTCGTAGTGATATCATAGAATGGGCAGTGAAATTCAATATTTATATATATAAAAGGAGAAGCTGACTGACTGACTGACTGACATATCAACGCAGGGCCTAAACTACAGGGTTAGAAAGTTGAAATTTTTCACAGGGGAAACGAAACAAACCTTACAAAACTATGAAGTGCCAAAAAAATTACCTTGAATTTAAATATCGATGGTTTACCGTAACCGTTTTACATTAAAGCTCGAATCATCAACTCTGGCCAATACTATGCAACATTACTGAAATTAAAAGTATATCACCTATCGTGGTGGGAATAGGAAAAGAAAGGGAAATCAAAACCTGCCGATTTAAACTTATATTTAATTATTTAATAATTACAATACAATTTTGGCAAAAAATTAAAGTGAATCGTTGCAAAACCTATGTTTTCACGATCTCTCACGAAGTGTAAAGGTAAAAGGGTCGGATATATATAGTACGATTAAAATATTCCTTTCTTAGAATAAAACGACTTCCATGGGCATCGCAAATTATATAAATTAAGATATTTTCCTTGTAGAAATTTGTCTACATCTGCCAATATGTATACTACCATTACAATATCTGCGGACAAACATTTATATATAGAATTATACTGTTAATGGTGTACTACTATTACGTACTATTATATTTCAATCTAAAATTAGTGCACAAAGTATCCCTATAAAGAGATATCTCCCAGCCAACCCAACTATAGTGAAAAATAAATTTTATAAATTATGGCAAAAGACTAGCTAGGTACGATTTAGTTCGTGTGCAAAGAACCCTAACGATATGTAAAATGGCGATAGCTTAAGCAATAATCGTTGCCATTATAAGTCTCCACTCTCATAGACACCTTGTAGAAGATGTGCGTATCGTTTTGCTCTTATAATAGCACTGTTTATAACATGACTAAATAATTAATAACGTTTTAGGCACAAAAACAGCTTAATTTCGAGGGCGGGTTGATCCTACAACACACAGCGTACCACATTTTACCATGCATTTGGATTCCCATACACTTTTCACTATAAACGAGCACATAAATCACGTAAATAAACTACATAAAAAAATAGCTTACCGTTCACTTTTCAGTAAAATGGTTGACGTTTCTCTTTCTTCGCCAAACTGTTGCGAAAATGTAGGTAAATCTAACAAAAATACTTATAGTAGAATCATAAATAGACGGCTATAAGGGCCAACGAATTTTTAAGAGCCTTTGATTTGCCGCAATGAGTTTAACTCCCTTGTACCGGACCATAATAAAACAAGTATAAGGGTGATCGCCCGTATTAACGCTATCCATATGTTTCCTATATGTGTATTGGCTTTTTAGGAGCTTTTTTCTTGCCATTATAAGTTTAACTTCCTTATTCCTTGTCATAATATAACACGTATAAGGAAAAAAAGCGGATAATAAAGCAACTATAAGGAGGGTATAAGTTTTTAGTCTTTATAAATTGTGCCCAAACGCACCCTTATTAGCGATAATGCGGCTCTTATAAGAATATTATTTTTGGCTATATAAGCCACAACAAGAGCAATTTTTGTTAGGTCTTCTTTTTCTTGATACATCAATATTAAAATCAGCAAACAATCGGGCATTAACTAAGTCAGAGTTTTTTCTTCCTTAGTGAGAAAACTATGCAGAGCTAGAAAGACAAAGCTTGCACCGGTCACTTCTCGCAGTTATATGGGTGACCGGTAATAGCGAATTGCAGTAGCTTCCCAGGTGCCGGTTATGGTCGTCTTTAAGCTACGGTTCAGCCTTAGGGTGACTTAAAAAAATTCTAACGATTGGATTGGCTACTAACCCCACCACCAATCCGCATTGGTGTATCGTGGTGGCGTACATGCAGGTGAGAGAGAACTGTTCCCTGCAGTCGACTATGAAAACTGACGGGAGTGTGAGTTCTTCCTGAAGAAATCTCCTTCTGCCATGCCATAGCCCCAGACTTGAAGGAATATTGTTATTGTTATTTTAGAGACAGGACGCCATCAGGTCGTCCGGCAGATTAAATGATTACACGTTGTCCACTCAAGCGAGATATGCGGGTGGATCTTGGGAAATAAACACAATCAGGTACGGGTGATATAATCTGCTTAGATTCCCATAAGCTCATTATCAACCTCGTACGTAAACTTACTCAACCGTGATTCAAATTCATAACTGTTCTTAGTGATATGCATAAAGTGTGTTGGTCTTTTCTCTTCTTTTCCTCAATTTTTACCCCGAAAATTTGCATGGATCTCCGATACTATAAATAAAAGCTGCGGGCTAGTAAGAAAATGAACCACATTAAAACATAAAGAACGGTTCTCAATCGATTCTTTCCTACAATAAACTGAACCTCTCGCCTACTTTATAAGAACGAGAAAAACGTTTTATTCAAATAATTGTTTGTACAAACATGAAAGCACGCAAGGAAGTGAGAGATCCATTCTTGTTTGAGCTTTGGCGATATCTTCGCAATAAGAACACGAGTCACATAAAACCTGCATTCCGATACCGACTCGACGAGTGGAGTGATCGGAAAGAGGATTGGATGGAAATTGATCGTGTTGATCGTATTGGCGTTGAGGCATCTATGACCTGTGAAGGGAATAGTCAAGAAAATATATAGTAGTAATATATCTTATTGCCTTAAAAATCCACTTCAAACGCATCCATTAATCTTACCCCTCAGATCCATCCACTAATTAAAGCAAAGTTACATTAGCGATCGGTTTCGTCAACCACGTTTGTTCCTATTTAGACTGAAAGAAGACCTTAGTTAGTTGAAACCGGAAGAGATATCAACTTGATTTATGTCCTACTATGAATTATTGTAACCCAATTGGTTAAATTAAGCTCGCAATTCATCGAAAATTGCGCTTCTTTCTATAATTACTAAATATCGGATAGTTAGATGAAATTGCAGCAGCAAATTATCCACTGCAGCGGGTGACGAACAGACGACGTAGGTAAATCAATTACCTACGTCGTCTGTTGTAATAATGTTAATAAAACTTAAAATAAGAAGTATATAGAAAAACATATTTTGTGTGTGTACCTAATTAATTAGTAATTTTGGTCCCTGTTTCTTGGGACTGGAATAGTGTTTCGGTAGCCCCTGCCTATCGTAAGAGGGGACTTTAGGGGTTGAAGGCGGCATGAGCCGCCAGGCCGAGGGCTACCGATGCGTCCTCCACAAGTGCTGAGGAAGGCAACCGAGAGGGTTAAAGTGGATAGAATTCCTCATAATCCAGTGTTGCACCGATAAGTTTTCACAACCACAACCCTTTCTCCGTCCCACTGTTGGGCGCGGGTCTCTCGGAACGGGACGGGGTTAGGCTACACCACGGTGGCCAAGTGCAGATTGGCAGACTTCAAATGCATTCGAGAACTTTATGGAGAACTCTCAGATATGCAGGATTCCTCACGATGTTTCCTTCACCGTTACAGCAGGTGACATTTAGTTTCTTAAGTAAACAAAGAAAAGTAATTTGTGCGTGCCGTTCGGACCGCTTGAATGAGAGGCTAGTTCGATAGCTAACTGGGCTGTTACCACTGTTCATAAGATTTATAATGGTATAATACGAAAAATAAGTGCCAGTAGGAGTCACACACCCTAGTGTGTGACTCCTACCTGACTAATCTTTTACAACGGTACGGAATTCCTAAATTCCGTACCATTGTAAAAGATTAAACATAAATACGGACTAAGATACACGGATTTACTTATGTTGGCAGACAATATAAGTTGATCAGTTTGTAAGTAGGTATTGAGAACTGAGACAGATACTGTTTGTAAGAGTTAGGTATAATAAAAGTCACAAATGCGTTGCTACCCTTGAGGACAAAGACAATAGTGGTATTACGCTTAACGTAATGTTATAGATACAACATCGCAACAGCGAAATAAGTGTCAAGTTTTGTTAAGTAGGTACCTATTTAAACAAGAATGGAATTTATTCCTCAAGTTATACACGGCTGGTCTCCTTCGGGTCTATTATCCCATCATTTGTGAGAATACGTGATAGGATTTTTTTATCCCGCACGATCTATTTACAAGCCAATTCGATTCTTATTGATGTTCAGCTAACTTTTTGCGAGATATATTTTTGGATTGCAGAAAGCGTTGAGATTTTATAGTTTTGCTTCAATTGATATCTAATGGATGCTTGACCAGAGCATACTTAAGATAATATAGGCGGTAGAGGAATGGTAAGTCCTTGTTTGCCGTATAGGAATTATGATCCGATTTGAAAGAAGTGGTTTTCGGTTGCACTTATCTCTAGGCTTTCGTGTTAGTCCTCGTACGTAGTACGACACACATGTATGTATGTATAAATTAGAAACATTTATGGCCAACTTTGATCGAGATAAGTCTTGTTCAAGGACACTGTTTGCTCTGGGTACATTGGCTCTACTCGTTTGCTACCCTGTATTTAACAAAAGTTATCTTAAAGCTGATTAGTTTGATTGTCGATTCACTATTACATTACACAGAGAAATAATAGTACACCTATATAGTACAATAATAGTACCTCACTCTAACGTCCCAAATTTTCGAAAGGGAGGAAAGGCCTACGAATGTAATCCAATGCCGGCTTATATATTAGGAGCTCTCAAAGACTATTTGCTACCGGAACTACGGCCAAGTAGGGAGTTTACGTAATATTTCGTATAAATCGGATCACTGCCTATATTAGACACACCGCAATATACTCGGAGGACAAGCTGGTGCCCGATTTATGGCGAGTACGGCATATGATGTATCATACCAAAGTAATGTATCGTTTGTTAAGCAAGCACACGGGAACGCTCGATGAATATTAGGAATTTCGGTGTGTATGGAGGTAAAATAAAATAAAAATTTAAGGTCAATATATCCCGAATAGTCAGCCGAATTGCCAGATAGAATTTGTATGCATATATAAATTGTGGAACATGTGGCAAAGCAGTAGAGGCTGGGAATTGAGTAACTTGATCGGATCCGTTTGACAGTTAAAACTACGATTGATTTTGTCAAGGGTAATAAATACTGTTACGATAGTCTTTAAATCCACAACGAATTAACATTATTTTGAAACTGTAATCACGGAATAAAAAAAACTCAAAACAAAACTCCGGTAGATTAAAAACCTAAATAATCGGTAATATGGAACGAAGGTTAATTATTCTAACTTTAATTGTATCAGGCGTTACTTTGCGGAACTCCATTATTACACTGTGTGTGTATGTTGGTGTGGTTATTCATTTATCGCATGTGCATGTTTTCCTGCGTGGGAGGGAGGGAGGTGCTACGTGCATGAAAGTATACATACATCACCATACGTTTTTGTTCGCGGATTGTTGCAAAGTAGATTAATTCTTGGTTTAACCTAACTTTGCTTTCAGACAACGAAAATATAGGAAATATATTATTATTAAATCCTAGATTAGAATCACTTGCTAATGGTATGGGTATACGTTATACTTAAGTACCTACTTACTATACCCATAATCCTGGGGTTGGAAAGTTGAAAGAAAAAGTAGGAGATTCCTACGTCGGAAGATGCTGTTGAGTTATAGACTGCTAAACAACAGCAGTCGAAATTTGTCATTTTCTTAAATTGCCATGACAAAGACCCACTTATTAGGGGAGAAATAAAATCATCAGTGAAAATCAAAAAGGCAAATAGAAGGTTGCTTACAAAAGGTAAACAATTTAAGCGGCTTAAAGAAGTAATTTTGTACTATATCTGTTCAAAAGGTTTAAAGCGTAGTAGTTAGGTACGAGCTGACATTGTACACAAGCGACATGTCATAAAATGCTGGCAGACGTAGCTACGTCTGCAAGCAATTTATATTCTTGGGGTAAGTAACAGCAGTTATACGTACCCCAACAATAGTTACTCTCAATTTATACTATGGTAATAGAGTGCATCCTGACAGCTCAGGCAAGCATTTGAAGTAGAAGAAACATTAAGTATTCACTAATATACCACTACCAAACTATACTACCCTTATAATTTTTTATTAATTATTGACATTTAAAGAATATATTGAATGATGTTAATATAGTGACGATGTTAATTTCACTTATTTTTAGAAATTGTTATAATAATTATAAATGACCTAATCGTATAAATAATAAAGAATGTAAATAATTTAGATGTATGATGATGTTAGTTGATGTATGAAATTTAAATGTACTCAATTCTTGTAATTGGACCTCGCATCTAAATGCTACACCCTTTCAAGGGTATACATATTAGCTGACTGTGACATAATATGTAATATGCATTATAACAAATAAATAAATAATTGTTCACTTTTGGGAATGTTTCTCCTATTCTGTACTCCATCCTGGCTAAGCATGGATCAGCAGACTTTATATGCCTCAGAGAACAACATGGAAAACCAATGTTTTCCATGTTTTCCCTACGATGATGGTAATTCATTTCTTAAAATGCACATAACCTAATAAATTTAGTTATCTCTACCGCTGAAAAAAGCGACCTGAGTTAGACCGAGTTTTCAACCACTGGGCTGCGTTGTTGTCGCTTTCAATGCTACGAACAATTTTAATGTAGAAACAGTATGTACATTAATATTATTTAGTATGATTAGTGATTACTCCTTATTAATTAACAAAAAAATGTGTGTGATTCTATCGTATATACCGTAATACCTATCGTCTATCTCCGATACCTATTGCCGATCGAAGATATTAACAAGATTCAATATTAATATTCAACTTTGTTTGGAAGTTTTCGCAAGAAAATCTTCAATGTTCTTAGCAGGAGCGCCTATTCGTCCTGGTACTTCGTGGCGGCGCAAGTAAAATAAAGGCCTGACGCAGAATGTTGAAAATTTCAAATTGGTGTTCGTTGTTTGACTTCCACAATGTTCGATTTTCCAAAGAAAACTTACGAGATCAGGTGGCATCTAACAAGATATATGTAATGATGTGTATGTAATACAAGGTATATGTAATAAGTCGCAATGTGGAATCGGTAGGCTTTCACTTTCTTTCCGCCCGCCCTACATATTAGACATCTTGGAGCCTTAGTTACGGTTTGACGGAACTGTAAATATCGATATCGACATTTAAAAAAAAAATTGTATTTTTTATCTTAAGTTGTATTAGTACTAGTCCATCTCAGTGCAAGCACCAACTGTTGGGCACAGGTCTCTCCCACAACCAGAGCTGATGCCGGTCTAGAGCATACTCCATCGCGCTGCTCCAATGCAGAGGGGTTAGTGGTTAATCCAATCCCGAATGTTTTCAAGCCGCCCAATAGCGTTCGACAAGGCTTAACGATTGTTTGTGATCGTGCCCTCCAAGGCACGGTTGCGCCCACGAAATATTCCCACTAGCGGTCACCCATCTACAAACTGACCGCGGCCGTCGTTGCTTAACTCGGTCGATCACATAAAATTGGGCTACACTGGCTGCACACACATCTATCAAATGTTGATGAAATTTTTTGTGTGTGTTCCAGGGGATTCGAGAATGGTTTAAATTCTCAATTTGGTCCACTGTAAAATGTTTTTTAAACACAATTTTAGTATTTTTATTTTTAACCGTCGCTCATTAACGTGAAGCGTCGCGTCACTTTGACATTTCATATGGCAGAACAACGTTTGCGGCGTCAGCTAGTAAATCTTTATATTTTTTGAATAAAACGAAATATCGATAGGCCAAATATCGTTTACAGACGTAAATCCCTTTATTTCAATTTTCCACATTCATTATTTATTTTACGAGATCAGATTCCTAAGTGATTTTGAGCGATTGACATCTCAATTTAAAAGCTATTCGTGGCCTGATATGAAGAGTTCTTATTAAACTCTTGTTAGTCCAGGGTGGATGTCAAGCTTCGAAGTTTGAGTGGGGTGAGAAAAGGTATTGAAACGTATAGTATGGTAAAAGTTCTAATCGAATATAGTATTCTCTCTAAAATAATTTCTTCTCTAAAATTGGAACTTACCAAGCTGTTACCCAAGTAGCAGCTTAGGTACGTGTATTAATACTAAAGAAAAAAAGAAAAGGAACAGGTATTACATACAAACAGACACACATTTATAGTGCCGATGGTGTGTCATCGAAGTTGTGATGCCCCATCATGATATCAACATGACGTGTGAGAGATGTAGGCTCGTGAAATAAAGGAAAAATGAGATAGTTAAATATAACTTTAACTTATTTCTAAACAAACTATTGAGGGTTTAAAAAAGCAACTAAGGTACGAGTTCACGTATAGTCCAGTTTAAGGTCCTAAGAAGCTTTGGAACGACATTTTGATTGGCCCCTACACAAATGCTGAATCAAGAACGTCACGTTACACGATGCAATTGACTTAATATTAATTTAATCTGTAGCGTCCATAGCCCAATGGCTCGTATCGATTCAGTTTGATCGAAAGAGTTAAGCAACGACGGGCGCGGTCGGTTTGTGGATGGGTGGCCGCTAGTGGCGCAGCGAATACAAAATCAAACACAACATTGATAATGATAGCACCGTTTTCATTGTTTCAGATACGGGATGGAATAAAAAGGCAGTTTGCTTATGCTCAAATATGAAACAATAAAAATCCTAAAGTACTTTTAACATTAATAGTTTAACAAATGTTATATAAACACAAAAAATATGTGAGAAGTGATAAATAATGAAGGCGAGTGTTAGCGCGTACGTCGCTCGGGCGTCGGCGCACAAGAAGATACTGACGTCATCATACAAGCAGCACTACGGCAGCACCGCCGCCCCGCCCTCCTTACCCACCAGTTTCACCCCAAAGGTAAGGTATTACCCTATGAGGAGTCCACCGTAGACTAGCTATCTATAATCAGTCCACATCACAGGTTACGTCAAACAAATTGACGAGTGAACATGTCGGCGCCCAACAAGATACGTCGCGCCGTACCCCCACCAGTTTTACCCCCTTACCTTTTTACAAAGTTAATGTCCACGATTCACTGTAGACCATATACTTATAAATCTGTGCTGTAGACCACGATGTCCATTACAAGCGACGCGACGTGCAAATGCGTTGGCATCGTACTAGAACCGCTTTTACTGGCGGACTTTTATCTCAGGGTAGTTTAATGGTCGGTAGTTTCATAATAAAAATTCCACAAATTTATTTGTCATCAATCAAACCTATGTCGGGGGCTCTTAATTATTACTATACCATTTTTGTTTAATAATTTAATCGTTTATTTATTGTCATCATGCTAACGTAGGTATATTATTATGGTGTTATAATTTGTTCATTCGTGTTCCCAGATATTACAATATTAAAATTTGAGGGTTAATTGTCATATTAATTTTAATGTTCAAATATAAATTAAAATAACTTGAAAATTGTACAAAATACAAATAAAAAGTCATATTTCATATTAATGCGAGAGTATAAATCACTCGCGATTTTACAAGCAAGTGATTCCTCGAAATAGGTGTCTGTGCTAAGCTCTTAAGCCTTTAAATATTCCTTTCAAAATTATGAGTTTGTCAGCTAATTCGATTTAATAAAATAGTAGCCTACAGAGGTAAAACTGTACGTGACTTCAAACTAAAGCTCTTTTGGCAATTGGATATTTTTATCGGATAGCAGGATGACCTTGCAAGTACGGAGATAGGAACGTCCAGCCATTATAGTAGATTGGACCGTGCGTAGCCGTCATTAGTTAATATACGGAAGTTCAGTTTAAATCAGCGTTTCACGTGAGTGATGCGAGGTTTCCTTTTTAATGAGCTATATAAATAAAGGTCCGGTTGCCCTAAATATTGTGTTATAAAAGGTTGTGTTGATAAAGGTTTCAGGATGTTTTTAAACAAGATAAAATTTTATATATGAAAATAATTGTTAGCGTACCGAACAGTAAATTATGAAAAATATCTTTGTTCTTATGTCGTCACCTGTTTAATAAATACATTTATCTAAGCGTCTCTTTATTCTATTAAAATCATTCACGATTAGAAAAAAATAACGAGATATACCTATCCTTTCATAGGAATTACATTATTTAAACCGTATTTTTTTAAATGTATATTTTCAATATGCAACCTTCTCATAATTATTTTATAGCATCAGTCAACGTGTCTGACGCGGTCAGACCGCGGGGAGACCCTTGTCCTACAGTGGGACGTCTATGGGTTGTAACAACAAAACGGTCTTAAAGGAAACGTGCCTACTTTAATATTTAGGCTATGTATTCGTCATATAGTGATAGTATCTATATAATAAAAATGAATCGCAAAATGTGTTGGTAAGCGCATAACTCAACAACGCCTGGACCAATTTGGACAATTCTTTTTTTAAAATGTTCGTTGAAGTTCAAGGATGGTTTTTACGGCGAGAAAAATTTGAAAATTCAGCCCCTACGGGGGTAAAACGGGGGTGCAAAGTTAGTATGAAGCTTTGCCGTTTTTGAAGGTAGTGAATGTGTAACGCGAGCGAAGCTGCGGGCGTCCACTAGTAGATAAAAAAATCTGCACCACTACAAATTAAGTACTACTTACTTTCCTAAAAAAAATGTAGTTACATTTCTAAATAAGTATATGGTCGTATATCATTTTAAAGTCGAAAGTAAAGTTTATAAGATTAAACCCTATTTTCTAGTACATTTTCTTCTTTTAAGTTGTTGAGTGTAATAAAGGAAATGTTTGACAATACTTGGTATAAAGCTAATCTCAGTAGTCTTAGTACGTACGGTAAAGTTATACGGGAAAAGAGTTTCTCAGTCTTCTAAGCAGGCCACCATTTGCTCGCTGACCCAGTTACTCGTATCATTATTGGTTCCCTGTCTATAGGACAATTTATGTGCGTGCGCTACAGCCAATTTGTACGTATGTAGTACATATTAATAGAGGTAAATGCAGAGCGAGGCCCAACATTCTGTCATGCACATGACGTTACCTTACCACGAGAACTAAAATTTACGTTATGCTGTGATATCCAGTAATTGTTAGATAGTAGGTATTCGAATTTTCCCAATTTCGGTCGTCTATTGGCTCAGTGTCCGTTAGTTGCAACATTTCTCTAGCGCATTCGTACTTCGAAAGGTACTACGTTAAGCCGTTCCGGTTTGTATCGTTTGATACCAATCGTTTTTTTAAAAAATGTTAGTCTGTAAACTGTTTGTTCAAAACATTGTTAATTGTATTTCACATATGCGACTGGAATTTACTGTAAGCATTATTAATTGTTGACTAATAAATAAATAACAGGCGTTAAGCCTGTAGCCAGTGGCCTTTGGACGGCCTTAAAAACTTCTGATATTTGGATTAGCTACTAGCCCCTCCACCAACCCGCACTGCAGCAGCGTGGTGAAGCACGCTCGACGAAGACTTGCGAATATTATTTTATTGAAGCATTGTCTTAGTCTAAAAAAAAATATTTGACAATTACTTTCCTTAATCTGAGAACTTGACTTATTATCTACGTGGGAAAAACCTACCAATCTACCATCATGACGGTGCAATTTTAATTTCGTATGTTGAACATATTACAAAAGTTCTGCATAGTTTAAAATAATTATATTTAAACTTCAGCGCACTTTCAGGCTAACTCGCCGCCGGCCTGCGAAGCGGATGCTAAGCCACGGGGCCTAATTTGATTTCATTGGCTGCTCTCGGATTTACTGAGAAATCTTTAGGGATAGAGAAAAACAGCTCGGTGTCTAAAAGCGACTTTATTAAAGAATTAAATGTTATGGCCTCTTGTGAGACTTGACCCATAAGAATTAGTTATGTGCGCAATTTAGTCTCATGATAGGGCTTTTGGAGAATTATATGGATTTGATTTAGTTGCCTCTACCAATCCGCATTGGAGCGTGGTGGAGTATGCTCTAGACCTCCCGCAGAACTGTCTGTGGGGGAGACCCGTGCCCAGTAGTGGGACGTCTATGGGTCGCAGCGATTTAGTTGCCCGAGGCCACCGCCACCCGATTACAATTTCTGCAATGGAAACATTATTTTAAAGCAATCGTGTACTGGTTTACACTTTTCTATTTTCTAGTTTTATAAATCTTAGCTTCGAAGGAAGCAATGAATCTTTCGACTTAAACCGAGGCTCACAATTATGTTTCTGGTTCAAGGTATCATGGATACAGCAGCGGATGGGTGGTAGAGCATGGTCGTTTGCTATCATCTATATATATAAAAGAAAGTCGTGTTAGTTACACCATTTATAACTCAAGAATGGCCGAACCGATTTGGCTGAAAATTTGTCGGGAGGTACCTTAGAACCGGGGGACTGCTATAGGATACTTTTTACATCGTTCCATTTTATTTTATTTTTTAGTGACAGTTGATACTTTGACAATTTGAAATTTTTGAAGTCGACCAGTTGATGTGTTTGTTTTACAGAGTACATTTTAAATGTTTGTTTCGAATATCTATTAGCTTATTGTGTCAATACTATCATTAACAATACCATGCGACCAAGACAATCAATTCTTTTCCGACAAAGCCGTAATCCACCTAGGATTCGAAACATTGCGAATCAAAGGGCACGTGAAGAGCGCCGCGTTAGTATGGCGACTTCGTGCTTCTCAATCACAAGAGCAAAACGAGGCAGCCACTGAAACGGCTAGGTTGGCAATGCGAAATCGTGGATCAAAGCTCAGAGATCAAGAACTAGATAACTTTAGAAGAACAAGAAGAAATTTATCAAGTACTGATTTGAATCGAGCAGCGTTTCAATACGATTTCAGAACTGATTACTGTCCGCCACCTGAACCATTACATTCATTGTTTTTTGGCGAAACACCAGAATCACGACATTTTCTAGCAAATATTCGAAAATATAATAGTTGTTTCCAAATGACCTGATTTGGGGTAGTCATTATGGAAGAACGAGGATTTAATCCGACATTAACACCCTTATTAATAAAAATCGCTTACTCCAAGCGTAATCCGAAGTTACACTTGGACTAGTTAATTCTTGATTAACCTAGTAATAACTTCGTAATTGCAATGCTATTAATAAACATGGAATAGCCTCGGACTAACAATACATTTCTTAGTCCGGGTTTAACGAGTAAAATATGGCAACCTTTAAAATTTAAAAGTAAAAAGAGTGAGTCAGTGAACGACTTCATGCATTAAAATGACAGTGATAGCTCATATTTTGGGATTGACAACATCAAACTGGACGTGCAGTGACAGTGCAGCTCAGTCAATTTAAAGCGCTTTTAACCACAGAGTACATTTTACATACTCTAACCGTAACCTCGCTCCTCGCAGTTTGTTACTTGTAAAATTTAAAATTGATTTACTTTAATTAGGTAAATGTTGAAAGATGAACAACATAATATGAGAATTTTGGAAATTGCGGAAGAGAAGCGTGCACTAAAAATGGAAAATCTAAGAGAAATGGCGAAAAAGCGATTAATAAAAATGGAAATTCTTAGAGAAAATCTAAAAGCAGCAATTTTGGAAAGAGAAGAGAAATTTTATGAAAAAAAGAAATTTAGAATAAGTACCTAATAAGTATTCACCGAAACAGTTTTTGTTAAATTGATTATTAATCACGAAATTCCTTGCAAAAAGTAAATAATAGGTCTAATGTCACATGCATGTGGTTTCAATTTTTCATTAAAGGTAGAAGAAATAAAACCAATAACAAATTATTCAATAAAATATGCATATTTATTCCTTCACATTCTGGTCAATTTATTTTAATAATTCTCTTCGATAAATGCTGCCCGTGCTGCATTACCTCTGACACAGTTATTTATGGCCTGCATCACAGGAACAATGCTCTCCTCCTCTACACCCTCAAGCATATCATACTTGTACATGGCTATATTGTGCAGTACTGTTAATGCAACAATGTACAATTTGGTATTTTCTAATTTTGTTGTGAAGTCTCGAAGTAAACATTTAAATCAGGACTTCCACACTACAAAACATCTTTCAACTGAGTTCCTTGTTTTTTATGTGCCCGGTTGTCCGTCTCTTCCCTTTCAGTATTATCTTGAAAATCGGTATTTAGATTTAAACTCAGTTTCATGCACCATGAACTTCCAATAGATTTTGACGAGTTTTATACAACTTCACACGTCGCAGTAAATGTGGAACTTGGTTTTCCATCTCACGTATCTCGTCTATCACCATCAAATCATCAATAAAATAATCTTTATCCATCTTTAACAACTAAAAACTAACAGAACCAGAACCTACGGATGTATCAAAGTTTCTAAATAAATATCAATGACGTTTAGAACGCGTCAAGTCAACGTCAATGTTGTCAATGCACGCCTAATCGCTCGCTAAACCATCGCTAAACTATGTAGCGACATGGACTATCTTTAATTCTGAGATAAGACTCGGAGTAGCTTACTTCTTCGTTATTCCATGTTTATTAATAATGAATTTCATTAAATCTTATTTACGACAAGTTTTAAAGTTACTCTTGCTCTAGTCTATGTTTATTAATACGACCGTAAAGGTATGTATTAATTTATTTAATTTTTGTACTTACAAAGAATAAAGTAGGAACATTAACATACTATAATTATTACTATGTTATGTATGCAAATTATAAAAAAAATATTTATAAATCAGTAATACTGACTTTGCTTTTGATTTTGTAGATACAAGGACAGACAGATTTACCATTGAATCGGAACATTACAACTTCTCGAAGATGCACAAAATATTTTTTTACAATTATACTGCATGGGCAACATGATCGACGTCAAGAGATTCAGCAATGAAAAGAGCAATTAAACAAGATCTGCAGCAAATACTTCATGAACTTCATGCGTTGGTCAGGTTGTTCAAGAGTGCTTTGGAGCGCATGACAAATGAGGACTACAAAGTGGTGATCAATATATAAATAAATGGTCAATAAAGAATCATTAAAATAATTAATTTGTTTTATTTATATTATGTACTATGCTAATAAAAATATATATTTATTTCCTGCGCGGAACAAAGTTCGCGGGGTTAGCTAGTATAAAATAAAAATAAAAAAATTATTGCATTGTCATCTCTGTCTTTGATAAGTGTGCAAAGATTCAAATTAATCCGACGTAGGTATTGAAATGGGCGAAAATCACGTTCAAATAAGTCGTTACATACATACATACATACATACCTAAAAAACGACTAAAACTTGTCACTTTTAGACTCATTATCCAAAGTAAATATTAGAGACAATTTCTACTGACGAAAATACATACGTAAATTACAGCTTCAATATTTTATAATAAAGCTGATTTTGTTTCTGCTATCCATTACCTACTATAGTAACATATACAATTCAATATTATACATTAAATAGAATTACGAACAATGCAGGAGTAGGTCGGGAGGGTGAAAAACGAAAAAAGAACCCTCTTTTTATTATGTAACATTTGATGAATTCTATATCCGTTCATTTTTTTCTACAGAACTGGACAATTCAACTGGACAAATGGGAATAGGTCCACGTTCCATTCCACAATTCTCAAAACATCACATACCGGTTAAAACAAATTTTTGTACAAATATATTTACTTGAATCAGCCCATGATATCATAAAAGATGGGGTACTAAAAATGAGGAATCCGGGACTCATTGCTGATTAGTAAATTATACGAATGGCAGGGAGACAGGACACAAGTTATTAGGTCATTTCGCCTTGCTGTTTAGGACAGTGATGTAGGGAGTTATTCGGATTAAGTCATTCCTGGACTTTGAGTGGAAGGCATTCTTTCGCCCTTTTAATAATGCAGCCGAAGGAGCTTTTGAATGATTTTGTCGACTTATTCGATCGATTACAACATAGAAACTTAGTTTTTGTTTAGATTTCATTACAATTGTAATGAACTTTTATAATTTTTATGAGTACCTAACCTAGATATTAAAAGTTACTTACACGCTACGACGCTACTAACTAGGTAATGTATATGTGTATGTGTGTGACGAACACTTGTGTTTGTCATGTTAATTATTTATATAAATATGTATTTAAAAAATACCTATGTATATCAGTTTCTGACACCTATAGTACACGCTCTGCCTCGTTTAGCGTCAGACGACTATTAGGATGTCCATGATATTTATTTAATTTTTATTTAACCTTTCTTACCATCCTTGTTAAATGTAAAAGTAAGAATGAATGTCCTAAAAGTTGAATGTTTTAGAACATAATCGGGGAAATATATCTAACTGTATTTCTTCGTATGGTTACCTACTCATACGAAGAAATACCTAGAAATATGAGTACAATTCCAGATTCCGTGCAACCATGGAGAAAGGACACTGAGAATTTCATGTCAGGAATACCCAATAATACTTTCAGCTACACTTGAGACTACTAGACCGAAGACCGCGAACGAGATACCAACCACCAACCAACGTGCATGTTTTTTAATGATGCAGGAGTGAATTTCATAACGCCATTTCTACGTCGAGTCGACTCGTGTCTTCGAGTCATCTAGCGTCGTGTGGCTTAGATCTTGAGGCCATGCAGGCGAAGGAATATGTGCATTCCACGTGTACTCTCTCGCCTCCATGACCTGAGGATCGAAGCTCATTCATCAGTGGAAGAGAAAAAGGTGAACAGAAAGAAGAATGAAAAGAAAAGAAGAAACACCAGTTTAATGTCAACGAAACAGAGGAAGGCAACGCACCTGTGATACCCTGGTGTCGCACGTGTCCATAGGGGTTGGTGACATACTATCAGGTGGCCCGTATGCCTGTTTGTCCGTCTATATTATTATGAAAAATATAGGAAATATATTCTTATGCTGTAATAAACTTTTAACCGTATTTTAAAGTTAATAACTACTTATGAATGTTTCATTTATTAAGTATTTGTTTAACTTAAGAACTTATCACCTCTCCCTCATTGTAATCGTACTTAGATAATAAATAATAATAAATAAAATGTTGGCCATCTGACCCCAAGTAGCTCGAGCCTGTAATATGGGTGTCAGAGACTGATATACATACATATATATGTTTAAATACATACTTAAATAGATAATATTAACATCCAGACACAGAATAGATACAAGTATTCGTCACACGAATATTTGTCCTGAGTGGGATTCAAACCCACGACCCCTGGCGCAACAGGCAGGCTCACTACCGATTGCGCTAACGGGCCCGTCAAATGTATGCTATTGTCATCACCAACCGGTAGGCAAAGTTGTGATGTGGAGATCCACTTTTTACTAGTGATTTTTGCCATACTTACTAGGAATTCCATGTGAGAAAATATGACATATTCAACAAGGAACTTACTAGCTTTAAAGTCTTTCAAGGACACATACAATTGTATTGGGCGCTACAATTGCTCACTGGGCTATTACAATACAATAAAAAAAGACTTTATTGTACACCAAAAAGAAAAGACACACATAGATATACTGCCACCCTTACACGTTACACTGCTCGCTACACGGGTCTCCCCCACAGACACAGCTGAGGGAGGTCTAGAGCACACTCCAATGCATAGATACAGGAATAAAAAACATCTAGGTATTAGTAGCAGTAATTGGACTAAATTTTTTACTTCTCGAACTAACGTAACGACGAATTCAACTGAGTTCTAACTGGACATGCTCTTCTAGTTCTATCTATTTCTCCAAAGGACTATTAGCTTGTTAAATTTGCCATTTAGATTGAAACGCTCGTTGCAATATCTAATATAACTTCTCCAAACCCCTGCTGCTAAACTAGTTTTCACATTTCAACTTCACACTTCAATAACGATCGTTTTATTGCAATGTAGTAAAATAAAACGCAATTTTATTGCATACTTAAGTCCGAACCTACATTTTTCGGTTATGACAGTTTTTAGGAGGATGAGAAATGTGTCGCATGTCGTTTTGTGTCTTATCTAAGTCAAACTTTTCCTGGACCGTAGGCTGAAAGACTCTTAGAACTTTAACGTGTGCTGTTTTGTAACTCGGATTTAGGCCAAACTTTAAAGTGTACGAAGGTACTGCCTACTATATAAATATTTAAACTTATTTTTAAAATCTCTCTTTAAAATAAGTAATCTTAACCATTTGTATTGTAACCATGTGTATTGTGTTTGATTGTACCGTACTCCTTGTACCGTATTTCAACCGAGGTTAAGAGTAACCAGGAGTAAAATTAACTCCAATAAAGAAAGAAAATAGAATTAACGAAAATATATTATTATTCAGTCTCGTACAATAATTATCCAATAATCACTCGTCTGAGTTTGCGTTTTAATTCCAACTTGGGAGTAAAATTGACCTAGGGTTAAACGCTTACTCTCTCAATTCCATCGGCGTATCTAGTGTGGGTGCAAAAAGAAATATTCATCAACGAAATAAATATCTGTCCTGGTCGAGAAATTTTTTATTTGATTAATGATTGAATTGATTAAATACTGGGGCCGTAGTTTAACAGTCTGGGCACTCACTATGTACCATAATATTTATTTTTCCGTTTTTTATCAGCGGCATATAAGGCGGTAGTATTTCCTTGAAGAAAAAAAACTAGCATTCAACTTTTAACAATTGAGCATGATATTTAATGAGTGAGTAACTAAGCTCCTTTTGTAACAAATGAATAGTGGAATAGTTGACAACCTTCATGGCATGTAAGTATGTAGACTATCACTATTCAGTTAAGCCGAAAATGTGTTACAATTTAAAATATTCTTTAACAAACTTCCTCTTTCCAACTTAAACAACGATCACAAATAAAATGACTTTTAAAAAGCCATTAACGTGTTCATAATTCACCAAGTTTTGTCGAAAACTTTTGGTGTTTCATCTAAGAAAAATAAAAATACTTTCGTTATCTGCAGAGAGTGAAGTAAAAATGCTTAACGTGTTTAGTATTATATCTAGTCTACATCACATACCTAAGGAGGTCTTTTGATATACATAAAAACGTTAATGTTACCTACTTGTCTTTATTTTGTCTTGTTATCGATGGTAACATAACCTTTTACTTTTGTATGACTATGAAATAATAACAAATACCTAACATTAACAGTCATAACAAACAAGCTGCCTTTACGATCTATCGACTCCATTTTATTAGATATGGTTGTAATCATTTATTCCTCAAATAAAAGAGAGGTTCATATACCTATCCAGGTTGTAGTAGGGTTGTAACTTCTGCCATGAGTTACTTGCCAGTTATTTCATAAGAACTTTCGTAAAAAAGTACTTGTTGATGGGTTCATGATTAATGAGTGATAGTTCATTTAACTTTAAGAAGTCATTAAACAAATCAGAAATTATGGTATTCCTACGGAAAAAAATGCTAGAAAAAACTTTAAGAGAGCCGGTTAAAAATATGTAAGGAATAATAAATCATCGACTGTAGGTTTACGATAGTAAATAGATAGATAAAAGGAAAGATAAAGAGGAATCTCAAACCCTATTTTATTTTATCTATAACACTGACGCCATTTGGTAGTAATATTGCAGTTGGTAGGCGCTGCTACTTGGTTGGTAGTGATAAATTAAAAGAAATACTGAACACATGTCATGAGTGTTCTATAATATACATGTAGATATATGTATATCCTAAATTATAAAAAATAGCGTATAATGCACAGATTTTGTTCGAATAACAGCAAACACGAAACATCTCTCCACAGGATTGAATACCAACTTCTGCCAACTTTCCGGGCAAGGTCGCGCCTCATCGACTCACGCACCCTGATCATGCTCTAAATGGAATTAAATTATCCATCAATCACTGTAATGTTTTGGTCATGAAGACTGAATCGATATAACAATTTGTGCCTCCCTTGCGAGTTTTTCTACGAAGTTCGCTAGTCAAATGGGAATACAATGAAGTCAAATTGCCTCAGAGAGGTAGGGCCGACAACATCCAAATGAAATGAAATCGCCTTACGAATGATTTAAGGTGGATGCTTCGCTCCGTGGCAGGAAATTTTTATAAGAATAATTTTTGTTGTCTTCAATTGTAGTTAAAAAAACGTGCACAAGTTAAATAATAAGATTCCAATAGATATAACTTAACTAGCTGAAAAAAAAAACTACAAAAAAAAATATTTTAATTTAAGTTTCCATGCTACTACTAAGAATGGATAGTTAGGCTACAAGCTACATAGTTACCGAGTGTCATATTTTCAACGCGTAAGGAGTTCCATGGAAAATATTCAAACGAATTGGCAGTGATTGACGTGGCCTTAACGGTCGATTTGCGTGGGTACTACATTTTACATTTAACTCCTCGCTAAGTTGGAAATTTTGTTAATTTCGTTATGAGTACGAGTATCACCCACTTACAGATTATTTATGTTCGTAGTTAGTCATTACCTAATTGCCACAATCAATCATTATGCGTAGGAAGTTCCATCTAGGAACTAGTCGTGGTTATAACAAACTATTTAAGTGCCTCCCGTATTTTTTGTAACTTCTTAAGCAAAAATTTTCTATTTTTACATTTGCCCCCTCATTTGAATCCTCTTTATTATTTTTGTCTTAAAAAAATTAATCCCAATTTTCTTGATCTTTCCTCAAAATTTGAAATGGTCTTGCAATCCTACTCGTCGATAAACTTTTAATGCCTTAACGATATTTTGTTAGAAGCGCTTAAAATCAAGTTATGTGCGTCTTAAGAAATTAAATGTCAGCAGCTGTAGCGGTATAAGAAAAACATCGTTCTACTCGATGTTTTCCTATACCGGAATGCCTGAGAGTGTTCCATAATAAAATTATGTTGTCGAACGCATGTGAAGACTGCCATCCACGATGGCCAAACCCCATACATTATTTAATGAGACCCATGCCCAGCAGTGGGACATTGTGGTGTCGCTAGTGGTGGTGGGAGGGTGCTTTATTTGAAGGAGCGTTTATTTAGTTGCAAAATAGAAACTAATCTCTCACGTAAGCAATTCCTTCATGTTAGTAGGTACTAAGTCTAAGTCTTTAGTAGGTACCTACTAAAGAATCATCACCTCCCTCGGCCGTGCGGAGAAGGTATTCAAACGGTGTATCTCATATCTGAATAATTAAATGAATTTTTTTTAATGAATGATGAAATAAAACCTATTTTTGAGAGAGTGTAGGTTTAATTTTTTTTTAGTTAAAGTGGCTCGTATTGGTCCGTGCATACCTCGGTAGCTATGTTGCCTTGCTCCGAACTTGGAAGACTATATAGGCCCACGACCGTGGGTCTATATTATGTAGAGTCGTGGGTATGCTGTCTTGGACCGGCTCCAACGAACGAAATAACTTATGCAGACATGGTCACCAACATTGTAATAATCTAGCTCTTAATTATTTTGAGATTATGATAAAATACTAATGTAGTTTTTAAATGTATAAATACTAGTATTGGTAGTTGCTGGCTAGGGAATCTAGCATTGCTATTTATGGGAATTATTTTATAGGTATATATTTATATATTTTTTAATGGATAATCTATCAAAAAGTATATACTTTGTGGTATAAGCATCGAATTGCTTTGCTATTTTTAGACCTCAGTAATTTTTAATTCTTTAGTGTTTTTTTTTATGATCCTCCTTGACGTGTCCGTCAACGGCGGACCTGACTAAACTGCCAGTTGTTACGGGCATGTGAGCGGGAACGTCCGGTTGCAGGGCGCATAGTACAGCTGGCCCGATGCGTTGTAGGTGTAGGAAGATCTAGGCTGGTTCTTTTTAGCAAGGCGTTTGTCGTCGAGATCTTTAAGCCGACGCTCCTCAAAGCTTACCACGGCCTTTTTGACAGAGTTGCGCCACTCCTGCCTCTGCCGCGCCAGATCTTCCCATTTGTCTGAGGGTAAGTGGCAAGTTGTTAAGTGGCGCTTGAGAACATCTTTATAACGCAGGAATTGACCCCCAGATTTACGCTTTCCCTCCTTAAGTTCCGAGTAAAAAAGTGCTTTTGAAAATCTGGAATCATCCATATATACGTATAAGATGTCCGCACCAGCGCAGCTGACGTTTTATTAACATCGCCTCTTCTAGGGGTCAGTAAAACAAGGCGTCAAAAATCCTTTATTGATGAAAAGTTTGACATATCATGATCATTTCATTATTGGAATTTATGATGGTTAAAATCCTTTGCTTGATTTGACATTTTGATTTACATTTCATTAATCAATAGGATCATACAAATATAAATTGAAACTTTTTGTACTTAAGTGTTCAAATTAGAAAGCACAGAGAAAATAATAAACTACAGTCAAAGGCTATTTCCACAGAATCCTTACAGAAACAATTATGTATCTATGGAATATTGTATCTACATTTGCAGTTCCGTCCGCATAGGTACTGTACCGCACCGAGTTTAGGCACGTACCGTAGGTTCAGGTCATGAATATTGCGATTGAAAATTGAGGTGTAGATTCCACGAAATTGCTGCAGAATACATAATAATAATACTACGCATTGCGATAAATTAGTGTCTGTTACAGTAGCTATTTCATGTGATTTCATCTTAATAAACGATTGAATCACTGTTCCATTTGGAGTTTCTGATTTATATTAAAACAATCGAGCATTCAGTTACTGACACAGAGAGATAAAAACTCAGTTTTGTATTAAAACTGCGGCATATTTATCATCAGCAACTATGGCAACAGGCAATGAGTGGTATGGCGAAAAACCCTCTATTAATAAAATTGCCTCTGCATTTAATAGATTGAGTTTATATGTACTTTAAACAACCTACGTTTATAGTGTATTATATAATGCCCAAGGCTGTAACCACCGCTATATTTTGCCGTGTAATATCTAGACACTGGAGTGCGAGAGCAAGTTATCGATACTCCCGAGAGCATTGCTATACGAACCATTTCAAGCCATTTGTAGAACCCCTCCAACTCAGGAACGAATAAACATATTGAATTTGTATATGCCACCACAGTCATAAGGTGTAAAAATAAATAGCCGGCAAAAAACTCTCCAAGTACAAATTGAAATGGTTGAACTACACACTTAATTCCGATTTGTTTTATTTTTGAGTGTTAAAAACTTTCCTTTACATTAAATTTAAGTTTTTGATTTATCCTGTTATCATAAAAAGAACCATATAAGTCCTAAACTTGAAGAATTCTGGAGTGGATCTATTTATACATATATTGTGATACATATTCGCGGCAATAATGTTATGATATCCAATGACATCGTTTCGAGCAAAGTCAAGGATAGTGATACGTTCGCTTAATTCAATTTCCACAGTCTCGGTGTTAAATGTTCTAAGGTCTCAGTGGATAAAGGGGAGTCGTAAAAGTGTAACCCAATAATCTTTAAAGTTGCGAGGCATGTCGCTTACGCTTGGGACAAGTTACAACCGACTTATATGTTTTAAATATATATTATCGGATATTTTTTGATCTTCCTATTAACATAACATTACGCCTATATTACCCTAAATTTCAAGGCAGAGGTGTGTAGTGCACCCACTTTTCACTAGTCATGTTTAGGTCCACGTAATCGGCGCTAAGTCACACACCGGGCAAATCCAGACTCCGAGCTGTTAGGAATTTTAAATTAGCAAAATCCAAGTATCCATATAAATGGGAAAGTGTGTTTGTTGGTTTGTCCTTCTTTTCCACCTCAAGGGCATGATGGATCGACGTGATTTTTAGCATAGATGTAGTGTAGAGCCTGGAGAGTGACTTGAGCAACTTTTCATCCCGGAAAAATGCACGGTTCCCGTGGAAATGTACAAAATGTTTTTTAGGTTGATTGTAACATTCCCGCTCTAATGGTAAGTCGGCCATGAATGCCTGGGGACGTGATTTTATAATAATTTCCGCTAAAATCAGCATTTAGCTCGTAACTTGAAACCGGTACAAATAACGATAAACGACTTTACTGGGCACTGGACAATTTTCCTTTTATGACACATCCGCATACAACTTGACGATATTGCTGAGATATTTTGCTGAAAATAAACCTTTGGGAACACCTATAATACTTAATATACTAGGAACATTATACTGTGATTTTGGTTAGAGAAGCTGATGAATAGATCACCACCATCAACACAACCCTTTCTATGTCCCACCGTAGGGCTCAGCTCTCTTCTCAGTATGGGATATAGAATTTGAACACTCGGGTGTGAAGTGATTTCGATGGTCTGGATGAGTCTACTCACAAACATCTAGTTAGTAGTAATCCACTAGTACTCGATAATCCAATGTTGCCGATTACGATAAAAAAACGTATTAAAAGAAATTGTAATCTGGGGTAACCAGACCTAATTACAATATAAGCAGTGACATTATTTCCACGCTCAAGCCTCGTCAGCACTGTCAGAATTCTAAACGACGGTTAGGCTATTGTAATAAAGCAGAAATTTCCTTTATAAAGTGCTGGCAACGTGCCAGTTACATAATTGCAACTTCTAGTTTAGTTGCGAGTGCTTACTTACATCACCGCTTCAACATATAGACTCAATGTTCTAGGTTAGTGCTAATTATAATTAAATATGTACTTAGATTTATTCACCATGATCACTCGCCGCAGTTTTCGGCAGGAGTCTAGTGGCCATGTTTCACTACGCTGGCCAAGTGTGAGCTGGCAGACCTTGGCAATAGCAATAAAATTAGCAGTGTCAAGAACTTATGTAAAACTGTGCATTAATGCGCCAAAAGGCAGATGGTGCAGTTTCGAACAATGCGTATTGTCAAAACAGAACTCGTGTGATTGATCACTTTGCCACACTGCAAACTACGTCGTAGATGGAAAATGGTATTTTCTTCCAATTTCATTATTAACACCGTTCGTAACATTACGATAAACTACTAGAATAAACTACCAGAAGACATGAAAGTATTATTAACTAACTTTAGACGATATTTAAATAATTGGTTAGTAATTGATTGTTTTTATTCTACATTAGATGTTTACAAATTGACATTATTATAAAGTTAAATTAAAGTCATTCTAAATCTATAACAATTAAGAGGATATCACAAGCGAACAAGTCGACACTTTTTCCATACAAACGTAGTCCCCTGTTTCCTCGTAGGATAAAGAAGTAACAGAAGAAGAAAAAAATACCATACGATTTATACGTACCTCTGCCATGACTGTACGTTTTGTTTTTTTTCATAATTTGATTAATAGAAGAGAAAAAAAATCATTTAAAATCAAAAAAATCGACTTTTTTTACATACATTTTCAAACATCAAGCAAACTGGTAATTACTAATATATCCCAAAAAAGCAAAACGTACGGGCATAGCTTAGACCCTGTTCTACATTTTAACTGAAAGAAATATTGAAATCGGTCTAGATTTCGAGGAGGAAACAGGGGATTACGAAAGGACGATTTTCTTAATTTTACGTAGGTAAAATCAGTTCGAGACTGCACTTCTCTCTATCGCACGCTAAGGGGTAAGGTTGGGCTCAGCGCGACAGCAATATTTTTGGTAAAAACCTATTCTTCAAAAGTGACGGTCGACTGAAGTTCTCTTAATCACTTTTACTTACTATTTCCAGCAATATATTATTGTATGCTGTTAATTACGTTCTAATTTACCCAAAAACGCTGCCTTAATTAGTTTGTGCCGCCCTCTACATAAAACTAAGTATAATTAATTTGTTTAGCTGTTGGAATAGTTTATAACCTAGAGTTACTAATTTGGTTTAAAGTGTAATGTGGGCGTTTAGGCGAAAGTTACAGCCTATCGCCCACCGCAGTGATTTTATACTTGAAATAACCATCAAAATCAATTTGCCCATGTTAGATCGTAGTCAAGCATTATAAACTACTTTTATAACACATTTGCTCGTAAAGGGTCTCTTATTACACCAATTTCAATATCGTAATGTATCTCATTACGCGCTTGTGCGTTATTGTATATGTTACGTTATGTAAAACGCACGGTTTATCAAGATACTCCGTCTAAAATGCAAACGGTACCTTTTTCAATCTTAGCAAGGTGTGAACCAAACAGAAAAGTGGTCTACATTTTATGAATAAAGTTAACTTTGGGAGATAAAATATAAAAAATAAACATTTAATTCTTTAATTTAATTAATTTTGACAATAAATTATCTGTAACAAAAACAAAAAAATATTAATTTACTTTATTAGTACTTTGCCTGATGCGCGTGTTAAATTGAAATCTAAATGATTTCTGAAATTATGTTTCTTTAACTAACTGTAATTTAGTATTTTACTGTAGGTGTTAAAGGAAAACTATTAAGACTGTTATTCCAGATTAATTGGTATTGTAATAATAAAATATGCAGATTTAATATTGTGATTCATTTATTAATATATTTCATCTTTTTATCTACCGCTGGTTCACAAAGTTATTGCTACCGAGAAGAACACAGCAAGAAACTCGGTAGGAACTCTTTTCAACATTAACAATTAGATAAGCTTCTTTACAACAAAATGGTTAAACAAATATACCTATTGAAACATTAATTAATTCTTTAGTTAGGTTATACACAGTCAGGTTTTAGGTTGTTCAACACAACAAACTGGATTAATCATTTCTAATATATTAATATATTCAACAATTACTGTTTCTGAAATTACACAAAGATCCAAAACAACAAAGTACATTGTACTAAATACAATTTTAATAAACCATACTTAACTTTGTCGTCGATACTGTGTGAAGTAATAACTTCACACAATTTCACAATTTAAGTACTTTAGACCTTTAGACTGAATTATGTATGTACTCAGAGGCAGCGAGACGTCCTCTTATTAACACTTTTTCAACTTGCGAATCCTCTGCATAACCATGGGCAGCCTTTATATACCCTCTTTTTGCCACGCCTCTTCATATAGCCTCACTTCCGTGTACCATTTCCTATTTATAATGGATTGCTTTCACACAATCCTACAATATCAGAAACGCTTTAAACTACATTTTAATACTATTAAATGTTATTTTATATAATATAATGTACTTATATTATAGTTTTTTAAACATAAATGCTGCTACTCAATTCAATACAAGTTCTCTTATCAAAACTAAACGACCAGATCATAAGAAAACAGTTCTCAACTATTTTATTAAAAACAGTTTGAATTTAATTTGACTATAATAACATATGATTGTGATTGTAAGCAATATTATGTATTTATATTACTTACAACGTTCCAAACACAATCCACTACTCAAATCAATACAATTTTCAGTAAATAAATATAACATAAATAATGAACCATTTTATAATAAATACACAGGTTTAAATTAATCTTAGATATTGACATCTGACCTTATGTAATACCAACATTACATATAATATCATTACATTAACAATCTCATACTTGAATATCAACTACCAACATCAATACATGTTCTTTTAAATCAATGTAACGATAAAGAAATAAGTTAAATGATTACTAAAATCTCAGATGAATAAAAAAAGGTAGATGCCGCACTTCTAATAAGAAACTGTAACCATTTTTAAAACTATGTGTGAGTTAGCGAAGTGTTGCCACTTTTTTTAAAAGTCCCTGATAATTACTTAGGTGGGGTAAATATTACCTCATCATAACATAAAAATTTAATTTAATTTAATTTTAGTTTTAATCTAGAATCCTTTATGCTGTATAAGTTTTTAAAATTTTTGGCGCTTAGAACTCAGTGTCATCTTTATTGTATTCATTTTAGAAATATGATGCAGTCTTATCAAATATTTTTCAATAACTAATCGTATTAAATTTACTTTATGCCCATGGCCAGCATAATCGTGGTAATTTTCTAAGTTATTAAAAGTTCTATTGTTACCTGTAAAAGAACCTAAAATTTGCGTGACTATATAGGTATGCTGACTTTCCCTCACCAAATTTATATTCTCTATAGATATTTTCTTAATATTACCAGGCCTGTCCCACTCCACGTGTAGGTATCAAAAATGTAACAACGCACAGCGACCTGTTAGAGCAGACTAGTCTGGCCTCACGCGCCAGGGCTGTGTGACGTAGGTACGCGTAAGGTTTGTTCCGTTTTACCTTGACTATATAGGTACTTCATTTGTTCGTTGCATTGTATAAAACATGGAGAAAAAGAAGGCAAGAAGATACTGTGCAGTGTTTAATTGTCATAACAAAGATAGCGATCCGAATTTGACTTTTTTTCGGCTTCCTAAGGACGCTGAGAGGTAAGATTTTAAAAACTGTTATGATTATTATGAAATTATCATATACCTACTTTACTTTACCCATAATGGTTAGAGAAATAAGTATGTATTGAGTAGGTTACCTACTCTATAGTTAGGTAGGTATAAATAAAGTAAAAAAGTAACAGCCTATAAATGTCCCACTGCAAGGCAAAGGCCTCCATCATTGAAATCAAGTCATTTGCCAAATGCGGGTTGGTGATCACAAACCCGAACTATGTTCGAAAAAATCTAGAACACATTTTGCTCGACCCGGGAATCGAATCCGAGACCCTTAGACCACGTACCTAAACCACTCGACCGACGGGGCGTTATGTATAAATATTTCATTAATTATTTAGTACGAAGTCAGTCACTCCCTATAAAACTAAAAGATTGTTTTAGCTAAGTACCTTGGTACCTTGGTGGTAGGTACTTAGCTTACATACAATCGTACAACACGTTACGCGTCTAGCATTTAGGCTGATGACCAAGACTTATGACGAAACGACGAAGTGTCTACCTAGAACATTCATTAAATATCAGAGACTTTTTATGTTTCGTTTGTCGTACATATACCAATGTATTAGAATTAAAGCACTATTAACACCTACCTGACGTTTTTATTTTGAAAGTCATTTGTTCTCTAGAGTACATACTACAAAAATGGTAATTCAACATTTAGATTCATTTATTTTTTAAAAGAAGACAGCCCCGTTTTTGCCAGAAAAAGTAAGAGTTACGCGCTAGAAAGAGACGCAACCTGTAGGTAACTTTATGCGTAGGTTATTAAGCGCTGCGCGATCTGAATTGAACTTAATCGTATCGTAGCTAGAGTCTATATTTCTTTAAATGACTTTTCGAAGTGGGCCTTCTGTACTTGTACTATTATTCTGTGATATTACTTCGCAAGTTGCGCATATATCGAAAACATCTTGGTTCATCTCGGCTCATTTTTAAAGCAGCTCATTTTTAAAGCAGCACCCATTCATCTCTTACAATAATATCCTTTGGAAATCTAAAACCATAATATTTGATAGTAAAAAAAATATTTAGGTACATAAGAATTTAAACACGCGAGTTAAAATATAAATGTATATTTATATTATATCTTGACTTCAATTAGATATAACATACAAAAACAATAATTACGTGCAATCTACATAATTTCTCCACGACTTACCCAAATTTAGGCAATTCGAATTAAGGGAACTTGGCAACACTCTCCCGTTACGTCACCTCCCGACATTGACCCGAACAACCTCAAATTAAGTAGTGTTAACATTAAAAAATATAGTTTTGCTTGTACTTACGTGTCAAACGATATTCCTTGACACTTATTGTTGCGTTTAGTGTTGTTTTTGCACCATTTAAATACACAGGACGGCATTTTGTAGGCAAAGTTATTGTACGGCGCTCCGGGAGGTACTGACGAAAATGAGCCTAGTTTAATGCATCTGTGTGCGTGATCGCGTGTGTTTACTTTAAGGAGCCGAGTTTTTTGGCTTCACCTGTAACTAAGGCCGCGCTTTATCTACCTTTTTTTATTCATCTGAGACTAAAATATGGAATTATCTCTCAATTTACTTTAAAATTATTAGCATCTCACACGCGCGCATCGCTAATTTGTGAACAAGTAAAAATTATTCCGCGCGCTTTTTCTTTTCGCTGTCTTGTTTTTATTTGAAAATTTCGTCAAGTAATGATGAATTTATTTATTTATTTCCTCGCAAATATGTTATAAAACGTCGTATGACATACGTGCGCTTTGATAATTATAGCCTCTGCTTTCTTCATAGCAACATCGCCTCGGCTGTAATTTTCAACTTACCGCACTTGTATCTTAATCTACTAAAACATCGCACCTTGATTATATCCCTTTTGGCCTTGCCTTTAGCATGGTAAGGTACTATGAACGAGCACGCTTAACTACTTATTTTGTTTGCAGGAGCGATTTGTATAGAACAAACTATGAGTGGAAGCCCCGGATATACCTTTGTGTATTGTTTCTCTTAGCGCCGGTCTGAAATGACGTATTCTTCTGACAATAGAAGTAGGAACAATACTTAATACTTAGGTACTATTAAAGACGAGGCTTACCGGTTTGTCGGATGAACAAAACCTAGAAATACTCTATGTGAAATTGGTTTATTTACATGCAATTCAGATACTCAACATTTCTGTTTCCAGTGGATCTACGTTTAAATTTCGACGCTCAACGGTGTTTTAAAACTGTTGGCAATTTATTTTATGCATGTTGTCGAATAAAGTGAGCCGTCGGTTACGGTTATATGGAAGTGCAAATTGGAATTTGTGCGTTGAAAGAAGCCAATTTTTGGGTACCTCCTGGAAAATAAAAATAAAGTACCTACAAAGTAATAAAATGAACAAATTAGGTATTATACACACAAGGTTATATTTAATTTAGCATTACATTACATTAATAAGATACAATCGCTGGTTATCTTATTAATGTTCAAGTCATTGGAGACTAATAAGAATTTCATCTGTTTTACCCTTAGAATACAGAACTAAAGTGATATCTAATGATTTTATACAGGTAAAATGGATGGTGTCATCCCTTTCCGTTATATTATATGTTATATGACCTAATACCTTTTATGTCATACTAGTGGACGCCCGCAGCTTCGCTCGCGTGGAATTAGACATTCACTAACTTCAAAAACGGCATAGTTTCATACTAACTTTGCACCCCCGTTTTACCCCCCTAGGGGGTGAATTTTCAAAAATCCTTTCTTAGTGCTACCCTACGTTATAAAAGGAACCCCTGTGCAAAATTTCAAGTTTCTAACCCTTATAGTTTAGGTCCTGCGTTGATATGTCAGTCAGTCAGTCAGTCAGTCAGTCAGTCAGTCAGTCACCTTATCCTTTTATATATATAGATGACCTTTAGTTAGAATATTACAAAGAACTCTCATGCATGTACTTCGCTGTACTTTCCTTTACCCTTTTACATAACTTAGTCTTATCATTTCATTTGTCAAGTGTCATTTGTGAAAAGTCTTCTTCTTGTATTTAAGCTCTTTAGAGTGTGAGGATGAGGATACTTACCATTTAGTAGAAACCTTGGTGTCCAAATGCATGTATATTAGTCATTATCTCCATTAGCTTAGGCGTCAAAGGTCAAATGCCAAACAGAAACCCGATCACTTCAATCACTCGACGTTTCCTGTATATTTCTGCGTCAAAGCTACATCGCTGCGACCCTGGAGGGCTTGAGAGACTCCACGTTTTTGGGAACAATGGGCTTGGAACAATTACGTTTGTGTGTTCCAACCGACGTTCTAATGTGATATCGCGCTGATGGAAAACCGTTGTGCCTGTCTGGACTGGAAACGAATCTGTTTAGTGCAATTCCGAATTTAAATTACCTATATTCATCAGCACAGCCTGTTATTAGCCCCTTGAGTATGGGACTAACATCAGTTTGAAAAGGTTTGGGCTATGGACGCTACAATCGACGCGAGCAATTGGGCTATGGACGCTACAACTTACATTCTAACATGCAGGAACTAGTTTTACGGTTTTTTTTCTTTATAGAAACGGAGATACACGTATAGATTTTTTTTAATTTGTCCAGGAGAACCTCTTTACTTTTCGGAATGAATAGTAAAGATCTATCTCAGGGATTTAGTACCTACATGTTTCAGTGAAATCAGTTTTGTCGTTTTTTAATTCCATCGCGCACAAGGATACGAATAAATAAAATAGGGACAGACAAACAAGTAAGTTGAAAAAAATATTTTCGGAATCGATTATTATCTGTATCGATTATTTATCAGCCCTTGTTATTTTTTAATTAACTGTAATCAAAATCCGTTGCTTGCTTAGAAGATCCTAAATGAGTAGGTAACTGACAGACAAAAACAGCGACTTTACTTTATGCTATTTAGAGATGTGTATCTGTGTGTTTGTGATATGAGGTTGAATACCTAACCAAGTCGGCTATCACAGCTCCGTATTTACGCAACTCAAACAATAAAACAACAAAGTCCAACAACAACAGGCTTTCGTCGCCGAAGGGTAACGAGAAAGTCCCTACGTATCTGAATAAAGTCTCTTATCAACGACCTTGACGATCACAGGCGAATAGTAACTTGTGTGTAACAGACAAGTTGATTTACAATTAAGTAGGTAAATAGGAGCTTTGTCACGTCTGAGTCTGGGTCTACCTACAGGCGCGGCGGATGCCGTTTCTCATCGGGCACATTAAATAAATAAATAAATAAATAAATAAATAAATAAATGACTTACGTAATTTTTAAGCCCTATTTTTGAACCTCACTAATATACCTACGTAAATCTATTTTTGAAATTCACGAGGGTGCCCTTTGGAATTAGACCCACTCGAATTCTAATTTGGACTGGCGGTAAAATGTATGTTGCTGCGACCTATAGACGTCCCGCTGCTGGGCACGGGTCTCCCCCACAGACTATGCTGCGGGAGGTCTAGAGCATACTCCAACACGCTGCTCCAATGCGGATTGGTGGAGGGGTTAGTGGCCAACCCAGTGTTGAATGTTCTCAAGCCACCCGAAGGTCTTCGACAAGGCTTAACGACTGTTTCCACCATTGAAAACAACCTTTGTGGTTTATGTTGTATATGGTGTCTCTATTCTTCGTATGCAGAATTAATAAGTTCGTAACAGTTAACTCGTAACGAAATTCGTATGAGATAATGTAATGTTGTATGTATTACAAATAAAATAATTAAGTCATATTTATGAAGTATCAAAAATTTGGGCCCAAACTTTTACCATATTATATTTGCGCAGCGTGATAGATAACGATTCAGAAGGCAACAAAATGCTAGAGGACTGAAACTGTGGTTTATTTTTAGTAACCCTGCTCTGCTCTACGAAATTCTCTCTAGCTCATATTTTGGCTACAAGCTTTCTCCAATGGAAATTTCCATTTTTGAATTAATTCAGCTACGTTCGTTAATTTACTTGTATGAATCTATAATAACAATGGATTATTCTATAATAATTCAGAAAGTTCGCCAGTATGGCCGAATGATGGTTTGTCCGCGTCCAAATTAATAAACATTTTTTGTATGGTGTGGAATCGTGGGCGAGAATTTTTTGATAATACACAAATTTTTCGGTCTCTTCTATTTATTTACGGGGGGACTACCTAACATAATACAAGCCGCAATCTTTCGACTTCAGAAAAATTAAACGACTTTAGATGACGACTATAGCGTGAAACGTAACTAAAAACGACGTTGAATATGTTAAACTGTAGGTACTGCATCCTAAACTTTGTTGATGCGTTTGGTGACACTAGAATGAATCACGCTGTATATACACTATACGCAGACAGTAATGCTGACGTGGTTTGTAAGCACCGCACTAGCGTTGACATAAAACTTGGCGTCTCTATAACTACCTACAATGAAATGTATGGAAAATCTGTGTATGAAATGTAAAACAATGCTTACCTTCTACCGATTATGTTACTCTGTAACTGTAATGGGCACAAAAGTAAAAGCTGGTCGAAAGTAACAAAAGCTATGTAGATCGGATTGCTACTCGCTACTGTCAGAAATAGTCAGCGATCACCCCGCTTGCATTTATCGTCGTCGCATACGCACTACGCCCTTATTGAAGAGAATGCAAAGTGATTTAAATAACAAAAGTGATTTTTTACACTTCTTCATGTAGTGGTTACATACTCGTAGTAATAAAATGATAGGTACATGACTTTTTACACAGCAAACCTCGATTAACTTGTTTACAAAGTATTCTTATTGTGTAGCACGTTCGATTTTTGTTTAGGCATTCGTATATAATCAAAAAAGTGGTTGGGTACAAAAGTAACTTCAGTAACCTTAACCACAACATAATAAGTAAGTCACACTTGCATTGCATTTGATGTAATAATCTATTAAATTGTTTTAGAAATAAATAGTAGGGAAATTTAAGTTTGAATTCATATTGAAATTTTTAAATTCATTTTACAAATGTCACAATTTAACTATTCTACAACATGCGAAACAGCAGCCGCCATGATTTTACGTCATCCCAGTAAGCAGAGAAATGTCAGTATCAATGATACCTATTCACAAAAATACTGCTGAGATTTTTTAAACAATAGTTTTGGGTTGGATCTTGATTGGTCTTGCAAGTTTTAACCAAGTGTTTCACATAGTTGTATCAGTTGGCATTTGAATCCACAACTTATCCGGTGTTCTACACCACTAGTATTCTATTGATATTCTTTTACTCAGGAACAACACACCAGCGATAAGAATTATAACTCATTTTAAATTGTAAACAATTTACTCTCGCAAAACAGCGTCGTTGTTTACTATCGATATGATGTAAACAACATGGGAGTCTTGCGTTTTTTACATTTTAAAAGCGGAAATTTAAAACGTAAAATTTAAAGGAATTTTAATGGCATTTATCGAATGAACCATTTATCATTAATCGAATGAATCAAAGTTTTGTAATTACTCTGATTCATTCTTATCATCTTAGGATCAAATCAAATCTAGACACAAAAGTGTGTATATAATTTTTCTCTTTATTATCAATCTGAACATAAAACTTAATCTCATAAAAGTTTTAGTAAGTACTAGTGGACGCCCGCAGCTTCGCTCGCGTGGAATTAGACATTCACTAACTTCAAAAACGGCCAACTTTTATACTAACATAACGGGGGTGCCGTTTTACCATCTTAGGGTGTGAATTTTCAAAAATCCTTTCTTAGTGCTCCCCGACCTTATAAAAGGAACCCCTGTGCAAAATTTCAAGTTTCTAACCCTTATAGTTTAGGCCCTACGTTGATATGTCAGTCAGGCTGTCAGTTAGCTTCTCCATTTATATAGATATGAGATTGGCAAATTTATTTTATTAGACTAAATAACTAATTAATTAAACTTACTAAAAAATTTTATCAATCAGTTGATAGGTTTTTATTTTCACATGAGGACTGTATAGAATCCGTGCAAACCTTATTGAAGTCATAACTCCTTTTTTTTACCATTTCTAGGGCGAAAATTAGTAAATGCTGAATTTGTTTTGGAGAAAATAATATCTTCTTCTAGTTATAATCAAATACGATACGAAAATACAAACGATTATTCCAAACGCGCGTTTTGTAAAATTGAAAATATTAACATTATTTCGTGTTTTTTTTCTTTTATTTACATTATACAAAAAAACTGGTAAATACGTATTCTTTTAATTTTTGTAAGGAATGTTTGTTGCAAATTTGAAATGAAATGGTTGAGATTTAAAAAAAAATCCATACAAACTTTCGAACTATATCCCATGGGAACCACTTTATTTTCTGAGGATAAAAATAGCCTATATGTTAACCAGGACTATGAGTAATAACTTTACAAAGTTACATCCTAATCCATCCACGGGTTTTCTTGTGATGCCCGGACAGACAGACAGACAGACAGACAGACAATATTTTCAAAAATTACATTTCTGAGTTCTAAAGCGTTATTATAATGCCCCTGAATTGAAATTTTGAAAAAAAAATCAATGTACAGAAAAAGTTGCTCTTCAGATTTATTATAGTATAGATAGATTATTAGAGAGAATTAATCATGACGAGGGGTCAAAATAATAATTAAAATTGTTTTGTTTTGTTTCTACATCAGTTATTCAAATGTAGTTTATTTTGTTTTATTTCTATTGTTTATCGGCGAAAGACGTAAGAAGTGAAGCTGTATGCTTCAGGTCTTCTTAGTTGTGAGAAGAGACTCCTATCCAGCAGTAGGACACTACTTAAAAGGCTGCAGGCCGTGTCCACTTACACCGTGTTAGGTGTTTCCACCTAACTGTAGTTATGCAAATGCAATAGATATCATTAGGGTAGTCAATGTCTAGATTATGCATATAAGATGGAAAACTATCCTTCTAACTTGTGTTTGACTTTGATTCGTTGTAGCGCATTTGCCAATGAACCTAAATAATCCCAACACACTCCACTTTATATTTGTCACTTCCAGGTTTATCCACTTTACGGCACTGCCAGCGCTGACACGCTCCGCTAGCACGTAGCCGCACCAGCGCTGACGTTACGCCTCGTAACCCTACACTCTGACTGAATCGTAAATATACGCTGACATTGCACCGTAGATACTAGATTCAACGCTTTGTTGGTGTATTTGTCAGTGAAATATGAAAGAACCAGCAGATGATATTACATTACAGCTAGCTATATATCGGCTTTACAGATATCTGGCATGATTGTTCTTGTTTATTCGATGTCTACTTTAGACTATGAAGGTATGCATTTCTTTATGTGAGTGTCTTTAAGTTCTGGAAGTGAGTGTATCACCGTGTACCTAATAAAAGTTGTTTTATTTGTTAATTTTCAGAAAGTGTGGTGTGAAACTAACCAACAGTTACTTACTGGAATATTATTTACATCAACTAACTCGACTATCTATCACTAACAGTGCCTGTCCCAGTGCTTATACCCACTAAAGATTTTATAAACTATTGTTTTTATAAAATACCTCTGCTAACAGGACTAACCATTCTAGTCCCTATTTGAGTCTTGTAGAAAGTCAGTCACAGTTGTCATGGACGACAGTGGACGGGTGGTGCTGCAAACTCGTTTGCATTTTCATATCCATTACAAAATTTACTCAGAGGATTAGTTTTCGAGTCCTTCAAGAGAACCACTTATTTGTTTACGACCGCTCGCAGTTAAGCAGTAATTAGGTGCGTGAGAGTACAATAGTATTTGTATACCTGCTTCGTTAAATTGTATCCACAGAAAATTCACGAGGGCGTAGGCAGTTTCTTATAGAGTAATAAAGTACTGAAGCTTCAACGGAGGAAAGCTCCTTACTTCCAAATACCCTCCTACTAGTTTTTAGTGATTAAATATATTAATAGATAATTAGACATTGTTAGGCATTTTAGATACGTAAGACATATTTTGCAGATAGCTAAATTGGGCTGGGAAAACATCGGACTCAGAAGGTAATATATATGCCTAAGTGTTTTTCCATTTTGTTTTTGAAGACGTGTGATGCACAGCAGCATTTATTCAGCATTTCTTGCGTATTGTGTATTGTGTAAAATCGTTTCTTGTGGGTCAGACAACCGCAACCCGCAGAACCCGCACATTACACAGAAATTTATAAGAGATACCAAGCTCTCTAACAACGTACATTTGTATTTATTCTCATAGGGTTGATACTAATAAAATTGTCCTAGAAAAAAAAACAGTTAAACCTACTTAATATAAATATATTGGTGAAAAATATTTGGCACACACTAAAAGACAAAAATCTACATAATATAAAAGGAGAAGCTGACTGACTGATTGACTGACTGACTGACTGACTGACATATCAACGCAGGGCCTAAACTATAAGGGTTAGAAACTTGAAATTTTGCACAAGGGTTCCTTTTATAACGTAGGGGAGCACTAAGAAAGGATTTTGGAATATTCATCCTCTAAGGGGGTAAAACGGGGGTGCAAAGTTAGTATGAAACTTTGCCGTTTTTGAAGTCAAGTGGGCAACCTAAACGCGGACAGACGTCGTTAATGGGTCTAATTCTACGCGAGCGAAGCTGTGGGCGTTCACTAGTTAAAGATAAATTTACTTTATCAGAGTACAAAATCAGTACAGTTTTACTTACTTACTTACTTAGTACTTTTGACCTGGAGTGTATTCTATGACTGTTTTATGTTAATTACTGTTATCACAAAACAGTTAGGTACATACATCCAACAGTATTTTTAGAATTATAAGATAAAACCTTACAAGAAAATATGGTGTCAATATATCTTATCCTTGTGAAATATATTTCTTTGAAGTGTAATAAATGTTTTATAGCGCCTCCCACCTCTCAGAATCCAATGACGGCCCGGAAACACAGTTTTTATGTTCTTTTGGTATAATGGCTCGAAATGGTAGTAGGTGGGTGTGTAGAAGTAACGTTGGTATGTGACAAATTGATGATGTGAAAATAACACTTAAAATTAAGTAAGCACTTGTAATACAATACTGATTACATATTTTTGGTCACGGATTACACAATTAAAGGCTTATGCGCGTGTCGTTAGGGAGAACCTATACCTACTTTTGCCTAAGGAGAAAGGATTTAAGACCAGTATAAACATTTACATTGTAGCGTCCATAGCCATAGCCATAGCATAGCCTATAGCCAAAGGCTTGCCTCGATTCAATGTGATCGAAAGTGTTAAGCAACGACGGGCGCGGTCGGTTTGTGGATGGGTGACCGCTAGTGGCAAAATTTGATGGGCGCTACCGTGCTTCGGAGGGCACGTAAAGCCGTCGGTCCCGGTTGTTTTCAATGCTGGAAACAGTCGTTAAGCCTTGTCGAAGACCTTCGGGTGGCTTGAGAACATTCGACACTGGGTTGGCCACTAACCCCTCCACCAATCCGCATTGGAGCAGCGTGGTGGAGTATGCTCTAGACCTCCCGCAGAAGTGTCTGTGGGGGAGACCCGTGCCCAGCAGTGGGACGTCTATGGGTCGCAGCGATAAACATTTATAGCCGTAAATTCGATTTGTTTTTGATGATGACGATATTTCGAGAATTTCTAGTTACATTCCTATATACTGAAAAAATATTGAAATACATTTTTTATTACAACACAGTACCTATCCGAATAAAATCTCGATCTTATATGTTAATCCAGGGTGTCGGCTACCTCCGTGCGAAATTTTATCAAAATTGGTCTAGACGTTTGAGCGTGAAGAAGTAACAAACAAACAAACACGCACACAAACTTTTGCCTTTATAATATTATGTGATTAGTAATTTTAGCAAGTAAGTTAGGAGTAAATAAGATTTTTTATTCCAAACCATTCATTTTTATGATCAAAACAATATATCCTTTACTGCACGCCAAAATAATGCATTAAGTAAGTAATGTAATGTTAACTCAGCTAAACTCAACTAATGGCCGGTTTCTGAAGTCTTCAGTTATATTATCAACAGCTATTGAATCAATAAAGTTAAACGTAAGTTATATGTCGGATAACTGTCACTGGGTTTCTGAACACGCGAAGAGCCTTCCATTAACTATGAATCCGATAACGAGTACCTTAAACTGCCACTAGATGGGTCTCTTCAAAAGATCAAGTTTAAAATAGATATTCATTGTAGTTTGTACCCTAGGAATAGTCTTATTTGTAAGAAATATTTTTTCCATAGTCAATAAGTAGTAACACCTTGTTTTATTTACCAAATATTGTAATTTGGTATTTATTAGCATCTGTGCATCATAGTCAAATGTGAACAATATCTACAATTCAAATGTTTATAACCGAAATTGTCAGTCACTTTTGACAAAGTCAAAAGTCAAAGTAAAATAATTTATTTCGATATTTCGATGTCCATATATAGAACTCGTATTGATCTATTGTTTTGTCCTACGAATAACTGTAAAATGTTTCACCGGGATTTCTAGACTAAAATTCAATACTATATAACACGTACTTAGGCAATAATACCTTAAAAGTTTTTGTAATTTGTCATAAAAACGTCAAATAAAGTTAACGAACCGGTAAACGGCCATATTTCGTCAGTTAAGTTAATCTAAGTATAAACGGAGTTTATCTTACATTGGGTTGTTCAGAAACACAATTTGAAAAGTTATCGAACCGATAGCGCTAATGAATAGATAAACTGCCGTCAAATGGACCTCAGAAACCGGGCATAAAACAGCTTCATGTTAACCGCCAGCAGATACGCTCTATCTCAATTACGGAGCAACCAAAACACTATTACTTTTGTCAGTAGCGAGCATTAAACTGCACCCAGTTCCGTGTGACTGCTTCTTACCAGTCCGTAAGTACGTACCTCCTGCTTTACTACAGGACGAGTAACGATCTGGAAGTTTTCTGTGCATTTCTGAGAAATTTGTTTGTTATATACAGCATCTGACTTATATTACTTCTTCAATGTACCAAGTGTAAGTCGTGTAGTTGTGGTTAAATGCAAAAGTTTGGATTCCAGTAAATTAACTAGCACGTGTAGATTTATCAAAGGTCTTTTTTTGTCTAGTAAATTACGATTAGTGCGTTAAGAGGCGACCATATTAGTCCTCAAGAGAAGCAACGTCTATGACTGACATAGAACAAGACTAAAAATTAATAACTGGACTATTACTAACCCAAACTAACAGATCTAATTATCACTAACAGTCCTTCCCCGGTACTCATACCCACTAACGAACTGACCAACTAGTTCCTATTAACTCACTGCTAGCTGAACTATCCATCCCAGTCCCTATTTGAGTCTTATTCAAAATCAGTCACAGTTGTCATGGGCGGCAACTGATTGCTGGTGATTCCAGGTTAGGTTCGCAGGAATGAATTTCGAAGGACAGAATTTGATCGGTAGTGTCCATGAGGTGGGTGGCAACCATTGATATATATGTAACTCAGTGGTGGCAACTAAGTGTGAACGAAACTATTGTTATGTCTAATTCCACGCGAGTGTTCATTGCCCTGTAGCGCCAGTGTTTGTGTATGGATTTTCATGATTCATTTTTTATTAGAAAGACCACAGACGTTCTCCATAAATAAGAGTAGTAAAAATGCATAATAAGGGTAGAAGACTAAGTGTTCTTCGTGTTTATTGCGCATTATCTGTTTTTGTGTATGTTTTTGATTATCCTTTTTTATTTGAATGGTTAAGACCATGACTCTGTGATAAGTCACAGTGTAGATCTTTTATACATTTCATTAAATATTTGAACCCTTAAAGTTATAAAATTCAGAATAAAGGCAAATTTTGTGTAGGTATTTATATTTATCTCTCTACAGCAGAATGAAAGAGGGGTGCGGGGGCGTGATGGCTAAAATAAAAAACGAACACTCAAAAGTAACAAACAAAATAACGATATTTAAATATCTTTTAAGTTTTGATGTCAGATTTTTGATATTTAAATATTGTATTTGTATACAAAAATACATAAACCACAATAGAGTAAAAAGACTGCAAACTTATTAAAAAATGGTTATAACGCCATCTATCGTAGAACGCCAGAACCACTTAAACCGCTACCGTAGCTGCACCTAGGTGTAACTCACAAATTGCTCACCTACGCATCCTCTGATCTATTATAAGTAACTGGTTTCTACTTACCATTGCATTTTTATATTCTTCGAGTTATGTCGGTTACATTTGCTCGTCTACGGATTTCATCATTAAGAATCCACTCACGTAGCGAAATATAATAGATAAATCATTGCTCTTGCCATAGCGTGCTGATCGACTTTAAGCTTGTGAATGAGGCCGAAAATAAAGGACGTATATATAATTTTTAGTGAAAGATAATTTCATATAAACCTGAAATAAATAATTTTTAATCTGGAAGGTTCATGAGTGATGGAAGTGAAAGTTCAATTGTGGACACCAATAGCAAAATCTAATTTCGCAAAAGCACACAACGTACAAAACTCATAGGTGTGCGTGCCGCTTGGATTTGAACCTACAGCATCACGACTGATAGGCGAGTTCAATGGCCACTGGGCTGTCACTGTCACTGCTATTGCTATGTCTAATAATAGTCTCAGTTATTACGGCATCTAGTTAGTTAAGGGTGGATTTCCCAACGGAAACATTTTACAATACGGTACTATAAAGATTTTATATTTTTTTCGAGGTGGATGAGGCAATAAACATTTTTTAAATTAAGATTACAGTAAATAAGGAATAATAATGGTCAAGCCCCGTATTTATTATTTCGGTAGCTGTCCGCACTACACTATTATTTTTATCTTAATCGTCAATGGTGAGTATTGTTAGTAATAAACTATTTTAAAATGATTTCTTAGATGGATATTAATTTGGAATAATCTATCTTATTATATATATAAAAATGTTATGTTGGTTTGTGTACGCTTCAAAAACTCAAAAAGTTCTGCACCGATCGAGCTGAAATTTTAGCATGATATATAATCCACATCAAGGATTGTTTTTATCTAATTTTTGCATCAGTCACATATCCGCGAAAAATATTGTATATCCACAAGTATTGCAAAATTAAACTTATATGACATGTATTCTTTGTTTTGTTTCTCATTTCGCAACCATTCAATCACAATATGCCACAGAGAATCGTGGCAGGGTACAGCTAGTACATAAATATAATACTACTTTTAATTTTTCCAGAATATATGGTAAATATGGAACATATGAAAATGCCCGGACTGAGAATCACATTTTTTAGTTCTATCTCGTTATAATTATGAAGCAAAATTTTGAAAAAAAAAATTAATAGAAAAAGTGCCTTTTATGTTTTATTATTATGTAGACTGAAAACTTAAACATTTATTATTTACTAGTATTCCCCGCCCACGTCAAATCATTTTACGCGCAGAATTACCTCTACCATCAAGGGATATCTTAACATACATAAGTATAGCCTCTATCAGCGGCAAGCTACTCCAAAAGCCTATGTCATTCTCGAGGCCGTATGCAAAAAAATACATTAATCCATAGTCCTCCGCTAAGGAGGAGAAGAAAGGAAAGACAAACCAACACTCACTCTTTCCCATGTACTCGTATATATGTATATTAGTTAGATAATAATATTGTTGTTTAACAACACCAGGAACTACAATAAACCTCAGATAAATTTTAATAAACTTATAAATAAAAAGGTCCACCCAAATGATAGGAAAAAACGAAATTGTTGAAATTCACCCTTAAAACAAACATCACGGCAGAGCTCTCGTAGCGCAAGCGTAGCGTGCGAGCTACGAACACAGGCTACGAGCTAAGCATTGGCAAATTGTAGTACCTACCTATAATATTGACATGCTACGATTGCTACGAATAATCGAATCCCGTACCGTAACCGATGTAGGTACCTGGATGGATTCAGAATACGAATGTACTTACTTACTTTTTTTAGGAAATTTAGTACGAGGCTTGCCTGAAAAGATGGCGTAAAAACATTTGAAATGTAATTTAAATATCTATTCTATCTATATTATCAATTTTTTTTTTATTTTAAAACTAATTAAGATGTAGGGTGGCAAATGATACCTTACCTTGAAATTTAATTTCTTAAACGCGTATAAAATAGAAACGTTGGTGCGTGTCACTAGGATTTGAGGGTTCAAAGGCCCTCTCAAGAGAGAGACAACGATATCTAGCCACTGGGCTGTCATGGCTTCATTCATGTCGCCATGTCACAAATGTCATTCACGCAGTTATCACGCTTCTTATCAACAAGTACTTGACTAAGACCCTGCAAGTGGGCTCAGTACATTCTAAGAAGAGGCCTTTCTACAAAAAGCCTCACGTGAGACGCGCTGTAGTAACGCCTCCAGATTAGTTAATTGCGATGCTTAAGTGACTTTTATTATTATTAGCCTTACAGCTTGTGGTTATAGGTATAGGTTTATTTATTTATTTATCAGATAATTAATTTAGTCCGATAAAGAGTATTGAAAGCTTATTATACTGCTTAGATGGAAGAATAAAAGCTTCTTTGTTCCTAAAGCGCACAAAACCAATTCAATTATTGCTAATGCCTAGTACGAGTATACCTACTCATAGTTATTATTTATGCCTAGGATTAACGCAATAGATAAGACCAAGTCGTATAATTTCCAGACATCGGACTCAACACAGTATATAATGTTTCACGAAAACAAAAATTCTACCGTATTTTACGTCTAAGTACCTACATTTAGAAAATAGAAAATTAGTATCAAACCGACACTCCACTATTACTTTGTACAAATGTGGAACCAGATAGGATACTGACAGTTTCCTCTCTAATTCAATATGAGAACCATTAGTGTATTAGCTACACTTTAAAACAATTGAAATGACAGCTTGCAGCTTACTAGTATACTGGCCAAAGAAGTTCGGCTACAGCAGGCTACAGGTTATCAGGCACACATTATCTTATAACATTTTTAAGAAGCCATTCTCATTGATAATTGAGAATGTTACGTTGAATTTAAACCACTTAAGATTTGGCTTATATAGCAGCTACGATAGTTATGCTATCATATTATTATGGCTCGCTGCCACAACAACATAATTTCACACCTATAACCCGGCAAATATTTTATCTTCCATATAAATATCTGCAGAGATTCACAGAAATAGTTACTGTCCTCAGCCCTAAGTTGTTGGAGTATAATGAATGTGCACAACGTTATACATACACCCACGATTAGTCCTTACAAAGTTGTACAGCTCTAAGGCTTTAGAATAAGTTTAGTTCAACGTTAAAGTGATAGGATCGTAAACGGACGGAAATCTTCAGCGGATTTCCAAGACAAGGGTAATCACTATCCACAATACCATTTCATTCGAGCGTACAAGTCTCACATATTCGAGAACTCGTACCGATGAGCGGCTGTCTTAGATGAGAGTAGACGAGGCGCCTCGCTTGTAGATAGAGCTCCACGACTCTACGAGTATATTTCAGTTTCAGTTGTACGGCAGCGGTGGGTCGAACCGCGAGTCTGTGCCGGCCGCTACGCATTCTTAAGCTACGTAAAAACTAAATTGTTTATTTACTTTTAACTCAGGTGACTTACTCTCAAACAATGCCAACAGTGTCGTGCCTAAAAGTGATAGTGCTTTTTTGATTCGCTCCTTATTCCAAATAAAAAAGTTGCCCAACTTTTGATGGCAACCAAAAAAAAAGTAATACGCTTGCCGTCAGTGGTAAGATTGTGAATGAGTGTTAAACGCACATGTCGAATTACTTGAATAGTGGCATGTTTACAGGTTTTTACATATTCAAGCAAACCAGGGCCTGGCTTCTAGAATGTTTTAATATTTTCACCCAATGCGCATCCTACGCATGTTATTGTTGCTATGCTATGCTATCAACCACTTATTTTTACATATATTTTAACAAATTCATAATATAATTCTACGATAAAAAGTAGTTAGTAGTAAACAAACGGTTTGACAAAACAAACCAGTTGAAATTGTTTATCTTGGATTTTAGTGGGCTGCTCAGATTACAGCCTTCAAAGTTTGTCATGGTGTTTTTTCCTCGTTGGAAAAACTCTTGTTATATTTTTGTAGATATTTGAAGATGCTGACATACACATCGATCTACAAGTCAACGACCGTTTTGTTGTGATTAGTTCTACAAACCAGTCTCGTCTGCTACATAAAATTTTAACAAAGACAGAAGTTTTCAAGTATCGCTAGGATTTAAGTTTTATGTTCAACAAATAATCGTTACGTGAGAGAAAAGATTATAATTTGTTGTAAATAGCATTCTTCATAGAAATCCTTTGTTTTAACTTAGTTTAGTTTCCAGTTTCTTTTCTTCTTGTTATCTTGCAATAATATAAAAAAAGGTTTTCATTTAGTTTATTTATTTATTCATTATTATACCAAATAGCTTCTGGTTCAAAAGGTGGACTTAATGCTTATTATGCGCAAAGGCGGCAAAAAATTAAATTTATGCTTAAAATTATATGTTAAAATTAAATGGACGAAACTAATAAATAAGTGAAATTTTATATTCATATTATTCTGTATTTAAAATTATTATTTACATTATTATGTATTAATGCAATAAATAAAATAAATTATAAGAACTAAGAAAATTAGATCGAAAATATTATACAAAACTTTCACTAACTGAAATTAGTCGTTTAAGATCTTCCCAAAACCCTTTAAGAGTTGCGCCCTGACTTTAATTTTAAAGGCTTGTCTAAAGCCGGCTTACATCAGATCATCCGGGAGGGTGTTCCAAAGTCTGATGACTGAGATAACAAAAGAATTGGTAAAAAAACCAGACTGATGAATGGGGAAAGTTAACATGAGTGAGTTGGAAGACCGTAGATTTAGATTATAAGTAAATATAAATGTTTGCTTTAAATATACTGGAGAAGAAGATTATTATTTGAAGGAATGGGGGTGACGGCCATAAAGCCCACAAGCCACTGCGACCTAAAGAAGATGAAGAATGTTCTTATCAATGCCCTCTGCTAATCCTACTAACCCTCAGTCCCTATTTGATTCTGGTTCAGAGTGTGCCTTATTATGAGCGGCAAATAGGAGATGCTCGTTTGCCATCCAAAAAAGGAGAATAATTCCTGCTGTTGAACGATTAGAAACAATATTACCTTACCAAGTAGATAATATTTCTATTGTTATTGAAAACTAATATCTAGCTATTGCCCGCGACTTCGCCCGCGTTAAAATTAGTTTACAGCACTCGGTTACTATGTAACTTGTAGCATATCTGTTCACTCTTAGGAGTAGCAATCCATCCATCAGTCAGATACTGCTATACATATTATTTCCATTAGTAACTACACCCAGACTCTACTATTTGAATCCCACTGCTTCCCATAGTCTTCTTCAAGTCATCAGATCACCTAATCAATTGGCGGTTAGTAGGTACCTACATATTATGTCAAAAAGGTGTCAAGGCCCGTGGTGCCTATAGGCTACAGGTGCCTATAGACTATAGGTTCGCCCGAATCTTATTGTGCTGTGGTTTAGATCTATAAAAATGTACTTGTTTTCGAATTTAGTTCTGCAGCAAGTATGAAAGTTTTTGAGTACAATAACCAGACTATAACCATTCTAAGTCTCCATTTATGCATCAATCAGCCACACTGAGACAATGCTGAACAACGGCCTCTCCTATTTTGTGAATCACAACACGGTTTGTCTTTTGAAGCCAACGATTCATCCTATCGTCATCTTCAGTTTATCAGCTTTTTTTGAAAGAGTAATGCCATTTTAGAAATTAATACAAATGTTTTTCATCCTTTCTACCATCATAGTAAATGATTTTCGTCTCGTATTCACATAAATGACTAAAAAGTACTACTCAAAAAAGGGTAACAGTTTTGGGCCAAAAATCAGCCATGTTGACATTCATAATTTTGATATACATATGATGTTTCTCTCACTATTGAGACGAATCTAACGATGCCTCTAAAGCTAAAATCCATCAAGCCGTTTAGACTACAGAGCGTGCCAAAGAAATATAAACATACATACACGTCATACACTCGAAAAACATAAAACTCCTTCTGGCTCAGTCAGGTAATAACTAGGTAGCTATTATTCAGTCTGATTCATTCAGTAGTAATGACAGTAAGATAAACTCTTCTTCTATTAAATCTATTACCGTATCCTATATTCGAACACGCCAATCATTGCGGTACATTACCCTGATTTATTCTCAAACTGAGATAGCAAATAACAATTTTACGAGTATGATTCTATAGTTATTCATGACTATAAATGCCGAAACTTCCTTGTGTTCACTATATTTCATTTTAAGATGGTATGCATTGTACTCGTACATCCCGGGAGCACCAAACTTCTCTCCCGCCTAACATCTTTGGGAGATTGGAGTAGCTAAGAAACAGTGGCTGCTTGGGACCACGGACCCCATGGTCTCAAGTCAGCGAAAGCTGAGCTAGTACCGTTTGCCCATACATTAAGTTTATTAATTAAGTTTTATTTGTATTCTTTTGTACTTTTCTTAAACGTGCAGGGAAATAAATATTTTTTTATGTTTATGTTATAGGTTTTAAAACCTATACAGGGTACGCTAGGGCTATCACCATCCATAACCATGAGCTTTTTAGATAACCTAATACTTGTTTCGTCTATATTTTATAAACCACTAGATAAACGCGATTTGACTGCGTAGATTTCGGTATTTTAAAGATAGCATTAGCAGCTGCTGATTTTAGAGTTTGTAATTGGACAATACCAAGGATATCTTTTAAAAACCAATTGTAGTTTTTAAGATTAACTAGTTTTAAAATATTTTATTAGACAGGAGTGCGTCTTGAAAAAAAATATGATTTAAAAATATGATTTAAGATATATTATTATATATATTATTTTCCCAAAAGATTAACAAGATAATAACTAACAGAGAAAATACGATACAATTTTGTAATTTTTGCCAATAGTAGTAATAAATAATATACGTACATACATACATACCAAGCTACTAAAAGCGTGATAAACATAACCTGGGCTCACGCGTGGCAGCGGAGACGCAGATCTGCATCACCACGCATTTGCTCCCCACGGGGCAGTGGTATAGCGGCCCCGGACAAACATTCATTTCGCATTTGATCGCCGCGGTGTTACTTCTAACAACTTTAGCTTTATTATGTGCGAAGGCTCTTTTTTTGATAATAATTGTTAAAAATATAAATATATCGATTTTATATTTCCAATATTAATTTATCGAGATCCATCTTGGAAAATTAAACACGTTTATGTATATAGACGTCCCTCTGCTGGGCACGGGTCTCTCCCAAAGACAGCTGCGGGAGCATAAAGTATACTCCACCACGCTGCTCCAATGCGGATTGGTAACTTATATATTAAATGAAAATTATATTTGTACGTTTGGTCATACAGAATAAAATTACAAATGATTATGAAAATAAATCTCTGCGTTCATATGAGCTTCCCAAAACGTTATCCGAATTAAATTTGTACGTCTTTGAGATATAATCTCTGGTATCTTTGCTTTTTATTATTTGAGGTCTTTTCATATGTTTTGCCATGTACCTAATGGCATTGGTATCCTTACACACATTCTTAGTGAGTTACGGTAAATAATTTTTATGTTTAGCACAAATTGAATTTCGCAGTAATTTAGCGTACTAAAGGGCAAAAATTTCCATAATGTTTTGCCCTTTTAATGTTCGCTAAATCTTTGACGACAAGAGCACTTAACGGGATATAATATAGGTACTTATTTATATTCAAATAGACCCAACGAGGAGTTTAAATTTACTTATAATCATGGGGATTAAAGCCTGAGTTGAAGGCCAAAGGTTCACGATTAAAATGACAATGTGGCGAAATTCCCACACACTGCTACTCGTGAATTCGTAGAAAGTGTTTTTTTATATACTTACTGCTGATTATTTGCGATACACTTTCACCCCGCAGGCGACCTACCTCCGCTTGGGAATTCTAACATTAAAGGAACCCATAAAGTGTGCTCGACTTTTTCCTGGAAAATTTCTCATGTAAATATTTGTTTTTATGTTAGTGATATTGACTGACACGATTAGTTCTTTCGTATAGTTATTATCTTGTCATACTGTCAACTTCATCGTATTCTTGAGTTTTTTTCCATGGACTTCTTACTTTTGTGGTCTTTTGCATTAAAATGTATAAAATTGTTATACAGACTGGTACAAACAATCAATCAATCACACTGATTAATGGCACTTTATCTGCATGTAGGAATGTTAGTAAAACTAAGCCCAACTTGACGATGTAGTTACCTTGAGACAGAAATGGGTGTGGCGAACCGTTAATTGTTTTCCTACCATAAATACACACTCACTGTGTCATTTACTAAAATGTCGCTCAGTGATACTTTTGTTTAAACATATCAAAGGACTCTCTCACGTACTCGCCTATAAATATAATAGCCTAATATATAAGCCTAATATACCTGGCCCAACAAGACTCGCTTGCCTCATCTCGCTCGTCTAAGTATATTCTTTCCGCGATTGATTTATTGTTCACATAACACAATAAACTCAAAGTAAACTCTGCGAACGTGCTTCAGATGACACTTGCACGGAGCCCGAGCTTTCAATTCCATTTTGTAAATTAAACAACGCACGAGAAGTGATTTAATAACTGCCAGTGTATTCGAAATCTGGAATAATCTCGCTATTTGGTTGAAATACTTCATCAAATCGTAATTACCTCTTCAAACACTCGCGTTTGTATGAGATTGTCACTTGCTTTAAAAAAAAAGTTTGGTGCGGCGATTTCGGTCGGAACAAGATTATTATAGGCCTACCACGAAATGGATTAGTCCATGATCCACATTTGTCATATGCGAATTTTGCGGTCTAGTGGTTGTAAGCAAGACTTCTAAGCTAGAGGTCCTGGGATCGTACCCCGGATCTGGATAGTATTATTGGATTTTTCTAATTTCAAATTCCCACTAACAGCTCGGAGTCTGGATTTGTGCCCGGTGTATGGCAATAGGCTCACCACCTACTACATCAGACCTGGTGAAAAATGGAGAATACGAAGACGTTGAAGACGTTATGTTGCTTATGTAAACCCTTTCTAAACTTACTGAATGAATAGATGCATGTGTTAGATTTGGTAAATTGGTATGTATATATAGTAATTATAACAGTTTTATAAATTATAGGTATATGTATAATAGTAATTATACAAGTTGTTAATATAAGCTAGAAATGTATTTGTATGAAACGTCAAATTGGAAGTGGGTGGAAATTAGAAAACAATATCGAAATTAATAATGCTTTATTCATTTATTATCGATGTTTGATTCTACCACAGTTTCAAAAGGTGCTCTTTTTGTGGAGGAGAAGAAACTGCAAAAGAAACTCCCCCGCACATCTTTTTCAAATAAAATAGTACTATATATAATATCACGTCAGTAACACACATTACACCATGTTACCAGTTTTTAAATTAGGAATGATCACATTGACAATATATTATTTTAATAATAAACCATTTAGTTAACTAATTATCTATGTACTTAACTTTGTTCTCGAGCAGCGTTTCCACACAACCAAGGTACCGTCTGTCTGTACCACTGTATTATTGCTACGAACAGAATATCGGAGCCACTCGCCAGCCAAGAAGAAGAAGGGAATGAATTGCCTCCACCCGGTTACAAGCCCCTTTTCTGCTCACCAGGTGGCGGCACGTCGTTTTATCAAAACAAACTTACACTTAAATAAAATGATTCTTTTGTTAACAAAGGACATTGACAATAATAATATTAAATAGAAACATTAATTAACAGCTATTATTCGTATAGATAAAGCCTATTCAAACATTTGTGGTATGAAAATAATGTCAACACGTGTTTATTACGATAACGAAACTATTAACATTAAAATGATATTTTTGCTATAATTACTTTACCAATATTAATGTAAAATAAGTACATAAATTAAGACATAATACTCATATTTAAATAGGCCTTAATCACTTTAATTCCAATATCACACTAGACAACATTTCCGCTTTAATTAAACCAAACAATGATACTTAAATTACGTTCCATTTATGAATTACTTCTTTTACCATCAATAATTTTCCACATTTATCAACCTTTTTATTCAATAATATAATAACCTAACACGGCCAGACTGACAGTACTTCGCTCTCGAAGTACCTCCACAAACTCTATCCATGATCACAGTCACAGTCATCTTTTTTTTTTTACTTTCCTTTCCTTCCACGTTTTCCTTTCCTTTTTATCTCATGTTTTTTTTTTTACTTTCCTTTCCTTCCACGTTTTCCTTTCCTTTTTATCTCCTTTTTTTTTTACTTTCCTTTCCTTCCACGTTTTCCTTTCCTTTTTATCTCATGCTTTTTTTTTTACTTTCCTTTCCTTCCACGTTTTCCTTTCCTTTTTATCTCATGTTTTTTTTTCCTTTCCTTCCACGTTTTCCTTTTCTTTTTATCTCATGACCACTGAACTTCACATGTTGGCCTTACCCACCCGCTGCACCATGGTTACCAGACCAACACCAGATCAGTGGCCGACCAGCAGTTCCCCCGTCCATGGTACCAACGTGTACCAAGGCGGGAGCTTTAATCCTCCCGCCCAAGGCACGGTCCCGTCTATGGTACCATCGTGTGGCAAGGGCGAGAGTTTTAATTCCCATGACCACTGACCTTCACCAGATCAGTGGCCGACCAGCAGTCCTCCCGCCCAAGGTACGGTCCCGTCTATGGTACCATCGTGTACCAAGGGCGAGAGTTTTAATTCTCGCAGCCCTGCCGTCCATGGTACCAACGTGTACCAAGGCGGCAGTTTTAATAAATTTTTTTTTTCAGTATCAGTTTTTCAGTCTCAGTTTCAGTTTCAGTTTCAGTCTTTCATTATTTCTGGCTTTCGCATACAAATCGGCAATTTTTGTTTAAGTTAATCGTACCAAAGTAAAATAAAAATTGATAGCAACAGAAGCAATAGAAGCTGTGTGTTATTTCATAAGTTGATAGTAAACCGCTTCACTAACAATCTCAATTGTTAAACAATAATTCCAATAGTTAATCAATAAAGAAATAAAATAGTCTAACACGGACAACAAAACTAATACACTAGGTACTTCAGTTTTTACCGTGTTACTTCATTGTTTCCGTCTAAAAGTCGCTCGGCCAATCTGACTTATTAATATCTGTATACTACACTGCTATCGACCCACTTAGATACATTTATTTACTTATTCACAGAATACTTAAACACACATTTTTACGCAAATGTGTACAAAAGAACTACTTATTTCTAAAGGAAATATTCTCCTAAAGTTATCTTATAAACAGAATAACAATAAATGTTTTGTCTTTTTACATAAATAAAGCTCACTGCAGACTTCTCCAGCTTCTATTCAAGTTCTGCACAAGCAGCTCGCTGTCAGCATTGGGGCTGTATGGTGTGCCGAATTCCTCATACTGCGTTTCCGGCGGTCAAGTTTTTCTTTAGTAGATGGATCAAATCTGAAACTTGTACAAAAATGTATTAGTGTGGGCAAAAATGGGTATTGTTGGGCAAAAATGGGTATTGTATCCCGCTTCTGATGTTAGATTTTAAAAATTAGGTATATGTATTATAGTAATTATACAAGTTGTTAATATAAGCTAGAATGTATTTGTATGAAACGTCAAATTGGAAGTGGGTGGAAATTAGAAAACAATATCGAAATTAATAATGCTTTATTCATTTATTATCGATGTTTGATTCTACCACAGTTTCAAAAGGTGCTCTTTTTGTGGAGGAGAAGAAACTGCAAAAGAAACTCCCCCGCACATCTTTTTCAAATAAAATAGTACTATATATAATATCACGTCAGTAACACACATTACACCATGTTACCAGTTTTTAAATTAGGAATGATCACATTGACAATATATTATTTTAATAATAAACCATTTAGTTAACTAATTATCTATGTACTTAACTTTGTTCTCGAGCAGCGTTTCCACACAACCAAGGTACCGTCTGTCTGTACCACTGTATTATTGCTACGAACAGAATATCGGAGCCACTCGCCAGCCAAGAAGAAGAAGGGAATGAATTGCCTCCACCCGGTTACAAGCCCCTTTTCTGCTCACCAGGTGGCGGCACGTCGTTTTATCAAAACAAACTTACACTTAAATAAAATGATACTTTTGTTAACAAAGGACATTGACAATAATAATATTAAATAGAAACATTAATTAACAGCTATTATTCGTATAGATAAAGCCTATTCAAACATTTGTGGTATGAAAATAATGTCAACACGTGTTTATTACGATAACGAAACTATTAACATTAAAATGATATTTTTGCTATAATTACTTTACCAATATTAATGTAAAATAAGTACATAAATTAAGACATAATACTCATATTTAAATAGGCCTTAATCACTTTAATTCCAATATCACACTAGACAACATTTCCGCTTTAATTAAACCAAACAATGATACTTAAATTACGTTCCATTTATGAATTACTTCTTTTACCATCAATAATTTTCCACATTTATCAACCTTTTTATTCAATAATATAATAACCTAACACATGCATGCTGATAGCCCGTGGTTATGACGTTACATCGGTCTTTATTCATTAACTGCTTTTTAGTTTGATTATTTTACTTTATTACTAGTGTCTTATATTTCTAGTTATTATTAATTTATAAATTTTTAAATAGTAGACACTTTAGGCCGGACGACCACCTCGAAGGTCTAGATTAAAAACCAGCGCACCTAGGTCTACATTTATGCTAGCATCATTATGCTGATGACAGACCTTGTTTTGCATTGTGATTCTACAACTTTTATTTTGGTTTCAAATCTATTTATTGTTTTTTAAATTGTTGTAGTGTTCTAAGTTTTTCTCTATTATGTATATTGGCTTCTTCCAATCATTTAATTAATTAAAGTCACATTACCTTTCCTTTTACTCATAGTACCATAACTATACCGCGAACACATTTTCAGGTTTTACTAGCTACTAAGGATGGAGTACTCCATTCCTAGTTTCACATCGACGCGAAGTTAAGTTAGGCAGATCCAAATTTGAATGTAAACTATTTAGCATTTGAATTAAACAAATCTTGACGAGATGATAAATGCAAATTCATAGTTCAAGCTTACTTGAGCGCTTTATTAAGACAAATATCAAATTCAAATCTAATACGTCTCTAATACGTCTAATGAAGCCATAGTGAATACTCGTATATAGAAGAACACGGCTTGAATTATATGTAATTAGATTTTGTGTCGGCTTCGTTGTTCCGTTTGCATTCGTTATATGCCGTGATCAGAGGTAGTATCTAGCTGATTAATGTAAATTGAAATCAAAGAGAGCGTTACGTATGATAATTTACTTTTACCAGGTCAGATCGATGTAACTTCATAAGCAGAATTTAATGTCTTGCTGTTCAAAATGGGTCTACTTCTAAAAATGCCTTAATATAAATATTACCACTACTCCTCCTTTTCTATTCCAAACCACAGGTACCGGGTTCAAATCCCGGCAGGAGCAGATATTTATTTCACAAATAAATATTTGTACTCGGGACATGGATGTTAAGGCGCTGTAAGTCTGTAAATAATAAAGTATCGGGCGGAGTTAGGAGGATCGGTGGAGCTTGCGATCAGGACCCCTCAGTAGCGTAGCAATAATTAAATAAAATAGATCTAAACTAATTTGACTAAAAACTCAACTTATCTTAACTGACTCTAAAGAGGAAAAAAAAGGGGGTGTACTACTAACATAGTATACAGTTAATTGTATTCTGAAACACGCAGTTGAGACTTCTTGTAGACGTGTTGTACGTAAATGTGAATGTTTTTAAACCAGTGTCATTTTCATGTACCTACTATAATTAGTGCAACCGATTATTCGCTCTTATTATGAATACGCTTGGCGTAACACTTTGCGGTACGAATGGCGTAACGGGAGGATGACGTCACAGTTTTTCGTATGTATATATGTATAAGACGTTATCACGTAAAAAAGAGGTAAAAACTTTTTATACTGCTAAGTATATCAATATAATGTAATAAGCATAGCTACATTCATAGATATCCCCACTGCTGGGCACGCGAGCCTATAAACGCTTAAATATTAATAATAAAGTTTATTAATTTTACCTCATAATGCTTTTAATTGATAAAGAAGAAAAAAGGGCAGAAGAAAAATGAATTTTACCATCTGGACCGTTTTCAAGACATCGTTTGATCGTGGCTCTCAACGCTTTCCAGCTTTCCTTTCGGTTTCTTATTAAAAGGTTTAATCTCTGTTATTTATTAAAAGTATACAGCTTAGAAGTGATTTACCCGTCCCGTCTCGCTGTTTAAAACCTTTGTCAACTTTCCGAGAAACTACGAGGACCGCTTTGGCAACATCAAAGTCTGCTGGTCTTAATAATTAGCACAGAAACCTGCTTTTCACGTTACATCATCGAACGGGCAGCTAAAGCCCTATTGTTTCCAAACTTACATTTAATGAAACGACACTTTGAATAAAAAATTAAGAAACCGACGTTAACTGTTCAAAGTAAAGGTACTAACGACGATCATTTTACAAATATTAATAAATAATTTAAGAATTAATCATACAAAGCAATAGAAGCGATCCTGAGACAGTACTCTACTACTACAGACATAATACGTGAATCTGTGAACTGCAAATGTTATTTTACCTGTAATTGTGCATATATTTTATTGTAAGCTAGAGTAGGAATGTTATGTAATCAGTAGCGGATCCAGGACTTACGGTGGTACGGATAAAACTACGTGGCCGTACCAAACTACCAAACATTCATTTGGTAGGTACTAGGTCGAGTGTCACTTTTGAGTGACGCATTTTACTAACACACGCAAAGCGGATCTATTACTTCCATGAGCAAACACATATAAGTACAAAGGCGGCAAGGCTGATTTATAATCGGATTTATATCTTAAATGACTGAGTAAAAAATTAAATTAAAAAAATATGACATCCCTGCGGATAAGCAGTTCCGCTGTGATATCTTGGATATCTCGAAGCGCGTAATAAAACCTTAAAGAATAACAACATCGTTGAAAAAATCTAAATAACACTTTTTGTAGAAAATCGAACTGAAATCTATATATATAAAAGGAGAAGGTGACTGACTGACTGACTGACTGACTGACTGACTGACTGACTGACATATCAACGCAGGGCCTAAACTATAAGGGCTAGAAACTTGAAATTTTGCACAGGGGTTCCTTTTATAACGTAGGGGAGCACTAAGAAAGGATTTTTGAAAATTCACCCCCTAAGGGGGTAAAACGGGGGTGCAAAGTTAGTATGAAACTTTGCCGTTTTTGAAGTCGTTAGACGGGTAGACGTCGTTAATGGGTCTAATTCTACGCGAGCGAAGCTGCGGGCGTCCACTAGTTTAGATATACATTTGTATTTTTTTTTTGGTAAAGAAAGAAAAGTTTACAAAACAGTTTCACTGACTTATGTAGAATTTCCTCTGTTTAGTTTAATTTGTTGTGATTTAATCTTAAAATATTATAGCATGGTAAAATATTAATAAGTGATAGGATGGTTGACTCTACAGTGTACTGGTTAATAATGCGAAGACAGTGACAATTACTCCCCTGTTTGATTTGCCTAATTCTCTGTAAGCGTTTACACAATCCCGCTAAGCCTATATGATTCAAGAATTTTGTGTAAATTTACATACAGAATACGTATAATAATTTATTTGAATAATAATTTCACAATGATTTAACTTTAGAATTTGGGACCTACTCGTGTGCCTTATGCGTATACTCGTATGTATAAACGTTTTATCATCACCTGTTTACTTTTTGCTCATAATACTAGAGACACTTACATTGAAGATTCGTATGGTCCATATGGAACTATGGTGTATTTGTATTAAGTTACACTCGATACAATTATAATTAAATTGTATGTATAATTAAATAAGTAGATTGTAGAGCAACGGTGCCCCTTGCTCTTCATTGGCACTCCATTTGGCGTTATTTCTTAAGCCATGTTATTTATCTCTAGTTAAATATTTGTACTTTGGTAATGGATGTTAAACTGTTTAGTTTGAGGGTATGAGTGTGTGGAGTTTATTTTGTTATTTGATAAATATTTTCATAAACTTCTATTAGCAATAAGCAATGATTTTTTTTTGTCAAATCACAGATTTTAAATTCCTCCATAGAAAATTAAAAAAAAATGCCATGGACAATTCATTTACTGGAGAGAAAAATAAAGGGAATGAAATAAGGAGTCCAAAAATGAGACGATGCCATGCCATCATATAAAATACCCGTGTGCCGAAACGCTTCCCTCGGGATCTTAAGCAACTTGACAGATGTGGACTACGCCGAGACAGAATATTCCAAGTAGTATGCGGTTGTCTTATATTTTTCCACCTAAGTGCCGTACTTTATTAGGTCACATTACATGTTATTTTGCATTACCATACACATACATTAACAGATTCATATTAGAAACTATAATTAAATATGGAACACAAAACCAACTCCTGTTTACATTGAAAATACTAAATATTATTTAGTTATTTATCAAGTAAATCCATTCAGTTTCAAACTATCTTTGCTATCAACTACCCCCTACTACCCAACACTACAAGTCCCCCTACAAATATGGTTGGGTCATTTTTGCAAATTTCAAGTAATAACATGGATAAATAGAGATACTGCTACTACTAAAAATTAGGTAGGTAGGTCTAGAATTTGAACCATGAACTCTGAAATACTATATCACAGGCAAAATAACATAACATGACCTCACACCTGTATTTTTCCTGAGGGGCACAGTTGTGAAAGTACGCTCACTTATACTCCTATAATAACAATCTTTAGGTTGCCTGTCAATAAAATAAAGCCATATACATTGCATTACCCTCTAATAAGAATATAGTAAAATTACAATGGCCAAATACCTTTAATAGTTTCTTTAATGAAATGAAATATCTCTATTTGTCAGCCGGAAGTGAAGATTGGCAGACTTCACATGCCTTCGAGAATATTATGATGAACTATCAGGCATGCACGTCCTTCACGGTCACAGCAAGTGACATTTAAGTTCTTAAATCGCACATAACTTAGAAAAGTCATTGGTGCGTGCCGCTGGGGTTTGAACCCGGACCGCTCGAGTGAGAGGCGAGTTCGATAGTCACTGGGCTTTCACCGCTATATAAGAGCAGTTATTTTATATACCTACTTCTTCTATTCTTATAACTGCACAATACAAACGTGTTTAACTCATGATTAAATTATCACGTATTATACCGGGATTATGCAAACAAATGAGTGCTAATAAGACATAAAACGGGCATGATAAATCCCATTACGGAGTTATTATGGTTTCAAAAGCTTAGATTGTGATTCGATCTTGTTGCCTGCTCTTAAGATCAACAACTCAATCAATTTAGGAGCCTACTTTTAAGCTGGTATAACGTATACTGCACAAAAAGGTAAGAATTAATAATAAGAGAAGGCAGTTTTATGTTGAGCGTCTTTCTTGCCAATATCTTGATTTGATAAACCTTGCATGCCAAAGTTTCCAAATACAGATTTAATACATTGAATGCATTCTTAAACCAATAAAGTTAAAAACAGACCTAATCATTGACCAAAAAGGGGATCACAGTCAATTAATTTCGTTTTGAGTTTGTTTTTCTGATTCTTCAATTGGACAGTATCTAGGGTACACGAATAGGTTTTATTAATAATATGTAGTACTACCAATTGACGGCCGTTGTGGACAATGACAGGACCCTTATCATTATAAGGGGAAGGGCCAACATTGGCCTACTTAAGTGGGTTCCCATTAGTGGGCCAACGTTGAGTTGTTGTGATGTGTGTGTCATAAATCCTGTATTTACATTTTTTTACATAAACTAGGTGCACAATAAAGCCTGCCTTTGATCAGTCTATTTGATGCATTTTTAATCCCGTGTACGCGATGAATAGTTACTTTTGCATGCTGCATGAGATTAAAAGTAATAATAAGGTCTTATGCATAACATGGGATTAAAAGTAATAATAAAAAAATCTTAAATAACACGTCTTTTAAGATTTTTTTTTCTATGACGCTACGAGAGAATTTATGTGGTAATAAGCAATAATTAAATACATGTTTTCAGAGAGATGTTTCAGACTAGCATAGAATCACTCAAGAGTTTTTTTATGGAAAGATTAAAATGTTGATAATTAGTAAAATAAAAAATTGTGCAAGTTGCTGTACGCATAGACATAATATTTTGTAATTAATCTTTATTTTCTGGTGTAGCGAGTAATTTCACGCATGAGGTATTGGATTCGCGCGACCCAGGCGATAATTAGATCCGGTATTTTTCCTCATCCAGTATTTTCCTGATTTAGGATCAAGGTTTATTTCATATTACTTATTACTTGTGTGATTAAACGTAGGATTACGAAGATATGACGTAAGGGCACTTAGCTGGTAATGATCCAGTTTGTTGAGCGATGAGTACCTATTGAGTTCCTTTTATGGCTGGGACAATAATTACGAGTAGGTAGGACATTGAAAGTAAGAGGTAGGTACCTATATATTTAAGTCTTGCTTTTCTGATTCATTTATTTTTCATTATAATAATATGCTATTTTGTATACGCTTAATGAACGTCATAACATTTTTTATCTACCGCCGGTTCACAAAGTTGATGCTACCGAGAAGAACACGGCAAGAAACTCGATACTCTTTTCAAAATTATTTTTTTTTATAATTTGATCACAATTCATCATCATTTTCATCAATTTTTGGGTTATATTACAAGCCTCGTTGGTGTAAACCGACTGCTAATCCAGTGACTTGTTGTGGTTGTCTAGCGGGAGGGCAACATCAGTCTCAAGGTTTCTCGTCCATAAGTTCCTCGTCAACAACGTAGTGACGGAGCGTTTATTTTTAATTTTAAATACTAAAAACATTTTTTTTTCTACATTGTGCATGAAATCATCAATCATTGCGAATCACGTGTCGGATACATATCCTTCACTTAAGTTTCAGGCGTTTGATTGATGAATGCGAAAACATGGCCGTGTTTTACACACTACCTATCCAAATCCTTCTCTACTTTCTCTTTGGTCTAATAGTCGATCGTGAGCTAAATTATATTTGGTATATTATATTTATTGGTCCCATGGTGAAATAAATGTACTATATCCAGTGAATTTTTAAAAGGCCAATGCGTGTATTTATTTCAATTTTTCTTCTTCTTTTTTCTACGTCGATGTAATAATATCAGTCTGTAATGATAAGTACCTACATAGTCATAAATAACGGTATCAGAAATACAGAAGCGCGCAAAACCATAAACATATTTTGTCTCGGCTAGCGATTTATCAATCTACAGTGAAACAGTTTCGATGCGTTCGTTGGACCATTTGTCTTCTATGAGACACAAACTAAGTCCTTGTGAGCTTTGGGCCGAACCAACATTGTATTCGAGTCGATAATTTTTATGGGGTGTTAAACCTAGGAGGAACATTGCTACAGGAACATTGCAGAGTTACAGTATACAATATCTACAGTATTGCTTATCATCATCAACATCACAACCCTTTATTTGTCTATTTTAGACAGTGGGATATCACTTCTTTTATTGATATTCGCTGCGACCCATAGACGTCCCACTGCTGGGCACGGGTCTCCCCCACAGACGCATCTGCGGGAGGTCTAGAGCATACTCCACCACGCTGCTCCAATGCGGATTGGTTGAGGGGTTAGTGGCCAACCCAGTGTCGAATGTTCTCAAGCCACCCGAAAGTCTTCGACAAGACACTTAACGACTGTTTCCAACATTGAAAACAACCGGGACCGACGGCTTCACGTGCCCTCCGAAGCACGGTAGCGTCCATGAAATTTTGCCACTAGCGGTCACCCATCCACAAACCGACCGGGCCCGTTGTTGCTTAACTCTTTCGATCACATTGAATCGAACCGAGCCATTGGGCTATGGACGCTGCATTGATATTGGTTATTGATATTATCTAAAATTAAATAGATTTAAAATGACAATCAGCATAAGACATAAGTAAAGTTTTGAATAAAGTTACAACTAGTTATAACTCAAATTCTGAAGTGGGGACTACATTCATAAATTCATAATAATCCCATGGAACTGTCTCGAACGTCAAAAATGTACTAAGCCTGAAGGTCTCCTACGCGAAAGGATAGATAGTCAATATCCAATTTCCCACAGATAAAAACTGTCCGATCAGATTATACGATTCAAAGATTCGTAGAAGAAAAAGCTGTGAATTGTGGATCGGTTGACTATTTTCTCGCTAAAGGATTATCTACAAGTATGGGAGGTTTACCCGATCTTTAAAGATTTTAAGGGCACGTATACTCAAGTACCTTATACTTATATAAGTAGGTAGTCAAATCTAGCAAATTATGGTTAATCTTATCAAAGTTTTTACAAAATAAAAGTACCTACCTACTCAAAAAAATAATCAGTTATATAATCTAGGTAGGTAATCAGATGTTTTTCGAGCTTTATATTTTCGAGAATGTAATTATTTCAAATACACGTAAGTATGTATTATTATAACTCACTAGCTAAAAAATCGTAAACTAAGGTTTAAAATGCATCTCAACAGGTTTAACTATCATATTTGAAAATTTAAGAAAAAATTAAGTAAAGTTGTAATCAAATTTTTGTAATATAAGTTTAATTTTAAATAGTGATCACTGAGACTCGTTGCTGTAAGAACATTGTACAAAATCACTCCGTGCCGCGAAATCACTATTACTTATCAACTTTTAGTTATAGTCAGTAGAGATAGTTTTGTTAAATTGAGTTGTTAGTCAAATTACGTTAGATCTATTTGATTTCATTAGTCCCTGCGTTGATATGTCAGTCAGTCAGTCAGTCAGCTTCTCCTTTTATATAAATATATAGACTTACAGCGCCATAAATATATAACAAAAATATACAACTCATTGAATGGTTTTATAATCATGAGATTCAGAATACGTTTCTCGAATACCGGCATGAAAGAATTTTATAGTCCCTCCACTAGCTAGGCTTAGCTTCAAAACACATTTCTGCAACAAATAGGTTCTGATTAAGTCTGTCTGTGGCGGATAGATTTAGACTTTAAAAAATTGCTATTGGACGCGATGTTTAATTGAATTTTCAAGTAGTTCTGCACCTATTCTGGCGAAGTGGATGTCAAGTTGAAAGATACGATCGAAACTAGGCAGAACCTTATTGCGTTGTCGTTAAGTGACACTAGGCATTCCCCCCTTTGAAATCGGCGGCGAATGTAGCTTTACCCCCTTTGAAATCGATGATTTAGGATAGCCATTTATAGAATAATGTATTTGTGTTTTAGTATATTTTATTTACCCGTCTATCATAATAATTTTAATTCTTCAGTCCAGCATATAAACGCCATTTTAAAGGTTTCTGATGACCATGATTTTGACGAACAACAGGTTAAAATGTAAAAAAGGTCGACAAAATGATTGAATTACTAAATTAATTTTGTTACACAAATCAAAAAGTATTTTTATTTCCATTCCTTAAACACGCCAACATAACTATTTTTATATATATGTATAGTATAGGCGAGTCGGTGACAATGACATAACAAAGTACAAGTGCACTAAAAACTAATGTCTATTTCAGTCGGGAAGCAGTTCCTGTGAGATCTGTGGCTTAAAATATAGATCTATGTATTTTGTTTTTTATCTATCAACATGCGCCGAATGGAGAGCCACACACATCAAACGACGTATCAATGTGGGTATCGGACTAACCAAACTTCCGTAGGAACTGCTCGATCCAATGAAATCTCTCCAATCATAGGGAAACGGCGGGAACGAAAATCACGCTTCTGAAAGTGTCCGATCGTATCGCTTCCATTTATGAAGTCTATGGGTATTTTTAAATGAATTGATTTAAAATCACTCTTTGACTAGCATTTATAACTAATTTAATTTCTCTAATCACTCACGAATCTACTTAATTCTTTTCAAAGTATCTTTCAGTAGACTTATCAAAAGTAAGTGCCATTTGAGACAAAACAAGCTAATATGTGCATATAAATCCAAAATTTAAAAAAAGGCAAGAAGTTTATGTATCTAATTATACCTAACTTAATTTCACTGCACAGTACAAGTTTTCTACAAGACTAGCATAAAAATACTTGAACATTTTGCCAGAAGAGCGAAATTGAATTTTTATTGCCTACTTTTACAAAAAATAACTTTTGACTGCAAAAATAAAAGATTTACGACGTGACAATTTTAATCTTAAAGTAAATAAATAACTCTTTATGAATCCAGGCTCAGATATATCTCTCAGCTATATATTTCTATATCTTCGCCTTGGCCAAACTGCGATGTCTATTACTTTCTTTTAAATTTATTAATTTCCTCAGAGAATGACATTCGCTAAAATGCATAACCGTTTATTTATTGCCTCTGGGATGATGTCTTTGGAGGAAAGGTGAGGAGAGTTGAAATACGGGATGAAGGTTTGCGTTGTGTATGATGCGTTGTTTCATCACTCATATCATCATAATTCATGATTTTTATTTAAAAATACACACATAATAGGAAAAGCCAGTTCACATCTACATATTCTGTAATGAGGCAAAGTAAACAAAACTCCCATTCACGTATAGTATAGAGTACGACTACCCCGCTGTAGCTCAAACACATTATACATATATCAATGAGCTCAAAACAGAAGTCGTATACTGATGGGAAGCCTAGTCTCACATACACTGTTAAAAGCCTCAAAGAATTGCTTCGGTTCATCCTAACGATAGGTTACATAGATCTACAATAGATCTTTACAATAGATCTTTTAGGTTACAGATCTATGGACTTCCCCCTTCTTCTAAATATTTTTTCTGTCAATTATATTTAATTATTTTACCTTATTCCAGTTATCTGTACGATGGCACGGTCAATAGACCAACCCAACCGTGGTACTATGGCAAGATATCTTCAAGTCGTTATTATAATATTAAGTTGCCCAACCAATTAACGAGTCTCTGGGAATGGTTTTCTGGTTCCTTTGGTTGTAGTCTGTGATTGTAGTGGAATAACAAGGTTGTCAGAAGTTATACAGACATTATGCAAATTGAAGGGGCGATTTAATTCCGCGCGTCAGCGCGTGTCGGTCAACACTGTGACCAATTACACCCTCTGTTGAAGTTAGTAGTTTCTATATCCTCTTTAACAAACTTCTAATCATCTAATCTATCTTCATCACCTTATCATATACCCCATGTTGTAAGTAGTCAGACAATTAGTTTCTAAATGGTAACTTGGTGGCCATAGACCAGAGTAAAATGACCCCTTCTATCACTGAACATACAAGGGTGTTCAGTTAATGGGCCAATTGCGATGAGCTACTTAAAGATAGACTTTGAGCTCCGAGTATATACATAGAATAATATAGTTATAGTAGTCTCATTTTCCTTGTCTTTATATGTAGCAATGTAGGTAATTGATAAGTACGCTTTGCTATTGTTATTATTGAAGTACCGGGTTATGTAAAGTCCTGTAAAACATTAAGGACAAGTATTTTATAGGTAACATAACAATTAAAATATACAATTCATTTCAAAACAGTCATTTATGTGAACATAATATAAACAAGCAGATTTTATGAATTTATGTGAACTATGTATAAGAACAGAGAAGAAACTATACCTTTAATAAGAATTCAGGTAAGTCAGTTTTAATTGTTAATTTATTTATTTATATATTTATTTATTGTTTAATAACACATAATTAACAGGAAAACCCAAAACAAAACAAAATCAAGTAGCCAGTTGTGTTTGCATACGGACCATTATATTGAACTTTGCATGTTATATTTGTAGCACTCTGCATGATGAAGCATGCACAGATAAACCAGAAAAATAATAACACGGCCTAATAAGTATATTCTAGTTCTGCTGTGATAACAATACGGACATTCAAACTTAATATGCACTAGGAACTTCACTACAAATTATAGGTATCTTTGTCACATTGGCATTTCTCGTTATGTGAATTTAAGACACGGTAATGTTAGATAACATTGCCGTGGTTTAGAGCTTAGGCCTTGTGAAAGTTCTTGGGTCGGCTCATCTAGCATCTAGGAACAAGGGTATGACAAGTCTCGAGAAACGCCTGTGTTTAGTTTTGCCTCATTGTCAATACCGGCCGAGATTGGTGTAGTCTCAATATCTGATCGACTCGCGCCTACGGCTATAATAAGCAATATCGAAAGATGAATCGAATCTTGAATGAAACTGAAGAACATTCAATTGTAATACTACAATTTGTGATCTTTCAATTGGATGGTCTTTCGAAATGATATCTTTTGTTTTCAATACATGAAGAGGCTTAATCAAAGATTAAATAAAGTTAGAGAAACAAAAGAAGAATAATATTGAGGTAATTTAATACATGAATCCCATTACGATAGACTTAAGGCAAGCTGAGCTTGGGCTGAAGAGTGATTAGATTCTTATAGTTAAAAATTAAATGTGCTAAATCTGCTGCGTCAAGAGTTTAGCGATGTTACGAACTGATACCTACTCTTACACACTTGGTCCCATTTTTGAATCTATGATGACAATTTTTCTTTTTTTTTCTAATTCACATACTCGTATCATACGAGTGGTCCTTAGCACTCGAAGTCTTATTTCGCCATAATGTGTCGATATAAAATATATGTCAAGTGTGTCTGACTCAGATTACATAACTATGTGTCTAGGTAATCAATGTTAATTGCAGTGTACAAATTTTATATTTATTGTTCGTACGCCTATAATAAATAATTTCACAAGCGAAAATGTTTCGTCTACGAATAGGTATCTTAAGTGTTATCTGTGAAATTGAATTAAATAAGGTTTTGAAATCATAAGTTACTGTTTACGAACTAGTATTTGGTGCTGTATAACGTTAATTAATTCAGCAGGTACCTACAGCTTCAACCTGTCAGGTGAAAATACATGAAATTAAAATAAACCACCTTTCTTCTCTTGTATATATAACCTTAAATAACTTGTTGGTAAATCAAATAGACAAGGGCAATAAATAATCCACTGTCTTAGAATAAAATGAATTACGGAAAATTGGCTGTTCTTTGAATCAGTCTCCATTTGAATATAACTTCCCCGTGCATGTAACTACGCCAAAATATCGGAAAATCATAGAAAATCAAAAGCGATAATCAGAAAGTTATAATAAAAAGTACGATACTGCAGTTCTGTCTTAGGTACTCTCGATAGATATAATATGTATGTAGTGTAACTTAAATTAGGTTCACTTCTTTCCCGCAGGCCGAAGAAGGTTCAAATAGAACTATTCCGGAAGGCGAGGACAACGATGGCAGTGATGCCAACGCCGGCTCCTCCAGGGCCCTGTCTGCTACCACCTCCAGGGAAGAAGACGACGACTCCAGCAATAATGTCAGCAGCGAGAGCAAAAGCCCGGGACAGAGGTAATTTTCCGGATACTATTTTGCCAATGCTTTACCTGTTTTATGAAACATACACCTAAATCAAATGCAACAGACAATAGTGTGCCATATACAGGGTGTCCCAGAATGAATGGATAATCCTTGAGCCCCGCACAGAACAGCTCTCCAGCGCTTAGAAAAAAATATCAAAAAAAAAAAAATTCCAAGTGATACCCAAAATATGATTTTTTTTAGAAAAACATACGTTATTTTAGCTTCACTTCACATTCATTTACACAACTGCCACAAATTAATGATATTTTTGGCGTTTTTGGTGTCATTTTATTCCTGATAGACTATACTACTAGAAATACATCAAATAATATAAGTATCTGTGATACTTTTTTTATAAAAAAAATAAGAACTTGAATTTTTAACATGAAATTTGATACCAAAATAATTTTGACATAGTTTGAGAGTGTTTCATGTAAAAAAAAAGTATGAAAACGTAAGTGTCCAGCTATTTTAAAAACATGCGCAGTTAATACAGATTAAATAATGGTATAATACATCATTTTATCTAATACTACTACGAAGTTATTGCTATTGAGATGCAAAACGAGTAAATACGACTAAAATTAAAAAGTAAATGTCTTATTACATTTTAATAATAATAAAACATTTTAGGTGTCGCTGCGACCCATAGACGTCCCACTGCTGGGCACGGGTCTCCCCCACAGACACTGCTGCTGCGGGAGGTCCAGAGCATACTCCACCACGCTGCTCCAATGCGGATTGGTGGAGGGGTTAGTGGCCAACCCAGTGTCGAATGTTCTCAAGCCACCCGAAGGTCTTCGACAAGGCTTAACGACTGTTTCGTAGGAGGTAATGGAATCCCATTGGTTACAGAATGATGGCTGCCCTGCATATTATGGTACAAACGTCCGGGCTTATTTAAATGCCACGTATCCAAACAAATGGATTGGTCGTTTGGGTCCTATTCTGTGGCCTCCTCGATCTCCAGATTTAAACTGTCGGGATGTTTTTTACTGGGGCTGTCTAAAGGAAGAAGTGTACTCGAAAACAATTTCAAATGAGGAATTACGCAGCCGTGTTCAAGAGGCCGCTTCAAAAATAAATGAATGACTCTACGCACGGTTTCTTAGTAGAGCCTATAAAAGAAGATGTCGAGCGTGTATTAGAATCGGTGGCAGACAATTTGAACACCTGTTGTGAATAAAGATTGATGTAATGTACACCTGAAATGTAGCGTCCATAGCCCAATGGCTCGCGTCGATTCAATGTGACCGAAAGAGTTAAGCAACGACGGGCGCGGTCGGTTTGTGGATAGGTGAGCGCTAGTGGCAAAATTTCACGGACGCTACCGTGCTTCGGAGGGCACGTAAAGCCGTCGGTCCCGGTTGTTTTCAATGCTGGAAACAGTCGTTAAGCCTTGTCGAAGACCTTCGGGAGGCTTGAGAACATTCGACACTGGGTTGGCCACTAACCCCTCCACCAATCCGCATTGGAGCAGCGTGGTGGAGTATGCTCTGGACCTCCCGCAGCAGCAGTGTCTGTGGGGGAGACCCGTGCCCAGCAGTGGGACGTCTATGGGTCGCAGCGACACCTAAAATGTTTTATTATTATTAAAATGTATTAAGACATTAACTTTTTAATTTTAGTCGTATTTACTCGTTTTGCATCTCAATAGCAATAACTTCGTAGTAGTATTAGATAAAATGATGTATTATACCATTATTTAATCTGTATTAACTGCGCATGTTTTTAAAATAGCTGGACACTTACGTTTTCATACTTTTTTTTACATGAAACACTCTCAAACTATGTCAAAATTATTTTGGTATCAAATTTCATGTTAAAAATTCAAGTTCTTATTTTTTTTATAAAAAAAGTATCACAGATACTTATATTATTTGATATATTTCTAGTAGTATAGTCTATCAGGAATAAAATGACACCAAAAACGCCAAGAATATCATTAATTTGTGGCAGTTGTGTCAATTAATGTGAAGTGAAGCTAAAATAACGTATGTTTTTCTAAAAAAAATCATATTTTGGGTATCACTTGTAATTTTTTTTTTTTGATATTTTTTTCTAAGCGCTGGAGAGCTGTTCTGTGCGGGGCTCAAGGATTATCCATTCATTCTGGGACACCCTGTATATTATACACGTCAATGTATAATTAATTGTAAAAACATTGTTTTGATATACCTAATACCTGAATTTATTGAATGGCTTCCAATGGCTACAAAGTCAAATAGGTTGATGGAACGGGAGATTCCAATTTCTATCATATAAACAGGAAATTATTTCATTTTTAACAATATAATGATTTTTCTTATATTTTTTAAGTCACTATAATTAGGAGTGCTTATAAAAATCAAACAAAACGTACCTACGAGTATAATATAGTACCTATCCTGTGCAACATGTTAATTTTGAGTCGATCGTTCAATACGTATCACGCATGACTATTATGTAATAAAAAACAAAAACATATTAACTACACGAACATCGTTGAGTCGGCTATGACGTTTTAATTGAGTTACCATGCATCTTCCAAGGTATATGAATATGTAGGTTAATTCCCTATAACTTAATTATGCCGCAACGTACATGAATAACTCTTTTTAGCCAACTAGCTATGACCCCGCACGATCCCATCGTGTTACTTGAGATAGCTTAGAAAGGGCATGTTAGCATCCGATTTGTGCCTGACAGACATCAACAGCCCAAGTTTACGAGTAGAAGCAGTGACTTGCTAATATTACAATTTATGCACGATGCCATCACCGTGGGTCCACGATAGTCTAGTCTAAACCCTCAAGTATTGATTATTTTTTTATTTATTTATTTATTTATCTTTATTGAACCACATACAAATGTTCAAGGTACAAATGGCGAGCTTAATGCATAAAGCATTCTCTACCAGCCAACCATTGGGCTAACCAGATAGTCACGAACAGCGGTTTTAATTTTAATAATTATGTGTTATCTTAACTTGTGATCCTTTTTCCTCTGTACCTACCTGCGAAATTGACCGTCTGCTCAACACCCTTAAGCATCACTGATCACTTTTGCAAACTTTGGTTGCTTTGGCCAGAAAGACAATCACATGGCCAACCAACATCTTTACTGTATTCTTCGTGACCAATGCCGCAAAACAGGAGGTGGTTTTTTGACTGGTTAACGTACAAGGCTTTTTATACTAATTTCCAACTTGATTGGTACGCTAGCCTATATATATTTCCCAATTATTATGTATCCGTCATTACTGATACTCGAGTCCAAAAACATAGGTACCTGATATATCAGGAATAACGACAGACACAAACGTATAAAATAATGTGATTTCTTCGAACGTCCCTGATTTGTAAAAGTCAATAGATTCTATAAAGACGGATAAATTCTTCAACAAAAAGTTTTTTTGAAAATTCTGACTTCTTCTGTAGCTATAAAGTATATTTAATGACATACTGAACGAAGGGACGATGTAACAGGGAGGGGGATTGTTAAAATGGCTCATAAGCATTTCCGAATACTTTTCCTATACTACTTTTCATTACGAAACAGTCTTTCAAATGAAAAATATGTTTGATTTCACTCGAAATACCACTTAATGGTTTTTTATTAATCATACATTAATCTTATGAACGGTTATGATTATTCAAGTTTACAAACAGATGAACGTGTTTCCCAAGACAGATACGCCTTGGGAAACACGTTCATAGTTAGAACCTAGAATACAAAACTGTATAGAATTTATTTCATCAACCTTCGAAGACACCACATAAATTTGTTGTTTGGTCAAATTTATTTGCAACATAACATAACATTGTAAAGTCTATATTAGTCCATGATAGTTTGTTGAAGTATTACCCACATTATAAAACTGCCTTTGCTCTGTTTACCTTCTACGAGAACAACGAGTATAATATATAACTACGTAATATTACCGATATTACTCGAATTAAACACGGTATTTATTTCCTGACGGAATCAAAAAGTTAATAGAAATAAAAATTATATAGATATATACATGTGTGTGTATATATGTGTATTGTATAGTGCGGTGGGGAGACTAGCACTTGGTCTTGGTGCAAGAAATGTTTCATAAGTTTGTTTTAGTTTTCGAAGTGTAAGTAGGTGTTGGTAACATATTTCAATATTTTTCAATCCTAAAGAGTTCCTAAATAGACCATTCTTGTAAAAAACCTGTCACCGACAGTGACCTGTGCTCGCGTAGCTCACTGTTGACCTATAGCCGCAAGTATACTGAAGCACCCTTGACTGCATGTTGCATAAAATCGATACTCAATCTATAATGAAGTGGCTCGGAGAACGCCTTTAAAAGTCTACATTAGTTCAATTAATGAAATTATTATTATCCTATTAAATTATTTAGTGGTATGTAGCAATTTGACTCAATCTAAATGTACATACATTCTAAATAAACAATTCTAAATGTACATTAAGTGCGACTATTTTGTTAGATAGCAAAGATTAGACGCTTTAGTAATTATAAAAGATGATCACGAGTTTCAATGCTTACCTACATATTAATTTCGGTCAAATTATGACCACACAGTGACATGTTAAACAAACTTTCACATTTATTAGGATTCATAGTTGAAATTACCGGCTTACTCACGATTAATTTATTAGGATGACACAATTTTCAATTACGTGCAAACTGCGAGTGGTTTCCAGTGGTAGTATCTTATTCTCTATAACAAAATTTTAGGAAAAAGAATATTTATCCTATCTTATGAGGACAGATAAGATCTTTGTTTTATTCTATTTGACGTAACTATTCTCCCTCCCTATTGTGTTACTTTACCGTCCGGAAATTAACTTAGCTCCGTCGAATAGTCGTATTTTTTCACATTTTCCGATAATCAGGAAGAATTACGCAGGTTTTCTGCTGCTAGATATAATTTATAGCTGTGGCCGATGTATCCGTATGTTCCTGATATCCAGCTAACCTACGGAGGTTTAATAACCTTAAATAGAGGCAAACTAGTTTTATTCACTGCGCTTTACAACTGCTTGTGAGTGAGCGTAGCTTTAAGTACATAAAACTGTTGCAAATCACATTGGATTTGACCTCTTACAAGCCTCACAGAAAATTAACATGCCAAAATATGAAGCAGTCTCTTCGAGCTCACTTTGTACATAACCAGCGGTTTACAGAAAGCTGTGAATTGGTAAGTCTAAACCTCGTTCTATCATGACTTTCACCTCAAATTCGCCAAGTCACCAAGTCACATTCACCAAGTGGAAGTATTACAACTTACAGCTTCTATTAGGATAGCGAAAGACTTTTAAAGGCCGAAAGATGATCAATGGTGAAAGTTTTAACAAATTATGTCCCTTGAATTTCAGTCATTGTTAGCCAGATAACTAGGCTGTTTAGTTCAGCTGGCAATCAAATCACCGCATAGGAAGTTCGTTGAATTAATTAAGATACCTCAACGCCGAGCTATTTGCTTAGATGCAAGCTAGCCCTTTGGCAGCCTGAATCAAAGCTGTCTAGTGATTAGGTAAGCATAATTTGGTGTTTATGCTAGCTAAAGGAATATGTTCCTTTGTATATTATTCTTACCTGTATGGCATTTTTCACTAATAATCCCTGATCCAGTCCGAGCTTATCAAGTTCTAATTAACTCTCTGTGCTAACTTAAGTCTTGTTCAAACAGTCAATTCTCATGGGCTGCTGCTGGCAGTTTGCTTTCTTATAGTCATAAAATAACAAACAATTATATCCAGTAAAATTATATCAGTATCGCGGGTTGCAGCGGTATGCAGAATGGGTGTCCATACACCCATTCTGCATACCCAATCGTCAGTGACCCCGGGAAAGACGACTCTGTATTGTAGATGTGTGTTGACGATTTTACTTCTTGTCTGATAGGAGCTTGTCAAGGGCACCTAATCTCCCACCATCAAGAGTTACATACTCACCTCAGAGCAAGGAGACTTTTATCATTAACCTGTGTTAGGTACTCACTGATGTACTTCAGTATAGTAGTAGCAAGCAACGTCCATAGCACAATGGCTCGCCTCGATTCTATGTGATCGACAAAGTTAAGCAACGATGGGCGCGGTCGGATTATGGATGGGTGACCGCTAGTGCCAAAATTTTAATGGGCGCTACCGTGCTTCGGAGAGCACTTTAAGTCGTCGATCCCGGTTGTTTTCAATGGTAAAAATAATCGTTAAGCCTTGTCAAAGACCTTCAGGTGGCTTGAGAACATTCGACACTGGATTCGACTGGCCACAAACCCCTCCATCAATCCGCATTGGAGCAGCGTGGTGGAGATTGCTCTAGACCATCCGCAGATTTGTCTGTGGGGAAGACCCATGCCCAGCGGTGGGAGATATGTGGGTTGCAGTCGCTAATATATGTAAATATAAGTATACGTCGTCCTAAAGTAAATTTCTTTGGTGGAAATATCGCAAAGGATAACTTCCTCCCGCACTTCCGGGATTATTGTAAGGCTGAAAAGCGCGATATTGTAAATACACTCATCTGTAAAGTGGGCGCGCCGACCCAGAAGCGAGAGCACAGAAGAACTCCCTATTCACGGTTCCTTGAGATTTATATACACAAGTATTTATAACCGGCTTCTGTCCATCATTCAGATGATCAGATATTGGTATCGGTCGCTTGACAAAGACATTTAAAGTGGATTCAAAAAGTGTTTTTTCACACAGCCAGGGTACATGCATACTCAATAGAGGAAGAAAAATCTAATTTGTGTGAATCAATCGCGACTGGTTGATACAACAAAACATGCCAAAAACCTAGTGCCAGATGAGAAAGACGACAACGTATTGTGCGGAATATAATTAAAAAGCGTAATAAGCCCCAAATCAATTTTTATTTTAATATTCCGTAAAATATATCTACAATTTATTTTGAAATCGCTTGTTTAATCACTAGATGATATTAATTAGAATAATATAATAAAATTTTGGCTCTAAACTATGCAGCACATTGAAGATAGTACCTACATATTTGTTGCAAACTAGACCTAACTTCGTGATTTTTTTTATCGAGTTAAGTTATTTTTTAAATGTTTTTTCCTTACCTCGATAACATAAAGTAATATTACCATACTCTTATTCAGGTTATGGAAACTTGATTACTATTATGCTATTATAAAACTTAAGTTGACAATTTTCCTTTAAACCCCCTATTAAGCGATCCGATCATGTAGTAAAATTTAACAGAAAAATACTACCAGGCTAACGAGTCTGCTATAATGTTAAATCTCATACAAATCTAATCTAATCTAGGATTGGTTAATATCTCTATATCTAATACCTATAATATATGTATTTCCAAATCTTCACTGCTACTAGCATTTATATCAGACAAAAGAAAAGAGCCTGGGAAAATTCTTTAAATCTCAAAAGCATGTGAACTGGAGATTGTTTTAGTTGAAGTCACAAGAATCGAGATTCGCAAGCGAATTCGCACATATCCTATGTATAATCCCCTAGCGAAGCACGAACAAAGTGTGCGGTGACACGAACTAATTGAATAACGGCGTAGTCTTATGATTCCGACCGTCTCTTTGCTGCTCAAGCCTTGACCTTAACCCGATGTACTCATAACACACTTATTTACATGAAGTGATAATAAAAGTGTAACTCACCTGTGTAAAAATTAATAATAGCTTAATTAATAACAGTCTCCCCCACAGACAGCGGGAGTTCTAGAGCATACTTCACCACGCTGCTCCAATGGGGATTGGTCGTTAAAAGCGTTGCTGCAAATCTTTGTATTGTAACTTGAAAACAATACGTGTTTGCCAATAAATCGCGCGCTAATTACTCAATCTCACTACCCGCTCTGATACTGTTCGTTGGACCTGATATTAGTTTTGTGCTAACCAATTACTAGATCAAATAAACGTGTTTGTTGAACGACATAGGCTTTTAGAGATAGCATACCTAAATATACTTATATAATGAAGTTACAATATTGTTTTATCAACTCTATTTAGCACAATCTGTTCATAAAATAAAATTGTTCTCGAAGACGATTTTTTACTAATTCTGGTGATGTAAGATTTAAGCTGCTTCAGACTTTTTTGGATAATAAACATATTAGGTACGTTAAGGCTACCTTTACATGCCTCTTACCTCTTCATCTGTAGGTATAGATAGCCTTTTTTATGGATAAGATAGCAAACGAGCTTGCAACCATCCGCTGCCGCCCATGACAACTGTGACTGACTTTGAACAAGACTCAAATAGGGCCTGGGATGGATAGTCCAGTTAGCTGAGAGAGATTAATTAAAAAATTAGTAGGTCAGTTCGTTAGTGGGTATGATGACTGTTAGCGATAGTTAGTCCTGTTAGTTGGTGTTTAGTCAGTTTAGTAATAGTCCAGTTAGAAATTGTTAGTAAGACTCTCGTACAAGATGTGTGGACAGTACTAAGATGGTCGCCTCTGAAGAAGTCTATAGTGGAATCATCAAAATAAGTGAAAGTTTCCTAATTCCAAACCATTAGCCATTAGGTACCTATATATAAAAAAAATCTAGTCTTTATCAAAAGTTAGTTTTGCGTCAACTGACATGGCGACTACGATATTAAATTACATATTCAATATTTCAGTGACGTTGATCACTACTTTGTATTGCTTACTTATTCCAAGAAAGAGACTGTTAGCTGTGCTCTTATCGATTGTTTTATTCTCGGATTAGGGACGACCGTCGACATTGACAATTTAATAAGGCCAGCCGCCTGAACCCAGTGTCATCGTTATATAACAAAACTAGCTGTTGCCCGGGACTTCGCCCGCGTTATAAATAGTATACTCGGTAACTATGTAACTTTTTATCTTACCTGCCTTTACCTGCCCATTCTTAGTAGAAGCTATGGTAGTAGCAATCCATCCATAAGTCCAATCCAATTCACTGCTGGACTTAGGCTATTAAAAATTAATCTTTAGTTAAATATTGCTTAAAAACCGAATGATTATTACATTGCTTTCACGGGAACCGTGCAATTTTCCGGGACAAAAAGTAACCTATATCACCCTCCACGCATCCATGCAAAAAATCACGTCGACCGTCCGATGCTATTATGGAGACGTATTTGATGCAATATTACGGATCGGTCAACCAATAGCTAGTTAGATAACTGTCGTAAATTTATTTTAAGTGTTGATCAACTCGCAAAGTTCAGATTTTTCGACGAAAAATGCTCTCAAAACAGAGAATTTTTTTTTAATGATTTTTTATAGAAACTCACAGAATGTTATCAGAAAAATTCACAAGGATTAATTTCATTTAAAAGCAAAGGTGATATAACTTTTCCATTTTTCTACAATATTTTAGAAGGTTGTACAAATTTCTGATGCTAAAACTTACTTTGATAGAATTTGAGTCGCAACCACAGAACTAATTAATTTTTGTAATGATCCAATCAAAGCAAGCTTTTGATTTAATTAGTTTAAGGAATTCCTGGTAATTACAAACTTACTTGATGTTTGATCGGACGTCGGGATTAACATTTTGGTACATAATAGGGACTAACTAGGGAATAAAAAAAAAATTGATGAAATATATCTTATTTCATCAATTTTTTTTTTATTGTAAGAACATAAAATAAAATGTTTTACAGTATAATTTATATTTGACATTTGTATGTCTACAGGGGCAGAACATCGTTATATTATAACGATGTTCTGCCCCTGTAGACATACAAATGTCAAATATAAATTATACTGTAAAAAATGTTTTTTTAAAAAGCTTTTATAACTTTTTATTTTATTTTCATGCATTGTCATCGGAACCTAATATGTGTGCCAAATTTCAGCTCGATAGCTTCAGTGGAAGTGGGTGAAATATTGATTGCAAGATTCCAGGACATACATACGAGTGAAGTTAAATAAAAGCTTATAAAAATAAATCTCAAAAAAATAAAAACATGGAATTATAGATACGCTAAAATAAAAAACTATCATAACATTTCAATAAAATTTAATAATGAAATCCTAGAATAAAATAAAGTTATATAAGGATTCAATAATTCTAATGAACATGTCATTACAAATAATACCGTTAATTTTTTTTTTTTTAAAAAAGCTTTTATAACTGTTTTTTTTATTTTCGTGCATTGTCATCGGAACCAAAATAATATGTGTGATAAAAATTTTTAGCTCGATAGCTTCAGTGGAAGTCGGTGAAATATTGATTGCAAGATTCCAGGACATAGATACATACGAGTGAAGTTAAATAAAAGCTTTTAAAATAATATGGTTTGAAATATGTACTTAAACATAATTTTTTATGGATAAGAGATATCAAACGAGCATGCAGCACTTTGACAACTGTGAAAGACTCTGAACAAGACTCACAAGACTCTTTCAATGTGTGTTTAAGGATCGAAACGTAAAACTGTTTATTTGTGAATGTTTATTTCACGCCCTCGTTTCCTAACGTACCTAAATCTAACTTAAAGCAATCCACTTAATGACGACATTGCGTACGTGAGGGCACCGGAGCAATTCGGTCCACCATCACTAAATCGAATCGTTCCACTGTGCTCCCTCTTAAATGAACCCATTATGAACAATAGTGACGTTCGTCCCAGCCCACAGGCACTTATTATAAGAAATCTGAAACCATATCACTGTAGTTTACGGTGCTGCAAAGTGAAATTACTTATAAATCGTGTTCATTTAGAACATGAAAATCATTAAATATTAGATACAACAATATTACAAATAAAATTTGTGTATAGTACGGTCGGATATTATGCAAGAAAATCAATGAGAAACAATAACAACATTGTATTTACATATAGAAAGTAATTTTGCGGTATTATCTACCTCCTTTTTACTTGATATATCAATACAAAAACCGCAACAAATTTTCAGCACTCTCTAAATTTATTTAGGATAAGATTGGAAGCTTTTGTCGAGACGAATCCTAGACTCCCAAGCGTATTGCAATTGAAGTGCGATGTCATCGAACGGGTACTCAGATACGAGTCAATATCTGCACATAAAGGAAAACATGTGCAATGAAGGGAAATATAATTCCGAGTGTTAGCAATATATGACTTGAAGTTTTATTTAAAGAATATTGATAAATAGTGAGGTGAGGTAAGAGTTAAATAAGGCTAGAATAATACTTTTTAATAACTCTTTAAGTACACTTTTTATAGTTTATAGTTTATTGAACTACCTCCACATTATTACAGTTGATTCTAAGGAATAAAGATTTGATTCAATTAAAAAAAACATGCATAAATAATCCAACGTTGTGTTGAGTTTGGAGTAGAGAAAGCGGATGTATGCTAATATGAAATGCTTGTTTATTTGCAAATCACTATTTATTTGCGGAAAATTATGTTAACAATAAGTTTAGGTCACAGGTTTTTCTTGTAATATAATAATCATCATTATAAATCGTTTCAACATTTAGGTTAATGAACAAGTTGACTCCAATGACACCAAATGCGCGGCCAGATGAGGACATGTAAGTGGGCCGATTCAACCACCGCTTTGGAACGCTTGGCCACCCTAGTGAAGAGCACGGATACACCTGATTATTTGTTACTGGGGGCACAGCCCTACCCAGTACTTTAGACTGGCTATTCCATAAAAAATTACAGCTATTTTTTGCCGATTTGATGCGATGCCGCCAGGTGTACAAAAACCGTATAGGTACCTACACATGATTAGAATCGTTTTTGAAATATTGAAACATAAATATTGTTATACAAACAATATATCAGCATAATTGCATTAAATGGTTTAAAAATAGCCTCAGTTTTATATGATCTAGCCTGTCCATACAAAAGCACTGTTGGGTCGGCTTTTCAAGAAGTAGATACGAGAACCTGCTTGTAGAGCAATTTAAGGACCATTTTTGCATTCTTAGATTGCAAAGATAAAACGGTCTACAAACTAGTAATAATTTTTGACTATTTTCTACATAGGATGTACAAAAATGAAGTAAGTTAGTAAATACTTTAAGGTGCTTCATAGATTGTTTTGAGCACTAATCTAGAAAGCCGTACCAACGTTCACCCGCGCCACATCGGTCGTCTGCCTCACAAAACTAAATGTGCATATCGCATAATTACCGTACGTACTGATAATGTAATTAAGTTTATTAGAACTCACGACCCCGCACAGTTGGAATAGTGCAACACGTATAACCTAATAACTATGAATTAGTGCCGTGGCACCAAAGTTAGTAAAGGCTGAACTTAGTGAAAGGCTCTGAATAATTTTAATGCATGTCACTTTTTATTTCTGTGGAGTCTCTACGAGCTTTTGATTGAAATCTGAGTTCAGAGCTAATAGACTGAAACATGATGCGAAAATATTGTACCTTTCATTTTGAAATAGACCTGTGTATATTCAAATTAAGAATTCAATTTTGATCAAGTAGATTCTCAATGTGCGTCTGAGTTTCTTTCTACTAGGCTCCCAGCTCCGTTTAAAATAGGGTTTCGAATCACAACACTTTACACTGCTGCCTTCCTTCGTGTAACACGCTACATCCCTTTATAGGCAACCGATCGTTGCGTCGAGCTCAAGCTCACACAATACCATGCAGGAAAGGCCCGAGTCAGACTATGACAAACGCGGCCATAAATGGAGGCATGTCCAAGCTGTCATGGCATACTACCAGGCTCTCAGGAAAATAAAGAGGTTCGCCCCGAAGGACAACGGTAACGCCGACTCGTTGTCTCACTTGTTTTTATACTATCTAATCATTGTTTGTTTCCGAATAATATGTTACCTTCGTCTATGTATAGGATGGTGTTACTCACTGAATATTGTGTGTTTTCTTGTGAATATTGTGTCTATATACTTACTCGTTTATTTTCAGACAGTTATATTTTCTTCCTCTCACTTGAGATATCGATCTATCATGTTTATTATTATTTAATTGCATCCGAATGAAGTTTGATATTTCGATAGAGTTAAGCCTAGAACAGACTAGATGCAGCATTAGATACTTATCTTAGTTTTAGACGTGGTTTCATAGAAATGACTCTCTCATTCTACTCTACAGGCATCACTATAGATAGTATCGGAATTGTTTTGTTCTTTATAAAATGTTGCCATGCCGCATGTTATAGGTATTTTTGTTTGCACGTTAAAATTATATTCAAGCTCACATCTTTAAGTCTTAAACAAGTCAAATCTATAAATGGTAGATAATTAACTGGTTATCTTTATATTTGTGAATAAATGTGAAAAAATGTTAACGTATCTCACTTGTAAGCAAATATCAATTTTACTAATAAAGTTAACTTCTTGAAAAGATGTGAACGAAAGTTTTTCATAACAAGTCTTGCTAAGTTGAGTAGGTACCTAACTGAATCTTTTAGAGAATTTTCTCGTCTTACTTTGAGAGCATGACTACTTTCGCTTGAAACATATTGTTTGTTGGTAAAATAATTTTGCTTTGTTTAAATATCTATTTTGAAATGCAGAACAAAGTCGAATCAAAGATGGATGAAGCTGCGGACCACGGTGCAGCTTAGTTCAGCGATCCAGAAGAAGCCTCCATTGAAGAGAGAGGACTCCTTCCTAAAGCGCTTCTCAACCCGCCAAACTCCAGAGGCACAGGAAACGGTGAGAGTAATGTTCAGTATTTTTACTATATAAGGGCACTCCGTGATGGCGTGGTGAGTGCTGATGACGAACCGCTAGGCCCAGGTTCGAATTCCGGCCGGGGCAGATATTTATCTCGCAGATAAATATTTGTCTCACAGATAAAAAAAACTCTGTGTGTGTCCGCCACCAGCAGCACAGGCGTAGGTCTACCGTGGGAATGTGATTTTGTATCTCAGTGTTTTCTAATAAGGAACAATTTTAGATAAATGCACCCATCAGAAGAACCACGACTAAATTCGGCGTCACAACACACATTCTCATAAATAAAAAACTGATATAACAATGAAATTTTTTTAAGAAATTAAATGTCACTTGCTATAACGGTGAAGGATATATGATGATCAGAAAACCTGCATGCCTGAGAGTTCTTCATAATGTTTTCGAAGGCATGTGAAGTCTGCCAATCCACACTTGGCAAGCGTGGTGGACTAAGGCCTAATCCGGAGAGAAGATCCGTGTCCAACAGTTGGACAAAGAAAAGGGTTGTGATGATGATGAACAATTTGCATGTCAAAAGGGGCAAAGTGACAGCCTATATTCACAAACGAGTACATGCAAACAAGCTATACTTAAATTGATATTTCCTAACGTGGATGAAGAATCAGGTAGTTACGAATAAAATTAGAATTGCTGGCATAAAATTGTTTTATTGTACTTTAACAACTTTTACTTTAATCCTTTTGTAACTGTAGGTAATCAGAGTTTGTGAGAGCAATTATGATTTCCACTCAAAACCCGTCGTACAAAGCAATTTGTAACCGCTGTCAATCTAATAGCGCATTAGTGATTAAAGTACACAGGGAATCGTGGCTATGAATTAATAAAGTTCAGAAGTAACTTTCAATTCACCCTCTGGTTAAGATTATCTGGAAATCTAAACTTTAATAAATAACAATAACACAACCTATCCTGAAAACCTAAATTACATAAAAATGAATTAATATAAATAAATTCATTTTCTATCCCATGTTTCTGAATAAAACTAGTTTTGATCACTACTCTACACCCTATATCAAACAATCGCTGTTATTACATGAATTCATTCGTGTATTTTAAAAACTCAAAATAATCTAATGATAATCTTTATATCATTCCTCTGTCTATTAACTGGAATAAAATCGATATGTACAATTTCGTCATTACACGTGTTGCCTGAGCCGACAATTCCCATCTTTATGTTAATTATGTTGGTGTTTACATTCCCATCTTTATGTTAATTATGTTTGTGTTTACTGCTGCTTAACAGGTAGGTAATCTTAACGGTTTTGTAGATGCATGTAACTTTACTTGGTTTTCCCACAAGATCTGTTCAAGCTTACAGCTTCAATCAGATCCATGGTTATAGTCCTGTAGGTTAATCTCTAGGCAGACCAACGATTTTTATATTGACAAACGTGTTCTTTTCTTCATCTAGGTAGAAGATACAGGGTCCGAAGGCGCTACGGGCGAGTCCAGAACTTCCAACCGGCAAAGGCGGCGGCGGGTGCGCGTGCCTCGCACCGTTGTCAACCCCGATGAAAACTTCTACTTCTATTGGCTCTGGCTCATCACCATCTGCGTTCTCTATAATCTGTGGACGCTGATAGTCCGCCAGAGCTTCCCTGAGTTGCAGGTGATTATAAGATCATTGAATTCGGTTTTTTAATGGATTAAGATTGACGACATTATGAACATTAGTTGTTCAGTTCGTTAGTGGGTATGAGGACTGGGGACTGTTAGTGATAGATAATCCTGTTATTTGGTGTCAGTAATGAGTCTCGTTGCAAGTCAGTCAGAGATGTGTTGCTATCCTTGATTACCTACTATGATGGTTGCCTCTAATGAATTGTAACCGGATAGGTACTCGTAATATGATTGGACAGCTTTTAAACTTGCAAAGAACTGCGTTCCTACCAAGAGGTCAGAAAGTCAATAGGTAGTAAAAAGTATAATAGGTAGGTACTAATCATAAATATGATTTATGAATGAGTTAGGCATTTAGAAATTTGTGTAACGGTGAACTCCACCGCATTGTGAAAGAAAACCTGTGCTTGCAATCAGATATGAAATCCCGATTCTGAATAAATTTTCCATTGCCATCAAAATATTACCGAGTTTCCTGAAACGCCTTGGAGCGAATCGTAATTCGATAAAGTGACAGACACTTTTGAATCGGAATTCTTCTGCTGGTTATTGATTGAAAGATTGATTGATGATTGAATAGTCGAGTTTAAGCTAATTCTTTTGTACGTCACACGATATCTCACTACCATCTCCAAAGTAAATTCACTACTGTAATAGTCATCCAATTTTCAATCAATCGGGAAAATAGAAAATGAATAGGTACCTCATATTCGATCTGATAAAAGTCCTTTAATTTAATACTTCCTTTACTAATACTTTAAGCGCTTCCTTATATTATGTTTATATGTTTCATAGCCTTCTTAAACGCACAACAAGTAGATAGCTACTAGGATTATATCCCTCGACACCGGTCAACGGCTGCTGACCAATGACTTTTTTTTTTAAATTTATAGTTAAGGTAGGTATATTACAAACACCGCCGAGGTGGGGGTTCTTAAAATATTCTCTGCCAATTGAATTATTGAGAAAAAATGCGATGGCGATCGGTCGAGCATCAAAGAAATACTCAAATTTCTTTGTCGGTCATTCAACATTGCTTAGGAAGCAGTTGAACGGGCAATTTTATAACCAATTATTGCTTGTTGACTGTCGCCAAACGTATAACGATATAGAGCGAATATAGAGATTTTTTCTTTTTGTCATTACGTAATTAGACCCTTGTAGAACCGCCATACTGGCACAAACGACCTAAAATTCTGTGTCACCATCTCCCGGTCTACACGCGGTGGTGAGCCTATTGCCATACACAAATTCCATACTTCGAGCTATTTATTACCACAGCCTTAGAAGTATTCTAAGTACTGTTACACTGTGCTACTACTGAGAGTTCCATCATAGTAAAACCAAATGGCTAATTCTTTGTCTGACCTCGGAACCGAACCCAAGACCTTTATCTAGCTTTACAGTCACGCTTGCGACCACTCGACCAACGAGGTAGTTTTTTTATGAAACTAATTAACGAAACGACAGAAAACAAGTTACAGTAACGCCGTGAGACCCCTTTCCTACACTCTGAGTAAGACTTACGTGACGTAATGAGGTCAAGTCCAATAGATCCGGGAATCCCGGAAGATGGATCATCGGAACGGGCGGGCGATCTCAGCAGATGTTCCTTACCTAGATAAATTAGTTTCTCGAACATACTTTGAGCTGAACTAAGTACCTTTCTATTTAGCACTTACCTGGAGCTTTAGTCCATTATCCAATGTTTGAAAATAATCATACCCCTAAAGTCCTAATTGATCTAGACTTGGGATCTAGATATCAAAGAATCGACGGAAGTTAGGATCATAATCAGATGAAATCCTTTGTGTCCGCGTGACTAAGGGAAACAGCACTAATTTATTATGATAATACTCAAAGGTATATTACATTATTGCGTATTTTAAGTCATAATCTAAATAATACCCCTTTTTACGAAAATTACGTAGATAAAGTTAAAAGTTAATTACGTAGTACATAGTAAGTAGATGCATTAAATTTGGCACAGTTAGTCTTTATAATAATATGGATTAAGTAGTAAAGATTTTTGTATAATATGCATTAAATATACATTCATTATATAAAAGAAAACATTAAACTTACTACCATTGGTTTGACACACAACATAATATTTATTATCTGGTTATTTATATGGATGGCATGTTATTTGTCACATGCGTATTTATTAATAAAACTTCTTCAACTTTAAAATATAAAAAAAAAAACTATATGACAAATGACTACTGTAAGTTATCATATGATTGATGTTGTATTCATACCAAATCCGCAGACAGAAGAAAAATAAAAGTAAGTACATAGTATTGGCTAAATGAAACTCGAAACATTACCAATTTCCTATGGGTGCAAAAATGGATACTGCGAAAATATCTGTAAACTTTTCATCATCACTATCGATATTATAATTATATTCACAATTGCCTTTAAGCAAACTACGAGAATTTTAATAGTATAGGTATTTCCCATTATGTCGGGTTGGGGAAATCATACGAAATCCCTCATGGGATTTTAGACAATAATAACCTGAACGCATTTAATTTATTCATTCCGAAAATATGTTCCCTTGCGATGCTATGCACGTTTATTGGAAAGCTGTCAGGCACACCGTCAACAGATGGCGCTGACACAAAATCTTAACTTGATTAAGCTTTCTTAACTTGATCACGGGCGAAGCTGCAGGCAAAAGCTAGTTGAATATAATATGTAGAAGACTTCTATATATGAGAACCTTCTACGTTACAAATACCTATAAGCTCTTGATCAAGAATTTGTTAATACTTAGGTACCAATTGAATTTATTTAAGTAGCTTCTCGTTTGTTTTTTCTTTTTTCTTTAGGTCCAACGGTTTATTCCCTAGGGCGCAGTAAGTAAACAGCGCACTAGCGATGTGCAAAGAAATCCCTTCTATAAAGGTTCCATTTTTAGATCGCTCTCCGACCTTTCCAATTCGACCTCACGTGCTTTATTAGGGTGCTGACTTGATGGCGTCTAGCAACTGGCGCTGATCTGTTTCGAAAGAGATTTTTTTGTTTAGACTTTTTTAGGATGTCATTTTTACGTACTTACCTGTTCGAACTCAATTACTTAAAGATTTCATAACAGGTTTCTTAGGTATGTAACAATTTCCTAAAAGCGGGTGTCACACCTCTGCCTTCCCCTTCAGGTAAATACAGGCGTGTTGTTATGTATGTATGTATTCATGAAAACTTTTACAAAACCGCACAACTAACTAATGTTCTTGTTAACTCTCTCTGCCAACTGGACTAACCAATACCTAGTCTTTATAGTTTTGTTCAAAGTCAGTCACAGTTGTCATGGGTGTCATGGGTGTCGGATCGGTAGTCTGCAAGTTCGTATCTTATATCTCCGCTTAACTCCGCTAAGGTAACGGAAGCGTATTTGACGGCTTCTATCGTAGAACTGATAACGCTTCCGCCATACAGCCCAGACTTCGAACCTTGCGACTTGCTTTTGTTTCCAAAAATTAAAGAATAACATAGAGGCACACGTTTTACGAGCCCAGAATCGGCGGCGAGTGCGTTCCAGGAAGGCATTGAAGAGGTCCCTGTGAAAGAGTGGTCCAACAGCATTTTTCCAGCGAATGCAAAAATAAATTAATTGAGAGGGCATACGAGTATACTTTGAAATAGTCTATTTATAAGTCTATAGTCTTATTCGTCAGAATCCAGAAACTTTCAGTATGACCTAAGTATACTTTTTAATCTTGAGACCGCATTGATGCTATCGTGCAAGATCCCGGCTGAGAAATTAGATATTAAGATCCATTAATCATTTTACCCAATTTGAAATTTAATTAATGCGTTGTCACGCAAATATTTACCAGATGTTAGGGTTTCTTATCTGGGAGTAACGAAGATTTGATACCGGAAAACCGGTCACAGACGTGTTCTACCCTTGAGGACTAAGGTGGCCTCTAGAAAAGTGTAACCGGGAACCACACCTTTCCAACCGGACCACAATTACTTTACAGCAGAAATAGTACTCAGTAGGTACCTTGGGTGGCGATGGTACTGCTCCGGATTTTTTACAGAAAATACACCTTTATTTCGTCTTTCACCTTGACAACGATCTCGAGACATGCACCATCTTGCGCTATTCCCTCTCATTCCTCACCGCACTTGCGTTTCTTTTCTACGTTTATCAAATAACCTATTAGGTGGATATATGATAGCAAACGAGCATGCTGCAGCACCTATCCGCCGCCGCCGATATCAACGGACTGTGACAGACTTTGAGCAAGACTCAATTAGGAATAGTTAATCACTAGAAGTCAGTTCACTAGAAGGTATGAGGACTACCATCAGTGATGGTATTCAAATAAGTAAATATCAGTAAGCGTTCCAAGTCAGCCGCAGATGCGTTGAAGAGTTCTTAATATGAACCTATATTGGTTGAAGCATCCATAGCCCAATAGCTTACGTCGATCGTATGTGCACGACCGAGTTGCTCGGTTTGTGGATGAGTAGCCGTTAGTGGCAAAATTAGAAATTCGAAGACCGGAATTACGTTAAGCCGTCGGTACCGGTTGTTTTCCATTGTATAAAGACCTAATCGAAGACCTTCGGGTGGCTTGAGAACATTCGACATTGGGTTGGCCACTAACTCCTCCTCCAATCCGCATTGGAGCAGCGTGGTGGAGTATGCCCTAGAACTTGCGCAGCTGTGGCTGTGGGGGTGTCCCGTGCCCAAGTAAGACGTCTATAGGTTGTAGCTTAGCTTTTTTATATTAGTTCTATATTGTTGATGTTGATGAACTGTTGTTGACAGAGCATGTGCCACTACTTCTGGGTGACGTGCGACGGTCTCGGCGACCTGGTTTTCACGTTGGACCTGGTAGTGCAGTTCCGCACGGGCTACCTGGAGCAAGGCCTCATGGCAAGTATTGCTTGTAAGACCCGTTCTGTAGATACACTTTACACTTATACTATTGTGAAGATCTTGGGCGTCTTTTCTAAGTAGGTGTAAGCATAGGAAGTGTAGACCTGAAAGAAATTCGGAGGGTATAGTTGCGCATGGGGTATGCAATGCGGGGGACATTATACGGCTGGCGAACCAATCAGCGCTTACGACTAGCAACCCGCTCGCATTCAAGGTCAAAGATAGACATTTGTGCCGATGTTTATACTTACAAATTCCTGAAAATAAATCTTTTTATTCACATAAGGCATTGCAAGTCTGTAAAATAGTAAGGTACTAATGGGTGGACTTAAGGGCGATCGGTGGAGCTTCCCTTCGCGCCCATAGCGTAGTAATTAGTGTAGTAGTAATTAATTAAAATAGATCTAACGTAATTTCACTGAAAAATCAAGTTATTTATACTTATTCTAATAAATAAAAAACGCTATCTCTACTGACTATATCTAAAAGTAGGTAAGTAATACAAATTTCGAGCGTGAATGATTTCGCGGCGCGGAACTATGTTGTACACGTCCATATAACAGCGAGCCTCTACATATCTTTCTTTTTTTTTCTTTTTTTCTATGTGTCTGCCACTCGCAACACAGGCTTAGGCCTATCGCGGGTGTGTAGCGTTTATTTATTTATTTATTTATAACTATCAGGTGTACGACTCAAAGAAGCTGGCGAAGCACTATGCGACTTCACGCTCGTTCCTGCTGGACCTTGCAGCTCTCACACCCCTGGACCTACTGCAGCTCAAGATCGGCACCAACCCTATAATCCGCTTTCCGAGGTTTTTAAAGGTAATTATATATTCTCATGACAATGTGTATCGCACGAGTGTGTTTGCGTCCTTATAATTAACGGTGCTTAGGGCTTGGAAAACGTTCGAATTGTTTTCGTTTTTTAAACATGTCCGCCAATCACAGAGCAGTATTAGTAAGTTGCGATTCGTAATGTTTTATACGTCTGTCACTGACCAAAAGGCTTTTTTTGATAAAGACGATTAGTACACACCGATCATGGAACCGTTGAATGAGAGATAAGACATTAAAATAAATTGTTTAATCATAACATAACCATTGGTTTCACTTATTCTAAATGTCCCTAATAAAATTGGGCATCCTCATATTTACGAGGACGATCATACTTTCGGGCGCTATTGAGGGCAATGCTTATGTCATACATACTCATACCTCCCCATTTATTTTTTGTTTTCGTATTCGCCCCTATTCATTCCATTGTCATGCTCACACTCTTATTTCGTACGTATTGGCACAGAAAATCTTACGTATAAGTAGGTTTAGTTTCCTAATATCAATAGTTGTTGATTTTTATACTTATCACACAGATAACAAAACAACATTTCGCCTGTATTTCCCAGAGGGAAAGCATGCAATAGCAAAATAATAGGTTTTTATTCCATTTACACCACTTATGTTTAGGTCTATAGCAGTACGTCATGTGTAAACCGACTAAAGGTTATTAAAATACTCCGAGCTTTTAATATCTGATGCAATTTTTAATTTTACATTTGCTCGCCTTATCCAGATCAAAACTTCCGTGGTTGGAAATAGAAATAGAATAAATTTAAATTTGTAATGAAAATTAAAAGACCTTGACTTGCGATGTACAAATATTATTTTTTTATGCGTTAAATTTACAAGGGTCTACTAGAAATCAAATTTCAGATGCCACTAACATGTATAGTTAAATAGTTATTAGGTATACATACATAATATATATTACATATATATAATTTCTTTCAAATTCCAATAAGGCAGTGCAGTCTTGCAACCTTGTTTAAGGATCGAATTACATACTAGTATCTACTTCATTTTAAAACACGTCTTTTCCTGGAATTTCGTGCAGGACCCTGTCAAGGAGGATTTTTTATGCATAGTTGTCGAGCTCTTTCAGTCCTCTTGAAATCTAAGCAGTGGGCAAAAGCTACTTGAGTATATATGAAATTCAAATTGGCCGTTCGGCCTCATCCCAATTTGTGTACGGTCGAGCTCGTGCAATTTTCTCGGTTCGCCACCAACCCTGCAATGACTCTCGGATATACGTGACTTTAATACTACAAAATTAATTCAGTTGTAATAGGCCCATATCATTCGGTACTAAATTACCAATTAGGCGTGTAGATATTGTAAATCAATTAATTCAGTTTTGTTTATTTCATTAATACTTGTTACCCGATTACAATTATCGAGACATTAAAGCTAAGCCAGACATTATAATAAAATAAATATTCCGACAATCTACCATTATTTATGCAATATAATATAAGACTTGAAGTAAGCACTTAACACATCATAACCTATAATGCTATAACGGAACATAAGTAGGTAACTGCTGGTCATAAAGTTAAGATTAAGCGATTTAATGCTTTAACGAGCAAGTAAATTTATATTAACATTTTGAAATAAGTGTTGTTATAGTGCTGATGGTGTTTTTGTAAACACAATACATTACAATACAAATACACTTAATTGTAGATCATAAAAATACAGTAAATAACAATCATAAATAACACAGACGATAACCGGTGGTGGCCAAAAGGCGGTCTAGTCGCTACAATAGTGAGTATAGGTATAAGTACCTACTATTGTAGGTAATGCTTTTTTTCTTTAGTAAAAGATCCATCCGTATTTCCAAAGCTCGACGCCTACTTCTGTCTTACATTTTAGTATTTTTGTTTCTCGCTGTCTTCCAGAACAGGCCTTCGAGAACGTTATGAAACTTGCAGCGATGCAGTTTCCTCACAATATGTTTTTCTTCACCGTGACATCTGATGACATTTAATTTATAAAATCGCACAAACCTAATTGGTACTCGCCGCTTGGATTTGAACCCACACCCCGTCAAGTGAGAGGCGAGTTCGATAGCCTCTGGGCTGTCACCGCTGTTACCAGGTTGTAATGTTTATCTCATGCTAGATCTACTCAGGCCATTCCCGGCGGCGCCGCTATTCCTGGCTGCGGTGGCCGCCATGGCAACGGCGGAGCAAGGGGTGCTAAAAAAAGAGAAAATGTACCTAACATTGAATTGCTATTCAACGCTACTACATTTCGAATCATAGTCATAGTAAGAGACAGAAATCAATAATACAAATAAGTTTCTTATTATAGTGCATACGTCTATAAGATTTCATGATAATATTATGAAATGAAAATTATTTAGAGTAGACTTGTCTGAGCAATAAAAGATTTCCTTTCCTTTGAAAGTCAATTTCGTATTCTCGGTTTCCGTTTCCAATCAATACAATACCGCGAAGTTAAAGTGATATAAAACTATCGAGGTCGCGGTAATAAATAACTCGTCGGTCGTCCTCGCTTCAAACGGTGCTGACCACAATAAGAACTGGGACAAATTAGTTTGGTGCTTGGTGAAATTTACAACCTATTAATTTTAAAGAAGGAAATAGCTTAAAACCATATATTGTTAATAGGTCTTCCGTAGTAAACATAAACAGGCCAAGTTTTCAATAATACTTACGTACCTAAGTATAAAATTTATAGGTAGGTACATATTATATATAGGTTTTCCTATAAGCAGGTAGACTACTTATTAGTAAATTCTCGCGTATATCACGATTAGAGTAGGTACCTACTTACTTACTACACACTAAAAGTGGATTTCAAAAGAACATAAGTGAAGTGAAACGCTAACGCTGGTGAAGTGGTCGCAAAAAAAGCGACAGCTAAGCTAGAGCTCCTGGGTTCGATCTCCGGGTCGGGCAACAACGACTTGGTTTTTCTAACTTGAAATGCTCGAAGTCTGGATTTGCGGCCGGTGTATGGCAATAGGCTCACCACCTACAGGGGATCTAAAAATAACTGGTGAAATGTGGCTATACTACAACACACCTCTACATACCTACCCTTTCGGGGAAATACATGCGTGATGTTATGTTATGTTAAATTATGTTAAATATGCAAATAATTTGAGAATTATGGGACCACTTCCTGCTATAATATTAAAAATTACGGAGATGAAAAATCCTGAAACATTAACGAAGTTTTATATAGTAGTATACCTATAGTATAGTAGGTACGAGTACTTAGTAATATAAATCTATACGAGTATGTTAGCTCAGAATGTTAGATGATCTACACATTAGGTACCTCAAGTGACACTGATGTAGGTAAAATCTGCTTCAGTATATTTTCGAAGATATTATTGTAGACATTTTTATAAGTCGTATATTTTCAGACCAAATATACTTAAGTAAGTTTAAGAGAAACTTATCACATACCTATAAGAACCAGCTTTAAAATGTTTAATCTTGGGGTGGCGATTTTATAGTTCTTAGATGGCCAAAACCACCAACATATCTAATATATTTATCCATGTCTTTTGCCGCCAAAGCCGCCATTTTGAGTTCCAGGTCCAGCGCTCCAGCTTGCAACGGAGGGATATCGCCGCTATAGTTATTTTAGATATACTATACAATGCTCCATAATATACAAAACATGCATGAGATAATTAGCGCCCGTATAGTATCTTCTACGTTGGAATGCTCAATTCAATTTTTCATGTTTCCTGTAGGTACCTAAAATAATTTAAAACAGAGAATTACTGATAATTTTGCGCCTGAAATTTCTGTTTGGTTTGGTGTCGGTGGGGAAGCCCGTGCCCAATAGGTGGACGTCTATGTGTTGTAACAAAAGAATTTCAACCGTTGTATGAAATAATTGGTCGCAGGTGTACAGAGCCGTGAGCTGCTATTACATCGTCGAGTCGCGGACGGTGTATCCCAACTTCTGGCGGGTCATCAACCTCATCCACATCCTGCTCATACTTGCGCACTGGTTCGGTTGCTTTTACTTCTTGTTGTCCGAAGCTGAAGGTTTTCAGGTAAGTAACACTAATAACTACTATATTTATTTTATTAAATATATTTTTTTAAATTATTTTACACATATATAAGTAAATTAAGTAGGTACATTATGTAAATTCTAGACGTCCTAATAAAACATTCTTATTCTTATATTAAAATATGCTGTAAAATTCATTATAAAAAACGGTATACAGGCAATCTACTTACTTATCTTCTATACAATTGTGTCATATCCTATGTATATAAAGATACAATTATGAAATAATATTAGCACAATATATTCACGTTATAATCATAACATATAAATATTTGTCTGTTCAAATACTGTTAACCGTATAAATTGATGGGCCCGTTGGTGCAATCGGTAGTGACCCTGACTGTTAGGTACGCCAGGGGTCGTGGGTTCGAATCCCACTCAGGACAAACATTCGTGTGACGTACACTTGTGTTTGTTTTGTGTCTGGATGTTAATATTATCTATTTAAGTACCTACCTATTTATTTAATATTTTTAAATAAATCAGTCTCTGACACCCATAGTCCAGGCTCGCGCCTAATTTGGGGTCAGATGGTCGTGTATGAGAATGTCCATGATATTTAATATTATTATTATTATTTATTATTAAATATCTGACTGTTAAAGATGTCAAACAGACAGACAGACAGACAAGTTCCTTTATTGTACACCAAAACAACATACAATAAGTACATACAAAAAATAATAAAATAACAGAGAACTGAACCTCAAACGTAACTTAAACTACCTACCTACTGAGTGAGATCTTTGACATATGCAGTTAAAGGTTATTTATTTTGACTAGTCCTTCTGATTTTTGCAGTGGTCAGGTTCGTGTAGTTTTGAATGTGACATAAATATTAGGCTTTGTGAAGAAACCGGATATACGTTTGTACTAGATTAGTTTGTAAGTCTGTCTACCACTTTCACGTCAAGGTGCGGGTGATGATTCATTTTGTTAGATCTAACAGGACAGACGTAATTGTGACACGGGATTGAATGTAATAGGAAATCAGACACGCTTGGTCGTTGAGACTATAAAATCTTGGCAATCTTACTTCATTTTATTCTTAAATCAATGCAATTGAATAATGTTTTCCAGGCAATATAACATAGCAGGACAAGGACTAAAGGTTTACATATTTTCTGGTCTAATTAAGATGAATATTTGAATAAGGACTTAGTTAGGCTATCGAGCGCTGGATAACAAATAAACGAATTAAAAAAAAGATAATCGAAATCAAGTATCTCGTTTATACATTATAGTAGATTTAAATCAAAAGAGAATGAAGAGAAATAGGATGCCAACAGCAAATTACCTCCAACCCTAATGAGGAAGGTAATTCAGTGGCGGGTAAATCACCGGTCTGAACATTTAACTGGTCTTAGTTAATTAGAAACGTAAAAAGGGTAAAATAAACCAATTTTATTTACTAGAAGACAGTAGATACGCACTTAATAACAATCGGAATAATATACAACTACCCTCTAAAACACTGGAAAATTACTTAATTCAATTAAGGCAACATAAGTTTTAGTCGTCTAACTATTAAGCCGAGAATGGCTTGCTCTGTTTTATTTCTTAGCTTCGGTGTCTCATGTTGTACAGTTTAATGGCGGTCTGCCTAATTAAAGAAATTATGACCGTCCAGGTACCCAGTATACAAGACCATTAACGGACAACGGCGTATCAACAGAATTATCTACGAGAACAATTAATAAACTGGTTTATTGCATGGTCGTATTTAGAAATTTACGACCCTGCCAACCAACATTGATAATAATATCATCCACCTCAAATCAAGCAGATAAAAATTGCCATCTATTTAATTTGATTGCAAAATTCAACCTTTTCTAATCACGGAAGACAGAGATAAGCTGTGTTCCGAACCTCTCTACAGGGCTATAAGGCTAATATATAGGCCATAAAAAATATCTTGACCTACTACTTTGAGAAAAAATTATACTGCGTTCTATAGTCGAGGATTATATTTGATCTTCATTGTTTTATAATTGAAGCCAATTTATGTGATTGATTGACATTGAAATATCTAGCAGCTTAGGTGGTTCGAGTATAGAACCACCTAAGATGCTAGATATTTCAATGCAAAATGATCTCATTGTATTGTCTGTAGGACACAAAGTCCGTGAGGCTGGGGATTCATATCTTGGCCTTATTATAAGTTAGAAGTAACATAAATTTATGTATTACGCAAAAACTAAACCAAAGAAGAAAAAGACAACAAGGGATCCAAAAACTTCATACCATAATTATTATTTTAGGTATGTACAGATGTATTTTTAAAGAAACAAAGTAAAAGTATAGATATTATTTTAGTATTGTTTACAATTTCATAACCAATTTATTTATAGGTACATCATGTCTGAAATTGAGAATAATAATGTAACGTCCCTTGTGACATGGCCTACCCTCATTGCCAGTGATTAGGTACGCAACCCTGACAAGGAAAATCTGGGCTGACTATAATCGACCAAAATGATAAGAGTAATATGGTTGTATTTTTTACAACAAAAACGGTAAAAAATATTTGTAAAAGGAAGGCATACACTACACATACACACCACTGTCGCCCATACTTATAAAAATAATATAAAAACGCTTAAACTATGTAATTCTCTAATACTAGGTAATGGCAGGTACAATTTCAAACGGACACTAAAATATAAAAATGTGAATGTGTATATCCTGAAGTTCCTTAGTTTGGAGTTAGAAAAGTTTTAGATATTAAAGGAAGTTAAGTTGGTTAATATTAATTATTTGAAAAATGGGACTGAAAACTATGGATGGCTGCGAAAGTTAGTCTTTATTAGGCAATGTGGCTATATAATGATACAAAATATAGATATACTCGCTTTGGTCAAATTTTAGGTATACATACAAGTTTTTTTACCACAACTAAAGTAGGTACCACCACCCCTGAACATTTCATCTGTCTTCTTCATTTAGCAACAATCAACTTTCATTCTGAATAAAGAAAATTATTATATTAAATTTTAAGGATAATCATTTTACACAGGGAGACTGGGCTTACCCTCATCGGCCGGGTGATTACGCGACCCTGACGAGGAAATACCTTGGCTCACTGTACTGGTCGACGCTCACTTTGACCACCATAGGAGACCTACCCACGCCAGAAACCAATTCTGAGTAAGTACCTACTCTTAGCACTGTCTTACATAAGTCACTGCCTCATTTTTTTCACTAACTTATCAACTAAATTAACGATTTCGAGATTCGCTTCGTTGAGTATAAACTCTGTATTTTATCGATAGATCATAATACCAATACGAAAGTCAATTTTATTTCAAATCAGAAAATGATCTACTATTCTTTCGTAAAAAGTTCTACCGAACATGTAATCTTCGAAGGAGAGAATCTATCGCTAACACTAATTGACAAAAAGGGTACTCAATTGAATCACGGCCGACAAAGGAAAAATACTTCTTACATTTGAAGAATCCGTGAAGATGGGTCTTAGAAACCAGGTTAGTGTTATAAATGTACATTTACACAATTGCCACCTTTTAGCAATTGAATAGATTTCAGAACATTATCTTCTCTTCTAAAAGGGATATTATAATTTCAGTATAAACAAAGATAGAGCTATTTCAGTTAATGGCCATGTAATTTGCATTCTGAGGGTTGTTATATGAAATGAAATTTCAAGATTTGCAAATCAAATGGGGACAGCCAGGTCGGTTCAATTACAGAACGTGGAGCTTCCGACAGATAGCTGTTTTATATGCCTTTGAACAAAATTACTTTAGTTTCGAATACTTACTGACCAAAATGTGAATACATAATGAAATGGTGAGTATATAAATATCATAATAAGTAACGGACTAAGAAAAGCATGTCGTATTTACTGGTTATGAAGAGCTGAAAGGCATACTGTTAAAAAACACATACTTGCAGAATATAATACGATGCATACGATGAATGCAAATAAAGAGCGCAATGCTACAAAACAGAAAGTATACATTTTAGATGAAACAGAGCGTGGCGTTGTTGGAGTGGGGAGAACTCGAAAGAAAATTCGATAGGTAAATCTAAATCGATTAAAGTGTTGGTAAGGGTCTTGAAAATAAGTTGATGGAGTCAAAATATGTTGTTATGGCCTGCAAAGAAAAAGAAGAGTAGCCATTCTTGTAAATAACGTCGGCCAACTGGATAAATATTTTGATTTAGGCTGATATTCATTAATGTGATTCCTGAACTATTTTACTTTTACGACTATTGCCTTTATTAAAATAGCAGCTGACTGGGATATTTTATATGCAATGTTATGCATGCTTTTGATTTCGATATGTGTACCTATCCAAGGAATTGATTTCCTAACTCTGTATATTACATAGGTAATTACGTTATGAAACTAACATGAGTATGGAATTAACTACGGTTATGTGTGCTAGCGTGCATGGAGGTCCCAAATTTCTGCCGCGCCGCGGGCTCAAGTCTCGCCTGTTGCAGTTCAGATCGAATAAAGGGTATGTCTATTAAGGGAAGGGTGACTAAGATCTAAAATGTAGTGACCAGGTGACCGAACCGGTCCAATTAGTTGAATGACAAAGTAAAATCTAATATATTGAGGTATTTGTAAGTGTCATTTCGAAGGCGATAGATACTATAGCAATTTGACGTTAAACGCTCATTTAAACAGTTTAAGATATCTACATTACTTCTTACATGTAATTAACTTATTATTTTTATAACCTTGTCATTTTACCTTTATACCTTAGTCACTTAACCTCTATTATGGCGAGTGATTGGTCAGATTTATAATAAAATTAGTGTTAAGGACTTCACTTTTTTACATAAAAAAACTTCGCTCTTCGATATCGCATAAAAATGTGTCAATTTGACTGGAAAGCAAGTTCCCACTTGGTACACACTGCTCCTCCCCTTCGGGAAATACAGGCGTAATTTTGTTTTATGTTATGATGTGAATGGAAGAACGCAATCCGTTCAGTTCACAAGCAGGAAACTTTCTTCTCTCATTCTAATTCGTAACTATTTCAACCATTATATTGGGTGCGATAAAAAAGAACGGCCAGTGTGGGCGTTACGTGTGAATCTAAGAAGAAGGACCCTGCCGCCAAAATAGGCGGCAGGGTCCGTCTTCAGACATAAATTACATGAGGGGACTGAGTCGAATTGTCCAGTGTTACGTCTGTGAATTATAGACTAGGGCAGCTAGCAAAGTCGTAAAGACAAGTCTTCAACACAATACGCAAGTATTCATGCAAACTTAAAAGATCTTCACTGTCTATCTAGACATGGTAAAGCAAAAATTTGAAAATCAATACTCCACAATCTACTATTATGTAATAATAATAAAATCGTTTTATGAAAAACTACAAAACACGCTTTTGAAGATAACCGAACTAAAATGTTGTAAAAAAATTTTTTTTTGTTATTTTTTTTTAATTATTGCATGGTCATCGGTCCTTGATAAGTTTCAAACTAATCAACTTTTAAAGTTCACGTCAAAATCACGTTAAAAAATTCGGTTACATACATACATACTTACAAATATACATACATAATTACATACCAAGCTAATGAATGCGTGTTTTAAATAAAAAAGTTTTTTACGGCAGTCATGTAAAAACAAAGCGAATGAAATTCCATTAAAAAACCCATACAAATCCAATTTTACCACTTTTGTCCAAATTATGCTTTTGATTACAACGCTTGAGGCTGTAAGAAAATTATGTAAACTCTCGCATAACGCAACAAAATAATTCACGGCAGCCATCTTGGATTCAATTACCGACCTCACATTCACCTCAGTTGACCTCAAAATTTTATAAACAACAACATTTGTACTGAACCGCAATCTATTCTAATGGTGCTTTGCGCTCAATGGTGTGAGGACTAATGCACTATGAAAATTTAAGTAATCTCCATTTATTAAATATCAAAACCACGGAGTAAAATTTGTTAGGTAAATCTATAACGAAGTCATATTAATACCACTATGTTAACTGATAATTTAAGCTTGAAGTCATTTGAAAATAGCAATTTTTTAAAGATTGAATTATTTCATACATTTATTGCATTTAATTCTTACTGTACCAAAGTATAGATATTACGGTATCCACTGCAGTTAGTGGATACCGTAATATCTACCACTCATTGTCAGTACAATGAGTGACAATCCACTTGACTGCTCCAGCTAAACATTGACCCCATGTTAATGTTGCACTTATCTTCCATTGACTCAAGCAGTTAGCAATGCCTTCTTCATTAAAAAAGTTGTTGTAAGTCCCTTGGCAATCTTTTTCCGAGTAGTTGTCCGGGTGAATACATGATGAGTTTCATAACAGATCTTGAGTAGGTACCTACCTATTTATAGTTATAAAAAGCAATAATCTCGAGGAAAGCTTGTAAGTTTTTTAAGTAATAATTTCACAGTAATACCTAACCTTCGTTGGCTGTGGTAGGTATATTAAATGCCACAGATAAAAGAAGAGGCGAAGAGCACGTAGGAAACTCACCGTGAGAGTTTTATTAAATCCTTAATGTCTCTACGCCGTGGAGTGCCAGTAAATTGTACGTGGATCAACGTCCTATTGTTATAGCCAATGGAACTATACAGAAAAGATTTCCCACATACGGTTATATTTACACATCCATTAGACGATTTTAGAGGAATTCTTCCTATCTCCAGGTAGAATTCTTAAGAAATTAAATCCACCATTAAATAAAAATCCTGGGACATTCATCAGACAATGGATTATCAGATAAGACTGGTAAATTGCCGACAGACGTACCAGAGTACGGCCATATTAAAGGATGGTAAAATCCCCCTGCCTGTGCCTGCCATGCCCTGTCTCGCTCTATACTGTGGTATGGCACACAGTCCTTTTTAAAACCCTGTTTTCTGGATTTTGCAATAAATAATAAATAAATAAATAATAGTATTTTAAGGCCCATATGTATTTTATTATTTTGCCTTATGTTGTTATTACATTAAAATAAAACTTATAAAGTAATCCACTTATCTTCACAACGACATATGATTTTGTTTATAATATGTAAGAATAAAAAAGACAGAACAATATTTTTATACATGCTAATTTACTCCTGAGTATCTAAATCCATGATATTACCACAGATAAAATAATATATTACGTATATTAAGTTACTTACTTAATATTAAGGCACGTACTACGTGCCTGAAGTTAGTTTTCGTAATTATAATGGGCTGAAACTAATTCGTTTTCCGGCATAATACAAATAAGTCAGGCGGTTACCCAAAATTATAGAACAATATTTGCACCTCCGCTAATATATTTACAGGGTATTTTAGCTGACTATCTGACTAAGAAATAAAAATTCACAAGTTCTTCAATAATTATTTGAGCAAAAGTAATTCGTTGAATTTTCATTATTATTAAAACAATTTTCTCTTTTCATTCGATATCCACTGTAAGACACGAATAATAGAAGCCTAAATTCACTGTCTAAAATTTTCTTATAATTTAATATCTGATAGCGCCGAACACCTACTTTGTGAATTGTTCATTAAGTTTAGTTTTCAACATTTTTAAGTAGTAATAAATAGATCAACTTCGGTGGCTTTTCTTACAAATAAAGATAAGGTACTCCGGCGTTACTGATAACTTGACATAAAACAAGGATCTTAATAGTATTACTTTTTTTTATTATCGTTTGGAGCAAAGGGGTGCGGGCCGTAAAGCCACTGCGACCTAAAAATATCTGTTGTAGCTATAGTAATATACTTACATCCCTATTCACATTTTTAGATCTGACCAATCAATCACAGCCGTAACATTCGCTAAAGTCTAGATATTACCTATTGTCTTAATAAATTTACATTTTCACAATGGCTATTTACAATGCTAACGATTTTGAATGAACAAATTCAACTTTATAGAAATTTACCTTCCGTTAATTATTACAGTTAAAACAATTAGATCTATTTATAAAGATTTGTTAAGGTGATAAATATAATGTAATTTAATCCAATGAAATAATGGAATTTCCAAGTGAGCTTTCAAAGCGAATTAGAATTAAATTGGCTACGTTTATTTAACATTTACATTTTCATCAATTCGATCTATTTTATTGTAATTGAATTATTTTTTCAGCTTATGCTTTCATACATAAGACTAAGCGCGACCTGTTAAAATTAATTACATCTCACATTACATAATATTATTAAGTAATCTTATACTCAAATTTATAAATTTATGTACCTAAGTTACACAGTTCAAAAGATAATCTTTTGCTAAAGGGATCACAGCCATTGTGAAACATTACTATCGGCGTTGGCATACGAGTATGTGCTGCTATTTACCCTTCAAAACGATTTATTAGTCGCATTATTATTATTATATCACTAGTAACTGTAACTGTATCGCTGTTTGCGAGCTATACATAATAAGGTTAACCAAAGTCACTGCACTAAAGTAAGCTATTATGACGATGTCAATGCGACTAAACGTATCGTTTGCGATATTTAAATAATTGTACATGCCGTTGCCCTTAAAACTAACTAACTCAATGGCGGCGGCAGAAATTTGGAGGCTGTTCGCTTCACAGCGATAAACTTCTAATAACAACAAATTGATGTAACGTTAATAGTTATTTGTTCATAAAAGTGTGTTTTTATTATTTTCTTTTCTTTGTTGTTCCTCGATGCCGGTAGCTCTCGGAAATTTGAAAGTTTTCGAACAGCCTTCATTGATTGAAACCGCCATTTTGTGAGCCTGTCGCTTGTTTGTTTATTACTTTTGGGATGTTCTGTAATATTGCAACTGTTCGAAAACTTTGCACAGTTTTGTACTTACTTTTATTTTGTTTATATTTGTGATTGCTTTCTTATTTAATACATAATATTAATGTAATATTATTTTCCGATTATTTCATATTGGTTTGTTACCTGATATTCAAGCTATATAAATATTAGATATTGTACAATATGATACATTATCATTAAATGCTTTTGTAATAAATATATACTTACTGCAAAAATATGTTTCTATTTTGAAATCTTACACTTATTTCCGCCAGGTATGTGTTCACAATTGTCAGCTATCTTATCGGCGTGTTTATCTTCGCCACCATCGTGGGTCAAGTTGGTAACGTCATCACCAACAGGAATGCCAACCGGCTTGAGTTTGAGAGACTGCTCGACGGCGCCAAAACTTACATGAGACACCACAAGGTATTTACGCTTGACTAACCCTCAGTGCTGCGTGTAAACTCGTATTTATAGGTGATGGCAAGGAAAAAGAATGTTCGCGAACTCCAATTCCTTTGCGTGATGATAAAACTTAAGAGCCACCAGTTACCAAAACTTACCCCTTTTGGCTCGATAGACAATACGATTAACTATACCTACTAATATAGAAAATATTAGTAGGTATAGTTAATTACTGTATTATTATATTTGTTCATAAGCTTTTTTCAACAGGTTCCTGGTGGAATGAAACGACGAGTGCTACGGTGGTACGACTATTCCTGGTCCCGAGGTAGAATCCAGGGTGGTGGAGACATCAATACTGCCCTTGGTCTGCTGCCCGACAAACTGAAGACCGAACTTGCTTTACACGTCAACTTAAGCGTTCTGAAGAAGGTACGAGGAAAGATAAGGCTCTGAAAATAATAAAGTAACAAATACTTCTGGATAATCTAACATTATTATTATTATTTATTCTTTAGTATACCAAATAGTTTGTGGTACAAAGGGCGGACTTAATGCTAAAACATTACCATCTACCAGTCGAACTTTGCGCCAAGCAGATAACCGCAATGGTGGCAGAAAAGTAAATTAAACCAAACAAAACAAAAATATGTGATATATATGAATTAAACACAAGAAATGAATAAATAACATGTTTTCGGTGTTTATGATAGTAAGTCCAGTCCAGTCCAGTTACTAATTAAGTGTTAGTAGGTACACATACACGACTTGGAAGCGTCGGTGGTACTTCCTCAGACAAACCATATTATTATGCTTAATGGTTCTACCTAGCACTCTTTATAAAATATACAGAGGTCGAATCGAATTTGAAAAGCTTTTGTCCAAACGTTTTATTGAGTACCTACTCGCGTCGGACTCAACAAAACTGACAGCGATTACTCTGAAATGGCAATTATTTCAAGGCCCTTCAATTTGAAGTGATCAATTCAATTTATCGTAGTGATTGAGTTTTTTTATGGGTAGGTTTTGAGATACGCGATCCAGACAAGCAACTGCAATACGACAATGATTTGAAGTAATTATCGAATGTGCTGAATGAAATATTATTCTACCTACTCTCGAATTTGCCACGACTCAATTTAACATTACTAAAAAAAGGAAAAAAAAACGGTTTTTTGGTCTGATAACAATCTTCAAGTATATTTCAAGTTTGAAATTAAATGACACCCACTGTATCGGTAAATTAAAACATAATGAGGAAACTTATATGCCTGAGAGTTAGTACTAGTCTTAGTATTAGTTAGTTGTATTTACCTACTTACAATTTATCAACCAAAGCACGTGTGGCTACTTTGAGAAAAGCCACTTGTTGAATTTGGCCACTAACGTTCATAGAAGTTCATAGTTTCAGACATCTATCTAATCTTAGTGGATGTTTTTCAGTGAAGGTGTACTTATTCAAACCTGTGTTATCTTTTTAGGTCACCATATTCCAAGAGTGCCAACCGGAATTTCTGCATGACCTGGTGTTAAAAATGAAAGCTTACATATTCACGCCTGGGGACTCTATTTGCAGAAAAGGTACCTACCTACCTTCCTATTACTCTTACTCACTAGTCTTCCACTGCATAACTCATGAATGAATATCGGTCTCACTAAACATAACTAAGCTGACATAATTTAATTGAGAGACAAGTTACGCTCGTCAACTCGTATTGGCTCGTCCAATTTAACAAACTTAAATTGGATATTAAAGATTATTTGTTATGTGTTATTAATGTGCCAGTTTTGTGATATTTATTTTATTGTTATCATTATTAACAATAACGTTTCCTTTGTTAATCAATCGACAGGTTGTGGGTTCAGCGCCATCTACTGTTGAGTAGAGGTATAACACTCAATGAAATTTAATTTCGGACAGGTGAAGTAGCGCGAGAGATGTTCATAATCGCTGACGGCATCCTGGAGGTGATCTCCGAGACCGGCAGAGTTCTCACCACCATGAAGGCTGGCGACTTCTTCGGCGAGATAGGCATTCTAAACCTGGACGGGCTTAACAAGTAAGTCATAATATTAATACCTAAGCGAAGCAAAAACGTTATACCCCTTTTTACGAAAGTTACGTGGTCGGAGGTGTATAAAATTTGGCACAAATATAGGTTTTTGCATGCCATACTAACATTAAATGGTATAATAAAAAAAATGATTTATGGTACTTAACATTTTGACCACTCTTAGCTTAAACCAATTACCGGCCAACTAGAGAGCATGGGTATCTTCCAGCTTCTCACAACTAAGAAGCTGGAGCATACTCCACCACGCTGCTCCAGTGTGAATCGATGGATGGTTAATGGCCAAGCCGATTGTCAGTCAGACCTATGTAAATATTTTTACGATAAAAACCGGGGGTAACGGACTACGAAGATACCTACTACAAAGACCTCCATTCCTACGATATTTCAAACAGATTGCCAGTTACTAGGTGTTCGGGTATCTGGCAAGTATTTTAATTAAGGACTTAACAACTTAGCTAAGTACTCTACTACCTACTTCAGCTGACGTTGAGCTATGGGGGCTTGTAAAGGCATAATAATATTAATCTATGTACCTACTCCACATGTAATTGACACCCATGTTAACCACGACATGTTTTAGACTTCAAAGCGTGCCATCCAATATACGAAACATACTTTTAGGCGTTTTCAATGCGCTGATGCGTTATATTTTGCCACATTTACGGCACGGGTCTCTCCCACAGCACAGCTGCAGGCCTAGAGCATGCACTCCACGAGCTGGTGGAATATGCTCCAATGCGGATTGCAGGAGCGGCTTGACGTACCCCCCGCATCACCGAAGCGCCCGATGTTTCTCAACTCAGTCGATCACATACGACAGACGCGAGCCATTGGACTATGAACGATTTCTACATAAAACCAAACAAGCTATGACTTAAGAGGTCATTTTATGTCGCTTCATTTAATTCCAAAAATAGGAATTCTATTATGAGTACTTACAGAAATTTACCTACTTTTGAGTAGAGTAAATAAACAATTCTCCAGAGTAAATAACAATTTCTCCTAGATTAGTTGCTCGTGCTTGTTTTTATCGTGTACTTAGACGCACTAGTTCTGTATTGTCGGGAAACTTTAACTGTATAAAGATCACTCGAGACTATACTATTAGGTACAGCAATTACTTACTTATCTAACAATTAAATTCGTCAAGTGAACATAACTTCGCGCTTGGATTTGACGACTCCTCTCTCCCTTCTGGACTGATAGTCCGAATTCCAGCCACTGGGCGATGATGGACTATGGACCTTTGTTGTATCTGCATGCATTGTTTTTTTTTTAATTTATTTCTGTAATTTAATCGCATTAAATTACATAGACAGGCTTAATACCTAATGGTATTCTCGAGCATCCTGCCCATTGTCTATGTAAAAAAAAGTCAAATCCAGACATAATATATTTTAAGAGTGATGCGCTTTTTAAGGATTCCATTATACTTACAGCAGTGTTTGACAGCCTTTGGAGATTGGTGAATAGAAAACGTTTAAAAAAATGCTTTTGAGTGTTTTCTTGGGGATTTTTTGGTTTAGATTTCTTCTACCTAATATTTTTTACCACAGAATATCTTGCTTAGTAATGTCTATGACTTCTTCAGGCGGACTGCGGACGTGCGATCTGTCGGCTATTCGGAGCTTTTCTCCCTCTCCCGAGAAGATGTCCTGGCTGCCATGAAAGACTATCCCGAAGCACAGGACATACTGCAGACTCTTGGCAGGAAACGGCTTCAGGAAGCGAAAAACATGTCGAAAAAAGTTAAAAGTAAGTTAAATCGTTTTACACACTGCTAACTTGAAACTTAAGTTTTAATTAAGAACAGCTTGTACGGTACGGAGAACTTCAAGTTATGTTTTAAAACATGAAGTTTCTTATAAAGCTTTAATAAATTGGAGCCCATTTTAAAATCGCATCAGTCATATTCAACGGTAGGTAGAAAAAGGAAGTGTAAAAAGAAAATAAGACGCGCATTGAAAGTAGCACAATAAGTCTGATCTAATCTATTTGCTTATGACCTATTTTTAAAGTAACTCATGTCTACGAAATATGCAATTTCCAAACAAGGAGAACGTTAGTAGAGAGTTAGTAACAAGGAGAGTAACATATAGAGTATGTGTAACCTGTTTTTGAGTTGATAAATCGATGGGCACATCCGGTCAACAACTCTGGTCCGGCTGATCCAAATCCACAACTGGAAAGAAAATGTATCTGACGATAGAATAATCCGCACACGAACTATTCGTACAAGGTAAAATAATGCAGTGAAGTGAATTGGTATAGAATCCTTAGATAAACAAACACAAGTATCGTCGTTACTTCAATACGAAAACATTTCCCTGACAGAATATTGAATCAGAGCGTAAAAGGAAGCTTCTGGGATGCAAATTGCGCACTTTAGAAATACACTTTATTCGCAGACGAAGTGAGCCCGGATAAGGCAGGGGATGACAGCGCATCTAAACGGATCGTGCACAAGCTACGCACCGATGTCAAGGTACAGTCGTGAACATATACAATCTAATCTATACAGACAATTTTCTATCTGCATCAAGAATATCATAGTTTTTTATTTATCTATTCCTACGCAGGTCTTTGAGCTATTTAAATAAGTGATTATGTTCGACTAGAGACAAGGGCGACACCAGATGGGCTACAAATGATGCACTACTCATTTTGATCCGTTTTTAAAGAACTATTTGTTTAATCTAGCGCAACAACAACCGGAATATTGTAACTTGTAACGGCTAACATTAGTGTACAATTATATACAGCGATATTTTAAAATGCAGAATCATAAAAACATTAACTTACACACATAGTTAGCATTAATAAGATTATCTTCACACTATTAAAATACTTCTACTTTGTTTCAATATTCCGGTGATAAATAAAACAAGTGTGCTTTACTGACCACACGACTGAAGTAAAACTTGTTTAGCTCCATCTATATGTACCTATGTATATATACTGTATATTTTATTATTTTATATACAGTTTTCTCCCCAAGTCAAGCGTATGTAAAGAAGTTTTACTTCCATAAATTTAATTGAATTTGTACCTACTGGAGTGCTCTAGTTATATATTAAATTTCTTACTTTTTTAGTTCAACACATTTTCTTCGTCACGGTCATTAGCAGATTTTCTCAGTAATTTAGTAAGTAGGAAATTATTGTACTTGATACTCAACAACACACGAAAAATTAAACAAAATGGTTAAATCGATTTGACAAAAGAAATTGAAACAAAAAAGATGCATTCAGATTTTTTTTTAATTAAACGATACTTCCATAGACATCGGGAATAATTTTATACTTTAAAGTTAAAAGTAAGGTATGCTAAATAATAGTAAGTACCTAAAGATAGTATGTAAGTTAAAAGTAAAGTAAAAAAATGTACTGTACCTACCTATTTAATATGATAATTTCAAAAAGTGCGATCCAATCGCATATGAAACTAAGTAGGCGCTTAATACAAAACAATGTTCTTTGTATTTATTTGGAATGCTCAAGCAAAATTCCAGACAACATTTGTAATCAATTAATTACTTTTCAAGTAGTTTATTTCGTACCTTACATGAATCTAAATGTACTTATCAATGTAACAAGTATATAGCATGCTATATCCCTCTCATTGAAAGCTACGCAAAATACAGTGTAGCTAAAGAAATAAGTAGATTAAAAAAAGCAAGTTTACTTTAAATTTGCACGATTGCCATGAATATGGAGATGGATGCACATTTTGCACATGCATATTGTCTCCGTGGGGTGCTTTGATAGATGCAGATCTGCGAATCGAAGCGTTGTTTTTATGCTTACGCTGCTTAAATGTCAAATTAAAATTCCTTAATATACCTTAAAAATTCTCTTGGATCTACTCCCACGATTAAAAATGGATCGCTTTGTGCAATTTTAAAATTAAACAACTACGAGTACCTACTTAGATGCACCTTAATTTCGAGTAATCACCGATTATTTCACATTTGTTACAACAAACAGATCTATTTAGAATGTGATGTCAAATAATAAAAACTCTTTCCCTCAGGGTATACGCAATGCGATCCGGAGTCGGTCGCGCGCGGGGCGTCGGTCAGGGGAGTCTCTAGAGCTCCAAGCTTTGGCAGGAGCGGAGCGCGCAGCAACCAGCGACAGCAAGGTGCTACGCAGGATGCCTCGAGTTGAAAGTGATGACTCCCAATCACACCATCAAGATGTAAGGAACCTTTGACCTTTTGACGGGCCCTTTGACGCAATCGGTAGTGACCCTGCTTGTTACGCCAGGAGTCGTGGGTCGAACCCACTTAGGACAAACATTCGTGTGACGAACACTTGTGTTTGTTCTGTGTCTGGATGTTAATATTATCTATTTATGTATGTATTTAAAAATATATATGTGTATACGTATATCAGTCTCTGACACCCATAGTACGGCTCGCGCCTAATTTGGGATCAAATGGGCGTATGTGAGAATGTCCATGATATTTATTTATTTATATTTATTATATTATTTGTCTCTTAAATGACCATTGTTACTGGATACAGAAGAAAAATCTATAGTAAAATGTTCATTAATTTGCCCACCTTATTTTATCATGCCGCTTTATTGCCTAGGACAACGGTGAGACCACGTCGGGCAGCAAGGATGGTGAAAAATCTGTTTCTCCGATAGGAGCTGGCCTCCCGCTACTTTCGAGGCTAAAACTTCTCAAAGAAAAACAGGTTTGAAGCTGTTAATATACATATTTCCAAGTTAATTGCTCTCCTGGTATGCAGTTTAATATCATTGTGTGTATTCCATTGCAGGATCGTGAAGAAAAATCCAAGCATAGACATTCGGCTTCATCGATGGCTTCATTAACACCACAACCAACACCATCAACTAGTTCATGTCCCGAAGTAGAATCCGAAGTGATAGGAGCAGGCCTTCCCCTAATACAGCGATTACTTTTACTAAAAGCCAAAGAAGAACGAGAGAAACATCAGCTCACACCAACGGCTAGCAATCAACCATCTAGCTCAGAAACAATAAGTCCCAGTTCAATTAAAAGCCCTTTAAGTCCAACGATTAAAGCTTTGAGTCCTATTAGGAAAGGATCCGAATCAAGTTCACCGGGGAAATTACAAAGCCCTACAAATAAGATGTCTAGAAAAAATTCTTCCGGATCTAGTGATGGAGCCTCACGACCGAAAGTTAGTTTCAAAGACAAAATTATGCAAGTTCATAGTGACGGAACTGCGGTGTGTCAGCCACTTAATAAAGATGTTAGTGAAAAGCCCGCAGCTGTAGTCGAGCCGACACCAAAAACTGAAGGCAATCTTATTTCCATACCGCATTCAGTTGTTAGTAAAATTAAATCTCCAGCCAAAGTTGTAGGTTCTACTTTTCGGGACAGACTAAAATTATTACAAAGTGGGGGATCGCCTAAAGAAAGCGATAACAGTACATCTGATAAAAATAAACAACATCAAACAGAAAAAACACCAGTAGAAATTACTCCATTTCCTTCTAAAGATTCTCAAGAAGAATATAGAAGTAAAAAGCCCTGGTCAAAACTTAAGAAGGCGGCTATCTTAGGGGATTCTAAAAGTCATAGTATGTCAAGTACAGAAGAAAAAACAGAAACCGAAGCCAAAGAAACAGAAGCTGATTCATCTCGAAGTAATGTTAATATATGTGTACCCTTAGTTACTACTGCAGAGCTTGTAAAAATAGACAATAACAATATTGAAGTTGATAGTAATTTAAAATTAGATAAGCCTAAAATATATTTGACAAGCCCATTAGATCCCGTCCAGGACAAATCGGTAGATTTATGCACAACTAAAAATAGTAATATCACAATGCCAAGTGATACTAAAAATGTATTTACTGCAGGAACTATGTTACTGCCAAAGGCTAAAAAATATAAGTCAATAGATGATTTATCTCCAGAATACGGAGGTCTTCCATTTGTTAAAAAGTTAAAGATTTTAAATGAAAGGCAAAAGCTAGCCGAACTAGAGAAAGTTGTTAAGACTCGTAGCTCTAGTCTAGACTGTACTAGTTCATCTGAAGATTTACTCAACGACACACTAACTAGAAGTCATTCTGAAGGAAGTACAATGGATAAACGGAAATATAAAAGGAAATCAATAGATTCAATTAGTAGTCATGGTTCAAATGAAACTCTGGAGAGGCGGACTCTCAAATCAATCCTCAAAAAACTTTCTGAAGATGTAACACCAGCACAGAGTCCAGAAAGAAGCAATGAATTGAAAAGATTAATAAGGGCACCAACGCTTGAAGGATATGCAGCGAGACACTCAAAATTTTCGAAAAGTGTTACATTTCATCGACATACATTACCTTCACCTCCACATAGCGTACCAGTAGAATTTCCAGACGAAGTTTTTGAATTGCCCGAAGCTCAAAAGAATACAATATTGCAGGTACCACTGCCCATATCCGACACACAAATACTAGAATCAGATCGTGTACCTATAATTGAAAATCAGATGGCTGGACCTGAAAATGAGACAGTCGTTATCGAAGATCATAATTTAAATATCAAGGAAAAATATGAAATACAGCAGACGGTTGGTCCGATATATGACATTAGATCCTTAAGACCGGAAGAAATTAAAGTGCCTAAAGAAAAACCTAAACTAACATTAATATCTGCTGTAGCAAATCAAAGAAAACGTTTACGTGGTAAGTGCATCAATTATTAAAAATAAAAAGTAAATAAATTCAATCCTTTTATTAATAAAAAAATCTATATTCTAGGTTCAATAGAAGAACAGGAGTATTTTGGAGAAGTTCTTTTAGGCATTAAAGAAGTTATACAAGGTCATTTACATGACGTTCAGGGAAAATTTCAAGAAAGGTACAATATATTCCTTAACATTACTTAATATCAAAGAAAAACATATAAATTATTTTAGGTTTCATTATTTTGCAGATTCAGTAGTTTAGAAAATGAAGTAAAGAAGCGCGATGAAATTATAAGTCAACTTCAAAAAAGGATCCAAGAATTAGAAAGGTTGGGCTTGCAAACTACCAGCCCAGAAGTATCAATAGAAACACTAGAAATGAACAGATTAAGTTTAATCAACCAATCAATATCAAAAAGTGGAAGTTCTGGGAGTGAAGATCTTTCTGGTGCAGAAGAAGGATTTATGGTGAGTCATTTAAGACCCACATGGACATATATTTATAAATATTTCATTACTGTTTACCTACGAAAAAGTAGTTGTAACGCCACATAAATCAAATTTAATTATTATTTATTTCATTTAAGTAGTTCATTTTTCAGAGAGGAGATTCATTAGATACCGTGTTTGCATCGTCTCCACCTAACATTAGGACTGAAGGAGATAGAAAATCTAAAGGTTCAGAAAGCCCGTCTCAAACCGCCACAAAAAGGACGTTATCAACAGATGATTTAACAGATGAAACCCTCACAGAAATGACTGGTGGCGTTGAACTGTCTAAACTCTCTTATGCAGAACTACAAATTCTTGCGGAATCTCTGTCCAGCAGAGCTGATAAGTCTTCCTCCAGTAAACCGGACTGGACAGTAGCAAAGTCGAAAAGATTGGACTTGAACTTGGACGGCAAAGCGGGGACATATTCTAGAAAGCGCATGGCTAAGATAAGGCAAAGACAATCTTGGGAGGATCAGAACGATCAAGAGACAATGGAAATGCAAGATTTGACCAGGTATGAAAGAGGTTTCTGAGGTGAAATAGTATTTTTACAAATTTTACACAATTAACTTAATAGAAATTTGTAAAATTATATTTTTATCGTATACCTACCTACATTTTCTCCTGTATATTAAAAAAATTTATTTCATTCCAATCATCACCCAATCTTTAATCAGTTCATACATCCTTACAAACCTTGGAATTTACCCAATATTATGTTGGAAGTTCATTGGACTAGTTCTGATCGCAGGCCGATATCACCACATATGACGTCGGAAGACCGTTCGCTGCTAAGCCCTGAGCAATCCAGTCTACACACGAGCCGTAGAGGAATACATCCGTTTCACTTCTTCGGAAGCCATTTGGACAGCACTAAGTCCAAAATAAAGAAGACACTCTCGGTCGATACGGGAATGCATCACACTGGCCGAAATGATAAAAGTAAGTTCATTTTTACAAATGTATTTTTACGGTGTCATACAACAGCTCAAATACATGCCATGATAGGGTGTTAAAAACGGCGGTACTAATCGAAATTACCTTACCTTTTAATTACCTTTAAATTGAGTTTATATTTCTAAATATCTTTCAAATTTCATCCTTTTTAAATGGTCGACGCTTGTTACATCGTTCACCTAAAAAACGACAGCCAATCGACAGGCTATTGTAGGCAGGTAATGTGTAGGTATTATTAGGATGATGGAGATTTCTAATCACACTCGCGAGGTTTAAAATTAAGGAGTTACATTCAATACCTAACTTATAGTTTTATGCCTAGCTCGACGTGCAATGCAGAGTTAGTAAAGGATAAACCAACTTACACACACACACGACACGTGAATTAATTTTGTGTGGACTAATTTTATTTCCTACTTATATTAAGTACATACTATTACTTATATTATTTTTTTACTATACCTACTTATATTTTTACACTAACAGTGTTATGAAATCAAATTCAAATTAATTTTAACCAAATGAAGTGCGGTTTTTTCAAAATAAAATTAATCTAAATTTAATGGACTAATTTTTAAATATTTACAGAGCATAGTCAGCGTCAACATCGGAAGTTCAGTTTGGGATCTTTGTTCGGCTACCACCGGAACACTGTTAGCAAACCTACCAACAATTGCAGTGAAACCATCCTAGACATGCCTAGCGACTACAGCTGGAGTGATGAGTAAGTATTAAATAATATTTCGTTACTCAGTATTTTATGTATAATATAAATATTTCCCAACCCTACGTAACACGTATTAATCACATTCAACAAGTTTCTTCATGGTGAAGAAAGTTTGTCCAAGTCCATAGCGAAATCTAATTTTTTACTCTTTCTACTGTGACTTGGACCACAGTAAATTACGATTATTGATTATCTGAATATTGTGGCTTCGTTCGAAATTCGAAATATCGTTAACAATATTCGTCCACCATCGCAGAGCCACAATGGACGTTATTTACACCGTCTGAGCACGAAGCCACAACTTTCGAACGGACAATATGAGATATCCCCGAGTGATCGGTCGATCGCCTTCTATAGTTACAAACACAGCTTTGATCTAAGCCGAGATCAGTTCTCCATGGGCAGACCCTTAGATTAATCGCACCCACATACTGGAAGGAGTTAATCCTTTACCTTTCGGTTTGAGCTTTTTGAAGCTTACCACCCTATTCGGTGACGACGTAAAGGTCTTTATGACCATACAGCAAAAGTTCATTCAAAAAGTAAAAGCGCCATAAGTAACACCTATGTATTTTTTTAACTCCAGCGCTTCAACGTCAAGCAGCGACTCGGGTTCTATGCCACGCACGCCGGTGTTCGAAGAGTTTATTGAGAGCTCTCGACGCGCACGCGCCAGCGTCAGCAGCTCTCACAGCAGCTTCTCTCCGATCAGAGGTCATATTTATGTTTTTATTTAAAAAAATCTGTAACTTTATTAGGTACTTTCATTAAATTAATCTTTCATTAATCAACGATTGACAGATCTATGGATATAAATATTATTATTATTTACTTTAATTTATATGGATATTCTTTCAGGTAGCGGAGGGGACTGGGAGGTGATGATGTTGGCAGATGAGTTAGACAAGAGGGAACGCGAAAAAGAGAGGGAAGATACTAGGAGGCTTCACTACCCTACTACTCTGAGAGATCTAGTGGAGGTCAGTAATGCTAGAATAATATAGAGTTTTCACACTGCATTGAAAAAAATCAAATGGTCTTTTTATCCAGTATTATTTTAAATAGATTAAAATAATGCTTGATTTTTAAATTCGTAAGTTGATTTTTCAATCATTCTTATAGGGGAAAATGGGGTAATGAGAGTCACTTAAGCGAATATTGAAATAAAAACCAAATCGGAAATAAAATCTTTATTGCAACTGCCTTATAACATAATATACTTATATAACTAGCATTTGACATCAATAATAATCACTTTGGTAATCAACTTTGAAAAATATAAAAGTTTAAAAAAATAACAGATTTGACTCCCATTGCACCCAGGTGAGGATAATTGTGGTCACTCTGCGGGCAATCAGGGTCAAAGACAATCTAGCAATAATCGTAGTCTTAATCGCAGTCGTAATCTTGCGTAACTGAATTTAGGTAATTTAGTTGTGTTTCTAACACTTGAACAAGATACAACGGGAACCTTTGTCATTTTCAAATACTTTATATTTACTATACAGTTTATCCCCAGGAATCCGACACACCTATGCGAGAGGACAGCCCTGATGAATACTCCAATATAGAAGACTCGAACTCCTCGTCGACGACACATCTGCTCTCGCGGTCTGTCAGCGAGGCATCGCAGAGGTCTCTAGAGACATCCTTCACTGAACGCCCCAGTCGACAAGGACAGAGGCATCGTATTGGCTCACTCGGTGAACCGGTAAATATTGGCCGTATTTTAGCAAAGCATTGTTTTGTCACTTTCGAATTATGAATTGGTACTAAACCGGACAGGACCAGTTGGAGTTTGGAGTGTCGTTTAGGAGAGGCCTATGTCCAGCAGTGGACAACAGGCTGATGAATGGATGGATGACTTTTTATAATAATGTTTGGTAGATGTTATAGAGTTATTTAAAAAAAATTGAAAAGTAAGTAGGTACCATATCTTATATATTTATGCAATAAATAAAAATCTAGTTATCTACCTACTAAAATAAAATAAATCATAATTTAATCATTCTTGTGAGTCCGACCATTCAACCATTAGGAAGGTAGGTAGAAAATATTACAACAGGTAACTTTACAAGTAGGTACGAGTACAAGACTTACAAATCATTCTCATTTTAATCAAGGCAATAGATAATAGATTACTACTAATATCAGTAGGTAAGTAGGTATATAAAGAAAAAATACTAAAATTGATCCCCTTTTTCCAGATACAACCACAGTCTTCGCTTACTCAAACCAGAGGTCTGATTCTTCGCGCGGCGAGCTTGGACCGAGACCCCGTCCCTCCCCCGCCACCCACCAGGAGATTTGGCTCCTTAAGAAACGCCAGCACAGGCTCGCACAAGAGACTCTGATCTCACTTGCACCCTGGACCCGACAGGTCCAATATTTCCGATCATACAGATTTACAAACAAATCCAGCTATAATCTCAACTGAAGAAATCCGTTCAGAAATTGAGAAATCAGCAAACAATGAAGATCGGGAATGTTCAAGTAATGATCGTAGCGATCGTAATATTCGAAACGATGATTCGATTAGAATAAGTCGAAACGAACGAGAGAATTTGATTGAAGTAAGCGACGACCAACTAGTTGTTGGCGGTCAATTATTGATAGTGATCGTCCTGTTTTGTGACAATTATAATTACGTTTTATTTTTAGCGTAGGACTAGGTAAGCAGTAAATAATATATTAATTAATAATTATAAAGTAAGTAATAATAAGAATTGTCTACCTTACCAGCAACACCTATCAAGAGCAACATTTTTGATTGTTTATTTTTTAAATAATTGTAATTTTGTTTACTAAGGTAGGCACTAATTTATTTATTTTATTGATATTGTAATAGTATATCTATGTAATAGTATATCCTAAAGATATTAAAATTAAGAAAACAAAAAGAACAGATATAGTTGTGTAAAATGGATGTACCTTGTAATGTAGAGCACAAAATATTACCTGTGTATACATGTATAACTTTTCCACTTGTAATTGAAGAAATATGAACTTACAATCATGGAAATCCTTAATAATATGAACTTACAATCAACCATGTTTGCGGTTTCTATTTTATTGATAATTTATACTATAAACTTATCTAGATTATTTGACTTTATTTTTAGAAATAGGTAGGTAGGTGTACATAGCAAATCAATGTTATTTAGGTTAGATCTTATTGTTTTATTAAACTGAAGTAGGTAAGTTGAATAAATTTAATAATTAATAAGTACATTGGATAATTACTTCAGCATTGTACCCAATAAGTAGCCTGTAAGTAAAAAAGCACAATACATTCTTACATGATAGAACCTAAGAATTTTGAAAATGTGTAACTTTAAAGGAATAATCAATTTAGTCATTAAATACAAAAGGTACTACTACACTCCTCGTACGTGATTTATCGATTATATAAATAAGATAGATCTTGTAAAATAAATATTCTTGTGGGGTGGAAAATAAACGTAAATTTTTGTGCCAAATGTTAAAAGAATAAGAACGTTATAATTTATAATTAATATTTAAATCAATAAATGTAATAGCTCTGTAGTAATAAGTCGTATTGGAATTGGAAGAATTGGAAGGTAACTAACTATTAATTTAAATAGATGGTTATATATTTATACTAAAATCTACATACATTCATTTGATTGACTACCTACGATCCTCGAAGTATACAAAATAATAAAAGAAATCAAATTATTATTTTTATTTCCTTAAAATAAATAGACAGTGTCAATAGGTCTGACAAAAATACATTTTTGAAAGTAGGTAGGTTCTTATTAATAAAATTTAATCAAAGATTTATTAAACATATCTTTCATTTAGGTTTTATTTTCATCTTTACTTACCAATTTTAAAATATGTGAATATTTCTGCCTGGTCCCAGTGCCGGAGCTACTGGGATAAGTTTTATAACAAAAGGTATTAAACCTTTTGATATAACCCACATACTTACCTACTAATAAAGGGACAGACGATCAGATCGTCAGTATGGATTATAATAATGATTATAAATATGGTGACGGACTTGTGGTTACTCACGATTGTTTTATTGTGATTGTACTGATACTAATAGAACTAGATTTTGTCTTGCTTTTAAGTACAACACTCCAGATCCATCTAACTACTGGGAGAAAAAAACCCTTTAAGTAGTTCCATAGTGGAATTAGTTAATTGAACTACTGGGAACAGGCGAAAATTTCTCGGGCAGCTAATGTACTTACTTACTTAAATTTATAAGTATACAATTAAGGCAGGTAAGTAGGTACCTACTGTAATAAAATATTTATGTGGTATCGATAAAAATAATGAATAGGTACTTAATGTTGAATACTCAGATTAGAGAATGAAAGGGTTTAGTAAAAAACTAGGTGAACATTGTATAAATATCTATACAAACTCAAATATATTAAGTTAAGACGTACTATGTAGGACTGTAGGACCTACTACTACTACAACTCGTAGTTCTAGATAATAATACAATTTGTAAGGAACATAAAACATGATTTTAGTCCGAAGAATGAGCGCCTGGCCCAGTTAAACATTTAATGTAAAAAAAGATTGTTATCTTGGAAGAGGTGAGATGAATAAATTATTATGAGAATTTAATATGGTTGTGTTGTGGTTATTCTCCGTGTCTACTAGGTAATGCCTACTTATCAACTTCTCGCAGATAGATGTCTGGTCTGCTTGACGAAATAATTATTTTATTTTAATATACCTACCTACACATAATTTTTTTTTTCGGAATATTGAGTTGTCGATTAACTCGTATTAAAACAATTAATTCGTCTTATTAAACTCGTATCTCGTATAACTATGCTATGTATGCTATCGTAAATTTTCGTGCGAGATTGCTAGCTGCTGTCAAAAGATGTGAACCATAACATACTACTGTTTACAATTTTACCCATTATTTTTCAGTAGTATAATTTAATTTAAGTAAGTATTCATCGGATTGTTGACAAATTAACAGTTTCACTTCGATAGATTTTAATCTAGCGAAAAATAATTCGTTCGCGGCCAATCCGACAGGTACTCTCCGAAACAGCCATGTCCGGTTAACACCTGTGTCAGCCGGAAGGTGACGCTGCCCTCCTTCCTTCCCAGCCAGGTGTCAAAACTAGGCAGTATAGCACCGACGACACGCTGACGTGCTCATCCCTGCTCCTCCACTTCCTCCAGACGCATGCGCCACTCAACTAGAGCTTGTTTTTGCGCCTGGCGTTTGAGCACACCTCAGATACAAAATACGCCATAAGTACACCGTCCCCGCCGGTGGGGAAAAAGACACAATTTGGAACAGCCAACACGAGGTATCCCCGAGTGATTGGTCGATTGGTCCCCTTCTATAGTTACATACACAGCGGTCACACCGTCCCCGCCGGTGGGGAAAAAGACACAATTTGGAACAGCCAACACGAGGTATCCCCGAGTGATTGGTCGATTGGTCCCCTTCTATAGTTAAGTTACATACACAGCGTTGACCGTAGCTAGGTCCGTACCCCAGAGGTAGACCCTTGGATTAATAGCATCCACACACTTGAACTTTACCTTTTGGTTTGAGCTTACGACCTTATTCGGTGACGCCAGGTTTGTACAGCAGCAAAACTTCATTAAAAAAAAAAAGAATGAATAAAAAATAAAAGTGCAGCTAAGTACCCCTCTCATAAAGAGAATATAACATGTATTCTGTGGCAGCTACAGATTACATGATTAGCCTCTGTGGATTAGACTGTACTACTGATATATTACACAGATTAATATCTGTGGACGTGCTGTGTGGCTGTGGACTGTCTGACATCTGTCATCATTCATTGCAAGTGCGATATAGCGTAGTTAATTTTTGTCCGTTCTTATTAAATAAATTATACGCGACTAATCTGTAAATTTATTGAACCTAAGGCCATGTAGCTTCACATAATTATTATTCGTTTATAAATCAATATTTAAGCCAAAACTAATTATTACGATTCAATCTCTGGCTTTGAGAATTTTGTTAGCTTTCATGTAATTACAAGTGTTGTGTCAATTTAAAAAAAAGTCTCTTTCAAAACTACAATGTCTCCCCGTAAACAGCCTTGTACCTTATCTAATATTTGTTTAAAATACACTCTTAACCTTATAAATGATTGTTGTTATGCCGTCGAAAAAAGTTTTCCAGAAATTGAATATTTAGAATGCAAAACGAAAGTTTTAGGATTGAGAAAGTATTTGTCAGATATGCTGCCAGTAAGGTGATTATTTTTATTTTATTTTCTTAATATCTTATAATTCTTCAAGTGCTTCAAACACATCACACTAATTCATATTGTCTACATCTAGTTTCTTATTACTACTATATTATACTACTATACTATTAATACTATTTAAAGTATAGTATATTATTACTATATTATACTATACTTTAAAAAAATAAGATTGGCCAAGCTAATGAACTTTTCTTAAAAAATTAGGTCTGAATTAAGTAATTAATGAAATCTGCCTGGTAGGTAGTTCCAGAGTCCAGAGATTGGCCCATTCAATTGGATTTATCTATATACATACCTATTTTTAAGTTCAGTAAAAATATAGATCTAGGGCTCCTGATTTGAGGGTTGGGAGTAGGGGTTAGGGCGGACCACCCTCCATCATTTATTTTTTTGCCGGAAATTAGTAGTTTCTGAGATAATTGATTTTAAAGTTTTGAGGCTATGAAATCAATTTGTAATAATTTTATTCCACTTTTCAAATTTAAATGATTATTAGTTGCTGCGAATGATAAAATACCACCACCCCTCCCACGCTCCAAATCAGGAGCCCTAGATCTAAGCCAACCCTTAAGTTCTATTTTTCTATCAAAGATGAGTATTTTTGATAGACATATTATTTACTAATCAGTTAAAGCAGTTCAGATATCTCAATATTCAAAGCTAACAAATGCTCTAATCTCATTAATCTATTTTTAAATTAGAACAAAGAGATTTATGTAAAACAAACATAACAAAAATCTTCGTTTTAATTATATTATTTGCCTATTAATTTAATATAAATAATTTCATGTTTCAGGTTATTTGATGCTTTGTGTCTTGAAAGAGGTGCAGTCCGTTACCGCGGAGACCCCCGCATTCAACTCCATGTGCTGTTGCACCCCAACATCACAATCTTCCTAAAGTCTGATATAGATACTAGCATACCTGAAGTGTATTGGATTAATATTCTTCCAATGTTTGAACGCTTACTTGTTCTAGACCTCAAATTTATTTGTACTGATGAAATACTCAAAGTGATCGCTGAAAACTGTACTCACCTAGAGGAACTCAATATTGTGTCAAAAGTTAATATCCACAAATCACGAATTAACGCTTCCGTTTTAATACGATATGTTTCTGATGCTGGTCTTAAGTATGTTGCTACACTAAAACAGCTAAGGATATTGTCCATGGATCCACCCAGGAATGAGCGTGCACAAAGGGTTGGGCGTTGTGTTACACAGCCTGGGCTTGTCATGTTGGTCAGTGAGTTGCCCTGTCTGGAAGAACTGAACATTGAGTCTTGTGATATTGGTTCCACATTGATTAACACTGACACCAAGCTAGGTCCTTTAGGTCTTCGAAAAATGAACAGTCATTTTGCTTCCCCTGAAGGTGTTAAAAAATTAATCAAGATGTGTCCAGAGCTTAGAGAATTATCTATAACTCATTTGTCTTCCCACGATAAAGATGGTGTTATGAAACAGATAGCTATTAGTGACCTGAGACTCAATAAATTAGATTTGTCATTCTTTTCCTTCACGGATTCCATGCACCACCTCCTAGCTATAAAAGGGGAATATTTAACGCACTTTACTCTTTGGGAACTGGATCATGTGATGACCATTGATGCAGTAGTTGCAATCGGTGTAAGCTGTCCAAATCTTACATCTCTTTGCCTTATTACACAATCTAATTCTTTATCAATACCAAGATTCTTTCAACGTCCAACTAACATTTTCAAGAAGCTAAAGCATTTGACTTTAGGTAACGAAAACTTTGACATTGAAAATCTACTGATTTACCTTCTAGAGTGTGCCCCACACCTACAAAAATTGGCTTTAAAATATCAAACTAAACTTGTTATAGACTCCACCTTGCTGTATTTGTTGCAGAAAGGTTTTTTGACATACCTGACATGTCTGTGGTTGGACTGTACTTTGGAAGTGTCTAAAAGTACTGTATTTCAGATAATTGAGAAATGTGATCACCTGTCTATGTTAACAGTAGATCTGATAGAGATGAGCGAGGTACAAAAATATATAATGGATAACAATTTAGATATAAGACCTGGAGGTTATTGATTAACAATATCTTGTAATTTTTTGAAATAAAATTTTATGTCTTATTGATGCTTAAATTGGAGTACAATTCTTTTTACCTGCAATTAATTTAGAATAGTAGGTACTCAATTGTCTCTAAAATCCCTGAGTAATTTAAGTAATTGCACTGCAGGGCACTCATTTTACCTCTCTACAAGTCCTGAAGTGTATTCCAATGCAAATTAGCTGAAGGGTTAGTGACAAAACTGAATGTTGAAAGCAATAAAACAAATTATACATATAAAATAACTTATGATTTATTTATAAACATTAAGTATCATGATGACTTGGACTAACACTATTTGTTATTATCTAATTATTAACTGCATACCATATAAATGTACAATGGATGATTGCTGCATTGAGTACTAAACATATTCTTAAATTAATTCCTAATTATAATAGAATGTTATGTAGCCTTATAAAGGCTATTTTCAGAGAAAATTCTGCCATATCCACAAAATATTATACAAAGCAACGTAATTTCATATCATCTGCCATCGTAATATTGTTTCGCTAATTTTACTATCTAAACCTTATTATAAATACAGCCTTTTAAAAAATTATTGCATTTTATTGTTCATAGACTCGATCATCAAATTGAATGATAATATTAAAATTATTAGCGATACATATTTTTATGCAACAGGGTAGTAATAATATTAATACGGAGGGTAAAATTCGACCCCTTAGCGAAAATTACGTAAACGTTTGATTTAATGTTTTAAATAAAAATATATTACACACTACCATTTGATGACATATATGTTACGCACTGCCAATTAGAAAGCATCATTATCTACCTACCTTAATTACTGGTTTTATTAATTTAATATTAAAATGACTGTGTGTTAAGGAACACATCATTATTAATCATTTATTAATTTATAGACTTATTTCTAATATTATTAATTCATTATTTTAATTGTTAGATGTTCTTTGGTGAGACTTTGTATTGACTCAGATTTTCCCAATATAAGCGGATGTTTCGAGTAGGCGGGGCAGTGATCTGTGTGAAACCTAGACGAGTAAGGGGTTACTCTGCCCAAGTATACATACCAGCGTTTAACAGTTAGTTAATTGCAGCCATACATTCAATCGTTTAATTAATATCTCAGAAGTGGGATACGTAAATGTCTAAGTGTCTGGGCCATATCGTGACGGTTTTGGTAAACGTACAGAATTGAAGAAAAACTTGTGAGACCCACTGATGCGGAGGTTGGAAATATTTTAAAAAAAGGGGTAAGTCAAAAAAAAAAAGTTTAAAGTGTTACTTACGAAATATTTGTGTTAAAACTTAACACTAAATAGGATTGACAGATTTTATAACCAATGACTTAATATGTTAATAGAAAATACTTTACTGCGTGAATGTATCAAATATTTCTTGAACCTACGTCTGTATTGTGCTGTGTGACCAAGTTCAACTATGAAAATAATACCTTTAAGACGGCTGTGTGAATTCTAATGAGTTGGCTGTGTGATCCATTTATATAAATCATAAGACGACTGTGTGAATATTATTGCGGCGGCTGTGTGATCAAGTCCATTGATATTCCTAAGGAAAAGGAATAAACTGTGTGTAATAGCTAAAAGAGACCTGACAATCATATTATAAATGAAAGTAGGAAGTATATGCAATTGTTAATCCGAAAACAACATTTTTATGTATGATCAACTCCATTAATATTCTTAAGAAAAAGGAATAAACTGTGTGTCATAGTTAATAGACACTTGCTAAATCATGTTCAATATTAAAATGAAAATAGGAAAATTATTCAATCGTTAATACGAAAACAAAATTTCTATGTGATCAAGTTCAGATAATAATGTTAGTATTTTATATTGTATTGTGAAGGTACTGCCGTGGTTTTGTTTTGTTTTAGTGTGTCATCTCCACTACACTGACTGAGGGTAGCGTGGGCCGCCGCGGGTCGCGGCTACAGCAGGATGGCCGAATGTTACGCACTGCCAATTAGAAAGCATCATTATCTACCTACCTTAATTACTGGTTTTATTAATTTAATATTAAAATGACTGTGTGTTAAGGAACACATCATTATTAATCATTTATTAATTTATAGACTTATTTCTAATATTATTAATTCATTATTTTAATTGTTAGATGTTCTTTGGTGAGACTTTGTATTGACTCAGATTTTCCCAATATAAGCGGATGTTTCGAGTAGGCGGGGCAGTGATCTGTGTGAAACCTAGACGAGTAAGGGGTTACTCTGCCCAAGTATACATACCAGCGTTTAACAGTTAGTTAATTGCAGCCATACATTCAATCGTTTAATTAATATATATTTGTTACCTGGATACGATGGCATGTTATTTGTCACATGTCATAAATAAGTATACTACATAGGTACTGTTTGGAACATTGGTTTGGATAAACTACTATAAAGCGCCTTAATAAAGTTCAAACGAAAACTTTTTTTTCAGCAATATTCCTCACTAATATAACCTAAATAATTACCCTCATGCAATTTACTTTCAAAACAGTTTGTTATTCTATCTAGAAAAACATTTTACATGGACAAATGTTTGTTACTGTCACCTCGCAAGAACAAGTTAAATGTTTAAGTTACTGTCACTTCAGCACAAATGAACTGTCACATAATTTTAGTCTACAAAGTACCACCATTGGAAACACTACCATAACCAGTTGCACTCTGGACTCTTGTTATTCTCTTAAAATGGCCAGTAAATTCTTGAGGGTATGTGAAATCTGGTACTGGTAGAATATGGCCTTACCTCTTCCATTCCGAGAGAGGTTCCCACTGTCACTTCCTATGCATAAGTTAAATGATCACCATCACTTCACAAGCACAAAAAAATTGTCACCATCGCACAACTTTAGTCTACAATGTATCGGACAACTTAAGTCTACAGTGTATCACACAACTTTAGTCTACAAAGTACCACTTTTCGAAACCGTGCACAGGTATAGGAATCGGCGGTACTTCTTGAACCCTTTCTCTTGTCAAATGGCCAGTGGGTCCACCAGGCCATCTAACTGCTATGCTTCCTTGGCCTCGGGGACCACTGCATCCTTATCGTTGTCCTTCTCATCATCGAAGAACTCGTTCTTGGGCTCGACCATCTTGTCCGCCTCCTCCTGACTGATACGGACGTCGGGGTCTGGCTCTTCCTTTATCCGGTATTCCTCAGGGAAGAAGTCACCTGTAAAATGTATATGTAAACTTTACTGAATGACTTCGATCAATAGTGCATTATTGATCGAAGCTGAACGACAAAAAAAAATCTAAGCGAATCAAATTAAATTAAAGAATTAATGCAAAATGCATTCATGCACATTTTACCTTTCTTATACTGGTAATAATTTCTAACATCATGTTTTATTTTAAGACTTCAGGGTGAAAGGACACGTTTATCTTTCCATACAACTTGGGCCATGAGATGTACCTCGGATACAAAAATTGATTTTTGGAGAAAAAAATGCGTTATTTTATTAAAAAAATACATTAGATTTTTTACTGCATTTGTACCACCTAAAATTAACTTTAAAAGATAATTTATGTATTGCAACACTGCAAGTTATGGCAATATAGCATATTAATGCGTTTCGGTTGTTACTAAATCTGTCATTACTCTATACCCTTATATAAAATATACAATAAGCGCATTGTATTAAACTACCTTAAGAAACAGAATCATAGTATCTTATATTGATTTAAATATTCTATTAATTACCATTATAGGCTAATTTTTTCTTGAAATCTTTTTTAAACCTAGTAATAATTTGTAAATTGAATACAGGTTAATCTAATATATAAAATTTCCGTGTCACAATGTTTGTTGCAGTACTCCTCCGAAACGGCTTTACCGATTTTTACCAAATTTTATATGTGTATTCAGTAGGTCTGAGAATCGACTAACATCTATTTTTCATCCCCCTAAATATTAAGGGTAGTCCATCCCTAATTTTCTTTTTTAATTTTTAGATAAATTTTTATTTTTGTATTTTTTTTATGATACAACATTAGAAAATACATACAACCCTGAATTTTCAACCGTCTACGATCAACCCCTATTTTTCCATCGCGATTTTTATTTTTAATAATTTCCTACTTTTATTGAACGCTTTCGATTATAAGTAATGGTAATGGTAGTGGTAGTTGTAGTGGTAGTGGTAATGGTAGGGGTAGTGGTAGGGGTAGTGGTAGTTGTAGGGGTAGTGGTATGGGTAGTGTTAGTGGTAGTGGTAGTGGTAGGGGTAGTGGTAATGGTAGTGGTAGTAGTAGTTGTAGTAGTAGTGGTAGTGGTAGTAGTAGTGGTAATGGTAGTGGTAGTAGTAGTGGTATTTATATGGCAAAAAAAAGTTTGCTGGGTCAGCTAGTAGACCTATAAAAAATACGTAACGTCTGTCACTAAAGCAGAAGTTGGCAGATGACATAAACAGTGCAGAGTAGTTACTACCGTAGTAACTCTAGCCAGTTTGTGGTTACATAAATGTGGAGTTTTGTTGTACGAACTGTTGCATTTTTTATTATTTTATTACAAGCTAACTATAAGGATTCTAAAAATAATTGATCGACCATTAGTTTTAGTATAATGTTAGGATTTTTTACCAATACTTCGTACCTCGGTACATCGTTTGGCCCAAAATTGATCGTCTCCTTTGGAGGGACATTATTGGACATGCACATTGTCTGTGTGCATTGTCTAAGGGTGTGTTTTCACTACAGATCGGCAGAGCGAAGCGTTGCTTTCATATATTTGACCCTTCAGTTATTTAAATAGACAAACGAAAAGCCCGCTCCGAAAGCATTTGTGGAACCTTAAAATTAATAACCTGCGCACACAAGTGCACGCGTGTCCATTGACATTAAAACAACATCTTTAGAATTATGCAGACCTAAACTAAAACAACCATAACATTGTAACTGCAGTCGCCAACTATGGCTAAACCTTTATGATAGTCACAAGTAAAATGAAAAAAAAAAAGTAGGAACCCGACCTCTCGAAGGCTGTAGGTATAGGTATACAGGCTCTGCCATCTAAGACAACCCATAGACGTCCCACTGTTGGGCACGGGTCCCCACAGGCCAATTGCGGGAGATCTGGAGCATACTCCATCACGCTGCTACAGTGCGTATTGGTGGAGAGATTATATTGACTTTGATATTGTCTTTGACAATGCTTAACATGCCCTCTGAAGCACGGGAGCGCCCATGAAATTTTTGATCGTCGATCAACAAACCGACCGCGCCAGCTATTGCTCAACTCTGTCGATCACATGGAATCGACGCGAGCCATAGGATATGGACGCTAATACCAGAATAAGTTACTTAAATTAAACCTCTCAATTAATTTTTAGTTCTTGTTCAGTAAATAATTTTTCATTTTCTCTACAATTAAATTTTTAATTATGAACAAGCTTTAAACTTCAAAACTTCAAATCATATAACAATGTTTATTAAAAAAAAACGTAAATTTTTATGTAGGCATCAAAAATGTGTCCGAGTCTTACACTTACCTGGTATGTGAGTCATCTGGACGGCAGGGGAGTGCTGACACATCTTCAGGTTATCATACACGTGTTTGGAGATTGCTTCCAAATATTGCTTGCTATTCGCGTTTGTGGAGCTGTAACAATAGGTAGCAAGTAATTATTTGTAATGTTGTTGACAAAGCGTTTATAATTTATTGGTAAATGAAGACCCCATCTCATAAAGAATATAAAAGCATATATTAATGAAACCGCAAGTTTGAATACAATTTCAATAGGCAATAATCAGTCTTCTCTAGAACCCGTTTATATTTTGAATTAACTAGGGGCGCAGTTTAGCTGCCACGGTTGCGAGGATTGGTGACACCAATGAGGTCCAAGAATGGTGTACTTTTAATAGTACCGGTACAGAGTGGTGTAAATTAGACTATATTGTGTTTCATAGATGGTACGAGTATCTTTAATGTATCTATAACATGTTTTAATTTATGTATTTTTCATATATTTTATTAAATAAACACTACACACACACACACTCCTGCGGTAGGCGAACAGAAAACAAGATAATCTATCATCCATGTCCAGTACAAGTTAAATGTTGTCACAGTAACATTGTGTATTTATGTGTATAATCTTGGGACAATTTTGACGTGACAACGTCTTATAAATTGGTTTGCCGGGTGACACTTCAAGAAACTGCGTTACGCTCCGCTCACGTTATGCGCTCACAATGAGAGCGAGTGAGAGGCACGCGTCCCTTCCACTCGGGCATGGTTAGCCCGCCTAAGAGCGAGAGAGACGATACGATACGAGACGATACTACTATACGAATGAATATTCACATTAAAATTATTTTACCACTCAAAGTCGTTGTCACGTAAAACTTTCGCCCGTATACCGACTTTACAGGCAACCAATATTTTTTTACTAAAATATTAGTTTATAGACAAGAAATAGGTACAGTTATAGGTTCTTAATATGTGTGCCTCAAGTATAATCTATAATTTTGATCACCATTCCACCACCACCATAACCCTTTCTTTATCCTACTGTTGGGTGCAGGTCTCTTTCTCCGAATGGCTAAGCGCGTAGTACGCCGTACACGCGCATTCGCGCGCAAAGTGCACTAATTACCTGTTAATGTCCGGGTGAAGCTGGAAGTCGGGCGCGAAGAACTCGAGGTACTCTGTGTAGGGCAGCTCGTTGGATATGTTCTCGTCGACCAGCAGCGACGTCTCGTATGTCCAGCAGCGCGCCACGTTTCGCAAAGTGTATCTGATAGTCAAATATAATAAAATACAATATACCTAGTTAATAGTAGAATCCAAAAAACTTTAACATAACATCAGTACCCCTGTATTTCCCCGAAGAGCGGCGACCAAGAGGTTGCAAATTGCTTTGTACATTCTAAACTCACATTGGAAAATAAATTACGTGTCGGGCTGGCAGGGCGATCCTGCGACCCTGCAGCATGCGGCAGGGTGAACCATAAAAACATCGGCCCTGCATGTAACTACAGTGGCAAGCAGAGTTGTGTGTGTGTGTTGTGGGGTATGGGGCCCTCAAGACTATGAACAATGAGAAACTGACCCGCCGCCGCCTACAACCAGGGTAGGCACATTCAGATTCTTGACGAACTTCACGCACTCCCCGTGGCCACGCGTCGACAGCGAGAAGCATCCGAGCCGGTCTCCCGCAAGCGAGTCGGCTCCACACTGCAGCACAATGGCCGTTGGACGGTAGAACTCCATCACGTTTGATATTACCGGCTTGAACACCTGCGTAGGACGGTTGTATATTTAAGTTAGGGACTTGTACTATTATTCTGTGGTTAGGGTTGGGATTTTATTATTATATAAATTAAATTTTTATAGTCCATTGAAAAGTTACATTTGGGGTTGCGTTTTTTAGAGGACGCAATTTTATTTTTTTGATGTGTAGGGGGGGTCAGTGTAAAGCTAAAACCAAGTTTGTGGGGTCGCCACCCTTGTCCCACGGCCGCCATCTTGAAAATAGGGATTGAAATGGTTTTTACGATATATCTCTTAACTTAAACTGATAAAAAAAAATTTGTCAACATTTTTGTTGCAAATTAAATTCTCTACAACTTTGGTTCAGTAACTTTTTGTCGTAGAACTATAAATAAAAAAGTTATAAGCGAAATACTCAAGTTATAAGGGTCAATTCTCTTGTTAAAAAACAAAGCCGTTCCACTTGCAAACTCTAAATGTAGTATTTCGCTTATAACTTTTTTATTTATAGTTCTACGACAAAAAGTTACTGAACCAAAGTTGTAGAGAATTTAATTTGCAATAAAAAATGTTGACAATTTTTTTTTATCAGGTTAAGAGATATATGGTAAATACCATTTCAATCCCTATTTTCAAGATGGCGGCCGTGGGACAAGGGTGGCGACCCCACAAACTTGGTTTTAGCTTTACACTGACCCCCCCTACACATCAAAAAAATAAAATTGCGTCCTCTAAAAAACGCAAGGTTAGGCCTAAAAAATGTAACATTTCAATGGACTATTATCATAGTACTGTTTTTGGCCGCCTGTTGCGGTAGGTAAACAGTTAGCATTCTTTGTTAGCTAAATAAAATGCACAGCTTATCTCTTGTCAGAAAGTCATGCTAGCTGTACAACCAAATGGTCAACCAGCTGTGACAAAATATACCTTACCTGCACATAGCTCTGATCATCAATGCCTTCTTTCAACGGTACATTGACAGAGAAGTATCGACCACTCTCCGCTCCGATCTCATACATATCCCCTGTGCCAGGAAAGAAGTAGTTCCCATACTTGTGAAAGCTGACAGTCATCACTCTGTCCGTGAGATAGAATGCCTCCTGAACCCCGTCCCCGTGGTGGACATCAATGTCTATATACAAGACACGGGGATGATACTTCAACAATTCCAGTATTGCTATAACTATGTCGTTCACATAGCAAAAGCCTGCAAACATGAGATATTAATTCAATGACCCATTAACTTACTGTTGATATATTAGAGTAATGAGTCTAATACAGAGAAAAAGTAAAAATAATGTCTAGCCAATTCACACTTATTCAGCATGGTGGAGTATGGCTTAATCTAACCCCTCCTAATCCAAGAAGAGCCCAACAGTGGGAAAAAGAAAGTACGTGATATAAAACATGTACATGATATATATTTAAACAAAATCTAGAACCTATTCCTTAGCTATATACCACATAAAATTACTATATAATTTATCATTAAAAAAGAGTACCTACATAACAATGGGAAGGATAATTTAACAAATGATAAAGAATTACCTGAAGGTTCAAACTTTTTAGCATGGTGCAACCCTCCAGACCAGTTTATAGCAATATCACATGCATTGTTATTCAGTTTCATTGCACCTTCTAGAGAGGCTCCTGTATACATAGAGCAAAAGTCGAATAGACCCTCAAACACTGGGCAGTCATCCCCTACATTGTAGTGCAATAAATCTTTTGAATAACCTGAAATTTTATTTATTTTTTAAAACTAACAGAGAAACGAGCCGCTTGATGGCAAGTAGTAGCAATGCATAAATGGAATCACAAGTGCATTGTCAGCCTTATAGGATGTATTTTACACATTCGCCATGTTGTAGCAAATTGTAAATACCTCGACGCTATAATTATTTGCATTATAGTTATAATTTATATAAAAAAATATTTCCTGCAATGGTAGAGGTCATTATGAAGTCTGCCAATCTGTAATGTGATACTAGGTTTAGCCACGAACCCCTCAATCAAAGCATGAAGAAGTCTGGTATTCTAAGTAAGGCATTCTTTGATGTAAGGAAAGACTTAAAAAAATGATAACTTACTTTGAATATTTTGAGGTGTGACGTTTTGAAGGAATTCAATATAATCCTCACTATGAAACCGGCACATATCATGTGCACTGGCTCTATAAGGCTTGTATATTTGCATTTTTTTATGTAATCCGTAGTTTAAAACCAAGCTGTGTGTGACAGAAAGTCTATGTGGTTTCATAGGGTGCCCAGGACCGTAATGAAAGTTCCCTACATCTGCACTGTAGAAATAAGCTACTCTATGTTGAGTCATGATTCAAATACAAACACGTATTCTTTTAAAATCAAAATCACTGCCAGTACTATGGCGATAACAATCAAACGTTTAGTCAACCGAATGTCGCCTAGTTCACATAGCATATTGTAGGTGAACTCATTTTACATTATAGGACACACAATTATTAATGTAGTTATACCATGATATTGATATAAACACTTAAAAATCATAAAAACACTAAATTCCGACTTGAATCATGATCGGAAACGAATGACAGGAGGAAACAAAACAACGTCAGGTCAAGTTGCTTGCTGTCTTTGTGACAGAAAGACACAGATAAATAACAATCAACTTTTAAAGTCTACTGATTTTTCTGTAAAGTGCCGCACTCACAGTCAGGCCTCGGCTTTTCAGTGGTTAGACATGGCAGTACAGTCAACCTGGGTAACATTGGCCCACTTTTCGAAATTAAAATGCAATAAATGTTTAAATTAGTGCGGAAGACTCATCCAAGAAGACTTTTTGATGGCTTTGAGAGCCACTGATTCTATAAACCTAGCAATATAATGATAGTTTCTTAGAAAAAAGAAATGAAAAAGTAATAAAACCGATGGGTCAAAGTTACAATTAGAGTTGGGGTAAAATTGACCCAGGCCTGGCCTGGTGCATGTTTTTTATGATTTCTCGCAAAATAAGTGAACTAGGTAGCATTGGCCACTAAATACTAGCAGAAAAATATATAGTCTACATCCAAAGTCAATATTTTTTGTACCATAATTAAGGTTTGTGAGGAAAATTTAGGTATGAAATAAAATGTTGCCCTATGAAACATATTTTTTTATTAAATCTTTTATTATTTGGTATTGATAGGAAAAATAGGAAATCAGGCTGTTATGGCCCTTGAAAATATCTAAATAATTATTAAAAAATAAAATTTTAACCGAAAAGTAACTACTTCGCAACTACTTAATTATCAAAAAATGCTGTAAAGTCATCCTATCTAATCATCCCATTCCATCGCCAAAAATCATCATTTATCTTAAAATAACTGCCTTTTCGAGTTATTTACGATTCATCTAAGACTTAATATGATTATTGTTAATTGATAATAGCACTATTTCTGGTCGATTCGTGGCCAAATCCAACAATCTGTAGCCTTTGTCATTAAAGAGATTCGTCCTGAGGCATGATATCTTTTTCTGTATGGAAAAAAAGATTTTTTCACGATATCGAATATACTACATACATATTTATATCAAATTCGACACATTTTCCAAAATCTGGCAACATATTATTAAGATAGTAAAATATTAGTGTAACCTTATCCCGGGCCAATGTTACCCTGATATAGTAACTCCAAAGTAGTTTTGAAATATTTTAGTTGTTTCTAGAAAAAATACTGTATTATATATTGCAAAAAAATTATTAAATGATAGGCAGACAAGTTGGTAACAGAATACATTGCAACTTACCATTCAAAACCTAATAAGAACAGCGCTGAATGCTACTTTTTAACACTGAGAAAAGTACCGTCTATAATGCACTCACGAAAAAGGTAACTTTTGAATTTTGTCATTGACAAATGACACGTTTCGGCGGGTGAAATACGTTTACAAAGATACCTTCTATCTTTTATTAGTAAAATTATTTTTTTATCAATTAAGGCAATCTGTAAAAAATAATAATAATCGGAAATATAATTTTGGGCCAAAGTTATAACTACGGCCAAAGTTACCCAGATTGACTGTACATTATCTAAGAAATTAATTAAAAAATGCAATACGGTCAATCTGGGTAACTTTGGCCGTAGTTATAACTTTGGCCCAAAATTATATTTCCGATTATTATTATTTTTTACAGATTGCTAAAAAAATAATTTTACAAATAAAAGATAGAAGGTATCTTCGTAAACGTATTTCACCCGCCGAAATGTGTCATTTGTCAATGACAAAATTCAAAAGTTGCCTTTTTCGTGAGTGCAATAGTCGGTACTTTTCTCAGTGTTAAAAAGTAGCATTCAGCGCTGTTCATATTTTTTAACAATTATTTAGATATTTTGAAGGGCCATAACAACCTGATTTCCTATTTTTCCTATCAATACCAAATAATAAAAGATTTAATAAAAAAATATGTTTCATAGGGCAACATTTTATTTCATACCTAAATTTTCCTTGACTTTGGATGTAGACTATATATTTTTCTGCTAGTATTTAGTGGCCAATGCTACCTAGTTCACATATTTTGCGAGAAATCAAAAAACATACACCAGGCCAATTTTACCCCAACTCTAATTGTAACTTTGACCCATCGGTTTTATTACTTTTTCATTTCTTTTTATATGAAAATAACATTATATTGCTAGGTTTATAAAATCAGTGGCTCTGAAAGCCATCAAAAAGTCTTCTTGGATAAGTCTTCCGCACTAATTTAAACATTTATTGCATTTTAATTCCGAAAAGTGGGCCAATGTTACCCAGGTTGACTGTAGTAATATTCTAGAAAAACAGTATATAACTAACTAAGTAAATAATACAACCAACAGCAAGAGTTACCTTGGAAATAAGAGGCTTTTCTTCCTTTTATTTTATTCTGTGGATTTCGTCGATCTTTCAAAATTCAAAATGTATTTTTTTGTGTACTCTGTGGGTAGAGCTTTATTTCGGTAGCTAGCTACTAATATATTATAATCTGTGATTTCGGAATTAGGAGTTTTTGTTTATTCTATGGATCTTTCGTTCGTGGCAAGAAAGCAAGCCGGCATTTCGTTCGAATTACTTCGAATTAATTTTTAATTTGACGGTCTTTTTTGATACCTACAAATTTATTCTTGAATACTTGGTAAGTAATGACCTAGGTATTCAATCAAATTTATGTTGTTACTTAAATAAGAGGCTTATTATTCATTTTTGGAACCAATAACACAGACTATGATAAGATTTTTTTCATTTATTTTGTTGTATTTAATCTTATCTCCTACGTTCTAATATTGGTTGGAAGTTGCAGCGTTGCGTAATATATTCAGTGTAGGTTCCACTTCTATATTCTTCTAGAATTAATGAAAGAGAAAAGCAATAGTCTTCTGCACTGGGTTGGCTTGGCAGTTGATCCACAGTAGATTGCGTAGATTGATTATTAATTATTGATTTACAAATGCAGTGAAAACATAATTAGGTGATGCCAATTATTAGTAATTATTCTTAAAGATATATGGAGAAACTTATTCTCCACACTATTTGACTACTCGTAAACTCAGCTGTTCCACATGTGTAGTTGAACGGTCTCCCCACCTGTTCTGGCTGTTACTGAAATTTGTGTACCGTGCACTGACCTGACTGATCTATACATAAATCAGAGTGAAAACTGATTCAATTGTCTAGTGGTATGTGACTGCTTACGTAGTTGGGAAAAGTAAATAGTATAAATGAGTTTTTACGAACATTAATTTCCTTTTAGTAGCTTGGAGCTTTGATTTTGTGTATTTTGTGTAGGTACTAGGCTCACCACTTTTCATATGAGAATTAAACATAACTGGTAAAAAGTGGGTTCACACACTGGGGTAGGGTATGACAAAGATTACTTTTAAAGTAACCACTTGGTTACTGTCTTATCTGGTGCTATTTCTGAATTTTTACAGTTGTAAATGTTTTACAAATTTGAGTATCTGAATTCAAACACTCATAATATGATATTAAGTTATAAAAATATCTCTCTTGTTGACAATATAATGTCTACACTAAACACAGGTTGTTATGATTCAAATTACAAATGTACACTTACATAGAGAAATGCTTAAATATACACATTAATACTACACAATTTTTCACATTTTAGGACACTGACTTGGTAGTTTACTTTTTTCATAATTTACAATTTGATAATTTAAGGTTCATTATTATTAAACTTCAAATGGAACTGGAGGTACTTCACACCAAGGGTTTTTATTTTATATATATATTAAAGAATTGGAATTGGAGGACTTTGAGGAAATTTGATTTGCCTTTGATTGCCAGTTTCTAGACTTGCTTTAGATTTATTTTTAAATATTTATCACTTAATATACCTAAGCAATATACTTTTTGGTGTATGGAATCTGTTAGTGTTTTAAAATAAAATTTCAATGTCATGCAATCTTTCTATATCTATCATAACTGTATTACCTATAAAAAACCTGAAGAGGAACTTTTTCTGTACACATTGAATATTATTTCAAAATTTTAATTCAGGGGCATTATAATGACTAGTTTGAACTCAAAAATGTGTTCTGCGAAAATATTTTCTGTCTGTTTGTCTACTTAAGTTCTATCTAAGTAGACAACAAAACCTCTTAAGTATCTAAGGAGGTTTTTTTTTTGAAACTACATAGTACAATTGATTTAATTCAAACTTACAAGAAACATTTATTATTTAAATTAAGTGAATATGTTTTTGTCAGTTTTTAATATTTTGTAAGAAATAATAACAATGCAGAAATTTCCAACTGTATTAAAGGCAAGCCCCTGGATGAAGGTAGTCTGTGTTTGACCTGGAATTTAGAATACCTATAGATAATAAAATATATGATCCAATACAAATTCAGCTATTTTGTATTTTTGATCTGAAGTTCTAATGTGAAAAGAAGTAATAATTTGTCCAGACATTACGTTGCACATAGATGTTATTATTTTTATATAATGTAATTTTATTCCGGTCAGCATCATACCCTATACTTAAAAAAGGTCCCCTTAGGTGTCATTGGGTAGTTTGTCAAGTTTGTCCGTGATTAAAATAGGTAGCATCTATAAACGAAACTACCGCAGTCTTAATTAGATAAGTACTTTGAACTTCAAGAGCAAGGTACTAATTTTTGCACTACAATTTTTGGCACTTACGCCCGAAATTTTGCGCACGGAAATCTGACGAGATGCGATATCTTGAAACACTTTTGTGCTTATCAGTACACGTGAGTTCGCGCTACTTGCAAACTGGTTATAACGTTGGTTTATATTGAGAGGCTGCTAATAGTGCGAACGCAGTCTGCCCTAGTGCTGGGTGTCTTTAACAGCGATCTCTGCAGCACATTGACCGTTGACGAAAATATTATCCTAACTTTTTATTCTTGCCTGTATTCTGGTTTTTCAATATGGGTCGACTGTTGCAATGTGCGATTGTTTTGATAATAGTTATGGTCGATTTTAAGATGCTTGCAAGGGCGGTGAAAATGGCATTCGAAGCGCACGGAGTTGTCCCCGATGTCATCTCGAAAGCGCCGGCTGCGCTTGCAACGGTGAGTAGTTTTTTACGTAAATAATAAACACTACACACAAACTATTACGGGTGGCGGGTACACGCATAAATCCACATACTGTATTGTTGTATATCACAGCATCCATCATACATCCAAGACCGTTGAATATAAATGATAAATAAGTAAGTTGTATGATATATATCCCGGATTCGAAGCCCAGATCCACAGTCTTGCTAGACTGTCAGACTGTGCTGAACTGAATGCTGCCCACGACGGAGCATTTTAAATTTCTGTATCGGTATTAATATTACCCGCCCAAAGCAGGCTATGACGCATGGGTCCCTACAACTGAGTTGAGAAGTACACTCCACGATGTTCGTCAGCGTGTATTGTGGGCAAGCTGAATGAGAAGGACCATATCGATTGCATTTTCTAATAATAAAAACTTACTTCATCATCAAAAACATACTAAGCAAGAAAAGTTCCAGACAATGTCCATTTATGCAGTGTCGAAGCTGACTAACAAAGCTTAGATTCAAGGTCTTGCTTGATTTCGCTGCTTGCAGCTTTTTACTAGTGATGTTTTTACTAAGCATTACAAAGCTTTCGAAACGAGTTTAAAGTTTTTGTGAAGCTAGGTACATGCTTTGAACACCTTTTTTACTTCAATAGCTAGGTCCTACATCTAAATAAGCCAACCTTGAAATGAGTTCGAGCAGGTTGAAAATTTTTATTGTCTGGTATATGATGATAATTCAATAATTATCAACTAACTAAACAATTCTAGTTAATTGCGATTCAGGGTATTTATATAGATTTAAAATTTAAAGATTTTTTTCATATGCAGATGTTGAGTGCAAAAGCAAAGTATTATAGTGACTATAGAATAAAAATAATTCAATCCAGTAAAATAGATGAGATTTCTGATAAAACAACGTATTGTTATGCTGACAACAGATTGTGACCTAGATATCGAGGATAATACAGTACAAAGAGGTCTCTTGAGTGTCGTATCAAAAACCAGTTTTCTGTCTTCTCCAAATCCAAACAACGTTGCATAACGATTTGATCAATAATCCTCTTGATCGAAGTATGCAACGTTGTACGCGGTTGCAAAAGAGCTCGATGGTCCAAGTAGTTCCTACAATAATAAGTAAATAAGACCATATCCCGTGCCAATCATGTAAGAAAGCCAATTGGAAGTTGTTCGAGAAAATGTGATAATTCATTTATTTCTTAATGTTGTAATTGTAATTTCTATGTTTCGCATCAATGAGGCTGAGAAATTATTGATCAGTAATATTGATCAAAGTGTAGTGAAATGCTGTCTGTCATAGTAAACAATATGCGTGTATTTTTTAACTGTCTGACTGAGTAACCAGTTAAAGAATTATGTCTAGGAACTTATTTCATTTATTCACTGAATTTTCACACTCATGATCTCACATTATGTTTGTTCGGGCTATTCTTACTAAATTTGTAAAAATTGTATTAAATCGTGATCAAATATGTCTAATTATATGAAAAATACAATTGTGAGTGTGACAGGCCCGTTGGCGCAATTGGTGGTGACCCTGTCTGTTGCGCCAAGCGTCGTGGGTTCGAATCCCACTCAGGACAAATATTCGTATGACACTTGTATTTGTTCTGTGTCTGAATGTTAATATTATATATTTAAGTATGTAATTAAAATATCTATGTGTGTATATCAGTCTCTGACACCCATATTACAGGCTCGCGCCTACTTTGGGGTCAGATGGCCGTGTCCAAGATATTTTATTATACAAGTTGTTCCATGTGAGCGACAAATTACTCATCGCAACCCGACTCGCTCTTGACCGACGTAACATTAACGAGGGAAATTATCGCGAAACGATCCAGCCAATTTTCCACGGCTCGCACCCGCCCTAACAGCTAGGATTCATTTATTGACAACATTAACTCGTTAGTACGTACTAAAGAGGAAGCTCGCTAGACGCTAACAAGCGACATCATTCCATATTCTTGGCGGTAAATCACCTCGTAATGATCGCATCCGTACGGCAGGTAGATGCCAATGACAGATGCAATCAGCGGTAGATACCAACAATCCGTTGGTCATGGTTATTTTACTGCAAATTAGTAGGTACGTATGCTATCCATTTTATCAATAGTGACTGACTGTTTACCTAATACTATACAAACATTACATACTTATCAAACTAGGTATCCGAATAGTTACATGACTCTTTGCTCGTTTCGTAGTTGGAAATGCTAAATTATTTAATAAGCAACTAAAAAATACAATACGTCTCAGTGACAATAGCTCTAACAATGTGTGTGTGTATGTATAAAATATTTTCGTATGGTTTTCTAACTTGAAATGTCCGGTAGCAGAGTCCGGATTTGTGCCTAGTGGTATATGGAAACAGGAGGTGAATGAGAATACCTTTGCCTTAGTGCCATCCTTAGGGGAAATATAGGGATGTAATTTTTCTCGTGAATCTATGTTTCAGATTAAATATCCGAGCGGCGTGGAGGTGAAGGAGGGCAACGAGTTGACCCCGACGCAGGTGAAGGACGTGCCCTCCGTCAGCTGGGAGGCCAACCCCGACCAGTTCTACACGCTGGCTATGACTGGTTAGTTTTTATGTCTTATACAGGATCTGTCGTAAGTAACGAATAGCCCGGCATAATATGGCGATATAATGGGTAACTATTTTATGAAGTTAATTATATTTTATTACTTGTATAGAATTTAATGAAACATTTCGTTGACATTAGAATCTGTTAGAATATGTCACGCACTTACGCAAAACCAAGCAATAATTTGCACATTTAGCTTGTGCTTGTGCATGTATATATTATTATGTTATGTATGTATTTGTTGTGCAGGTAACTATAAACATGAAGTGTGTACACGCCAATGATGCTATCCTCCAAGGTCAAAAATTCTTCGCTCTCGATAGGTTAGCTAGAAGAGATCTCTCATAGAGATAAGCTCGCCTTTTTTTGTGTACCAACAATAAATAATGAATAATAATTTAATCAGAATCGGTGTACAACTTTTGAAGCTCAAATATCGACGGCTTTCTATATCTGCACAATGTCAAACAGTCCTACACGTGTATACATTCCTATCAGCTCGATGTCTCACAGCTATCATCTATGCCCTTCCAGACCCCGACGCGCCGTCGCGCAAGGAGCCCAAGCACCGCGAGTGGCACCACTGGCTGGTGGGCAACATCCCCGGCGGCGCCGTGTCCTCGGGCGAGACGCTCTCCGCCTACGTGGGCTCGGGCCCGCCGCCCGACACGGGCCTGCACCGCTACGTGTTCCTGGTGTACCGCCAGCCCGGCAAGCTCAGCTTCGACGAGCCGCGCCTCACTAACACGTCAGTCTACCCTTACATATATACTTACTAGCTTTTACCCGCGGCTCCGCCCGGAAAATGCCCGGAGAAAGGGAATTAACAATGAGTTATTTATCATACATGACACATTTGTGGTGGTTATCTAGCAAATAACAAAACGTCGATATCTTCCCATGGGGATGTTTTACCGCGGTAAAAAGTAGCCTACGTCACTCTCCACCCTCCTCACTATCTCCACACACAAAACCATACCATATAATAGCTTCGTTGCGACGTGAAAGCCGGACAAACAAACAAACACACTTTCACATTTATAATATTAGTATGGATTGATCAAATGCTTATGATCAAATTATAAAAATTGTAAATTTTGAAAAGAGTAACTAACGAGTTTCTTGCCGTGTTCTTCTCGGTAGTTTCAACTTTGTGAAGCGCGGTAGATAGAAAATGTTATAACGTTCATTAAGCATATACAAAATACCATATAGTGAAAAATAAATGAATCTGAATATACTAATATCAATATCATCATCCTAACTAATATAAATTATACAAATGGACATAACATTCAAATAATCGATCGATATTTAAGTATCAATCAATTATTAATCGATTGATACATACTCGTAGATATATCGGATTATAATCGGCCAAACTGTTGGTGATGCTAGATTTAGATAAGTACCTAACCTAACTATATTGTCTTTGGTTTAGTGTAGCTCATCTTCTACTCAAAGTAAGTAGAAGACAAGGAAGATGTATGTTAGCCAAGAGAAGATGTTCTTTACACTCAGGCACAGTAATTATTCAACTGCTTAAAATGCATATGCCCAAACTAAGTCAACTGGGGTGTACTGAAAACCAGCAGATAAGGTTTTTTAAACTTTATTTTTAATAGGGGTTGGACCAACATGCTGGCCATGTGCTGATTTGAAGACTTCATTATGCCTTCGAGAACATGAAAGAACTCAAGCATGCAGGTTTCCTCGCGATGTTACTCCACCGTTTCAGCAGGGTTTTATTTCTTAAAATGCTGATTTCATTATATTTAATTGCTTTAGTCGCACATAATTTTGAGAAGTCATTGTGCGTGCCCCGTGCGTTTGAACCCGGCACTGCTCGAGTGAGAGGCTATCTTGTGTCAGAAGCTATCTGGCTATTTGTAAGATAAGTGTAAATAAATAACGAATCGAATAAAAAATAAATAAAGGAATTAAAAAAAGCTATCTATAGGAATATTTCTATTTCATTCATATAACTTTGCAACTTTCTTCCTAATAAATAAATACCTATAAATACCTTGGACATTCTCACACACGGCCATCTGAACCCAAAGTAGGCGCGAGCCTGTGATATAGGTGTCAGAGACTGATATACATACATAGATATTTTTAAATACATACTTATATAGATCCAGACACAGATATTAACATCCAGATACAGAACAAATACAAGTGTTCGTCACACGAATATTTGTCCTGAGTGGGATTCGAACCCACGACCCCTGGCGCAACAGACAGACAGACATTCTTATCCATACTATCCATACTAATATTATAAATGCGAAAGTAACTCTGTCTGTCTGTCTGTGTCGTTTTCACGCCAAAACTACTGAACCGATTTAAATGAAATTTGGTACACAGATAGTCTAGAGCCTGAGGAAGGACATAGGCTACTTTTTAATCTATTATTATGTCCAATTCCACGCGAACAAAGCTGCGGGCGTCCACTAGTTTTTAAATACATACTTAAATAGATCCAGACACAGATATTAACATCCAGATACAGAACAAATACAAGCGATCGTCACACGAATATTTGTCCTGAGTGGAATTCGAACCCACGACCCCTGGCGCAACAGACAGGGGACATTCTAATTCAGTGGTTCTTAACCTTTTTAGGTCTGTTACCCTTATGATCTAACTAGGGTCACTGATTTTACCCCTCCTCCCAACGTTGAAGTCAAACAATACGTGTAGCTACTATATACTGTAAGTAGTAGCAAACGGTACCAACATTTTTAAAGCTCTGTCTGCTACGATAGGATATTCAGCACCTACTTTCTTCCAAAATGTACTTTGTACACAGGTCAGCTAGGCTCATTGTCACCCCTCCATAATACAAGTTTTACCCCCAGGTTAGGAATCCAGGTTCTAATTGCATGATATATGTTCCAGGTCCGGCGACAACCGCGGCGGGTTCTCGATCGCAAAGTTCGCTCAGAAGTACAAGCTCGGCGACCCGGTCGCGGGCAACTTCTACCAGGCTCAGTACGACGACTACGTCCCCTTGCTCTACAAGCAACTCGGCGCCTAAGCCCACTGCCACTGCCACTGCCTAGGGCCACGTGTGGATGTTTTGAGTCCAGAAATGCCCATATTCTATAAATATTTAATTATAATTGATAAAAAGATACGTACTGGAACAATTTAGTAGATTTACATATGCATTGCTTTTAGGTGCAATTATGATTTTGAGATACTGAAAAAATGTTATCACGTAGTAGTGAATAAGGTATAGAGGTCACTTTTACCTTGTAGCTAGCCCATAAATCCTAAAAGTAAAACTAGCATATTAATATTGTAAAACTGCATTTAAAACAGCTTGCAACAATCTGGTCGTTTCTTGCAATGGTTTTGAATCTTTAGTATATCAAGTAAGTATGTATGCTTGATAATTTTATAAGGGCTAAAATTTGCATTTGGACATTAGGATAAAATCCAAAAATGTCAAGACTAATAAAAGTAAAAGTTTAGGATACTTAAAAAGTTCTGACTCAAAACATTCTGCATGAGTGCTATTATGTTATCTGATGTAATCAGAGTTAAGAATAAACCTTTTTCTTTGTTAGATGTAAGAGATTTTCATGTGCCCTAATTTTGAATATAGAGTAAATATGATTTTGAAGTGTTTTATTAACTGTCAGTGAAAAATTAGGAAACCATGGTCCGTTACAACAACTTACATTTAATTTTTAAAAAATTGGACTCGTCAAAAGACTTCGACCTATCAGGTAGACGGATTCACGACTGGGATAATATAACTAAAAGATTAGCTTTAAGAACCATTGACAGTTATTAGCAACATGCCGTGCTGAAGTTGTTTTATTTGTTAAATAATCTTAGCACTATTTATTGATCGCTTCTGCTTCGTAGTGAGCCAACCTCAACCCTGAGCTTCTTAGTAGGTACACTTGTTGATCATCCCTGAAATTACAGCGCTTCAAGCTTACAACGAAATCGTTGTGAGAATATTTTCGACTCCTGCAAGGCTTTACAAAATAAAATAATGTAGCTATAAGTACCTACAACAACAAATTAAATGTGTAAATTATCAAATTACTCTAACCTATCTACGTTATTAGTCAGGTACATGTTTGGAGTAATGATAGGCAGACTGATAATTTTCAAGTTTCAATGTCTGTGACACTTGCAAAATGCGATTAAATTTATTTAATTTCACGTTCAATAGTAATTTTACCTCGCTTTAAAGCAGACAGCATGTCAATTCTTCTTACTTGTATTACACTGGTATTGAGTAGCACCAATGAGTCTTCTACATCCCGAGTTGTGGAACTGGCTTTGAAAAGTTATGGCGTCATTCCTGAATTCATACAAACTGAACCCAAAAATTTCGTCATTGTAAGTACCCAGTACCTACACATATTTAAATCATGTTTATATGCAATTACATGAACACTTTCCTTTATGATATTTTTATCAAACTCACTGGGAATTATAACATACATTATACATACCTATACATTGTTTGGTACTAACAGGTGCAGTATTCAAGTCGTTTGCAAGTGACCCTTGGCAACGTTTTGGGGCTTGATCAAGTACAAAACCAGCCGATTTACGTCGGCTACTACGCGTGCCTTGACCAATATTACACTCTTTTTATGCTTGGTAAGCTGAACATGATAGATTTTTAAATGGATGTTAAATAGCTTGAGGTTGAGCACCTATGGTCATCATCTAATAAATCCGACAATCTCATATCTCGCACTAGGTACTTACTTGTTTCCATAAACCAAACCTTTGCCATGAAATTCCTCACGAATGGTAATTCAGGGGCCCTAAAAAGAATGTTATTGCATATAACTTCTACTTTGACTGTAAAAATCAACTAGGTAGGTACATAAAGCCATTTTCAAGTAGGTACTCATTTATATTAAACTCGTTAAAGATTTCGACACAACCCCGCTTCGCGGAATCCATACGAGAAAGAGTAGCTCTGAACGAAATTCGAAGGGGATAGCTGCGCATGGGTATCAATGCGGGAAACATAATACGTCTGGCGAACCAATTAGCGCTCACGACTGACACCCGCTCGCCCGATAACTTAAATTTCGACTTCTGTGCGATTCAAGATCAGAGGTACACTTTCATGGCGTTAACTGTACCTTGCATACGAATATAGGAGTAGGTATCCCTGAAGCTGATATTATCTATATATTTAGGTCATATTGATGTTTCTAGATCCCGACGTGCCCTCGCGGGACAACACAAGTCTAGCGCAAGTGCGCCACTGGCACGTGGGCAACATACCGGCAGACGACGTGGGGTCCGGGCAGACTCTAGCGGTATATATGGCGCCCATACCGGACCCCGACACTGGCCCGCACCGCTACACCTTTCTCGTGTACCGCCAGAAGAGGAAACTTCAGTTTACGGAGCCACGCTTGCTTAATACGTATGTTACGACCCGTGCGGTGTAGAGGTACTTTAAAAGAATTTGAACAAGTACTGGAAGACGATAGGAAAATTCCATGAGATCAACAGCAGTGTTTTCGTGTAGTCAACTCATACGTGTGCCAAGTTCTGCGCTTTAAATAATCGTCTCAGGCTAAGCCAAGAGATGTATGTTTTTATGGATTTAAGATGTATGTTAAGGATTTTTATGATTTATTCATAAAAAACGAGCATGCGTTTTGCTGTCTTAAATATACCTACTCTACAGTAGGTATGTACTCTGCTAACTGCACATCACGCATGCACATATTGCACATGCCTATGAAAACTTGAAAACTGTAACATACATTAGGTACACAAAACTCAGAAAGGGACAAGGAGAGCTGGTAAACTATTTAGTAAAGTATTTTAATAGGAACAATGACTTACTCGTAGCGGTTTATTACGTTTAGTTTATCTACCTACTTTTAATGATTCGTTGCATGTAATAATTACCTAATATAAATACTTTAGTGTTATTGCATGTTACTCGTGATCTTCAGTTAAGCGGCCGTTTTTGAATGTCTATGGCATGTTTATTTCAGTACGGGCGCTGGTCGGCTGATGTTCTCGGTGGATCGCTACGTGAAGAAGTATGACCTGACGCTCATTGCCGCTAATTTCTTCCAGGCAGAGTTCGGGAACAACGGGTGCCTCCAGGGTTTCGTACCTGTTAGACCCGCCGCCTTGTGATTGTAATAAAGCATGTTTATTAAAGTCATAATCAAAGTCAATGCCAGTTTTTTTTCTATAGATACATATAAGTAGGTAAATAGGAAGGAAGAAGAAAGTACATTTATTTCATATAGAATATTTAATTGAAAAAAAATATTAAAAAAACCTAAACGAAACGAACCCTGCTCAAAAGTAGCTGGAGCCCGGAGACAACCACCGCTGGTCTTCCGCATCCCCCCGTTTGGTGATACCACAAACGGGGCTGCAGCAGATATTTTAAGTCACACTTTAATATTAAAGTAAATACATATGTATTTACGCAGCTGTATAACTAAAAATATGCAACTAGACTATAAATACAATAAAAAACCCCGAACCTTGGGGTTCACCGACATAAGAAGAATCAGATTATTAGTTCATAGAGTTCATATTGAAGAGGCAATGGGCAGGCCACTACATTTGACGGACCACACATCGTCCTTCGACGACGTTGACGGAAGACAACAAGAAAACGGTGTGAAACCCAGCAGTAGGCCTCAAAAGGCTGATAGATCCAATAACTTCATTAAATTATGTTATCATGCGGTGGCAGTTAAGGTTGAAGAAGCACGATACGAGTTATGTCGGGGGCCAACCACGAAACCTTTTCGTTGTGAAAGATAATAAGTAATGGGTTTTTCTATTCAAGTGTGGAAACCTATGTTACCCGGACATCGTGGAAGGTTGAGTTTTCACCCACTGAAGGCGCATTGGTGGTCTCTGTAAGAACGGACCGGTGCCGGCGCTATACCGTCTCCTCACAGTTGAGGCGTTAAATGTTCAACGCGTATATGTAAGTAGGTACAACGTTGTGCAGCCACACACGTTTCAGTCCCGAAGAAATGCCACCGCCGCCATCTAAATGTCAGCCGCCGATGCTTAATTTGTGTGTCGTATCGGTCGATTCTACCGTCAATTGTTTTTGACATCTACATTTTCGTCGTTTGATATTGACTCTCTCCATAGTAAGTAGGTATTTATTACTTAAGTAAGTCCTTATCTATTATTTTTTTCGTTCGAATACCTCGAATAGCGAACTTCGATCGAATGTGGTTACATGCCACGAGGAGTAGATACCTACTTAATAATATACTTACAAGATAATAGAATCGTAATTTTACATCGCAATGTAAAACAGCATTGTTCATTAATACGCAAGCAAAATGCGCACGCTTCATGGCTTTAGTTTATTTGTTTTATTGCTTACCAGTTATTTGGCTCTCGATATTCCTCCGTCGGTGGTAGAAATATCATTTTATGCCTATGAAATTGTTCCTGATGTTGTTTTGGAGCCGCCAAAAGATTATGCACAGGTAAATAAAAATTAGTAGGTAGGTAGGTAGGTTAGTTTTATTTGTTTTTATGTCTCGTATTTGAATTTGAACGCCTTTCTTATTCTCGTATTTGAATAAGTGGATTATTGTTCGCGAGCAGGACTTATTAAGTATTCTGTGATTTAGCTCCCAAATTTTATTGGATTAATCTAATTTGATATTCCTTGTATTTACACGGAGTTTGGATTTCCACTAAAAATCCCTAGTCTTCATACCTACACATAGTTAACGAAATGACCTTGTAATAATCTTGTTAACATTAACTAACTGGAATAACTAACGACTATACCAGTCACTATATGATTTATGTTAAAGTCTATCATAGATTTTAAAGTTTAAACGGGGGTGGCAGTGGATGGGGAAAAATGTATTATCTACAGTAGGTACGATACGCAATAGGTAAGACTTAAAACAAGTTTTGTTTTACTATCTAGGTCGAGTTTCCCGGCGGGGTCCAGGCGATCCTGGGCAACATATTACCCTTGAGCGAGGTCCAGAAACAGCCACATGTTGCTTGGCCTAACTGCAAGAACGCTTTTTACACTTTGGCCCTCGTAGGTAAGATAATGTTTCCATGCTCCAACTCCTCTACGCTCTAAGCTATGCTCAATTTCAGCAGCTATACCTCAAAGTAAGATGCCATAACACATAATACCTACTGTGAAAGTATGTAGTTAAAGTATACGAGTCGAGCCGTTCTAATATCAGCGAGTTGTCTGATCTTTTTGACAGCGTAAACAGCAGAACTTAGTTTGCTGGACAATACATCAATGTGGACCCCACTTTAGGAAGTTTAGAGATTCACTAACACATTTTGAGTATTGTATTTGTTGGGATTGTGTATAAGATTTTCATATTAAGTGTTTTATTTAGGTTAAATATGTATAAGTGATGTGTCGGCGACATACAAAACGATTTTCGAAAAAAAAATCCACAGTAGCGTAGATAATTTATGTAAACTAAAAATAAAAACGGGCCTATGATAGAATATTTTTGTATAAATTTTATTAACAACGTTTTTTGATCCACAGAGACAAAGATTACAGAGGTTATTCTGTGACCTTTGAGAGGTCACAGAATATGCCTATAGCATCATGTGCGTCCCCCCAAGCATAAGCAATCTAAAGATTTATCTAGTACTCTAGTATTTTCTAAGGCTATTTTTTAGACCCAGACGCGACTTCCCGGCAAAACCCGAACATAAGCGAAGTGAAGCACTGGTTGATAGGGAACATCCCGGGAGACAACGTGGAGGAGGGAGAGACCCTGGCTTCATACTTAGCTCCGGCGCCCCCTCCAGGGTCTGGGCTGCACCGATACACCTTCCTGATATTTAAACAGCCGGAAAAACTAGTTTTTGATGAACCTCGGCTTCTCAACACGTAAGAATTTCTCTGAGGTTACCTAATTTTTTATTAAATCAAGCAGTTAACGGAATGAAAGCACTAACATTATAGGTTAAAGTGTGCTTTGTTCAATATTCTATAATTTGACGGGCCCGTTGGCGCAATCGGTAGTGACCCTGTCTGTTGCGCCAGGGGTCGTAGGTTCGAATCTCACTCAGGACAAATATTCATGTGACGAACACCTGCATTTGTCTGGATATTAATATTATCTATTTTATGTATGTATTTAAAAATATCTATGTATGTACATCAGTCTCTAACACCCATCACACGGGCTCGCGCCTACTTTGGGGTCAGATGGCCGTGTGGTGAGAATGTCCAAGATATTTATTTATTTATATTTATTTATTTTATCGACCACATCCTTGAGAGTCCAAAGTATTGATTCTTATTTTTACTGGACTTCTGCTGTATGTTAGTTTAGGAAAAACTGACCATTTCAGCTTATCAACTACAAGTAGGTTTCTTGGCTTAGTTGACTCTATGTATATGTATAGTTGATAGTCTCATCCTACTGCATCCTACCTGCACATATCTAGACGTCCCTCTGTTGGGCGCGGGTTTTCTCCACAGGTACACCCGCTGGAAGTCTAGAACATACTCCACAACGCTGCTCCAATGCAGATTGGTGGAGAGGTTAGTTGCCAACCCAGTATCGAATGTTCTCAAGCCACATACAATCATAACACTCTTATTTTCTTTAGTGGTAGGTATAATTCTGTTTCAAACATTTCCTTTTTCCAGCAAGCGTGTCTTTTTGAGAAGTAGACAAAATTAAAATACATTATTTTTGTGTTCCCAATACTATGCCAGCACTATGCTACTAACTAAACCAATGTTACAAATATTATAACTATAACCATTCACAATACTACCTATAGCAACTTCTGTTTACAGGACTACGGCGGGCCGTACCCTGTTTTCAATTTATCGTTTCTCCCAGAAATATACCCTGGGAAATCCCGTTGCCGGCAATTTCTTCCAAACACAGTTCAAAAACGAAGATTGTAATTAAGTAGTAAAGTACCTGATATTGACTGAAATATTATACTTATTTTAAACTGCTGCAATAAGGATTTGGACTTATGTACTTAACACTGGATAACTACTGTCAATCGTTAATCCATTGATTAAACTTATCAAAAAAGTACATAATTTTTTTTTGTTTTTTATTTTACTATGACTAGGTTAGTGCTGTCGGATACCCGATCAGATTACCACAGAGACCAGGGGTTATAAAAATCTGCTTCAAAGGACATCATCATCATCATCATCATCATCATCACAACCCATTCTTTGTCCAAGTTGACAGCAAGTCCTTTGCAATTTATGGTGATTCAATTTTCGATACATATATCGTATGCATGGATTTAAAAGTACCTACCTATACTTATTTACAATATTAATGATAATTCAAGTAAAGATGACGCCACTTGACAGAGTTGGGTTGGGAGTGTTGGAATGCGATCAACGAACATCAAACCAAAAAAGTTGAATTAAAGTTGAGGTCTTAGGGGGTAACATATCTATTTCATAATCCACTTAAACGTAGGTAACAAAATTAAAAGAACTAGGTAACCTAATAGATTTTTATTATTATTTTTACATTCAAACTTATTCCATAGGTGTTACAAAACGAACTTGAGCTATCAAACACCTAAGCTCTTGTACAGCAGTGGTACGTAGTCGTCGAACTGCGCGCGGTAGAAGTTCCCTGCCACCGGAGCTCCTAGGCTGTACTTCTCTGCGAACTTCTTCGTTGAGAAAGCCGCGCGGCCCTCGATAGAGCTGGAGAAGAAAGGATTAGTAGGTGACTTGTTGAGTAGTAGAAAGGCTGTAGGCATGTATAGAGACCGGCATCAAAGTCTAGCTCTGTCCTTGAATGCGTAGAAGTCGAACATAAGGTATCGTATGGTGCGGGGCGCGCGAGTGATCAGCGTAAGTCGTAAACGCTGGTTGGTTTCGCAGCCATAGTACATAGCCCCACTCTGATACCCCGCAGCTATTCCTTCCGGTTTTCGTTCAGCCCTAAACTTTCGCACCGCGAGGAATACCGTTCATAGCAATCGATCGTATGAGATCGACCGAGTTAAGATGGGCTCGGTCAGCGGTGGCTGAAATTCGACCTCTCATTCAAGAAGAAGAAATCGCTGGTTAGCGATAACGCCGCATTTGGGATGCCCATGATTGTAGATATACATAACCCATAGATATTTTTATTTCAAATACTTTTTTAAATAGGAAATCCTCTATACCTAATGAAAAAGAAATTAAAATACAGCACATCACACCACCTATTATAGATTATAGCCTCACACTTCTTCCCACTTACGTGTTGGTAAGTCTCTTTTCGTCGAACTCGAGTTTCCCGGGTTGCTTGAAGAGCAGAAACACGTAGCGGTGGATTCCAGTGCCCTCTGGCGGCCCCGAGCCGATGTACCCGGAGAGGACCTCGCCTTCAGACACTTTGTTCCCTGGGATGTTCACCACTAACCAGTGATGCCATTCTCGGTAAACCAACTCCGGGCCGTCGTAGTTATCAGGGTCTGGAAAATAGAAAATTATATTTATAGAAAAATCCTTAATTTTTTTTCGTTTACCTAACACCACAGCGTTAATAGGCAAAAAATACTTAGTAGTCTGTGGTATTCGAATAGGTATATCTTTGAAAACATCACTGCTGTAAGAATCACAATAGACTCCATTGCCACGATGGTAGGTACTGTAGGTGGTAGTTAGTAGTAGCTGATTCAAGGCTGCGCTGATTCAGGCTGAATTTATACTTTAGGTAATGGTTATCATCAGACCGACATCACAAGGAAGCTCTAGTAGTACTACCTGAGTAGTACTAGTAGATATATGAGAGTCCACCCGTCCATTAATACAATAAGGCTTACACACAGTGACCCTTTGCTTGTGCTTTTACAAATATTCAGGAACACATTCTTATAGTCTGAACTTTTCCTAATATTTAGTACATAGTTGTAACATGGTTCTTGTAACACAATTAATATTTTACCCCTGTCATCTGTGTCTAACAGGGGATCCTTAGATTATTTATATGATATATTATAAATAATAGATTAATACTCATAGGACCTAACAATATGTAGTTACTTTCTACATATCACTCTAGCTAGATTGACTAATAGTCTAGTCAACAAGTGCCTTTTAGGTCAAAATTTTTGCGCCTTCTCCGAAAATTATGATTGAGGTGTCATTCGATTCGGAATGGCATGTAGATAGTTTTTGAGAAAATGCGAAGCCCGCTCGCAAAAATTGCAATAGTTATAAACAATTAAGTGAAATAAAAAAAGGGGGTTTGGTATTTCGTTAATATCTCAAAAACTATTTGAGAAAATTTAAATTTGAAAAAAGACTCAAAAAGAGGAAGAAATTTCCTAAAAAAAGTCTCGACTCCCGAAATTGTCGGACTAATGTTTATAATGTTCCCAGAGGGTTGAAAATACGCTCGAAAACGGGTACTCCGGCTTGCGTACGCCACGGCCCCATCGGACCTTTAATGAATAAATATTATTTAAACTTATTAAATATGAAAATTAAAAATTGAAAAAATTCAGGCGCCTGTAGGATAGATCAATGAACAATAATCCGTAATCAAAAAATTTTTATCGCGATTTTTCAAAAAGTTATCCATTAATTAATTAACAGTTTTTTGTAGCATGAACATTAACATTGCAAGTACGATAATTGTTAAACTATTAATCTGAGATTTTTTTCCTTTCGTGGAGCTAATTTTCAAAGGTCTTAGAATAGATTCCCGTTGGAAAAATTCAAAAATTGTTAATTTTCGTTTTGTTATTAACAATTTACTGAGGGAAAAAATTATAAAGCTTAATTAAACATTGAAAAAAATTCTTTTTTTGTAATATTATTATTGGTCCATTTTTTTATGATCAGAAGCTACTTAAAAATGATTTTTAATATTTTTTATCTTCTATTGTTTAAAAAATTGTTATAAACAAATGCGTTGTTTATGAGATAATTAAAAATTTTTTTTTATATCATAATCTTTGATGATAATTATGATTTTTTTTTAAAAAATTGTTTCTCTAAAAAAATTGTTTATTGCTTAAAAACGCATTAGTTGAATAACAATTTTTTTTTACCACTTATTATGAAAATTAAGGAACCATTTTTTTAAAAAAAATCATTGTTTATTGTGATCTTTGATAGTAAAAAAGAAAAATCGATTATTATTTAAATTTTCATTGTTTATTTAATACACAATTTGTTATTAACAAATTAATTATTTCTTTGTATTTTTTTTCTTTTTCTACTTAAAAAAACAAAAACAACCATGTATTATTTTTTGGAAAAAAAAAAATTATTTATATTTCGTTCAATAAAAAATATAAACAATTTTTTTTTTTCAAAAATAATACATGGTTGTTTTTGTTTTTTTAAGTAGAAAAAGAAAAAAAATACAAAGAAATAATTAATTTGTTAATAACAAATTGTGTATTAAATAAACAATGAAAATTTAAATAATAATCGATTTTTCTTTTTTACTATCAAAGATCAAGATAAACAATGATTTTTTTTTTAAAAATGGTTCCTTAATTTTCATAATAAGTGGTAACAAAAAATTGTTATTCAACAAATGCGTTTTTAAGCAATAAACAATTTTTTTAGAGAAACGATTTTTTTTTTTTAAATCATAATTATCATCAAAGATTATGATATCAAAAAATTTTTTAATTATCTCATAAACAACGCATTTGTTTATAACAATTTTTTAAACAATAGAAGATAAAAAATATTAAAAATCATTTTTAAGTAGCTTCTGATAATAAGAAAATGGACCAATAATAATATTACAAAAAAAGAATTTTTTTCAATGTTTAATTAAGCTTTATAATTTTTTCCCTCAGTAAATTGTTAATAACAAAACGAAAATTAACAATTTTTGAATTTTTCCAACGGGAATCTATTCTAAGACCTTTGAAAAATAGCTCCACGAAAGGAATAAAATCTCAGATTAATAGTTTAACAATTATCGTACTTGCAATGTTAATGTTCATGCTACAAAAAACTGTTAATTAATTAATGGATAACTTTTTGAAAAATCGCGATAAAAAATTTTTGATTACGGATTATTGTTCATTGATCTATCCTACAGGCGCCTGAATTTTTTCAATTTTTAATTTTCATATTTAATAAGTTTAAATAATATTTATTCATTAAAGGTCCGATGGGGCCGTGGCGTACGCAAGCCGGAGTACCCGTTTTCGAGCGTATTTTCAACCCTCTGGGAACATTATAAACATTAGTCCGACAATTTCGGGAGTCGAGACTTTTTTTAGGAAATTTCTTCCTCTTTTTGAATCTTTTTTCAAATTTAAATTTTCTCAAATAGTTTTTGAGATATTAACGAAATACCAAACCCCCTTTTTTTATTTCACTTAATTGTTTATAACTATTGCAATTTTTGCGAGCGGGCTTCGCATTTTCTCAAAAACTATCTACATGCCATTCCGAATCGAATGACACCTCAATCATAATTTTCGGAGAAGGCGCAAACATTTTGACCTAAAAGGCACTTGTTGACTAGACTATAAATGCACTTTGGTTAACCATGTTGTACCAACTCAACCAAATCGCCTCAGTAAGATTTCCTTACTGAGGCGATTTGCTATAACAATTCACATGGTTATCATATTCTATATCTACCTTCCTACCCCTGAAATATTATCAGACCTAGATATTACCTATTTATCCGGTTACAATTATTCTTGAGTGCTTACCGGTGAAGATGAGGGTGTAGAAGGATTCGGCTTCTGCCTCGTAAGACACAGAGGGCTGATCCTTTACCTGAGTCGGGGTGAGCTCGTTCCCTTGGGAGGCTTCCGCACCACTGGTGTATTTCAACTGATTTCAAAAAATTACATCAGGTACTGACAACAACGGTAGGTACACAGTGCAGACCCTTATAACATTCTCTCATACCTTTCAAAGAACTAACCAACCAAATATCACAATCCGATATGAATCTTGTTCAGTCTTTCACAGTTGAAATTGACTGTAGCGAACGGGTGGTGCTGCATGGTAGTTTGCAAGTATCATTTTATCAATAAAAAAGACAAATTCCAAGTGCGACCCTATAATGCATAGTATAGTTGGTAGACCTAGTCATCCAAACCTAAAGCATGCCTGCCGGGTCTACTATGTCCTCAACGAGAAGACATAGTAATAGTTTTTGCTTATTAATATTAAAACAAAAGGGAGTTACCTGGATTGCGGCTTGCGGCGGCTCTGAGACAACATCTGGCACTATTTTGCTTGACTCAAACGCGTTTGCGACCGCCATCGTACCTTAGGATACGAATCAGTTTACAATGGTTGGATGATTATCTAACAGAGTAAAATCTGTAAGTTAATCATTACTATAGTACGTATCGTGCAATAATATAGATCCAAAAGTATTTTCACCACTTTTTATTGAAATGATTCAAACTTACCTTTTAAATCTTTTTTTTCCAATGGGCTTAACACAAATGCCAACGCGACCGACCGAAGCCTCAGCAGTAATGTGTATAAACCGGCCGATAACATTTTCATTTAGCTACGATTGTCCACATTGCGACTACATGTACCTAGTGATGTAGATTATATGCATCTATATACGAATTATGAAAACAATTTCTGGATTACTACTTTGTGTAACAAAACTATGGTTCCGTTCATTGTTGACTCTTCTTAAGGTTCACTGTGGTTCAAATAATATTCTACCTATCACTTAATTGTAGCTCGGAACCAAAATATTACTACGGTAATCAGTTAAATACCTGTCGCAAAATGCGACTAAAAGGGGGCTGCGGCGATTGTGGTAAATTGAGCCTCGATTCAGCCATTGCAACGTCGAATATATACTTATAAAAAACTAAACATGACGCCTTTCCCGCGAGGAGTCTGTCATAGGCGCATTTGAGGGAACCGGTGTGTTCAAATCGGAAATCCCCCAGGCTTGTTCCCGCAATATTCAGATACCTTGCATTGAAACTATTGAAAGGTTGGCAACCTAGAGTGGGGTTTCTTTCCGGGGTATAAACATCTGCAACACAGTTTTAACTAGGTATAGCAGCTGTTTAAGAACATAAAATTATATCTGTTTTTGTATTTTTGTTGTTTTTATGTTGAAATAAATAAATTGAAATTGAAAGAATACCTCTTTCAATCCCCCTGTTTTTTCAAAGACCAAACTAATTTGGCTAACGTAGCGTGGCTAGTGTACGTAGCTTCGACATCGAAGAGGCGTCTATGATCCTGTTAGCAACGAAAATATTTTTAAGAGATTTTCATAAGGAATCCTAAAATAATTACATAACATATCTACGATACGATATCCACATACATTTTTAATACCTACGTTTTTGGATCTCTTATCTACTTAATTATGATAAACCCGTGCCAACATTTTTTTTAGGCTGGTAAGCATTCCAGTCCCTTATCATTCAATGTCAAGGTCAAAGCGAACTTGATCTCGGAATTTGTTGAAATTAGGAAAACTAGTGCTGCTTTCACCATCCGTCCATCCATCCATCAGTCTTTCAAAGTCCACTGCTGGACATAGACCTCTCTCAATCAATGTTCCTAAGTTCCTATCTCTTCTCCTTCAGATCAAATCCGAACAAGTTAGGATAGATACGGACGTCGGAACAGCACGTACGTATCATATCATCCATCCATCAGTTCTTTGAAGTCCACTGCTGGAGAACAGTGGACTACTTGATCGGCGCCTCTCCTCCCGGTCCTGTGACTTATACTTACGAACTAAACATCCTGTCCGCGCACTCCCGTGTTGGCACGAGTAAAATTCGTACGTAAATATATACAAACTGAGCAAAGAGGGAGAACAATTTTATACTCATATCTTCGCACTTAGTTCTTTCTAGCTGAAGATTATCTTTAGTTTGAATATTATAAAACTTTTTCTCTCTTTATAATAAAAAAAACATTTGAAACTAATAAATGATTTATTATTTTTCAAACAAATTTAGAAGTAACTAAAACAAATAACAACAAATCAATGACATAACTTATAAACTTGTAGTTTTAAATGTTATCTTACATTGATAAATATGTATGTCAACGCATACACTGTAGTACATAAAGAGGTATGTGTAACTTGGATAAAGGACTTAAAACTAATGGATAAAGAAAACGTTACTTACAACTGATATAATATTGAAGCAACTGATGATGTGATCTGTATGTTTTTTTTTCGTCTATGACAATATTTAGATCAATATCTTACCGAATTTATAAATCGAAGCTATGTGAAATGCGGTATACACAATGAATTAAATAGGAATATTAATATAGACTTCATACGATATCTGTCTTAAAAAATGAAAGCAATAAACATTCGACTAGGAACCACATTTGGATTCGAATTACCAACACCAACACTAAACAATTGTTCAAAACTTTTCTTCTATAAATATTCACAAGGAATAATGACAAGAAAGTGCAGCAACTTCAATAAAATTTTACATTGGTGTTTAAAATATAATATTCTAAAGTAATATATAAAAGTGCCAACTAATATGAAACTTGGTAAATTATAGAAAAATAGTGAATTTAAGCAACCACAATAGGTCACAATTTTTTTTAGGGAGTAGGTTAAATAAATAGATAGTCATAATATAATTTAAATACAATATGTGTTTGAGTTTTGAGTGGGTATAGCTAGAAGATACCTTATTAAAGTAAACAGTAGATACATAATTCTATAATATTTAAAGAAATACACAATGTAAGTATCTAGTAATAATCTAGTAATATCACAATAATACCAATGCAATGTGCAAAAATTACAGACGAATTAATTTGAATTTAGTTATGAAACCATCGAAAATTTGACCACAGTGTAGGTAGTGTAAGTAATTAAAATATATGTAATATAAGGAAATAAAGCTTTCAAAGCACTTAGCATAAAAATACTTACAAGCAAATATATTTTATGATTTAAATATATCGATTGATAGCGACGCCAATATGTAGATAGGTACAATATGTAAATACATAGTAATAGTATGTGCTTTTAAAAGACGTTTAGTGCATTGTATATACCTGAAACTGACCGACAGCAATCTCTCTTAAAGATTGGTGGCATTTCACTGTTGTTACTAGAAAATCGTGGTCCGGCAGCCCTTAACAATCAATTTTGTCGACTGTCAGATCAGTATCAAATCAAAAAAGAGTTTTATATAAGTATTTAAATTAAAGTTAACAATAGCAGTCAAATCATGCAATAAGGAGTTAGTACAAGGCAAAATATAAGTATAATCATGTAAAAGCTTAGATAAATAAGTACCTAATATTCGACACTATTGGGATATGTAGTGCAATCAGAATAGCTTTTTACGCACACTAATATATATAATAGACTAGAAAAATATAAATATAGTGCGATAGTATTATTTGAGATTATTTTATAGTCTACTATTAATAAAACTGATGCTTAGTTGCTATAATAAAATTTTAAATACCGTTAGATCTATCTCGCGGTATTGTAAACTGTGCATTTTTTTTTTCAGTAGGTAGATTAAAAGTGAAACTGTTAAATTGTCTACTTACCGAAGGCTATCCTTGATTGGTCGGTCTTGGGGTAGGTCGTAGAATCAAACAGGTGTCAGTCAAATAATATAAATGGACTTCAAAAATTGCCTTACATCACTTCGTGTTGCCTAAGTTGAATTCTGTCACAGATTTCGACGGAACCTCGCTTTTGCGAGGTCCCGTTTTGTATGTAAATAAGGAAAGCCCGACTTCGGTTTGAATATGCCATTTTCTTTGGCGGGGAATTTTGTCACAATATATGAAGTGCATTTATTTAGTTATCTAAAACCTGTTTTTGATTCCTAACTATATATGGAAACCACAAGATCGACTAATTAGATCCTCGGACAGTTGACAACATAATGCGCGACAGATTGTGTTTTAACATTATTATAATCTACCGAAAAATAATTGCATGTTCACAATCTATCCATAGTCACAGAATAATAGTATAAGTACCATAGTTAAGTAAATCTACAGACAATCTTGCTAGATAGATTAAAATTTAACGGTATTCACAATTTTACGTTGACACACTACATAAAAAAATATACTGAACAGGGTTTTTAATAGAAATCTTTAGTAACAGACAAAAATTCAATACTTAATATTATTTACAAAAATCCCGGCCTACCGGCTGTTCATATTCAACATAATATATCTACATACAAGTCCTTATATTTCTGTCACTATCGGAAAAAGATTTTACAATCATTAATCACTAATAATGTATTTGTAATCAAAGTTTACGAAGAAACGCATTGGGTATTGAAAAACAGGTCACTAACAAAATCACTGAAGTTCAAGTCTATCCCTCTGTATTAAATTAGTTAAACTACTTGGACGGTAGCAAAAGCACTGAAAGTAACTTTCTTTGGCGGTTCAGCACTGCAAGTCCTCACTACGGAACGTTTGGTACCATCATGGCCGTTGCTCTTCAACACTGGTTTTAGGTTGGCTACATCTCCATGTGATTGCGCCTTAAACCTGCCGATGGTATTGCTAGCACTCCCTAAATCTCTAAGCTTATTCGTTATCCCAGTAATCCTATTCGATAGATTCGAGTAATTAGTCTTCTTGACATCAAGTGGTTTCTTCGGTTCGCTGAGTTTCTTCGGTACCTCCAAGCTCTGAAGTGATGTGTACTTTCGATGGTCCGAGTTCAAATTCCTCTTTATCTCCGTATTAGGACGCGGTAATCTCGGCGGCCTTTGAAGAAAGTTGTTCTGCCTAAAGGGTATCGGGTTAAGCTTTGGTTTCGTGTCGCTAGTTAGACGGTAATACTGGGGTACGGGGTCTAATCTTTGAGGTTTTTTGAGGGTTAGCGCCATTGCCATCTTGGTAGGTCTTGCAAGGCTATCAAAGGCAGTCGTGGAAAACTGAGAGCGGCTGCTTCTCCACTCGTCGCGATCTGAGTCGTAGCCAGCATTAACTGGAAATGAAATAGTCAAAATATTAGTAAAGTGGAAACAATTTTATTTTCTAATGTTCACTATTATTAGTGAAGTTATCATTCTGATGAACAGTAAAAGAGACAGTTTTCCAGTAGATAGTAATGCCTAAGTACCAAAAATACGGTACGACTTAGGTTCGTTAGTAGCAGTGTTCGATGGCAGTCTGTTAAGTGTCACACATTTTGCAAGGGGTTACAGAATAATTTGTACGCAATTGCATATGCAAATCGCCGAATCGAATGCAAAGGGTCACATCACGATGCCGTTTTTGGTAGTATTTATTCCAAGCACGTAAATACTTCCGCGCTTAAACGCATACAAATATAGCGGTAACAAAGCGCTTGCGCTTGTATGACCTAGCAGATGCACAAGGATTTATGCAATGTATACTCACAGGAAAATGTTGAACCATCAGTAGGTCACTAATGTTTATGCCTTTTAAATCAATTATACAAATTGTTATCTAGGCACAATGTGATTTGTTAATAGACGCGTTTATTATTGAAATTATGGACTAATAGGACGATAAACAATTAAATACTTCTCCAATATTGAAATAGATTTATCAAAGTCGTTCGTAAGTTTCAAAACCTTCCTGGTATGATGTTAAACACTTACTTACCTACTAGTAATAATAAGTCAATGACTTCAACGCTTGTTTTCATGAAAACCATATTTAAAAGATGGTTTCAAACAGTTTCAACTATAACAGGTGAGGTCAGTCGATAAATGAGGTAGCTTTCTAGATTATCACTTTTTTTCAGACGTGCAGGGTCACTTGAAGTGAACCTAACCGAATTAAATTGGAATGTGGAACAAGTATTTAAAAATTGATATCTGAAATAAGATATAAAATTTTGGTACAAGTAATTTAAACAATTTCAAGGTTTTTGGTAACGTTTTAAAATAAAAAAAGAGAATTCCTTTGAATACCTACCTACGTATTTATGTATAAGGTACTAGTGGACGCCCGCAGCTTCGCTCGCGTGGAATTACACATACCTAACAATAGTTTCGTTTATACATAGTAATATTATATAGCCTATGTCACTCAGTGAAGATGCAGCTTTCTAATGGTTAAAGAATTTTTGAAATCGGTCCAATAGTTTTTGTGTGTAAACATTACAAACAAATGTTTCCTCTTTATTATTAGTCACAGTTGTCATGGGCGGCAGCGGATGGGTGGTGCTGCAAGCTCGTTTGCTGTCTTGTATCCATAAAAAAATAGAATATTAGTATAGATGAAATAATCTAGAAGTCACAGCTAGTTAGCCATGCCTCTCTCTCTCTATAGTGTGCATAATATATAACAATACCTACCTACCAGATAAATATTCAACATATAAACCTATTTTGAAACACTTTTAAACTTTTGATATCAACATTTCCAGGAAGTCTCACAAATTGCTCAATTTGTACACTATATCGATTATTTGCTTTAGACCTTTAGGCAAAATACTATTAGCCGGTGAAATGTTGTAACTGTGGTATTATAGGTAGGCGCTATAAACAATTTTATTACATGTTATGTGGTCGATAATGATAATTTTGATGCTGAGTTATGTAGATATTTAAGATAGATAACTAACTGAACCACCTATCCGCTGCACTGCAGCCTGCCGCCCATGACTACAGTGATAGTCCTTGATCAAGATTCGTAAGAGTCCCGTGAGACTCTTCAAAAGTCTGACCACAAACCACCATACGTACCATATCTACAAAATGAAAACTAGTCGAAGTGCACCTTGTATTGATTGGTGTTTTCTAATATTAAATTCCCCGTAATAGCTCTTAGTCTGGAATCTGGATTTGTGCCTGGCCTATGGCAATAGGCTCACCACATGGGATCTAAAGTTAGGTATCTGGAGAAAATTTAGTGTTTTACACACCTCTGCTTACCCCGTCGAGGAAATACAAGTGTGATGTTATATGTTTTAAATATAAAATTAAAACACGTTATACTTCATACATCGGTAATGTAATTGCATTATGACATTTATGACATGCAGTATGACATGCTTTACGACATAGGCACAGGTGAGCAAACAAATTGTAGTTACAAGGGCTGTTAAATTAAAATGACAAACAATACTTCGATGTAGATAGTCAAGCATTAATAGGTTCTCTTAAATACATATATCCTTTCACAACTCTAACCTTTGTTCGGCCGTTGCCGCGTTACACGAATCTTGACCTTTCTGTCAAAAGATTATCTCCTAAGTATTTTTAAATTTTTTTTAGTACCTATATATATTTCATTTCTTAATTTCCTCTGATTGTTTATTGATAGTTGATTGTTATGACATCAGCATCATCAAAGACATTAGGACACAATACCTTTATACCCGACTGCGCGACGCAAAGAAGGGTATTGTGTTTATCTATTGTAGGTTTTTTAATTAACAAAATTTTACAATACATACTTAATTATTATATAACAAATTAGGTAAAATTTATCTAAAGTTTAAATGTATCTAGATTGTCGAGTACACTTAAATAATTGCATTATTTAGTGCCTTATTTACAACTTCTCTTATTCATGTTAAATTTTAAAATTAAGTACCTACCTACATTTACTATTACTAAGTATAACATCTATATAAAATAAAGAAAGAAAAATAAAAAACAGTCGAACATCGAACCTTCTCATTTTTTCGTAGCCGGTTAAAAATAATAACAATTTCTGATGGAACAATAGATAGTGACTGAAAAAAATGTATACCACCTAGTTTAAATACCTAACTACAAAATGAACGACATCTCAGTCATGATCATGACACAGTATAGATATATATGTAAGAACTCACGACAAGAACATCTAGGTATTACAACAGGATTACAACAAGATTACAACACATAGGTACCTACTTACAGCAGAAAAACGCAATAACGAAATGTAATGATAACATCAAACTATCAGACTATTTGTAATGAGATGAAGGAACTTTAATTTAGTGATTCAACTTTTTTATACATAGGTATACGACGAGCACACATCACCCAACCGCTGCCTCCCAGGACTTCGCATGGTTACTGGGTTAGCAGAGTTACTGACTTAGTATTAGATGGTATATATGAACATTAGTTGGCCAGTTCTTTATTGGGTTTGAGTGCAGAAAGCAGGAACTGTCACTGTCAGTGAGAAAGTAGTAGTCCGAACTGTTTAATTGTTTAACTATAATTGTAGAGTTCAGTTCTAAGTCAATAACAAGTGCGTTGCTACCCTTGGGGACTAAGGTAGTTTCTCTATACTTCTCGTGTCACAAGCAATTCAGACAGACAGACAGACCTTTCCTCCTCTCACGCGGCGCTGTAGGCGCTCCCGCGCTGAGGGAATTCGGAATTAGGGGAGATCCCCTCTATCCGGGCAATTGCTCCAGGGGTAAACCCCGTCGGTGACTTCCCCGCTGTTGAGCGTGGGAGCCAGTCGATCGTCGCGCACGCGGTACGCGCGCGCGGTCCCACTAGCCATTAGTCGCTAATTCCCCCCAGATGGTCGGGGGGAAGAAGGTCCAACAGCTCTCTAGGGAGCGGTCGGCCTTCGGGGGGGCGCGCGTGCAGCGGCGCTATCCCCCTTAGATGAGGATGTGGCCCATTGTCGGCGCGGTTATACATAACACGCGCCAACCGGATCACAAACTCATCCAGCGACTCCAGCCTGCAGTCGCGCGCTATCACCGCGTTCCGGACGTAGCGCCCCGCTCCTGTGATTTCTCGCAGGGCGAGGTTTTGCTGGGCCTGAAGACGCTTGCGCTGCGTGGCCGCCGCCAGAGCATACCATGCTGGCGCCGCGTACGTAAGCCTAGATCGGATATAGCACTTGTATATGCCAAGTTTAGTGCGCAGTGGTAATCGAGATGTCAACACGGGCCGGAGCATCGCTCTCGCGGCTCGTGCCTGGCGGTGCGCATGCACCACCATGGCACTCATCGTGAGTTTACGATCCATGTGACATCCCAGATACCGAACGGTCTGCTGCCACGCTAGATCTTCTCCATGCAGACGCAGCGGCGTCGGCATTTTACGCTTCCGGCTGAAAAGTATTGGAACCGTCTTTCCGGCGTTGACGGCAATCCTCCACTTATACAGCCAGTCTGACAAGCGGTCAAGCAAGCGCTGCATTCTTCTGACCGCCAGTTCCGGATCGCGCGACGATGCGAAGAACGCGCTGTCGTCAGCGAACAAAGCGAGGACTACATCACGTTCCCACTCCGCGAGGTGCCCGTCGAGAGTGGGGATGTCGTTAGTGTAATACGCGTATAGGAGTGGCGCAAAACAGCTCCCCTGCGGCACGCCTGCGCGTATGGGACGGGGGGCAGAGGTGGTGTCCTCGACCGAAACAATGAACTCACGCCCCTCCAGATACGAAGCTATCAACCACACCAGCATCGCTGGCAAGGGCGACTCCAACAGCTTGTACAACAGGCCCGCGTGCCACACACGGTCAAATGCTTTCTCTATGTCGAGAAAGACACCAACCGTGTGTCGCCCGCAGTTGGCCTCGAAAGCCAAGTGGTGGAGCACCCTTGTCAGCTGTAGTGTCGTCGAGTGACCGGCCCGAAACCCAAACTGCTCATCCCTCAATTGAAGGAATGGCCGAATGCGAAACAGTGCCAGCCTCTCGAACAACCTAGCCAGTGAGGACAGCAACGTGATGGGGCGGTAGTTAACCGGGTAACGTGGATCTTTACCCGGCTTCGGGAGAACAATTACCTTTCCCTCCTTCCACGCAGCCGGGAAGTGTCCCGTACGCAGGATGCCGTTATAGAGTCTAGTCAGACTGACTAGAGCCCTTTGGGGGAGCATGGTCAGCGCCATGTTCGAAACTCCATCAGTGCCTGGCGCTTTGCGTTTACGTAAACGCCTTGCGACCTTCCGAGCCTCCGAGGGCGAGATGAACTCGTATCCCTCGGGCTGCGGTGTCGGGCCACTGATGAAGTCCGCTACACGCGTCTCCACACGCACGCAGTGTTCAGCCGCTGCAGCGGTGCAGACGGGGTTTGGAGCGAATTGCTCTTCCAGATGCTGTGCAAGTACATCCGCCCGGCCTTGTGCTGAAAAGTGCCGGTCGCCCGCCCCATCGTAGAGCGGGCTAACGGCAGGCCTAGCGCGGGTAAGTGCACGGTTGAGGTGGTGGAGTGACGCTTCGGACTCGCTGGCCTGGTCGACTCTCGCCTCCCACGCGGTCCCGCGATCCTCCTCCACCGCAGCCGAGACCTTCGCAGCTTGGGCGTTCAGCCTACGCTTGACCCGGGGACAGCGTGTCTCCGCCCATAACTTATGAAGCCGCCTCTTCTTCCATTTCATCTCCTCGATATAGTGAGGCAGTGGTTCTCGCACCCACACACGAGGTTTTTCGGTCGTGGCCGCCGTCAAGGCCACTCGAATCTCATTCGTAATGGCCCGGGCAGCGGTCTCTATTCCTACCGGCGTGGTGAGTGGCTCACTATACCGGAAGTCGGTCAAGGCGGCTTGGTAAGCACGCCAGTCGGTTACCCGCGTCTGGCGAGGGAAGCTCGTACACTCTATCCCAAGGCCAAGCGTAACAAGTATGGGGAGGTGCTGCGTGTCGAGGTCATACAGCACCTCCACATTAACCGGGCAGTGTATGTTCTTACACAACACTATATCCAGGACGTCGGGAGAATGGCGGGGGTTAGACGGCAAGTGGGTGGGTGCTTCGGGCCCAAGCACCTCATACCCCTTGGCCTCCGCGTCGTCGAAGAGGCGGCGACCTACTGGCGTGACCACTCGGGAGCCCCAAGCGGTGTGTTTCGCATTGAGGTCCCCGGCTATCAGGGTCGCGTCAGACGCACGCCTACTCGACATAATATTCTCAACGTCCTGCGGATAGAATTGGGGACCGGGAGGACGGTAGGCCGCAAACAGCCTAAGTTCTCGACCGGCCATACTCACTGCTGCGCCTATAGAGCGCAGACTAGTGAATTCCGGGAGAGGCAGCTCCTCATGCACCACATCGCGACGGACAGCAATCGCTGTGCCTCGATAGGCTATGCCCGCGGGCGATGTCTCGTCGCGGCGGTACACGAAGTACCCGGGCAGCCGGTAAGACTCATTTGGACGGAATTTGGTTTCGCCCAGCAGCACGACGTGAACGTCTTGCTCCCGGACGAGTGACCTAAGGCTACGGACGTGGGGCGAGAGTCCCCCTGGGTTCCAGTATAGAAGTCTAAGTTGTACTACCATCTTGGTCCCCAAGGATACTCCGGACTAGTTCGCGGATTGCCCTCAGCAATCTCGGGTGCTTCGCGAAGGCTTCACTGACGGTGGCCGCAGCCTCCGCCAGCGCCTCCGCCGAAGCAGTTATCCCCAAGACGGCCAAAGGCGCATCCGCGGGGCAGGGTGGGCGCGTATCGCGCCCTGGGATTGTGAGGGATACGGGTGGGTGCGGGGGAAGGAGAGTCACCGGCTCAGCCACCTTTGCCTTCTCAGGGTGTTTAGGCCCCCTATGGTGGGGTTCGACGGAAGGTCCCGCCACCGCGGCTTGTGACACCGTCGGCAGCGGGGGGAATGCTCTCAGGTCCTCAGGAGCGGGCACAGTGACGGCACCCGACTGTGGGGGGACTTGCGGCTTGGGAGGAGGCTGCTTACGGGGGCGCCGCCGGGTCCTCCTGCGGGACGGCTTAGATGCCGGTGGCACCGGGGCCTCCGGGGTGGACTCCGCCAGCGGATCCTCCTGTAGCTCAGCCTCCATTTCCAAGATCTCGAGCCGCTCCCGCTGGCCCGCCCGGCGTTGCGCCCTAGTAGGCCGTTGTGCTGGGCGGGCCGAAGCTGTGGCGCGAGCTGTGGCCTGCTGTGACGCTTGTCGCGTCGGTCGGCGCCTCATTGGCGGGTTTGCAGGTGCCATCAGGGAGGTCCCTGTGGCGGGTGCCGGTCGCTCCTCAGTCCTGTTGGGAGGGAGAGAACCCATTGTGGCGGGTTGGTCACGCCTAGCCAGCGAGCGCCGTCTCGAACGCCCTTCCGACGGCAGAGGGCGTTGCACCGCGTCACGCTGGGGGCCCGGTCTAGGTGCGGCCGGTATCGGTGGAGAAAGTTCAATTCCCCTAACTCGCGCCATCCGCTTAAGGTATTTGCACTCCTTGCTCATGGCGAGGTGCGCACCCTGGCAGTTGGCGCACTTGTAGGGGCCCTCCTTGGGTGTGGGGCAGTCCCCAACAGCGTGCGGCCCAGCGCAGCGGACACACATTATGGGGCGGTGGCAGTTGGCCGAGGAGTGGCCCACTGCTTGGCAGCGGTGGCACTGGTGGATTCCACCTCGACGGCCTTCCCAGCCCTCGACCACTACCCCGGGCATGTAAAGGAGCTCGTCCACCGCATATAAGCGTGCGAGCTCTGCCTGTGACAGGTGGTCCAGCTGCACGTGGAACACGGTGCCGGGCCTACCTTTCCTCGGCGGTATCGGCCGCACATAACGGACCGGGAACCCCTTGTCCATCAGAGCCTGAGTGACGTCACCCGGGTCCGTGTCCCGGGGGAGGCCCCGAACTGAGACCTTGGAAGGCCTGGCCTCCTTAAGGTCATAACAGAACCACGATACACCGGGTTCCGTCTTCTCTAGCTCAGTTAGGTACCGCTGTACGACGCGGTACTCTTCTACCGATTCAGGGCGGAAACGAACGCCCTGATTGAACGGCCTGGCGCTGGGTGCGCGACCTAATAACCCACGTAGGGCTGCGAAGTGCCTCGCCCAATTGGGCAGGCGCTCCGCCACAATGGGGGGGTAGCCCGCCTGCTCGCGAGCGCCCGGGCCCTCGTTGCCCACGCGCGCACTCGCAGTGGGATGTTGGGGTTGGGGCGGGTTTTGTGGGTGGGGGGGCACGGGAGTCGCCGCCACCACCGCGAACGAGGTGGAGGGGTCTGCATGCGCGGTCCCTACACTACCTACATTACTCCTATCCATTACGACGGATGTGCCCTTAGGGGCCGCCGGCACCGGTGAGACTGGGGGGGTGCGTAATGTCCCCTGAGGGGGGACCGCTGTGTCCCCTGGGGTTGACGATGGCGTCGGCGCCAGCACGACGTAACTGGTCTCATCCAGTGCCGGCGACTCCCGTTGGGAATGCTGGGGCGAGGGGGGGCCGGATGACAACGGGTGGCACACCCGCTTCCCCACGTGTTGTTCTCCTGTCTCTAACTCCTCGTCCGATGAGCTTCCATCTTGCACGGCGCGGATCTTGGCTGGGGGGCTGCGTCCATCGCCACTCGACACCCGTCGGGCCGCTTTCGCCGCTCGAGGGGCGGAGGGGGCGACGGGTCGCCACTCCAGGTCACTGCCGCTGGTCGCTCCTTCTTCGGTGCTGTCGTCACTATCGGTGGGGCCGGAGTCACTGAAACCTTCCTCCTCCGCCGCCACGGCCTCGGATGAAGTTCCAGCCTTTCCTGCCCGCTTGGGGTCCGCCGACGGCTCCACAAGATTTTCGGCGAAGCGAGTGGAGCCCGTGAGGATATCACGTTCCACCACCCGTTTCACGTCCCTCTTGCGCCTTCCGCGTCCCTTTTGGCCGGTGGGTGCAGGCTCCATCGATTTATTTTTATTTTTATTTTTTTCCAACTGTATCTACCCACTTGGTCTGCCGGCGTCCCGGACTCGGAACTCAGAATCACCGGCACCAATGTGGGTAGTTGCCTTTTATTTTATTCCTTCTGCCCACCAGCCACCTCTGCCCTTTTATAATAAAAGGGACGGGTGGTGACCCTTTCAAATGGTAGACCGGACTGGAATGCAGGTGCTAATTCTGTATAATTATCTATTAATAAGTATTTATTTGCCTACTTACTACTACTACGCAATAGGTACTGTTTATCCATACTTCCATACTAGTCCATACTAATATTATAAATGTGAAAGTGTGTTTGTTTATTTATTTATTTGTTTGTTTGTCCGGCTTTCACGTCGCAACGAAGCTATTATATGGTATGGTTTTTATGTGTGGAGATAGTGAGGAGGGTGGAGAGTGACGTAGGCTACTTTTTACCGCGGTAAAACATCCCCATGGGAAGATATCGATGTTTTGTTATTTGATAGATATTTAGTTCCGGATATTGTTAATAGATGGCGTTAGTACAATTTAGTTAAGTAGTTAGTATAGTGGTTAAGTAGTTAGTATCTTTTAATTGTGGAACTGTCACTATTCATCCACCACAAATGTGTCATTTATGATAAACAACTCATTGTTAATTCCCTTTGACCACGCGGGCGGAGCCGCGGGCAAAAGCTAGTAATTTAAAAAAAGTAACCAGAAAACATTACTAAATATCTTTCGTTAGCCTGCCCGATTATTTGATTAAAAATAGTCTAATAAATAATTGAATTGTTACTGAAACTGCAACATATTGACAAAATTAAATTCTCTTACAGTCTCATTATGTCACGTCAAAGTTTTTACTGAGTACCTTTGAGCTATAATAAAAAATTAAAAGTAAATTTAATTTAAAAAGTAAACTTTCTTAATAGCCATTGGTACGGTGCGTTGTATATTAATTACTATTACATGATCGTAATCTTATCTATCGTGTATCGTGATTTTAAATTTGCTTTTTTTTAAATTCATACTTCCCTTCGCAAATAATCATCAAGCATAAGCCAAGTGCACGTCGGAAGGTATCTAAGAACACAATACCTCAAATATGTCAGAATAACAATGCCCAATTCCAAAACTACGACCGTGTAGAGTTCCACCACAATACCCTGTCATACGAACGACGTTCCATTTCCAATAAACCAAAGCTGACCCCAACACGCTTGCTTTGCCAGCGAAACCGACTCAGCCATTGTAAAGTGATTCTTTTTACCATATACTGTAAGGAGAACGTGTTTTGTTATAAGTTTTTTTGCACATGAGCTGAACGTTACACAATATGTAAACATAATTGCCCGCCGCAGCCAGAAACCGCAAATATGTTTTGTGACCGATGCTTATTAGTCTTTGTATTTACATTCTAACTTTAACATCGAATTTAGCTTGCACTGGATTTTTAAAAGCCAAGATATAATAATTTATTTTGAATGAATAACAATTTACAAAAATCATAGCAAACCTAGGACATCTAGCTTATCATTATCACTCACGCTTACGACCAACGTGGAAGTCTATAGGAGTAATTTAAAAAAAAAACTGTGGGTAGGTACCAACCTGGCCGAGATACGCCATCGAGCCTACGACATGGATCGTCAAGCACCACTGGTCGGTAGCCTGCTTCAGGAAACGACGAGACTGTGCAAAGCGACCCTCGCGGGAATCGAACGCCCTTCACGCTTGGCCAGTGTCACACATATCGTATTACAGTAGCTGTTGACGCAAAGCGTTTCTTGTCCCTTGGCGCTACCTACCGCTACTAATTTTTATCTTGTATGACCATACTGTTTATGGTGTTAAGATTAATAAAATATTCCCCATCAGACTTACAAGTGGCCTATCAGACTTAAAATTTACGACTTTACGAGTATATGGAGATGCAGACGATGCAGCGCTAAATCTTAGAATTACTATATTAAAAGTATGAAAAATACATAAATAAATTAAAACATTTTAACTGTAAAATACACTTAAGTATTTTACAGTTAAAATGTTTTTTTGTTTTTTTTTTGTTTTGTTGTTATGTATTATTGCAATATAATTTAATTTTGATGATTGTTGTTGATTGTCGGCGGTCACAACACACATTAAACCTTCGTTCTCCATGTATATTATGACCAGAACTAAGTACTTATCCAACTGCCTAATTATAATTTACGGGTTGAAGTTGACACATTAAGATCCATGCCGTTAGTTAAGTTAGGTAGGTATCGAGGTTATATCACGATAAAGGTTTTTGTATGAAACCCCTGCTAAAAACTTTAAATCTCTTTTGTAACCTAGTAGGTACCTATTCATTCATAGATGTGTGTTGGTAACACGCAATTATATACAAGTCGAATAGTGAGGATGTGCAATACAAACACCAATGTATTTTAAATGAGAACATTTGCGTTTACGAGAGAAAATCGTGATCAGGCTACAACTAAAAGAGTCTAATTGCGAAAGATGTTTCAATTGAATAAGCTCTTCAGAGGTGGATTTGTAAATGTCACAATGACGGAGAGTCGTGTTGGAAGCGGCAGTGATTAAGGCAACTGTAAATCATAATGCCTATTGTCTAAATATACGTAGGAATGCCTAACGAAGAGATACAGGGCATTACAGGGGCCATTGCTACCTGGGCTAGCCACCCGAGAAGTATGTGCCAGACGTCCCGATTTTTACATCAAAATTAAATGTCCCGCGCGGGAGAGGCTCAGTCCCGCTTTTCGGCGATAACTCGACCGTGCTGTGCGTATAAAGCGTGGGCAGTTACTCATCCAGTATAATCTACAGCTGTGCTGTGAAGAGTTCTTCGTCTTGACACTCTTGACTAAAGAGAAAAAGGAAACTTTAAAAGACGTTAAAGGTTCACAGAAATATCATGAATAAATAATTCTTATAAATAATTATTCTCTTATTGTAAGTTGCAATTTGTAACACTCACTCCACAGACTATTGTTTGAAACGCCATATTTTTCTCATGAACTTTTTTGATTTTGATTTCTGTTTTTTTTTTATTTTTTATTTAGAAGACAAAGAAGACTGAACTATTCAACTATAGTAACGTAAATCTGATTTAAAACATTATATTTTTTTAAACACATTTTCAATGGCTATTTTTGCTAACAATTGTCACGTAAACGTAATTTGAATTCAAATTAAAAGATAAATACATACCTATTTAAAAACGTCTTATTATATAGGTACGTTTTTTTACTATGTCACACTTTCGACGAAAGAATCCCGCTTTTTTCACTCAAAATGTTCCAAAATCCCGACTTGGCAAAAAAAAAATCTGGCAACGCTAGTACCACCTATCCGTGGCCGCCCATGACACCTATGACCAAATTTTAATAAGACTCAAATACGGACTGGGCTAGCTAGTCCAGTTAATAGACGGTGTTAATAAGAACATTAGTTAGTTGGATCTTTAGTAGGTAGGTATAAAGAATGGTGAAGGGACTGTAAGTGATAGTCAGCCCTGTTAGTTGTTATCAGTAATAGTCCAGTTAGTAAAAGTCTCATTCCAAGTCGTCCACAGGTGTGTTGCTACCTCTGAGGACTAAAGGTATGTCGCCTGACGGTCGGTCGTCGGTCTAACGTTATTGCATGGTTTTTGTGAATAAAATAAAGATTTTAAAATATGAAAACTAAAATGTCAGAAATAATAGTAAATCGTTTGTGGGCATAGGTCCCTCATACAGTCGCAGTTGAGGGAGGTCGAGAGCATACTCAAGAACACTGCTCCAATGTTGATCGATTCGTTTATTCATGTAATATTTTTCAGTCAGGCCGGCAGTTTATTTCATATCAACATGGAAAAAAAAATAGGTACAGACAGACGAACATAGAGCCTCCTCCTTTTTTCGAATTCGGTAATAAATGAATTTTTATTAAAATTATTATTAAAGCAAATAAATAATTAGGTAACGTGTAATTTTTGTTAATTCTGGCTTCGATGTGGCAACATTCAGACTGACGTCACACCCGCGCTGTTTGTTTAAATTCGTTACGCGAACATTCCGTGATAATGCAATTATTCGCAGTGGTTCCGTGAGAATTCGCGCAAGATGCTGCATTGAATGATAGGGGAAGGTATGGCCCATTGCAATCTCTCCAATTCATTTCACAAGTCTCTTGCGTATTTTTACATTTTTACTACAGAAGAATGATATACCTTCTGTGTTTACCAACTAACATGCTTATTATAAGAGAGAAAAGTCTTAATATCCGATTTCTTCAATTGAATAATGAACTCTGCCAGTCAGTTTTTGAGTTGAGTTCAAAATTTGTCACAGTTGTCAAGGGTAGTTCTGCATGCCTGTATGCAAAGTAAAGTCTTTCAGTTATATAAAATGTACTCTGTGGTAAAGTCTTTGTTAAAATAGTTACTTAGTTTAAAATAAATGTTTGCTGTTCATAGATAAAATATCACATCCACGGCTAGTGACCGGTGGATGAAAAGTCGCATCTACCCGAGCTTCAGAGGACGTGAAAACCGCGTGTAAGTATGTAGCGATTTATTATGGATATAATCACTACAACTAGGTATTCGATATGAGGCTCATGTGAGGCCACGGGCGGCTTAATAACTTTCTAACACAGTTTAATGCTGTAAACTCTACCATCAGCGCATCGTGACGAATCGATTGCGTCTCTACTTTTGCGTTTTCGGTTTGAAGTAGAGACCCCTTCCTTCAGTGGAGGACCTCAAATGGATTACCAAACATAATGGATCTGGTGGATCTGCTGTAAAGTGTTATCGTGGACAAGTGAATGACCGATGATGACGCAAGCCCAGCGACAACGCGGCCTTGACTCGCGACGCCACCGCACCGTTCCATCGGCTACAATGAAAGTGCTTGCTTTGACAACGCATTAGGCAGGCACACGTGACCTTGCGATGCCTTTGTATCGACGCGACGAGAGCTGAATGTTAACTCTTTTCGCTCGCTAGTGTAGTTGTTGGTTAGTTACAATAAGCAACTCATTAACCGCCCACTACGGGACATGGGTCTTAACTCAAATTATAAAGTAAGCAATCTAAATATCGGAACTTTTCATATGAGAAAATCTCTGAGAAATTTTACGTAATTTTTTTTTATATACTAATTTATATACCTACTAAAACGTACAAACTGAAAGCTTACTTTGCCCTTTGACATGGTTCAAGAATATTTTGCAAAAAAACAATCGCCTATGTTTTTTATATAAATAGGTATGTATAGAATTTATCCTATGCTTAAGTCCTCAGGATTTTACAGGATTAAAGGCTCCAGGCTCTCGGCTCCCCTCGCGGCTGGATTTTATTTGAATCTGATTTGATAGTTTAAGAAAAATCTCCATACTACGTTTGTGATTTTTACGATAATATATTATTAGACGCTAGATTATTACTGACGCGGTGACAGCCCAGTGGCTATCGAACTCGCCTCTCACTCGAGCGGTCCGGGTTCAAACCCCAGTGGCACGCACCAATGACTTTTCTAAGTTATGTGCGATTTAAGAAATTAAATGTCACTTGCTACAACGGTGAAGGACACATCGTGAGGAAACCTGCATGCCTGAGAGTTCATCATAACGTTCTCGAAGGTATGCGAAGTCTGCCAATCCGCACTTGGCCAGCGTGGTGCCTAATCCCTCCCATTCTGAGAGGAGACCCGAGCCCAACAATGAGACAAAGAAAGGGTTGTGAAGAAGATATAATTAGAACTTTTTTATTAATATCAGGCTTTTTCTCAGGACTTTTCACAGATGTTCCATCTACCCATCTGTTTGGACGAACCACAAATAGGGTGAACTAAATAATATCACGGTAGGACTTGCAAGTCTTGAAACCATGCGGCTCGCTGTATGAATAATTAAAGTAAATTTCCTAAAAGTAAAGACACTTACAATTAACCAATGTTTGATTTATTACTACATAAAAATGTCTATTTGTAAGGTTGAAGAAGTACAAACAATCGTCAATTCTCGTCACAAACTTTTCCAGGCAAAAATATGTCAGTTCAATATTTGTGTCGTCTATGGCAACACAGCAGCTGGTTTTCACACTATTTACCAGTTGCTAAATACTAACTACGTCAACTGTTTACTAAGTTTAAAAACCTTTTCCACATGTCCGTTTACGCAAAACAGTAAATACATCTGGTCAAACAATACCTCATTAGACTAATACTACATAATTCATTGGCAACTATGTTAAGTCCCTTGTTTAACACGTGTACAGGAAGGTAACAGAACAATAGACTATTAAAAATAATAATCCTTTTACAAAAATTACAGCTGGATATTTAAGAGATCCGGGAATAGCTACAACCTACGGGGAACATACGAGAAAAGTTTCGATGTTAGAAATGACAAGGTACACGTGTCTTTTCATTTTAAAAAAAAACTTGTTCACTTAAATATGTACTGAAATTAATATTTTCGAATTCAGGGTGCAAAAATAAAGAAACGGTATTTTTAGTTTTAGCAACTGTAATAACGAGTAATATACCTGTATTACCAATTCGGTAGAAGAGTGGTTTTACCTAATAATTCTAGAGAATTCAATGCGAGGATTTTATTCGAATCTGACTACTGGGAAAAATGCATTGTTACACATCTTGTTACCCCCAGTGGTTTATTTGATGCTTTGTCTGTATCTTACGCAGGTAAGCATGATAATATGTAGTTATAAACAAATAGATGTGTGTATGTTTATGATCATAAATAAATTATAAGTACTTATTTATTTTCAAAATTCAAAATCGCTACTTTGGGTTACTATTTTCGAAGGCGGCGCGGCGGCCGCGGCAGTGGTCCTATCGATTTAGTGACGGAAGCCGCAAGCGCGCCGGTGAGTGAAGTCACAAAATGCAACAAACACTACACTTAAATAGAGTCATTTCTAAGAGTAGTTTAATTTCGGCTTTCGGCAAGATGCTTCTAACCGCTCCTTCTGTTTTTTTTCCTGTACTCTGAGGATTCACAATACGTGACGGACGTCCGCGTAGCACTCGAGGCCGCCGATGCTTAATTTGAGATTCGAGCTCTGCATGAAACTTCGCGAGAATGCCTGTAAACGTTACAATTGGAGCTTTGCTGTGTGAGCATACTACATATGTACTTTGAAATAATTACTTGTACTTCAAAACGAATTTAATAAAATTAAATTTAAATTTCGAACTTACATATATGAAATTGTATATGTATGAAATTTGTATATCATGGCCAGTAAACGGGCATCTTAATAGTATAAATATGTACTTTTTTTAACTAACATTTTTCATATATTTTAGGCCGTTAGGCTTGTAAAAGCAGAACATCCATTGATACTGTGCTTGTCCTTATGACAGGGTGGCTCTATTCAGATGCAGGTGTCCGAGAGAGTAGCAAGACGTGGTCATTTGTTTTTAACATTACAATTTGTATTTTTACAATGTATATAAATGATTACTATTAAATTATTTTAAATTATTATTGTTAGTAAGTTTGAAAATTTTTATTTGCACTAATTGTTAAAAAATATAGATAATTATTCTGGCATTAGATTATAATTCGTAAGTAACAATAATTATTTGCATGCCCTAGAGGTAAGAAAAAGAGTACCATTATAATGTGTGTAACACCTTTGTACTTAACCTTATTCTGCAAATAAATGAATTGTACTGAATTGAATTTTTGTGAGTAAAATAAAATTGTAAGATTGTTTTGCTATGTACCGAAAAATGTAATTGTAAAATAAATGCAGCCTAACTGAAAGAGTATTAAGGTATCAATTGTTTTGCAAAGTCACAGTTGTTAAACAAGACGAATTGACTGTTAAATTGCTATCGATATCAAAAACAATAGTAACTTTACAGCCATTGTAAATTACTCATCTCGGTTAATGCTTTGGACGCAGCTGAGTTTGTGACGTTTATATTAAACTGGTGCCGCCGTACATTTCCTTATTACGGACATCTTCGTTATACAATTAGATACTTACGTAAGCTCTACCGAGGTTATTAGTAACAATAAACTTTTATACACAGGTATTCATTTACCCACCTTTATTGCTCGCTGTCCACAAATTGCTCGTTGGACTGCTCCTCTTCGGTTTGTTTTCTCGAAACATTAGAATGTCAGGTATCCTATTGTTTTTATTATCTTTCGGTATTAAGTCTGGAGACCTTTCCACGTTTACTCTCACGAATTCCCCTTTAAGTACTTTAGGAGTTTCCTTTATTGTTGGTGGCAGAGGAGGTGGGGGTGCCTTTGATTTCTTTTGAAATATTCTTTTCCTCTCTGGCCTCAGAGGAATATCGATATCTGTATAAATAATACTGTCTATTTCTCCTGCTTCTTCTAAATGACTTCGAATACCGATCAAACTCATCGGCTGATCGAAACGCGTGTAACCTTTCTGTAGCACTGATATATGCGTAACACCGTCATTGTCAGTCGTTTGCATCAAGTCAAACTCGGACCGAGTTTTGTCGTACAAGCTGTAATCGTCCATGCTATTCTTCCTATTTTTCAATATTTCGTTAGACTTCTTCTTTGAAAATAAATTATCACTACTGGAGTAATTTGTCGTGTTATTCGTAAGTCTATTTCGCATTTTGAAGTATTTGTACGTGAAATATATCCTTTTGAAATCTTGCTCGTTTTCAAACTTGAGCACAATTGCTTCTTTGTTCAGATTCTTACTAACGTAAAAGACTAGAGTGTTGTCGCAATTTGGATAATTTTCAATGTTGACACAGTTTGCAATGTCGTCAATGCAAATATTTTCGTACTTGCCGGTTTTGGGGTCTCTGTAATCTTTGATCAGCTTTTGTTTTTCGTCTTCACTCGATTCATCTTTCGTGAGTAACTGTAGCTGGTCCTTTTCGTTGAATTCTACGACTATGTTGTAGTGTTGCAGCTGTGTGAATTTGCTTATGGTGGTTATGTCGAGTTGTTGGTTGGCATTATGCAGCTTCTGTCTAGCTACCAAAGCTGCGTATCCTCCACAGCGCTTCGTCTTTTTCACAGTCATTGTTGCTCTGTAACAAAAATAAATGTATGTGAGTTTTTATAAGTTCTATGTCGCTCGCCGGCCTCGCGTTGACTTTAGTTATTGGATCATAGCTAAGTCGCTATATTATGTCATGTGAAAGGCTCATTATAATACAGAGAACAGAGTGATATTATTTTATTTCTTGTTATTTCTTTACATTATCTTAAATATGCAAGACAAGAATAATGAGGGTACGAGAGTAGGAATGTTTTCCCTCATGTCATAATCACCCGCGCAGCAAATCTGATGTACTTTCACTTAATGTGAATTTGATGCAAAGCACTTGCTGCGCGAAGTTTAATTATTTACCTACTAGTTACATAGAGTCACTGACAGTCGCGCCAAATAGGTATTTGGTGAAAATCAATCACTTGGGTGATTATTTCGTAATTAAATTTTTAAAATTCTCACAAAATTAAGTTCTGCCTTCAATGGCCTTCACAGTTATATCATTATTTTGGTAATATTTTTAATATTCTGATTGATTTCATCCAGAGGCTCCTATTTCTGTATAAGATGGAGTGAATTAGATGACACACGACATTGAAGTAGAAGATCCATGAAATTCTTATGTACCATAATATATAAATCGAAAAGTGTGTTTTTGGTTTGTCTTTCCTTCCCCTCAACTTTTCCCCTCAACTTTTTTTGCATATATTATGTGTAGTACTCTGCCTGGAGTGCCATAGGTTACTTTTTATCCCGACTATTTTCATGGTTCCCGTAAAATGGACAAAATACTGCAATATTCGTTCGAATTTTAACCTTTTCTTTTTCTTTCACTATTTTATTTCTAACCATCTATGAATAAATTAAAAAATAAATAATTTAATTCTTGATCAGTGTAACTCCAGGTGAATCTAGATTCTAACTAGTGGTTCAATCGCGTGAGGGTTTGCGGAAATACTCACCTAGATTACTAGGCAATTAGATACCTATTTGTGAATATAGAATTTATATCATTATCTCAAACATTTCCGAGTGAACTTGTTACGTTATGTAGGTGAATTAATACTTAAAATATATTCGGAAGTTTTAACTTGTTGCAGCAACATTTAATTATGTAACTGTTGGTTGGCAGGTAGGCAGTGTAAGTACACATCAATTATAAAATACGGAAAGTTTGCGTATGTAATTACGTAAGTAAGACATCTTTTTTGTGTATTTCCTAACAATGACATAATGTCAGCACATTTAGCGATTTGTGTGGTACCGAAGCAAACATCGAAGGAAGGAAGAAATATAAAATATCTGGTCTTTTGCCTCAACGATCGTACGTTTTGTGAATATCTAATAATTGATTGTTATTAAGTACACGTATTTGTACACCATACTCAAGTAGAAGAAGGGTATACCTATATTGATTGAGCAAAGAACGGCTCATGTACCTATTAAGAGCGCTTTTGGACTAGTGCTTTGTCGCGCATAGGACGTTTCGGCATACGCGCTTACACGCGCGTGTGAGATGCTAATAATTTTAAAGTAAAATGAGAGATAATTCCATATTTTAGTAATCATTTAACTTATTTCTTTATCGTTACATTGATTTAAAAGAACATGTATTGATGTTGGTAGTTGATATTCAAGTATGAGATTGTTAATGTAATGATATTATATGTAATGTTGGTATTACATAAGGTCAGATGTCAATATCTAAGATTAATTTAAACCTGTGTATTTATTATAAAATGGTTCATTATTTATGTTATATTTATTTACTGAAAATTGTATTGATTTGAGTAGTGGATTGTGTTTGGAACGTTGTAAGTAATATTATAAATACATAATATTGCTTACAATCACAATCACATGTTATTATAGTCAAATTAAATTCAAACTGTTTTTAATAAAATAGTTGAGAACTGTTTTCTAATGATCTGGTCGTTTAGTTTTGATAAGAGAACTTGTATTGAATTGAGTAGCAGCATTTATGTTTAAAAAGCTATAATATAAGTACATTATATTATATAAAATAACATTTAATAGTATTAAAATGTAGTTTAAAGCGTTTCTGATATTGTAGGATTGTGTGAAAGCAATCCATTATAAATAGGAAATGGTACACGGAAGTGAGGCTATATGAAGAGGCGTGGCAAAAAGAGGGTATATAAAGGCTGCCCATGGTTATGCAGAGGATTCGCAAGTTGAAAAAGTGTTAATAAGAGGACGTCTCGCTGCCTCTGAGTACATACATAATTCAGTTTAAAGGTCTAAAGTACTTAAATTGTGAAATTGTGTGAAGTTATTACTTCACACAGTATCGACGACAAAGTTAAGTATGGTTTATTAAAATTGTATTTAGTACAATGTACTTTGTTGTTTTGGATCTTTGTGTAATTTCAGAAACAGTAATTGTTGAATATATGTATTAATATATTAGAAATGATTAATCCAGTTTGTTGTGTTGAACAACCTAAAACCTGACTGTGTATAACCTAACTAAAGAATTAATTAATGTTTCAGTAGGTATATTTGTTTAACCATTTTGTTGTAAAGAAGCTTATCTAATTGTTAATGTTGAAAAGAGTTCCTACCGAGTTTCTTGCTGTGTTCTTCTCGGTAGCAATAACTTTGTGAACCAGCGGTAGATAAAAAGATGAAATATATTAATAAATGAATCACAATATTAAATCTGCATATTTTATTATTACAATACCAATTAATCTGGAATAACAGTCTTAATAGTTTTCCTTTAACACCTACAGTAAAATACTAAATTACAGTTAGTTTACTTTACAGTTAGTTAAAGAAACATAATTTCAGAAATCATTTAGATTTCAATTTAACACGCGCTTCATTTCGCGCTTCACCAAGCCGAACGCGCGAACTGCGTTGCAGTCACCAACTTCAGTCAATGCATTAGCGACCCCAATCTATTATGCTCAAACTATACCTAAAAAGTTATTGAACCAACTAAGATTTTCGCTGTACAGTAGGATGCAATAATGAATAACTAATAACTTCGGTAGAAATTTTGTCGTTGAAGTTGTTCTAAGACCTCATTCGATAACTGAAGAGAGTGTGGTCACTCCGTAAAATTACAAGTAGGTACTTAGAACATTTTCATACAACACTCGTCACTTCTCTAACAGTTCCAGCTAGGGACCTGTTACATACTAACTACCTGACCGAATAATGTTCCTATAAACATCGAAGTGGCGAAACGACTCGTTAGCTTTCTTGTATCTATAAAAATAACAAATTGACATGCAAATTTTCTCGAGGCGTTTACCTTTATCAGACTGGACAATAAAATTACAAAGATAGACACGGAAACAATCTATCAGAGCAGTGTTAGCGAATTATCTTTGCAGAGATCACGCGTTCTCAGGGACGTCGCCGGTTTCTCTGCGACAATGGTTTTCACATAATTAAACACTGGTTGTGCGCTTTTAAGCATCAAATGGAAAGTTGTAATTGTGTTCCCAACACGCTAATAGGATTAATGAGTGCCACACATTCTATGTCTCTTGTATACGAACAGCCAAAGGATCAGGTTTCCAATTAGCATGGGGTTAAATCAAATTAGCATCAGCAGGACACGGGCAGGGCACTTAAAAGGCGGCGTAAAAGTTTTCATGAGATGGGCGATGAAGCTAATACCAAAATTATGTCAGATACCTACATACAAAGTGACTTTGACAATGCCAATCGTACGATTCAGCCTTCAAACTCGATGAAAACTTAAGCAATTCCCCTTTAGGGTTAGAACCCGAGGATATATTCTTTCAGGAAACTATGGTGTACCCTTCCCTTAAAGCGTAAGCTACCCTTCAATCAACACAAGCACAGAGCCGGGAGGATGACAGCTGAACATGGGAGCCTATTGTGCCGCAGTGGAATATGAAAGGCTGATGGATGAACGGAAAGTGTAGTATATTATGGCCGCATTTACATTTTTTAAATGTGCACTTTAAGTGAAATATAAATATACCTAACAATTACCAAATCTGTGAAGGAAAAAGAAACTAATTAACGAAAAACAGTAACTCGTATAAACTACTGGAGGGCAGCGTAGATTTCTTGCTTGCTACATAAAGTATTATTATAGGTATTATTATATTAGTACTTACAAAACTAATGATGTATTCGCTATAAACCAATATGAAAAAAGAGGGTCCTTGTCATGTTGTTTTATGTACCTAGTGAAGACGTAATTGGTAATGTCCTTTGCCACTAGGTCAAAGGTATGGTAAAGTGGAAATAGCTTGCTTTATAAAAAGCTTCTTCCGAGTGGCTATATTAGGTACATACCTACCTACGCAATATCGGTCATTTCATATCGCAATATCATCAACAGAGGTAATTTATGTTCATAAAAGCGAGTATATCACAAGGTACAATTAATGTTTTTTGAAATATATTTTTTGTGTTTGATGTGTTTGATTGATAATTGTGAAAATAATCGTCCCTTCACTATATAAAATTGCTCACTTTTCATAACATGGGCGGAGTTAGACGACAAATCTTGAACTGAAATCTGCTTTCTCGTCGCCTCGTAGACTTGCGACTGGAGATATCGTCTGGGAACCGACCACAATACCCTTTGTATTATGACGATTATTAATCTACCAACTTAACTTTGCCGTCAAATGTCTCTCATACATCTACGTCTGCGAGTAACATAAATTCACTAAAGAGTGTTGTATTGTAGTTTGTAAGTGTAACTTTTTATTACGCGCATAGGTTCCATCAAAATGCTAGATTAAGGTGGTTGTTTATACACTGTGTCAAACCTGTATTTAATTCTAACCCAAGATCACCTTAAGGTTTTAGATAGGTTATTCAAGATCTCAAACGATTCTATCTTATATGATATACTTAGTAGATGCCTGCAGCTTCACTTGCGTGGATTAGATATAATAAAAGTTTCGTTTATAGTTCCTCTCCTTCGCAAGGAAATAACCATTTATATAGGTAGGTACGACTATCTTTATAGGTAGTCAAAATATTAGTACAATTCGGTTTTTAAGACAGGGAAAATAATATAGTAGCTGTATAAATAATTATACGAGTTGGAGCTCAGTAAGTTCATGGTTAATTTAAGATAAACGAGGTAAACAAGGAAATTACGTGAAATTTTTTGGTCTGCCGCTCGCTGCTTGTGTATAATCAAAATTTTGATAAAGCAATTTTATTATTCATGACAGTAACGAAACATATTATGGTTAAATAGAAAGCCTTAGTCTTAACAGTGTACCGTGACACCGTAAATAATGAGTTTGTTTTTAATGAAATAGATTTAGATGGTAACGGTTGGTTTACAATCTTAAATAATTATTGAACCTGGATTGTCAGATGTAATGAAAATAGGCATCTCTGTTGTCTACTACTTATTTCAGATGATGGATGGCTTGTCTAGATTAGGTCCCCGGTTTTCGGGGAAGTCCCCGATACAAAAGGAAATACACAACGAGGGTTCAAGTTGCAGATCGGATACTACTTAGCTCTACAAATTACCTAAAAAATAATTGGACAGAACAGAGTGGCATTCTGGCAGGATCAAAGTTGGAGTTAAGTATGGGAAATCAAGTTTCTCAATCCCACGTTCTCATAGAAAAGGATCAAGGGGTGTTCATCATCATCATCATCTTCATCATCAGCCTTTATTGGTCCACTACTGGACATAGGCCTCTACTAAACGATGCCAATCCGACCGGTCCTGTGCCTTCTGAATCCAGCGGTTTCCCGCTGCCTTCTTCAGGTCGTCCGTCCACCTTGTCGACGGGATGTTACTGAACTCAAATTGTAAACATATTTTATCGAGTTTCTTCTTCAATACTCCAAATTCTTCGGGCAGAGCAGTGGTTTTATTGACGGAAGAGAGTTGAATCACACAACACCCAATCCATTGCATAATGGACGACGGCGCGATAGTGTCTAACGGTATATAATTTCATAGTAAGTGTCAAAGTCTATGCAAATGGAGGAAAATTGCGTCCGTGTGTGGTCCCAGTTTCCCATGACTCTAATGTCATTAGATGATGCGTTTTTGCCGTAAGGATGGATAGTGTTATGCAACTAAGTTCCGATATTTTACGCTGGTGACGACATCTTGCGGAAAAGTTTGTTCCGTTATGCCCATAAGGTTACGGTAATTTATTCCACTGTCACAGTCACAGATAACATTGGCGCTGTGTTGTACCACCGCCCGTCACGGGACCATTTCTACCGTGTATTAATTATTTTCAAAGCAATTATGGTCCGGTTGGAAAGGTATGGTTTCCGGTTACACTTTAGAGGCGACCATCTTAGTTCTCAAACGTAGCAACACATCTGTAACTGACTTGGAATGAGACTTACTAACAACTGCTAACTGGACTATGACTAACACCAGCTAACAGGACTAACACTATCACTAACAGTACCTGTCCCAGTCCTCATACCCACTAATGAACTGACCAACTAATGTTCATATTAACTCTCTCGCGCTAACCAATATCCTATTTCCTTTATGAGTCGTCTTCAATGTTTCGGGTTCGAATCCCAGCCGATATATTGACACTGAAACAAACAAACTATAACCTAATCCAGACAATATATTGGTAAAGGTTAGGTGACTTGGGTGTCACGGGGTAGAATTTGTCCAATTACCTATAGCCATGAGGAGGATAACAAAATGAATCTGCCGAAACTATTTCCAAATGACCAAAATTATGGCCGTCCACTATCATCATCATCATCATTACAACCCTTTCTTTGTCCCATTGTTGGGCTCGGGTCTCCTCTCAGAATGGGAGGGATTAGGCCTTAGTCCACCACGCTGGCCAAGTGCGGATTGGCAGACTTCGCATTCCTTCGAGAACTTTATGATGGACTCTCAGGCATGCAGGTTTCCTCACGATGTGTCCTTCACCGTTATAGTAAGTGACATTTAATTTCTTAAATCGCACATAACTAAGAAAAGTCATTGGTGCGTGCCACTGGGCGGGGTTTGAACCCGGACCGCTCGAGTGACAGGCGAGTTCGATAGCCACTGGGCTGTCACTGCTTATACACCGTCCAATATAAAAACAGACAATTGTTTGTATAATAAACAACCATTTTATTCACGCACAGTTTTTCACGAGCATATAATCAAATTATATGAGCAAAAAAATCCCTGTACAAAATAAGCATGTCTGATACAATGCTGGTTTTTGTAACAAGCCGATAGCAAAACTGATTTCACGGTAGCCTCTAGCCTCTAGTCAAAAATCGAAAAATATATTTTAATAATTTCTAGTCATTTTTTTTTATAATATAGAATAGACGGACAAAGAGACATACGAGCCTCCTGATGGTAAGTAGTCACCGACACCTGTGGACGCGTGCGATACCGGGGGCACAAAGTAGACCGGGGGTATCACAGGTGCTTTGTCTGCCTTGAAGGGAGCGTTCCACACTCTTTTTGAAGTGCTCCAATTGATTGTGTTCAAGCGGCGACGGCCCAGTGGCTATCAAACTCACCTCTCACTCCAATGGTCCATTGTCCATCCATTGTCAGTCTGCTATTACCACACAATTTTATAGATATGTCTCAATATAACGAGTAAGTATTTGGTGAATATCCTATACAATGTAAAAATAGAATTATATTAAATCACGGACGGAAATCGTATGACTTCCTGTTTATTCATTCTCTTTTTATAGGTTGAATCATTGTCAATACCATATTTAGACAGAGGTTATAGGTGGTAGAGCATTTAAAGAAACTTTATTGGTTATGTATGGAACCCATAATATAACAATCTATTTCTCACCCGAGGCAATATCATTGCCACCTAAGGCATCAAGTACCAATACTTTGTACTATATTTTTTATAAAGCAATTGTGCAATACTTACTAACCATAATAAAGCACTAGGTACTTACACAACTTTCTATCTAGCTACACATTTGCGGTATTTAGATGGCTGGCATATTCGTTTGCTATCTTATATCCAAAAAAAATGTCAGTCATAGCTACAAATAATCATACAAACATCCTGGACGAAGGAAAGAAAAAGTGATCTAACTAGTACTATGTACACAAAATACGAATAGAAATCGCGCGGGTTTAAATTGCCTTAACCAATAAGAAACATTTTGCTAACCAACAAGAAATATGGAACGCGACAATGGTACAGAAGTTTACAAACACAATTTCTCATCAATAACCATTAGAATTTCACTTGCCAATAGGTCAGCAAAAACACCAAACATGGCCGACGGCAATCAAATGGCGGGAATAAAAAAGTATTCATTGTTTGCCGCACCGCCCGCTGACTGATTGTAATTATTGAAATCACAAGTTGGTCAAGGCTTAGATGTCACTAGATTCCGGCTGCACAATGATAAATAGGTTCTATTTTCAGTGTATTCATTCCCCTTATTATTCTGCCATTCTGGTCTCCCATTGCTGCTCTCTTAGCTATAAATTATATTAATTACTATAACACCCATACCACACGTTTATATAATGTCTACTTGTTCGTTTCATTATGTAATTTTAATAACTATTAACAATAACATATCGATCGCAGTTACATCAGTTACATGGGTATATAATTAACTCCTTGGCACGTTCAGGCAAAGGCCTTAGGGCTATAAGCTTTTCGTACGGAATACAATGAACAGAAAATGAAAGTTCAATTAGTTTTTGCTGCAATTCACTTTCTTTGGGCATCGCCGACTCAGATGTGTGTTAGACGAGTAATTATCGTGTCTTGGGAACAAGAAAATATGCTTGGTACAAAATTAATGTATCGTTCACTAGGCTTTGGCCAGTGCTTTGGTCGTGAAAACGATATTTCCTTACGATTGCCTAGGTATTTTTTTAGAATACGTGATAGCAAACTAACATTTAACACCACCGCACGCAACATGCCGCTTATGACACTTCTTAAAACTTCTTATCTTATTAAAGTTATTGGTGAGTGCCCGGTTTGAATCCGGACGTTTTTGAGTGAAGCCGACTTTCAGCAACCGCTATCAGTAGCGTATGAAAAGTTTGTATATTTATTCTTAACCTTTATTCGATCCTACACGACCCACACGTTGTTACTTGTTACGCGACTACGCGTGCCTACAGTACATGTAACAATTCGTACTACATGCTCTGTGCTCTGTGACTGAGTACGATTGTGACATAGCAAGCCAAGTAAGGATCATATTATTATCTTACCAAAATCGTACCAAGGGAACCAAATCAATTAATTTCAATGAACATCAAATATGCTGATATTCACATTCAATCTTTTTTTTTTCTTTCATCTTTAAGTTAACTCCGTAAAATATTGTACGCACAGATACTTGTACTATTATTCTGTGGCACAGAATAAAAAATAAGCATGCATCTACCTATGCAGCCGGTGTTAGAGCGAGTTGCAAAGCATCGCTTGTTGAGATATATAGTTTTATTTTTAAATGTCCTTTCAAAGACAATATTTGTTTTTTTTGTGTGTGCATTCTATGCCATATATGTATAATGTAGTTCGTTCGTATAAACACAACGAGGTGACAACATGTGTATCTAAAATATAAAAAGAATAAGGTAAGCTGATCGCAATAAATTTATTAGTATGCAAATATTAGTATGAAAAAAAATCTCTATCCAATTGTGCAGGTAGACAGAGGAGACTAAATACTTAGTCTAATAATAATAGAATAAATAATAAACAGTAGATTACAATCAAGTAGGAACATTAAGGTTACATGCCTAAATTGCTCGTGTCCTCTATGGAAAATCAAGAAGATCTTACCATAAATATATTCCTTGTTCAGTCGTTCGCCTCACGCTTGCCTCACGTAACTCACGTAAGCAATTTACTGTCTCAGCTCATCAAAAGAACCTATCTATCTAGTAGATTCCTAGTGACCTTTATTTTAAGAGTCCAATGGAAACGTGCCTCTGTATTTATAATGATCACAAATTAGGCAATGATGTCACGTATTATTGTGTTAGGTAGCTATTTTGATATAACCATAGCAGTATCTGTAATACGAGTAGGCTTGGATAGATGGTGGATTTCTCTGTCTTTGGGAATGGCTGGCTATGAATGCAACGCAGCCTGACTAAGGGAACCTTGATAATAGTCCACCACATTGCTCCGTAGCGTCCATAGCCCAATGGCTCGGGTCGATTCAATGTGATCAAAAGAGTTAAGCAATGACGGGCGCGGTCGGTTAGTGGATGGACGACTGCTAGTGGCCAAATTTCATGGACGCTACCGTGTTTCGGAGGGCACGTTAAGCCGTCGGTCCCGTTGTTTTCATTGTTTTCAATGGTGAAAACAGTCGTTAAGCCTCGTCGAAGACCTTCGGGTGGCTTGAGAACATTCGACACTGGGTTTGCCACCGATCCCTCCACCAATCCGCATTGGAGCAACAAGTCTAGAAATCCCCGCAGCTGTGTTTGTGTGGGAGACCCGTGCCCAACAGTGGGACGTTTATGGGTTGCAGCTACACTGCTCCAGTGCGGAATAACGAAGGTGTTAGATAAGAAAGTGCTACGGTAAGTATCACCTACCTCTCGTAAGAGGCAATTGTGTTCAGGGGTTATACACGGCAAGAGTGGGAGTTCGAACCGTTTATCTACCAACCTTGGATATAGTATAGGTAGTATATGTAGGTATATTTGCTTAATAAGATTTGGCGAAATTATAAAACCTAAAAATCTCATTTAAAACTCCATCGTACTGCTACAGTGATATTAACATTAGTGAAGCTTTTATTTATTTCAATAATTGTATAGTAACCTACCTTTATTTCTATCTACAGAATAGAAACGATAAATTGCATCAATAACAACTGTATGAATAAGCATAAATTAATTATGTACAGACAATTGTTAGTACCTCATTGAACACACAATCGGATATAAATTGTCATGATTCATATTTGCATTTGCAGTCATGCAGACGTGTACGACATTAAAGGCTCTGGTTACACACTGACTGAGTTTTTAACAAGAATCCGCCACACTTTGTACTCTAAGGCTCGCAAACACTTTGGATTGAAAAATGTATGGAGTTTGGACGGGACTATCCATGTCAAAGCTCCTGATGGTAGCCGCAAGAGAATTAATTACGAAGAAGACCTGGATCTCCTTGTCTCTACGTTCCCTAGTGTTTCCTCCTCAGTGGAGGCCGGCGGGGCTCAGTTAGTGGGCCCCGGATGCGAAGCTAATGTTGAGCTGGCCCCGGTCCCATCTAAACAAGGAGCCAAGCAGAAACCTCCCCTTGAAGCGAAAGGTGAAGAGGCAAAAAGGAGCCGGCGTCACAAGTAGCTTAAATAGTAGTTGTTTGGTTCTTTTAGTATAATTGCTACTTCCTACCTAGAACATTCCTTATGTTTACACTATTTTATCATTGTTCTCCAATCAAAGTTTCCCTGTCATACTAAAGTAATTCGTAACTTGTTGACCATAAGTACTATATCAACAATGGTACTTTAATTTCATTACTGTTTATCTACTGTAATGCACAAACTAGCTACTGTAATGTTATTAAATATTATTTATGCATGTCATAGTGCAAATTTTCTATGTTTACATCTTTTGCATTGTTCTACTGAGAGTACTGGGTCTGTCTCTGTCAAAGACATCTCTTTATGTAAGTCTATGTAACATTGATTAAATTAATAAAGACATGACATGACAGGGTCATTTGTTACTTAGGTAGTAACTTGTAAATTAAAATAAGGATCCACAGTCGTCTTATATTTATGTATTTCTTATCCCATGTTTCATTTTATTAATAAAATATATATGTAATTCTTAACATGAAAACGTGGGGTCTACAGTCGATTTTGCATGGCTGCCTCTGAAGAGGGATTGATTTTTCTTTTTTAATGTTAAATATCCTTTGAAGTGTTTGCAATCATTAATAATTTTGTTACTGCCTTGCTAATTAAGTCTTCTAGAATTATGTAGTAAACTTAGTTTATGTTGTTATAACTGCTGTTCTTGTGTTTATGATTTTTCTTGTTTGAGTAATTTTCTTTGTGAACGGTCAACCTGCTGGGAGTGGTGTTGGTGAATGAGCATTTATTCTTATTTTTATTTTGTGTTATAATTCTTTATTATTACTTAGGTTTCATATTAGTTTTATTAATATATTGACTTGATATTTATATAATATATTATTAATATTATACATATATAATGTCCGATAGAGATAGTGATGATTCTTACTATTCCATAGATAGCTCAACGTTTCAGTCATGTAATAGCTCGCTTGATGAAAGCTTGTCGCTCTGCAGTCAGTTGACTGGGATATTCTCTCAGAATAAACAATGCTTGAATGTTTGCCATCTAAATGCTCAAAGTATCCCGAGTCACTACTCTGAGTTGGAAGCTGCTTTCTCTGACAATAGCAATGTGCATGCTTTACTCATTTCGGAAACTTGGCTAAAGCCTTGTATGCCATCCTCGTTTTACCCCCTTAATGGATTTGTTCTAGTACGTCGAGACAGGGATGAGACAAAAAGAGGAGGTGGCACAGCCATCTACGTTCGCGCATCAATTAAGTATAAAATATTAGCTGAGTCGCCTTCTACATACACAACGTCACCCGAATACCTGTTCTTAGAGCTGGACGTTATGGGTACGAAGGCAGTTCTGGGTGTAGTGTACTGTCCTCCTTCCATTGACTATTTTACTTCGCTAGAAGCAGTTTTTGATACCATTGGGTCCGAGTACACACACTACATAGTAATGGGCGATTTTAATACGGATATGTTAAGATCATCTGCACGGTCCAGTAAACTTCAATTTATTATTGACTCTGCTAATCTGTCGCTTCTTGCTTTATCAGCCACACATCATAATTTGCAGACGGAAGATACGTGGATTGACCTGATTCTTACTGCAAAACCTGAGCTCGTTGAGACTTATGGTCAAATTTGTGCGTCAGAGTTCTCTCGACATGATCTTATTTACATGTCCTATAGAATTAAGCCACCTAAAATAAAACCCACTATTATTCATGTTAGAAGTATGTCAAGGATTAATGATGATATGCTTAGGAGTGATGCTGCCCTAATTAATTTGACTCCTGTATTTGAGGCAACTACTGCTGATGATAAAATTGAATTACTTAACAACACAATACTCGCTTTGTACGACGCTCATGCTCCAGTTCATAGTGTGAAAGTCAAGCGTCCTCCTGCTCCATGGATGACTGAGGAAGTTCGTGGAGCAATGGCTAGAAGGGCCCATGCCTTTCGTAAATTTAAAAGGGAGCGCACAGAGCTTAACTGGAATGCGTTTAAAAAAGCACGTAATCGGTGTAATCAGATGGTACGAATAGCTAAACGCCGATTTATTCATTCAAACATCATAAATTCTTCTCCTGCCGATGCATGGAAATTCCTCCGATCTCTTGGGGTTGGTAAGCCAGCATCGAATGATTGTAGTCCTTCTCTTAGTTTAGATGATTTAAATAGCCATTTTGTCAGTACTTCTTTATTGGACCAAACAATCCGTTCTCAAGCTATTACTTCATATGATTCTATGAAATCTCTTTCTGTACCGGCCTTCAACTTCGTTTCCATCAATCAGGATGAAGTTAGAAAGGTAATTCTCTCTATAAAATCCAAGGCCACGGGTTGTGACAATGTGAGTAGAACTATGATTGTCAAACTCCTTGATTTTTTGTTACCTGCCATTACTCACATTGTCAATTTTTGTTTTGAAGTGGGTCAGTACCCCGCTATTTGGAAAAAAGCCTATGTTCGTCCTCTTCCTAAAATACCCCATCCTGTGTTACCCAACCACTTCAGGCCTATTTCAATTCTCCCCTTTCTTTCCAAAGTCGCGGAAGCCTGTGTTCATAAGCAAATCTTTACACATGTTCTTAAACATAACCTGCTAAGTGTTTATCAATCGGGGTTCCGCTCTGGCCACAGTACCACTACAGCATTGGTGAAAGTCACTGATGACATTCGGCTAGGTATGGATGACAGAAGACTCACTGTAATGGTACTTGTGGATTTCTCAAACGCTTTTAACACAGTCGACCACGACTTACTCCTTGCTATCCTTTCCTATTTTCGTTTCTCTCCTTTGGCTTTGAGATGGTTTTCTTCTTATCTTCGCGGGCGCCAGCAACGTGTTCGTACTGGACTGTCATCCTCTAGATGGACAAATGTTGACATGGGTGTCCCGCAAGGCGGTATTATATCTCCACTTTTGTTTTCTTTATTTATTAACTCAATCACGCGTGTCCTTCACTGTTCGTACCATCTTTACGCCGATGACCTGCAACTTTATCTGGATGCAGAAATAGAAAATCTTCATGGTGCATTTGACACACTTAATCAAAACTTAGCTTCTATTCATGCTTGGTCATTGCGCCATGGAATATCGGTAAATCCAGCAAAATGCCAAGCTATTCTTGTGGGAAGCTCTAGGCTGCTCGCTAAAGTTGACTTAGAGTCATTACCTCACATTGTGTATAATGGTGCTCAAATTCAACTTAACAATTCTGTTAAAGATCTTGGACTTCACATTGACTGCTCTCTGAGTTGGAATGTGCAAGTTAAGGAAATATGTAGGAAAGTTAACGCTGCTTTGCGCTCCCTTTATCGCATGAAAAACTTCATCCCGTGCCATACGAAGGTCATGCTGGTCAATACTCTTTTGTTGCCCATAATCGACTATGGAGATGTGTGCTACCTAGGGCTGCCATCCGTCCGGGTTTCCCCGGATTTGTCCTAGTTTGGAAGACGTCCGGGGAGCGTCCGGGCGGGGTTTACATTGTAGTCCGGGTAAAACCCGGACTACAATAAAAGTCCGGGTTTTCGATCAAATCCCGTTCCCATATTTTATGTAAATAAATCTACACCACTTTGAAGGCATTTTAATGTTATTGCTTAAAGAATTACCAAATAATTAAAAACTATAAGTAGTTTTCTATTTAATTTAAATTAGTTACACAGTTCTATGAATGTAAACAACAAATTTACATTCATAGAACTCCGCAGCAGCAGAAGGTAGGGCCTTTTGGATGGATGAATGGATGGATGGATGGAAACAACAAATTTTTTTTTTTTTGCCTGCAATATATAGAAATAAACATGTAGGATTGCTAAAAAAAGATCCAATTTATGTTTTTTTTAGTTTTAGTTCTGATTATAGTCTATTTTAAAATTTGAGGACATTTTGATGTTATTAAAAATACTTTAAGAATACATTGTGTAAGTGGAAAAAAGTATAGAAATGTCCGGGGTGAAAGGTCCAAAATCCGGGGAACTTACGCTTCCGGTCCGAGGGGGTAGGTTGTAGAGATGGCAGCCCTAGTGCTACCCGGATCTGACCGAAGATCTTCTAAACAAGTTAGAGCGCCTTTTAAACAATTGTATCCGCTTCATCTTTGGCCTCAAAAAATATGACCACATTTCCCATTTTCGCCAACAGTTAAAGTGGCTTCCTATTCGACAAAGGCGAGACTCTAGAATTGTTTCCCTACTTTATTCTATCTTTAACGATATTAATTCTCCGTCATATTTAAAGGAAAGGTTCCAGTATTTGTGTAACACCCATGACAAAACGCTTCGGTCGTATCAAAATCTGCAAGTTAATATTCCACTGCATAGTACCAGTTTTTATCACAAATCCTTTACAATTCAGGCGTCACTACTCTGGAACTCCCTACCTGTGCATATCAGGAAAGCACCTAGTAAATATGCATTTAAAAAACTTGTTCGTGAGCTCTACCTATCACCTTCCACTGTCGGATAAGAGAATATGTATGTATGTAATATATGTAAGTATATTATTATATAGTATATATATTACTTATATATGTTTGATAGTACCTATATTAATTATATATATTTGAATTTATAGGTATTTATACACTATTTATGTACTTATACGTATTGTATTTATGTGTATATATATATATATATATATATATTTTATGTATGTATGCAATTTAATTATTTGTAATATGTTTTCGTTTTAATTAAGTTTTATTTTTCTTCTTTTTCCACCTACCGCAACTTTTCCCCACTCAACCAGGGTTTGACTGGTAGAAAATGCCATAAGGCATTAAGTCCGCCCATTGTATATCTCTTTAGAGGTGTCAATAAAGTTAAATAAAATAAAAAAAATAAAAAATTATGGCAGGACCTTTTCCACTAGCGATCACCGATGTACAAAGCGACCGCACCCGTCGTCGCTTAACCCTTGATAATATTGAATCGACGTGAGCCATTGGGCTACGGGAGCTACAACTGTCCTTCTTATTGACTCATACAAACATAATTGTTGGTGTGGCCGCGCTGGCTGTTGTCTTGTTTTTGTTGCCCGAGACTGGTCATGACAGATATCATCCATCGCTCATGATATCCAAGGTCGTGATGACACCACGCCAGTACATTCGCGTACTCACCTTTACTAAACACATTCATCATAATTGCCCCCAAGGTCATGTATATGTTGTTTTAGCTGTGTTTAGTCAAGTGAGTATATACGCGACAATTTTGTTCTTGAAACGGAGATGTTAACTGGCTAGTACCGGTTTATCTTTTCTTGCCATTTTATTAAGTATGTTGTTAATTAGTTTCTTTTTATGTCCGTAAAGGAGACTGAAAATATAGCCTTCTAGCAGCTTCTAGCACAGAATACTTAATAGAACAAGTGCTTCTAGTAGAAATTGGTGCACATATCCATTATGAGTGGGTAATGGGTACCTAATGATTATCAATTTTAGGGCGAGGATGCAGTGGTAGGTATACTATGATTCAATGGCACACTACAAACATTAAGCTTGGGACATCTCAGAATGAGAGTTTCCACAGCACGTTGACTTATTGTTGATGGTGATAAGTAGATACAAGTCTATTTATATTATGAAGAATTGAAGAATGCACGTTTCAACGTTGCGTTGTTCTTTCATCGTCGATAACTTCAGCAATCTCATGGTTTTGCCTCTACGTAAAGCGTAATTGAATAATTTTATTTGACTGGCCCGTTGGCGCAATTAGTAGTGATACTAGACCCTGCCTTCTGCCGGGGGTCGTGGGTTTGAATCCCACTTCAAACCGACATTCGCGTGATGAACACTTGTTCATCACGCGTGTTCTGTCTGGATGTTAATATCTATACAAGTACCTATTCAAAAATATCTATGTATATATCACTGACACCCATAGTACAGACTCTGCCTAGTTTGGGGTTAGATGACCATGATTTTTATAATACTCGGACCCCTTGAGCTAGAGACTGATTCCTTATCTTAGAAGCACTGGAAATCACCCAATTACGAGTATGATAATATCAGCAGGCACCACTACATATTATAAGACATAGTCCAGCGCCACGTCTGCCTGTCTCTCTGTAGGTACGCGATAAACTCAAAAACTATCTACTGAACGGACTTTCAAGTCATTTTCACCAATAGACAGAGTGACTCATAGGAAGAGGAGGTGTAGATCAGTATAACTTACGAGTAGTAGCTATCTCACAACGTAATCTCTGTTTTATAAATTTCAGATCAGAGAAACCGAATTGCTCAAAAATATTTCCATTAAGTATCTATAGATTTTGTTTGTCTAACTAAAGGAAAGTGTGAGACATTGTCTAAATAAAAAGCAAACGATTTAATCTCGTTTAATTGCGGCAAACAGCTAAGCGTGAGAATAGACATTGTTTTTAATAATCTGTGCTACTCCCAGCTGTGCGACTGACTGTGATGCCATCTATTGAGGAATCAGAGAATTAAACACAATTTATGAACTCATATTCAGATCTTTGACCCGCACAGACGGCAACAACCTATTGTTTTGAAACTAGTGAAACTGGGTTGTAATTTTTGATTTTGATTTGAACATCTTGAATGAACTTCCATGGTGAGCTAATTAGGACTAAGTACTTAGTGTAATTTTTGTAAACGTAGGTAATAAAATAATTAAATTTGGGTAGGTATTATACAAGATGTAATCAAGTGTAACTTTAACGCATAATTATGAAGTTATTACGTCCTTGATAAACTCGTATATTGATATATATGGACTGAACTAAAGGTTAATAACCTAATGTGCTATCTCTACCACAAGTTTTTACACAGTGACTCTACTATGGATGCTCTATATTATTTGTCACAAATATATAACTAATAATTTTTAATCCTCAAAATATACTCGCGCCGATCATAGATTTGCGCCGATGCCTTCGGGAACTTTACGGAGAACTGCAGCCGTAACAGCAAGTGACATTTTTTTCTTAAATCGCACACTGTGACGCATACTGTGACTAACTGGACTATTACTAACACCAACTAACAGGACTAATTTGATAATTAGTCCTGTTAGTTGGTGTTAGTAATAGTAATAGATATGAGGACTGGGGACTGTTAGTGATCTAACAGTCCCCAGTCCTCATCTAATTGGACTAACCATCCCAGTCCCTAATTGAGTCTTGTTCAAAGTCAGTCACAGTTGTCATGGGCGGCAGCGGATGGGTGGTGCTGCAAGCTCGTTTGCTATCTTGTATCCATAAAAAAAAAGTAGCAAAGTCAGTGGTACGTGCTGGTTGTTTTTGAACCCACTCCACCTCGAATGAGAGGCGAGTTCGTTAGCCACTGGGCTGTCACCGCTGTTCAACTCAATTCAATTGGAAATACATAATGGTAACGTGTACCGTATTGTAATAATCATAAAACGTGACGATAAGCGCCGGTAGACAAATCACGCACACAGATTGGAGCGTTGGCTTCTGATAAAAGGACCAGTGAAGATTATTGCATAACCTATGGTAGACATGTGGTTGTGATATAATCAAGTGTTAGGGTTCTCCGGTTCTGAAATAAGACGCATTGAAGACCTATTCGTTCTACGCCGGTAAGAGGCGACTAAAGGGGAATTTCTGGGGCAGTGTGCATGAGTGAGAGTTAATCGCTACACCTCTGCGCGCCTAGGCCTGTGATGCGGAACCACAGAAAACAACACAATAAATTCACATCCGATCATCAAGACCCGAGTCCAAATATTTATCTGTGAAATTAGTATCAGGGTCTCTCACCTCACCATTTTATCGTAATTATAGACTCATATCTTACATTATATCCGGGACGTAACTGTCTCAAGTCATTACCCACGAAATCATAAAAATCAATTTGATTAACACTGAAATGATCTTCACAATAAACTAGTACTTAACCGTACTCGTCGACCTACAAACATCGTGTGAGAGAACCAAAAGTCCAGTTTCAAGTACCCGGTTACCTCCAAAGCGAGGACGAGTTCAGACTTATGCTGTCCGGAAGTGATGTGAACAGTTTGTCATTTTTGCGGGAAGGGAAAATGGCTACTTTTGTAGTCGTTCTTGAGTGTCCTGTTTACTTTTATATCATTTTTGAACGCACTGACCTAGAAATTCGAAGTGGTTAGCCGACCATATATAGTAAATGGACCTTGCGGGCTTTCAATGAAAATCGTAAGCAGGTATCAACAGAATAACATGATATGACGATTAAAAATGGACTAACAAACCATATATGAAGCGTCATTATCAATAGATCGATAAAATTTGTCTCCGAGTTGCAGTTGGGTTGGTGATCATTAATGGCGATAATAGCTACAGTCAGGGTTGTTTTCGTTAGATAACAGTAATTATTAATCCTTATCGGAGATCTTCGGATGTTCTAGAAACTTCCGATACGTGTGTTGAGTTTAACACCATCACCGATGGTGAAGGATCAGCTTGGAATGTGTTGGAATAAGCCGTTTCAATAGAAGAATAGGAGGAAATTAAAATATAGATTTGCACCTGTTAACTTACTATTATTTATCTTCATCGTATGTATGTAGTAAAAAAATTACCACCAACCTGAAACAAGAAACCAGTATTTTATTATCAAATACAATTACAATTACACATAAGAAATACTAGAGTGGAGTATTGTTTTGTATTATTTTTAACTTCGCGACCTGCTGAGAAAACGGAGTATTTTTTTCATGTAAGAAAAACTTCCGTTAAGTCACAGAATACTTGTTTAAGTATTATCCCCTTGGATAACCACATCCAAAGGTACTTAGGACTGGAGTCACAAATGACCTGCTAATTCATTTAGCCGCCAACTTCGTGATAAGTTTATTCGCGTGATCGATTCTCAACTCATGCAATGCATCGCATGAAGACATGCTCGTTCATAAATCGCGATTAAATAACCGAGCGGTGTTGTTTCTTTAGTATCTACTCAGCATCGAACAGGTTGGTAGTTGGGACCGGTCACTTGAACTTTCCGATGTGAAAGTGATCGATAATTGATGGTTACGTAACCGTCTGTCTCGTAAGTAATTTGATTTAAGAGGATATCCGAGATGTCTCAAATTGGCCATCTCATTTTAAGATGGTCTCAGTACTGAGCGAGAGATGGGTGATTATCTTCAAATGATTGTCTTGTGTGTATAGTGTAGTCTACCTGTGACTTTACCCGACTGTTTCTATGTAATAATATAGTCTAATCTAAATTTAATCTAAAATTATGTATTATTATGATTAAATTATTGTATTAAATTATTATTATTGTAATCTAATTTATGTGCACCTCCTTCCACAGTGTGATTGGGTCACTGCTGTAGGAAGAATACTTATTCCAACACTTGTTTGCCTGCGGCGATTTTACCATCTCGTTCGAACACTTAAAAGTCAACTAATCAGTTTTACATGTGAGCATAATTACAAGGGAGAAAGTGCATTTTTAGATAAGACTCAGGTTTAGCACATTTGAGTACTGTCGTTGTCTAAAAATCGTAAAAGTGCAATTATGGAAAGTGCATTTTTATGACATTTTTAGATAAGAACATTTCTATATTGGTTCAGATTTCTAATACGGAGATTACAAAAGTCTAGTCGCCAAGCAACTAATATACCTTTATCTTTGATGAAGGAAAACATTGTGAGAAAAATGACAAGACGACAAGACTGCCTGACGACTGCTGTGACGTGTGGCATAGATAGCAGAAGACAGGTTGGTGAAGGCTTGTAATTATGTTGATACACCTGAGGGGAAAATATTCCAAAGATCCCTGACCACTCTGGAGAAGAGTGAGTGAGATTCATACTCAGTAAACCCCCCTCGGCAGCCTTCTTCGGTAGGCTTCGGGAACTCCTACGAAACGCAGCGGTGCCTCCCTTGCGCAAGCTTTGCTTATCCCAGGGCTAGGCGCTGAGCCTCGCTGGTTTAGCCATGGCAGACAGTGGCTCGTACTACCTGCTGCTGCAACCCATAGACCTCCCACTGCTGGGCACGGGTGTCTCCCATAGACAAATCTGCGGGAGTAGTAGAGCATACTCCACCACTCTGCTCCAATACGGATTGGTGGAGGGGTTAGTGGTCAACACAGTGTCAAATGTTCTCAAGCCTGTCGAATTTCTTCAACAAGGCCGTTGATTATTTTCAAGGGTGAAAACAGCTGTCAAGCTGTTTTCACCCTTGAAAATAATCAACGGCTTAACGTGCCCGGATCACGGTAGCGTCCATGATATTTTTGCCATTGGGCCATGGACGCTAAAAACTACCTACTTCTACTACCTACCTACTAATAACATGAGCAACTTAAACCAGACCTACAAATAGTTCATTTCCTCATTCGTTCATTTCATTCCTCATCATTCCCTCTCTGTCACTAGTTCTGTTGAGGATGCATAATATTTGTGTTGGATCACCAGAACTCGCGGAAGTGCTAGTGCGTAAGCTACGCTTTCGATACTGCGGTGCCAGAGGGGGCGCAAAAACTCACGAAACCATCCGCACGCGCCCCGATGCGATAAGATTAGTGCCCACTGTTACACGGCACGACAAAGCAGTAAGGCTAATCTGTCAAGGTATGTATAAAAGAGGTGGATATTAGAATCTATAAAATTGCGCAAAACTAGGCAAAATGTTCACAAATTTGAACAGTTTTAATGTGCCACTTTCATGTGCCACTTTCAGAGCGCATATGGTATATAATATGTAGTATAGACCGACATGAATTAATCGACCATCATGTCTGAACCTGAAGTATGTACTTGGTATGCTATTTTATATTGAACGCATACTTTACATTTACATACAATTAAGATTACATTGTGGCGAGTCTTAAAATAAAATGATAGGATAAATATAAAAACAGAATGAACCTCTTCAATGACTAGATACATTAACTGCAGTCAGTAACTTATCTAAGACCAATACCCTCGTTTAGGTCTATAGCAATGGAACTCCAAATTAAATGGATCGACGTTAGTTAGACTAGACTAGCCCAGGCAAAAAGGTTTTTCCAGACAAATAATTGGAAACTTTGTTTGTTTACCGATACCAGCATTATAATACCAAAGGAGGGACGAAAAATTGGAGGAAAGTGCCGAGGGATAGCGTGTAATGGAGCCGTGCCTTAAGAAAGTGAAAGGGCGCGGAACCACGAATGCTGTTGTGCCGCCGGCATGCCTTTGATCTTTGACTACGATGATCGCAGGAATGTAACTATATACCGCCTTTTCCGGTAAACACAAACTGACTCTAATACATAGGTATAGTAATAGAAGGGTAATATTAAATAATCACTCTAAGTACTTATATAGTAGGCAAAGACTTTCACCTTACATACTACACCCCACATATCGATGATAGTAGTAGTATGTCTCGGGTATGGCGAAACTTTATTGGGAAGTGTCATCTGCCAAATGTCGATTATCCCTGACTGCCGAACCACGGGTCTGCATCTGAGAGGGGCAGATATTTATTTAAGAATGTGAAACGCTTCCTTCAAAGCAGGCAACGCACCTGTGATACCCCTGGTGTTACACGTGTCCATAGACGACGGTGACCACTTACCATCAGCCGTATGTATAGCCCGTATGTCTGTTTGTCCGTCTATATCTATATATATAAAAGGAGAAGGTGACTGACTGACTGAATGACTGACTGACTGACTGACTGACTGACTGACTGACTGACTGACATATCAACGCAGGGCCTAAACTATAAGGGCTAGAAACTTGAAATTTTGCACAGGGGTTCCTTTTATAACGTAAGGGAGCACTAAGAAAGGATTTTTGAAAATTAACCCCCTAAGGGGGTAAAACGGGGGTGCAAAGTAAGTATGAAACTGCTGTTTTTGATGTTATTGGTTAGTAGGTATAAAAGTTTTTAGTATATACCTACATTATTTCAATGAAATTTTGCATATAGGTTATGTTACGTCTGATTCCACGCGAGCGAAGCTGCGGGCGTCCACTATTATATAAAAAAAAGATATCTTAAGTAATAATCGAAATAAATATCTAGTGGTAAGTTAGTAAGTAGAAATTCTAGCTTGGCTTAATATTATAGGTCTAATTGAACACAATAATCATGACATCCTCCCAACCAAACCTCAACCAACCCAAAATTCAACTACTTACTCAAAAACAGGTAGGTACTCACACAGTCTCTGTCGTCTCAGTTTGATAAAAATATGAATAGTCGAGTTATCAAAATCATGACGATCGATTTCCCAACAAAAAAAATATCATTCTTAATATTAATAACAAAATAAAAAGTTAACAGCGCTATGTCGCCGCTGCGACCCATAGACGTCCCACTGCTGGGCACGGGTCTCCCCCACAGACACTTCTGCTGCGGGAGGTCTAGAGCATACTCCACCACGCTGCTCCAATGCGGATTGGTGGAGGGGTTAGTGGCCAACCCAGTGTCGAATTCTCTCAAGCCACCAAGGAATTCTCTCAAGGAATTCTCTCAAGCCACTCAAGCCATCAAGGCTTAACGACTGTTTCCATCATTGAAAACAACCGGGATCGACGGCTTTACATGCCCTCCGAAGTCCGGTAGCGCCCATGAAATTTTTGCCACTAGCGGTCACCCATCCACAAACCGACCGCGCCCGTCGTTGCTTAACACATTCGATCACATTGAATCGACGCAAGCCACTGGGCTATGGACGCTACAGCGCTATGTACTTGTTGGTAATTACCTATACACCGGTTTGCACAAGTAGAGTCTGAACGGACATTTCTTAATAGAACAACTTGGTACTTCACATCCTAGTGAATTGTACAAATATGTAAATGTATTCATTCACTAACAATAACCTAAGCTCAAATTAGTATCGGCTACGGCGCAGACCAACTTATCCGCTCCGCTTAGCTACACTCAACCCAGGAACTTGGCAATAATTTTAGTTCAACATTTTCTTAGTAACTTTTCATTCGCATAACGTACTGCAACGCGGCAATTTAAACCTCTCGTTGCACTTGCAGCTATAAGATCAGCAGCTAGTTCTTAACTATTTAATTACATTAAGCGTTGATCAATCTATATGTATATAGGTGTCTACAGTGATCAAGGGAATAAGTTAATGTTATGGAAAACATAAATAGAATTGGATACTATGCGTCAGTTTACTTCAAAAAGGCTGAGAGGTTGTTCGGGCTTATCGCTAGGAATACATCTTTGTCGACCTTTGACTATTTTCGCTTTTAGGTGTTTCGTCTACACGCATCCACGCTTGTCGTATAAATATCTGAAACAGTAATATTCTACTGTTCATGTTAGAACATGAAACTATGTTTGTCGCATACCTACCTACCTACATACATAAAAACGATTCATTCATTTCATTTCATAAACATTTGATATTAATACAGTACTTTCCAATGCTAATTTCACTTAAGTTCATACTACAAATACACAGGGTTTCTTATTCTGAAATTATTTTCGTTTAGGATAATCTGCATCGCTATGGATAGAGTCACATAAATGTGTACAGAATTGCCGCCGAATTATGACCACTCGGCGACCACGTACCTGGTGTACCTACGAGTATCTACAGATTATACATAAACCAATCCTTGCTGACTAACTACAAACTTTGGTGTAGTGGTCGTAACCGCACGTTACATGGGACCTAAACATGACTGGTGAAGAGTGTGTGTATACACACCTCTGCCTACCCCTACGGAGAAATATAAGCGTGATTTTATGTTTTGTTAAGACCAAGAACATTTTATACGGCCTTATACAGATACTCGTATAAATACAAAATATAAACTAACATTTTGTTCGTTAATTCCAGGAGATATAAATATCCTGGCTAAAGGAAATCGTTCTTCATAATAAAAACCGTAAAAGGCATAGGTAAATCACCTATTGGATTGTGGTATAGTGAACTTACGACTTTAAGTATCTAAGCACCGTCTAGTTAACCACCTCGGGTAATACATAATAAAATTCTGAATCGTATGATTTAGCTTATGTGACATTTCAGGCCCTATAAAATAGGTATTTGGCTTATACAACAGCTCACGGCCTCATACAAAACACTAATGCCACGTAAGAATATTGCCTTCATATCAGCCTTTCAGACTAGCGGCAGTTACTATCTATTATGTAATTGGAGCTTTTGAAAGTAGCTATTTGATTTAAAGAAAGGCGTATCGGCTTATTGGATCGTAATGTTATTACCCTGCATATAAAAACAGGAAACTTTATTCGTAGTTCTGAAAATTAAAAGAATTTTAAGGCCCGTTATGTAGCCAAATCTAACAAATTAGGGTTATCAATTTTATTTTTTGAGTGTTGAAAGAAATAATCAGTAAGGTTCATCATATTTCCGAGAATGTAATAACTTATTTCAAATACACGTTTGTATTATTTTTACTCGCTAGAAAAAAAACGCAAATTAAGGTGTTAAAAATGCATCTCAACAATTTTATCTCTCATATTTGAAAACGAATTACCAGCTACAGTTACGTATTCCTAAAACGCCCATACAACAAATTTTTAATACTAAATACATGTATAGTAATCTAAGACACACATTAAAAAGTAATTGTTCCGTATATTACGACGTAATCATTAGTTGTATTAGCAACAACGCATTAAAATACCAACGTAATAGCATAAGTGCAGTATAACATCAGCTTCCAATAAAAAGGTGAACGACCGCTGCCGAATGCGTACCTCTTACCTTTGAAAAATAACTAAAAAATAATTTCCATTGTTTTAATTGTTTGATTGTTACATTAAGAGATTAAAATATTTCGTGAATTGATAATATTGAAAATCGTGATTTCGTAGTGTTTTTTGCAATCGCATCTACCTAATAAAACAATTTATTACGGTTATTATTAGATACATACTAATGCATGTTGTTAGTAGCGATTTAATTTATTGATTGTAAAGAACTTAGATAAAGAATGAATTTGACTTTGAGAGAGAGAATGAGGAGGACATTCTAAGGTTTTTAAAAATAACTAATAATCTGTTACTGTTAATAAGTACCTACTTACAGAAATACAGATTGAACTGAGAATCCGCATATTTTGCAAAAGAGCTTGCAGCACCACCCATCCGCTACCGCCTATGACTACAGTGGCTGACATTGATAGTGACTTTTAGTGATAGTTAGTCCTGTTAGTTGATGTTAGTAATATTCCAGTTAGTAATTGTTGTTAAGAGTGTCATTCCAAGTCAGTCACAAATGTGTTGCTACCCTTGAGGACTAAGATGGTCGCCTCTGAAGAAGTGTAACCGGAAACCACGCCTTTCCAACCGGACCACAATTGTTTTAAAATAATTATTACACGGTACAAATGGTACAAGGTACCGTGGTGGGCGATGGTACTGCCCTGGGCGAACTCTGTATGGAACAAAATAGGTTTCATATAAAACCTATTTGGTTCCCTATAGGTTCTTCCACATAAAATTTCCAGTTTCATACGCAATTGAAGTGCGTCAATCAAAAGAGCGAAATTCTAACGCAACTCACACTTCAAATACCTAGTAAAGGACACATGAGCCAGCGATAATCATAAATAAGCCTGTATCGGAAAACTCTGTATGAACCATAGATAAAGCACGACGTCACGACCTCACCTAGGGGACCGGAAACGCGCGTAAACAAATAAAAAGCAAAGATAAATGTTATCGCTTTCTCTCACTGGGGAATAACCAGTTCGAGCGATGCATCGGACGGACGGAACCGTTTGTAGGCTACCATGACTCTTCCGATAAAGCACAGTCTAGACTAGTCGGGAATGTTCTTGATTTTAAACTAAAATATTAGTACATATTACGTCTATATTCATTGACACTTCTTTTAAATAAAGAGTACGCGACTACGCTAGATCTCGTGTGGTTGTCTTTTTAGGTCTAAGAGTTTTTTTTTCCATTCAAATACCTACTACCTACCTACATGACTTTAAAAGATAGTAGGCAGAAGCGTCTTTCTGCTTCGGTATTTACTGTGTTTGTAGATACCAACAACTTCTTCATCTTAATATATATATATTTCTTGTGTAGGTACGTGTGTATGTCACTGAACTCCTCCTAAACGGCTGGATAGATGTTGATGACATTTTTTGTGTGTGTTCAAGGGGATTCGAGAGTGGTATAGATTAACAATTTGGAAAATGTTTTTGAAGTTATACTTCTTTTGGCGCGTTAGGGAAAAATGATGAGAGTACATTTTTACGATGCGCGCGCAAACCGTGAAAAACCAACAGGATGAAGTTAGCTATAGTTAACATTGTCAAAAAATGGTTTGACAGTGTATACTTTCAATTGTCAAAGTCTGCGGGCTCATTCCGGTGATTTTTTGTGATATTTAAATAAACAACTAGATAATGCGTTATAATAAAACTTTCAATGTATTAAATAACTTTTAGGTATCGCCTAGTTTCCACCTCGAAAATTATTTATTTTCAGTTGTTCTTCTTGTGACAGCGTCAATGTCATGGTGATTGAAATAAAACATCGACAGTGCAGGTTGTTCTTGCAAAGGTTATACAAAGAAGTATAACTTCTAACGCGTGTACATAAGTACACACAATTTTTAAAACACGATTTTAGTATTTTTGTATGAACAATATTTTATCCGTCGTTCATTGACGTGAAGTTATTTAGGTACGCGAAGTGTCGCGTCACTTTTGACACAAAAGTAGACAAAAGCAAATAGCATGCTTGACTGCTTTTTCAGTCCTCATCAGTCTGAATTGACCCTAACATGATACAACGCGTAAGGAACGGTGGGTTTTTATTTCCCTTTTAAGTAGTAGTAGTTTAAACTATGCCTTTAGCGTGGCTTTGTAGAAAGCTTTTCCACTTTTTCCATGTTAAACGGAAATGTATGTACAAACACGAATTATTACGAGTTATGAAAGTTACTAGGGCTTAGGGCTACTCCAATGGAGCAGATTCACGGATAAGGTGTGATATTATATTTTCAAAATAATCAATTAAATTGGAGTCAGCTATTAAACCATTGTTTGAAGAGGAAGACGTGTGTTGGAAGATGTAAATAAATAAATAAAGACTGTAATGAATATGAACACTCATCTCTTATTTTTCTTCGAACGCATAAAGGGAACGGGCCATACTCTGTGGTCCTCCATCTATGATTAGGACCAATCAGAGCGCGGCATCTGTTTTGCCGCGCATTTTTGTATCGCGAGCGTGAGATTCGCGGGAAGGAGACTGGGGAATGGGGAAGTTAGTGCGGACAAGGGTGTTTAATTATTTTGTAATTTGTTGTTTTAAAAGTAAATAATTTTGTTAAGGAATAAAAACTTTTCTTACAAGACTATTTTAACCTATATAAAAACTATATAAAAACTTTTTTAACTTACATAACTATTATTACTCATCAAAACATATTATACTAAGAATAGTGTTAAATGTTCGAAGATATTACAGCTTCTTATACTACCTACTATAAGTTTGCAAATATCATGTTGATCCATCATTCAATTTGAGATGTGAAATACGGACAAACCAACCAATCAATAAATACATTTTGGTACCTATTTATAATATTAGTAGTAGGTAGGTACTTAGTTATATTACTATTAGTAAGGATACTAATGACGAGTAATCTGATAATCATGATTTTAATTAGGTATAGGTATGTAGGTACCTACCTACGTTGACGGACAGTACCTACTTACTAAATTTAAAGTTTGAACAAGATTTAACGTGAGTAGGTAATTTTTTGTGACTACTACACCACTAACATCTAGGGTTGCCACTATAAATAGTATTGTATATTCCTATATACATATATAACAAAGTGTAACCAAATGACTTCGCTTCGCTGCGACCCATAGATGTCCCACTGCTGGGCACGGGTCTCTTCCACAATGACTGTTTACGAATAATTACAATTATCTAATAATTAATTACTAAGTATGCTATAAAGTAGCGTTCATAGCGAAATTTTATTGAAAACTAGTGGACGCCCGCAGCTTCGCTCGCGTTACACATTCACTAACTTCAAAAACGGCAAAGCTTCATACTAACTTTGCACCCCCGTTTTACCCCCTTAGGGGATGAATTTTCAAAATTTTCTCGCCGTAAAAACCATCCTTGAACTTCAACGAACATTTTAAAAAAAGAATTGGCCAAATTGGTCCAGGCGTTGTTGAGTTATGCGCTTACCAACACATTTTGCGATTCATTTTTATAATATAGAAGATGACAAAAGGAACGTTAAAATAATCTAATAAAACTAAAGCTAAACAAAGAAAGATTAAAAAAAAAGTAAACACAAAATAAATATCTCATCCAGAAACAGACCTTATGGCACTGTACCCAGAACGGCACGTACTTTTTTTGCTCTTTCCCTCAAATATTACAATTTTAGAGTGTACCGTATTTTAATAGTTAATTATGGAAAATACTATATTTAGTCGAAAAAATTATGGCAACTTACAACTAAATAATTAATTAATTAAACAAAATCTTTTATTCTATCTATTAAATCATGTTAATAATCAACAACATCAGTTTAAAAAAAGATCACACTAGATTCACCTAGATTTCTCTGCTTTAAATGCTGGTGATCGTTCTTACAGATGTCCTAAGAAATACCACAAATTTGAGGAAAGTCACATTATTCATAAATACTACGATGTCCTCTTGCATTTTTTATTAATTTGATGCAAGGTCAAACTTGAATAATGAACTAGACTTGCTGCCGCCGAATGATATTTAAGTTTCTAGTGGTTTTTAAAGACTATTTTTAAAATTTAAACAGGTTTGTATGAGTTACAAATGGTAGACATGTTTACATTAACAACTGCTTTCATTATTGTAGTTTTTATTTTATCAATAAATAGATAAATTACATTAACTTACACTATTATTGAATACCTGTCTATCTATACTGTATTTTAGTTTGATATGAATCAAATTACACTGTAAACAAATATTTAAAAAAAAAAAAAGTTGTAAAAACTTTTTTTATTTTTATTTTCGTGCATTGTCATCCAAATATGTGTGCCGAATTTCAGCTCGGTAGCTTCAGTGGATGTGGGTGAAATATTGATTGCAAGATTCCAGGACATACATACATACCTACATACACACGAGTGAAGTTAAATAAAAGCTTTTAAAAACCGTCCAAGTGCGAGTCGGACTCGCGCACGAAGGGTTGCGTACCATTATCTATACAAACGGCAAAAAAATCATGTCTGTTGTATGGGAGCCCTCCTTAAATTTTAATTTTTTCTATTTTGACGTGATAACGTCCTAAAAATGTCGTTATAGCTGCAACAGAAATACATCATCTGTGAAAATTTCAACTGTCTAACTATCACGGTTCATGAGATACAACCTGGTGACAGACACACAGACGGACGGACAGACGGACATCTAAGTCTTAGTAATAGGGTCCCGTTTTACCCTTGGGGTACAGAACCCTGAAAACGATCTAGTATCTCTTGGCGCATGATAATGATAACAAAACCTTATTTTCGCATTTCAAGCAGAAACTATAGGTACCTATGCTGTATTGCATTGCAGAATACTAACAATTTAATTTAATATCTTGCAATAATTTCTCAAAACCCAAACACATTTAAAATAAAATTGTAAAAACCACAGTGAGCTAAAAACAAACGACATTCGTACGTACCTACGTGTTAAAATCATTACGAATCAGTCTCGCATCCGTTGCCCAAGATGGTCAGCATTTCATAATAAGAAAGTAAGAGTGAACACACAACATGATATTATCCAGACCGCAAGCTTCCTACAATGAGTAATTTGAGAGAATAGATTCTAGGGCGTGCATAAATTTATCATCCACCTGTTGTGTAGAGGTGACCATTTTAAAAAAAGTATTCGCTGTGAGTGGGTGTTAATTGTTTAACTATGCTCAACTGTTCCTTGTCTGATATAAATGAAGCGTGAAATGAAATAATACAGACTTATCTGTACTCGTATTATTTCATTTCACATTTCTCATAAGAAAAGCAGATTTCATTTCCAAGCAGAATTTTGATTACTTTCAGAAGACGCATGAATACTTATAGGTGATGTATGAGTAATGAGTATTCGACTCCGAATTTAATTTCAATTCAGTTTCATAATAAGTACCTAATACAGATTAATTTCAACATGAAAAATTCACCGCTAGCGGGATTGGAACGTGGATTTGAACCCACGATATTACTTCCATATACTTCTTTTCTACTTCGATTAACATTGATTTCCTTTATTTACTTTAACGTAACGTAAATCTGCAAAAGCAAACATGTAAAGAAAACCAAAGTAAGTACATATTAACATTCGTAACGATAAAGCACCAACAAAACAGAAACAAACCATGTTACAATGAAATGTAATTTTCCGTAAAATGTATTTTGCTCTGCACCCGGACTATCAGCTTGTTGGATATAACGTTTATGTTCACGAATGGAACAGCTAATAAATCTGAAATAAATTCCTAGATTTATTACGTCTTAGACAATAGATAGGTAAGTGGAGACTGCGTTTAGCGCAGCACGCGATGCGGTGTTGAAACCATCGATTAAATTTACGGAGAAATTGCACCCCAAGATTATATTGCCTACACCGGATAGTAAAGACGATATAACGAAGCTTTGACTTCCTCATTTAGCTCATTAATTAATATGTTAGTTAATCTAATGTATTAAAAATTAAAATCAATATTTGTTTGTATTAACCTGATAGCGTTCATCTGATTGAAAACTTGTGAAAGTTGGTAAAATCATGTAGGTACCTGTTGAATTTCTGAAATGGTTATAGGTTTTTTATCCTGGAAAATAACCATCTAATAGGTTCTATACTATGACCACTACTGTGGTAAAAGACAAACACTAAACAAAACAAAACAACGACTTAATATGTCAAAAACTAATATTAGGTATTTCAATTATAATTAATGAAATAAATAATCATACCCAATCCAATAATATACCTATTAATAAAATAACTAAAGCGGGAAAATTTAAACGCATAACAATATTTTTTATAAATGTAGTGATCATCCTAAACAGTTCCAATTCTTGGCTATACTTAGTTGCATGAAAGGTTATCCTTATTCGGATTGATTATTGCGTGTACCTAAGTATGTTCTGTAACAAACCAAATAATTACATTACCATTAATATTACTACGGGCAATTTCAAACGCGGATACATTATACGAGTAACAAATTATTTTACACATTGCCTTAGTCGCAAACTAGGTGAGTCCGGTCGGTTCGAATGCGGTGAAGGAAAACGTAGCGTAAATTATCTTCTTGCCTCATTTGTAAGCTCTAAGTCATCAGCATCTCAAATACGAGCAACAGGAGCGAGTCGTTTTCCCTTTGAGTGTGAAAGCCATTGCGTACCTACAGGTACAAGTATTTACTCATAGTGCAAGTTACTCTGGTTGCATTACCCTATTGCACCTAAGAGTTAGAATTTCCACTATACCTGCATCGCGGGTCTCTCGTAGGACTCCTAACTAATTAAAAACAGTATAGTACTGTTTAGGTAGAGTAATAAATATTTATTGAAAAAACAAACAACCGACTGCGTAAAATGAAAAAATATTTTCAAACTTATTTATTAAATGAAATTAAAAAATAGAAACGAGTTGAAAAAATCATTCGATCAAAAATAGAAATCGTAATTAATGTATTTGATGCCTCTTACTGCGTTTGTGAACAGTGTCAACCATGATCATTCAAATTAAAGAAAATGTTAAATTTTTTAACTTGTTTCTAGAAAGTTTGTAAATATTTTTTCGCAGTTTATTTATTTTAATTGTTATTTTTTAATATTATTTTTAAATTAAATTTTGATGAAACCCTTTATCTTTATCATAATTTTAGTACAGTACAGTACAGAGTACAGAGCGTGCCAAAGAAATATACATACATAGGTACATACACTCGAAAAACATAACGCTCCTTATGGGCAGTCGGGTAAAAAGACTGCAATGCTCTTCGATCATTGGTCGAAGACAAAACTCATAAATATCTTTTTATTCCTATTGAGATCTTAGTTATCGTGAATTAACATGAAAACCGTCGAAATCCTTCTAATTCGACAACAGAGGATCGTGACGTGACCTTATTTGGTTTGTACGTGTGCTCTTAGGGTGCAAATGATAACTAAGGCAAGTCGTCAATATTACTCTCACGATCACTTGACACACTACACTTGAACGCAATTTCTGATTGACTTGTCATTCCTCGTCGATCATACCTTAATTTCCCTATTTAGTCACGAATGAGGTTAAAATCTACAGCGAGTCGTATGCTAGAGGGCGTAAGCACAACGCATACGAAATGTGCTGTTTGTATTACAATAATTACATTTAATTAAATGAGATCCGGCTTCTTAACTATTCAGGTCTCCCGAGATATTATCAGGTCAAAGATAGAGACGCCAACAAAATAAGCTTTATCACTTGTCAATCAAAGTATCATCACAGCGGCACAGATTACTAAATAGTGCGGTACTACTTACAAGTATTGTAATTTACGCAGGGTGTAACATTTTAAAATTGTGTTAGTAAAATGCGTCACTCAAATTTGAAATTCGACCTACTTGTACGATGCTATCTATGTTCGTAGTTCAGTACGGCTTAAAGCAATTGGAGACTCCAATCTCTTTGTTACGACTAAGTTAAGTGTAAATGAAAACTCGTTTCATTAAACAGGACATTTATTAAAAATTTATAAACCAACCATTTAAAAGACTGTCTATCACTTAGTATTGAAACCAACCAGTCTAACCGCTTCACGGATCGTTAAAATATTTATTTACGTTTATCGAAAACGTATAGTATCAATAACCACAATTGATTACGCTTATGAACGAAACCTAACATTATGTTTCTCAGAACACAGCTTTCTCCATGTGAGAACATAAACACAATGAGACGTGGTAGCGCCCAGAAGCGACCACGTTTTATATGGATTTCACTTGATCTCCTGATCATAACCTGCGATATGCACTTAGATAGTTCACAGATTTTCTCTTAACCTAAACCTTTGAAGCGCTCTTAGTGACGCGATTCGATTCGACGCAACTGCGGCACTGTATAAAGTGAATAATAATAACTGTGGTAAATCAGACACAATACTTATTTTAGACCTACAGAAGGATTATTGATCGAAGACAGAATCTGCGAGTCCAAATTGGCTCACTTCACATGCCTTCGAGCGCATCACGGCATATATATTCTCTAAGTCATGCGGTTTGAACTCGAACCCCCACGAATTTGAGGTCGAAAAATCTTCTCTTACACCGCGGTTTTAACAACAATATTTTGAGTTGCGGACTTAAGTGCTTCTGATGAATGTTAATCCTGATGATATCTTCAACATTAATTTATGTTGAAGTTTTTAATTATTCGATCCCGGATTCCGAAGACATCTCGTGGCCTGTATACATTCCGACAGTTAGGTACTACCTAAGTCCTACCATAGACCAGCATTCGAATATCGTATAAAAAACCAAACTAAAATTTTCCAGACTGAGGAACAGATATCAAGGAACATTTACTATTTACCTTGAAAAACGGAATTACGAGTAAGCCGAACTAAAATATTGGTACCTACTACATAAGTTTCTCATCTACTTAATTTGAAAATTAAAAAAAGTAATTAAGTATGTCTTGTATATGAGTAATGAAGTTTTTTTTAAACTGTACTTCTATTGCCTGGCCACAATAATAGCTGGTTATATTATACTTATATCAATTTGGCAACACCGATTGATTGACAACAATTGGATACATTTGTAAAGCTATATAATGTGATAGCGGCAGCATCTAAAGCATTTGTGGCCGGAAGTCTACTTGGCCGGAAATACGTAGGTGACGCCGCTATACATGGGAAGCGACACGCCCTTGAATTTGTATTTAAATGATTCTATAGTTGCTATTGCAAATCGTTTGTGTCGTTATTGACCCGTGGATGTCGAAAAGCTGAATAAATCGCGCGCACTTACTGCATCGCAATTATACGAGTAGGTGCGTAGACTGCCGTACCTGGAAAAATATAAAACTTCGATTAATAAATATATGCACACACATTAATTTAAAAACAAATACATATTTTTCACATGTTGATTGACAAAGAATAACCGTACGCGTACACCAAATCCGTCATCGGAAGAAGTATGCTCGTACGTCAACGGCCTAACTCGTCCGCTATATCTCTACCGTTACAATTGGTAAAGTCAAACAAATAACGCTCGATAGCTTCAGTGGGAGTGGGTGAAATATTGATTACAAGATTCCAGGACATGGATACATACGAGTGAAGTTAAATAAAAGCTTTTTTAAATAATTAATAATATGTAGGTATCTATTAATTCAGTGCCTGGTGCCTGTTGTTATTTAAAGCCAAAGATCAAAGTTACCTCCAACCATTTGAACTCCTCCTTATGAATGCCATACAATAAAAAAGAGTTACATATATCAATAAAAACACTATGCCAAAAGGGTAGGTATTCAGGTATTCAGCCAGTTGCTGATTATCAGTACAGCTCCAACTTGTTCATCAGTTTGGGCAAGTTAAATTAACTTAACAAATAAATTAAGTACCTAACTGAACTCGTACTGCACTGAACATATCACGATATGGCACTGCCATAGATTTCGGCTACGCCTAAAATTACATGATTGAATAATAACAAATGTTTTGAATAAAATAGGATTCACATACCCGCAGGATTCCGCGGTAATAAACTATAATATAACTAGACAACTGGACACCAGACCGCTTTAAAATATTTTCTGTCGCTTAAATGTCCGCACAAGTCGGGAATTTAGTCAGCTAACAAAACGGGAAATAGGTAGGTACATCAAGACAGAAGATTATTAACTAAGATTATATTGTAGTAGGATGATAAAAAATTTAAGCGCATACAATTTTGAAGTTGCAGTAGCGAGTAGTGACTGCCAATTAACAAACGCAGGATTGCGTGTATTGGGGACGATACGAGCGGTTGCTTCAAATTATTGATTGAATATTAATCACTTGTTAATTAGTCATGCATGAATACACGAGGCTGTACAACAATGGCCAGTGTGAATACGAATCTCTTGTATTCCCATGCGTTAAGGATTTAATCCAGGAAGATATTTTTACAATGGAATAAAAGAAATAGCATAGGTACCGATTGCCTCCACTCTCGTTAGAGAAGCACGTTCGCATCAATTATGTTTTTTGCTAAATATGCTTAGAGAAGTCGCGATATCATTGAATGAATGGTATATATTATAATATCCATATGAACAGAAATAAAAACACTAGGAATTTCGATAACTACGTGTGTGGGCAGCGTCATTTTTGCGACTGTTTCGATAAAAACGTCATCGTGAATAAGAACCCTAACACCTCTAATGTGTCGTACTCGCATACTTACATGAGTGCATAAAATGTGTGAAATTTCATCGCATGGTTATGCAATACGATCACACGCGACGCTTCGCAGCGCATGGCGCCTTACGTAAGGCCATGCATCGCTTGTACACATTGAGACCTGTATTAAGACCTACCTTAAGTAAAGCAATAATCATTATTATCTGATCTCATCATACGTAACTTAAAATTTAGTGAATATTTAATATAATTTCGATTCAATACATATGTATTATAAAAGTACAAATTGCTTTTATCACCATCGCCATCGAATGAAGTTGGGCATTAGGTATGTCCGCCTTTTGTATTCCATTGGCTCAATAAAGGTTAAATAAATAAATAAATATCCGAATGAACCAAAAACGCGTAAACAAAAGTACACGAATCAACTTTTTATTATTGTTACAACTTTACAAGCCAAGACGTTAATGGTGGCAGTTGTATCGAAGTACCAACGCTCCTGCATATAGACCGTGACTGGCTCACTCGCCTGTCAGTTCTGTTCTGTGTTACAAAACAGGTCATTGATTGTGCCGTTTCTGTATAATTTCACTTTTTTAGGTTCATTTTCTATGATATGTGAGCAATAAGCAAGCATTGATATACGGTTCATTTTATCGAAATATCTCTTGGGCTTGATTGATTCACTACTCTCAAATTTGGACTTTTTTTTCCAAAACAATAAGTCCTGTCATTTTATATACATACACATTATTAATGCTTACATATTACCATGCCGGTTACATAATCGCACACTAGAATTTCCTCTGAAGAAAGACAGACACGTGAAGAAGACATCACAACTCACTGCTGCTTTGACGATGGTAGGTACTGAAGAAAGTGTTACCTAGGTACATAATAATATATATTTTCTTATTTTCACATGGTTCTTAAATTTCTATTTACTACTTATATTCTATACCTTAGTAGTTTTCAATGAGATTTGTAGGAACACACAGGATAACATCTGGGGGCTCTATTTTTGAACCGCTCGCGTGACATAATCGCTCGACTGCGACTCTCGATCCTCCTTTCTGTTACTTGAGCCTAATTTAAGTAGGTACCACAGTTGAACGAACCCATTACATATAGCTGATTTAATGGGTGCTCTCCACTGTGGTACCTAGGTAGGTGGTAGGTAAATTCTTCTACCAGAATACCCGGCGTAACTAACATTCTTAATTATCGTAAAATTGATTCTTTTTATGCGGTTTTCTCATGTTTTGTAAAGACCAGGAATAAGAAGATTGAAGATCTTTAAAAAGCCGTTACCGTCTACTAAAATCACGATAAAGAATAGGTACATTTTTTGTAGTAATTTACTGATAGCCGTTGAATATAGTTCAATCGATGTGACATTTTTTCATTATTAAAAATCTTTGATTAGAAATTTATCTAATGTATTATAAGTATAAAGTACGTACGTACTTCTGTTCTGTAGTCTTTCATCATATCATCATCACAACCCTTTCTTAGTTAGTCCCACTGTTGGACACGGGTCTCCTCTCAGAATGGGAGGGATTAGGCCTTAGTCCACCACGCTGGCCAATCGCGGATTAGTGACATCATATGCTTTCGAGTACATTATGAAAAACTCTCAGGCATGCAGGTTTCCTCACGATATTTATGTCCTTCACCGTTATGGCAAGTGACATTTAATTTCTTAAAAAAGTCATTGTTACGTGCCGCTGGGGTTTGAACCCAGATCGCTCGAGAGAGAGGCGAGTTCGATAGCCACTGGGCTGTCACCGCAGAAGTCTTTACTGAATCATAAATAGGTACAGAGTTATAAGTAAGCTACCCATATGCGAGGAAAATTCTTTCAAAGAGTATAATTTTTGCAACACATAAAACGTGCAACATGCACAAACATAGTTTCCCAATACTTGGTCTTCAGTCACTAATAGCACATTGAATAACAGTGTAAACGTGACCCATTTTACGTGCTCACCGACTGCATTTGAATCCTCATACATATTAGTTGGACACACTATCACTTGCATAATGTTTTAGGCTAAATCTAGGCGTTCAGTAAATACTGCTGGCGAGTGTGTAGGTACTCGACAGTGTTGTCAGTGTCGCAAATACACATTTCGGTGATAGAGGCAAGTCTGTTGTAATCTTGTGCATTTACATATAATTATTTATTTTAAACTCTTAAACTGTCATTTTTTAAATCAGAAACCTAGGAATCCATTGTAGAACGAGGTCCGTCTTAACCTAACTAGACTAACCACAAATTATGTCACTCACAGTCCCTACTCCGGTCTTTATATCTAGATATTAATAAACTGACCAACTAATGTTCATATTAACATCCTCTGCTAACTGATTAACAATCCCAGTCCCCATTGGAGCTCTTTCGAATTGTGTCACAGTTGTCAAGGGCGGTAGCGTTGGGCGGTGCTGTATCCTCGTTTGCTATCATATATCCATAAAACAGATACTGTCATCCGTCAATACACGATCAGTAAATGTTTGGTAAAAATCTACGGAACCTTATATACTGAACGTCTAGCCGGTCGAGCCCGGTCACTCAGATGCGGCGAAAACATTCGTACAATAAACGAATGTTCGCGTAGTCGTGCGTATGTGAGTGACCGGCTTTGGTATGTACGAGTACGTGTCAAACGATGCATATTGCAAGTCACATCTCCATTGATATTGTTGATGTTCGGAGAATGCCCGAGTTATCCCCGCATCGTGTCACAATCAAGTTTCAATAGCAACCTAATTACCCAGATACCACATTTATTACGCGTTTTCAGTGAAGCAATTCACGGAATGCTGCGGGTCGGTATATTAAATTTGTTATCAGCAATGTGGTAATCTGGTTTGTACAGGTGCCAGAACCGTTGTTGATACTAAGGAAGGTTCGCACTTAGTACCTTACATACCAATCGATGCTGATACCACTGTGGAAGCTTTGGTAAGTAGGTAGTATTTTCTATAGTATTACTAGCTGACCCGGCAAACGTTGTTTTGCCATATAAATAATTTCCTAAATGGCTATTAAAAAATAAGGGTTGATCGTAGAAGGGTAAAAATTGAGGATTGTATGTATTTTTGTATGTTGTATCATAAAAAAAATGTTGTAAAATTAAAAATTTTGTCTAAAAAATAAAAAAATAAATTTAGGGGTGGACTACCCCTAACATTTAGGGGGATGAAAAATAGATGTTGGCCGATTCTCATAGATACCGGATAAGCACAAAAAATTTCATCAAAATCGGTCAAGCCGTTTCGGAGGAATATGGCAACGAAAACTGTGACACGAGAATTTTATATATGAGATATGTAGTATAGCAGTATATTAAGGTTGCAAGTGACCATTTAAAACAGCAATTCATCAGTTATGTTCAGGTCCCCCACGTGGTGATTAGATTGAGCCTAGAAACTAGAATACTTTGCTCAATCCGGGGAGTGAATCCTGGACATCTGAAGTAGCAGTAGCTAACGCTTGATAATAAGTCCAAAGAGGTACATATTTTTAAACACAATAAACTGAAAATAGCTTATCATCAAAATAAAACACCAACGCTAACACACTCAGTCAGACCGTTTTTATGGATTAATAGCAATTACAGATGTACACATTCACAAATACACCAGTTCCACCACTTATAATTGGCAAGCGTTTCTCTGCATGAACGTAATTTGTCTAAAAAATATTAACTGCTTAATGCTTTGTTTCATTATTTTTCTTGGATTACAAAAAGGTTTTACATATATAAAAAAATGAGGAATTATAAATTTTCGAAGTGGTATTAAAGAAATGTGTTCCTCCTTATGAGAGAAAGCAAACGCAAAAACCAATAATACCAACTTTTCCCCACCCAACCAGGGTTTGACTAGTAGGAAATGCCATATGGCATTAAGTCCGCTCGCTGTATATCTCTTTAGAGTTGTCAATAAAGTTGTATAAATAAATAAATCAATAAATACCTACCAATATAATATAATATTAAATACTTTCATAATCCCACAGTACCTGAAGTTAAGATGTACGAAGTTAATATTATGGTGATGACACGCAACACGCGATTTTCGCAAATGCGTGATAAATTATGTAAAATTCAATTGACATGCAACCATCATGCAACTAATTGCAAGCGATACGGCTTTTTGCGACCGTCGCCACAAATTCTTCGGATGTGTAATTATCTTATACTGTTATCATTGTATTTTTATTTGCAAGGTAAATGCTACTAGTAAAACTATATCTTTTTTTTTACAGCCTTCTAGCACATCTAGGGAGGCTACGGGATCTCCTACGAAACGCACCGGTGCCTCCCTTGTGCAAAGCCCTTGGCTCATACCAGGGCTTAGCCCTGAAACTCGCCGATCGATATAATATATCTACTACACAAAATAAAATATGGTTACGTTTGGTTGCTTTCACAATTTAAAATACATACATACTTATTTAGATGCGATATCACATTGTTACTTATTGCTGCCTGTGTGAAAGAAGCTTAACATGGCTTATATTATAATTACCAACTTAATTACCCTCATTTTGTAAAGATATTGAAAGCCTTACTTACAAGTAGGTATTAGGAAGTTTTTGGAGGTTGAAATTCTCACGAATATCATCTATTCTGGACTAGTCATTAGGAACATGATAGTATCCTTTTATGGAAACACGTTCAGTGCCTTGTAGGTATACCTAGTGTACGATTGTTGTAAGTCAAGCTCTGTCGCCGCGTCGTTGAAAACTTCAGACGGGACAAAGGTCACTTCGCCAATGATTGAAATTAAGTAACCTAAAAAAAGGAAGGGTCATTCATAACGACCTGCATTAACAGTTATTGAGTTTTATCTTTCAAAATAACTCGCTGATGGCATTTGCTGTGTCCCAAATTTGCAATACAATAATAACTCCAGCTATATCTCAAAGCATACCGAAACTCGACGAAATAGCTTCAAATAACACACCATCGTCGTCAGAAGTAATCAAATTTCACTTCTGTAAAACATTGCACAATTGTTTCGAATACCAACCGATAAGGTGAATGCACCTAAGCTACCACGGGGAATAATAGAATTACGTCAGTATAGGAGCGTGGTAGGTACCTACACGTCTTTTGTTATGTTTGTCTAGTATTGATACGGTGCGCGGTGGTCCCTCCCCAACAACGCCTTTCTTTAGTCGCATGTTGTTTGCGTCAATGCTGAAACTGAGTTTAATGAACCTCCCTTCTTTGATCTGCTATTATGTACAGCGTCAAATAATAACAAACTTAATTGATTGGAGTAATGATTCATACAAGGAGTAGATTAAGGTAACTACGCTGACAAAGCATCCTTAGCATGAAACATTCAGGTTTTCTCACCATGTTTTATTTAAAACGTTTCAATATTTGAATCAATCTATATATATAAAAGGAGAAGGTGACTGACTGACTGACTGACTGACTGACATATCAACGCAGGGCCTAAACTATAAGGGTTAGAAACTTGAAATTTTGTACAGGGATTCCTTTTATAACGTAGGGGAGCACTAAGAAAGGATTTTTGAAAATTCACTCCCTAAGGGGGTAAAAAGGGGGTGCAAAGTTAGTATGAAACTTTGCCGTTTTTGAAGTCAAGTGGGCAACCCGAACGCGGGCAGACGTCGTTAATAGGTCTAATTCTACGCGAGCGAAGCTGCGGGCGTCCACTAGTGTTACATAAGAGCCAACCAGTGTATGAATCCTTATTATAAAATATTAAATAATATAAAGTATACTTCATCACATCATCGTAAAAGTCGCACGGTGTGCTCAAGTCGCATGAATTTTGCATATGTATGGTTAAATAATGAAATGGCATAATAAAAGACATTCAACAGCTCCGATTATGAACGCTGTTTCGCTGATTTCACAAGAAATGTCGTATTCGTAAAAAGATGTGCGTGCGAAAAGAATTCTGATGAATTGTCTTAGTTGGTGGCTTGGTGGCAACTGGGAAGAATTTTTTGAAATTTAAAACATTTTATATTCCTACATTCTATAATTACATGGTGAAACTAATTCTAATGAGCAATCTGTTTAATAGTATCTAAAAAAAAATTTAACTGAAAGAATCATACTATCACGGAAGTACGAGTATATCCCTGAAGGGGTCGGCACATGTGTGAGCCACTTTTCACAAGCCATGTTTAGGTCCCATATAATACGCTGGTTTACCTATCGCCATACATCGGGCACAAATCCAGATTGCGAACTCCTACCAGAAACTTCATGTAAGAAAAACCCAAAAATATTTTACCGAGATTTTTTTTATATGTATATCCCAGGATCAAACCCAATACTTCTTATAGTAGGTGGTGGAGCTTATAGGGAACCAAATAGGTTTTATATAAAACCTAATTTTAAAATATATTTTTTAAATTAAAATTAAATTAAATTGTTTTTAAAGCAATTATGGCCCGGTTGGAAAGGTGTGGTTTCCTGTTACACTTCTTTAGAGGCGACCATCTTAGTCCTCAAGGGTAGCAACACATCTGTGACTGACTTAGAACGAGACTCCCACTAACAAGTACTAACTGGACTATTACTAACGCCAACTAACAGGAATAACTATCACTAACAGTCCCCAGTCCTCATACGACTAACGAACTGAACAACTAATGTTCTAATTAACTCTCTCAACTAATTGGACTAACCATCCCAGTCCATAATTGAGTCTTGTTCAAAGTCAGTCAAAGATGTCACTGGTGGTGCTGCAAGCTCGTTTGCTGTCTTGTATCCATAAAAGAAAAGAAAAAAATCAAACCCGATACTTCTAGCTAAACAGCCTTTCATGTGTTTTCTACAGGTTAAGTATACTAATCTCGTCGTGAATGTAATCCCCATCTTTATCCCTTACTAGTGGACACCTAGTAATATTATATAGCCTATGTCACTCAGTGAAGATACAGCTTTCTAATGGTGAAAGGATTTTTAAAATCGCTCCAGTAGTTTTTGTGTGAAAAAATTACATATAAATGTTTTCTCTTTATAATATCAGTATTATATCCAGTTAGTCAGTCAGTATTATATCAGTATTATATCCCTTAATGAATGAGTGAAAAACACCAAGCAACCCGATTCGATAAGTCGATACGCCGCTACGCTAAGCCCCGGCCGATGTTTGCACCGCACCGCCTGGCCGCATTCCTAGGTAATGTCCGTGCCGAGTACGCTCCCTTTTACCTTAAACTGTGGGCCATTTCGAGAGCTATGTGCCACTATTTCAAAAGCAGTTTTCGGTAGCAAACTATTGGCTCGATTAACATTTAACACTTGGGCATTTAACTTCGGATATGGAAATGACATGAAATTTCGTTGCTGATGCGACCTTGAACTAGGTCACTAGGTCTATTTTCTTACTATAGTCATTGAAGTGCATAGTATTATTTACATTACGTTTGTAAAATAGTTTAAAAATGGAACAACCGTTAGCAAACTTAATAAAATAAAATAAAAATTAAATAATTTACTGTCAGTCGGTAACCGACCCTTTGATGGTTGTTTAACCGACATATTAAATATTAATTAATTTGGAAAAAAGGTTTCCTCTTGAATTACCGTTTCCTTCAATGTCACAACATGAGATTTTATTTCTGAAATCGCACATAACTTACAAAAGTTATTAGTGCATCGTGTGAGGCGAATTCGATAACTGGGCTGTCACGGCTTCCGACCTACCGATAATACAATACAATTTAATTTATTGCACCAGAAAAAGAACAGAAAAAAACAGTAAGAAAAAGAAGTTTTGCAAAAGCCTGTCTTATTGCTTTGTATCAATTTCTTCCAGACAGCCTGGCAAACAAGAGAGGATACAAGTTTATACTTGTATACACTTGTATATTGTTTATACTTGTATACACATAAAATACAGCAATTCAATTCACTAATAGTAGGGGAGATATATCAGTATACTTTACTAATAGGGTGTAGATGTTAAAAATCCTAAACATCTGAAGACCGCCATTACAATCAATTCGCCATTCCAATAGATAAGTATCTATTATTTTCATTAGTGCCCCAATGCATTAGTAATTATCCATACTGAGTTGCCAATGTTTACACCGGCTACGCTGAGCGTTCACTGCATTCCGAGCGAACCTTACCAGTACGGCGCACACCCTTTCACCTTTAAGGTGCATTTACACACCTGTATTAGTCAAGTTGTTGTACGTCTAAGTCCCTGTCAAACGCTCTGATTAATTCTCTGATTAGTTTGAGTACATAAGCATTTATAGCCGAATTGATTGAAGGGTTCATTACAGCATCATAGGTGCGGCGCGCGCTAGTGGTTACAAAAATTATATTGTATATATACTTTTGTATTATAATTTCCGAATCTCGGTAAGACTGGATGTTTATTCTTCTCTCTGGTTTTATGATATCTGCTTTTGAATCAAGTTAACCAATAACTTCTTAATTAATTGACATTCAGCAATATGATAGGGCCCTACTGCTTCCTTACTTGATGTCTCCAGTTAATGAGAATGTAGCAGAAATTGTAAAGTATTTTAAGAAATAGATAGATAACATTTGTATAAATTAGTTAGATCTGTGTCAATCTTGACTAGAAAAGAAGAATCGTTCAAGAAATAAAAGGAGTCAGTTTGCATTACGGTATACACGAGCAAATTAAACTGCGCTTTTTGACTAGTACACTTCCGGCAACACAGCTTAAATATTGACAAAAGCAATGGCACGCTTACAAATAGCGCTATTGTTGGTTAAATAAACAAATTCATTCATCAAAACTATCATAAACGTGTTTTGTTTAGTCAGCTAATACCGTACACGGTGGCCATTTTGCGAATGCCACGCTAAGGTCATCTAGAGCGAGCGGGCGCAGGCGATAGATCACGCTCGTTGAACTAGATCGAGATACACGTCTTACAAGCCTAGTGTTAAAATGGACATCTATACTAATATTATAAAGCGGGAGTGATTTTTTTGTTTTGTTTTTTGTTGTTTGTTTGTGTTGTTTAAAAGCGCCAATCTGTTAAACTGCAAACGAGGTTTACTCCTTTGTCATATGTTATTACAATGTTCTACAAAAATATAGATGTTTACTTAATCTAAATAAAAGTAATAATAAAATCCGTGATAACATTTAGCTAACTCTTACATATAAATCACAATAAGGTAATACAAATTCAAACACTAATTGACGAGTGGTTTTATTATGCGTATCTTATTAATCCTTACGAACGAAATTTACTTCATCAAAATTTTATGAAGATTTTTATAGTACCTACATTAAATGTCAATTGTTTTTTATAGCATGTCATTTGGACCTATAGTTAACGAGTTAATGGAAAGTAAATAAATAGTACATTACAAATGTCACTCAACTGTCGCGCGTAAAATGCGGGTTTTAATAATATATAGCCATGGCAGATTTTTTGAGGAAGCATAGTGGAGTAATAACGGCATTCTGTGTACACAAGCTAATCTTCACTACTCCAATTTCTTTGAAGCTAATGATAAAAATATTCTAGATCATTCGCCCCCAATTTCACGGCCGCAATTGGACTATATCCCCTGAACGCACCGTGACATATGGAGACCGACCTTCTTATCCACTGTACGAAGAACACCGTAAGAAATTGTCGTGTACCTAATTACAGGTAGAGTCATTCAGCACAATCGAACTCACGTGTTAATTTATTTCATTCCAATTTTAAAATTCCTTTATGCAATTTGCTTGAAAAACACTTAACAATATTGATGTAGATGATACTGGGCTCCCAAAAATATACCTCACTGCAATCTTTCATGATTAATCGGTAGACACTCCATAGTTATGACTTTAAGATCAAAGCATATTAATATAATTAGTAACTATACGAAAGGAACAGAAGACGAAACAGACCAAAGGGGTGGCAGTTTTTCGGCCAGAGTATCAGTTTAGCGATACAGTGAGGAAATACTGCCAGCGTTTTGGGGGCCATAACAATACCACAGAGAACATATTTCTTACATACATTTTAGCAAGTAAAATGTAACAGAACAAAAGTAAATAAGTAGATATAATACATAACAATAAATTAATTATCTACCGTATGATTATAATGCTGAATCCAGTTACATTAAAATGAGTACTTTCCCCAACCTACGTAGACCGTAAGTGAAATGTTCATGACTAATTAATGTATCATCAAGCCGCTTTTGGTGTTTGATATCGTCAAGCAGTTATATTGCGACTTTTTTTTCACTTTCACTTGACCATATTAATATGTTGTCTCCGTATGTATATTAATTTATTCTTAGACTGGACAAACTGAATTATAAAACATATAATTTGCCTAGACGGAATTACCTACTTAGTAAATTCCAATTAATTATAATCATACAAGTAGACAAATATAATATTTTCTTTTCCCATTTACATATTTTATTTTATTAATTATCTTCAGGTCTTAGTTAAACCTAAAAAAAAAATATATACCACAAACAAGTTAAACGCATTTATTGTTATCGTTTCATTTCGAAAAAAAGTGAAAACCGCACGCACATTGGACAAGCCAAGTTTATAACGCCACAATCGTTCATCTCGTTTCTGGAGTTTGATGCTAATGTTGTTATTAAACACTTGAACGCAATTAAGAACATATTCGTAATTATTTTCAAGGGCAATAGCCTCGTTCTACAATGCTTAAATACTTGTTTTAATTTTTTATGAAGACAATAATATCTTGACTTACATATTATTATGTCAATCGTTCAAAACTAGTAATTAGAGTTGGGTACTACTCAAACCAAAGTATTATTAATAGTACCTATATAATGACGTATCTATCAGATATGTTCGGCATACATGCACTTTCCGAAACGATGTAGCATATTGAATCGTCCATTGTCATACATTATCCATTGTCTAGTCACTAGACTAGACTCTAGTGGACATAGTTTTGGGCATTGACGTAATGTTTGAGTGGTTTTGGGTTGAGCGCACGCACGGGCACGTGCTCGTTACCTACTACCACATATTACTTTATTAATTTAAAAGGCATAAAATTAACTTTACATGTGAAGATTTATTAATCTGAATCATATCTGAATTAAAACCTCGACGTTTGACATTCTAGTTGGACCGAAATGTTCGGCATCTTACCAAAATTCCCTTGACCGAAAGGTCAGCACTTAAATTAACTACATGGCTAATTTCCATGTCGGTACTACTTTTAATTACCGGGCTAACTATTAACATTGCACATTAAAAAGCAAATTCACACAACAAATTGCGGTGGTTTTTTAATATCCAACCCCGTTTCTAATAACGTAGACAAATATACGATTAATCTCACTCTACTTTGACTTACCCACCAATTAACATTAATACCGGAGTCATATTATTTCCGAAGTATCAAGAATAGTGGCGACTGCCGGGTATTATATTTCACAAATCCATAGATATAAAATAAGGTCATGCCTGTATATACTGGGTTGGGCAGAGACATCCACGACATAAATTACACGGTCCTTTTCTTTTTGCTGGGAAATATAGGTACCTACTTCCAACGGTACTTCTGACTTGTCGTCGAAGATGATAGTAAATAACTAAGTGCATAGTAGGTACATATATACTTACTAATAATATTTAGAACTTATGGTAATTAAAAGTCCCACTGCTGGGCACGGGTCTTTCCCACATACAAAATTTGCGGGAGGTCTAAATCACTCACCAATAGAATTCTCTACCACGCTGCTCCATTGCGCATTGGTGGAGGGGTTAGTCGCCAACTCAGTGTCGAATGTTCTCAAGCCATCCGAAGGTCTTTGACAAGGCTTAACGATTGTTTTAAACCATTGAAAATAATCAGGACCGACGGCTTAACGTACCCTTCGAAACACTGTAGCGTTGCTTAACTCTGTCGATCACATTGAATCGACGCGAGCCATTGGGCTTTCGACGCTACTTATGATCCTAGTTTCTAATTAATTTCTAGAAGGTACTCAATCACTTTCTAAGCCTTTTAACAGAAAACTACTTTATGATGTAACACTAGATTGGCTTCCTGAAAAACATAATGTGCGATATTATGTTACGATAACAAAAACAAAGCTCATGTAAGCACTGCAAAGGCAATTATGTACGCGGAACTCATCGCTCGAGGCTTTGCAACGAATGAGCCAATAGGTTTCTGTGTAGATTGAACATCTGCTATAACTAGTGGTCGCCGATGGTCGAAGAGTGGTCGAATTCGTAGTAATTGCTGCGTTCGGCTTCGATTTGAACTTGGGCTCTTGTGTGATATCAGCCACTGGGTCATCACCATTTTTATCACAGAGGAATTATATGTTCTATTATTATTCTGTGATTATAACCTAAGCGAATGGACAAATTGCAACCACTAAAATCATCAATTGCCGAAACTGAAACCACTCGTCTACAAATTAATTATTTATTTTAAAATAACGCTACACACACGCGGTAAGCTTCCTATATGGCGGGTGACACGAAGAAAACAACACAATTTAACATCCATGACCTGAGTAGTAATTATATATTTCCCTGGGAAATAAATATCTGCCCCGGTCGAGATCCAAACCTAGTACCCGCGTTTGCGCATCCGGGTCACTCACCGAAGCTACGAAGTCGTAGATTACGTGAATTAGGTAGATTTTGATCTTAGTTGGATAATAAAGTGACTTTGGAATTACCCACTCGTTACAAAAATAAAGTATAGATTTTATAAAAAAGGCAGCCGTGGCAACATTGACACAAAATTTATTCCTCTCTGAATAAGGTTTAATTACCTACCTATTAATTTACTTTATTCACCAAACCAATCTACAATAGATAAATTCGAACGTGAGTTTCGTCATCGATAGACGAAAATATCTGACATAGATTCGCACTTCACTTTAGGACAACATTGCTCAAACTACATATTTACTTATTCGGACGACGCGACGCACTGGCTGCAATGTTAAGCAACTTGTAGGATCCAGTAGCGCACTGCAATGTCTAATTAAAGGTATGGCGAAATTATTTGAATTGCAATTCAGATTCTTTTTTGCTATCGACATTTTTATGCAACAGGAAGAACTAGATAAGCCCACATTCTCAGACTGTCAGCGAACGAAAAGTCAACGAATATGTCCTTATTCGATAAATTAAGTAAGTTAAAAGACCACCTAAGACCAAAGATCTTTAAAAAATAAAAATGACGTTAATAAACACCTAATGAAGCGACTAAGGGCGATGACGCTTCCAGGTTTCATAGAAAATCTATATTCATACTCATATCTTATCCAGTTACATTAAATCGACACACAAACTAATTCATATACTGCAATGCCTGTAACCCTATAATGTTCCAGAGTAGGCGAGATATCTTATCCAGCCAGTAGAGGCGTTGCATATCTTATCACACCTGAACCCAAGCCTTCCGGCATACCTACACCATCACACTGGCCAGTTCAGTGCCGATTGAAAGAGTTATACGCGATTGTGGGAAGTTTTTATTCCGACTTGAGGCTTCTAACATTGCTTATTGACTGTTATCTTTATTTTGTTACTATTAACTTGTACTATTAAGTATTTTGTGATATTATTTTAACTGTTACCATCATTGATTAATATTTTATTGGTCACATTGCTCTGAGGTTGCCATACAAACTTGTTAACTTGACAATGCTTGAAGCATTTTTAGCTGAGTGCATCCAAAATTTAACCATAGATAAAACATCATGCATATATTTTAGATACCTTATTATTTTGCAAGTTCGATGTTCGTAGTTTTATATGTTTTAATTTTGTTATGTTTGTGATTTAGCATTTGGTTAAATATTTATGTATTTCTATTACTTTTCTAGGTTCAATCATCTGGGCCCTACGAAAGAAACATGCGGTAATCGGTAATCTGTGCTTCAGTTACCTGGCTTGCAGTTCAATCGTCAATAATTTCTATGCCTCCTCATACTAGATACCATGTTGGATCCACGCGGCTGGTACTTTGATAATACCTGTGATCAAAGTTTGAAGGCCCTAGATAACACTTCGACGAAGCACCCGATTTACCGCGAAATCGTTCCTGACACGCTACGGGGCCGATTACTAACTTCTTCGACTTTAAACAACACATTAAAACTATTAATGGAATATGTATTTTCTTTAAATTACTACCTTAATCACGCCCCAAACTCATTGCTGAATTGAATTAAATAATGTTCTGTTCAGAAAAATTAAAACAAAGTCAAAGTCAAATAATTTATTTCGCCATGAGGTGATTATACACGCTTAACGAAAGTCTAGAACAAACAAACTACTTAAAGAGAAGAGATATAATGCTATTCTAAACTGATTAATATAAAAAACAAACTTAACAAGCTATAATAGTGCTCTTAGGAAGGTGCAGCGTGGACAAGAAACGTCAAGTTTTGCAGTGTTTTGGTGTCTTTTGACATTAAACTGTACAGAGTAGGCACGACACCAGTAAAACATAAATTTTATTTTTCAACGGAATGCGTACAGCTTAACTACCATTATTGATACAATTTGGGGAGTTTCTTTTCGTTGGGTACATAAGTCATGCCAGGCTTAACATAAAATAAAATTGTATTTTTATTGACACTGAATAAACATCCTTCCTTCTATCAACCATTTGGGATCCACTGCTGCACCACGCTTTCTTCTTCAGGTCGTCAGTCCACCTCGTCGGAGGGCGGCTAATAATTCGTTTTCCGAGGCGCGGTCTCCACTCGACTTTTCTTACCCAACTGTTATCAGTCCGTCGATCGATGAGGCCTGCCCATTGCCTCTGGTTCACTGATCCTTCGAGCTATGTCGGTATTCTTCGTTCGTCAACGGATTTCCTCATTGCGAATCCTGTCCCGTAGAGAAATACCGAACATAGCTCTCTGACCGACTATGAGCTTGCGAATAAGACCGACGGTAAAGGACCACGACTAGGATCCACATGTCATCACTAGCAACACACTGCTAGAACACTTTTGTCTTCAGAAATGTTCATAATCATCAACAATATAGGATTGGGAAATACTTCAAAGTACCTATTAAAAAAAGTCATTAAAGTGAAACAATTGAACGGCTTTGAAGATGTCAAAATATGAAACTAAACAATACGTGCTCAATAATGCAATCGTACGACCTTATAATTAACCCCTAACCCCACTCCGGCCCCATTCTTTATATTGAAAGTGTGGTTCAGGCTTATTCGCTCGCTTGTTCTTTATTACCCTATTTGCCTGACGCCTCGCTTTCATCATATTCCAAATGGGTTTATGTTAAACAAGACATCACACGATTCAAGTAATTTGTTTCAAACTATCAAGGCAGTGATATTATCACTTTAATGTGGTACGTGGCTCTTTGATTAAAGAATCATAGAAGATATAATAGCGTTTCACTGCTGGGTACGGGTCTAGAAGGTCTGGCGCATACATTACCACATTGTTCCAGTGTGGATTGGCGGATAGGCTATGGCGAACCCGACTGTCAAACATTTTTAATCCACCTGAATGCCGAAATGGCTTCACAGCTGTTATCTTATGATAGCAACCTGGACCAACTGTTTAACGTGTCCTGCGAAGCACGAAAAACGCTCAGTTAATGTTGCTACAAACGGTCCAATCCAACTAGTTACTTAAAACTAATAATCGGTTGATCTAGAGACACGCAACTATATAAGAAGCTTAGCCAAAAATTAGATTTAGCGTTAAAACATCACGAACAATCAAGCTTTAATGAATAGGCTTATATTTGATTTGACATGTAAAAGATCAACAGTGAGATCAGTATGACAACTGAAAAGTTATTGTCACACAAAAACCCCTCATATAAAAATTAAACTATCTAAGATTTCTTCTGAGAAAGCTCTTTGTTTATCATAAGGCTGGTTCGATTTTAACGTGATAGTTGAAATGCTAAAAAATTTGTCGTATGCAACAACAAAGATCAGAAATAAAGGGAAACGAATTAAAAGAGGATTCACGCCCATCTCCGACAGAATTTCAAATGTCAAGGCAAACCGCTGCACAGCAACGAATCGGAATAAAACTTGTGGGCAAAAAGCAATAAAATTATGGCTTATTATCTGATCTCACCTTACAGGTCAGAAAAGGTATGAAGATGTAATTAATAAATTTTTAATGTGATGAAAATATTCGTTAAGAAGACAAAGTTAAAGTTCGAGGAGAGTTAAAAACCAAAGCGTTTTTTTTTTCGTAGATACAATACAGCAAACACATGCCCATGAACACAGCCAATACGCCGCAGCCCATGACAACTTCATGTGATATATCTTGAAAAGTCTCATAAATTGGTCTCAAAGATGCACCCCTGCTTTCGCGCGCTTAACTTAGATGACTCTATGTTATTATTAAGTTTGTCAACTGCCTCGTTGGTTGCAAGCGACTAGAGGTCCTGGGTTCGATATCAAGTCGGACAAAGTATTATATTGGGTTTTACCTGATACATGGGACCTAAATATAAGTGGTGAAAACTGAATTGTACACACCTCTGCATATCCCTTTGGGGATATACAGGCGTGATGTTATGAAAAAAACCCATATTAGTCCGAAAATAAGTTCTTTTAAATTGAGGTGATTAAAGGAATGCCAATCATCACTGGCGCAATCCGTTAAGAAAAAACGTGTTCTACCTAAGTATTAGGTTGCAGTGACCTTCGCAGGTTGAACTACATAATGTAACCTACCAACTTTATTATCATAACAAGATGGAACCGAGTTGACATTTGAAGATACAACCATATTGATCCCAGATAACACACTGTAGAAACGATCAAAAGAAAAAAAGAATTCAACAAATATCTACAAACTACGATCTACACAAGATCTAAGTACATAAGATTATAATTGTAAAAAAAGAATGCATAATAGACAACAACCCATAGTTGCACATAGACATCCCAATGTTAGGCACGGGTCTCCAACAGAGACAGCGTCTATTAGAGCATACTCCACCACACTGCTCCAATGCGGATTGATTCGTTTATTCATGTAATATTTTGAAGTCAGGGCAACTTTCATGTCGATATGAAATAAACTGCTGGCTTGACTGAAAAATATAGGACCACCTTAGATGTATATTCTACCTAATACAAAAATAATCATTATAATCTGTTATTAAACGACGAACATACCGACATAAAAAAAGAAAAAAGTACAAACTGTCGAATAGCCTCCTTTTTCAGTCTGTTTTAAAATAATTGTTATAGGTATAATCTAAAAATAATAACCTAAGATTAGTTAAAGGAGTATAGGTATATTCTAACTATTCATCAGGAACATTATGATACATTGATTGCGATTATTTATGTACATATTCAGTAATTTATTGTATAGAAAATTGTGAAAGTATTAGATTCTATGACGTCACCTTTTAAATATCTTAAAGATTGTCAATTTGATCAAAAAAAATCAACTTTATTTACAGAATCATTGACTTAAATTGACCTTGTAAGGTAGCTAGAGACACCCCTGTCTCTAGCTACCTTACACCTACCCCCGTCCACCTACCCCCGTAGGTGGGACTCGCCGATATCGGAATACACTAAAACCCAGCAAAATCCTCGTAAACCTAATAAAAATGAGACACCTCATCACACGGTATGATAATAATATGTATTAAGTAATAAGGTTGGAAACTATTGCTTGCTTTGGCTCGAGTTGGCATTACCTCGTCATATTATGCACTCAATCTCAGTTTGTAATGTTTGAACTGTTTGTAAACATTAACGAACGTGTTTACATTAAGATCAAATATTTCGGCAGCACATATCTACTCGTATGTAACCTCCGAAGGAGTTCGACCTCCGGAATATGTTAATAAGATACGCCCAGAACCTCGTATATCCAGTTATTGAAATAACGATTCGAATTCGATTGTCGAGATCGCTTAAGGAATTTCATTTAAATAAACTGAAATATTAAAATCAGCATTAAAATAGAATTTGTTCTTTGAAATAGCAGTTCAGTTGGTACCTATAAAAATGTTCGCTGCGACCCATATAGCGAACCTATAAAAAATTTTACTACTAGGTTAATAATATTTTTTAGAGTATACATACGTTAATCATTAACGGTTAATGTTTTAATACAGAGCAGAATAAATGACTAAAGCTACAATACCCATCAGCATCACACGGTAGGGTACTGATCTCTTCTCACGAATATAAAGGCACTCCACCACTGCTCCAAAACAACGCGGAAATGATCGATAAAATCTTGCACAGGCAGCTTATCACTATCGATGGGTTGATAACATATTTAGTAGTGTGACCGCGATCGTTTCAAAAAGTGATTATAGAATCATTCATCATACATCCATTAGACTGGACATAGGTTTCGCTAAATCAGTGTCATTCCCCCCGCTTCGTACTAATGAATCTATAAACTACAATTAATATAAAACTTAACATTTCAAAATTCACGGATCGAAGATAAAACACATCGTCCTATCAACTGAATATGAGCCTTTTCCAATCATTAATGATGCAGATATTGTAGACACAAATTATGTATGTAACATGTATGGATATAAATAACTTTCAGTTTAGAATCTAAAGCTATACAAACACCTATTATGGTTTGTATATGCCGAAGAAGAGTTGGCTAGCCGGTTTCGCGGGGTCAGCACTTTCACGAAACGCCGGTGTTTTTACTATTTTGTTACGCGTAATATTTGACATGTCCGATGACACCATGTCAATATCTTTGATCGTAAATGAAAAGTTTGTGCAGAATTCCTTAAAAAATGATCTCTACAGCGTATATCAATTAGAAAGTAGGCAAATATCTATATCTAGAACTATGAATTGTGCATTCACAGTCGTATTTTTTGTAAAGACCTGCATCATCCTGGCCAGTATTGTTCAATAGATTATAATAAAATAAATGATAGTTATCACAAATACTCATGTAAGTATATACCGTACAGTTTTAAAAAAAAGCACGGGAGCAATGCTGCTATGAGCGCTTAATATTGTTAACAATATTGTTACATTTACTGATAACTAGCTATGAAGGATTTTCCCGGTATTGTACACGCGTTGAAGTCGTTTTCAATACGACAATTTTTGTTAATGTATTTAATTTTAATCTTTGGTTGTTACTAAAAATCCATTAATCTATCCATCATTATATTCGACTTTACTCAGCCTAATATATATGATATCCATCCTTTTTTTTCGAATGGACTCTTGCTGTTGATCCTATTGGCCTGTACAGCGACACCGAACAGGTACCTTCAATCTATATATTGTTTCGTATAGGTTGCAGTTTGCAAAACACGATTCTTCACTATCTATTTTAAAACCTATGTACAACTAATTATTTTCCATAATATAAATTCTGATTAGATTCAATATTTAGATAATCTTTATTGTTAAACAAACTACTATGGCCGACTAACGTTTCTCAAACAACCTAATTAACAAAATCAATAATCTAAATACCCAATTTAAATAAATGAGCGGCTCAGAAAATAAGAATTATTTAATTATCTAATAATAGAGCACTTATTAAAGGTACGTCACCTTGTATTTTGTTATTCATAGCGAAACGCAAACCAGTATTAAGTAGGTTTGTGAATCTCGTGAAGTTAGGAGAGGTTTAGCTCGTTGTTTGCAGACAACTCGTTAATGCAAGTCGATACCGTCTTTTACCATTACTGAAACAAAGAGGTTAGAGTAAATTACAAACAATGATCTCTCAATCATTGAACAAGAAAATATCGCTTCAAAATCCCTTTGGACCCTCAATTATGAGGCCTAAGATTGCTGAAATAGAAACATGACAGACAGGTAAACGGGTCCCTATGTGTCTAATCTAACTAATGTGTAGAGTACTAGGATCAATGACAAATATTACCTATTTGCGTAACATCCGTCGTAAATTAAATATGGCATTTTCATCAAAATCCTACAAAAATGCGACATCCTCTGATTATTCCGATACTTTGATGGAAGATACATATATAAAGCTGGTGTACCTATACAGACACTGTAGTAATTTTTAAATACAACGTATTTGCGCAGCTTTTACTGTCTCTCACTGATAAAGAAACGGTGCAGACTTCTACCTACCCCTTCGGGAAAATAGGCGAGATGTTATGTAAGAATTTTCATGTTTTGAAGGGGTGTGGTATTTTAAACACCTATCAGATCATCTTTTGAGACACTCGTTAAACCACAGGATCCTTTGTGATGCTGAGAAAATCAACAATTACCATCAAATCGATTCCTGAGTATTTCAATACAGGTACTACCTACTTTACTTACTTTCATATAATATCTTCACGTTTCGAATGTTAGTCGTTTCACTCGAAATATCATGACTTCTAAATTTACGTGTACGTAAACGATCTTCGACTCGTCGGCGCGTGATCCAACGTACGACAAGCCGGTTACGTGACGCTTCTTCGCAAACAATCTCGAGACAGGTTGATAATACCTACCTACTTGGCAACGGCCACAACCCATTAGCGACCTACTGAAGGGTATACAGGTTTCTTTAAAACTGATACGGCCATCTAGTATAATATATTCTGTGTGTTATAATAGTATAAACTCCGTACTCCTGTAAATTACATGGGAACCTAAACGCTGACCAACTCAAACCCGCCTGTGATATGCTTCCTGTGTTGCGGGAGTATGGCAACACATTTAACTTTCATGACTACAAAACTAATATTTATCTCGGTCAAAATTCACTTTGTCACTAATATACAAACTACACTCGGTACGCTGTGATTTATCAAACAAAAAGGAGGTAGATATATACATAATGAAGTGCAAACATTTTCTAGGTTCCCTTTTTGTTCGAAAAGGTATCGATGTATGTACCTATGCCATATTAGTGATAATATGACACGGATCTCCTGCCAAGCTGAGGTTTGATTGAAACATGCTCGGTGGAGTATGCTGCACTATGTTAAAACTGATCAACACGAGTGTCGGAAGTTTCCGAAGTAGAGCTTTACCAGTCAAAAAATCACAGACGTATTAATAAATTCTACCACTAGCGTGAATGCTAGGCTCATCAACGTTCGTCCCTGTAGCTCGGGACCAGAATAGTGCTACGGTAGCCCCTGCCTGTCGTAAAAGGCGACTAAAAGGGGACTTCTGGGGTTGCGGGCGGTGAGAGTGGGAGCTCAAATCGTCCATCATGTGACCCCGGGAAAGACGACGCTGTTTGTGGCTGTACAGCGTTGTGTAAACCGGGAAGAGCCCGTCTTGGGCGAAGCGCCGGGAGAACCGGCGCGTTCTACAAGAGATCCCGGAAACCTTGAGTAGCGCTGGAGTAGGCCACCGAGTGGGTTCCACGACGTTCGGGTACCTTTTCAAGGTTTCCCACTAGTAAAATGAAAAAAAAAAAACAAAAAGGCTTATCAACGCAATCATTAACATGGTCGTAAATATATTTTAGCGTAACAAGTAGACACATGCATCTACAAAATCTACATACATCAATCTAACATGAAAACGTAGGTTTTCAACTACGGTAGGTACCTTCCTTCCTGTTTAGTGTAAATCTATTATGAAGAAAAGTACCTAAATATCATTATTATAGTGTTCGATTTTCGTTCGTGTAAATTGCTACAAAAAGTTTCTGATCGCGATGTTATTTGGCTCTTATCCAAATAATATTGAAACTTTGATGCAGCAACCACATTATACGGCCAACAACGATTATATTCAAGAATAAAAAGCTCTTCATTTTCAGCCCCGGTTTCATAAACCAATGTAAAGCACTAAGAAATGATGATCGTTTTAATTATATTTCATTTAAGCTTAAGGCTTTCAGAAAAGTAAACATGGAATTGGTCATAAGTATGATGTTAAAAAGGTTGGTTGGCTAAAACATAGACACTCCTGTTCGCTGTCTTCCACTGTTGGGCACGAATATATCTCAGAGCCAGGGCTGCGGCAGGATTGGTTTGGTGCCCAACCGAGTGCAAATATTCTCAAGCCACCCTAAGGTATTCAATAGGACCGACTCTAAAAGGCTCCCGAAGCACAGAAGCGCCCATGAAATTTTGCCACTAGCCAACAAGAAATCGACCGCGCCCGCCATTGTTTAAATCGGTCGATAACATACGATCGACAATGGACGCTTTAAGGCTCGTAATGATTTCGGCAAATTAACGACTTGGGTAGACTCGATATAAGTATAAGGTGAATAAAAGTTATTATGATGATGATGTTGTATGATGTTCTACTTATTAAGGCCAAATCGCGAATTCGGGGTTTCATTGTCTTGTTACTACCTTCTTTATTCAAATAGCATCACCCTCGATCGACGTCTTAGTGAGGTGTTACGGTGCAATTAATGCTAGTTGATGCCCGATACTTAAGACCTTTTACTTACGGCTACTTTTACTACAATATAACATGGCATGAACATTCCTATTATGATACATAGCAAGACGCAATTGTCCTTATAATAAGGAGCGGGTGCTAGTATCTACCTAATTCTAAAGGCCTAAAGCCAACCTCCAGGCAAAGATATTTACACCGTCATCAGCACCTTGATATGATTTAATCGCAGCAAAAATACAGACAAAAATAAGTTAGTACTTGTTAGTAGGAGTCTCGTTCTAAGTCAGTCACAGATGTGTTGCTACCCTTGAGGACTAAGATGGTCGCCTCTAAAGAAGTGTAACCGGAAACCACACCTTTCCAACCGGACCATAATTGCTTTAAAAACAATTATTACACGGCAGAAATGGTACTAGGTACCATGGCGGGCGGTGGTACAGCCCCGAAACTTAGAAAAGTCATTGGTGCGTGCCACTTGGGTTTGAACCCGGACTGCTCGAATGAGAGGCGAGTTCGATAGCCACTGGGCTGTCACCGCTTAGTAGCAGAATAGACATAGTATAAAGAAGTCGCTCCTAGATCTGTGAAAAATTAGCTTAATTTAACTCCAAATAGCTATGCTAAGTGTTTTCTTTTCTTGAATTCGATTGTGTCGATGTGATGCGATGTGAACTAGTATAGTCTTATTTTTATTTTTAAACTAGTGGACGCCCGCAGCTTCGCTCGCGTTACGCTTCATACTAACTTTGCACACCCGTTTTACCCCCTTAGGGGATGAATTTTCAAATTTTTCTCGCCGTAAAAACCATCCTTGAACTTCAACGAACATTTTAAAAAAAGAATTGGCCAAATTGGTCCAGGCGTTGTTGAGTTATGCGCTTACCAACACATTTTGCGATTCATTTTTATTATATAGAAGATTTCTCTCCACGGAGCGATGCAACCACAGCTGTATCACGTGTCAAATAATCTTGTATTGATTGGCTAACGTCAAGCATAATATTATAATGCAGAAAGACAGTGTCAGTCCTGAAATAATTTATACGAAAATGTATGTTTGGTGATTTTTTTCGAGATATTTTCCGAGGTCAAATAATATAACACGTATTAAGGGCCCCATACACGGTACAATTTATCTGTAAGATCCGTCGTTTCAGACCGATCGGACAGACGAATTGTATGTGTAGGTATGTCAAGATCGTTAACGATTTACTTAACTTTTTGTATGGCATTTTTGTGACGATCGATCGTTTACGATTTCCGTCAGATCGATCGGACAGATCCATCGTACCGTGTATGGGGCCCATTGAACGTATTGTATTATTTGGCGGGCAGATAAATCCAACAAATTTAGAGATCATAAGAATGAGTCAATTCATTCTCAAGATATTATCCAAAAAGCCGTCACATATGTATGAGAAAGTTAATTCATAATTTTCCATTAATTTTTCAGATGTTTTAATAGCTATTGAGAACGCAGACGAACAAATCGAAGATCAAAAAAAACCGTCTTGAGTTTTAAGTGTCGTAACTAACCCGACTTTGTTTTATACATTTAACTCAATGTTTATACATATAAATATAATAGAATAACCCTGACAGGAGCCTATTTTTTGCTTGAGCCCCCAAAGCCAAAATTTTAGTTATTTTTCAGTGTTTTTCACTTATATGGCATTGTATTTAATTTAAGTGTAAAACAAAAACCCTGTCAAAAATTAAAATAACAGAGTCCAGCTTTTTTAGTGGAATGATCTTTAAGCAATCTAAGGCGTCGAAAGGGAGTAGTATTGGGTAATTTAGGTATAGAGAGAATTCTAAGTCTATTATAGATAACACATATAACGTTTTTCAGTAATATTAGTAGGTATTATTTCGCATATTACTTTAGAACCTATTGTAATTATAGTCATGAATTTCAACATTTGCAAAGCTAACCACGAAAGGCTTCATAACACCGAATATATTCCGAGCCGAGACGTAATAACATATCCGAAACCAACCGCACGATGCTGCGATAGAGTCGAAAATATCTCGCGTTTGTCCGTGAGAAATCGCCATTTAATGATCTTTCATCATATAATAAACATACTTCAACTGAGCATTAACCGTCGGAGGTTTGTTAGTATTCCATTCATTGGTTTTTATTGACAATTCCGCTAAATTAATCCAGAAAGAATTTAATAAGTGTTTAAATTGGCAGTATACATTGTTATTGCGTGGAATTCCAATACTAAATTGAACGATTTTGTTACGTTTGCAAACACGCGCCACGACAGAATTCCTGTCACATCTTTTTAATTTTTCGCTAGTCACAGTTTAGTTTTATTAAAAACTAGTGGACGCCCGCCCGCAGCTTCGCTCGCGTTGATTTAGACCCATTAACGACGTCTCACCCGTCTAACGACTTCAAAAACGGCCAATTTTCATACTAACTTTGCACCCCCGTTTTACCCCCTTAGGGGGTGAATTTTCAAAAATCCTTTCTTAGTGCTCCCCTACGTTATAAAAGGAACCCCTGTGCAAAATTTCAGGTTTCTAGCCCTTATAGTTTAGGCCCTGCGTTGATATGTCAGTCAGTCAGTCAGTCAGTCACCTTCTCCTTTTATATATATAGATAAATATTTTATGTCGCACATTAATCAACGTTATCGACATAAATTTACAATCACCGGCACATACCTGTCACGGAAGCTCGAAGGGAGAGTCGACCCGTTCTTCCGGGCTTTTTCCAGTTTTCACATCCACTCCGCACTTCTTTCAATAAAACCCCACAATAAAAACATCCAGTTTAATAATAAAAAACAGTCACAGTCACATATGTTTTTTCATTATTAATTTCACGTCATTGAGACTGTACGAAGTGTACGTACGTTAGTGGTTGATTTTTTATTCTAACGGTTGCGTATTCGTCGCGGGCAGATCGAGCGTTCGCGCCAAAGGTTCGTTATCAACTACAGGTGGCAAGCGACTGGGCTGGGCGTGTGAGGCCGCATGTGAGCGGTTCGAATTTCGAATCGGGCGCCATCGAAGCCAGCCGGTTTTCCGGATGACCTGGTACCATGCCGGACAGACACAGGTGTGGTGTCATAACAAATGTGTATAATCGCATATTGACGCGGATGCGATTATCCCATATCCCATGCGGTCAGTTTCGCTTATCTTGTCTTGTGTTCATTCATTACTTGTACACTTTAAGTACGCAAATAGGTAAACGGACAATTAGTCTTATTTAATAGATACTATTGAAGTCCGCGTCCGCTGTAGCGTCCATAGCCCAATGGCTTGCTTCGATTCAATGTGATCGAAAGAGTTAAGCAACGACGGGCGCGGTCGGTTTGTGGATGGGTGACCGCCAGTGGCAAAATTTCATGGACGCTACCCGGTGAACTTCGTACCAGCTGCAATCATTGATTTATGAAGTAAAAAAGAGGCAGTTAATAATATGTTACCTGCATATTATTCAGTGCTAAACTAAGTTTATGGTGCACAAAGTTAATTTAATTTGGTGAGCCATTTTCAGAACACATACTCGTCGGAAAGATGTGTTTGTAATGTTCGCTGCGACCCATAGACGTCCCACAGCTGGGCACGGGTCTAGAGCATACTCCACCACGCTGCTCCATTGCGGATTGGTGGAGGGGTTAGTGGCCAACCCAGTTTCGAATGTTCTCAAGCCACCCGAAGGTCTTCGACAAGGCTTAACGACTGTTTTCAGCATTGAAAACAACCGGGACCGACGGCTTTACGTGCCCTCCGAAGCACGGTAGCGTCCATGAAATTTTGCCACTAGCTGTCACCCATCCACAAATCGACCGCGCCCGTCGTTGCTTAACTCTTTCGATCACATTGAATCGACGCGAGCCATTGGGCTATGGACGCTACAATGTAATGTTAAAACACAAAAACTACTGGACCGATTTCAAAAATTCTTTCACCATTAGAAAGCTACATCCTCACGTTCTGACACAGGCTATATAATAATATTATAAATTTGTGTTTTTGTATGTATGTTTGTAATGTTTTCATACAAAAACTACTGGACTGATTTCAAAAAAACTTATAATAACTCGTTCCACTATCAATCTACTAACCTCAGCTCTCTTCTAGAAACTAAGATAAAGTAAGGTTTCTTAGATGGTTGAGCCTATAGAAAACCTATTTTGGTACTTAGAGTTGGCCCAGGAAAGTAGCACCGCCACCACAACCGCCACCATGGTTCCAAGTAGGTACCATTTCTGCCATGTAATAATTGTGTTTCAAGGGATTGTTAGCCGGTTCAAAAGGAGTGATTGTCGGTTAGTCTATCTGGATCTTCAAGGATAGAAACGTAAATGTGATCGAGTTAAAACAGCACCGACAAGTATTTACTGGGCCTCATTAATTTATTGCTTTCCTGCCTATTAACGAACCAACCGACGACTTTCCTCACGAAGTCGGATAGGATGAAGTTGCAAGTAATATGAAGTCAGGGCGGCATGCATGTTCGGTTTAGCGACAAAGCGATATAAATTTGATTTAAAAAAAAAGTAATATGAATGTATTCTACATACTACAAGTAGGACCTATTCGATGTATTCTACACTACGCAATCTGTGTCCAAAACTAAAACGATCGACCCAGCACGGCTCCCGTCAACCTTCGAAACTCTACCGCGAAATGCTGCTGTCTGTTGTAGTGCTCATAGCCCGATCGCGTCAATCGAGCTTGATCGACCGAGTTGAGTAACTTCAGACTTTATAATTTTAGTCTCGGTAAAACTCAAAAACAGCTTCGCGCACTTGAATATTTTTTTGTGCAATTTGGTATTAGATCTTATAAATCCTAATTAATCTTCTACCTATATATGTATATAAAAGGAGAAGCTGACTGACTGACTGACAACGCAGGGCCTAAACTATAAGGGTTAGAAACATGAAATTTTGCACAGGGGTTCCTTTTATAACGTAGGGGAGCACTAAGAAAGGATTTTTGAAAATTCACCCCCTAAGGGGGTAAAACGGGAGTGCAAAGTTAGTATGAAACTTTGCCGTTTTTGTAGTTAGTGAATGTCTTATTCCACGCGAGCGAAGCTGCGGGCGTCCACTAGACTTCAATAAATTGAGATAAACAATACTATGTCTTCTGACTAAATCTTTTATCTACTGTTTAATTTCATTTGATTTAATTTGATGGAATTTCATTTCATATAATTCTATACCAATTGAAAGGTCTGAAAATGGGCACGTGAAATTTTTATCAACAGTCAACCACTAATATGCTATTTACATAATATATAGGTACTCACGTCATGCTATGCCCTAAAATTTTTTTTGGCTGCTCAATGCCTTAGATTAATGAGGAGAGTGGAGTGATGACTGGTACCTAGGAACTACAAAATTATTTATTATTAGCTTTTTGGTACAATATCTTCATAATTATAATCTTTTTTTCCAATAAAACAGTTTTAACTTAAATTTAGTTTATTAGAGGTGTACCAAAAAAAATTTACTTATGAAAATCAACATAATACATATTACATGGGTTTACTCAAGTACATAAATATATCCCTGTCCATGCAGTTACCCAATTTTCGCACCATTCTCGCGTCGATATCGACAAATAATGACAAAAAAATATGGTGGTTCTCTATTAACATCACACACCACAGGTACACAGAAATAATGGAACTTGATTAATAAACTTGAAGATTTTTTACATGTTTTTAAAATAAAGCAGCATATAAATTTTTTTCATTATTGAAGATATCTTTGTTTATGATAAACATATACCTTGACCCAGTGGTGGGCAAACTTTTTTAACGGCGGGCCACATAGGTTAATAAATTCTAGAGGCGGGCCAGAATTATAGAAAAATGCATTTTGTGTTAAAGCTTTTAATATAATACTGTAAAAAATTACAGCAAATAATTACGCAACACATGAACTACGCGGCTAGTTTAGCTTCACCTATATGTTATGCATCTATTATTCTACTAAGTAGAATCTACTTTTTGTTCTCGACCGTCAAAATGTAATTATAACGGGCCATATACTATCCATGTCGACGGACCCTCGGCGGGCCGGATTAAATACTTTCGCGGGCCGGAGTTGGCCCGCGGGCCGTAGTTTGCCCATCACTGCCTTGACCTGTCTTGATATTTTTTTCTTTACGAACTGATCTTACACCTCTCACATTTTTGTATCAGTAAAATGGAATACTTGAGTGAAATGGAATACTTCACTAGCTCTTAAGTCTACAAATAAATACAAAACAAACGTACAAAATGAGACACATCATTCTTATTAAGTCTTTTCCAATATCACTTCTAAGCAAAGGCTATCACCGACAATAGTGACCACCCTGCATCTTTAAGTTCTATAACTGGGGTTTCACATCTTTGTTCAGTATCTGTGCTGGGTTCTGCATGTCCAGCTGGCATTGTGCAATGTCACTAAGGGCACCTTGTATTTTCTCAAGCAATATTTCTCCTTGTCTTACCACCTAAAACAAAAATTCATTAAAATATATTGAACAAATCAATTAAAAGTACCACATACTGAATATTAAAAAAACATTAAATATGTTGTATTAATTATGCATAAAAATAAAAACATACCTCTTCTAGTTGCTCAGCGGCTTCCTTATTTTCTGCTTCCAAACGTCTCAAACTCTGTACTTGAAGTTCTGTAGAGCTTTCTTCACTCGGCAACGATTCTATAAGGGTATCAATATCCTTTGCACACCTAGATATGAGGGTTGCAAAGAGCATAGCATAGTCTTCTTGGTTTTGTTGCTGCTGAGGTGTCTGGGAACCACTCCTGTCGAAACCAGGGAACTTGCTCGGTGTCGAAAACTGTTGAAGTATACCAATACTGTTGCAAAAGTATTCCGCTTGCTGTAAGAGATGGATTTTCGGTTATAAGTTTAATATTCAATAAGAACCTTATTGCAATCACCTAGTTTTCAGACCTGGTTAATAGTATCCTGCAGTTGAGTCAGACGATCTGCCATGATGCAAATTATGATATTGCTAAAAATATTATTTTACATTAGATTACAGCACAAATATGTATGTAATTTGATAGGATAAAAATAAAGAACAGAAAACGAAAACCAATAGCCAAGCCAAGCAGTGGTCACACTCACACACACAGACAGGTCACACTCGTACGTCAAATATGTCAAATGTCAAATCATAATGCAAAGGCGTTTGTGGTCTGCCCACAGAAAAACCGACAAATATGTACCGAAATCGGTAGGTTATAAAAATCTGAATATTTATTGTGAAAACCAAAAACTTTGTCTATTTGAAAACCAAAAACCATAAATCGTGAAATGTGCTTTGTGTGATGAGAATATTAGCTTACATGCTTCACTAAGAAAACATTCTATAATATTTAAATAATTTTTAGAAATTGTACGTTTTTAATTACAGAGATCCTGAGTAGTTAGTTGACCAACTAGCAGACATGAATGAATAAATGGATATTTCCAAATTTTGGTTGGAGCGCTTAGAAGGTTACCAGTCTATTTGGTGATGCCGTAAAGATCTTTAAGACAATACAGCAAAAGTCCATTCTAAATATAGTAATCCAACCAAAGACATCAAGTCCATAAACAAGCGGTAAAAACCGGTAGTATCTCAATATTAAACAGTTGATGTCACTATATAGAAACACTAGCTGACCCACCAAACGTTGTTTTGCCATTAGATAATTTTTAGTGAATATTTTCGGAGAACTTAATGTACCACTACCACTACCCTTACCACTACCACTACCATTACCACTATCACCAATACTACTACTACTACTACTTGAAAATTTAGGGTTTTATGTATTTTTTTATTCCAAATCTAGCTAGCTAGCTGACCCGGCAGACGTTGTTTTGCCAATCATAATTGAAGGAAATTATTAAAAATAAAAATCGCGATGGAAAAATAGGGGTTGATCGTAGAGGGTTGAAAATTCAGGGTTGTATGTATTTTCTAATGCTGTATCATAAAAAAAAATTACTTATCTAAAAATTAAAAAAAAAAAATTTTGGGGTGGACTACCCTTAAAATTTAGGGGGATGAAAAATAGACAGCAGCCTATTCGCAGACCTACCCAATATGCATATAAAATTTCATGAGAATAGGTCAAGCCGTTTCGGAGGAGTACGGTAACCCTAAAACTGTGACACGAGAATTTTATAATAATAGATTAGGTAAATTATAACAAAACTAAACAAAAAATAATGGTTGTCTGTAAAGTCGGTTTACGGACGATAATTTTACGTGATAACGTCATAAGAAAAAAAACTCGATAATATAAAATAAACCTAATTATTGAGGTACCAAATGCTATAAACATAAGATTAAAGACTGGAACAACCTACTGTGTCTTGTTGGAATCCCACTGCAAATTTCAGCCGCCGTGAACAAAGTAGGCCGCGCAAAAATATCGCTAGCGCCATCTATGTCTTAATATCTTGTTTGTTACTACTGAACTGATTCACTGGTTGCTCACTAGATGGCGCTGCAAAATTGTATTCTTAAAAGTTGAGACATTGCAGAATACGTAAATGTGAATGTTTTGAGACTAAAATTAAATGAATACGCTTGGCATTGCAGGCGTTGGCGTTCATCCATCTTAATTTGTTTAAAATCTAACTTACTTTAACAATACAATATTACCTGCACAGAAATATCCGATGGAGTTTAAGGGTACTTAAATGTTGAAGAAAAACATCCTAATTTAAATAACATTTTTATTGTTCATTCAAGCACTAGAAATAGGTAAAAGCGTTTGTATCCGCTATTCGCGAATATTTGTAAAACAAATTAATCTGCCATTTTATTTTTCCGAAATATTACCATCCTATCGCCCAAAAAGGACAGTGTGAGTAACATATTTTCATATGCGTACAACTTGAATTTGGTGAGTAGGAACAGCCCTGGAGAAAATAGATAATATACTACGTACATGCAAGTAAAAGCAATAAGTTATAGTACCTACTGGGAATACTAATATCCCACACACAGTTGATTTAATTGGAACAAGAAAATTGTGGTCCCATCATTAGAATTGCATAATACGTAGGTATATATTAATGCAAAAAAATAATTTAAGGAACATACAGATTTATAAGTATAGTACTACATACGAATCCAGAATTTAAAATACATACATATTGATAGCAAAAAACAAATGTTGCCAACTTATTAGAAGTTGCGCAAGCAAGGATATTGAATACATAATATATTTCGGATATAGGTAGACTCCTGCAAACAATAACAATGATAACATGTCATTGTTTCTTTTAAGGAAGGAATTTGTTAAGAATTAGTTTTATAAATTGTTAAAATTTCTATGCCTGGATTTGGTTACTTTTAATTCCTATGAATGAATTGGTTTTGGGCCTCTACAGTGTTGTTACAGCCTCACAAAAGTTTCATTACATTATTGTACGTTATTTTAATTTTATTATAACTGCCAACCTACATAACATTTCGGTGTATTTACACTACCTGGCAGAAAATACCTATAGGCATTAAGTCCGCACATCTTTGACGTTACGGTGTAACAAAAAGAAAAGAAAAAAACTGATGTACCCTCAAAATATAAATGTATCTACGAAGTTCAAAGCATACGATTTTTATCTAGCAATAATTTAGCTTAGTAAAAACATGTCACATAATTTTGCCTATTATAATAGGTAAATAATTTAAATAAGAAAATAATGAATAGGCTTTATGAAGCTAAAACTTAATCATAGGATAGAATTAGAGAAGAACAGAGTAACAAGAGTTAAAGCCAACAAGGAACATGATATGCTACAAATACAGATAGATCTAGGACTGCACACAACATAGAGAATATTTTATAACTGGAACAGTGATATGAGTATTGAGCTAAGTAAAATTACTCAATCCATACAGCTCAAGCCAATATTCAAATTTTCATACTGTTTAATTATCGTACCAAATTTTCATACTGTTTAAACAGTATGAAAATTTGGTATGATTTAAAGTTGGCATTTCGATAATTTGTGAAACATACAGTTGAACCCGCCAACAAAAATCTCAACAAAAATTTCGTTATAACAAGTACATTCTAGTTTAATAATAATTATTTTACTCTTTAATCTCTAACTTTACAGAGAAATCAAGGGCCAAATTTATGTATAGAAATATCATTAAACAGGAGACATTTTCTTGTATATGACAGTCAGATACAGAAGGTTTAGAATAGACTATCTAGGATAAGGCTACAGTCTACACCTCCCAAATATTGATTTCAATTAATCAAGTTGAAAAAAATGTTGCAATAAACACTAACTTAAAATGCTGAAAAGGTGTACATGCTTATCTATGGACCAACTACATCTACGAGAACTAATAAACTACCAGTTAGATTAAAAAATAAAATTCTTTTTGAATTCTATAACCCAGTACTTAAAATAGATTTTAGGGTAAAGTATATAATTATTCTCAAAAAACCTAAATCCACATGGACAATGTTGTGGTTGCCAGCTAGTTCTTTATAAATTAAAATTTACAATTAAAAGATATTCTTTGCAAAATTAGATAGTTGGTAGAGCCTATAGAGACCCAAACAGGTTTTAATAAGGTAGGTAAGGTGCTTTTAAAGAAATTGTGGTCTGGTTGGAAAGGAGTGATTTTCGTTTACATGTCTTTAGAGGCGACATCTTAATCTTCAAGGGTAGTAGTAACACACCTCAAGTAACACATCTGTGACTGACTTGGAACAAGACTTGCTAACAATTACTAAATGGACTATTACCAACACCTACTAAGAGGACTATCACAAACAGTCCTCAGTCCTCATACCCACTTAGAAACTAACGTTCTAATGAACTCTTAGCTAACTGGACTAACCATCTGAATCCCTATTTGAGTCTTGTTCAAAGTCAGTCACAGTTGTCATGGGCGGCAGTAGATAGGTGGATGCAAGCTTGTTTGCCATCTTATATCCATAAAAAAATATAATCATACACTTCCTGTACCCTTATATCATTACACTAAGGCCCTTATTGTGTGCAGACCTTATGACAGATAGAAATAAGGTATAATAATTAGAATACAATACACAACACATTGTCAAATGGACTTAATTAACAGTCTTGTAGGGTGAAAAACTTTATACTATTAAATTACAATAATAATGATTGTGACATTGAACTTATAATTAGTGCAATCTACTAAAAATTACATGTGGTGTAGTCAAACTTAACTTAATAAAATTATTATTATTCTTTGGTATCACATATGAGATCATTATAGTGATATCACTCAACAAGGACTAGTAACAAATTGTAACTTATAAAGCTATCTCCCTTATTGTGCCAATAACCCCAGCTTACCCCTTAGTTGGGACTCTGCTGGCAAAGCCAGTGCCCACTTCCTCAGGCCAACAAGCATAACAGAGCTTAACACTAGAATGGCTCCACACACAGAAAACTTATTAGGAATTTCATTGAAAAACATTACTTGCCATAAAAAAGCAAATACAATGTCAGCTGAGCGTGCTATTGCAACGGGACCAGCCTGTTCCATTTGTAGGGACATTGTCAGCAAGATCTGCCCCAAATAACTGAAGAGGGCAAGGCACACCACAAGAAACCTATCTGTCCCACAATTGGGCATACACAAAATACCAAAAACCAAACAGTAAAAGAAGGTTTGTAAAATGGCAATAGCACCAAAATTAGTCATAATTACGGAAAAATGTAGACCCTTCAAAACTCTCAGCAGGACGTAGGCATTTGCACCAAATATAGTGGACACAAAAGCTGCAACAGCACCTCTTAAACTATTGTAATTTGCATTTGTTTCTACTTGAGTTTCTCCAAAGATAAATGGAGGGTGCGTTATCAATATAACACCAACTAGTGTCAAAATTATAGATATGGTATTCCAGATACCACAAGGCTCTTTTAAAAACACTCTAGCAAACAATGCAACAAATACAGGCACTGAGAATACAATCACTGATGCATCTGCTAGAGGCATGTTCCTGAATGCATAGAAACTCAACATCAGACCCACCGTGCCTACGATCGACCGCAGCGCAAGGAGCAACCTCTTACCTTGAGGGAATATTGGCTGTTCAGTGTATATAACTACAGGCAAGGTAGGCAGTAGTACTCCAATGAATCGAAACATGGCCAGCTGCATCGGGTCTACATTCACCAAGCTCTTTACAATAACAGAGCATAATGAAAAGAAAAGCGACGACAGAGTCGCCAATATTAGACCTAGATAAGGGCATCTTTTTATCAATGGCCTCTTGTTTTCCAATAAGTTCGGCACCGTCTCATCACCGCTGCAGGATAGATCTACCAGGTGCTGTAGTTCCAAATGCTCTGGCATAGCTCCTTGCCTGAATCAAAAGCACAATTTTATTTATTATACAAAAGAACAACAAAGAATAGTCTGCGTTATTGGTGTAAGTTATTAGTTACGTACAACTACTAATATATTGCAGTCGAAGACAATTTTGACTTTTTATTAGTCACGATATTCCATTATTTATAAATTAAAGAATTTTCTTCATAATATTTCGTTTTAGTTAGAAAAACCTTATGAAAAAATTGAATTTTTAACTCGCCATCACAAATCAATGAGTTGACATTACTTACAGTATGACAGTACTGACTGATTGACACCACAAACTAGCTAGAGATATGATTGACACATAAAAGTTGAAAACTGGCAAGAGTATCGGTCATAGAGTATGACTGTGTTCTAAAAAAAATCATGGTTATTTGTAAAGTCAGTTTGTGCCCCACACAAAGCCCTGCTTGCAGGGCCCTGCTCGCAGGGCCCCTGCCAATCGTGTCGGGTGTCGTGTGTGTGCAAGCAGGGCCGCCGCGGGGCGGCAGGGTCATCCTGCCAGCCCGACGCACGATCTCCCCACTCCAACCCTGCAAGCAGGGCAATGTGTGGTACGGTCGGGCCGACTTCACAGATTTATAAGTATAGTATTTAATAATATGGTGTATATCTAATCTGTGGTTTCTAATTTTTAAACAATAAATGTTTGGTTTTCTTCGTACGCCGTCTTAATTTGTTTTCATTTTGTTGTACTATGTATTGTTTGTGCAATAATTTTAAAGGATTTTTATAATAAAGTTACAGTATCTCTCATCAATATATTCTTTTTCTCAATTAAGGACGAAAATTTTACGTGATAACGTTTAAGAAATATTATTAGAAATTGTAGTATTGATTCACAATACACAACATGATGGCACTGTGCCTCGTTCATCGATTTTTAATGACGTTGTCACATCAAATCAAAAAGTTATACACATAATTAGAAGTTATAGGCTATAAATTCAATGGACGTTACATTGGCCTTTGTAGTCAATCCCAGAGACATGAGACTGGGATTATATCCATCCCCGTGCCTCATCAGCCTGTCATAATGTCATAAATTCATAATCAAGCGATTATGAATGATGGAGTTGCGATCGTATGAAAAATTCTTATTGTGAAAAGTACAAAAAGAATTCTTGGTAGCGAATTTGTCTTAAATGAAAACTTTAGAGTTTAGATTAAGACCATTGGAATTTGCTGTAATTATGAAAAATAATTATACTGAAAAAAAAAATTTTTTTAAAAAGCTTTTATAACTTGACCTTGAAACCTAATCGTGGTCAAAGTTCATTACAAGACTTTACCACAAGTGCAAACACGACTATGATACGATATTCCATCATGAAGTTCCAGTTAATATCTTCCGACTCCATCATCAGATCAGTTCGACAGTACCTACCATATTATTGCATTGTCATCGGAACCTAATATGTGTGCCAAATTTCAGCTCGATAGCTTCAGTGGAAGTGGGTTAAATATTGATTGCAAGATTCCAGGACATACATACATGAATACATACGAGTGAAGTTAAATAAAAAGCTTTTAAAAAATATCGAATAATTCTCTAAATATTTGTATTTATAATAATCATCTAAATATTTTTATGTGTGTATTCATTCGATCAATTTACGATTACATTATAATATCTTCTGCTATCGATTAAATCTGGTCGAATTGAGTGTTAAAGGACTAGGTATTTATAATTTGCGCAGTAGGTAAACACCCGCAGCATCGCTCATGTGTTCTATACATTGCGGCAGTTTTGTTTACTTCATTCATTAACATAAATTACAAGTTATATAACTATCTAATGCAGAATTTTACTAAATACCATAATTAAAACTAATACTTACTTTTAAAAGTTATACCTTATATAATATGTCATTTAAGTTTAGAAGTATTGGAATACCTACCCGTTATTTCCCGGGCATTCATTGTATGCCTAAATATTATCCTGAATAAAAAAATCTCAATGGGTCTTCACAATTTTCCTGTACAATCAGAAAATAAGTTCGCTTTATTCAGAACTTTCATCCCCTTTTTAAACTGTTTTTAGGTTGAAAATAAAACCAACAAACTTCATCTAAACAAAAAAAATTCTTTACTCAGCTTTTCATAAACCAGAACAATACATAATACATTTATTTACATCATCATATTTCATACGAAAAGGGAAAACGCACTCAAATCAACACATGGCCGTGGCAAAAACCAGCAGCCGCTGATTTTCAATGCAATCCACTGTAATGGTCGCCTCTCGAAAACTGTAATCGGCACCTACACAAAACTAATTTCATTTGACTCCAAAAATAGCTACAACCCAGAAACGTCCTACTGTTGGGCACGGTTCTCCCCCACAGATACATCTGCGGAAGGTCTAGAGCACCGCGCTGCTAAAATGCGGATTGGTGGAGGGAATACCATACTTCTATACTAATACATATTTTAAAGAGGAAACATTTGTTTGTAATGTTTTCACACAAAACCCACTGGACCGATTTCAAAAATTCTGTCACCATTAAAAAGCTGCATCCTCACTGAGTGACATAGGCTATATAATATTACTAGGTGTAAACAAAACTATTGGTATGTCTTATTCCACGCGAGCGAAGCTGCGGACGTCCACTAGTATCCGATAAGCCTACACAGCTGAGAACGCCGGAGCGTACTAGACCTACACCATGCTGCTCCAGTACCTATCGATTGTCGGAGACCCCTTTGCCAATTAGCAGTCAACCCGATTGTCGCAAGTTTTTAGGCCATCCTGTACTGGTTTTAGGCGTTCTGCCGGCTGAGACCTCAAACCGTGTGACCACTGACCACAAGCGCTTTGAAATACCTAGCTATATTGCTTTAGTTAGAAAAAAATATTGAAAGTATCCTTTTACAGTAGCAATTGTAGAACCTTTGGTACTACAATTGCTACTGTAAATATAATTAGTTTGTTAGCCGTGAAAGACACTGTGTCAAACTCTTATCTATAGCATTGCGATTGTGTAAGATTGTTGCATATCAATATTGACATCTCTTTTTCACTCGTGTAACATGTAATAGGAATAAAGAGATAAATAAGATCGAAAACTGTGATTGTGATGAATATACTTTATTACATAATGTAATATATTATTTATTTTATTATTAAAACTAACTAGGGTTCAGTTTACTTATTTTAAAAATAAAAACACGAATTATAAAAATATCAATTAAATTTGGTCGACAGTGGCCTCGTTTCAAAGTTTACGATAAAACACGGCTATCTCTTTCACACTTGCTCTATTTTCACTTGGTTGTCTCATCATGGCTTCGCTCGGCTCCGTTCGCTCTCCCCACCGTTCGCCCTAGCGCAGTAACCTTGCCTCATTTAACTATAGCTCTCTCTATGTCTGTCTTCCTTTAGTACGTACATTTTGGATACTCAATACTCGTGCGAGGAATTGAAATAGTATTTGTTTACTATGAAGAGAGTTTAAATTTAAAGTGTGGTGCATGTGTATCAGTCAAGAATTGAACAATGTGTTTGATAAGCGTGTTGTAAGACTACTGATTAATTTCTGTTGAAGAAAAGGAATTGTACAACAAGGACGAAAAGAGCTCAGTAGGTGCACCTCAAAATGGCGACCAAAATTCAGAAATTTAATTTTGAGAAGATTTGTAGAGCTTGCTTACAAATTAAAAAAGACATGAGACCTTTGTTCGAACAGTTGACTGCGACGATGTTGATGGGAATATCAAAAGTGCAGGTAAGACGAGATGCCTCGACTGACATATTGTTAATTTTATGAAATGTATTGTTGTCTCTCTTTCACTTAAGAGACAACTCGTTTTGTGCACTGTCGCACATCGCGTCATCTTTGTTTAGGAGTCATCGGCGAAAGCACATAGCATTCATTTCGAAAATTTTGTTATGAATGGATAATAATCTGGCATTTGATTGAGAAATATATCGCCATCCTTCTCTATTATAAGAAATATTTTATCCTATTGAATGAGTGAATGAGACCTAAATTTGTGCGAACCCGACATTAACCTCTTCGGATCTTCCGTCCGCTAGTTTAGGCGAATTTATGCATCTATGTTAATATACGAGTACATATGAGATGAAACAATTTTTTTTATAATAAATTACCTTTAAATGGCTATCTGCTGTCTTATTTTAATAAGAGGTGTGCTTCCGGTACATCCAATAGTATACATTACTAGTGGACGCCCGCAGCTTCGCTCGCGTGGAACATTCACTAACTTCAAAAACGGCAAAGTTTCATACTAACTTTGCACCCCCGTTTTACCCCCTTAGGGGGTGAATTTTCAAAAATCCTTTCTTAGTGCTCCCCTACGTTATAAAAGGAACCCCTGTGCGAAATTTCAAGTTTCTAGCCCTTATAGTTTAGGCCCTGCGTTGATATGTCAGTCAGTCAGTCAGTCAGTCAGTCAGTCACCTTCTCCTTTTATATACAGGGTTATTGGTAATTCGACGTATTCCCGTTAGGAGGTGATAGGGGTGACTATTTGTGATAATTTTAACCCCTATAAGCATTATGCAAAAGTGAACCGTTTTCGAGTTATCAAGCTTTTCAGCTTTTTTCAAAATAGGTCAGAAATGCAACATCAAAAATTTATTTAAAAAAAAGTATCAATTAAAATCTATTTTTTTCTTCTGATTTATAAAAACGATTAAACAATGGTTATTTATCAATATTAAAACTACAATTATTGGTCCAACTTTAAAAATGCGAGACGATTAACGATATTACTTCAATATTTTTTGAGATTTTTGCCACTAAAATACCTTAAAAACAAAAAAAACTTATATGAAACTTGCCTTGCAGATTATTTTAAAAACATGACCGTTTTCTTAGCTTTCCAACAAGGCATAACAACTATGAACTTATTTAAAAAAAAACTGAGAAAAACCGATCACAAAGGAAGCAGGCGGAAATTTGTATTCGAACTAAACTTAAGGTCGTTCTTTAAAATTTCAAAAAAAGTAATTAAAAACAATGCCCAATGTAAATAAAACAAAAAATATAAATATAAAATTAAATTTAGAACCAGTAAAAGTTTAGTAATAATAACAATTAATAATAAGTAACAATTAAGACATTTTGTAATTTAGCCTAATTAAAGTTCTTGCTCGAAGGGACTTTATTGCGTACGCAGTCTCACTCTTTTTCTGAGGTGTAACTTAACTACCGAAGAGTTCAAATTATTCCGAATCACATTTGCAGGACATCCGTCTTGCTAGTATATCATGTTTTGCCTTATAGCCATAGGCACGTCTTCGAGCATTTCATTTGTTAAAAAAATTCGTAAGCGAGCAAAATTGGTTCATCGATAAATTCTTGCACATATTGCACATAATGCAGAATAATTTGACTACTTCGGTAGTTAAGTTACACCTCAGAAAAATAATGAGACTTTGCGTACGCAATAGGGGAAGTCCCTTCGAGCAAGAACTTTAATTAGGCTAAATTACAAAATGTCTTAATTGTTACTTATTATTAATTGTTATTATTACAAAGCTTTTACTGGTTCTAAATTTAATTTTATATTTATATTTTTTGTTTTATTTAAATTGGGCATTGTTTTTAATTACTTTTTTTGAAATTTTAAAGAACGACCTTAAGTTTAGTTCGAATACAAATTTCCGCCTGCTTCCTTTGTGATCGGTTTTTCTCAGTTTTTTTTAAATAAGTTCATAGTTGTTATGCCTTGTTGGAAAGCTAAGAAAACGGTTATGTTTTTAAAATAATCTGCAAGCCAAGTTTGATATAAGTTTTTTTTGTTTTTAAGGCATTTTAGTGGTCAAAAATCTCAATAAATATAGAAGTAATATCGTTAATCGTCTCGCATTTCTAAAGTTGGACAGATAATTGTAGTTTTAATGTTGATAAATAACCATTGTTTAATCGTTTTTATAAATCAGAAGAAAAAAATAGATTTTAATTGATACTTTTTTTTAAATAAATTTTTGATGTTGCATTTCTGACCCATTTTGAAAAAAGCTGAAAAGCTTGATAACTCGAAAATGGTTCACTTTTGCATAATGCATATGGGGGTTAAAATTATCACAAATAGTCACCCCTATCACCTCCTAACGGGAATACATCGAATTACCAATAACCCTGTATATAGATTATGGACTATGAACACTTACTGCATATAAGCGGTGGGTCCGGCTTCAAATCCAGGCAGCAAACACATACCTTCGAGAACATTATGGAGATTTCTCAGTCGTGCAGGTTTCCTCACAACGATTCCTGCACTGTTACAGCAGGTGACATTAAATTTCTTAAATCGCACTTGAATTCATGGTTGCGTAGCTTTTTGATTTGATCCTACACCCCCTTGAATGAGAGGCGAGTTTGATAGCCACTGGGCTCTCACCGCTGTTACCACCAAAGTCATAAATAGCAACAAAATGATATTTCACGTAGGTAGTTAATTTTCAGGTGTCAGTGGGCGATGGGCTGCCCAGCCAGCTATGTCTGCAGTGCGTGCACCAGATATCGCGCAGCCACGCCTTCAAGGAGCAAGTGGAACGTAATGACGCCACATTGCGGGAACAAGCCAAGCTGATGGCAGAGGAGGTGCTCAAAGCCAACGTTGTGGTAAGAACTTATGTGGTAGAATATGTAAACAGTTCGACGTGACCACAACATTTAATTTTGCCACACTGTTGCACAGGGGCCCCCTCCCGTAATCGGAGGAGTGTAGCAATTAGTCCAGTAGGTACACTGGCAAGGTACGGATTGGGCAGACTCCACATACCATCAAACATTAAAGACATTCAGGCATGTAGGTTTCCTCACGATGTTCACCGTTACACCTAGGGACATTTAATTTCTTAAAACGCATAACTTAAGAAAATCATTGGTAAATGATGGAAAACAAAACTCTGGAATTAGAAACCGGAGTTGGATGTCGAGTTTCGGACAGTAAACATCCATCGCAGTGTGGTGACAGTACCACCATTATAACCCAATAATGCCGACTGTAATGCCATGCATTTACGCTGTTTGAACTGGAATTAAGGTCACCTACAGCAGGAATATATACTTAGGTAGGTACGTGTGGAAGTCAAACTTTCTATTAAAGATGCGTTTCGACTTCGAGTCGAAAGTCGACAGACCAAATTCGAGTATATATTTCATGTTGACATTTTCAACGCCTAATTTTAGTGCAGTTAGCATTCAGTGTTTCATGGTGGTGGCATTTCCATCTTTATATAACCGCACGAAAAGGTAACAATTTAAGAAATTCGAATACAGTGATTGGATACGTAGCATCAAATTAGAATATTTCCAATTTACGACTATGAAGGAGAATAATCCGGCGCGAAGGACCAAAATTGAGGTACCAACAGATTTTCGTTCAAAGAAAAGATTTTTCTAATGCTCTAATGACGTAACAATAGTGGGCATAATATTGTTACGTCATTCGAATCATGTCTCCACTCATAGCGTGGATATCATATCATTATTATACAATTTCATTGCATGTGTAAGTGAACCGTATACCTTTTACAGGAATCCTCCAAATCCCTTCTGAATTGCGAGAATCCCCAGTTCATCCAGTTCATAGAGGAGCCCAATCTCACCACCAGCACGAGCGCCAGCCACCTACTAGAGAATTTCTTTTCCGATGACCATCAAGAAACTGAACAGCCTGCCATACAGGATACTAAGATTGAAGTATGTAGATTACATTTTATAGTACCTAGCCTAGCCTTCATTTCTCTAAATGCTGCTACACTTAACACTAAAGTCGCCAATTTTGTGAACACAAAAGTTAAAAGAACTACATTATCCAAGCATATTATATAATATCATATTTAATTAAATTTCTAATATTAATTAAATATTGGTCAAAGTTTCAAGTTCAATGTTTGTAAAAATGTTACCCTCAAGGGTGTAAAATAAACATAGGGGATAACACATTTACGGATTCATTACAAATTTGTGGAGCTAAAGTTAACGCGATAAGAAGAAGAATCTTTTATTATGTCTAATTCCACGCGAGCGAAGCTGCGGGCGTCCGCTAGTTATTAAATAAGGATTAAAACAATACTTTTCAGGTGGAGATACCACCGAAACCTGCCGACGCCAAAGACGACGCCCTCAATTCGGACGAGGAGAACTACCTGCAGATGGTGGTGTTCCAGGCGACGTCGTCGGTGGCGCCGGGCCGGCACATGTGCAACCTTTGCCACAAGGAGTTCAAGCACGGCCGCTGGCTGAAGCTCCACATGCGCTCGCACTCCAACTGGATTAAGGCTAATTGCAAGAAGCCCCCCATGTGCCCGATTTGCGAGAGGACTTTCAAGGTGAATTTAAAACTCAATTTTACTTCGCCCTTAGGTTTGTAGACGTTCAACAAATGAAAAAAAAAAATCTTTTGTCAGTATGTATTTGTAATCTAAATAAAGTATAACAAGGAGAAAAAATAAGTATATCCCTTGTAAATTCCGATTTTTCAGACTTGAAGAACACATAGATTTTATCCTATTCCGTTGACCTGGAGCGAACGGAAGAAATGGTGTAGGATTCTTAATTGGTTTAGGAGAGGCCTACGCCAATAGGCGACTACTACATACTACATGTAATAGTTATTAATAGTTTAAATTTTTGGGACACTTATCTTATTTTAAATTAATATAGTAGGTATATATTGTAATAGTAGTAATAATTTTATAAGTCGTACAAGTATGTACAAGTTGTAGTAGAAATAAAGGCTATTTTTATTTTATTTTATAGTATATTTTTATCGTAATATTTAAAACAAATACAAATTTAACAGGATTACTGTCCACATATTCTTAAGTGGTCATTAAATGCTAAAACTAATTTCTGCTAATATAACTACCTATATTTATTTTTGAATTAGTATTTCAATAAAAAGTAATGTCAAGGTTGTTTACCTACCCAATAAGACCACTCAAGAAAAAACGGAGTAGTACATACGTCGGTGCGTACATAAATGTTAATTATGCTTGCCGCAGGGTCCAGGTATGCTCAAGATGCACATGCGCACGCACGAGCAGCGTCCGCCCAAGCAGCCCACGTGCTCCGTCTGCCAGCGCACCTTCCAGACCAAGACCATGCTCTACCGCCACCGGCAGACGCACTTCGAGCAGAAGACGCACCAGTGCGTGTTCTGCGAGAAGCGCTTTTTCAGCGGGTACGCGCTGCGCTCACACATGGCGCGCCACCGCGGCGAGCGCCCGTACATATGCTCCATCTGCACCAAGAGCTTCTACAACCCCACCGACCTGAAGGTGAGATTCTGCCCCGCGATAGCACTCCGCACTTGCGCACTTCAACACCAGTGAATCTTAAAGCAACCAAGCAAGCGCTTCAAAGTTACAAAAATGCCAGCCTTTGAAGGACATGACAGCCTTTCGGGGCTTATAGATTCACTTATAGTTTCACCTTGGTGCTTTTTTTCCGTGTAGTTCGTATGATATAGACTGATTTGATTTCGAGAATAATTAAATGAAAGTACTTGACTCTTGTAAAATATATTTGCCGCTATAAGTAAAAATGTAATAATTTTAATGTAGAATTAATCGATTTCATAAAAAGACGGCGTTGAAAGCGTTCCACACGGCAACTTTTCAAACTTCTCATCCTCCTCTTCCTTTATCCTGAAAGCGTTTTCGAAAGCCTTTTTGCTCCTTTTCGACAAATATTCGGGGAACGTTATTCGAAATCGTATTATCAGGTTTCCCTTCGCTTTCTTTGGACATGCTAGCACAGGGAGGCCTTCGCCTTCGATAACCTTTTCATACGTAGGGCTCACGACTTCATCTATTTTGACCCTCAAAGTCCGTTCGTCAAGAGTGGTCAGTGTGAACATAGTGCCGCATAGCGCTTCCTCTAGAGATATATCACGGACTGTCAGAAGGTCGCTCGGTCCACACCTGACGTAAGTTTCGTGAGGTCGGTCTTCCGTTACGAAGACTACATCTGCAGGGATTCTTGTCGGACCTTGGTCCCCTTCTTCCTTAAATGTAACCTCCGTATTTGGGTACGTGCCCGGCTTGATGGGTATAGAAAGCACTTTCTCCCTAAGCTTCAGCTCGGAACACGTCTCGTCTGTGAACACAAGGCGCTGGATTTTCATCTTCTTCAAGCAACCCCTATAAACCTCTTCCAGAGACAACGCTAGAGGTCGGACTATTGTCGCGTCTTTTTCCTTGTACCCCTTGCCGAGAGGCGACTCGAACATTGGATGGGGATTCTCGTAGTAGTCTAGCAGATCGGCGTAGGGGTTAGTGGTGCCAAAGAATTCGTGGTAGGTCCTGAGCGGTTCTCCGTGGTAGGCGTACGGTTGGATGTATTCGTCGGGTCCGGGCACGCCTCGCTTGAGGCCCTCCTCGCCATACTGATCGTACACAGCCCTGTGTTTGTGGTCCACGAGTACGTCATACGCCTCGCCGATGAGAGCGAAGATGCGTTTGATGTTTTCATCGTTATCGTGTCGCTCCGGATTGTACTTGAGCGCGAGACGTCGATATGCTTTCTTTACCTCGAGCTGGCTGCAGTTGCGTTTGATGCCCAATATGCCGTAATAGTCGAAGCCCATTTAAAGCTTGTAATTGTAAAACTATATTATGAATTGATTTGTTATTGTGATCCTTTGTTGAATATGACAGTTGAAATGTCTATTTGAATGACAACAATATTTCAAAAGGAACTTCACATACAATGAGAATATAACCACTACGTTCACATAAACTACTCAATATTTTAAAAGCGAAAATGTTTTTTACTAACGTTTATATCGCTACACTTCTACTATGTTTCTACAGCGACAACGGGACACGAATATTCGCGCGATAATCTGGCCCCAGCAATATAAATAGAGACTAATTAAAAAAAAACTTTCCTTGTTATTCCAGGTGCACTTCCGCCTGCACACGGGGGAGAAGCCCCTCAAGTGCTCCGAGTGCAACAAGACCTTCCGCCGCCACTCCACGCTGTGCCAGCACATGAAGAAACACCGCGGCATCCGCAACCACGTGTGCACCGTCTGCAATAAGGGCTTCTACGAGGTGTCCAAGCTCAATGCCCACATGCGAGTGCACACCGGTGGGTTAACTATGATTACACAGCGGGTATCGGTGTAGTTTTGACAAGCCATCCACCCAGCCTTTCATAGACTGACGCCTCCCGCGTCCCTTCAGGACTTAGGTAATCCTGTGCCCTTTAAATCCAGTTGTTTCACGCTGTCTTCTTCTGGTCAGTGGTCATCTTGGTTGGAGTGTGACGGTGACCGCTTACCATCAGGTGGCCTGTATGCCTGTCTATATTATAAAAAAAAATAGATCAGGCAGAGGATTATGAGATGCAGGCCTTTGTCACGCCATTGAATACAACTCTCAGACTTCATCAGACATGCAGGATTCCTAATAATATTTTCTCTGTTAGAGTAGTTTCGTTATTAGTAGGAGTCATTTAAAAAAAATCCTTATGACTTCTGTCGTCACGCCTGTGATTGGAATTCTCTAATAAATAAGATGCCGATGATTTTACTTCTGGCCTACATGAACCCTAGACAAATCAATGTATGAACATTGATAATGAAATGGATCGCCCCCAATCCGCTTATCGGAATCTTCCATTTGTCGCAGGCGAGCGACCATACGAATGTGGACAGTGCGAGCGCAGGTTCGCGCAGCAGTCGGCGCTTATCTACCACCGGCGCACGCACACCGGCGAGAAGCCGTACGCGTGCAAGCTGTGCTCGGCACGCTTCACCACCTCCTCCGCGCGGAACAACCACTTGCTCACGCACACCGGGCACAAGAGGTGAGTGCGAGTACGGGGCGCGAGCGTAGTTTAGCGAGCAGTCGGCGCTTATCTACCACCGGCGCACGCACACCGGCGAGAAGCCGTACGCGTGCAAGCTGTGCTCGGCACGCTTCACCACATCCTCCGCGCGGAACAACCACTTGCTCACGCACACCGGGCACAAGAGGTGAGTGCGAGTACGGGGCGCGAGCGTAGTTTAGCGAGCAGTCGGCGCTTATCTACCACCGGCGCACGCACACCGGCGAGAAGCCGTACGCGTGCAAGCTGTGCTCGGCACGCTTCACCACATCCTCCGCGCGGAACAACCACTTGCTCACGCACACCGGGCACAAGAGGTGAGTGCGAGTACGGGGCGCGAGCGTAGTTTAGCGAGCAGTCGGCGCTTATCTACCACCGGCGCACGCACACCGGCGAGAAGCCGTACGCGTGCAAGCTGTGCTCGGCACGCTTCACCACCTCCTCCGCGCGGAACAACCACTTGCTCACGCACACCGGGCACAAGAGGTGAGTGCGAGTACGGGGCGCGAGCGTAGTTTGGCGAGCAGTCGGTGCTCTGCTTACGTAAACCGTACCGGGCTAAACACATGAGATTAGTGGATTTTGTGAGTAGGGTTTTTGACGCGTTCAAACCGCAGGCATCGGTGTCTAGTAGAAACACTACGCTCACGGTATCTCTGTATTACTAGCTCCTGGATACAATTTAATACTAAGAAGAAACTGATTTCTAGTGCGGACATTGTACGCTCCGCACTTATACTCGTATGTACTACGCGCGTAGCCTATTTAAAAGAATGCGGATAGTGTGTACCAACATACATCTACGTTGGTATTTTAACAGTAGGATAGCTTCATCGCAGCAAGAACTTTTTACAATTGTCTTAAAAACTGTCACAAAAAAAGGGAGGTTTCCACGGAAATGCTATTAATTAGATTTAGGTAATCCTATATTTGAGTTAGGTTAGGCTTACTTACCGTACATCCATACTAATATACAATACAATACAATACAATATCATTTATTGCACCAGAAAAAGAATACAGGAGAACACAGTAAAGAAAAGAAGTTTTGCAAAAGGCTGTCTTATTGCTTTGAGCAATTTCTTCCAGACAGCCTGGCAAACAAGAGAGGATACAAGTATAAAATAAAACGGTAGGGTGCACAAACAAAGACAGATAAACAAATAACAATAATTACAAACATCAACATAATACTAAAGGAACAAAAATTTGACATATAAAATAAAGAGCAATATATATAGAACATGACATATATAACAACAACAGGGACCACTGAATACAAAGACTAAAATTACTACTAGACATGAGAAAAATTTAAAGTGACATATAATATAATTTTATTTGGCTTTTAAAGGAATGCAGGGACGGGGCACTTCTGATGGAAAGAGGCAAGGAATTCCAAAGTTTCATAGAAAGGACAGAGAAGGATTTCTGGTAGAAGGAAGTTGAGTGGACAGGACAACTAAGGGCAAGGCTGTTTTTGGACCGAAGGGGGCGATCATGAGAAGACCCCAGATATTCAAAACGCTCTTTCAAATAGGAGGGACTAGAGGGATTGAACAAGATACAGTAGAGAGCAGAAAGAATATGGGTATTCCTGCGAAGTCGGATTGGGAGCCACTTGAGTTTACGGCGAAATTCGGAGACATGGTCATATTTTCGAAGTCCAAATATGAACCTTATACAGAGATTTTGAAGTCTCTCAAGTTTATTTAGTTGCTCCTCAGTTAAGTCGGGGTAACATATGTCAGCATAATCAAGGATGGGGTGCATTAAAGATTGTGCCAGCGCAATTTTAGTGGCAATGGGTAGGAAGTTTCTCAACCGTCGTAAAGCTTGACATGTCCCATACATCTTACGGCATACAGAATTAATTTGCGGGGTCCAAGAAAGACTCGAATCTATTGTTATTCCTAAATTTTTAACCGTGTCACTATATGGGATTTTGGTGCCGTTAAAGATTACGGGATTCAATTGAGCTTTATTTAATTTTGATATCAATTTGGAACTTCCAATAACTATAGCTTGGCATTTAACAGGGTTAACAGTTAAGCCATAAAATCGACTCCAGTCATTAATACGATTGAGATCTTTGTTAATCATATCTATACCTTTAGGAAGATCCTCCAAGCTGGTTTGTGTGTATATTTGGAGATCATCTGCATATAAGTGAAAGAGAGAAGATATATAAGGAGTAATAGTGTTGATGAAAATTGAAAATAGAAGAGGAGATAGCACGCCACCTTGTGGGACACCAACCTTAGTATCAAGCCACGATGAAACTTTGTCTTGAAGCTTAATACGCTGCCGGCGATCACACAAGTAACTATGAAACCAAGCAATTGAGGTAGGAGATATGTTAAGGGAACGAAGTACGCCTATGAGTATATCATAATCTACAGTATTAAAAGCATTGCTGAAATCCAGCAATACTAGAATAGTAACTCTCCGATTATCCATGCCAGCGCGAATATCATCCGTTATTTTTAGCAATGCCGTAGTCGTACTATGAGCTGGCCTAAAACCGGATTGTAAGGGGTTTAGGATGTTATGGAAGGAGAAAAATGAGTATATTTGCTGGTGGACAAGTCGCTCAAGGATTTTGGAGAGAAAAGGAAGGATGGAAATAGGTCGGTACTCAGAGAAATACTTAGGATTAATTTTTTTGGGTACTGGGATGATCTGAGCGTCTTTCCATTGCGAAGGAAAGGCATTTGTAAAAATAGAAAAATTCAAAATATGGGTAATAATTGGCAATAAAAGATCTAGAAGAGGGATTATCATTTTACGGCTCACTTCGTCACTTCCAACAGCGTTTGACTTGATGGACAGTATAATTCTCCTAACATCACTATCCGCAAAATGCTTAAAAGAAAAAGCTGGAAAGTCAGGAGTGGGTAATAACGAAAGTTGATTGAGCGTAGCTAGCTTGGCATTATTATCTATGCAGGATGAAGAGGAGAAGTGTTGATTGAGTGAATTTAAATCTATGTTGCTTGGAATATTATTTGTGCTTGTTTTACCAACCCCTAAAGACTTTAAGAATTTCCACACTCGTTTTGGATCTTCATTTTCAACTGATTTGTGAATATGGCGACGCTGTAAATCCCTACATATCTTGTTGCAGTGATTCCGTTGCATTCTGTACTTTTCCCTGATTTTGCTATCGTCTGGGTTTGCCTTGAACTTGGATTTCGCCTTATTTTTCTTAGCTAATTTATTTTTTAATTCCTCTGTAAGCCAAGGAGCAGGTAGATGTCGTAAACGTGTAGGGCGAACAGGGGCATGAACATCATACAGCTGTATCAGTAAGGAATTAAAGAGAGCTACTTTATCGTCTACGTTATTGGAGTTAACTACAACATTCCAATCAATTTTTGTCGCATCATCTCGAAGTCTTTCCACGTCCATGCCAGCAAAATTGCGCTGCAGAAGTACCTTTGATTTGGCTTTAGGAGGTTTTATTTTATAAGAAAGAAAGATTAAGTCATGGTAAGAGAAGGCATCAGCAGCACATTGACCATGTTTTTCAACATGGTCAAGAGAGGAGACAATAGCCAGGTCAAGGAGAGAAGGGGTACAATTGGGAAAGAAATGAGTTTCAGAGAGTGGAAGAATGTTTAAGTTTGCCGCTTCTATTATCGATTTAAGCCGGCGAGAACGAGCATCATCTTTCAATAAGCATGTGTTAAAATCTCCCAACAATATTGTGTGAGTGTATAAGGGAGTAAGCTCTTCCAAAAGTGTATCTAATGTGGAAAAATAGTCTACTGTCAGAGACGGGCTATAGAATACACCAAGAAGTAATTTGGAGTGCGACAGAAGCACCTCAATAAATAAATATTCAGCTTCATTCCCGGTCTCAGAATAAGAAGAGCGGAAAATTGAGTACGGGATGTGAGAGCGTAGGTACACCGCAGTTCCCCCACCTCCCTTGATAGTCCTATCATTACGAATTAAATGGAATCCAGGAATAGAATACGAAGTAGAAGGAAGACATGGTTTCAACCACGACTCTGAAATCAGGATAGCGTGAAGGTTTTTACATTCAAAGCTTGCTAACATATCAGGATAATGAGCAGGAATACTTTGCGCATTAATATGTACTACATTGAAGTTTTTAGAAACATCGGAAAAATTGGAGTCAAGGGTTTCACTTAAGGAAGGTATGCTTACAAAACTGTCATCACTGCTCAATCCCTCGGATGAAGAAATTAAGGAGGTAGATATCGGACTGTTGTTATTGTCACTGTTATTAAACATTCGTCTTTGCTAATATATATACTACAATATAGTTTTTCCTAAAAACTAACAATTACTTTTATCTATCTGTTTCTTATAAAGTCCACCACACCAGCAATTATCATTAAGAGATTCAGAAGATACAAAAATAAAAATAAAAACAATCATTCACTACAATAACATATGCAGTTTTCAATCAAGACAACTTATTCTCATAGCATAGATTTGTAAAAAGAAAACAAAAACAAAACAAACAAAAAACCGGTAAAATAAATATATAAATGCACCCAAAGTATTGCTCTGCATTGTACAGGGTATTAACTGTGTATTATACACATCTACAGTGTATTAAACTGTGTGGTACAATATCACGTTACTCTGTAGTAATATCACGATATCGCGATATTATTGTGCAATGATATCGTGATGTTGTTGTACCTACCACACGGCACGACTTTTTACCGGACGTTTTGTACAGTATTTCATTACACGGCTTACTATTAAGCTACGTACTCTGTGGTTAACAAAAGTTTTAGTCTATGATTAATATTGTTTTGTTTGTTTTTTCTTTGTCTGTGATACTAATTACTGTAACAAAAAGAGGTTAATAAACAATTTTTGCAGAGTGTAATACATTGCACTAGTATTAGTAATGTTTACAATAAGATAATTAAGCCAAAGGAAAAAATAAAATAAAATTAATAATAACAACTTACTGATTTGCTAACTCCTATGGGAACACTGCAATTGATTACATACAAAAAATAATAATGACAATGAGAATTGTGAAGACAATTGGAACACACTACTTCCTACTTCCTAGCAGATCGCTTTGACCGCGGGTTAGCTATGATCTCGGGTGCCTGCTTTGCGGCGCCGGCGCAGACAGCAGGCTGCACAGTGGAAGTGGTGGCAGGCCCATTGGGGATGTCATTGAGCTCAGCCAAGGTCTCCACCTGATAGTGCTCATTCGCCGCCAGCACATGGATTACTCCGTCTCGGGTCCAGCAGTTAGTCACACCGAACCGCTGCCTGGCTTGCAAGAAGACGACGTGCCGATTTTTCGTCAGAAATTCCGACTGAGTGACACCACTGCCCTTAAGCTTGGTTTTGGCAAACCATACTTTGTCACGGATGGATGCCTCTCGAAACTTTACAATCAGCGGCCTCATTCTATTATCAGCAGGGCGCCCCAGCCGATGGGAGCGGCTTATAAACTCACCCGAAAACCCAGGCACTTCCATCTTATTGGTTATAAGCTTGGTGACGACGGCTACGGTATTTTCACCTTTCTCCTCTGGGACACCGTGCAGCATAATCATTTTACGCCTTCCTCTCATGTCCATCCGATCTAGTTGAAGCCATAATAGTTCCATCTGCTTCCGCATGGTCTCTAGCGCAGACATGATGAAGAGGCGAAATGCACAAAAATCAGCCTCCAGAGCAGATGACGTAGAGGACGAAGATGAAGCTGCACCTTGGGACAGTTGTTTCTGGAACTCTTCCATTTTCGATGCGAACAAATTCGACATGGCAGCTAGTGAATTCTGCATAGATTCCATTCTGCAGTTTTGAAGTGTAGTGTTTCAAATCTCTTGAAGATTTCTTGAAATGTTGTAGTGGAAATCAGTGCTGGGTGGTTATTTTATGTCACAGACTCATAGGATCGTTAAATATTATAGTTTAGTTAATTTTTATTAATTAAATTTTACAGAACAATATAAAAGCGTGTTTACTTTTTGGCACCTACCCACCCCAATATTATAAATGCGAAAGTGTGTTTGTTTGTTTGTCCGGCTTTCACGCCGCAACGAAGCTATTATATGGTATGGTTTTTGTGTGTGAAGATAGTGAGGAGGGTGGAGAGTGACGTAGGCTACTTTTTACCGCGGTAAAACATCCCCATGGGAAGATATCGATGTTTTGTTATTTGCTAGATATTTAGTTCCGGATGTTGTTAATAGATGGCGTTAGTAAGATTCATTTGCAAGTTCTTATCTTAGTGTCTTTTAATCGTGGAAATGTCACTATTCATCCACCACAAATGTGTCATGTATGATAAACAACTCATTGTTAATTCCCTTTGATCACGCGGGCGGAGCCGCGGGAAAAAGCTAGTTTTACTATAACGTAGTACCAATGTTCGTCAGGTTCGCGTGCCCAGTGTGCTTCAAGGGGTGCGCGTCGCGCGCGGAGTTGCGCACGCACTCGGCGACACATTCGGGCGACCGCGTGTTCGGCTGCGAACAATGCTCGCAGCGGTTCGCGAGCGCCAGCGCGCTCGCCGCGCACCGCCGGCACCACTCGCCCGAGAAGCTCAGCTGCAATGTTTGCGGGAAAGGTACTGTATTGCGCTCGGGTGGCTATTATGTTCGGCTGCGAACAATGCTCGTAGCGGTTCGCGAGCGCCAGCGCGCTCGCCGCGCACCGCCGCCACCACTCGCCCGAGAAGCTCAGCTGCAATGTTTGCGGGAAAGGTACTGTATTGCGCTCGGGTGGCTATTATGTTCGGCTGCGAACAATGCTCGCAGCGGTTCGCTAGCGCCAGCGCGCTCGCCGCGCACCGCCGCCACCACTCGCCCGAGAAGCTCAGCTGCAATGTTTGCGGGAAAGGTACTGTATTGTGCTCGGGTGGCTATTATGTTCGGCTGCGAACAATGCTCGCAGCGGTTTGCTAGCGCCAGCGCGCTCGCCGCGCACCGCCGGCACCACTCGCCCGAGAAGCTCAGCTGCAATGTTTGCGGGAAAGGTACTGTATTGAGCTCGGGTGGCTATATGTTCGACTGCGAACAATATTCGCCGCGTTCGAGAGGCGAAAAGTTCGTAGCTTCATGTTTTGTTTCACATTATTAAACTTTTACATAAGTACTGATTGACATGACTGATTGATGACTGACCCCCAATTTAGATATAAACAGAAAACAGCACACTCTTAATATCTATGAGCCGAGTACATAATATTTATCTGCCCCGGCCGAGATTCGTACCCAGGACCTGCAGTGCGGCCGATGGGGTCTATTAACACGACAATGGATTGCCACGAAGACAGGGTTTAATATCAAAAATGCCAATGCGACCCTAACATTCTACGAACCTTCAAATCACAGAGATGACCTAAGCTGGCTTGTCAAAACACTTACTAACTCAAAAACAGTTACTAAGCTACATATAGCTAAGCGCTTATTATGATCGAAATCTCCCAGTAGCGCCCAGCAATAAAGAAAAAAACTTTGTTTGTTGTTATGGTTTACTTAAAAAGTCGTACGGTATCATTCGGTTAAAATTCCAAGTGTTTTATTTTTCAATAAAATAATAAACCTAACACTAAGCAAAAATGTAATTTGTTTATCACACGGTCCATAGGCTTCACCGAGACGGCCGCTTACAAGAAGCACGTAAAGACTCACGCCAACGCCAAGACAGATACCGAGTCATCGAACTCGGACAACAGTTCGGAGGGCCAGCCAGTGAAGACCGACGAAGCCAAGGAAGTGAAGGGCGAGGGCGCCTCGGAGCAGGAGGAGGACGCTGCGCAGGCGCAAGAGGGCAACCAGGTGATTATTATCCATACTAATATTATAAATGCGAAAGTAACTCTGTCTGTCTGTCTGTCTGTGTCGTTTTCACGCCAAAACTACTGAACCGATTTAAATGAAATTTGGTAGGTACACAGATAGTCTAGAGCCTGAGGAAGGACATAGGTTACTTTTTAATCTATTATTATGTCTAATTCCACGCGAGCGAAGCTGCGGGCGTCCACTAGTTGGCTATAAATACCATATTCATAACCGCTGCGACCCATAGACGTCCCACTGCTGAGCACGGGTCTCCCCCACAGACAGCTGCGGGAGGTCTAGAGCATACTCCACCACGCTGCTCCAATGCGGATTGGTGGAGAGGTTAGTGGCCAACCCAGTGTCGAATGGTCTCAAGCCACCCGAAGGTCTTCGACAAGGCTTAACGACTGTTTCCAACATTGAAAACAACTTGGCTTTACGTGCCTCCGAACCGCGGTAGCGTCCATGAAATGTTTGCCACTAGCGGTCTCCCATCCACAAACCGACTGCGCCCGTCATTGCTTAACTCTTTCGATCACATTGAATCCACGCGAGCAATTGGGCTATGTACGCTACTTCATATTTCATACCAATCGTAAGCAAAAAGGTTGTTTTCATACTCTTCTAATTTCCACCAGTTTCCAGTAATTGAGCTAAAATTGTTAATAATATGTCACACACAGAACACCATAGATGTATCTAGTATAGAATAATAAATCTATGCAGAACACAGAGGGCGGTGTTAAGAAGTACAAGTGCGGCCTCTGCGTGAAGAGCTACATGTATCTGCACAGTCTGAAGAAGCACCTTATGAGCCACGTGCAGATGTGCGTGTTCAGCCCCGACGGGCCCGAGCGCCTCTACGCATACAGGGTGAGTACAAAACACCATCCCAACAGACAGACGAGACCTAGGACACCGCGTGAAGAGCTACATGTATCTGCACAGTCTGAAGAAGCACCTTATGAGCCACGTGCAGATGTGCGTTTTCAGCCCCGACGGGCCCGAGCGCCTCTACGCATACAGGGTGAGTACAAAACACCATCCCAACAGACAGACGAGGCCTAGGACACCGCGTGAAGAGCTACATGTATCTGCACAGTCTGAAGAAGCACCTTATGAGCCACGTGCAGATGTGCGTGTTCAGCCCCGACGGGCCCGAGCGCCTCTACGCATACAGGGTGAGTACAAAACACCGTCCCAACAGACAGACAGACGAGGCCTAGGACACCGCGTGAAAAGTGCGAAATTCTTGCTACACACGCGTTTTATCACAAAACGTATGCGTATGGCCTCACCCTACAGACAGGCAGATAGTAGAGCTTAGTACATAGCGTGTTACCTACAGTAAACACTTGTGCGTATTAAATTATAAACACTCTTGAATCCAATATAATAATGATAAAGTAGTGACTGACTATTTATCTTATCAACTCTCTCTCTTTCTGCTAACTGGACTAAACAATCCTAGTCCTAGACTCTTGTCCAAAGTCAGTCAGTTGTTATGGGCGACGGTGGATGGGTGCTGCAAGCTCGTTTGCTATAAAAAAAATATAAACGATAAATAAATCCACAGCAACAGCAACAACAAGAGCAGCTCCAACAACAGCAGCAGCAACAACAGCAGCAGGTGCAGCAGGTCCAGCAAGTGCAGCAGGTGCAGCTGCAGCAGCAGCACGTGCAACAGCTGCAGCAGCAGGTGCTGCAGGTGGGCGGCGTGCAGCAGCTCGCGGTGCCGATACACGCGCAGCACGTGCAGCAGGGGCTCGTGCAGGTACACAGCACGGACAACTGGTTGAAGCTGCTTAATGCCGCATCTTCATTGGTTTTCTGTATAGTACAGTGATTAGCAGTTATATAATGAACTAGTGGACGCCCGCAGCTTCGCTCGCGTGGAATTAGACATTCACTTATATCAAAAACGGCAAAGTTTCATACTAACTTTGCACCCCCGTTTTACCCCCTTAGGGGGTGAATTTTCAAAAATCCTTTCTTAGTGCTCCCCTACATTATAAAAGGAACCCCTGTGCAAAATTTCAAGTTTCTAGCCCTTATAGTTGGCCCTGCGTTGATATGTCAGTCAGTCAGTCAGTCAGTCAGACACCTTCTCCTTTTATATATATAGATTAGGCATGCCCGAGACCGCCCTACCGTTAACCGCGGTAAAAAACCGCCAGTTCCAGCGCATGTATTGATTTGATTCACAACATTATGCGGCTAAAAACCGCTCGCGGTTTAACCGTAGTGCAGTTTTTAACACATAATATTAGCCTCCAAAAACTGTCCACCAGCTTCTGCTAGTGGAAAATCTATGTATTTATTTATTTTTATTAACAGTGGACTATTGGAGATACATAAAATAATTTTAATCCTATCAATTTTCTCAACAGGGAGGACAACACACGTATCCTGTTATATCATCGGTCCAGTCTTTGCAGTTGCAGCAGACGCATCAGCAAATTAACACCGTAAGAATTTATTTAACATATTATGTATATACTTAGATAACTTCTCCACCAATCCGAATTGGAGCAGCGTGGTGGTTTATACTCCAGAACTCCCGCAGTTGGAACATCTATGGGTTGTATCATAATCATTATAAATATCTATGAATCACATAATCATAAACTTTATTAAGTTTAAGTTCTTTTTCGACATATTACCTAGATCATGGAATCGTGCTAGAGCGTTTCAATGAATTCTATATAATAGTAATAATTACTTCATAAATTGTAAATTAAATTGCATTCGTTTTAAGTATTTATGTCAACATAGTTAAACATAATAATCTTAATCCAACAAGTATGATGATCTACCTGACTCAAAGCCGATGTATGAACTCAATACGCCTGCTTGCCCTCACTGAGAATCAGAATAGATTAAAGTCCACCACATTATGAAGAGTTTATAAGGACTGACGGTTTGTGTCTTGAATATGTGAAGAGAAATATTTGTAGGTACCTACTTATTTTCTGATATAATCCACGTCAGGAGCAATTATGTAATTTGGTATATAATATTTCATGGGCGCTCCCGTGCTTCGGAGGGCACGTTAGGCCATCGATCACGTTTGTTTTCAATGGTAAAAACAATCGATAATCCTTGGAGTATGCTGTAGAACTCCCGCAGATGTATCAGTGGGGGAGACCCGTGCCCAACAACAAAACAAACATCAAAAATCGAATCAAATACAGTCGAATTTCGTATTTTTTAATTTAGCTATCGATGTTTTTGCAGCAACCTCAGCAATTGCAAGTACAGACGATACAGATCCACCCGCAACACCAGCCCATACAAATACATGTAAGTAATACCATGTAAAAGTCAACAGTAACAGTACTAACTAACAGTAACCTACTACAGTCCTGGGTTCGATGCATTTTTATTACGTACTAGTGGACGCCCGCAGCTTCGCTCGCGTTACACATTCACTAACTTCAAAAATGGCAAAGCTTCATACTAACATTGCACCCCCGTTTTACCCCCTTAGGGGATGAATTTTCAAATTTTTCTCGCCGTAAAAACCATCCTTGAACTTCAACGAACATTTTAAAAAAAGAATTGTCCAAATCGGTCCAGGCGTTGTTGAGTTATGCGCTTACCAACACATTTTGCGATTCATTTTTATTATATAGATACGATCGTTTCGACATACGCGTTTACATGCGCGCTTGAAGAAGCCAATAGCACGTACACGGGCTTATTCCGGCGCGTACGCTTGAACCAGTGGTGGCGAGTGTCAGTAGCAGTATGGATTCCGATAAAAAAAACATAGCTTTTTGCGTTACTTATTCGCCGGCGACTTGGAAGACGAAAGAAAAGATTATACGCTCTTATAAAAAGCTAGTCCAAATGTGCACTATAATAATATTAATACGAGCCGTTATGTGTCCGACAGGCTGTGGGGGTGCAGCAGGTGCAGCAGGAGCAGCTGCACGTGGCCACCTCCTCGTGCCAGACCATGCTGCCCAACATACTGCAGGTAAGCCCTCACATGTACCTTATATATATATATATATAATATACCTCTATGTACCCGCATCGTATCGTCCCTAGCTCGGATCGATTCTGTGAGAGTCTGTTATTCAGAGGAAGAATAACTCTCTCTGTCAGCAGTATTCTTCCTATTAACTCTCTCTGCTGACAGGACTAACCATCCTTGTCCCTATTAATTTTGTTCAAAGTCAGTCTGATGCGGTAGAAACATTTTTTTTATACAAAATGTATGGTTTTACAGCTGCAACCGGGCACTGTGGCGGTGTCGGGGCTTGCCCAACAGGAGCTGGGCGGCGTGGCCCACCGCATCATCCTGCAGCCCCAGACCGGCGCGCCGCACCCCGCGCTCTACACCATACACCACTGAGGCTTTAACACCAGAGGGGTCACCTAAACTTGGAGTTTACTTAAGTGCCTACTAATAGAAGCATGATCACATTTTGTCACAATGGGGAGTATCGCGTGTGAATTTTCCACTAGAGGCGCTTGTGTCGCGCGAGGTCAAATAACATTCATTTTTCATGACATAAATTATAATTTATTTAATTTACCTGTTGAAAAGTGATCTCCTTCGTGAAATCATCGTAAATATTGATTATGCAATTTTTTATTATGAATATGGTGCACCACCGTTTTGGAAGCCGTTGTGATAATATAAATAATTAAGATTATCTTGAATTTACTGACAAAATGTATGTAAATTCATGATATATAAATGTCCTCCTTTTTTTCCGAACAAAACGGTACTGCACAACATTGCGGCATAACTACTCGATATGATGATAGTTATTTATAATTAATAAACTTAATGAGATTCAAGATTTAAAACTTTGTTATGGCTCCGAATTTATAGTTGCCTTTGACAACTTGACCTTATTCAACAGTAGCGCCAACTGGTGAGCAAAGAAACGATAGTCCCCATTGAATGACATTTTATTTGACTTTTGATAACTTGAACGTAGACTGACCCTCTAGATTCTCCGTCTACGCATTTGAACTAAATTGCTACCGAATTTGGCCGGGTTATTCGATCTAATATTTCCATAATGACATTCAAATTGGTGACACGCCAAAAAAAATTCAACTGAAATTGAATCATTTTTCTCACTCCCACGTACTTATAGATAGAACATGCCTATGCCTTTAAGATAGAATAGGTTCAAGGGATGTAACTGAATTGAAATTGTCAATTGTCGAGCTTCTATTATTAGGCAGGTCCAATTTTGTGATACACCAAAGCACCAGAGACATAAGAAATTTAATGTCACTTATAGGAGTAAAGGAAAATCACAATGTAAATAAATAACTAATAAATACGAGTTGATTGGTGACGATTCCAAATGTTTGCCACTCGTCTAGTCGGAGGTCAATAATCTGTGAAACGTTTCAATTTAAGCAACTGAAATGTACAGTACTCCCAAATTAATAATGCGCATAGAAATCTTCGTTACTGTTCGGCATAGGTCGTATTCCCCGAGCGTCGGAAGACGATATGTGTATAGAGTGGTTAAGTGCATTTTCTTAAAAATGGTTTTCAAACACAGGTTTACATTAAAATCTAATCATTATAATCTCAGTTCAAAAGTATTTACAGCACTGATCATTCCAGAATAATATTAAAATTACAAATAATTAATCAGAATCAAGGAGGATCTCTATTCCTGACATCCTAGATTCATCAGAACTTTCATTATGCTCTTGTTCATTTACACTTTCCCCACTGCTATCACCCGTGTAAATAATCATTTCATCGGAAAAACTATCGATTCTTGGGTCAAATTTTCTATATTCATCTTCGCATTTAACAGCGTGATTACAAACTTTTTTCCATTCTTCTGATCCTATATTATTGATTTTTTCTAATATAGCATCTTTAACTGACTTGACAGTCATTGCAATATTTTTTTTGGCTACGTGATGCTTTATTTGGGACCAAATATTTTCAATGGGGTTAAAATCGGGATGATATGGTGGCAATCGTATAATTTTATGCCCATGTTCCTCCATTATACGGTCTATGGCGAATTCTGTATATTTTTCTCTAGGACTTTTAATAATTTCATACAAATCGGGTTTCAGTTTCTTTGGGTCATGCGGAATGTTGTGTTGTTGTAACAAAACGATTCGGTGGTTTTATTTATTTCCATCGCCAACAGTTAGTATGTTATTTTACAAAATAAACTATTTCAATTTGAGTAAGATAATTAAAGTTGAAATTAAATTCACCTTTGAAAACAAAACCAAGAAGGGTGTGTAATAGCAGCTCTTTAAAATTCACCAGTATATAAAGACGACTGACGGACCTTTGACTGACCGGCGACAGCCGCCGACCAACCGAATTGTTTTCAATTTTTTCACATGATTTGACATATGACTTTGACTCCTGTTTCTTTCGAACAAGGTGCAAAATGCAAGTGCATTGTTGAGGGCTTTACTCCGATTCAATGATTCGGGTGTTTCCGGGAATACGACAATTAGCGAAGATTTGCATGCGCATTATTAATTTGGGAGTACTGTAACCTGTTGAGAATTCTCTCTTCCTGGTGTTTTCGATGGCATATAGAGATCGATATATCGATGCCAAACTGCACCTTTGTCAATGTAATAAACGGGTCGTGGTAATGGCCTGTTCAGATCTGAGCGGTATTCGCAACCGCTGTGGGTAGAAGTATATACCGCGTGAGTTTGGCTCAGATATTAGTATAATGTAGTACATTATTATTGGTATCGCTGCAACCCATAGACGTCCCACTGTTGGGCACGGGTCTCCTCTCAGAATGGGAGGGATTAGGCCTTAGTCCACCACGCTGGCCAAGTGCGGATTGGCAGACTTCACATACCTTCGAGAACGTTATGATGAACTCTCAGGCATGCAGGTTTCCTCACGATGTGTCCTTCACCGTTATAGCAAGTGACATTTAATTTCTTAAATCGCACATAACTTAGAAAAGTCATTGGTGCGTGCCACTGGGGTTTGAACCCGGACCGCTCGAGTGAGAGGCGAGTTCGAGAGCCGCTGGGCTGTCACCGCTTATTGGTATAATGTAGTACAACAAAATAGTGCCATGGTACCGTATGGGTAGGCGGTATTGTTTCGCTTGTTGACCGCCGCGTGTTGACGCGACGCGGGAGAGAAAACTTAATTCCTGACCTGGGCGATAGCCGCACGGTATTTTACTCACAGCGGTAGCGGAATCCGCTATGGTCTGAATAGGCCTTAATGTGATAATGAGTGGGGGATTTTTATATTGTTAATTTATATTAAGTAGTTTAGGTACAGAGCTTTTATATTAGGATTAGTGTTGAATTCAATAAACGTAATTCATAATTAATCCATTTTTATTTACAACCTAAAGGATTCCAGCACTGCAGCTTAACCTATTTACTGAGCTCTAATCTGTGAATAATATCAATTTTATAACGACCAGGTATCAGTGGCGAAAGGATAAATAATAAAAAAACTTCAATATAATTTTACACGGAAGTTTACTATGTATTTTTATTACAATAAATGCTAGTACCGTTAAAAGAAATTCAATATTTGGCAGGAAATAATATTATAAATACTTTAATTATTCTTTTAAGTAAATTAAAACTTATTATAATAATAGAATAAGAAGAATTAACTTAATCGAGAATTTACGAACTTAATATTCACGTAACAATTTCTTGGGCTCCTTATCCATTGAAAATCCTATAAAAAACCCTTATATATCTATGAATTCACAAGGGAAGTTGACAAAACGACTATTATTGTTGTCAAACAAAGAAAAATGAAAGCAAGGAAATAAATACCCTAATTGAATACAATAAATCAAACGATACACTACCTTTTTATTAAAATTAAAACTCTAGAAAGTTTAGAAATATGACACTAAAAACTAAAGTTACTATAAGTTATAAAAGTACAAAATCTTCTCTTTTCCTTCTAAAATCATTCAATTAATTAATTTATCTATTGTGGACCTGCATAGATTAATCCAGCCAAGTCGCAAAGGCTTCCGTAAGCCTTACAAGCTAGTCCGTACTAGCAGCCATACACCATTTCACAAATTCATGATATATTCATCACATTCATATAGGTAATAAAACTCTAACGAGTCCGAGTCTGTAAATTGAATAAATCATGAAAAATAAAAACGATCAGGGGGTGCTAAGTAATTAATAATTAAGTAATCAGACAATATTATTTTAAGCTAGCTTAGTTGGATAAGTATAATAAATATATCATAGGTACCCAGACAGAAACACAAAACCTAAAAAACTATATATTATGATATTAATAATTATCGTACATATTATATATGTGAAAGTTTGTAAGTTTGGATGTTTGTTACACAATCACGCATAAACTACAAAAAGGATTTAGATAAAAATTGGCACACCTATAATTGTAGCTATGTAGACGATAACCTAGATTAGCACATAATATATACTTTTTATCCCGAAAATATGTTCCATTCGGATGCTTTGAACGTTTATTCGAAAGCTGTCTAGCACACCGTCAACAGATGGCGCTGAAAATTTGTATTCGAGTTAAAAAAATAAGATAATACTTGATGAAACTCGAAGATCACGGCCACAGTTTGCTGCGCTTACCATAGGATTCTACCATCCAGAGCACAACCCAATAGTTGCTGTGGGATATTATTAAAGGTATGGTTGCATCACAAAATGTTAAGTTTAATTTGATTAAATTAGTGTTACTTCATTTTTCTGTATTTTTTAAAATAAAAAAAGAAAGCTTAAATTTAATTTTTCATTATTTGTTTTGAAGGCGTTCCTTGGTAAACTATGGGTCTTCTTACCCTGGATTCAAGACGAATGATGCATCAATATGTGTTATCCAATAAAAATTAAGCGTTTTGTTTTATATTAAATCCATTAAAGGTTTGAGTGGTCCGGACCGCTTGACTTAACCTTAAATAAATTCTTCATTAACCAATTTTGTCATTTTTAGTCTGTGAAGTATCCATTAGTACATTTTTTTTAGTTGTTTCATGTAGTTGGTGTGCTTATTATATTCCAGCCATAGACAAATTCAATCGTCAATCTAATCAGAAGTGAAAATCGGACTGTGTGGTAAGGAGTCTAAGAAATTCGAATAAACAAATAATAAAAACAAGTTAATTTTGAAATGAAGCGCTTGACTTCAAAATGCAGTACTAAAGGGTCAGCGAACGTGATGTCTCTGTCTAGATATTTTGTTATGGTGTTGATTGTCCGTCTAAGACCTGGACTCTAGGTGGTCTAAGCTTTGGTACCATTAATTTTGGGCCGCTGGGCGTCTGCGGGGCAGCGGATGAAGGCGGCGTGGGTGGTGAGGCCTTGGGGCAGCTTCACATCGCGGAAGTACCGGTGGAGGCGGACCGCTTTGGCCGAGATGCGGCGGGTGGGGTCGTACACTAACATCTTCTGAAGCAAATCCATGCCATCTTCGTCCAGGTTTTGCACCTACAACACATTAAAATGTTACCGAGATACATACATAATGTCACGCCCGTATTTCGCTGAAGGGTTCAGCAGAGGTGTGCCTATTATGAATGTAAGATACCTAACATACAGCACCACATGTTAACTGCCGCCTAACATCTAACTAACTAACATCTACTAACTGGACTAACTAATACCAGCTAACTACTAACTACTGTAGCGTCCATTGCCCAATGGCTCGCTTCGATTCAATGTGATCGAAAGAGTTAAGCAACGACGGGCGCGGTCGGTTTGTGGATGGGTGACCGCTAGTGGCAAAATTTCATGGACGCTACCGTGCTTCGGAGGGCACGTAAAGCCGTCGGTCCCGGTTGTTTTCAATCCTGGAAACAGTCTTTAAGCCTTGTCGAAGACCTTCGGGTGGCTTGAGAACATTCGACACTGGGTTGGCCACTAACCCCTCCACCAATCCGCATTGGAGCAGCGTGGTGGAGTATGCTCTAGACCTCCCGCAGAAGTGTCTGTCGGGGAGACCCGTGCCCAGCAGTGGGACGTCTATGGGTCGCAGCGAGCGAGATACATACATAATGTCACGCCCATATTTCGCTGAAATGTTCAGCAGAGGTGTGCCTATTATGAATGTAAGATACCTAACTTACAGCACCACATGTTAACTGCCGCCCATGACAACTGTGACTGACTTTGAACAAGACTCTAATGGGAACAAGAATATTGGTTAGTCCAGTAAGCAGAGAGTTAATAAGAACATTAGTTGGTCAGTTCGTCAGTAGTTAGTTCGCTGCGACCCATACACGTCCCACTAGCGGTCACCCATCCACAAACCGACCGCGCCCGTCGTTGCTTAACTTTTTCGATCACATTGAATCAACGCAAGGCATTGGGCTATGGACGCTACAGTAGTTAGTAGTTAGCTGGTATTAGTTAGGCCAGTTTATTTATTTATTTATAAGCCTTTATTGCTGTACCTACTACATAATTAAATTAATACATATTTTTTTTTTAAATACATAAGAATATCATTTTTGCACAGCTTGTCCTTGGACATAGGCCTCCTCCAACGACCTCCACTTGTCTCTATCCCTAGCGCTACGCGGCCACGTTGTCCCGGCGATTCTAACTAGATCGTCTTCCCATCTCTTCTGTGGCCTTCCTCTGCTTCTCTTAGCGGCTCAAGGAATCCACTCTGTGATAATTTTAGTCCATTTTTCTCCTTTATATCTTACTAGTGGACGCCCGCAGCTTCGCTCGCGTAGAATTAGACCCATTAACGACGTCTACCCGTCTAACGACTTCAAAAACGGCATATTTTCATACTAACTTTGCACCCCCGTTTTACCCCCTTAGGGGGTGAATTTTCAAAAATCCTTTCTTAGTGCTCCCCTACGTTATAAAAGGAACCCCTGTGCAAAATTTCAAGTTTCTAGCCCTTATAGTTTAGGCCCTGCGTTGATATGTCAGTCAGTCAGTCAGTCAATCAGTCAGTCAGTCAGTCAGTCAGTCACCTTCTCCTTTTATATATATAGATAATATGCCCTGCCCACTTCCATTTTTGCTTTTTTATGAAGTATACAGTATTTCTAAATTTTGTTTTGCTTTTTATGTTCTGTAATTGAACCTTATCATTCAGTCTTATGCCTAATACGCTTCTCTCTATACTATTCTGGCATACATTTAGTTTCCTCAATTGGTTTTCTGTTAAGCACCATGTTTGGCAGGCGTATGTTAGGCATGGCAGTATACAGGTGTGGTATAGCTTTCTTTTGTGAAACATTTTGTAGGTGTTGTTTTTCATTATTTCGGCTAAGGACCAGTATTGTTTCCATGTGTTGGTTATCTTCTATCTAGTTCCTTGTTCATGCATTCTGTGTTGGCTATTAAGTGGCCTAGATAAATATATTCTTCAACATAGTCTATGTGCTCATCATTCACTTTCACTGGTATTTTTGTTGAATTTGTTAGCAGTCTTGTCTTTGAGGTATTCATCATAAGTCCTACTTTGGCACTTTCTGTGGCTAATTCTTGTATCATCCTCTCTAGTTGTTTAGAGTCTTCTGCAAAAACGACAATATCATCTGCGAAACGTAAGTGTGTTAGATGTTCTCCATTAATGTTAATTCCTTTTCCTTCCCAATCTAAGTTTCTGAAAACCATTTCTAGTACTGCAGAGAACAGTTTGGGCGAAATAGGATCTCCTTGTCTAACACCTCGTGTTATACGAAATTCGGGTCCAGTATTTTCTATCCTTACTTCTGATATACTCTCTGAATATACTTTTTTCAGTAATCTAGTGTATTTTGCTTGGACTCCTTGCGTTTTCAGTGCCAACCATATTGCCTCGTGTTCTATTGTGTCGAAGGCTTTGCTGTAGTCTATGAAACCGATGTAATATGTTTTCTTGTACTCTTTAAATTTTTGAATTATCTGTTTTACGACATGAATATGGTCCACTGTTGAAAAGTTGCTCCTAAAACCGGCTTGTTCCTTCGGTTGATTTTCTTCGAGGGTGTTAGTTATTCTGTTTAGAATTATCTTTGAAAAAACCTTGTAAATATTTGACATTAGGCTTATTGGTCTGTAGTTGCCTATTTATCACCTTTGCCTTTGTTAGGCCAGTTAGTAGATGTTAATAAGAGTCTCATTCTAAGTCAGTCACAGTTGTCATGGGCGTGTCCTTTGAGAGGATGATTAAGATGCCTCTAAGGAAGTGTAACCAGGAACCACACCTTTCCAACCGGACCACGATTGTTTTAAAATCAATTATTGCAAGGTAGAAATTGTACTTATATATACGCATAAGCCAAAATTTACTTGCGCGGGGCGAGAGGAATTTCAGTCTGCAAGTACATTGCAGCTATCCCCTCCGAATTTTGTTCAGAACTACAGTTTCCTGTTGATGTTTATACCAATTTTCTACATATTCCTCTGGCTCTCTAGCACCGTGAGTGCACGAGTTAGATTACAGTTCGATACATAAATACAGACATTTTAAATAATATTAGTGGTAGGTAATTATTGTAAATTAGCCATAAGGCAGGTTAGGCACCTGTGTAGGATTAGCTATTCATTCAAGGACCAATAGCTCATCCTTTGCTTTATATTAATCAGTTTAGAATAGCATTATATCTCTTCTCTTTAAGTACCTAGTTTGTAGTTACCTAGACTTTCGTTAAGCGTGTGTTAGCGTAATAAATTATTTGAATTTGAATTTATCACAATAATGTATGCCATCTCCAAACAACAAATATCTTTATATTCCTTGATAAATCAATTGAGAAAAACTCATAACACAAACGTGTTGGGAAGAAATATAGTATAATCAATGTTGTGCCAGTCTAAACGACACTGAGTCAGGAATCCTGTCTGTTTCGTAGTGAAATTTATGTAATTGCGCGCTTAGTTTGTGTATGAGACCGATGGTTCAGTACCACATTTTGGATTTATAAGTCATCACAGGCAACACACGGATCGAACGCTTTAATTTTCAGGCAGACGTCAAAATGTGTCATGATATCACTTAGTTAGAGGCTCAATATAAATTTTAACTCACATGGTTATGTAGGTTAAATGTGTTCCAGTTGGGGAATGTAGGCTTGTAATCTGGCAGGTCCGACACACCGGGCCAAATCTCCTCTGTTGGTGTACGCAGCATCCTATAACAGATAAGTATTCAAGTGTCATATTTCTAATTTATGCATATAATAGATTATATACATAAGTAAACAACATCCCAAAAAACCCACCCTGCTGCTATTGTAAGTTATACTTTGAAATAAAAGACTTGTCTATAAAATTTTCGAATACTATCATGCCTTTATTTCCCTAAAGGGGTAGACAGAGGTGTGTCTTTTCACCAGTTATATTTAGGTCAATAGTTGTTGCCCGACCCGGGAATTGAACCCAAGATTTGTAGTTTGGCAGTCACGTTATGTGACCATTAGATCAATAATGAAGTTAAAAAAAAAATTTATAACCTTAATTGGCAGCCTTTTTGGTGTAGCACATGGTAAAGTGAGCAATTACCAACAGATGCTTGCAGTCTGTCTGTTGTTTAGGCTAAAATTTATAATCTTAAATACTGCAAAATCATGTTCATACAACAAGTTATATTTGGATCACCTAAAAATCCGGAAGAGCTGGTCAATTTCAGAGTCTCCTTGGAAGAGTGGTTTCTTGGATGACATCTCCGAGAAAATGCACCCAATAGACCATATGTCAATGGGGCATGAATACCTGTAATATTATTTAAAAAAAACATATATATTTTCCTTCATGTTATGTTGCTATATCTTGCGAAAACAATAATGTACTGATGGTACCTTAAAAATACACAGTACACAATGTTATTTAGTACCTTTGTGTACCAAGGAGGACTTCTGGTGCTCGATACCAGAGAGTGACAACTTCATGAGTGTACACTCTGACTGGAACACCGAAAGCTCGACCAAGCCCAAAATCTGCCACCTGCAAGTTACAAAATAAACTTGAAATTTAATTCATAGTATTGACATTAAACACATATTAAATGTAAATCAGTTGCATATTATAGCAGATTCCCATCCAATTGAATGTAATAGCAGAAATCATGAATATTGGTTTATTGAAAGATGCAATTACACAATACTGCGCTTTATAGAATAAGTAATTCTATTATCTTCCCATGGTGGTTATAGTAATTTTATTATCTTCCCATGGTACATCATGTGCCCGAATCTATGTCCTATGTCTGCAAAATCAGTCACTGTGGGAAACCTCTCTTTTATACAAAAAAGTTCTTACTAATAAATAAATGGTAAACTATATTTGTTGGTTTTTCCTTCCTGAATGGATAAACCTACGATGATGATCCAACTGAAAGATGGATTAACGTGATTTGTGTGACAATGTTTTGATCCACACTGAAGCATTGTAGTATAGTATGAGTATATCTGGGGTTAACAATCTTTAGTAAATTGACATATAAGAACACAATAATATCCACATCACCTTAATAATACCAGTTTTGTCAATAAGCAGGTTCTGTGGCTTGAGGTCTCTGTGCAGGATGCGGCGCTGGTGGCAGTACAGTATAGCACTGTTGATCTGGTAAAGGTAGCTCTTCACTATAGCTGGGTCCATGAACTGTAACACATAAGTTCATAATAAATTTTTTATATAGTAATTGTATCTAGGTGGTAGAGCCTATAGGGAACCAAATAGGTTTATATGAAACCTAATTGGTTCCATATAGAGTTCGTCTGGGGCAGTACCACCACCTGCCACGGTACCTAGTACCATTTCTACTTCCCCAGTCGTCATACCTACTAACGAACTGACCAACTAATGTTATAATTAACTCTCTCAACTAATTGGACTAACCAGCCCAGTCCCTGAGTGTTGTTCAAAGTCAGTCACAGTTGTCATGGGTAGCAGCAGATGGGTGGTGCTACAAGCTCGTTTGCTATCTTGTATCCATAAAAAAAAAACTGGCTACAATCTGGTGGTGTTATGGTCAGTATTTGATAGATACCACTTTGTTGGGTATATTCCCAAAATGTGTATTATTGATTCTTAGTGATAATTTGGAAAGTTTACACGGGTATGTACCTACAGGTACATAAGCTAGCATTATAACTTGAGAATTAGGGTTGCATTACCGCAATTTTTGGTATATTAACCACACTTAGAATTTATCATTTACTATGTACCATCCTAATTATTTCTAATGTATTCTCCAAACCAGGAATTCAGCCATTGAATTACAAATACCAAATACAACTTATTAAACACACTTTGCCTGATCCAAGCGAATCCATGTACTTCTTCAAATCCATTGACAAAAACTCGAATATAAGATACAGGCGGCTTTCTTCCATGAGTACATCTTCTAGTTTTACTACGTTAGGGTGGTTTAACTCTTTCAGTAGCGAAATTTCCCTGTAAACCGTCAAAGTAGGAATTCATAAAAATACTATTGTCACCACAGTATAGGTTATGATATTGACATCAATATCATGAAGTTTTATACATTCATTCACATCGAAATACAAGACAGTTTAGCATTAAAACTTACCTTATTGCTGTAGAAGGTATACCTTCATCATCAGCTTCTAATCTTATTTTCTTCATAGCCACATACTGACCAGTTATTTTGTTTTTGCCTTTATACACAACACCATATGTACCTTCACCGATCTTCTCGATTTTTAAGAAATCATCCATCTTAAAGTGCGTAATTTTGATATATTAACAGTATACCGTTGTACGAAAAATGCTTGTCCTTCTGTTGGGGCCGCGTGCTGATATTTCGAAGTAACTAAATTTATATGTTATTAGTATAGACTCGATAAAGATAAATTAGAACAGTAAGTGAAATACGCATACGCTTTTTCAAAGCTAGGTGATGATTATCATCATATAATCAAAAGATTACAAAACAATATACATAACGTCTCGCAACTTTCATTGAAGATTACAAACGAAAACTTTTTAAATTTTTGATTGAACGATCGCAACATGATGTTGCCATTGCAAAAATAAGCAACAGACAACATACGTTAGTAGTTTGTGCAGACAACTTAGAATATGTAGGTACATATTAATAATTTGTCATAGATTTATTATTACCGTTTTCCAAGTTCAAAGTGGTAGAGCATATTAATTAAGGGAACCAAATAGGTTTTATTTGAAAGAGTTATGGTTACGTAGGCAATACGCGTATTTAGGCGTACCAAAGACGTCATTTGGCGTTTATGACTTAGAATGTGATGATTTGTAAACCTGCTACTGATGTGCGGAACCGTATTAACCCACACAATATTAAAAATAAACTAAAGTCATATTTTTTATGTCACTTGTAATAGGACTACCTTGTTGGTCCAGTGGTCGCAGGCGTGACTTTAACGCTTGAGACTGGGCTGGATGTCAGACAAAGGATTTAGTACATAAATGTAGATAAGTCTTTTTGCACTAATGTTATGTAGTGAACCTACTTAAACCCTAGACTTAACTCGAGTTCGTTAGCATGTACTACAAACCTGTGTGGTTTTTTACTGATGCTAGTTAATTAATATATGTTTGTAAACATCTGTGTAGGTACCATTAAATAAATAAATAACAATAAAAAAATAAGTGAGAACTACCTACCTCATATCTCAGTTTTTCATTTGCATTTGAATAAAATAATAATATGAGTAACAGGTATGTTAAAAAATAATGTTGTCATACCTCAAATTATATACGTTCTAATTTCGAAATTGAATTGATATTGTACCTGACTAACTACGCGAAGGTTCGACCGAAGATTGCGCGCACTCGTATTTAGGGACAGGACAGCTCGTGCGGTCGCGTCGCGATTCGTAGTATCCACGTAGTATCTCTACCTAGTCTGTGGCGTCGCGTAGCTAACATTTCAAATTCAGATTTAAATCCGTTCCAGAACTAACACCCCTAAAAACTATACGAATCGAGAGAGACCAAATTTTTTTAATTAAACTATCCAACAATAACATTGATTCACCATTCTTGCTAAGTAACACTTGATTTGCTCCGAACGAATTCTCGCTATAGCCTATAGCGCTTGTTTTACGTCCAGCATTATAAAATAAATTACTCTAGCCTAGCACAACTTCATACGTCGCCCTGCAAAGTAATTTACTAAACATTTACAAGGCATTGATATTTTTCATTTCCCAATACTAAAATATAAGCGGGAGCTTAAAAATGCATTAAAAGGGTTGAATATTTAGTTTTTTTTAATGATTAAATACCTATGTTGGTAATAATAGAAGTCGTTCCTTCCAATTTTACTTTTTATTTCTTTTACATAGCGATAATCATGTTTCAAACAATGCTAAAACACTATCATATGTATTAGTTATTAGTGGAAACTTTACTGATATCTGTCTAGGTACTTACCTACTTACATAAATAAAAATGAATGTTGGTAAGCGCATAACTCAAGAATGGCTGGACCAATTACCAATTAGCAGTCCACGGAAGGTTTTAATAAGTACTAAAAAAAGAAAAAAAGATAAAAAATCTAGGCAGAACAAAGTAAGCGAGCGAAGCTGCGGGCGTCCACTAGTATGTATTATAAACTCAAATAAAAAGTAAATAAAATAAATATATTTCTTGCATATAATGCCTAAGCATATAATCGCCCCGGTATGTACAGTACAAAGTGACTCTGTTTTGCATAATTTTAATGTGCTCGGCTAATAATATTTTTGTGTTCTATCTCCGAGAGAATGAGATGATTGCCGATGCTGCCGATTGAGTTCACAGTGCACAGAATAGTGCTACGATAGTTGCCCCTGCCTGCACACTTGTAAAACAATAAAAACGATGTTAAAGTAGGTAAGGGTCAGTCTGGTTAAAGGAAACCCAGTTTCAGTATGTCGGTGGTTTAATGGATACCAATCAGAAACTGGGTTACTAAATCTAGATTCCCATATCACTGGTCTTCAAAAGATTACAGTATCTACTATCGTTTTATTGTGCATCCCAGCGATTTCTGTCACGTTTCGCTGATTGGACACACCGGTCTCTGACCTTTATCAGTGATTATCGTTTTTTAGATAATTACTCTCAGCTTATATCGTAAAATTCGAATATCGAGAAATATAAATATATGAAAATTATGCCAGCTCCTTTCATTGATGTGGTTAGTGAGGTGAACACCAGTGAAGATGGTGGGGAGATGGCTGCTTCTACTGCCACTTTTGGTGAACTTCTGTCAAGTAAGACAATTTTGAAATATTTCTATAAATATAAATTAAAAGATAAATTATAGAGATTTTATCTCACAAAGTAGTCTTAATTAAAGTAGGAACAAGTAGCGTTTTCACAAAACCTTACTTTGTGAGAGCCTGGTGGTGACTGAGGTAGGTTTTTGAGAAAACCTGTGGTACACTTCAGCAGCAATTCTCGAATCTCTCATGTCTCAATCTCTCATACGCCAGGCACAAATGCAGACTCCGAGCTGCTACCGGGCGTTTCAAGTTAGAAAAACCCAATAGTGGTTACCTGACCCGGTGATCGAACCCAGGACCTCTAGCTTAGCAGTCGCGCTTGCGACCACTAGACCAGCTAGGCAGTTATTAATTTGTGGCTTAAGATATAATAAAATATTTTATTACTATTTAATACATCGACGAAACGGTTTCGTTTTGTTTCGTCGAAACCCCTAAACTTGCCTTGTATATGAATATGTATTATGATTTATTTACGCACATTAATGTTTATTCCCGGATCTTAGTCATTATTTGTAATTTCTACGGTGTGTGTTCCTTCCGTCATAGTCTTAGTGCAGGGGAAAGAACCTGTAAACGTATATTTATTTAAATCGGAGTGTATTTTAGTGTGTATGCAGGTGAAGGTACTTTTTTAATTGATGATGTTGATGATTAAAATTTTTAAGCAATTAGTCTTTTGAGCAACGTGTATCTTTACTTTTTACTGTTTAACAAATAACAATTTTTTTTAAAAAAGGAATCGACCGGTTAACGACCAACAAACATATTATAACAGAGTATTATATCTATGATTATAACGAATTCTCATAAGAGGAAGGTCTGCACCAGCACTACTCTGTGGAAATTTCTCTGTACTTATAGTAGCTACCTACTGGTAGGTACTCTATGGAATATGTATTCTATGATCGATTCAGGAGAGGTCTGTTATGATCAATGACTATAAGTACTGAGGAATTATGAAAAGTGAGGGTAGGTATATCATTATACTGTGCTGTATGTGACGTTATTGCTGTAACAAGAAGAATGAAACTGGCCTGAGTTTGCCACGCTGATCGACTTCAGATCGAGACCTGGGTGTGATAGTGGACCAATAACTGTTGTAATGACAATATTGTTCCAGGTGTCATTACAACCACTCGCAGAGGAAGGCAACGGACGTCATGTGCGGCAACTAGGTCTTGAGGATTGCTGTCCATGCCCAGAGTCTCCAAAGGCCACCGAACAGTTGGCTGACGGCTCTGTGACGTCACAAACGATCTGTCCTTGCGACCGCGCGGCGGATTCTGAAGCATCCCCGTCAATTTTACTTCCAGCTTTGAGAGCCATTCAGCCATTCATGAAGTAATGAAATTTTTAAAGTTTTCGGTAACATTGATAAATAATTGATAGGTTAAATTAATTGTTCCTGTAAAAGTATGTAATTGTAGATATCGTTTATTTGTCCAACTACAGTTGTACAATTAAACGATATAACGCGGTAATACTGCACAGTACACTGTGCAGTATTACCAGCCATGTACCTACCAACTATCTACCAACTGTACTGTATTGTAGCCAAGCTTTGTACAGGCTATTGGTATTCTAAATAAGTAGAATTAAATAACAGTAAAACAAAAATGCCAATAAATTAATAGGTAACCCTATTAATTTATTGACATTTTCTTACTCTTACTAAGTACTACTAACTACTGAGCACGGCTCTGGTATATTCTGAGAGGGGTAAGTAGCAGTTTTTGTCACGATATTTTCGGGAGCTGGAACAATTTTAATAAGAAATTATCTGTAAAATTGGCCTGAGGGATATGCCCCTGGATCCCCGAGTTAGACACCCAACAGAATGCGTAGCCAAGCGGCACTTTTTGATGATCTCCTTCACTTCGCTATCGATTCGTCAACACGATGCCGAAGCGAACGCTGTGACGGTGTACATAACGAAGCAATATGGCCGATTGCCACTTGTCAGGTTTCATGGGGTTATCATAGCTATCATAAGTTTATAATAAAGTTTAAAATACTCAAAAAAAATTAAAGACTAATTTTTATTTTCAGACATATGGATGAAAAAAGTGAACCAAAACCATTGCTTCAACCGGAAGTGGGTTTCGCATCGTCTGTTTTAGAGACTCTTCGAGAAGCTACGGAAGAAGAATATCAAGATGCTCTCGCAAGAGATGCTGCTCGGAGCACTGTACAGTTAATTGAAAGCAATTTATCTTCGCTGGATGACGTATCAACCGAAACTCCTAAAAATATTGTAAGAATTTTCTTGAATCCAACAGGAGATGATATGGATGACAACGTACCAGAGTCATCACATATTCAGGAGACCCGATGTATACATCCACCACTTGATAGTGTTCACAATATAGGACGACTCAGAATGAACCCTCAAAGACAAATTTATGAAATTTCCGGCCTACCGCGTAAACCATTAAAGAAGCTTACTGATAAAAATATTCTTCATAAAAAATTCTATGACATGGATAGTGATATTGGTGCCAGCACTATTCAAGAACGTGTTGTGCAACCTAATGTTGAGTCCGAAAGTGGAAGCATAAGTCTAAAAGCACTGCCTGCACAAATAGATTCCTTCACACATGACGTTATTCGGAAAAATGATGGAACTTATCAAAAAAGTACTAAGAAATATTTAGATGGTGACACTCTTAGTCAAACATTGAAACCCAAAATGAAATTTAAGTTAAGAGATTTATTAGACAATTTAGAAGCTAACTCACCATTTAAAGATAACTCAAATTTACTAGGCTTAAAAAAATATTTTTCAACTACTACTCGTGCTCCTCCAATAAAATTTAAATCATTTGAAAATCCTGATACAAGACCAACTTTACTAAATAATTTGTTAAAATTAAAAGATGTTGAACTAATTCCACCTGAGTTAACAAAAAAAATTGCAATTAATAAATCAAAGTCACTGAAAGAAGCTCCCCAAAAATTAAGAGACATGAGTCATGAAATTAATGACCTAAATCAGAATATAGACTGTAAGGACGATCACAGTGGCTTTGCATCAAGTATATATGAAGATACAAGAGATATTGCTAAAACAAACAACCCGAACATTATAGATGCTGCAACAAGTTCTTCATTTTTAAATCCAGCTTTTGGAATACCAACCAGTGACAATGAAAACTTTCATTTATCTTCTGTTGAATGTTCTTCTAATTCAGAAAATAGAAATATGAATAAAATTTCATTAAAAGCTGACAATATTGAAGATTCAAATTTTGACGATTATAATGATAATGATATTAGAAGAGACAACAATAATGATGAATCATTATTAGAAAACAATTACTTGCCGATTCAACAATTACCTGATATGGAAAATCAAAGACCCGAGAATAAAAATGGAATAGGAACAGATCAAGGGCAAATATCTGCCACACACAATAGTTTGACTGATAACACATTTAATGAAACTTTGACTGAATATGCATGTCATATAGAACTATTTGAAGAATTACCCCTAGTATTTGAAAATAGTTCTTCGATTTCCTCTCTAAAGAATACAGATACTGATTACGATAATATACAAAAAGACATTGTAAGTGAAGAAGATCAAGATATTTTAAATGATCCTATAGCAGAAACTAGTAATCAAGAATTTGAGTTCACAAACGAAAAAATCCTTTTCCCTCAATTTACTTCAACAAATATACAAAACGATTGTTACTCTAATGCTAATCTTCAAAACACCGAGTCAAGTAAAGAAAATGAAGGTATATTTGATGATGACTTAGTGGCAACAAACAACCATGATTTTCAATTTACAATGGAAAGAAATGAAAACTCAATGCCCATGACTTTAAAGAAAAATACACCTAATGATTGTAATTCAGAAGATACACTAATGCAAGGTGTTTCAGATTCATCGTCTTCAAATGAAGATCCAAGTTTATCCAGCAATGAATCTCAAAAGTCAGTCATTAGTTTTGATGATTTACAAGACATGTCCAATTCTATTCTTAATTTATCAGAAAGTGAACGATTATTTCAAGATAAATCAAACACAAATGGTAATTCCAATGCGACGGACGATTTTCAAACATCCGACCCAAAAATTTTCACATATTTTGGTGAAAATTCTGAGAATATGAATAGGCAACATACAAGTATGTTAAAAAAGAAATCAGACGAAAGGAATAGTGGCAATGATGATGAAGGAGGATCTTTTTGTGAATCATCAAAACCTTTTGATAAGTCTGACCTGATTGATGCAGAAACCAAAACATTATCTAAAAATTCAAACAAAGGGGACAGTGATATTATAGCGAAAGGAAGTCATCATTCAAATATACTTAAAACATCGAATCTAAAGGCTCGTGGCTCTTTAGTGCCATCTTTACTTGACAATATCAAGGATAGAAACGTTACACCAATCTTTGAGAAATTTACAGCTAAGAATACAGATGTCTTGCAAGTGAGTAAAAATTCAGATATGCTTGATAATTTCAAATCTAGGTTGGGAAAGATATTTAGTACGACAGAAGCAACCACCAAAACTAAAACTCATAACATTGCAGAAGACAGTGTCAACGAAAGTTCAAACATAAACCCCGTATTATCCAGATTTGACGAATTTAATAACTTGCAGCGCGCACCGCATTTATTCAAAGATACATTATCTTCACAAAAGTCAGGACTAAATCTAAATCCACTCAATTTTGATCTTGGTTTATTTAATGTACCATCAGATGTAACAACACTTAACAAAGTTGGAATGCTCCAAGGTCTAGAATTTCCAAGGCCACAAAAATTAAGAAATCCTCTAGAAAACACAGTAAATTTGGACAATGTTGGCTCCACACTCAAGAATAATTTACAAAATATTATGAGTTCTACTTTAGATATGTCTAGACCTTTTGAAGATACATTCGATTTTAACATTCCATTTAATGATATCTCTAATAGACTTCGGAGTCATACCGAAAATGCATTACAAAGTGTAAGAGATACCTTAGAATCTAGATTGCAGGAGACTCAACGTGTTTTTAACATACCTAACAACATACTAAATACACAGGATATACTAGAAACTATGTCAAATACACGGAATGATTTGAATGAAAAATTACAAAGTATACATTCAGATTTCAATGACAAGTTCAGTACATTTCATCAAAGTGTCTTAGATCAGGTCAATCTACCATCAGTTCGACATTCTCATTTTGAAGATGATTCCGTTGGATTTACGAACACGCCTTTAAGAAAACAGTCGCAATTTCCGCAAATATCAATACCTAGAAAAACCAAGCAGGAAGCAAATGAGGAATCTTTATATCCACATCCTTTAATACTTTCCAAAGATAAAATTAATAGTGAAAGAAAGGTACCAAAAGCTTCCAAAGCATATGATACATTGCGTATTTCAAATTCGGATAAATTGTTGCAAGACTTACAAGGAAACATAAAAAACATCGGAATTAATAGTAAAAACAATGCATTGCGACTCGACAATAGCGATAGAAAATCATCGTTGCAATTGCCTGTTGGTACTACAGTGAAACAAACTTTGACCCCAAGACAACAAACTCGGAAAATTCAAAATAATTTGGAATCTCGAGACTTTGGACTAAATACAAATAAATATTCAAATTCTAGACAATCAGGACTACCAACTTTAAAGGAGGAAAAAGTTTTAAGAAGTACTTCACTATTAACCAAATCTGGACGAACTGGAAAACATTCTGAAGAACCTTTGGGATCATCTCGTTACACAACTGGTAGAACCAACAATCCTTTAGACGTTTTGAAAGCAAAAGATATAAGGGATGAGTTGCCGACTGATTCCCCAGTGAATAAATTAAGAAAATCACTGTTGCAAAGGAACCATAATATAAAACCAAGTACCGACTTCACAAAAAAGACCTCAATCCACTGGTCATCCCCTCTACGTTCGCACGATGAAGATGGTACTGAACAAGGAACATTTTTAAGTAGAATGAGAGAAGGGAAACTTAGGATAGGATCTTCTAAATCTGACACCAAAAATAACGATGATTTAGTCAATAGTCCTTCCTCATCAGTTACAAATACAGCACATTCAGCAGCGCGAAACACAGATGTCAGATTAGTAGAACCATTAAAAGAAAATGTGCCTTATAAGTGTAAACTAATATGCTATAAAGATACATAAATAATTGTCTATATCGAGTAGTTATGTATTAAGTATGTATTATCTAAATACATGATTTTGACATTATGATATAAGTGTATAAGATCGACCTGAAGAAGTGGATCCCACAGAACGAATAATGAAATTAATACTAGGCTCCACCTAATCTAATTATTTATTGATTAAAAAGTGATATTTAGTTTCTAAGTGGTTAGATGTAATAATTAATTAGTGATTCTAATTACACAGTCATTATTATGGAATATAGGCGATTAGCATGTTTTAGGTATAAGCAATAAAATAAAATATAAATCCTTGTCATAGTGTTTGTTTAATTTATAATCTTTGACAGACACCTCCACCAATCCGCACTGGAGCAACATGAAGCACTTCTCCGTTGTGAGTTACAGGGGGCCGATTATGGGCTAGTATCTTACTCGTCCTACGTGAGCTACAAACGCGAAAGTGTCGCGTTCACGTCACGTCGGAAAATATCAAATAGTCGTTGTATGTATTTGTGCCAAATGTGGTCGCTTAATCTACTATGGATAGATTTAGCTATCAGAAATAGACATTTTCGATAGATATGTTATAAATGAAGTGAGATCGCCGTGTTTGTGGCTCTCTGATAAATTCTATATCTATGGATATACTACAACTAGGGGAGAGGTATTATTATACTGTCCTACAATATAGGACACACGTTGCGTGAATATTACTCGCATTATGTCGTTTATAATCGCATCGCGTCACGTCCATAAACTAGGACAACGGCTGCTAGGCTGCTGCTAAATCACTATAAATTAGATAAAGGTTTCTTTTCAAGTTTACAGAGATATTAATTATTAGGTACCCACATCAATAAATAATAATAGCGACAAGGTACCTCTGGAAATTTTCAAGTTTGCAGCTGAATAAACAATTTACTTTTACATAACTATAACATTTGAAATTATTGAATCAACACTTATTATTCTTTTATTGTAAATGTTCTTTTATTTCTTAGTATTTTTCCATATTATCATCGATATTTTGGGGAACGGAGCAGTGGAAGTGCCAAGACAAAAATTTATGCGCACGAACTTAATTTCAGTACCTAATTATTATTAACTTATTAAATAACCAACTCATTATTATAGCCTAGGGTTGATAAGGTACAACACTCAACAAATGTAAAAAGAAATTATGTAGTTGTAGTTGTAGTCTAGTTAACAAAGTCAACGTAACAATAGAAACATCTACCTAGATAATTTTAAATATAAAATATTTCTTCTTAAATATAAAATTTTAAAAAAGAAGTATGTAGTTATTTTTTTGGCACAGTTTTATTTTAATTTTGCTATTAATAAGCAAAATTTTGAAATTAGGTATTTATAATGATAAACATAAAACGTAGGTAGGTACTTATTTTACTTGTTACCAGAACTTGAAACTCAACAACGATGACCCACTGCGAGACACGGGTAATTTTTTACAAGTCACAATTGAGCGTAACCCAAAAAGTGATACTAATAGTGCTTTGTGAATGGTTTGCAACACGAAAACTATTCGAAACGTGTGCCACGTGTCTGGGCTTTTCCACCAAGCATTAGCTGTACCATAGATATATTATGCTGTTCTTCCCTTGCACTTGATTTAAGCCACCGAAAACATTGCAGATCAAAGGAAAAAGAAAAGCCACATCACACTCACAATACTTTTTGACAACGATGTGACACAAGGGCACTACATGGACCAAATTGTTGGATGGTTGGAAGAGACTTAAATTAGATGATAAAATAGGTAAGATCTGCCGTGCGTCATAATACAATCACTATACAAATGCAACAATACATTTTTTTTTACGAAACGAAGTAACATAAAAATTTGAAACAAATATATTTGAACTCAGTGAGTAAAAGAAAACAAACGGTATTTTAAGTATTACGTGTTACAAATTATGAAATGTTGTCAATTCAAATTAATTTTCAGTTTTATGATCTTGGCACTAGACACTATCGTGCTCTAATAATTGATCGAGTGGTTAAACCATCAGTGGTTATAAGCAATGATAAATTATTATTATTCGATTCTGAGGTGCCGAACGCGACAGAGCCTTGGCCACAATAAAAATGAAGCGACACACATTGAAGATATTCGCAGTGATAGGTGCATTTTATTTTCTCCACCTATACAGTGAAGTTACGGCAGGTAAAAATCTTGTATTTATTTTAAAACAGAGGTCTTCACCTTCAGTTCCCATAAGTCCTTCGTACGATATCTCGTTGGTTGATGTTATTACTTGTTATCTATTCAGGGTCCTGTACGAAATCCCATAAAGACGCGTTTATAATCACTAGTAGGCAAATTATAATAAATTTTCTTGCTTATGCTACTTCTATCCATAGAAAAAACTATATATTATATACATATACTCGTATGTATTGGAATTTGAAACATGGATTTAGATTAGAGTGTACGAGATCGCGGTCTTCAAATCCCAACGGCACATCAATGACTTTGAATGTGCGTTTTAAGATTCAAGTCAGTGTTCGCGCTGTAACGATGTGGGAAAATCTTATGGATTCCTGCAGGCCTGAGGGTTACCATAACGTGCTCGAAGGCAATCCATACTTGGCCAACGTAGTAGCACAGAGCAATAATTTGGAATAGGTACATATAATTTTTAAGCGGTGACAGCCCAGTGGTTATTGAACTCGCCTCTCACTCGAGCGGTCCGGGTTCAAACCCCAGCGGCATGCACCAATGACTTTATAAGTTATGTGCGATTTAAGAAATTAAATGTCACGGTGAAGGACACATCGTGAGGAAAGCTGCATGCCTGAGAATTCATTATAACGTTCTCGAAGGTATGTGAAGTCTGCCAATCCGCACTTGGCCAGCGTTGTGGACTAAGGCCTAATCCCTCCCAATCTGAGAGGAGACCCCGGCCCAAAAGTGGGGCAAAGAAAGGGTTGTGATAACATATAATTTTATACACACAGTTGCTTTTTGCCGTTACACACGTTTTGAAATAGGAATTCTACCTATAACCTCGCTCAGCGCTTGCACAAAGTAGATATGCTTGTCTCAGACGAGACTTTAAAAACGTCAGCATCCGTCTACAACGTCGTGCAGCAATACAGAACGCCTTTCCACAGAGTACATTTTACATACTGCCTTTCTAGGTGTCACTCGGGTCGAGCTCCCACTCTTGCCGCCCGCAACCCCAGAAGCCCCATTTTAGTCGCCTCTTACGACAAACAGAGGATACCGCAGCACTATTCTGGTCACGAGCTACAGCCTAGTCTGCTATGCAAATTGAAAAATCTAATAAATCATGGTGGTTGTTTCAGACAGGCCATGCGCTGCCCGCCAGATTCAAAACCGCTCCATCGTGTGCGTCTGCAACACCACATATTGCGATGAACTGACGCGCACTGTACCTCTCAGCGGAGAATATATTACATACACTACGTCTGCGGTATATTTTTTATTTTTAGTCAATAATGCTGGGGCTACATTATCGCGCGAAATTTGTGTCGCGTTGCCGCGATATAAACATACACGTACACGTGGCTAGCATTCATGTTCTCCCGAATACATCGCGATTCAACGTAATAATGCCACATGTATACCGTTAATGTAGCCCCGGTATAAGACATTGACGTCTTTCGACGTAAACGGATTCATGTGGTGAATCACGCGTTCTTGCGCGCAAATAGAATGTGAAGTCGCGGTTTTAGCGTGACAATTTTGAAACTGAAAGGAAATTTATTCCGCTTTTATCTGCATAATAACAGGTACATAATATAGGTGCTTACTTATTAACTAAGCATACAGGTATATTTCTTAACAGTCCTACCTAAAATAAGGACGAGTGATGGATTGAGCGAATACATAAAAGACAAATCTGCGAGAGCGAGTGCGCACGCGACGTTGACACGTCACTCTTTCGGGCACTCATTCGCGCTTACCACCACCTCGCTCAAAAGCACTCGCCACGCAACAAGTATGTTCAGCCGAATATGAATTATGAAGAAAGAAAAAGTGAACTTGAACTCTTACTGGATCTAGTAGTCTAGTACTCGTAGATTTTGTTTATTATTCATCCCGAAAAGTAATGAGGTTCTCCTGGAATACAGGATGAAAGTTTGTATGGAATTTTTCTCAAACATTATCTGATAAATTTGAAATTTGCAGCAAAGATTTGTTATTTGAATTAATAGAATACGTATTTTTCCTTTTTTAATAAATATTAAATAAATATTTAATATTTAAATATTTCTTATATTTCTATAAAATTTCTTCATATTTGCTGCAGATGTTCACAGTTGAATGAATAAAACTGTAGAATATTATTATGTGGTGTAAACAAAACATATCGGTATTGTCTTTGAGGAGGATGGCAAATAGGTATAATCAAGTTTACGCCACGCGAGCGATGCTGCGGGCGTCCAGCCGTCCACTAGTTTATAAATAAAGCCAATATTCGCCACTTAGGTCAATAACGAATATTCGAAAAAATCATTATTAAATCGTGGTGGAAATAGTATAATAAGTAATGTAATGTAAGTCAGAAAACCTTCATAGTATTATTTTTATCGATGTAAATAATCTCTATTGTTAGCAAGTATGTAAATTTTTGAGTGAATACCTTGTACTATTAAGTATTCTGTGGTGTAACTAAAGTAATAAATAAAGCTTAATTATTATTCAGATAAGAATAAAATTTGTGATTATTTACCACAGAACACAGAACAGATAAAGGAGGATAGAATGGAAATGTGGGCGTGACAGGCGCGCCACCAAGTATGATTAAACAATCATACTTCAACTGAAATCACGCGTGCATACTTTTAGTCGCTTTCGGACTGCGGTGGTGCGAAGAGCTGCACGAAAAATATACATTGCCGGTAAAGTACGCAAGTAATCCACGTGAACACATAGTTCGTGCGCAATGTATTCTGTCCTACAGAATGCGATGACGTCACGATGTTCTGTCGAGTTCGTTCGCAGCGAGATAGTGTTGTGAAAGTATAAGATAAATTTTTCGATAAGTCTTGATCTTGAGTACGTAATTAAAGTAGTTTCAGGTGTAAATACTTAATTTCAAGGAGTAGGTGTAGTACTAAATAAGTAATTTAGTACTAATTTATATTATGTATTTATTTTAGGTTTCCAAAGGATCCTAATAACCAGCATTGGATAAATGTAACGGGTAGAAAATTTGGATCCCTAAAAAACAATGTACCACTTTGGAACAACTGTACTCGATTTTGCGCAACTTTGTCGGAACTCAATTATTTAGCAACATTAGTTATCATCAGATTGTATTATATTCTACTGAGAAGCATATTACAGACTTTACCAAAGCTATTAAAGAAAAATAATTTAAATATAAGATTGCATTAATTTATTGTAAAAAATTCGAATACAAAAGAGTCCCCATCTTTGCTCTGCACAAGTACATTCGTCGCGCAACTGTATATATTAAAACTGTACCTGTGTATTTATTTAAGTACGTACACTCACTCTGAAACTTTTTAATAAAATAAATAATTATAATGTAATTTTTCATGTGAAGATAATAAAAAAAATGCATGTTAATAAGATGTATGGAACAGGCGCAACACCTAAAGGAAACAAAACTCGAGTTGCATATGTTTTCAGTGTTACTTTTAAAAGAGTCATTTATGCGGATGTAGCATTATAGGTACCTACATAACTCTAAACAAGTTTCAAAATATATTTATCGATAAATATGTTTACATCTCTAGTTGGGTTACCAGTAAATAACATATAAAATTGCACGATCAATTTTCTCAAATATGCAGTAAATTTTGTTTCTTAACTTTTATTTATTATTTTCACCGCCGTTAGGCATCTTTTGGCTCAATAAAGGTTAAATAAATAAATAAATAATACAGTAAAATAAAATATACTCTATTTTACTAATCTTGTAGTGGTTCAGTACCTACCAGTTACCTTACCTCCGAATACCTCCGAATACCTCAAGAATACCTCACACGGATACCTCATACCTTCGAACCAGTTACCAGTTACCTACGTTGTTAATATGAAACATATACGCGGTCGTCAAAATAGTGTTTTAAATAGTGTAGTATGTATGAAAGAAAATGTAAATATAAATAGGTGATTTTACAAATAAATTATTCATTCGACAATCGGACAGATCACGAGTTTCATTATGAATCCTATGAAGAACCTCTAAAATCTTATTATTGCACGAAATTTGTGCAAAACACTTACTGGCAACATTAAGTGTCGACAAGGTCAAAACTTGCACAATTCTACAGCTTGACGCGAGCAAAAAGTATCCTTATTGATTTGCTGCTAAGGTTAGTTTTTAAAAGTTGCGTTCTCGTGCAATTTGACCAATGGCTGATGAATATTTTATGTAAAGGTAATAATAACGTGTATCTAAGTGTGGGTAACTGGCGACAGTGGTTTTGTTTCAAAACCACAGATTTATAAGTATAGTTTCAAAACTGACTCGATGGCCTTTCTAACCTCCTTTATCTGTTCTGTGTTATTTACTGGCAAAGCATAAGCTTTCTAGCTCTGGATAATGTAACCTTATCGCTTCGAAGTCTTTTATAGAACAAACTGCAGAAACAGGATTATTATGTTTAATAGCACATTTGTAGATATTTTTCATAGTCTGTGTTAAAAATCAATAAATATTATATTTGTGTGCTATATTTTACACAGTGAGCATGAATGAATAAACGGTTCAAAACTTTTACATTTCATTTCAGGCTGGATCACGTTTCAAAAAAGACAACGGCTTCTTTAAAACTTCTGGTCATTCATGTAAGAATACACATAACACATTTTTTATTATTATTGAATAGTATAGTATTATATGTATGTATATGTATGTATAATATCGTTGTAAAATTTTTAAAAAATTATAAAATTTCTCTCCAGTAGAAGTCTATACTTTTTTCTTTTCAAATTCAAATGTTTAATTGTCATTAAAAGAGATACAAGGAAAATACAACAAAAAAAAATTAGAACAAAATGACAACAGGGGCTGTTGTCAGCTGTTGCTACTGCGGGGCTAGAGACCTGTGTAGCGCTGGTTTTCAGACAGCCCCTATACCCTGAGGTGGAAGGGGGGATGTGTCCGATGTTCCCCCATGCCAGCTGGATAAACAGTACAAAAGTGTTTTCTATTAGTGTATTTTAATTATCTTATGTACTATTTCTGAAATGAATGTTTTTTCTACATGTTCATTTAGCCCGTGCTGAATACACTATAACCTTGGATGTATCAAAAAAGTACCAGGAGATCAAAGGATTCGGTGGATCAGTGACGGATGCCGCTAGTATTAACTGGAAGAGTTTGCCGAAAAAAGCTCAGCAACACTTCATTAAGTAAAATATACATTTATCACATCTTTGAGACAAGAGTTAGTTTATTCTTCTTAAACAAGGACTAAATAGCTCTTCTATCTTTATTTAAGATTTAAATTTGGAAAGTTAATATCGTTATGCTGGGGCCAATTAATCGCGATTCGACGTATTACTATGCCATATTTATCGCGACAGTGCAAATATTCGCCGAATCCCGATAATGTACCCCCGGCATTAGATATTAAAAATTCCAATCACCAGAGATAAATCACGAACTAAACTAATCAACGCGTGAGCGAATTTAAAATTATTTCTTTGCCATGTAGCCCAGTCATTTTATATTATCTGCGGAAAAAATCCTAGTGAGCTGAATTTGCTTGCTTACAGAAAAATGCTTGAAGCATTTTCGTAGATAATTTCACGAAAAACAATTTTTATAATGAACTCTATTGACCACCGAGCAAAAGGTCGCGAGATATTTGCGAAAAACTGATTTTCGTGACCTTTTGACCTTTATAACTTTTTTAACCGACACGATATCAATGTTGATTTTTCACATCTTCATAACAACGTTGTAATAAAGGTGTATACAAAAATTCAGCTCACTAGAAATTTTTCCGCAGATTGGGGTTTGAAATGTCTAAAATTACTGGGCTACTAGACTATTTAAACTTTTACAATGCTACATACAATACTTTGACTCTCAGGGCAGAGACAGCAATAATGGCGGGGTTGTAAGACTTATTGAGAGCTGGAATGACTAATCCAGCAGCGGGTTTTATATTCACACTGACGGGGAGCGTTTATTTTCAAAATTAGTCATTTAGTCATGTTAGTTGGTGCTAGTAATAATTCAGTTAGAATAAGACGCTTTTCTGGTCTCTTGACGTAGTGTTCTCATTACTATACTCGTAGAAGCAGCGCAAGCAGCTCTCTCTGGACATAGCTCAAGAATTCACCGCACATTTAGAACATTCAGATATCTCATACGAGTAAAATACAATACGATACAAAAATAATTTGTTGCACACAATCATGTAGAACAGATACAAAAAACGTTCAGAACGTTGAACTCAGAAGTGAAACCAGTAGAAGTCTTATCACTGAAATAATGAGTGACTTTTCACCATTTATGTCTGTGTTTTTGACCACGTCACGTATTCTATTTTAATAAATTAAATTTTCAGCTCATACTTCAGCAAGAAAGGCTTGGAGTACAATATCGTGAGGGTGCCCATTGGATGCAGTGATTTTTCTACACGCCATTATACATATCATGATGACCCTCAAGATGAATTCGCGCTTCAGGAAGAAGACCTCGAATATAAGGTCCTTACACTTTCTAAGGATCCCTCAATCAAAATCATCCGTAGTCACACTCCACAAAACCTTTTGTTGCACGAAGCATTCGTGTTCGCCCGAGTTCATTGCTTTTCTTCTAAGTTCTAAATAAGGCCCTATTAGTTGATTCGACGAATTACTAGGTCACATTTGTCACGAATATTCACCGAAGTCTGATAATCATGGAGCCTTGGCATAATTGAAATATTTTTTTTCGCTTCGTTTCAGATACCGATGTTGAGGGAGATCTTCAAGGTAGCGACGTCTCCGGTGAGGGTCGTGGCCTCCAGCTGGACGCCGCCCGAGTGGATGAAGTACTACACGGAGACCAATGCCAAGTGCGGCTTCCTGAAGCGACAACACTATCAGGACTTCGCTGACTATTTGGTTAAGTAAGTCGATCAGTTAGCTATTTGCTAATATACTTGAATACAGCTATACATAAACGTTGTATAAGGGAAAACCAATTCAAACAGGCATGGTTCAAAGATAGTGGCAACGCATCTGTGACCGCCTTACATAAGATTTACTATATACTATTAGGTTACTATATATTAGATTATATATTTAGATGAGATTATATAATAGTAGGTATATGTGTAAAACTGGTCACCAATCCGCATTGGAGCAGCGTGGTGGAGTATGCTCTAGACCTCCCGTAGCTGCGTCTGTGGGGGAGACCCGTGCCCAGCAGTGGGACGTCTATGGGTCGAAGCGAAACGTGGAACTTAACAAATACTAACTGGTTTATTTCTAACAGAATAACAGTCTAGTACCTAAGTAATATTTTAGGTCAGACAGTTATTATTCAGGGGTCTTTATATTTACGATATAATTATTTCCAGATTCATAAAAGGTTACGAGAAACACGGAGTTTATATCTGGGCAATCACAACTAGCAACGAGCCTTCGTTAGCGTACTTTCCATATTCTCCAATCAGCTGCCTTGGTTGGAATATCGGGGATATGGTAATATTGTAAAGTTTTTAGCCATCGTTTTCATTCTTTAAAATCAAACGGGTATTATTTTATCAATTAGGTACCTTATAAATGCTTCTTTTACTTAATTTTAAATTTGTAAAATAGTATGTAGCCTTCATAGCCCAAGGTCAGCGCTCATTCAGCGCTAGACATTGATGTCGGTCTTTATACTGCGTTGAGGATGAGTAAAGCTTGATACTTGGCAAAGTCATGGCATCTCTGACTGTCTGTGCTGGCACTGATACCTTCCTATTTCAGGGAAGCTGGATTGTTAATAACTTGGGCCCCACAATACGCAAGAGCAAGTATCATGACATGAAAATCCTGGCATTGGATGACCAGCTGTACTTAATCAAGCTCAGCTTCGAAACGGTAAGGAATAACAAAACTGGACATTTAATAACATTTTTACATTTACAGGATTATGTAAATATATAGAGGTACATAGACCGCACGATCTCTTTACAATGTGCATGGAAGGACTAGTTAAATTACAAGTTCGAATTCGAATACCGCCTGTGGTAAATATTTTAATACTAATTGTAATAAAAAAAAACTAAATGCACATAACGAACTAAGTTTGCATTTTTTTTATTGTAGTAAATTACTAATTAGTGTAAATAAAAGCAATAATTTTTTTTCTGTTTTTGGTTATGTGGGATTTTCTACCAGATCTTCTACTTTAAGTAATTTAACCCTACACAACGTTGTACCCATTGTCTTTCCCTGAGACACTTGGTGGACGGTTCGAGCTCCCACTCTTACCGCCTGTAATCCCAGAAGTCCTGTTTCGGTCTTACAAAAGGCAGGGGCTACCTAATACTACAGGAATCTTACTATTAGATTTACTATTTTCATTTCAGATGGTGCGCAATAATTCTAAAGTTTTAGACTATGTCGATGGCATAGCGACTCACTATTACACCGACAGTTTTGTATCGGCGGATCTTGTGACGCATGTTACAAAGAAGTACCCGAAGTTGTTCGTCATAAGCACCGAAGCTTGTGCAGGTGGGATTGAAATCTAAATAAATAAATAAATATCATGGAACATCCAATCCATCATCCATGGACGAATGTCGAATGTGTGTATGAATTTACTCGGCCATCTGACCCCAAATTAGGCGCGTACTTGTACTACAGGTGTCAGAGACTGATATACATATATAGATTTTATTAAATACAAACTTAATTAGATAAAATTAACATCCAGACACATCACAAACACAAGTGTTCGTCACACGAATGTTCTAAGTAGGTACTCATACCAGATAAGGCTGTATTACCATCTAGTTACAGTTTACCAAAATTCACTAATAAGCGACTCTGTGATCGACTTTTCATCATCATCATCACAACTCTTTCTTTGTCCCACTGTTGGGCACGGGTCTCCTCTGAGAGGAGGGATTAGGCCTTAGTCCACCACGCTGCTAAGTGCGGATTGGCAGACTTCACATGCCTTCGAGAACATTAGAAGAACTCTCAGGCATGCAGGTTTCTTCAGATGTGTCCTTCACCGTTACAGCAAGTGACATTTAATTTCTTAAATCGCCCATAACTTAGGAAAGTCATTGGTGCGTGCCACTGGGGTTTGAACCCGGACCGCTCGAGTGAGAGGCGAGTTCGATAGCCACTGGGCTGTCACCGCTGTGTCATGAGCAGTAACGTATGGGTGGTGTGCGTGCTTGTACCTTACTACATTATTTCCACATAAAATTTAATAATAATTAATTCCAGGATTCAAACAAGCCGCTGGAGTTGATTTGGGCTCTTGGTCTAATGCTAAGACGTATATTAAGGATCTAATACGGGTAAATTGTAATTGATTTATCATGTAAAAGAGCTACTCGTAGATAATATTATTATGTTAACTTCATATTAATCAGTGTTCGCAATGGCTCTGTTAGAATAATAATATATACGTCACGAACTGACGCAAAACTATACAAAAGATGCACAAATCAGATTTGGTGTGCCAGTTTTAGCGCATACATACATTTTATATATCGATTATTAAGCTACTATCTTTAATCTTTTACCTAGCTGCAACCCATAGACCTACTATCTACTCTAATCTACTCCTACTGCTGGGCACGGGTCTTGTACGCGGGTTTTATTAAACATAACAAATAATTCCCCAGGACTTAACTCATGATACAGTCGGCTGGGTGGACTGGAATCTCTGCTTAGACGGGAACGGAGGCCCCAATGTCGATGAGAACTTCGTCGACTCCCCAATAGTAGTGGACGCTGAGAAGGGGGAATTCGTGAAGCAGCCGATGTTCTACGCTCTGGGACATATCACCAAGTTCATCCCCCGGGGGTCTGTGAGGATCGAGGCGTATTCCCCGCCTTGCAAGTGTTCCATACCGAACGCTGCGTTCTTGACGCCGTCCAATACTATCGTTGTCGTCATTCATAATTGGTAAGTATCTGGTGTCCTCTGCTATTCTTTTGAATAGATGCAATTGCATTGCGTAATGTATCATGCGTTCTAAATAAATTAAAGTCCGTGACTTCAGGCTTGTAAATCCTCTAACTAAGGTATTAACACAGATATCCTGACAAAGAATGCTTTAAGCATTAAGTCCTACTTTTGTTTCTAATATTTTATAGGAACAACAAAGATTATTTATCATTAAGATCATATTTATTTTGTGATTACTTCTTTTTAAATTTTTCTTTATAAAAACTAATTTAAACCTATTGCAATACAATTAACTGAATTAAAAAAATCCGAGTAAATGTTAGTAAAACCCTATAATACTTTTCCCGAACCGGTGATCGGACCAAGTACTTTAAAAAGGATCTATAATAGTAGTCTTGTAGAGCTCGGTCCAAAGCCCATCATAGCTGATAAACCACGAATTTTTAAGTTTAAGCTAATCTTTTAATGTTTTTGATAGAATTACTCGTAATAACCTGCTTATTATTTATGTCTAGCGATAACGCCACCTCAGTCACTCTTCGCCAAGGAAATAAAGAAGCTACACTTCAATTGGAAGAGGACTCTATTACGACTGTAGAGTTTTGGAATGAGAAGTAAGCTCTCAAGAATTATTATTATTATTATTAGTCCTGTCTTTGCATTTTGATACTTTTTATTTTTTGAATTACATATTATTTTACCTACTTATTATTTTTTAATTAGGTACTTATTAAAAACTTTCAGTTTTAACTTTTATTACGTTTTAAGCCAAAACATGTTTTGAATAATCTTTTAGACATTATGTATACTTATTTTTGTCATAATAATATTAATCTTTTTTGCAGTGATTCAACTCAAGAAAATACTGAAGAATGCATATTGTAAATTGAAGAAAACAATGTAGTTATGATAAATAGAGCCTGTTGCTAAAATTGGCATTTTCCATGTCCTGACGTTTAATCAAAAAATGAAATATTTTGTATACTATATATATCCTAAAATGTAAAACTTTCTGACCCAAATATAATTATGTACTTACAATTTTATTTTTTACTTGTTACTTTTGTCATATTGATGAAATATTTATAGGAAATATGTATGTAAGTAAATTAGCCTTATGTAAGAATTTAAAGTCTGTTTTAAGAGTAAAAACAAGAAGAATGGTCATAATCCGTACACTACTGTTACACTATCATCATATAAAAAATGACTACTTAAACGATAAAAACTCTTGGTGCGATGTATCTCCAGCTCCAGCTTGTTCAATTATAATGTACCTTGATCAAATTATAAAATTGTAAATTTTGAAAAGAGTTTCTTGCCGTGTTCTTCTCGGTAAAAAAATGTTATGACGTTCATTAAGCGTATACAAATACCTTTTAGTGAAAAAATTAAATGAATTTGAATCTGAATCACACCTATATGGTAAACGGAATTTACCCACGCACCCACCAAAGGGGAAAAGCCAAAAGGTGCTCTCGCAACCCTAAATTTTGAACATTTGCTTGGAAGCTTCCATAGATTAGTGAATATGATTATCACGGTAGTTACTAAATTAACGCGGTTTTATAAAGTTCATATTTTGTTCCGCCGCCGTTTACACCGCTCACCGCGGTACCTAGTAGGTAGGTACCATTTCTACCGTGTGATCATTGTTTTTAAAACAATTGTGGTCCAGTAACTGTTAGGTTACACATCTTTAGATGCGACCATCTTAGTTCTCAAGGGTAGCAATCTGTGACTGACTTGGAACGAGACTCTTACTAACAATAATTACCTACCTATCTAGTTTCCATGCGATTTTTTCCTGCCGTGATTGAATCTCGTAACGGAAACAATAGCTAGTATAACAATACAGCCTGTAGCGTGATAGCAACACATCTGTGACTGACTTAGAACGAGACTCCTACTAACAAGTACTAACTGGACTAATTAACTTTCTCATCTAATTTGACTAACCATCTCAGTCCCTAATTGAGTCTTGTTCAAAGTCAGTCACTGTTGTCATGGGCGGCAGCGGATGGGTGGTGCTGCAAGCTCGTTTGCTATTCTGTATCCATAAAAAAAAAGGTATCCCTAAGCCGTATATTTATTCATTTTATTTATACAACTTTATTGACACCTCTAAAGAGATGTACAATGGGCGGTCTTATTGCCCTATGGCATGGCCAGTCAAACCATTTGGCCATTGGGTGAGAAAAAAAAATTAAAGTTAAGATTAAAACAGTTTACAATTAACTAAATTGCATTTATACAAAAAAAGAATACATACATACAACACATACATAATACAAATACCTATAAACTAAACTATTTATGTATATAAATTAAATTTTATCCTACTTCTTTCTATGAGGATAGAAAGATGTAGTGTAAAATTGTAGGTTAGATAGAGAGGTCTAACGCCTTCATGAGCAGGCTTTAGTTAGATAAATGAAAGGAGTTGCTTCAAACTATCTTAATGTCGCAATAATCATAAGCCGCGCCATCACGAGCGCTTCAACTGCCTACTTATCTCTTTCAAGAGCGTGCCCAAATTAATGTTTCTGGGGTAATTGTTTGCATTTGGATGAAGGTAATTATGTCGCAATATTCTCGTATTTCCTCACACGTACAGGATACTAAACAAATATGGAATAGTACCCCTATTATATATATAAAGGAGGTTATCAGTTTGGTACGTACTTATGTACTTTATTGTTACCTTTTTATTAAATTTATATAAGACAGCAGCCGAGCTTGTTGCACCACCCATCCCCTGCCGCCCATGAGAACTGTGACTGGGTTGGTTAGTCCAGTTTTAGAGGGTTAATATCACGTTTTTGCATTATCAATAAGCTTAGAAAGTTGTTAAGGTTCTCATATCCCTTCATCAACTAGAAAATACTTGATGATAATATTTAAGGTATATTTATATTATAATAGTTAATCAGACTGTTTTACACTTCAGTTGTAATATAAATAAACTACTTACATGTATAATTATAATAAGTCCATGGGCGGAATCATAATGAGATGTTTACTTCCGAAGCAGATAGAAACATGTAGAGATAGCACGTGGTTACGAAAGACCATTTTTTCTGGGAAATGTGCTAACATTTACATTTAAATTGTTAGAAACGAAACAAGTAGAGATAGTTTATACTGCTGTCGTCAATCCATGACAAACAGGTCCTCCGGAAGGACTTGATACTGAATTTTGTTTTTCATTTGTTCGCCGGTAAAAAGTGTTTACGGGATTACAAAATGCGGCTTTTATTGATACGGAACCAAGTTACAACCAACTTGCTGTTGTTCCTGGCTTGGATAAATAGTTCCTATGCAGGTATTCTTGTGACCTTTTAGTAGTTAGATAGTTGTTGTGATTTGAAGAAAAATTTTTTTAAATAATTCTTAATTTTTAAAAAAAATTATAGTATAAGTATATAATTATATACATTGTGCTTAGTTACATTTTAACTGCAGTTTTGTTTCAACAGTATTATTAGACTAAATCAAATAAATCTTCATAGTAACAAAGTGATAAATAACACGCCATCGTATCCATATTCAAATAACCAACTATAAAATACGTAACGTGTGTGCAATGTTTTCTTGTATTCATTTTATGTATTTCTAACGCATTTTATATAAAAATGTTAGTTTTCTGCAATCATTTCTGCACTGTGACTGCCTTTGAACGATACTTAAATATCGATATTATAGGGCCAGTATTTTTGAATCTCACTCGCATACGAAAATCGCCAAAACGTCTACGACTTTCATGATGATTCTATTTTTGAAATTCGCTCGCGCGAAATATGTTGAAAAAAATTAATTCGCTTTGGTTAAGTTTACTTTATACTGAAATTCGCATTAGAAAATGTTTCGCATACCTACGAATATCTAAAGTCAGTGAAATTAAAAAATTGGGGCCTACTTAGCATGGTTATTCCAGTTAGCAGAGATAGTTAACACAAACATTAGTCGGTCAGATCGACAGAGGGCTGGGGAAGTGCATGAATCGTTAGTGACAGTAAGTCATGATAGTGTTTGTAATAGTCCAGTTAGTAGGTAATTGTTAGTAGCGTCTCGTTCCAAGTCAGTCCCAGCCGTCGCTACCTTTGAGGACTAAGATCGCCTCCAAGGATGTGTTACTGTTATTTATTTGTAGTTTTACTTAGAGTTCTGAATGAAAGTTCTATGAACTGAATACTGCATGATTCCAATTCATACCTACATCAAACCTACATAAATTTCGCTCAGATAAGGAGTGTGCTGCAAGACGCATCGAGGGCGAATCGGTAATATGTGTGTGCAATGCTACATACTGCGACGACATAACCCGAGACGAGCCGACACGAAATAGATTTGTCACGTATACTTCATCTGAGGTAAGCATACGAGGTTGCAGCCAAGCTCTTCATCAATATTGATAGAAATTTGGGAAAACGTAAGTTTTAAAAATGGTATGGCCCATAGATAATGGGCCGTAAGATCAAATATTTTTCGTTTATAAATAGAGTTACTGTCTTTATACGGATCAACAACGCCCCTTCACATCCCATAACATTAATTTTACTTAATCATTATGGAACTATCTACACAAGCAGTAATACGTGGGGTACACTGAAAGTTTTGCGTAAATAATAAAACAATTGCCTGCGTGCTCAAATGAGGTACTTACCTCCTAAAAGCATTTTGGAGGTGAGCAATGCAGTCTTGTGGAGCCAGTGAAATTTTAAAACCAAAAATATCATCGTCCTAAAATATTTTCGCGTAAATTCCATTTTTGCTATGGACGATGAACTTACACTTGTGATAAAAAACATCTCACAACATTGACGCTCAATTGCCCGCCAATTTCTTTTTAATCAATGATTGAGTTTCTTATGATTAAAAAGATATAACATTCAAAATTCAAACATTTATGAGCGGCCGCAGAACGATGAGGAGCGCAGAACCTTGTAGGTTATGGTTATGCCCTATGTAGGTATTAGTACTTGTACTATTATTCTGTGGTATTAGGTAGTAGGCCCTATGTTATGTAAAAGTCATTATCATTGCAGAACATTTATTTCTTAGCATTTTTAAAATTTATTAAATTTGAGTTCCCTTCCCAGGCAGGGTCACGTTTCAAAAAATCTGGAGGTACATTCAAAGACACCAGAGACTCTCGTAAGTTTTATATACCTATGTACCTACCTAGTATAGGCACAGTATAGTGGCTTCCTAACATGTACCTATCTAATAACCTACTTATATTATTAAGTAGGTACCTACTTGGAGGTAAATTTCATAACAATGTTAGTTTAAAAATATGATAATAAAATGAGTTTTTATTATTATTGTTCAGGTAATAACGAAATCTTTTTTTACAAATGTACAAAATGAGTTGACACTTTCGCTGACGATGAAGGTATTACCTATAGATATACCTATGTATAACGTCTATATACGGTATAACAAGAAAACTTCTTCTGTGTCTGATTCACTGTCCGCAAATATTATGTTACATTTATTGTATTGGCGATACATTATAGATCTACTTGTAGCAGTAATTCTCGAATCTGAAGTGTTTTTATTGAATTTTGACTGATAAATACGTGATTTATGTCATAATCTAAGTTATCTGGGTTATCTATATTTTCGTGATGATGAATGATCATCACGAATCACACTAACCCGCGATTTTTTATCGCATCTAGATCATGATATAGGTAGGTTATAATCACAGAGAAATGATTATATCTATGATATTTAAACTGTGATTTGATTACGATTACGTTTTCGAGTATCTACATCTCAGATTACAGCGTTCTGTAATCTACATAACTAATCATCAGATAGCTGTTAATTCACTAGTTTAGCCTTCGCTAATTGCTTGCTTGTGTTGCTAGTGGGAAGATGCTAGATTTAGGACATACCAAGTGTCTCCATAATGTTCTTATGAAATATTTGTTTAATGTTTAATGCTTTATTTCTTCATCCTCTGTTAAAACAAAAATTTACTGATAGAAAGATCCAGCACCCTCAATAATATTAATGTGGATGTAGTGAAGACTAATTGTATGACTCCGATGCGAAATAAACAATCGAGACACGACTGCTCTTTGATAAATAGAGTCAAGGCGCATTAACTACCTGATACAAAAAGCGGAAAATCGTTGGATTTAAAGGGAAAAGTGGGATTAGATGTTTGGCCTGAGCACTGTTAAGGGGAGGAAGGTCTGATTGATAGCTCAAATCAGAGAAAAGCAGGGTTCATTGAGCATTCAGGGGGCATTGTTCATAGATTATCTAATACCGGGTACACTTTTAAATCTCACCTGTTGTTAACTGAACTTAACATCTGAAGGAATCTGCATTCCTGAACCTGAAAGTAGAAAGTATCGAAGGGGTGTGAAATCTGCTAATCCGCACTTAGCTAGAGGAGTCTCTACTAGCCAAGAGCGAATGTGAGCTAAATCTTCTTAAAAATAAAAATGAATGTTGATAAGCGCATAACTCAAGAATGGTTGGACCAATGTATGTTTGTATGTTCCTTAAGGACCACGGAAGGTCTTACAAAAAAAAAATCTGCTCTAAGGCGGAACAAATTCTAATTGCACGCGAGTGAAGCTGCGGGCGTCCACTTATCATGTAATAGATTCTTTCATTTTTCATAATTCATCAGCGGTGGGTCTTGTGCTGGAAGTAGACCCAACCGTTCTGTACCAGACGTGCGAAGGCTTCGGCGGCGCGGTGACTGACGCGGCTGGCATCAACTGGAAGAGCCTGCCTGAAGATGTTCGGCTTTTCATCACTGAGTAATTAGTTAACATAACATAACATCACGCCAATATTTTGCTGAAGGGGTAGAAATAGGTGTTTAATACACCCACCTTCACAAGTTATGTTTAGGTCCCATGCAATAAGTGGTGAGCTTATTGCCATACATCGGGCAATAATCCTACCTCCGATACTGGGAATTTCAAGATACAATAACCCAATACTTAAAAATTTAAGAACCCAATACTTTAATACTTTGCCCAACCCGGGGTTTGACCCCAGGACCTCTAGATGAGCAGGCGCACTTACGACCTCTAGACCGATGAGGTAGTTAAGGCACGGTATGAAGCCAAATTAAGGACTAGGAAATTAAAAATACAAAATACACACACTTTAGAGTGTTGAAAAAAGCTGTATTATTTTTACTCACGGGAAAAAAATGTGTTATCTCTCATATTTGAAAACTAATTACCATAAAACTTTACGTACTTATGTTGTTATGCAAAATAAATTTGAATCAAATTTTGTAATGTAAGTTATTACTTAATTTTTAATTACCTAAATTTGAGCAAACGCTACAAGTTAGTGATCAAAGTGTTCGTTCGTGTGTTCATCAAGTGTGGATTCGCGCGCACGATACACCGTGGGAAGGTACACGTATGTCGTCTGTGAAAGCGCAAGCAAGTAGCGGTGTCCGTCCGGCGTCCTCCCGGGTTGATGTAGTTAATCCATGATAGAGGCTTTGGAGCGGCCAAATGCTTCTGAAAATCGTGTTGGCCACTTCTCTGGAGTGGACATACTCGTATCGTTATGAGAAACGACCCGTGCAGTGGACCGCTAATGGGTTATGGCTTTAATTCGCTAGGATTTCCGTTCTATCATGGTCATGGATCGCCGCTCAAGCTTCGCTGCATAAGCCTGCCTTTATTTTATTTTTATTAATTTATATACTCTTTCTTTCTTCCAGCTCTTACTTTGGCAAGCGCGGTCTTGAATACAACATGATACGGTTGCCCATCGGTGGGACAGACTTTTCCACTCACCAGTACGCGTACAATGATTATCCTGCTAACGACACACGGCTGACGCACTACGAGTTAACTCGCGAAGACTACGAGTACAAAGTCAGTGCAGTTATATATATTTTTAGGATAACAAATCTTAGCTTTTATATTACTGTAAGGCTTGTTAGCTGTAGAAGATATAGATAGAATATAATATATTCGAATGACGTTAAATTGCTGGTCCTGCCAGCAACTTAACGTCATTCGAATATTCTATACTTAAATCATAATCTGTCCAGATTACTTTCTTAAATAATATCTCGTTAATCTCAATCTAATCTCGTAATATTTCTTTTCGCTGTAGCTAGTTTTGTTTTTGTTATTTTAATGGTAAGATGTTACCATAATAAAAAAAAATTAATAACCCCATGTATCATACGCATCGCCTGCCGGGGCGGATGGCTTTCTGATACACAGGGACAGACCGTGGCGCTGGACCACGGTCAGACGATATGCGATATTGAGCGCTGTTCGCACTAGATCGACCACAACAAATCAGGCAAATACTGGCACGTACCTGGTCTGTCTTTCGTGGTCGCGATGATCTTCCACTTCTGGTTTGGTGTTTGAATACGTTTTCTCGAGCTTTTCGTTTTTGTTCCGTTTTCTCAACGACCGATAGTTATGTTAAAGATTCGAATTGTAGTTTTTTTTTCGCTCACAGACAACACACGTCAAAAGTCCGTGCCGGTAGGACAGGTTAAAAAACCTGCCATCCGTCAAAGTTGTGGCAGAACAGGATGCGAACAGCGATCCAGATAATAAACTTTCGGTAACGATACATCCCGCCCACCAAAATACCTGTGGTATTTTCTGATTAATAGAATATATAGATGATAATACGATGCAGAAATCACGAATAGAATAAGATTACGATAAATATGATACGATGAATTACGATACGATTCGATAATTAATGATTTGAATTTGATATGTAAATAATAATGCTACTTAACTAGATAATTGATAAAGATTAAGAATAAAACTAGTTCTCTATAGACAGATGACATAGCTTAACCAACGGTCGATGGATAAGTTGATTGTTGGCTCTAGCTACATCATCCGCGCCAGAACGTAGTTCAACTACTCGCGCTAAGGACCAATGCAAGGAGCCTCGGTTGTCGTTTTTCACTATCACCATCGTCCCTATCGATAATGGTTTTGTTGGATTGAGGCATTTAGCGCGTTTTGTGAGTGTATTAAGTATTCCTTGCAAAGATGAGAAACGGTTTAGTAGATCGTCTAATAGGTTCGATTCCATCACAGTCCCACTGTTAACTTCCTTCGAAACAAGAGGCACAGGTTGACGTTCTTCAGACTTGACAATCATTTCATCGTTGGGCGTATGGGATTTATGGATTATGACTGAATTCAGAGGCCAACTACTTTGTCCACCTGATAGCCAAGTAGGTCCCGCCCACCATAACGCATTGTTATGAATCTTAGCTGGATATTGCCCTCGTGAACAAGTATCTGCAGGATTATCCTCAGGCTTTACGTGATGCCAACATTCGATTGGAGTGGCGTCTTGAATTTGACGTACTCGATTTGCAACAAAATTGGCCCAACGAGACGAATGCGAACGGAGCCAAGCCAGCACTACAGTAGAGTCAGACCACAAAAAGACCTTGTCGATTGAAATAAGATTGGAATATCTGTCACGAACAAAGAAGAGCGAAAATCTCCAAAGGATACGTTGGTAGTCGCGATGTTCCGGTGAGATGAGGATTTGACGGTACATTAACCGAGCGTCGGTGCCTACCTGGTCAATAGAGATCGCTGACATGTGACCGGATTCGATATAGTCCGACATGGAGTTGGTATACTGAGGTCGCAGATCAGATTCACGTGACAGTCGTCGCTCAATAGCATAGAATCGGCGTAAAGCTATGTCGCGCGAACCTTCGAATATAGATTCAGCATCATTCTTAAACGGTAGGTGTTCGATGTAACGGCCCGTTTGATCGCGAGAATGAGATATAAACTTTTTCTCACACAACAGTTCTTCTGGAGTTAGCAACAATGGCTTCGGAATTGAATCTTGATCCAAGGAATTTAATTCGTTATCAAGGTCTAATGAACTGTTAAGAAATGTTTTAGAAGCTAATGGAGTTTTACCCAGTAGTAGCCATCCGAATACAGAGTCAAAAGCAGTGGGTTGATTGGAATTACCCTTTATGCGTTCGTTACAAAGTGATTCAGCAAAAACATCGGCAGCAAGCAACAGATCTATTGGTCCTGGAACATCAAAGCCAGGATCCGCTAAGGGTAACGATTTAATATGTGACCACCCGGATGTGTCTAATTTTGCGATAGGTTGGTCGCCACATATTTTTGAAATTACGTGCACGTCTAGTTTGTAAAGATCTTTATTATTTATCCCAACTGAACAAGTAACATCACCCAGGATTGCGGTGGCAGCATCACCTAATCCACAGACACTAGTAACAACGGCTGTTGGCGTAAGTCGAAGACGTTGCACGGCTGATTCCGTGATAAGGTTGGTCTGACTGCCTGTATCGAACAACGCGCGTAACGATTGCATATTGCCGTAGGCATCCCGGACTTGAACGATCGCGGTTGAAAGCAACACGTTTGTGGGTATAGATGATCTGGAGACTAAAGATGAAGATACGGTTTCGGGTGATTCGATCGATTTATCGTGATGAAGTAAAGTGTGATGTTTCCGATGACATGTGCGGCATGTGAATATCGACATACAATTTCTCAATTGGTGGGATGGTTTCAGACAATTGAAACACCACTTCTTGTCAACGGCAATCTGCATTCGTTCATCGATTGATTTGTCTATAAATTTTACGCAAGACGTGATAGAATGCATACCGTTACAAAAGGGACACTTGCTAGTATACGGCACCGGCTTCAAGTTGCCGACGGGTTTTGGACGGCCGTTAGCAGCCACAAGTACATGCGACATATTATTGCGTTTTGGTTGTGGCAGCGCCGGTATTATCTTCTGACTTGATTTGTTAATTGAGACGGAACCAGAGAAATGAGTATCACGCAACAAGGCCTCGCACTTAGAATATAAGAAACCTTTCAGTTGTTCATACGATGGCAGTTCTACTTCTGAATATTTTTCCTCAAATCCGCGACGCAAGTTAGAATCGATTCTTGATAAGAGATGATAAACTAAAACAAAATCCCAATGACTAACCGGTAGATTTAATGTTTTTAGAATGCATAGATTTTCTTCTAGTAAATCAAGGGATTTGCGAAACTCGAGTGCGTTGTTGTGTCTTAATTCGATATTTAAAATTTCGTGCCAACATGTAAAGGCTAAATCGCGTTTGCTCTTATACCGTGCAGTAAGGGCCTCATACGCATCGCGGTAATGCTCATGGCTCAAGGGGAAAGTTTTTACGATTGATAACGCGTCGCCGCTTAGAGATGAGATGAGATAGTGAAATTTCTCAGTATCAGTAAGTGAAGTAGAATTATGTATTAATGCGTTGAATGTATCGAAATATTCGGGCCACTGCTTAATGTCACCAGCAAATGACGGAAGAATTATTTTCGGTAATCGGATGTTTGACGACAATCCACCGCTTTGGGATTGTGCTGGTTCACTCTTGGTTAAATTACGATGTATGGATAAAACTCGATAGTACATATCGTCGAAGGTTTCTTGCATTTCGTTATCATCCGATTCCGGGTCGTTTAAAATTTCTAAAATAGTTAAATGCGCATCTTCAAAACTAGCAGCAATTTGTTTAATTTCCTGGTGGTAAGATAAGAATAAATCTCGCTGGGAAAAGTCTGTGGCGGCCGACGTGCCTATAACTAACGCCTTAGCTAAACGTTTATATGCAATAGTTCGTTTTCTTCGTAAAGAAGGCAAATCTTCGTGACTGTACTCGATGTCCCCCGACTGAGAATTCGACTTCTTCAACATGATTTTTTTACGTGTGGAGCGTTTAGTTAGAAGCGACATTGTTCACAAAGGTAGTTTGATGTCAACAACTAATAATTGAATCCGCGACGAATGATAAAAGAAGCAAATCTCATAAGCAAAGACAAGAAGTCGATTTTAGTTTGAATCACATTAACGAAAGCTATGAAAATATACAAGATGACCGACCAGTAATTGTAGAACTTCGATAAGGTTTAAACGTAGGTACGAGAAAGGTCGATCTAAATTGGTCATATGTCCAACTGACATGTACGTACAACCTGTGCGCCAAGTTGTCCGGCTGAATGTAGGTATGTGTAAGAAAGTACGATGTAACTTGAGCGTTAGGTTGTACACCCACTGACGGCTACCTCAAACTTATTTAGGAAAATAAACAGATGCAATCGTAGGACTGGCAGTATTTGAATTACGAAATTGTTCTATACGTTTGATAGATAATTGAAATATGAATGACGTTCAATTGGGAAAAAATGTATGATGGTGAATTCTGTTTGATCATGAATTGATGATTATGATTCGATAACTGCGTAGGTATTTCTAGCGAGTGAAATAGCTTAAGATGCGATGGGTTTGATTGCTTCTAGATGAAACAATGCATAGATACGATAATATCCTAAGCTAATGACGATTAACCAGAAATACACAGGCAGATTGATGTCGTTGAGGTTTTAGTTTGAGTGGAAGTCCCGGGTTTCGGCACCAAAAAATGTATCATACGCATCGCCTGCCGGGGCGGATGGCTTTCTGATACACAGGGACAGACCGTGGCGCTGGACCACGGTCAGACGATATGCGATATTGAGCGCTGTTCGCACTAGATCGACCACAACAAATCAGGCAAATACTGGCACGTACCTGGTCTGTCTTTCGTGGTCGCGATGATCTTCCACTTCTGGTTTGGTGTTTGAATACGTTTTCTCGAGCTTTTCGTTTTTGTTCCGTTTTCTCAACGACCGATAGTTATGTTAAAGATTCGAATTGTAGTTTTTTTTTCGCTCACAGACAACACACGTCAAAAGTCCGTGCCGGTAGGACAGGTTAAAAAACCTGCCATCCGTCAAAGTTGTGGCAGAACAGGATGCGAACAGCGATCCAGATAATAAACTTTCGGTAACGATACACCCCATTTTATAATTTTTAAATCAATTATAACATGCGAAACTGCCATCTGATGATTAGTGTCGTAAGTGGTCACTCTACATCAGATGGCCGATGGTCTATTGAATTGATTGATTCGTCATTATTATCTAAATCTTATTTAATTGTACAGATCCCAATGATCAAAGCTGCAATGGACGTAGCAACTTCACCCATTCACATAGTGTCGACCACGTGGTCCCCGCCGAACTGGATGAAGACCGGCTACGAGCTCAGCCACTGTGGCTTCATCCCGCTGGAGTACTACCAGACTTACGCCGATTATCACCTGAAGTAAAATCACAGCCTAATAAGCAAATAAGTTGTAGCGTGTAGATGGCTGATCGCTAGTGGCAAAATTTCATGGGCACTACTGTGCTTCTGGGCATGACCCGGTTGTTTACAATGGTGGAAACAATGGTGGCTTTAGAACATTCGACTATGGGTTGACCGCTAACACCACCAATCCGCATTGGAGCAGCTGAAGTAGGTATACTCTAGACCTCCCGCAGCTGTGTCTGTGAATGAGACCCATGCCCAACATTGGGACGTCTCTGGGTTGCACTTGAAGCTAAAATGTAGGTAGTAAGAAGTTTCGGTGTGGTAATGGAATTGAGTTATGGTACTACAAAAAACACCCCGCTTGAAAGAGCGAATATGACGATGCGAAGGGAACAATGAAAGGCTTCGAAAGACCTGTGTGAGCTAGGTTGGCTGGGCTTGGCACTGACTAGGGGAATCTGCTTTTATGCTTTTAAGAGCGGATTACTGGTTAATAAAAATTAAAGAGAGTCAGGAATTGTTCGCGAGAGATTTTTTAAAGCCTTATTAAATCCATACTTACTACATATTCTTAAATAAGGTAGAGGATAAAAGTATTTAATATTTTCTCATGTTAATGCATAGATAATATGCACAAATATGATTTTGAACAAGACTCAATTAGGGACTGGGATGGTTAGTCCAGTTAGTTGAGAGAGTTAATTAGAACATTAGTTGGTGAGTTCGTTAGTGGGAATGGGGACTGTTAGTGATAGTTAGTCATGTTAGTTAGTGTTAGTCCAGTTAGTAATTGTAAATATGTTGCTACCCTTTAGGACTAAGATGATCGCCTCTCAAGAAGTGTAACCGGAAACCACACCTTTCCAACCGGACCATAATTGCTTTAAAAACAATTACTACACGGCAGAAATGGTACTAGATACCTTGGCGGGCGGTGGTACTGCCCCGGACGAACTCTATTTAAACCAAATAGGCTTTATATGAAACATATTTTGTTCCCTATAGGCTGTACCACTTACCAATTCCATACACCTCCAATTCCCAAAACCTTATTCAATCGACAACTTAGGTAATCCATTTTAGGTTCTTCGAAAAGTATGCTGCAGCTGGTATACAAATATGGGGTGTCACGACGACAAACGAACCAGAAAACGGTTTGGGGACTTCAATCAACATCAACTGCCTTGCCTGGACACCAGAAACTATGGTACGATCATGACAATTCTCAGTTGATTTCTATGGTAGGTCTAACCATCACATGTCACAACTCATCACCACTTCAGAGTGCGGATTGGGAAATTTCTTCAGTAGTAGAAGCTTGCAGCTTTCCTCACATATTATTATTGTTAGATTATATTTAATTTCATAATCCGTAGATACTGCTAAGTAAATCCCTTGCTTGCCTGATTTTTTTTTCTTTCAGGGTGAATGGATTGAAAATAACTTGGGGCCAACAATCCGAAAATCAAAGTATAAAGATATTAAAATTTTATGCTGCGACGATCAGAGACCCAATATTCCTTTCTGGTTTAATGTTGTGAGTGAACTAATTTTGTCTATAAGTTATTTCCTAATTTTATTTCATTATTATTTTCCTTTTTCGTATATTAATGCAAAATAAGTTTTGTAATTTTTATTTATTGACCTTTTTAAATATTTAATCTACCCAGTTTAGATTCATCATTGAGGCATCGTTGTTCTGGCTTCAACATTCCCGACCAACAAAGCGCATGAATCCAGTGAATTTCTCGACGTAGACAACGTTATTGGGTTTTCTGTATCTTTATGCTTATCACTGCTCGGTCAGTTTATCGACCGGCTTCGAACGAATGGAAAAGGAATTATAATTGTCAAAGACAACGATCGTTTTGTTTCTGTTTGCTGATCCTACATGTCCATGTTTTCAGTTAACGGAACTGCATCCGAAAGCGCTAGACTACATAGATGGTATAGCCGTCCATTACTACGACGATTTCAGTAGTTCCCCCCTCTATCTCACTATGACCTCGGAGACTCACCCCGACAAATTCATTTTGGGGACAGAAGCTTGTGCAGGTGTTGTACCATTATTTTTCCTAATGCACGGCAGATAGATAAAACGAAACAACACAGCCCATCATTGCCACACTATTGGGCTTAGGGCGCTTTCCTTAGGAACCTTATCAATTAGAAATTAACATTGTCTACCATATTTAGTCTCTTACGTACCTATCAGATTTCCTGAAGATAAACATATAATATGATGGTAACATCATTATTAACATAAGTATAAACATCAAACATCAAACAACACTATCATAGTAACAATACGTATATACTTATATCAAATTATCCTCTCTTATAACACTGCTCAAACATAATTATATGTACGTGACCCTACAGAAAAAACCTTGGACTCACTCCCTAATACATATGATATGTAGGCAGTTTAGGGAACTTATGCATCAAAGATAAGTCCATTGACCTAATTAGTAACAACGTGTGCAACATTTTTATTAAAATACCATCGCATGAACATTTGAAAATCCAATTTAAATCGAAACTATTGCCGTCGCGCTGGGCTGTCCGTCTCACCCCCTATAACGTGAACGTATAGGACTGATAATACCTACACAAAATTGACGAAATCGGCATTCAGTATTATAACTGTTCCCTCCACGAAAACTGAACGGATTTTGGATTATTTCACATATAAATAAGGAACTTCGCTACCTATGTCGGTATGTTTTTATTTTTTTCTTAATTTGCGTTTTAATTTGTTTTTCTCGACGTCTGAAAACGATCATTTTTATCGGTAAATTTTGTCGTTTTTGAAGCTTCATAACTTCTATAGTACCTAATTAATTTATTTAAAAAAACAAAACATACCGACGTGGAGATGTATTGTTTTCCAAAAAAATATTTTCTCTTATGTTAATATCCAGGGAGGAAACAGAAAAATACGTTTGTATGGGTTGTACCTACTAGTAGGTACTAAACTAGGACAGTTTTTCCGACTTTCGATACTTATTTAGGTCACAAAGGTAAGTCCATGGAGCACGGAAGATAGTTCTCTTTGCGTGTTCCGTATTCTCATGTATAACGCAAAATATATAATTGTATGGAATATTTCAGGATTTACAGGAGACGGAGTGGTTTTGGGTTCCTGGAAGAGCGCTAAGGCTTACGCCAAGGACATCATTCAAGTGAGTGAAATTTCACATTCAAGAATCAAATCGTATCCAGATTCTACCGATAAAAAATGTGTTTTTCTCCACATTATTTTCAGGATCTCAACCATAATGTCGTGGGCTGGATTGACTGGAACATGTGCTTGGACACCCAAGGAGGCCCGAACTGGAAACAGAACTACGTGGATTCACCAATCATAGTCAACGCTTCAGCTAATGAGTTCTATAAGCAACCTACATTCTACGCCATGGGACATTTCTCCAAATTCATACCCCGTGGCTCTAGAAAAATCGATGTGAAGTGTTCCGAACAAAAATCTAATGTATCCAACGTGGCGTTTGCGACCACTAGAGATACGATCGTGGTGGTGTTGTATAATGAGTGAGTACATCAGTAGGTATTACATAACTCCTCTCCACCCATCCGCATTGGAGCAGCGTGGTATATTTACTCTAGAGCTAGACCTTCAGCAGCTTTGTCCGTGGGGGAGACCCGTACCCAACATTGGGACATCTATGAGCTGTAGCTAGCTATGTACATAATTTAACATTATAATAAATAAATACTACATTGCATTTTTATCCTGCAGTGGAAATGCGACGACCATATCAGTTAACATAAATGGCAAGGAGGCGCCTATTTTGTTGGAAGCAAATTCAATTTGCACTGTTGAATTTTGTTGCGACCCCAAAGTAACCAGAAAATTGGGTAAAGGAGACCAAAATGACATGTAAGTTAGCTTCACGATATATCACTTAAGCCATTAGGACCGTACCTACCTATTTCCCTGGATCAGAATGTGTTTGTTTCTACTGATGTTTTTTATTTTTGCTGATACTTATTATGTAATTGCGGAAATTATTAAATTTTTAGACGTAAGGAACCCTCGAGTCTGCAGTTGAAGAAACCAGTAGTGTTGGAATTCAAATGGGGCAAAATTACGGTGCTGTGAAACAAATATTTTTTTTTGTACTGAAAGTGTTTTTTTGAGTAAAACGGATTCTAAAGAAAATCCATTTCTATAGAATAATTTCGCCGCGATAGCTAAACCGGGGGACACAAGCTTTACATACTGGATCATTTTTTTACGAGACCTGTGAAATAATGACATAATATTATAAAGTCTTTAAACCTATGTAATCTTTTATTTGTGTTGAGCGACCCGACCCCTCCTTGCAGGGTTTCAGTGGCCATGAGGACCAAAAATAAATACTGGTACGTAGAGGTATGGGAAACTACCGTTCAAAGAAGTCATCACGAGAAGAGTCACTAAGTAAGGTTTCGTTTGCGGTCCGGCTAACCCGGCGGTCGAGTCCGGGTCGACTGGTGTGAAATTGGCTACCGGCTGTATGTCTGTACACCAGCTTGTAGCTTGCATAAATTAGGCTACTGGTAGAGAAGAGCCATTGACGCGAAGCAAACATAATTTTTTGTTGGAACCTTAAATTATTTATATGTCAATAATTTAAGGTTGGAACATCGTCGCAGAAGGGGTGCCGTTCATAACATAAATAGTCTGTGTTTATTTATTTAATGTGTGCTGTGGTTTATTAGAAACGTCAAACATGTCATCCTGACAGCAATAAGAAAATTACTGAATAGGTTAAAATATTTATGTATGTATTAGTTTTTTGCCTTACATTTTAAATTATTGAAATATTATGCGTTGTTTATAACTTATCAAATAAAGTTAAATTAACAATGTTTCGCCGTCTAACCTACACTTTGGTTCACACTCGTGGAATAAAACAACAAACACACGTTAAGTGGGTAAGACCACCGTATGTTCCTGCGTACAAGGCAGAAAGATCTGGGGACTTGGAGGGACGTCCTCTTATCGAAGAAACCACTATTGGGAAAGATTATGCTCTATGTGATGAAATCAAAAGGTCAGTATTTGTGTATGTACAAAAATTTGCATATGAAATGCTTGTGATATGTCAAAATGTATACTTCTAAATGTTTTATATATTTTTTTGCAGTGCTCCAGAATCCGTAAAAAAGATATTTTCTGTGGCACATCTTGGCCAAAAAGAGTACAATGCTCTGGTCAAAAAGGAGTTGACAGATAGAGTGAGAAGGCATCAATATGATGAAAACACTGCTGAAACTAGAAGTATGTCAATAGCTCTACAGTATATTTATGGTCTTTTTATGCTTGTACATAATATTACTCAGTCCTTGCGGCCACAAAACTCAAGTCATTATCAATGTATCAATAGTTTTAAGCCACATCTGTCTTGGCTGGCTCGTTGGATAGGGAAATTAAACCATTACAAGACCAATGACCTAATTTCCCTTTTGAAGTCTTTATAACACAAAATAACAGTTGTTAAGTCATATCAGAGATCTTCTGACATTTTGGTTAGCAATTAACGTCTCTGCTGATTCCCACTGGAGCAGTTAAGAGAATGCTTCAGGCTTTCTCAGTTGTATGAACAGATCCGTGCTCTGCAATGAGATGCTATTGCATCTTTTTCAGTATGTATGTGTCTTCTCATTGTTTGGCACTGTCTATTTGGTCACTGTGGGAGAATTGGTATTAATGTTAGTACCAATATTAACTTCAATTTAATATTGGTGTTAACTACATTAATTGCTGTTTTTTAGTTGCAAGGCTGACTGCACATATACGCTGTCTCCAAGAAACATTAGAGAAGTTTCCAAGAAATGTGAAAGCAAAGGTATCTTTTATCAAATTATATACATTTTATACATCTTTCATTTGATCATAATTCAAATCTTTAGAAAACTTTATACCCCTAGAAACAATATAAATATAACAGAAGGAAGGTTACCTCCTTCTATGTGTATGAGTGACTGACTATTAAAGAAGATGAATATGAGCTTCTAGATTTAAACCCAAACCTACCTTAGTAATAGGCTGGAATAAGCATTCCAGCCTATTACTAAGGTAGGTTTGGGTTACAACAAGGATGTCTATTTTTATACTTATTAAGATCTAAATATCTTACTCTATCTTCTATCTTCCTATGTTTGTATGGGTATGATTCCAAAAAATGCTTATGAAATTACATTTTAAATTGTATTTAAATGTTGCAGCAAACTTGTCAGGAGTTGATAGATAAAAGGAAAAAATTACTCAAGTTTTTGAGGCAGTATGACTACAAGAAATTCGAGTGGCTGTTGGAGAAACTAAATATTGAATACAAAGGACATCCAGAGTGAGTAATGAATGTGTTTTCGAGGCAGGTTTAAGTGTAGCAACAAAACTTTAACCAGATTCATATAAGACTAGTAATACCTACCAATAATTACTAGCATAGATCTAATACTAATTTTTATTCAATATAAATAAATCATAGTGTAGTCAAATATTGTGTGAATTTTATAAGAAATTTCACTGGATTTGATTACTGCTAGGTCATACATATTTTAAAAATGTATGATGCATTTTACCTTTTGGTCCAAATCAGCCCTAGGACTCAGCATTTTGTCTTGGCCGCTTTTTTATATTGTATTGGATTTATCATAATGTAAAAATACCTTAAAATTTTCCAGGTCTTTCCATAAACTAACACGTAAGGAATCCCTTCGTAAGCTGACTGAAATGCATTGCGAAGACATCTGCCAGGGAAAGCTCGACGAATATAGGAGTCTTCTTGAGAGCCAACAAGGTCCATTCTTGAAAGACAAGATTGAAGCATTAAAATTTATTAGAAGTGAACAACAAGAGCTACAACTGCCCATTACAGTTACTGAGCAGGATATTAAGAAAGTAGAGAAACTACTGGAGGACTGGGAAATTAAGGATAAGCTCAAGCAACAAGCAAAGCAAAAGAAGAGACATTTGCTTCTCGATTAAAGTGGTCTTGAGATGTTATAATAGTATAAAAAGAATAAAATAAATAACTAAGTTTGTGTATTTTTTTAAACCCCATAATTTTGATTTGATTTTGAACAATAAAATAAAATTCTCTTATATAAAAGGCGGACTTAATGCGTGCCTTCTAAACAACTCAAGCCGCAAGCTATATCAATATATTATTTTTCTGCCAAGAACAACAACTTTGAAATTTTATTCAAAAATTTCCATTTCTAGGGTAGGTTACCTCTACTGTATATCAAGGTAGATACTAATTAATTAAGGCTGGGAATAGATTTCCGATTTTTTTCTCCGATAGTCTGATCAGACACTCTGAAGGCACTTGTGCCATACATTTTTTGAATAATAAATACACATACGATCCGATAGTCGGATCGGACGTCCCAGTATGTATGGCAAGAGTGTCTTCCGATTGTCTGATCAAGACTACGGGAATGGAATAGATTTCCGATTTTTCTAAGCCAAATAAATTAAACAAGGTTTATAAAAACTAATTTTATTTCATATAAAGTCTTAACAATCAAAAGGAGTATAAAAACAAAGCGCAAAGTCAAATCAGTCAAATTTGGACGGAAATTATATAACTATATGTTCCTCCCCGCTTCGCCGGAGTAAATTTTGTTTTTTCCATACCAATAAACATAACTTAAGCGGGATATGAACACTGAAATATCTAATAATTAGATTTGAATATCATCGCTTAATTAATAGATTTCCTACCTCATCTAAACGTTAGTAAATAATATTATTAAAGGAATGTTGTGTGAACTTCATGTGAACCAATTCATGTTAACATACCCAAAGTTTATTGTAATCTAATAACTTGTACATTACTGTAATTTTAACAAGAATTAATGTAAATCAAAATTTTTACGTATTGGATACGTTGTCATTAAGTATAAAAAAATAACTAACTAACATGAATGTACATGCCAAATTATAATCGAAAATTATTTTTTTTATGAATTTTAATGTTTAGTAACCAATTAAACAGATAATTTGCAATTTTATTATTTTTAATATTCTATTGAATGTATTAGAGTAACTAATGAAGACTATAGATAAAGTATTAGAGTAACTAAGGAAGACTAAAGTATAATCACTTATTATGAGCGATAGCCTACCGCCATCTATGACTAAACAAGCAGGTAAAATTTACGTCGTCAACGAAAATTGGCACGGTGTAAGTACTCAAAACAAAACAATTTTAATTCTATAGCAATATGCTGTAGAATTAAAATTAAATACTAGCACAGAATAATAGTACAAGATACTAGTAAGAAATACAGATCATTTATTTCATATCTTCTATCGTCTTTGAACTTTCACTGGCAGATGAGCTCAAATAAAACAAATTTGTTTGCGCCAGTATGTGTAACACAGTATGTGTAACGTTAACATTACATACTAATGTAAATGTACTCTGTGGTCGTGGGTTCGAATACCACTCAGGACAAATATTCGTGTAACGAACACTTGTGTTTATTTTGTGTCTGGATGTTAATATTATTTATTTAAAAATATCTATGTAAGTATATCAGTCTCTGACACCCATATTTTTTTTTTTATGGATACAATATAGCAAACGAGCTTGCAGCACCACCCATCCGCTGCCGCCCATGACAACTGTGACTGACTTTGAACAAGATTTAATTAGGGACTGGGATGGTTAGTCCAATTAGTTGAGAGAATTAATTAGAACATTAGTTGGTCAGTTCGTTAGTAGGTATGACGACTGGGGACTGTTAGTGATAGTAAGTCCTGTTAGTTGGTGTCAGTAATAGTCCATTTAGTACTTGTTAGTAGGTTAGGTAGGGTAGGTTCTCGTTCTAAGTCAGTCACAGACGTGTTGCTACCCTTGAGGACTAAGATGGTCGCCTCTAAACAAGTGTAACCGGAATCCATACCTTTCCAACCGGACCATACTTGCTTCCACGTCATGCTAACAATATTTTCATTCCCAAAACCCGAACAAACTATGGCAAGATGAGCATATGTTCAAAGGGAGCAAAACTATACAACGAACTCCCAAAAGATATTAAATCCACAAATAATTTGTCAAGTTTTAAAAAACAATTAAAAAATCACATTTTACTTCAGTGCTGAGTCCGTCCCTGGTCATTATTCCGTGCCGCGCTGGCTGACTCACTTATCGCTAGTACGAGTACCGAGTAAATTATATTTTATTTTTCTAACTACCGACCTTAAGCTGTTGTTTACTTTTATTAACTAGGCATAAGTATAACATAAATATTAAATTATCAACTCAAAACTCATCTTTAATACTTTAAACTGTGTGCACACAATATGTAAACGTAATGTTAATTTGTATTCTCATGCAGTGAAATGTAATTTCTTTTGAGAATAAAGTTTCTTTGACCACAAAAACAATTATTACACGGCAGAAATGGTACAGGTACCGTGGAGGGCGGTGGTACTGCCCCGGGCGAACTCGCGCTCGCGCCTACTTTGGTGTCAGATGGCCGTGTGTGAGAACGTCCAAGATATTTATTTGAATGTGTTGGATCGCAAGCTGCGAGAGCCCCATGGTGGAGCATGAGAACCGCGAGCCATGCTCCGACCCGTGTTGGCGTACCGGTTACCGTTGCGCACGAACACTAAACATAATATGTATATAAATGCTACGTCCAAATGACGCACGCAGCGCAAGCGCATTCAAAGCCAACAGAATCTCAGAAAGCAATAAGACAGCCTTTTGCAAAACTTCTTTTATTTACTGTGTTCTCCTGTGCAATAAATGATATTGTATTGTATTGTATTGTAATCTCGCCCTGCGAGCAATGACAGGTGCGAGACGCTACGTCCGGAACGCTGTAACCGCGCTTATTTACTGTGTTCTCCTGTGTTCTTTTTCTGGTGCAATAAATGATATTGTATTGTATTGTATTGTAATCTCGCCCTGCGAGCAATGACAGGTGCGAGACGCTACGTCCGGTACGCAGTAACCGCGCGCGACTGCAACCTGGAAGCTGGAGTCACTGGATGAGTTCTTAAATCGGAATTAAGAAAGAAGCGCCTACAGCGCCGCGTAAGGACCAGCCATGATTGCATGCCGCCATGATGATTGACATTCGCTATCGACTAATTAGTCGTGAGAATGTCAATCCCATACATTTGTTAATCTATTCTATTTCTATTCTACAAGCGTTTTGCCACTTGTCTAGGCCCCCAGGAAAGATTTCGTTCATTTCAATATGTTACACGTGCCGACTTTCGATATTCCTATTATACCTGCAGAATCAAATAATACTCAGACCCTGGAAATAATGCGGCTGATGTGAGATTCATAAAATAATTAATATGCATCCGATCTGAGTATTACTTATGTAAGTGAAATATACAAAACTCAATGTTAAATCTTAATTAATAGTCTATTTTCAGTAGCGCTTATTAGTTAAATATTAAATCCAAATACATTACAATAAGGTTTAACGCAATACCTAATTCTCGTACTTGGCACAAATCATTAACATTACATACTAATTAAAATTGTAAGACATCCAAATTAAATTTGAACAATATAATACATCTTATCTTTACAGTGCAGCCTATAATTACTCGCAGTTATGGCTTATTTATGCGGAGAAAATTAGGTAAAATAGGATATTCATTTATTTCGCCAAACTTACACTGTAATTAAACAAAAAAAAAAATTACATCCAGACTTGCTCAGACAAAAACATACATGGAAAATATAACAATCCCTGTTATTATGTATTTAAAAAAAAAAAAAAAAATCAGTCGGTCAATAGTTTTAAACCCTTTTTAAATATAAAATACGGGTGGTGTGCTTTGGCAAGAATACTCAGAATAGCTTGGCAATTATTTAGAATTTTTATGTTTCCGTACTTACCAAATGGTGAAAAACGGTACCCTATTAATATACCTCCACTTGTCCGTCTGTCTGTCAACGGAAATAGGTAGACACTTGAAATTCTCAAAGAATGCGTGTTACCGCGGCCGCTATCACATCAAATAATAAAAAAGGTTGATCCCAAAGGTCAGGGGCGGCCTTTCGGAGGCTCTGTGCGGCAGAATTTTGTGTCCAAATTACTTTGTAGCACTCACTGATGCTACATAGATTCATTTTGTGCAAACTGCTGCGGAAGAAATTCAGTAATCATGTTACCGTTTTAACTATTCATATAATATTTTATATTTCTTAGGTTTAAGTACATTTTTTTTCTGTCTATTATTTGTGTCTGTCTAATAAGTGTAAACAAATAGTTCACTCATTCAACTCGAGTAAAGGTAAGCGGCCACAGATCACGGTGTTTCTAATTATTTGAATTGTTATTCAACAAATGCGGCCTGTGATCCAACAGCGGGTCGACCAATCAATTTTTTAACATGCTTATATTAGGTCCACTTGTATGTAACTCACAATGTAAGGGAATCTAAGTTAATTTAACCATCTTCCAAGGATCGTAGCGTAATGAAAATTGGCAGCTGTATGTAGTTCTGATGACAATACAATAATATGGTACTTTCGAACTGATCTGATGATGGAGCCGGAAGATATTAACTGGAACTTCATGATGGAATATCGTATCATAGTCGTGTTTGCACTTGTGGTAAAGTCTTGTAATTAACTTTGACCACGATTAGGTTTCAAGGTCTCATGACTTCTTTTTTAGTTGGATTTTTTATAAAAGCGTGTTTTTTTAGTTTTTTTAAACTATTAATTTATTTTAATAAATAAGATGAACGGGTTGTGATGAATACGTAGGAAGACGGTACTGCGTATCTCCTAATCCTATCCATTTCTATTATCCATATGCGACGTTAACGCGTATTGCAAAACTTATTGACCAACATGTTAGTACACAGCTTGGTGAGGTGGTGATGTCATTGACTGCCGAACCGCGGGTCCGGGTTCGAATTCCAGATGGGGCAGATATTTATTTCGCAGCTGAATATTTTTACTCTGGTTTTTGCTGTTAAATTGGTGTGGTTTTCTGTTTTATGTCGGCCACCCGCTACATATGCCTAGGCCTACCGGGGGGTGTGATAGCATTTTCATATTATGTATATTAGTAACCGGTTCACAAGGACGTGGTGTGGGGTGCCCTCGCGTAGGCGGTGGGAATGAACCCGGAGCGCCGCGACTTGGGCGCGTGGGCCCACAGCCAGCCCTCCACGGTCTGCTGCGTGAGGTCTGCGTACACCCATTCACCGCGTTTCACTGACAAATCGTCCGGCGCCTGCGCCTGAAAAATAAACATAAGATAACAAACGAGCATGATGTTAATTGTTTAACTAAGTCAAACGTACTGAAATTGACAATGGTAACTATCAACAACTTATTATAAATGTGTTACTGACGTGATATTATATACAGTGTAAACTCTTTATAACAAATTTCAAGGGACCGAGCATTTTCTTTCGTTATAAAGAGATTTCGTTATAGGGAGAGAAGAGTAAAATATACCAAATGTAACTAATTACAATTATTTCTAATTTTATTACTATCAATACAATAGATAAATTATTCTAAACACTTATATTCTGTGAACTTTGCCTGACGTGTTGGTTTACGACTGCTAATACACGATAGGTGACGATGGTGCGTTTAATAATTGAGACCAAATTTCCTACAGCCAATGTAATCTATGAATAGCACACGTGTTAAGGCAATTAACAATAACAAAAGCTAGATAGCTGTTTTTGACCTCAGGTATCTTTCTTAGAAATTGCGGCACCTCAAAAGATTAGTTTTGTTTTGTTTTAATATGTAGTTGATGTCTAAATATGAAGATATTTATTCGTAATAGAGAATGGCTGATGCGTTATAGAGAGTGAATTAATGTATGGGTTTTATGGTAAACCAACCAAATTGTACTAATTTCTACGTTATAGAGAGTTTATAGTTATAACGAACGACGTTATAAAGAGTTTACACTGTATAGTATTATTTTATTTGAAAAAGATGTGCGGGGGAGTTTCTTTTGCAGTTTCTTCTCCTCCACAAAAAGAGCACCTTTTGAAACTGTGGTAGAATCAAACATCAGTAATAAATGAATAAATCATTCTTAATTTTGATATTGTTTTATAATTTCAACCCCTTCCAATTTGACATTTTCATATAAATACATTCTAGCTTATATTAACAACTTTTATGATTACTATTATACATATACATAATTAAAATCTAACATAAACCTTAATACATTTGAGCGTTTGCAAAACCTTTGTATCCGCTTTATTTTCTGTATTAGAAAATTTGACCATGTTTCACATTTCTCAACTCAAGTGGCTCCCGATTCGTTTTCGCAGGAACACTCGAATTTTATGCCTTATTCAATACGAGTGGACGTCCGCAGCTTCACTCGCGTGAAATACATATACGTATATATAGTTAGTTTATCTTTCATTAGGATTGGTGTAGCTTGCTGTCTAAAAGGCTCAATTTTTTTATTTTAATAAATCATCCCTTAGTATAGGTAAAGTTCTGAAGGTGAAGCTAGATACAAGCTAAATAACGACCACAGATTTATTCAGCTTACCTTATAATCATACAGCATGACTAGCTCTGTCCCGTGGTACCGGCCCTCCGTGTCCTGTTGTGTCGTACCGCTTACGTTATTGTTGCTCGTTAGCAGAGTGTTGGCATTACTGGAAGTGGGAGGTGCGTGGATGGGTTGCGGGTTCTCTTGTTGAGTTGCTGAAAATATATTTATTTTATTATTACAAGCTTTTATTTAACTTCACTCGTATGTATGTATGTATGTATGTCCCGGAATCTAGCAATCAATATTTCACCCACTTCCACTGAAGCTATCGAGCTGAAATTCGGCACACGTATTTGGTGGAGAATGCACGAAAATAAAAATAAAAGTTATAAAAAGCTTTTTTAAAAAACAAAATTAACGGTAGGTATAATTTTATGATTGAGTAAGACTGCCTTGATGTAGTGTTTGCAAGGCTCAAAGTCCATTAGAGAAAAAAAGTCCATTTGAAAAAAAAAACAGGAGGTCCTTGGTTCGATCCCCGGGTCGGGCATAAAATTATTGGGTATTTCTAACTAAAAATATCTAGTTTTAGCTTACACATGTCACATATCCTAATAGAGAGATAGGCCTGTCCAGCAGCGGACAGAAAAAAAAATGTACCTTGTACAACTGCAGGATATACAAATCCAGAAGGAATAAATCCCTCCTGGCCATCACTCCTTACAATCCAGTACCAATCCGGATCTTCTCTATTCAACACTGAAACAACAAATTTTGTTTAAAATAAAGGAAATAATACATTTTCCGAAACATTTTTATTACATACATACATTAAATTTACAAATAATTTTAGATTTTTTATGCTAACGCGAATTTAATACAAATACACTTTATTGTACACCACAAAAAAAAAACATTATAAACGTTAAAGCACCTTAAAAATTTACTTGGTTTAACGAACACAAGTGCGCGCGTGTCCATACTAGCTAAATCAGCGCTGTAGCATCCTTGTTGCAGCAAATGCTGAGTGCATTCCGCATTTTTCGCCTAATCATATTTACCTATTTATAAGTTTTTTTAAATGTTTTGTAATTGTCATTAATATGTCATTGATGATGTAATTGTCATTGATAAATAAAGAATTTTCTATTTTCTATTCTTTCTATTTTCTATCTACAACCCCATAGACGTCCCACTGCTGGGCAGGTCTGCTGCTCTCATGCTGCGGGAGGTCTAGAGCATACTACACCGCGCTGCTCCAATGCGGATTGGTAGAGGAGTTAGTTCCAAACCCAGTGTCGAATGTTCTTCCACCCGAAGGTCTTCGACGAGGCTTAACTATTGTTTTTACCATTAAAAATAACCGGGACCGATGGCTTAACGTGCCCTATGAAATGACCGCGCCCGTTGTTGCTTAACTCTGTCGATCACATTGAATCGACTTGAGTCATTGGGCTATGGACGCTACACCACAGTGACCATACTAAATCTATAGAATTACGCAATCTTAAATTGAATAAATTAAAGCGGTGACAGCCCAATGGCTATCGAACTCGCCTCTCATTCGAGCAGTACGGGTTCAAACCCCAGTGGCACGCACCAATGACTTTTCTAAGTTATGTGCGATTTAAGCAATTAAATGTCACTTGCTATAACGGTGAAGGACACATCGTGAGGAAACCTGCATGCCTGAGAGTTCATCATAACGTTCTCGAAGGTATGCGAAGTCTGCCAATCCGCACTTGGCCAGCGTGGTAGACTAAGGCCTAATCCCTCCCATTCTGAGAGGAGACCCGAGCCCAACAGTGGGACAAAGAAAGGGTTGTGATGAAATTGAATAAAATATATGTACCAGTAACAAACTCGCCCCGCTCCACATCGACATCGTTTTCATCCCTAGCGGTGAATGTGTACAGCACTACGTATCTGCCCGACGGGTCCTTGCTGAACGGACACGCCTCCCCCTCGCTGCCCAGCTCAGAGTGGCCGTCGTTCGTCGCGCCATCTGATAGCGATAACCTGTAAGTTTAAGTTCATTTGATTATATATTGTTCCAAATGGATAGGACAATCGAACGTCATACAAAAAGTTAATATTTATTTTGAATCATAATAGTTTTATAGCTATATTGTACTTAAAGTTTGATATTATTAAAAAAATTAAAAAATCATATCATAAAAACATAACACTAATAAGATACTCTTCAGCGTTACTCTGTGTAGGTATGTAAATTATTGCCTGGATTGATTGAAGTAAATATGTACTGTAAACCAGCCCGTCTAGTTCTACATGGCTAGCAGCATTATGCTGAGTACAGACATATTTATTTGTGTTGTAATGCTACAGTTTTTATTTACTCTTATTATATACATCGCAATACAAAAACAACGTACTAAAACCTCGTTTCGATGTAAATAGTGGTAGTATATTCGCTATCACATTCGCTATATGTAGTTGGTTTTACTTTGGAATAAATTCTATTTTCAACAATTTTTTTGATACACTAGCTTTTTGTAATGGAACTGCAATTTCCACTTTTAATCTCTACAATACGCGGGCGCAGTTGGAAGCGTAGGGCAGGATTTGTATTACTCAGCTGACTTACTGTGTGTATTATATTATGAGGAGTCTGCCTATTTTTATAGAAATACATATATATGTATATGTTTAACATATTTATTATCAGATCAGATACTCACTGTGAAACATCTCTATGAGCTAAATCAGTGGGTGAGCGACTTCTAGGCAGCTTTTTTTTCAGATCATGATGCTCGCAAGGTGCACAGTAAGAGTGAGGGATGAACCCCTCTCTCCGGGACTCAGCTACTATCACATACACCCAGTCGTTCTCACGATACAGCACATTCACTATTTGACCCCGTTTCACCTGAAAATCAATGGTTGTTTATAAATAAATTGATAATATACATATTATAAGAAAATAGTTTTATATTTTAAGAATTAATATTTTTATTTTTATGTTGTAACTGGTACTATGGAATGGACGGTCATCCTGACTCTGAGCAATATATGTACTCGTATATATACCACAGTGTATATATCCCACAGATGTATATATCCCACAGTGGGGAGAAGAGTAATTGTGAATATTTTTCAGAAAATATTGTACTAAATTTTTTATTTTTTTGTGTTGTGCTTAGCAGAGTAAATTCATACATACAATGGTAATAACTTTTAACCGTATTATGTAATATTGGTTCATCAGGTTGGTAATCTACCTTTACTTCTACATTAGATGCATTTATAAAGTCGAGGGCAAATTTAGATCTTGAGTCTGATCCTTTAGTTTGCTATAAATTTTAATTAATATAAACCTCTTATAAATTTCTAGTTTACTGTTTTTTTATTTATGGGATGTGGTGGTATTAATGTTTTAAGTACAAACAATTCATATTTACCTCTAATTCATCATCAACACATGGCGCAAAGTCATGCAGCACAACCATCTTTGAGTCTGGACTCAATCCATGTTCCTTCTCAATTCCAACCCGGACCAATGTTTCAATACTTGCAGAACCAGTTATCCTGCCCATTCCAGGACTCAAACCAGAGCCAGGGCGAGACAACTCCTTTTCTGAATCACCACTGCTAGCTAAAATAAACAATAAATTAACTACATACTTCAATAGAGGTTTTAACCACATCTAACCCACTGACCAACTGGACTGCACAAACAGTTGAACAGTCTAGAACGCTTCAATAAATTCATAACTGATGGTGGAACAGTTTTTTAGTTTCAAATTTTCATTCAAAATGATTTTATAACTAGCCCCCATTGAACAATTACTCGTAAATAAAAAGATTTAGATTTGCAGATTTGTATAAAATTATTTTTATTTTTATTTATTTATTTATTATATCTTGCCCTCATGTCAAGTATGAAGCAGAGCAATTATTTTGTATTAATATCAGATATTATTAAATCTATAAATTGTATTAGGAAATTACTGGAATGCATTGCAATTTTCAAATTACTTTATAACTAGTTATCTTTTTAGTTGTTCATTAAAATTAAATGAAATAATTATGTAATTTAAAATATTTTTTTAAAAAAAATCTTTTTATTACTTTATTTTTATTTTATTTTCGTGCATCGTCATCGGAACCTAATATGTGTGCCAAATTTCAGCTCGATAACTTCAGTGGATGTGGGTGAAATAATGATTGCAAGATTCCAGGACATACATATATACACTGTCATACACTTAAATACATATGAGTGAAGTTAAAAATAAAAGCTTTTAAAATACTCTTGAATGAACCAAAAGAAATCATTTGGGAGTGCTTATGATTGCAAGTTTTGCTATAATTAAATATTATAATTTTATGTTTTTAAATTAGCCATCCAACAAGGATGGATCTAACCTGCTTAGATTTATACTTGCAATCAATTTTCACGGAAACTTCACAGTCATTGTTGATTGAACATCATATCATCGAGTTCACGTCCGGTACAACGAGATGAATTTACTAGTTTTATACATAATTATGATTCTATAGAAAGTTTAAGGTCATTGACTCAACAAGTTTTCTCAAGAAACTTCACGATACTTACATTTCTTCTTCTTTCCCCTTCTGATTCTAACAGGACATAGAAATGCCATGATGCTTGGTTATATATTAAATCATATTACTGTGAAAAACTTGCAAAATTTTTCAAAATGTTATTTGGTTTTACAGTTTTTATAAATTTTATCCCACGTTATCCCCAAATAAAAATATATCTAAATCTATACATACTCCTTCCTTGATCCCCACACAAAACGACTTGTCAATGTCAATTGTGTAAACTTTTGTCATTGGCACTGTCATTGTATTGAAGAATAAATAAAATTGGAGCTTGATAGAGGCTAAAGGCCCCCACTCAAAGCCCTGCTTGCAGGGCCTGCTTACAGTTACTGCCGCAGAGAATGTTACTACACAAAGCCCTGCAAATCATTAGGCAGCTTGCGTCCACAGACTAGGTAGAGATATTATGTTTGAGTCACGCCAATATATTGAAAGAATTACAACCTGACTTTATGAACTTTTTAAGAATTAATGAGTCACAGTTTGAAGATTTATTGACAATGGTGACACCATTATTTGAAAAAAAGAATATAATGATGAGAGATAAGTACTGTAACTTTATTAAAACTATCCTATAAAATTATTGCACAAACTATACATAGTACAACAAAATAAGACGGCGTACGAAGAAAACCGAACTTAACGTCGGTACAACAGTCAACTAGTCAAAGTGTAATTTTGGCAGTTTTTACATATACCATCAATATCTTGACACAACGCATACTGTGGCAAAATATTGTATCTGTGGCATTTCAAATATAAAATGTTATTACAAATCGTTTTTCTGCCTATCTGAAAAAAGTAAAAACTAAACTAATCTGTGACATTAGTTTACTGCCAAAATTACACTTTGGCTAGTTGACTGTTGTACCGACGATATATTGTTGAAAAGTAGAATCCACAGATTAGATATACACCATATTATTAAATACTATACCTACTATACTTATAAATCTGTGATTGAAACAAAATCGGTCCGACCGTGCTACACATGGCGCTGCTAGCAGTGTTTGGAGTGGGGAGATCGTGCGTCGGGCTGGCAGGATGACCCTGCCACCCTGCGACAGGTTAAGCAATTAAAATATCGCCCCTGCATTCATACACACAATACGATTGGCAGTGGCACTGCAAGCAGGGCTTTGAGTGGGGGCCTTAACTTGGACTTCACATCGGTACTCATTTCCATAATGAAGATCGAAAGACAATTTTAGTATAGACATAAACCGACTGTAATTAAAGGGTAGAGCTGTAATAAACTGTAGCAAGCAACATTACCTCCAATAATTTAATAGTTGACTGGGTGATTGTTGAAATGGAGAAAATTCAATCCAGACCACAGACAGTACATATTATTTAAACTGAAATCCAGACCAACTAGTGGTATTAGCATAGATTTATAATTACTTGGTATTAGAGCCCATTATTCCCCATATTCCATGACCATTCGCTGAAAACATCAAAGGGGTGCACAAGTACAGAGCTGCTTTAGTCTTGGTCGCCTCGTAAGCAAAAAAAAGTAAAATAGCACCTCGTCAAAAAGTGACGATTTTAAAACTTGCATCTGTCTGACCAATACCGCCGCCAAGTGTTATGCCAAGCGTATTCATTCAATTTTAGTATGTAACTCATAACACTGAGCGAATAATCGGTTACTTTAATTATTTATGATGTAGGCGATAAGTCTTTGGGTGTGATTTAAATGGACTTGTATCACAGAGGAATTAAAGAACTAACGTTTTTATACCTTAAGCCTAATAATAGTCGTTTCCGTTTTATTAAACTAAATTTAAAAGGGAAAGAAAATACATAATATTCTGTAATCACTCATTTATTTAATGTTTCCAGGTAGGTATATGAAACTTCAAACTCATTATCATTATAACATTTATAACCATTTTTGTACCAAATGTACCGTTCCAATGACTGTACTTTATATAATGTAACACATTGGTGTTAATAAAATATTACATACTGGAATAAAATATTAAAATTTAAATAATAATAGTACCTAGTATAATGCTAAATGTCAAGGAGTAAATGAAAATAAAATATAACATTTTTTTTTAAATTCGAGCAAATTATATTCACTCATCATGAATCAATCAAGAACTAGCCAATACATCACAATATTGTTTTCATTGAATAAAATAAAACTGTATACCCATTAATGTTTATAAATGAGAAATAAAATATAAATTTATAATTTAACAGAAATCACATCAGTATATTGTTGGGTACATATCAATGGTTGGGTAAATAAATGGAAAATGTTTCCTGCCTATATTCATGTAGGTAATTCGCTAATAATTTTTATATTTACCATTTTCATATAAATGTGCATGACTAATCAACCCGGAACTACATACTCTATTAATTAAATGAACATAGCATACTAAGCAAGTAATAAAAAAACGAATGTATGGAATGTTTAGTGTTAATTATCCATTCTCAGAATGTATACAGAAAATCACTAATAAACGTAGTTTGCAAACTAACAAAATAATTACAAGATGTTCTTTATTAGTATAAGTGATTGAATGATTAATGAACATAAATTGGGTAATTTTAAATACATACACACGAAGTTTATTATTTACAATTGGTTTACCTATGGGGTTATTAACAACTAACGATTACATATATAGAAAACTTAGCGTGAGATAAGTAAACTTCTGCATCACTTTGTGTTGACATTATAAGTGCTAAACCTCTTCCACAAACCAAGAAAAGGAATGCAAACCACAGCAAACAAATCCCATCTACAACCTTATGGTACATCTTATTTTTAATATTTAACTCTTTTTGAGCTTCATATTTACTACAAAAAGTTCGTATCACTTATTTAATACAAAAAATGTCTTTATTTCATAGCCACTAAACTATTTTTGGCCCTAGCAGTATGAATATTCATTTCCATACATAAATGTCGCTACATCAATATAACAGGGCGACAGATGATATCTCACATTTGCATATTTATTTTGTAAACTTTTAACATTGGAATTAAAAATAGATAAATAAATAAATTTAACTTGAAGACTAGGTAATAAATAAAGTAAAATAATACTGCTAATGTAATATTGTTTATGAGCTGCTGCTACCAACCAATAGACGTCCCACTGCTGGGCGCCCCACAAACAAAGATGCAGGTCTAGCTAGAGCATAATCCACAACGCTGCACCAATGCGATTTGCTGGAGGGGTTAGTGGTCAACCCAGTGTCGTATGTTCTCAAGTCAGCCGTTGATCTTTGACAAGGCGTAACGATTGTTTCCAACATTAATAAACAAACAGGGCAAGCTTAAAAACAAATTAAAAACAACCGGGACCGACGGCTTAACGTGCCCTCCGAAGCACGGTGGCGTCCATAAAATGTCGCTAGTGGTCACCCATCCACAAACCGAACGCGCCCGTCGTAGTTTAACTCTTTCGACCACCTTAAATCCCTCCACCAATTGGATCCGCATTGGAGCAGCGTGGTGGAGTATGCTCTAGACCTCCTGCAGCTGCGTCTGTGGGGGAGACCCGTGCCCAGCAGTGGAACGTCTATGGGTCGCAGCGATTGTAAATAATTATGTATGTATAATTGTATCAACAAAGCTATATCCTGGTCGTTAAAAATGTATTGATTTAAGTCTCCTTTTCTAAATAATTAGTTCACACGAAATCTTCAAGATAACTTTTTATGTGTGCAAAATTACATAAATATATAAATTTCAAATACCTCGATTTTGTTTGTATTTTATTACAATCAATACACATTATAGCGCTTAAAGCTCTAAAATAGAATACGGACTTACTAATGTTCAAATAAATCTTAAAATAATTTTTCTTTTGTTTGATATGAATGAGCTATGTGTCAAATTAATAATGTATAAAGCGAACAACAACCTTAAACAATTATGCACTTTTATGACCCTTCCTTATAATTGACCTAAGACTAAGATCAAGTACATTTTAACCATTTATTGAGGTACCAGGACCATATAGGACAGTAAAAAGTTAGAACCCTCTTTATAATATATAGCCCTTATTAATTATTTATTTCAAATGTATTATGGGACGATTTTATTTTTCATGAAATTATTACAATACGGTTTTAACTCCATATCAAAAATGAAAGACAATATTATGTTTCAGCACTTGAATGAATGAAATTTTAAAGTACATATATAAAATAAATAAACATAATTAACATAAAATAAATGAAACTAAGAACTAAAAATATTGTTTTATATCAATTTACTAAATTATGTAATACAATAATATCATGGTAACAAAATTCGTTCCATATATTTTGGCACGTCTAAATAGACATTTCGTATGTAGAATTACTATTTTTTCCTCTTTAAAATCGATATATGTATTAGTTTACTACATGTGACTACGAAAGCTTTGCAGTCTTCCATTGGTCGAAACACAACTTTTTCTCCATGTTGTTTATATATTATATACAATTCACAACGCTCTTTACATCGTTTTGCAAACAAAACGTTGATTTTAAACTACGGAATACATTAGTGCAAAATCAATTCGCTACATTATCTTATCATGCTCTTCTTATTTAATTTAAGAATATATATTTTATTACTGACTTACTTATTATATATTATAGTTTCCACATTAATTTGATTTAAAATAAATTGCAGCAAATAATTTTAATTATTATTTTGCCAAATTTACTAAAGAAAAGCACCTACACACCCCATAAAAATATTATTTACCTCCCTTGTTATTCTTACAGTACTAAATAGACACTGTTTCTTTTGAGTTAAATTTTATGTATACTCCATCGGACAATATGACACCAAATTATCTAAATACCTATGTATTTTAAAACATGGAAATCTCTTGGAAAACTCTTATTTTTCGATATTCCAAAAGAGGAATACATACAATTCCCTAGCTTCGAATTAACATTAACACTTTGTAATAAGTGAATGTGTGGATTATTCTATTTACACTTCACTTCTTACAATTATAAATATTAAAAAAATTACACGGGCAAGATTAGTTAAGTCGCGCAATAGCTAATTTGTAAACATATTTTAAACCAAGACAGATAATTTAGCCACAATTAAGTAGCACTACAAATGAAATATTATTAAAATAAAACGAACCAATTTTCAATAATATCATTCATAATAAATGTTTAATTAAGGTAATATATAAATTTTATAAAATTTACCTTTTACAAATAACTGTTTCATTAAAATTATTAAGCAATCTATCCTTAACTACATAGGGATCTTAATTTTACTAACAAAATACAGGATGAATTTTTAACAAGATCTATGTAGGCTAATCCAAAACTACAGTGTATGTATAGACAAAAGCTGAAAAGAGCATGACGAAAACTGCATCGTTACCTTTTTGAAAACATGTTTGACCTAGTTGTTATCGAATTCGTAAAGTTATTAAAAATCAACATCCTTTCAGCATTTTTCGCTAATTTCACCGTGTATATTTTAGTGAATAACTTTTTTTCACTTTCGTTTATTTATACCACAGGACAGCAATTATCAAAAACAAATTCATAATGTGTCTAAAGTATAGTAAGATAAAATCTATAAATTAAGATTAGGTTATTAAATGGTCACCCTATTCAAACAATTTATCTATACAATCTAAAGAAGAATATATGAATCTGAATGTATTGAATAAACTATAAATAGATTGATAAATTTAATATTCTTACAATAATATACAGTATTTGGATAATAAGTAAAGAAATATCTTGCAGAATGGTTTTTTTTTATTGAGTCCAATTGAAACTTAGCTATACTTTTGAAATACCTAACATTAATTATATTTAAGAGTAAGATACTTTAATTTAAAACAGAAATAATTAATAGATTATAAGTAGATATAATTCGGTAAATTGAATATTTTAGCACAAGAAGATAAACAAGGTTTCAATAGAAGGTCAATAGTCTCATGTTTACAAAGATATATTTTGCGGGTATTAAACTATGATAATAAAATTAGATATAACTGTACCGTGATTTTATTTCACTTCTTATGTTATTTATTAAACAAGTCATAAATAATGTTATTGTTATAATGTAATAATACTTAAGGAATAAGCACATTTTTAATAATAATAATAATAACATACATTACGTTTGAATTGCTTCCAAGATGAGATCAGAATAAAATTTAGTTAATAGAACAATGATTGAACGTATTCAATGCGTATAATATGTTACCGTTGTAAAACTTATTTATTCAGTTCTAAGCTCTTATTTAAACCCTGTTTACTTTATTGTGTGCTCTTTCCTTTGCATCAAATCAGAATAATAGGAGATTATTCCGATTGAATATATTATATTTTACATATACATAGTTATTTGAAATTAAATTGTGTAATAAAATTGGTGAAATCGGACAATATGTTACATGGTATTTAGTTGAGATTTTTTTGACACCGTTTCTAATATACGGCCGATAATTCAACTACACATCCATTCTTATCATTACATTACATCATTCTCTACCAGCAACACACTGCAGCGATTTTAGTCATGTACAACTTGGTAGAGGATCGGTATCATATTGCATTGGAGAAGACTAATGTCAAATAATACAAAGTACTCTAACACCACAACAATGATCTCTCCGAACTAACTGTATCAGACGCTCATAGCATAATAGTTCACTGTCACTGACGGCGGAGGTGTTCAATCGTATAAGGGAGGGCCAATGTCCAGCAATGGTCAACCTTTGGTGACATTAAGCGAGTGTTCGCAATCCAATCTGCAATAAAATCGCTAAATTTGCACTAAAATCGCTGCAGTCTGAGTCAGTAGTACCAGGCAAGCATAGCGTAGGGAGCGATCATACGTCTAACACTTCACTGCCAGGTGACGGAGGAGAAATCGCTGCAGTACAGTCCGTAGAACCAGGAAAGCATAGCCAAGGGAGTGATCTTACGTCTAAAACTTCACTGCCAGGTGACGGGGGAGAAATCGCTGCAGTCTGAGTCAGTAGTACCAGGCAAGCATGGCCTAGGGAGCGATCTTACGTCTAACACTTCACTGCCAGGTGACGGAGGAGAAATCGCTGCAGTCTGAGTCAGTAGTACCAGGCAAGCATGGCCTAGGGAGCGATCTTACGTCTAACACTTCACTGCCAGGTGACGGAGGAGAAATCGCTGCAGTCTGAGTCAGTAGTACCAGGCAAGCATGGCCTAGGGAGCGATCTTACGTCTAACACTTCACTGCCAGGTGACGGAGGAGAAATCGCTGCAGTCTGAGTCAGTAGTACCAGGCAAGCATGGCCTAGGGAGCGATCTTACGTCTAACACTTCACTGCCAGGTGACGGAGGAGAAATCGCTGCAGTCTGAGTCAGTAGTACCAGGCAAGCATGGCCTAGGGAGCGATCTTACGTCTAACACTTCACTGCCACGTGACGGCGGAGGCGTGCAAGCGTCTGTGGTTCACTCTCAGCTGCCAGCGCGCGGAGTGCTCGCCCGCGTGCTACCTGCGCCGCTGGGCCCGGTCCGCTCTCCGTCGCGCTGAAAGGGACGCATTCGTTATTATCTATATAATAAAAATGAATCGCAAAATGTGTTGGTAAGCGCATAACTCAACAACGCCTGGACCAATTTGGCCAATTCTTTCTTTAAAATGTTCGTTGAAGTTCAAGGATAGTTTTTACGGGGAGAAAAATTTGAAAATTCATCCCCTAAGGGGGTAAAACGGGGGTGCAAAGTTAGTATGAATGTGTAACGCGAGCGAAGCTGCGGGCGTCCACTAGTCTATATTATAAAAATGAATCGCAAAATGTGTTGGTAAGCGCATAACTCAACAACGCCTGGACCAATTTGGACAATTCTTTTTTTGAAATGTTCGTTGAAGTTCAAGGATGGTTTTTACGGCGAGAAAAATTTGAAAATTCATCCCCTAAGGGGGTAAAACGGGGGTGCAAAGTTAGTATGAAGCTTTGCCGTTTTTGAAGTTAGTGAATGTGTAACGCGAGCGAAGCTGCGGGCGTCCACTAGTTACTACTAAAAGTCACCTCATGCACATAGATGAAACAATTTATATACATACTAGCTGACCCCGCAAACGTTGTTCTGCCATATGAAATGTCAAAGTGACGCGACGCTTCACGTCACTGAACGACGGTTAAAAATAAAATTACTAAAATAGTGTTTAAAAACCATTTTCCCGTGGACCAAATTGTGAATCTAAACCATTCTCGAATCCCCCCTTGAACACATACAAAAAAATTCATCAACATCTATCCAGCCGTTTAGGAGGAGTTCACTGTCATACACACGTACACAAGAAATTTAAATATTAAGATTTAATTTTTTTTGATTCATATATTTTTAAATCACCAAAAACACCAAGATTTACACAACTCATATGCGTCTCACTATTGGCCATAGCCACAGTTATGACTATGGCCTGTGTCTTATTTTATACTGGAGGACGCCCGCAGCTTTGCTCGCGTGGAATTAGACATAACAATAGTTTCGTTTACACCTAGTAATATTATATAGCCTATGTCACAAAGTAGAGGTTATGAAATCCCTCAATATCTTGTAAGTTCAATGCAAATTATCCACAAATTTATACATTCATGACAGTCTAGAAGCGGCGAACTCGCCTCTCACTCGAGCGGTCCGGGTTCAAACCCCAGTGGCACGCACCAATGACTTTTCTAAGTTATGTGCGTTTTAAGAAATTAAATGTCACTTGCTATAACGGTGAAGGACACATCGTGAGGAAACCTGCATGCCTGAGAGTTCAACATAACGTTCTCGAAGGTATGTGAAGTCTGCCAATCCGCACTTGGCCAGCGTGGTGGACTAAGGCCTAATCCCTCCCATTCTGAGAGGAGACCCGTGCCTAACAGTGGGATGTCTATGGGTCGCAGCGAAGCGAAGCGACAGTCTAGAATAGACAGTCGGGGATTTTGTGGCAGTAATAATAAGTATTATGTATAGCATGTAAGAAATATGTATTTTTAGTTGGTACTGGATATGTTTACCTAGGTCGGCGCCCGCGTCGGCCGGCGCCCTCGATCCCTATTCGCGCTTCTTACTCTTCTTCTTACCGCCGCGCTTGCTGTAGCTCTGCGCGAGCGCATTCACGATCGACACAACGAAGTAGAACACCATCGCGAGAACAAACTTCTCCAGTAAGCTGGACAGCACCGAGCCTTGGTTCTCCGGTTGGGGCCCGTCGCTTTTGTGTAGGCGAGATTTCTGGTTGCGAAGGAACTCTAGCATCGGCGCCTCTAGCTTCGGCCCGATGTACGGGATCTTCTCCACCCACGCGAGGACTTGACTGTGGATGTATAAGATTTATTAGTAGAGTGAACTGATAAATAAATTTAAGTAATAGGCCGTACTGGCAAGGCTAAAAGGCCCGTACTGAAAATCAGTGCCATAGTTTCTTATCTGAGTCATGGCTTAGGCTGATTGCGTGCCTTTTTGAGTTGTTTTGCTGCAATATTGATGATAGTAGGTTTTTTTTGTTAGTATTGTCATAGCTTTTTGCACTAATGTGAATGCTGTAGTATTAAACTCAAATAAATTATTCATAACTAGTGGTCCGCCCCGGCTTCGCACGGGTATTTTATATAAAAATCAAAATTATAATACACGCACATAAACCCTATTTGCGTCAGGTTACTAAAAAAATAAAAATTTAACACGACTTTATTTTACATATATAGATTATAACAATAGTTTCGTTTACGCCTAGTAATATTATATAGCCTATGTCACTCAGTGATGATGCAGCTTTCTAATGGTGAAAGAACTTTTGAAATCGGTCCAGTAGTTTTGGCAGCGCACGCCAGAATAGCTCGCAGATGGTAGATTTTTTCCTACTTACCTACTTGACACTTATCGTCATATTTTGGACAATTCACACAATATCTTAATAAATTTTAGCCTGTGTGTTATTCTGATGTATAAGCTATATAATTGTAAAGTTTCATTAAAATCCATTCAGTACTTTTTACGTGAAAAAGTAACACACATCCATCCATACATACATACATACTTACAAACTTTCCTCTTTATAATATTAGTAGGATAGGATTAGTAAGGATTATACCTTATCAACAGCCTAAAATTTAAGTTTTATGCTTCTAGTTCTGAAAATGACAATACTTTCATACAACCTTTCATCTCCCTTTTCAACCCATTACAACACTTTTTTCCAATTAAAAAGTGTCTATGTCCTTTGTCAGGCTCTAGACTGTGTACCAAATTTCATTTAAATCGGTTCAGTAGTTTTGGCGTGAAAGCGAAACAGACAGACAGACAGACAGATAGACACTTCAAAACCAAACGTCCAATTCTAATCATTCAAAGACCAAATATTATCTACATAAACTGTAAATGTAGTCCAAAAAAAATTCAAGATAAAAAAATGGTTGTTGTGCCTCACTCGACATAGATAGGTATAGTGTGTCGCGGACTTTTTTATAGATATTTATAAGATCTACAATTAATTAGAACATTTTATGGTTCTATCTTTTATAGTTTAGGCAGCGTACGCAAAATAAGTAACTTTTCTGGTTGATTTTTTACACCTTGTGTCCGAAAAACCCAAATATCTTACGGAACCCTATTTTTTTCCAAAATAAAATTTAGCCTATGTCACTCGGGGATAATGTAGCTTTCCAACAGTGAAAGAATTTTTCAAATCGGTTCAGTAGTTTTGAAGCCTATTCGATGCAAACAAACAAACAAACAAACAAACAAACAAACAATCAAATCATTCCTCTTTATAATATTAGTATAGATAAATGAATAGGTTTTATACCTACAAGAATAAAAAAAATGGTATTAGAGAAATTTTATCAGAATTTTTTTAAGCAATTATTTTATTACATTTTCGAAGAAACGGCTCTATATCTATATATCGAATTCGATATATGAATAAAACCATTTATTATTTTTTCTAACACCTAGCTCTTAGCCTGATTATTTAACTATGCAAAGTTCCAGTCATGGAATTTGGCCAGTGTGAAAGATAGCGGAACATTATTTAAAACAACATCAGGTGATTGAAATATTTTTGATTTCAGAATGGTGAAATAAAAATATATACGATAAGTAATAAAACGGTGAAAAAGTTGGTAAATTATACTAATTTAAAATTAAAAAACTTTTGTAGATAGCCGAAATTCGCTAATCCTGAAGATCCTGGTCAGCATAATGGGACAAACTATTTAAATTATTGCATTGTCATTGGTCCTTGATAAGTGTGCAAAGATGAGAAAGTGTGTTCAAATTAATCCGACGTTTTCAAGCGGGTGAACAAGTTCAAAGATTTCCGTACATACATACCAAGCTAATAAAAACGTGTTCAGAACTACATTTATTATTTTGAGATAGAGAAGCACGCCTTTTATCGACCAACAATTCATTGTGAAATATACTAAAATTCCCTTTTTATAAAACGAAGAATATATAACTCATAGAGTCGCTGTTTTCGATAATAACTAAGCAACACTGATTTCAATCGACATGAAAACGTAAAACTTATCAACACATACTCGTACTTCAATTCTAAGTAACTAGCTGTTTTATATTTTTTCTTTTTATTCATTTATTTATGAACACAAATACTGTGAAATAAAAAAGTTTATTACAAAAGTTACAAAGGATCTGCATATTATATTTGCTGGTAAAAATGATAGCGTCCACTCACCCAACAAGCGTCTCATTGAAGGCTATAATGACGAACATCTTCTGTATATGCATCTTTATGACCGCCTTGCCGAGGACTGTGGCCCCGAAGAAGGTCCAGAAGGGCACCAGGAAGTGCCCGCAGGTCAGCCCGGCCAAGTCGAACAGTGGGTTTGGGATGGAAGCGCACGCCAGAATGCCAGCGAAGCCCACCCGTTGTACCAATTTCTGGACTAGCACTTTTGCTCTGCAAAAATATCTATATTATAAAAATGAATCGCAAAATGTGTTGGTAAGCGCATAACTCAACAACGTCTGGACCAATTTGGCCAATTCTTTTTTTTAAATGTTCGTTGAAGTTCAAGGATGGTTTTTACGGCGAGAAAAATTTGAAAATTCATCCCCTAAGGGGGTAAAACGGGGGTGCAAAGTTAGTATGAAGCTTTGCCGTTTTTGAAGTTAGTGAATGTGTAACGCGAGCGAAGCTGCGGGCGTCCACTAGTTTTAATATACAAATTAATTGTTACAAAGATTTTTTAATGTATAATTCTTTAATTTTGGGCCTGACCACAAAAAAAGTTGTTTACTTTGGTAAAGAATATGAATAGGCTGCGCATTTTACGCAGCCGGTAAAATAAAGAGCTGGAACGGGGGGTCGTAAAATACGTGGTAACCGACCACGAACTTAGCTACACGTTTTTTTTAAGACAACTACAATAACACACGATTCGACGGAACCCACTTCCTAACCTGAACCTAAACTTTATTTATCTTAACATAATAATATGTACGTGTTATACGAGTCGGACTCTGTCACAGATGTCGATGGATCCCGCTTCGCGTGGACCCGTTTTTGCGTAAATAAATAAAGACTAACCTGAAACTAACCTAACAAAACATTCGAGTTGATTATGCCCTGAATGTGTCGGGGCGAACTGCCCTTTCTTAATATCCTGTCCTATATAACCAGAATTGCTGCATTCGGGACCGAAATACCCGGTTTTTTTTTTATGGATACAGGATAGCAAACGAGCTTGCAGCACCACCCATCCGCTGCCACCCATGACAAATGTGACTGACTTTGAACAAGACTCAATTAGGGACTGGGATGGTTAGTCCAATTAGTTGAGAAAGTTAATTAGAACATTAGTTGGTCAGTTCGTTAGTAGGTATGAGGACTGGGGACTGTTAGTGATAGTTAGTCCTGTTAGTTGGTGTTAGTAATAGTCCAGTTAGTACTTGTTAGTAGGAGTCTCGTGTTCGGAGTTCCTGAACAAGTGACGGTTCTGCAACCTCTACCACAGCACCCTGTAGTAGAGGATGCAGAACCGTCACTATGTTTACCTACTATTATTTTTTTTGTTTTGTTTATTGTTGTTTTGTCTTTAGGTATGTAGTGGAGATAGGGACCTGCCGGTGCGCGAGTCGTCGCCCGCCTCCAGCTCCCTGACCCCGCCGCCGGACAGCCGCGCGGCGCGCGCCATGAAGTAGGGCGGCAGCTCGCCCAGCGCCGTGCCCACGCCCCACATCATCGACTCGATGCGCACCTTCGCCATTATGTTCCATATGGACACCGCGCTCAGCGGGTCCGGCTCCGTGGGACAGATTATGCTGAGAGTGGAAAACGAGATCATTTAGTACATACCTACAAGTCATTTCGTTTAACATAATCGCTGCGACCCATAGACGTCCCACTGCTGGGCACGGGTCTCCCCCACAGACACTACTGCGGGAGGTCTAGAGCATACTCCACCACGCTGCTCCAATGCGGATTGGTGGAGGGGTTAGTGGCCAACCCAGTGTCGAATGTTCTCAAGCCACCCGAAGGTCTTCGACAAGGCTTGACGACTGTTTCCAGCATTGAAAACAACCGGGACCGACGGCTTTACGTGCCCTCCGAAGCACGGTAGCATCCATGAAATTTTGCCACTAGCGGTCACCCATCCACTAACCGACCGCGCCCGTCGTTGCTTAACTCTTTCGATCACATTGAATCGACTCGAGCCATTGGGCTATGGACGCTACATAATATATTGCGCCAATACACACTGTCAAGTTAAAACGTCCTCCCGCTCCATGGATGAGCGAAACCATAAAAGTGGCAATGGCTAGACGGGACCGAGCATTTCAGAATTATAAGCGACAACGTACCGAACAGAATTGGGCTGCATTTAAGGCTGCAAGGAATAGGTGCAACCAGGTGATACGTAACGCTAAGCGGTAGTATATTCACAAGGGAATTAGACTCTCTTCGTTGTCGTGAGGTATGGAAATTTCTAGAGTCAGTTGGAGTCCTTAACAAAAAATCATCAGACCCTAATACTCCTTTATCCTTAGATGACATCAATCGTCATTTTTATTCCACCACGACATTTGACAGCATAACTCGTTCGTGTACAATCACTGCTATTACATCTATGCAATCTCCTAACGTTCCAGTCTTTAATTTTAGTTCGGTTGGTCAGGATGAAATTTCAAAGTCTATAAAGTCAATCAAATCTAGGGCCGTGGGATGTGATGATGTGAGTAGAGTCATGATAATTAACTGGTATTGTAAATTATGACATACGAGTACGTAACTGGTATCGTGGGGGCCGTGCGGCCCCCATAGTATATTTGCTTTTAGCAAGTACGAGTAAGTGTTAACTATGTACTTGAACAAATGGTCAGAAATAATAATTAAAGCTTGTTTTATGTAATCAAATAGTTTTTATTAATATAAATCTTCTTACTTAAGTACTAGAAGAGGTCACAAAATATCAACATGGTAATATTTTTTTGTACGTTACAAATATCAATAAAAATTATAGTTTAAGAAGTTAAATTCAAATAAGTATAACATTATTTTATATAAAAATAATGTATAATATATATATAAATTCTATCATTCCCTATTAATTAACAACTTTAAGAAAAGTTTTTATTCCTTAACAAAATTTATTTACTTTTAAAACAACAAATTACAAAATAATAAAACAACCCTTGTCCGCACTAACTCCGTTCAGTCTCCTTCCCGCCAATCTCGCGCTCCACGATACAAAAATGCGCGGCAAAACAGATGCCGCGCTCTGATTGGTCCTACGCATAGATGGAGGACCACAGAGTATGGCCCGTTCCCTTTATGCGTTCGAAGAAAAATAAAAGAAATGTGTTCATATTCATTACACAACTTAATTAACAACTCACTCATTCGGATACGGCGGCTCGGGGAAGTTGAGCGCGCCGCACTCGTACGCGGCGAGGGTGACGCGGGCGATGTGCGGGCCCAGGTACAGCAGGAACGTGTGCAGGCCTGTGCCGAGCCCCACTGAGCTGCACACGCCGAGAACCACCCACCATCCCCACCACGTTAACGTTGACACTATTAACTGTAACAAATTCAAACTATATTTAAAAAAAAGTATTCATCGTAAACGCGATATATTTTTGACCTTAGGAATTAATATTATTAATAGCATTTAAGCTGCAAAATTAAGCTAAAAATGTAACTTAAATTAAAATGAAATAGGATTAGGAAAGACTCTCTTATACTAGAAGGATGAATGGTTCTCTCTTAAAAATTTACAGTAGAACACATAATTTATCTGGAATCTAAAATTTTACAAAAGTTAAAATCAAGTTTACCGCAATGCTACTCCACAAGTTATGACAACCAACCGCGCTGATTTTCAGTATAATCCATTGGAACTGATAATATATACAGGGTTACAGGTTAAGTCGACCTATTCCCGTTAAGGGCGTGTAGTTTACATTGTTTCTGACTGATTTGATAATAAAACACCCTATCCTAAATCTAACCGTTTTCGAGATATTTGAAATAATATCTCGAAAACGGTTAGATAAAAACGGTAGAATAAAATAATGCGAAGATGTGTGCAAAACAGAGGCGGACATGTCAAGCATAAAATTTAGACTTTAAGATGTTTTGTTGGAACTTTAAAGTTTAATAAATGTAGTATCTTGTACTCACTATCGTTTTATTTAACTTTTGTTTGCCTTCCCTGTAGCCAATGAAACTAAGTTTTTTCTATGAATGTTTATTATAACCCTAGATTGTTATACCTCGTTGGATAGCTGATAAAACGTAGATATTTTTAAGTACATCTGCAAAACGGCGGCCATAATGTTTTTTTGAGATTTTATTGATAGAAAAATAAACTTTCTAAATTTTTATTAGTTTGTATGAGTTTCAATCATCTACAATGACTTATTTATTCATTTTACGTACAATATTGGTTATTGAAGTAGTAAAGCATCTTATTTTACATGAAAAAATCAAATAATAGTAATAATAAGACTTACACATTTCAAAATATCTAAGCTGATAGCCGAAAATCGGGTACTTTTTATAAAAAACAATTAAATTCAAATATCTCGAAAACGGTTAGATTTAGGATAGGGTGTTTTATTATCAAATCAGTCAGAAACGATGTAAACTACACGCCCTTAACGGGAATAGGTCGACTTAACCTGTAACCCTGTATAATATAAGTTATAAATGTTTTATAACACCTGATTTTCACCGTTATCTATGGACCCGTGCGACATCGGGGGCATCAGCGCGCGCCAGCCTTGAAGGGAAATCTCACACTCTTCTCGAAGTACTCTGTCGTTTTAAAGGGCATCGAAAAATAGAAGTTAAAAGAAATTCTTACATGAACATAAGCCTGATGCGGTCCACCGATGTAGTACGAGGCGACCGTGCCGATGGCCAGAACGACCACAGTCAACGCTAATAGCTTGTATGCCAGTAACCTGTGCCAAAGAAATTACCATAAAATGCGGTGATATTTATACATAGGTAGATATAAATTTTCAAACTTTCAAACGTTGTTGTTAGTAAACAAAGGTTATGTATAAATTAAATTTCACTTTCATTTCATTTTCAGTTTCACGGGCACTCTACAATAGACACAGCTGCGGGAGATCTAGAGCATACTCCACCACACTGCTCCAATGTGAATTGGTGGAAGGTATAGTGGCCAACCCAGTGTCGTAAGTCACCAGCCACCCGAAGGTCTTCGACAAGGCTTAACGTATCGCCCTGCTTGAAAACAATGGGGATCTTCGACCCCCACTGTTTAAGGTGCCCTCCGAAGCGGTAGCGCCCATGAAATTTTGCCTCTAGCGGTCACCCATCCAAATATCGACTGCGCCCTTTGTAGCTTAACTCAGTCGATCACATACAATCGACGTGAGCCATTGCGCTCTGGATGGCCCCTACATTTCGCTATGAACGTTCATTAAGCGTATACAAATACAATATACCTAATGAAAATGAATGTATCTGAAATGCTTACCTTTGTAATGCCGTCGACGAGAGTATAAATAGCTCGCGGAAGAAGTATTCTAGCGTGGTGAAGGGCCGCCGCCACAACACCAGGCTGTCTGTGTCCATCTGGGTGGGTTTACTCCTGTAGATAACAAACGTAAACAAACAGTGAACACGGGTACGCGGCTTCTACTCCTAGCTAAAATGTTGACTCCTGAATTACGCTGCGACCCATAGACGTCCCACTGCTGTGCACGGGTCTCCCCCACGGACATAGCTGCGGGAGGTCCAGAGCATACTCCACCACGCTGCTCCAATGCGGAATGATTTGTTAATTAACCTAATATTTTTCAGTCAGGCCGGCAGTTAATTTAATATTAACAGGAAAGTTGGCTTGACTTCAAAATATTCCGCCGCCCTTCGGCACGCATCTCTCTTAACCTCTTTCTTTCATTCCTCTGTAGAGAGATAAACACACCTTTGCGACCTTTATCATGCATCTTTATTACTCTTATGTGTCCATTTTATCTTGAAAAAATGTATAAAGGACCTAGTCTGTGGTGAGACCATTTAAATAAAAGAATAATCCTTACACACACTGACGCTACAGTGCAATGATCACAAAGTTATCGCTAAAAAAAAAAGAAAAAAATACACACACGAACAAAGAACCTCCTCCTTTTTTCGAAGTTGGTGAAAAACACTAAAATTAATCTACATACTACATTGAATAAACGTCTTCTTTGTCGAAGTTAAAAATTACTATAAATTACTAAAAATCTATTATTTCTCAGGGAAGTTCTGGAAATTTCTCAACACGGACTATACAAAAGAACACAGTTTCGACTACGGAGGACGGTACACTAGTAACGAAAAAGAGAGCAGAGGTAGTACTCCCCTCCTTGTAAATTTAAATAGCCGAATTAATTTTACCCGTGAATAGACACCGTCGCATCGTAATGAAAACCAATATATTGCAATGATCTTAAACAGACTTTTTAGACATCAAACGTATACGTGTGGTCTTTTTAATATCCTCATTAAATAGTAAAGCTATCGAGTCGTTTAACCTTGATTGATTTAACAAATTGATGAAAGGAAACATATTTTACTCTATACGCAATCTTTTGAACTACACATACAGTTTTCATAGATCATTTGTTGGCTAACATAGCTAACCTGCATAATCTAACTACTGCCTGACTAAGATCCCGGTTGTTATCATTAAATTGTTATTGATAAGCCTTGTCCGGACTTTGTTAAGCCTTGCCTTGCGGCCTATCAACTTCTTAAAGTATTATTCCACACTTAAATCTCCACATATGTAGACAGGAGCAGCGTGGTGAAGTATGCTTCAGGCGTTGTCAATAGTTAGGAGAGACTCGTTCCCAACCCAACAGTGGGCTAATGAGTTGCAAACACTCCACAACCTTCATTCTCATCAACTCAAATGGTAGAATAATTCTTAGCAATCAGAAGAAGGATAGTTCCTAAATTCCTGAGCTGATGATGACATCAGCTACGATCTCAGCCGGAAGGGCATTTTCGTATCGAATATTTCCACTATCAGAGAAGCGAACATCCTAAATGAAATTCACAAATAACGTAATCAAATTTCCATGCCCATTCATATCAATAACTACTGCTACGACAGGATTACAATGGAATTGTTTGTAACACACATAATTTGAAATGGATAGATCTTTCAGCTTTAACAATCTGCTGCAGCATAATAATGACTGTGACAGGAGTCATAGAATGCCTAGACTGGAACAGGGTAACAAACAGATGATCGACCCGAGATATCTATATATCGAATTCAAACGTATTACATATTAAAGCAAACGAGCATAAAGCTCCACCATGACATCTATAAGACCGACGAAGAAAGACCAGCGTGGTCTGCTCATTACTCAACAGTGGGCCATTGTAATTAATAAGGGCTAAAAATACGTTTTGGAATGGCCTAGTGTACCTGATCTCTTTGGGTAGCGCGTGCGCAATCCCGTTCCGGGGGCGCTGTTCAGCGTCCGTCTGCACCGCCGCCGCCAGTTTGTAGTACCCGAGGCGGGCGAGCTGCAAGCAAAGATATACCAAGCTGGTACATTGTTTGTAGCGGTTCCAGGGGTAAAGGTCCTTCCCCATCTGATCGATTGACGAGCATGGCATCTATCCGACTTTACTTTGCAAATATAGTGGTGGCATGTATGTGGTTTCAGGTAGGTATACCTACTTTCATTGTCACATGTGCATAGGAAACATTCCATGTGGGAGAGGAATGTTTTTGGAGGATTGTTGCAAAATGGATTAAATGCAAGTATTAATATAAAATGATATTGATTAAAGTAGTGATGCGCACTTGATCGCTCTTGTATCGAGATATATCTATATGTATCAATCCTATCCTATTAATTTAGTTGGAATCCACCGCTTGGATACGCACAATGAGGGACCCAAAAGCCAGGTCAAATGTCAGGGTAACATCCATGGATAATCTTCATCCTCAGCTGTACCCACCCCGGCTGGATCGAGCTTTACCAGCTCATCTACGCATCATATTAATAGCCATGTTGCCTGTGCACTGTTCGCTCGATAGCACGTAGATTTTCCCTCAATAAAGGTCGTGTTTCCGCCTGGAAGTTATTGCGGATACTGCGAATCTTCCCGCTTCATACGTTATTGCAATTTGAGTTATTAATATTATAATTCAGTTGGTCTTTTAATTTGACATTATTTACGGGGCATTTATAGTTAGAAAAACCCTATAGTCGTACCCCGGGGATCAGTCGCGGTTATATTCGCGGTTCATTGGCATTTTCGGGGCTAAACACATGCATAACCATCTAGAATCATATATTACAATTTACCCATTTGCGTTCAAATCACATTATTTCTAATCTAATCGCCTTTGCAGCGACTCGTATATATCTCACAAGATTTCTTCCACGTGGAAACATGACTTGGAAATCGTCATCGAGGCATTCAGTACAATGTAAGTTCTAGTCAAGGCATTGAGCCGATCACCGATCACGTTACTTTACGTTAGACCTACTCTAAAGTGCACTTCAAGATACTTTATTCCACTTATTACAATAGGCTGCCTTTTAATAATGAGTTATTAATCAGCACAGACTGATATGATGATAATAACGTCTTAACTTTGTCCTTGCAACTTTATAATAATGTATATACTTAAGAATGTAAGTTTTTCCAATAAATTAGTTTAAATTAAAGAGTAACAGTTGAAAAAGATTTTATGGATATAGACATCTTATACTTACTAGACACTTGTACATTATTTTATCAACTCTAAATAGAGACAATATGTATATGTAAGATATACCAATCTAAACTCAGCATCAAGACCAAAACAGAGTTGTTGCATTCCTTCTCATTTGTATCTCGAGAACCGTCCATTAAATATAAAGGTTGGACTTTTATAATTAATATAAATAACATGGGCACGGACATGGGCATTCTCACACACAAACTAGGCGCGAGTCTGTACTATGGGTGTCAGAGACTGATATACATACATAGATAGTTTTAAATACTTAGACAGTAATAACATCCAGACACAGAACAAACACAAGTGTTCATCACACGAATGTTTGTCCTGAGTGGGATTCGAACCCACTCGACGAACGAACCCAGGCGTAACGGCCCTGCCCGTCACTACCGATTGCGCCAACGTGCCAGTCAATTAACTTCTTTAAGTAATTAGGAATAAGCTAAAATATACAATTCACAGTAAATCAAAGCAAAAACAATGTTCAATTGAAACATGTTCTCTAATTTAAATGCAATTCACAAAATAACCGTTCAAAACTTCACTAAAAGCACAGAAAACAAACCAGTAGGTACCTACAGGTAAAAAGTCTAATGCTATCTACATCTACATAAAATCTGCTACTATTATTCTGTGCTATCGCGTTAATTACTAAGCACGCTCCGAGTACGAAGCTGCATTGAAATAGTACTACACATAGTACGAAATAGTACTTTGGAAGTGGCCTACTTATTCTAGTGACTAATAATCTAATACACTATGTTATTTGATATAGGTACACAATACACATGTGAGAATAAGTGCAATTAAAAGGTCATTTTGGTAAAAACTTATCTGTTAAGTACATGCAGCATACATTGCAATGCATAGCAAAATAAAAAAAAACAAACAAACGTAAACAATCACAACCTAATAAATGTTCTCCAAACTTACTCCCCTATTCATAACAATTAAGTAAACCTATTTTAGCTATAGTGTTTCGTGTTTTTAATTCAAACTAAGTAATTTCAGAATTGGACAATTTGAGAAAGTTACAAACACTTCATAGCTATAATAGGCTTATTAATTTGCTATAAATAAGACCCTTTAGTGTGGAAAAAGTTAACGAGACATTAGGGAAGAAGATTGAGGATATAATTCATTTTCTTCTTAATGTTTTTCTTTGTAATAAAATTTAATATCTTCAATTTTTAATATATTTTCCTACGTGTAACGTAAATTTTTTCCACCCTATAAAGTTGAGGTTTGAGCCGGATTGGTTCATGCAATTTAATCTAGTTAATTTGTTACAATTAAATTTGGCTATTGCTATCTATCTATCGAGTCGATCAATAAAATCTTTAGAATTGTATTTAAAACATCATAATAATTACCTATACAAACATTACTTGATTGAAATATACTTTGATTTACACGTAATTTTTAACACCGATTTACTTCTTATAAGGTACCTACTTAGTGAATTACCTATTCTATCGCCAGGTCAATTAGATAATTCTATTGCATTATCTATTTAAATGCAGCGTTTAAAAATCTCAATACTTTTTGCATGTTTTTACATTTGTACAATTACATAATTATATTTATCCGCGGCTCTTTAAGATTAATCGTATAAAGGCATAGCTTGTAACCCACTAGGGCTCCCTGTGTCATTGTACGTACACACTCTGGACTCGTACTACTGTTATTTCGGAAATTACGAGACTTAAGTCTTTCGTTTAATTCAGAAAATCCATTCGGTAACACTAATACTTTGTTCATCAATAAAACATATCTTTAAAGATCTAATATAAAGAAACGCCCTTTAATTAAATTAAATAAAATCGATTAGCTAGCACTTGTAGGTATGTCGTCGTAAGCGCAATAAAATCACGCCACCATTTTCACTTTCAAAAACTTTAAACCAACTCAATGCAACGACTCTCATTTCACTTTCGGCCGAGGCTAGCGCCCGCACGGGACATTGATGTGGAAAATTTATTAACTGCCACCAATTGTGTATATTCTGTGCTGCCACTTAAAAATAAACTGCCTGGGACAGTAGCAAAGTAGTAGTAGTAACAAAAATCACATACCTACGAACAGATAATAGATTAGCAAGGTTTCGCTGAAGAAAAGCATTGAAGTAGGAAAAGGTAGGCACTTTTATTGCACGTTTGTTGAAGCAAGCAGACCGTTAGTTATTAATAATACACTATCGGTTTTATCAACTTACTTGTACCAAACCAAAAAAATTTGAATCATAATTCATTACGACTTTTCTTAGTTAAAATTTCTTGGTTGTATCATAAGTAACTCCTTAGATATTTCGCGTTATTATCTTCATGGATAACATGCCGTGTAGAAACGATTTTCCGTATAAAAATTATACGTTACACAACGGAAGACTCCCGACTAATAGTCCGACGAAAGACTAGGCATATACTAAAACATGCATCGCAAATAAATTACTGACGCGCAAATCATTATTTATTCTGTACAGACGACAGACACATTCGTTACCTCATGAAATCAAAACGCTACGCTAACACGTACAACAGTCATGCCAAGTGGTTTAGAGTGATTACTATCAAATCACTATCCAATTCTAATTTAAAACAGTTAGTGCAAGCAAAATCTTAAAAAATTGCACTGCAATGTTATTTAGTTGAGTTGGGCTTTCTGTATCCCTTGATACTTGAGCCCAGATATCGATCGATCCCCAGCTATATGTACTCGTAAGTGCTCGGGTATTGTACGTGTTGTTGTTTGATCTGCTGCATGTATTTGCTACCCGCAAAACGGAAGCCGTGCGGATTCAAACTTGAAATACGCGCATAACGCATACGGGACATTGAAAGTATGTATAGCGTACGGCGTATCCTCGGCGAAAGTTTTCGCTGACATTTTTATACGAACAGCCCCTCGTCTGCATACTTAATTATATACCCCAAGAGTTATTAATAATTTTCATTCGTGTCATTCTTAGGAGCTGAACAGTATAACGCTAACCTTTGCTAGTCGACTTCTAGGGTTGCGAACGGCAAATTTGGCAAAGTCAAACCACTCAAGCAGCGACCTTGGAAAAGGAGGCGACTAAAAGGCGACTTCTTGGGTTGCGAACGGCAAATGTAGCAAACTCAAACCCAAGCAGCGAATTTGGAAAAGACTACAGTGACTAATAACTTGGAATGGACCTGCGCAACGCGGGGAACAAATAGATGTTGAATGACAGGATTTTGCATCTCTGCCGAGAAACCTGTGGATGTTGGAACAAGCAAATTTTGAAACTCTTCCGGGAAGGCATCTGTAGGGCACTGGTGAGGTCCATCAGAAATCCCTAGTCCTTGACAAGTATTGAGAAAGACAGTGGAGGAATTTTTAGTGGGCGGAAATCTCACATTCGGTTTTGTTCTCACAAAACCAGGTATAATCAAAAGGTTCTCGAAAATCAGGAAGGCTAATTTTGCTTTGTCATTGGCCATTTACGCGCACATGCTTGTATGATTTTCGGCATGATCACGCGATGGTTGGTTGATATGTTTATCTACTATTTTTTATAATTATACGCACGTACGAACGAAACTGCGCTAGTAACGTAGTAGTAAGTAGTACATCATTGGAAACAGTTGACAACGTGGTACTTGTGGCTCCCCTCCAAAATGTGTATTACAATCAATTTAGCACTCTGCGTAGCTCTTGAGAAACAATGTCAGTCCCAGACACCCTACTCATTTTCGCTTTTATCGGTCTAAACATAGAACTGGGATTACATTGACGGTTGAGACACAACACGTTAATTTATACGTTAGTAAAAATGCGTCTTCATTGTTAAGCTATAAAGTTGATTATGATACAACAGCACAGGTTAATTTACGGAAATAGATGATAGTGGCGTGATTGTCGCGTATGACAAGCGCGCGCGCAGGTCCACTAACCTGCATTCATATGTACCTATTTTCAACCGACTTCGAAAAAAGGTGGAGGTTCTTTGTTTGACTGGTTTTTTTTTTGTTGTTTTGTACTAACCAATATGGATGATTCTTAAAGTTAAGGTATAAGGGTGGCAATGTTAGTAAAAGTTAGTGTTAATTGCCCTGTAGCGTCGGAGTTTGTGTACAGATTTCGATGATTCTACTTTTATTTGAAAGGTCTGATTACAGAGTAGGTCCTCTAAAAATTTCAAGAACAAATTCTACCACCAAGAGAATAAATATGCATGATAAGGGTAGCGATGTATTCTTCGTATTCATTGCCCTGTAGTATCAGTGATTGTAAATGGATTTTCATGATTCTAAATATATTCTGTTAGGTGGAGTATGCTCTCGACCTGTGACTGTGGGATTATTTTTGACTTTTTAGTTTTGAAGTCGGTTTTTTTGATATTTCAATAAATTAAAGCAACATTAGTAACTTTGTTCGTTTTTTTATTGACTTTAACAATAGGCCGGTCCTGTCTTCGTCAAATATCGATATGTATAAATTTTTATTTTATTAGGTTTTATAAGGATTTTTTTAGCATAAAAAATATGGGTGCAAGTACCTGGTAATTACTAAAATTTGAATTTATTTCAATTTGTTATTTATTTTCTTGCATCTCATGGTTACGGCTATTATTCTTCGTGAACTGAACTTCAGCTTAACACGGCTTCATCGAAAATGTTCTAAGCAATACTAAAAAAACTGTTCAACCGTTTCAGATGGGATTAAAGCAACTTTTAGCTTTCACAGGACTAAATTCTGCATAATGCCCGAAATCTCATCAAAAAGTACAGGTCTAATGGAGCGGAAAAAAAAAGTAAACGAAATCGGATTCCAATTAATTAGATCAAAATTATTACTACTTATTTATTACCTACTCATTATTTGGATTAACATTTAGGCTACTATAATTCTCGGAAAATAAACAGGTTTCCTGGGATACGATGTGAAAGTTTGTATATTTTTTGAAATTTCAACGATTCAGTTCAGACAAAAAAAAACATTTATTTAAATTAAGCAAATACAACATATTTGTAACGCGCCTCTCAATGAAGGTAGTGTTTTTAACCTGAAATTAAGAATATAGATACGAATACATATGAATTCAAATACAAATTAAAAATTCAGCAATTTTATATTTCCAATCTATAAAGTATTACAAACGGGAATGAAAGTGAAGAGAAGTAAAACTAATATGTCATTTTATTCCAGTTAACATAAAGGTCAAAAAAAGTTCCCTTAGGTAGGTGTCACTGGGTAGTTTGTCCAGTAATGTCCGTGATTAAAATAGGTGGCAACCATAAAAAAAACTACTGAACACGAGCGAACCTGCGGGCATCCTCTACTTCGAGAATAAATAAACATTATTTTATTAATACCGTTATTTTATTTTCTATTCAGGCTTGTGCACGCGAAGGACAAAGTAGGTAAATGTAGGTATGCGTCAATCGTCGTTCCCTAGCCCCTCAACTACGATTGTACTAAAATATACGCAAAATAAACACGTGAATTTTGAACAAACACGGGTTCATCACCCTCGTACTAAAACGAGAGAGAATTTCTGTTTGTGATGCATTAATATCACGCCAGTCCTTTGTTACAAACTTACAATGATTATTAAGTTATGGATGTTCCTCGATCCTATGTAAGTCTTTGTTACATATCTACAGTAAAAAAAAATTACGTAGGTGCTATGTATAATTTGATCCTTAGGCAAGATACTCGTAATTCTTTCGTTTGTGTCAAGTATCACAAAAGAAGGTAAATTGACGACCCGACGAAGACAGACTCACTGAGCGGACCAAAAACTTTAATTGACAGAACAAAGGTCTGAGAAGTATAGATGGACTCTGATGGACTGATGGATGGATGGATAACTAGTTCATAGTTAGTTATTTTCTAAATTAGATAAAGGCACGTACTTTTTTGTTGGCTAAGCACGTACTTTATTGGACTACGTGTGACTACGTCTGTATTGTTTCTGATTGATTGATTTATTACTGAACGGATATTGATTATGTATGGACAAACGATATAATATTTGTTTACAAATGTTGCACGTCTATATGTATAGTCTTTAAATACAGAGTAAGCACCTCTTCGATTAAGGAAGATGCATAAATTGAACGAAAAATATACATTCTTTAAAGTTAGGTACGCTACGTACTATTTTGACTAACAGTAAGGCAATTAACTAAAATTTATTACTTACTAAATCAAGTTTTTGATGCTTTCATTCATGACGGAAGCGCTCGAATATCTCAATTAGGTAGGTATCCTTACGCTAACCATTTTTAACTGAATTCAGGATTGATCCCACAAGGCATTGGTCACTAACCAATGCTTGATTTATTCGCGAACTCAATAGAACTTACGAGTATCACGGACAATCTCACGTGTTTTCAAGAACACGCCTTACGTAGAACCAGTAGAACTCGATATAAAATTCATAACACCTCAATACCTGGTACGAATGCAATTCATTGCTGAATTCATTGATGGCAAGCAATTCCAACGAAAGCATTCCATTCCGACTTTGAAGACGATAACCGCGAACATGGTAGAAAGTCGTCTTGGTGCTGCTTAGCTTACGTAACAATGATCTAACATCCAATGAAAGTAAAATAAAAATACAAGTGGTCGTAAAGACTCGTTGCTACGCGCTATCATTATTCTTGGCACAAGTACTAACTGGACTATTACTAACACCAACTAACAGGACTAACTATCACTAACAGTCCCCAGTCCTCATACCTACTAACGAACTGACCTACTAATGTTCTAATTAACTTTCTCAACTAATTGGACTAACCATCCCAGTCCCTAATTGAGTCTTGTTCAAAGTCAGTCACAGTTGTCATGGGCGGCAGCGGATAGGTGGTGCTGCAAGCTCGTTTGCTATCCTGTATCCATAAAAAAAAAAAAAAAAGTCAGATATGAACCCTAGATGTAATATATAAATATCCATAATTATTCTACCTAGGTAGGTACCTACTCCACTCATTTTTAAAAGCTTTTTTAACTAAGTATTTGGAGACTTACATTACAATAGTTGATATAATATTAGGTATGTATTATTTATTATATTTTTATTACATACATATCTGGATAAATAAACTCCAAATCTGACCGTGAAAACTAAGTAATTAAATTAAAGTGCAGGTCATTGTGTGACATTAAAATTCACTGAGTTAAATATATATCAATGTAACATATATATCAATGTTAAAATTGGTCTAATTTGCACTGCTGTCTATTAAGAGATAGGTAGGTATTATTAAGAACATGCCTCCTATATCAGCATTCAGCATCTTTTTTCAAATTCGTTATTGAAAGCTTTTCAGCTATGAATATGAATTCTAGTAATGAGGGCACAAAACGTAAAAAAATGATATTTAGTACTGAATAATTATACATAGAATAAGCTTAATCGATTTAAAACAGATTGACGTAATTGTTAATCACAAACAAGGTTAATTAAAATGATTTGTGTTTTTCTGATTTTGTGAATTTTGTTTTATGAGATTTTTGTTAATAAACTTCAGTGGGAATTCTAAATGATTATAATATGGACAACCCTTTGCTATTTAACATGGACGATATCTTCATTTCATGTTTTTATAGACTATTTTAACACAGAATGAGCACTGCAAAATTGGAGTTTTTAAACATATCACATTAAACATATTCTTTATTATTTTACTTATTGTTATATAAAAGTAGGTATTCTAGTTACGATCTCGTTAATCAGCACGTAATAATTATAAAATCAAAAACATGAATACTATAAACTACACACATAAAAGACAAACGGCTGATAATCTAGAAGCACGATAGTAAAAATGCAGTGATAAACATTTTAATAAACAAAATATAATTATTAATCTTGGTATTCTTCTCAACATCCAGCCAGCAAAACATAAACAGGCCTGTCTACAAACAAATAAGTGCACTATGCTATTTCACACAACAATGGTAAACAAATATATTTATGTGATTAATATTTTGGATAATCTCTCACATCTGGTCTAAATACAAATGATAAAAAGCATCATAGGACTGGCTGCAAAAAATTAAAAAAAGCACACCAAAATGTAGCCATTAAAATACCAGCTCATTCTTGTTGCCGGATGACCGCTGACCCCGTTTTCGACACTCTGCACGGAGCTGATCCTTGTTCATTGCAGCCAGCACTTCAGGGCTTAGATTCTGGCGCGTCTTGCCATTATCAGACACTGAGCTCTGACGAGGTTTGGCTAGAGATGTAGCCTGATTGCGGGCTCTTCTCGTCCCAGCCATCTTCGACATATCTCTGATCATGTATCTTGAATAAACTCTATGTTACACTCCTCGTTTCTTTGAAACAATTGCCATCATCCTTCTGTCTTCCTTGCCATGTAGTTGTAGATCACCAATGTAATATTTTAACATGTTTAAAAATAGTAAATAAGATAGTATTATAGCTTATAGTACCTACAGTTGAGATATTAAATAATAATCACTTTGATTGTGTCAACTAATACAATAAATAACCAAAATCGTAATAACTAAATACATTTATGTAACTAGACTACGAAATTAAGTCTTAGTAGATGTTAATTCCATGCGGAATTATTATCGTTAGTTTAATAATTTAGTAGTCTGCTTATAATGATGTTGACGTATTTTATAACCATTTACGCATGTACAAAGATACACTACATAGAAGTTTTGCAATGCTCACCCCTGGGACAATATCGATTTTTACAAACTTTCAGGGGTTTTTATAAAAATCAGGAATATGACCCGTAAATAAAGGTTACTGTCAGCACTTACAAAACAAAAAAGCCACTTTCAGCCCCTAGTTTAATAAGCTAATATAAATTATTGGAAATCATTCGGGACAGTCAGCATATTAAATTGATGCACTTCTAACCTAACAATAAAAGTGATAACAAAAATATACTCACATCCACACTCAATCCCAGAATTAAAAAGGCAAATTGACGGAATTTTATCGAGCTTTTTACTAGATTTTCCTTAGAAACTTCCGAAAATTTTCACAAAACAAAGATATAGGTACTCTCCTGCCAAAATCGTATCGCAAACTGATAATAATAATAATACCTGACTAGGTGTTGTCAGATTATGAAACTCATTTACCTATTCAATTGCATGGCAGCGTGTTAGAGACTGAAATATCAATTTAAAATATTTATTCCACATGATCTGAATGATTTTAATAAAAAACTCATTTTAAAACTGGATTGCATACTTGTTTATATTCGTATTTAACCGCAAAATGTAAAAACCTGTCAGATAATATTTAAATTATTTACAATTTTTATCGGAACTTGTTTCGTTATGGCAATAAACTTTAACAACACTGACGTGTGTGAACAACACTCGCATTTCTAATTGGTGCATTCATTTATTTTCAATGTATTGCCATAGTTTGAAATTAATTTGCATTATTTTATGGAAAACATTGTATGTACATGGTAAAACCAAGAGTATAACTTTTTGGATCAATTCGACCACAGAGTACTTTGCTAAATACTGCATTCGACTACGATGATTGCTTCGATCCGTGGCGGGCAATTTAATTTTTTTTCCAACTAGTTAGAACATACGTAGTGACCATAACATATCTGTGAAAAGTGGGTTGGGTATAGTATATTTCCCCTGCCTACCTTTACGGAGAAATACATGCTGGGTGTTAGGTTGTATTCACATTAATTACTTCTTTAAATGAATTTTGCAAAAAATATAATTTAAAATTTTGTTGATAAATTATTCATCATCATATCAGCCTTTATCATCAGATCCATTGCTGGACATAGGCCTCTCCGTAACGAGGCCGCTCCGACCGGTCTCTTTTCTCTTTTTCCATTTCGAGGTCTTTAGTCGAGGACTTTTCTTCGCCACCGTTCGTTTATCATCCCTGCGAACGACGTGGCCTGCCCATTGTCACATCAAGGTACTAACTCTGAGAACTATGTCGGTGAGCTTTGTTCGTTTACGAATTTTATCATTTCTGACTCGATCGCATTGCGAAATACCGAGGTTAGCCTCTCTCCATAGCGGCTGAGTGACTCTGAGCTTGTGAAATAGACCAACGGTAAACGAACACGACTCGAATACTGCCTAAGTCATCACCCCCCGCCAATACCCTGGCCGCTACCTTAACCAGGACGAACGAGGCCGCCGGGAACTTGGGGACCGGGCTTATTTGTGACTCTGGTATTACTTCCTGTAATACGATGTTACTAGTTGGTACCACTCAGGGGGTACGTACGTGTACGTGTGTTCTTCGGGTTTCCACCTACGGACGTGAGCGACCACCCCCCAAATTTTTATTGACAATGAGGAAATTATGTAGGTAACAGTAAGGATGTTAATAAAGATATAGCATCCATATAATATATATATGTATTCACTTTGTCAAAATTCAGTCAGCAACGATATTTATTGTGGTCAGCAATGTCATTGAAATTGGAGATGCCTTTTATATATTGTTCTTTAAAATTATATTAATTATACAGGGTTATTGGTAATTCGACGTATTCCCGTTAGGAGGTGATAGGGGTGACTATTTGTGATAATTTTGACCCCCATATGCATTATGCAAAAGTGAACCAATTTCGAGTTATCAAGCTTTTCAGCTTTTTTCAAAATAGGTCAGAAATGCAACATCAAAAATTTATTTAAAAAAAAAGTATCAATTAAAATCTATTTTTTTCTTCTGATTTATAAAAACGATTAAACAATGGTTAATTATCAACATTAAAACTACAATTGGTCCAACTTTAAAAATGCGAGACGATTAACGATATTACTTCAATATTTTTTGAGATTTTTGTCCACTAAAATAAATGCCTTAAAAACAAAAAAAACTTATATCAAACTTGGTTTGCAGATTATTTTAAAAACATAACCGTTTTCTTAGCTTTCCAACAAGGCATAACAACTAAGAATTTATTTTAAAAAAACTGAGAAAAACCGATCACAAAGGAAGCAGGCGGAAATTTGTATTCGAACTAAACTTATGGTCGTTCTTTAAAATTTCAAAAAAAGTAATTAAAAACAATGCCCAATGTAAATAAAACAAAAATATAAATATAAAATTAAATTTAGAACCAGTAAAAGTTTAGTAATAATAACAATTAATAATAAGTAACAATTAAGACATTTTGTAATTTAGCTTAATTAAAGTTCTTGCTCGAAGGGACTTCCCCTATTGCGTACGCATTCTCATTCTTTTTCTGAGGTGTAACTTAATTACCGAAGTGTTCAAATTATTCCGAATCACAGGACATCCGTCTTGCTAGTATATCATGTTTTGCCTTATAGCCAAAGGCGTATATGAAATGTACGATTCTGTGGATTTTCTTTCTTAGATGAGTTACGTACTGCATACGTAACCATAATTCGCTCGCTGCGACCCATAGACGTCCCACTGCTGGGCACGGGTCTCCCCCACAGACGCAGCTGCGGGAGGTCTAGAGCATACTCCACCACGCTGCTACAATGCGGATTGGTGGAGGGGTTAGTGGCCAACCCAGTGTCGAATGTTCTCAAGCCACCGGAAGGTCTTCGACAAGGCTTAACGACTGTTTCCAACATTGAAAACAACCGGGACCGACGGCTTTACGTGCCCTCCGAAGCACGGTAGCGTCCATGAAATTTTGCCACTAGCGGTCACCCATCCACAAACCGACCGGGCCCGTCGTTGCTTAACTCTTTCGATCACATTGAATCGAACCGAGCCATTGGGCTATGGACGCTACTAACCATAATTATTTACGTCTAAATCACACCAAATGTACGCTTATAAACGTGAGATTTAGAAAAGTTTCGTTCACAACTGTCGTTGGGCCAATACAAGCCTATAGCGTGTATGCAAATGGTCTCGCCTATCTATCTTGCTCTAACATATGAGTATCTATGTTCTTTCTATTTCGCATTGCTAATCTATATAATATAATAAATCTATGGGTCAACCAGTACATCACAGATTTTTAGGTATAGTACTACGATAGATTTATCACTACTCTATACTTTACAATCAAACGAGCATAGTAATGTTCGATTGTAATTATGTGAACGATTTAATCGAAATAAATCTATGAGTAATAAATCTATGGTTTTCTGTGTACTGTACTTGCTACTTGTATCTATAATAGCTAGTTTGTGCTTGTATTGTATGTAATTTAAGAATGACCAGAATGACAATTAATGACATAATGAGTAACAAATAATAAGTAAGTTCATTATCTTCAATAACACAAGGAAATAATTTTATGTTTTTAAAGTTGTTAAGTTAAGCCTGTTTATTTTCAAAATAGGTTTATGACGTTGATCTCTATAAAATATTAATACTTATTCAACATTAAACATTGCTTCGGGACCATTTATAATGATTTTTTCTTTCAAACATGGATACTTCAAAACTCGAACCGTCTCAGGTACCAATATTATGTTTATAAATTTAAAGAGTCTACGTGTTGATAAAGAAAAGTGGCGACGATAGCCAGTATCATAAAATGAGGTTAAAATTTCTTGAATTTTATCAACCTGTATGGTGCACTGGTTTTACCTCATTCTGAGAGGAGACCTGTGCCTGAACAGTGGGTTTTGAAAGGATTATGGTAGTGGTAGTAGTGTATAAAAATAAAATGTTCAGTAGTGGCCTGTGTCTGACATGCAACACCTGAGTATATGTAAAAAGAGACTAGACAAAAAGTGTTTGATAAACTTTTATTTGTGTGTACAGAAATCAACAATTGGACCACTATTACTCAAACGAAAGAATCCTGCAAATGAAGTGGAAATTGAGTGTTATGGCAGGGTAAATAAATACCTTTTAATTTTAATAATTTATATTTATTAATTTGTTTGAAACCTTTCAATTTTCATAATTTGTTATTATCAATTTGCTTGATTTTCTATCTCATTGGTCTAGTAGTTGCAAGCGTGATTGATAAGCTAGAGGTTTTGGGTTTGATACCCAGTTAGGCAACATGTTATTGGGTTTGTCTAACATGAAATTTTCAGTAAAAGCTTGGAGTTTGGATTTTGCCCAGTGTATGAAAATAGGATCACCATCTATTACATAGGATCTAAACATAAGTGGTGAAAGGTGTATTAACTATAATATACCTAAGTAGAAGACTCATTAAAGTAGAAATAAAATAGAAAGTAGTGACTATTCACCAACTTCTATTTTATTTCTACTTACATGCAAATACTTTCATTGAAAGATTAAAATATTCTCTTGGTATCCGTTATAACTGCACTAAAAAGGGCTTTAACTGAGAGAAAACAACAATAGCTAACAAGCATTCAACTTCAATAGTGGGCAGTGGTGATATTTTGGCAGGTTTAGGTAATGAGGTCAAACTTCTCAATTGTGTAATGTTGTTATTGTTATTTCACCCAGGCACCCACATTCAAGAGGCGTTCCTTGTCTCTAAGGAAAAATAAATTAGAAAAGGTATATGTATTGAATTCCTATTAAATTACTTTATCTTTGATGGCATTACAAAATTATACATGTATTGTATGTACATAGTTTTAATTCGCTTAGATTGCATAATAGACTGTTTAAAATTACCTTTCTGCATTACAGACAGTTGATTATAGGAATCTTGCTAAATCAACAATTGCATATATTTTATGTATCTAGAGTACTGATTGTTTCAAGTCTTTATCTGCTTACCATGCATTATTTCAGAAATGACTACAAAGCATTAACATACTGTTATATTAATTAAACTATAATCAATTTGGTTTCAGAATTCAGCTGCACAAGTAAATTATGATATACACTTTGAATCACAAGGAAGTAAATTTACTCTGAATAGTAATGGAAATGAAAAAGAAAATCATGAGGTCGATTTAAAAAATTGTTCTGAAAAAGCATCACAGAATACTAAAAACAATGTACTTAAACTGCCTAATCCAGATTCTAGTTTGAACCAGTGTTTACAAGGTGTTACTAATATATCTGAAATACCTAACACCAAAAAAGATGATATTTTGAATATACCTGATCTTTCTTCGAGTTTAAATAATAATGATCAAGGAATAACGAATATTTGTAATTTAAAAAGAAAAAGAGCTATAAACGGTAGTTTTTGCGATATACATGATCATACCTCTTGTTCAAATCATTATGAACAAGGTGATACAATTATTTCTGAAATAGCAAACATTAATACTAAAAACACAGACACAGTTTCAGATCCACCTAATCCTAACTCCACTTTAAATACATGTGAACGGTCTTTTATAACCAACATAGAAAACAAGAATACGAGAAATGATACTGATTTAGGTGAACAAATCTCCCGTTTGAATTGTTATGAACAAGAATTTACGGGTATTTGTGAAATAGCAAATGAAAATATAACTAAAGACACTATTTTTGATACAAATGATCCCAACTTAGGGTTTAATAACTGTGAGCCAGGTGTTATAAATTTTTCTGGGCAAACTTTTGAATTAAGTTGCCTTTATAAGCAGGAAGAAAATAGCGATAGTTGTGTTATTGTAGATGATAAGCTATCCCTAATATCTGTATCATCAAATACTGGCGATAGTAACATTAAAAGAAACTGTGTCGATGATACACTTATTTATGATAAAGCTTCCATTTCTCTTTCATTTGGACTTACTGATTGTAATAATGTGAATGTGACTACAAAAAATGTTAATATCAAAAGTATGTCTGTCTCACATAATAAACAAAACGAAACATACATTGATTGTGAAGTTGTTGAGAAATTACAGGGATCCGAATCCGATATAGATTTAACACCTAACCTACAACAATCAGTGTCTGTCAATATAGAAATTAAAAAGAAACATCTATCAACTTCAGATGATCAGTCAAAAGTTCTTATTTTAAACACAAATGCCATTGAGAAATTATCTCATGTTATTGTTCAACCTGCTCATTGTAAATCAATTAAGCGAAAAATTCAAGGACAAACCCAAATTTGTAGTGGTAAAAAGAGTGAATCTGTAACTAGATCGCTCGGAAGGAAAAGAAAAGTTTCTGTTAGTGGCACCCATAAACAGCATAGTATAAAAAAGTATTTTAAAAGTACCAAAGAACAGCGTGGTTTTTCTTTCAAGGAAAGCGATCATATTAATAACGATGGAAATTGTGAAAGTGAACTAGGGCATCATGATGATATGAGCAAAACTGCGAGGGCTGATACCGCGAGATCTGATGGTATCGGCCGACTGCATCGGAGGGGTAGTAGGGGAGAAGATGATAATCCCAAGTCTGCGAAAATGCCTTACAAGGACCCCACGTGTCAGATTCGGACTACTAACTCTGAGGCTCCCCAGTCGCCATCACCGCGAAGTACGAGTAAGAACGAAAGCGCGTGTTCGAGCAGCCCGATCAGAAGAAAAAATGACTTGTTGCATTTCAACTTGCCTATGAGGACTAAATCCAATAAGACTTCAATAGCTCCAAAAGACATTCCATATTACAAAATTGTTGATGGTGAGTTAATAGTTCCTCTTCATTAATCTATCATTGAGTTAGTGCGAAAATTTTTGGGCGCATACAACATATCACCATTTATATCAATGTCTATTTTAATGTCGCTAGTCAACTACCATTGCGTCTTTTACCAGGTCATCCTATTATCTCATTTAATTTTATTATTCATTCTAATCTGTTGACGATGTTTAGGAAAATATCACGAGTAAACCTGCATGTCTATAATCCGATCCAAAGTTTTGGGTCCTACTATTAAGCACGGGTCTTCTACCGGAACTTAACCCTCCCAGGAGCTAGCTACCATCTTACCGATCTTTTTAGGTCGCAGTGACTTTGGCCCATTTGATTATTTGAACCCCACCTTCAAATAACAATAATAATCTACCACATGATGCTTATGTTTCTATGAATGAACACAAAACTAAGAAATGTATGTATCTGCTTTGTTGGGACCCCTCGATTATGGTATACTTACCATAGTTGTCACTGGTCACAAGGCTATCATCGTTTTTCAACATTTTGTGCTTTCAGGCACTCATTTCGCGGTCGATGCATTTTGTTACGGCGACATTCCGGGCGTGAAGAACTACTTTCTCACACACTTCCATACCGACCATTATTCCGGATTGAAAAAGAACTTTAACAAAACATTGTTTTGTTCGAAAATAACTGGTAATTTGCGTGTTACTACTACTACGACTTAAAAATATATACATACTTTATTCTATGTTTCGATTAAGGATGATTTCTTATTTTAGCTGATCTCTGCACAACACGTCTGGGCGTCAATCCGAAGTTCATTTGCATTATAAATGTAGACGAGTCCGTTCGAGTGGACGGTGTGGAGGTGACCGCTATCGATGCAAATCAGTGAGTTGATTTTTTAAATAAAAAGCACGCCACTCTTAAATAAACGTAATACAGGAGTTACAGATGTAGACACTCTAGCTAGATCCAGGATTCAAATTAAAATACGTATCTTGTTACTAAATGATTTGGATGCGGCTGCGATTCGATCCCAGAATATGAGAGCGAGTCAGATAACATTCGATAGAAAAGAACAGAAGATCTAGTCATTATGCGAAGTTAGTCATTTATGAAAAGTTACTACATAAATATATTATTACACATTTCCTTCTACCACTTTAGGGAAATACATGCATGATGTGATTTTTTATATTTGATATATAATGAAACAAAGGTAACGAAGGTAGCGAAGAGAATGCTTTATGCATAAAGCTATACTTTTTGTATCTAAAAAGATAAACAAATAAAATTATCAAAATATTTCCAGCTGTCCAGGGGCGGTGATGCTGTTGTTTGCGCTGCCGAACGGAAAAACTCTGCTCCATACAGGCGACTTCCGAGCCACGCCCGCCATGGAGTCCCACCCGGCGTTTTGGAACAACGACATACACACAATATACCTCGACACCACGTGAGTTAACTATCCATCAGCTTTTCGAGCACCACTTTCGAGCTTCATTCCGATCAAAAATCATAAAAATGCCACCACCACAAAGTAATGGTTCTTTGTCCCTCTGTAGGGCATTCTCTCGGAACGGGTCTTAGTCCACCACGCTGGTCAAGTGCGAATTGTCAGAATCTCAATCATCGAGGTTTCTTTACGATGTTTCATTCACCGTTACAGAAGGTGACTTTTAAAATCATAAATTGCACATAACTTAGAAAGCTAATTGGTGCGTGCAGCTTGGATTTAAACTCGGACAGTTCGAGTGAGAGGCGAGTTCGATAGCCACCGTGCAGTCACCGCTGGTTGCATACAAATGCACTGTCGTCGAAACTAAACCAACCAACATGTAAAATATTAGTGTATCGTAACAGGTATTGCAATCCCCGCTACGACTTCCCGACGCAGGACCAGAGCCTCGAGATGGCGCTTAACATCCTGCGACAGAAGAAGCTTGCTCTCGAGAAGGTCGGCAAGAAGTTCTCTTCGGTGCTCATTGTATGTGGCACTTACACTATCGGTGAGTTGGATCTTTTAGTCAGGTAAATACACAGAAAACAACACAATTTACATTTTTTGCCCCTGCTGGGATTCGAACCCGAGCCGGACTCGCGGTTCGGTAGTCAGGATCACTCACCACCGCGTCAAGAATCGTCAATGTTGGCACCTTTACTATCGAGGTTAGTAATATCCTGTGCCTCGTTGTCACAATATAAATATCTTGGACATTCTCACACACGGCCATCTGACCCCAAAGTAGGCGCGAGCCTGTGTTATGGGTGTCAGAGACTGATATACATACATAGATATTTTTAAATACATACTTAAATAGATAATATTAACATCCAGACACAGAACAAATACAAGTGTTCGTCACACGAATATTTGTCCTGAGTGGGATTCGAACATATGGCACATATACTATCGGTGAGTTGACTTCGATAGTTCTCTGTACTTAAATGGCGTGTACGCTGTCGGCGAATTTAATCATATGCGTCGCCTGCATAAGAAATTTACACTATTTTCTTAAGTTGAATTCTGTGCCCCGTTGATCAAACTGTTATTTTCATGCTATGTCACATTCTCGGGGACGCTGTAATGTTCAATTGGAACAAAAGCACCGCTGCGTTATAACAGAAAAACCACCGTCAATTTATTAGGGGACATAGTTGAAGGCTTTCATAGATGGATCATACTTCGTACGTCGCGTCGTAGTAACAATTCAATTTTCTAATATTTTTATTTTGGATCATAGGTATATCAGGTGAAAATTATGTACACGAAAATAGTATCTTTATATCCCACCATAAAGTCATAAAGACAAAATAAAATTAATAGTTTAAAAAAACTAAAAAAACACGCTTTTATAAAAAATCCAACTAAAAAAGAAGTCTAACCTAACCTAATCGTGGTCAAAGTTCATTCCAAGACATTACCACAAGTGCAAACACGACTATGATACGATATTCCATCATGAAGTTCCAGTTAATATCTTCCGGCTCCATCATCAGATCAACTCGACAGTACCATATTATTGTATGTGTCTCAGAAGTACATACAGCTGCCAATTTTCATTACGCTACGATACTTGGAAGATGGTTAAATTAACTATCTTAGATTCCCTTACATTGTGAGTTACATACAAGTGGACCTAATAAAAGCTTGTTAAAAACTGTTGGCTTGTTTCTAGGCAAGGAGAAGTTCTTCCTGGGCATGGCGCGTCGCGTGGGCTGCGCCGTGTGGGCGTGTCCCGAGAAGGACCGCGTGCTGCAGACGGTGGAGGGCCGCAGCTTCGGCCGCGCCGCGCCCGCCGCCTGCCAGCTGCACGTGGTGCCCATGCGGGACCTGACGCACGAGGTAGGCTTGTGACCGCCGGGGCACAAAGTAGATATTACGAACAGAGATTAAGCTTCTTAAGAACGTGCAAATCGATTGCACTCCTACAAGCACGCGGGACATCTGTGTGTGGCCACTGGCCGCTTGTCGCGTACGCGGCGAGACTGGAAAAAACCGGTTGACGCTGTCACATCAAGTTGAAAATCTCAGGGTAATCGCTACGCACATTGTTGGTTTTGTTTGTTGCAAGTTTGAATATCTAATATAAAAACGTGGTATTAATAATAATGGTTGTATATTGTACTGTGTGTATGAATAATGCTAGAAATAATAAAAATATATCATACTTTAAGTATCCCAAGGAGTGCAATAGGTAAGTAAATATTTGATTATTACTTTTTCAAGTAAGTACCTTTATTTTACGGAATTATCCTTTTTTTAATAAGAAATGTGTACTACACGGTGTGTTTTTACCTTTTTATTATTATTACAAGCTTTTACTAAACATTTGTAGGTATGTGGGTGGGTTGGTACGTACTATGTGTTTTAAATTTAAGTATTGCAAGTGAGATTTGAACCACATCCAGATGTCTTATTGAACTGAAATTTTTATTCCTGCGTAATTTGACAGTACAATAATATGATAGATTATAACCTGACGCTGCAGCTAGGATTTGATATGCCATGTGAGTGTTTCCTGATACATTACTTGAAAAAACTATATATTAGATTTAGAATTTTCCATACCATAAAAAGAAATAATAAAATATTAAAAAATAAAAATTATAAAAATAAAATTATTAGAGTAAGAAATTTGTAAAGTATGTTATTTTCTATTTTCTAATCTGTATTGGTTCTTATTGTAGTATTCTTTTTATATTCTGAATAATAAAACTATTTAACAAATGATTTCTTTAATTTCTCTTAACCTGTTGTGACAACCCTACCAAAATAGGTACCAATTTTGCATGTTCTTAAGAAGCTTAGCCTCTGTTCCTAATATCTACTTTGTGGCCGGGGCACGTCCCCGCACGCGTCGTCTGTAGACTGTTGGCCCTCAGAAGGACCGCGTGCCAGCGCGCCTGCCAGCTGCACGTGGTGCCCATGCGGGACCTGACGTACGAGCACGAGGCACGAGGGGTTGTGACCGCCGGGGTACGTTCCCGAGGGTGTCGCTTACATTTACTGAATTTTACTGCAGACGGTGGCGGGCCGTAGATTCAAAAATTTTAATGGATACTTTATGGTTGACCTTCACTGGAAATAATAATATATTAAAACATTCACCACCCTTCGTAAAATTTTGATTTCGTAAAACGCACGAACTTAGAAAAATCATTTGCCAAGTATGAACGTGTATACTTATGTATAGATTTATCGTATACTAGTGGACGCCCGCAGCTTCGCTCGCGTGGAATTAGACATTCAGTAACTTCAAAAACGGCAAACTTTCATACTAACTTTGCACTCCCGTTTTACCCCCTCAAGGGGTGAATTTTCAAAAATCCTTTCTTAGTGCTCCCCTACGTTATAAAAGGAACCCCTGTGCAAAATTTCAAGTTTCTAATCCTTATAGTTTAGGCCCTGCGTTGATATGTCAGTCAGTCAGTCAGTCAGTCAATCAGTCAGTCAGTCAGTCAGTCAGTCACCTTCTCCTTTTATATATATAGATTGAGAACATTATCTTTTACAGAAGTTGCGCAGCTATCTGGACAGTGTGCAGGGGCCGTTCAGCGAGGTGGTCGCCTTCAAGCCGAGCGGGTGGGAGCACGGCAAGAACACTCCGTCCGTTAAGGATGACGTCACTATACACGGTGAGTGAGTATGTGTGGGCGAAGAGCACGGCAAGAACACTCCGTCCGTTAAGGATGACGTCACTATACACGGTCAGTGAGTATGTGTGGGCGAACAGTGAACTGGGGCGAACAGTGAAGGGGACAGGCCCGTTGGCCCACTCAGGACAAATATTCGTGTGACGAACACTTGTATTTGTTCTGTGTCTGGATGTTAATTTATCTATTTAAGTATGTATTTAAAAATATCTATGTATGTATATCAGTCTCTGACACCCATATCACAGGCTCGCGCCTACTTTGGGGTCAGATGGCCGTGTGTGAATGAAGTCCAAGATATTTATTAAAAAAAAAAAAAAAAAACTACTGCTTTATAGAAGCTGCGCTACCTTGACAGTGTGCAGGGGCCGTTTAGTGTAGTGGTTACTTAACACAATGGTTAATACTGAATCTGGCTATATGGTTTTGTCAGAGTTGTGTGGATACCGTTACTAGCCCACTGTCGGGCACGGTGCTCTCCTCAAAACTCAGAAGATTTGGAGCTTTACTTCACACATCTATAGTACAGGTTTAGTTGGCAAGCTAATGGTCTTATTGGATTATTATGATTTAGAAAAATTTCAAGAAAGAAACCATATATACAGGAATCGATTTTAACTACATATGGTTTCTTAGGAAAAGTTGATCCAAGTCATGGCACAGTCATGGTCTGAATATCCTCTCGAAGTGTTTGGTTAGCTGTCCCTCTAGTTTATTATTGTAGGTAGTACGTCGTAAGTCGTGAACTTATCACAAATTCTCAGTGCAAAACAACCTGTATAAAATCTGTTGCATCGGCAGATGTTATCTGCCGCTATATTTGTGTACACAGATGTTATCTGCCCATCTTTTGATATATGTCGGTGCCTACAGATGTTTGACGGTAAAATATAAGTGATCTGCGTAGTGTGTTGCTCCTTGAGTTTAGTATAGAGACCGATATGGACAGATATGCGCTCAGATACAGATATCTTACCGCATCTGCGTAATGTGTGACATGTTTTACTCTAAACACTTATCTTTTGTGACTATTTATTTGAATGATTCGTGAGTGTCTATATTCATACACTACACTGTACGCCGTGCCCGCCGCGAGCGCGTTCACTCCTGAAGATGATCATCGTAATTGATCGAAACTAGTCTGCCTATTCCCGATTTCAATCACACGTGAGTAAGCCGGTAACTTTAACTATGATTATTTATTTGTTTGCAGGCATACCGTATAGTGAACATTCTAGTTTCGTGGAGTTGAAGCGTTTCGTCAACTTTTTAAAGCCAAAGCAAGTTGTGCCTACGGTGAATATTTCTGGCGGGATACGATCCGTGCAGGTAAATAATTCATTTATTTTTATAAATTAACTAGTGGACGCCCGCAGCTTCGCTCGCGTAGAATTGGACCCATTTACGACGTCTGCCCGCGTTCGGGTTGCCCACTTTACTTCAAAAAACGGCAAAGCTCCATACTAACTTTGCACCCTCGTTTTACCCCCTTAGGGGGTGGATTTTCAAAAATCCTTTCTTAGTGCTTTCTTTGTGCCCCTACGTTATAAAAGGAACCCCTTTGCAAAATTTCAAGTTTCTAACCCTTATAGGCCCTGCGTTGATATGTCAGTCAGTCAGCTTCTCCTTTTATATATATAGATAGATATTTGATCTCGGACCCCTTTAATAAGAGATCTAGCTGTAGGCATATTATATGCGTTTTATTAAAATAATTAACGTACTATTTTATTTCAGAAACATTTCCCGTGCCCTCTAGTCAACAAGGAAGATGTGCAGAGTCAAAGCAGAATAACTGATTTTTTCAATTCACAAAATAGGCAACAGCATACTGATGTCAGTTGATTTAAGGTAAGTTGTACTTAAACTATTTTTTAAGATATGTATTTGTAAGGAATTAACCTGGGGGCTTAGTGCGAGTTTACTTGGTGAAACGAATCGAACGCGTAAGGGATTTAAGCAGCAAAATACCCTGTTCTATGTAGTTACTAAACTGAACAAAGCAAGTGAAAAATCCGCTATTCAATTTCTTTCAAAAGAAGAGATTGTTATGTACTTTAAATGTTTAAACTTTAGGTCAGTTAACAAAATTGGCGTTGGCATGTCTACAATATGTATTTTTGATCAAATTAATTCGTGACAATTCGTTTGAATCTTCGGAAGACGATTGGTTTTGATCTCGAATTTGCCTGTTGCAGCTGTTAGCTGCATACATGGATCTAAAGAGTATCTGGATAGTGAACAGCCAAATTCGTGACAAACAAAAACAAACTCTATTTCAAATGTTTTATTACTGATTTTTAAATAATGAGTAATGAAAAGTAAAAATAAATTAATACATAGTTTAAATTATACTGTAAAAAAATTATTTTTTAAAAAGCTTTTATAACTTTTTTTTTAATTTTCATGCATTGTCATCGGAACCTAATATGTGTGCCAAATTTCAGCTCGATAGCTTCAGTGGAAGTGGGTGAAATATTGATTGCAAGATTCCAGGACATACATACATACGAGTGAAGTTAAATAAAAGCTTTTAACAAGCCGAAAGTGATTAACTTTTACTTCCTGTGTCTCTTACACACATATAGAGTGGCATATGCCATGGTCAATATTGTCAGATTGTAGGTGACCATGTATTCAAAGTTTATTTAAAGACCTTAACAATGTATTGTTTCGTGTAGTGTTTATTAATTTTAACTGAATACGACGTTGCCTTTGAATGACTGCAAGAAAATGAGCTTATGGTGGGCCACGGATCAATTGTGCTGATATTACATATCTTTCATTTCGTTAATCTTAATTGAGCAGTATTTCTTAAGTAATATAATTTGTTACTTATTCAGTAGTGGTGCCACTAATTCAGTAAATTAAACTACATATACTACGACGAAATGTAATATTTTAATCTGTTATAATATTTTGTTTCAGGTTTAATACAAAATGAAGTAGCCATTGTATTATTGTGATGAATTTTTGATAGTGATATTGTTTACATTTAAAAGTCTATAGTGATGTTTTTGTTATAAAAATGTATTTTTGATTTTGTGGCTTTTCTTCTCACAAAACATTACTTACAATCCTCGCTGCGACCCATAGACGTCCCACTGCTGGGCACGGGTCTCCCCCACAGACGTAGCTGCGGGAGGTCTAGAGCATACTCCACCACGCTGCTCCAATGCGGATTGGTGGAGGGGTTAGTGGCCAACCCAGTGTCGAATGTTCTCAAGCCACCCGAAGGTCTTCGACAAGGCTTAACGACTGTTTCCAACATCGAAAACAACCGGGACCGACGGCTTTACGTGCCCTCCGAAGCACGGTAGCGTCCATGAAATTTTGCCACTAGCGGTCACCCATCCACAAACCGACCGGGCCCGTCGTTGCTTAACTCTTTCGATCACATTGAATCGAACTGAGCCATTGGGCTATGGACGCTACCTATCCAGAATCCTATCCAACTAATATTATAAGAGCGTCTATACGCTTGTAAGCACGTGTGTATAAGCTCGTTTTACGAGTACGATACGCCTTTAAGCGCGTATGGGCCCGCAATTTTCCACATTTTCCGCAACACGTGCGAGCGTTGACGCGCATATAAGTTCGTATTATACGATGTATAAAATTGCCCGGTTGTTTTGATGCAAAAGGTTGTATCGGTGACGCCCAGTATCTTTTTTTTCTTCTCAGTCGACGACGAATAAGTAACAGAAAAAGCATTTGTTTTTTCGTCGGAATATATTATAGCCAGTCGTATTACTACTATTAGAAATAAAGAAAACACTTCTATAACTTTTTAAAACTTTATATTTTACACCGCTAACTGTTCTTCGTAACTGACAGCCCGAGGAAGTGCCACACCCGCTAGGGATGTTCGTCCTCTTCCGCCGTTGATAGTGATGTTCACTGGTACGATGATTTTCCGTCTAACACTACTGACATGGCACTCTGGTAGAACCACCGGCAGTGCCACGGGAAATCATCAAAATAATAGCTCTTTACAAAAATCACAAGCATAGTTTAGCGTTTGATGTGATTCGGTAAAACAGGCCGCGTATCCTGTTACTGTAACTAGTGACGTGAAATATCACCCGCCTCTATCAAGTAAGTACCTTTCGGTTCTATCATGAATAAACAAAAGGGAATAGACGAAGAGTTCTTTATGAAAAGAAGTATTTGACAATGATTGCCCGCGGACTTCCATGGTCCTACTACCACTATTACTACTGTCCGTGGAACTATTAGAAACAGATATGTATTATATGTTTTATTGGTCGATCGAATCCCTTTACAGACACTATCGCGTCAAAAAATTTGAATGTATTATTTTACTATTAGGTAGTACGTTGTACGTACCACGTCAAATTCCGTAGTTGAAGGACTTTTTGGGGTATCTACCTACTGCCCAAACGGCCTTTTTCTACTTAATTCTAAAATGTCTTACGTACAGTACCTCCGATAAATAAATAAGCCGTTATACTACACGTAGGACGAGGTGTATGGTTTTTAAAATAAAACGCGTTATTTCTAAAGCGTATCTTTATTGCTTAACTTTAACACAACTATTTAGAAGGCATGGGATGGTCGCAGCTGTCCGCGCCCTTGCACACCAACAGCTGGGCCAGCGTCAACTCATACCAGTGTTTAAGGGCCGGCATCGCGTACTGTGCGATGTTCATTAGTTCGAACGGATCATCGTCCAAGTTGTACATTTCCGTGAAGTTCTAAAACGAAACGTTTTTTTATTACATTACTGAATATGTGTTCATCGTGGCAAAACTAGCTTGGCTTCGGGGAACAGACTCAAATATTTTCGCGGGATTTAATTTTTGAAAATCTCGCGGGTACTTTTACAACAAACACAAACTTACTCGGAATAAGAAAAATATTTAAAATCCATATTAGAAGGCATTTTAGCTGGCACTGAACGAGCTGACTGCTAAATAGTGATTGCAAGAATGCTTTTTAAAGATGTACATAACCTATGCATGTACTCGTAACAATTGCTCAAATGATACCTTTTCCATTGCAGAATAAAATAATGAAAAAAAAATCAAAAATCAACGAAATTACCTCTTTATCGGCAAACTTGCAGTACTTCATGTTGATTCGCTGGGCCAAATGCCGTAAGCACGCAAACGTGTTGTTTCTCGAATCTTGACACTTGCAATCGTATTCGGGGTGGCATTGCTGGAACAATGTCATAATAAACACTTTTATTTAAATTTAAATAGCTTACCTAATGTGATAATACTGATTTGAAAATACTTAATAATATTTATGTCTCTCTCTTAATACTATCTCTTTCTTATTGAAGTCTCTTTACATGTACCTACATAAATATAATAAAAAAATAATATTTGCGATTCAAACAAAGTGGACTGTGGCATTTTTTCATTGACACGGGTCTCCCCCACGGACACAGCTGCGGGAGGTCTAGAGTATACTCCACCACGCTGCTCCAATGCGGACTGGTGGTGAGTTTTTTCTTGGCAGACTATTATTTGTTTTATGATATTGGGTATTGATTTATGTCTTGATTTTGTTGAACACATTGAGTGCTATTTTGAGAATAACTAACATAAATGTACTTTTATTATTTAGTTATGCATTGAGGCATAATTTAAACTTCACTTATTTAATTCATTTTATAAAACTTAAAAGGAAGCACCATCATTTACAAAAGTTAACTAAAATATATTTAACTAGCCCGCAGCTTCGCTCGCGTAGAATTAGACACAGTAACGACGTCTGCCCGCGTTCGGGTTGCCCGATTGACTTCGAAAACGGCAAAATTTCATACTAACTTTGCACCCCCGTTTTACCCCCCTAGGGGGTGAATTTTCAAAAATCCTTTCTTAGTGCTCCCCTACGTTATAAAAGGAACCCCTGTGCAAAATTTCAAGTTTCTAGCCCTTATAGTTTAGGCCCTGCGTTGATATGTCAGTCAGTCACCTTCTCCTTTTATATATCGTCGGTTAAATAGAAAAATGACGTTATTCAAAAAGAGTAAATTTTACAATACAAGCATTTAAAGTTTTTAATTTTATTAAATTTCATTTTTCTTTTTAAGTTTTATATTTACATGTAAGTGTTATACATCATTTTAAAGGTATTAACATGAAGATTAATATGCCGTATTTATTTTAATTGAATTATAAAAAAGGAGCCTTTTCTAGTAAGAAATGACATTTTTCTACATAAATAAAAAAAAAATGTGGCACGTATTTTCTAAAAAATTTAACACAATAATGGAAAAAATGTATTTTCTTCAAGAACAACGTATTTATAAATTGAGGTATTAATAGTATGGTACATCAACTTAAAATTATATGAATTAATAATCATAAACAAACCTCTATATTAAAAGTAACCCCTACTTATTACATAAATCAATGGCAACAATATTGAGGTCACTGAGTTTGAACTTAAATCTACCCATAATTTTTGGTTTTTAAAAAGAATATTTGTATGTTAAAGTAACAATGGGCAGGCGACGTCGTTCGCAGTATTGATAACCCATCCGTGGGGAAGAAAAGTTCTCGAATGGAGACCTCCACTTGGAAAAAGGAGGACAGGTCGCCCTTCGACAAGGTGGACGGACGACCTGAAGAAGACGGTGGGAAACCGCTGGATTCAGAAGGCACAGGACCGGTTGAAGTGGCATCGTTTAGGGGAGGCCTATGTCCAGTAGTGGACCACTAAAGGCAGATGATTATAATAAGAATATTAAAAAATTGAAGTCGTTCTTTTCTTATCTGATTTTTTTATTATTATTCGTTAAGTATTACAATTATTTTGACTTGCTGTATTTTCTTGGCCATTCATTGTAGTGCTTTTATTTCCCGAAGATGTTGGTGACATAGTAAGTTCTTCACGTAGTAGAAAATCGGGGTCATTATCGACATTGTCAGACGAAAAGTCCTTTTAGCTATTAGGTATGGAGTTTAAGGGACTATTGTCACCTTCCTCAGAATCCGATTAGACTCCGGTTCGACGTCGATAATCTCACACATTGTAGATACTTTTTTTGGTGGGTTCTTTCTCTTAATAGCTGAGTTATGGGCTTGAAAATCTAGACCTGGCTCTGTATTAACTGCTTTCATAAAATCGGGCACATTAGATAGTCAGGTATGCCAATTAGTGGATCTTTATTTAACTTTAACGGAACCAAATTAAGCTCCACTGGATTCCCCATAGAAAAAACCTTATAAATCATTTTTTTTTCACTATGCTTCAACCTAAAAAATTTTTTTCATAAAACTTTTCATTCTAAAGGTTAAATCAAAATATTTGTATTTCATTCGATTAAATTGATTTTATACTGAAAGTACGTTAAAAGTAGTACGTTAAAATGTAGTATTTTTAAAAGACAAACGTCATGATTTAAAAAAAAAATCATACAATAAATAAATAGCACAGTCATATAGGAAATTGTTACAACAAAAACTTTGTAGAAAAATGTCATATGTACAAATAAGTCTTGTATCAATAGCTTGATTTCACAAAAAAACAGTCATATTTAAAAAAATGACATTTATATATAAAAGTTACAAACACAAACGCAGTAAATTTTTAAAGAACAAACGTAATTTCTCGAAAAAATACGTTTTTCTATTAATTTTTCTTACCTTTTACAATCGTATACAGAAACTATTTTGAGAAATATCATCTTTCTATAAAAATACACATGCATTCAGTTTCGTGGCTGGGTTTCAAATGGCAGAGTGACGTTTATCTACAGTAATTATGGCGGAAGACCACAAAATACCGAAATGACACTTGTGACATCTAGTGAGCTTGGCGTGTAATTTTATAAAGTGTCTTTTATCCATATAAAAATAATGTTAATAACAGGCTCTTTTTAGGAATAAAATCATTTTACGAAAATTTTGAGAAATGTCATTTTTCCATTTAGTCGACGATATATAGATAGTCTATATTATAAAAATGAATCGCAAAATGTGTTGGTAAGCGCATAACTCAACAACGCCTGGACCAATTTGGCCAATTCTTTTTTTTAAATGTTCGTTGAAGTTCAAGGATGGTTTTTACGGCGAGAAAAATTTGAAAATTCATCCCCTAAGGGGGTAAAACGGGGGTGCAAAGTTAGTATGAAGCTTTGCCGTTTTTGAAGTTAGTGAATGTGTAACGCGAGCGAAGCTGCGGGCGTCCACTAGTTGTCAATAAAATCTTTACACTTACAGCCAGATTATCGCTGTCGTAGCTCCACGGACATCTAGGATCCACCGAGCCGTCCCTGCCTTCCCCGTAATACTCTATCAGCATGTTGCGTTCGACCCCGCTGTCATTGAACAAGTCTATCGGTCTTCCATCCATAACCGTCGTGGGAGTCACTCCTGCTAGCTGGAAGATGGTCGGGGCCAGGTCTATGTTGAGGACGGGCTGGTCGTATCTCACGCCTTTCGGTATGTTCGGGCCGCGGATCAGAAGGGGGACGCGGATGTCCGCTTCGTACGGTTGCCGCTTGTCGTACACTTGGGAGAATTGACCTGTTTAAAAAAATAGGATAAGATAAGATAAAGATTTTTATTTGTTTGCTCTCACGTAAGTATTACAATAGTCTTAAGTAGTTAAAGTTGTGTACATATTCAAACCATACTTTGTGATAGTTACCTAGTTTTTATTATCTGTAAAATAATAAACCCAAATAACTCTAAAATCTAAATAAACATAAACTGTTACAAAATTATACACCAAGCAGATTTAAGTCTTGTACTATTAAGTATTCTGTGGTCAGAATAAGATCTATGTTTTTGCAACATTGTAAAGGGAGGCGTTACACGGGTACCATTTAAATGTTTCCCACTCGTAATAGAAAAGGCGATATAATCCATACTATCCATACTAATAGTATAAATGCGAAAGTAACTCTGTCAGTCTGTCTGTGTCGCTTTCACGCCAAAACTACTGAACCGATTTAAATGAAATTAGGTACACAGATAGTCTAGAGCCTGAGAAAGGACATAGGCTACTTTTTATTTGGAAAAAAGTGTTGTAAGGGGTTGAAAAAGGTTCTATGAAAGTTTTGTCATTTTCAGAAGTAGAAGCATAAAATTTATATTATAGGCTGTTAGATATAAATAAATATGGAATATTTTGTAAGGGTGTAAAATAAACATATATTATTATGTCTAATTCCACGCGAGCGAAGCTGCGGGCGTCCACTAGTGCTATTATAAATTGACCAATATTAAGTTTAATAATACCTTTAATACTATGCAGTATTTTCATTAGAAATTTCATCAAATATGAGAATCAAAGTAACAATACCTTTTGGGTCGCCCCGTACCGTGCGTCGCATCAGAGCGGGGCGTATTGATAGTCATGACACGCGCCGGCGATACGGATACGATGATCGGTAAAACGATACATGTCTAGACCCTATTGCCGTAAACTCACCAACATGATAGCCATTATCGGAGGTGTATATCAGATAAGTGTTGTCCAACAGCGAGTTGGTCTCCAGCGCGTCGACGACGTCCGCCGCCATCTCGTCGACGGCGAGCAGGGTCCGCCAGCGCGCGCGGTACACGCGGTCCAGTTCGGGGAGCAGGGCCGCGGGCAGCGGCGCGGGCGGCATGCGCATCAGCCAGTGCTTATCCTGAACAGGACACCAATATCTATATATATAAAAGGAGAAGGTGACTGACTGACTGACTGACTGACTGACTGACTGACTGACTTCCAGTTGGGTTACTAAGCGATCGCTGTAGATAGATTATTTTGTTTAATCAGGGCAGAAACTTTCGTCTGTTCTTGCCTTAAAGAGTAAATATCCCTCCATTTTAACCCTGTACTAGTGGACGCCCGCTGTTTCGCTCGCGTGGAATTAGATATATAACAAAAGTTTCGTTTACATCTAGTAATATTATATAGCCTATGTCACTCAGTGAAGTTGCAGCTTCCTAATCTATATATATAAAAAGAGAAGGTGACTGACTGACTGACATATCAACGCAGGGCCTAAACTATAAGGGCTAGAAACTTGAAATGTTGCACAGGGGTTCCTTTTATAACGTAGGGGAGCACTAAGAAAGGATTTTTGAAAATTCACCTCCTAGGGGGGTAAAACGGGGTGCAAAGTTAGTATGAAATTTTGCCGTTTGAAGTCACGTGGGCAACCGGAACGCGGGCAGACGTCGTTAATCGGTCTAATTCTACGCGAGCGAAGCTGCGGGCGTCCACTAGTTTCCTATAAAGAACTTTTACAGAAAGAATGAAAGAAAGAAATTTTATTGGCTCTTAATAATACAACATAACATTGAACATTGAAGTAGGAAAATCTAAAAACAAAGTAAAACAGCAAAATGGGATAGTATGAAACCCAAACTCTAATCCCGCCAGAGACAGATACATTATTTCGCAGTCAAATATTGGTCTTTTTGGTTTGGGCTGTACGTTGATATTGACCAATCAGTGATCAGTTTGGACCAAGCACTTTATATAGGTATGTATTTAGATGGATGTATGTATTTAGATGGATTTCCACAAAATGACGCCTGATACAATAAACTGTTATAATATATCAGATCTTTGAACGCGACTTTAGTGAACGCGGTTATGCCTCTCTCTTGGTACGCCAACCGGCAATGGTTTGGCGGAATAAATGTCTGACCGTATATAAATATGTTAACAGTATTGTATGTATAAAGTAAATTAAAAGTTACGCCAAGTAAACTTGAAGTTTGTATTCTACATATACCTTTTTTTTTTTTAATGGATACAGGATAGCAAACGAGCTTGCAGCACCACCCATCCGCTGCCGCCCATGACAACTGTGACTGACTTTGAACAAGACTCAATTAGGGACTGAGATGGTTAGTCCAATTAGTTGAGAAAGTTAATTAGAACATTAGTTGGTCAGTTCGTTAGTAGGTATGAGGACTGGGGACTGTTAGTGATAGTTAGTCCTGTTATTTGGTGTTAGTAATAGTGCAGTTAGTACTTGTTAGCAGGAGTCTCGTTCTAAGTCAGTCACAGATGTGTTGCTACCCTTGAGGACTAAGATGGTCGCCTCTAAAGAAGTGTAACCGGAATCCACACCTTTCCAACCGGACCACAATTGCTTTAAAAACAATTATTACACGGCAGAAATGGTACTAGGTACCGTGGCGGGCGGTGGTACTGCTCCGGGCGAACTACTAGTTCAAACGTTCCGCCTGGAAGATCCTACTCACAGTGGCAGCAAAGTTGAAGTTGGGGTGACGGGCCGCGGTGACGTTGGCGAAGGCCCCGGCGTGGCGCGGCGCGGGGGCGAAGGGCTGGTGCGGCGCGGGCGGCGCCACCACCATCAGGAACGGCCGGGCCTCCGTCTGGTTCTCTATGAAGCTGATGCTTAGGTCTCTCTGAAAGTTAATTAATTGTATCAGGCGTCACTTTGCGGAACTCCATTATTACAAACTGCGAAACAACACACTACTTCGCAACTAATCCGCTAACAATTTGTTGTTGCAAAGTAGATTAATTTTTTTTTCTCTGAAAGTATTGCATAGTTAGTGTAATTCGTGTCATCAACAAAAGAATTTTCAATTCAATACAGTGCTATCATAATATCAAGCCAGCCGATCACTAGTTAAAAGCCACTTCTTTAATTTTTATTCCAAATGTGTTTTTTTTTATTTAGTTCACAAATTGAATGTAACACGTAAGATAAGAGAATAAAAAGAATACAAAGACATACATGTATGTGCAAACTAAGTAGGCAAAATGAGACAACAAAATGAACAAGCTGTAATTTTACGTACCTTGGTTTGGTTGTGGCCGTGAAAACAGTTTCGAGTGAGTTACCCTGACTGCCGAACTGCGGATCTCGGGTTCAAATCCCGATTTTTTTACATAGATATTTATATACATATAGTATTTCTCCGAAGGCAGAGATGTGTTGTAGTACACCCAATTTTTTCCATTTAGGTCCAATGTAGTATAGCTATTGCCGTTCACCGGGAGCATATCCAGACTCCGGGCTGCTACCGGGTATTTCAAGTTGTTTATTTATTTAATCTTTATGTACAGCAAAGGCGGATTTAATGCTAAAAGCATTATCTATCAGCCGACGTTATTTTATTGTTTGTGTGTTTGTCAAACAGGCCTACCGCAAGGTCTTAGTATGTAGCATTTTTGTTTATTCATTTATTTACTAACTAGTGGACGCCCGCAGCTTCGCTCGCGTAGAATTAGACCAATTAACGACGTCTACCCGTCTAACGACTTCAAAAACGGCAAAGTTTCATACTAACTTTGCACCCCCGTTTTACCCCCTTAGGGGGTGAATTTTCAAAAATCCTTTCTTAGTGCTCCCCTACGTTATAAAAGGAACCCCTGTGCAAAATTTCAAGTTTCTAGCCCTTATAGTTTAGGCCCTGCGTTGATATGTCAGTCAGTCAGTCAGTCAGTCAGTCACCTTCTCCTTTTATATATATAGATACCATAGAGTAAGGACCAATATGTGTAGTCCGTGCCGTGTCCGTAATACTCACGATGATATCCGTGAGGTACAAGTCAGCGGAATACGTGGGCACGCCGTTGTTCGACAGCGTATAGTTGTAATAGACGGAGTTGCCGACCAGTCCGCGCCACTCTGACCAGCCGGGCGGCACTCGTTCTGGACCACCTGCCGCTTTCGTGCCGTACTAGAAAAACATTTTAAAAAGCATGCTTTACGCGTTTAAATTGATTGATTGAGTTTGCCTAGGTCAGTATTGCCGCCACAGAAGGTAATAAGTAACATTTCTGTCACGTAATAATTGTTTTTAAGCAATTGTATTCCAGAAAGGGTTCCACTACTAGGTTTTCAGGTTAGTTTTCTTTCGGTACACTAATTAGTTTATTTGCTTTTAGTGCGACTGTGAGTATGCGAAAAAGATGCACAAATATCAGATTTATCCATCGCTGGATTTGCTTTAGAGATAGATATTTGACACATTTTATATCGAGCTTGTCTTGTTTCTCGAAAGGACTTTTGCTGAATGTTCATACAGACCTTTACGGCGTCACCAGATATGAGGGAGTTTATTTCAAATACTTTTTTACATTTCTTTATGAATGGCCGTGTGTGTCCAAGATATTTATTATTATGTATTATTATTTATATCGATGTTCCGTAAGTGTTGCTAAGCTTGTTTGGCAAATTGGACAGGTTAGGGAAAACGGACTGATATTTATAATCAATGAAAAATTTATTGAACTCCTTGACAATTTCATACCTCGTTCAAATACTTCCCGGCGTAGAACGTGTTATACCCGGCCTTGCTCAGCTCGGTCGCGAAGGTGCCAGTCTCCAGCGTCCGCCAGTGCTCCCCGTAGCAGCCCCCGTGGAGACTATTGTTCCAGGTCTTATGGTTGTGGACGTACAACCCGGTGAGGAGACTCGCGCGGCTTGGGCAGCAGATTGGTGACGTCGTGAACTTTAGAGTTCAGATTTTTTAAGGATTATAGAAAATATTTTTATAAGCACAGCGGATCTTATATTGGACAATCGTCGTAAATAAATAAATAAATAATCTTAGTCTCGAGAAATGTTGTCTTTGGCACAGAGATGTCATATTTTTTAAATTTTATTTTTTATTAGGTTAGTATCTATTATCTAAGTCTGTGACACGCGACCTGCTAATACCGAACGTTCGCTCGAGATGTCATTGCTAGTTTTGCAGTTAGGAAGGTCCTCAAGGCTGCAACGCATCTGTGGCGAAGTTAGAACTATCAGTAACAATTTCTTACTGGAACAACCTAATTACTATCTTCACTAGTCCTTACTACTAGTCATAAGGGTATCCCCCCACCCCCTATTTACTTCAAAATTAGCAGTTAACTAATGGAAAGTTGAGCCCCATAAGTTATCTACTTCCTACTTATGCAATAAGCGTATTCAGCAGTATATTAATTAGTATGTTAAAAAAATGAAATGTTGTCAATTGAAGGTGTTCATGTTCGTGACCACAGGTGCTACGTGCTAGTGCTACCTAGTGGATATTAATTTAACCACTTTACCAAGTTTAATACCAGTATTCATGTAATGTCATGTCAGTAGGTAACACTAATTATATTTTAAAAACAGATGAGAGAGGAAGAAGGGGAAGAATAGTAAAAAATAGTTATGTGCAATTTAAGAAATTAAATGTCACTTGCTGTAGCACTGAAGGACACATCTTGAAGAAACCTGCATGCCTGAGAATTCTTCATAATGTTCTCGAAGGCATGTGAAGTCTACCATCCGTACATAGCCAGTGTGGTGGACTAAGGCCTAATCCCTCCCATTTTGAGAGGAGACCCGTGCAGTTGGACAAAGAAAGGGTTGTGGTGGTTACCCATGTACCAAGTATGTCATTCTCCAATAAACATTTTAGGTCTGGTTAAATGATGTGATAGAAAGTCAAACTTACAGAATTGGTGAAAGTAACACCCTCCTTTCCGATAAAACGGTGCACATTCTTCATAGGGGTCTGAAAATCAAATGAGAGACCATTTCTTTTCACTGCTCTATTTATTGCTTAAATCATATCAACAGTTACATTTACTAACCATGCCACCGAGAGCGACATCCTGGTCATCAGCTAGAATTACCACTATGTTTGGTTTCTTCAAATCCTCACAGATTCCGGGGTGCAGGAATAATGTTAACAATAGAAGAATAAACATCATTCTGGTTTTTTTTTCTTAAAACAACAAAATATAATATACTATTTATTATCTATTGAGGTGTTGCTGGCATCACATCAAGACCAGTACACTCACTGGCAATCACAACACCAACGGAAAAAAATCCAATGGTCTTTATGACTGACCTGAAAGATAAAAAAATTGTGTTTATGCAAAGAGATAAGGTCTATAAATACCTAATTTTTCATTGGAGCTATTTGTTTCTTTAATTATAATGTCAACAGAATAAAACTGAATCGTTAATATCTTCATAAGCTATCACATTTAATGTATTTAAGTGTTTGACTCGATTTTCCATGTGTGATTTTTGTGATCTTTTAGATAAAGCCACAAATATAAAACATGTATAGCCGAGAAATGTTGATTATTTCTCTTGGGAGTATTATAAGTAAATTATTCAATTTGTTTACATAAATCAAGTAGTAACCTGCAAAGAATGTTTTGGGCATCTATTAATGCTTTGTTACATCAAAGATATAATAATTTATTGTACAGAATTAAAGCACCAAATCACATTTTAAAAAAAATCTGTTATGTTGGCTAGAAACATCATTTATATTGGTTAAAATACTTAATCGATACATATTTGGTTATTATATTACGCAGCACTCAAATTTTCAGAGGTTATACTCACCATTTGAAATGATCGTTGTAGAATTCTTTCATAAATGCAACAACTCCTTTTTTGCCCATTCTATGGTTTAATGTTCTAAATTATTATTGAAGATAGCAATTCGAAATTGGTATATAAGGACACAAATATTTTTTAATCGAAATTTAACGAACGAAGTAGTACTATACTTATAAACACTGAGCAAGTAAGTAATGCTTATAAATCTGTGAACGAAACGCTCTTGCTTGCTCTGCTCTCGCCGTTGTTGACAATTGACATGACCGTGACACTGACACATTTATTGACTTGACAATGACAACACAGATTCTTTTTTAAATTTTGTTTTTTTAAGTTTATTATTAATTTTAGTAAGTTGAGCTGTGGTGTGGTAAAAAATTAAAAAAAAAATCATGAACTAAAAGTTGTATGACTTTGTAACTGTAAAATAAAATATATCGTAAAATAATCCATGTGGAAATACTGAGCTTCAAAAATATTTTATTCAAATGTTCAGATTGAAAACAATACGTACGTCAACCTGGATAACATTGGCCCACTTTTCGGAATTAAAATGCAATAAATGTTTAAATTAGTGTGGAAGACTCATCCAAGAAGGCTTTTTGATGGCTTTGAGAGCCACTGATTCTATAAACCTAGCAATATAATGATAGTTTCTTAGAAAAAAGATATGAAAAAGTAATAAAACCGATGGGTCAAAGTTACAATTAGAGTTGGGGTAAAATTGACCCAGGTCCGGCCTGGTGCATGTTTTTTATGATTTCTCGCAAAATAAGTGAACTAGGTAGCATTGGCCACTAAATACTAGCAGAAAAATATATAGTCTACATCCAAAGTCAATATTTTTTGTACCATAATTAACGTGTGTGAGGATATGTATGAAATAAAATGTTGCCCTATGAAACATAATTTTTTATTAAATCTTTTATTATTTGGTATTGTTAGAAAAAATAGGAAATCAGGCTGTTATGGCCCTTCAAAATATCTAAATAATTGTTAAAAAATAAAATTTTAACCGAAAAGTAACAACTTAATTATCAAAAAATGCTGTAAAGTCATCCTTTCTAATCATCCCATTCCATCGCCAAAAATCATAATTTATCTCAAAATAACTGCCTTTTCGAGTTATTTACGATTCATTTATGACTAATGATATTGTTAATTGATAATAGCACTATTTCTGGTCGATTCGTTGGCCAAATCCAACAATCTGTAGCCTTTGTCATTAAAGAGATTCGTCCTGGAAACAGATTTCCTTCGTAGTTAGCTATGCAATATTTGTCCACAGATTCAAAGCATTGTGGACATTTTGAAGTGGAGCTTCAAAATGTCCACAATGTATTCCATCAATTATGAGGCGAGGCATGATATCTTTTTCTGTATGGACAAAAAGATTTTTTCACGATATCGAATGTACTACATACTCGTACATATTTATATCAAATTCGACACATTTTCCAAAATCTGGCAACATATTAGTATGATAGAAAAATATTAGTGTAACCTTGTCCCGGGCCAATGTTACCCTCAATTAGTAACTCCAAAGTAGTTTTGAAATATTTTAGATGTTTCTAGAACAAATACTACATATATTAAATATTGCAAAAAATTTATTAGACAAGCAGACAAGTTGGTAACACAATACATTGCAACTTACCATTCAAAACCTATTAAGAACAGCGCTGAATGCTACTTTTTATCACTGAGAAAAGTACCGTCTTTATTGCACTCACGTAAAAGGCAACTTTTGAATTTTGTCATTGACAAAATGACACATTTCGGCGGGTGAAATACGTTTACGAAGATATCTTCTATCTTTTATTTGTGAAATTATTTTTTTATCAATTAAGGCAATCTGTAAAAAATAATAATAACCGGAAATATAATTTTGGGCCAAAGTTATAACTACGGCCAAAGTTACCCAGATTGACCGTAGTAGGTAAGTAACAATCTTTCGATCTATTTAGGGCTGTCATATCCCAGCCCAATGATTTTATATATTATAAAGAAGTATTTATTTAACTTTAGTACAAGAAATAAGGATAAATTGATTGTACCTAGCTTTAAGCTAAGTAAAGTATCAAAATCTTATAAGGGGAACTGTGTTCGCTTCTACAATAAAATACCCGGAAATATTACTTCTCTCAGAGAATAAATTTAAATCTTACATTAAACAAAACCTCCATATTAAAGCTTTCTATAAAATTAATGATTACTTAAACGATAGAAATGCTTGGTGCGATGTATCTACAGCTCCACTTGTTCAATAATAATGTAATGTGATCAAATTATAAAAATTGTAAATTTTGATAAGTGTAACTACCGAGTTTCTTGCCGTGTTCTTCTCGGTAGCATCAACTTTGTGAACCGGCGGTAGATAAAACATGTTATGACGTTCATTAAGCGTATACAAAAATACCATAATAATATCGTCGTTGATACTGCAATACCGCGTAAATAACTGTGGATAATACCGCGGAAGTACAAAAGTAGCAAATTTTAGATTTGGCGGCAGTGAGCTAAGGATGCCGATTGGCTTCGGACCCCATTCACAGTTTTCCGTATTTATCGTTCAACACGCAGCCAATCACAAAAAGTAAAAACCGCATAAGCGAACCTGTCAAAATAATTTGACCAATACCGCGTATTCTCGCGATCATTACAAGGAGACGTATAAAAATTGTTTTTGTGTAGGTACCGCTCCGGAAAATAAGAGTTTTTTAATAGTAATACCAAGCTGATAGGTAAATGTTTAATATTGTTATAATGCTTGTTCCTCCTACAACTTGGTTATTTAATAGAATGTGTAAATTCACTTGTTTTACAACAAAAATTTGCTTAATAGTAGTTACGCGGTTTTAAATTTGAACTTTTACGGAATGTGTTTGTTAGTTACCTACGCGTATTTTTCGCTGATTTTGTTTAGATAAATTATTCCTATAGATGTATTTAAAAAATAGTTTACCCCAGAGTGATTATTTGAATAAATATAACTTCTTTTCATTACCTAATATAAGTCTGCTTTAATTCTCCCTCCAATTCCGCGTAAATGCCAAAAAAGCTCAAATATGTAATAAATGCCTTATAAAATGAAAAACAGCGTAAGTGTATTTTCTAGGTAAATAATGATTATATTATTCTAAGTAATGATTGGATTGAATTTTATATTACTATATAATAAGTTAATATAAAATTTCCGTGTCACAATGTTTGTTGCAGTAGGTACTCCTCCGAAACGGCTTTACCGATTTTTACCAAATTTTATATGCGTATTCAGTAGGTCTGAGAATCGACTAACATCTATTTTTCATCCCCCTAAATGTTATGGGTAGTCCATCCCTATTTTTTTTTTTTTTAATTGTTAGATAAATTTTTATTTTTGTATTTTTTTATGATACAACATTAGAAAATACATACAACCCTGAATTTTCAACCCTCTACGATCAACCAAAAAGTATTTATATGGCAAAACAACGTTTGCCGGGTCAGCTGGTATTACTATATAAGTTAACTAATACATTTTCGACATTACAAAATTAGCCACATTTAACATACATCGAAAACAACTAATGTCAATTCTGGAACGCGCGCGCGTGCGATGAACACAACGCCATATTCATTAGCTAATGTGCACATTTTTAGCACTGAAATTAATGGAGGTCAGTGGAGGAGGATGAATAAAACTAAAAACGAACATTTAATAAATCAGTTTATTTGTTAGCCCCAATTGTCCTGATAATCCAATCAGTAAAATGGGAAACTTTCGTATACACTCCAGGATAATATTTGAGTCCGCAATCGTAGCCAAAGGAAACCAAGCCTACAACAACGCCTTTGTAGATCAGAGGCCCGCCGGAGTCTCCAAAGCAGCCATCTACGCCGTCAATATCTATGCGGCCAGCACACATCATTGAGTCTGCTATGATCGCTCCGATAGAACCATAGCGAACTCTACAGACCTCTTGGTCTACTGTGTACATTGTTGTATGCTGAAGTTGTTCTGGTTGTGGTCCGTCTTTCTGGAAACAAGAATAAATTATTTTAAAATGCAAAACGTTTCTCTGTAGTTAGATCAGAACTACTGAAGGACCTGGAGACAACGAAAACCGCTGGACTAATAAAACGCTGGACACGACTCGGTGGGAGTTGCATCTCTTACGGGAGGCTTAAGCTAAATGCGGGATGGATCTTTACCTGAGTAACTCCCCATCCTGTCAAAGTGCAGATCGACTCTGGAGCGATTTCCTTCCATTGCTTAACAATCGTTGCTTGACTGACCAAGTTGCCAAGATTGAATCGTCTGGCTACAATGACCACAGCGACATCATTCGTGTAATAATTCCTATCGAATGCTTCATGAGGTATGATATTCTTAATTTTATGCAGAACACCGCCCCTTGTTCTAAAGGAGGAGCCGACCCGAATTTTCCAGTATTGTGGCATTGTGTAACTGAAAACAATAAAAAAGATTTGTTTAAAATTACTTGATTATGAGCTAGTACTACTTATTAGTAGTTTTTTTAAAGATTTAAGTAGACCAAAGACCATCAAGGCAGTCCTTTGGTCGACGATTTCTATTCACGAAAATTTTTATCGGCTTCTTAAAAAAATTAGCCACATTTTAAAAACCATATTTTTTGGATTAAAATATCGTTGAATATGAAACCAAATTTCAATACATAGGTACATAAGATACTTCACTTTGATCTTAGCCAAAAGGCCGAGAACTAGCACGCTTAGCCAGTGATATATAATACTCTTTGCCCAGGAGCTGCTCACCCGACCGCACCTTTCAAAAGGCGCCATGTTCTATTTTTTCGCATGTTTTGCATTTGGCTTTTTATGAATAGAATAGAATAGAATAGAATAGAATAAGGTTTATTGCAGAAATTACACTACAACATATACAAATATGATACAACAAACAATAGACACTTAAAAGTAGGTTACACAATACTATGCTTAGATATGTATATATGTTGCAGTGTTACACTGCAAATGGTCTGCACTCAGCATTAAGCTGTTGGAACGATACCGAACCAACAGCGCTGATTTTCAGTGCAGACCATATGAAATCGGTAATTCGATCAACCGCAGATCTACCACAATGTCATATAATAATACGAATATATTATTATTAATCAGTGTTCTTAAATTAATAACAAAATACCTTTTTAACGACCTGTTTCCGACTTAACTCACCCCTAACTCTGAGTAAGCCGGTAATTTCAACCGGTAATTTTTGGTGCCCCTTGCCAGCCAAGTTATGCTTAGAGCGACGACCGCTTCTCTCGCTATACCTCAAGGCTGGCGCTTCCAAGGACCATAGAGGATGGACAAAGGAATAGATAGAGTAAACTAATGTTTGTTTATAATGTCATGAGTCCGAGGCAAGGGACATAATAATATACTCGTGTGAACTGTAGTATCTACCAGACTAATAAGGACATACTTTCTGCCCGTGTTCCTGTTGACCTGGAAGCAGTGCGCTGCGGAGATTACGTGGCGCGCGGTGATAATGACACCGGCACAGTGCTGCGTGAACTGCTGTGTGCTCCAGCTGTCCAGCAGTAACTGCGCTAGGATCGGGTACCGCTGGATTGTGGTCGGAGCGCCACCTAGGACTCGCGTCAACTGATATTGGCTTTCACCTGTAGACCAAGCAGGATTTAAAAAAAAAATTAAACGCTTAACCCAGCGGTAGGCCTAGGCCTGTGTTGCGGATAGTGGACTTACACATAAAACATGACAATTTAACATCCATCGTACCTACCACCCTTCTATATTATCTATATACGAGTATGTACGCAAAAATCATTATTTGTTTTTAAAGAAAAATAGTGGACATACATAACTTTAATACAAGAAATAAAGATAAATTCATTGTACTTAGCTCTAGAATACCTAAGTAAAGGATCAAAATCATTTACGGGGAACTGTGTTCGCTTCTACAATGAAATACATACTACTAAACAATATGTAGTAGGTAGGTACATACTACCATTAAACAAATAATATAAATATAATAAAAATAAAATAAATGACTACCTACTTAAACGATAGAAGCCCTTGGTGTGAAATATCTCCAGCTCCAATTTATGTTCAAAGATAATGTAGGGTCAAATTATTAAATTGTAAATTTTGAATAGAATTACTTCGGAGTTGCTTGCCGTGTTCATCTTGGTATCAATTTTGTGAAACACACACGTTCAAAATGTAATACATCTATACAATACCATTAGAATGAAAAATAAATGAATCTGATTCTTATGTACCTTGTTAGCAGTTAGTAGTTACCATATTTACCTAGTTTATATGGTTATATAGTTCTATTAGGACATCAATTAATTAAAATCAGGTTCAGGTACATACATATTACTTAGTTAGAAACATACCTACCTACTTACAGCTAGGTAGCTAGGCTTTCATGTAATTATTACTCGTGTCTAAAAATTGTAAGCAAGGATTTGGTTAGAGTTAATGCAATATCTTACCTTGATCTAGCAACATAAAAACCATTATGGTTTGCAATAAATAAAAAGTGCACATTCTTGATTATTCGCTAATAGATACGTAAAACTTCCTTATAATGTATCTCACACACATTTGCTTAGCCCACATCCAGTCTTCAAACTGATCGATAGATGATGTATGTGCTGTATTTACATTACTTTTCTAACAGAATATGCCATAAACTATAACGGGAGCTAATGTAGCAGGACTTGAAAATCTTGAGCGGCTAAGTATAAGCTCGGAATCTAGTTTAGATACAGTTAACATTTTTATTTTTTTTTTATTTTTTCCCATGGTTTAGAGCAGATTAAACTCCTAAGGTAATGTACAATATCGGGAGGCTGATTAACATTAAACATGGTGGAATAAATTAATATGTAGATACATACCTACTTTAACTGTCTTTATTTGAAAGCATAAATACCTCAATAAGTTTATAGACAGCAGCAGCACTAAGGCATACCTATAGTTTCTCTCACATCTTAGTCCTCAAGGGTAGCTCAAGTTACGCAGCTGTGAACGACTTGGACTGAGGCTCTTACAACAATAAAATTACCTAATTACTAACCATTTCCATTTATTTGGCATAATGTACGATAAGTATTACAATCAAGCATGTTATGAATACAAATAAGTAAGTTTAGTTTAACCTGAACTCCTATTGTTGTTGCAATTTATTGCTAAATTAAATTATTGTTGTCAAAGAATCACTCCAATATCTGTATTGTGGTATAGTCACACCATTCACGTGAATTGTAGGTATACGGTAAACGTGAGGAGCTGGACGGCATTGCCGTTCACGTGGTGGTGAACCCATAAGCATACCATAAGCGTACGTACTTCTGCGTATCTGAGAATGATGGTAGTAACAAAATCCTTTTTTAGAATGGATACAAGTTACAAGAGCAATGACGACGCTCTTGTAACGTTTTAGGTTTGGAAATTAAGAAAAAGATGATACTGCTAGATATGCCCATACTAAGTCATAAGTAGACGCCTGGAGAGGCGCACTGACTATCAAAAATGTGTGATCGCACTACAGTGCTTTACTCAATAAAAAAAAATCCAGTTGTACGAACCTACTCAAGAACCATGCTACATACTACAATACCATTAATCATTATTTCCAACAGCGGGTCATGCTGTTTGTTCGAACGAACATTTTTATATATTTCAAATGCGTGTTTGTAGACAAGAACCCATGTACAGGATGTGGCGTAAAGTAGCAAAGCTGTGTATGCTGTGATGGCTTTTTATTTGTTTGAATTTGAACAAATATTTTCCAGGACCATTATCAAATGTCTATCGCTAGTAGCCTAATCTAGGGATAAATATTTTTTAATACAGTTGCTCAAAAAGTGGCGTATTACAGGGCCGTTTAGCGTTCGGGAAGTGAGCTATTACACACTCGTGCTTTTTCTTTACCTTTTCCGAACTCGTGCGTTCTCTTTCCCAACTGTCAAAATAATGTCTATTAAAAAGAAAAAACCAACCACGAAAAAAAAAATTCATAGAAGTTTTTATGTTTCATGCAAATATTTCTAAAAAGAAGCTACTAATTTGTTTCCATATCAGATTTAATGATTTGATTCAATGAATTAGGTTAGGTTTCATTTCATTTCATCTCATTAAATTTCATGTCAATAAAAAAATTCTACTGAAGACTTGGCTGTATGGGCATAGTTCCCTTTGCCTACCCAGAATGGGTGAAGAAAACAAAAAAAAATCTCTGCAATACTCTGTATTCTTTTACGGTTGGCGCCATTTTCCAAAAATGTTCGCTGCGAGTTTAGTTTGTGTTTTTATTATTTTATCAAATTGCTTCATTTTTTCGCAACTGTATTAAAAATAGTTGTTCAGTACACGTGCGAAACCGTCATTGCAACTTGTTCCGACTGTCAACCCTCGCCTTCGGCTCGGGTAGACATTTGTCGGAACTCTTTGCAATGACAGGCTTTCCGCACTTGTAGCGAAATATACTATTTTAATACAGTTGCTCAAAAAGTGGCGTATTACAGGGACGTATAGCGTTCGGGAAGTGAGCTATTACACACTCGTGCTTTTTCTTTACCTTTTCCGAACTCGTGCGTTCTCTTTCCCAACTGTCAAAATAATGTCTATTAAAAAGAAAAAACTGACCACGAAGTTTTTTTTTTTTCATGTCAATAAAAAAATTCTACTGAAGACTTGGCTGTATGGGCATAGTTCCCTTTGCCTACCCAGAATGGGTGAAGAAAACAAAAAAAAATCTCTGCAATACTCTGTATTCTTTTACGGTAGGCGCCATTTTCCAAAAATGTTCTTTGCGAGTTTATTTTGTGTTTTTATTATTTTATTAAATTGCTTCATTTTTTCGCAACTGTATTAAAAATAGTTGTTCAGTACACGTGCAGAACCATCATTGCAACTTGTTCCGACTGTCAACCCTCGCCTTCGGCTCGGGTAGACATTTGTCGGAACTCTTTGCAATGACAGGCTTTCCGCACTTGTAGCGAAATATACTATTTTAATACAGTTGCTCAAAAAGTGGCATATTACAGGGACGTATAGCGTTCGGGAAGTGAGCTATTATACACTCGTGCTTTTTCTTTACCATTTCCGAACTCGTGCGTTCTCTTTCCCAACTGTCAATAGTATATTTCGCTACAAGTGCGGAAAGCCTGTCATTGCAAAGAGTTCCGACAAATGTCTACCCGAGCCAAAGGCGAGGGTTGACAGTCGGAACAAGTTGCAATGACGGTTCCGCACGTGTACTGAACAACTATTTTTAATACAGTTGCGAAAAAATGAAGCTATTTAATAAAATAATAAAAACACAAACTAAACTCGCAAAGAACATTTTTGGAAAATGGCGCCAACCGTAAAAGAATACAGAGTATTGCAGAGATTTTTTTTTGTTTTCTTCACCCATTCTGGGTAGGCAAAGGGAACTATGCCCATACAGTCAAGTCTTCAGTAGAATTTTTTTATTGACATGTAATTTAATGAGATGAAATGAAGTGAAACTAACCTAACTCATTGAATCAAATCATTAAATCTGATATTGAAACAAATTAGTTGCTTCTTTTTAGAAATATTTGCATGAATCATAAAAACTTCTATGAATTTCTTTTTAGTAAAATCTTCGTGGTTGGTTTTTTCTTTTTAATTTGCCTACCCAGAATGGGTGAAGAAAACAAAAAAAAATCTGCAATACTCTGTATTCTTTTACGGTTGGCGCCATTTTCCAAAAATGTTCTTTGCGAGTTTAGTTTGTGTTTTTATTATTTTATTAAATAGCTTCATTTTTTCGCAACTGTATTAAAAATAGTTGTTCAGTACACGTGCGGAACCGTCATTGCAACTTGTTCCGACTGTCAACCCTCGCCTTTGGCTCGGGTAGACATTTGTCGGAACTCTTTGCAATGACAGGCTTTCCGCACTTGTAGCGAAATATACTATTACTAACACCATCCGTAATTTTAATCGTATTTACTTTGAGGTACCTAGGTACCATGAAAAACTGACTGTAAGGCCGTTTGAATTAATAAACAGCGGTGACAGTCAAGTGTTTGTCAATTTTATAAGTTATGTGCGATGTAAATTAAATTTCACCGCTGTAACTGTGAAGGAAAATACTGTGAGGAAATTAGCACGCCTGGGGCACCGCCTAACCTAACCGGAGAGGAGACCCGAGCCAAAAGTGGGCAAAGAAGTGGTAGACAGTCACATGAGTAAATTTGTTGAACAATATGACGATAAGTGTCAAGTAGGTAAGTAGGAAAAATCTACCATCTGTGAGCTATTCTGGCGTGCGCTGCCAAAACTACTGGACCGATTTCAAAAATTCTTTCACCATTAGAAAGCTGCATCTTCACTGAGTGACATAGGCTATATAATATTACTAGGCGTCAACGAAACTATTGTTATAATCTATATATGTAAAATAAAGTCGTGTTAAATATTTATTTTTTTAGTAACCTGACGCAAATAGGGTTTATGTGTGTGTATTATAATTTTGATTTTTATATAAAATACCCGTGCGAAGCCGGGGCGGACCACTAGTTGAAAAATAAATTACTAGGTTCAATGCTTTAAAAATTATAAACAGTAATTCACATAATGTATGTATTTACATTTTAATACCTAAGCAACAAATTAATTAATACATATAACAAAATATTTCTATATTTACAGTTACTCTAAATACAACATATTTGTACATCATTTCTATTAATAAGACAATATTATAATGGCAGAAACTGATGCTTATGTAAACACAAACTAGGTATACTATAACTTTATTCCTTTTTTCTTATGATTCTTCTTATTCTTTCTGTGATGGAAATGGAAAATTGTTGAAAATTGAGAGATTTCATACATATTAAATATTCAATTGAATATTCCTCTATTTCTAATAACAGCTTGTATTTGTGCATCAATACTGGTGTAATACTTCATATGGGTCAGTAATTTTTTCACTCTTTTTAAATCTCCATCAAAAAATGCTACAGATATTTGTTTTTGCAGATCTCTTATAACTTCTTTGTTTTCTCTGTTAAGTGCCATGATTTCTTTATCAGTCTGAGCATTTTCAACTTCTTCATTTTTCTCCATAACTTTCAAAAGGAATTCTTGATCTGCCTCAGTGTTCTCAGGTATTTCTTTCCCTCTTAATTTAAGCATATATATACCTGTAAAAATAGATAAACAATAAGTTAAAAAGTACACTTCATAATTATTAGAAATATTTAGAAAGGTTTAGTGCATTTGTATGTTCTTTTTAGGTCACATTTCTGACTAATTGATAGTATTAAGTAGTATATAGTGGTCTTGACTATCAGTTGACTAGTGACAAAATTTCTTGTATACTCCTGCTACACTTCTATGGTTGTTATATAATATTATAAATAGATTCTAGTGTATATTTATATGTATTTATTTATAGATTATGGATAGATTGTTGTCATTTAGCGACATCATAGGCCTATGGCTGGCCTTAAAAGCTTCCCACAACGGGGTAGGCTACTCACATCTATACTGGTTCACACTGAAACAGTGTGAGTATATTATGAGGCCTTGTCCATAGCCCCATAGTGAGAAGGAGAAGGGCTAATAAGTTGCAGCCCACTTATAAATACTTATTAAATAGTGAGTACCTCTTGTTAGCGGGTCCAACAGAGTTTTATATCCTTCGTTGACTAGTGATGAATATTTCTCAGATATTTCTTGTTCTTCTATTTGCCTGAAAAAGTAAAATTGAAACATGGTGACCAAACTGTAAAGTTCATAGTGAATCCTATAAGAACACTCACAGAACTATTTTTGCTTGTCTTTTCAATCTCAGCCATACAAATAATACACAGTACACAGTACTCTGTGGCTGTTAGCATGTAGCTGGTTAAGTTTGACTTTAGATTTAACACTGTTAACTTTAGCAGTAACTTAGCAGCTGTAGCTATTCTTACCTATTTGCGTATTTGTCAGGGTGGAGATACCTTTGAAGATTTTTAAACTTCATCGCCAAGTCATTATCATCCAAGTCGTATGTCTCCCTAACTCCCAATAGTTTGAAATAATTCTCCTTGCCATTTGGTTTTTGTAGCTTTTTACAATGTGAGCAGAACAAATTTGCAACAAGACTCTCGTTGTTTTTTCCACATGACCAACACGAAATCAAGCGAATTTGGTTTAATGTGTTACTCAAAGTAAAATTCAAAATAAATCTTCTGACGTTCATAATGATGTAATAGGATGTAATATTGACCAATTTTTAGTAATGGTATAATAACATTTTTTATATAAATTAATTTATGTAATAACTTACACGCACTTGTGTAATATTTGTTTACTTGTGAATGAAATAATAACGCTTCAGCCATCCATCATGATTATTCATGATTGTCATTGACAGTTGACAGTCAATCAGCTGATCCGATGACAGCTTTTTGTTTACTTTTTTTTTTTTTTTACCTTATACATCGAATTAGTTTAAAGGTAGTGCTGTGCTGTGATGAGGATTTATCAACAGCTGACTTTATGTCCTCCAAGTACTTCCAACCAAATGGCAGCCACTTCGGCGCGGGTAATTTCAAAGCGCGTAGAGTAACCCGTTGTTCATTGATTTCAATATTATTGGAATAATGTTATGTCATCCGATGGCCGGATCGCGGATTGAGTGATCTATATAAAATATTGCAAATTGAGAATGTTCACCAAGGTACCAAATCCAACACGTTTCATTTTTACTTGTTACTACTCTTTTTTGACGTGCTAACGTCTTGATGAACAGCGCATATGAAAAAGTGTATCCCGTTCCGCTTCCGTTTCCGTTGAGTGTTTTTATTAAATTAATTTTTAATTTTATTAAATTAATTTTACACAACAACATTGGCGTTTCCATGGCTCCGAAATAGGGAACTGTCAAAATAAATATATAGACTTGTCTCTTGTCTGTTATCTTTGTATTTTCAATTCTCCTTTTTTGTTTATGATAGGTATAAAATAATGATTATGAAGTTAACACGTAAATCTATCGTCCGTAAACCGACTTTACAGACAACCATCTTTTATTCATCTGAGTTACTACATATTGTGATGCACAAACTAGCTCTGTGATGATACTATTACCATGCACAAACTAGCTAGAGATACCATGTTACTGTTATGTAGGAAGGAGAAAATTCTCGAATCCTGAACGCATAACAAGGGAAGGGCATCGCGTGAAATGATCTAGGCTAGGAGTGGGCTAGTAGCATATGTACCTAAAGCCTGTTTCGCCTGTTTCTGCTCCACATAAATAACAGGCCCAAATATCTGTTCCTAAATTACAGTCTATTGTATTCATACTATGTGGGAAATTTGGAATTATTGTTGCAAAGTTGTTGTAGGTAATGTTCTCTTGGAATAAAATCAGTGGGAACTGGAGCAATGATTTAAGTTCGACTGTTACAGTTACAGTCTGTTATCATATGATACCTGTTATATTATACTTAATTGTTACGTTAAATACGCCTCACCCGATGAACCCGCAATGAGACGTGATGGATGATGAGACCTAGAAGCAATGAAACCCGACTCGACTGATTTTGAAAGAAAGAGAGAATGAAAGAGGACCCCCTCTAATTTTCTCCGCTGACAGGCGCTGCCGCTCATGTCACTGTCACTGTCAGTTAGTGGTGAATGAAATAAATAAATAGTTGTTGTTGTTTTTCTTCTGGGCGATTGTTTCGATTTTCTTTTAAGTAAAGTTACTTACTCTATTCCTCTAAACTGGTAATTATTTAATTTTATGCATTTGTCGTCACTAATTTTCGTTCCATAGAATGGTATCATACTTTGGAAACGACGCCACAGAAGGCACAAATTTTCAAAAAGAGATTTCCAAAATGATGCATGGCTTCGGCGATAATCCAAATCCAAATGCAGCTACTGTTGTTCTGGTCGAAAATATAGTTCTACAGCAAATGAGGTCCATGCTTCAAGAAGCGCTTGAATATTCTAGTATGCGAGGAGCTACATCCGTATCAAACTGCGATATTATATTCTTGATGCGAAAAAACACTCTAAAGTTAAAACGTTTGCACGATTACCAGGTTAAACTGGATCAGATTGACAAAAACGTTGGGCCAAAGGGTGATCCAATAAATGCAATTGTTGAAGATAAAAAGGATTTTCCAAAGAAAAGGCGGACACACATTGATATCATACGAGAGTATGACGAAATGGATGAAGTGAGTCAAATCACATTTGACACCATTGATTATCTTAGAAAAGTTCGAGCGTCGAAAATCACGGAATCAATGCCTTTCGAGAAGTACGAAGCATATTTCAAGGCGCGATGTGTGTCTTTCCGAGCAGGTACTTCTATTTGTAAGGGTTATGTTAAATTTGAACATTGGATTAACCCAAGCAAGGAACTGAAAATTTCAACATCTGCGTTAGAAATCCTTTGTTTTCTCGCTTATGAAACAGTAGCTGAAATTGTAGATGCTGTTTTCTTAGTGAGACAAGATAGCAAGAAGAAAAGTGGTGATCCTTTTAGCAAGTTTGAAGGTGGTTATTTCTGTAATCCCCTTTGTTTAAGCACCTCCGTTTATATTAAGGCTGGATATGAGGGGGTCCCAGCCATCACTGTCCCAGAAGTAAGAGAAGCCCTGAGGAGGTACTTTGCCCCCCAGAGTGGTATGAATGGACTTTTTCATAGGAACATGAGTATGGATCTTCCAGTTAGATATATTGCTTTGTAGCTTCTTTTGTTAGTAATTTTTTAATTTAATCATTGATATATCTGTCAGCACTGAAGTTAAGCACTGAATGAAATTTGGAGGGGATAGCTGTGCATAGGGTATAAGTGCAGGGGACATCATATGGACAATCAGCACTAATTCACCCCACACAAGACAATACCTTAATTTTGACTTCTGTGCATTCAAGGTCAGAGCTAGACTTGGATGCTGGTCCATTTCCCCTAATTCTAAAAAAAGATGTATTGTATTATACATAACTGTGTTGTACTTTACTAATGTTTTGTGTAGTCATAAGTTAGTAATAAAAATAACATATTAAATTACATTGGGAATATTTAGCGAATTTACCTATTTACTCATTCTAAAATCAAAATGAAAGCATTAATTTATAAATTTATGAAATCCATCTACCATGGGGATGAGATTCTCAGAGCAGTCATAGTGTCTTCATAAAGCATGGCTGTCACCCAATGGCCCCATATTCCCATTTCTCTGTGACAAAGAGAAATAATAATCAAAAATAAGTATTGTATACTGTACTAGTTAGTTAAGAATACTACTTAAGAAAAAGGAACATATGTTTACATTGTAAACTTTACAATAATATGTTAGATTAAAACAATGAAACATTTTTATGTGTGATAGCTCTTTGAATAAAATTAAAATTAGGTTACTGGATATTTTAAGATGACCCAAATTAAAATGATCTTTATAGCACAGAAGATAGGGATAACCAGCAAGGTGATAGTGAATCATGCTGGCCATGTAAATATTGGCAGACATCCAATGCCTTCGACAGTATTATGGTTTTGGAGTTCTTAGAAATTAAATGTCATGTGTTAATGGTGAAGGACATATCGTGAGGAAACCTGCATGCCTGAGAGTTCTTCATGGTGGTGGACTAAGGCATTATTCCTCCCATCCTGAGAGGAGAACTGTGCCCAATAGTGGGACAAAGAAAGGGATCTGGCAGTGGTGGTGGAATTCTTAGACATGCAGGTTTCTTCACGATTCTTCCATTCATCTTTACAGCAGTGGACATTTACTTTAATTAAACGCAATGACATAAAAGTCATTGGTGTGTGCCGCTGGAAACCCGATCCAATCGAGTGAATAGAACTTCTGCAAGGTGCAGCTTAAAATAAGCGATAGGTTCATTATGACGAGCCTAGCTTTACTAGATAACAGAATACGAGTAGATGCGAACAATTTTGCACCCGCCCTTTGTACATACTCGTATTTAGTTTGTATCAGAATCTATTATGCTTAGAGTTATTGTTTGGTTAATACTGTTTTGGGGATTATTTACGCTACTCCAGTCTTCTGGTTGATAGGTACTAGTAATTAATCTGTGTTGAAGCAATTAAATTAATCACTAGAGCGTAAGACAGGCTATCGCATCAATTTTGAGATAATTTGATTGAATTGTTGTTGTTGAGTTCAAGTATCGATTTATGAATAGCGTTTGAATGTATTACGTTACGTGTTAATTAGTTGAAGTAATCCAACCTGGGCGACATAGATAGAAAGTTCAGAGGGGCGCCGTGACGCGCTCCTTCGTACTTCAAAAATTCAACAAAAAAAATTAAATTAAATATTAATAATGTTCGTTGAATACAAACTATATTCTATTCTAATTATTAATTACAAAATAAATATGTAATTTAATTTCACGCGCTTGCTACGCGACGCGCGTCGTAATTCATTAATCTTTGGATAAACGATTTATGTATTAAAATTTATTATTTTTAATAACAAATTAAAAACTAGTTTCATAATGTGGATGTGTTATTTTTTGTGCTTATCTGCTTGTTTTACCAGTAGCTATCTATTTCTAGTAGCTAGGTGAAGGCGCCATCATAAATTTCGCTAAGTACCTACACATTTTTAAAAATCCGTGTGAAGTCAAATATTCCGTATTAGTCTAATACGGAATCCCTCTTAATGAACCGTAGTTCATTAAGAGGAAATTTAAAGAGTTTAAGAATAGAATTTAAATTTAATGAGATATGATCCAAAAGCCCTAAGCCAGAGATCTCTTGATATAACTAGGGAAGCGGTCTATATTACGTAGGTAAGCTCAACAGTCAACTGAGTACGGGCTACAAGTGCTACAAGTGTCACAAGTGTCAACACGAAAGTCTAGCTCTAAACGAAAGTCAGAGGGTATAGCTGCGCATGGGGTATCAGTGCGGGGGGTCTACTCGTAATAACTGATGGTCCAAGAGCTGGCACCAATTTTTCGGTAGGTATTTGAGGCAAGCTGAAAACTTGTCCAACGCCTCTCCTATTATACCCCAACACGGAACTGCAGACCTGGCTGGTGAGTAGCGGGGCAAAATCAACCCCTATATAAATTTAAAAAAATATATATTTATTTCCAAATTTTTTTACTATGATGCCTTAAATTTCGCTTTTTTTTTGTAGGTACAGAGGGTTAATCTTTATAATTGTTGCAGTCTGATAAAAATAATGTCACCGATAAAACTTAGGGCGTCTACTTATCCTATATTCATTTTATGGTATTTGAAAGTATAAGCTCGACCTTGCTTGCCACAGAGTAAACATCATTCGGTTGAAAAGCAACGCCTTAAGGGCTGCAGCGGCCACACGGCCTCAAAAGAGTATTATACCTATCCTACCTATATACCGCCTCGATCTAAATGATTTTCCGTCTTATTTCCTTATTTTAGTTTTGTGTTTTTTTTCTAAAAGTACGATACGTGATTAATAGGTACAAGATTATCGGTAATTATTATTGCTGGCCTAATTAATTTAAATTTCTTCTTGTTGGTAAACTGTTCGCACCCTCGGCAGCTCGTTCCTAAACTGCCGGCACTGATTCAGGCCTACATAATTCACGTGATATAATTTATGTCCTATCCCACAGCTTTGGCTACTGAGCTACTGAGTATTTGAGCACTAAGGGCTCAATTACTGAGCCCTTAGTGCTGCTAAATCCGCCATAATTTAATTTATAATTCACTGTTATAAATGACTATTGTTAGGTATATGATTGTTATACATTAACAATTCTGCTCCTTGTCGTCTGACAAATTCATGTGTCGACTGACTTCCTCACACAGTTTTGTAATATCAAAAACGTCCTATGTGCAAAAGACACCAAAGAAAACCAATTGACTTCGAAAATAAAAACGAATTGTTAGCGAAAAGGGTCACGGATCTATTTCTTTGATAGTACATGTACCTACCACCGCTTGCCACCTTACCTAGCAACTTTTCTATCGTACAATAGTTTTGCAGACGTTTCGTACACTATCTTTATTAAATAATTAAAATTATCTATAGCATCCATATACCATTCGCACATTGGCGTTTAACCTACCTACTTGTTGTTTTGTTTTTTATCCTACCGTTTCAGAGATCTTCAAATGCACAGAGTGCTCGATGCTCAAAAGGTAAGATACAGTAAGCCCACGAGCAGCACTCGAGTTTCTCGAGACGCATCGGAAGCGGGTCGTTAGGATTAGTCGAGCTGGCCCGAAGGAATCGTGCCTAACGAGTTATTGACCCATGTGATGTATATTATCAGGTTGTCATGCTATACACATTTTCCTACTATTTATAATGTCACCGACGTGCATATCCTTGCCAACAATCCATCCACAGTTTAGGTCTGTTGCGATGCCACTATGCTCGTAATCCAACCGTGTTTTTAGCGGATATTCAAATGCATTACTCGACGACGCCTGACATCATTTAACGCCAACATCATTCACAATAAGCCGGGTCCAGACATGTATCATTTGCCCAATACTGATACGACCCACGATATGAGCGGACCCATGTCGTGTCGGTTTTTGCCCGATAATAATCAAAGGAGATATCGATATGCAATATAAAGATACGATGAATTGATACGGAGTAAACAAAATATGTACACAGCTAGATACGGAGTTTGATACGAGATACGGCGATACGGATACGGGGATCGGATCGGGTAAATTATACAGATCTGAACCCGAAGAGCTCACTTGTATAAATGGGATACACACGGTCACCTTATACACAGATATTGGTATTCGGCATAGAGTCGACCAACGCTCGGACAGGGAGCTCGCGAGCTCTCGAGTCCCTCGGGACAAGGGGGAGAGCTGGATCGTTACGATTAATCGGGCAGGCCCGCAGGAAACGTGCCTAATGAGTTATCGACCTGAGCACGTGTTGTGGCTTTTGACACTTTGAATTTGATTACTGAGCGGGTTTACACAGCAGATTATCTAGCGTCGTTGATATGTACTATAATACCTAGACTACATAGCTATCTAGCAGATACATTTACTTACCGGAGAGACGCTTACTGGCTCTGGGATTGAGGTTCAATTCCAGATTTTTTCTAAATATCTGAGATAATAATGAATTTGTCACCTGACAGCATTGATACCTATATCCTGACAGGGAATCCTATATGTATGGATAGGTACTTTTTATTGATGATAAATCCTTTAAGTGGTGGATTTGATGAATAAATAGGTCTACCTACTCGATTTGTCCGAAAATCCATCCAAAATTAAGACCTGCATTAAATGTTCATGTAATAGTACGTTGCGTAATATTGTTCATATCAAAATTGGCTTTTCCAGAAAAACTGACCTAATTATCTAATTCTCTGCTACCTGCGTATAGGTTCTACCAGATTCTAAACTTTTCAAATCCGTTATCTTGTAACTCGCTCTAAACTTAGTTACGAGGCTGCCCGCTATAACCACTCGGGAAGTTTGTTACTGTATTCTAAATAAATTTTCCTTCTAAATCCAATTTGCACTAGAAATCTGAAAATGTCTTGGAGTGACCACTGAATTTAAACTAATTTGAGATGTTCTACTTTAGTTAAATGTATATTCTACGGGGGTCCACTGTGGTATGGTATTGTTAAACTTTTTTCGTATGTATTTACCTATTTACTGTTCTCCTTTATTTTCACTTTTAAATTGTTCCTCCATCTGTTCCTAAATTTTAATTACCATAAAATAAACGCTACACACTCACACACGCCTGTGTTGCGGACGGCGGACACACAGCAAACAACACAATTAAACACCCATGACCGCGTACTACAAATATTTATCTGCGAAATAAATACGAGACACTGCCGGGTCTCGAACCTGAGACTCGTGGTTCGGTAGTCAGGGTCACTCATCACCGCGCCACGGAGTCGTGCTCGCGGAAAAAGTCTAATCAAGTTAAGAATTAGTGTCAATGCTATCTGTTGACGGTGTACTAGACAACTTTCCAATAAAGGTGCAAAATAAACGTGCATCCCAAGGGAAAATATTTTCGAGCTGAAAAGTATCATGTACTAATCTAGGTTATCGTCTACCTATGTGCCAAGTTTCATCCAAATCCGTTTTGAAGTTTTGGCGTGATTGAGTAACAAACATCCAAATAAAGAAACACAAACTTTCACATTTATAATACATACATGTAATTATATATCCTCTCACTCGGAAGAAAATGCACTGTATATCTTCGTAGGTACAAACGGGAAAACGGAAAGTTTAACCCCTCTACAGCACTAAGGATCTTTGAGGTCCGGAAAGATTCAAAGCTGCGTTAATCGAGACCTCGATTTGAAAAGGCATACTTCAGATCGAGGGCGAACATATTGGCTTCCTTGCAAGTCATAATTCCTCCTTTAATATATTTATAAGGGATCCCATCCCGGGCAATCTGTTGCCAGAGATTGGAATATATTTTATTTCATCCCCAATGTTTGAATTTATGTGTATGTTTTATAGGATGTATTGTGTTTTGTCTAAATAAAAGTAATTTCAGACGGAATGATGGCTCAGCTGATTTCTATTGTTGTTATCTCAAATTACAGAACAAAAGGGTTGTTTTCTACTATTTCCTTAAGCTAAGGTAACCGATTAGTATTCTCGTAAGTGATATGGCTTGGAACACCCCGCCACGCTGCTCCAGTGCAGAATGGGGAGGGCTCTGATATGGTCTAAAGACTTCTGTGTTTAGTTACCAACCGACGTGCCCTCCGAAGGACGGAAGCACTGAAGGTTTTTGGCCTCTAGCAGTTATTTCATTTAAAATAGTTATAGTAAAGCCCTATAGAAAATATACAAGAAAAAATTATTTCTTGCTGCTGCTTCTGAATGCTTTAACGAAAAAGGAGTTCTTTTTCGATGAAGCATTAAACTATTAAATTAAAACACATAATTTGCATCCAATAAGCTACCTACTAATAAAAAAAAGAAACCATAATGTTCTTATTATTGTAAGATTTACCAAAACCTAAGCGAAATCACTTCTTAAATTTAAATCATCCTTACGCCGTCAGCATGAGTCGAGTCCTCGAAAACGTGTGTTCGTCAGATGTCAATCGAGAGTAACGAGAGATATGGTAAGGACAGTACGTATTCCTGATTTAATCCTCAAACGTATATCATGTTTCCGAGCGTTCAAGAATACTTTGAGGATCTTATAAGCTTTCCGTCGTATATAATTAGGTCTGTCGGTATTCTGTAGGGAGGTAAAGATAGCTTTGGTGTGCGCAGTTAGACATAGCTACAACCCATACACGTCCCACTATTTTGCACGGGTCTCCCCCATAGACACCGCTACGGAGGGTCTACTCTAGAGCATACTCCAACACGCTGCTCCAATGTGGATTGGTGGAGGGTTTAGTGGCCAACCCAGTGTCGAATGTTTTCAAGCCACCCGAAGGTGCTCGACAAGGCTAACTTTTACCATTGAAACCAACCGGGATCACGGCTTTAACTAGTGGACACCCGCAGCTTCGCTCGCGTGGAATTAGACACAACAATAGCTTCGTTTACTAGTAATATTATATAGCCTATGTCACTCAGTGAAGATGCAGCTTTCTAATGGTGAAATAATGTTTGAAATCGTTCTAGTAGTTTTTGTGTGAAAACATTACAAACAAATCTTTCCTCTATATTATTAGTATAGATAATTTCTGTGAAAATTGTTTGTGGCATTTCTAATATAAATAATAATTATTTTTCATCTAAAATGAAAAAGGTTTTCTCTTAGATTGTCTAACCATTGGACCAGCTGCGAAATGAGTCTCTATTTTTTTGTAGTTAGATTAGGTCTTCAGTGTTCCAGCGAAAAGCAGTTTATATAAATTGTTCACACACGCTTCTGAATATATGACCCCTATTACGTATAACGGAACCCACTTAATATTTCCTTAGTGCTGAGACGCGATTCTTGGGTTTACGGATTATAAAATTTATACTGAAGTAGGTATTTCATTTCGCACTTAGTTTGAAAGCGAAGATTCATATAAGAGATTTTATAGCTGCGTTATTACTTTCTTATGTTATTGTACCTCAGCGAAGTCTAGAATACAAATGAAAATATTTTATGAGAATTCCATGTGTCTTAAAGCTGCCGACGGTGGACCCAACACGGCGTATCGACCGAACATTCAACCATATATTGCCAACTCCGTCCTGTGCAAGGACCTAAGTAATCATTGATTGAATCTATATATTGTATATAAAAAACCGTTTAAAAAGGAGAAGCTGACTGGCTGACATATCAACCTAGGGCCTAAACTATAAGGGTTAGAAACTTGAAATTTTGCACGTTATAAAAGGAACCCTCCTTTTATAACGTAGGGGAGGGAGAAAATTCACCTAAGGAGGTAAAACGGCGGTGCAAAGTTAGTACGAAACTTTGCCGTTTTTGAAGTCATGTGGGCAATCCGAACGCGGGCAGACATCGTTATTGGGTCTAATTCTACGCGAGCGAAGCTGCGGGCGTCCACTAGTTACCTATAAAAACAACTCAAATAGTGTAATAATAATAATGGCTGTGACTGTGGCAAGAAAAACAAAATGTTGAAACTGAAATATGTTAAAAAATTCTAGAACATAGTTTATTTAATCTATGTAAGCTTGTACGAAAACATCGATATAGCCGGTAAAAGCGAGACGAACATTAAAAACAAGTTTTACGGGCTAGCTACGCTCTGATTTCTCAGTTTCCCGCGAAATCGTCCATACAAGAAATAATTTCAACTAGCTGTATAAATATGTGTATAATTTATAAAGGCGGCATACGTCTTCGAAATGCAGTCGAGTTCGCGGCTCTTGAGTTGTGAGCCGACAAGCTCTACGCGTGTTGCTGTCATAGGCCTAACGTATACTGCCGTCTGCCGACCGGATACATCCCACACTGTCCCATGTCCTACTGTTGGGCATAGGTCTTTATCAGAATCTATATAATTATATGCGTATGATTGAAATGAAATGAGTATCTTTGAATCTATGTACGAGTATCAGAATGGGAGATAAACACATTGTCCATCGCGCTGCAGTTACAGTAGGTAGCCTCTGTCTGTCATCGTAAGCGGTCGGCGAAATAAGTCGGTGTTTTTTAAATCCCCGAGGTAGATCTGTTTTGCGGGTGGCGGACACTGAAAACTACACAATTTGACAACCATGACACGAGTGCAAATATTTAACTGTGAAAATAAATTGTTATTCAATTAATCATCATCATTTCTTTTTTGGATTTGAGTACGGAGTCAGCAAGGAATAAAGTCACCGAGGGGTTTAACCCGGTAACACTTCCACGACGCCTGTAAAAATTTGCCTTCTAAACCTTAAAAATTTAACACGTCTAGTCTATATTAAAAACGATTGATTTTATGCTTGGAATCCTACTAATATTATAAATGTGAATGTTTCTAAATTTGGATATTTGGATGTTTGTTACTCAATCACGCAAAAACTACAAAGCTACGGGCAAAAGCTAACGGGCAAAGGCAAAGCTACGGGAAAAAGCTGGTATTAAATAAATAATGGAGACGGTCACTTAGAAAAAGCCAGTACGAAGCTCTCAATTCTGAAGAATGATTTAAGATTTTTGTATTGCAGTAAGCGGTTTGGTTTAAGCGCATTTAGACTCGGAGAGGATCGTTTGAAACATCCCGGACGTGAATCTTATAAATAATGCCTCGATATTTTAAATGCTTTGAAGTGTATGTTGCAAAGGAAATTATTCAAAGAATTGGTACCTACTTCGCTCTATAAAATTCTTGAAGCCCCACTTCTCAACAGAATAATGATTAAGCCCCTCTACCTCCATTTTTTGACTTTACAAACATTTAAAAGTGCTGGTACGATACGGAGGCCACGACCGCTGGATCCAGTGTTACTTATAACATATTTTTTTAACTTTATAATTTTCATTTATTTTTGTATCTGTGTGTATCCCATTTGTGTCGGGTTCAAAAACTGTAAACAAATTGTTGACTAAGTAAATAAATAAATTGCTTAACTCGGTCGATCTTCTACGATCGACGCGACCCTGTCCACTACAAACTCCTACGACTATAGACAAAACTATGCAGATATTTGCTTGCTATTTCTACCCTGTCGGATACGCATCGGATACTTGATTGGGTCGAATACGCGGCGGAGCTAAATGACTTTGTTAACCTACTGTGAAGTGGAAACATCGGCTTTGTGTATAACGTTTGATTGGTTACGTGTGACAAGTTACGCGGAACCGTGGAAAAAGAGATTAAACTTGTTTATATATTTGATATTGGCGGTGGTACTGTTAGTACCACCGCCCGTCATGGTATCTAGTACCATTCTATCCTGTAATGTTTGATTATACATATAACAATAAATATTTCAGAGGAGTCTTAGATGAAACCTGATCATTAGCTGACACATATTTTTAGTCTGTTCTTTTTTTTAGATTGCAACATGCCTCTTGAAAATGAGATACCGTAATTACCAACTTTGAGTGTGATATCAAAGAGCTGCAGTTTTTTGTTCTATTTAACGTTGTGTTACGTTATGTTGAACGAGTCCGAAAGTAAGCAGTAATCAGCCCTTTTACTACAACTATGTGAAATGTGGGGGCAATCCGAACATTTCCTGATTAATAGCTGGCTTCGTGACTTCTATACAAAGCTTCAAACAAAACAGTTTTTTGTTCTGTCCTTTCGTTCTGCGACTGCAATGGTTAATTAACTTAGTGACAAATATTATATATAACTTCAAAAACTTGATATTTTCTCATGAACACCATATGAAAGCGAAAGAGACAGCCTGAAGAATAACTACTCTATCGGAAAGCTTCGGGGTTTCAGTATTTCAGTGAGGCGTTCGCGCGCTGTCTGAACGCACGTGCGGTTGAAAGCCTTCGAAACACGTCGAAAGATCGCGACAACCGTGTTTGTGAGTGAACGTGTTTTGTGTTGAAACGTGACGTGTTATGTTTACTTTAGTTTCGATACTAAGTATTAGGTACATTTAGTAAATTTAAGGGTTCGGAATTAATTATAAAAATTCAGTGTCAGTGTAAAACTCAGTGATTTACTAATCAAATCACATACTATCTTTTACTGTTAACAATTATGTGATAAGAATAAGTGTGACTGTGTTTAGTGAAATAACGTATATTCGTACCGTTTCTACTTACTCTGCGTCGTAACACGTAAGTATTCTCAACCTTTTGAGGGTGTTTTGAAACGTGTTATGCTTTCTAATGTTACAGCTTAAGACAACTGAAATGTAAACACATGTAAGATTCTCAATAGGGTATTTTGATAAAGTTGCATACTTCTTAGATTGTGCGGTTTAACTTTAAAGTATTTCGGATAACAAAATAGCTTATAATTCTTATGCATTCATAAGAATTATAAGCTATTTTGTTTTATTACCAAAAATCATTATGTACATATTTTTGGTACCCTCGAAAATCTCGAAATAATCAATTGAATATAGTTAAGAAGTTATAATTTCCACTGGGGTGATGTTTGAATGCTTTCAATTTTTCATTCGTGGAATAAGGCTACGCAATGGTTTTGCAATAAAAATGACCTTAAATGTTTAAGGTCATTTTTATTGCAATAATGAAATCATGTGATTTCATTATAGGAATCAATCATAGTATTAATACATTGTAAAGAAAACAAAATTAACCAATATTTCTGCGGTACTTATTAATTCGGCTGAGTATCATACTGTTATGTAAACAGTATTGAATTATGACCTAGGAATTGTTTTTAGGTATCAATCATAATGTTCATTTATAAAAATATTGTCAATATTTGTCAATGGTAAGGAAGATTGGGAAATATTCTCAGGAAATAGTCCATAAAAGCAACTTGCAAATATAGTGACTAACCCCCTTATTGATTAGATAAGTCTTTAACCATTGAAGGCTAAGGAATTGATTATAAGTACAGAAATCTGCTCGTACACAACAGAAAGGCGATGAATGCTTGAAATATTATTTTATAGGACGAAATAAAACTATCCCGGTCGGGTCGAATCGATTGCGTGATGTTATTGCTTCCGAAACATAACTTGTGCGCCACGATATGCGAACCGCGAGTGAAACAGCAATAAAGCGCCGGGTTTAGCCCGACATAACTATATTTGGTCTATATTCACTGACAGCTACAAAAAAAAATTAATACCAATTTTCCTACCTTTTTTTATGGATACAAGATAGCAAACGAGCTTTCAGCACCACCCATCCGCTGCCGCCCATGACAATTGTGACTGACCTATAACAAGACTCAATTAGGGACTGGGATGGTTAGTCCAATTAGTTGAGAGAGTTAATTAGAACATTAGTTGGTCAGTTCGTTAGTAGGTATGACGACTGGGGACTGTTAGTGAAAGTTAGTCCTGTTAGTTGGTGTTAGTAATAGTCCAGTTAGCTTAGCTTGTTGCTTATATATATTCAAAGGAAAGTTCTGAAGACTAAGAATGCATAGCTTTAACCATGGCATGGACGTCTCACAGTTCGGCACGGGGCTCTCCCACAGGCGCTGCGGGAGGTCTAGAGCATACTCACCCGCTGCTCCAATGTCGAACTCAGTGTTAAGCCACCCGACATCGACAAGGCTTAACGGTTGGTTGTACCATAGACAACAAACGGGACCTTGGTTTTACGTGTCCCGGAAGCACGGTAGCGCCCCATGAAAGCTTGCCACTAGCGGTCACCCATAAAATGTATGGGTTAAATGTAATTCAAGCCGAAGGTTTATTCATGACATTGATGATGTTGAAGTTATAAAAGTTAAATTAATATCAACTCATATAACCCTGGGTACTAAGTATATAAGCTACCTTCTTTTGCTGCATGACATAATTTTAATTGAAAATGCGTTCTTTGAAGAATAATTTAATTTCCGTCTACAAATGAGGTCATGTCAAAAAAGCGAATCAAAAGGCACATAATTAAAATGGCCGCTGTATCTCTGCAAAACGACTATTATTATCTAGAAATTAGTTTTGGCTGCGTCTGTTCTTGATTCCATTCGTACGAATATAATTTTTTAGTTTTTTCACACACTTATACATTTAAGGGGCGGACCTTTGCCTTCAAGAGAAAAAGGCATCTATTACTATTAAACCTAATTAATGGGATAGGATAATTCAAGTGAACATAAGGACATTTAGTTTGTTATGTAGTTGTTATTTGACCTGTTGTGTTAGATCGCCATTTGAATAAGTGCTACGGGAAACCACATCTTAGTAAATATAAGTTAAAACAAGAAATCTATCAGTGTGGTTTTTGTTGTTTAAATATTAGCCCATCTACATAGATATGTAGATTTGATTCCGGGTTTTGAGTGAGATTTGTCAGTGGTACAGACTAAAATAAAGGGCCTTGCTCTGGATTGCGCGTTTTTGTGATATATGGGTTGTTTTTTATGTTTTCCTAAACTTCGTTTAACTTTATAGAACATTCAGTCACTGCCATGTCTGACTGAACATCTGAAATATAGTCATTCTAGAATTAATGTTCCATATTAGGCCCTGTCAAAAACATTCCTACTTGACGAAAACATATCGTGTCTTTGATAAAAGTTTCATTTTAGTAGACGAAGCTTAGCTGTAGATTCTCTTATACCTTTTTTCAATGGATTAATTTATCTGTTATATCAACGAAGGCTCTTTCATAACAACACTTTATTCTTTGAAAGCTATATTTTGGAATTTAACCGATGGTTAAAAATAAAAAAAAATAAAGACTGAAGTCGTCTAGGTTTAGTCAAATACAGTAACATCATGAAGTCTGCGTAAGTGCCCGCCAACATAATTCGAAAACATACAATTATCTAGTTTTGATTTCTATGTTCCTACCTATAACTAAAGTATTATTTTCCGTTTTTATATGACCATCCGCAACACCTGCCTGCCACGAGTGTAGTGCGCCTGTGGACACGGCGCAACATACTCTCGCCGAGTGTGGAGCCTGGGGACCCCAACGACACGCCCTTGCCGCCATTGTGGGAGCGGATCTCACGTTGCAGAGCGTGATAAATACTATGCTCAGTAGTGAGACAGGCTGGACAGAAATGAGCACCTTTTGCGAGTCAGTGATTGCGCACAAGGAGGCTGCGGAGCGGGCAAGAGAGACAAATGCCCACGCAGACCCGCTTCGCAGAAGGAGACCCGGGATAAGAAGGCGGCGCTATGAGCGCCTCCTCCTTCCCCCATAATAATTAGCAGGAGCTAATGTGCGCGTTGAGGCGCCACGGTAGTAATGCGCTAGCGATCCCGTGGCGTCTCTTATCAACGCTGAGGGTGCCGCTGGGTTTTAGTGGGTATTCTGATATCAGCGAGTCCCACATACCCACCTGTCCGAAAGGTTGGGTGGGATGCGTAATTGCATTTCCCAGCGAAAAAAAAAAAAAAAAAAAAAGGGTTATGTTGCAGAGGCAAAATTACGTTTATCTTGTGTCAAGCAAAATATAAAAACAAATGTCATGTAGCATAACTAAATAAATAATTACCTACATTGTAATTTAACAGGTGAAAAGTGTATACACACATCTGCCTACCCCTTTGAGGAATACAGGCGTGGTGTTTTCTTTGATATAATTTTCACTCACGTGTCTACATTTTCCTCTCTACTGCAGATAAAGAGGGTCTACTTTAAGAATACTTGAACATCTTTGATGTGCATTTCAAATGAAATAAAAATGTTGAAGCTGTCTGTGAAATAGTGGCCTACAACATCTTCACGTAGATAATAGTTCTGGCTTGGTGGTAGAGTGCGTACGTACCACCTATGGTACCACTAAACCATTCTCAACGTCTTGTAGTCTTGTACGTATACCTAGTCCTCCTCCTTTTCCTGCAAAAGTATATGAGAGATTATTGCCTTGAGATTTTTATGTTGTCCTGTAAAAATTACAAGATAGAAACTTGTTTAATGGGATTTGTGCATAAAGTCCTAATACCATAATTTTTAATAGGCAGCAAACCAATAGGCTCATTTCCGTCTCAGGTGACCTCCGGCAGCTTTTTCGCCCAAAAAATTAGCCTCGCTATACTCGTACAGCGTTCTGGGTACAATGCCACAAGCTCTGTTTCTGAATGACGTATTTATTTTTTGATTACTTCTTTTTAAATATTAATTCTTTGTTTAGTTTTAGTTTTATAAGATTGTTTATTAACGTGTAGATATTTAAATTATACATAATGAATAGAAAGGAAGTTAATATTAGAGTGTCCATAGTGCTGAAAATAACATAGAGATCTATCTACCAGCTGAAATGTAATATGGACCGTATAATATAATCATCAATGTAATTTCGTCGAAATCCCATCTTCATTAAACAGTAAACGTATCAAGTTAAATTGAGTCTCATTCTCATCCTGATTGCGATTCCCTGTTAATTTTGTTAAATTAGTTGCTAGGTAAATATTTGTAGGTGGTTAGTAACGGGGGTAAGGTTCTCAGAAGTACCGAAGAAATATAGTCGCTGACATAGATTCTACGTAAGGTCCTATCAAATCGTGTTTCTTCTTCATTAATTCAGACTTCAAACATTCTTTTATGAAGGCGTCCTTTATCTTAGTCCTCAAGGGTAGTAACGCATCTGTGACTGACTCAAACATCTTACAAACAATTAATAACTGGACTATAACTAACACCAACTAAAAGGAATAAGTGTCACTACCCCTGCCCCGGTCCTCATCATACTAACGAACTGACAACTGGTCTTAATAACACTTTGCTAACTGGACTAACCATCCCAGTCCCTTTTTGAGTACTATTCAAGGTTTGTCACAGTTGTCATGGGCGGCAGCGGATGTGTAGTTCTGCAAGCTCATTTGCTATGTATTATTTATACCCATAAAAAAGATAATTGGACTCGTATTATTCATTGTATTTCTTGCCTATGCGGTTTTGCCTTTAAACTGTATTGATTTTATGCTTCATGTCTTATATCCACCACATTCTCAACCCATTTAATGTCCCACCATTGGGTCCGGGTGGTCCCCTTGGTATGAGAGAGCTAAGGCCATAGTCCACCATGTTGGCCGAATGTGGCTTCACATTTCTTCGAGGACATGAACAATTGAACAACTCTTAGTTTGGTAGGTCTTTACCCATCATGTAACTCTTAAATTCAATTCTATAAACATACATAACATATAAAAGTCATTGGTGAGACCCGCTGGGATTTGAACCTGGACCGGATTATGTCGAGTGATATGCCGAATTTCAGCTACCTTAATACCCTACAATTACCGGTAACTACCCGCAAATATAAAGCACGAGAACCATGATTGCTTCATACTTCTATTACTATGGAAACGAGGGAGAGGAGGAAAGTTTTGATCATTGGCGATACCATCCGGCGGCAAGTAGGTAACTTAATTCAATCACGCCCACCATTATAAGCCTACTTCAGGACATTCTGCTAAAACTTTCTAAATTCAAAAAGAATTTCCAATTATCTTCCCTACTTGATGGCTAATTTCTTTAATGTTTTTCGGATCACGACGACTGATTCGTTAGTTCGTATCCGAGTTAGAATGAAAAAAAGAATGCTGTTGACTAACAGATTGATGATACGTGATCTAAGTTTTAATAAGAAAAAAAAAAATTTATCTGAGTATCTTAAAAAAAAAGAATAGGTATATATAATGCTGATCTGCTGAAAAAAACAAACCGGCATTACCGAAATCGCACGAAGCTTTTGGTACTAAATATACAGCCTTGAGATTTGTCAGGTATGATGTTTTTACGACGCGGGAATCCAATAAGAAAGGATTTTACAGAATCAAGGTGTAAAACTTGGTTACCGAATTTAGTAATCCTTATGAAAACTCAGATTTTATTAGGGCAGTCTGTTTCTGTTGTCCATTTCTGTTCTGTTACATGAATGAGCTAGGCTAGCTCAGCTGCAGCACAGAAATCCCACTGCTGGGCATGGATATCCCCCTACAGACAAAACTGCGGGAGGTATAGAGCATACTCCACCACGCTGCTCTAGTGCGGATTGGTATCGTATTTGGTATTGGTATTTATATATATTGGTAGTTGGTAGACGGAGGGGTTAGTGGCCAACCTAGTGACGAATTTTCGAAGCCACCCGAAGCTTAGTCTTAACAAAGCTTAGTGATTGTTTTCACCTTTGAAAACAACCGGGACTGACGGCTTAAGGTGCCCTCCGAAACACCGTAGCGCTCATTAAATTTTGCTACTAGCGGTCATCCATCCACAAACCGACCGCGCCCGTCGTTGCTTAACTTACGATCTCATTGAATCGATGCGAGCCATTGGGCTATGGACGCTACATGAATGAGCTAACAATGAATTAGTAATAATAGTGATAATCCATTGCTAGAACTAGTTATGTTTAGAAATAAAAATGTTAACCTTTCAATCTTACCCACAGAAATTTGGAAATGACATAAACAGGTGTATGATACAACGTTTACCGTAAACTCGATCCAACCTGCTATGTATTATCAAACATTCTTCATTGTAATTTATACGATCGATTACCTAGCTACCGACGAACAATTTTACTGTCACCGCAGTTTTATGACAATACATCAATATTATTCTTAACCACAGAACAGATGTATTATCTGTTCTGTGTTCTCATTATGCTTCGATCGTAAAGGATGTTATTGCAATATTCGCAAAATAAACGTGGCATGTAAATGGGAAAAAGTACAAACAATGTCAGCGTCTCCACTTGTTTTCCTTTCATAGGTAAAATAAATAGCCTATAGATACATTTCAACTACGCAACTGATAGCCATCCTATGCCCAATCTATGAAAGGGTTGCGTTGTTAGATTATAATCCAACAAAACAAAATTAGCAATACAATGATAAATTGTAGGGATATTTACTCTTTAAGGCAAGAACAGACGAAAGTTTGTACCCTGATTAAACAAAATAATCTATCTACAGCGATCGCTTATGAACCCAACTGGAAGTCTTTTCGACGGTTATGAGAATAGTGCTACCATAAAGGCCCAGTTGTATTGTGATAAAGGTGAACCAGAGATTAAACCGCTCAGTGGGTTTAAACCCTTAGAAACTTCAAACCGCGCATACATCACAGGGACAACTTGATTGTGGCTCCCCGCAAGAGAAGCAGATTGTAGATCGCGCGAACATATTTCACTAGTTGTCATGTACTTAACTCGGTTAGCAATTAGATATGTGGCCTCTACACACGCCAACTAATTCCTAAGCACTTAGGTATATCAGCAGGTTCGTAATAAATAATACCTAACTACCTGTTATACTGTACCTGTATAGCTATCACATCCTTTAGCGGGTGAGTGGTAGAACTTCGTTGAGAATAACGTTGGAGATTAGCACTTTTTTTTTGGAAAACTTTTATTGTTTTTCGACGGTAATGTCTGATTAATTAACTAGTTAGTCGTAAATTTTTGAAAAAGAAATTAATATGAGACCCACACCACACCTACCTGCTTCATTTTATAAGTAGCAATCGTAATCTACGTCACAGAAAGAGAATGTAATCACTGGAGTGAAATTTCACTTTGTATCTCACACCTCACGAATACATCATGACCGGTATTCCTTTGAAACATAGTGAGAGTATTGTGCTTTGAAACCTTCATAACATTGATAGGTAAAATTGACATTTTATGTAGAAAAGGGTTTCTTCATCTAAAGGTATTTAATTTCACTCAGCTAAAGCATTACAACAAATCATTTTTGTCTTTGAAGAGGCCGTTGCAAACTTTATTATCTGGAGAGTTCCAACTGGGGTTTTGGGGATGGAGAAATATATTTTTTTAATGAGCGCGCTCCCATTGTCACGTGACACCGGAACACAAAGGCATTATTGCGCGCCCGAAAAGGATACAGAATATACTGTGGATTGGAGTGTAGTACGCATTGCGCGTTACGGATTCACAAACGACTAAATGCGAGTTTTGAAACTGTTGTAGATGTTACGAATTGTGCATTGTTATATAAATTCTAGTTCAAATACCGTTCTTTTTAAATGTGTTTAAAGTTTAAAGAACAGTTTCTAAAATAAAATACTGAAGAATGTTAAACGTGTAACATTTTTACACGTTTAACGTTATGTTATAGTACACCTAGTTTTCATCAGTTATGTTTAGTTAATGGTGAGCCTGAGATGTCATACACTAGACTCCTACCTGCTATCGGGCATTTTAAGTTAGAAAAACCCAATACTTGTAGCCCGAGCTTTGGATCGAACCCGGGACCTACTTTAGCAGTCACTTTTGCATTGATGGAACATCTCGCTTGCTGAACCAGGAAATTCATAATAATATCTTTGACAAAATCTCATCCGTTCTTCAACAGTAACTCACCAAATTTAAATAGATTGAAACAATAATGGACCGTGTTTATGCAAGCAGTTAGTGAAATTAATAAATAAATTATAATAACATTTTGTTAGTATTATTAACACTAGTAATAAATCAATTTGGATATATTATTTATTTTATTAAATAAAAAAACTTATTTGCAATAGCCTGTTGCCTAAGCTCTCGCTTGTCTCTCGTCCTAAACCTAGTCCTATGTCCAAGCTACTATCAAGCAGATGTCTTATTATAAACTTCAATACAAAATAGATATTTCTAAATACCACCGCCTCGTACAAGCTGAAAGACATTTTACGAGGAGCACTTTTCGGGTCCATTTCGATATAAATCTTTGATGTCAGCCTCGGAACCGAGATATCGCATGTCTGGAGTACCAAGTTTGTAGTGTACAGTGGACGACAGTAAATAATGTCGGGTGACAAATGCTATTAAATAAACTAGCAGCGACTCAAAGATAAAAGACAAAGTTATAGTATGGTGGGGTAAGACAAACATACTTTTCTGTCAAACAGCAAAAATCGGTAGTACAGTAGCCGAGATTAAATAATGTTGGGTAGCAAATCATCATCCAACCCTTTCATTGTCCCACTATTGGGTACGGGTCTCCTCTCAGAATAGAAGGGATTAGGCCTAAGTCCACCAAGCTGGCCAAGTGTGGATTGACAGACTTCACATGCCTTCGAGAACATTATGATGAACTGTCAGGCATGCAGGTTTCCTCACGATGTGTCCTTCACCGTTATAGCAAGTGACATTTAATTTCTTAAAACGCACAAAACTTAGAAAAGTCATTGGTGCGTGCCACTGGGGTTTGAACCCGGACCGCTCGAGTGAGAGGCGAGTTCGATAGCCGCTGGGCTGTCACCGCTTTTTAATTTGCTTTTGAGTAAATTAATAATTTACTCAACACATTACATAGATATTACATTGACATTTAATTTTTTGTATATACTCATACACAAAAAATTTAGTACAAAATACAAGACAGTAAGAAAACTATATATAACGTCCACGTGAGTATTAAAATCCGCGCACAAACAAAGTCACTAACATCGCGTCGCCCGGACATGTCCCCGAAGGCAGATCACCGAGACGGGACTTTAAATGTAAATGTGATTGGAATACCAGTCTGTCGTTCAGTCTGGATTTATTTCTTTATGCACACAAACAAAAACCTTACACCCAAGTTTCTATACCCTCAGTTATTATAAAGCTTGTAGTATGTATCCATTCTTGGTACTAACAATCCATTCAACAATCATATAATGCTGTACATACTCGTAGCTCTAAGGCGGTATGATTTTTTCAACATTTTCAACAATTATCAAATGGCACACCTATTTCTAAACTGAGACAACAAAAAAAATTTGAGTGTTTTAGGTCATATACAGGTTATATAATGTAAATGTTTATGAACTGAGGATAGCAATAAATAATTTTCACAGATAATACCTGGTATATTGAAGTAAAACTTGTGCGGTACAAAGTGTTCCGTTATATGGCGTTGGCGTGAATGAATATAAAGTTCCAAGTAATTAACGTGTTACGTCAATGATATGCGGTTGTAAATATTGTGGGGCAATGCGCTCAAGTGCGCTCAGGCACAGCCATTGTTATGTTTACGAAGACCTTCTACAAACACTCAAAAAGAATACCCGTATACAAAAATGGGGAATCACTGGGATACCAAACAAAATCTGTACTCCTTTTTAATACAACCTATTCAATGTATTTCCCGAGGTGTCGCAAAGGGTTATGTATGTATAGTACACCAACCATTCAGTAATTATGTTTAGGTGCAATGTTATAGGTGGTGCGCCTGTTGTGTCATTCGCTGCGACCCATAGACGTCCCACTGCTGGGCACGGGTCTCTCCCACAGACACTTCTGCGGGAGGTCTAGAGCATACTCCACCACGCTGCTCCAATGCGGATTGGTGGAGGGGTTAGTGGCCAACCCAGTGTCGAATGTTCTCAAGCCACCCGAAGGTCTTCGACAAGGCTTAACGACTGTTTCCAGTATTGAAAACAACCGGGACCGACGGCTTTACGTGCCCTCCGAAGCACGGTAGCGCCCATGAAATTTTTGCCACTAGCGGTCACCCATCCACTAACCGACCGCGCCCGTCGTTGCTTTACACTTTCGATCACATTGAATCGAAGCGAGCCACTGGGCTATGGACGCTACAATCGAAGCGAGCCACTGGGCTATGGACGCTACAACGCTGTTGTGTCATACTACCAGGAAAATCCAGATAGAAAACCCCAATTACTTTGCTCGACGATGGAACCCAAGCTCTAGCTTAGATCATCGAGGCAGAATATAAATACAACTATAGATAAGTTGAGACATTCGCCCTCTTGTTTTTCGTATCCATTCTCGCTAAGACACTTTTCGGCTCCAAAATGGAAAGAGGGCTTATTCGGAATGGGATGGCGATGGATTAGAAGCGTGGATTCCTCGTGGACAGCTCGGAAAGTAACAGTGGAATAAGCCTTGTTCGTCTTAAAGTATTTCTGTATAGAGAACCATTTTACGTGTGTGTGTGTTGAAAGAAATTTAATGTATGTTCCGGTTTAGTATTCTGAAAAGTGTCATTGCGTGTTAAACCAAATCATAGTAAATAATATTACAGATTAATGTTTTTTTCGCTATAACTGCATTCACTTCTAACATATTATGGCAACACATAATATATAGGTAAACATATCTTTATAGTTAGCTAAAAAACAAAACCACAGCGGCAGAACAAACCAAAGTGTTATGGAGTTGCCAGCGGAAAACGAAACATACTGAACATGAGCCGCAGCGGTTAAAAAATCAAACGCACAAATCAAAATGTCATAAAATTTGGTGTTGCAGTGTTACAGAACCTACCAGAGAAAAAAGTTATGCTACATTGTCACAGTATTGTTTAGTTAATACAATTACTACCACTACTAGTTAATTACTACTACTACCGATACTACTACAATTTGTGCCTATATTTTATTTATTTATTTTATATTGTGGTTCAATCAAGTTATATAAATAAATAGGCATTAAGACAGATTTATCACATCTTTTTTATCCATCTTTATTTATCTCGTACCTATAGGTTACAGTCATCGAATGAACCGCCATACCGAAAATATAGTACTCCATTTCTTATCTAGTGAGTCTGCAATCCCAAAACACGAATATACGAGTATAAATAAATGTACGTACCGGAATGTTAACGCGCGAAAGACGTGACCGGACAAGGGTATATTTGCGAAAAAATTCCTCTTTTTGACGAATGAGTTATGTGAGATAAACGTGTAATGCTTTGACAACATTATTCAAAAAATGTTATCCAACCTGCATTACTACATACGTTATTAAAGGTTGAACAAAGCTTTAAAAGAAGAGTGACATTTGTAGTCGTATATTAAGCATAATATTATCATAATATTTTAGGTCTTCGGGCCTGTATAGCTAGGTTCGTATATTATAACCTTACCATATTTATTTTATTTTATTCAACTTTATTAACACCTCTAAAGAGATATACAATGGGCGGACTTAATGCCTTATGGCTTATCGTATATGGAACTTATATAAATTTAAGTCAGTGGTCGCTTGTGGCAGTGCCACCGGCAACAAGGTTCTAAAACATAAGTACTAAAATATGTATAAACTGACCACATATACTTATCTGTGTAATAAACATCTGCCGCTGCCAGGATTTGAATCCGGGACCCGCGGCAATCCTGGAATTCAATCCACGGTCTTTCTTTCTTTACTCTGTACTTTTGAATCAACATATAAAACACAGGCTTATTAAACAAATAGACAAATAGACTATCTATCTTTTTGTGTAACATCTAACGTCAAACATGAATGAAACATAAATAAAATATGCAAAACATAAGTAAGTCATAGAGACTAACATTTAATGTTTAAAATGTCTCGTATATCTGTATCAGAAGCATTCTGAATCGGGTCAAGAGCAATTTCCTGGTCCCGAACGAGTGACGTGTTGCGGGCGCTGGGAAAAAATGTTGAAATCGCTCTGAACCGCTGCTGACTGATTGGCAATGCTCACACAATGCCAGCTTGCACTGTGAAAATTAGACCAAATTTTTTGTGAATTTCGGTCAATGTTTAACTCTTTCTTTCTCACCAATCTGTTTTATGTATAGAACTATTCCATCCAAACCTCTCCTTACGGACCGGCGGTCTTTGAATCCAGCTGTTGCCCGTTGACATTTGCAGACCATCAGTACAATTGGTCGGGGGGTGACCTTTTGTCCGTTTTCCAAGCCTTGGACGTTCACTCGAGGACTTTTCATACAAAAGATATGTTATAAAATTATTTATTTATTTATTTATTTAATGCTTTATTGTTACACCAAAAAAAGATGTTACAATGGGCGGACTTAATGCCTATTGGCATTTTCTGCCAGTCAACCCAGGGTGATGGTGAGATAGTGATTGGTAGGCAGCAATAAAATTATCAGGTACAAGAAAATATAAAAACAGTGCAGCAGTCGCAGTAAAAAAACAATCTCGGTAACACTGCTGATTGGCTATTGGTAAGGCTCACAATGCAGTTTCTGAGTCGAAGTTATTCTATTGGCCCTTAATCAGCTTAATCCTAGATCTGCAAATTGAGTAGAATAATTAGATAGCGAAAATATTACGTTAATTGTTATCTTGATCAATTCGTAGAGGCTATACGAGCGTAGCGAGCTACGGAAACGCGTAGCAGCGTACTACTGGACGTCGTTCGTAAATTGGCGTTGTACCACAGAATACTTAATATTATTATATATATATACTATATAATATTAATACTTTACTACTACTACTGTACTAACAAGTAGTTGTTTTTTTTTTTCTAACTTTAAAATCCCAGTAGTAACTCCGTATTGTGCCCTGCGTATGGCAATAGGCACACCACCTATTTATTACATGGGACCTAAACATACACTTTTCACCAATTATGAATTGGTGAAAAGTGTACGACACACCAATGACTACCACTTCGGGGAAACACAGGCGTACTGTTATATTTATGAACCTGGACCTCTCGAAACAGAAGTATCCATATACCACTTGAAGCCGTAGAAGAAAACTAAAATATTGTTCTTAATATAAAAAGATGAGTGAGGACAAATTTCCGACTGCAGTAGACAAAACCTAATAGCATGCAAATTACCTAGAAGCTCTACGTCGAAATAATTCTTCGCTAATTTTTTCATGAAAGAGCTGCATTCGTCTTCTTGTGCATGTTTTGTTTGTCGCGGATTACAATTGTTCATCACTTTGAGGTTAAAAATATGGTCGCCGCGGAATTAAACCGGACCGTTCCTTAATTAAGCACTAGTTACATACTACATTTAGATTTATTTGTACATTCATTAACTCTATGTTTATACGGCAATACCGGTAACACTGTTATTTACTTAATACGAAAAATGTCTGCGAACCCACTACGGTAAGGCAAGGCGATCACAACCACATAATATTAATCATGCAACATGAAAATAAAACAGAAATATTTTGAATACGATACATTGAAACGTGCACTTAAAACGTGACAAGAAAAATAAATACAGCATGATTTTGATTCGAATAAGAATTAAAATATAATTACATAATTATCGTCTTGGGAACAGCATTTGTGAGGCTCATTTTTGTATCTGTGGCCGGGACGTGGATGGGTTTGGTCGACGCGGCTTATCCTGTACCAGAAGTGCTGGTCGTATTTATCGTCACGGCGCTATAAATGATTTGATTCGGAGAGCTCTTGCCACCGTCTCTATCCCATCTACATTGGAGCCACATGGTATGTGTAGGGACGATGGAAAGAGACCTGACGGAGCGTCTCTGGTGCCGTGGCGTTTGGGTCGTGCTCTGGTGTGGGATGTTACATGTGTAGATAGTTTGGCCCCATCCTACATACATGAAACATCTAAAAAGGGTGGGGCTGCAGCCGACCAAGCTCAGTTCCTCAAGCGTCGCAAATATAGTAATCTTTTAGATAACTATGAATTTGCGGCGCTTGCAGTAGAAACATTAGGTCCTTGGTCGGCTGATATGAAGACTTTCATGGAGGTCTTGTCCACCAGACTCATTTCCGTCTCAGGTGACCGGAGGGCTGGCAGCTTTTTCGCCCAAAAAATTAGCCTCGCTATACAGCGGGGCAACGCTGCCAGCGTTCTAGGTACAATGCCACAAGGCCTGTTTCCGGATGACATATTTATTTTGTAAATATTTCTTTTTAAATAATTCTTTGTTTTAGTTTAAGGTTTTATTGTCTTGTAAAAAAATTCGTAATTAATAATTACATAATAAGTCCCATTTTTAACCACATTTTTCATCTATGCTCCGCTCCTATTGGTCGTACCGTAATGTTATATGTATAATGTTAGCCTAGAACTTTCCATGATGAATGGATTATCCAACACAAAAAGATTTTTTTAATTCGAACCAGTAGGACCTGAGATTAGCGCGTTCAACCAAACAAACAAACTCTTCAGCTTTATAACATTAATGTACCTAGATATAACGACGGTTTAAATGGTGAAATATTATCTTATTTTTTTTAATTTATAGCTTTATATCATTGTAAGGTATTGTTAACAGCGAACATTTCATAGTATTTTGTTATGTATCTTTTTTTTCTTTCCAGCCAGAATAATTTATTTCAATGGCGACTCCTGCTTTCACAATCATTTTGAACGACGTCTGGGGACCTTTTATTCTTAGGCCACGAATGCACTGGTCGCGCAAAATAGAAATTATTTAACAATACATTCACTACTATATTCCGAAAGATATTCACTTCCATCGCTTTACCTCCCAGTCTAGCCACAACCTTATTCCGAGTTTTAATTTGCATCCGTGCTGAATTAATACTAACTCGATTCTAGGTTAAGGTTACACGGCTTACTTTTCAAGTACAGCATTGTTTTCCTCAGCCTAAAATATATTAAATATTGCACTTGCATTGTACTGGCAACCTTCGTAGTGCAATGCTGCTGAGTGTAAATGACATTTCATTAACCCGTTGGAAATGGCGCCTGAAAAAACTACTATCAAATGCAGTAGCAAAATAGTTTTAAAATTAGAACAGTCAGTTTGACAAAAAACTTCTTTTATCAATCTAGCTTGACTTTACTTGACGATACGGGCTGTACTATTATTACTAGAAGCATTGCAACTAGTCGGCGACTTCTCTGGTGTTGTTTGTGAGTAAGGTGATTGTGACATTTTTTTATGTATGTAAAATGATAACAAACGAGAGTGCATCACCCATCCGCTGCCGCCCATGACAACTATGATTGTCTTTGAACAAGACTCCAATGGATGACTAGGATGGTTAGTCCAGTTAGCCGAGACCATCAGTGATCCGTCAGCTTGTTTGTTGTCTGTATTCAAAACATAGGTAGATATTGTATTGCAGTATGTCGCAGAAATGTCGGAGGGCAGGCTGAGGTGAAAGCAAGGTGAGCAAAGCGTCTGCGTTCATTGAAGATTAGGATTAAGTCGTCTGCCTACCTGTGAAAAGTTTACTACTAACTACTAAATTTTTATTTAAATTATTGTAATATTTTAAACCTTCTAAAACTATTTTACCTCCAGAAATACCTTCTAAATAAGAGATAATTGTGTTGTAAAAGTATAAGTACGTTTGAAGTGCAAATAAATCTTTAGAAAATTTGTTTGTGAACTGAAATGTGTACCTAAAACCGATTTTGATTTAGTTTTTTTTTTAAATTTTAAATTGTGTCTTCTTCGAGAGTATTCTAAGCTGTGATTTGAAAAATTGCTAACGCATTAAGATATCATTCAATGCAGCAAGCAAATATCATTCATTCAGCAAAGAAAATGCCATTCTACGGGTTAGACTAACCTTGCGCTCGCAAGGTAGCATTTATTATTATAATGATTTGATTCAACTTGACTTTGGGTGGGCGGTTGGGGATTGTTATGACGGCAATATGTTATGCTTTAGCTTGCTTTTGACATATCTAAAGCAAGCTAAAGCATAAAGTAAAGTTTCATTAAAATCCATTCAGTACTTTTTACGTGAAAGAGTAACACACATCCATCCATCCATCCATCCATACTTACAAACTTTCCCCTTTATAATATTAGTAGGATTTACAATTTAATAGTATATCTATATATATAAAAGGAGAAGCTGACTGACTGACTGACTGACTGACTGACTGACTGACATATCAACGCAGGGCCTAAACTATAAGGGTTAGAAATTTGAAATTTTGCACAGGGGTTTCTTTTATAACGTAGGGGAGCACTAAGAAAGGATTTTTGAAAATTCATCCCCTAAAGGGGTAAAACGGGGGTGCAAAGTTAGTATGAAACTTTGCTGTTTTTGAAGACAAGTGGGCAACCCGAACGCGGGCAGACGTCGTTAATGGGTCTAATTCTTCGCGAGCGAAGCTGCGGGCGTCCACTAGTAAAAAATAAAACCGTTTAATCAGCCTAAACCAGTTGAACTACTGAAATATATCTAAGTAGCAATAAAATAGAAGAGTAAAGCATACATGCAATACTTCGGACAAAAATTGCGTATTTTCAGCACCAATTTGGCGTGCTAATAAATAATTTTATTGTCTTCAACGTAGATAATTTTACTGGTTATAAAATAAAACGATAGTATAACTTGGCAATTTACTGACGCAGCCGAGATACTCACAAGTATCGTAAAAGCTGAAGGATTGCGTTCGATGGATTTCATATAAGAAATTACTCATCGGGCAGACGTTTTGTCTGCAATAACAATAGGATACTTTATCAATAGAATTTCATTGATACTTATTGCATTTAATGGTGTTTTGCATTTGGAAACCAGTATCAAGTTTTTTTCAAATTCTACCTTTGTTTGACTTGACTCAAGGGGTTAGAGAGAAAACTTATAACTTGGTTCTGTACCTGTCCTGTACCTGTGTACATACTTTTCTAACTGAATTAATAACTATATATATCATTATTTTATAAACTTACATAGTGCGAAAAACATTTTTCAACATGGATGTAGTGTGGGCACTACTAACTAATATTATCTATTGTTTTCATTTTGTGTTTACTGTAGGTATTACAAAAGGTACTTATTATTTTAAGTACGAGTATGTTTGTGGTGTACAATCAAGTGACTTTCTGTTTTGTGACATTTCATCCTAACATTAAAAAGGGTGACCTATCCTACTAATAGTTCTCGCAAAATTTATCTGATTTGTTATCAATTTTAGATCGCTGATAAATTATTTTATTTTCCTCAACGTAGATTATTTGTCTGGTTATAAAATTAAACGAGTAGGTTTACATCCTAGCGGTTTATTGGCGCTGGAATGATCATCGTAAAAGCTGAAAGATTTCCAATGATTGACTTCATATATCAAATTTATCAAGCAGACCGATTTTATTTTAACAAAATTTTTGGAATTATCATAGACCATGGAATTAGTAACACTACTAGGACAGCCTAACATTCCTATAATAGTCTTTACAGTCGTTTATCGGACACGTATAGACAGGTCAATTGAGCAACAGAATAAGCTAAAGTAGTTATTAGCCAACAATAGCTAGATTGTAGTTAAAACAGGAGTGCCAACATTCTTGGTTCACAAAAAAGCAAAAAAGGGTCAATCATGCGGGGTTTGCTAGGAGATTGGGTATATAGACCTACCGAATGTTCGGTTCTAGCAGGTTCAGTGTCACATTTAAGTGACGCATTTTACTAACACTAAGGGAATAAATAAGTAAAAATTAAATTTAAAAATGAAAATTGTGACATTACTTAGGAAATGACGTTTCGTGAGACTTCAAGGCGATGTTTCACTGTAAGTAGCTCAAATTGTCCCACTGCTTATTCAATCATTAGTCACATTCAGTACATACGAGTCTTCAATATCTAATATGCTTTATTTTCATGTCTCGTTCATTTTATTCAACCCTGTATGACGCGGTGGTAAAGTCTTTGACCGCCAACACCCTTGTACTGAATAGCAAAATGTGTGCGACATTTTCCGGTTGTAAGCTTGAGTGCTTTTATTAAAGCATGTTTATAATCTAATGAGGGTATATTCAGGTCGACGGTAATGGTAACACGGTTAGTTCATTTGATAAAAACATTATTATTACTGTGATTTTAGACAGTGGGGTTGGGAAAGCGGGTGCACGTTAAAATGTTTAGTCTCTCTTTTTATGGATGTGTTAGTCTAGTATTAGTCTCTCTAGTGTAGTGTTAGTCTCTCTTTTTATGGTTTTATGGATGGGGGAGTTATGCTCGGTATTTCGCTACGTATGGCGACAACAATGAATGAACATAGCTCACTGACATAGTTCGCAGAGTTAGGCTAAGTGAAGTGATGACGGGCAGGACAGGTCGAGACTACTACTTAGTCTTGGAAGATGAGCACATGCCGCCTATCGACAAGTTGCACGGATGACCTGAAGAAGTCAGCGGGAAACCGCTGCATTCAGAAGGCACAGCAGGATCGATAGGTGTCGTTTAGGAGATGCCTATATCCAGCAGTGCACCTCAAAAGGCTGATGGATGGATGGATGAATTTTGCGAGTATTCGTCCAGCTATCTATTTTCAATTTTATTTATTGTTACCACAAAAGTTGATAAACAGTTGTTCCTGGTTAGTTTTATTTTAGTTACACATAAAATATTTGGAGTCCATAGCTAACCGACGACATCCAGCAAGCATTAGTGGCCAGTATAGATAAAATGTGATACATCGCACTCATTGAGCATTACAACATGAACATGGTAATTATGTTTATCTATGAGAAAATATTTTAAGGAGGTTCTAGAGATTGCATAACCTATACAGATAGACGACATATTTAAGTATTTTAATCACTAAAATCCCCTCGACAGCTTTTCCATGTGTGAAGTGTCTCCGAGATCACCTACGGAACGCATCAGGAAACATTTAACCCTAACCTACAAGCTAATAAGCTTGGTAATCTTTGACCCGCTGCCACACTCTACTGAATAGCACTCACACTCGTAAAATGTCTCCGGCATTTCCCGTTTGTGAGTTTAAGCGCTCCTGTTAAAGCCTATTTTTATATTCTAATGAGGGCGTATTCAGGCCGTGGGTATGGTAATAGGGTTAGCTAATTAAATATAAACATAGCTACGTGATTTTTAACCATTGGGAATAAGAAAGGGATGGTTAAAATATTTATTTATTTATCCTTCTTGAAATAAAAAAACAGACGACAAATGATGAGCTTTAAGTGTAATTAGACATTATACTATTAGCTAGGTTTTACTTAGGCTAGCCCATAGATGTCCTACTGTTCACTCCACAGGTAAATCTGCGGGAGGTTTAGAGCATATTCCACCAACTGCATTGCAGTTTGGTGGAGGGGTTAGTGGCCAACACAGTGTCGAATATTCTCAAGCCACCTGGAGGTCTTCGACAAGGCTTAACGATTGTTTTCACCATTGAAAATAACCGGGGCCGACGGTTTAACGTGCCCTCCGAAGCACGGTAGCGCCCATGAAATTTTGCCACTAGCGTTCACCCATCCTCAAACCGACCGCGCCCGTCAATGTCAAAGTCAAAGTCAAATAATTTATAGGCTAGGCTATTACTAATGCCAACTAATAGGACTTATTATCACTAACATTCCCCAGTCCTCATATCCCACTAACGAACTGAACTAATGTTCATATTTACTCTCTCAGCTAACTAGATTGACCATCCCACTCCCTATTTGAGTCTTGTTCAAAGTCAGTCACAATTATCATGGCGGCGGTGGGTGGGACTGCAAACTCGTTTGCTATCTTATAACCATAAAAAAAGTATCCGCTGCGTCATAACCGAATCGGATTGGTATGAAAGTGCTGATAAAAATTATGATCTTGAACGTCTACAATATTTACGAATCGGATAGAATCAACGGATACACGAAAAAAATCTTGTCAGATTGTAATCGTTGAGGCACAGGGCAGACAGGGGGATCGCGCCCGATAAGGGAACAGCGAGCGCGTGTTTGCAATTACGGGCGGAAACTGTGTTTTATTGGCCGGTGATTTTATATTGGCTTGTGTTTTATCCACCAACACATACCTACTCGTACGTTGGCCCACTGTCGGGTATGGGTTTGTGTGGTATGGGTTAGACTAAAGTCCACCACATTGGCCAAGTGCGGATTGGCAGACTTCACGTACTATCGAGAACATTGTATTGATCTTTTAGAATAGAATAGAATAGAATATAGTTTATTCGTCAGAGTACACAAGTTACAGATTAATAAATACAAGTTTTACAAATAATTAAAACAAATAGGTAACGTAACTTAGTGGTACTGCTAACAAATAGGATCCTGCTCAGCATGTGCTGGAAGTTCGAGAACGACCAGCGCTGATCTTCCGCAGGACCCCAGTTGGAGTGACATCACGGAGGCCACGCTTGTACAACAACTATCTTATTTTTAAACATATTTCATGAGACACTTGAAACCAATAACTATAATATAAAACCCACCCATTTAATAAACATAAAGTGCTAAAATAAAAAACTAAAAGTTAATGTATTCTGACTTAAAAAAATAAAAAAATAAAAAAAAAGTAGATATAAAACAAATTTTAGGCAAATGCCTAAAATAGCCTTTCACATAAAATAGTTAATAGGTGTTTAGGACATTACAGACCTGCAGATTATTATATGATTATATGACATACACTGAGATTTAATTGAACAAGAATTAATTATAAAAAAGAAATGAAATCACAGTGGGCACAAAGATTTATGACAAGTCATCGGTATTCATATAAGATATTTAAGTAATCTTATATATATGTAGGTATAACTTTTAAGACGTCCATGCATATAGGTAGGTAAACAAAATAGGAACACTTTTTATAAAATAATACACTATACATACTACATATTACTTTTACATGCTTATACTGTCTAATGAAACTGGATATAATATTAATAATAGATTACCTATTATCAATTACGATAATTATGTATTACGTACTCTATAATTAGTTTTAACAATACTTTGATGGACTGCTCGTTATATAATTTGATACTAAGTAGGTAGGTACTCGTAGCTCGTAAATAATAACAAAACGTCAGCCAGAACCTTTTACACTTTTTCCTTTAGTGTCATAGCAAATGACAGTTTCTTAAACGTAATTAACCTAGTTATTTGTTGTTTAGTGTACACGAAGTGTTAAATTAATAAATAACTTATAAAAGCGTCGAGGGCGTCTATACCTCATTGTTATGTGTTGTATTTCTTCGGTCTGTCATAAATCATTTTATTCCTAGTTTGCCGAACAGTAGTGAAGTGTTATGGCATCGTCTATTTTTTTTGAGGATAATCGCACTCGACACATACAATAATTATCGAAAATATCACTCAAGTTTAATGTGTAATATTTACACAGCAAAGCTTCCTAGAGTCATAATTTATAAGGCTGCGAAAACTCACCGAAAATATTAATTAAATTCGACTACAGTTAAGCCTTGAACAAAGATAAAACCTTTTCAGCAGATGAGATTCTGTATAAATGAATAATTTAAAGTCGTTTCACACGTTAGCATCGGAAAGCTCTTTCTTTCTAATTGAATCTTAATGCGCTGAGGATAGAATCTTGATTTTCAGCTGAGATTCGGACAGCAGACTCGAATGTTACTTTAATTTGTAATCACAGTTGGAAAATGTAATTAACTTGAATCTGTTAAGAGAATTTAATCTTGCGCTAGCGCTATTTTAACGAGTAGGCACGGTGATAATGGAAAATGATTGTGTAATTTATTAAGTTTTGTTGCCTATCCTTTGAGGAACTTCTAGGATAATGTGTATGAGTCGTTAACGAAAATATTTTGTTATAATTCTCTTCTTTCCTCGTGTCCTTAAAATTCGAAGCTTAAATTCTATATCACAATGATTCTTCGTTCGCACATGCGCTCATTTTTCGCTCAAATCGCTCGACTGCAACTCATTATCGGTACTATTTAGTCTATCGCGCGACCTCCAGTCGATTGTTTAATGCCACTCGTATTCGAGTGACGCAAAAATATAGAATTTCACTGTCTATCGTGCTATGATTGGACAGTTTTAGCCCTATATACGACGAGTGATTTAAGAATAAAGCTCCGGCCTCGAGGCACTTATCTTGGCAAAAAGAATGTGATTATTACATAAGTTTCGTGTCCATTGGTCCTATCTAATGTTCCAATACATCCCGTTATTTATTGTATCAATATATCTGGTTAGAGTAATCGGCTGACCTATCAAGAATTACGAAATTGTGCGGTTGGCAGGGATGTACGTCGGTATGCTTATAAATTGGTGCAAAAAGTTTGTTTTTCTACTTTTTTTTTTTACCCAACTGCGCGACGCAAATAAGGGTATTGTGTTTATGTTTGTTCCTCTATGGAATTCTAGAGATCAAACACGTAAGGCGATTTTGATGATTCTTTCTTACGTCAAACGATTCACCTTATCCTGAGAGTGTTATATAAGAAGTGACCAAGATTCATCACAGCGACCACCTAGTGCCAATAACGCCATATTGTCATGTTTAGTTTAAGTCAACTGACATGTCTCAATGGTCAAAAGCTATAACTAGGAATTGATTTATTCATAGTCATAGTATTTGACGTCAAATAATCTTAAGCGTATGAATAAATATATTCATTTTTACAAAAATGTAGTCATCAATTTATAATAAGCAACGTAGTAGGGAGCTATGTAATTAATACCCACTATTCATGGTAACGTTTAATTAGTAATTACTTAGTTGTATAATAAAATTTTAATCGTTTACTCGGTATTTTCTCTCGGGAATAACATGAATTTCATCAATATTACACCTATCTGACGCTGAAGCTCAAACCCTGAACCAACCTACGAATGAATCACTCCATATATGTACTCGTATTATTAATCGTGGAATTGCATTTGGATGTTAATTTAATCCATGATTTTTAAAGTAACTTAACTTAACAGTCGAAACAATCTGGAATGTACTCGCTGAGATACTTCTGCAGATCAATTTTGACATTGATTGATACTTACATGAGGAATAAATGCTCACGTCATTGCGTTTTGGATTTGCGAGCACTAGGAAAGCTGGGCGTTACCTTCAGTCATGATATTACAATAAATACGGTTAAGCATTCACCCATGAAACTCACACACTGATAGGTACATTTTCCAGCATTATTTACTGTAATATAGGTATATATATTTTTATGGATATAATAAAGCAAACGAGCTTGCAGGACCACCCATCCCCTGCCGCCAATGGCAACTGTGACTGGCTTTGAACTAGACTCAAACAGGGACTGGGAGTGGTTAGTCCAGTTAGCTGAGAGAGTTAATTAGAACATTAGTTGGTCAGTTCGTTAGTGGGAATGAGGGCTAGGGACTGTTAGTGATAGCACAGAATAATAGTACAAGTAGTGATAGTTAATCCTGTTAGTTGGTGTTAGTAATAGTCCAGTTAGTAATTATTAGGAAGACTCTCGTTAGAAGTCAGTCACAGATGTGTTGCTACCCTTGAGGACTAAGATGGTCGCCTCTAGAGAAGTGTAACCGGAAACCACACCGTTCCAACCGGACCACAATTGTTTTAAAAACAATTTACTACACGGTAGAAATTGTACTAGGTACCGTGGCGGGCGGTGGTACTGCCGCGGGAAACTATATTTTTTACTACTATATTTATTTATTTATTAAATAAAAAAATACCATTTTGTTGTAAAAACATCAACACTTCGTTATATCCATTTAATAAACCTAAATTTATAAAGTAAATAAAAATTAATTTTATGTTGGACAAACAAAAAGGTTAGAGAAAACATTTGGTGCTTATCCGATAAAATTCGAACGTTTGTTTTTGAACTCCGTCAAAAAGTGTAATCACCCAGTGATTTTCCATTAGCCTCATTATACAAAGTTCTGGCTGTTCAGTAAAATCGGACGGTAAACAAAGAACAAAGAACAATTAAGATTGGGTCACCATGTCCGTGATATGAAAGCTGGGACACAATAAATCCGATATAAATATTTATTTATTTATTTATTTATTTATTTATGGGAAACTTACAGCTGAATAAAATACGTTTACAAAATACACATAGATACATGAAGGCCAATTAAAAATTTCCACAGATAAGTTTTCGAATGACATAGAAGACAGACATAATTATGCACAGATAGATAACAAATTAAAAGAATGTGACAAAAATAACGCAAATAAAAAAGAATTGTTTATATAAAGTTAGTACTTACTACCTACTTATTATTAATAAAGAACTGTGCGGCCATAAGCCGTTTTAGATGACGACTTGTTGTGTTAAACAGGTCGATATCCAGTTCATTCGATGTCTCATTGAAAAGCCCACTCGCTCGCAACAAATAACGGTTCTGGCTATAGTTGGTTCTAGCACTGGGTATGAAGAGTGAACAAGGTCTTCGTAGTGAGCAAGGTACCCTCAGACCGATACGCTCGAGCAGCTCGGGACAGTCGACCGAGCCATTTACAATGTTTAGCAGATAGGCGATATCGGCGATGCGCCTCCTATCCTGCAGCGGGAGAATATGAAATTTACAACAGCGTTTCAAATAACCTGGTATATATTTTTTAATTCTGAATTGTAGATATGCTAAGAAGCGTTTTTGTAGACGTTCTATGCGCGTGATGTATGTATTATAGACGGGGCTCCAGATCTGTGATGCATACTCTAAATGGCTTCTCACGTATGTACAGTATAGTATTTTAATTGTCTTTATTGAACTAAATTCAGAGGACATGCGTAGTATAAAGCCTAATGATTTGGATGCTTTGTTCAGTATGGAGTCAATATGGACATCAAAAATTAGATTTGAGTCGAAGATGACCCCTAAGTCGCGAATGGAGTTAACCCTAGAAATAGTACAGTTTTTTAATTTGTAATTGAATATAATAGGATTGGGTTTACGAGTAAATGAGCATATAAAACACTTGGAAACGTTTAGATCTAATTTGTTTGCGTCACAATATACTTCGAATCTATAAAGGTCATCTTGAAGACGTTTCGCACAATCCGTAGTTTTAATCTGATACATGATTTTCATATCATCGGCAAATGAGAGTATTTTAGAATGGATGAAGCATGAAGATATATCATTAATATATATGTTAAAAAGCAGAGGGCCTAACAAGGATCCCTGAGGAACGCCCGAAGGAATATAAATAGCAGAAGAAGTATATCCTCTCAGTGCAACGGTTTGAGACCTGTTATGTATGTAGGAGGTGAACCATCTATATAAGTTACCTCTTATACCTACTAGTTGTAGCTTTCTTAAGAGTATGATATGGTCAATCCTATCAAAACATTTGCTATAATCGGTGTACACGACGTCTACTTGTGAAGGCTCCGACATATGATGAGATAAGTAATCAGCACATAAAATTAGGTTGGAGGTTGTAGATCTGCCTTTCATAAAACCATGTTGCTCCAAACTAAATGTATGTCTTAAGCAAGAATATACTTGTCTGTATACAATTCTTTCTAAGACTTTGGCAAAAAGACATAGTTTGGAGATAGGTCTATAGTTCTCGATATTACTTTTGGGTCCTTTTTTATGTATGGGTGTGATAAAAGCTGACTTCCAAATTGGGGGTACGATGCCCTCCGTCAAGGAACGCCTAAACAATATTGAGAGAGGAAGGGCTAAACTCTTGGCGCATCTGGTTATAAACACGGCTGGAATAGAGTCAGGACCGGCAGATTTACTAACGTTTAAGGATTCCAATAACTTTTGTATTTCCAACTGCGTAAATTCAATATCAGCAATATCTGACAAGGTTGGTACTGGGTTCTCGACATAGTCTGTAGTGTAATTATTGGAGTGAGGGTTGGTCGAGAATGTTGATTTAAAATATTCACTAAACATGTTACATATATCATCCCCTTTCTCTGAAGTTTTATGACCGAGGTTCATTATTGCCGGATACGTATTATGCTGATTTTTAGATTTAATATAGGTCCAAAAAACTTTCGGGTTCATCGAGATGTTTTTTTCGATGCTAAGGATGTATTTATCAAACATTTCTTTTTCCAAGAGCCTCGCACGATCTCTAAGTATAGTAAATGACAAATAATCTGAATAGTTTCCATAAGTTTTATATTTAGTGTGAAATTTAGACTTTTCTTTTATAATTTTAATAAGAGGTGTTTTATACCAAGATGGATATTTTTGTGAAGGGTTAACTAATTTAGTTGGGATGTGGGTGCTTCTCAATTTGTTTAAAACCTCGTAGAAAAAATCAACTGCATCTATTAAAGGTCTACACGAGAATTCAAAGTGCCAATTAATATCATTAATTTCTGTGCTTATTGATTCATAATCACCATAGTTGTATAAGAATTTAGTGTACGGGCTGGGCCGAAGAGTGTGTAATTGAACAAAGTCGGCTGATACACATAGTGCCGGGTGATGTGAATCTTCAGGCAATAATGAGTTTTGGCAACGAGTAATGCTTACTACGCTGTTGCAAAATATTAAATCTAGAATCCTATCATTAGAGTTCTTAATGGAATTGTACTGGGAAAGGTTACAAATGTTTATGCAGTCAAAGAAGTCAAGCTGGTGGGATCCTTGAATGTTAGTAGCATTGTACGCGCAGTCTTGTGATTGTATCCATGACAGATTCGGTAAATTAAAGTCTCCGATTACTAAAAATTTGTCACACGGATTTTGTAAGACTATCTCGGGGAGGTGTTCGGAGAAAGCAGTTAGCTGCGATGCTGATGAGCACGCCGTTCCTTGACTACAAATGTAAACAACACATAGGTGCAGTTTATAATTAATGGTAGGTTTACGACAGTGGAGTGTTATGGTAACCCACAGGTCTTCAGCATTAGAGGACCATCCGCCCTGAAGCTGCGCGGCTAGCTCCGTACGAACGGCAATCAATACTCCGCCCCCTAGTGATTGTTTGGTTTTAATATAATCACGATCCCTTCTCCACACAATATAGCGTGCGTCGAATAGTTCGCTGTCTCTGATACCGTCAATTAACCATGTTTCAGTTAGACATACAATGTCGTAAGAATTGAGACAAATATTACGATAAAACGCGGAGGTTTTTGTTCGTAAACCACGAACATTTTGATAATAGACTTTAAGAATCATTTTGAAACCAAGGTAAATAGGCTACAATTGGGAACATTACTAGTATACCTATTGAATGAATTGCAATATAATGTGTATATATAGATTTTTACCACGGCAGCAGGATAGAAATTATAAAGATAGTAATTTAGGAATATAGGCGCAAAGTTAATATTGGTAGGGTAGACACAAACATAAACAAAGCGTGCCGAGCGTAGTAGAATGAGTGAATTGAACGAGTAAGTACCTTGCGATAAGGCGCGGTAACCGAGGAGTGCGAGCGAGCCTAGGCTTCTCAAACTAATGATTAATTTAAGCAAACCGATGAATTTTAGTGTTAAGTAATTTTCTTTAGGTCCGATTCTGTTTTTATTGTTATAGCATGGGAGGTGGGGTTTTTTCGAGCAAAAATTTTGCACCCTTTTACCCAAATATAGGTAAACCCCCTCTCCCTTGCTAGGGTTTTCGCCTTGTTCAGCAGCAACTTGTTATCCAGTGTTAGGTGGTCGTTAATAAATACTCTTTGGCTGGCTTGAAAGCCTAGGTCCACTGAGTTTATAGTACATTTTTTAGCTGCAGCGACAAAGTCCTCCTTCAAATACCTGCTGTGCAGTGACACGATAATGGTTTTGTTCTGCTCTTTGTTGCGCATTGGTATTCTCGCAATATGGTTGACCTGCTCTTTTGGTATCTTGAAGCCAATGTGGTTCCCGATCTTATCTACAATTTCGAACAGGTTTTCCGAAGTGGTCATTGGAACACCTTTTATTTCGATGTTGTTCAGGCGACCCCTTTGCTCCATTTCCCTTATTTTTGTGTCGAGGTTGTCGAACCTTTTTTGTAAATTATGTAGGTCATCTTTTGTTTTAAGTAATCCCTGTACTTCCAGACTAATCTCAGAGATTCTGCTTGTCAGCGACTCCACGGAGCTATGTATGAAGTCTATAGAGGCCTTCATTTCAGATAACTCTGGCTTTAGGAGCTTAATATCGGAGATTTCCCCCCTTAATGATTTGAGCTCCTCAATGTCAGTCTGAATGGCTTTTACACTTGCCGTGAGCGCTGGTAGCGAGGCCATTTGCAAAGTCAGGTTTTTTATGTCCAATGCAATGCTGTCCATGTCAGCGGGCGTGGGAGATGATGCTGGTGTTTTTCTACCGGGAAGGAGATGTGGGCTGGCAGCTCCGGTACCCTTACAGGATGGACACTTCCATGCGTTGCGACGTTCACCCAGCTTCCGGTAGCCGCCTTCAGTTATTCCCGCACAAGGAAAGTCTAAACGTCCCTGACAAACAGAGCATTGCGCTCCATCTCTGAATTCCGCGTCACAACGAATACATTTAAACATTTTCAGCAGTTAGGTTTGAGAACCACTATGTTAGTAAAAAATGTTTGCGATAAGTAGGTAGCGAGTGCACGGTCCGATGTCTGCGGACGAACTGTATATCTTCTGTATACGTGAAAGAAAAATTTGTAGGTACAAATAATAAAAAAAAGATAAAATAATAGCATTGACCATGTCTTGAGGAACCTGCTGTCTCAAACTAATACCATGTTTATGAATTAGGCAAGGAATATGTAAGGACTTTTCACATAAAAAAATAATACCTTAAATAAATACAAAATGTTATCAAAAACTGAAAAATCAAGTATTAATTTAATAATATGTATTTGACTTTCGTTAAGTTACCGCGGTCTCCCTGACCGGGTTGGCGCTAAAACTCCGAGATCTGTATCTGCGTGGTCAGCGCGGGGTGGACTAGGTAGCATTCGGTTCTTAGCGTTCTTGTCGCCGTCGCTGACATCGGAAAGCTAGCGGTCGCCTCGCGACAGGCGACCATGGTAGCGTAGTTGAATGGTCGCAGTCGCGCGTCGCGGTCGCTAAGAACCGAATGCTACCTTAAAGGTGAGGGATGGGTAATGTGGAAAGTATACGAAAGCACAACACAATTTGATGGCGGGTTAACTAGTTATTTACATAACAAAGCATAAAGTAATACATAAAGTAAAACAGTTATATTTATTGTATGGCGTGCTGTATCATATCGTTTTTGACTATTATTATTAGAAATAATTAGAGTTAATATCCGACTCGCTATTTGGTCGACTATAAAAAGTATAATAGAGAGATAAAAGCTAATAAAACACTGGTTTTCGTACTCAAGTTCTTTTTTACCCGACTGCGCCAGGCAAAGAACGAATGAATCAGTCTATGTTTGTTCCTCTATGGCGTTCTAGAGACCAAAAGCGTAAGGTGATTTTGTTGATTCTTTCGTCAAACGATTAATCTTAATCATGCGAGTGTTACTCATTAAACATTTTAAGGTTACTCCAATTACCTACTTTCTATTTTAAATAATAGTTTAGAATAGAATAGAATAGAATTCTATTCTTCTATTCTATTCTAAATAATAGTTTAGGATATTATAACGATTTAAAGTTGGTTAGCAACCATTCTCCTTTTTTTCAATTTTTTTTTTTTTCAATTATCAAACTTGTTAAGACCATAATATATTTTCAGTTCTTTAAGTAATTTCCCCCATGCATATCGTACGATGTCGTTATAAGTATCTAAGATTATATTTCTATTTCTAATTGAAAGTAAAAAAGAAGTAAAACACTCACGTTACACAACATAGTTTTACATACATGACCCAAGTGTGTATCTGTGAAATAAATATCTACCCCGGCCGAGATTTGAATCCGGGTCTGGCGGTTCGGCAGTCAGGGCCACTCACCACCGCGCCATTACACGGAGTCGTAGAAATATGTACCTAATGCGTCTTACTCAAAGTTATGTGGGATTTAAAAAACTAAGTGTCACCTGCCAAGGTGCCATTTAGTTCTTTAAATCCCACGGTGAAGGAAAACATCGCGAGAAAACCTGCTCTTAATATTTAAGAATACATGTGAAGTCTGCCAATTCGCACTTGGACAGCGTAGTGAATTACAATCTAACCCCTTTCATTCCGAAAGGTGATAAGATCCCCAAGAGTGATGATTAGATAGGTTAAAAATCGTTTTGGAGCAGGCCTATGACCAACAGTGAATATCAAAAGACCACTTATACTCATCAATACAAAACAATTTGTATCCTCTATTTACTACAAAATCACTCTGACAATGATATGCAAGATGTCCCATCAAACCAGTTGTGCTATTAGCACAGGTTATGTATGTATAGTGTAAAAGCCTAATTCAAAAGTATTACCTATGTAACCGCACTTCAGAGGTTCCTTAAGTATTTTGTAAGAATAAATAATTGTATAAACCTAAACACGATGTGTATTTATCCACAAATAACGCAGAAGTAAGCTCCCCTTGTTTGATTTGGCTTTTACGAATTTAATATACAGACAACATTTATTCATTATCCTTAAATTTGGTAAGACGTTGTGGTCGACGACAAAGCTATATGTGGGGTGTAAATCATTTGAGTTGTTAATATACTCCAAACTTCAATCTGCAAATAAATTTTGGTGTTATTAATAGACAAATTGTGTTTTGATCTTTGTGTCACGGGTAATATTGTTCTCGTCAGGTATCTGCATGAATCTGCTGACTAAAATTTAAAATTTTATGTTGAATTAAAAGTTTTCACAGGAGTCTTGTTTAGATCTCGTAGCTATTGGCTGCAGCCCATTGACATTCCACTTCAGGGCATGTTCTTTTCGGATAGTTGAGTTGGCTTGGAGCAGCATTCTCCATCGCGCTGCTCCACGTTGCCAAATCCATTTTCTGAAGATTTTGCCCGCCCGAAGGTCTTCGACATGGCTTAACACTTGCGATAACGACCGGGACCGACTGGTTGACGTGCCCATCGAAGCACCCACCGACCCAACCGACGGACCACGAGCGGTTCAGAATAAAACTCGAAATGGAAAATGCTGGAAAAATAATTTTATTGGGTAAGAACTGATCGACTGCCACGTAACTTATAAGCCTTGCTCATAAGCCCTAAATCAGTGCTGCTTGCTCATCGGCGCGACTCGATCCCATAAGCTGCTGAGGCCACACGAGGTCGGATTAGAAACGCTTCGAGCAATTAAATGTCTATATCTACTTATTTCGTTGTCGAGGGTTAGTGGGGTTATAAAAATTAGATGGGTTTAAACAACATGCTTCAAATATGAGTTGCCTAGTGCAGGCTTAAATTCAATCAAAGTTTAACCTTTTTCTGGTGATTTTTTGATTCATATTATTATAAATACATAATAGCTAATCACAAAAAAGGAAATTTAACCAAAAAAAGATGAAATTGTTTTAAACTATTTTGTCACAACCTATTTAAATATTAATTACATATAATAACAGCTACAAGTAGTCACAAAAAAGAAAATCAGACGAAAAGAGACCAAAATGGTTCCTACTATTTGGTCACATCCTATTTAAATATGATTTAATCAATCTTAAAAAATACTTCAATAGAGGAAGCCATAGAATCTACTCGTAGAAGCTCGGTTGGCAGATTTAAATAATCAAAGCACAACTAAAACTCTAAGCACAAAAAGGATGGGCTGGTTTCCAAAGGCCGTTTAAACGATATAATCGGATTGATTTATACTTTATATCGGCCCACAGGGAGCGTGCGTTATGACGACTGAGTGCAATTTATTTCAAAGCTCCGCTTCGCTTGGTGAAAATAATATCTCAATGGACTGTATTGCTTTTGTACAGTCAGCTGTTACTTTGCTCGCGAGGATTGATGACTGTGTAATCAGTTTCATCGCATTGGTAATTCCATGGTTTGCTGGACAATTCACGTAAATGAGTTCGATGGTACTTTTCTTTGTATTTACGGCTTGCTGGAGGTTTCTGTTCGTTCTTTTCGCACAGTCAATAATAAAAAGTAAATTTACAATGAAGAAATAATTAAAATAAATCAATTTGTGATACCAATCAGCCTTGAAGCCCTTCCGCTTATTGTTAATAATCATAAAAATTCTTTTGCAAGCGTGCCTGGACTGCAATCAAGGCCGTTTTGGATTTTTTTTGGAATATTGAAAAATAGTGTTTGAATGAAATACCATTTCAAACCTTGCGAAGTCAAAAATATTTTGACGAGCGTTCCGCCAGCGTTGCGTTTGAAGGTTCACGCTTATTTTTTCGATGAAAAGACCATTTCGCGTGTGGATTTGAAACACCTTAATTAAATGGCGAAAGCAATTATTCTTCTATCGTGTGTCACATTTGCTAGTAACAGCTCATCATTCACTTGGTTACTAACCACAATATCTAATACTAGCAGCTTCGCTCGCGTGGAATTAGACATAACAATAGTTTCGTTTACACCTAGTAATATTATATAGCCTATGTCACTCAGTGAAGATGCAGCTTTTTAATGCTTAAAGAATTTTTGAAATCGGTCCAGTAGTAAACGTTACAAACAAATGTTTATAATATTAGTATAGATATTTTTATCGAAATTGTGCGTATAAAAAGGTCGCGCGGACAAATGTTTCTAGTTGCAACATCAGCTTAGTAAGGTAGGCATAAGTATAAGTCTGGAAGATAGTCATGTTAACAGTTTATTGATATATACAGAAAATTCTAACTAAGAAACATATCAAATAATTTGTGTGTAATGAACTACATTAGGCCTCCCTCAATCAACACTAGTCCACCCGATCCTGTGCCTACATCAAATCTCTGAACATGAAATCAGCGGTTCCTCTCTTCATTTTCTTCAGGTAATCTAAGTCCATCTCATCAGAGGGCGGAAAGACTGATGGATGGAACTTTATGGATGGAACTACATCAATTAGGAGTATAATAAAACAATGAATATATGGTATTGTTATTTCCGACTGGAACAGATATTGCGCAACAATTATTTATGAATCACGCCGTCATAGTGCCATGAACCATTTATAAACCAATGGTCAATGGCACTATGACTGCGGTGGTACTGCCCCGGGCGGATTCTGTACATACAGATTCTGCCAGCTGAAAAAGGGTGAAAATAAAAATACTGTGATATATTCATAGGAGCCTTAAAGTGACGCCGTTATCTCATCCCATCCCATAGTTCATTGATCGCCTTTTCGTAAGATCCTCGCAGAGATTGCGTTGCCAGGCGCCGACCCCGTTAGCTGCGGACCTCAATGTAGGTACTCTTTCAGAATTTCTTGGCGTCAATCCTATCTAAAATTCTAAACTGACTGAAATCTCTGAGGCTTATAAAGGTACCTACGAGAACTATAGGTAGAACTTTTTTTTTTGTTTATTTTATTCAGGACAGTTCTGTTTATTTAAATTTGGGACATGAACTTGACGATGGAACATTTCGGCTACCCGGTGGTTGATTGTGTAAATTTTTGTAGAGGAATTCTTTCACTCGGTGCAAACAAATTTTAAAATCCCTACAAAAACTGTCACTTAATTTAAAATTAATTCGATAAAACGAGAGTCAAAATAATTTAAGAAGTCAAAGTCAAAGTCAATTATTTGTTACGTATAAATTCAGATTATAAAGACTGATGAAGACTATAAAGACTAAAAGAATTATTATAAAGCATTTTTTGATGATTTATTGAAAAGAAAGGCATTGCTTGATTTGATAGAATGAAGTAAAAATTAATTGGGTTCTTTTAAATGTGTATACACCATACATAGGGCCCCAACTGGCAAGCACTCTGCACAAACGGTCCCAACAGTAAACTATTCCGAAATTTTTCTTTTTCTTGCTGTCACGATGCATGTGGTTTATTGTGTAGTAGCCCGTGGCAATAACTCAAGCACTTGGCTCATATCTAAGTTCTAAATCTGCCAATGTTTTCCTCTCTGGACAACTTGGTATTTGTTTTAGTTTCCTTTAAAACAAAAAATAAATGTTAAACTTGATTACACACGAAGAGATGCTCTTGCTTGCTTGGTAGGTATCTGACGACTGATTGTAGTGACGAATCATTGAAATATTGGCTTATGGTATTTTTAATGGATATGAGATGCCGAAGGAGCTGCTGCACCACCCATCTGCTGCCACCCATGACAATTGTGACAGACTTTGAACAAGACTTAGGTAAATAGGAACTGGGACGGTTAGTTGGTGTTAGTAATGATCCACTTAGTAATTTGTTAGCAAGAGTCTCGTCCTAAGTACGTCACGTAAGTGCTTCACTTGACTAAGATAGTTCTCTAGAGAAGTGTAACTGTTTACCAAACATCTCCAGATGGAACACAATTACTTTTGTACAGAAATTGTTTTTGGGTCAATTTTTTTAAAGATATTCCGTGTTTCAGAAGTTACGTTAGCCGTAGATGAGCCGTGACATTGTCAGATCGTAAAAATTGCCACGTGCTCTTAAATTATAATATGAATTTCAACCAGCCACCCTTGTTCAGAAAATACATTGGTAGACACGTTTCGTTATGATATTAAATTCAAACAGAAGGTCAAGTCCTTTGTCTTTTTTTATGGATATAAGATAGCAAAGGAGCTTGCAGCACCACCCATCCGGTGTCGCTTATGGCAACCTTGACTGACTTTAAACAAGACTCAAACAGGAACTGGGATGGTTAGTCCAGTTAGCTGAGAGAATTAATTAGAACATTAGTTGGTCTGTTTAGTAATAGTTAGTAAGAGTCTTGTTCCAAGTCAGTCACAGATGTTTTGCTACCCTTGAGGACTAAGATGGTCGCCTCTGAAGAAGTGTAACCACACCTTTCCAACCAGACTACAATTGTTTTAAAAACAATTATGTACTACACGGTAGAAATGGTACTAGATACCGTGGCGGGCGGTGGTACTGCCCCGGGCGAAATCTATGTGGATCAAGTCTTCTTGTCTTTTTCTTCAGAACCTTTGTCTTTAGAGTGTTGGTATTGGGTTACTTTCTTGCAGAGCTGAATGGATAAGAATGTCAATTACGTAGGTGTGAGAACTACATTATGTTATGCCAGTTTTGTCCCGAATCCATTCCAAGGTTGTTATGCGGTAACGTGATCGTACTTGTAATAAGGATGATATTTATGAGCCAATATTGTTGTCGAATATATTTTTGGTGGGCGGAATCTGTCTGTCTCTGAATTGTGAAAGACATAATTTTTCGCCGTCGATATTAGAAGTGTATTGTCGTTCGTGTATCCCAATATAGGCTGGGATAAAGCTACGGTCTGCTTACAAATGAGTAAAGGTTAGCATTTTCAGCTAAAAGTCAATAAAACATGAACTGTTGGTCTAGTTGTCGCAAGTGTGTCTGCAAGGTCCTGGGTTCGACAAAGTATAATTAGGTTCTATCTAGAAGTGATATAAAAACATCATTTTCTATAAATTCGTATTACTCGTACGCAATTCGTTAGCAGGGTCCTGGTTAAATTTTGATTGATGTGACATGCCCTCAATTACCAAAGACCCTAACGTCTGTCTACGTTTAACGAGAGCAACCACGACCGACTAATATTCCCAGGCAGTTAGAGTAACTTTGCGGTTATCTGGGATCTTGTAGGTAATCTGTTCTGTATCTAGGCTTGACAAGGCCGAGGGTCTAAAACTACTCCTATGTAACAACTAACATAATGTTTAGTAATTTTACGATACGATAAACAAACTATTCTCTCTTTTGAGCCCACAAAAGTCCATTTTTGGACATAGGCCTATCCCAAGGCACGCGAATCATCAGCTCTCCTCAAACATTTATTCACCTACAAAGAAACCAAAATTATAAAGTATTGATCAACTTGTGTACAATTTCAAAGAAAAAATATTAAGTGTATATTTATAGAGCAGTGAAAGCCCAATGGCTATAGAACTCGCCTTTCATTCGAGGGGGTCTTGGTTTAAATATGATTGGCATGCACTTTTTGAAGTTATTTACGCTTATGTCATCTGCTCTAACGGTGGGAAAGTATCGTAAGGAAACCTGCATGCCTGAGAGTTCTCGACAATATTTGCAAATGCAATGTGCATTGAAGCCAGCCAATATGCACTTCTTCAGATTGGACTAAAGCCCAACTGTGGATGTTTTAGAATGTAGTAGTTTAGTACGTTTAAAATATCGGGAAAACTCTAGATTTTAAAGGCGACAAACAAAAAATTAAAGTTTGGCTTGGCGTCGCATTATCTGTAGGCCTCTTTATCTGGTCATGGCTGTTATATAAGGAGGACATCTGACTCCACCGCAGCACTGTTCCGCGATTGCTCGGAAGAAAGAAATGTCGATTACAGAAAATTGTGAGCTCCGTCGATAGTTTCGACGGCAGCAGATTGAAAACGACGGTTAAGATTAAAATTTTGCCCATTTTAACGGCTTGTCTGACAGATATTGGTTCGAGGATTTTAATAACGATTCCGGGTTTATTTTGACATCCAACAATAGTTTTACGTTTTAATTGTCATCGCTTTCGGCAATGGCCTTTTGTTTGGAGTTCAATTTGTTATTAACGAGTTTTCGCCTTCGGCTCTGTTCGTATGAAGATGATTCTATGTCGCAACTGTAAGCGAGTGATGAACCGGGTTCAAGGGTCGATAGGTCGGGACAGAAACATATTAAATAAACATTTGCGAATATTCTCGATGGTTCGATCAAATTGAGAGGAAAAATGATTACCGGGCTAGGTATCTACGAGTACGTCCATAACTTAAAATAACTAATTTACTGATTAATAAGTAGCATTCGTATCCTATGAGCGTGCTTGAATGACAGACTGTTGAAGAAGTGTAAGAAGTTTGAGAATTCCGCCAATCTCTCGCCCAATTGAAGACATGCATGCGTTTGTGTATGTATAATTTTACTAGATTAGATTCTCTACAAGTTAGAACTTTTTTTTTCTAAGCTAACACAACACTCAATTTTTGGCGGCAATTTTCTAACTTGCTTGCGCGGGTCATTCAAAATTCGTCCGCGGGCCACTAATGGCCCGCGGGCTTGGGGTTGAGCAGCCTTGGTCTAGTCTAGAGCATACTGCACGCAGCTCCAGTGCCTCATCACCCATCAACAAACCGATCGCGTCCGTCGTTGCTTAACTCTGTCGATCACACTTAATCGACGCGACTCATTGTGACATGAACGCTACAGTAACCTATACCACAATGGAACTACTCACAATGGGCCATCGTCATTGAAGTAAGGCGAAATGCCGATGCCGCAGGGATGGCACATTTTTAAATTTTATTTTTTATCTTGTCACACAAATATATCCCTCACCTTGCTAGTACCGAACGAGTGCTTTGTAGTTCGGTACGGCTACCGCCCCTGTCTACACGTATTCGATAATCCATTGTATTAAAAGTATTAGGTGATGAGAGAAAGATCAGTAAACATCATAAGCACACCCGCTAATGTAACGAAGGAACGAAGCTCCCAGAAACCTTCCATTACTATGCAGCACAAAAGGCTGTAGGGGCACCTTTGTCTCCGTAAAAGCCTCCTCCCACGCAAAGCATGTTCCAAATGATACTTTCGAAATGGTAGCTCCCATATACAATGGCGCAAATTTTGTGCTGAAATATAGAGCGATTCAGAAATTTGATCTTAATGCTACCGTAAGTGCTTTGTATTTATTATTGTGGTGGAAATTGTGGACATAAGCAAAATGCTTTGGATTCGTGCTATAGATCCTGGGTTCGATCCAAGTTCGAGCAAAGTTTTATTGGATTTTTGGGGATCCGTACCCAAACCAGGTGACAAACGGAACCCTATAAATATGCCTTTGCTGTCTGTCTGTAATAAGGATCTGTATCTTAAACGGAAATTTTGAAATAATATAAATTCTAATAAACTTATTTTTATTATGCTTTTAGCATTAAGTCCGCCTTTTGTACCACAAACTTTTTGGTATAATAAAGAATAAATAAATAAATAAATTTAAAGACACGTAAAATTTTCTCAGACTGTGTGTTATTTTAGTCGCTATCATAACAAACAATAAAAAAGTAAAAATGTTAGATCCCATAGGTCCTTATCTTAAACAATCGCTCGGTGATTCGGAACACACGTAGTGTTCCGTATCCCCGAGTTCCGTTTCAATACCGATCGCTCCAGTAGTAGCTCAGAGTGGATTTGGGCCTAGGCTTACAGCTGTATAGGTCACATGTGGATACATGTGACCTATACAGCTGGTGAAATGCGTACCTCTACTGCATACCTCTACCAACCGCTCAGGGAAATACAGACGTGATATTATGTTTTGTAGTCAGTTGGCAGTACCTGGCCAGGTTCGCTTCGATTTGATATGTTTGAGAGAGGCTGATGCCACTATATTGTCACTTTGAGAAGTTGCAGATAAAACACAATAATTTAAGCAGATGGGTCAGTAGAACGGGAACATTCTTCCTAATACAAGTAAAGTAAACATTGTAGTTTTTGAATAGATACACTTACTAGCCTACTTCAATATAATCCAGATAGTTCTAAGACGTGTTAGATTCTAAAAGGCTTCGTTTATCAATAAAAAGGCCCAAAACGGATTTATTCAGAGTTAAAAGGAATCGTAACCATTAACAAGATAAGAGGGGACTTTCCGATAATGGGCTTTTTGTCGGTAACCGCGCGCAATATAAAATTGGCGAAAGCGTACGACACAAATCCGTTTAGGGAACCATAGGACACGCTTGTAGCTCGTATGTACCAGTTGTAGAGACCTGGTCATCATAATTATTTCCCCTTTCACTTTATTTTCCAAGTCTATAAACTTTCACTTTATTTTCCAAGTTTCTAAGTTGTTTAGCCACGCTACCATGCTATCGATAAAATCAGCATAGGTAATTATGTTTTTTCAAAATTGTTTTTCGGAGTCTCTTTGTAGCAGGTGACGGTAGTAATGCGCAAGCGATCCCGTGACGCTTCATCTTAAGCGCTGATGGTGCCGCTGGGTTTTAGTGGGTATTCTGGTCTCAGCGAGTCCCACATACCTGTCTGTGTTCTCATAAAACCAGGCAGGATGCGTAAATGCATTTCCCAGCGAGAAAAAAAAAAAAAAAAGGTGTATGGCAATAGCCTCACAACCTATTACATTATACCTAAACATAACTAGTGAGAAGTGGGTGTACAGTAACACTCCTTTGTTTATCCCTTCGGGGAAATGCAGACGTGATATTATATTATGTTCAATTGGGCACACTCAAAGATACAAAAAAAAACAATTTCTTACTAGCTAATTCTATTATTCCACGCTTGGCCTAATTCTTCTTACTCGGAAGAGAGAGCCCATCCCAGCCCTCGCTTCAATGAACTTCGAAACAAATTCGAATTCTAAAAAAAATTGGGTTACCCAATTGCCTAGAGAGCACTTCGGAGTTTCAAAGACTAGCTGACCAGTTAGTTGGCAAGCGGAAAAAGACGGGAGCCAAGAAAGTCGGAGCAAAATAAACAGTTGTGAGAAGGATCGTTGAAGGTCACACTCGTTAAATCATAGTACGTGGCACCGTCGCACGTCGCACCGGTCTCCTGGGCGTGTTTCAGCCGATAGCCGGAGAGAAATGGCGTTTGCGACGCGATGTTTCGTACGTAAAAACGAATGAAAGAACACACCGCCATAAAGTACAGACGAACTGCGAGATTCTACAAGTGTACAAGTTTAGTTTTATACAAAGTTATTCATTCTATAAGTATATAATTTTACTCTCATGGATATATTTCGGATCCATTAATTTTAATGGAAAAAAACAACGGGCATTCAACACCAGATCCGCTGCAGTTTATGACAACTGCGAATTTGAACAAGGGTTAAATCGGGACTGGTATGGTTAGTAGAGTTAGTTAGAGTTTAAAGTAGCACATTAACATGATCACCCATTGTTAGCCGTGTCTGACATTAACAGAGTAATTTTTATCATGTAGTAGATACTGTAGTTAGGTGCAATCAAGGAGATAAAACTAAACTGTTAACAAATTTATAGTAAAAACAAATTATTTACAACATCATAAAAAAGGTTCGTATATTCACAAAATAAATGGTGTGGGTGACTTATTATAATAATATCATGTTCACTTACTCGTATCTAAATATCTGCTAAGGCTGGGAAATGAACCTAGGGCTCGTTTAGACTGCCACTGGACCAGGGAGTTGCTAGGAAATAACTTTTTTTTTCGTTTTTGCAGGTAATTTGTATACCAACAATGATAAAAACTCCCGTGAAATACGCATATTGTTACAATTTCGTTTCCGTTTTGTCACTTAAGCGAAAACTCTGAAGAGTTCGTCAATAAAGCAAGTAAAACATTCAAGAAATTAGTTGAAAACATTTCAAGCTAAAAATTTTCTGTCATTTTACTTGGGAAAATATGGAAGTTGATTCCTAGTTACAAATACCAACTTGTACAACCATACCTGAGTGTGGAACTTGTAGCGTGCGGCGGGGTTGAAGTTGGAACGAAGTTTCATGTACTGGTGAAGAGGAATTTATACCACACTAAGGTTAAGCTTTGATAGTGGTTTCAAGTTCCTGTCAAGATTGGGTCTGGTATCAAACTTCAGGTTTTAGTTCAGTTTTCAATAGCGATGGGAGATTGCCGCCTAATTTACGTAAACTAGATTGCAGTTCATTTGCAGGGCAATCATATTTTTTAGCGCTGTCATACGGCGGTGACAGCCCAGTGGCTATCGAACTCGCATCTCACTCGAGCGGTCCGGGTTCATACCCTAGCGGCACGCACCAATGTCTTTTCTAATTTATGTACGATTTATGAAATTAGTTTACTTGCTGTAACGGTGAAGGACACACCTTGAGGAAACCTGCATGCCTAATAGTTCTTCATAATGTTCTCGAAGGCATGTGAAGTCTTCCAATCCGCACTTGGCCAGCGTGGTTTACTAAGGCCTAATCCCTCCCATTCTGAAAGGAGACCCGCGCCCAACAGTGAGGAAAACAGACAAAGATAGGGTTTTGTTGTTGTCATAGACAGTTTGCGCACTGTTCGCTAAAGTATTGTGTTTGCTAATATTTGCTAATGGTATTCTCAACCAGCCAGCCCTGTTTGATATTAAAATCTGGGGTAGCCGGAAAAATATTAGAATTATAAATAATACATACGTAGGTATACAGTAGAGTAGTACATAAATGTATAAAAAATATCATTAATCTTTTGCTTAACGACATACCGGGCATACTTTATGTACTGGAAAATAAGCCCTGATAAGATTCAGAGTCAGTGCTAATTGGTTAATGAAGATGACGTCAAGAGTCCTTTTTCAGACACTAGCTTTAGCCGCGACCCCGCCCTCGTTAAATCATTTTCCATGCAGATTTTTTACTACCTCTATCATTATGAGATTTTGTTATGTTTGCCTAAAAAGTATAGCTCAATTCGACGCTGCAAGCTACAAAAAATATAATCAAGAACCTATACTACTTATAATCGATCGATACATAATTTTAGAAAAGGAGAAGGGCAATTGGTTTATCCTATTGGAGTGAACTAACAAACACACTTTCCTGTTTTTATATTAGTAAGGATCTATTGAAAATAATAAACAAACCACAAACCGAAGTGCTTCAGAGAACAGGCTGGATAACTATGTAGGAGCATCTGCTTAGAACGCTATAACAGTTTTCAAAGTTCAACTATGCAAAACAGCGAAGTCGTAGTAAAGTATATATAGTGAAGCAATTGAAAGTTTATCTGGCTGTGTTATGTTAGAAAATGTGGAAAATATATATGACTAGTGGATGCCCGCAGCTTCGCTCGCGTGGAATTAGATATACCTAATAATAGATTCTTCGCTTAGCTCCACTTTGTAATTAATCTGAATATGCCATATTTATTTATATCTAATCAACAGCCTAAAATAAAAATTTTATGCTTCTAGTTCTGAAAATGGCAATATTTTTATGCAACCTATCAACTATTTACAACACTTTATTCCAATCAAAAAAGAACCTATGTCCTTTCTCAGGCTCTAGACTATCTATATACCAGATTTCATTTAAATCGGGTTTGTAGTTTTGGCGTGATAGCGAGACAGACAGACAGTTACTTTCGCATTTATAATATTAGAATGGATTTATATTAAAAGCGTTTGGGAAAACACTTCTTTAGTGTTTCTTTGGTATTTAAATTATTGGTCCATTGCAGGGCACGGTTCTCATCTCGCAACTAAAAACGCCTGGAACATACAACATGCTGCCCCAGGATTGGAAGGGGTAGGTTCAGAAGGTTTTAGGCCGCCCTACGCGACCTGGCTTAGAGATTGTTATCTTACGAAAACAACCATCGGCTCAACGATCAAGTTTTTTTAACAGTATCGGTTACCTGCCGACCGAAACCGATGCTTAACACTATCGATCGCTTCATGGACGGACAACAACATAATAATAATTACTAGTAGTCTAATGGTCGCCTAATGGTCGAAATTCATTTTTTTTAATATTATTAAGTTTGACCTTTAATATTGTATCTATTATAATCATATACTTCCAAACCAATGTTCAAAGGTACATAGAACTATAAATATTAATGTGTGATTCAAAGTGATACCTATGTGATGCCATCGTATGTAGTACCGGAATATTAAAAACGCGTGTGTGTCGAGCCAATGGTAGTGTTTGTAATGTTGTCTGTTATTAATTAAATATGTTTCTAATAGCTTTCTGCATTCCTTGTCCGTATAAACTTTAACTGTACCAAACTTCATACACGTCCGCCCATGTAATTTTCGTAAAAAGGGGTCGAAAGTTTTTTATTTACGTAGGTACATATTAATATTATAATTCAATATATAATGTTGACTTACAATTATAAAAAATCATAACAACATACAGTAGATAGTGTTCATTAGAAGTTATATTTTTATGCTGTTAAAAAATCATATAAATTTAAATGTATACAGTTGCAAAGTTTCACTAAGTACCTACTAAAAATATGCATCTAGGTTTTCAAACTTCTTGCTAAGTTAGCCGTAAGTAGCCGATTCGATTGTAAACTTAGAAGCGTGGATGGGACCGCGTCTAGCGCATACGTACTCAGCAGCATTTTAGCAACGATGACAATTTTATAAAATGACAGTGTTTTACTTTTTGCGGCACTTGATTTATTTCACATGTTTATTTACAAAATAGGAGTCCGTTTACGATCTTCTAACTTTAAAAAATACTTATACCGTTAAATAATTTATATAAATCAAACGAATGTAATAACCAATCAATAAAAGTAATGAAATAACGTTGGAATCTTGCAGAAATTTTGCGGCAGAAAGCGCGACACACCCGTCTAGCAAGACTGTAAACGGCGTTTACACACACTTGCTCGCGAAATATGTTCGAAAATGAGAACAAGGGCTTTTTGGAAATTCTATAAAATGGATTTAAAAAGTGGTACACTATTTAAATTGTATTTATTGCGTGAAATATATTGGTTGTTTAGAAGATTATTTTAGATCTTCGTGATTTTTTTCTATCGAGTCAAAATTAATGTATTATGTTTTGAAGACTGTATCAATATAAAGTTTTTTATTTGCTTTTGAATAAAATATATATTAGAGACACGGCCATAGACAAAATTAAATAAGCGAGATGGGCGAACTTAACGAATTCACGAACCATAGCGCATAGGTTTTAATGATCGGTTTTAATATATTCGAGCCAAGTGGATGATGGATTATGATGTAAATGTGTTATGGACGTATAAACGTCTATGGTCGCGCGTGTCTTGGCACCAGTACTTGTGCCGAAGTTTGTCCCACTAAGTGTGTGGAGAAGTTTTGAGCAGGCACAGTGAATTGAAAGACGTGCATGCAAAATTGAGCGTTTATTGTAAGAAGTGTTCACCATTGTGCCGGCGGAAAATATAGTTTGCTACAAGCTGTTGGCAAGGAAAATTGTTTATAACGCGTTGCTCATCACGCTTTTAGTCATTTCGATAAATAAGACAATCCACAAAAATTATAGTAGGACGACTCGTTCTACCACCAACTAACAGGGCTAACAATGACTAATAATCTCCAATCCCACCCACTAAAGAACTTATGTTCTTATTCACTCTCTCAACTAACTAGACCAACCATCCCAGTGGCTATTTGAGTCTTGTTACATGATAACTTGGCGGTGTATGGTATTTGAACTCGGATCTTTTGAGTGAAACGACGCGGGTAAAGTCTGATAACAAAATGTTTTATTAAAATAGCAACAATAGGGTTAACCCGAGCCAAATATTTCCCTGTTCTTACTTTCGTGCCAAGCTCCAAGTAGGTTGATTGTGAACTTGTCGACGCGTTGCAAACCTCGCTCTTTCCAAGTTACACGCGTGAGTGTAAAAGTTTCGAGTCGCTAGTTTGCGGGAGAAACTTTTTAATAAGACAATACAATTGTTTCAAGGCACAACATTGCTTAGCAAAGAAGTTTTGCACATTACTTGTAGGGATAACTTTGCACGGCTAATAAATGCTAAGAACATATTTTTAAATGTTTTCACGCTCTTTATTAAAATGAAATAAAACAAGGGATTTTAATAACATTTTTTTATTTTCAGATAATACTGGTTTAATTGTTACCAAGATTTCTGGAGGATATTGAGGTAAGATACTTAATGATTTCTTTGAGAATCTCTTTATTTCGGAATTTAAACTCCATTATATTATTAGTTACAGTATGTTCTTAAAAACGAATGCTAGTAATTAATATTAATACAAACAATTAAATACACTACAAACTCAATTAAACAATGTTAAATCTAAATAAAATTAAAAATAGCAAATAATATAATCAAACACGTACCGTACATACACACACCCACAAGCCCACAACACACATAACTACGACACTGAAACACCTCGCGCGACTGCCGCGTGTGTAACACGGTATTGCCTCAGTATGGCACGCAGCAAGCTGGTGCTTGATCATCAACCAACCCCTCAATGCGCTCCTTGGCACATCCCTGAAGTACTGCAGTACTGCAGCCCCAACAGCACCCTAAACGCGTTGTTATATTGGACGCGCAGGAGGAAGGCTTACAGTGAAGCCTTTTTGCATATTTGATCCACAGGCCGCCAGTGGAAAATGATTGGCAGTATGCCCTGAACATTGTCAGTTCTTTTGTACATTTACCAACCCAGCGAAACAATATATTACTTCGGACTGCCAGCGTCTCGCTCTCTTTCCACGTCCATATCATCGTTTTGGTCCGCGGTGACGGTGGAGTCGCCCTTAAGGTGATCGGTGGTGTTGGCTGGTATCGCATTGAATATAAGCACATCACTTTTATCAGCATTCCTCTGAAGAAGTGTAACCGTAAACCACACCTTTCCAACCGGCCCACAATTGCTTGAAAAACAATTATTACACAGTAGAAATAATGGTACTAGGTAGGTACCTTGACGGGCGGTGGTACTACTATGAAAATACAAGGAGTTAGTTATGTTCCTAATTTTTGTAGTCTCACACAAAATAAGACGTGAAAAGAGAATGATTAAATAATGTGAAAAATAACTGTTGAAATAAAATGTTTGGTACTATAAAATTTTTATTTAAGCTCTATATAGTTCACAGCGACTTGCCAGCGAGGGCTGGAAAACATCACCGAACAACTGAAGGGATGCCACAAATTATAATGATATTATTGGGATATGAGGTTAACATTATTGTGTTTTAAATAATTTCCCTTAATATTGGATATTAACAGTTAAATGAAATAAAATAAAAGTTCAGAAACCAAAACAATCTGAGTAATTTTATTACGAGTTTGTAAAAAAGTTTAGATGGCAAAAACACTTATAACTGATAACACCCCGTTCTATTGGTGAAAACTGTATGACAATCTGCATTGATTTTTTCGAGTTTTGCCCGCATGAACATTTAGGAACTTTGTAACATGTAATGATGACAAGTAAAATGTCCTCAGAATTCATATTGCTTTTAACTTTATTCAGCCAAATAATATGAGAGAAAAAAATGTTTTTTACTTTTTCCTTCGTGTTCTACGGTTCTAGCATCTTTAAATTTATTTTCAGAATTAGGTTTATACTGTACAAACCAAGAGATGGAAGCCTGCCATAGTTAATTATATGCTATCAGCTGTTTATCTTCTAACTTCTACATGACAATATTTATTTTAATTTATTTTTATATATTTTTATGTTTGTGTACACCAAAACTATGAAATAAAAAGTAATACTAAAAGTTCAGTACAACATTTAATAAACCAAATACGACACAATTTCATTATGTACTTAAAGAAGGAACCACCATTTTATTGTAATGCACTTAATCGATTGGCAACCACTCAATCTTGTCATCCGGAAACTCCCTTTAAAACAAAATCTATAGTCACCCTATATAACATACTCTAGCAGATAAGGATTTTGAGCGGCATTTTCCAGTTAACCTATTTCGCACGGGCTATAGTTCACATTGTTAAACAAGCTCATTTTCCGCACCATTACACTGATTCTGATACTATCGAATATAAAAGATACTGGATAGAATGATGGGATATACAGCTTACGGCAACATTAACATAGCCTAATAAGTACAGTTTAACCATTGAATTGTCCCTGGATTTTTTTTTTATTTTTGTGGAATATAATGTATTTTTAAATCGGGCGACAGTAAATTTTCATTTTTCAGTAGGTACTAGTTAAGTACTAGCAGTAGGTACAACACAATTTAAAAAATATGCTTTACTCAATGAAGCTATTAAAATTATTATTTTAGTTTTGACTTTAAAATTTTGTAAAACAAGAATCTAGCCAAGAATGCTATTAAATCTCTTAACATTGTTTACGTCGATAGATCGTAAAGACTTTACAAATAACCTTTTCAATCAAATCAAAAAACAGCATCTGCTAACAAGAGCTAACAGCCCATTTTTATCCTACAGAGCACCATTCATTAATAATAAATCATTCGGCTTCCATTCAAAAAATACCTCTACCTTTCAATTTGCGTAAATTAGACAAGATGACTGAAATTTGATCGTCGGTCGTCAATCATTTATTGAGAATTATTTTCGCCCACCATTAGATGAGACGAAATATGTTTTGATTAATAAGTAGGTAGAAGAAAATGTTTAGAACTTGGAAACCATCAATTCTTGTTAAGACTAGCTAGGTAGGTAATTTTTTCATTTTGCTTGTTTATGTTTGTGAACTTTACGTGACGATGTGGTCGCTCACCGACAAAGTCCTTTCTAAAAATAAATATATATATAATAGTAGGAAAATTAGCGAGACAGGTTTGACGTAAGAATCATCAAAATCATATTTAAAAAACATTTTCCAGTGGATCAAATTGTGAATCTAAACCATTCTCGAATCCCCTAGAACACACAAAAAATTGCATCAACATCTATCCATCCGATTAGGAGGAGTTCAGTGCCATACACACGTACACAAGAAATATAATTATATATTAAGAAGATACATACAACTTACTTAAATTATTGCATTGCTAATATTCAATTAAGTCGCACCCCAGAGTTTTTATCTAGGAGGACCATCCTAATAAAATTAAACTTATTTCGCAATGTGAAACGGCGAACGCGTCTTGAACTCGTGAATGGCATGCGATCACTGTCTGTTCGGCAGAAGGCAAGAGAGACGGAAGAATACAGACCTAATTGAACCAAGAGCATTAGCGCAAGTTTACAAAATAAATAGATTAAAAATTTAGGAACAACTTTTACTCAAAATTTGTTGGGCGCATTTAAATTGCAGCATTAGTAGTTAAAGTTTCATAACAATTACTTTTCAGACTTAAAATATAGAACTGTACTAGCGCATTTTCAAGATCTTAGTTTGTATTGATTTTTTGTATCTAGCTTAAGTTATTTATTTGAGTGTATTTGAAGTGAGCCTTCTTTGAAATATGTTGAAGTATGTTAAATTTCTATTAGGACGCTACGTATTCAGTGTCAATATATTTAATGTGATTACTATATAAAATGGCGCTCTTTTGGGTATGACATAGAAATTGTATATACAAGTACATATTTGCCGTCGGCGAACTAGAATAGCTTTGCTTTGTGACTGAAGTTCGGACGCCCAATACTATTTGTAAGGTTCGATACATTTGATGTAAAAAGCTTCAATTAGAATTAAATTAAATAATCTACAAAAACACGCAATCATACGTGTTTGTAAGCAAAATTATCGGTGACAGCCCAGTGGCTATCGAACTCACCTCTAACTCGAGTAGTTGGGATTCAAATGCAAGTGACAGCGATGAATTTTCCAATATGCCATTTAAGGAACCTGCATGCCTGAAAGTTCTCTAATGCCTCTGATGTGTGACCATCTGTAATTGGCCAGCGTGGCAGATGCCTCATAATAATGAACTCTGACATGACTCAATAAGGTACCGACAATGCATTTTTAGCCTACAGATGAAGGTGTTCTAATAAATGCCTCTAAGGAGTTTAAAAGAAGTTATGAATAAATGATAAATGTATTTGTAATTAATAAATTTTATGTCTATGATCGCTGAGAAAATAATATACTAATGTACAAATAAGATTAATTGTAATCTTATGCAGAACATTTATTATTTATTTATGCAGGATTAATAATAAAATAAATAGTAATTTAATATTTATACGTATTACATATAAAGTTAATTTATAATACGGGTGAAATGTTTATCTTACGTCGAAAACTGTCCTTAAAGTATACTAAATCAATGCATCGTAAACTATAAAGTTCACCGTCACGATTTGTGTTCACTCGGGCCACTTGTGAGCTTCTGGAAAGCTTTTTTTACTCTGACATTATTTTACCCGTAAAGCTTTATAAGGGTCATACTCATAACAAAAGCCATTGGTCACGCGATGTTTAGTACTGTCCTAAATAGCAGAGACGGTAAGAATGCTTTTGGGTGTGCAAGATTTTTTATTTTATATTTTACGAAAACTACTTTTTAATATGTGGTTTTACCATCGTTTCAAACACCACTTTGAGTTAAGATTCATTTTCTGTGTACTGTTATTAAGCATGTTATTTAAAAATTTTGTAAGTCGAGTTTTCTTTTATTTGTAGGTACTCTAATATAATTTTCTACGCTTTCCGGTAAATGATTTACAGTAGAAATAAATTCTCCTAAATTGACTTCTGAATTTTTGGATAGCCAAGAAAAATCTACTCTAAAATGGTTTTTAAATAAGAGCATTATAAAATGCAATTTTTACTCCGGTTACCTGAAATTTGAATCATTGTCTGCATACAAAATGATGTTAACATACCGTTTGTTACATACGTGGAAAGGAAATCTCTCTGAGCGTCTGACACGCGACTCATGCATGTTCCAGTTTTCCTGAGCACCTACCGTCATGTGTGATTTACACGCCACCCCTTAGCTTAAAGAAGCTGCTGTTTTATTTTATATTACTCTGCTTGTATATTGAACATAATTTTCGTGTCCGGGAAAATATCAATCAAGCTCAAAAATATTTCGTTTAGATAGGCTATGAAATTATCGAAAACTTTTCGTTTTTTTTTCTTTGAATTACAAAATAACTAATTTTTCAATTGTTTTTAGTGTCTACACATACGTCGTTCTGTACTTTACCATGAATGTAACACATGTTATATGCATGCTATATAACTTGGATTTGAAATAATAATACACGGGGAATGTCCATTTCATACATTGGCATTAAGCGAGTATGCCAACAAAGTCCTCAGCTAACAAAGCATCTTTATAGTAAAAGAAATTTCTGCGAAGATTATGTGCCTAACCTCGCGACCTTTAGCCATAAAGGAAATGAAAAAAGGAATTTTTGTCGGATTCTGTGTGAGAATTTTTTCGATTTTATCACTTACATTATTAAATTTTGCCCGCGATGTATAAAGAAAATTTGTCTGAGTTTATTATTAAAATGCTCTACGTGAGTTGCACAAGCTGTTATATTCGGGAATTTTTTTGATCGTAGGTTTTATTGTGTTTTTTAAAAATAATTTATCGAACAAACAGAAGGGAAATCAAACGTTGATATTATTCAGTATTCACTATAGTCAAATTGGACGCAATTGAGTTGGCGAATATTTTTGAAGAAATCCATGTTATAGTCCATTAAAAATCTAAAATTGAAGTTAATTCCACCCACTGATTACTGATGCATGATCTCAAACTTTCGTTGTTTTGATACTAATTAAGTAGGCCACTCACCGTCATGCTATATGAGAAAACCCAGAGGAAGAAGACGGTGCTATGCTCATCTTCTCCAACCGTCGTAGAAAACAATTTGTTTAGGGAGGTTATGATGGTTTATTCACGATAATTTACATACACATTATGGAACGCAGATTATTATTGCGGGCCTTGCTGAGTAAAAGGCTAAATTCATGCCGCTAGGTTATTACCATTTAAAAGGTTTTAGTCGTAATGATCGTGCTTGGCCAATGCGTGTTGGTGACCACAGTTATTCACACAGACACGCCGCTGCCCATCTTCATTTTGGTATTACTTTCCTGTAATACGTTGTCGCTCGTTAGTTAGACCTCTGAAACCAAAAAGCGCAGTGCCGATGATGTTGTTTGCAGAAGACGTCTATGTCCAGCTGCTGCGACCCATAGACGTCCCACTGTTGAGCTCGGGTCTCCTCTCAGAATGGGAGGGATTAGGCATTAGTCCACCACGCTGGCCAAGTGCGGATTGGCAGACTTCACATGCCTTCGAGAACATTATGAAGAACTCTCAGGCATGCAGGTTTCCACACTCACTCACACTTGCTATAACGGTGAAGGACACATCCCTTCACCGTTATAGCAAGTGACATTTAATTTCTTAAAACGCACATAACTTAGAAAGTCATTGGTGCGTGCCGCTGGGGTTTGAACCCGGACCGCTCGAGTGAGAGGCGAGTTCGATAGCCACTGGGCTGTCATCGCTTGTCCAGCAGTAGACTTCAATAGATGGATGGATGGATGGATGGATCATGATCTATGTACCTTACACGTCTCTACTCTTGCGTGTTCAATAGCGTATGTCGTCTAATTCACACGTGTTCCTATTTCGATTGCAACGTACTCGTAGTATATCCGGTATAATCCTTCTGATTAATTAAATAATGCAGAGTAATTTTACATCAGAGAGTACGCATAGGTACCTATTATTATTTAGTTAATTTAGTTTTATGTATAATTTACCGAGTGAGAGTCCGGTTCAAAGTCAATCACAATCATACCTTGTTATATACATACTGCAGCTTCGCTCGCGTAGAATTAGACACGACGTCTGCCCGTGTAGGGTTGCCCACTTGACTTCAAAAACGGCAAAGTTTCATACTAACTTTGCACCCCATCTTACCCCCTTAGGGGATGAATTTTCAAAAATTATTTCTTAGTGCTCCCCTACGTTATAAAAGGAACCCCTGTGCAAAATTTCAAGTTTCTAACCCTTATAGTTTAGGCCCTGCGTTGGTATGTCAGTCAGTCAGTCAGTCAGTCAGCTTCTCCTTTTATATATATAGATAGATTTGTATAAGATGATGGGCGTTTCAAGAAAACTGTTTTCGTTACAGTTAAAGTTATTTGAATACTAGTGGACTGCCCGCAGCTTCGCTCGCGTTACACATTCACTTACTTCAAAAACGGCAAAGCTTCATACTAACTTTGCACCCCCGTTTTACCCCCTTAGGGGATGAATTTTCAAATTTTTCTCGCCGTAAAAACCATCCTTGAACTTCAACGAACATTTAAAAAAAAGAATTGGCCAAATTGGTCCAGGCGTTGTTGAGTTATGCGCTTACCAACACATTTTGCGATTCATTTTTATTATATAGATTTAGAAATTTATTGTATCTTGCAACATGCACACTAATTAGTACTTATTTGTAAATTATACAGTATATATATTATTAATTTTAACATTAAACTTTTAACTTTAACTTTTCAAAAATTAGCGAAAACAATTTGATTTAACCACCGGTTATCTCTAAGCGAAGAAGAAATAAATTTCTTTCCCCTCGATCTTTGATGCATTTGCTTAACTGTCTGTCATAACTTACTCTGCGCAATTAATTGTAGAGAACCTTGTTCCGCCGAGTATCAGGTATCAACCTCGGTCGTGTTTTCAGAATTCAGATCCAATTACTTTTGTTCGTATTTCAGCAATTATAGGTGATACCCATTAAGGAGCCTTTGAGGTGAAGGAAACATTATAACCACGTTACGTAAGGTGGATTTCCATCCATCATGAAGCTCCCCTTAAAATGGCAACAAATTAAAGAATAATGGCAACATATTTGACCCAAATCGGATAATCCAAAACATATTACATAATATTTTGAAGTTCACGTAAAAACAATGGATTCGTTTTTCCCCAACCAATTATCATAAAAATTGAATACGCGTTCTTATGCCACCCGAAGGTCTTCGTTCGACAAGGCTTAACGCTCATCATTGAAAACTACCGGGACCGTCAGCTTAATGTGCCGTCCGATGCACGGTAGTGCCTGTGAAATTTTGCCACTAGGTCTTTCGAGCCGGATAGATATCTATCCAGCATCAGGCCGATCCACAAACTGATCGCGCCCATCGTTGCTTAGCTCATTCCATCACATTGAATCGACGCGAGCCATTGGCTATGGACGCTGCCAATACATCAGTAACTTCTAATAATAATATACTCTTATTACTTCAGTTCCCGAACAGTTTTGCAGTTAGAGTGTAAGTATGTAGGCTTGCGCAGGATATTAAAAAAGTAACAGGGTCGCGACAACTTGGCCTAAAGAGCAGTTCACATTGCCGCTACTCTGAACCTATTTTTTTACGTTTCATACAAAGTGCCAGAACCTTTTGACGTGATAACTTCTTATAAATTGATGAACATCGACAGCGCATATGAAAAAGTTGTGTTTTTTTTTTGTACATTCCAGCATAAAAAGAGAAAAATATACTGATTCACAGTAAAATATTAAAAAAAATATTAAATGAGCGGTTCTCTGCAGAGAAATTATTTTCAATAAATTAATTTTACACACGACAACATTGGCGGTTCCATGGCTCCGAAATAGGGAACTGTCAAAATAAATATATAGACTTATCTGTTGTTTGTGATTAGTTATCTGTACTGTAGAATACTTTGAAGTTTAGACTACAGACGTCAATTCTCCTTTTTTGTATTGTATTTTGTATTTGTAATAATGATTATGACGTTATCACGTAAATCTATCGTCCGTAAACCGACTTTACAGACAAACAGTATTTTTTTTGCTTTAAGATTAAATGAGAGAGAGAGATAAGAGTAGACTTTCTTTTCTTATAAGAAAGTCTTAATAATGTCAGTATATACTCACATTAGAAAGCAAACAAAACTCCTGAAGAAAAGTCAAAAGTACCGACCTAAAATTGTCTCTGACTTGTGTCAGAGGAAAAAAGGAAGGAACACAAAAAAAAAATAATGTCAGTTGAAGATACGTTGCTATCCCTAAGGATTTAAAACAACAAGTGTAGAAACGTGTAATTGGAAACTTCCTAATTTTCCACAGCAGAATTTTGGTTACTTGGTAAGCTGAGGCGCTGTAATTTCCTGTAAAACATATATCACTTCACTTTTTATTTACCTAATAACACATTTATATTAAATATCTTATTACTAAATTGCGTTATTTTCACGATCTAAACACAAATTTATATACTCTCTTATCGCTCGTGTCGCCCACTGTCAGTCAACCCCTTTTCAGCCTCGAAATTATGCTCCAAATAATTGTCCTCGAAAGAATTTCCTAACATTTCTAATTTAGTGATATGCGAAAACCCATCGCTATTTAATTTTCTCAGAAGTTATTTGGAACTTTATTATCATGATATATTATTATTATGATATGTTTAGCAAACCGTTAGTATAATATAAGATTCATAGGCCTACGTTGAACATGCAACTAATATGAATCCAGTGGTGAAAACTTTATAATGATGATTTAATGACAGAGGAACACTTTCACAAAGGATTACCAGAGCAAGCATGGCCTTTAGCAATGATACGACGAAGAAGAGAGAGTAATGGCCGAGGATCTGCACAGAAATAATTTAATGGAAAGCGTGTAGAGCCGCTGTTATAGCTAATGTGAAATAATCCGAATCTGTGCATTTATTTTCCAATACATCAAAGGAGAGCCTTATTATTGACTAGTGGACGCCCGCAGCTTCACTCGCTTGGATTTAGACATTCACTAACTACAAAAACGGCAAGTTTCATACTAACTTTACACCCCCGTTTTACCCACTTAGGGTATAGATAACCTTTACAAGAACGAGTAAATGAATAAAAGGAATGCAAGGATTCAAGCTTGCACGACTGCTCGCGACGCTAATTAATGATTCGCATACCTATTGTTTCACGCATGCTACAACTAATATCATCTATTATTTAAAGTTTGCTCTGGTTTAACGGCCGGAACAGGCTGCTTTGAATTTGATTTTTCTTTTTCGAATATATGTCACTATTGGCCCTATTGGTCACTACAGCATCACCGAACTAGATTTTATAGTGATGTTTGAAATAAAGGGCAAAAATACCATTATTTTACGTGACACGCTCCAGCCGTGTTAAAGTCAGTTGAGAACGGTGTAGGAACTATTTCAATATTCATCTATTTAACACGCTATCGAGCTGCAAATGAATGGATCGTGCAGAAACTAAAAGACTAGCCAGGGCAGCGAGACTACATACTGGAGTTCTCGAGTTCAGGAACTAGTTTGAAACGAGGCAAACACTCGAATCAGGGTAGTTAAGAATTTCGAATTTAGAGCAAAGATATCCCCGGGGAATATCGTTTAAATCAGATGCCGGGTAGTGAGGTGCGATCTCATTTTGCGGTTTTACGGGGGATATATACGAGCTAAGATCAATATTTCATATTTTTTTTATAGTAACGGTCAAGATTATAAATAGTAAGATAAAAACACTCAAATACTTATCAATAATTTTAACACAACGCACCAACACACACACAACACACATACATACACATACACACACACATATATACATACACACACACGCATATATACATACACACACACACATATATACATATACACACACACATACACACACACTCAAACGTGCTTAAGTTCTACATAATATTGTATTTGCACTGTACATTTTTAGCCGAACTATCTGTACTACCTACCTAATTTAAGTTTCTCATTTTAAGTGACTATTACTGAATGTATGTCTTATGAGAAATAAATATTCTTTAAACCGAAAAAAAAAAAAAAAAAACCGAAGAATTTTGAAGTTAATGGAATCAAATTCCATATATTTAGCCACGTGAGTGATTAGAAATTAATGCTGTATCATTGTATCCATAACATCCATAATTAAGAAACATGCTTGAGAGTTCTGCATATTATTAATATTGTCCATTTTAGTCAGTTCTCTTCTGAGAACCTGTACCTACTCAGTAGATGGCTACAACTACTACACTACAGTACTGGCAACTTGAGTGCTATTGAACTCGTCTCTCACTCAAGCGGTCCGGGTTCAAATCCAAGCAGCATGCACCAATGACCTTTCTAATTTTATAAGTGCGATTTAAAAATAAAATATCACCTGCTGTGACTCTAAAGAAAATATCGGGAGGAAACCTGCATGCCTGAGAGTTCTCATTATGTTCTCGAAGGCATGTGAAATCTGCCAATCCTACGCCTAGGCTAGACGAGGCCAGCGTGATGAATTGAGGCCTAACCCTTCCATTACAGGAGAAAATTCGTGCCCAACAGTGGGAAAAAGAAAGTGATGTGGTCACCGACTTGAGTTAGTAACAAATCGGTACATTCGCTCAAACGTTGGAATTTATAATATTTCAGGAATAAATAACCAATTCTAATTCGCTACAAATTCCCAAACACAGATTTACAGTTTACTGCTGAACAATAGCCGCACAGCGAACAATTGTAACGTAAACTCAGACGATATTTCAATTCTGTCGGTCGTAAAACTGAGAAGTCTCGATTTATAACCGATACTATAACCGAATATTTATAAACAAACGCAATGATTATATTATATTATATTCATTTAGACAAATACAACTACAATTCACGATTGTGAATCGTTGGTTAATAACTGGATACTAAGATTATAGAATCAAAGGAGTTAGACAAGAGAGCAAATGCCAAAATCAAAAGCGAAATCACTCCTCAGCCGAAGTGTCACGCTTAACGCACGTCACAAATGATTCATCATATCGCCTTTTGGCTAAGATCAAAGTGTAGAATCTTTAGTTACACATGCCGTTTTGTGTAATAAAATATTGTAAAAATTGCACCCAAAAACAAAAAAGCAACAAGAAATATTTTAAAGCTAAAAGTCGGTTAATGATTGGCTGCCGTCTAAAGTTTGCGTTGTGTGTTCATATTATTTTAAAGAAGATGAAGAAGAAAATGGATGTCCTAGAAAACTATTCATTGGCCTTTAAGATCACCTACACTTAGGGCTTCCGATCTTCCCGTACCTGCCGCCTTCTTGCCAAGTAATCTTGTCATGTCTCTGAATCCAAAATATTCACGCTATTTTCTTCATGTCATCGGTCCTCCTCGTCGGAGAGCGGCCATTTATAAAAGGAGTATGAAGCTGGCATAGGGTAGACACTCAAGTTTAATTTGATGAATAATAAAATAATATAACGTCAAACGCCTGATAAATAAATGTGGTTAATGAGCACATGCAAATGTGGCTACTAAACAATTAGTTCAATACTATGTTAAATCACGTTTAATCTAGCATGGTTAGGTCAAGTCATAAAATTATACCGTTAAATTTTTTTTTTTTAAAAAAAGCTTTTAAACACTTTTTTTTTATTTTCATGCATTGTCATCGGAACCAAATATGTGTGCCAAATTTCAGCTCGATAGCTTCAGTGGAAGTGGGTGAAATATTGATTGCAAGATTCCAGGACATACATACTTACATGAATGAATGAATACATACGAGTGAAGTTAAATAAAAGCTTTTAAACAGAATAACTACCTGCCTAAATTTGCTATTGTATTCTAGTATTAAAGTTCTGGAGGTACGACTGTTACAAACCCAGCTCTGTGCACAACTTGAACCGCAGTAAAGTGAGGGCGCACACATTCCTCTAGTTATGAAACGTCGAGAAGTAATCTTGTCATGGGACGAAGTTCAAAACTAAATCGTTACTTCACAAAGTGTATGCCTCAGTTATGAGTTTTACACATCAACTTATGCGATACATGTGGGGACTTGATTAGTTATAAACTATATTTCTTGTCAGTAAATCCACTAAATTTTGAAGCGCTCATAGTCGCATGACTTGACACATTGTCACCTGAACAATATTGTTAAACTTCACCGGGTTCGGCCGGCAATTGAGTGGCTGCTAGTGGCAATCGTGCGGAGGCTTCCTTGCTTGACTGGGTACATTAAGCCTAGTACCAGCTGTTATCGCAGGCTATCAGTTGCTAGGCCTTCTGGTTTCAATTTGAACACAAATACTTGCGACTGTCGGGTTGACCATTAACACAGGGTAACAATGCGTTTCGTTTCGAATCGTTTCTGAGAGCTAATGGTTCTCACTAGTTGGCGGATATCGAGCTCTAAAAAAGTTTACTAGCCATAGAGCACTAATTTTATGCAATTTTTTATACAACGTTTTGATATAAAATATTGTCACTTGTCTTACGGGGTCAGATGCAATAAACGAATATTGCTTGTTACTTCAACTCTGTAAAGATTTTTAAATAAAAACATGTTACAAACTCTCACCTCCCGCGAGGGTTACTTCTGCCCTATTATAAAGACATGACCAGCTATTAATTTGCGAAATAAATATCTGCCACTTCTGGTAGTATCTGATCGCTTCCACCGCGCCACCACAAAGTATGAAGCCGCGGTAGTCGTTACCTTTTTATTGTGTGACGCCACGGACTGGTCAAGAACGAATAATAGACTCTCACAGCACAACATTTTCGTCCCCTGAATCCTCTTTGTACATAATTATGTTAATTCTGTTAACAAGCTTAGGTTCCTTGTAGTTTGAAGATCTTAATTATAAATGCAGTTTGATAATGACGAAATAATCTTTTATATTCCAGACAAAGTAATAATAATATTTTTTAGTTAATTGTTTTTATGTAGGCTGTAGGGTGATGGAAAACCTTCTAAAATAGAGTTAAACTAACTGGTGTTGCTCTGTGTCTATAGGTGACGGGTGCCAATTGTCACCAGGTGGTCTGCTGGTTCGTTCCGCTAAAATAAAAATAAATATCACTATTTTATCAACATCCTCAAAAATTTATTTAGAGACACTGTGTAAATTGCTAAACATTGGACTTCGTAACGTATTTAAACATACATATTAAGGTTCCTTACAGTTTTCAACTATTTTCCTTAATTCAGTTTGAATCTTAAAAGCGCAATAAGCTTTTTACTTGGTTACAAATTAAAGATCCTCCTTTTATTTCCCAGAATTAACAAAAGAGGGCGCTCTTTGGCTTTTTTAATTACGCCGAGGAAAGCTTTTCGAGAACTTACTTTATTTAATCAGATGTTGCTTCAAGTATTTTAATGTTTTATTTCTCACAGAACATTTTATTCCCCAGTACCTCGTGCTGGTAAAACTAGTAAAATTTAAGTACTTTTTAGTTTAAAGCTTCGTACTATTGAACATTAACATCTTAAACAATTTATAAGGGGCAACCAAATGGATTAGTATAATTTTTTTCCTAATCGAGTTAAGTTGCCAAACATGTTTGTAAAAGGAATAAAACCTTGCATTTAGATACGAAACATCTTCTATCTTAAGTAAAGAATACGAATCGATTTAAAAAGCCGTTATAATATCACAAGATTTGGCTCAGATCTCCATTCTGGAGTCGGCCAGACACACTTCTACATCCGGACAACTGATGTCTTGCTTATACTTTGTGTAAATCGGTAAGAGTATGTCTAACATTTCAGTGTAGTTACCTACGGTGAAACCGTAATTTATACAATACGAAACTGTTTTGTTAGATTATAAATGGATGAACAAACAAAGGATCAATTTCGAAAGCCCCGCAATGTTTCAGCAAGGCCTGGTTAGTCTAAACAGAAGCAAGAATTAGATAATAATTTATCCGAGATATTAAGGGAACGGTAGAGAATAATGAACGGCAGTCGTACCTACTCATTTAAAATTCATTCAAATTAGAAAAAATAAGTCTGATGGTTATTACTTAATAAAATTAATTAATTAATTTAATTGAATATTTCAATTAAATTTATAAAATAATACAAGTTTTAATGTTATAGCTTGTCACGCTATTTTTTTTTTTTTTAATGGTTAGGTTATTGTAATTGTTATTGGAGCAAAATCCACTATGCTGCATAACGCTGGTAGTCTATGTAAAACTAGCAGTGGTGGTTTTCAGTGTAGACCACGAGGAAGTAGTTCGGCCTGACACTTATTTGAGACAAGACATGGAACTTCTCATTCTGTGAGAACCTCGATCGCTGGACTAAATCAGGGTTTTCAATAAATACATTTTATAATTTTTATGGATATTCTGATAGCAATCGAGCGTGCAGCACCGCACATGACAACTGTGACAGACCTGGTATTAGTATTTATACATACTTGTCTATCCTATATTGGTTAGATCGTTTGATAGTGTTTGCTGTGTCTGTTACTGTATGTTGGGGATCGTGTCTGGCATTCTTCTAGCTCCGAACGTGTCCCGACCCCTTAAGCTTCATATCTCGGTATTATCGGATTTGTACCGAAAATGTCAATGTCACCGACCTAACATTGACGAGACCTTAGGAGTAAGCTTTTGTTCTATTCTGTTGGGCGGCTGAAAGCAAAAAGCTCAGCAAAAAATGTATCTGTCATTCGGACAAGATCGATTGGCTTTCGGTCGGTTTGCCTCATTATCCCTCGGAGTTTAGGTTTTGGCTGAAAACTGAGGTTTTTTTTTTTTTTTGTCGGAAATCACGTTTTGTTTAATTTAGCAGGGCGTTTCTCCTCTGGCTCAGGGTATGTCGTGGCTGGGTGGGGAGGTTACGTAATTTTGGGCATTTATTTCTCTCCCAATCGTAGCTTGGAGGAGTTTGAAACATTTCTGGACTGCGTCAGAGCAGCATGCTGCAGGCAAGCACCGCGGCCAATCCTTGTTCTCGGTGACTTCAACGCTAAATCTCGGGCTTGGGGAAATCCAACCACAAATCCAAGAGGAAAAGCCGTTCAAGTTTGGGCCCTCCTCTCAGGTTTATCTTTATTAAATAAGGGAACGGCGCTTACGTGTGTGCGACAACAGGGTGGATCTGTGGTAGACCTTTCTTTTGCTTCTTCTGCTGTAGCTCTCAAGATCACAGACTGGAGAGTGGTTACTGACATGGAGACTCTTTCGGATCATAGGTACATTCGATTTGAGATCTCCAATTCCTCAAGAGACTCCGCAATTAATCGTAATCGTCCAAGTCTTTTTCCTCGTTGGGCTACAAAGCAATTAGACCGTGAGATGGCCCAAGAAGCGGCCATAGTACAGCGTTGGGCTTGGCCGATAAATAGCGAAAACGCATGCGTGGAGGTCCTTGCAAATCACGTCCGCAGAGCTCTCACTGAGGTCTGTGATGCAGCAATGCCCAGAGTAAAACGACGACCACAGCGTCGCCAAGTGTATTGGTGGTCGTCTGAAATAGCAGACCTGAGAGTAGCATGCAACAATGCGCGGAGGGCCTACCTTCGAAGTCGCAGACGTAACGGCCTCAATCTGATATTGGAGGAAGAGCTCCTAGGTGCATATCGTCAAGCTAAGCAAGCTCTCCAGCTCGAAATAAGCCGAGCTAAAACCTGTGCCCACGAGGAGATGTTGGCTGCGTTAGACAGGGACCCGTGGGGACGACCCTATCGCGTGGCTCGGAATAAACTCGGTACCCAGATTAATGTAATGGAGACGATGTCAGTAGACCGCCTACAAGATATTATCAAGGAACTTTTTCCGGACCCTCCACATCATGTTCCTCCGACGATGGCTCCTGCACCAATAATTGAAGAGCGCGAATTCCTCATCCCTGACATCACAGAAAGTGAGATGGAGCTGGCCCTTGATCGTTTGAGAGCCAAAAAGACGGCACCGGGACCTGACGGTATTCCAGGTCGGGTGTTGGTTATCGCTATGCAATATCTGGGCGCTAGATTTCGGGAACTGTTCAACAGGTGTCTCCAATCGGGACAGTTTCCGAAGTCTTGGAAAAGTGGAAAGCTATGTCTTCTGCCTAAACCTGGCCACCCCCCTGGTTCTACTTCGGCGTATAGGCCAATAGTCTTGCTGGACGAGACGGGAAAATTCTTTGAGAGGATCCTTTCAACTCGTCTCACCCATCATCTTACTGATGTGGGCCCGGGATTATCAGAAAGTCAGTATGGTTTCAGATCGGGTCGTTCGACTATTCACGCATTGGAGGCTCTGAAAAATCTATCTATGGAAGCGGTGGAAAGAGAAGATGTGGTTCTTGCGGTCTCACTTGACGTCAAAAATGCCTTTAATAGTCTTCCCTTTGAGACACTAAAAGAAGCGCTGAGGTTCCATAAAATTCCCCAATATCTGGAAAGATTGTTAACGGCATTCCTCGAAAATAGAGAAGTTCTTTGGGAGGGACCCAGTGGTCTGCTTTCTCGACGACTCGTCTCATGCGGTGTTCCTCAGGGATCAGTTTTGGGTCCAGTCCTGTGGAACATTGGGTTCGATTGGCTCCTGCGGGCTCCACTGCTACCCCGGACAAGGGTGATCTGCTATGCGGATGACACTCTTGTCACAGCTCGCGGAAAAAACTACGAAGAAGCCGCCCGCTTGGCAACTGTCTCAACATCTGTCGTTGTCGAAAGAATCGAACTCTTGGGACTGCGAGTCTCAGTCTCCAAAACCGAAGCGGTTCTCTTCCACGGTCCACGCCGGGGCCCTCCTCGTGGTGCTAGCATTACCGTACAAGGCGTGAGTGTGAGAGTCAAAGCTCATTTAAAATACCTGGGTCTGGTTTTGGATGGAAGATGGACGTTCCGAGAGCATTTCACGCAGCTGTCGCCCAAGCTCATTAATGCTGCAGGCGCACTCGGTAGACTTTTGCCTAATATAGGAGGACCAGGTTCAGCTTGCCGGCGTATATATTCCGGCATAATTCGAAGTATGGCACTGTACGGTGCACCAATCTGGTTAGATTCCCTCACTGCTCACAATAAGAGCTTGCTGCGAAGGCCGCAGAGAGTTGTAGCAGTGAGGGCAGTTAGAGGATACCGTACAGTGTCATGGACGGCGGCGACCTTACTGGCGAGTGACCCTCCTTGGGAACTGCAAGCGGAAGTGTTAGCGGAATCGTTCCGTTTTCGAGAAAACATTCGAGCGAGGAGTGAACAACTATCAGCAAGAGGAATTGAGAGGTACAAGCTGATAGCCCGAGAACGCCTGCTCCAAAGATGGCGGGAAAATCTCGATGCCCCTATCGCTGGAATTAGAACAGTGGAGGCGATTCGCCCCCATTTCGACCGCTGGATAAAAAGAGGACACGGAGCAGTCACGTTCAGGATGGCACAAATACTTACTGGACATGGCTGCTTCGGGGAGTACCTGCATCGAGTAGCCAGAAGAGAGGCGACGCCCGCCTGCCATGAATGTGATGCGCCCGAGGACACGTCAAGGCATACCCTCGCCGAGTGTGCTGCGTGGGGACCGCAACGCCACACTTTAGTGGCAACAATCGGCGGAGATCTCTCACTCCCGAGTGTGGTCAGTGTCATGCTCAACAGTGACAGATGCTGGAAGGCAGTGGCCACATTCTGCGAGCGAGTGATGGCCCAAAAAGAGGCTGCGGAACGAATAAGGGAAAGCAGCGCCCACGCCGACGCATCACGCAGGAGGAGAACTGGAGCAAGGAGACGGCGCTATGCGCATCTTCTCCCTCCAGTATAAAAATGCAAGTGGATGTTGCGTCGAGGCGTCACGGTAGTAATGCCCTTGCGATCCCGTGACGCCTCATATTGACGCTGAAGGTGTCGCTGGGTTTTAGTGGGTATTCCGGCCAAGCCGGCGAGTCCCACATACCTGTTTCGTAGGATGCGTAAATGCATTTCACAGCGTTAAAAAAAAAAAATAAAAAAAAAAAAAAAAATAAAAAAAAAAAAGGGCGTTTCTCCGCTGCGTTTGAACGCACAGAACTCGATCGAGTGTACATTTAGTTGATTGCGAAGGGAACATTAAATATTAACAAATCATATTATCATTATTGCTGCATGCATTAGTTTGGTATGACTCGATTATCAATCGATAATCGAGTAGTAGTAGTAGTTGCTAGATTTTAAAATAATCACTTGGAGGTGCCTAATTATTAGTTTGGTAGGATTGTTTTTACGTCCATTTCATCGTGGTCATACGTCATAATTAACGAACGAGGATTTTTCTTCTCGCAGATATAAATATTTTACTATGCGTTGACTGGTTAATTTTTTAGAATTGTATGTCAATACAATTACCCAGGTACCGCGAAAGGATGGTTCTCCTTTACTTTAATTAAAATCCTGCTTGCTTTCTTGCTGACGCAACAGAACACGAGCAGAAAACACGATAATATTTTGGCATAGTTATACAGATTGGATTGGGGTTAAATATATTTGTCAAATTTATGTGTAAAGAAGTAGAAATGCCCTCGTCTAAACGTCTAAACGCTCTGCCACTATCGCCTCGGCCAACGCAGGCATTGAAGCAAAATTTATTAATAAAGATAAGAAGAGAAATGGCGTTGTCGACGAAAAAAATTCGGTGACCATCAATTTAATAAAGCAGTCGAATAACTCGAGCAACCTATTATTTTTGTAAAATACAGTCTCCCGTCGTTCCTAAATGAGGGCCCAAGATTAACCCCTCCGAGTTTTCGCTCCGAATTTGCAAGGTTCAGTTATTTCAGCTCTTTTAATTTTGCTTCATTACTCAATCGGCCTCAGCGATTCGTTTCTTAGTGTAAGTAGCTTCTGTACAGCCCTAAATGTTTTAAATGAAACAATCATTAATTTTAAATGCAATCGTCATTAAGTGAAATAATTATGTGATTGTATAATTTTATTTAGCCCACAATTATTTCATTGAAATTACATAGCATAGCAGGCGATCCGCTTTAAAAAAACAATTTTGTGAACTTATAAAATGATGGTTTAAAGTGTAAAACATTAAAATGTTACGTAACTTCTTAATTCAACGACTCGAACACTCAAAATCGGTATAGATCGAATATCTGACCTGTTAAATAAAAGTTAATTGAAATGCCAGTTTTATAGCGCGTTGAAATCGACATCAGACATGGACAATGGATTGAAAAGCTCCGCTTTATCTCATTGGTTGCAGCTTTTTAAATCCTACTGGACAGTTCTATCAGCAGAGGGTGAGGGCGTTATGGTGAAGTCTGCTATGGTCATGCATGCCCATTGTATTTGAACCCGGACGCCCCAAGTGATAGGCGAGTTCGAATGTCACTGGGCTGTCACTTCTGTCTTATGACTCATGTCATATGCCTTACATTAATAAGTTCACATGATACATCATTGAAATTAAGTAATTGAAATTATATTTAGATTCTAACAGTATTTCTAGACTTTTTCATGTATACTAAGTACACATAATATTGGAATGATTCATAAAATATAAATATAATTGTTTCTAGAGGTTTAGGTCAAATTTAAATTATTCATTAGTCGTTTATTATTTGGCGTGCATTTTATACATTAAGGTCAAATAAATTTTATATTTTTTAGTATGTAGGTATTCTGGATAGTCAAACATTGGAAGGAAAAAAATACCTTCAATTCATATTGGAACGAATGATTGCAAAATAATGAAGCAATACCTAGTCAATTTAATAACACCAGATACATATTTCAAGGCTGAATAGTTGACTTATGCTGGTATGCTGACCAAGCCTTAACCACTGGGTTCTTCAGTTATTATATAGGCACGAATACGAGCATAACGAGAATAACTGGAACCAGGAGCGATTATTCTTTCTTAATTTTAATTAAGACGCTTCATCTTATTCTGTTAAGCTATAGAACGCATCATCAAGACCAAACATCAAGACCAACAGTCTTCCACCTAGAAACGTCTAGGTTGCATAAGAACTGGTTATCAAAAGCCAACAAGAAACTGCTCGTCCATCAATACCATTGTCTATGCACGGTTGTTGAACGAGTATCAATGGAAAAGCCGATAGCGTAGTGAAATGGGTATTTCAAATGATTATTTGAATAGTTTCAATGAATTGTCAGAAGGGCCGCATCGTGATGTTGACGCGAAACACAAAGGGTTACTGACTAAACTATCGGACTCAATACGGGGGCATAAAGATTCCCTGTTTATTTGCGATGATGACAATCGGTTCGATCCGAGTATTTGAACTTGTAATGGAGAATTTGGAATCTAATTTTATGGTTGGTGAGCGGTGAGGTTAATGTGCAAAAGGGTTTCTGTTAACGGCTGAATATTCAACCCTTGTTGAGGTTGGCCTTTATTTTCATAAATAATTCGTGTCACAGTGTACACAGAAGGTACGGATTTCAACGACCTGATACGAGTACCACTCATACTAGTGCCCACGGAAAGCGTGTAGGTTTCCGCCTGTATCGGCCCAACGTCAGTTGTGAAAGAACGTTTAATAAACAAACAGGGTAAGGTAAATAAAACCGTTTGAAAAAGCATAAATTTTTTTTTCTAATTCACAAATTAGACGTAAATAATTATGGTTAAGTGTGTAGTATCAGGATGTAACTCAACTAAGACAGAATTTTAATTCTCCAATTGCAATGTTAGAGAAATTAAAAAAAAAAAACAGATAGATGGGTAACAATATGATATTTTAATATACCTACTTATTAATGCTTTGAATGCATAGGGATTGAATATAAAATATTATCAAATACGCGAATTTCTAGTATTTCTGTAATATCGACAACCGCTTATCGCACACATGCACATTACACGCATCTAATGTATGTACATATAAAATTTTTGGTCTCGCTTAGAACTCTAGTAGGTATAATAAATCTATGGGCTTACAATAATTAAAAGTGACATAGTATGTAAACCCCTCTCTTTCATTCCAAATATTTTAAAGGGTCTTAATAGAAAAAGGAGGATGATTTACATTGGCATGGCTGCCGCCGCAAGCGGTCTATGCAAATGCAACAATGGACACAAATTACGGCAAAAAGGTGTAGGCGAGAGAGCTTTCGTGTCCGTTCCGCCTAAAGACGTGACCGGAATGTGGCATGGCCATGAATAGTTCGGACCATGCCAGTGACCATCACTGCCAGGTACTTACTATGCTATACTATACTTAGTCCTCAAGGGTAGCAACACATCTGTGACTGACCTAGAACGAGACTCCTACTAACAAGTACTAACTGGGCTAACACCAACTAACAGGACTAACTATCACTAACAGTCCCCAGTCCTCATACCTACTAACGAACTGATAAACTAATGTTCTAATTAACAGTCTCAACTAATTGGACTAACCATCCCAGTCCCTAACTGAGTCTTGTTCAACGTCAGTCACACTTGTCATGGGCGGCAGTGGATGGGTGGTGCTGCAAGCTCGGTTGGAAAAAAAAACCCTATTTGGGTAATAGACCGGGCTGGGCATATGAACAAAATCCTTGAATGATTGAATGAATGAAATCATTTATTGTTGCATGCGTACATGAATATGAAAAATTCAATAATCTTTATCCTGCATACACTGTCGTATAAAGAAGTGATAAGTGATAGTCAAAATATTCTCAAAATTTTAACCATTAAGTACCGACGTGCTATTTTAGTTATACCTACAAGTACCGACGTTCGGTCTGCTAGACCACCATATCTTTGATGTTAACTTTAAGTTTCATAGTTTAAAAAAATGTCTAGAAATACCCGGTAGCAGCTCGGAGACTGGATTTGTGCCCATGAATGGCAATAGGCTCACCGCCTAAACATAACTGGTGAAAAGTTGGTGTTCTACACACTCTTTAGGCCCGTTAGCGCAATCGGTAGTGACCCTGTCTGTTGGTTCGAATCCCACTCAGGACAAATATTCGTATGACGAACACTTGTAGTTGCTCTGTGTCTGGATGTTAATATTATCTATTTAAGTATGTATTTAAAAAAAACTATGTATATCTCATCATCATAATTATACTAACATTAAAATTCATTCCCGAAGGTATTACCGATAGAATACAGAAATAGGTGCAGAACTAAGACTAGGATTAGGAAACCAAATAACATTATGTAGTTATAATTAGTACCTATTTATGTATTACATTATCCTGTCTAACTGTATACAGGATTATAAGTAATAATAATACTATGTCTGTAAATATTACCTATATTGTGTACACTTTGGCCGTAGCAAATTTACTGCCTTGGGTCTACTGTAAGAAATTTCATAAGAAATATGTGATATGATATGATGTGATGATGATGATGTACCATTTTCTTCCTTTGTCACTCTATTTATGTATTTTATAACACACTCTTCAGCATAAAATATTTGCTTAAATAATTGAATAAATATATTAATACAAAGTATCAGAGCAAGGAAACTCTTTGGTAAGAGAGGAATCTGTTCTTTATGACCGTAAGCGCCTCTGTTTCTATCGCGCCGCACAAGGACTTTGTGCCTTCATGTTTCAAAGTGAATTTGACTCAATCTTGTTACTGGCGAGGACTACAATGCTAGGGCATGAATTTTCAGATTCATAGCGGGTTTTCGTTTCTTACTTATACGTGCTTATACGAGAGATAAGCTCAAAGGAAATGGCAGCAATGAACGGCGAGATTTCTGAACTGGAAATTCTTCTATTCTAGTTCTCTGGAATAGGAGAAACACTCTACTACTGTAGACAGTAGGGACACTACACATATTGTGGACAACAGGAGCTACTCGTTTACCCCTAACCTGGAAGAGTTATTTTTTGAGAATCACCAAAATTGCAATTAATGTACTTATGATTATGAATTAAATATTATTTTAATTTTTTTTACTTAAACTTATATCTTCGTCCGCGGAAAATTAAAACAAACGGACGTGATACGACAATATAAGTCTGCAAAAAAATATATTTTAGGTTATCTTATGCAAATTCGTACAGTTAGAGTAAATGTGATTTGTTTTGAAAGCAAAATTCCAAATAAAGGCAATTTGACTTGAAACATACCTTATTCATTAATTTATTTAATAGCACACTTTTTAATTCTGAACAGATTACTCAGCTTGAACTACTTTATAGCTATTTAGTGAGGTGGATGTTTAAAAACTGTCACAGAAGGCATTTTAATTAAATCGCGAGTGTTCAGTCAGTCCTATTTGAGTTATCAGGAATTCTGGATTGAACCAGATTTGCGGCGGTCTCGGCGTTGCTACGGCTCGGTTCACACGTGATCTCATTTGCTACACGCAAATGTGCTTCTCAAATGCAATGCGCTTCTTTTGCGCCATGGGATAGGTATCTTGAGATCTTCCTCAACTGCCACACAAAAAGGGATACCTATAATATTATCCAACGACCATGCCGCTCCAATCATCCGCTGCGGCAACGGTTGGTTTGAGCGTTGGTCATGACATCGGTGACAAACGTCGAACAAGACTCAGATAGTGACTGGAACTGTGTGAAGTGACTTTTACTTCAGTTAAAATAACACATTACATGAATATAAATTGGTCAGTTTATAAGTAAAGAATAGGACGCAGGACTATTGCTTGGTAACTAATAATGTTGGAGTAAAATAACACGCTTTCACACACAACTCTATTAAGTTTCCCTGTGTTGCGGTTAGTGGACGTGAGTGGGGAGTGGGAGTTAGCACATTGATTAAAATAATTAATGAAAATCTACAATACTTATCTGATAAATACACATACAATAGATAAATACACATACAAATAGTTAAGTCGGGATTCGTATCTGGTTCGGCAGACAAGGTCAGTCACCAATGCGCCACGGTCTCGTCAAAAAGTTGTGGAATTACTCGTAATTCCGGAAAACGAGAGCTTTAATATAATTAATACAGATAAATTATTATTATTATTATTTATCAAGCCTTGGAACTTTTTCGCGTGCATTTATTTCGCAGATGAATATTCGTACTATGGTCACGGATGTTAACTTGTGTTTTCTGTGGTGTTTAATTCAAACATAATTCGCCTTCTGTAGGGGTGCGTGTAGCGTTTAAATAAATATAAAATCACACTTGCAAACCATTTCGCAATAGAGATAAAGTGGTCAGTTAATCTCAAACTTTCTTTTGCCGAGCCAGGGCCTACCTAATTGAATAATTTCGTTAAGAGATGGAATAGCCGGAGGGCGGGAGGAGAAACACTTTAAGGCATTAAGTAACTGCTGAGGCTGAAGCTGCGAACAGAAACCGAAATTCCATTTCCGACGCCGACTAGTTGCAACTCCACCGTCGTTAATCAATCCTACTAATATTATAAATGTGATGTTTGTAAGTTTGAATGTTTGGATGTTTGTTACTCAATCACGCAAAAACTACAAAACGGATTAGGATGAAATTTGGCACATAGGTAGACGATAACCTAGGTTAGCACATAGGATACTTTTCATTCCGAAAACAAGCTCCCTTGGGATGCTTTGCACGTTTATTGGAAAATTGTCTGACACGTCAACAGATAGCGCTGACACTAATTCTTAAGTTGATTACATTTTTGTCCGCGGGCGAAGCTGCAAAAGCTAGTAAACATATAAATTCAAAATGCGACTGTAATTTTTTTTACAGTCGGTTTTAATATGATAGTTACCTCTTAATGGTATTATATTTAGTGTACTATTTATTATCTCTTAAAGGGTTTTACTATAAATTATACATTACTGCATCTTCTCTCCATTTGAACTGTAATAAAGCAATGTTTTACATTACTCCTAGAGCTCTGACATGCTCATTCGAAAACACGAATGTTAATTGATTTTAACTACGAAAACACCCTTTTTTTCCTACAAATATTTATCTAAAATTAAATATCTTAGCTTAGTCCATTACCAAAGGAATACTAGTCTTAGGATATCTTCTTCTTAATATATATAATATACGTGTCACGTTGTTGGACGTTAATGGACGCCTAAACTACTTAACCAATTTTAAATTAAATTTGCACACCGTGTGCAGTTTGATCCAACTTGAAAGATAGGATAGCTTACATCTTAATTTTAGCCAAAATATTATTTTATTGCAAATTATTTAATGTAATTTTATAGTTGAAAACGTCTAAATGACATGCTTTACAATAATGTCATTTCAGCCATCGCCACTTCGTATTACTTTTGACACATGACGTTGCCATTGACGTTGACATGGCCAAGGCGTACACATTCACAAAAAAATATTTTATTGCAAAACAACGTTTGCCGAGTCAGCTAGTCTATATATATAAAAGGAGAAGCTGACTGACTGACTGACTGACATATCAACGCAGGGCCTAAACTATAAGGGTTAGAAACTTGAAATTTTGCACAGGGGTTCCTTTTATAGCGTAGGGGCGCACTAAGAAAGGATTTTTGAAAATTCTCCCCCTAAGGGGGTAAAACGGGGGTGCAAAGTTAGTACTATGAAACTTTGCCGTTTTTGAAGTCAAGTGGGCAACCCAACCGCGGGCAGACGTCGTTAATGGGTCTAATTCTACGCGAGCGAAGCTGCGGGCTTCCACTAGTTACATACACGTTTATTTAATCTATCCATCCACAATGTCTGATGATAACTTCGAGCAATTCGACATTAAGTGCCACTTCTACGCTGACTACATTATGTACATTATCACCAGCCAATGACTGGCTCAAACCGGCCTGACCCGGTTTTTTCGCGATCGTAGCAATTCCCAGTTTATGATGTAATAAAGCGGCCTCATATCTATAACGACTGTATTTCGGGCTTCAGTTAGGTACTGCATATACAAGTTGTATGACGTAATGTTCAATGAATAACACTCCTGGTCACGTCAATTGAACCATACAGCTCTGACCATGTATACCTACCTGATTTTTTTCATGTACTTATACCTAAAACGTATAAAAATAATTTTAGCTATGAAAAGTATTTGTAGGTATCATTTAGATGCTTACATTATTTTGATGTACTTACACGTTTGTCCATCCACTATAATTCCTACGGTGGCCTTACGATGTTGTGCGGTCATGGTAGATGAACAATCCAAATTCAAATTCTTTATGGCAGGACAGTGTGCGGGTACAATACATCCTTAGATTAATTAATTTATACTATATATTTATTTAGCGGTGACAGCTCAGTGGCTATCGAACTCGCCTCTCACTCAAGCGGTCCGGGTTCAAACCCCAGCGACACGCACGAACGACTTTCAAAGTTATGTGCGATTTAAGAAATTAATGTCACTTGCTATAACGGTGAAGGACACATTGTGAGGAAACCCGCATGCCTGAGAGTTCTTCATAATGTTCTCGAAGGCATGTGAAGTCTGCCAAACCGCAGTTGGCCAGCGTGGTGGACTAAGGCCTAATCCCTCCCATTCTGAGAGGAGACCCGTGCCCGACAGTGGGACGTCTATGGGTCGCAGCGAGCGATATATTTAAATTCATTTTGATATACTGATATCCAATACAACAATCTTCAAGGTATTTACAATTTAATTATTTTTAGCCTTTATTTTTAGCCTTTACTTTTACTTTATTAATACGCCTATAGTTTACATTGGGTAAGATACTTATTTGTCTCGATCTTAAGAAAATCATTCAGGGTGTGACCTGCTTTTTCTATTTTCTACAGTTATTTCTATAGTTTTCTATAGGTACGAGTATATTAAATTGTAAATCCGAAGAAAGTAGACATTCAATAACAGTCTTACTCACTTGCAAACACGTAGAAAACAAAGTATTTATTCTGTTGTTTTACCGGACGAGTGAAACCCTAAAAAATGATGAAATGAAAAAATGATGATCATAAAGTTCTTTTCATTCAGATCAAAAACTTCTCTTTTAGCTAACTTGGTTGAATCTTTTATACTTACTCTAGATTTTCTGTATAGATGCTCATTATTTTGAATATTCTAAAGAAAACTTTAAGGGGGTAGGGGTCGCTGACTCCCCATTTATTTGAATTTAATCAAGCGGAGGAGGTCACTTTGGACTGAAAAGTTTTCTAATTCATTACTTCTTTTTAATGGATTGTAAGTTGACTCAGAAACTAATTGAAATATTTAACATTGACAAAAATAATGTAACAGTGAAGGACAAAAGTGTGAGGAAACCTCATATAATTTTATCTGTGTGTAAAATCTGCAACGTTGCACCGTGAGGAGAACCGTGCCCAACAGTGCGACAGTAACAGGCTGTGATGATAAATTGTTTATTCTTGTTGTAATTTGTAAATATTTTTTGTATGGATATAAGATAGAAAACGAGTATGCAGCTACACCCATCCGCTGCCACCCAGGACAACTTGAATTGATTTAGATTAGATTTAGTCATTGACCTATTTAGTTAAAATAAGACAATGGATTTAGAAAATTTTACGGTCATATAAACATATATTTTTATTTTTTGTTAAGTGGTTACAAACTCAGCTGCTGAGGCCGTAGGCCAAGTATTATCCAAGGGTCAAAGTATTATCGGGTTTTTCTAACATAAAATGCCTAGTAGCTCACAGTCTGGATTTATGCCCGGCGTGTGACAATAGGTTCACCAGGTGGTGAACCCATGTAATAAGTATTACATGATGTTATTATGGTAACACAACACATTATACTGTGGTTATATTGTGACTATAATGCGAAGGTGTTCACCAAAATATTCCGCACTTGAACCGGAAGTACCTAACTTGACATTAGATTTAATAGCTCGCCGGCTTCAACGGAAACTCTCAATCTAATTTACCTGAACTTGTAGCGGATGTGTGCTCAGTGCTTGTGAATTAGTCGGCTCAGAATGGCGCTGCAAGTTCGTTAGCCTTTATCCTCATATAAGTCAAATTAGGTTGCCTTTGAAGTATGTTAAGAAAATGTTACGCTTGTAGCACGTCTTATGAAAAATAAAATTATGTAACAAATGTAGTAATAGGTAGTAACAGTTCCTGTTAATTATTTCAGTAATAGTTTAATTTGTAATAAACTCCAGTCAAAGATGCGCTGCTACCCTTTAGGACAATGTCAAATATAATAGAAATAGAAAAACGTTTATTTCGAAAAAATACAGCGTACACAAAACATTAAAGAAAATACAGAAACCTATAAGATAAAAAAATAAATAAGATGCCACAAAATGCGAAAAATGAACGCACTCAGCTTTGCCGTGGCGATGCTAGATCCGCGACGCTGGTTTTCAGTGCGTCCGTCGGTGTCACGTAATCACGTTAATAAAGTGTAAGTCAGTGTATTTTTATAACCCAGTCACCTAATACGGAAATAAATATCGAAATCCATGTTGCGTATTACTAAAAGTTTGAGATAAGTCACTCACTAACTTGCCAAACACAAACTCTAAGAAGGATACGACCCCTACTCAACTGCGGGAACTAAGGTGTACTGCTTCATCCCTAAGACTCATTATGAGGCCCTCAGATTTTCTGCTCCCTGAACCCTCAGCCAACTTTAATTGGCTTTTTGTGCCAATCCCGTTGGATTTGTTGCTGTAGTTAGGTAACAAATCTAACTTGTAATTATTAAAGTATGATTCGTATGTGAAAGTGTTTGAAAAGTGTTTAAAAACAAGTTTAAAAATCCGAACTAAACTGTACATTTAAAAAAAATATTACAAATCAAAGATTAATCTACTTTGCATTAATCCGCGAACAAACTTGTATGATGGTGTATGTATACCTTCAAGCACGCAGCACCTCCCTCCCTCCCACACGTTCCCTCCCTCCCACACGCAATTCATGTCATCGGTCCTTGATAAGTGTGCAAAGATTCAAATTAATCCGAAGTTTTGAAGTAAGTTTTCACTCACTATGTGTTTCCACATACATACATCTATACCAAGTTAATAGTGTGTTAAAAAAAGTTACTCTGATCTTAGAATATTAACCTAAACGACCTGTATCGCGATGTTGCCCATCCGGTGGTAATATCTCGCATAGGCACCAAGTAAATTTTGTAGAAATTTCCAGACCCACAAAACCCAGATTACTGCTTCAGTGTTTTGCCTAGTTACTTTATAAAGTGTTGTCGTGTATTTGAATTTATTGATGTGAAATAAATTGCCACCCGAATCTCCCTTTTGTTTTTACACAATCTCATTAACCATTGTTCTACTAAACGATCTGAACGAATTTCGTAATATTTCGTATATAAGCTATTTTTCTGAGTGAATTAAATTTTGTTGTTAGGTAATATGTGGATTGGTGTCGATTGAGGGAGGCCAATCCAGCAGTGGAGCTAGGTGATGGATGGAAATAGGAATATTATGTATAATCCAATTGCGAAATCACCTTTTGTAAAAATTATGTTTGTTAAAATCTGTTAAAATAACAGACAGCATTATGCGCGCCTTTCTGTCGGGCCTGTTTGACCAGGCTGTCACGGTAGTAATGCGCAAGCGATCCCGTGACGTCTCAAATCGCTGGCTTTTAGAGGGCATTCCGTGATCGGTAATTCCCACATCGCACACCCGCCTAACTCTTAGCGGATAGGTACGTAAATGTAAACTTTATTACGTCTGTGAAAGGCCCAGAAAAAATCATACGAAAAATATGACGCAATACAACAACTGAAAATAAAAACATACCACAAGGATAAATTTACCGTGTAATACCAGGTGTATCATAAAATACTACGACATAAAACATGAATAACAAAATTGGGGGCGTCAACATGTAAAAAGGGTCTCGTAAAAATAACTAGGTCGCTAACAAGAACATGACATGTTGCTGAGAATACGAGAAGCTACATGACAAAAGCATTTAACACTAAACCGGGCTCAAATGGACTGTAATAAAACAAAGATGGCTGCTAGGAGGCTGAAAAGAATTCCGAGAAAACGGAAAGCAGGTAAGACCAATCTTTTGTGTATCTCCATGACACTGTGTGTAATTCATGAATTTCTCAGCATCTAAAGTTGTGTCCAATTTCTAAACAGGCCACTAGAATGTTAAATAGGAAGGAACGATGACGAAGAATATGCTGTATTTTGAATCTACACAAAGTTCTACACAACAATCAAAGAATACAAATGAATTGTCGCAAAGTGATATTTGAGTAAACATTATGATACTACTTAGGTTTAAAAATATCCCACAAGTATGTGAGTGAAAACATCCAAAACTTAAAAACCTTTAAACGAAAGAAAATATACTTATCTATACTAATATTATAAAGAGGAAAGATTTGATTGTTTGTTTGTTTGTTTGTTTGTTTGTTTGTTTGTTTGCATCGAATAGGCTTCAAAACTACAGAACCGATTTGAAAAATTCTTTCACTGTTGGAAAGCTACACTATCCCCGGGTGACATAGGCTACATTTTATTTTGGAAAAAAATAGGGTTCCGTAAGATATTTGGGTTTTTCGGACACAAGGTGTAAAAAATCAACCAGAAAAGTTACTTATTTTGCGTACGCTGCCTAAACTATAAAAGATAGAACCATAAAATGTTCTAATTAATTATAGATCTAATAAATATCTATAAAAAAGTCCGCGACACACTATACCTATCTATGTCGAGTGAGGCACAACAATCATTTTTTTATCTTGATTTTTTTTGGACTACATTTACAGTTTATGTAGATAATATTTGGTCTTTGAATGATTAAAATTGGACGTTTGGTTTTGAAGTGTCTGTCTGTCTGTCTATCTGTCTGTTTCGCTTTCACGCCAAAACTACTGAACCGATTTAAATGAAATTTGGTACACAGTCTAGAGCCTGACAAAGGACATAGACACTTTTTAATTGGAAAAAAGTGTTGTAATGGGTTGAAAAGGGAGATGAAAGGTTGTATGAAAGTATTGTCATTTTCAGAACTAGAAGCATAAAACTTAAATTTTAGGCTGTTGATAAGGTATAATCCTTACTAATCCTATCCTACTAATATTATAAAGGGGAAAGTTTGTAAGTACCTATGTATGGATGGATGTGTGTTACTTTTTCACGTAAAAAGATTTTAATGAAACTTTACAATAATATAGCTTATACAACAGAATAACACACAGGTTAAAATTTATAAAGATATTGTGTGAATCGTCCAAAATATGACGATAAGTGTCAAGTAGGTAAGTAGGAAAAAATCTACCATCTGCGAGCTATTCTGGCGTGCGCTGCCAAAACTACTGGACCGATTTCAAAAATTCTTTCACCATTAGAAAGCTGCATCCTCACTGAGTGACATAGGCTATATAATATTACTAGGCGTAAACGAAACTATTGTTGTAATCTATATATGTAAAATAAAGTCGTGTTAAATTTTTATTTTTTTAGTAACCTGACGCAAATAGGGTTTATGTGTGTGTATTATAATTTTGATTTTTATATAAAATACCCGTGCGAAGCCGGGGCGGACCACTAGTATACTAATATACTAAATGTCACAAGAAAGGCAATCATGTTCCCACTTACGTTGCGTGATTGAATTTCATCTTACGTTTCATCTGATTAAATTTTGGTAAGTCACCTCCCAGGATTCTACCGAAGTCTGTCGTAAACGGGAATGTGTTTACATTTTGCTCCTCATGTTTAATTAGGCATACTTTAAGTGTAAATTGGACAGCTTGGATTATAAAGGCTGCTTTCAATTAGTTTAATAAATAATTAACATCTTACATTCAATGTATGGTAATAGGTTTACCACCTATTATATCTATAGGTATCTAAACATATTCATATACTTTTTCATTTAAACTCCCGCAGCAATGTCTGTGGGGGAGACCCGTGCCCAGTAGTAGGACGTCTATGGGTCGCAGCGAAAAACATATTTGGTGAAAAGTGGGAATACTAATACCTAACCTAACCCTTTCGGGGAAATGCAGGCGTGATTTGATGTTATGTTTTACTTCATAATTGGACATACTACTTTATAATACTACCAGCTACTTACAAGAAGCCTACATTACAACGGTAGGAATATATATCACACTAAACTGCTGTAACTAAAAGCTGTAATTACGATTAGTTAGTAATTAACTGGAATATAAAAAATATCTTTAAATTTCGCAATTAGTTATATACTAACCGACTAACTCACTATTAATATGACGTGATTTTCTCACTTTTTCTTTGAGTTTAACTGAAAAAATAACCTTTGTACAAAGATACAGTCTTGTCACAATGACATGTTACATGAGTGTAGTTGCACAGTTTCTATTTTATTTTAATTAAAAAATGCACTACGCACTGATTCTCTCACAGATTTGAGAACAACTTTCGATAAACTTGTGAAAGAAAGTTATTTTCCAGTAAGCCAAAATGGCGGTCTCGTACTTTGTCATTTTATGGAAAACTATAAAGCTTTTAAGACACATTTTAATATGCACGTAACTGTGCGCTTCCATTACCTACCTGGTACAGTTTGCGGCGCAAAAGTATAGCACTGAACGAAATCCGGAGGCGATAGTTACGCATGGGGTATCAGTGCGGGGGACATAATGCGGCTCATCAGCTAAATACGATTTTTCACTCGCTCGCCCCGCGCCCGTCGTTACTTTAATTTCGACTACTACGCTTTCAAGGTCAGCGCTAGACTTTGATGCCGGTATCTATATTATCTGGACCCGAGAATGGACCAACATTTTGACATGATAACTCCATGGCATTTTGTTGGAGAATGTAAGGGGTTTGGCCACTGGTGAGAGCAAAAACTTGGTAATCAATCAGTAGGTATTTGTTTATTTGAGTTAATGCACATTACGCTTAGTAAAATACATTGAGTGTAGTTAATGTATTATTATTAATAATGTTTAATGGTTACATGAGCCTAATTGATTAAAATTGCAATGAAAAACCATGTGAGTGGAAAAAATCTTAGGTTTTTAATTTTAAATAATAAATTATGTCTTAAATTATAATTATGTACTTGTACTCGGCTCATGGTACTTGTATTACCGAAGTCCAACGAGTGTATCACACTCATTCATTATATTATTCCACGTACGTGTTTTTTTGTCCCACAGTTGGGCTGTCACTGCAGTAAAAAATCCTGACTAACAGCTGCTTACATTCAATTAAATTAGTGGTAGTTCCGAAAATCAATGGAATCAAAAACTGGGTCAAACATTTCCTGCCCGTGAAACAGCATGGCACGTGACTCGAGGAACCCCGAGAGATCGATGCTTATGTATCAAGTAGTGTACTCGCCTGACGTGTACCTTTACGAATGACTTGCCTTCTTTGAAAGGCAAGATATATTCTGCCGTATTCGGTGCATATAATATTGAAACGATTAAAATCTCGTTCACGCGTAGTTTCCATAAATGTCTGCTTTACATACAAACTTAAAATTCAGAAATAATATCTTTTAATTCATAATTTAAATCGCCCTATTTTAAAATGTGGTTAACTTAATACCGTATTAATAACTTTGCCACCACCTCAGAACAATGAGACCATAGATATAGATCATTTTAAAAAGATTAATGAGATATTTTTGCTACCACATACACGTTTAGTGTTTGATCTAGGTATTTGTTTTAAGTGCTGATGTGCAGTACTAAATTATCAAAGCCCATGATTTCAAATATGGCCTTTCCGTTTTTTCACCTTTAAATGAGCGCTGAATGCTAAGTTTTCTTTCCACCACAACCCTTTCTTTGTCCCACTGCTGGGCACGGGTCTCCTCTCAGAATGGGAGGGATTAGGCCTTAGTCCACCTCGCGATTGCGCCAAGTGCGGATTGGCAGACTTCACATGCCTTCGAGAACATTATGAAGAACTTTGCAGCATGCAGGTTTCCTCAGATGTGTCCTTCACCGTTACAGCAAGTGAAATTTAATTTCTTAAATCGCACATAACTTGCAGTTCAGTTGCAGGGACGTTGCAATCAAAAGAATACTTTTAGCGTTGTCATACAGCGGTGAAAGCCCAGTGGCTATCGAACTCGCCTCTCACTCGAGCGGTACGGGTTCCAGCCCAAGCGGCACGCACCAATGACTTTTCTAAGGTTTCTTTACTCCATTCATAACTTGAAAAATACTTTGCGTACCTACCGATTTTTTGCACGTGTATATTTTACATTTTTATAAACACACTAGCTTCACCGCGCCTCACCTCGAGTCAAATCGTTTTACGTGCAAAATTACCTCTACCATCCAGGGAAGTTTTTAAATACTAATAAAGTAAACTGTATCAACCGAAAGCTACACGAATGATGACCTCTAATCAAAATTTACCTTTACCGGCCGTCCGGATGATGATAATACGAGAAAGTGATCAATCGATTAAAAATTAACGATTATTTCCGCGTTTTGTCCATTTCACGGGAACCGTTAAATTTTCCGGGATGAAATGTATCCTATCTCATTATTCAAGCTGCTATACTACAGCTATGTATCAAATCTCGATAGAGAAATGAACGGATTGCCGGCGAGTTACCAGTAACCCTGTATATTCTCATAATTACCTGCATTTTATGCGACATTTATTTCTGGTAGTTAAGGCATACTAGCACAGCTGTTGTTTTGCATGAATTGAATGAAATGAATTGCTTTTTAAAATCAAATGGTTATATATTTAAGATTTAATTTTTATACATAAGATTTTTGAGCGGATAGATCTACTCGTATGATATTCAAACAAAGAAATCTTCTGAACTCATTTTATTTTAGCGTAGAATCTTCATTTCCACAGTAGTTCTGTTTAAGTTTTTCTTTGAAACATTTCCTACAAATGTGGTTAAGTATTAGAGACTTAATTTGTTTCCGGCAACATGTCTGCTTTAGCATTTCAGCAATATTAAGTTAAATTATAAAGCAAAAAGTATTTGGTACAGATGTAGCATTCTACTAATCTCTCGTTTAATATAATTTTAAATTATTATATTGTTGATAAGGTACTCCAACAAAAGCTTCACGGATACCTAGCTATGAAATGGCGGGTAAAACTGGTTGTAGAATATTATATCAGGATTATGACAGTATCAAAGTTAAGCCTAGCACACATGATGCGTCGGTAATATTGTCGTGTGCCTCGTGACAGGCGGAGATAATTTAATAATGTGATTAGCTCTCTGTTTAACGTTGCATCATGTCGTGTGGACTAAGCCTAATATACAACTGTATTACGTAAAATGAGAACACTGGTACATTTCTTTTATTTCATAGTTAACATCGCTTCCCCCACATCATATCTGCCATATTTGCAACGAGCCCAAATTAATTTTATTTGAATCGCTGCAGTCATACCACATGATTGTGTAATAAACCATTCAACCACAGTTACTAAAATTATTGGCACAAATGAACAATAAATAAATGAATACACAAGTAGAGCATAAAATTAAATTTACATTCATTCACTCGTTCGTCATTCCATCAGATGGCGCAGAACAAAGCACATTCACAAACAAGCGAATGTAACAAATGAAACGTTGCCTGCATATCATTTTACGAGTAAATAAAATTAGAGATTTAAATTTTAATTACGTAATGTTGATTTACTATTTCAATGTGATTTAATGTTTGATTTATGTTATTAATCAAACCTAAACTATTGGTTACTCTACCTACTGCTCATATAGTATTATGCTGTTTTTAAGCAAAATAATGTTTATAATAGTGTAAAATAAATAAGGCAATTAATAAATGAAATTTGATTTCTTTCTATTGAATAAACTAATGTTATTAATGGAACTCTGCTTCAAAGTCAGTTGTCATGGACAGCAGCGGTTGGGTGGTGCCGCGAGCTCCGTCGCTATCTTATATCCATAAAAAACAAAAATCGATTATCAAGATTCAAGATTCAATCTGCAATTTTCATGAAGAAAAAATTTCTTTAGACATCGAAACGTAGATAGGATAGGACAGTCACTTAGCGATTCGTGCCAATAAATATCGTCTATAGCATTAAATTACTGCATTGTACCGTTATACAATGCAATGGGGCAAACAATACCGTCGGAGCCGCGTCGTGTTATCGCTCTCTATACAGATTTACTCTCACCGGATTATTGCGGATGTGCCGTGATGCAATCCAATACAGTCCTATGTGAATTAGACGAGGCGTACATTACAATAATCCCGCGGTGCATAATGATTTACTAGTAAGTTTATTCAGATTTACCTTCCGCTAGATGGCGTGATAATCTATGCTAGTGGGGAGCAAGGACGAGGAGAGGAGGCCCAAACACCACGCTAAATCACAGGAGGTTACAGCATATTTGCTTGATATGAGTAATTGTCTAATTGTACGTCACAATTTTCGACTGTTTTTTTTTTCATTTTAAATTAAATAACAATATGAGTCTGCGTGTTTGCCTTGCTGTTGGCCCACACTGAAAACCAGCACTTCGAATTTGAAGTGAATCTACTCGTAGGCACATGCTGAGTGGTGGCCTTTTCAAAACTACGGTACAAATAAAAACATTATAATTATCACGTTAAGCATAAGACTAATATTAAAAATTTGACTTTAATTTTTTTATTGAAGTGAAACTTCTTTAGGCGCATGAGGGTAAAATTTTTACGGATGAAGCGGATGTGACGCAATAATGCGTCACGCAGCATGCAGTAAGCAAATTAGCTTGTTTTATTTCTCCTGTAAAATTTGATTTTTGATATTACCGCTTTGTTACCCGGGGCCGGCGATATGCTATCTACTACAATGTACTTTAAAAGTAAAACAAAATTTGTTGCACAATTATTATCCTCCATTTAAGACTTTACGTCCATACTAGCTGGTTGACTCATAAAATACATGAGAGTTTTAAACGACTATAAACGATACAGCCTTTGTTAAACTTATAAAAAGCTCTGATACAAAGTCACGTCTAATATCTAAGCGAAACAATAAAAGGTTATGTATACAATACACACAACCTTTTAGTACCAACAAGTATTGTTCTGTTTATACGTTACGACTCTCATTAAAACTTGAACGACTTGATACGGCAAAATAATTTTACTCAACTTTTTATTGTTTTCCTTTTCAAGTAGTATTTTGTTGGGTTTCTTTGCCAACACCAATTGACCAAGTTTGAGTCAGGCAACTGTATAGTCTGTATAGATCTTGTTTACGCAGAGCAGACCTACTTGTTTAGTAGGTACGCATTGGTTTCTTGTATGCAGAATGTGCAGGAAAGCGAAAGGACTTAACGAAAGTAAAAACCAATAAATATGTTTCTTATAATGCTTATCTAGTTACTTGAAAATTTTAATTTAATTTAATTTTAATTTGGTACATACAAAGATGATTTAACTTAATTTATACAATCACTAGCTTTTGCACGCAGCTTCGCCCGTGGAAAAAGTGTACCTAATCAAATTAAGAATTTGTGTCACCGTCATCTCTTGACCGTGTCCCGCAGACAGATTTCTAACAATGTACAAAGCATCCCAAGGGAACATATTGTCTGGATAAAAAGTATCCTTTGTGCTAATCTAGGTTATCGTCTACTATGTGTCAAGTTTTATCCAAACCCGTAGGTTGAACTTCAAAGAGTAGAGATTTTCCGGTTATTTCCTTAAAAAGGAGAGGAGCTATAAACGAAACGTTTGTTATTTATTTATTTTTATTTATTTAACATTTATTGCTATACACATATTTGTAACATACAATTGATACAAAATACAATTGATACAACAAACACGTGCACCTTGTTAAGGCATTGCAAGAAAGAAAAGGAGAGAGGCAGACATTTTAATTTGTATTAATATTAACATTTTAATTAATTTAATTTGTTATTGTAATTATATTACTTATATTATGTTAGCTATACATATATCTAATCCACGCAAGCGAAGCTACGGGCGGCCACTAGTTTAATGATAAAATCAAAATTCAAGGCAGACAAAAAACGCACAGTCTAGGATAATTAAACTATAGAATATAATTTTTATTTCGTGAAGGTTGCTTCAGCTATTAATATTAATGAGAGAGTTTTAATTCTCGCGGAAAGCTTTTGTTGAGGCGTTGTAAAATATTTTCTTTTGATTATGAACGTGTGCGTATACGATAAAATCTTTTGTAAATTTTGGACACTAATGAGGTCTAGAGCATGGCTTTTGTTGTTTAATGTTCCTCCCGACTGGTGAGTTTGATTGTTTGATGTGAACTCTTAATTATTTAAGTAGTGAATAAAAAGCCTTAAGAGGACTATCTAAATTTTTCGTGTATTTGAGCGTTTGTATCGAATGTTGATGAGTGATTATGGTTTGAATAAAGCCCCAAATAAAAATAAAAAATTATGCCCGAAAAAGTTTAATTATTTCTCTCAAGAGTGTTTTGCTAAAAATGTTTCTATTTGTTTAAATAAATCAGTAAAACCTTTTTTCTGCAAAGGATGTTTCATATAATATTACCTTAAGGCATCTTTTAACGCTTTTGATACATTGAAGATATAGTAATTTAACAATTATAAAATAATAATTTATAAAAACAATACAACAATACAACAAAATGGTACAATAAAATTGTATCTTATTCTTTGGAATGCTCAGTCCAATTTAATTTACTATTAAACAGTATATTACACCAAAAATAATTCTGTAAAACAGAATAACTGATCATTTATGGCCTGAAATTTTGTTTTTTATCTATGAATATGTAATCCAAATTCACAAATTATTTAATAACTAAGGTTACTATGTTACCTTGCTTGAAAAAAAATTAGCCTATTCGAAATTATTATCTATATATATAAGGAGAAGGTGACTGACTGACTGACTGACTGACTGACTGACTGACTGACTGACTGACTGACATATCAACGCAGGGCCTAAACTATAAGAGTTAGAAACTTGAAATTTTGCACAGGGGTTTCTTTTATAGCGTAGGGGAGCACTAAGAAAGGATTTTTGAAAATTCACCCCCTAAGGGGGTAAAACGGGGGTGCAAAGTTAGTATGAAACTTTGCCGTTTTTTTAGTCAAGTGGGCAACCCGAACGCGGGCAGACGTCGTTAATAGGTCTAATTCTACGCGAGCGAAGCTGCGGGCGTCCACTAGTAATACATATTTTTAAACAATTGTTGTATAGTTGCAGTCCTATAAATCAATATTAATATCGGGGCGCGCGGTCATTGCCTTAAGTCCCCGCCAAGCGCTTGTGCGTAACTTACTTTGTAATAGCCATCTTAAGTACGTAGACTATCTCAGTAACTGATGATAGCACATTAAAAATAATGAAGGTTAATGTCTAAAAGGTATTTAAAATTTAAAACTGATGTTCCTATAAACATCTTTTATTCACTGGATTTTCTCTCGCGGTTCCTTCTAGAATCTTTTTCAAAGATATTCGTAGCTGTTATGAGTGGAGGGCACAGAAGAGGATGGGTCTTTAAGGCATGCAGGTTTTATAAGAGTGTTTTCATTCACCATCACAGTAGGTAAGTGCAAGATAATAACGTAAAACGCAATTACTTAGATAATTTATTGCTACGTGGCATTGATATTGGAACCCGAATCGACTCTTGTACCCAGCTCGGTCACGGGTCTGTTAATGTCTCAAAGACTTGTGAATTTGAACATAAAATAACATTACCTATCATAAAAACATGGATGGATTGAACATGGCTTTAATGCACTCGGAGTTTATCAGCAAAACACCAATAATTCATCAAACATTTAAAACAGATGATCGATGTATTTACTCAACTCAAATTATCAATTTGTGCCGAACGAATAATGTGTGCTAAGTGACACGTAACATCATTTTCACGCTATCGATTATTGTATCTTTTTAAAATGAAACTAATTATTATGGAATTAATGGTTTAACTTATCCCTGAACCCTTACTGAACTATCAATGTTTGAATGTCAAATGCCCACTTAATATTGCTAAAGGTTGCTAAGCAGTTAGTACGGGACGGTAAGTTCTATAACGCTATTGCTGCTATACGTTCTATTTCTCATCTCGTTGTTAGGTACCAACCGAATTGAAGATGGTACTATTCTTTATGAACGTTGCCAACGGATTAAAATATTCAAAGGCTTTTTTAATTCTTTTAGTGAATGTTTGCTTAATTATATACTACTAATTCCACCACCACAACACCCTTCTTTGTCCCACTTTTGGGCTTGGGTTTCCTCTCGGATTGGGAAAGGTAAGGCCAGCACGCTGGCCAAGTGCATATTGGCAATCTTGACATGTCTTCGAAAAGTGCAATAAGTGGTCCCAGAATAATAACAGATGACAAGTGGAGTGACGTGACACCCTATATACCCAATTTAGATACAGTAGACATTCGAAAAAATATTCCTGACAGGCTGTCGATCCCTAATGCGATATTTAATTCTCGTTCTGACTTTTTGCGGAAAATCCATTTGCGTAATATTTACGCGGTTTTTGTTAAGTTAGCAGGGATTTAATATTCTGCTGAATGCCTATGTATTTTACATTTTATGTATAGGGAAATATCAAATGAGAGTCGAGTCTACTCAACGGCTAATCCGTTTGACATTTATATAAAAAAAATTAAAACATTAAGCTCTAAGGTGGACACAGATACTCGTAATGTTGCATGCTACCAAAGATTTTACAACATTATCCTCAAGTAACGTTTTGAACATATGTCATCAAACGATGTGGTATAACTGTCCACTTTTTATCATCAGCACCAAAAATTCGCTGCAGCTTTCAACTGTGACTGACTACCGTACTTCGGAGGGCACGTTAAGTTAGCGGTAAGCTCTATTTTTTCCAATAGTAAAACATTCGTCTAGCCTTTTCGAAGGCCTTAGGGTGGCTTGAGAATTATCATCACTGGGCTTGCCACTAAACCCTACACCAATCCGCATTGGAGCAATGTGGTGGAGTGTGTTATAGAAATCCCTCGGCTGAAGCTATGGGGTGCCTTACCATGTATAAACCATACCTACCTTGCCGAAAGGAAAGCAATAGATAAAAACTCATTAATTACACGACATAAATGTAGAACATGGATAATATGAATGCCGTATGGCATTATGTAAGAAGCCCTTTGTATCTACTTAAGGTAATACATAAACTTAAATAAATAAATAAAATAAAATAAATAAATAAGTATAACTCAAAAATTATGTGTGAAATGATACTGAATCAAGTCAAAAATAGTTTTAATAACTATTTTTTAATTAATAACAAATACAAATTGACGGAAGATGAAACTGAGAATCCATTTGGGGAACATTCGATAAATCACCATCTACTTTAAAAGATATAAAATATGATGACATTATACAAGTACATATTTAAATGTCACTGTAAAGTTGTTGGAATTTTGATATTCGAGGGTTGTGTTGCTATTGTTAAAGTGATCTATATCTGTCAGATATTCAACTGGAATGCTCTGAATATTGAACTGACCTCGATATTATATTGCTTAAGGCCGGCTCTTTGAACGGTGGTTATTTAGTTATCTCGTTGTATGTATATATTAAGCTAGGTAGGTATGTAATTAAACTACTATCTTTGTTACTATAGTTACCTACCGGTTGTTTCGTTTGATTTGCGGAAGCGGGGAAGTTTTGAGTAATTTATTCTGCAACGTTCTTCATTTGGTTCTATATTTTGAACCGCTGGCCACAAAAAATAACGTAATGATAACTCAATTTTAGACTATTTCAACTTAAGAGACAGAGATTATTCGATTGTCAAAAAGTCTCAATTTTTCCCGATGGTTTAACCCTTCACGGACCACGGAACCACCTATACACTGACCCCTATTCATTACAAATTCATAAACCTGTTATAGATATTAAGTGTTATGAATTTTCTTATAATTCTGGATTGAGTTTGAATATACACACTCTATTCCATAGCTAAAATAGGTTTATTATTTTTTTATGAATGGAAATTCTACACAAGCACAAAATCGAAACTAAGTCTTCCAATCAAATCGTTCTATGAGCCTGATTACCTACATTTCATTCTGATGACGTAATGATTGACATTTCAGCTACTGAATTGGCAAATCCATCGACTGCGAAATCGGATGTAGGGGTAAATTTTGTGCAAATTCTATTCCTATTGGTCGAAAGAATAGTTTACTGTGCTGGACAGAAATTGTAGCAAAACGCTCCCTTTTCTCCTATTTCTATACCAATGCGAAAGAAAATTCATAAAATCTTTTCACATAAAATTGGTGCACCTTAAAATTTGTCAATTTTGAAAGAGGAATATATTTATAATCGATTTCCAAAAAAAGGAGGAAGATCTTTTTCAATTCGACTCTATGTTTTTTGTGTGTTTTTAAAGTACCGACTTGTATGATGTCAACTACTAGATACACTTTTGTCCTGAATAAGCGATTAAAATAGTGGTTTTCATTTGCGTAGGTTCTAGACTGTTCTTGAATTTTTCATGCTTATTGCTTTGGTACAATTTTAGCCGATCAGAAATACTTACTCCCACTCTCTACTCTGAAGAAACTCTCTTCTTCGACTGAAGATCGATCCCCAGCCTCCTCACTAACCCTGCCACGCTGTTACTGAAGACGCTTATTTGGCAGTGTAGTCTCATCCCAGCTCGCCATGAAGCCATTTGCATTCAGGTCAAACGATCCATCTTATGACGCTGTCGTTATATGTTTATATAGAATCTACTACTGACAGACTACGTACAGCTTTGGTACTAATAGAAGGTCCGTTAAGCACGTCGCAATACTAAAAGAGGTCACGCGGACTTCAATTGAAATGGACATGCAAATCGTTGTACTTAATCGCATTTTACACAAAAGCGAGCTTAAAGTTATTAGCATGCAACCCTGATTTAAATGAAGTTTTTCAGCTGAGGAGACTCTTAAAAAGTGACTAATGCTGAAATAAAGTAGGTACCTATAGGACGCGTCAACCATTGACCATGACTACCGGTCTGGGTTCTAAACCTGGCAGCGGGAAAAAACAGTTTCGCAGATTGTACTTTGGTATTTCGTGTCAAATGGTGGTACCTACTAAAGATGCATTTAGTACCACCATACGTAATACAGTCGGTACAGTCTTAGCGCGGGGTTGTGATAAACACCTACGAGCGTTTATAAAAGTATTTTTTTACGGTTTCCTTTTATGGGATTATCTATTCTATATTTGATATCAGGACAGATAATCAAATAACTAATTCGTGTGAATTAAACAATGTGGACCTTCTATCACATTCCTCGCACTACGAAGTTGGCGACGTCACTGGGATCTGTGCTGGCTTATCCCTACAATGCCTTGCCAAGGCCGTCTAGGGATATCGTGTTATTTGTCTGTCGAATCGTGTCGTTTATCTGTCAAAGGCATTTATCGCTTAAACTAGATGTAAAGATTATTTATATGATTATCAAAAATCTAGTGAAAACTGTTGTTTAACAATTTAAATGAATCGTTTTCAAACCGCCTTGACGTTTAAGTATTTATATCTATATATTTATGGGTATCGTAATATTAATACGTGAAGCAAAAACTTTTGATCCTTATTTACGAAAATTACGTGGAAGGAGATGTATGAAATCTGGCATAATTAAAGTTTATATGTTTTGTAAAAGTGAACAAAGCTAACATTTTTATATAATCTGACACATTACCATTTTAATACACAACACAGAGCTGTGTTCCATGGTTGTATACGCGACCATAGATATCAAAAGTAGTGAAAAAGAAGCAGATCTGCTATAGTTGCTGTAAGAGTGAAGCCTCGAAATTGTGCCAATTGGCACAAATTTTGTATAGTCAGCGTCGCAAAGGGCAACGAGCAGAACGCCATGTTCATTTGTTTATGTACACAATTTGTAGCACCCCGTTCTAAGGAGGTGGCATATCTATAGTCACAGATCACAAATCCAAAGGCAGATGGAGACATCTGAAGGCAAGATTGCAGCCACCAAAGCAAATGCCAAAATCATAAATAAAGTCACTCCTCGACCGAAGTGTCACGCTTAATAAACTCCGTGTGCTAAGAATATCGCCCTGTGTTGTTTGTCCATCTGTAGTCTAGGTTCATGGTTCGGTTTTTTGTACTCATCATTTTTCCCTAACGTGCCAAAAGAAGTATAACTTCAATAATAGATATATTATTGTTATATTTTTGAATTGTATAAAACTATCGTGATGTTTTATTGAAAAGTTTACTAATATTCCCCCTATAATCACACTTCTGAACAATCAATCACGACATTGGTAATAAGTCGGTTGTGTGTGGAAAGCTTAAGGCTGGTGTAGTTTTCCGAGGCCGAAGTGTCAAAATTTGAATTTATAGATGGCCAACAAAACATGCGATCTAAAAAAAACTAAGTACATAGGGTGATTTTGTTCAGACAGTGTTGTAACGGACTGTACGCAGGTACAACCTATATCGAATAGTGCTCGACATTGTAAAAATGTTTATCAATGAACTTTTTAACTCAACCCACACCAAAGATTTGCCACGCTAAATAAAAAAGATATTCCTCTGACTGTTTTCCATCTTCATCTCTCTGAATTGTAGCTTTAAAGAGCCCTTACATGGCCTTGTTTCATAAACGACTGCCATGCATACAAAACACTTGACATAAAAATAAACCAAGATACTGTATTTTATTAAAATACTCGTAGTACCTACTTCCGACTGTGTTACATGTTTGAAGTATATTTTTTATTGACGATTTCGTGGCGAGATTTTTATTCATCATATCATTTCTTTTTCAATTCGCAGATGAAGCTGAGTTTTTTGGCAAAAAATTATATTTGTAAAATAAATCCATATAAATCCTTAAAATTAAAAATCTATAAAATTAAAGTTAAAAGTATTAGACATGTATATTAAAATTGTTTAGTTTTCTTTATCATTTAAACGTTAAGATGTCTTATAGTAAATTATTCGCAATTACAATTACCATGTAACAAAAAAAAATAGACTACAAACTTATTTTAAAAGATGTAATATTATAAACTGCAAATAGCAAACCGCACGTATCAACATGGACACGTTGTAACCACAATAATCCATGAAATCAAAACTCAGTACCTAAATAAACACATCAAAAACCAAATTAAACCATAACTCTTAGGGTCTTCCGTACGCACAACTTGGATCCACAATAAGGCAGTAGTGCGCCAGTTTCCTGCTGCGTCATTTAAGAGCCGGATTACCATAACTATTGTTAGGACTGTACTTCAACGTCAAATTGACCTTGCCCACTAAGGTTGGAGTTTCGAGCCGGGCTCAAGGAGTAAATTAAACCCTTCAATCAAATTTTGGCTGTATTTAGCTAAATGTAGCTAAGGTAGGTTGAAATTGAAGCTTTGAAGAAAAGGATTTTATATTGTGTATAGGAATTCCAAGTGTGTAATTGATTTGTGCCCAGTGTATAGCAACGGGCACACGACCAAACATGAAATTTAACCAGTGAAAACTGAGTTTATTTCACACGTCTTCCACTGCATACTTTCGGGGAATACAAGCGTAATGTTAGGTTATTGTTATATATAATTTTGTTTAGATTTCGCCAGATTTGATTGGAACTATTTGATGATTGATGGGATTTGATGCCAGTTATGATTTATGGATCTAAGACGTGCTCCTTTACCGACAGTCTCACGTCGGTATTGAACGCCATGGAGAGAACGATGCTTGGTATTTTATACGAATGAAATATAGCTATTAATTTGGTGGCCGAAAAAAGGTCACAGATTGAAGTGGCAATGGGCAGGTCACGTCGTTCGTACGATTGATTACCGATGGGAGAAAAATATCCCCAAATAGACCACGAATTGGAAAAGGCACTCGCAATCGTCATGGATCGATGATCTGAAGATGAAAGCGTACTACTTCATATCATAGCAAGCAAATTGTGATATAGGGTTAAGTAAGGTAGAGTGAGGTGGATATTTGCCATCTTATATCCATCTCACTCTCATTAAAAAATATTTGGAGAAATATCTTGCAATATGTATTATAAAAATAATATTTCTTCTTCGTCCCCTCTTAACCCGTCGATATAATCAATTACATCTAGAATAACGATCAAGATGCGACCCAACTGTGTTATTTCTGCGATGGCTGAGCGAACACAAACAAAGAAGGCAAAGCCCTCTGCAAACATTCGTGTGGATTCAGGAGTGTAATTGTATCTTCAGTCGGCTCAGCTTCTCAAGGGCGGTGACGTTCGTTATAAAGGGTACGGGTACATGAGGGTAGTATCAGAAAATAGATGATAGTACTGACGTAGTTGCAACGAAAAGGCCTATATTACAGGCAACAATGGTAGCGCTAGCTGCAGAACTTTCTGTGTCTTATAACTAACAAAAGAGACACCAAGAGCGCAACCACCAAAGCAGATGCTGAATCTTAACGTATTTCAAAATGGAGGTCAAAGCGATAACGAACAAAATATATGCGTATCTGTTCGATAACTCTTCGACTGACATTATTAGCGTAATTATCTTGAAGCCACCAAACGCTATACGTAGTTTCACACATTCACTGCTCACCTACACATTATTTAAGTGTCCCACTGTCCGGCGTGGATCTCCTCTCGGAATGGGAGCTAGAAACGTGCTTGGCTGATATCACACACCTTTGAAAATATTTGGAGATTAAAACACACCTAACGGGTAAAATATCTAAACGTTTCACTTCCTATTGCTGCCCTGGACATGCAAGTGGATTTTATGTTCTCTATAAATCGTACATATTAACTTAAGATAATGTCAAGTAATATCTTCGAGAGATAATTTGTATCACGACGCATAAGGTTGTATTAGCAGGAAAATCTCGAGTCTACGAGATAATCAATTACAATCAGATCTTGTATCAGGTTGTGGCCCAATACTGATCTTTGTGTTACCCAAGCCCGAGGGAATGGCAAATAAAACGAAGCCTTAGTAAACACGTGTAGGAGTGGGTACTCGAGTGTACGGCGTATAACCACGGATTACATAGTGCGATACAGTATCTCTAACCAGTCTAAATGCGATTCCGCTCTTTGAATGAAAGGAAAGACATAGTCATCTACGCTAACCTAAGCCGAAAACATTATTCTTTCAGGCATGCAAGTTTTCTCACGCTTAACCCTATCGACAAATGAAGATTTTACGCCATTATACAATGCATAACTAAGTAAGAAAGTTAACAGAAGCCAGCAGCTTTCAACCACAGTACCCATAATGCCTTATACCTATCCTACGGTAGTTTGTCACCTTTCATGAAATGCTGACAATATCTAGTCAGTGTATAGGGTTGGAAATGTAAACAAAAATAAAATAATATCCATTTATATTTTAGATCAACAATATCAACTTTATAATCAACATACTTAATTCAAAATTCCTTTGTGTTTCAACCCGAACATCACCACTTACGACTAGATTAAATTTATTTAATAAATCTAAATAGATAGGTAATTTTGTCGCTTTTCTGTCGTCCTTTTGTTTATAGAAGCGTCTTCTAAGACCAATATAACTTGGCCCACCATTAATAAGGCTCTATTACTTATCTGATCTTAAGAGAGAAGACAAACCGAAAGTTAATTAGCCTTGTTTGGATTGTAAAAATAGCTCTGAACATTTTGCTGAGTAGTAAACATAACAGGAAAAAGGATGAAAATATTTCTTAAATTGAAATAATTTTGTGACTAATTTATACGTACCTTATCTATTTAGGTAAATAGGTTTAAATGTGAAGTTAGAGGTTTGAACATGAAATCATAGATTAAAATTATGGAATCAACACTTCATCATCACAACCCTTTCATTATCCCACTGTTAGGCACGGGTCTCCTCCGGGTCGGGATAAGTCCACCACGCTGGCCAATTGTAGATTGGCAGACTTCACATGCATTCGAGAACATTATGATGAACTCTAAGGCATGCAGGTTTTCTCACGATGTGTCCTTCACCGTTCCGTTATAGCAAGTGACATTTAATTTCCTAAATCGCACATAACTTTGAAAAGTGATTGGTGCGTGCCGCTTGGGTTTGAACCCGGAACGCTCGAGTGAGAGGCGAGTTCGATAGCCACTGGGCTGTCACCGGTTTTGTTGAATCAACACTTACATGACTAAAAAACGTATAATATAATCACAGGATTTCTAATAAAGATTACGGTTTTATACAAAAACTATTTAAGGTACTGTAGATGCAGATGCCATAGACGGCACCCTGTTACAGCTAATACTTTAATACTTATCAGATCAGTTAATACGCGACTGTTAAACAATTTCATAATAAAGCAAAAGGAAATTTTCTCATTACGAGTACATTTCTCTGTAGCTTTAATCTTCCTTCCGCTTAGTCACGACTGTCCGCTTCAGATTGACCTTTGCATTACTCAGTCTTCCTATGACCGGGAAATTGGCCATTAATTTTAATTAATGTTACATTAACAGTCGGATTGATACTTTGAGGAATATTAATAATGCGGCTCTTGGCCAGTAACTATTTATACCGCGGCAGAATTTCATTAAGGCTTATATAGCAAAGAATGCGAATCAAGTCCTCATTTCGGGTTAGAAAGCCATTGTTTTGTCCTGAATCTTTCGGGCTGTCGTCAACTTTTGACGTTGAACTCCTATGGAGTGTGGTAGTGTGAGTGGTAGGTAGATTCAGTTACATCAAATAACAAAAATCCGTCACAAACTCTCAAAAAATGTGCACTTGGCTATCGTAGTGGACTATGGCCTCATCCTTCTCATTCTGAGAGAAACCTGTACTCAATTAAGGTATAGTATAAAGCGTAATAAAGCGATTTTTTAATGGATACTTAACTGGCAAACTAGCAAACGGCATAGCTCAAGTTCACCCGTCCGCTGCCGCCCATGATAACTGTTACGTTGAACGAGACCGAGTCTCGTTACATATATTATGTGTTGCTACCCTTGAGAATTTCATTCATGTATGCATGATCGTTTAAATAGAGTTCGTCGTTACTCGTGTCAGTAAAAACGCTCGACACGGTACCTAGTACCACTTCTACCGTGTAATAATTGTTTTAAAAACAATTATTAGATCGGATCGGTTGAAAAGGTGTAGTTTCCGGTTACACTTTAGAGGCGGCAATCTTAATCCTCAAGGGTAGCAGCACATCTGTGACTGACTTGGAACGAGACTCTTACTAACAATTACCAACTGGACTGTTACTAACACCAACCAACAGGAATAACTATCACTAACAGTTCCCTGTCTTCATAAACAGTAACGAACTGCCCATCTAAAATTCTTCCTAATAGCTAACCATAAGCCCATGTTTGAGTCTTGCTCAAAGCCAGTCACAGTTGTCATGGGCGGCAGTGGTTGGATGGTGCTTCAAGCTCGTTTTCTATCATATATACATAAAAAAAATTATGATATATCGGGCGCAAATAAAACTTTGCAGGCTAAACATAATAATTTGTCCAAATACTAGGTATAGGTATCACACGATATGCACGCCTGCGTGGAATAGTTAAAAAAATATTCGTTCTCGTTTCATCCGCTTGTCGAAAAAGTCAAATTGTATTTGAACACACGGTTGCGAATTGCGAATTTCAATATAGCTGTTAGATTTAGACGACAAAACAAATACGGCGATTGATGCAATAAAGACGTGAGCGGCAATTAAACATTTACTGGAATGTTTAGAAAACTAGCGATTTTTTCTTGATTTTACATTAGAAACAAGCTGACGGACTTGCTAGGCTACAAGCGTATGAAGTCCACTTTTGGGCACGGGTCTCTCACACAGTCATACCAGAGGGAGGTCTAGAGAATATCAACCACGAATGGGATCAAGTCACCCGAAGGTCTTCGACAAGGCTTAACAAGATTGTTTTACGATTGAAAACAACCGGGACCAACTAAAAAGTGAAGTAAGCTTGTATAGAACTTTAAAGAAAACCGCTTTTATCACAATGGTAGTACTGCTCATCTATATAAGTAAAAGTCAGCGATGAACAGCTAATAAGAAGAATGGGCTCAATATTTCGTTACGGGTGCTGATTCTAAATAATTAATTCCGTCAGACATACCTGGTTTTAATATTTAGCGTGAAGTGGTAATGGGCAAGCGTTGTGTACCGTTAAAATCGCTGATCTTCTTAATATTTTTATTAACATACTTTTATTAGGTCCACTTGTATGTAACTCACAATGTAAGGGAATCTTTGAGAGCTAATTTAACCATCTTCCAAGGATCGTAGCGTAATGAAAATTTGCAGCTGTATGTACTTCTGAAACGTATTCAATAATATGGTACTGTCGAGCTGATCTGATGATGGAGCCGGAAGATATTAGCTACTTTAAAGTGGAATCTTTGAGAGCTAATTTAACCATCTTCCAAGGATCGTAGCGTAATGCAAATTGGCAGCTGTATGTACTTGTAAAGAGAATGTATCTCTTTTATATTTTTTTATATTGTTGTCAATGTCAAGTATTTAAACATCTTTCACTTAAAGAAAAACTATCAATACATTAATATACCTTTACTTTACGTTTTTCATCATTTCTCACAAAGTTTGTCTTGTCTTGTAATATTATAGTATAAAAAGTTAATATGGTAGCAGAGCGTTGAGTTATTTGATAAAAATGCCCAAAACAACTTATAATATCGAACCACTCGGAAGTGACAACTACGATACGTGGGCAATACAAGCACAAGCAATTCTAACAAAAAACAAATTGTGGAAATATGTCACTAAATACCCAGTAAAAGGAAAAGAAGCAAGTGTCGATGATGTTGAAGGGGATGAACAGGCAAAAGCTGAATTAATTTTAATAATCGCTCCCTCGCAACTCAAGCAAATTAAAAAATGCACTTCGGCTAAAGCAGTATGGGAAAAATTAAAAGAAATACACGCAAGTAAAGGTCCTGCACGCAAAGCATCTCTTCTTAAACAGCTTGTATTAGTTAAACATGAAAGAAACGATATACGTGCACATTTAAATCAGTTTATGGATATTGTTGATAAACTAGCTGATATGGAAGTCAACATTAATGATGATCTACTGACGATCATGATGTTATACAGTTTGTCTTCGGATTATGAAAACTTTCGAGTTGCAATAGAATCACGAGATACATTGCCTAAACCCGAAGAATTAAAAATTAAGATTATTGAAGAGAGTGATGCTCGTCATAACAATAATGACGACATTAAATCTGGTGAAGAAACTCATGAAGAAGAAAACGCGCTCTACGCATTTTGCAAAATATGTAAGAAAAAAGGAAGCAAAATCTTTCAGAAAAAGACGCATAAAATTTGCTCAAATTGCTGGAAGAAGAATAAAGACAACAAGTCTAGCTTTGCCTCCAACTATGCTGAAGAGTGTCTTCTTACTTCTAACCGCACTGAGTTAAATATACTAGAGAAGCAAACCTCATCAGAATGCCTCAAATAAAGCGTAACCACTTTTTAAACGCGACGACGTAGCTTTGAAATCACTAAAAATTTGAATGTAAACATATATCTGTCTCACTTACACAAGTCACAATAACAATACCGTCGCGTAGATTAGACAAAGATCGCATTATTAACATGCAATGACGGGAATCGGTGGGACAGGGTTGCCTACCCACGCGAAGTTTTACCCAATATTTTAAGCCATAGAAAAGTTTTAATACTAAATTAAATTAACATTAATATATTTGAATTACATATGTATTTCTTATTGAATGAATTAGAAAGCTGTAAATAGAAATTTGATGATCTGAAATTAATGAAATCATACTCCGCTTTATAACATAAGTTTTGTATACAATTGCCTTTTAGACTCTTTTTTGTAAGTTTGAGTAAATAATTTGCTTTCGTAATACAATCTTATTTTTAAATATTTAGGATAGGTTAGGGATCTAAATAAAAATGCAATGCTTATTATAATATTCAGGAGTATTTGGATGATATAAAGGCATGGGACTGAATTAAACTCTGACAGGCTATCACTATGCTTCTGTATTAATTATACTAAAAATTGTAAGCAGGTGGCATATGGGGTGATTCTTGGCATACACGATTGGCTGTCTCGTGTCTGACTTGATCATGTCATGGTCATACTGTACATTTTTTCTGTAAAAATTAATTTGAATTTTAAAAGAGTACCGAGAGTTTTTTCCTCCGGCTTTTTTCTCTCTCGGCCTACACTAGGGCATAGGATAAGAATATTGTAAATTCTTCCTAAAGCCGATGACCATATAGATAGTCTATCGTGACTTAGAGCTTAGCTTAGTGGTAGGTAATTATTGTAAATTTATCTTAAGGCAAGTTAGACACCTGTGTAGGATTAGCTATTCATTCAATAATCAATAGCTAATCCTTTGCCTTATATAGATCAGTTAGTAGCTTAAGTAGTTTTTAGTTAGGTACCTAGACTTTCGTTAAGCGTGTCTAATCACCTCATAGCGAAATAAATTATTTGACTTTGACTTGACTTTGACTTTGAATGATCTTACCCAAGGTGTGAAAATTACCTAAAATATTCTTTACATCGCGTGCGCTGCGAAAATTATTGATGATAGAATAAAATAATGTAAGTACTACTACGACTTTGCAGAAACATCATTATTTACAAAAAGTGTCGGTCCAACTACTGTAGTTATGTCACTATAAATACTTTTTTACATTTTAAAAGTTGATAAAAGTGCCGACAATAATCAAACCATTATTATTCAACGTAAACGAAACTAAAGTAAACGAAACTATTGTTATGTCTAATTTCACGCGAGCGAAGCTGCGGGCGTCCTCTAGTTTACTAAAAAAAGGGAATGATCAACTAGTATTGGGGATATGTGATCTCCCGGGTGTATCGCAAATTCTTTAAATATTTTGTAGGGAGCCAGTCTGTCTCTTTTCTCAATAATCGAATTATTTCCACCCACTTATCATGGCGTGCTGCATCTTTAGGCACACTGCAATGTTGTTATTATTAAAAAAAAAAAATATTCACTTATTCCATAAATTACAAATTCTCCCAGAATTGTGGGGATCTAAAACTAAGTTATTAGTGGTCACACTGAACCTATTTTTCAAAATTGTACGATTTATTCATTTTATTGCGTTTAAACGTTGATGTAAACACAGACAGAATAAAATTACGTGTGGAAAACAATTCCAGTGGACTTATTATGTTTTTGTGATATTGAATCGCACTCTTTCACTGTGCATTTGCCCATTTTGAAAATATTTTTTGTCAGTTCAACTCGGCCGGTGTCACACAGAGTACTGAACTGACGTTAGCTACGATTAAGACCGTGGCCATAATTCCAGTGACAACGCTTTGGCGCGGTGATTACTAATCTAGTGGTAACATATATATCAATGTCTAACCGAAACAACCAAAACGATTGGGTATTGGACAGCGGCTGTACTTCACATATGACATATCAACGTGAATACATCAAAGATATGAAGACTGTATCTAGACAGCTCACCTTTGCATCAAATAATATTTCAACAGAAATTCTAGGTGAAGGTAGAGTAACACTTGTTAATAAAACCCAAAAGAAAAAGATACATCTCGAAAATACGCTTTATGTGCCCTCACTCTCAGTTAACTTACTTTCGGTGTCAAAAATGACACAACATGGAGCTTCTGTAATGTTTGAACAAGATAAAGCTTTTGTTCACAATAAGGCAGGAGACTTACTAATGACAGCAGAAAAATCTAAAACTAGTGCTCTCTATTTTGTAAAGTCGTCTAATATTGAACGCAATTATGCAGCGATATCTACATCGAACTCGACAAACACGAAGAAAAGTTCCATAACAGAATGGCACAGAAAATTTGGACACATGAATGATAAAGATTTACACATCGCTCTCAATAAAGAGGCAGTGATTGGAATGAATTTCAATAAAAATGAAACTTTGTCAGATTGTGAATCATGCATACAATCAAAAATGACTAGATTGCCATGTTCTCCTCAACGAACAACTCCTCGAACTAACGAACGTCTAGAGATTGTCCACAGTGACGTGTGTGGTCCAATCAGCACTCCAACAGAAGCTGGCAACAGATATTTCGTCACATTCATAGACGATTATAGCAGGTACGGACGTGTCTATTTCCTAAAACACAAATCTGAGGTACTAGATAAGTTCAAACAATATAAGCAGGAAATGGAGAACTTTACCGGCAACAAAATTAAGCATTTACAAACGGATAATGGTACAGAATACGTAAATACTATTTTTAAATCATATCTTAAAGAAAATGGAATTATGCGGCGATTATCTGCACCCTACACACCACACCAAAATGGTGTAGCTGAAAGGAAGAATCGGACACTAGTGGAGAAAGCTAGAGCTATGCTTATTGATGCAAAAGCACCAATGAAATTATGGGCAGAAGCAATTAATACTGCTAATTATCTGTCTAATAGAAGCATCAACATTTGAAAAATGGGTTCTAAGAAAGCCCTGTGTCAATCATCTCCATCCTTTTGGGTCTAAAGCTTTTGTATTAAAGAAAGGCCCTAGAAGTCCTAAATTCGCTTCAAAAACAATACCTGGGATATTTGTTGGCTATTCAGATACTAGCAAAGCATTCAGGATTTATGTTCCGTCCAAACGTAAATGTTTAATTTCTAAAGATGTAAAAGTTATAAAACCAAACTTCTATTCATGTCAAACAGATAATGTTGATAATTTTACATCTAATGACAAAACCAAAAATGAAGTTCAATCTCCAAAAGTAAACAAAGTACGATTTGATTTTGACGATATTGAACAAGATGTTGCTGATGAAAACGTCTTTAATGAAGTAGACTCGATTCAATATGATGGAAACGCAGCTGATAACAGCTCTTGTAATGAACAAGAAAATGAATATGAAACTCCGGATGAATCTACAGCAGACATTCAACCTGAATTGAATCGTTCACTTCGACTAAATCGTTCACATAATTACAATCGAACATTACTATGCTCGTTTGATTGTAAATTATGTTTCACGAATTAGTCGAAGTGATTGACAAGTTGTAGCTGTTTAGAGACAGATTTCAGAAATATGAAACCTATCTTATAAAGAAATAAAATACCTTGTGGTATGTTACTTTATTAACAAAGTTAACAAAAGGTAGGTAGTTTGTCCTTTTTTTTTTTTTTTCGGTAGTAATATAATACAAAAGTGATGTAAATAACACTAGTGTAAATTGACCAATTTTGTTTTTGATTTATGTTAAATAAATTTACTACAAAAATATAAAATAATGTAATGTAGTTAATTAACTGAGTTTTCTCTTCATTATAGATCATTTCCTGCAGACAGAATCAATTGCAAATTATTTCGAATGGTTTACAATACGTATCTATGTTACAATAATTTAGCAAATATACAAGAGGAATCACTCCAGTCTGCAGTGTTTCGAATGCTATCGATACTGAGAACCAGATACGAACTGCAGCATGTCGGGGGTTGTGTCTATAACCACTGTTAAGAAATTTCTTTAATATGTTAAGGTACATTGATTTAATCTTTATGCTAATGATAAAATAACATATAATAATATGGAGTATGTATATAAAACGATTGTAAGGTATTTGTGGCAATAATAAAGGTCTATTTTCATTAAAATTATTCTATGCTGATAATCTAATAAAAAGTTGTTTAACACTTATAAAACGTTTATTAGTATTGCATAAGATACTTGTGGTACTAATAAAGGTTTCTCTTTAGGCACCGGACGTACAACAAAATATGGAAGTTTCAAAAGAGGTTGGTACCTATGTATTTGGTTTGGAGGTTATGGTTATGTCAGAAATTGTATCTACGTTTTAATAATTTCATATGGATGTTTGACGTTTTTATTAATGACAATTACCGACAATAATTCTAACAAACTTATCTAATTTAATTGTTAAGTGATTCAAGGTAAGTAAAATAGCTGGAAAATTCCTGCTATTTTTACCTATGTATCCGATGCGCTGCGACTAACGCAAACAAAGCTAATGTTAGATGGGGTCAATGAAATTAAATATTCAATTGGTATACAGCTATATATTTGGGCAGAACTTCACCCTATATTGTACAAATTTCGAATGTGTCTTTACAAATGGCAATCCTGGCTTTTATACAAATCTTTAAAATATCCAAAAACGTATTTAATAACTATAAGTTGAATTAACAATACAAAAAGGTCTTTCAATAGTATAAAAAGATTTATCAAATACAATTTGGTATTATCCTAAGGAGTATGTAATCAATAAAATCAGCAATTGACTCAGCATAAAAATACAATGGTTTAACGGAATTGTGATTATTTTAATATTTGAGTTATAAGTTGATAGTTCATGATAAAAGTTTATTAAATATTCCAACATTATTTACGAAGTTAATACAGGCCATGAATAATATGCATTTTGGAAAATGATGTAAGAATGCCACCTAACACGTGGCACAGTTTGCACTTATAAAATGTTTTATTATTACAATTAAATAACGAATTCAAAATAATATGTTTATGAGTACATTTAAATATGATTAATGTATGTTTAATAATAATTACGTAAACAACGGATGTTAAGGATCAAATTCTATTGAGTCAACAACTTTATGGTAACAAAATGAAAAGTAGAATTATAGAAAGAAATTAATAATATGTAATCGAATCTAACTTACTCAAAACATTAATTGAAATAATCATGATCAATATGTAATCAATGATATTTAATTTATGATATGTAATTTAAGTCTATGGATTGTTTATGGACGTTGTAGCGATGTCACAGCCTCCTTGTCGTTGACACTGACACTGCCGCTGCTTCTATCATCGCCCTTTGTTAACATTCGACCATCCTGACCTTGCCGTGGACCTCCACGGTATTCAACGGCTTTCTTCCATCCATAATCTGTAAAAATAAAATACGAACAGTACACCAATATTTTGGAGTGGATATTTAAGTTTAACATGTATTATGGTTATGGGAATTTTGTTATTTTAAGCATTAATTACACCATTTACTCTGAATACTGAATGCAGTTGAAACTTAAAAGCACACAGTGAATTCCACTTGCACGCACACAGTGAATCAGATGCACACAGTGAATCAGGCGCACACAGGAAACCAGGCGCACACAGGAAACCAGGCGCACACAGGAAACCAGGCGCACACAGGAAACCAGGCGCACACAGGAAACCAGGCGCACACAGGAAACCAGGCGCACACAGGAAACCAGGCGCACACAGGAAACCAGGCGCACACAGGAAACCAGGCGCACACAGGAAACCAGGCGCACACAGGAAACCAGGCGCACACAGGAAACCAGGCGCACACAGGAAACCAGGCGCACACAGGAAACCAGGCGCACACAGGAAACCAGATGCACACAGGAAACCAGATGCACACAGGAAACCAGATGCACACAGGAAACCAGTAAAACAGAGGAAACTACAAGCACAGTGTTACATGGGGCACACAGTGACTTGTAAAAAGTTACAATGATATTCACTTAACATTATTATCAGTGATACATCTGCATTATAATATTCTGTGAGACTGATATTTTGTACTAAGTCAGTAACTTATTATAACAAGAAAGTTTAAATAATGCAGGTATTGCATCAATATGCTCTAAATATATTTAGCGAGGATTTGAAGGAATTGTGAAACTGAGTTTTAATTAACCTAAATTTTAATAATAAATAACTACCCACCTATTAAGTTGACTTTCATTTTACATTTTAGATATGCAATTACAATATTAAGCTTTATTTACAGAATATAGGATAGTTGACCGAAACAATTATATATTTAAAATATGGTTAAGCACAACATATCTCCCGATCGATCTCTGTATTACTAGAAGAACTGTCCGAGTCCGGCTTATAAAAGATCTTTCTTTTTATTAGATTTTAAATTTTCTTTGAAAGATAAACGATAAGGTGTGAAGCATACTGGTCTGTCGGTAGATGTTTTGATATTCATTTCAATTAAATCTGTACATTCTAGATCCTTCGTATCTTTAGCAAAAAGGTGACTTTATTTTGATAATAATGTCAATTTTTCCAAATCCCTACTACTATAATAAAGCCATTCTACGTAGAGAATGTTTACCAACAAACGTTGCCTAGCAACCGATAACAGGCAGATACAAATAACCTTTTTTTCGTCCGCACATTTATGAACGTGTTAAAATCGATTATATTCTATGTATAATTCCTTAACTTCTTTAAGTTAAGTATTGCGAATCTATATATGTCCTTGACTTTATTTTTGTTTTTGATTTAGGGATTAATTCACCTTGCAAATTATAATTCTAAATTGCACCAAAGAGTATATAACATTGCGTTCTAAATTTCACTTTAACGCGTAGTTAGTAAAAATTACTCATCCATATTGTAATGCTACGTAGAAATCTATTTTTGATAATAAAATGTAGCAAGTTTGAGTATGTTTGAGGTGACCAACAAAAACTAGTAAGTATAATCATGATGGTATAAATCAAGTTACTGTAGCGTAGGTATAGGTACATACATATTTACTTTTATCTGAGCAAACCTGAATTTAGCTTACTATAAGGGCTGTAACTTACTTACTGATAAGGATAGTTTATGAAATTTTGTATAGACGCAATAATATACACGTTATGGAAGTGATTCGAGTGTATTGTGTCATAGAAATAACCGATAGTATACAAATTTCATGTTATTTTTAGAAATTAAGTTGAAAACACGAAAATTTGTAGATTTCACGGTGCCAGAATTTTGATAACCCTAATATCGGTTTGTTTACATAGTTTCTTTCCCGAGCGTGGCGCAAGTATAGGTACTTAATTCGCAGATATCTAATCACTTTACAATATAGGGTAATACTAAAAGATACTAAAACATGCAATGATTCTACCGTCAAAATATCACTATGGTGTTTCTCATATTTACCCACATGAACGAGTTGAGAAATTAATTTCCCTATCACTGAAATGAAATTAATTTCCCTATCACTGACATTAATAATTGCTTTCATCACAGACAATTCCACTAGGAATGACGTAACTTATAGTACCTGACTTAACATAAACGGAGTTGGTTAGGAATACAAAAATGTCAACTAATATAGAACTTTGACGAGGCAAGGTAGTATTACGTTTCAAATTAACATTGTATTTTTCATGAGCATAGCGGTATTAAAACAATCCATTAAATTATCTAATTTAACAAAATTTGCTACACAAGATGTAGTTACAAGAGTAATTCCTGGCTGGTTTATCATCATGACTGCCCTATGATTAAATCTACATCACGCAGTATAAACTCAATAATCTCATCAATATCACTGATAAATATGTTATCAAAAAGCACATTAACAAAAGATCTTTCCAGAGAATTTGTTTGAGCACCTCCTAACCTACCATTATTATTGACGAAGGAATAAATTTAAGGCATAATTGTTTAGCTGTTTGTAGTGTTAAAATATTACATTTACTTCCCGTATCAATGTACGCTATTAGTTCCTCATTATTTATAAGTAGGTACCCGACGTTTGTAAATGCTCAATAAGTATCATTTATAGAAAACATATTGCTTACTTGCTTCTCCTGAATTTGTGACGAAATTGCCTGATGTGACGGGCCTGCGTCTCCGGCGGCAACGTTGTTTGAATTGTCTTCAGGGTCAAATATGGGTACAACTTCGGCATCCATGTGTGAAATTCTTGTTTTCCTCGGTTTCTTCTGCTGATGCTGAAAAGAATCGCGTTCCTCATCCGAAGATGTAAAATCTGAAGATTTTGATATCTTTTGACCGACACCGGCAGCGTAAGGTTATCTTTTGACCGACACTGGCAGCGTAAGGTCCCCACATTATTGAAAAAAATTAAATCAATACTTTAAAAAAAAAATGCCCACTTCTGAAATGTTAGATGGGGTCAATGAAATTAAATATTCAATTGGTATACAGCTATATATTTGGGCAGAACTTCACCCTATATTGTACAAATTTCGAATGTGTCTTTACAAATGGCAATCCTGGCTTTTATACAAATCTTTAAAATATCCAAAAACGTATTTAATAACTATAAGTTGAATTAACAATACAAAAAGGTCTTTCAATAGTATAAAAAGATTTATCAAATACAATTTGGTATTATCCTAAGGAGTATGTAATCAATAAAATCAGCAATTGACTCAGCATAAAAATACAATGGTTTAACGGAATTGTGATTATTTTAATATTTGAGTTATAAGTTGATAGTTCATGATAAAAGTTTATTAAATATTCCAACATTATTTACGAAGTTAATACAGGCCATGAATAATATGCATTTTGGAAAATGATGTAAGAATGCCACCTAACACGTGGCACAGTTTGCACTTATAAAATGTTTTATTATTACAATTAAATAACGAATTCAAAATAATATGTTTATGAGTACATTTAAATATGATTAATGTATGTTTAATAAAAATTAAGTAAACAACGGATGTTAAGGATCAAATTCTATTGAGTCAACAACTTTATGGTAACAAAATGAAAAGTAGAATTATAGAAAGAAATTAATAATATGTAATCGAATCTAACTTACTCAAAACATTAATTGAAATAATCATGATCAATATGTAATCAATGATATTTAATTTATGATATGTAATTTAAGTCTATGGATTGTTTATGGACGTTGTAGCGATGTCACAGCCTCCTTGTCGTTGACACTGACACTGCCGCTGCTTCTATCATCGCCCTTTGTTAACACTAATGTTTTCATAATAGTGTTCCAAATGAAACTTTATTTTTGTTTAATTTTGTAATTATAGTTTAGCTAGTTTGAAGATTTAAGTTAAATCAAATTTGTGAAAGTTAATATTGAAAGTAATATTTTTTTTTTTTTTTTAATTATTGTTAAGTAGAGAATAATAACCTCATATAACTATAGACATGTTTACTAAAAACAAGATTTTACAAATCCATAATGTTTGTAATTAAGTACACCAAATAAAAACCAAGGGAATCTGAGCCTTTTTATTTATATAAGAGTACCATATTATTATAACTCGCGGCACCACTAGGCAATTTGTGAAGTTTATGGGGCAGTCTGGAGAAAGATATTAATTAGACCCATAATGATAATGATAATGATAGAAAACATGGGTTGAGATGGCCAGTATGGTACATACTATCACAAGCTTTATCGTGTATCAGTTATTGCAACATTCTTAAAACTAAAGCAGAAGCTTTGTCAAATCCTCTCATTTTAAACGGAATGCACCAACAGCGGAGGCTCCAGGATGCAGGACGCATCCGGGACATGTAAGAACATTATGTAGAACATTAACATTAAGAACATTAAGTGCTGTGGTCTGCGCGTGTTAGTTATATCAGGAATGCAAAAACTGTGTTGTGTGTTCCACTATATTTTCAAACTTTTTAAGAATTATACAATCGGCCTCGGTTTCTACTCGTATATATGATGCAAATATATTTTGTGACATTTGTATTCATTGCCATACTTATCTCTCGAAAAATATTAACTACTTATTAAAATGAGGGTACTGTAGCGACCCCATTCGATTTATGCATTAAGCTGTAAAGTCGTAATAATATCATAATTTCTCGAAAAATATTAACTACTTATTAAAATGAGGGTACTGTAGCGACACCATTCGATTTATGCATTAAGCTGTAAAGTGGTAATAATATCATTAAATTTGTATGTAACGTTAACCAATCGTAATAATGTGTGATCACACTTATAAAAATTGTTTGCAAACACTAAACTGCCTTTAGTTCCAATTCATTAATGTGTAGTGATTTTTCCTTATTCTTTCAATAACTAAAATATTGTTTGTCATTCGAGAATGAACCACGTCCATTTATTGACGCATCAAAATTTATTTTGAAAATCATAACAGCGAATTTGACTAACATTATGTTATCAATACAATAAAATACAAACACTCTTTATTTGTACACCGATAAAGAACATGTTACAACAACAAATTACAATTAGGGTATACAAAAAAGACGGCAGTTATTTAATCTCTAAAATATCAGTGTGCAATGTTTTTGTAATAAAAATGATTTATTTATAAGAATTCAATTGGATTGCTGAGTAACAAAATAAATATGGTATTCCAACGATTTGGTGTATAACTAATAATACTGTATATGATTACTGTATACAGTATAATAACACCGTCTCTCAATTGACATTTTTGAAATATTGAATGTTTTTGTTCGTGAGATGATTAAGTACGAATGATGCTTTATGTTTTTAATTATATACATAAAACCCAGAAATTAATCTTGGTTGTAAGTAACTTTTTTCGAATTTAAGTTAATTATAAATCCGAGACTTCTAGAATTTAAGCGATAAATCAGACATTCTAAAAAATTGCTAAAGAGATCTATTGAATATGTCATCACTGTTTAAAACAGAGGTTATATTATACAAAAGACAATAAATTAATTATGTGTATATTCCATTGGATCGAGGATACCGTTATATATATATATATATATATATATATATATATATATATACCGTTATAGATACTTGAATCTCAGGTATTTATATAGTAGTATAAAATGTATGAACAGTTAAAAATATATAAAATAGCAGTCTAAAGTATATCGAAGCCATAAAGTAAATTATTATTAATAATTTTGAAGCCAATAATTTTCCATTTTCAAGTGATCTACTACAATAAATTAAATATTAGATTAAATATTTAATATGAATCGTATATCACCATTCGGTTAAGACCTACTATAAATGCGCTTGATATGAACCCATTTTTAACAAGCGATCTAAAGCATTATGGTAAACAATTGCTTCTTGCTTTGATTTATAGTAAACACTTCAAAATAAAGTTTGTAAAAGAGTAGGTATTAGTGGAAAATGGTATTTCATAACCTTATATCCCATCCAGTATTACTGGATTATTGATATAAAATCCGAAGTCTGCCAGCATATCGTAAGTCATCATACCTCGTAGTCAGCTACCTGCGACAGGGTCGGCGCAGTTTAGCTGCGGCGGCGACGGCTCCAGCGGCGACGGCTCCGGCGGCGACGGCTCCGGCGGCGACGGCTCCTGGCGGTGGACAGTCCTGTTCGGCTGGCGCAGGCCCGCTGGTAAAGTCGACAGCATCGCTGCTGGCTGATAGCGCCCTACATCGTGGTTGTTGGCCTACGGCTTTCGATGTAAGGATTTTGGAGTTTAAATTGCAAAAGAGTTAGTCCGACTGTGGGTAGATTTAACATTTCTTATTTTCTGTTATATTTTTCTATGATATCTCTAGGATTTAAGACTAGAACGGATGTGATTAAGGCATATCTAGTATTAGTTTCGTAAAATGAGCATCGCAAAGGCGACAGGCATTTTTATTCTGAGTATAAATGAATCGGCGTGCACTAAAACGGCTAAAGCAATCCCCATTTGTTTAAATATCAACAAAGAGGCACCTTGGCCTCTGGGTCAAGGTTTGGTGGCGGCAAAAAACAATTTTTGGGTAATGTGTACTCGGATAAAATTTTATCCTTGAAAAACCTTTGGTTTATCGATTAAAAGGGTTTACCCTTTTAAAGTATAGATTGCCAGCGAGTGGCGACATCCTTATGAGTCGCAGTGACCAAATTAATTTTAAATTTCAGTACCTTCAGTATAGCAAATTTTCAACGCCTTTGGGCGTGGCCTCTGCTGGGTCGGCAGGGGCTGGCGCTGGCTGCTCCGCTGCGGCCTCCTCGACACCCGCCAGGGCCTCCTCCGGCTCGCGAGAGGCTAGCCGTCCCTGGGGACGCGGCCGCTGGCAGCACAGAGCCCGGGCCCGGCCGGGATGAATCCGTCATGGGTTCATCGTACTCATACTTGTATAAGTATGGCACATCTGCGACATATGCAGACAACACAACCAAAGAGGTTTATATAAATACCCAAAAGGGCTGTATGGCAAAACCAAAGAGGTTTATAAATAAATACCCAAAAGGGCAGCATGGACCCGCCAGGGGTTTGTCGTCATCATACTTGTATAAGTATGGAATATCTGCGACATCCGCGAACAACATTGCCGGATAGTTATATAGTTATAATAATATAAAAACCCACGAGGGCTATATAAAAAACTTGTAATAAATTATTTTTAACTTTCTCCCTAAGGCGTGTGAAGACTTGAGCACGTAAACGCTGAATGAGAGAAATCTGGACCGAGACACTGAACGCGGCCATGACAGATGGATGATTTGGAGTGGGGCTGCCGTCAGTGTGGCAATTAACTTAAGAGACAGACCAGCAATACAGCCACCACAACGGTATGATGACTTTGTACTGGCAGCTGTTGCTGAGATCGAAAATATTCCAAAGGTTCCATTGACTTACACACAAGCTTTGAAAAATATGGGCCTGAGGAGAATTTCCAAATTCTAAAAAGTTCCGAGAGTGTAAAGAGAATGTATGTCTTTTATATTTTTTATATTGTTGTCAATGTCAAGTATTTAAACATCTTTCACTTATAGAAAAACTATCAATACATTAATATACCTTTACTTTACGTTTTTCATTATTTCTCACAAAGTTTGTCTTGTCTTGTAATATTATAGTATAAAAACTTAATAGTACTTCTGAGACACATTCAATAATATGGTACTGTCGAGCTGATCTGATGATGGAGCCGGAAGATATTAACTGGAACTTCATGATGGAATAAGGTATCATAGTCGTGTTTGCACTTGTGGTAAGGTCTTGTAATGAACTTTGACCACGATTAGGTTTCAAGGTCTGATGATGAAGCCGGAAGATATTAACTGGAACTTCATGATGGAATATCGTATCATAGTCATGTTTGCACTTGTGGTAAAGTCTTGTAATGAAATTTGACCACGATTAGGTTTCAAGGTCTGATGATGAAGCCGGAAGATGGGCACTGGAATTCCATGATGGAATATCGTATCATAGTCGTGTTTGCACTTGTGGTAAAGTCTTGTAATGAACTTTGAGCACGATTAGGTTTCAAGGTCTCATGATTTCTTTTTTAGTTGGATTTTTTATAGAAGTGTGTTTTTTTTAGTTTTTTTAAACTATTAATTAATGATTATAGATTTAGACCACAGCATGGTAAGTCACAGGCAACTTCAGAGGAATCACCAGAGAATGACAATTATCATAAACTATTTTTAGCGCGGGTGAAGTCGCTGGCAAAAGTAATATGTATAGATATTCGATTATCTATTAAACATAAGTTGTTTTATAAATAATATATATAAAACATGAACTAAAATCATCTTAATTTATTTCATCTACAACAGAAGTATCATATTATGCCAGTGAAATAAGTAAGTAAGTATTAAAGTAAAGTAAATTCTAAGTATCTAAGTAAACGCTACTTCGCCAAAGTCTTAGAAAAATAGAAAGATATTCCCTTAGGAACAAAGGAAATTTACATTAGGACGTGTAAAATATAGTCTCCGAGGTGTGTATAATATTTAAATGTTAAGCTACCGAAATTTTACTCTTGAGAACGGAGGGCTGGTATTTTGTTTCGTCTTTAAAAGTTAATCCGCTATACATATTTTATAAGGCTTAGTACGTACAGCAGTGCTTAGCATGGGTACGTTTTAAGGAGAGCTTAAAATTAAATACCCATAGGCGGCTAATAAACTGGTACTAAGTACGTACCAGGTAAAGTATCATAACAGTATTATAACACGTCACTGGCAGTATTTTACTTTACGGGTCTCATAAGTCGCCCATTACGCAGTCACACACCTATGAGTACATTATGGAGTAGTAAGTAGTAACAGAGCTGCATTTTTATTGCAGCAATACTCTAACATTAGGGTATTTCCAAGCACGGAAGTGCTCAAGTGCACAAGACCTTCAAATGAATATTTATATTTATTCTTTTTTTGTGTATATTTGAATATTCAGCCATAGAAGTTTCACTTCTGACATGTGTACTTTGTACGCACGCCCTTTATTTTAATTTTTTTTGGGTCACCTTATAATGGAAGACGACAATTTGTCTGTAGTTACTTTTTATTATGTGACGTAACTCCTAATTTAAATAAATATTATATTCGATTTTTATTAAATGGCGCGTTTAAATTATACGCATAAAGAAATGCTGCAATGTAACTGCATTCTGCATATACGAGTACATAATAATATACACATGTAATCATTATTTGATAAATATACTCGTAGTTTGAGCACAAACTATGCATCGGCGGCGCGCGGTTCGATTTCTATTTTGTGTTGAAGTGAGTTAACTTTTGAAAATAATGAACACTGACGTAAGGGGCAGCTCGGATTACATACATACACAGATGTATTGAAACTTTATTGCTTCCGGGTGACCAGTCTTAGAACTGAGCCCTCAGGCGAGTATTCCGGACGGGAGATACGTTGTAGCGCGCCAAAAAGACGACAGTGTGTCAAGCCCCTAAGCCATATCGGGGAAATACATTCGTAGTACTTACATGATATAATATACCTATTAATATGTAATATACGTTGTAATGTATAGCGTAGCGTATGTGTAGCGTCCATTGCCCAATGGCTCGTGTCGATTCAATGTGATCGAAAGAGTTAAGCAACGACAGGCGTCATCGACATTGTCATCGGAGCCAAATATGTGTGCCGAATTTCAGCTCGATAGCTTCAGTGGTAGTGGGTGAAATATTGATTGCAAGATTCCAGGACATACATACATACATACGAGTGAAGTTAAATAAAAGCATTAATATATAAATGGGAATGTGTGTTTGTTGGTTTCTTGCCTTGTCCTTCATCTACTCAATTATCTCGGAAATATGTTCCCTAAGGATGCTATTATGTTAGTTAATTAAATGTTAACTACTGATATGATTTCATTAAATTTGGTACAAACGATAGGTAGGACGAACAAAGGATAGGTAGTTATTACCCCAGAAATATGTTCCCTAGGGATGCTTATACGTCTTTGTATACACGATTTGCAGACACGTACATTATGCAAGGAAGTTATTATACCGATAATATGTTCCGTAGGGATGCATATACGTATTTGTATACACTATTTGCAGACACGTACATATGTTAAGAAGTTATTATACCGATAATATGATCCCTAGGGATGCTTATACGTCTTTGCATACACTATTTGCAGACACGTTGTTGTTAGGAAGTTATTATACCGATAATATATTCCCTAGGGATGCTTATACATATACATTAAAAATAAATGAAACACATTCACAATAATATTTATGTTAATTAAGGTATACAAGTAATAAGGAGAGAGTTTTGGCTCTAACTACATACAAGTTATTGAAACCGCCCGCTATCGTTGAACTGGATATCTGTCATACTTTAAGGTCATACCGAACCTCTTTGGGAAGCTACAGTAAAAACAATGGAAGTAAAAGCATTAGGACGATGACTTGACACATTCGCACAAGACCCTTTATAGATTCCCCATTTCAGACGCTACCCTAATAAGAATTCAGTTAATCCTGCTATAATCAACGTGGGACCTTTCGTTGCAAAATGACTAACATAAAGAAGGTACGCTGTAACGTTAAATTCTTAACAGTAATCGAAATATTCAGAACCTAAACAAGGAAATTTTAATGTGAATACAAAGGAATAAACATTTTTTTATTAATCTAAAATAATAAACGAGCACCACTCGTCACTTATCCGCTGCCACCCTGACAAATTGTGATATACGAGTAAGTACCTTGAAAAAGTCTCAGTACCCGATCTAAGTTCTATCATTGAGTAGTGTGTATTAATTTACTGTGGCGAATTTGCTGCTTCCTGGCAGTTCAGTTTGCTGTAATTTGATTTGAAAAATGTCGCTGCGACCCATAAACGTCCCACTGATGGGCACGGGTCTCCCCCACAGACACTGCTGCGGGAGGTATAGAGCATACTCCACCAGGCTGCTCCAATGTGGATTGGTGGACGGGTTAGTGACCCAGTGTCGAATGTTCTCAAGCCACCCGAAGGTCTTCGACAAGGCTTAACGACTGTTTCCAGCATTGAAAACAACCGGGACCGACGGCTTTACATGCCCTCCCAAGCACAGTAGCGTCCATGAAATGTTGCCACCGACCGCGGCCGTTGTTGCTTAACTCTTTCGGTCACATTGAATCGACGCGAGCCATTGGGCAATGGACGCTACTAAAAAATGTTAGTAAATTAAAAATATATCTATAAAAAAATAGCTTAGTACCTTGAGAAGGATGTAAATAATGGGTAAGCTTTTAGTTTAATATAGCGTGCATTTTTTGCATAATAAACATAGTTATGAAGGAAACTTTATGAAGAAGGGTTATTATTAATCTAGAAAATATTTTTGCTGCCTTAATATTCTGTGATAAACATACACCTGCCTAAAGTAAACTTCGAGAAGGTTGAGCAACACTGCTAAGTGGATGTTAAAACCCAGCGAGCCCTAATTTCAAAAACATGTCCTCCACAGCTTATCCAGGATTTTGCACTCCTTCGGAAACGTCTGTGAAAGTACTTATAAGAGGATTACAATGGCGATTGGTGTTCACTGAGCGTTAGCTTCAAACGTGATATTGCTGTGAAATTCTGCTTTTAACGTTATGTGCTACGCTTGTGCTGAAACTCAGAATCGGAAAGCAGAAATCATCTATTTAAATAATAATAATAAAATGGAGAGAGAAACTTTTATCCATACTAATATTATATAGAAGAAAGATTTGTTTGTAATGTTTTCACACAAAAACTACTGGACCGATTTCAAAAATTCTTTCACCATTAGAAAGCTGCAATTTCACTGAGTGACATAGGCTATATAATATTACTATGTGTAAATGAAACTAGGTATTGTTATGTCTAATTCCACGCGAGCGAAGTTGCTGGGCGTCCACTAGAAATTAATTAATATACTGTTAAAAGTACTGAAAAGTAATAAGCTGAAAATAAAACTGAACAGAGTTTCCACACTCGATTGTAAGTAATTTGTAAGAGAGTAATAAAATGAAAACGGAGCAGAGTTTCCACACTTGTTTTATTATATTTATTCATACCTTTAACAATACAACATCGAGTATTTATACCCTATATCCCTCCCTATCGCCCCACTGTGGGATGGAAAATCATTGTGATTGGCTGTGGCAGCATAATGAAAAAGTAATAATTATCACAATCATTCTATCTTATACATACAACACTATACATAATTATTATTTAAATATGTAAAAGATATTATTGAATACATTAGATGAATTATTATTCTATGCATTATACATTAATTACTCAAATTGATACCTTTTCTGAATCATAGCCAATCATAGCCGCACACTGTTTTGTAGAACATAACAACTCTTTAAGTGCAGTGCAAATGGATAACATTATTATAATTATATTTAGTGAGATTAATAATTGTTAACAATAACAGTAATTATACAAAAATGAATTGACATTTCAAATGAATCATTAGTAAGAATCTTGAGGAATAACAACATGAACTGACTATTTTTGATATAACCAATTATAGCCATCTCAATAATTTAATCATAATCATAGTTCTTTAAAGTTCTGGGACAACTAAATATTTAATTAAATAATTTAATAATTAATGGCAAAGAGTACATAATTAATAAAATCCAAGAGACTAGGACCCGGATCATGGATTGTAACTAATGATTAAATAGTGTATCAATTGAATGACTATTTATATAAACAACACTGAACAGATAGAGATACAGGTTAACAATAAGAAAATGATGTTGCTATTATGGCTGATCTACCTGGAGAGGCATACCCCTCGGAAGACGTGGCTTATCCACCGTGAACGGCATGCTCAGCAGATGGACGTGGCTAATCCACCCTGAGCGGCATGCTCTGCAGATGGACGTGGCTAATCCACCTTGAGCGGCATGCTCAGCAGATGGACGTGGCTAATCCACCTTGAGCGGCATGCTCAGTAGATGGACGTGGCTAATCCACCTTGAGCGGCATGCTCAGCAGATGGACGTGGCTAATCCACCTTAAGCGGCTTGCTCATCAGATGGACGTGGCTTATCTACCCTGAGCGGCCTGCTCACCGGATAGACGTGGCATGCTCGCTGTGGCTTGGTCATTTCAGCGGACGAGGCGTAACAATCGGCCATTCTGAAAAAATTGCTCCCGCAATGGAAGCACCCACTGAATTAACTTTCGAGCAACTCAATAAGGTCTTCGGTCTTTAAGTTTCCATCAGAACTACTAAGCACTATCAGACATAGAAGCGATACTTCGATACGGTCGAAGAGAATCAGCTGAAACTAGTCCATATTCTTGTAAAATTTTCATAACCTCTTAAACCTTTGACATTGACACTTGAGGCAAGTTGAAATACAGTAACTTTATTCACAGATTATTAGTACAATTATAATAAAGAAAAGGAAAGCAGTGTCATCTAGTGCATTATGGGCAACATTAATTATTTATACTTTATGTCAAGAGACGGCAATGTGATTAATATTTATTTAACTAAACAAAAATCTTAATAAATGTATGAATAATTCTGCTTTAAGTATTAATAAGTTTATTTAAATAAAAAAAATTGACTAACAAACATAGCTAAACAAAGTGTGCTAAAAAAAAAAAACTAAACTATATTATCTGTGATTCATTTGACAAACGAAAGTTTGGAATTATGTTAATTTAAATTGGTTACTTTGGTTTGTGTTGGTTTGTGTATTTTGGTTTTTAGCTGGTGTAGATATCGATATCTGTATAATATCTGTGAAAATAATATTTTTAGAAGCGGAAGATCTAATAATGAAGAGTGCTCTGCTCAATTGTATTACAATACTCGTAAACACAAACAAATATTTATGTAATGAAATTCATAATTAATTCTTCATGTAACATCTGCCTGTACTCGTCGAATTTTTATCATGTATAATGTTTATTTATGTTTATCACAGGTTTATTTATGTAAACAATAATTATATATTGATTATATACCTATTGCTAATTAAACTTCCTTCATGAGAAACGCATTTCATTTTCACGTCAACCTATTTTAGTTAGTTTTTCTCGTTTAGACTGTGTGAATTCATTTGCACGATTCGGAATGTTTACGTCACAAATTGAACTAGCACAACGTGCAATTATCCAATCAAATGGTTTCAACTTTGTGGTGTCATTTCAAGTACCTAGGTATTATTTATTCTCCATACCCACAACGTTTTTTTTTTTTGTTAAATTCGATAATGGGCGATCAATAAGTGCAAATTTATAAATAAATTTCCGAAAATAGCTATACAGACAGATATACTGACGTATTCTTTGGTGATAAACCTTGGGCCATATGAAGAGTAGTGAAATATTGTTTACCCGCAAGTTTTAACGGATAGCGATCTTTCAAGTTATAGTATTAAGTGAACGATAGTCAACGCACAACCTACTTTCGCCATTCTTTTTCTTAACTAATATGACAGGAAATGCATAATCTGACTCCGACACTTTGATAATACCGGCATCTAATAACTCTGATACCTTAGACTTAACTATCCGTTGTTCACTGTGTGATAACCTATGTGGTTGACGATATAAAGGCTGTGAACTAGTAAGCTGAATCCGCATGTATAGTAATTTTGAACAACCTAGATCTTTGGTACTACCGGCAAAAGCATCTTTGAATTTTAATAATAAATCTAATTATTTATTTTGCTCGTTTTTATTTAAATGTCCTACTTTAATTTCAGACAGTCATTACCTTACCTAACAGTTACCTACGCTAACGTCATCTATTTGATTAACGTTCAAGACAGAGGCACTTCCGTCAGAACAAATACACGATTTATTACAATGAGAAAATTTACACAAGGAACGATGGCTAAGACAGTGTTCTGTTGAACATGGCAAATTTGACATTTCAGGCAATAAAGATATGGCTTGGCAACTGACCTGGCTTGTCCTTGGTTCGTCGCAGCTCCGTGCTCTTGTTAGTATATAACCTGCTTCCCATAACACGTTCTTGTTCCCAGTATTAATTACTTTTATGTGGCCTTGGCTACCTCGTAGCAACGTTGCTGGTAATGTATAAGAAATACCCTGAAATTCAAAATGACGCGGCGCTGTACAGACGTCGTTATCCTCCGGATTGTCTCGTACAAGGACTCTAATAATTGAGGTGCCCGGTGGTAAAGACTCTTCACATGTCGTTACTACTCGAAATTTTTGAATATTTTCAGTTACATCCATTTTATCCATGAAATCAGGAACTTGTTTAAGTATAGCCATACCATTGCTTACTATGAAAGATGTATTTTGGGAGTTAATCACAGGTTGTCCTATTAACAAACAAATTTCACCCATGTCCACGTTTGTCAAATGTGCCTTACATAGTATTTTTATTTCGTCTACTTCGAGCTCAAATTCCACTTCACCTCTGCTTTGAACCAATTCCCCAGAGAAACTTTTCAATGTCATGTTTGTAGGGGTAATCTCAAGTTTTAATATTGAAGAAATGTGGTAACTCATTACATTCACTTGACTTCCTGTATCGATGTATGATTTGACATACGTTCCGTTTACCTTCACTAGCTTCTTGTAAACATCATTATAATTTTGCAGTAGTTGAATGTTCTTGACATTACCAGTCGTCGTAGCGGGCTCAGTTTGTATGGTGGTACTTCTACAGCGAGTAGCGATATGCCCTATTTCCCCACATTTATAGCAAGTCCGCTTGTCCGGCAGTGTACAATAGCGTAAAAGATGTCCAGTTTCCTTACACCGTGGACAGGGTAGTATCTCAGGGCTTATTTTCTTTTGAGGAGGTTGTGAAAACTTCATCTCTTTGAGTGCCATGCGTGAATCTGAAGGGCCATGGAAATCGTCGATAGCACATAAAAATGCCTCATATAAATCTTCAGGTCGCTCGCACTGAAATGCACGAGCATTAGATTGTAGCGTCGGCGGTAGGCCTCGAATGATACACGAGACGCTTGCTTTGTTAGACAGTTTACAGCGGTAGCACATGGCTACTTTATCTTGGAAATATTTTGTCATCGTCTCATTGGGTAGCTTTCTTCGTTGCATCATCTCTTCCAGCAATGAGCTATAATCTCGAGATTTAGGGAATGTCCGTGCCATCAATTGCTTCCATTCTTCCCAGGAATAATCATACTCTTCAAGTCTATTATACCATTGGCGGGCCTGGCCACGGAGCTTGTCTTGAAGATGAAATGCTTTCATATTGTCGTTCCATCCGTGTATCTCACCTAGTTGGTCGATCTTTTTCAACCATGACACGACCGTATAATCTTCGTTGGCGGGATCAAACTCTGGAATTAGAGATGCTGCTCGGTGATTGTCTCGGTGACCCATCGCTAAATTTTCCCCGAGATCTTGTACTGCTTTTGCGACTTCAGTCTCAAGTAAATTCTTGATAATTTTTCGCGCTGGTGGAAAACAATCGTCGCCATTTTCACTTTCCTTATCTTTCCATCCTCGTGGGCGTACTCCCCGGCCAATACCTTCAGAATAATTTTGTCGCTTCATTAGGTATATACCACTTCTGATTGTTAAAAGTACTGAAAAGTAATAAGCTGAAAATAAAACTGAACAGAGTTTCCACACTCGATTGTAAGTAATTTGTAAGAGAGTAATAAAATGAAAACGGAGCAGAGTTTCCACACTTGTTTTATTATATTTATTCATACCTTTAACAATACAACATCGAGTATTTATACCCTATATCCCTCCCTATCGCCCCACTGTGGGATGGAAAATCATTGTGATTGGCTGTGGCAGCATAATGAAAAAGTAATAATTATCACAATCATTCTATCTTATACATACAACACTATACATAATTATTATTTAAATATGTAAAAGATATTATTGAATACATTAGATGAATTATTATTCTATGCATTATACATTAATTACTCAAATTGATACCTTTTCTGAATCATAGCCAATCATAGCCGCACACTGTTTTGTAGAACATAACAACTCTTTAAGTGCAGTGCAAATGGATAACATTATTATAATTATATTTAGTGAGATTAATAATTGTTAACAATAACAGTAATTATACAAAAATGAATTGACATTTCAAATGAATCATTAGTAAGAATCTTGAGGAATAACAACATGAACTGACTATTTTTGATATAACCAATTATAGCCATCTCAATAATTTAATCATAATCATAGTTCTTTAAAGTTCTGGGACAACTAAATATTTAATTAAATAATTTAATAATTAATGGCAAAGAGTACATAATTAATAAAATCCAAGAGACTAGGACCCGGATCATGGATTGTAACTAATGATTAAATAGTGTATCAATTGAATGACTATTTATATAAACAACACTGAACAGATAGAGATACAGGTTAACAATAAGAAAATGATGTTGCTATTATGGCTGATCTACCTGGAGAGGCATACCCCTCGGAAGACGTGGCTTATCCACCGTGAACGGCATGCTCAGCAGATGGACGTGGCTAATCCACCCTGAGCGGCATGCTCTGCAGATGGACGTGGCTAATCCACCTTGAGCGGCATGCTCAGCAGATGGACGTGGCTAATCCACCTTGAGCGGCATGCTCAGTAGATGGACGTGGCTAATCCACCTTGAGCGGCATGCTCAGCAGATGGACGTGGCTAATCCACCTTAAGCGGCTTGCTCATCAGATGGACGTGGCTTATCTACCCTGAGCGGCCTGCTCACCGGATAGACGTGGCATGCTCGCTGTGGCTTGGTCATTTCAGCGGACGAGGCGTAACAATACCTACCTACGGTTCTTGTAAAAATATTAGAAACGAATGTTGTTCAGGACTTAAGTTATCCTAGGGTGATAAGCATTATAACTTTCTGTGTTAGATAAATACTCTTTTAGGGACGTAGCCGTACCAAATGAACATTAGATCTACAAAGGGAACGAATATTTAAAGCTTGACAGTCGGGGACATTGCCCTACGCCTGCGCTTGTCAAAATCAACGTGAATATGTTATTAAAATATCTACGAGTATTTCGCAAAATAGAAGTACAATTTACACAAAATACCAGCGACAGATCTTTCCCTCTAAACCCCAAAAGATATTTACAAAGGCACAGTGAATCCTTCAATGTGACTCGTATCCCAGGAATAGTTTTTGGGATATAGGAAAGTCCTGATTCCAGTCGCTTTGTTTTAACTACTCTCGACGGAGTTAACTGTCGCATTATACGTAACAGGATCCAACTTTGGCGAATTAAATTTATTTACACAGATGTAATACCCGTGACTAATTCCTACAAACATGGTAGGTATACGGGCTGTAAGTAAATACGAATTAAACTTGTTATAGGATTGGCTGTGATTCATTAAAGGTGGTAGAGCCTAAGGAAGCTACATAGGCTCTGTTTAGATGTCGCTCGTCTGAAACTACTGCCCGCCACCATACTTAGTACCATTTCTATATAGTGTGTAGTAAGGTAGTGTCGCCAAAGATGGCCCGGCTCCTAGGATAGCCCACATTAAAAAAAATACAGTTATGATTATTCAAAACATTTGAAATTTCGTCGGTTTATGCTACTAGTACCATAAAAAATAGTGCAAGTGTGTTTCATTACCGGCGCGTCGCCATTTTGAAGACAGATGACAGTTTGTTTGGTCAAGACAAGATGATACACGTTTTATAACCTCCAATATCTAAATACTTTTGAAAATTAACAAATTTAAAACAAATCTCTTTGCTCTAAACTGTGAATATTCATATTTAATCTATTTATCAGCGAATTAAAGGTGAGTGTTATTATTTTATTACATTTTCTGTATTTTTACGAGATTATACTCAACCCGGGTACAATTTCCTATCATGGCCCATAGTATAATTACCAAACATAGCCCGGGAGCAATTCATATTATGTCCAGAGTGCAATTAAAGTTCTGATTAAGCTATTAGGTAAATTCACTTTTGAGATTATTTTCGGATTTTTTTAGGAGTTAAAGACGGTAGCGTCAAATTTGCTTTAATTAATTAGGTATATTTTGATTGATTTTTTTATTTTTATTTATTTTATTTATTTAACTTTATTGACACCTCTAAAGAGATATACAATGGGCGGACTTAATGATAAACTTGATTGATCTCAAAGTTAATAATATGACATTAAATATTTTTTTAGAAAAATGAATTGAATTATTTTTATATTTGATAAGTTACTTCCAAAGTTGATCTCAAAGTTAAATTTTATTTTATTTAGTAGTTTGTTTTTATTTTATATTTGATTTTCATTTTGATAGATTTAAGATAGCCCACATTTAAATTTTTGGTTGAATTTTTACCTTTTATGAATAATGTTATGAGAAGGATGTGTTTTTATTTTGATGTTTTATGTTAAAAGTGTTTAGGTGTTGATAATGCATATATTTCCATTAATATTTTTCGGGCCATCTTCAGCGACCAGCTTCCCAAGATAGCCCAATACCAAGTTTCTAAAAAGTGTTTACATTTGTGTTAAAATGCCAAAAGCTGTACTACTTTTATAGATAAGTATCTTGTTTCTCAAATAAATATATTACAACTTCCATTATGTTTTTTCTTTACATCACTTATCTGCAAGATTTTACGAGGTTTTTAAATTAAGTGGGCCTTCATTGGCGCCTGTACCTTAATTGTTTTTAAAGAAATGTAAAAAATGTTAATTTTTTTAATTAAATAATTAAAAATTTAAATTTAGAACGAGGCTGTTACAAAAAATTATTAACTGCATTATTATAACATCAACATAATGGTACTATATAATGGTCACTACCAGCACCTACCAGTCCCTGCCCGAGTACCCACCTACCACCAAACTGACCAACTAATGTTCTTATTAACTCTCTCTGTTAACTGGACTAACCATCCCAGTCCAGTTTTATTCAAATTCAGTCACAGTTGTCATTTGCGACAGCGGATTGGTGGTGGACACATCGTGAGGAAACCTGCATACCTGAGAGTTCTTCTTAATGTTCTTGAAGGCATTTGAAGTCTGCCAATCCGCACTTGGCCAGCGTGGTGGACTAAGGCCTAATCCTGCCATTCTGAGAGGAGACCCGTACCCAACAGTGGGACAAAGAAAGGGTTGTGATGATGATGATGATGATCCAAAAAAAGTAAAAGTTTACGGTGAAAGAAAACGTTTCAGTGCGACTCAAGCAAATTGGTGTTTCGCCTTCAATTTCTTTGGTGCGACTTATATTTATAACAAAGCCTTCGATGCGTCACTAGTTCCGACCTACATTCGGTTTGGTTTCCTGTTACCTTATCATTTAAACATCGGTTCCCCACTGTGGCTTGTCGAATTTCACCATTAACCGTCCTTCAAATTCGAATTTCCTTTCTTGGTCGAATACTAGACCCGTGCGCAAAAGGGCCTGGATTCGGTCTCCGGCTCGTGTACCTACTATTGATTTGATTGAGTTTAGATATGTCCTGTTGTTTGACAGGCTCAGGCTTCTATTAAATGAGACCTAGCTGCTGAAATAACTGATATGTGCCAACCGCTTCAGAGATTTACAGGCGTGATGTTGTTATGTTTGTTACTTGAAATTCCCAGTAAATTGTAGTACAGAGTTGTGCCCAGTGTGTGGCAAGGTTCACCCTGTATTCGTATAAAAAATATAGGTAATGGAGAACATAATACCCGACAGTCAATTCCTACTACCAATGTAACCAGTAAAATAGTATCAAAACTCATTGGAGAAAATATGAAAACGTAAAAACGACCGCATATGGCGTCGGACAGGTGCGCAGAAAAGTGCAATTGTGTTCGATATTCAAAGTTCAAATAGGCACAGAATGTACTGTTTTCGCTTCCCAAATTGAAATTTCGAATGATTTTCGATTCGTTTCGTGTTTACATTTTATTTGCTTGTGTTTGGGTGAATAGGAGCGTTTTAACATTTGGAAAATGGACCTACACTGTTATGTTATTACAAACTTTATATAATGGAAACGTTTACATAATGGAAACGTTTATTACAGTCGATACACAGATTAGGGTTCGTTAATACCATGCGGTTACCATAGCATTCGTAACAACGAATCGCATACGGGGCCCTGATTTCTGATTTTCACTGATATGTCCGAATTAAGTGGCATTCAATTGTAGGCATGTGGCCATTTAAATCACCTTCAAAAATTATCGTATACAGTCTATTTATCAGACTCTGAATAGTTTAATTTGAAAAATAAATCATTCAATGTTGTAGTTACACTTTCATTTTGGCGCCAAATTTCAGTATCCGGTACGTGTTAACTATATTGGGCGTTATTTCTAATTGCTGGCTGATTAATACGATTGTGCTTTTGTTATTTACCCGCTGGGATATAATAAACGTTCGTTTGAAATAAAATAAATGTATTCAAATGACAGTGAGTAATGAGCGCTGGCTTACTCTGTACTTTCTTGCTTGCGTGACCCAAGAATGATATATTTAGCCTTATTTTTAATGTTATCTAGACGACTGGGTTACTTACTATTTGAAACACTGCGATCATTTATCAATGCTATTTACTTCTATTTGCTATGTTCATTTACCTACCTTTCATTAAGTTGGATATTTTGAACTATAAAATAAGTAGATATTTAACTTCTGTATTTTCTATAAGGGGTCGACAGAGTTGTTTAGTACACCCACTTTTCAGGTTTGGTCAATGTAATAGGTAGTGAAAAGGCTCACCTTTTGCCATACTCTCTCTCTCTTCAGCCCACATTAGTCCACTGTTGGCCATAGGTCTCTCAAGGCACGCCACTGAGCCCGAACTTCGGCTCTCCTCATCCACTTGCTCCTGCTTGCCATACACCGGGCACAAATCCAGACACCAAGCTGCTACTGGGAATTTCAAACCCAATAATACTTTGCCCAACGCGGAAATCAAACTCAGTAAGACTAGTTCAGCAGTCGTTCCTACGAACACTAAACCAGCGAAGCAGTCTAATCATCCATATCCATACTATTATTATAAATGGGAAAGTGTGTTTGTTTGTTTGTCCGGCTTTCACGTCGCAACGAAGCTATTATATGGTATGGTTTTTGTGTGTGGAGATAGTGAGGAGGGTGGAGAGTGACGTAGGCTACTTTTTGCCGCGGTAAAACATCCCCATGGGTAGATATCGATGTTTTGTTATTTGCTAGATATTTAGTTCCGGATGTTGTTAATAGATGGCGTTCCTTACGTACCCTTTATCTGCGGTCAGCATTACCTCTGGTTCCTCTAAGTATCTTTTAATCGTGGAACTGTCATTATTTATCCACCACAAATATGATAAACAACTCATTGTTAATTCCCTTTGACCACGCGGGCGGAGCCGCGGGTAAAAGCTAGTACATAATATTATATCGTAAATCATATTTATACTAGTATCCGATAAATTAAAAGTTGCTTCGCAATGAAGACTCCATGATGGCGTACCATAAGAATGATAATGGCATTGGTATATACTACGTATATTAAAACTTTCACCACAACCCATTCTTTGTCCCACTGTTGGGTTCGGGTTTTTTTTCCGGAACCCCTCCCGGGTTAGGCCATAGCCCACCACATGGCGTAGTGCGGATCGTCAGACTTCACATGCCTACGAGAACATTATAGAGATCAGGCATGCAGGTTTCCTCACGATGTTTTCCTGCACCGTTACAGAAGTCACCATGACATTTAGTTTCTTAAATCGCACATTACTTACATAAGTCATAGATGCATTAAACTTGGATTGGAACCCATACCATCTCGAGTGAGCTTGACACTTGGACTCGTATCCTAATTATCTTATTGCAAATTCACACACATTTTTAATACTAAGCACACAGCTCATTATGTAAATAATGCATGTCTGCAATTCTAACAGCAAATGTACTGCAAAAACTGCATTCTACCGTAATCAATGCTTACGCAAACTAGAGCAAAACAGAAAAAGACTCAAATCATTGCTGTAATTAATTCAGTTTGCAAAGCACTAAATCGAAATCATAGTAATGGAATCAGAACTTTAGATAGAACTCAACTTAACGAAAACATTTTCTCTGACCATTTTATTTAGTGCACATCTAATTAAAACCGAAAGACGTCTTCCGCGACTCGTTCGTAACTAGGAAAATTTAATTAACTTAATAAGTAGTAGGAACAATGTTACATTTTTACTAACCGGTTACTTCGTTTTCTACGACTAGCTTCATAGCTTCTTTATTGTTGAAAATTGCGAAGGATTCTTCCTTAAAATAGTGAGTTTTTCCTTTTAAAATTAATGCAATAATTATTTGATGAGATTAAAAAAAATGCAATGCCTTTAATAGGAACAATGTTACATTTTTACTAACCGGTTATACTTCGATGGTTACGTAGCTTCTTGGTAGTTGGAAATTGCGAAGGATTCATCCTTCAAATAATAGTGAGTTTCTTCTACTTATCCTTTAAAAATTAATGCAATAATTATTTGATGTGATTTAAAAAAAAAATGCAAGGCTGTTGATAACTCGAATCAGATGTACGTAGAAGTACAGCTATCGTTTTATAGTCTTAAGAAGCTTCAGCAGCGAGCAGACAGACATCTAATTCATTCAGACAATTTTTATAACCAGCTGGTATCCAAAATTATTGTAGTCCCGAATTTCTCGAGTTATTCAAACTCGAGTAGGTAAGTTTAGTTAGCATATCAAATAAGGTCTTAATAGTGTGAAAAAGTCCTTTTCAGTTCATAACATCATAACATAATATCACACCTTTATTTCTACGAAGGGGTTGGCAGATCTATACCAACTCTTTACCAGTTATGTTTAGGTCCCATGTTAGGTGATTAACCTGATAATATTTCGAAATTTACATGCGTCGTATAAAGTTTTATCTGTTCTGTGGTATTCATAATAACAATATTGTGCAAACCTTTAATTTAATTGCATAAAATACTGTCACTGTATTGCTAATCATTGTTAAAAAATCTTATGTTGTTGGTATTCTTATCTTAGTTGGTATTCTTGTAATAAATAAATTAATAAAGGTTACATATATGTGTTTGTAAGATTGCATGCCTAGCTGTAGCCTTCGTGTTAGAATGAAGAAAACATTTTAAGCAGATCTCGTGCCCAATATTTCTATTGCCACATTAATTCACCTTGTTCCCATCGGTATCAAAGATAGGTAAGAAAAGGGCGTTCCACCATAATATTTTATTGTCAGGAAACAGATTGCGCCGTCATGGCGTATATAAATATGCCACGTAGAGTAATGATAGCTTATTCCGTTGTATCGAAACTGTTTCCGAGGTAACTGCTGTTGTTTTGTTTGTTGTGGAAATTTTGTAGCAACGATAATGTAGATTGTAGGTGGAACAGATTTTATGTCTGGAATAACGAATACCATCGATTTATTTTACTGCCCGCATGTAAAATATCTGCACTATGATAAAAATTGTGCTTTTTTCAGTTGGTTTACAAATATCGGTTGCGGTTGCTGGTTGGGTTGCTTTTATTGAGTAACTGTGGAACAACCATAAAGGTATAGTTCTAGGTTAGACAGACACAGACAGAGCCTTCCTCCTCTTCCGCCGCGCCGTGGGCGCTCTTGCGTGAGGGAATTTGGAATTAGAGGAGATCATCTCTATCCGGGCAAGTGCTCCAGGGGTAAACCGCGTCGGTGACTTCCCCGCTGTTGAGCGCTTCCCCTTCTAGGTTCATGGGTGTACTTGTAACTATGGTAAACTGTCACCGTCGACTATGGACTCGAGTATCTCCACGGATAATTTAAAAGTGAAGTTTGAGAAAGGAGTTGTATAAAAAATTGGGCTGTTATTAGGAACGAATCAGCTTGTTTCGAGTTTGGTTTATTAATACAGGCCAGTCCATGTTACACCTTCGTGGCAAGCACGTTCATAAACATTTAATGTAACGTTTTTTTTTTAATGCATGCGAGCTTGCAGCACGACCCATCTGCTGCCGCCCATGACAAATGTGACTGACTTTGAACAAGACTCAAATAGGGACTAGTCCAGTTAGCTGAGAGAGTTAATTAGAAGATTAATTGGTCAGTTCGTTAGTGGGTATGAGGACTGGGGACTGTTAGTAATAGTACTGTTAATTGGTGTTAGTAAAAGTCCACTTAGTAATTATTAGTAAGAGTTTCGTTCCAAGTCAGACACAAATGTGTGTCCCTTGAGGAATAAGATGGTCGCCTCAAAATAATTGTAACCGGAAACCACACGTGAAAGATTTATTAAAATTCAATATCCACTTTGTGTAAACAAAGAGATCGGTATATTTCAATTTTGTAGTTCCTTTGTCCTGTGCAGACTATCTCTCTTTCGCGAACATCCACGGTAAAATTATTACAAGTTCGCGTTGCTTGCCAATTTCCGCCCGCTTCTCTAGGTGAGACAATGTTAACATTACAATTTGACGCTAAGTTATAGAGGAATCATTGGAGACAGAATGGAAATTTGAATTTAATACCTTAACACCTTAGAATATTAATTTTATTAATCATCATCATCATCATAATATAAAACGTGAAGCAAAATAATTGTAACCCTTTTTACGAAAATTACGTGGACGGAGTATGGATGTCTATGACACAATTAAAATTTGTATCTCCACTAATCCGCAATGGAGCAGCGAGGTTGAGTATGCTCTAGACCACAGTTGTAGCTGTGAAAGAGACACATGCAGAACAGTGAAACACCTATTGTAGCTTAGAAGTGAACAACCCCTTAATAGCTTTCAAAGCTATCATAAAATTAGTGAATGAAAAAATAAGTGATAGATAAATTATATAAAAATAGCAAGGGAACTCTAAAACTGACGATCAAATTTCTCCTTCAAAGCGAGATCGTATCTTTCTCATCCTTATTGCAAACACCGCAAACGTTTCATTCAATCCTCAAAGAAATTTTAAACATTCGTAAAGAACCTTCGCATACCGCTCATAATTAAATATATCAGGCAAAATTCCATTAATTCTAAGGCAGATATTCCTTTACATATTCTTTATCGGAGCATGTCGTGTGCCAAGTTTAAATTTGAGACACGTATTTTTGTGTTATTCGAATTAATCTTCTTACCTGAGAACAGGGTCGCGAAATTTCGCAAAGGAATACGTATTCTCATCCTGCGTGGATATTGCGAATATTCTCGAAAGGATTTACTGACGAAATTTTTTCTTCCAACCTCATTTTTATATTTGTTGTCAAATCTTACAATCGCTGCTAGTGTTGCAACAAAAACAACTTAGAGTAGAGTACTTAAAGTGGAATTTAGTGGGTGAAATCACATAACCTGGCGTTGCTCCTACGGTGGCCGGGATTTTTTCTGTTCGGGAAAGGTTTTCCACTCGTTACATACATATATATAGCTTGAAACTTCTAGAGTTCTAATCAGGCTGGTGTGGTGATGGTGGTGTTATGGTGACAGTTTATTATCACATCAGACTTCGAGTGCTTGCACGAAAACGGTCTAGTAAATCCCAAAAAAATTGCTTGAAATTGAATGGCTTAGCTTAGCTGCTTAGATGCTTAGCTGCTTAGCTGTAAACCATAGACATCCCACTGCTGGACACGGGTCTCCCCACAGACAAATCTGCGGGACGTCTAGAGAATACACCACCACGCTGCTACAATTAGGATTGGTGGAGGGTTTAGTGGCCAACTAGTGTCGAATGTTCTCAAGCCACCGAAGGCTGCAACGAGGCTTAACGACTGTTTTTATCATTGAAATCACCGGGACCGATGGCATAACGTGCCCTCCGAAGCACGAGAGCGCCCATGAAATTTTGCCACTAACGGTCACCCATCTACAAATCGACCGCGCCCATCGTTGCTTAACTTTGTCGATCACATTTAATAGACGCGAGCCATTGGGCTATGGATGCTACAAGTTGAATGGTAACATCTAAATCTTGTTCGTATTCTGATCGGTGAAACTGTGGAACTGAAATACACAAACTTTTGCTGACTCAAGCCACCCTTGTGTAGTTCTAAACGTCTTTGATAAGTGGATTTGCAAGGGTTACTTTTCCTGCCCTAAATTAAGAATTTGCTTATTCGTACAGCAAATTTATACGACCCTTTTTTGATTAAAATGTCTGGAATTAAATGAACAAAATATTTTCTGGTTATTTTATTTTCATCGTAAGCGTAAATATAACTACCTTTCGTCAAAGGATGTACAATGTTTCGTCACAGCTTAATAAGTAGTCCCCTCATGACAACCGTGACTGACTTTGAACAAGACTCAAATAGGGATGGTTAGTCCAGTTAGGTGAGACAGTTAATTAGATCATTAGTTGGTCAGTTCGTTAGGACTTGAGGACTGGGGACTGTTATGATAGTTACTCCTGTTGGTGTAAGTGATAGTCCAGTTGGTAATTGTTAGTAAGAGTCTTATTTCAAGTCAGTCACAGATGTGTTGCTACCCTTACCTAGCTGAAAAGTGTTACAAATTTGTTAGTCTCATGCGTTAGTAAAATATGAAACTTAAATTTTTTGCAGCAATTATTTCCGCAGGGATGTCACATTAAATGAAAACATTTCGTAAGATTTCAAAGGCGATGGTACACTTTAAGTAGTTCCACTATCATCTCTAACTTATCGACTTGCCAATACACTTATAAGGTGGCATGTTGGGGATAGGCAGATTTGGCAATCCTTCGTAAGTAAATCGTAAAGTCAATGGTGCGGGACGCGTGGTTTGAAGTCGGACCGCTCAAGGGGAGGTCACTCGCTGGGCTCTCACAGCATAATTGGATGCGACCGGATTCGACACCAATGCATGTTATTTGAATTTCGTTTACGTAACAAGTACGCCCCTGTCAAGGCGTTCAAAGAGGGTTTGACGCGTCGATTCTGATCGTTCAATGTTCCATTCATTCTTATCCCGTATTCAGGCGTAGATTTATTTTATGTTTACGCAAATCGGACGAGATACAGTCTGAGTTCAAGGTTCTGATTTGTGCCCTAACGAGATGCCAATGCGGCTCTGCGGTTAAAAACAATGCCTGGTTTGTGAATATCTTAATACGAGTATATATATTTCTTTTGTACGTGTGTATGACAGTGAACTCCATAGTTAAACTAGTGGACGCCCGCAGCATCGCTCGCGTGGAATAAGACAATTATATATGTTTATTGTACACCCTTACAAAAATTTTACAAACTTTGAATGCCATATTTATTTATATCTAATCAACAGCCTATAATATAAATTTTATGCTTCTAGTTCTGAAAATGACAAAACTTTCATAGAACATTTCAACCCCCTTTTCAACCCTTTACAACACTTTTTTCCAAATAAAAAGTAGCCTATGTCCTTTCTCAGGCTCTAGACTATCTGTGTACCAAATTTCATTTAAATCGGTTCAGTAGTTTTGGCGTGAAAGCTAAACAGACAGACAGACAGACAGACAGACAGACAGAGTTACTTTCGCATTTATAATATTAGTATAGAAATAGTATAGAATATTAGTATAGAAGTATAGATTAATGTAGGCGGAGAGTTAATACACATCATATAATTAAAACATATAATTAAAACGACTATAAAACGTAAAGGTCACAGGTATTTCATTTAGATGTAAAATAATTTTGAAATAAACTTTGTAATTTACTTCAAATGTCTATAAAAACATAGTTGAGTCCAATTATTAATCTATAAAATACGCAGGCAAGACCAAAATAGGTACAAATCTCTCGCTACACTTATATAATTTAATCAACATTTGGATTTAAGTGTTTTCTTTATAACTATTTTTATGAAGAAAAACATTTTCTGAATACTTCTGTGCTCTCAGTAACATTTTTACTCTTACTATATCTTTGTCACTAAGATAAATCTATACTATTTGTCTCTAAATGTGAAAGTCTATTACGCAATATGTATAACCTTTGCTTATCAATATACTCGAGGTTTACTCGTAAATTCAGTTTATAAGGCTAGAAATGCAACTCCATTTAGATAATTCATTTTGAAAATAACAGTAGGTAAGTAACTCTATGGTATCTCGGCTTACAGTTAGATGGGAGACTGATTGGCAACATTTTTAGGGGGATTTTGTGCTTCAGAGGACACGGTAAGCCGGAAACAGATGCCTTCGGGTGGCTTAAAAATTTATGAAAATCGGGATAGGAAGTTCCTTGGTAAAGTTAGGTAGGTAAAACGACTAGTGTATCTACTGCCTAAATGCGCTACTTTATTCGGTCTATTTAGGTGATATATTTGCAGCATGACTTATAATATTATCGGCTTCATCAAAACATCATCGTAGGTACCTATAACCAATGGTTTAGTTAAGTTTATGTATGTATTCTGTGCTACTGGTCATGTTAACGAATGGTTAAATATGAAAATAACATCACGCCTACTAACATTTCTCCGAAGGGGTGGACATAGTAGTGTAGTACCCCCTTTTAACCAGTTATATTTAGGTCCCATTTAATAGGTGGTGATCCTATTGCCATATACCAGTCACGCCTCCCAGATCGTTGCCCGAACCAGGGATCGAACCCAGGACTTCTAGCTTAGCAGTCGCGTTTGCCACTAGAACAATTAGGCCGTCTGCTTAAATATGTGCCATTGTAATGCACTGAGAATAGTCGAAGGCTTTGTCTTTGTTAAAACTTTATATTAAACCAAGATTTACATTATCTGTAAGGTTTTTTTTATTTATTATCTAATTTATCTGTAAGGTGCTAAATAATTTATTTAATCAATATTTTCATCCAATGAGCTTATACGTACACATCATTGCTTTCATCTAAATAAACCGTAGATTTCCTGGCGAACAATTTTCTAGTGTTTCATGTTTGTATTACGTAATTAGATTTATGATTATTAACAAAATTTTTATAAATGGTGATCCTTATTACACTCTTTCTTATATTCGTGAAGTAAAGAAATAAATTAGAACATCGTCGAAAGAAGAAAAAATCTAACCTTGCTAGCTGATTGTCGTCGAAAATAGCGACGAAATGTTCTATATAAGCGATTCCGAGTTCGAAAAGGAACACAAAATTTCTTTTTCATAAATGTTCCACCTTTGAATTTACAGCTCACATAGATTTTGGAACGTTAGCACTTAATTTTTAAGTAATTTTGTACATTTAATATTACAATTAAAAATATTTAAAAAAAAAGCTTTTAAAAGAGCCGACGCTTTTAGACAAGGCGTTTTATATTGCCCAATTTAGGTGATATACTGGTGGTGGTGAAATCACGTTTTACACTACCAAGATAAAGTAGGTAGGTAGATAATTTCCCGACTGAACGGCTATCGCTGCCAGACCGTCAAAATTTCACTTACTAGTTCCCCCAAATAGGTCCCCCGGTAGTTTAAAATGTACGCCCTCCCTTGCGTGCCGTGACTCTAATTACGCAAGATTCTCAAACTTTTTCATTAGAGCTAGTTACAAATTCATTTGATGAAACTGCTCTGCCTCCGTCTAAATTTAATTCGAACATGTCTGACAACAAGGCACCGGCGTCACGTCGTCAAATAAACGAAATGAACTCATCTTGTGAAACGTTCGCGCCATATAACGTCACGCGAATAAAATTTAAAATTCCGCGCCGGCCTGAGAGGGGTGTCTGGTATGAAAATGTGTTACTCTCGGATTAAAATTTTCATAACAGTTTGGCATCGAAAATCTGGTAAATCTCGCGGCGCTGGGAAAATACTAACGCTATATTTTTAATTTATTTTTATTGCTAAGTTGAATGGCAAATGTATACGGCAGTAGTGCAAAAAGAAACATTAAGGCATCTGTGAATGAATATTCCATGCACAAATCGATCAACTTGAGATGGTGAGGACAGAGCACCCAAAATGATACCAGGAATGTTAGCCTTGGTGATGGGGTGTACGCTGAAGGACCCTGGTTTCCACCTTATAAAAGTACTCGTAATATTGAAGTGAACATGTCACCGTTGAAAAAAAGAATAAATAAAAATCGGTTTATCTTTTTGAGAGATATAATGCCACAGACAAATACACAGATTCTACCTAAGTGACGACTTAAGTAGAATCCGTGTATTTGTCTGTGTATTTTATAAATCACTAGGAAAAGCGTTGAAGTGGTCTTGGTCATCGTAAATAGTAATACATAACGTAAACTACATTAAATATTGATAAGCATATCAAAATTATACTAAAAAATACACATTGTGTTACAGGATTATCATTGTAATCAGTAATAGTAATACTCTATTGCTATGGTTTACAGACTAAATTATAGACGTTATACAAAAATTATTACTCTCCTGTCTTTCACATAACAATATTGTTTTTGACTAGTCCTCTTAGGACAACAGTCACGGTATTATAACATGTACTAAAATACTAGCGAACTGCTAAGTAGCATTTATTATTGCATAAATATACAAATACGTAAGTACAATGCTTGAGAATAGAGATTTTTATCATTTTTAACACCACCTGTCCCAGCCTGTATAAGTCAAGTCTACAATTATAAAGAATGGAACAACGTCTACAAATTGCTTAAAATCTTTGCAAGGGAGCGTGGCGGTGGATTTTCGCAATACAAACTGAAACCAACTTTAATTCGGGCGTTGAGCTCTCACGAGTTAAAACGTGCATCACGCGATGAACATGGCTGCGGTTCATTAATATTTGCAATCACAAGCAGGAGCCGTGTGTTCTAATGCCTAGGGGACGCATTGGGCGATGCGATGTTATAAATATTTATCAATGAAGATTTCTCATTATTATTTTAAGTAATAGCGGACGCCCGCTGATTCGCTTGCGTGGAATTAAACATATTGCGGCAGTATCAAAGCATACACAATATACATTTCTTGGGGCTGGCTTCCTCCTCAGTGTACCATAACACAGTTTCGTCGCATTTTGATAAGTTATTTAAGAACGCATAAAAACATACAAATATTGCAAATTATTTATATAGATTTAGCTTATTTCCTGTCAAACTGGAAAATAATATTGATAACACGTTTGAATTGGAAACGAAAGCCAGCCGCTTTCGTCTATACAAATTTTAATGTGAACCTGTCGCTTTGAGAATCATCCATATAATTTTTTGTGAACAAATTGAAAATGTATCTATTAACACAGCACTATCGTGATATAAACAACAAACGTATATTAATTGCAGTGTCGCATCCCGTAATAGTTACGGGATTTGTGGTTCCGTACCTAATTACCGAGATTAATTTGTGAAGCGTTATATGATAAATCAGCTGTTATTAGGCGGCTGAGTGAGCCGGCTGTTGTTCCATTAATCAACACTTATTTTGCGGTTCAAACGACAATGTTTAGCGTGATTTACTGTTGACACAGAATAGATTAGTAATAGTGTTGTGAATCAACAACATACAATTTTAGTTATTAGTATTCGTATAAATTCTATCAATATTCATACGATTTATCCTAATTAAGTCGTATCGCGCGATCAGCCTGACACGGGGATTGAAGTTATAGCAACGCTGCGGATATGGAATTAAATAAAAGTTTCTGATCAATAATTTTAAATTGGACCAAAATAGGTATGTACTTTTTGTCCCGTACCTGTTTTGTATTTTTTCATGGTTAAAAAAAAAAATGCTGTCCTAATGGGTGAGTTCAGGAGCATTCGGTTATTTTCGGCTATCTTCGTCATCCCCTCGACGACACAGAAATCCTCTGGTACTTTAATAAAACTGAATAGGAACTTATTCAGTACATATAATATTTTTACAAAATTCTAATTCAGGGGCATTATAATAACGAGTTAGAACTGTTTACAAAGGGTCAAAAAGGGGATGAAAGTTTTGACTATAGTAAGTGAAGAGAAGATTGTTTGTCTAGGCATAATGTGAAAACTATTTGGACTAACGTGAATTGATAGTTAACCTAGTTAATAAAGAAGGTTCCCTATCACTATATAGGTCACTGGGTAGAGTTTATCGTTTAATGTTTGACCCCACGCGAACGAAGCTGCGGGCGTTCTCTAGTAAAACATAAGAGCCATAAAGTCTCATTGTGGCTAATCAAATTAATCTATCTAAGCGGCTTTTTTGATCTATTCTTAATTTAATTAATCAACTTGCAGATAATGTCGCTCGGTGATTGAGATTTTCCTGTTTCATTTGATTTCTTTTGCTAAACTTGAAGGATAATGTTTTTACATATTTATGTAACTAGTGGACGCCCGCAACTTCGCTCGCGTGGAAGTAGACATTCACTAACTTCAAAAACGGCAAAGTTTCATACTAACTTTGCACCCCCGTTTTACCCCCCTAGGGGGTGAATTTTCAAAAATCCTTTCTTAGTGCTCCCGTAACGTACGTTATAAAAGGAACCCCTCATCAAAATTTCAAGTTTCTAACCCTTATAATTTAGGCCCTGCGTTGATATGTCAGTCAGTCAGTCAGTCAGTCACCTTCTCCTTTTATATATATAGATATAGATTTATTTTAATAAAATTATATTCTAGTAAATATCTATTATAGTAAATTTGTTTGTGGGCACATGTCCCTCCCACATTCATAGTTGGAGGTCGAGACCAGACTACACCTCCCTGTTTCAGTTTTTATGTCGGTTTTTTGGTTCTTTAATATCGTTAGGGAAAGAACGACTGACCTTATGAAATGAAAAACCTTTACAAATTCACAGCCTCCACTGGAATAACTGCCAATTTAACGACCAAGTCCCGATTACAAATTATTTTTATGTCAAATAAGGTTCAGCCTGTAAGTATGTTTTATTCACCAATGCATCACTAAATCGTCAAATTTCATAGAAATCAGAATAAACCAGAGTAGGTACTAAGAAACCTATTTTAAAAGATTATTTCATTACCTCTACTATCAATATTATACATAGCATATATACATAACGCTAGCGTTTCCTTATAATTGATCCTTTGGTGCCCTCGGGTCTACTTAATGAAGGTTGATTGACTTTATCAGCTGCGAGATAACCCGAATATATACGCTTGCCTATAAGGCGAACGGGATTAGTAAATGAAGGATTGAACCTTCCCAAAATATAGTGCGATTTACTAGTAGATAAGTAATTTTGGTATTCTAGGCTGCCGAGTATCCGTAAAAATACCTGGAAACTGTTAAATAAATTATTGCTATCTCTCTCTATCTTCACTAACTTAAATCTCCCTCTCAACTTCCGGTCGCCTTGCCCAATCCAATTTCCGTAACGCTCTCGTCAAGCATTCAGCAGTTTGCTCCCCAGTCAGGCGTGCGTACCTAATGAAGTTTTACTTAAAAAATTCGAGGGTTTGGTGCTTCGTAGGGCACGTTATGGGGTCGGCCTCTAAATGGGTGGTCCTAAGCCATGTCAGAAGCCTTCAAGAGATTTATTTTTTAAATCTAAGGACACCCTTTTTATTAAACTTTGAGAGTGAACAGTCAGTTCATTAACGTATGCAAATTAATTTGATATAGACTGTATTTACCACAGAACAGACCTCCTTTATCTGTTCTGTGGTATTTACTAAGACCGGTTGATTTGATATTCATATTTTAATACTGACGACGTACTGTTAGCAGGATAATTAAAATTGTCAACACGATAATCCGTGACGGTTGACTTAAGGTCGCTGGCCCACATCTAGGCACAGATCACCCCACGTCTAATATAAATCTTTTGGAGCTAATTATATGGATATAATATCGTAAACGAGCATCCAGCTCCACCCGTCTACTGCCCATGACAACTGTGACAGACAAGACATCACACCTGTATTTTCCCGAAGGGATGGGCAGAGGTGTGTACATGTGCTTGCAATCTGTGTAATTCCGGCATTCTATACAATAACTAGGCAATGTATGTAATATTATGAACATTATTGTCCAATTATGTATACTTTACCTATGTAATGCATACAATTCCTAGGGATTGTATATAGAGTACCTGCTGATCCGCCGGCAATATATGAATAGAATAGAATAGAATAGAATAAATATTTATTTTGCTTTGCATACAAACAAACATACGAGTATATCTACGGTATACCTCACTAACACAGTTCGAACACTAACATAAGATAACGTTACGCCGGTAACATTTTTACAAACTTTGAATGCCGTATTTATTTATATCTAATCAACAGCCTAAACTGTAAATTTTATGCTTCCAGCTCTGAAAATGACAATACTTTCATACAACCTCTCATCCCCCTTTTCAACCCTTTACACCACATTTTTCAAATTAAAAAGTAGCCAATGTCCTTTCTCAGGCTCTAGACTATCTGTGTAGCAAATTTCATTTAAATCGGTTTAGTAGTTTTGGCGTGATTGCGAGACAGACAGATGCGCATTTATAAAATTTGTACGGATTAGGCTACTCAAGGTTTATTAAAGTTTTAAATGGTTGTTTTATTTAGCATGACTATTTTACGTTTATTCATTTTGGGAAATTTCCAAAGGGCTCATACTGCTCATAAAGTACCTAGTCACTTTTAAACTTCCAAGCAAAGTGTCCTGCCACCGCGTGTCCCTTTAATTAGTTCGGACTTAGAACAAGTTTGGGTCCTTCTATGCTAATGAAGTGTACTCAGTAAATTGGGCGGCCAACTTGACGGACCCTGAACTGACCATGTTTCGTAATAAGGTCATGATCATCTTAAAACCCTATTTATTCATTATTTTTTAAACTAGGATTTTACTGCACTATTATCATACATTTTATCACAGCGGAAAAATACCATATTGTGAAAAAAAAGTAAAATTATAACCTACAAACTACAAGTTAAACAGTTAATTAGAACAATACTTGGTCAGCTCGTTAGTGGATATGAGGACTGGGGACTGTAAGCGATAATTAGTTGGTGTTAGTAATAATCCAGTTAGTAATTGTTAGTAAGGGTCTCGTTACAAGTTAGTCACAGATGTATTTCTACCCTTGAGGATTAAGATAGTGGCCTCTAAAGAAGAGTAACCGGAAACCACACTTTTTCAACCGGACTACAATTGCTTTAAAACAATTATTACACGATAAAAAGCTGTACGGTTTTAGTTTTTGTTTTTAACTGCCTGCCTCGTTAGTCTAGTGGTCGTAACGCGACCTCTAAGCAAGAGGTCCTGGGTTCGATCCCCATGTCGGTCAACTATTGGGATTTTCTCTCGGATTCTGAACTTGTGCTTGGTGTATAGCAAATGGCAATAGGCTCACCAACTATACATATACATGGAACCTAATGAGGAGTGGGTGACATAATTATGCCTACCCCATCGTATCCAAACATATTTAATACCTGGATACGACCGTTTTGTGTCAAAACATACTATTTAATACCTGGATACGATGGTTGGTAATTAAAATTTAAAAAATAAATTGTAGTCGAATTTTCGAACACTCGGTGACGTAATATAACCTACAATATATAAATTTACATGTTTATTTATTCCTGCCTTTAGTATTTCTCTTATGTACAGTGCCAACTATTATGAATTTTATGCCAGTGCAGTTTTCTGTATATTTCGTAAGGAAACTTGCTATGTATTCTAATTAATAATAGTACCTAATTTGGTTGTGTTGACTAAACCATTTTGGTACCACAATAAAGGAAAAGGACAAAGTAAGTTGGCCACTAAAATAATAACTGGATGGGACCTTCTTTTCCAAAACAAGGGCGACCGCAAACGCCTAACCCTTTTTAGAGCCTTACCACAACCGAAACCTTCTGGTCCAAGAGCTGGCACCAATTTTTCGGTAGGTATTTGAGGCAAGCTGAAAACTTGTCCAACGCCTCTCCTATTATGCCCCAACACGGAACTGCAGACCTGGCTGGTGAGTAGCGGGGCTTAATGAATCCCTAAATAAAAAAAAATAAAAAAAAATAATTTCCAAAAATTAAATGATCTGTCTTTTTGAGAATCTTATTTTTTAATTATAAATAATACCCTGTTAAAATTTCAAGTTGCCTCAAATACATTTTTTATATTTTTTTTCAAAATATGTTTGTACGCATCTGGCATTATTAAAACCCCAACTAAATCGTCTGGCTTATTTTTTTTTATATTCTGTAAACATTGGACTACAACTTATAAAAATTACATATTGCCTCAAATACATATATTTTTGGAAATAATTTTTTTTTATTTATTTTTATTCAGGGGTTGATTTAGCCCCGCTACTCACCAGCCAGGTCTGCAGTTTCGTGTTGGGGTATAATAGGAGAGGTAAAGGACAAGTTTTCAGCTTGCCTCAAATACCTACCGAAAAATTGGTGCCAGCTCTCCTACCATTCCATGGGCTTACGAGTAAATTACATTCTATATGGCATTTCTGATAGAAGGCGTTCATGTGGCGGAAAGCTTTTAAAAATAGCAGTTTCAGTTTAAAAGCAGGTCAGGTTTGTTACTGCTTTTCAATAAAATTTCACAGAAAAGAAGAGACGGCGTTCATGGCAAACTTATATAGGTACACCACAAAAACATTTATTTCAATAGTTACTTCTTGTACAATAACAGTTTGACAATAATAATTTTAGGATTCTGACACATCATACGTGTACTTTTATATGTATACTAGCTGACCCAACAAACGTTGTTTTGCCATGTATATTATTAAAAATAAAAATCGCGATGGAAAAATAGGGGTTGATCGTAGAGGGTTGAAAATTCAGGGTTGTATGTATTTTCTAATGTTGTATCATAAAAAAATACAAAAATAAAAATTTGTCTAAAAATTAAAAAAAAAAAATTAGGGATGGACTACCCTTAACATTTAGGGGGATGAAAAATAAATGTTAGTCGATTCTCAGATCTACTGAATACGCATATAAAATTTGGTAAAAATCGGTAAAGCCGTTTCGGAGGAGTACTGCAACAAACATTGTGACACGGAAATTTTATATATAAGATGACGTGTAACTAATATATAAATGAGAAAGTGTGATTGTTTGTTTGTCCTCCTCAACGAGATGATGAACTTCTCATTCATTTGATGAACTTCATTTGCATAAATGTAGAATACAGCCTGGAGAGTTACGAAGGCTACTTTTTATTACGTAAAATTGACAAAACTGTAACAATTAAAAATCGAATGATTTCTAATCGGTACTTAACTATACATTTTTGATTCGAAAATCGATTGATGGCTATCTCTGATAATGATCGGCCAAAGGTAGGTGAACTAGATTTTGATTAGAGGTAGCTTGCCGTTAATAATGGCCATAATTATTATCGCTGCGACCCATAGACGTCCCACTGTTGGGCACGGGTCTCCTCTCAGAATGGGAGGGATTAGGCCTTAGTCCACCACGCTGGCCAAGTGCGGATTGGCAGACTTCACATACCTTCGAGCACGTTATGATGAATCCTCAGGCATGCAGGTTTCCTCACGATGTGTCCTTCACCGTTATAGCAAGTGACATTTAATTTCTTAAAACGCACATAACTTAGAAAAGTCATTGGTGCGTGCCACTGGGGTTTGAACCCGGACCGCTCGAATGAGAGGCGAGTTCGATAGCCACTGGGCTGTCACCGCTTGATAATTATTATATTTAATATTAATTTACATCCCAGGATGGTAGAGGTAATTCTGCACGAAAAACGATTTCACGCGAGCGGAGCCGCCGGGAAAGCTAGTTTCATATACATTTTGAGTAAGTATTTACGAATGTGAAGCAAGGCAACACCTTCAGTATTCCCGCCATAAATATTCCAGCGTCGTTGTACCGAGCCATGCACTCCACAACACCGTTCCGCTAGATGGATGTTCATTTAGCCCGATTTTAATTAAAGGTGTGGAGAATAATTTGAAATGATGGTAACATGCTATGCGAAGATTAAACCAGCAACGGTTGCTTGTAACGGAGACACTAACAATGCGGTATGATTTATTTTAAAACCGTTTCTGTGTTAAATTCTAGAACCGTTACTATGCGACAAAATAACGCTTGTTCGTAGTTTTTTTTTCCAATTAGTTTAAGATAGAAACTACCGCCGATAACATCAGAGACAAACCTTGAACAAGACTCATAGGAGTCTCGTTAAAAGTCGTGCCTACTATTGCCTCTAGGAAAGTGTAACACAACTGCTTAAAAAACAATTTTCACGACAGAAATGGTAGAACCTATGCAGGTTTTAGACTTATTTCTAGACCTAACATTTCTTCCTTGCGTTTTAAGTTAGTAATTCATCGACAATTTCCAATCATGCACAAAGTCTGGGTTCTATTTCACTGCTGTACATTATACCATAAAATAATAATCTGAGTATCTACTCGGATTAACCCCTGGATTAAACTTTCATATCAATATTGATTTAACAAAGTCTAGTCTAGACATTTCATCCCAGGCGGCATTCCTTACTTGCTTCGCTTTGCACAGTATCGTTTTATAGATATCTCTGTCATTACTATAAAATTCATATTATTAATAGTATCAAAATGGGATATGAGATCTAATACTTTAGTACAGAGTTTATGGCACCAATTTCTGTTAGTATAACAACATTTTGCAAAGCGCTGCGTAGAGATTGTTTATATAATATTTCTATACTAATCTCACAGTAGTATTATATTATTACTAGAGGTTCGCCCCGGCTTCGCACGGGTATTTTATATAAAAATCAAAATTATAATACACACACATAAACCCTATTTGCGTCAGGTTACTAAAAAAATAAAAATTTAACACGACTTTATTTTACATATATAGATTATAACAATAGTTTCGTTTACGCCTAGTAATATTATAAAGCCTATGTCACTCAGTGAAGATGCAGCTTTCTAATGGTGAAAGAATTTTTGAAATCGGTCCAGTAGTTTTGGCAGCGCACGCCAGAACAGCTCGCAGATGGTAGATTTTTTCCTACTTACCTACTTGACACTTATCGTCATATTTTGGACAATTCACACAATATCTTTATAAATTTTAGCCTGTGTGTTATTCTGATGTATAAGCTATATTATTGTAAAGTTTCATTAAAATCCATTCAGTAATTTTTACGTGAAAAAAAGTAACACACATCCATCCATACATACATACATACTTACAAACTTTCCCCTTTATAATATTAGTAGGATAGGATTAGTAAGGATTATACCTTATCAACAGCCTAAAATTTAAGTTTTATGCTTCTAGTTCTGAAAATGACAATACTTTCATACAACCTTTCATCTCCCTTTTCAACCCATTACAACACTTTTTTCCAATTAAAAAGTGTCTATGTCCTTTGTCAGGCTCTAGACTGTGTACCAAATTTCATTTAAATCGGTTCAGTAGTTTTGGCGTGAAAGCGAAACAGATAGACAGACAGACACTTCAAAACCAAACGTCCAATTTTAATCATTCAAAGACCAAATATTATCTACATAAACTGAAAATGTAGTCCAAAAAAAATTCAAGATAAAAAAATGGTTGTTGTGCCTCACTCGACATAGATAGGTATAGTGTGTCGCGGACTTTTTTATAGATATTTATAAGATCTACAATTAATTAGAACATTTTATGGTTCTATCTTTTATAGTAGGCAGCGTACGCAAAATAAGTAACTTTTCTGGTTGATTTTTTACACCTTGTGTCCGAAAAACCCAAATATCTTACGGAACCCTATTTTTTTCCAAAATAAAATGTAGCCTATGTCACCCGGGGATAGTGTAGCTTTCCAACAGTGAAAGAATTTTTCAAATCGGTTCCGTAGTTTTGAAGCCTATTCGATGCAAACAAACAAACAAACAAACAAAGAAACAATCAAATCTTTCCTCTTTATAATATTAGTATAGATAATGAAATACATTTTGTAAGGTTGTTTATAGAAAGGAAATAAAGAAAATCTTTATTTTGTCACCAAAATACAATTATTAAACGGGGATCTCTGAATACACTGACCCTGTGGTAATAATTCCATCAATTGCAAACTATTACTTATATATATTCTGTATATTCGAAGTGCTTATAATGTATAATGTTTGTAACCTTGTTATCTAAACAAAAAAAAAGTTTAATCAATAGTATGATTGTCGTGGATTACCTAAGTTGCGGGCAGCGGCTAGAAATTATTTTGAACAAATATACTTTCAACCATAGATTTATCTATGCTTTCAACATACTAATTATTTTAAATGAATTATGCATCCCTGCAGATAAACAAATTCCTTTTTCAGCTAATTGGGTACATATTGCATTTCTTTCTGAGATTGATGAATCATTGTTGCTTTTAGATGCTGATTTTTCTATTGTGTTCTAGAACTCGGGAAATAAAGACCTGGAATGCTGTTTGTGTCTAACAATGAGGGCAATCAGTAAGCTTGGTTCTGTTTGCGGCTTGCGCGATCCGACTTAAGGTGAGTTTACACAAGAGTTAAAACCTGTTTTCGCATCGACAAAAAGAACGTATGATGTTCATTTTGAGGGAACTGTGTTGATGTTATTTTTTTTGATTTTTTTTAGTGGGATAGTCTTACACTATTTTCCTAGCCATGATTCAAATTCTTGCATACTATAGGGCAATAGATAATTTCGTGGCGCAGTTCTACGGAATTAATAAAGTTTTACCTAGTATTTACGATTAATTGTTTAAGTCTATAGTATCCCGTTAATTTTACAAAAATAAATAATTATCAAAATAAACTACAAATAAAATCAAAACCTTAACTTTATAGACATTTTTTAGGATTTGAATGCGAGACATTAAATTTTTATCAATGTTCATTCGCGCTGTTAAGAAGATATTATTAGCACAGCACTGCAGCGGTCGTCTAGTCATCGCAAGCGTGACTTCTAAGCTAAAGGTAATACCGAGTTGGAGTTTGACTCCCAGGTTAGGTATTCGGCTTTTCTTATTTAAATTTCCCAGTAGCTCGGAGACTATTTCCATACACCAGGTACCTAGTATGAAATGGGAAAATTGTAGATATATCGTGAGTGTTTTACACACCCACTCTGCCGATCTGTTCATGGAAATACAGGTGTAATGTTATTTTATGTACAGAATATTAGCACAATTGTAACTATCTTGGCATCAACTGGCACAATGACTCGTCAGTCCCATATAAAACAAGTATAATGCCACTCTGCTCAGACATGTTTGTTAATACTGATGGATCATCGCTATGTATGCAATCAATTCTACCAGTCATTAGATGCGTCCAGTGTACACGGATCTCTGATATAACGTGACTAAGGGCGTCAATGGGCTTTGTTCTCGTTTAGTTGCTTTATCACGGTTCAGTGTTATCTGGTTCATTTGCTGGATAAAGACAGAAAAGGATTACGTTATTTTGCTCTGTATTAAACTGGTAGGCATTGCTGGTTTGCGAGCGAAAATGATGATAAAATCTTATTTCAAAAATCTATATAAATATACTCATCTATATCATGAAAACTCATACTGGGTTATGTCTACGCAAATTAATAAATGAGAAATAATTATTTGATTGAAAAAATAATATAGCTCCGTATCGCACTTTCGACCACCAAACTATCGAGGCAGTAGGTAGAAGCTAGCGATGAATACAAATTTAGCTTCAGTTCGCACGAAATAGTGTTTAAACTTTATCATTTGCGGAACGTGGCTAATTTCTGCCGCTGCGGCTTAGAGCTCACCTGAATAGCTTCGGAACTGTGGATTATGGTTTGTTTAACCTCTTTTATGGCATATTGTGCATGAATTTATCTCAGGAAGCTTCAGGTTGTAAAATGGCTTTTAATTCGGAGTAGCAAAAATAAACCCACTAGTAGACACCTTATACCTAAACTTAATTATATTTAAACTTATTTATTAGCATATTTACCTTCATTATATTTATTAGCAGCAATAAATAAGTGAAGTAATAGCTACTGATTTTAAAAACTCAACTGCATTTTACTCTTTACCTAAAATATTAATATATCACGGATTATGGAGACGCGGCGATTTGTGTGTCGAGCGGTGCGTCATTTTGCGCGGCACGCGATTCTTCGTTCATGGAAAGGCGACGTGTGAAACGTGGCGATATACGAACCGGCATGAAAGTCTTGCGCTGACCTTGAATATTAAACACAGTCGCATCCCGCGCTAGGCCTGTGTATGCGGACACACAGAAAACGATTCAATTTAACATCTCTGACGGGAGTAAACATAATTTTCTGCTCTCTAAATAAATATACTAAAAGAAAAGATATAATATTTAATGCCATTCTAAACTGATTGATATAAAATAAACAACAAAACATTTATTTACTCATAAATATAATAATATATAGGATTAACTATTGATCATTGAAAGAATAGCTAATCCTACAATAATAATAACTGTATTATATATAAGTTTAATATTATACTTACTTCAACCAGGTAGACCTGACCTGAAGAAGACAGCCGCCAGCGGACAGGAAACCTTTGGATTCAGACGGCACAGGATCGCATGAATTCCTATGTACAGTAGTGGACTTTAAAAATGACAACGGAATTACGGATGGACGGAGATATTGTGTTTAGAATTTATCCATTACCCTTCAAAGTTTTGTAACGAAAATGGTGGTCAATTAATATCTATGTACGACATAATTAGGAAGGCTTCTTCGTTAAGTGGACTTGTTATGAAGTTACGTGGCCGCCCATTTCCATGCTACATAGTAATGTTCCGACGAAATTGTTCCTATTATCATGAATTAAGTGGTACATAATGGTTATGGGGAACAAAGTCCTTCAAAGTTTTATTATATTAAAAAGAGGTGGCTTGTGTCTAATTCAAATTGTTTCTCAATACGGCTCAAGCACTGAAGTCATTACCATAATTAGGTATTAAATATTCTTTAAAGATCTTTCTCCATCAAAAAATGCACCATTATCAACTATGTACATAGCATAACCACATAGCATAACACACTTTTCGGGGATGATTTATAGGCCAGGTCATTCTTAAATGAATGACCATTTTTTGAAAAAAAAAAAAACTTCAAAGTTAATAAGATAGGCTCGTTTGCTATCTTGTATCCATAAAAAAAAACTAGCTTAACCCACATAAAATAACATGTTTGATGACGCTGTAAAGGCGAGTTGGGCCAATTAGCAAATCGTTCGAAAAAAATATCTAACTGAGTCGAGTTCAGCGCCAAGATTGTGGAAATTAGATCGGCTCAACACAGTATATGGTAGTAATTAAAAAACTAAATGTGCCTGTCCTTTTTTATCAAGATCACAAAATACAAACAAAACCATATTACATTTTTTTTAAGACTACACAAAAGAGAATTAGTAGCTTATGTTTGAAATGTTACACCAAAACTATTATTGCGGCAGGAAAGATTGAAGGATTTTACTACGCGTACATCCTAAGTAATAAGTATTAAGTAATAAGATGTTCATCAGATAGACAGAATCAAAGACCTAGAAAACCCCATATTTTAAAGTTATTTTTGTATGGCGACCCTTTTTCAGATTCAACTTTATGTTATTTGACGTGATAGCGGCCACAATAAAACGCGTTCTGTGAAAATTTCAGGCCACTACCTATTTCCGTTCGAGATAGTTTGCCTGATGGACGGACAGCGGAAGCATATTAATAGGATTCCGTTTTTCACCCTTTGGTTTCGAATCCCTAGAAACGAACGTCAACCATCGTTTTCTTGTTCACGAATATATTTTTTGTTTATCAAAACAAATGAACGCGGACACTCGTTAATCTCGCGGGAGTTCGCAAAGCTATTACGATCACGTGTCCGCTATAAAATTTATTACACACAAAAACAACGACACTAAAGTGAATTACATTGACATCTAAACATTAGTTTTGACTGCAAAACGCTTTGTGAATGCTTTTTCAGATTTTCATTACAATGGGACATAAATAATTCTATGCCCAGCGCTCTTATCGCGTGATAATAATCATTTCAACATTGTTTACAATCAAACGAGCATAGTAATGTTCGATTGTAATTATGTGAACGATTTAATCGAGGTGATTAACATAATGTTAATACCCACCCGTCTCGTTTTTGGGTAGAAGTCAAAATAATCGACCGCAACTCACATGAAGTCCGGGTAGTAACGTTACCCACCTGATAAGAAAATGTTACTTACAGGAATAATAGGATGCTTTCACATTGAAACAACAAATAGGTAAATATTTTTATTTATTGTTAGACTGACACAACTGTACTAAATGTATTTTAACAGCAATAAATGTTTTTTAACAAGTCCTATTAATAGAGAAGAACCACCAAAAACATGCTTTAAAAACTACAACCTACTCAAAACAATTACTTATGCAGTAAAAATAACAAAAAAAAAAATACTTTATTATTTAAAAAGGAACTTTAATATATTTCTTACAAATGGTAACTTAAGTGATAATTATGGAATTCTTTAATAAAAATATATATAATCATCGTCGTGAAAAAATACAAAGTCAGTCTTCTTCTTTTTCTTTTTCACTGTATTTTCTTTGTCTCTCAGCATTCGACATTGGCGCCATCTAAAAGTAAGCGTGTAAAGTCAATTAGTTTTAATTTATGAACAAATATGTCCAAAAAGGTCCATTCCATGAAATATAAAAATAATATTAATAGATTATTCCAGAAACCAGTTTTATGCTTGTATATTTCATGCATATATATATATACATATTATATAAAAATATAATTAAATAAAAACCGATCGACGAGGTTTTCGTTCGTCGAAGATGAAATGAGGTTTTCGTTCGGAGTGAACAACTCGTTATTGATTGCAGGTGCAGTTACTATACAAACTGATTTGTTTTACCAAGTGTTACTCACAAATCTATAAAATCCTGTGAGTAACATATAGCAGTATGAACTAGCCCTAAGTCGTGTTACGTTAGCCACAGGAATGAAAAATATAGATTATCTATACTAATATTATAAAGAGGAAAGATTTGATTGTTTGTTTGTTTGTTTGCATCGAATAGGCTTCAAAACTACTGAACCGATATGAAAAATTCTTTCACTGTTGGAAAGCTACACTATCCCCGGGTGACATAGGCTAAATTTTATTTTGGAAAAAAATAGGGTTCCGTAAGATATTTGGGTTTTTCGGACACAGGGTGTAAAAAATCAACCAGAAAAGTTACTTATTTTGCGTACGCTGCCTAAACTATAAAAGATAGAACCATAAAATGTTCTAATTAATTGTAGATCTTATAAATATCTATAAAAAAGTCCGCGACAAACTATACCTATCTATGTCGAGTGAGGTACAACAACCATTTTTTTATCTTGAATTTTTTTTGGACTACATTTACCGTTTATGTAGATAATAAATATTTGGTCTTTGAATGATTAAAATTGGACGTTTGGTTTTGAAATGTCTGTCTGTCTGTCTGTTTCGCTTTCACGCCAAAACTACTGAACCGATTTAAATGAAATTTGGTACACAGTCTAGAGCCTGACAAAGGACATAGACACTTTTTAATTGGAAAAAAGTGTTGTAATGGGTTGAAAAGGGAGATGAAAGGTTGTATGAAAGTATTGTCATTTTCAGAACTAGAAGCATAAAACTTAAATTTTAGGCTGTTGATAAGGTATAATCCTTACTAATCCTATCCTACTAATATTATAAAGGGTTTGTAAGTATGTATGTATGTATGTATGGATGGATGTGTGTTACTTTTTCACGTAAAAAGTACTGAATGGATTTTAATGAAACTTTACAATAATATATAGCTTATACATCAGAATAACACACAGGCTCAAATTTATAAAGATATTGTGTGAATTGTCCAAAATATGACGATAAGTGTCAAGTAGGTAAGTAGGAAAAAATCTACCATCTGCGAGCTATTCTGGCGTGCGCTGCCAAAACTACTGGACCGATTTCAAAGATTCTTTCACCATTAGAAAGCTGCATCTTCACTGAGTGACATAGGCTATATAATATTACTAGGCGTAAACGAAACTATTGTTATAATCTATTTAAGTAAAATAAAGTCGTGTTAAATTTTTATTTTTTTAGTAACCTGACACAAATAGGGTTTATGTGTGTGTATTATAATTTTGATTTTTATATAAAATACCCGTGCGAAGCCGGGGCGGACCACTAGTAACCTATAAAATGCATCGTCATAACAACAAATATCTTACCTTGAAAACAATGTCTCTGTTTTGTATGAGCACCAAAACGTATTTTTTTAGACTGTGTATCCAGACCCGCGTAATTCACTTTAGAAATTATCTCACGCACTAGTTTTTCACAGGAATATTTTGGACAATTTTTTTTGTGCGCTCACTTTCTTCAACCAAAACTAAATGAAGTGACAACCAGGGTGTTTGCAGTTAGAAAAAACCTACTCGGAAGCATAGACAATAGATATTTGGAAAACCAATCAAATTTAGGATGTATACAAACACGTAGACTTTGTTTGCTGCGACATGATATTAAATATTGTTAGGTTATACTGATTTTCATTCTAGAATTGAACAAAAGATGGTACTAATCTACACAAGTAATGACGTTTTTCAATTCAGTGTTACCAATGGTTTTCCATTTATTTTATATATTTTGATCTGGTAACATCAAGTCAGATTTATAAAACAAAACATTATGTACTAAATAAACCATAATTAGTAATATTAAGTTCAGAAAATGGGTCCAGCAATTTTAAATATTGTAATTTAAATATTGATATTCCATAATTACTGTAGGAATGGACTGTACAAACGCCATTTTAATTAAATTTAAAATGAAAATTCAAATGTCACATGTCAAGTGTGTCATTAATTTCAATAATATTAATTGTAAATAAATGCATTTTCACTGCTTTTTACGATTTTTCCACCTCGCGACCCGGTGATAAATAGGATTCCGAAGCCCCGTATGTACGTCTACTTACGAATAATAATATGTAATACTTATTAATATCGATGTCGTCAAAATCTAGTTCCGAAGCATAACTGGACTTCTGTTCATCACTTAAAATTGAAGAACAGTTTGAGAAGAATGAAGAATGATTTGAATCCTGTGCATGAGTCGAGTCAGGTTCACAATTTTCCTCAGGTGAATGAAGACTGCTTAAATTATTTATAAGTAGTGCTGCTTCAAAAGTGACTTCATATCTTGTACAGGATGGAGAAGTATCCTATACCAGAGGCTTCGAATGCAGCCAAAGAAATTTTAAACATGAATGAATGTTGTGTTCTCTGACAATTTCAGGGCCTTTTTTAGTTCTTTGTAAACATTGGTGTTTTACCTACGCTTTGTGTTACTGTAGCATTATAAATTAAACAATAAATTATCGTATAAAATTACAGTCTTCTTATTTTTATAAAATAGGATTAGTTACTAATGCTCTAAAAGATGGCATATTGTATTTGATCTTATTGAATTAATAGCTAACTAATTCTATTCTAATTGAAACATTAAAAGAAAATTTAAATTAAAGGTGCCAAGGTGCAGAAAAATGCATGAAGTTTTCCAAATTAAAAAACAGATGGCGTCACATTCATGGGCCATGCACAAGCCTTGAGCGCGGACTCTATTTCAGTTATATAAAATGTACTCTGTGGTGACAACTAAGCTAAGCTAGGCGTTCTAAAAGTCACGTGATGTGATGTAACAATGTTGTTAGCATAAAATATTATTGCGATATGGTAGAATTCCTTTTCGGGAGCGTTTAAAACACCGTTATCTACCTGGAGTTATTCACAGGAATGATGTTTGGGATTTTTTTATAAACAGTAATTAAATAATTATAGACAGTAAATTAACGATTATATTAAATGAAAACAAAAAATTAAGTCATCGGTTTTTACATAACAGTATATAATATTGCAAAAAATTGCCTAGTATTGATTATTTTATAATATGTACATTTTCATTACGCAATAGGACACTTTCATTTTGTATGGACCTGAAATTAGTGACTTTAGTTTGCTAATTTTTTTTTCGGTAGTTAGTTATATTCTAAACATTATAAAATGTCTTGTTTAACTGGAAATTAATTGTCCTTTAAACAAAATTAGTTTATAACATGTTATGACCCGAACTAATTTTTAATTAAGCTGAAAACGGTCGAGGACACATATTTTTTTAAATCATGTACGATTATTTTGACCTCTACTCTTTTAACAATATAAACGGTCGCTACTGTTGTTGGCTCTCGGCATTTTCTGATATTATTTCTCAACTAACATTTGACATTTCGTTGAACATTTTAAAGCGCTTTTGTGCTACGGAAGATACGTAAAGCCTCTGAATTGTTGTAATCAAAGCATCGTCAATTGTGTAAAAATAAATGTACACGGAATGCATAGGTATGTATGAGAAACCCCTTAATTTTCATCTATTCATTTCGCTGAAACATTGGACAGCCGCGGGCAACAGCTAACGACGTAGCAGCGTGTTAAGCCTTCACTGATTTAGTGGAACAGGTTCAACGTTCAAGAAACAATTCCCAACAATGTTTCATCCTATTTATGTTCAAGTAAGTATTTTCGCTCAAGCTACTGTTCATACTGAACCCATAATGTGATTATATAAAGGATCTTAACGCAAATTTCACTGAAGCGAAACCGCGATCAGTGAACAATTCTGTTAAGTTAGCATTTATATAATAAATAGTTAAGATTAAAGTAAATTAATTTATAATGGTGCGCTCGAAACAATAATTGTAATACAATTAACGTCAATGTTTGTATACGAACAGACTGCCAGAGCCTTAATAATTACCCCCCTTATATTGGACAATTATTTCTATTTCTGCCTATTGACATTTACCTCACAAATGGCTGGCCTAAAAACAAAATTCCGTCTACAGTTCTAATTTAAGTTTGATAAAGGTGTAATGAGCGTCAGTAGGGATGCATGTTCGTTTGATAGTTTACATCTCTTATCAAGAATAGAATACTACGACAAAGCTTTAAATGTTTCCACAGCACAGAACATAGCACATCGGAAAATTACTCAACTTTCTCATTAAAATGTCTAACGATTATTAGCGACGAGTATTAGCGACGAAAGACATAATACCAATTTCACCATGTAATCTTTGTAAGAATGATTATCAATATCAACGGGATTTATCGTGGTACTTTAAGAGTGCTCGAAGAAATGATTTAGTTAACCATTTTTGACGCGTGTGAAAAGAATGAGACTATATATTTTTAAAATATTGTAAAATGAAATCTTCATAATAGAAATCTCTTCAAGAAAATCGACCCTACCTACTGTATGGTGTCGACCATATCTACAGGCGATGCTTACCGCTTACTACACTTACCAAGTTACCAGCCTAGGCACCTAGCTTACTTCGTGAGTCTGCAATCAATAAAAAATTACTCACAAGCATGTCCCTATTATGCTCCTGGATGCAGGGTTCCATTTAGCTGGCATCATCAATCAAAGTGTGACAAAGTAGGGCACATATATCCGACAACCGGTCCACTTAATGACCCTCCGATATTCTCTTGAAGTATCATGATTGTGTTCAATGCTGTCTCAATTTTTCTACAGTTGTAAAAGTGTTTATCGGTCGTACAAACGCTTACATTTTGAGTGATTATTGAAGTCTAATGCATAAAAAACTTTGCTCTGCGGCTTGCTGATAGTTTAATAATTTAGCAGCGTATCAGCTGTTTACTAGTTCCTAGTGCTGCCATATTGGGTGCCTGAGACAAGTTACTGCAACACTTGAGATTTTGATTGAATTTAGATTATGATTAACATTACCCTTCTAAAATGTTTGCATGAGATCCTGGGTTCTATTTCACGGTTCACAGTTGCAGAAGAAGGTGTAGGTCAATTACCCTGAAATATTACAGGGGACGTATAACGCTGGTGAAGAGACATGAGTGATTTTATGTAAAAAAATTAGGTAAAAAAAGTGTGTGTGTACTTATGTACACGCGTTACTCGTAGAAGTTATAGGTACTTCTTTGGCGTAACAAGATAAAAATCTTTTCAAAATTTTTATCTTTCGCCTTATTCTACGTTTGTAGAAAAAACGACACTAACAATAGAAAAAAAGGTATTTAATACATTAAAAGTTTTATTAAAACGCATTATCTAGTTTAATAAAGTTTATTTAAATATCACAAAAAAAATATTTCTACATTGACAGCACCTTTGACAATTGAAAGTGTACACTCTCAAACCATTTTTTGATAATGTTGACTATAGCTAACTTCATGGTGTCGGGTTTTGTGACGGTGTGCGCGCGCATCGTAAAAATTTACTCTCATCATTTTTCCTTAACGCGCCAAAAGAAGAATAAGTTCAAAAAACATATTCCTTTTGCAATGCAGGTTTTTCAATGTAAATATCTACACAGATCCGTATAGCACACAATTTAAACTGTTCGCCATTTTCCCAATCGGTCCCGTACGGCCCGATTCTATTTGAGCCACCCGCAGTGAGTAGAAATGTTCTTTCGGAGATTCCACTATTGGTCACCAGATTTTATTTTTATTTGTTCTCTATGATGTCATGGGTGTCAGAGATTTATCTTACTTATCATACCTGAAAGGTATTGTTAACTTAAATTTAAGTAAACACAGTATTAAGACCATAGGATAATTGTGTATTTGGCAAAACTCGAGCTACAGCACGGGTCTCACCCACAGCCAGAACTGCGGGAGGTCTAGAGCTTATTCCACCACTTTGCTCCAATGCGGATATAGAATGCTTATAGCTAAATTATATTGACAAATAATATTGCAATTAAAATAATAATGTACCTACATTATTAACCAAATTTAAAAAAAAGGAGGAGGTTCTCTGTTCGATTATGTTTATAAATCGATTTTGATGATTGTTTTGTGTATTGTAGAACATACATCGATGGTAGTCCCATAAATAAATCTACCCCTACGAGTAGTAAACAAGCGTAATAAGGGTAGCAATGTTAGTAGTAGTTGTGTTAATTGCTCCGTAGCGTCAGTGATTATGTAAGGATTTTCATGATTCTTTTATGAAATTATAATGTCTTATAAATCGATGAACGTCGAAACGAAAAAATGTGTTAAGCCAAGTGTTACGCCATCGCGTTGAGCCAAGCGTATTCATTCAATTTTAGTCTGTAACCCATAACAATAAAGCGAATAATCGGTTGCACTAATTACAGTAAATGAAAATAAATAAGTACATATTAAAAACATTCACATTTACGTATTCTACATTAGTCTCAACTGCGTATTTCAGAATACAATTTCGTAGCGCCAGTAGTAACAAACAAGATATTATGACCATGGGTACCATTTCGGATCGATCGAGGAACTACTTAATTCACCCAGCAGTGCATGGAGGACGCTAGCGATATTTTTGCCCGGCATACTTTGTTTACGGCGGGTGAAATTTGCAGTGGGATTACTACAAGCCACAGTAAGTTGTTGCAGTCTTTAATTTATTGTTTAAAGCATTTGGTACCTTAATAATTAGCTTTATTTTATTTATCAGTTCAGATAAAGGTCTTTTTTATGACTTTATAGATTTCTCAAATGAATTTTTTACTTCTTGTAATGTTCGTATTATTGTGTTTTAGTGTGTATGTTTAGTGTCTGGCACACACATATACACACACACAGCAGTGAACCTCTATTCTATCACAGGGAACCTCAAAGATTATAATAATTTATTACTATCTTGGGAGCAAACTAAGACTATTATAATTACCACTTCTCACTCGAAACCACCGGCCTGATTCACGAGTGTGGGTATTGATATTCCATTCAAAGTAGACTACTTACCCATTTGGATGCGAAGCACATGTTTCCCGTACATATCGGTGCCATTAAGAGTATAACGGCCTCGTATATAATACGTATAACTATTGAGAACAACGGTCGTTCAAACCCTCGACCTCCAGAGTATATGAGCTCCAGCGCACATTAATGCCACAAGAAATTAAATATTTACTTTAGTATCCATAGCTAGTAGGCGGCCGCATACTCCTTGACACCTCTAGTCGTTGCTTAGAATTTATTGAGAACTGCTGGATAAGATACGGAATAAAATAAGGGGAATACTGTCTTGGCTTGTCTCTTTGTATCTATGAAAAAAGTTTTTTGTAGAAGTTTCAGAAGTATGTAATAAGTATTTTATAGCTTTTGAAACGTTACAAACACGAACTAGAACTTCCATAATGAATACGTGCTCGTGATATCAAAGGTCCGAAAATAATTCACAAGTTTTGGGGATAAAACTACATATTATATAACTCTTTATTATACTAAAAAACCTGGAGTATTAAAGGCGGACTCAATGCTAGAAGCACTCTATCTACGGGTAATGAAGGCCAACACATAATACCAAACAATAATTATAAAAAAAATATCCAATCCAAATTTAGTGAAACTTTTTTTAATTACTATTTCAGACAGTATACTAGACAGGCCCGTTGGCGCAATCGGTAGTGACCCTGTCTGTTGCGCCAAAGGTCGTGGGTTCGAATCCCACTCAGGACAAATATTCGTGTGACGAACACTTGTATTTGTTCTGTGTCTGGATGTCAATATTATCTATTTAAGTATGTATTTAAAAATATCTATGTATGTATATCAGTCTCTGACACCCATAACACAGGCTCGCGCCTACTTTGGGGTCAGATGGCCGTGTGTGAGAATGTCCAAGATATTTATTTATTATTTATTTTATTTAAACTATGTAAATTTAAATAAAAATAATAAGTATTATCTCAAACTTTTATACTTAAATGAAACAGCTTTCATTAACCCTGTGCCCAAAACACTGGCAGCTTTCCTTCGCTAAGCAGTTGAAAAATCTGTCGTTGAAGCTTGGTGTAACATTGGACACAACTTCTAACACCTTTTCTAAAGTTAAAGATACATCTCCACCCGTCTATACTAATACCTATTATAAAGAGGAAACATTTGTTTGTAATGTCTTCACACACCAAAAATTCTTTCACAATTAGAAAGATGCATCTTCACTGAGTGACATGGGCTAATAATATTAATAGGTGTAAACGAAACTATTGGTGTGTCTAATTCCACGCGAGCGAAGCTGCGGGCGTCCACTAGTCACCAATAAAACTAACAAAACCAAACACATTTCTCTTTTTAATCAGAGGTTAACAAAACAGCTTTAGAACAAAGCCTGTAGGAGTTAGAAGTGAATTTGAATTCAATTCCTGCATTCACGCTAATCGTACACTTTCTCCCGTTACAGGTAAAAATGTTGGCTAGAGGCCAAAGCTTGGAAACTCAGCTTCTGGCTTAAATAAGTAGGTAAGTAGCACTAAGCCTTACCACCTGGTATTAGTGTGGCATATGTTAGGCTATATAACTCAGGCATGGCGTTAATAGTTTAAGGCTTAAGTCTCCAGCTTCCAATCCAATTGAAATCCCAGATGTATTACTTCATGTCGTGATATTCAATTAGGTATCTAATGATGCGTTCTGTTCGACATTTGCCACAGTTGTCACGAGCGATAGCAGATAGGAGTATGCTCTAGACTTCCCGCAGCTATGGCTATGGGCGAGACCCGTGCCCAGCCGTGGGACGTCTATGGGTTGTAGTTAAGATTTGGGCCTTTCACCCAAGCGGGGCGAAGGGCCCAAATACTAGCTTATTTATATTTTTCGAAAACGCTTGAAGTCTAACACGCCGTATTTGGCCAGAGTGTTGGATAAACATTCAATTTTCAGAGAACAAGATAGCGTGTAAGTGTTTTTGGTCATGGTTAGTCAGTTTGAAACTGACTAACCATGACCAAAAACTTATCTCTACTTGTAATATAAGAAAAATATCTCTTACTTTACCTATATTCGGTTGTTGATTAATATCGACTTAAAATTCCTTATTTGTCCGATAAAATATCGCCTTAATTGCAGTTTTGGAAATATCCTGGCATAAAAATCTCGACATATTAAAATTTATTCTTCATCGGCACGGATTAAAATAAGCTTTTAGAAGACGATAAGTACTGGAATATTCATATTTTAGCATGAAATGTAACGTAACGTAGATTTAATATTGCATCCTTTGCGGTGGTAAGTTTTCGTTAAGTTAAAATATTTAAAACTTCGCGCTAGTAGTTCCTGCACTACAAAATTTTTACTGTCCCACCGCTGGGCACTGGTCTCCTATTGCTTCGGCAGGACTCTCAGAATAGGGTCACGTACGGTAAAGTCTACTTCGCTGCAAAGTGCAGATTGGCAGACTTCACATGCCTTCGAGAACATTATCTACGGAAAATTCTTAGCTAGATATGCACGTTTTGTCAAAATCTTATTCTTTTTCACAATTACCAGTATCCAACAACTCTTATTGAAAATTATTTGTTACCGGTGGCCTAAAAATTTCCTACTACTAATACTTAAATTCTATGTTGTAAGATACCCCTCTCTAGAACTCTTATGGGTAGCATACTAGCCAACATTATTTGCCTATAGTCGACAAGTTGAATAGACAACGCTTTCGTTACGTTGTAGTTGATAACCCGCCCCCGTAGTTACAAAGCAAAACAGCAGAGAATTTGTGCCGTGGAAACCGTAATTATGATACACATTCGTACTTACGGTGTTCTGCCCCATTTCAACGCGGCAAAAACGGAACGCCGCGGTGACTCGCAAAAACTGCTCAAACTTTCATAGCCATAGACTGCATAGACCTGGGTACAAGTAGACAGAGACTATGGAACAATCTAAGTATATTTAATAGAAGTTATTAGAGGACTAACTAATTACCCAGCCATTTTTGTGTAGGTAAACTTTAGCATGTATGGGTAAACGTCGAAAACAAATGAATTTTTACCTTCGAGTACTATTCGGAGCTTCGGACTTTACCCAAAATGGTTGGGTAAAATCCGAATACTAAGTCAAAATTAATTTGTATACTAACTAATACCAGTAATACCACAGAATAATAATACAAGGTAATACTAAGTAAACCTGGGTGATCCTAGGTTTATATACGTGAAGAGCAAACTATATACCACGCTTTGAAATAATGCATAGAAGGAGAAATCTGAAACTTGGAATAGTAAGAGTAGATAAAATATAGACATAAAACACAGAAATAGAATTATGGCATAGTATGAAAAACTCGTAAAATAAAACATTTTAAATGTCCAACTTTCGTCATCTTAGAAACGATAGTTGAAAATTTTAAGGGTAGTTGTTGAAATTTTAAGAAATTCTTCATAATATATAGTCCTTGTTTTCGGGAATAAACAAATCCTAAAGCTCAGGGAATCAATTAATAGTTAGGGAATCAATAAATAATCAATCAATAATAGTTCATTTAGATTTAGAGTCCATCGTGCACTTGCGGACGGACAGACAATCAGAAAATATGTCCACTTTGAAAGCTAAAATGAAATCAAAGTCAGTTCTGTCTACTATATTTGTGACTCATTTTTACCTTTTCGACGTCTTCGCACGCCTGCCTTGTTGTATGTTAACGTAATATTATATTTGAGCGGCAAACATGCCTTGCTCGCGACCGAATCCCATTATGTAGCTATGTACCTACTTGGGCTTCAGCTATAAATTTATTAAATGCATAACATTAGTGAGAAAAGCGTATTTTTCCTTAATAGGCCGTCAAGTGTAGAATCTTCGTTGCAGAGCTATGGCCAAATTATTACTACTCATAACCCTGTAGGTACTAATAAGTATTCTATGCTAGGACTAAACTTCTAAGCCAACTTGTTGATCGAAACTTATTTTCGTTCAATTGAGTGGTACTACTAATTACTAGTTAGTAGTACCACTCAATTGTAACAAACAACGTCAAAGTTTTTGACTAGAATTTCAACCTTGGACCACACGAAAATTCCGCTGCCGCCGCTGCATGCTCACATGATAGTCTCGTAGAAAATAAACCCACTTGTGGTAAACTCTCAATTGCTTTTTATTTGTCGTGCACCGAATTAAACACAGGCGCTGTAGAGGCCTTTGGACGTTGAATTTAAATTACTACTTGTTTAGATACGGTGGTTAGGCGGGAGATGGATGTTTTGTATGGCTGTAGTGATCGGAGGAATCACATTGACTCAATGAGAGTGCACTTTTAAAATTTTGTTTAACTTTCCTTTCAACTCTGTAATTTTACAAATTTGACATATTTCCCCTATTTTCTACTGAAAAGGTGCACTATTATAGAGACTCCGTTTAAAATATAGAAATCAATATTTATGTGATCGTATTTTATGGACTGCCATATCATTCATCCGATTCCAAGCTAGCGTAGCTGATCATAGTCAGAACCCAATGTTCCTTTACCGTTCTCATCACCTCAAGTCTTTTATTGTCCTACCGTTGGGCTTGGGTCTTCTCAAAGGGGAAATGAGGCCACAGTCCACCTCGCAGGCGTAGAGCATATACGCGTACTTCCATGCCTCGGAGCACACTATGAAAAACTCTTAAGCATGATTTCCTTAGAGTTTTCTTAGATAAGGGCGATTGCCAAAATTATTGTGCATCTTACGTGTATTTATGATGGAGGTGCGTACCGCCTGGATTTTAACCTAATAAGTTGAGCCATTGGGCTATCACTGGAGCGGAGTATACACATAAAACCTCCAAGAATCACATGGAATATCGCGGATGTCCTAGTAGATAGTATTAATAACGGTATTTAAAGACAAGAAGTTCATTGTTTATCACAACAAAACATTACAAACATTGTGAGCTAGTGCAGAACGAGTGTCTTAGCAGCTGTAGCAAATACCTGCCATTTGTTCAACAAAGCGCGTTCTTAGACTCTTGTACTGCAAATACTCTAGAAACAGATTGTTGTAGTCACATATTTGGAGTTGCTGTTACTCTGCGAAATGTAGCGGATCAGACACACTATTTTTGAATCGCTCGTTATCCGACGAACGAAAAATTACGAGTCATACATCGACAGACATCATCATCGATCGACAGGGCCAATGCAACGACTTGTATTAAATACTCTATTAGCGGGCCGAGCGGTAAACTAAATAGTACGATATCTATTTAACAATAGAGATGCGAGCGATTTCAAAATAGATTCCCAGGCACGAATCCTAAGGCGTTTGGACTGTAAATTTTATTCGTAAACAACGTTATAAAAGTAAGTACAGTACAGTAATACAACTGTTAGGTGCTGAAATTTAGAGGTTAATTTGTACAATATTGGGATAATTGCACAATATTGTTAAAAGCATGTTATCTGCTCTGACGTCTGACCTCACCCTAGTATAGCTCTTGTTAAGCCTTCCTTAATTAGCATCACTTACAGCCCTGCACTCTCTGAATCATAGCAATGGCTAACCAGGATGTTTCCTTTCAGTTTTAAATTTATCGAATTGTACTCTCAGTTACTACATTCTAAAATAAATTATTAAGGCTCTCTGTATTGCGGATGGGACAAATACACATAGAAACAACACATTACATTCATGATATTGGCTCTCTGTGTATTTGAACTTGCGTAAAGGTGTTGCTAAATTCTGTAGACATTTCAAAATTATCTGGAATATTATATAGCAGTCATATTCGAAGCTATCACAAATTTCTGCGTCAGAGAATTGTTGGAGGTACATTCTCGTTATCTTTTCTCCCAATATTAAAACGCAATAAACACCCATCTATGGGGTTCCGCAGTATCCGGTTTGAGTAACCGGAGATCGCACAAAAATCTCCGGAGAACTCCTGTTTATCTCATCCGCAGTATACATGGCGGTTGACGCTTATCCGCTTTGCATAAAATTCTTAACGGATATTTAAATCACTCTTGTTTTATTCGTGTAACAAGCTTTCAACTTTGTTTTTGCATTTTTATGGTATGGTTTAGATTTAATAATAATAATAATAAATATCTTGGACATTCTCACACACGGCCATCTGACCCCAAAGTAGGCGCGAGCCTGTGTTATGGGTGTCAGAGACTGATATACATACATAGATATTTTTAAATACATACTTAAATAGATAATTTTAACATCCAGACACAGAACAAATACAAGTGTTCGTCACACGAATATTTGTCCTGAGTGGGATTCGAACCCACGACCTTTGGCGCAACAGACAGGGTCACTACCGATTGCGCCAACGGGCCTGTCTTTTTTATTTTTTTTATTTTAATAATTAATAATTTATTAAGTACCTAATTATAATATAGTTGTAGGCCTTTAAGATATTTAAGATTATAACTGTGTTTTGTACCTACGAGATCATACTCATAATAACGTATCAAGTTACATTTTATAGATAACTTGATATTATGGCTTAATTATTTTTTAATAAATCATTTTAATTTTTTTTTCAAATTGTTAACCTATATATTAACTCCTATGCTATGTAGATGGATGAAAAAAGTTTGTAACTTTATTATTCGTATCACCTTATAGGCTAACATAGGGCCAATATAATGCATAATGGCATTTTCTACCAGCCAACCCTGGGTGGATATAGAAAATTTGCTGCTGTCAGGTAAAAACTAAACTGAAAGAAATAACTGCGATATATAGACAAATATACATAATAATACTTATTACAAAAATAAATACATAAACTTATACAGGGTTACAGGTTAAGTCGACCTATTCCCGTTAAGGGCGTGTAGTTTACATCGTTTCTGACTGATTTGATAATAAAACACCCTATCCTAAATCTAACCGTTTTCGAGATATTTGAATTTAATTGTTTTTTATAAAAAATACCCGATTTTCGGCTATCAGTTTAGATATTTTGAAATGTGTAAGTCTTATTATTACTATTATTTGATTTTTTCATGTAAATAATAATATATAAACTAGCTGACCCCGCAAACGTTGTTCTGCATATGAAATGTCAAAGTGATGCGACGCTTAACAATTAAATACTAAAATAGTGTTTAAAAAACATTTTCCAGCGGACCAAATTGTGAATCTAAACCATTCTCGAATCCCCTTGAACACACACAAAAAATTTCATCAACATCTATCCAGCTGTTTAGGAGAAGGTCACTGTCATACACACATACACAAGAAATATTAAAATAATAAATACATTATAAGTGTGTACAAATTGTATGCGCCTATGCGCATCCCCAGCACGGCGGAGCGGACAATTGCCGGACGATATTTACAGGCGCGCATGACGTGTCGCGTTTATACTCTAGCGTTATTAATTAGTATTTTGTCACGCCTACAACGCAACGGTTCAAATTGTATCTTACATCAATATATCAGTTATTTTTTGAGTTCGAGTCTTTGATTTGGATTCCATTGGGCTCCCAAAAGGCTCAAACATTGGCGACCGTGCAGGACTTCTTCGAAATTAAGTCCACAACGAGAAATCTTCGTCTGCAACCTCGTGAAAAACTCGTCATCACCGCCCGGCAATAGGACGGATTTCGAGGCCTTGCCAAGCAGTTCAAGAGCCCTACGTGCCAGCTGCTATTCTGTTTCACGATTGCAAGCATGAAGAAATAGCGAAACAATCGCCGTGATCACCGCCCAGCAGTGTAGCATCGAAAGCGTCACCTGGCAGCATTATTTCACAAGTTAAGTGCCCTGTTTATCCATCCTTACTTCCTTAACATCACTAAATCCATCCATCCATCCATTTTCTAGAAAATAATCCATCAAATCCATAAATTTAATTGTGCAAATCTCGTTATAATTTTTTTGTGAGAAACCTACCTACATTTTGTTATTTCTAAAAAAGTTAATTTATTTTTGCAATTTCCGACTAGATTTGTTAAGTAAATTATTAAAACACGTGAATAACAGTAAAATCAATTAGAAACAGTTGTTTCGCGCCAGGTTTTACGCGATATTTAGCAGTTTTCGGCCGACTAATTCCAGGTTGGCGGGAACGACGGTTGACCTTCGACCTTCTGCCTACCGGGGCGACTTTGCTGGTCTGCAGCCGGCTGCCAGCGGCTCATCGTGTACCGGGTATCACCGTAGATTGGCGTGAGACGGAATATTTTTTTATTTTATCACCTTCCAAACGTTCAGAATTGTTCTGTGATTTATTTTACTATATTTACACTTAAAAACAAATATTTACAAAAACGAATACTATATTTACAATTTTAAAATGTCGTTGAACGATAACCTAACATAATTCTAAATAAACAATGAGTTCTACAATGAAAGATTTACTGACAAAACGTAGTTCTTTAAAAGGACAAATCACAAAGTTTAAAAATTATATAAGCAAAATCACAGCAATCTACACTATCAGCTGTTGAGTTTACCGAGTTAACGTTAAAACTTACCCGGTTCGAGTATTTATCTACAAAATTTGATGACTTGCAAACTTATCTCGGAAATTGATGAACGAGAACGCATTGAGCAGGACATAATTTTATGTACCGCGATAGCAAAGGGCATTGTCGAAGACCAAAATGAATTAAAAACTATTGAGCAAGATAAAAGAAGGCGTGAATCTATGTACCCAGATGCTCAATGTACGCTCGATCACAATGATATAGGCATAAGACTGCCGCAGATACAAATTTCAAAATTTGACGGTTCATTTTTCCGATGGCTTGAGTTCTACGACACCTTTTCGAATTTAATACACAAGAACATTCGCATTCCACATATTCAAAAGTTTCATTGGTGGGGCCTTTAAATAATACAAAAGCCCCTTACTTAGTAGTGGACTGTATTAAAAATAAAAGATATAATATTTTGGTAATCGCGGTTAAATATCATCGATGCGCGCGCGCGGTCTTTGTCGGGGCCGGAGACGGAGTGGTTCGATGACCCGCTGCGCCGCGTCCCGCGCACCGCGCAGCCCCGCCGCCCGCCGGCAGCCCGTCCGCGGCTGGGGCCCGAACATATTCCCCCGGGTTGACTGGTTCAACACCGAGGAAGCGGGCAGAGGTTGTTAAAGGCCCGCAGGATGGTTCCTTTCTTCGTCCTCAGCTCCGCGACCCTCGCAGTCCCGTCGACGCCGGGGAAGACCTTGGTAACGCGCCCCAAAGGCCACAGTAAGGGCGGCTGCCCCTTCTCCTTCAGCAGCACCAGCTCTCCAACCGCCAGCTGCCCTGAGGATGCAGTCCATTTAGTTTTTTGTTGGAGCAGCGAGACATACTCAAGCTGGAAGCGCTTCCAAAAGTGCTGCTTGATGTACTCTATTCTTTTGAAGCGCTCCAATCGGGTGATGCTCCCGTCGGTCACCTGCGGATGCGGAACAGACAGGAGTGGCCGGCCAATAAGGAAAAGAGACGGGCTGAGGGCAGTTAAGTCGGTAGGATCCGAGGACAAAGGAGTGAGGGGGCGTGAATTGAGTACTGCCTCTATTTGAGCCAAACAAGTGGCTAGCTCTTCGTACGTGAAATGCGTTGCATTGAGCAGCCTCCTCAGATGATGCTTAGTGGACCGTACCGCTGACTCAGCCAGGCCATTCATGTGAGGGGAGTAGGGCGGAGCCCAGGAAAATTTGATGCCCTGCTGAGCAATGTCACCGGAAATATTAGACTCCTGGAGCAGGCGCTGCAGCTCATTGCAACCCCCGACGAAATTTGACCCGTTGTCCGACAAAATAGTTTGGGGCTTTCCCCGACGAGCCACAAATCGGTTCAATGCAGCCATGAAGCCTTCCTTGGTCAGGTCTGAAACGAGCTCAATGTGCACCGCTTTTACTGCAAGGCAAACAAAAATACACAGGTATGATTTTATAAGCTTACACCCTCTTCCTTTTCGGTCAGCTATGAATACAGGCCCAGCATAGTCGACGCTAGAATTTAGAAAGGGAAACTCCAAGTTGGTCCTAGAAGTCGGCAGTTGACCCATTATGGGCTGCACGTTTTCACACCTAAATTTAAAACATTTAATACATTGCCTAACTATTCGTCGAGCTAGGTTCCTACCGCCTAAAGGCCAATACGTTAGACGGATATTTGCCAAGAGTGACTGAGGACCGGCGTGCAAAAGATCTGTGTGAAATTTACGAAATAGAATTGTGCTTATGTGGTGTTTTCCGCATAGCAACATTGGATGCTTGACACTATAATCGTAAAGGGAGTTGTCTAGCCTTCCGCCCACTCGAACAATACCAGTCGTATCAATAAAGGGACTAAGGGACGCAAGTCTATTTTTGGGCGGCAAGGGTTTTCCCGATTGAAGCAATGCATGTTCGGCCGGAAACATGTCAATTTGTGCATGTTTGATTATAAAATTATGAGATTCCATAAGCTCTTGACATGAAAGATCATCTTGTGATCTATTGTTTTTATTTTTTAAATTGAAAATGAATCTGTGAATGTATGCTACTACCCTCTGTAAACGATCAAAATTTGAATATTTATGGATTAATGGTAAAATGAATGATTGATTTGGTGACTGCAAGAATGAATGAATGTGATTAGGTGACTCAGTATGAGATATAACCTCAGGTAGATCCTGTGCGCCTTCCGATGCGTGATCCTTCGCGGCGGGATGAGGCATTGTCGGCCACTCGGATTCGCCTTTTAACAAAAACCTAGGCCCTGACCACCACAAGGCGCAGTCGCTGATTAGGTCAGCCTTCAGCCCACGGGAAACGAGGTCCGCCGGATTATCCCTCGACGGCACGTAGCTCCACTTGCCTATAGCGCTCTCTTGTATCTCGTCAACCCGATTCCGCACAAATGGCTTTAGCGTGCTCGGTGCCATGGCAAGCCAACTCAACACAATTGTTGAGTCGCACCAGAAATGACATTTATTTAAAGCTATTGTAAGAGAGCTCCGAACCTTTGTACACAGCCTTGTTCCTAGCAAGGCCCCACAAAGCTCAAGGCGGGGAATAGTCGTAGGCCTGATAGGTGCTACGCGGTTTTTTGAGATTAAAAGCTGTACTTTAATTACCCCATTGCTGTCTATTGAACGCATATAGACGCATGCACCATAAGCCTTTTCGGAGGCGTCTGTAAAAATATGAAGTTCATTTATAATAAAATTGTCACATAATACCCAACGAGGAATTTTTAAATTATTAAGAGAAGGCAGAGCTTTAGCAAAAGACTGCCATAAGAGGTGCAATTCCTCCGGTACCTGTTCATCCCAGTCAAGTTTGGTCACCCACAACCTTTGTAATATTATTTTAGCTTCTATTACACAAGGACCAACAAGACCTAATGGGTCAAATATCTGACTAATAACTGATAAAATATGGCGTTTGGTCACTTGCTTACTGTGATCAATTCCTATGGAAAAGGACAGAGAGTCCGACTCACATATCCAATGTAAACCTAAAGTCTTTGATGGGATGTTTTTATTTTCAGAGATATTCAAGCTACTGGGAATGTATGAACTATCTGTAATTTGAGCCAATACTTGAGGGCTGTTAGATCGCCATTTGCGCAAATGAAAATTAGCGGAACGTAAAATAAAATCGACTTCCTTAGCTAGCTTTATGGTTTTTTCTAAACAATTACTGCCACTGAGATAGTCGTCAACATAGAAGTCACGTTTTATAGATATTTGCACATCTTCGTTTGTAACGGCATTTGCCAGGCTGGTTAAACACTTTGTGGCCAAGTAGCTAGCGCTAGCTTGTCCGTAAGTTACGGTGTTGAGACAGTAAGTTTTTAAATCTGACGAAGGATCATCACGAAAAAGAATTTTTTGCAAACATCGCTGTGACGGATCTACGAGAATGCACCGGTACATTTTCTCTATGTCAGCAGAAACCACATATTTGTGTTGCCTATATCTAAGGAGAATAGAAAGTAGATCGTCCTGGACGGTAGGACCTACCATTTGGATGTCATTGAAAGACAATCCAGATGTTGTCGCAGCCGAGGCGTCGAAAACGGCGCGAAATTTTGAATCTTTTGTGATTCCATGGTGAGCCAAATACAGCTCAACGGTATTAGATTTTTTCCCAGCCGTGGGGACCTCCGTCATGTGACCTAAGCGTTCGTATTCCCTCATGAAGCTAATATATTGTTCCTTGAATACAGGGTCTCGGTGGAAACGCCGCTCTAAGGACATAAAGCGACGCTTAGCCATTATGTAAGAATCGCCCAGAAGGCTAGGATCGCCTTTTAACGGAATGGTAACAACAAAGGTACCATTTTTATCGCGAGTGGTATTTTTATTAAAACTTTGTTCACAGTCTCGTTCCTCTTTTGATAGAGAATGCTTTGCCGAGACTGAATCAAATTCCCAAAATTTTGTTAAGCTATTGTGCAAATCAGTCGTAGAAATATTTCCAGGGGATGCATTACAAAAGTGTGAGTGAACTGACGAGGATGATTGCGGTGGAAGAGCGATTGGGCCTGTTACAATCCATCCGAATTTAGTCTCACGCAGCTTGGGCTGGTTCCTACCTAGATTTATAAATGCAGCACCTAAGACATTCCAAAATATCTCAGCGCCTACCAGAATGTCAATCACTGATGGTATATTGAACGAAGGGTCCGCCAATCGAAGGCCGGACGGAAAAGAAATGTTACTAATATCTATCAGTTTTGATGGCAAAATATTCGTGATTTCGGGTAAGATAAAACAATCTATGCGTGCCTTATATGTACTATCAAACGATTCAATTCCTATGCTACAAGACTGTGTACAATTGGAGCTTTGACTATTGATACCTGTTACCGTGGAGCTCGTGCTACGCCGAGGCAATCGCAGCCTTTCGCAAAGCGACTGAGTTATAAAATTGGCCGTACTACCATTATCCAGTAGGACTCTGGCGTCGAGCCTTTCCCCGTTGCTGCTCACCACCCTCACCAACGCTGTGGAAAGTAAACATTGTGGCGCAGTAGTATGGTGTATAGGCATGTCGTTGGCTAGGGCAACATTTTTTGAAGTAATTGGGGTCTCAGGAACAGAGGCTTCAGCCGGTAAGGCAACATTATTACAATCACCACTAGAAGCACTAGGCATTGGGTCTTTGAAGGAAATAGGCTTAAATTGCTCTAAGTGTAAAAGCGTGTTATGCCTACCCTTGCAGTATTTACAGCGCGATAACCTGCATCTTTTAGTGTTATGGCCAGTACGCAAACAATTTAAACAGACATTGAACTCTTTTGCCTTAGAAATTCTAGTTTCAATGGGTAAACTCCGAAACACCTCGCAAGTATATAAAAGATGCTCGCTAGAACATAAAGGGCATTTACTTTTAATTTTACCATTTGTATATTGTTTGTTTAATGAATTCGTAGGATTTAGGTTATCGCTTTTGTTGTTAGTAATTATGAAGCTACTGGGCTTAGACTGCATTTTACTAAAATTATTATGTTTTTCTAAATCTACAGTTTCTAATAAATCAGCTTTATTACTCAAAAAGGTACAGAATTGCTTAAGAGTAGGGGATTCAGATAGGTCACTACGGTACTCCTCCCAACTTCTTTTAGTAACTACGTCTAATTTGCTGGACATCATATAAATTATAAGCGTGTCCCAATGATCGGTGGGCTCCTTTAATGTTTTTAAAGCTCGAATGTTTTTATTTATGACATCAATCAACCGACGCAATGAATCACTAGAATCCTTTAAAATACGATCAACATTGAACAATGCATGCACGTGATTGTTTACTAAAAGCCGACTATTATCATATCGATCACATAGCAAGTTCCACGCCATCTGGTAATTGTCACCCTTAAAGTCGATATTTTTAATAATTTCAAGTGCATTTCCCGTAAGCGATGCACGCAAATAGTGAAACTTACTAATGTCATCGATAGATTTACTACTGTGAATTAGTGACAAGAATGTATCCCTATACTCAAGCCAGTACTCATAACTACCATTGAAATTAGGCAAATCAATTTTAGGTAAGCGTATAAAACCCTGTTGAAACGATTCACCTGTGTGTTTACACGTTGAGCCCGCTACAGACCCGGCCTCGGCGCTGACGCCGCTGCGCAGCAGAAGACTGCGGGCCCGAGCGGCCAGAGGATGGTACTGCTCTTCAAACTTGGTGCGCTCTGCGTAAGCGTCACTTGGCTTGACAGAAGACACTTCAATCTCCATCTGTAAATCATCGAATTCATCGTATAAGGCCTCAAATTTACCGAAACGACTTTCCAACTCAATTCGTTGTAGGTCTGAAATGGGTTGGGCACTAGATAGAACGTTAAAGTAGTTCTCGAAATTTGTAAGTTTTGCTTTTATAGCACTGCGCCTTCTTAGCAAAGTTTCTATGTCTGATTTGGCCATTATGCAAGAGTGTAAAGCCGTAAAGAATAGACACACGAAAAACTAGCGGTCAATGCTAATATAGAACAGAAGTAAACAATAATAAGCTTTGAATAACAATTAATAAATCTGCAATGAGCACGACCTTGAACTTGACGCGCAGGTGGCCGTTAAGAACGCAGATAAGGAATGTGGGCAGCACCTGTTGCAACTATTATACACTGCGCGTGATTATGAGCTTAAACTCAAGGCAATAGAAGCGCGTATGAAGGAATGCTTGAAGAAAAAATGCTTACTTTGAAATTAATAAATACACTTTTTTTTTTTGTTGCTCAGTATGAGGCAGTGAAAAGGATATAGATTAGATATTGGTAGCTGAAGACCTTTAAAAGAGGATAAGTAAGGAAATAAATTGGAACGGACTCACTCAATGCCTATAACTCATCCACATGGCAGCCAACCAGTAGATACTCGAAGCGGTGACGCGGCGAAATTCTCGATGTTAGTCACCCAGTCGCGCTGACGTCGTTCACCAAGACTTCGTAGATGCTTCCATCCAATATCTCATCCAATTTCTTGTTGTAAGGCGACTTCAAATCCCAGCCGTTGAAGCGAAGACTCGGCGCGGCCGCGCGTCGATAATTCAAACTGTAACGAACAGCTGACTGCTACGTAGCGGCGGCGATTTTCTCAGGTCGAAATTCTTCTTAAAGTGCGCGATAGGACCATTTATTGTTGGGGCCTTTAAATAAGACAAAAGCCCCTCCGGCTCGAAGGACCATTTATTGGTGGGGCCTTTAAATAATACAAAAGCCCCTTACTTAGTAGTGGACTGTATTAAAAATAAAAGATATAATATTTTGGTAATCGCGGTTAAATATCATCGATGCGCGCGCGCGGTCTTTGTCGGGGCCGGAGACGGAGTGGTTCGATGACCCGCTGCGCCGCGTCCCGCGCACCGCGCAGCCCCGCCGCCCGCCGGCAGCCCGTCCGCGGCTGGGGCCCGAACATTCATTATTTATTATCTTACCTTGAGGGCGAGGCAAAACGCATAGTTTCTAACATAGAAGTTTCGTCTGCAAATTATTTAATTGCGTGGGACCTACTTTGTAATCGTTACAATAATAAAAGATTACTTATTAATCACCATTTAAAATCTCTTTTTAATATACAACAAATAACTCGTGAATCCGAAAACTCATTGAGGTATTTTGTCGACCACGTCACTAAAAACTTACGCGCGCTTTCAAACCTTGGTCTACCTACTGACCACTGACATACGTTGATTATTTTTATGTTAACATCTAAGCTCGACAACAACACCACGATGAAGTGGGAGGAACAACATAACAAGTACGGTGATATGCCTATATTGGAACAATTTAAATCATTTTTACTTGACCGTGCCCATATTTTAGAATCAATACATCGTAAGTTTCCTCGACCGACCATAGATGGCGCTAGTATCTAGTCATAAAAATACATTTACAAAATCATTTGCGTCAGTCAGCCGGGAAGTTAGTACTACATTTCAATGTATTATTTGTAACCAAAATCATAAGATTTATGACTGACCTTCAAGTCGAAAAACTTAAATGACAAATTAGTAGAAGTTAATAGATATAAATTGTGTTCGAATTGTTTGAGACAGGGTCATCTTGTCAGTGAATGTCGTATGGGGCCTTGCCGACTATGCAAAAAGCGTCACAACACATTGCTACATTCTAACAACTCTGTCCAGCAAGTGGCGACAGCAGTGACAGAGGTGCCTGTGGATTGCAGTGATGCTGTCGAGGCCTATCCTGACGCTATAGTTAACTTCTCTAAAGAAGTTAGTAGCCAGGTGTTATTGTCCACTGCATTAATAAATGTCATAAATCCAGAGACTAAGCAAGTACTTCAAGTGAAGGCATTATTAGATTCGGGTTCTATGTTATTAGTAAAAATCTACAAAAAAGATTATTATTAAATACATTACCTATTTCTTTAAATCTGATTGGTATTGGTGACTGTCATGCTAACACAGTCAACGAAAGATGTGTCGTGCAGTTACAATCCCGTGAAACTATAAACAATTTTAAAATAACCCTATCCTGTTTGGTTTTAGATACACTTACAGGAAAATTACCAAAGTTTCCCATAGATGTATCAAAATTAAATATTCCATCAAATATACAGTTAGCTGATCCATACTTCGACCAGCCAGCCCCCATCGATGTGTTGATAGGGGCCGATACTTTTTGGGACGTCTTAGGTGGTAGTCACATATCCCTAAGCAAGGGTAACCCTAAACTGCACAGTTCTCAGTTCGGTTGGTTAATAGGTGGTCACATAAATATGCAAAATTCAAATACTAATAATTACTGTTAAAAAAAAATTTTTTTATAAAAGCTTTTTAAAACTTTTTTTTTATTTTCATGCATTGTCATCAGAACCAAATATGTGTGCCAAATTTCAGCTCGATAGCTTCAGTGGAAGTGGGTGAAATATTGATTGCAAGATTCCAGGACATACATACATGAATACATACGAGTGAAGTTAAATAAAAGCTTTTAAAATCAGTGCTAACCATGCATTACTATTTGAGCAGGATTTGTCTAAAGAATCCCAAGGAGATAATTTTTTACCTAATACAGAAAGACTTAAGTCTGGTATATCTGCAGTCAGGTTACCACTTCGTAGGCTCAAACATTGTGGTGGTCCTGTCACGGTCGCCAATGTTTGAGCCTTTTGGGAGCCCAATGGAGTCCAAATCAAAGACTTGAACTCAAAAAATAACTTTCCTTTAGATATAATGGAGAAAGGGGGTCATTTAAGACAGAAAATAAGAGCTAGAGGATCCTAGTCTTGGCGAATGGTCAGCTATTTAAGTTTATGGCGAAACTGAGATGTGATCATACTTTCGAAGACCGAATATAAAACGGATGAAAATGTTTAGAAGACGCTCTAGTTTAATCAAATGTGCTTCGGTCAGGTCTGGGAAGCACACATCACCATAATTAAAAATGGGTAAAATCAATGAATTAACAAGCATAAGTTTAGTTTTGATAGGGAGAAAGTTTAAGCGATAAAGACAGCGCAATGAACCATACACTTTCCTACATCTCAACAATTTGTGCCCTCCAGCTCATAGTGCTGTCAATATTGAGGCCAAGATTTATGACGGAATCAGAGAAAGTTATAATAAAAATTTGGTAATTCCCCGAAATCTATACTGGCCAACAATCACCATAGCATGACATTTTAACGCATTAACTTCAATGCTATATTGTATAGACCAGTTACTGATGGCGGCTGAGTTATTGTTAATTGTGTATAGCAGTAAGGATAGTTTATTATATACATATATTATAATAAAATTATATACATATTATATTAGGGCGGTTTGTAAGTAGGTAATTTAATACCGAGTTTTATAATAAGGTGAGCACCATGTCCTTAGGATAATCTTAATCATAGAAATTGTATTAATATAATAATTATTATATTAAAGCACTTTTAAAATTAAAGTGCGATGTAGGTATAGGTAGGATTAAAAACTTTTTAATCTCCCAATTTTAAGATAGTTATTAGTAGGTAACTTTTTAAATCTGAAAACTAGTTTTGGAGTTTACTGCTGTGCTATCAAGGTTAATTTCAGATTACGTATGCTTATAAAAGACGGTCGTTTATGAATTAAATTGGAAATTTCCTGATATTGTTGTTATTGACGAGTCGCAGGTACCATACCATAGCACGAGTCGCGGATGCCATTATGAGGCTTGGAATGTACAAGTTTTATTGGAAAATTACAAAAGTTTCGCTCCTCATTTCAGGTGACTGGAATTACAGATTCCAGTCGACCAACTTTACAGAAGTGATTCAGATGTTAGCGTATAATAAGGAAATACTTTTTATAGGACTCATAAAGTGGAAATCGTTAAAATTATTTCCAACTGTATTTTAACTCCGTCTGTTAATTACGAAAGACTTTTTCTAGAAAGTTTATGCATGATCAATCGTGCTCCATGAAGCGTTTTCACAGGGGCGGTTCTGCATGCTTGTGTGCTTTCTTGTATGGATACTTCTAGAAAGCATAGTAAAATTGTCAAGTGACATTTAAAAAACCTTCCCTGTTTTAAGTAAATATCATTTTCTAAAAAAGAAAAAAACATTCAGTTGTATTGAGCACCTCCTCTTTTTTCTGAAGTCGGTCAATAAATTATGTAGAAGATTCAATTGGAAATCGATATTTAGCTTTATTATTCAGTAAGTCGCTTTCTTTTTAAAAATAAAAAAATATTTCTCGTGATGAAAATTTAACGATTATAATGCTAAGCTCAAAACGCTTCCAGGTATTTGTATTTTGTATGCAGATTTTCTTTGAAACACAGAGCCTCTATGCCAATGCCTGGGGATAAATTGATGTTATATAAAAACAATTTTAATAACTTCGCAAACATGGCGTATGTTTGCAATGCTGACATGATGCATACCGTTGGAAGAGCTCACATTCAAGGCCAACTGGGAGTTGCGTCGCAGACATACAAAGTTGGTGGATAGCAAATATTTGTTATTTTACTGAATTTTATTCTTAAAGTCGACGGTGGTAGCAGTGACAACCCAGTGGCTATCGAACTCGCCTCTCACTCGAGCGGTCTGCGTTCAAACCCAAGGCACCCAAGTGACACGCACCAATGACTTTTCTAAGTTATGTGCGATATAAGAAATTAAATGTCACTTGCTGTAGGGTGAAAGGCACATCGTGAGGAAACCTGCATGCTTGAGAATTCTTGATAATGTTTTCGAAGGCATGTGAAGTCTGCCAATCCGCACTTGGCCAGCGAGGTGGACTACAGCCTTATGCCTCACATTCTGAGAGGAGACCCGTGCACAGTGGGACAAAGCAAGGGTTGTGGTGGTTATTCTTAAAGTCAATAATTAATTATTCGTTTAAGTGTGCCAGTTAATTATTATAATTTATACAAATATTTAATATCGACAGCTCGCAGTCTCGAAGTGTTATGTGGGCCAGAATTACTAATGTACTAGTTTAATTGGAAAATTAGAAAAGTTTCACCTCTCACTTTATGAGATTGTAATTTAAGGCGTGGACAACTTTATAGCTGAAACATAGAAATGTAAAAGATTGATAGGAAAATGCGTTTCTTAGTTTACATGTTTTCGATACGATCGAATTGTATCTTGCTTCGTGAGTTGTATCTTGCTTGAATAAAAATTTCTCAACATTCAGGAATATACTCAACTAACGTAATACAACTTAATATAGATTTAAGTCAAAACATGTAAATACTAACATTATGGACCACGGTCTGAAATAAAAATTTATTATTATTATTATACAAACTAAAGAATATTAATAAATAAAACACGTTATAAATTGTTCGCTACATTCAGTTCTCTATATAATTTCAAACAACACCAATCGCATTCAAACTATGCTAATTTATCCAACGTAAAATTTTTAGTATGTTTTAAAACAGTGTACAAATAATAAAACGAATAGGTCCACCGTGACCGTAAATTTCGATTCAATGGCCGGTAATCGCCGTCTAACAAAAAACACAACCACATTTTACCACAAACTATATATTGACAAACCGAACAGCCGTTTACAAATAGTTAACATTAATTTTGTTACCACTAACGCGTTGTGCGCTATAAGCTAATTGACTTACGCATTTCAAGATCGACACAAAAATCCATCTACATAGCTGCGATCCATACACGTCCCACTGTTGGGCACGGATCTACCCACAGAAACAACTGCGGGAAGTCTAGAGCATGCACCACTACGCTGCTCCAATGCGGATTGGTGGAGGGGTTAGTGGCCAACCCAGTGTCGAATGTTCTTAAGCCACCAGAAGGTCTTCGACAAGGCTTAACGACTGTTTACACCATTGAAAACAACCGGAACCGACGGCTTAACGTGCCCTCCGAAGTACGATAGCGTCCATGAAATTTTGCCACTAGCGGTCACCCATCTACAAATTGGCCGCGGCCGCTCTTTCGATCCCATTGAATCGACGCGAGACATTGGGCTATGGACGTGGATCTTCATCTACATATGTGTGTTTAATGTTTAATCAATATGTTATACTGCCTCGTTGGTTTAGCGGTCGCAAGTCGAATGATGAGCCAAGCTAACCTTTTGATTCCAGCATGAGAAAAGTATTATACGGCTCCAAAACTTTACTCAACGGGTTAGTAGCTTGTGGAACCCTACGGTTGATATATTTTGTACACCAATATATATTATATACATATAATGACATTGTAGTCCCGTATTTTGGTTCATAAGCTACCTTACTATCTATTCGCCAATCCATCTTTGCCTCCATCCATATTCGCTGTGAGAGTTTATTACAAAGGCTATTGAGCCGAGAAAAGTGATCAATCATAATACATACACTTTCGTAAAGATTAAACTTGTTTTTGTTTTATCCGAAGATAACTAATAGTTATCGTGAGAAAACCTGCATGTCTGAGAGTTCTCCTTAGTTTTCTCGAAGGCATATGAAGTCTGCTAATGATAAGCTGGTCGAGTGCGGGGCCAGCGTGGTGGACTATTGCCTAGCCCGTCCCACTTCGAGAGGAGACCCGATTTTAAAAGTGTGGCATAGAAAAGTTGTTGTTGTTGGGTGGGAGAACACAGTGAAATTCATCAAATTATGTCCGTCAAATCCAATCAAATATATTTTTTATCAACAACAATTCTTAATTTCTTCCAACCTAGGACCCATGAAATAGCTGCAAAATATTTAACAGGTATTACTTCATTGTCATATCTCTAATAGTATTAAAGCGATAAGCATCTTATCAAAAACTGATTTTACACAAATTAAAAAGAGTTTAAAATTGAAAAAGTTTGTGGATTTATATTAAACTCTTAACTTCCCATCCACAAACTATCGGAAAGCTTCTTTTCCGACATAGTTTGTAGGTCAACGACTCGCCAATATAACCTCTAATAGCGGCTTCCCACGATCCCCGGGTATGATTATCACGGACGGCCTACGACGGACGGACGGATGTACCACAACGACGTTGCCTGCGCTATTATATTGCATTTAAAGGATTCATGCCGGGAAGATTGTTTGCGAGTGACGGTCCATTGTACTTTGCCATTGCCGAATAGAAAAACGTGCTATCATACGAATCTACACGACCTACATTTTCCATTTCTATCATGAATTAACTATGTGACTTGGGTATACCCACCCATATAATACAATAAACTAGCTACAATTAGCTAGCTATTCTTAGGTCGCTGTGGCTTATTGGCTGAACAATATTTGATTCATACCCTTGAATTAAAAAAAAAAAACTGCACTTTTTATGAAAAACAAGCATATGCAGTACGAAACGACCCATCCATCTTATATCCATTAAAATAACGTACGAGTAAAATGTTCACGCAGCATATTTTTAAACAAAACAGAGTTTATCCCAGTGGGTATTAGTCGGTCTGATTTTTTGTCTCAGTTACTTGACAATATTACATCGCATCAGCACTACTAAACTAGCATTGCAAGCGAGCTCTCTAGCGCAAGATCCAAACTAATAATGTTTTAGAGAACATTCCTTGAAAAGCCTGGGAAAGTTTTACTTTACCAGGCATTTACTTTTACAAAAAGTAAAAAGTCTTCGTATTGACAATTACTGACTCTTTTTGTACTGTTACATTTTAGTTAAAAAATTTACTTGAGACCGTTATGTAACCACCTCTTCACCAAATTCAGCCAAGTATAATCTTTATGTACAGGATTTTCTCGAAAAAAGGAATGTTATAAATTGCATTGTTAAAGTTTCACTTCATTAATTCGAAACCTCAAGTTATTTTAACCAGACAAACACACAACCCATTCTTACAGAGTCGTTAATAAGTGATGGACCTATTGCCATACACTGGACGCAAATACAGACTCATATTACTACAATGTACATTTCCTATCTTTCATCTGTGCAACAACCGGGTATTTTAAGTCAGATAAATCCAATAATAGTTTGCCCTACCTAGCTTGCGCAGCAGTATTGCTCTTGGGACCACTCGACCAAGTAGGTACTGTTCCTTGCGATCACTAGATCGACGAGGCAGTCTTTATTTTCTGCATAAAACCTAACAAACTCTCAAAGTAATAATTTATATAGTAATTTTTCAAGTATTTGGGCATTTCTTTAAGAATGTGCATATTACGCGGCGCATGGTAAAGAATCTTCTACAGTGCAAATATTTTAATTTTGATAAAACTACATATGAATATAAGTACTACAGATCTAAACTAGACTATTAGAAACCATATTTTGTTTATTAAATTTAGAGAAATTTGGTTCCAAGCATCCAGATTCTAATTACCATTCGTGTCCCATTTTACATTTTGATTAAGTTTTTGTTCAATATAGCTAAATCCCTTTTAAAGAATGTAATTATAGATCAATATTCTTAAAAAACGATAGTTTCCTTAGCCCTATACACAAGTTATTTTACTTAAAGAACATAAATTAAGAAGAATGAATGCCCTTAAAGTATGTCCTCGGGTAACTCTATAATTACCGTTTAAAAAATATTCACCTTAATTTACTACCTAAAAATTTGAGAATTCATACCCTTAACTGCCTAAACAAGTTTGCGCCAGTTTGCGCTCGACGCCCGACCAAACTACACGCATCAAAGACCGCATTTTTTGGCGCCATATTAAATTTTCACGTCGTGGTTTGCTTTTGTCGGAATATACTCTAATCGCCATTTTCAATTTTTATGGTGAGTAGATGATTATTTTTTTAAAATGATACGTTTATTTAAGTTGTTTTAAGATCCCTTTTTAAGTAAAGTAGGCAAACATTTTGTAATCCTTATAAAGAACTCTTTATTCAACAAAATGTTTGAATTCCTATTTACCAGTTGCATAATTACCATATTTTCCATTACTCTAAATTAAATGGTAATGAGTAAATTTTAGAAATGGTAATTATAATAATTTATAATTGTGATTCCTACGCTAAAATTAAGTCTGATCCAGAAAAATACGCTCAAGAAAAAGAGAAGGAACGGCAGAGGTACTTGAAAAGAAAAGAAAGTAAGAAAATTTTAAGTATTAAAGATTTGACACCAAAAGATAAAAAGTTACAAAGGAAAAAATGGAGAGAAAATTTCAATAAATATTACCAAAGGAAAGTGTTACTGAAACGAGGACAACAACTTATGGATGTTAATACTCCGAGTGATAGTGAAACCGACCCCTTGAGAAATGATAATGATGAGGAACATGAACAGCATGATATACGAGACCACGATACAAACCCAGAACCAGAACAAAGAAAAGATGAAGATAATCCAATGTTTCAGAATTTAAATAAGAAGATAAGAAAACTAAAGTACATGATGCAGAGAAAAGAAAAGATGTATACATTACAAAAACAAAAATTACAGAGAAAACTAAACAACTACAGAAAACTTTGTCAGAGACTGAAAAAACGAGTAGAAAGTCCAAATTCTAAAGCTCTGAGACTAATAAATGACAAGACAAAGATAAATGAAGTCAAGAAAAAGGTTTTGTTTCGTGAAGCTATGAAAAAAACGATGGAGACTAATTATCAGGCGCTGAAATCAAAAAACTACACTAAAAGAGCATAAGGTCTTGTCTGAAACTAAACACTTTACTGTTAGAGAAAGAAACGAGGAAACAAAAAAAAAACTATTATCAAAAGTTAAAACAGGATATTGTAACCTTTTTTGACAGAGACGACATTTCAAGAATGACTGCTGGAAAAAAAGAATGTATATCCCGGGACAAGACTAAAAAAACAACGAAGATATTTATTAGATTCTATGAAAAATCTTCATAAACTTTTTGAAGCAGAAAATACCAAAGTTAATTATTCATATTTTTGCAAGCAAAGGCCATTTTGGGTACTCATACCAGATGTCAGTGATAGAGAAACATGTTTGTGTAAAACTCATGCGAACATAGAACTATTGTTGATAGTATTGCATTCTCGTAAAATAATCAAAGAAAAGGACTCTGCGGAAGTTATTAATAGACTATGTTGTTCCAATACATCATGCTTGTTGAGTAGATGCGGTACCTGTAAAGATAAAAAGCTTGAATACTTGTTAGATAAAGATGAAGGAATAACATACAGTAAATGGGAACTTAAGAAAGAGACGTACATCACAAAGGGTGTGGAAAAGAAAAAAAGAGTTATCGCAAAGGTAAAAGTAACTGCTCCTCAAAAAGAAGCTGTTGCCATATTTGAAAGTCTGATTCCAGAATTTTAGAAGCATGAAGGTACAAGAAGATGGCAATATACTGCTTTGAAAGATCTAAAATCTAACTTGAAGAAATGTGAAGCCATAGTCCACATTGACTTTAGTGAGAACTATGGCTATAAATATCACTCTGAAGTCCAGTCATTTCATTTTGGAGGTAGCAGGAAAGAATTGACACTACATACTGCAGTTATATATTAGTGTTAATACCTGATAAGTAAGAAATTATGTTCAAGACTGATTAAAATATAAAGAAAAACATGTGTTTATTTAAACTGTGTTTTTTATCTTGATTATTTGGTTATTTCGGCAAATTCACTAAAAAAAATTTTTAAATTATAATTTGTGACGACTGATAAGTACATATCTATATGTAGTTTGTTGAAAAAAATGTTTTATAACACATTTGCTCGTAAAGGGTCTCTTATTACACCAATTTCAATATCGTAATGTATCTCATTACAGCACTTGTGCGGTAATGTAATGTAAAAAGCACTTGTGCTGTAATGTAATGATTTCTTTTTAAAAAGGTCACGGTTTATCAAGATGGTCCGTCTAAAACGAACGATACTTTTTTCAATCTTAGCAAAGAGTTTTTATGTCAGAAAAGTGGTCAACATCTTATGAATAAAATTAACTTTGGGAGATAAAATATAAAAAATAAACAATTAATTCTTTAATTTAATTAATTTTGACAATAAATTACAATAATTTATCTGTATCAAAAACAAAAAAATATTAATTTATTTTATTAGTAATACTGGTTGTTTTTTTGTCATAGCCTTAAAAAAAAAGTGCTGATGCGCGCGCATCGTGTTGTGAACAAGTAAAAATTATTCCGCGCGCTTTTTCTTTTCGTTGCATTGTTTTTATTTGAAAATGTCATCAAGTAATGATGAATTTATTAATTTATTTACTCGCAAATATGTTATAAAACGTCGTATGACACACGTGCGCTTTGATAATTACAGCCTCTGCTTTCTTGTAGCCCTCGCCTACGGCTCGGGCTAGCAATATCGCCTCGGCTGTAATTTTCAACTTACCGCACTTGTATCATAATGTACTATTATAACACATTTGCTCGTAAAGGGTCTCTTATTACACCAATTTCAATATCGTAATGTATCTCATTACAGCACTTGTGCGGTAATGTAAAGTAAAACGCACTTGTGCTGTAATGTAATGTTTTCTTTTTAAAAAGGTCACGGTTTATCAAGATGCTCCGTCTAAAACGAACGGTACTTTTTTCAATCTTAGCAAAGAGTTTTTATGTCAGAAAAGTGGTCAACATTTTATGAATAAAATTAACTTTGGGAGATAAAATATAAAAAATAAACATTTAATTCTTTAATTTAATTAATTTTGACAATAAATTACAATAATTTATCTGTAACAAAAACAAAAACATATTAATTTACTTTAAAATAATACTGGCTGTTTTTGTGTCTTTGCCTTAAAAAAAAGTGCTGATGCGCGCGCATCGTTTTGTGAAGAAGTAAAAATTATTCCGCGCGCTTTTTCTTTTCGTTGCATTGTTTTTATTTGAAAATGTCATCAAGTAATGATGAATTTATTAATTTATTTCCTCGCAAATATGTTATAAAACGTCGTATGACACACGTGCGCTTTGATAATTACAGCCTCTGCTTTCTTGTAGCCCTCGCCTACGGCTCGGGCTAGCAATATCGCCTCGGCTGTAATTTTCAACTTACCGCACTTGTATCATAATGTACTATTACTATATTTTTAAATAAAAGTTTATACTTTTATCTTCTTGCTATTTGATTTATAATTACCATTTCTCATTACCCTCACCATTTTCAAATTACCATTTCCTGTAAATATCATTACCGTTCACTGAAAATTTTAAACGCCTGTCAGTTAAAAAGTAAAAGACTAAAATAGTTCCCTTGTACAGTTTCTTTAAGGGTATGTTTACAGCAATGTAAAATTTACTCAAAGAATGCGTTTTGTCACAACTTTTATGCAATCTCCTAACATGAGGCAATATGCGCATTTTCAAAGAATTGCCCATTTAATAGAGCCATTTATTAAATAACACGGTAATTTCCAAGTTTCCGTGAAACAGTTTACAGTGCAATGCTCTGACAATATCACACCATAGGAACGGAGCCAAGTTTGGCTTCAGAGTTCCAAGCCAACAAAATGATACTTTTCAACCTTGTCTCTTATTAAACACAAGCTTCATGGACCTGCTTGTATTCAAAAACATAAAACGTATATCACAGTTAAGTATAGCTTACAATTGTGTGCGAGCCATCGGTTAAGTTGAATCCACCGTTATCCTGCCTAACTCCCTGTAAAATAGTGCACAGATGTTTCCAGCACTATCTTTGTAGCACCCATATTAATAAACATCCTGAGAATTTATGCGGTAAAACAGTTTTTAATGGTCCAGCAAACAAAATATGTATAACGGCACTATTAGTATTATTACTAGACTAACGAACTATAATGTTCTAAGTTAATAAGTTCGTTTTAATTCTCTGCTAACTGGACTAACCAATAACCTAGTCCTAATTATATAATATAGTTTCGTTCAAAGTCAGTCACCATTGTCTGCTATCTTAAATCCATAAAAACACCTAACATAAATAAATTATCCCAAATATTTAGGCGTCTGTGACGAGCCCCTTACACCACCTTACACCACTTTTCTGCAACTCATCGGCCGGCGTACAATACCTACAAGCCTGGGAACGCTATGGTTCTCACGGATCGCATCCGACTTAACCTATTCCTAGCATCGGTGGGAAGTCGTCTAGCCCTAAGATAGAATAGATACATAGTATTAATTAATACATTGTGGAAATTATAATAAATTACTCACCTTCGTTCACGCAAAAAGTATATTTTATTATTTGCAAAATCCTCGATACCTTTCATAAGTCGTCTGAGAATCCTGGCTGCGCAAGGTTGTAGACGACTCAAAATATTATATGGGCAGGATTTGTTTCAGTTAAATGTTAATGTTAAGCCCCATCCACACGCTTGGCAAACAATGGCAAACAGCCAACAGCAAACAGCAAACACGGACGTGTGGATGGGTGTTTGCTGTTGGCTGTTTGCCATTGTTTGCCAAGCGTGTGGATGGGGCTTAACATTAACATTTAACTGAAACAAATCCTGCCCATATAATATTTTGAGTCGTCTACAACCTTGCGCAGCCAGGATTCTCAGACGACTTATGAAAGGTATCGAGGATTTTGCAAATAATAAAATATACTTTTTGCGTGAACGAAGGTGAGTAATTTATTATAATTTCCACAATGTATTAATTAATACTATGTATCTATTCTATCTTAGGGCTAGACGACTTCCCACCGATGCTAGGAATAGGTTAAGTCGGATGCGATCCGTGAGAACCATAGCGTTCCCAGGCTTGTAGGTATTGTACGCCGGCCGATGAGTTGCAGAAAAGTGGTGTAAGGTGGTGTAAGGGGCTCGTCACAGACGCCTAAATATTTGGGATAATTTATTTATGTTAGGTGTTTTTATGGATTTAAGATAGCAGACAATGGTGACTGACTTTGAACGAAACTATATTATATAATTAGGACTAGGTTATTGGTTAGTCCAGTTAGCAGAGAATTAAAACGAACTTATTAACTTAGAACATTATAGTTCGTTAGTCTAGTAATAATACTAATAGTGCCGTTATACATATTTTGTTTGCTGGACCATTAAAAACTGTTTTACCGCATAAATTCTCAGGATGTTTATTAATATGGGTGCTACAAAGATAGTGCTGGAAACATCTGTGCACTATTTTACAGGGAGTTAGGCAGGATAACGGTGGATTCAACTTAACCGATGGCTCGCACACAATTGTAAGCTATACTTAACTGTGATATACGTTTTATGTTTTTGAATACAAGCAGGTCCATGAAGCTTGTGTTTAATAAGAGACAAGGTTGAAAAGTATCATTTTGTTGGCTTGGAACTCTGAAGCCAAACTTGGCTCCGTTCCTATGGTGTGATATTGTCAGAGCATTGCACTGTAAACTGTTTCACGGAAACTTGGAAATTACCGTGTTATTTAATAAATGGCTCTATTAAATACTTGAAAAATTACTATATAAATTATTACTTTGAGAGTTTGTTAGGTTTTATGCAGAAAATAAAGACTGCCTCGTCGATCTAGTGATCGCAAGGAACAGTACCTACTTGGTCGAGTGGTCCCAAGAGCAATACTGCTGCGCAAGCTAGGTAGGGCAAACTATTATTGGATTTATCTGACTTAAAATACCCGGTTGTTGCACAGATGAAAGATAGGAAATGTACATTGTAGTAATATGAGTCTGTATTTGCGTCCAGTGTATGGCAATAGGTCCATCACTTATTAACGACTCTGTAAGAATGGGTTGTGTGTTTGTCTGGTTAAAATAACTTGAGGTTTCGAATTAATGAAGTGAAACTTTAACAATGCAATTTATAACATTCCTTTTTTCGAGAAAATCCTGTACATAAAGATTATACTTGGCTGAATTTGGTGAAGAGGTGGTTACATAACGGTCTCAAGTAAATTTTTTAACTAAAATGTAACAGTACAAAAAGAGTCAGTAATTGTCAATACGAAGACTTTTTACTTTTTGTAAAAGTAAATGCCTGGTAAAGTAAAACTTTCCCAGGCTTTTCAAGGAATGTTCTCTAAAACATTATTAGTTTGGATCTTGCGCTAGAGAGCTCGCTTGCAATGCTAGTTTAGTAGTGCTGATGCGATGTAATATTGTCAAGTAACTGAGACAAAAAATCAGACCGACTAATACCCACTGGGATAAACTCTGTTTTGTTTAAAAATATGCTGCGTGAACATTTTACTCGTACGTTATTTTAATGGATATAAGATGGATGGGTCGTTTCGTACTGCATATGCTTGTTTTTCATAAAAAGTGCAGTTTTTTTTTTTTAATTCAAGGGTATGAATCAAATATTGTTCAGCCAATAAGCCACAGCGACCTAAGAATAGCTAGATAATTGTAGCTAGTTTATTGTATTATATGGGTGGGTATACCCAAGTCACATAGTTAATTCATGATAGAAATGGAAAATACATAGTATTAATTAATACATTGTGGAAATTATAATAAATTACTCACCTTCGTTCACGCAAAAAGTATATTTTATTATTTGCAAAATCCTCGATACCTTTCATAAGTCGTCTGAGAATCCTGGCTGCGCAAGGTTGTAGACGACTCAAAATATTATATGGGCAGGTTTTGTTTCAGTTAAATGTTAATGTTAAGCCCCATCCACACGCTTGGCAAACAATGGCAAACAGCCAACAGCAAACAGCAAACACGGACGTGTGGATGGGTGTTTGTCGTTGTTTGCCTGTTTGTGTTTGTGTTGGGCAGTGTTCGGCATCGGTGTCGGTTTTTCTTGCCAGATCAAAGGATGTTCGGCAAACAGTTTGCGACGTATCCACACGTTTGGCAGCGATCAGTAATGCGCGCGAGCTTGCGGGAGGCGGACGTATTTACTTGCCATATTCATGGGCATATAAAGAGAACATTCCACCCTATTATTGATCGAAGATTCCACCCCATTTAAAAACTGTACCTCAAGTATTCGAATTCGATGGTAGCAAAATTATTTATAACAAGTGATTTTAAAAACTTTTAATTAAATTCACTCGTATGTATGTCCTGGAATCTTGCAATCAATATTTCACCCACTTCCACTGAAGATATCGAGCTGAAATTTGGCACACATATTAGGTTCCGATGACAATGCATGAAAATAAAAATAAAAGATATAAGTAAAAGCTCTTTAAAAAAAAAATTTTTTTACAGTATAATTTATGAATAAAATCTAACTATATTGATACATTTTATTATTGCAAAATTTTCATCGGAATCACCATCGTCTTCGCTTTCTTCTTTTTTTCTTTTTTCTTTCTCTTGCTTTAATTTATAGTACAAATATGTCAACCCGAAAGTAATAGCTGCCACAAGCTTGTCGTCCGCCATGTTTGCCGATTCGGAATGTTATGAACGTTCGCCAAGCATGTGGATGGCTGTTTGTGTTGGGTGACTGTGGTTGGTGTTTGCGACTTTGCTTGCTGTTTGCGGTGTTTGTGACAAACAGCCAGCGTGTGGATGGGGCATTAGAATCACTGCACTTGCATGATGCAAGTGCAGTGATTCTATTTAATTACAATATTTTGCGTGCGTTTCGATGAGCGTATCTATATCTACGTATACAAAACCTACAACATGTAAATATAGTTACGCCCGATAAGGGATTCGCAATAAAATGCCAGAGAAAGAACTTTACTTCACAAACAATACTCGGGAATTGACATGCAAGATTACGATCACACACCAAACACTACACTGTTTTACTGCACTAGACAATTTTAGCGCTTCTCTTTCACTAGATACGCTCTTGATAGATATCGCACCAGCCCGCCCCGAACGACATACATTGAACACATACATTGACATACATATAAGAATAGTTTTTAACATGTAAAATCATTGAATTATTGATTTTACATTTGAATTTAGAAAGCAAACAGAGACATTTACATACAACGCACACGCGGTCCTGTTATGCAGAGATGTAACAATAATTTATATAAGCTGCAACCCTTAGACGTCTCACTGCTGGGCACAGGTCTCCTCCACAGACAAATCTGTGGGAGGTCTAGAGCATACTCCACCACACTGCTCCATGTGGATTGTTGGAGGGATAAGTGGCCAAGTTAATTTATATGCTACATATTAATTTGGTGTATAGAGAGAGATAACCGTAGTAAGTCTATAGGAACCGACCCTTAGCGTTTCTCCGCCACCGGATTGTGCAAGTGCTTGTTAATTCCATTAATACAGCCTGTAGTGCCTCGATATTCAGGACATGGTCGTCGGAAATTTTAACTCATCGTTTTTTTTCCAAGCGGAGAATGTTATCCAATAATGTTAATGTTGTTAAAAATAATGTTATCTAATAAGACTATTCTTTTCATGTTCCTTAGGCAAGTGAAATAAAAATTCGCATAGCTTGAAGCGAATACTAGGTTTACGCACATCATAATCAAGATCAGGATTAGTTTATCCGTCTCCAAGAACACACATGAATCTAAAAAAACAAATCTTAAAGTGAAAACCAGTAAACCAGTGCATTGGTAAATATTAAACAAGGTCCAAATAGGCTTCATTATATAAGGCTAAATAAGGATCACCCGTCACCGATGAGAATGAATGTAAACACATTTGAAGCAATAGATAGAAGATGAATAAACGTTTTTATGAACTACGATTCAGTTTCGTTGTCTTTCAAATTCAAATTTGAATTTTTTATTATTGTGGGCTGGTCTCAGAGCAATCAGACCTTTGTCACAGTATAGATATATGTAGTTATTGCCTTTGTGTTGGTAATTTAAGATGTCACAGTGTCAAATATACTCAACAGAAACCCTGTGCAATATATTCTTAAATTATATTTACCTACACTATATTTGCTTGTAATAGGAGAGAGGCGTGAATTTATATGTATACGAGTGTGTATTGAGACATGAAAATTATTAACTCGAATATCATCTAAATCGCAGTGTAAGTTTAAGGGGTTTATTTGTTCAAGACCTATCCAATAGTTTACTCGAAGCAAGCAACGAGTTTGCAATGACGGCAAGTTTCACGAATTGGCCGAGTCCCAGTTAAGATCGGGGAATAGTTATCAAAAGTATGCCAAAAGGTTTAAATAGGTAGCAAGAGCATGTCGATGGAATGCTTCCAGTGCTCCGAACGAGTGTCTTTTATTAAGTTTTGACGTTATTCGCAGACTTTTAGCTGGAATTCATGAGCTTCAATTAAATAATGGCTATAAGATTCCAAGTAGACGGCTGAGGAATGTTTAAGGAGTTTAAATACATTTTTCTTGCGAAGATTGGTAATATCTTGTACTAGCGAGTTGGTATAGTGCTAGTGCTAGTATAGCCTATTAAGGTCGGACCACACCGTTTTAAGGAAGAATAGAAAAGGGGGATGGTTCTTGATTACCAAAATTAAGAGCATTTATATATCCAGCAGTGAACTGGCTGAGTGATGTATAGATTACAACAGTTGTTAGAAAAATTTGTAAAATCGATATAAATAAACACAAAATAACAATGCATCACGCCCGAATGAGAAGGAGGAAGAATTAAGTCCCGTCATTTTTCACGGGAGCTAACGTAACTGACGTTAGCTCCCGTGTGGGTGATGAGAGAAAGCCAGCAATAGATAAATGATTAAAATCTTAACTAGGCCTATCTTTGACAACACGCTACGCCAGACGTCCGTCAGATATACAAATACGACACGTTTCCGACCCACCCGGCTTAACATAACGAAAATAAAGTACAAAAATTCGACCGGTCAACTGAAACGGACCTGGATGCTGGCCAAATACTTAAATCTCAAATATGGCACTCTATTCCCTCGTAAAACATTGCACGGCTCGCTTTGCTGTTTTTTTTAAGCCAAAGGCTAACGAACCGAAAACTGGACGACCAAATCAATATGCCACCGGCGACTATGGCATAAGTGCACCAAAGGGAACAGGAGGATTCTACCACTCACCGTCCGTCGAGACGAATGCCACTCATTTCGTTCGATAGAAATATAGAACAGAATAATATAAATCTTTATTTCGTTGAAAATTTTGGATTTAAAATCCCTAACTGCTGCATTCAGTTTCAGTTGTCAGTGTCTTCCCAAATTAGCCAGCAATAATTTGATTTGCTCATTTACTATATTAAAAATAATTTAAACTGTTGCACGCCCTGCGAGACAAATATTTTATACCACTCGTTGCATTTGAGTGACTCAAAAATACGGAATTTCCGATCTCGATCGAGAAACGAAACGTATTTTTATATACGACTAGTGGACGCCCGCAGCTTCGCTCGCGTAGAATTAGACCCATTAACGACGTCTACCCGTCTAAAGACTTCAAAAACGGCAAAGTTTCATACTAACTTTGCACCCCCGTTTTACCCCCTTAGGGGGTGAATTTTCAGAAATCCTTTCTTAGTGCTCCCCTACATTATAAAAGGAACCCCTGTGCAAAATTTCAAGTTTCTAGCCCTTATAGTTTAGGCCCTGCGTTGATATGTCAGTCAGTCAGTCAGTCAGTCACCTTCTCCTTTTATATATATAGATGTTTAATCGTCGTATATAGAAAATACAAAGAGCTTTTGGATCTCTATTTTTGAATCGCTCGCGTGACTTAATCGATCGACTGCGACATTTTTTGTTGTATAAAAACAATTCTGTACTATTTCGTATATCGAGGGTTTGGAATTTCAGCCGAGGGCTTAATACCACTTGTTGCATTCTAGTGACTAAAAAATACAGAATTTCCCCGTAGAGATATGACTCGCAATTTTTCGCTCGTCAAGAGGCGAGAGATTCAAAAATAGAGCTTTTGAATCGCTACATAATAATCGAACATACTATCTACCAAGCGTATTCTACTGTCAGCCCTTGCCATGCCATCACGGGAATCGTCTCATGACGGCATGGGACCGGCTCGCTTGCCGAAGCGAGGCCACATAAAAATATAATACTGTTATAATGGCCAAATAAAAATTGTCGATTTCACACGCAATCGAGAATGTTATTGAGAACACTCACAAAGTATACCAGTTGATATTTAATTGGTTAAAACTTACGTGAGAAATCTGTGTTTCTCTTGCGGTTTTTTTTTAGAAATGAACATTCGTGATGGATGGATGTATGTTGGCATTTTGGCCCATTTCAACCAGGCATACAACACCATGGATATGTCCATCGTACCAAATGGGTATTTCTCGTAGGTACGGATAAAATCGCCGTTAGGTCATGATAAATTGATGGATTTATCGATAACGATTGGAGCGAGCGCCGCGCTATCTGATTGGTCGAGCCATTTTTCACTTTTCCATCCTCACTTTTTTTAAATTGATTGAAAATACATAATTTATTGTAACATCAGCTAAATACAAATCAGTAAAACCCATAGACGTCCCACTGCTGGGCACAGGTCTCCCCCTTAGACACAGCTGCGGGAGGTCTAGAGCATACTACACCACGCTGCTCCATGCGGATTAGTGGAGGGGTTAATGGCCAACCCAGTATCGAATGTTCTCAAGCCACCCGAAGGTCTTCGACAGGGCTTAACGACTGTTTATACCATTGAAAACAACCGGGACCGAAGTCTTAACGCGCCCTCCGAATCACGGTAGCGCCCTTAAAATGTTTGCCACTAGCGGTCACCCATCCTCAACTCGACCCCGACCGTCGTTGCATAACTCTTTCGATCACATCGACATGGCATGCCTATATAGATACATAATAAACGTCACATTGAAGGAAATTAATGGAGCCGGAGTCGAAGGCTAGTGTTAAATAACTCGGAATCTGTCTCTCAGAGGAGTTGCTAGTTATTCTGTGCAAAACTGCCAACTCAACACACGTACGTACATCCAACCATCCAACCCAACTATTACGCGCTCGATAACATATCTCGGGGCCCTGTGGGACGCGTTTCGCGTAACGTGAGTTCTGTCTTCACATTACGGTTTGACCCATGACTCGTTAGATTACCTACTCTAAGCTAAGGAAGAAAAAAGATCACTCTACCCTTATATGATTCTAATATTCTTTCTCTTTCTATTTTTTCTGTAAATGTCAAGTCACTTTGCTTCGTTTGTTATAGTTATTTAAGAAAGTAGGCATTAATCAAACCTTAATAGTATAGTATAATATTATTTTGTTTTATTTATGCCAAAAAACACCGGCACGTTCGTTACAAAACTACCCTTGTGTAGCTGTTTTGGTTTACGTCATACCTATTTGTTTGATTATGTCGTATGGTAACTTTAAAATCTTTGCTGCAAAAAGTATTCACTGACCACTATAAATGCAATGATTTAGATTCTACTTAACTTGAGGGGTTGAATTTGCTTCAAATAAAACTGTAGGCACAATACACGTACTGTCTAAAAGCTTACCTTCTGCGTGTATATTTACTTTGTCAAAAGTTTCAGTGGCCATCTGGCTTTTTGTCAAAAGCGAGAAATTATGTAATTCCCCACAATATTTTAGCGCGCTTTAATATTTACGCTTTCGGTACAAAATGTGTTTAAACGTTAATGTATTAATTCATATAAGTTTATCGTTTCATCATGTAGTATGTTTAGGCCGTGTTAATGTAACAGTAATTAACGTAATTGGAGCTTTTATAAATCAACCTTGTACCAATATTATAAACACTGAAAGGTTTTTATTATATCTTTTGTTCATTTTTATTGTATAGATTCAATATTCAGCAGTGAAATGGGTCTAATTATACCAGCATCACCAAAAAATATTATTTTTTCCACACAATCAAGAACATACTTATGTACTTATAACAAGACTTCATGATCATGATTTAAAATAAATCATAACAACGAAATCATCCAAATCTGATCATAACTTAACCGCAGAGAAAATAATACTGTACTAATATCCACTAACAGCACTTACCCACATCAAATACTTTGTACCATTGTTGGGCTTGGGTGTCCGAAGTGGGGATTGGAAGATTTCACATGCCTTCGAGAACATTATGAAGAACTCTCAGACATGTAGGTTTCCTCACAATGTTTTCCTTTACCATTACAACAGTTGATATAATTTATTACATAGAAAAAAATACTAACATAAGATTTAATATTCTCGGACGAATTTAATCGTTGCTAATTCAGTCGCACAGGGGAAATTCCGAGACACTAAAGTGATTCCACAGCTAGAGATTTGCATACCTAACTAAATTCTAAAATTTTCTAGCATTGCGATATCTCATGTGTAATATTAAAAATATAAGTAAATCTCAACACAGCGATATTTAGAGCGAAATGTTGAGGCACTGCTACTCTAATGAAGGCTGTTAGAGTTTTATATCTCACGCGTGCTTTTCACACGGTAAAACACTGCAATTTACATGTACAGAATCTGTTCTTGAATGCTGCTAGATCCGTCTAGTTGGTTTGTTAGAGGTATTTTACTTTTATACCTACCTGGTAAAATATTTACCTGAATTTTGAAAAGTTAAATGTGCCTGTGATTTGACATTCGGACATCGTAAGAGAGAATGATAGCATACTTAATTGATAACAATTAATTAACATAATTAACGGCCTTTTAAATATTTCTTGAAGTCCACCTTTTTTTTTCTTATTACTATGTCGGTTAGATACCCCATAATTGGTTGTATTGCCGATATAATGTAGTAAATTAGAAAATAAATAAAAACTCTTACGCCACCTCTCGATCATCACCACAACCCTTTCTTTGTCCCAATGTTGGGCACGGGTCTCCTCTCGTATTTGAGGGGACAGGCTTTAGTCCACTACTATGGCCAAGCGCGGATTGGTAGACTTCACATGCCATGTAGGTTTCCTCACGATTATTTCTTCACCGTTACGGCAGGTGACATTTAAATATCATAAATCGCTTATAACATAGAAATGTCGCGCGCGTGTCGCTTTGATTGAAACCCGGACCGCTAGTGAGAGGTGAGTTCGACGGGCACTGCGCTTATCACCTCTCTATACTAAGAATGGATCAAAGTTAATTCAAATTGTTTAAAGTTACATTTCGCGAAGAATTCTAGGTTTAACACTTTAAAAGCAAGCTTTAGTTGGCAGCCCTCTGGACCAGACTACTTTCGTTCGCGGCCGGTAAAAAGCATGCGAGATAACTTGGCACAACCTCCGACATTAAAAGCTCTTATTTGACAACCTACCTACGAGCTTTACTGTAATAGAAATCAGTGGGGTCATGTCGTAGACAGAGTAACAAGTACATAAAGGTACGGTGTAACCGTGAGATAAAGATATTTAGTTTTTACATCCTAGAAAACAGTACTGCACTATGTTTCATAAGCACTTTGTGATGCAAGAATACAAACGACGGTAAAGCAAACCAATCAAATTTTTTTTTTATGGATACACGATAGCAAACGAGCTTGCAGCACCACCCATCCGCTGCCGTCCATGACAACCCTGACTGACTTTGAACAAGACTCAATTAGGGACTGGGATGGTTAGTCTAATTAGTTGAGAGAGTTACTTAGAACATAAGTTGGTCAGTACGTTAGTAGGTATGATGACTGGGGACTGTTAGTGAAAGTTAGTCCTGTTAGTTGGTGTTAGTAATAGTCCAGTTAGTACTTGTTAGTAGGAGTCTCGTTCTAAGTCAGTCACAGATATGTTGCTACCCTTGAGGACTAAGATGGTCGCCTCTAAAGAAGTGTAACCGGAAACCACACCTTTCCAACCGGACCATAATTGCTTTAAAAACAATTATTACACGGCAGAAATGGTACTAGGTACCGTGGCGGGCGGTGGTACTGCTCCGGCGAACTTTATATGGAATCAATTAGGTTTCATATAAAACCTATTTGGTTCCCTATAGGCTCTACCGCCTACAAAATTTTTATCAGTAATTTTGAAAACCTTTAAACAATGCGACCTCCATTGTCAATTCTGTTTGGAGATACTTGTAGTCAAATGGTTACAGGGATAGATACATTAAATCAGTACTAATCTCCTTTTCGCAAATGCTGTTTTTTCAGCAGGCTTCTTCGCTTTAGCACTTGTACTATTAAGTATTCCGTGGCTTTGGTTGCTTCGCTTGTAAAATAGATCAAACACGTTACTTATTGGCTACTCTGTCTGCGGGTCGTATATTTAAAGACAAGGCCATGTCTTTTAAATGTCAAATTAATCTTATTTTTAGCTTACCTTTCCAAGGAATTGGTTCCTCTAAACTCATATAGGCAACTTAACTAAAATATATCAGGCCTGTAAATACATCAATGGGACGAGGCCGAAAGCGTGTATGGGCATAATCGGTTCACTAGATATTTTAAATTAAACCTAACTAATGGATCCGCAGACTTCTAATTAAAAGCTTTTATTTTAACTTCATTCGTATGTATCTATGTATGTCCTGGAATCTTGCAATCAATATTTCACCCACTTTCACTGAAGCTATCTACTTGAAACTTGGCACACATATTTTGTTCCGATGACAATGTATGAAAATAAAATAAAAAAATATAAAAAGCTTTTTTTAAAAATATTTTTTTAATAATTTTAACATTATTTTATAATATGCTTAATTCATATTGACCAGAAATTATCTAAGTAACACGTTGTTTAAATATTTTCACTCTGAAACTATCCCTGGTCAGTTGGGGCCACTCCACAGAGTGAAAGAGTTTCCTCCTGAGGTTTTCCTGGTAGACTACAAAAAAGATAGTTTCAGGTTAAAGCGTAAATACGGCTCTCCTTGAGGGCTGGCGACGTATTGGCGACTTCTTTGGTCTAGCTCGTATTCATAGGTCAGCTTATAAGTCAGGATTACATAAAAAAATATAAATATTAAAGGTATCTTTGGCATAGACTGTCTGGCACCAACAACGTTTATAAGTATCTTAACGATGAAATAGTGTTTCCATAATATTTGATCAAACATTCTCGCATTGAAAGGATTCACTTTCAATATTCCAAAATTGTGCGGTCATTCAGAAATTGATGAACGTTTTTTACTCTTCGATAAGCAACGATGTTCAATGAATTAAAAACTTCAGTTCGTTGCTTCATATATGATTTGATACGTAAATACTTATATTAATATTAAAAATACCTATCTATCAAATACCTACGTCTCCGCTTTAAGCTGATAGAACTTGACTGCCAGTAAAGATTTGAAATTTAATTTGAAGCGTCCATAGCCCAGTGGCTCGCGTTGATCGCATGTGATTGACCTTCGGGTAGCTTGAGAATATTCGACACTGGGTTGGCCACTAAACCCATCACCAATCCGCCTTGCAGCAGCGTGTTGGAAACTGTGTCTGTGGGAGAGACGCGTGCCCAACAGTGATGAAACGTCTATGAGTTGTAACCCTTTGGCTTTAATGATTTTAATTTCTGTTAATTATAATATGTAATAATATGTAATAATTATAAACTGTATTGATTTTCATTGGAGTGACATTTTCCCGCGTACCTACTTTAACTCCTTAAAATATTGTTACTAACGACGATAATTACGAATACCTTCTGTAACAAAACTGAACATTTATATACTGTCTGTGACGTCTGTGGACCTAAAATGTATAGCATATCTATAATTGCAGACTTTGGTCTGGGTAGAACATTTGAAATATAAATAATATTTTTAAATGTTTTCTTCTGATATTATAGAACCAATTATTATTATCTACTTATCTGAATTTCACTTTATTAAAGCATTTTTAAATCCAAAGTAGAACATTTATTATCTGTGTCGTGTTATGTCAACTTTACTCATTTCAACCGCAACAAGTTTCTAAACAAAACAATTTAATTTTGCACCGAGCTCAAGGTGCTAACAATATTATTCCGAAGCGTTCTCTGAATGCAGTTGGTAATATAACGCAGGAAACAGCTCTGACGTTTCATTTCATCTTGCGGCTGGCAAAAGACAGAAGCACCTAATATTCTTCACCTCAGCCTTGAACGTAAAACGTTCTCTCAGTGATATCCTTAAACGTGGAACTACGAGTATTAGGCTATTTTATTTTAATGTTTTATTATAACTGGTGGTCGCCAGTGGTTGAACTTCGACTTCACTCTTTTTTTCAATACGCCTTTATTAGCATAGCAATATGTATATATACAAGGTGTCCCAAAATTCAACGATAATCCTGAACCAGAGGATGGACCTGCTAATGACTACTCCAGGAAAAAAAAGAAAAAAAATTTATCTCGATTTTTTTTCAAATTACTTAATAAAAATGGAAATTCTTAGAAAATTGACACCCCTCATGATATTTTTAACTACCATGACCACAATTGTTGAGATATTTCTGATTTTTTTTTTGTATCCGTGACCTAAGTAGTACTGCTATCTACCACAAATCTTAAAATTCCTATAATGTCTGTAGTTTTCACACAATAAACAATTAAAATCATTGCTTTCCCTAAAAATTTTGATCAAATTTACTTTCAGTCCACTTTCACTCATTGTGGTGTAAAAAAAAAGTATGGACACTACTATGGCACGTTTTTTTAAAAGTTGACTCAACTAATCAAGATTCCAAAATGGTATAATACTCTTGGAAAACTAGTCACAAAAAAAAAGTAAAATATTTCTAAACAAGAACCATATTTCAAAAATTGTTCTTGTCGATTAGTAATAATTTTTTCTATGTGCCCAAAATAGGTTTTTTGGTGGTGAAAAATGTTTGAGTAGATCCTGTCTTTGAGACAACCCCAATAGAAGAAGTCTTCGAAGATCGGGTGAAAGGGGTAGTCATAAGATAGGACCAAGTCGCCCGATCCAACGCCCTGGATACTCTTGGTTTAAGTAGTCTCGCACAGGACGGGTATAGTGAGCTGGGCGACCATCATTTTAAAACCACATGTTCTGTAAATCACTTAAAGGCACGTCTTGTAATAAGTCTGGCAAGTTATTTTGTAAAAAGTTCAAATAATTATTTCCATCTAAGTTTCCTTGTAACTCAAAGGGCCCAGTTAAAGTTAAACAGTCCAAAATAATGCAAAGTCAGTTCAATTTGCAGATTACTTGATTCACACGTCAATTGAATACTTAACGGTGTACAGTAAAGAAAGAAGCAGAGCGTACTGACTGCTGAGAACAGCAACTTCTCTACCTGCCCTATTGTTATTTAATAACGACATCTACATCTACCTCTGACTAACAAGTAATCTCTATCTATCTATCTCTCTCTTCAAAATTTGTTTGACTACGCACATGTCCCATTTAAATCCAAGAAATTTACAACAAAAATCATATTTTGGGCACATGATAACTATCAACAAGTACAATTTATGAAATATGGTTCTTGTTTAGAAATATTACACTTTTTTTTTGTGACTAGTTTTCCACGAGTATTATACCATTTTGGAATCTTGATTAGTTGCGTCAACTTTTAAAAAAACATGCCATAGTAGTGTCCATACTTTTTTTATACACCACAATGAGTGAAAGTGGACTGAAAGTAAATTTGATCAAAATTTTTAGGGAAAACAATGATTTTAATTGTTTATTGTGTGAAAACTACAGATATTATAGGAATTTTAAGATTTGTGGTAGATAGTAGTACTACTTAGGTCACGGATACAAAAAAAAAATCAGAAATATCTCAATAATTGTAGTCATGGTAGTTAAAAATATCATGAGGGGTGTCAATTTTCTAAGAATTTCCATTTTTATTAAGTAATTTGAAAAAACATCGAGATAATTTTTTTTTCTTTTTTTTCCTGGAGTAGTCATTAGCAGGTCCATCCTCTGGTTCAGTATTATCGTTGAATTTTGGGACACCTTGTATATAGTCCTCATCGATTTCGATGACGGCGACCCTAACCAATTATAATGCTAACAAATTGAATGTCGCTATTTTCTTGCATGAGCTCTTATATGGCTAGCTAGACCAAATTTGGTTTTAAAAACTCGATCGCATGGTGTACAGTACAGTTCACTAATCGAGTTATAGGTGTACGAGTAGGAGGGCTTTGGTCTCTCTTTACGAATTAGGCGTTTTGCGTCAAGAGCTTTAAGTCGAGCTTCCTCAAAGTCTTTAACCTTGTTATAGATTGTGGAGCGCCAAGATGACCTTTGTGTAGCGAGCTCCTCCCAACGTGATGGCTCAATGCAGCAAGCATTCAGGTGTCTCTTTATCACGTCCTTGTAGCGCAAATGCTGGCTACCGCGCTTCCGCTTGCCCTCAGCCATCTCGGAATAAAATACAGTCTTAGGCAAACGATGCTTTTCCATGCGAATGACGTATGTATGTATGTAACGGAATGCGGAACGTGATTTTCGCCCACTTCTTAATGTCAAATTAATTTGAAACTGCACATTTATCAAGGATCGATGATGAGGCAATAATTAAAAAAAATCTACATTTTAGTTCGGCTATCTAAAAAAGCGTGTTTGTTTTTGTTTCGAAAGTTATTATGGTATCACTATAATCATAGATTTAATATAAACAAATTCATCAATTAAAGAGTTTTTATGGAAATAAGATAGCAAAACAGTATGCTGTGTGAAAACTGTTCAAAAAATCCTAACCATTCGAGTTTTTTTTTTTAAATTAAACGAACTCAATTATGAATTGATTATATAATTTCATTTCGCTCAATTCACTAGATCTTCCAATAGATTATTGTTGGTAGTAACAATCAAATTATTACAAACTACAAACATTAATATGAATATTGGACGAGTGCACGGGTTGTTTAATTAACAGCTTAACAAGCCTGTTAATTAATTTATCGCCAGTATTTATTAGATAATCTATGTTATTTGTACCTACTTCACGCTGAAATGGAGTTCCGCGTTGAGTGACTCTGAGATTATGAAATCGGCCGACAATAAAGGACCACGTCTCAGATCCGTAATTCATCACTGGCAACATACATTGCAGGCACTGAGAACTTGGATGTCATATGTCTTAATTTCCCGAACGCTGCCCGCCCGAGTTGGATTCTGCGTGTGACCAAGAGGTCAAGTAGTAAGAACTCGAAGTTGGATTTACCCATCCAGAAAACCTGTCCATGGTAATGGATCATCGACTACTTCAAGAGCAGTGCCATAAACAACAATCAGTATACGATCAGGTGATAGGCGACATCCCCATTAAAAATTTTTTTACACCGTTAAAATTTTTTTTTTTTTAAAAAGCTTTTTAAAACTTTTTATTTTTATTTACATGCATTGTCATCGGAACCAAATATGTGTGCCAAATTTCAATAAGTGAAATATTGATTGCAAGATTCCAGGACATACTTACATACATTAATAATGGATACATAAGAGTGAAGTTAAATAAAAGCTTTTAAAATGACTTTCGTCTTGTCCATGTTCATTTTCAGACCCAACCGTTGCGAGGCACTGTTCAATTAAAAATGAAATGAAATGAAAATGATTTATTAAGTAAAGCAAACACCTACAAGAAATTACAAGATACAAACATATTTTAATGATCTATAGAAATGACTGCGATTGCTGCTTTATACAAAACTCATATTTGAAGCTTTAGAAAATTATATTTTATTTATCATCTTAATTTGTCTTCCTAGCCATTCAGTTGGACAAAAATCTATACGTGGATACGGTAGATTTTTGTCGGATGGATGTTCGGAAAAAAACAAAAATGTGCATCAGTTAAATGTATTTTATATTGATTACATGCATTGAAGTTCGAATACGGAAAACGAATTCAAAATCGAATACGGAAAACGAATTCATAATCGAATACGGAAAACAATTTAAAAAATCGAATACGGAAAACGAATTCGAAATCGAATACGGAAAACGAGTGTATGCGGCCAGTCTTAAGTGTCAAAGGATGTTACTCTATCATCGTCTTGGGTACAAACCGATACCTAATCCAGACATCCCCCAGCCTCATCTGTCTTAGAGTAATCCAGCTGCTATCACCTCCGTGCAAGCGGTCCATTTCAGGCGAAGGCTGACTATTCACTAAAGCCGGACTACACTACTATACATGTATGTTATAATTTATGTGACATACAGGTAAGTAATGCATGGAGGCAATCCGAGTGCCAAATTAAATTTTTTATTCATTGATTTAATGATTTTGCACTTATTAAAAGTAAACATCCTACTGTTTACAGACATGCAAAATCAGCGACTTTATACTATTTAGAGAACATGTGGTCTGATTCAGAGAATATTTCTATGAAACCCTCAAAAACGCGGACAAAATATTCGCATGCTTACATCAAGCTATAAGCAAGCCAGCTTTAAATAATTCGTTGGAATATCAGCACAGGCGTCAGTTTCATATGCATGAATAGTGGTGTACGAAGTTCCCACACGAATTTACACAACGTATTTTGACATATTTACTGAAATTCAATTCAACATTTCAGTTTTACATATTTCTTTAGCCCCCGACATACTAGTAGATAAGTCGAAACATTTGATCTGTCATGTTGTGATAAGATAGATACATTGGTTGTATATCAAAGCTCTGCTCTTCTTGGATGTGTCCCGACTTTTATAATAATGATATAGCCCTATGGCTTGCGTCGCTCGTAGGTATGTGATAGATCCAGTTAAACAACTTTGGACACGGTAGGGACATCGTAAAATTTCGACGTTTGTGCTTCGGACACATCTAGCCGTCGGTCCCAAATGTTTTCAATTGTAAAACAATTGTTGAACCCTTTCGGACACGATGACTCGGACTGGCTGAACCGCGTGCTTATATTTATTTATTTCACAGATAAATCTTTGATAAATTCGGGTCATGGATATTAAATTGTGTTGTTTTCCGTGTGTCCGCCACCAGCATTACAGGCCTAGGTGGTTGAGCCCCACATGTCTGTCTCTGCCTTGGACTGATACAGGCAGAATGCGTAAATGCATGTTCCAGCGAAAAAAAAGGCCTACCTACCGCTTGGGACGAGTGGGTGATATTTATTTATTTTTCTCTTTGAAGCGGAAACAGATGACGTTAGTCATTGACTTATAGTACGCTGCGACCCATAGACATCCCACGGCTGGGCACGGGTCTCCCCCACAGATACTGCTGCGGGAGATCTAGAGCATACTCCACCACGCTGCTCCAATGCGGATTGGTGGAGGGGTTAGTGGCCAACCCAGTGTCGAATGTTCTCAATCCACCCGAAGGTCTTCGACAAGGCTTAACGACTGTTTCCAGCATAGAAAAAAACCGGGACCGACGGCTTTACGTGCTCTCAGAAGCACGGTAGCGTCCATGAATTTTTGCCACTAGCGGTCACCCATCCACAAACCGACCGCGCCCGTCGTTGCTAACTCTTTCGACCACATTGAATCGACGCAAGTCATTGGGCTATGGACGCTACATTGACTTATAGTACCTAATAATAAGTCACTGACGTTAGTACTTATTTGTTTTGACGCAAACTTTATTCAAGTTTCGAGAGAAATGAACACATAACAAAGCCTAGGGCTCCATCAGCCGACCTCTTTCGTGCATTAAGCAGTATGTGATAAATTATTGTATGTCATCCCCTTATTTCGGGATGGATCCCACTAAAATTAATTAAACACGACATATGCGGCATGTTGGCTTCGTAGGTCTTTGCTCTACTAATTATAGAGAAAAGCGTAAATCTTAAGTAATGCGTGTGTGCGTCAAGTGAAGCCTGTTTGAGGCAAAGAGCAATGTGGTTGGTGGTTGTGATTTTTCTTAGAAAAAGTCATTGTTTCGTACCGCTTATATTTGAAGCTGGCCTATTCGAGAAGACTTGTTAAGTCTACCTTTTTTTATTTCCCCTTATTGAGATATTATGGTCTCCTTCGGTGGGACCAAGATTTATCTATATATATTAAAGGAGGAGCTGACTGACAGACTGACATAATATAACCCAGGGCCTAAACTATAAGGGTTAGAAACTTGAAATTTTGCACATGGGTTCCTTTTATAACGTAGGGGAGCACTAAGAAAGGATTTTTGAAAATTCACCCCCTAAGGGGGTATACGGGGGTGCAAAGTTAGTATGAAACTTTGCCGTTTTTGAAGTTAGTGCATGTCTAATTCCACGCGAGCGAAGCTGCGGGCGTCCACTAGTACCAAATATAGCCTCTGCTAATTAGACTAACTTTCTCATTCTCTATTTGAATCTCAATCAAAGTCAGTCACACGTATCATAGGTGCAGCGAAAGGGCGGTGCGGCTTGCTCGTTTGCTATCTTATATCAATAAAAAAGTAACAAAATAACCTTAAAAATTCACTTCGCCCCCGCTTTCTATTCACATGAATTCTTACGGAGATCGCTAACACACGCAATGATTCGAGTATTTATTTATATTTTCCTCCTCGTTACACATTCGTCTGCCAATCCTGATTACGAAGTTTGTTCGCACGCCTCATTTGCGCGGGCACATTCGGCCTGTCAATTACGTCAGAAATTAGTGTGACTGCGGTCAGAACTGTAGGGCAACTATCTCGGCTGGTTTGCTCCAATGCGAATAATTCAATTTGTATGTCCGTGCTGAACAGCGTCAGTAGTCCAGCGTCGGTAGTTAAAGAAATGAAGTATGCAGTCTCAGATCATTGTGTAATTGCAGTCTGCATGGTTCTGTCCTATTTGGGTCTTCTACAACAGACCTGGTCCCATAAGATCCAATAAACGATGTAGGTACTGTCAATTACGGTCATTTGGGTACTTTACTTGGGTCCGTACTTAGGCTTACGTTTCAGTTTTTTTTGGATATAAGATAGTAACCGAGCTTTTAACAAAGAATAGGTATATTTCTTAAATGTAGCTCACACAGTTATGATGCTAGTAACTTTGCCTTACTAAGATTTTATTATTTGCATTTATGTACCCATATGGATCCGAGACGTGGTCCTATACGGCCGGTCATCCGCAAGCTCATAGTCGCTCACGAGAGAGCTAAGCTCGGTATTTCTCTACGAGACCGGATTCGCAACGTACACGTACAAAGTACAACTTACTAGTTGTTTGGTGGAGATGTAATTCTGTGATATTGTATCCAAGGAAAAATTCTTTGTTTCTACAACCCATATCCGTGCCCTCAACTATGCGATCCAGTAACTAAATGAGCTACCACCCATAACTTCACTCAGAGGCCTATTAAGTTCGTAATGTTCTTGTTACCTTCGAGGCAATCTATTTGGCAGGCACTAAAAGTCCCGATGCTCTAATTAATTAGACGCAGCTCTCGATAGTTTCGAAGTTACGGTCGGTTGCGAAGTTTGAGGAAGTTACGAGACAGCACAGTAACAAGGTAGCACGATTCGTTGAAAATTGCAACTGAATAAAGTGCTTGAGATTTGTATGACGTTTAAAATAACCAGGTATTCTATCCAGGGTATATATTTTGAATCGCTCGCGTGATATAAGCCTTCGACTGCGACTCATTTTCGTTGAATAGGATCAATACTGTACTATTTTATCTCAGAATACTCGATTTTATTTAGGCCCGCCAGTCGAGTGTTTAAACACTCTACTGTATTACTAACTAGTATTAATACTAAAATGTAGATTTAATTATTTTTTTTATTTTTATTTTAAATTTATCAAGGACAATTCCTTGATAAATTTAAAAAGATTCAAATTTACTCTTTGATGTGGCCGAAAATCACGTTTTCGTTACATACATACATATACCTACACATACATACATACCAAGCTTTATAAAATTGTGTTAAAATACGGAATAGCCGCCGTCGATTACGAAATGACTAGTTATTCGTGCGATTCAAAAATAGGGCTTCCTACCATCTTTAAAAGATAAACGACACGGCCGCAACCATCTTTGTCCATCATATTATTATGTCTTATGTCTCTTATGTCAAGAACTTTGTTCAAATATCTTCTAAAAACGTACTCCTTGCGTTATGCTCCAAAAGGAGGCACGTCTCGTGGCTCCTTAACCCACACATTGCCTGCTTTCGACATGACAGGCTGGCAACTAAATCCCGCCTTCGTCACGGGTACGCAGAACATGGAACAGGCAAAAACTAATTCTTACCGCACAGCTACTCTAAGGTTCCTTCATGCAGGACTATTAATGAGAAAGTGACCTGTTGAGGTATAAAAACTCCAGCAAAATAGAAACAACATTTACGTTACAATTAATTCGAGTCTAGGGACGTATTAATTGTTCGTATTACTGGGGACGTAAAACACCGATTAAGGGAGCTATTTTATATTTAGCAATGGCCTTTAAAGGCTAATGCATGCTAATGGATGGATGGTATGGATTGATTTGTTGATTTAAATCAACTAAATTATACGAACTGAATACGATATCGTAACGGGACTAAGATAGCTGAAGCTAATCGAACTGCACATGTATATCCGATTGAGCCACTAACGAGACACTCTATACTAGCATAATAGTCGCACACATCGTCAATGATCGTTTTAACAGTCAGACAAGAGGTAATTACGAATCACAGATGCGAAGCCCCCGCAGATTTACGACTTTGAATCGAAATAAATTTTCCAAACTCCAACCGCCCAAAGGTTATTGATTCCCTCTTTATTACCACTTAGCTTTACACAATCAAAGCATCAGACAACCAATAAATTGTTTACTTTCGGCTGTGGGTTTTTGAAAATTTCCACTTATTAAGAAAATATACTTTTTTATTAGTTGGTCTTTGCCCTGTTACGAAAGTAGAATGAATGTTAAGCCGTCCCTTTAGTCCTAATGGTTAACGTTACATAATACACACAGCGTCATCTTAGAGGTTGCCATTATTGCCCAGTGAATGAAATTCAGCGTCTGACTAGAGTGGGTCCGGGTTCCGATCCCACAAAAAAAACCTGATTATTCTGGTGGTAATGGCGAAGGACAACTTCGTGAGGAAAACTTCATGCCTGATGTTTTATAATGTTCCCGAAAGAACTTGAAATCTGTAAATCCACACCCCCTCCGGGCATGTTGTGGAATAATCGTTCAGTGTCGATAAAGATCTTTAAGAATTTGAATTTCTATTCAGTTAAATTAATTCGAAAATCGAACATGTGTGTCAAGCTCATCTAAATATTTACCTCGGTCGGGACTGGACTAATCACGTACACTCGTATCATATAAGTATCAAATGAAATTACTTTTCAAATGAGTATCTAGCTGTTAACAGAACAAGGTTTAGTTGTCCTTTTAATTTCCATTCTAATTGCTCCTGTTAACTTCAGCTCGGTCATTCTTCATTCAGCTGTAGTCTTTTTGCGGAACAAACAGATTTGTGCCAGTGTGCCAGTTTCAGATGTCTTTGTTTTCCGGAACTAAAGACTGGAGTCTCATCAGGAGGGCTGTGTTCTACAAAACAGGTTATTGTCGACTTTAGAAGAATATTATTTAAATATTTTGTTAAGTGAACTTTTGTAAAAGTATTTTCATATATCCCGCGACATTATGAATAAGTATTCATTGTTACCCTTTAATCAATTTGAAGCTGTGTGAGATATGCTTTGTTGTAATATTGACTAGTTTCGATCTATTCACATGAGCATCATCAAGAACGTTCACACATTTCAAGCGTACCTAACAAACAGCACCCTGGTTTGGAGCTCTAAAACTGAATACTGTAAATCAACGATACCTACGAGTATCTACGAGTATTTACCATTTTTCCTGCTGAATATTTCTGTAGGTACTGCCTAATAAAATGCTGTAGAAAAATCTGGTACCTAGCTGCAATCTGCCGATTGAGAAGAATTGAAACGTTTTAAACGGCATTATGGCCTATCCCGAGTGTTAAGTTTATAGGTATATAGGTGGGTATCCCGAAAATATAAGAAGTAATCCTTACTGGTGACAAGTGGGTGTACGCATACCTACGTGTGCCTACCTTTACAGATCTATTAATTTGATTCGAACTGGCTTGTCCCACGATAACAACACGGTTGTTACGCGCCCTCTGAAGGCGAAAAATAATATTTTTCCACTAGGTTGGCAGGTTTGATGGATATATAAAATACTTATTTCAAATTTTTTTCATTCTACATTCGACTGTTTGTATTTTTTTTACTTATGTACAGCGATAACTTCGTCGTTTATTAACCGATTTTGATGATTCTTGATTGAGTTCGTTTGTGGGTACATATTTCTCCCACGGTCACAATAAAATTGAGGGCCAACTTTCATGTTGATATGAAATAAACTGAAAAATATTATGTGAATGAACGAATCGATCCGCATTGAAGCAATATGCTCTAGACCACAAATAAATTACTATTATATCCTGACTATTAAGTTTTGAAGTCGGTTTTTTGATATTTTAATAACGATATACAAATCATTTTTAACATTAATGTGTTTTTAAGAGTGATTGAATTAACCCTGGATTAATCAGAAAATTACAGAAAATAAAGGCTACAGAAAATAACAAGCAAACAATGTCTAGTTAAAAAACAATCAATCTTGCGGATGTTTTCCAAATTTCAATATTAATTACCGTGATAGGAAATCTCGCAGCTTCGGGGAGAGAAAACCATGCTTTAAATATATAATCCCTTTCAAATTATTCATTAATCATTACGCATTTACTTTTATAATATTTATGAAAACCCTCAAAACCCTTATACACTCCGCAGCAGGCTCAGGCTTGTGTTGTGGGCGACATACACTACACTTAATATAACACTTAACATCCATGACTCGAGCATAAATATTTATCCGTGAAATTAATATCTGCCCCGGCCTGGATTCGAAACCAGGAGCCGCAGTTCGACAGTCAGGCTCACAACCTCCGCGCTAAGGAGTCGTCAAAAATATACTTATAACCTAACCTTACATAACCTTAACTTAATATAGGTATATTACTACACTTTATTTTGTATTCTAGACTAACACAGTCAGTCACAGTTGTCATGGGCGGCAGCTGTAGCGGTGCTGCAAGCTCGTTTGCTATCTTGTATCCATAAAAAAAACAAAATGAGCAAATACAAGGGGGACAAACATAAATCGACATTTTTACCTACTTTATATACTACACTTGAATAAAATATTTAAAAAATATTTTTTTTAATGCTTCGTTAGGCTAGTTTGTAGTTGCTGCTGCGACCCATAGACGTCCCACTTGCTGGGCATGGGTCACCCCCACAGACGTAGCTGCGGGAGATTTAGAGCATACTCCACCACGCTGCTCCAATGCGGATTGGTGGAGGGGTTAGTGGCCAACCCAGTCTCGATTGTTCTCAAGCCACCCGAAGGTGGCTTCGACAAGGCTTAACGACTGTTTCCACCATTGCAAACAACTAGGACCGACGGCTTTACGTGCCCTCCGAAGCACGGTGGCGTCCATGAAATTTTGCCACTAGCGGTCACCCATCCACAAACCGACCGCGCCCGTCGTCACTCTTTCGATCACATTAAATCGACGCGAGCCATTGGGCTATGGACGCTACTAACCTTACTTAACCGAACTATATTTTTCCTCTGACATTGACTTTATTTTGATCCAAAGACTAATGAGCATATACAAGGGGGCAAACATAAATCGACTTTTTTACAACTTTACGAGTATGTATGTATACTTGAATAAAACATTTAAAAAATACCTTTTTCAAAGCTTCGTTAGGCTAGTTATCCTTAAAATCAAATCGTGCATCTATTCATCAGCCTTTCAAAGCTTATCCATTGATTATCAAAGGCCTCTTCTAACCCACTTTAATGTGCCTGTTCCCCACAGTATATCATGGTCATCAGTCCACTCGCCAGTCAGTGCTCCATTTACAATGTTGTAACTCGCGGACCTTCCTTACAATTTAATTAACATTTAGGTTTACACAATACAAAAACAGTTGATAATTGTGACTTACCATAATTTTTTAAATTAAATCTTTAATTTTAATTTAATTAATCTTTCTCTCTCTTCTTTCTGGGGTTTGAACCCGATCCGCTCGAGTGAGAGGCGAGTTCGATAGCCACTGGGCTGTCAGCGCTGTACAAAAATAATAATAACTTTAGATAATTTAATATATATTTATATGTAATATAATACATAAATACAAATACAATATAAGATAATATATCTACATGAAGAACGCAAAGAAAGATTGGTTTAACATGACATGTTTGTTTAACCAGTTAAATTTCTGAGGAAGGAAATGAAAGCGTGCAGGTAAAATGTTCATGAAAAGCAATTAAAGACAGACAGATTCCCTTTTGATCTGCACGTGTTTAACAGAACCACTTGCGAGTGACTGGGAATAACTGGATTTGGTCGGATAATTACGTAATTTCTTGTTTATGAACCGCAATGAATATAATCTCAATAGATCGGTGGCTTGGAGTTTGTACTAATGTTATAGGTAAATTTGAAGTTTGTTTGTCCAGGTTTTCTTCTTCCTTGCAACGTCATGCCAGTTTCATTGAATTATTAGTTGAGAATAAAATTAATCATTAAAAACATCAATTTAAACCAATTCATTTATAAATTGATAAAATTTAAAAAAAAAAAATTACGAAGTTTGCTCGCTTGTCAAACCCTTAGCGGTCCACGGCAGGACTAGTTCTAATAACTTAGAAGGCCTGGAGCGCACTCCACCAGACTGCTCCAGTGCAGATAGGTGGTAGAACCCTGATGTCGTGTAACCAGCGTTTCACTAGCGCTTTTACTTAGATACAATATTTTTGAATTCAACTTCAAACCTGTAAATCATTCCACCACTAATCAATGGTCCAATTATTATTTTACACTATGTTCGTTTCTTATTAAAATAAATTCTCCGCGGACGGAGCCACGAGTAACACCTAGTCAACAACAATTCCTGGCGAGTCGCTCGCGCCTGCGTAATAACCCCCTCGAGAGCAAAACTCTCAGCAAAATTAACAAAGTTCGCCCCCGCACTGGGGGCCCAACGTAAATTGTGATGAAATTTGAAATTAAAAATACTGCCTTCGAGGTTTGAGGTGATCCGTTTGTTTGATGTTTACGACTGTGAGGTATGTGATTCAGTGTAAATTGTTGTTATTATATCTTGTAGAAAAGTAAGTGTAAGTAACTCCGTTTATAATATTTGTAAAAAAAAATTGTGAGCGCGTCCCGTGGGACGCCTAGCAGATGTGAAACATCGAAATTATTTTGTACAAGTAATATGCACAAAAGTACAGATTATGACAGGAATTAAAACATATTATAAAAAAAAACAATTAAAAAAAAAAGAACAAAAAAAACAAAGATTTAATTATTATATTTTATTAATAAAATAATTTCCGACCGTCATTTGTCGGAACTGTATAGTATATATATTGCATACACGCTCGCCACGCTCGCCACGCTCGCCACGCCAAAAATTTGGTTTGCCCTCCGCCTAAAGATGTTTGACATCAAAAATCCTCAACCGCAATCCTAGCAAATATTTTTTATTTTCATGTTATGAAATCGTAACTATCTTCCGTTAGTAAGATTTATAAAGTTGAAAAACTTTACAATATTTTCTAACAACTAGTTTGTGAAATACACAAAATATAGTTTTGTCTTTGCGACATCGTTGTTCTCACTTCAGCATTCTTGAAGAATAAATCAAGCAAACTTACAAAATATAAAAAAACATAGCTAAATTTGACGTTTTTATAATGAACCGGCTTAACATAAATAGATTTCGCAATTCAAGTAGAAGACTACGGGTTATCACCAGTGAGAAAGCCGCTCTATTGCGGCAACACTCTTTAAGTTATTAAGTTGTCTGAATATCGTAGTATCTATAGTATCTAAGTATATCTCATAAAGTAACAATATCGTAAGAGGCATCTAGACTAATTAGAGACTAACTACAGAGGCTGAGGGGCTTTCTTTGTTTCAAGCGTCGTATTACCTCATATTCTTTAGAATTCAGATTCATTTACTTTTCATGATATGGTAGGTATTTGTATACGCTTAATAAACGTCATCATATTTTTATCTACGGCCGGTTCACAAAGTGGATGCTGCCGAAAATAAAGCTGACTGTGAACCAGCAGCACAAAATTTAATGTGATGAATTTAAATGTAACATGTTATAAAGATGCATTAAAATTCAAGCGGTCTGGGACACCAGATTTATTATGCCACTTTAAATTTTAAATCCGTTCCAACTTTAGTTTTAAGGTTTAATAACCAGATTTAGTGCTAGACACGCCCGTGTTCTATGCTAAATATCTAAAGATAACGTGGAGTTACCCTGGTGTGGCTGTAATCAATTGTGGTAGATATAAACATGTAGCTAAATCTATTATCATGATAACGCAATCTAAGGCGGATATTATAAAATACTAAAGAAAGCCCTACAATATATATTATTATGTATGTATGTATATATGTAGGTAGGTATGTATTATAATATGCATTTTGTAAATAAGATTCTTCAATGCCATTTTTTTTAATTACTTGTTAAAAGTTTTTTAGGCATACCTCAATTTTTAGGGTTCCGTAGCCATTTGGCAAAAAACGGCTGTCTGTCCGTCCGTATGGCACAGCCACTTTTTTCCGAAATTATGAGAACTATACTGTTGAAACTTGGTAAGTAGATGTATTCTGTGAACATTAAGATTTTCACACAAAAATAGAATAAAAGAAAATGTTTGAGGGTTCCCCATACTTAGAACTGACACTCAAAATCTATGGATAGGTCTTCAAAAATGGTATTGAGGTTTCTAATATCTTTTTTTTTAAACTGAATGGTTTGTGCGAAAGACACTTCCAACGTGGTAAAATGTTCCCCCCCCTTAACTTAAATAAGAGAATGATAAAACTAAAAAAGATATAATAAGTACATTACCATGCAAACTTCCACCGAAAATTGGTTTGAACGAGATCTAGTAGGTAAGTAGTTTTTTTTAATACGTCATAAATCGTAAACCGGAATTTAACTTTCATTCAATCAACTCAAATATAAGAAAAACAACGAACTACAAGAACTTTTATATTATGTTACTTGCTGCTACGGAACCCTTCATGGGCGAGTCCGACTCGCACTTGGCCGCTTTTATTCTTCTATGTCACCAAGAAGAGTTGACTGGTAGAAAATGCCTTTTGGCATTAAGTCCGCTCATATTAGATAATTCAATAAAGGTTTAATAAATAAAAAAGAATGGTTATATTAGGGTTTGGCTTTTCATCCCTTATTAAATTAGAGAGTCTAGTTTAAAATTGTCATGCAAGATTATTCAATTTTCAATTAGTTCTTTGAGGAGAATCATTAAAACTGCATAGTTGAGAAAGTTACAACTAAAGTTTGGTAGCTAGTTGTCTTGTCCTCCTTACAACCCTCAGACTAATTTTCGTTTTTGAGCAAAAAGCCTAGTATAAAGTGAATATTTATTACAGAAGACCCGTTAGGAAAGCTTCATTTATATAGTAAATAGAACGGATAATTACCCATTGATATCTGAAATAGTTTTATAGTTAAAAATGTCTGATGGAATTTGAATTCTTGGAAACTGTTGAGCTCTGAGTTAAATATTAATGAACGGCATCATATAACCCCGCATTTTTCTCACTACTTTAATCTAAGTTTTGTTTATATTTTCTATTATATATTTATATTCTATTATATACTATTTATCTATTTTATAAATACCTACACATGTACAAATTAATAAATTAAGATATTAAATGTCATCTGCTTTAACGGTGAAGGAAAACACGAGAATCCTCCATAGTGTTCTCGAAGGCATGTGAAGCCTGCAAATTTGAGAGGAGACTCGAATCCAAAATTGAGACAAAGATAGGGTTCTGGCGTGGTGTGTATACAAAACGTTCAAGAAGTACAAAAAATATCATCTCTATTTACATTTTCCTAAAGGACTTATGGACTCTATTTCTCGTGATAAAAACGATGAGAAAATATCCTTGCTGGATATATCTTTGTGTGAACACCCCAGCATAAAGTTTTCAGATTAATACCACCAGTCCTAAAGAATCATTTTTATTCAGCAAGTAATAAGGAACAAAATAGCTGCGAAAAATTACTTGGAAACTTTCTGCGGGAAATAAAAAAATAATAAAGATAGGTAGGATTGGATTATCCATTATAAGAATGTCCTTGAAGATAGAATAGAATTTTTTTGCTCAATTTGGACTATTCTGAAGGTAATGTATCGGAATTTTCCCTGAAGGTAAATAAATGAGTTGTGATAGATTTGAGGATAGAACTAATGATTAAGGCGAAGAAACTCTTTATATTGTCTAAAACAAGACACACAACATAACGTCATGCCTATGTCAAGTAGGTACCTCCAATTTTTATCTTCACTCGTATGTATCTTGTAAGTATGTATGTCCTGGTATCTTGCAATCAATATTTCACCCACTTCCACTGAAGCTATCGAGCTGAAATTTGGCACACATATTTGGTTCCGATGACAATGCATGAAAATAAAAAACAAAAGTTTAAAAAAGCTTTTTTAGAAAAAAAATTTTAACGGTATAATTATTCACTAGTTACCTTTTGATCTCATTTAATGTGAGCCTATTGCCTAATACCTGGCACAATTTCGTACTGACCTAGGTACGTACTACTATGAATTGGTTAGTTTCATTTAGAATGACTTAATAATACTTTGCCCGGGAATCGAACCCAGGAACTGTAGCTCAATTGTCACGCTTACGGACCACTAGACAAACAATACAAACAAACAACTTCGGGCGGCCTTGGGGACGCTAGGTAATTATCGCCGGCAAGTACAGTGAAATAGGCATTCCACTACCACGGATTACTAAAAAATTACTACGTACGTACGCACCATTGATGATAGTTAAATTATACCTATAGTAAAAATATGCCAACATTTTTACGAAACGAATCGCATGTGATGTATATTTTTGAATCAGATACCGACTTTATGTCCGGCAGAGAGTGCATCGCACATTGAAAGAGGTAGGTAGTTTTTTTATATAGTAAGTAAATCGACAGATGGCAAGTGGTCATAAATTAAACCTTTTTTTTTAATAAAAATCACACACCTGCGCGGTATTCCTAGGCCTCTGTTTCGGCTGGCGGAAACAGAAAAAAATAATTTAACATCAATATTGCTAATATTAGTTAAATAAATATTTTCCCGGCCAAGATTCAAATCCGGGACCCGCGGTTCGGCAGTCACTTTCACTCAGCGTCGCGCAACGAAGTAGTTTCACTTCTAATATAGTACCATAATAGCACGGACTTGGTCTTAACTCTATAATAATAGAAAGTTACATTTTTCAGGTAATAGTCTAGTTGGTATGTGAAACGAGAGAAGTAATGGTTCTCTTTAACTTGGCACATAAAGTACGTAGAATGAGAAAATGTTGACGCAAACACGTCTTCATTCCTAAAGGTGTTTTAGCTCGAGGGTTCATACTAGAGTTAATGAGGTAAGCTTCCTCAAATAACTTATACTTACCGAATTTAGAAGTTTTTTCACCGCTAATGCTACCTATTGTGCTTTTGAAAATTTCTATATTCAAATTAATAAGGTCATTTAAATAACATATCAAATATATCAATAATAACGTATCAAATATAACATCACCCATTTTTAGATCCCATATTGTCAGCTTATGCCATACAACGGGCACAATTCTCTGACGGGTTCAATGACTCTTACTACCACTGAGACTACTGGGAATTTCAAATTCAAATTCAAAGGAGGAAGGAAGGAGGAAAACATAATAGATAATACATTGCCCGATATGGGGATCGAACCCAGGACCTAGCTTTGCAGTCGCATTTACCACCTAAACCAACGAGGCAGTCAATTTGACTTAACACGGGGGAGTTTAGTCGAGTGATTCATAACAAAAAGCGTGAATATTTTCATGAAATCTATATCATTTCATCTACGTGTAAATCCAGTCCATCAAACAAAATTATTTTCAACAGAACTTGGTGAAAAGTAAATTTGGAAACTTTAATCCACCAAACAGATTGAACTCTTAACAAGTAGCAGAGCTAACATCCTTTAATCTTAACATTCATCAAAGAGTGTAAAGTTTAGTTTTGAGAAATACTAGATCTCTAGATACAGGAGAATCTTCCTGTTCAACTTCAAAACTTGAAAGCCACTGCAAACAAGTTTAAACTACGCTAGGGAACGGACTTTTATCAGTCATGGTGTAAAATTTCCTGGACTTGTCTATTGTAGTAGCAACTTTTACTTACATCTCGACATCTTGACATCGAAACTAGTACAGTGCCTGAATATGAAATTGTTCGATGTCCGATCAGGGATAGCAGCGATCAAAGACGGGTTATTTAGCGTTGGCCTCATTCGTAAGCTCAAAGTAGCTCAACGCTAAGAAGAGAGTTGTAGTTATGGCTCGCTGGCCTGTCCAGTTCATTGCCATTTCAGTTTGGTTACTCGTCTTGTTATGTCGCTAATCTTTGCAAGCGATGGATTATAAGGACAAGACCCAGAAGGATTTCGGCCTATTCCAGACTACGAAAGGTGACGGAAGGATTGATGGATGGAGATAGTTTTTAACCGACATCCAAAGAGGTTTCAATGCTTGACCAAAATGCACTTTTATCTTTAAAATATAAAAGTGCATTTTGGTCTGAATAACTTGTCACACGTTCGCCTCGAAAAAGAACAGCCCGACTAAAATCTACTTTCATCCTAAAGGTAGTCTGTTTTAGATGAAGTGGACCGGTATTCCCGTGGCGGCCGGTGCGCAAAAAGTTCCACAAAGGCGACCGCCGCTGGCGTCATCAATCAATCACCCGACGTGGTATGTAGGCACCGCCCGGAGGTCGATGTCGTTGAATAACTATGTATTGAACCGCTCATACACCTGAGGCTAAGTTTATCGTTTATTACGTGGACCTTTATCCAGGGCTGTATCACCTAATAAATTACGTACATTCTCTTCTTACTAATCCCAGCAAATTTAATTTTATGTTAATTAGTATAGGTACTTGGTGATTAGTCCTGATAGGTAAGTTCATCTTTCTTAAACCTTTTGGTCACTCAAAGTATTTAATTCGACTGGGCATGGTTGACTTGACATTGAAACTATTCTGGTGGTAAGACAAAAATTTTCGGGTAATATGTGTTGTCAGAGGTAAGTTATGACTTATGGATCCGAGATGTTTACCGTCCACCTCATTTGCAAGCTCAAAGTCGTTTAGCGCGCACTCGAGCATCTACGCTTCGGTAGTTCCCTACGTGACGAATGAAATCTGTAGATGGACGTTGGTAACAGACAGCTCGAAAAGTTGTGTCTCGTAGAAAACGAATTCTGCTCAGTGATAAATCAATTCAAAACTAAAGTATAATAAAAGAACTATGTCTCTGCATACTTTCCGGAAGCAATTAAGCCATTTGGCATAACTCTTCATAATTGCACAAAAGGATTTAAATTAGCCTTTATTTGGTTGAATAATAAGTCCAAATTCCTTTGAGTCTTAGCTTCGGCAATTGTGCTATGTACTTGGCAGTGGGATGCAATTTACATGTATGATTAATATTGCAACGAACTCGGCATACTGCAGATGCAACTGTGTTCTCATGTCATGTAACAGTTGCTAACAGTGGGAGTCCTATTACTCTTTGCTTGGAATTACGCCCGACTAGATAACCCAGTATCTGAATTGAGAGGTCTGAAGCATATTAGATCTATTTAAAATCACTGGTGAGCTCGAAATTTCGGAACGAATGATTCAAACAAGGCTTAACAGCTATTATCTAGTGAAAGGCAGCGAATGTGAGGAGTAAACTTGTCTCACTAAAAATTTACCTGTAAAACTCATTGGCGGCGCCTTTAGTGCTGCCCTTGTCCATAGATGACGGTGGCCACCTCACATCAGGCGACCTACCTGCGTGTTACGTGTTTAAATCTACAGAATAAAATAATGATATTAAAATATCAATAAACCAAAACTAAAAAATACGAAATAAGAAGTTAAAGTACATTGTTTGAGGGCACAGGTCCCTGTAAGGATTAAATTTTTTCTTAATATATCGAATAAAAAATACATAATTATAGAAAGATTATAAACAAGAAGTTAATTCGAGTACCTATATGGATCTCCCAATCAGAATGCAGAAGACGTCAAGCTAATATTAATATACCTTTTTTGCTGAACGGCTTAAAAATTTGAATAGAACTTTGAAGAAATTTACAACTTTGAACGAATATAATTTGTTAGTACCTACTCGATTCGACCAACATAATTATAAATTCTTAAATCAATTTACTCACAATCAAAGCCTTCGACTTCTAACTAGAAGGAATACATTGTTGTTTATGAATCAGTTGGCTTTCTTTTGTTTATCTTGAAAGTACCCAAAATGGGAAAAAAAATAGGTAATATCGTTACGTTAATAATTAAAATAATCTTCTATTTTAAAACGTCCTATAAATATGAAAATAATTTATTGATTCATTTATTTCTACTCTCTAAATGTTGATAAGCTACAACCTTTCAAAACCAATGTTCATATATTATATTCATAACTATGATTATATTCTAATTTAGTTATATTTACACCTAGCATACCTTTTTTATACCGCCAGGGTTCGCTGGTGAAGAATGCCATCAGGCATTGAGCTTGCTCTTCGTACATTTTACTTTATGTAAGGTGTCAATTAAGTTTTTAAATAAATTAATTAAAATCAAATGTGAAGCGGCCTTATTGTGTCAAGACTCAAATCCTCTTAATAGTCCAAGGCAAAGTATAGGACTTAGTGCAACAACGCAACGCATCTGTGCACGCCGTATGTGACTGACTCTGAACGGTAAGATAATTTACGAGTCTACGAAACTTCTACACAATATCAAATTGAATAAAAGACTTTCTTAATATTAATAAACATTTTATTTAAGTCGTACGGATAGTAGTTATTTTTAAATTGGATTTAGTTAGTTATAGTTAGACTTATTGATAAAGTTTGAGTTATTATATTGCATTTCTTCACAATCGGCTTGCTTTGGCAGTACAGACCCACGTAAAAATCTTTCTCTTTGCGAAATAAACACTTCGGTTCCACGGACTAGTCCATAACGCATTCGCTTGGCTGCATCCTATAAGTCCTTCTCACGACTGAGAAGTCAGCGTACTCGGACAATCCGCACAGAGATTATTGGTCAACTGGGTCAACCAGATTGACTTGTTTTTAGGCCTCCGAGATATGATAACGACTGTTATTTTACGATAATATGTACCCTCCGAAGCACGGTAGCGCTCTAGCATTTTTTGCCACTAGACGTCACCACCGGTATCAGTAGGCAGCCTAGACATAGGTCTAAGCTGCCTACTGATCGATTACCTACTGATTGAGAATGTTGTAATCAGCGTAGCCACGAGGGTTTAAATTTAATCAGAACCACATATCATGTTAAATCTAAACATGTACCCTAGAGAGCCAAATGTCATAAGTGTCATAACATATTACATACATATAACATAGTTATCAGCAGATACTATCTGCTGGCTGTCATGTCATCCCCATTGCGTCGCGTTATCTAAACAAAACTAGATAACAACAGCAATTTGGTTTGTTCACACTCACTGTATATATTTTTATTTACTCTGTGACCATACAACATTTTAATGTGGGGAGAACCGTGCCCAGCAAGTGGGACGTCTATGTGTCTATTAATGCATATAAGATACCAATAGGTATTTGTTTTGGTTTCAAGTCACACTTTTCTAGAAACGGCCATCTCAGTCCGCAGTGGCACAGAATAATAGTACAAGTATGGTAGCAACACATATGTGACAGACTGAAACATTAATATTATGAATCTAGGTCAGGTTCTAACATAGGTCATGGGCGGCAGTGAAGTGAAAAACCTATTTTTCCATTAAAAACCGTGCCCTCGAGAGCATGAAAGCCTAATAGAGTTGCTTCAACCCTTAAGGCTCTCAATTAGTATACAATAGTTCCTAATTTCACGTATACTCTAATATTCAGTGTCCACACACATCGCTTTGACACCGCAAAGTGGTTAATCGAGGCTGACATTGGCTATGGTAATTACCAACGATTGATAATGGAAAGTGGATCAAAGGCACCCATTATCCAGTGCCGCTCTTAATCAATTAACCAGCTGGCATCCAAGGTTGTCCACTCAACTACATTAAGAGTTAGCATGTGTAGTTTACTAGGTGTTGCCCGCGACTTCGCCAATTAATAAACTTGAAACTAGGTACGCAATCTGTGTCCTGTGAAGCATTTTATTTTAGAAAAATCATTGATCTTTCAAGTTTAAAAAAGTAGATATTAAGTTACCTTCATACTATTCTGTGTTCGCAAATGGCATATTTTGTTGACATTAGACTCTATAGAAATAAGATAAATACTTGCTTATATAAATAAATTGCTTTATAAATATTACAATGAAATATTTTCCAGCTAATAAAGTTTTTATCCGTCTCATAATATTTTTACATGTAACATTTTAGGCGGAATAAATCGCAGACACGTAGAGAGTCGGACTGATATTCTGATTTTCCCCAGTTTTATGACAACACGTGTCATTACAAGCAGCCGTGTTTTTACAAGAGCTTGCGGACTGAATATATAAAACAATTAATCGAATTTTACAATTAGGCCTAACAAACAGGGTGGTTGATCTAATTTACCGCGTTACATTGTTCTACCTGGTACCTACCTTATATTTCATGGTACGCAAAGGTTTAGCGTACCATGAAATATATGTAATAAATTAACAAGGCTTGTACGCTTGATTGTAAAGCCCCCGGTCGTTGTTCTAAAGGAAATCTTGCTTAACGGTCCAATAAATACGAACCCAGTAAGGTAATAAACGTTTTTCAAGTTTAAATTCTTTTGTACTTTTCACGGTACATTCAAGGTAGATGTAGGTATGGTCGTGTTCCGAGTTACTCATATTCACAAAGTTGGATGAGTGACCGGGCAACAAAATAACTACTAATATCTTACTAACATGACTAATAATCAATTCAGATACAGATTCATTTTAAGAGATTTGTATACACTTAATGAAAGACATTAAATTTTATATCTATCGCCGGTTCACAAAAATCATGCTACCGGAAGAACACGGCATGAAATTCGGTAGTTACTCTTTTCAAAATTTAAAATTTTATAATTTTTTATACAGATAGGTACATTTTAAACTTAAAGCAGCTGGATATACTTATCATCAAGGGTTTTTATCGTTTATATCGTATATTTTATCATCAAAAGGTATTTAAAAAATATTTTATGGTTCTATTTATATTTTTTTCATTTTAAGTAATAATTTTTGAAGTGAACCATTCTCGCTAATTTTCTGACTTACTCGAAAATCATAAATGTCTTGGTTGGTTTTTCATTTTTTATTTTTTAAATTATACAACTTGTTTAGGTACTGTTATATGAATAACAGTGATAGAGCTATGTTATGGTTGCCAGCATTTATTTAGATTAATAATTGTTGCAGGTTAGTCAAATGTTCAAGCCCACATGATTGGGTTATATCCAAATCCATTCAAAAGTGTCAGGACTTACGAGTAAAACCCTGCGACGCGGATAAAGTAAATTGTTTCAAACGCATGCCACTTGTAGAAGCACATGTTCCCTTAAGTGTGCGTTGAAAGCAATTTAATTTTTAAAAATGTAGTAATTTAATAAGCAGGTTAAGATTAACACGTTCACTGCGAGGCCAATTTTCATGGAGTTTCAGCCTGTGCGTTTGAGGTCTTTTCGAGGCAAAGTCGAACTTCTTTGCAGTGCGTTTGAGGTCTTATAAACCTCATAAAATTTTGTTTCATAAAACACCTTATAAATTAGCCTAAATGGGACCATATTGCTTGAAACTCTACCATTATAAACTTAAATAGTTGTAAAACTGGAATCTGGCTTCGCCCGCAGTTATGACATTTCAGTATTGAGTAAAAGAAAAAAATATTTATGACATCTGTTCTGCCTCAGATTGCACTGAAATAAAGTTTGATTTGGCTCTCGACTAGGGATGGGAATAACAGAAAGTCGCAGTCACGATGAAATTAAAACATTTATTGGTAATCAATCAAAATGCTTTTGATTAAAACAGGGCAAGCAAAAGTGTTTCGCATACTGTACACAAAAAGTAACAATTTTTTTGTTTTTTTTTTGCAGCCTGAGTGCTATTTAAAGTAAGCCTTAATCGGTCGTAGCAACCTATGCAGCGCTTTCGTTGACCACTTTTTTGAAGTGTATGATCAGCACATCTTCCAGCAGGAAGCCCTGAAATAAGCACTTACGTTAGATATTTGTTGTGTGGTCGCGACGATTTATAATGGTAACAAAGTACCTGTAACTGTTTCTTCACATCTCATTTTTCATTTAAGTTTAGTACCTAGCTTTCGCAACGAATACTTACCTTGCGAAAGTTAAGTAAGGACTTATATGAAATAAAATGATATGTGAAAATTGACATTTTTAGTTTCAAAAGTGTTTAAAAGTATATTTTGCCACAAATTTGAATATTTTCCAAAATTTTTACCTTTTTGACAGGAGAATGCCTGGTTGGAGTAATCCTCTGTAACACTTTTCTATATATTAATCGTTCATCCGCTTTACTTGACGAATCTGAATCAAATAATATAAGTTTCTTTTTGCAACTTTTACGGCTTGATCCATCCATAATATAAAAACTACTTTCGGTACACCTATAAATCGTAAAAGCGTGCGGGCGCGGCGGGCAACGCAATCCGTATCGAAACTTGTCACAACACTAAGCTACGACGCGCGACGCCCGCGCCGCCCGCGCTTCATTCCGTGCGGCTATGAGGCCTGCAATTCTTGAGGCAGATTCGACCTCACTCCGCACTAGACGTAATAAATTTTTGTTCAGTGCGTATGAGAGCTATTCAACCTCATAATAGTATTAACTGCCCGTTAGGCTAAGCATCATAAGAGAAACAATTATATATATTTGACTCTGTTGTACTCATAGAAATGTTAATGTAGTCGCCTCCCGCACAGAGTGAAACGACGCGATTTTGACTGCCGCACCTGCGAGAAGTCTCGCATGGGGCTTGTTCGACCTCATAATGCAGTGAACGTGTTAACTGCTGTAACAGCCTTCGGTAATACCTACCAGTACATTCAGTTTGAAACTACAACAATAATTATTGGGCAGGGCTCTCCTCTCGGATTGAGAGTTCACCACGTTATCCAATTGCGGATTGGTTGATTCGATATTCGATGATTCTGTCCGCCTGGTCCCAGTAGTTCCATGAAACTGGATGTCACCGCTGTTTTACTATTAAGTATTCTGTGCCGCTGGTAATTTTAAAGTTGGTCTTAAGTTTTTTAAATACCTACAGCCTTTCCCAATAGATTGTGCTGCCAGAAATAAATATTTTACGTGAGCTCCATAACATAAAATTCGTCAAATATTTATGTATCTATCTATCTGACTACAATGACAAGCAAACAGAATATTTTTATTTTTTTTGACTGAATCACCCGATGTGTTCAACATGGAATGTGTGGATATGTCTTTATAACAGAAATTATTTATGTCGCTTAACTAGTTTTTGAACTATGAGGTCAGCTTTTCTCGCCAACTTTGCACGTTTCAATTTGGGTTTAGAGCGATTTCACGGGCTAGAATTAACCCCTGAAGTGCGATGTGGATTTAAATTATGTCACCCACATTAACTGTTGGTGACAGTTTTGTATATTAAATTGTTGTAAAAATGTATCTGTCCCGTTTTCAATTTGATTTTCTCAATTAAGTCCAAATAATTGAGATATTATCAATTGTGTTAAGTTTACCTATTATCAACAAAGCAACAAACCAACAAACACTTTCTCGTGTATATCCTAAGTAAGGATAATGTGATGACATCAGAATTTCGCATCAAATGCAATGGTCAACTGGAAGAAGTTCCGCTGTGTCGTGGTATTAAATTGTAATGGTCCTCTGACCATTCACCACTGTAAATACGTTATTTACTAGATACCTTCATAAGTGACTAAATTCAGGTGTGTTGTTTTTCCATGATTACGTTAAAAACTCTGAATCGGAGTCTAAATATTTATCTGCGAGTGAAATAAATATTTGCACTGGCCAGGATTCTAACCTGTGGTTCGATAGTAAATGTCACTCACCACCGCCACAGAGACTTCAACTTCAAAACGTTTTCAAAACAATTCCACAACCCACCGGCCCGATACACATAAATCATACAGCTATGAACACTGGATTGGGTCGCATGTACCTTAGTTTGAATCTTCATACAAGCTAGCAAGCTTAACTGGGTCAGTTCATACTGGCAATCATGGAATACAGTTTCTGATATTTATGGTGGTCGTAAACGGGTAATCCATTTACGTTTTAAAGCAAGTAAATATTCATAGTCTGTATATCCCCTAAGGAATAGCCTGAAGTGTACAGAAGGTGCATAGTTATTTAGGCGTAGATTTGACTATAGTATTTATGTCCTATGTACTCCACAGACCTAGGTTAGATATAGGTCTGTGCATGTACCTTACACAGCCAGGTAGTGAGCCTATTAGATATCATAACTCGGTCTGAAGCCGATACTCACATCTTCAAACAAATACAAAAATACTTTGCTCGACCCGGCGTTCGAACCCAGAACCAGCTTAGTAGCCACGCTTTTAATAAAAAATAAATATCATTCGTATCATTGATCAAGTCGTTTGTAAATCTAAGGAACCCAAAAAACAATATGTAACAGTCAAAGTCTCTGATTGCGCGTAATTTTAAGAGGCAATAAAGAGAAATCAATAAAACCTTAGGCGGTTCGAGCTTTGGCAAATTTATTTCGTCTCGAAGACATAAATTTGTGAGTCTCGCATCAGTGCATTGTGAGCCGTAATTACCTCATGTTTGAGTGCTGTGATGAACTTTGACATCGCTTTTTATGTTTACGAGGTTAATAACAATTAATATAATTGACAGGTGGCTATGAATTCGCTGATTTCTTATCAAAACACATCCATTACACTACAGTGTGTGATACTCCTTTACATTTTCGATATACATTATTATAATGCAGATCTGCGGAGTGTAAAGTTGTTTTCATACATTTGTAATGTCGGTTTAGTTGTTTATGTCGTCAAATGAACAGTCCGTTCCATGGTGGAGGACATCCATGTTCCATGGTGAGTCTGATTGCATTTGCGGAAAATAACTTAAGCATTATCTTGGTTCTACGCAAACAAGGCGACGCGTCCATACACATTATAACAACTATATTATTATTATAAATTGTATGAAGAGAGAACGGCCAATGCAACTAAATTTCCACGCTGTTTCCCCGTGGACACAAGTTCATCTTTCACACGCGTTTCATATCCACCGCTCCAGCGCGATGCAACTAAGATGCATGTATTCCGTGTCAATATTCATCATACGTGTAAACTCGCCTTCTCTACCAAACATATTGCACTTTGGTCAATCGTTTCTTCAACCAGAACTGACCCTTTCGTTCAGCTCAACAAAGCCCGGTTTTGTGCAACACGATTTATGACAAGGTTAATACCAGATCCTGTAACTTTCGAAACAACATGGCTACGAATCGATCTTTCGTTAGCCGCTGGAACTCCATAAATGGACTTGAAAATTTGGTTTGCACCGGCTATATTGCTTTCTTGGTGTATTGAAATTGGTTTTGAAATTGTATATTTCTGCGCCTGTGGTCCGAACCCAAGTAATAGACGGAGCAGGTAGCTCCACAAATTCATAGAGGCTTTCAGACTATCAGGCCTACTGGAATATATATTGGTTTGGATAATCGCATAACTAATCCCTTAAGGCAGAAAAAGTTCCATTCTGCTGCAGACTGTAGAACTGAACTTGAAAGAAGAACTGAACTTGAAGAAAGAAAACTGTTCTACCTTCGGTTGGCTTTACAACGTTCTCTCTGGTAATAAGTCTATAAATATTTAAACCGTACAATGGCAATATATTTATTAAAATATTACCTACCTACATATCGCACACCGGGTGCAACAACGTCATAAGTAACAAATTACGTTTTTTTCAGGAGATCGATTTAAAAGTTGTTGTTTTAATAAAATGAAATTTAATTACAATACTATTATATATCAATGACCAAAATATTGTTTGTTTTCTATATTTTGAAATTAAGGTTGTTTCAGAAATAAAAATATTATATAAGTGGTACATTTTTAATGTTTTTAAAAACGATACCTACATTTATGACGTTATTGTGCAGAAAGTTAAATTGAAAGTAGAACGTTTCTGTGCAATAACGTCATAAAGTCCGAACTAAACAAAAAATCAAAACTCTAAATGTATTAAATAGCAAAAAATCAAAACTCTAAATGTAAAAAATATGAAAAACTTCTTACATTAAAGTACCCATAATCAGACTTTTACGAGGAACTAACAGGCTAGAAATAAAATTTGTAGAAAAACAATCAAAGGTTTTTTTTACCATAACAGGCTTATACTGGTACAGTTATGTAGCAGTTTATAATAATTCTAGCATCCTTATGTCTTTGTACTAAGTACCTAATTACTCTTACATTTAATAATCAGTCATTAAAAACAATCTTAAAAATCAGAACTAACCAACTAAAGCTGATTATAAGAATGTTCATAATAGCGAGGCACAATATTTTTTTGAACCAATTCTAACAGATCTTGTTTTTTTCTATCACTTATTGGTATATTAGACGTATAAGCAGGATTCAAAGATATTTCCTCTATATTTATATAATTCCTTGGACGTGTTGTATTTTGCCGCAATGTCCTGGTTTGGCCGTAAATGTTTGCCTCATTCAAATTATCAGTCTTGTATGTAGTTTTATACTTATAAATATCACAGCCCTTCATAAAACTTATAACTTTAATATCAGTCGTTTTAATAGCTTCTCCAGAAACATTTCTTGTTGTATTTAATTTATATTAAGTCATCTGCTAGTTTCTTCAAATCCATGAAATCGGTATAGTTTAATTCTTTTACTATAAAAGGTTTTCCTGTCTTCTTAGCGTTTCTGATTAAAGAAATGTACTGGTCTGGTACGTAAATAGCACCAGATTTTTTTGCCCTAGTGACAGATTTTTCAATTACTGAGTGAGCCGCATCTCCCTCATTCTGTGTGTGGCCCTTTATTAAAAATTTATGGGTCACGGAATTTATCTGTAACTTGTTAACAGCATAGTAGTACATACAAAATATGAACCTGAAACAATGTTATTATTTTTAATATTATATAAACAGTTAAAATAATTACTAACATTACACAATAAGGTAGTTTACTAACTTATTCTTTTGCTGTCAATATTGACATAATTGTACAAAATGATAGTATTACTTGCTGCTTGTAATAGAAAATAGAACCACAAAGTCAGAAGTGTTCACTTGTGACATTCTTGCCCCAAAATTGTATGAAAATATTTGTCATAATTACCTTTGTGACGTTGTTGCTCCTACTCACAAACACTTCCTGCGGGGGGAGTCGCACAACTGACCAATTAGAACGTTCTCGCACTAGCGTTCACAAAAACCCGCCAAAACCACAACGACATTTACGCCCTCCGTGGGTAATTTTAGGATTTACATTTATGATATTGCTGCACCGGATGTAGACGCATGTTTGACATAATTTGTAATCAATATCTAATTTTAGCAATTTTAGCATTTATGACGTTATTGCACCCGGTGTGCGATATATTTTTTACACAGTTAGCAAAGTTGCTATCTTATAATTTACAATTTGACATAAAAAATAATTTATGTAATTTGACCACTGCTTCTATTGAGCAGCATAATATACTGACATTATGTAGTAATACATGTAGTACTACTACACATTCTATGACAAGTTTGGGCGGTACCCAAAGCAATTTAAATTAAAAACTACGACAACAGAGGCATCGGTCTCTCGCGATCATTTATGTAGTAATAGTAATAACAACCACCTGTCGAGCTTAGTATTAAAAGATAAAAATTGTCTTAACTTGGTGCATCAAAACATGCAAGGCTTACTAGGCAAGGAACACGAGTTAGAACTTTTTTTAGGAAATTATAATATTGATGTAATTTGCATTACAGAGCATTGGCTGAAAGATTGCCAAATTGTTTTCAATTTTGATAAGCACCAAGTTGCGAGTTCGTTCAGTAGGAAGACAGCGATACACGGTGGCTCTTTAATCATTTTAAAAAAAGACCTGACATTTAAGGTCCGTAAAGATATTGTGAGCCTTTCCATTGAACGAACTATAGAGATAGCCTGTGTAGAGCTAACGCATTGTATTATAGTTAGTATCTATAGACCACCTAGTGCATGTTATGAAGAATTTGAATTAGTTTTGGAACAATTATTATTAAAAGTATCAGGAAAAAAAGACAAGGACATAATAGTGTGTGGAGATTTTAATATAAATTTATTGGACAATACATCTTTAAGTGTTAAGTTTCTATCTTTATTTAAATGTAATAATCTTATTAACCAGTTCTTAGAACCAACTCGAATAACAGATACCACAGCAACATGTATTGATAACATTTTCACAGATGGGACACCTGTCTACTCGGGTATTATCCATAAACTCAGTTCTGATCACTGTGGTCAGTTGGTTTCTTTTAAGTATAATAAGGATAAACAGGTTAGTAAGAGCAGTGTGGTCGTTCCTGTGACTGAAAAACGAATGGAGAGGTTTAGGAACATAATGAAAGACCGGATTACAATACCATCTAATGAAACTGTAAATGAGCAATATAGTTTATTATGTTTTCATATAAATAACGCCTATAAATCTGTATTTACTGCCAAAAAAATCTCTCCGAAGAATTGTAAATCGTTCAATGATTGGGCGACTACGGGAATCTTTAGAAGTAGGCAAAAGTTATATGACCTTTTACACGAGAAGTCATATAATACAAGTAAAGCCTTTAGCGACTATGTAAGAAATTACTCTAAAATATTTAAGGTAGTATGTTCCACGGCCAAGTCGATTCACATAAGAAACAAGATTAGAAATAGCTGTAATAAAATTAAAATGACTTGGTATATTATTAATGCGGAAACTGGAAGAGTCAGAAAACGCGATGGTGTCAGTGAGCTTTTCATTGCCAATTCTTATATTAGAACCGATAAACAGATAGCATCAGCATTTGAAAAGTACTTTGCTGACGTTCCAGTTTTAACCACTAAATCGCTGGGGTCTTCTCCCGACGTCGCTGAATCGTTGCTTAAGAAAAATGTAAATGCATGCAAAGGTAATTTCTCTTTCCGACCCACAGACGCCAATGAAATTATAAAAATATTTAAATCATTAGAAATTAAGAACACCACAGATCTATGGGGTATATCGGTTAAACTTATAAGTACAATTATAGATGTAATAGCACCCCACCTAGCTTTAATATTTAACAACTGTATTATAAGTGGAGAGTTTCCTGACCTAATGAAGCAAAGCAAAGTGATACCTTTGTTCAAGTCCGGAAATAGTACAGATCCAACCAACTACAGGCCGATTTCAATTTTACCGGCTTGTAGTAAGATATTTGAGAAAGTAATTCTTCAGCAACTTCTTAGCTACTTTACAAGTAATAAACTCCTGCATAACAAACAGTTTGGCTTTACAAAAGGCCGTTCAACAACTGATGCGGGAGTTGAACTATTTACTGATATTATCAATGCTTGGGAGGATTCACTAGATGCACTGGGCATATTCTGTGATTTATCCAAGGCATTTGATTGTGTACAGCATGAAACCTTAATCAGGAAACTCAATCACTATGGCATTAAAAATACCGCACTGAAACTTCTGATTTCTTATCTCAGCGAAAGAACTCAGAAAGTCGAAGTAAACGGTACAAGATCGTCTGGGTCTTTAGTACAGATGGGGGTCCCACAAGGATCGATTCTGGGTCCATTCCTGTTTTTAATATATATTAACGATCTACCATATATGGTAGAGAATAATAACGAGATTGTATTGTTTGCGGATGACACCTCATTAATTTTCAAATTAAATAGGCAACAAACTAACTATGACGATGTGAACAATGCTCTCTCTGAAGTGGTGCATTGGTTTAGCGTTAATAACCTACACTTGAATAGTAATAAAACCAATTGCATAAAATTTTCAGCACCTAATGTGAAACAAGTAGATAAGCAACCAGAACTAAATGGTGATAAACTGAACTTAGTTAGCTCGACTGTTTTCCTTGGAATCACCATTGATTCGAAGTTGCAGTGGGGACCCCATATCTGTCGACTGGCGGATAGACTAAGTTCTGCAGCTTACGCGGTTAAAAGGATACGCTGTTTAGCGGATGTCGATACCGCTAGATTGGTCTATTTCAGTTACTTTCACAGTATAATGTCCTATGGCATTTTACTCTGGGGTAATGCAGCGGATGCTAATATTATTTTTATTTTGCAGAAAAGGGCTATCCGTTATATATACAAAATGAAAAGTAGAGACTCCCTTAGAGAAAAATTTAAGGAAATAAACATCCTAACCCTTGCATCGCAGTACATCTATGAGAATCTTATGTATATTCGTAAAAATAGGCATCAGTTTGTAAGTCGTAGTGACCTAAATGCCTTACGCAATGTAACACTAAGGAACGGCCACAAACTAGCGTTTCCTAAATGCCGGCTTAGTAAGAAAAGTCGTTCCTTCATAGGAATGTCTATTCTAATATTCAATAAAGTCCCGGCTGCGGTTCAGTCTCTGCCTTTACACAGGTTTAAAAAAACCATCAAACAAACATTATGTCAAAAAGCTTATTATAATATTCAGGAGTATTTGGATGATAAGAAGGCATGGGACTGAATTAAACTCTGACAGGCTATCACTATGCTTTTGTATTAATTATACTAAATATTGTAAGCAGGTGGCATATGGGGTGATTCTTGGCATACACGATTGGCTGTCTCGTGTCTGTCCTAATCATATCATGGTCATACTGTACATTTTTCTGTAAAAATTAATTTGAATTTTAAAAGAGTACCGAGAGTTTTTTCCTCCGGTTTTTTTCTCTCTCGGCCTACACTAGGGCATAGGATAAGAATATTGTAAGTTCTTCCTTAAGCCGATGACCAGGTAGATAGTCTATCGTGACTTAGAGCTTAGCTTAGTGGTAGGTAATTATTGTAAATTAGCCATAAGGCAGGTTAGGCACCTGTGTAGGATTAGCTATTCATTCAAGGATAAATAGCTCATCCTTTGCTTTATATTAATCAGTTTAGAATAGCATTAAGTAGTTTGTAGTTACCTAGACTTTCGTTAAGCGTGTGTAATCACCTCATAGCGAAATAAATTATTTGAATTTGAATTTGAATTTGAATACAATAATATTTTTGACAACATAACATAATTTGTTTGTAAAGAAAAAAAATATATATATAACTTTATAATACAAGAAATAAAGATAAATTGAATGCACCTAACTACTTAAAGAATTAAAATCTTTCATGGGGAAGTGGGTTAGCACAATAAAACACCTGAAAATATTAGCTGTTTCTCGGAGCGTAAAATTTAAACCTTACATTAAAAAAACTTTTTAATAAAGCATTGTTTAGAATAAATGACTACTATGTATGGCTCGTGTCGATTTTAAGTGATCGACTGTGTTAAGCGACGACGGGCGCTGTCGATTTGTGGATGGGTGACCGCTAGTGGCAAAATTTCATGGACGCTATTTAATCTTTATCTAATGACAGCGGTGACAGCCCAGCGGCTATCGAACTCGCCTCTCACTCGAGCGGTCCGGGTTCAAAACCCCAGTGGCACGCACCAATGACTTTTCTAAGTTATGTGCGTTTTAAGAAATTAAATGTCACTTGCTATAACGGTGAAGGACACATCGTGAGGAAACCTGCATGCCTGAGAGTTCATCATAACGTTCTCGAAGGTATGTGAAGTCTGCCAATCCGCACTTGGCCAGCGTGGTGGACTAAGGCCTAATCCCTCCCATTCTGAGAGGAGACCCGTGCCCAACAGTGGGACGTCTATGGGTCGCAGCGAGCGAAAGAAGTAAGTCATAAGAAGTTAATTTTTACTCTCAAGATTAACTAAACCACTACAATTTTTACAAAACATGGAGACGCAAACGTGTCAGACTGAAGTCTCAACCGTGGCTTAAAAACGGTAATAACAAGGAGATTCGAGCTAACGTGGTCTCCGACTGATATCTAATGTTTCGAGACGCAGGACCACGAGCCCTTTAACTCTGTTAGATATCTGCTTCCGTACTCCAATTTCTTTGCACAAGTACAAATGGTGCGTCACCAACTGACTGATTGATGAGATTCGTTCGATACCCCTTTTTGTTGCCACCTCTTTTGTTTACTGAAATTATAAGACCGGAAAATTCGATTCGGGTTCTCCTTGTCTCACTTTACCAAAAAAATTATTGTAAAAAGTTTTATCTTTAGCAACGTAATAAAGGTCTTCAGCATGATCGGTCGTTTATTTGGTGAATAAATAGTTCGACTTTTGTATTTTCAGGCATGTTTTAAAACGAAGCTTTCCAGCTCAAAGTACCTACTGATAGCCCTGTAGCCGATTGGCATGTTAGAGGTACCGGGTTCAATTCTCCGTCGCATACTTTTTTGTTGTTTTTTGTTGTCGAATTATAAGATTTCTCAAGCTTCGAGAATAACTTTTAACATAAAGGTTTTGTCATATGTTTTCATTTGTCTTAGGTAAAAATCAATCTAATAAACCCCGCTTCGACAAGGTGAACGAAATCTTGTTAAAAAAAAAACTAATATGTGTGCCAAATTTCAGCTCGATAGCTTCAGTGGAAGTGGGTGAAATATTGATTGCAAGATTCCAGGACATACATACATACATACATAGATACATACGAGTGAAGTTAAATAAAAGCTAATAAAAATGAAAACAAATTAAATATAATTTAACCGTAAGTACCGACAACTTGTTGAGAAGTACGAAACAAAAAACCTAAGAATGTGTGAGTACGCAACGCGTCGCCTACAATAACAAAGACCTTAAACATACACAAAATAACAACGTTGGCCGGACCAAAAAATAAATCTGGTATAAATTAACAGGAAAGTTTCGTAACTGTAGGTATCCATTTTCCAATTTTCCTCTTACCTCGCTCCACGTAGCAATCTATCGTAACTTTTAAAACGGAACTTCTCTGGAAAACCCGATGAAATGCAGTCTGAAACCGGAGAGATGTTACCAGTTTTCAGAATTTCACACTCACGGTTTAGTCTTAGTAGTAGTTGGAATCCTTGATTGTAATTTACATTCGTTATCTGTAGTCAAAACTTTGAAGTGGTGTGATGGTTGCATTAGGTTTACTGTGCCTTTGCACTTCTCGACACCTTTGTTGACACAGAAATGGGATTGGCGTTATTTTTTTTTATTTGTATGCGTATACGTAGAATACGTAGTATACGTAGAATCAATAGATAGCCGCAGATTCCGAAAATGTGATGCTGCATGTAAAATGTAAATTACATATGGGGGGCAGGTATTGTAAAATTAGGTAGTCGAGACGATAGGTTCTTTAAAGTACACAATTTTCTTCGATAGAAAATTACATTTTAACTTATCTATACCTACTAATAATAGAAAGAGGAAACATTTGTTTGTAATGTTTTCACACAAAAACTACTGACCATTAGATAGCTGCATCTTCACTGAGTGACATAGGCTATATATGTAATATTAGTACTAGGTGTAAACGAAAGTATTTTTATGTCTAATTCCACGCGAGCGAAGCTGCGGTCGTCCACTGGTAACTAAACTAAATTTAGAGTTGTGGTCCCCGTCCGATGTTAGGTACGAGAATGTCTTTCACGTGGGAACTGCTACGCACACGCACCTACCCCGATTCTCGGATCTCGCGACGCACAGTCAGCACAACACTATGTTACCTATAATAAAGTGCAATCGATTTGTCCATACGTAATGCTTGTATGAAAACACTTCGCACCTTAGATCTGCATCTGTGAAAGTCGAAAAATAGACACAGAAACAATGTGTATGTGTATGTTTATCAAAATTCACAATCATCAAACATAAAAACATCTAATACTGTAGGTAAATCACTACTAAGTGATATACCGTAAAAGAAAAATAAATACACATCAATTTACAGAAAAAGTACTCGTACCTACTTACCTAATATTTATTTTTATTAAATCTTATTTCTTAACGCGTAGGTACTCCATAAAAAGTTTTTCTAGAAAAGCAACTGACTTGTTTATAAAATTAACCTACAAAGCAATTTTTCTATAAGACTATCCTATAACGAATTCCTGAGTCTATTGAGCGTGCCCGTCACAAAAGATACCACTCACAAAACTTAGTGTTGCCGACGTTTATAAATCTCTGTAATAAACTCTGATTCAATGCATTTAAGAGCTATTTATTATCTGAACTATTTAGAGGTAACAGAACTAGCTTTTGTCCGCAGTTTCGCCGCGGAAAAAGTGTAATAAAGTTAAGAATTAGTGTCAGCGCCATCTTTTGACACAAACGTGCAAGGCATCCCAAGAGAAACATATTTTTGGGATGAAAAGTATACTTTGTGCTAATCTAGGTTATAGTCTACCTATGTGCCAAGTTTCATCCAAATCCATTTTGTAGTTTTTGCCTGATTGAGTAACATCCGAACATCTTCTCAAAACGCCTCCTACTCGAACGGTCCGGGTTCAAATCCAAGCGGCACGCACCAATGACTTTTCTAAGTTATGTGCGATTTAAGAAATTAAATGTCACCTGCAGGTGAAGGCAATATCGTGACGTAGGTAAGTATGTGAAATATGTTAATCCGCACTTGGTCCGCACTAACCCTTCTCATTCAAACCCAACATTTGGACAAAGAAAGGGTAGTAATCTTGGTCAGAATCTTTGAAAATGAATGTAAAGGGACGTGATGATGAGAAAACTAAAATCAAATCACTTTTATATCTGCTTCAGAGCACCTAAATAAACCTGTGCAGCTTGAAGCACCTTTACATTATGCAACATCAAGAATGCACTCAGCCAGGTTAAGAAAGGTTGAGCCGAAACGGCGGCGTTCCATAATTCATGAACATTAGTCCTCATGAAGGTAACGTAAGACGCTCAAATAAATTACCCGGCATAATATCCCTGGGGGGAAGATGGATTCTGAGCGCGCGCGTAATAAAATTATAGCCGCATGTATTGGGTATCACCTGATTGGACTTCAAGAGGCACTAACCTCGACGAGAATTGCTTGTTATTAGGTTTTCCTCGACTCGATTGCTGTATTTATTTTTTGAATGAAGGAAATTATTATTTTTGAAACAAAGTTCTGGACAAAAACAAAGGACTGGTAGAAATCCCGTTTTTAGGTTTTAGGCGAAATTAAATACGAATAAAAAATTGCTTTTTGTTAATACACATTACAAAAGTAATTTTGCACAGTCGTAAAATGAAGTAGGCAATGCAATGCAATGTAATTGATTTCAAAATCGATTTATGCAATTAAAAAAAAACTCAATTTCGTATATTTATTTTCGAATGAGAAGAGAGAAAACGTTAATGATTTTGTAAACAACATGATTGATATCGATTGGAAATACTGATTACAAATAGACAATAAAAACAGGCACTCTATGGGGACTGCCGACACTAATGTCTTGAAACTGTTATGACTGTGGCAAATCGCAAATTAAAATTGCATAACGTTGTAGAGTCAGTTATGACGATGACACGAACATAATATTAGATTTTCGCCTTCCAGAAATTTCCCCGCGTTTGCACTCCAAAATGAATTTAAAAAAAAAACTCCCTGAATACACCGTAAGAATAATTGCCAAAACTCACTTGTATGGAATAACAAGGTGTAACGAAGTCGTCACATTAAAGTTATTACAATTTAAGTGCAGTGCAATATTGTGCAGTTCATTAGCTTTGCATGAACATGGCCATAACATTCTTGTAAACATATTTTTAGCATTCATAGTACGCTAATAAACAACAATTATCGTAACTTGGTGCCAACAAAGCTTTCAAATGTTGTATGTGAATACGACTACTGTTAAAATACTTTCAAGAAGACTCTTAATAATCTTGTACAAATTATACACCGTCTTGGGTAAGTTTATATACATTTAAAAAAATATTATTAAAAAGTTCAACTTACATAGGTAATTGTCTTTTAATTCTGCTAGGGTTGCCGATAACAATATACCGGATCCAGTCACCGGATCCGCATACCAATTTTTGATAAAAATCTTACCGTTGTATGAGTTACTGTTGTACGGTGTTAATTTACTACCTTTTAAGACATTCAAAAGTGAGAACAAAATTTCATATCTACAGTGTTACTGTACGAGATATCGTTACTACACCTGAATCAATCTGTATTCGATGTAGGGTGTAGAACTAAGATGTTCTTTGTGTTATTTAACATAGGTACCTAATACTTGTAGGTCATTGTAGACCTGCCTCAGCGCCGTGGTTTCTTGTATTGGGTTTTCATACTACAACGGCCAGTTCCTATGTTGCATGTTTAACAGGTATAATTAGACAGATAGAATGCTTACATTGTGTTTTTACAAGACTAAATTTCAAATCATTGTCCTTCATAGATTCATATACGGACGTAAGGCAAACGGGATGCGATCCAGTAACGACTGCTAGCGCTCAATCGATCGATTTATACAACTTCTAAGAGTTCTTTCTAAATGAAATTACTCCAACCCGTCTGAATAGTTTTTGCCGTACACCTCATCGGACGGCGTATTTGCAACGTCATTATTTAAATGAATGAGTCTCAGTTTTCGCTTCGTTTGCTACGAAGGATCGGGCAAAGGTACGAAGGTAGGTTTTTACATAATATCTCCGTTTATAAAAGCCAGAAAATTGTACCATTCATAGCGATCCAAGGGAATTTGAACTCTAAAGATGGGACTTTCAGACTTTTACGACCAGCTGTTTAAAATGGCAGCTACGATGAGAAATGTTGTAAATTAAATTAAGCGTCAATGAGTTATGCGTAATTAGCACAGTCAAATTACTGATGCTTTAACAGGTACCTATTGGTGGTAAGTCTTTCTTGATACGGGAATACCTTTATGTGCGTGTAGCTGAGTGAATAATTGCGATCAAGCGACTGTATAGTGCTGTCTGTCTTAAACTGACTCGTGAATAGGTCGCTAGATCAAATCTAGAGCAAAATACCACATGGTACGCATGACTTAACATGAAACATTTCTTAATATGATACGTTACCTATACTAACCCTGCTGCTTTTTGTAAACTTCTTCTTTGCTCATTCCAACTTTAGGTAGGGTCGGTTCTCCTAATTAGTTTGCGCCACGACATTCTGTCGGGGGTTGTCGGGTCGGGTAGGGCTTTTCCTTTCAAAAGTTTGGCCATACTGGTCCACCAGGTATACGGGGGTCGTCCTCGGCCTCTTCTGGTCTCTGGAAGGCTCAATGCCTGTTTTACAACATGACTGTTGTCTCGTCGCATCACATGTCCGTACAACCTTAATCGACATTCAGCTAGTTTTTCACTCCTTAAGTTAAGCGATCAAAATCGCGCGATTTGACTTTGACGACCATGTACGGTGGTGACCTGACTTCTAAACCGTGCGTCACGGGTTTGAATCCCGGCCGGGGCAGATTTTTCGCACATAAATATTTGTGGTCGGGTCATGCATGTTATGTTTTGTGTTTTCTGTATGTCCATCACCCGCAATAAACGCGTAGGACTAGTGTAATGTGTGTAAGCGTTTATACTCATTTTTTTTTAATTACTTAAGTCACATGTTTATCCACACCCACTGGTGGTTTTCAATACAGGTTAAAGTCTAATTTTATATTTAAGTGCTGTTCTTTTGCGACGTGAATCAGCTCGCTGAGTACAGGACTTATTATTATTATATAAATTTTCTAATTATGTATAAATTTTGATAAATAGTTGTACTAAGCATTTAATTGTTCATTTGGCTTGTTTGCGTTCACCATTACAACATGACGAATGATTGCAATTTACTAAAAGTGTCTTCTAAAGATTTCCTCGCGAATAATAATAGGACCTTGCCCCGTCACAGCGATGCTTATGGAAGAATTAGTCGTTTAATTACGAGTAGCTTCAGTGCTATAAATTTACTGTTACTACGGCCTAATACTCGTAAGCACATAATATATTTATGCTTTATTCGTGAAAAGTATAATATACCTATAGGTTAGTACCTATAGTGGTAGCTAATATATACCACTACCACAAGTCTTTCATTATTCGGCTGTTAGATATAATAACAATTACTTCAATGAATAGGCTCATTGAAAAAAAAAATTTACTAGGTATTAAGATTTTTCCATGTATCCATTGGTTATACTACATAGCTGCGCTGCAACCCACTGTTGGGCATGGGTCCTCCACAGCTATAGCTGAGGGTCTTGCTCCACCACACTGCTCCTATGCGGATTGGTCGACATAATTTAAGTTATGATAAGTTATGATACACATGCTCGTTTGTAATTTAATCAGATCAAAGAATACTCGTACCTTTACAACGACCAAGTTCGAAACATTTGACAGAAAATCGTTCCGACGAATCGTTATCGAACGTGTTAAGTCCTTAATTGGATTTGCGTTTAATCGGAAAGGGTATCCGTGGGAAAATTTGTCTTTCGAACAGATATGATGCAGTTGCCTTACTTTACCTACATAATAGTATGGTCTTAAGTTACAGGAGCGAACATAAATTTATAAATTTAAACGAATATAAATTTACCTCAGCTTTTCAAAAACAACATACGCAATACCAGCAGCAGCTGATTATTGAAATGAATGAAATGAAATGAAAATTTATTTGTGCGGACAACAGTGATCCATAAGTGTTAGTATACAAAATACTTATAATCTATGTTAGTACATGAAAATACACAACACGATAAAAAAATAAGATAAAATAGAAAATAAATAAATAAAAAACAAAAACTAATAAAAACTAATATATCATGTACCTGCGAGGCACTCCGTGCGACGACGTTATTAAAAGTACAATTTATTTTAACCGACTATTAACTTAAAAAACCGACCAAGAAATAATCTACTTTGCAACAATCCGCGAACAAAAGCGTATGGTGATGTATGTATACTTTCATGCACGTAGCACCTCCCTCCCTCCCACGCAGGAAAAAAGTATACATACATCACCATACGCTTTTGTTCGCGGATTGTTGCAAAGTAGATTATTTCTTGGTTTGTAATAATGGAGTTCCGCAAAGTAACGCCTGATACAATTAATTATCTTAAAAAACCGACTTAAAAAAGGAAGAGGTTCTTAATTCTACTGTATGTTTTTTTAAGAAATTGTATTCAATTTGTGAGCGTTTTCATTTCAGTGAACAGGAATAGATTGTGAGGAAACCCGTATGCCTGAGAGTTCTTCAGAAGGCATGTGAAGTCTGCCAATGCGCACTTGGCCATAGTGGAGGACTAAGGCCTAATCCCTCCAATTCTGAGAGGAGACCCGTGCTCAGCAGAAAACAAAGAAAGGGTTGTGGTGGGTGGTTGTTGTTTTAACACTACTTAGTAACCCCAATCATGGAAGAAGGTTTTACGAACAATACGTTGGACCTATTTTTAAAAACCACGCCCACGAAATAGCGGGCACTGTCAAGTAAAATAGGTATATTTGAATATTATATATTTAGCTATGACACCACTACCAAAGTGAATGAATGAGTGATTTACATAAAAATTTGTATACGATACACTCGTATACAAATTTTTATTTTCTCGTTATCTAAAGCTGCAACAATAATATTTAAACTTGGTTTGTATTGTTAAATTGTATGTTAAAGCCACTACAGGTATCGACCTGAAATATATGAAATTATCACGATTCCCATTAAGTAATAATAATTAAGCTTTCGTTTACATTTTCGCGTTAAATCCCACGGCTGAGCTTACCCAATTTTAATAAAAATAATTGATATAATTTACGATATGCAGAGGTAATTTTGCCATAATAAGTCTATCAACGGATGTTTTAATATAGGAAAGGTTAATATGAAGTGCTTGTGGTATTACGAGTCTATTTAACTGAAGTACCAGGCACAAATACCTATGAGGGAAATCGATGCTGACGAATTATTAAATATAAATTGAGTTTACATTTCATTAAAATGTATTAATATAACTATTAATGAACTTGCACAGCAGTCCCTACGATAGCCAATGAATTCCAGCCATTTTTTCATTTATTTTTTCATTTATTTTATATTTTTCATACACCTCATCGATTCTCGTTTGCCTTCCTACTCGTACACTTATAACTCGATTGGTGAACTGTATTGTTCACCGTGTGATCGAGTTTTTTTCGAACAAAATTTGTCTAGCCAGCCATATAAGAGCTCATGCAAGGAAATAGCGACATTCAATTTGTCGCATTAATTATTAGTTGGGGTCGCCGTCATCGAAATCGATGAGGAGGACTTTATCTATTTATGTACATATACTTCGGTTGAAAAGTAGGTGCACTCTGTGCGCACAGCAATCACCAAAGTTACTTTAATTCTGCAGCGTGTTTTCTTCATACGAATTCTAATAAAAAATGCGCGCGTAAGGTATAACTATACAATTCCATTAAGAAGTGTACCAAAACAACATTTTTTCCGTACCAACACGGCTGGCACAGCGACCGGGCGACCCGGTAAAGTCCGGTATCTAGCGCAGAGGCAACTTCGCGATCCAGATTCTGGTAGGCTGAACTATGAGTACACTCGACTCGATAGAGCGAATTTCTTACGGGTTGGCGAGTTTGCGGGCGAAATTATATTTGTATTAAAAAAGTTTTTCGCATACCTGCCGGATAAAGTTTATAGCCCTAACGAATATTTTGGTTTCGCTGATGAAAATTTATTGTTTATTATTGTGGGTGGTAATAGCTCAGTAGGAAGACTTGTAGGTAGGTGCGTTAAAATTAATTTTCAAAACATGCGCATAGTTATTAACATTACTTACATTACTTTCGAAAAAAGAAAATACATTTAATAAGCATCAATTCAATGGCCTTAATAAGATTAAGATTTCATTATCTTAAGGTTTGTTTTTTAATCGAAATTATCTACGTATATACTTATCAGAACCTGGCTGGTATTTTTTTAAATTTCTAGTCTACGTCGAACTTCAGAGCTCATTCAGAACAATAGCCTACTTTACCACCTCAAAAATTATTTACAGTTACAAAATTTGATTTTAATACAGATTATCCTCGAACCATTAAGTTTTACTCCATTATTTTTAGACTTTCTTTGGTTTTTGTTTTTAAAGTCCCTTCACACAATGCTATTTACGTTACGGAAGCTACCATAGTCCCGGAAATAGCGACCGGAGACCGGAGAACCGGGTCGGAACATTAACTAGTAGGATTTCTAATTATCTAACTTTATTGACCCTGGCGCAATAATTGAAGAAATAGATTTTGCAAGGCATTGAAATTATATTAAGACTATAGAAATTAGAAAAAAACATTTTAATTAAATCTGTTATGATTCTTACGTTTATGCACACTAAAAATAATATTTTTATTAAAATTCATTTATTAATTTAATTTAAGTTAATTTTTACTAATTCTAATTTTTATAAATTCTACATTGATAAATTTCATTAAAATATTATAAAAATTTAAGCTACAATGATTGTTGAAGTTTTAAAATTGCATTTAAAAAAGTGAAGACAAAGTGTTTGAAGTAACTGTAAGACTACAGTTAGGTAAACTTTTTGTTTACAAGTTCAAAAGTATTACTTGAAAATCTACTTTTCCACATTTCCCATTTCACAGCAGCCCTCGAAGCTTTTAATGAAGCCTCATTAAAGCGCAGTAAGCTTCACAATTTGGCTTAAACACCAAACCTTTGATGCAGCGGCAATTTACATAAATCATGATAATTTTAACCTTGGACCCCATTTCTCTACCTACCTTCTGTTTGAACTGAATGTATTAAATTGGTATTTTCATAATTTCTAGGATAAATAATATTATGGATCTATAGCTCATTTTGTCTTGGGTTTTTAAAGGTTTAGAACTTTACAACTAAAATATAAAAAGTATCACTATTGCTAATCTCTTCTGACATATCCCTCGTAAAATTATGATAGAACTTCACGTACAAGTAAGTTCGTTTAATCATTAATTATTTCAATAACAGGTAAAATATGACCACCTGTCAACGCAAAGTTATCCGTTTTTAGTTATCTAATATTCGCTGGAATCTGGCAATGCCCGCTAGTTCATATCTAAATACAAAATGTTGAAATATTATTTATTCATACATACCTATTACTATTTATTAATATGCTAAAATTTGGTGACGTTTACCTCATTCTTCATTCTGTATCAGTAGAATAAACAAACATTTATCGTTTGCCGTATTCAAAGTCCGGATAAATGACGAGAGACAAAAGCACTAAGTGCAGACCAGAAAATTATTCAGCAGAAGCAACGACGCAAATTTGCATTATCTCCCCAACTTGTTGTGACATATTTCGCTTTGGATCCACCCAGAGTATTCCGGAGACCTCGTTTTGCCTGCGCAGGTAAAATTACACAATATTAATTTAACTTAAACTGACGCTTGGAAACCATAGCACGCTGATCTAATCTATGTTTAATTAATATGTGAAAATTATGAAGAAAACACTTTGTACCGCTCTTTTGAGTTAATGAACGGAATGAGTAATCTGAAATTTGGCACAGTTAAATTGTACAGTTATTATTTAACATATATAAATAAATATCATGGACAACCTCACACACGGCAATCTGATACCCAACTAGGCAGAGCCTGTACTATGGGTGTCTGAGACTGATATACATACACAGATATATTTTAAATATTTACATAGATATTAACATCCAGACACAGAACAAAGACAAGTGTTTACCACACGAAACTTTGTCCTGAGCGGGATGGGTTGTGGGTTCGAACCCACAACCCCTGGCGCAACAGGCAGGGAGACTACCGCGCTAGCGGGCCAGTCTAAGAATAATGCATGCATTAAACTCTATCACCCTTATTAATAAAAATCGCTTACTCCAAGCGTAATCCGAAGTTACACTTGGACTAGTTAATTCTTGATTAACCTAGTAATAACTTCGTAATTGCAATGCTATTAATAAACATGGAATAGCCTCGGACTAACAATACATTTCTTAGTCCGGGTTTAACGAGTAAAATATGGCAACCTTTAAAATTTAAAAGTAAAAAGAGTGAATCAGTGAACGACTTCATGCATTAAAATGACAGTGATAGCTCATATTTTGGGATTGACAACATCAAACTGGACGTGCAGTGACAGTGCAGCTCAGTCAATTTAAAGCGCTTTTAACCACAGAGTACATTTTACATACTCTAACCGTAACCTCGCTCCTCGCAGTTTGTTACTTGTAAAATTTAAAATTGATTTACTTTAATTAGGTAAATGTTGAAAGATGAACAACATAATATGAGAATTTTGGAAATTGCGGAAGAGAAGCGTGCACTAAAAATGGAAAATCTAAGAGAAATGGCGAAAAAGCGATTAATAAAAATGGAAATTCTTAGAGAAAATCTAAAAGCAGCAATTTTGGAAAGAGAAGAGAAATTTTATGAAAAAAAGAAATTTAGAATAAGTACCTAATAAATATTCACCGAAACAGTTTTTGTTAAATTGATTATTAATGCCGAAATTCCTTGCAAAAAGTAAATAATAGGTCTAATGTCACATGCATGTGGTTTCAATTTTTCATTAAAGGTAGAAGAAATAAAACCAATAACAAATTAATCAATAAAATATGCATATTTATTCCTTCACATTCTAGTCTATTTATTTTAATAATTCTCTTCGATAAATGCTGCCCGTGCTGCATTACCTCTGACACAGTTATTTATGGCCTGCATCACAGGAACAATGCTCTCCTCCTCTACACCCTCAAGCATATCATACTTGTACATGGCTATATTGTGCAGTACTGTTAATGCAACAATGTATAATTTGGTATTTTCTTATTTTGTTGTGAAGTCTCGAAGTAAACATTTAAATCAGGACTTCCACACTACAAAACATCTTTCAACTGAGTTCCTTGTTTTTATGTACCCGGTTGTCCATCTCTTCCCTCTCAGTATTATCTTGAAAATCGGTATTTAGATTTAAGCTCAGTTTCATGCACCATGAAGTTCCAATAGATTTTGACGAGTTTTATACAACTTCACACGTCTCGCAGTAAATGTGGAACTTGGTTTCCATCTCACGTATCTCGTCTATCACCATCAAATCATCAATAAAATAATCTCTATCCATCTTTAACAACTAAAAACGAACAGAACCAGAACCTACGGATGTATCAAAGTTTCTAAATAAATATCAATGACGTTTAGAACGCGTCAAGTCAACGTCAATGTTGTCAATGCACGCCTAATCGCTCGCTAAACCATCACTAAACTATGTAGCGACATGGACTATCTTTAATTCTGAGAATAGACTTGGAGTAGCTTACTTCTTCGTTACTCCATGTTTATTAATAATGAATTTCATTAAATCTTATTTACGACAAGGTTTAAAGTTACTCTTGCTCTAGTCTATGTTTATTAATACGACCGATACGGTCGTATTAATAAACATAGACTAGAGCAAGATTATTTATACTTAGGTACTATATTATGATTAATTACAATTCATTACAAACCTTTATATAAAGCGCTCCAACTAATTTAATCCCACAGTCCGACTAATATAAGACGCGCTAAAAATTAAAAGCATTCATTAATAAAACGTTGCGTTCAGACTAGTTTAATGCGCTCTTCGTGAAGTTGAAATCGAATTGCTTGGGAGTACGAGTATGAAAAAAGTGATAGTAGCTTCAATTTGGAGATTGTGAAGTATGTTTTTGGTGTTACTGGGATACTTTTTAATTTGTGTACCTACTACCTACTTGTAGCGCAAAATACTTACGCGGCCACGTATTGGTAAAACTACTGTATGATATTTATAATGAATCACTAATGATTTTCTCTACTGTCACCTTCTGCACGGTATCATAAAATTGCTATTCATTACAAACCTATAAATAAAAGCGCTCCAACAAACTCATTGTATACCGCAGCCCGACAACGAGCAATGTAAGACGCGATAAAAATTAAAAGCGTTCATTAATAAAGCGTCGCCATAAAGCTCGTGTTCGGACGAGTTTAATGCGCTCTTCATTAAGTTGAAATCGAATTAATGGGTTGTTCTAGGTCGAACTGGACGGGGGCAATATGGAGATGAAGCGCTCTAAGACACGCGGCTCTAATCAATCTGATTAAATTAACAATGTTTTCGTAACTTCGATGTCAACTGCCAGCATTCAGATGGCTTTTAGGCTTAGGAAGTAAGAAAAGTGTGTTAGTATAATGAAGATACATTGTTGTTTTGAATAACGAATGTCATTCAGTTTTAATTTTTCAGTTTCAACACAGTTTTCCATTTTAAGACACTATCGGTTTCATAAATTTACAATTGTTAGAAACACATCAATACAATGTGTTGGTTGCTATGCAATATACTTTCCATATCGAAACGCTGGAAATGCTGAATACATATTTATATATTATTTTACTACAAAAATGCTTCTTTAGTCGCAAGAGTGACTGGTAAAATATATCATAATCCTGGGTTAAATCAAAATATAAATATAAAACCCCAGTTGTAAGCTTGGTCAGTCTGAATTTGTGCTCAGTGTAAGGCTAGAGGACATAATGTGCCCATAACACCACTGTGTTATTTTAACTTCAAATAGGAAAATAGAAAAAATAAGGGCTCACCTAGCTATTATTAAGTGATTTAAAAATAAACATACCTATTAAATGTATGGGACCCATATGCTCCTGATTGAACAGCGCAGCGTCACAAACACCACACTTTATAATGTCTCCGACGTAAGTGAATCGCTATTGCACGTGGCTAGTGAGCCTCTAATGGGTTGAAAGCAACAACTACTAACCACTTTGTGCAAGAAGTTATTTGAAGCACTTACGCTTTTCCAAGCACTTCCAAAGTTTCTCTCATGTACTACTGTCAAGGTAACTTCTAGAGACAACGCGGTGTTTCTACTTGAACTCTGCTTAGTCCTAATTTATGTGTTAAAGTTTTAATTATGTACGAAAGGGTCACGAAAAACAAGACTAATACCTCAGGGGAAAGACTGACTGGGGAACTTTTTTTTCGACATTATCATCAATCGTTAGTGACAGGTTGTAACATTTTTAGCCGGCAAGTGAAAGGATCACTCCTAGTGAAAAAATGCTTGAGTGAAGGGTTTTAAAACTTCAACCCCGATGGACGGTCGTAAGATTCCATGCCAGAGACCTTCGGGTTACCTAAATACTTATAAGATTCAGGTTGACCGCTAACCCCTACGGTAATTAGCGTTGGAGCAGTGTAGTGGAGTTAGTCCTTCATAATTGTTTGAACCTTCACACCTTTATAGTGGTAACATATATATCAATGCCTTTATACCCTTATTTTGATTGAGTCATACTTATTATTTCAGAAGAAACAATATTAGATACGCAAGAGTGTGGATACACCGCAGATAATAATATAATCTAGAATATATTATATTTATCGGTTATGTTTATTGACATACTCGTATCTTTTGGTAAGGAATAAAATATGGTTATTCGATGTTGTTCTGGTTGCGAATATGTTATGGGGGAATCGTCTCCAGAAATCAAGCGAATTATTTTATTTGTCTGCTTTCATATTCTATAACTGTGAGTGTATTCGTTTATTGATTATTATAACTGTGAGTGTATTCGTTTATTGATTATTATTTATTGTAAAAAAAAAGTCATACAAATCTGGTATTTTTCCTTAATACGGAGCCGACATACAAGTACATACTCACTTATAATCGACATACAATACAAGTGCATACTCACTTATATCAAACTCATCCATTTAGCTTCAAATTTTATACTTATAACATAAGATGAAATTTATATTTTTATTATTTAGTAAGCTTCAAAATATATTCTCTGTTTAAAAGTAATGTAAAAGTAATAAACATGATTAATAATACGTTTACTGAATAACTGTTTAGGTACAAACAAAAATATTATAAGACAAACATTTTATCTCCTATGAAAATCCAACCAAAAATTCACCTTCCCTCTTAGCTCTTTGTAAAAAAAGATTGTTCAGTTAGATTATACGATACATTTTTACCGTATTCAAACGCCGTCGTAACTGTATATGTATTTTAGGTGATTTTACTGAGTGAGATGTATAAAAAATAAATGGCTATTGTACACAAAGTTTGCGGGTTGCTGTAAAATTGAGATTATCTTTTATCCAACGTAAGAGTGTCGAAAGAGGTGAGGTGAGTGTTTGAATATGAATTGTAGATTAATTCTTATACTCTAGTGATAACTCGTGAGAATAATGTTCAGTGTTAGGCCCGAGGAAAAGTTGATTGCTTTTCGATGTCCGTAAATATTGAATTTTGCCGATGTTTGTAGGCAGTTTGATGTGGATAAAAGTTTGATATAATAACAAATATAAAAAATTTACTCTCATCATTTTTCCCTAACGCGCCAAAAGAAGTATAACTTCAAAAAACTAAAAGCCACGCATTTGTAGATTCCTAAAAATCGCTAATCCTGAAGGTCCTGGTCAAGATAATGGAACAAAAACTATTTACATCATTGCATTTTCATCGGTTCTTGATAAGCCAAATTTCTAAATAATCCGATGTCTTGAATGGGCTGACCACATTCAAAGATTCCTTTACAAACATAAATGAATACCATGAATAAAAATATGAAAAAGCGTGTTAATGGTAATATTGAACAAAATGACAGCAGAGATGATATTTAAAAATTTTAATATTATTATCAGAACTAAATCGATATAAACTGTTTTTAAATTCATTGTGAAAAACTTATCTGGTTTTCGGTATCAATGGGAGCATGCATTTTCACTGCATTCTTCGGGGTTAAGACAAAACATGATAACTGAAATTTGTCTAAATCGGTTACTCACTCGTATCTGAGGAATGCGATTGAAGATATATTGGAACCGGGAAATGATAGATTCCCAACAAAGGATTTCAATAACAGCACTATATATGAAAATCGGCAGCCCACGGGAAAAAACACGTGAGAACCAATATACGCAGAATGAAATGAATAATGGAACCTCTAAACCTATTGGATTTGGTAAGCTTTCTTGGTATCGAATTCGTAAAAGAAAAATAGGGCCCTTCTATCTAGAACGTTCCATATGTTTAAGGGTGTGATTAAGGAACTGGGTTAACCATAAACAAGATAGCATAAGATGATCTCTTGAATACTGACTGTTATGAAATGGGGAAGAGAAGTTATGTATAGTGCCTATAAGAAGTGCAATTGATTTCCGTCAAGTTAACTTAGAACATAAGAACGATACGAACTAAATTTGAATGTTACGAACCTATGGTCACAAATGGATTATAACCATGTTAATTGACAAGTCAAGTGATGATTGATCCTGATTAAATCATTTTATCATCATATATATATCACATTTTAAGCTCCTTTGAAGTAAGCAAGGAATCTAAGTAGCCCATGTAGTGAGGTTCTTCTCAATCTTTTTCTTTATCGCATACATGGTCAAAGTGGAGAAGAACCTTTATAAGGGAATAAAATGTGGGATTGAAAGGGTGAAGCGAAGTTGCATATACAAGTGGATTTATGTTTTTAATTTTGTATACATTGCTGAATATTGAATTCATTTCTCTTCTGGGTTTTTGGAATAGAATCAGCTATTTTCTTAGGGAATTTTCTTTTAGATGCGATGAAAGAAAGTCGATATGTACTTATAGCAAAGTGGTTTTGATTTTGGCACCTTTCTAGAGAGTTCTGGGTTCGAATCCCAGACATAAATATTACCATAGGCTTAATTTGGCTTCGATACTAAAGATTACATTTTTATCGGTAGTAGGGCAGAACGGGGTCTGTTGAGCCACAGGGTCTAGTGAGCCACCTATAGTATCACGGACACGCTGCGTGATATATACCAGCGGGATGCATTAGACGTAGCGTGGGGGTGAGATAGAGAGCCACGGTTGCTTTAGTCTCCATCCGGCGTTCATTCTAGGTGTGAGTGCGTAATGTTACAAATTTGGGGCTAAAAGTTAAAAACACCGCCTCACTGAAATTTGGCTTCTAAATTACGAATATTAACATGATTACTTGCTCATGGCTTAAGTTTCAAAAATAAACTAAGTTCAAATGAATTTTAGTTATTTAACATATTGACACTAATTCTGGGAAGGGGTCATTTGAGTCAAAATAATCGGGGTCGAGTGAGCCATGTTCAAATGACCCCAAATTTTTATTATGATGTTTGCAGGTTGCACTGTTTATGTTATATTGTAACGTTGTTAAATACTGTTTTGTCATCACCCGTTACTGCGTCAGGGACTCTAAAGCCATCAAATGATAAAGAAAATGAAGAACTAAATGTTGAAATGCCATCTACATCTAGGGACTATATTCCATTTTCACCATAGTTTCTGAGACCATTCCTGAAAGCAGGGCCCAGAAAGCAAAAAACACGAGGGAAAAAGAGAAGTGGTGCTGTTTTGACAGAAACTCTCGAGAAAGATGCAAGCTAGCAAGTAGATAGACAAGTCCAAGAAAAAAGCAGTGAAGAAATCAATTTCGTCACCGCCTTATGAAGAGAATAACTCTGATATGAATAATATCAATCAGAAGAAAATTTTAAAGAAAACACAATTTCCGTCAGACACTGAATGATTATTTTTGACTAGTTTTTTTTTTGACCCGCAGCTTCGCGCGTGGAATTAGACATAACAATAGTTTCGTTTACACCTAGTAATATTATATAGCCTATGTCACTCAGTGAAGATGCAGCTTTCTAATGGTGAAAGAATTTTTGAAATCGGTCCAGTAATTTTTGGGTGAAAACATTACAAACAAATCTTTTTCGCTTTATAATATTATTTCAGGCAGTCTCCCCTTTTGGAAAAGTTTGGAGAAGTTTAGAAGTTTGTTTTTGTTTTTATGAGGAATCCCAGAAAGGTTGTTATGGTTTTATTTCTATATTTCAAATGTTTAAATGTGCAAAGTTTTTTATAATCCATTGGCTTAAGTGACAGACCCCGCCTGTGGGGTCTAATGAGCCATTTGCCTTTTTTCATTATAAAGCGATTTTAGTATAGTAAACAACGGATTTGCCAAGGTTTTTTGATCCTAATATGTAGCCATATAAACAAACTACTGATTTAAGAATAACTCTTTTCTATTTTTTCATTTGAATGGACCCTACACTGATTTGAACAAAATCCTGATCAAGTGACCCCGCTCTGCCCTACTGTTAAGCCAGGGTTCGTGGGTTCAAATCCCAGTCAAGAAAAACATTCGTTTGACAAACACATTTGTTTGTCCCGTGTCTGGATGATAATATTATCCATAAAAATATTGATGGATTTATATCATCTCTGACACCCACATTAGAGGCTGGCGCCTAGTTTGGGTTCAGATGGCCGTATGTGATATTTATTTATTAATTTTATTTATACTGTCACCAATAGAATAACTATATATATTTGTAGCTTCTCAATGATTTGCTTTTCTATGTTCCGTTTATTTGTTTGTCAATGAAAACAGAAGCAGTCACAGCTGAGTGCGTTTTAAGTGTGAAAATGTCTGATAGTCTGCGCGGTTGAAGTAAAACAGTTTAGAAACTTAATAACAAAGAAGGTACTGTAAGTACTGAGCTTCAGTAAGTAAATATCCATTATTTGCAGATTCAAGTATATTGCGCTGAAATGTAGCAAGACGATGTGCCAGCGCTCGCTCTGTTATTTCAAAGAAGTGTAGATAAGTTTGAATGACAAATAATAGTCAGCTACTAAGTTTCACACGTAGATAAATTAAATATGTATTATGTATGTAGGTAAACTAAAAAGCTATTTTGTACGGTACGTTAAATTAAAAAGCTATTTCGTACGGTTTAGGTTCGTGTTATGTATGAGCTATAAAGAAGAAAAAGGAATGTCATTGTGATTTGTCAAGTAAAAGAATGTGAACAGATCTGCTTGTTTCCCTTGGGATTTTCCTCATATTTAACAGTGGCGACGATTATCTACGCGTTATTGCCGTAATGTCTGAATCAAAAGGTTTTGGAATTTTTAATAGTTTTGATCACAATATACAAAACTGGAAATTTTATAAAAATAGATTGCTACAATGGTTTATAGCAAATGACATTACGGACGTCAGCGACCCGACGGGAAAGAAAAGACGGGCAATCCTGTTGAGCGCACTGACGGAACAAACGTATGGTCTCACATCAGATTTATGTTTACCCAAGGACATAGTGGAAGTTTCGTTCAAGGATATAGTGTCCCTGTTAGATGGACACTTCACACCTAAGCGTTTGGGTTTCACTGACCGCCACAACTTTTACAATTCTTACCAACAACCGGGGGAGTCGCATTCACAATGGGCAGCACGACTTCGTGGATTGACTGCTCACTGCGGTTTTATCAATGTGGAAGAAGCGTTAAGAGATAAGTTTATTTTAGGATTGTCTCCAAGTGCTGAGAAGGAGAAGTTATATGCACAGGAACTTTCAAGTTTGACGTTAGTAAAAGCAGTGGAACTGGCGGAGAACGTGAGATGTGCGCGCGAGGGAGCTGCAGCCAGTGCGGCTTGCGCGAGTATGGAGCTTGGCAATATCAACAAAATTTTAAATGGCAGTAAGAAGACTGATGATTCTGGCAATGCTAAATGTTCTGTGTGTGGATGGACTAATCATACGAGCTCCAAGTGTCGTTATTCTAATTACACTTGCAGAAAATGTAACAAAAAAGGACATCTAGCTAAGATGTGCAAGGGGAACGTCAATGCTATGAACACGGTAGTCGAAAATGATGATCATGATGCAAACGATGACGGTGAGGTTTTTCAAATTCGATCTGTTACAAGGATAATTTAATTAGGTTTTTTAAAAAAAAGTTTTAAACTAAAACCTATCGATCTGGGGGCAACCGTTCTGGATGGAGTTCCGGAGTAGACTGTCTCTCACTCTGTCTGACCAGGTGGGAGCAGGACTGAGACAGGACTGCTGCCTCAGCACGGTAGTCAGCAGATTGGCATTCAGGTTAGGGATGTAACACCTCCCCCTTTAAGAGGAGACTTTGGGGTTAATTTCAAAGTCTCTGAAGCTATTCAAATTCTGATTCTGAGAGGAGCAGAAGACTTGCTTGGTTCAACTTCCTCCAGTTCTGTCAATTCGATGGGGGTAGGTTGTGGTGTTTCTTTGTTTATGTTAAATTTAAATTGGAAGGGCCGGTTGCTGCCAGATTTACAATATAAATTCTTATATATTAAGTAAATTAAAATTAAAAATACAATTACCGATGTTACCATTAGCAAAACGGAATAGTGTGTCCCATATTTAATAATGTGAGGGTTTTGTGTTTGTTCGGCATCTTGTAATCCTTTCAAAAGTGAATTTATTTTTGTTTTGTGTTGGGAGTTAAAATCATCTAAATCTATATTGTGCAATTTAATAGGGGACACACTGCTTTCTATATTACTTAGTTTATCCAAATTACAACAAGTGTCGTTAATTACATTGAAATCCGGAAAGTGATTTATAGGTGAAGTAATATTAATGATATCATGTTTAGGTATTAGCGTGGCGCTTTTACAATAAACAGTACAACCTTTAGGGATCTTAAGTATTCCTGTGCCTAATATATTCGTTTCATATAATTTAGAGTTCGAACAGTCAATAGATATTTTATTTGGATCCGATTGAATATAAATCCATTTGTTATTTGTCAAGGGTTTCCAAATATCAAGTTTTCCTAATATAATTTTCGTTTGGCATTGTGCCGGTTTTTTACTGATTACTTTCGCTAATAGATCACTTTCACATGTGGATTTTGCATCGGTGGAGTACACATTTTCGACATCACAGATAAAGTTTCCCGGAGTCACAGGTTTACAAATTTCTAGATTATTAAAAACACAATAATGGGATTTGTCTTTGGTCATTGCTATGTATTTGTTATCAGGTAAGATCAAAGTGAATGAATCTGGGTTTACAGGGTTATAGGGGGTTGGTAATGCTATACTGTGAAACAAGATATATTCCCTGGTGTTAACTAATGGTACTTGTAGAACAAATATGACCTTATCATTAATATAAAAACATATTAACCTAGAAATTTTTAAAATTAGGTGAATGGAGTTTACATCTAAGGGTACAGGCAGCTCGAGGTCACTGGGTAAGTGTCTGTAGTTATTGACAAGCTCTTCATGTAACTGTCTCGGATTTATTATTGCAGGGTGTAAGATATTCTGGCTACTAAATAGAATGGCGTTAATTATATCTTCTAATTGGAATGAAAGGGTAAGTATTGATGTCTCCAATGTGTTAAGTATCTCATTAACATTTGCGAGTATTTGTAGTCCATTAGTTATTTCAGTAATATTTACGATGGTCACTGAAAGTTTGTCAATAGCTTCTTTGAGGTTAGCTTCATTATCCTTGACCTTATTCAAAGTGTTATTGTAGTATGTTAGTATCGACGTAGTGATCAAAATATTTTCTTTCATTAACGAAGTCAGCTGTTTTTCCTGGTTTTGTAATGATTTTATCGCTTCGTCATATTTTAGCCCGTCATTCTCGTCTAATGAACCAAATATGTGTTTTAAGATGGTTCCTATACCTCCTATCCATGCACTGCGTTTGATTCTGTTGTCTATTAAATGTGAAATGGATGCAAACTCTCTATTCATATCTTGAAATCGCGCTATCAAGGGTTGTAATTTACTATTGCAATCTATGTCTATCTGTACAATTCTAGTTTGATTACACAAATGTCTTGTAATTTCCAAAGCATTCCCGATGTTTTGTATGTGTGGGTTAAAATGAGAAATGTCTACGGGTACTATAATGTTTAGTCCAACATTGTTAATTTTTAGGTTTCCCAAGTAGTCAAAATAGAGCCCCGAACTTGAGGTGATTGGCTGGATGAAATCTTGATGGGATAGGCCCCGAGCTGAGCTGCAAATAAGAAACTAAGGTAAGTATTTTATCTAGTATCTATTTATTTTGTTCTATAGTATTTTATCCTAGTATATTTTGTTATTTATGTTTTTTTATATATTTTATTTTATTTTATTTTATTTTATTTTATTTTATTCTGTTCTGTTCTGTTCTATTCTATTCTATTCTATTCTATTCTATTCTATTCTATTCTATTCTATTCTATTCTATTCTATTCTATTCTATTCTATTCTATTCTATTCTATTCTATTCTATTCTATTCTATTCTATTCTATTCTATTCTATTCTATTCTATTCTATTCTATTCTATTCTATTCTATTCTATTCTATTCTATTCTATTCTATTCTATTCTATTCTATTCTATTCTATTCTATTCTATTCTATTCTATTCTATTCTATTCTATTCTATTCTATTCTATTCTATTCTATTCTATTCTATTCTATTCTATTCTATTCTATTCTATTCTATTCTATTCTATTCTATTCTATTCTATTCTATTCTATTCTATTCTATTCTATTCTATTCTATTCTATTCTATTCTATTCTATTCTATTCTATTCTATTCTATTCTATTCTATTCTATTTTATTTTATTTTATTTTATTTTATTTTATTTTATTTTATTTTATTTTATTTTATTTTATTTTATTTTATTTTTTATGTCTTAGTCTAATTTATTATTGCTATTCTAACATATCTTAACGTTATACTCTCTCCTCTTTCTTCTACTTCCTTCTTTTATCTTTCTTCTTATTCCTTCTATTCTATTTCTATTCTGTTTTCAGTTACATCAGCTAGCTTCACTTGATCGAAATGATGTGTAACGTGACGTCGATTGATAAGCAATGTAAGCGTGTTATTTCCATTTATTTTGACAACCTTGTATGGCCCTTTCCAAAGAGGTGAAAGTGCTTTACGCATCCTCAAATGATTTTTTAGGTAAACATAGTCACCAATTTTGAATTTAGTTCGACGAGTATGGTTGTCATAATAATTTTTGGAGGATTCCTTAGATTTTCTTATGAAGTCTAAGGCTCTTTCATGTGAATATCTTAACCGATTTTGGAGCATACGGACATAGTCCGGGTAAGTAGCTCCTGGAGTTTCCTCATAAATGGAATTTGGAATCATTGGTTTGTTTCCGAACATTAATTCGTAGGGCGTAAAGTGAGTTGTCGAATGTATAGTTGTATTATAAGTTAGCATGGCTGTATAGACGTAACGAGGCCAGTTTGATTGTTCTTCGTTAACGAAGGATCTAAGGTATTCCTTGAGTGTCGAGTGACTACGTTCGAGAGCACCTTGGGTTTGTGGATGATAAGGAGAGGCCCATAAATTCTTTATTTTAAGGAAACTGCAGGTTTTCCTAAAGAGGTCCGATGTGAAGTTGGTACCCTGGTCCGTGAGGATCATTTTAGGTATACCAAAAATGGATATAAAATGAAGCAGACACTCACTGGTTTCTTCGGCTGTAGTGCTTCGGATTGGGTAAGCTGAAGAAAATTTTGTGAGGTCATCTTGCATTGTCAATATGTACTTTAATTTCGCGGGTCCCGCCTCGGGTAATGGCCCAACTATATCTAGGGAGATACGCTCACAAGGTTTGGTTGATGTACTCGTGATTTGCATAGGAGCACGATGTATTTGCCTAAGAGCTTTGTTAGTCTGGCACTGTGGACATTTCTTCACGAAGGTCTCGATGTCAGTACGCATGTTCTTCCAGTAGAAAGTTTCCTGGATTCTTTTGAGCATCCTACTACTACCAAGATGTCCGGCAATTGGGATATCGTGATTTTCTTTAAGTATTTTTGGGATTTCGGATAAGGATGGATATATTATTATACCCTTGTATATGTGTATGCTAATATATGTATTATTAAACAGGTAAAGGAGCATGTTATAGATTTTGACGAATTGGTGAGTATCGAATGGGTTTTTAAAATCGGTTATCGCAACATCCGGGGTAGAGTTCAAGTCAAGGTTAACGACTAGCTCATTTCTGATTGTTTTGAGGCTTTTATATATATCTACATAAGGAGAGTTATCGAAATGATGGACTTTGAAGAAAAGGAGATAATATGTTTTATCCTCCTGTCTGAATGAAACGAAGGAATAGAGGTTTCGTTCTTTATTAATAATTTCGGAATTATTAGGTATGTTGTCAAGAATATTTTGCACAAATGGATTGGATTCATCTAGGTCTATAGATGTGGGTAAGATAATTATTTTACATTTTGATTTGGTTATATCTTCATTATGTTCTTGGATATTTGTGTTGAAGCTTAAGTCTTTGTTTGAGATTTCTTTCAGAAAAGTGGAATAATCGCTATCAGGTAAGTCTAGACAGGTAATTTGATCTTCTACTGTTTCAGGGTTAGCGTTCGTGGACGGCATAGGATTCACGGCAGTTTGGATACCGGAAGTCGATGGCTGGTCAAGAATGTATTCAGGTAAGTCAACTATAGTTTTATCTCCTACTGTTTCAGGGTTAGCGCTCGTGGACGGCATAGGATTCACGGCAGTTTGGATACCGGAAGTCGATGGCTGGTCAAGATCGTATTCAGGTAAGTGGATTATTTCTTTTTCAGGTTCTTCAGCAGTATTACTAGGGATATCAGGAATTGGGATCATATCAGGTGACGGCAGGTTATCAACGATAGGGTTAGGGGAAAGTTGTAAGTTTAATTCTTCGGCATTGAATGAGGGTGGCGATATTAACAAATCCATGAGATCCCTGTCTAGTTCTTGTGAGGGTTCTCCATCTACTTCACGATCAGGTTGTATCGGATTAACAGGATATCGCGAAAGAGCATCAGCGTTGGCGTTTATTTTCCCTTTCTTGTATTTAATATCATACTCAAACTCCTCTAATTTAAGTCGCCAGCGGATAAGTCTGGATCCAGGATCCTTACAGTTAAAAAGCCACTCTAACGGTTTATGATCCGTAAGGATTGTGAAACGGTTACCGTAAAGGTAAGGGCGAAATACTTTGGTACCGAATATTATGGCAAGACACTCCTTCTCCGTTACGCTGTAATTACACTCTGCTTTGTTCAGTGTGCGAGAGGCGTATGCTATAGGTCGGTCTTGGCCGATCATGCCCTGGGATAATATGGCAGAAATTGCATGATTTGAAGCATCGCAGGTAAGAAGGAACGGTTTAGTAAAGTCGGGATATGAAAGTATTGGTGAGGAAACAAGTTTATTTTTTAGAGTGTCAAATGATAATTGCTGTTCATTCTCCCATTTAAAAGGCACATCCTTTTTAAGCAAGATCGTAAGGGGTTTGGCTATTTTAGAAAAGTCTTGTATGAAACGCCTGTAATATGATACAAGGCCTAGGAATGATTTGATGTCCTTAGGGGACTGAGGGACTGGAAAATCAGTGACCGCTTTTATCTTGTCTGGGTTTGGTTGGACACCGTTTTCGTTAATTAAGTGTCCAAGGTATGCCACTTCTTTGCGTAGAAATTCGCACTTTTCTGGTTGGAGTTTGAGGTTGAATTTACGAATTCTGTCAAAGACGGCCTTTAGATTAATGATATGAGTGGTTAAGTCATGAGAATAGATGACAATATCGTCGAGATAAACAAAGCAACGTGTACCTTGGAGACCAGAAAGACAGTTATTCATGAGTTTCTGGAAAGTGGCAGGCGCATTCTTGAGCCCGAACGGCATTCTATTGAACTGGTAATGTCCTTGGGGTACAGAAAAGGCTGTTTTAGAGGCATCTTCTGGGGAAATTAGGATTTGATGGAACCCAGAAGCAAGATCCAGAGTAGTGAAGTATTTACTATTTCCCAGCTGATCGAGAATCTCATTTATTTGTGGAATGGGATATGTTTCACCGATAGTTATATCATTCAATTTCCTATAGTCTATGACGATTCGCCATTTACGTTGACCCTGGGAATCTAATTTCTTGGGAACTACCCAAATGGGTGAGCTCCAAGGAGACGATGAAGGTTCTATAATTTTTTGGTCCAACATCTTATTTATTTGAGTTTCCACTTCTTCCTTGTGGCACTCTGGGAATCTATATGATTTGGTATGGATAGGAATATGGTTACTTGTTTTAATTTGATGTTGGAGAGCAGAAGTATGAGTGAGTTGGTCATTGGGTAAATGGAAAATGTCCGAATACTGGGAGCACAGATCTATTAGAGCATCTCTCTCTTCTTGATTTAGGTGATCGGTTCTTAATGATTCAATTACATCGTTAGATCGGTTGTACGTGTCTTGGATGTTCATATTGATTGGAAATGCATTACCGTATAATGGTTCAATATTGAATTTTAAATTAGTTTTAATATTTACGTATGTTTCTGAAGTATTTGCAACAGTAAGATTAATACGATTGTTATCTTTAACTCTAACGATACAATTCGATACTAATAGGTTATTGGATAGGTGTTGATCTGTAATGATTCCTTCTTTAAGGTTGGTCTTATGAATGGAACACTCAATAACGGCTTCACTACGCGGCGGAATGACGTAAAAAGGTTCAGAGAAGTGCAGTTTGATGTCCAATTTATCAATTTTCAAGGTATCGTTAGTATAATCGATTTTACAGCCGAATGCGGTTAAGAGGTATGTGCCTATGATACCATCATAAGGTAGGTTGATGTCCCTTACAACATGGAATTTAAATGGAATAGATTTATTCCGGCTTAGTTTTAATTTGAGTTGAAAATGACCTTCAGTTAGTGTTGGTTCATCACCGGGATCTATACCTTTCAGTTTTATAGGCTCTCTATTAAGTTTTAGATTTTTATGGATACTGGATTCCTTTAACAAACATATAGCAGAACCCGAATCAACCAGTAAGGACAATGGAATGTCTGAGATTTGTGAGTCTAGCAATACATGAGGTAATAACCTTTTGGAAGTGTCTATATTTACTTCGTATATTTCCTTATTGTTCCCTTTGGAATTTGAAGATAGGGCACTTATTTGGGGCTGGTTACCCGAGTGGTCCCTTGAATTTAAGGATAGGGCGCTTATTTGGGGCTGGTTACCCGAGTGGTCCCTTGAATTTAAGGATAGGGCGCTTATTTGGGGCTGGTTACCCGAGTGGTCCCTTGAATTTAAGGATAGGGCGCTTATTTGGGGCTGGTTACCCGAGTGATCCCTTGAATATTTAGATTTGGTGTCGGTTTTCGTGGTTCGTCTCGGACGACACCTTGACGAGACTTCTATTCGTTTAAAGAGTCGGGTGCGTTATCGACCTCATCATGGCCATCCTCCACATCGGGCTCTTCGACATAGTTTATGCGCGGGGGTGGCCTATAAGGGGTTTGGTTTTGTGGATTTCTAAAACGGTTATTATTAAATTCCCGTTTTTTACACGCCGAAATATCATGTCCGGGTGTTTTACAGTATCGACAAAATATATTTGAATTTTGTGTTGTGGAATTAGATGGTTTTGGCATAGAAGAGGGTGTATAAGAATTCTGTCTAGAAGTGCCAGCTTTAAATCTGTTATTATTATTATTAGCGATAGGTTTTTGTTCTGCCTGTGGGCGCCTGTATAAAGTCTGCTGTATACGTTCTTCAGAAATAGCAAAATTTATGGCTTCATTTAATGTCTTGGGAGACTTACATCTGACAATATTGGATATACGAGGATGTAAGCCCATAAGAAAGTGATGGAGGGCTAAGTCCTCCATTGCTGCACAACGACCTAATAACTCCTTAGATTTTGTGTTGGATAAGGTAATTTCTGTGAGGAGTTGCGAAAGGCAAGTTTCCACATATAAAGAAAACTGGCTGACGTTATCTTGCGGGCCTTGCTTGCTCTCTTGTAAGTCAGTAAGTAAGTGAGCATAGTGTTTTCGTTCACAGAATTGTGTTTTCAGAAACTCTTTTAATTGGTCCCAGGAGGTAAATTCTTTGATGGAGCAAGCAACCTCCGCTTTACCATGTAGTTGGCTTAAAATATATTTAAATAATATTGGTTTTTGGGTTTCTGATGCGAGATCAATAGCATTATCGCAATTTACGAGAAATGAATTGAGAGTATCTCTGCTACCATCGTATGACTTAATAAATTTGAACAATACATTTAATTCTAGTTCGGCCATAGCGAGAGCTGCTGCAGTTTTCCTGGTAATACGCGGAGAGATAACAGGTGACTTCGTTATTATGTCGCTTACAACTTGTTCTAGGACGGGAATTTCAACAGTTAGTTTTTTATCTTCAATTTTTGGCATAGCAAATTATTACAATGATAAATTAGAAATATTAATATAGCATAAAGATTATTTGATACACTGAACCCTAAATATCTTAGCTTAGACAAAACAATGACCAAAGACTTACTGCATGAATAATACGTGGGCGACTGATAAGAACACAGCAACGTTCCGGAACATTACGGCGAGATAAAGTTCGGCGTAAAATATCTTCGATGCTAATGATGCAGCAAGTAATTTTTTTTAACAGGATTCACAATTCCTTTCCAGGATCGCGGTCAGGACTCGTCGAAGGTAACGCAGGTAAGTATTCAGAGCACGTTGTTGGCGCTGCAGGAAAGTATTTTCACAGGATCAGGAGACGTCGATGATATCGCCGGTAAGTATATTTCTTCTTTACAGGACGAATAATTCCTTTCCAGGATCACGACCAGGACACGTCGAGGGTATCGCAGGTAAGTATATCACTTAGGTTTATTTTGACACAACACAAGGATTTTCACAGCTATTTCCACGGACACGGATTTTCACAGCAACTTCCACGGACACGGATTTGAAGTTTACTTTAACTGGGTTTTTGGAAAAAGCTGCGCGAGTCTACAGAAACGGTGCCCCGGGCGTTGGGGTTTGTATCCCACCGCTGCCACCAATGTTACAAGGATAATTTAATTAGGTTTTTTAAAAAAAAGTTTTAAACTAAAACCTATCGATCTGGGGGCAACCGTTCTGGATGGAGTTCCGGAGTAGACTGACTCTGTCTGACCAGGTGGGAGCAGGGACTGAGACAGGACTGCTGCCTCAGCACGGTAGTCAGCAGATTGGCATTCAGGTTAGGGATGTAACAGATCGTATAGGGGCGAGCCTATGGTAGAGAGTGTGGTTGTCAATGGAGTACACTTAGAATTTGAAATTGATAGCGGGTCAGCGGTTACAGTCATATCCGAAAAAATTTATGATAAGTTTTTCAACCAGGTTCCGTTGCAGAAGACTAGAAAAAAATTGGTAACGTATACTGGTAGTGCGATTTCTTGTTGTGGTACCGCAAGTCTTACCATTTCGTACGCCGGTTATGATCATCAGTTGAAAGTGTTTGTTGTCAAGGCTGATGGCCCTTCCTTGCTAGGTAGAGATTTTATGGCTTTATTCAAGCTTCAAATGCTTCCGGTTAAAGTTTGTAAATTCTCTACAACGATAGAGCAAATGCAAGAACGATATAAGTCATTGTTTTCAAATAAATTGGGAGCGTTTAATAAGTACAAAATAAAATTATCTTTAAAAGATAATGCTAAGCCTGTATTTTTCAAGGCACGCCCTCTAGCTTTTGCATTGCGTGATAAAGTTGGAAATGAAATTGATCGGTTGGTAGATTTAGGTATTTTACAACCTGTTGACTATTCAGAGTACGCTTCACCAATTGTACCTGTATTAAAAAAAAATGGGTCGTTAAGAATTTGTGCAGATTACTCGGTCACGATTAACAAACAATTGCATGTGGAGCAATACCCACTTCCGACGGTGAATGAGTTATTCGCGAAACTGTATGGCGGTCAACATTTTTCGAAATTAGATTTGTCAATGGGTTATAACCAATTTATTTTAGATGACGAGTCACAGATGTTGACCTGCATCAACACGCACCGAGGAATTTTAAAATATACCAGATTAGTTTTCGGATTGGCGAGTGCGCCAGCAATATTCCAACGTGCAATGGAGTGTGTATTGTCGGGTTTAGATGGAGTTTTATGTTTTTTAGACGATGTTTTGATTACAGGCAGAAATGAAAAGGAGCATTTGCAAAGATTGGATGCTGTTTTTCAGAGACTGGAGAGTGCGGGTCTTGTTTTACAAAAAGAAAAGTGTGAGTATTTCAAAGATGAAATTAATTACTTGGGATACACGATCACAAGACATGGCCTGAAAAAGTCACCTGAAAAGGTACGTGCGATACTTAATGCTCCGACGCCATTGAATGTCAACCAATTGCAGTCATTTTTGGGGTTGGTTAACTACTACCGAAAGTTTGTTCCAGGAGCGTCGTCAATTTTAAGTCCTTTATATGAACTTTTAAAAAAGAATGCTAGATGGACTTGGTTGACAGAGCACGCTGAAGCTTTTGAGAAAATTAAGAATATTTTGGCTTCAGATCAAGTTCTCGCACATTTTAATCAAGATGCCAAATTAATTCTGACAGTTGATGCTTCTCCAAGTGGTTTAGGCGCGGTATTATCACAGGTTGGAAGCGATGGTATCGAAAATCCGGTTGCGTTTGCATCACGAACACTTAATGCAGCCGAAAAACGTTATTCACAAATTCAAAAAGAGGCCACTGCAATTATTTTTGGGGTACGTAGGTTCCATCAGTATTTATATGGTAGATCGTGTCCTTTCGTGCTACGCACGGACCACAAACCTTTGTTATCCATTTTTGGACCGCAAAAAGGCATTCCAGAAGTTTCCGCCAACCGGTTGCAAAGGTATGCAATATTTTTAAGTGGTTATAATTTTGTGATAGAGTACATACGTAGTACAGATAATATCGCGGATTATCTTTCGAGAGCTAGTCTCCCAGAATTATCATATTCTACAAGTTTGTGTGAATTGGAAAAGGACATTGAAGATGACCGCGCGGCGTACATCTGTTTTGTTGTAGATGGTAGCATGCCGGTTACGGTTGAACAGTTACGGACTGAAACTGAAAAAGATAATAACTTAAGTAGAGTTAAGGAGTTTATTTTACGGGGCTGGCCATCAAAAGTTACTGATGTTCTCATTAAACCATATCACTTATGTAGATTGCAGTTATCGTGTGAAAATGGTTGCATCATGAGAGGTCACAAGGTAGTAATTCCGTCATCTTTGCGGGAAAGAGTGTTGTCAGAGCTTCATACTTCTCATTTAGGAATAGTAAAAACTAAGGCCGAAGTTAGATCTCGTTTCTGGTTTCCCGGTGTTGATGAAGCCATAGAAAAAATGATAGCGAACTGCGAAGTCTGCATTCAACTACGTCCGACGCCTGCTCGCGCTCCAGTGGCACCATGGGCTTACCCAAGCATTCCATTTGACCGCTTGCATATTGATTTTTTGGGACCTGTTATGGGCCACATATATTTAGTGGTTGTCGATGCTCATACAAAATGGGTGGAAGTGTATGACATGGTAACTGCGTCGACTTCAAAGGCAGTTGTACAGAAACTATGTGATTTTGTGTCTAGGTTTGGATTACCCAGGACAATTGTAAGCGACAATGGTACTGCTTTTTGTTCTTCCGAGTTTAGTCAATTTTGTTTACTGAACAACATTTCGCATTTAACGTCACCTGCGTATCATCCAGCGAGTAATGGTCAAGCTGAAAGCTTAGTTAAGGTGGTAAAAAGGGGTTTAAAGTCATGCTTAGTGTCAGGTAGATCGAGGGATAAAAGTTTGACATTGTTACGATATCTTATGGACTATAGGAATTCCGTACACACTACCACAGGACTCTCGCCTGCTCAAATGGTTTTTGGTAGGAAGCTTAAAACGCGTTTAGATTACCTCAACCCAACACCGTCACCGCTTGCGTCTCCTCATTCATCTCGTTTGATTGACAAACAGTCTTTACAATGTAAAAATAAAAAGGAAATATCATTTAAAAAGGGTGATTTCGTTTTATATAAAAAGTTTACGAGTAAAAACAGTTTTAAATGGTGTAAAGGATTTGTAGAAAAGCGAATTGGAAGAGTGGTTTATTTAATTAAGGATTGTGTTACTTCAATTATTGTAAAAAAACACAAAAACCAGATTGTTTTATTTAAGGGTGATCATGGCGGAAAAGGTGGACATGTTTCATTTAGATCGGACGCCTTACCGGATTTGCAACAGCAAACAGCTGGTTCAGTGAATGACAACGTTAATATTGTTCCTGAAAACATTGAGAAGGACAAGAATGTCGTCATTTATGAAGGGGAACGGGATGTGTCTGAGGACACAGCGATAGCGGAACCAAATGTATTTGACGACGTTTTCCATGAAGCTGTTTCGGATTCTATGCCTTCAACCTCGAATTCACCACCGAAATGGCTAAGGCGTCCTAGACCGCCTGTTGATTATAAGAAATACTTATAACTTTTGGATTAACTTATAACTTTTGAGTAACTAATTTTATATTTTAATGGTCTATTTATTTTTGTTCTTTTAATTTAGGTTGTGTTAAATTTATTTAGTTAGTTGAAAACTAGGGAGAGGAATTGTTATGTATGAGCTATAAAGAAGAAAAAGGAATGTCATTGTGATTTGTCAAGTAAAAGAATGTGAACAGATCTGCTTGTTTCCCTTGGGATTTTCCTCATATTTAACAGTTCGTTAAATAAAAACTCTTTAATAATTAATAGTACACGATTAATTATAAATAATTATACTGTAAAAAAAATTTTTTTTTAAAAAGCTTTTATAACTTGACCTTGAAACCTAATCGTGGTCAAAGTTCATTACAAGACTTTACCACAAGTGCAAACACGACTATGATACGATATTCCATCATGAAGTTCCAGTTAATATCTTCCGGCTCCATCATCAGACCAGTTCGACAGTACCATATTATTGCATTGTCATCGGAACCTAATATGTGTGCCAAATTTCAGCTCGATAGCTTCAGTGGAAGTGGGTGAAATATTGATTGCAAGATTCCAGGACATACATACATACATACGAGTGAAGTTAAATAAAAGCTTTTAAAAAGAAAATGTATTTTAAATTATACCGTTAAATTTTTTTTTTTAAAAGCATTTTAAAACTTTTTTTTTATTTTCATGCATTGTCATCGGAACCAAATATGTGTGCCAAATTTCAGCTCGATAGCTTCAGTGGAAGTGGGAGAAATATTGATTGCAAGATTCCAGGACATGGATAGGTACATACGAGTGAAGTTAAATAAAAGCTTTTAAAATGTAACGAGCTCCAAATAACTTCACCAATATTTTTGGTACAAATACGGTCAGTCGATACCAAAACGAGAGTTAGAGATCTCATACACGGCGGGTTTTTTCACGATCTTTGCTTAGTTAATAATTCATATAAATTATTATTTTAGTAATAACTTCATCTATTTTTGTCAATAATTACTTTTTGCCTAGAATATTATTTTAGAATATTATTTACTATTTTAGTTTGAAATGGTGGCACACGTTAAGCAATGTTATACTTGAGATAACCCTTATGTACTTGATGACACTATTAGTGATTACTTTACTTATCTATGGTTTAATCTGTTTTATTGGCTGCCAGTGGTTTTCACAATTAAAGTCACAATAAAAAATAATGTCGCATTTAGAAAATTAAATATATTATGCGATCGTTAAGGAAAAAATCACGTTAAGTGCCCTTGCTCCCTTCGTTCCATCTTTTTTCACATCTTTTCAGCTTGTTGATTTATTCCTGCATTTTACCACGCCGAGCAATCCGTCTTGGTCCTAAATCTGGCTGAATGACACACCCGAGATTGGCCGGCACTTCGTTATTTTGTGAGCAGCTTGTGGTTAGTATGTTGTGTTGTTATCAGGGTTCCGCTGTCTGTAACTTATTTACAGTAATGTATCTATGTATTGATGTATTTTTTGTAATACATAGTTCGTAACCATCGTGACGCGAGAGAAAGTGAGTTATTAAAAGCTTTTATTTAACTTCACTCGTATGTATCTATGTATGTCCTGGAATCTTGCAATCAATATTTCACCCATTTCCACTGAAGCTATCGAGCTGAAATTTGGCACACATATTAGGTTCCGATGACAATGCACGAAAATAAAAAAAAAGTTATAAAAAGCTGCTTAAAAAATATTTTTTTTTAGAGTATAATTATTTCAATACAAGTTAGTTCTCTGCAGTTGGAGTTGAATGGCAGACATCGTGACAAAAAAAGTAATGTTATGAATTTTTTTGCATATAATCATCGTCATATCCAGCCTCGTCCGCACAAAATGTCTCAGTACAGGTGCATGTAAATCGTCAGTCACGTATCGAGAGAGAAAAAGCCGGTGGAAAAAACTCTCAGTTTCTAAATTTTTTTAAATTCAAATTCAATTTGTACAGAAAAAAAAACCCATAGACAGCCCAAGTACAGATCTTGACAATAAGCTTTAAATAACATAATCTTGATCTGCACTGAATATCGGGCGAATCCTATGGCCTCGTCATACGACTTTTTCTCTATCTATTCCTATCGTGTGTGTGTTGCAAGAGTATAGAAATTTGAGCAGGTGCGCATTGGTGACATCTTATTGGATATGGAGCTCTCTTACTCGAGTGAGATCTAAATTAAGTGCGATATAAGAAATTAAATGTCACCTACTGTAACGATGAAGGAAAATATCGTTAGAAAAACCTGCATGCCTGAGAGTTCTCCATAATGTTATTGAATGCATGTGTAGTATTCCCATCCACACTTGAATCATGGCCTAACTCTTCCAATGTCGACAGAAGACCTGAGCCCAAGAATGAGACTGTCGTAATTGTGGTGTATGTGGTATGTAATGTGGTGAGCATTGTGCGCGGCTGTCGTAATTATAATGAGCTTTGTTCTGGTGTAAGCCATTAAAGACTTCTAATAATTAAGCCAGTTACTATCAATAGTTTATACGGAACCCTTATTTTGGTCGATTCATCACAAACTGTCTGTGTATATATAGAGTAAGTGTCTGGGCGTTAGATGACTACCTACTCTTTTCATTACATTTTATCTCTACCGCGTGATAAAAATAATTTGGTAAAGTTTATTTCTGGTGGAATTGGACCAACTGCAACGCAACATTTACGATTGTCCATCTCATGATATTCTACTTATTTAATCCAGGATAGCTACAACCCATAAACTTCCTACTGTTGGGCATCGGTCACTCTCATAGCCAGAGCTATCTTGAGCTTCTTGGTCTAGAGCATACCACCAGCTCCACCACGCTGCCCCAATGCAGATTGGTGAAGGGGATATTGGCCAACCCAGTATCGATTGTTCTAAAACAACATGAAGGTCTTCGACAAGACTTAAGGATTGTTTTTACCAATGAAAACAACCGGGACCGACGGGTTAACGTGCCCTCAATTTTGCCATTAGTGGTCACCCATCCACAAACTGACCGCGGCCGTAGTTGCTTAACCGTGTCGCTTACATATGATCGATGCGAGCCATTGGGCGTTAAACGTTTGTAAATCCAGTATAATACGAGGTAATTGTACTATACTGCTTTCTACAAATATTATAAACATTAAAGTTTGTGAAAATATTTGGATGTTTGTGTTTCAGTCACGCATAAATTGTTGAGTACATTTAGACGAAACTTGGCATTTAGAAAGATAATCATATCATAATCATGATCTTGAGTTAACAGAAAGCATATTTTTCATCCCGTTACGTCAGTAATCTTCATGAGATTAGAAAGGCCACCAAGGAGGTTTTAGCTGATAAAAATAGCACATAACCTGGTTTCACTAAAAGATATCCGAGTATCATTTTCCCCCTCGTAGAACTAAAAAAACAGATTTTTTTTTTTTTTTGCGTCCAGACAAACAACCTACGTGGACTGACCCTCCGGGCAAGACCGGGCTATACCTGGGAGGGAGGCAGGAAACGCACCTCATGCGTATCGGTACAGCCGGCTGTAGCGATTATGTCCGTAGACTAAAACCTGCCATAAGGGATGGCTTTGGTCATATGACCCTCAAGCCGACATCGGAAGCGACCCCGCTTGGAGAGGCGGGGCGCAAGCGGCGCTACCCTAGGGCGCTACCGCATGTTAACTGCACTGAGTGCTGTCGAAGTGTGGACTTGTGCCATCAGGAGATGGTATTATCTGAGAGAATGGATTATTCGTCTGAGCCCTTGTAGGCCTCTAGTAGGCGTTCCAGGTCAGACGAGAGTTGATTAGGTAGGTCCGTGAGGACATTACGCGGCCTTCGAATTTGATGACCAGTTAGTGTGGGGGTGGTGTAATCCACTGCTTCCCTAATCAGTGGGTTTGAGTGATTTTCTGAGGACTTGAAGAGTCTCTCAGAGAAGCTTTTCATAATCTGTTGGATGGTGGGAAGCTCTAAGTCCCGGTGAAGGTCGGCATTCCGCACGTACCAGGGTGCGTCAGTCGCGCCACGAAGGAATTTATTTTGTGCTACTTGCATCATGTTAATTACACTGGGAGCCGCATGGGCAAAGACTGGGGCGGCATATAGCATTACCGGTCGAATGCAAACCTTATAGAGCGTTCGCTTGTTTCTGTAGTTCATTTTACTTCGCCTTCCCAACATGCAGTTGAGTCGGCTTAGGTAGAATTTGGATGTTGCTGTTACCCTTTTGACGTGAGGTCTAAAGGTTAGTCTAGAATCTAATGTAATACCAAGGTATTTGGTTTCAGTCCTCCAAGGGACAGGGGTTCCCGCAAAACGGATAGGAGGGTCATCGAGGTTACACGCTACCTTTCGCAGTTTGGGTCATTATTTAAGGAAGTAATATTTTTTCTGTTTTTTCGTAACCTCGAAAAAACAGAAAAAATATTACTTCCTTAAATAATGACCCAAACTGCGAAAGGTAGCGTATAAATCAACAGTAACTCGACCGTATAATGACTGTAGGGCAGGTCCGTATAAATCAAGTCGTGGTCACCAAGTCCTGCCATCTATCATGCGAGGGCCATATTCTATTGGAATAGAAATAGGCTAGATGTAACGCGGATAAAAGCAACATAATGTTGACTGTAATAGTCTATTTTAGTCTATTAGTGCGACTGCTAATCTTGTGTTCCTGGATTCGATACCCGGGTCGGGCAAAGTATTATTGAACTTTTCTATCTCTAAATGCCCGGTAGTAGCTCCCAGTCTGGTATTGTGCCCGGTGTATGGCAATAGGGTCCCCACCAATTACTTGGGTCCTAAACATAGATAACTTTTGAGGGGCCCGTTGGCGCAATCGGTAGTGACCCTGCGCCAGGGGTTCGAACCCACGTTCGAATCCCACTCAGGAAAAAACAAATTTATCAACATCTATCCAGCTGTTTAGGAGGAGTTCACTGTCATACACACGTATACAAGAAAGATATATAATAAGGTTAAGCAATGAAAATATCATCTGTTATAACAGAATCTACAAAGTCGATGGTCCGTGTTTCTGGGTTTTGGACCAGTGTGGCTGTCCTACTCGTAAAAAATACCCTTTCATAGTGTTGAATGAACCCATATAAAATATGCGATGGCACATTCAGATACACGATAGGGACCAAAATGACGGGCGGAATGTATTCAGATTTAGATAACAATAAAAACAAACGAACGCCATTGCCAAGTTTATACTGAGGTCTTTATCACAGACTGTTACTGCAAGCGTGGAGCTAGGAAAATATTGAATACGAATAGCAAAGGGGTATGCGTTAGCTTTGTATATGTCTCGTCAAGTTTTATCATTACTAAGATTAGTTTTCTTCTCGATATGAGTAGTATAACGACTGAGATCAATGTTGATCAATCAAATGCTGATCGCCATTATATACACACTTCTACCTATGTACTGAATATAGTACTATGCAAAATAGAAGGTAAGAACTCTCTCTCTTGTAAATGTGACTTAGGCATGAAACACGAACTCTCCTAAGTCATCAATATTAGATAGCATGTGACCAGTAGTTAACAAATTGGCTTACTGTACCTACCATTAAAGCAATGCATAGATAAAGATATGACATGAAGTGCAGAGCTGTTTTTAATTTAAATTATGTTCTAAAAATGTTAACACATTTTAACCTCTCTCTGGCGACATCTTTGAGTGCGCGAAATGACTACTTCATTCCCTTTGTGCTGTCTTACCGTGAGGCGGAGATTGGACGGAGCTGCACGCTCGTTTACTATTCTGTTAACAAAAATAATTAAATGTTATAAAAAAGCATTCAAAACTTAAGATACTAAAACACAAAATTTTTCCAACTAAAACCACCTTTCGCAACTCGTCGGTCCCACGAAATCCTATTATGCAAATATCTAAAGCTGCCTGTATTGATCGGTACTGATATTGGCTTTTGATTCGTAAACAAACGTTGCCTTCTGTTTTTAAACGAGGATTCAATGATCGCCCGATGTTATCTGGATCGGGGCCTGTCTATACTTGCTTGCTATGCTTTTTTATTATTTGAAATGATGTTGTATGCGTTAGGTTTATTTGAAATTCGAATTTTTTGAGTCAATAAAAATCATCGCAAATCTGTTTCATAATAAAACAATTCCAAAACAGGTTTGCGATAATGTTAATTTACTTAGGTTCATTTTAAATTTGAGTGAATTTCACGAGATTGAAACTCTTGATCTTACAAAGTTAAGTCTGTAAGTAAGTAAGATTATTCTGAATAACCTTGTCTTGTGTAAATCAGAATTGATCTCAACTGCATAAATTTATAAATACAAATAGCGATTTGATGTTTAATATATGTGTTAACCTGTAGTTAATAGTAGTAGCGTCCATAGCCCAGTGGCTCGCGTCGATTGAATGTGATCGAAAGAGTTAATAAACAACGGGCGCGGTTGGTTTGTGGATGGGTGACCGCTAGTGTCAAAATTTCATGGACGCTACCGTGCTTCGGAGGGCACGTAAAGCCGTTGGTCACGGTTGTTTTCAATGCTGGAAAGTCGTTAAGCCTTGTCGAAGACCTTCGGGTGGCCTGAGAACATTCGACACTGGGTTGTCCACTAACCCCTCCAATGCGGATTGGAGCAGCGTGGTGGAGTTTGCTCTAGACCTCCCGCAGAAGTGTCTGTGTGGGAGACCCATGCCCAGCAGTGGGACGTCTATCTGGGTCGCAGCGAGCGAGCAGCGATATGTACTACAGGAAAAAATCGGTTAAGTAGTTGATCTATCTACCTATTTGTACGTATATAAAATCAAATCTCAACGTTTTCCCACTAGTTGACAACTAGTACACAACGTGCGTTGTTCTCACACCTAATTTCGTATAACTACGTCTCGTATAGGTACTAGACACTGCCATCGTCAGTGCCCAAATTCCTTTTGTTTCACTGCTCGAGTGAGCCAAAGTGAATCCAATCCCAGAGGCTCTTCACGTATTCCTTTCACTTCGTGCGTTCAAAATTAAAAACAGTTGCCACAATATCAGTTTCATTTTCCGGGAAATAGCCTGTCGCTGTCAGGCGCATGTGCCTTTGTACGGCATAATGGATAAGAATGAAAAGTTTTCTTTGCTTAAACGGACGTCAAGTGACGACAAACGGATATTCTTCTAGGTGTTTTTTCAGATCAGAAATATTTTTTTGATTAGAAAGATTTTATTTTGAATTTGATTTATTAAATAAAATATTTTTTTTAAAAGATTTTTTATTTTTTTTATTTTTTTTCGACGAAATACGAGTATGTGTGTGAAATTTTATCTCGATAGCTTCAGTGGAACTGATGAAATATTGATTGCAAGATTCCAGGCCATACATTGTCATACATAAATACCTACATACGACTGAAGTTAAATAAAAATTTTACTTTAATTTCTTTTTTTTATTGTTCTTCATCATTTCTTCATGATTTCATGGGTGCTTGGATATGATGCAGATCATATGCAAACTGAAATTATATTTTGATATCTTATTTATCTTTATTGAATGAAAATAAAGAAAGTAAGTAAGTTTTTTTGTTCTTAATATTATTACAACATATTCGTACGCTCGCTGCGAATATATCGCTCGTATTCGTACATACAGCTTTGTATATTTAAAAAAGTGCACAAAATAATTATTACTAATAAAAACACAAACAAAGGAAACTATTTCATAACGTTGCATTATAATAGAACAAATAGGTCTACACATAGGTATAAGCAATATTTACACATATCAAACATTTTCATAACTAAAGTTTTAGTGTTAAGAAATTATTGTCAGTTTTTAATAAGCACTGGAGAGATTACTTTTAAATTTTTGGGGAAATTATCATCCAGGGATTCGAAATCCTCTGCCTGCAGGCATGCAAAATTAAAAACTATTTTCGCAGCATTAATAATACGTTTCCCGGGTAAATAACCTGTCAGGCGTGTGTTGCCTTTGTGCGGCATAATGCTAAACAATAAAAAGTTTTCTTGTTTTAAACGAATGTCAAGACACGACAAAATGGGGCTTCGTTTTCTGGGGTATAAAAGTTAGATCTGGCTCTTTCGAATTGTGAGTTGAAAAGAGGCAGAGAAACAAAACCGTGTTTAGAATAGGGATCTTGATGTTATGGGTTGCTTTTTCATAATAACCCTTATTCATAACATATTATTAAACCTATTTCAGCAATTGTTTTGTTGCCTTTATTCAAACACTTTATAGCTATAATAGGCATCGTTTAATAATGAATACTTAGTATTATTACTACTTACGGAATCCAACAACCACTAAAATGACGACAACATAAAATTAAGAAGGTTAATAGAAAATTTGATATAAAAATAAATATGTAGAATATGCGCAAAATTTGTCACAAAACGAATTAAAAGTTAAAAAAAAATTAGCTCTAAAAGAAACTGATTTACTATCCGTGCTCTATAGGTATGGTTTTGGTTACATTTATTATACAGAGTGTTTTAGTACCTATCTACATGGTAGGATTGATCAAAATTTATTTCGTTTCAAGGGTCTGTTGTTGGAGTTGTATACAAAGAAGCCAATGTTGTGCAAGGCGGGCAGGAACGAAGCGAAAAATTAATTCTATTTCAGAGTTCATCATGTTTTGGATGGCATGTATGATGACAAATATTTTGTCAGAAGATTGTGCCAATACGCTGTCCAGTTTTACCATTCATTAATAGTAAGACATGTTCAATAGTGTTACAATGATTGATTCTCTTTATTATTTCAAAACTGGTGGTTGACCAATGAGGTCCATGAAACCGTCAATTGGGACCTACTTATACTATTAAAATTTAACAGACTGAAATCGATTCACTTCTGTCCTTATAAAAATACTCTGTAGGTACTCTGTGAGCCGCTAATCGAATCTACTAATCTCTTTATTCGGAAAGCCTTAGCTTATACCACCATGCTGCTCCAGTTCGGATTTCCCCACGAATATCACATTTAAGTTGTACAATACAATACAATATAATTTATTGCACCAGAAAAAGAACAGAGGAGAACACAGTAAAGAAAAAGAAGTTTTGCAAAAAGTTGTCTTATGTATTTTATGCCGTTCGATGCAAGCGTTGATAGACCAGTGGCTATCGAACTCGCATCTCACTCGAGCAAGTTCAAAACCTAGCGGCACACACCAATGACTTTTGTAAGATATTCTTAAGTGCGATTTAAGAAATTAAATATCAATTGCTGTCACGGTGAAGGACATATGGTGAGGATATCTGCATGCCTGAGAGTTCTGCATAATGTTCTCGAAGGCATTTGAAGTCTGCCAATCCGCACCTGGCCAGCTAGTGGCCTAGTAGTGGATTAAGGTCTAATCCCTTCCATTCTGAGAGGCAACCCGTGCCCAACAGTGGGACAAAGAAAGGGATGTGGCGGTGGCGTTCGAAATCATTTAAAGCAAAACTTTGTTCCGGTTTGATATATCGAGTTAAGTTTATTTACTTACAGCATGGACTACACTAAAACTTATTGTTACAAAACTTTCAAAGTGCAATCCATCTATTTGATGCACGAGGAAATTTACACAACACTGGTAATTCATCACTATGTCTTAGTTGGGGGACAGTTGTACAGTTCTTAGTTAGGGATACTGCGTCACCGCAGATTTTCTATACTATGGTGCTATGTAAAACCAAGTTGGTGTTAACTGTAAGTAACTCTCGCGACACGAGACACCTTTGAAAGAAATCCAAAGGGGATAGATGCGCATGGGGTATCAGTGCGGAGGATATGACACGGCTGGCGGACCAATCAGCTTACGACTGATAACCCACTCGCTCCGTGCCAGACGATACCTTAATTTCGACTTCTCATTTGGTCAGAGTTTGAGGCTAGCCCGTATTAGTCTATACTAGAGGCACCTGCGGCTTCACTCGCATGAAATTGTACTGCGATTGTTTAATATATTTTAACAGAAACCCAGAATTATTAGTGATGGAAAATAAAAGCCACCGAAAAGTTTTGATACTTCATCGCGACAGCGCCTTGACGTTTTTATTCTTTTTTCTTATAAGTATACAGTTTTATATTTTTCTATAATAAGGTGCGTCGCCTACAATTTTTGATTATCGATATAACACGAAAAAAAAATATCTAAAAATGAATCCTAGCTAGATCGATTTATCGCCCCCGAAACCCCCCTGTATACTAAATTTCATGAAAATTGTTGGAGCCGATTCCGAGATTCCAATTCCATATATACAAGAATTGCTCGTTTAAAGATATAAGATACGTTTCACGCCTGTCAAAACCGCCGTACCTATTCCTGCCGTGTGATAATATTTTAAACCAACATAATAAAGCAAAATTACTACCAAACATAACCGTCATCTACCAATTTATTAAGTTTGTTATACTTTAGGCACTAAAACTAGGTTATTATAATGATTGTCCGTAAAGGTCTTACATGAGGTATAAACAAATAGATCACTACAGACTAGTGAATTGGGTACTAATCCCCACTAGGGCCGCACTGATAATTATCGGTAAATCTATGACATAATTTATGCTTAGTATGGTCCTTTTTTATTTACAGTTTATTTGCATATTTCTTAGATACTAAAATATATGTGAATATTATGACAAAGAAAGTATCTTATAATGCAAACTATTATATTATACCACTATAACCTGTTTAGAAATCGAACGATTAGTACAGAAATAATCCATCGAATTTACTCGATACTTACCTATCGATCGATTTTTAATCAGCTGATCGATAAAATTTGAATCTTGAATGTATTCTGATTTGTAGAACTGCGAGTTAAGTTAGATTTTGATTATCTTTGGTGTAGTCTGCCGCCGAAAATGGCTATTTTTAATATTTTTAACCATTCTGTTAGCGATACTAGTAGTTGTAAAGTTCTGCATGGAAAACGAATTACGCGGGCGAAGTCTCCATTAAAGCTAGTAAAAATGTAAGTATAGTGTAATAAAATATAATCCTGTTTTATGTATTAATAATAATAATAATACTCTTTATTATACACCAAATACTAAAATAAATAATATAGTTACTAAGAAAAAATGGTAAAACAAAAACAATATACAACAATGGGCGGTCTTATCGCTTAAGAGCTAGTTATATGCTGTATAAATATAACTGGCAACCACACATTTCCGAAGAGCACAATTGCTTACGAAGCATCACACTTATTACTCGCCCCGTATTATTCTGAACATACTCGCAGCACATTTCAACATTCCATCGTTATTTATTAACTTGCAACAACCAATTTGCCGAACGAATAATTAACGGCCTTAAAACACGCTGTTGTCATCACACGTTCATAACATTTGATTCACGCCACGGTCTCTTTATAGGTGTTTTTGAAATAAAATGAATTCATGATGGGAGTTTTCATTTGTGCTTTTATTTTTAACCGACTTCCAAAAAAAGGATGTTTTCAATTTGGATTTTTTGTTTGTATGTGTGTTACCTGTTTTCTCCAGCAATAATAAATAAATACTAGCTGACCCAGCAAACGTTGTTTTGCCATATAGATAATTTTTAGTGAATATTTTGGGAGAACTTAATTTAAGTGTGTGGACTATTACTACCACTACCATTACCACTACCACTACTACTACCACTACCACTACCACAACCACTACTACTACCACTACCCCTACCACTACCCCTACCACTACCACTACCCCTACAACTACCCCTACCACTACCACTACCCCTACCACTACCCCTACCACTACCCCTACCACTACCCCTACCACTACCACTACCACTACAATTACCACTACAACTACCACTACCATTAGGTACCATTACTTATAATCGAAAGCGTTCAATGAAAGTAGGAAATTATTAAAAATAAAAATCGCGATGGAAAAATAGGAGTTGATCGTAGAGGGTTGAAAATTCAGGGTTGTATGTATTTTCTAATGCTGTATCATAAAAAAATAAAAACAAAAAAATTCGGTAAAAAATTTAAAAAAAAAATTTGGGGTGGACCACCCTTAACATTTAGGGGGATGAAAAATAGATGTTAGTCGATTCTCAGACCTACTGAATACGCATATAAAATTTGGTAAAAATCGGTAAAGCCATTTCGGAGGAGTACTGCAACAAACATTGTGACATGGAAATTTTATATATTAGATTACTTATAATCGAAAGCGTTCAATGAAAGTAGGAAATTATTAAAAATAAAAATCGCGATGGAAAAATAGGGGTTGATCGTAGAGGGTTGAAAATTCAGGGTTGTATGTATTTTCTAATGCTGTATCATAAAAAAATAAAAACAAAAAAATTCGGTAAAAAATTAAAAAAAAAAATTTGGGGTGGACCACCCTTAACATTTAGGGGGATGAAAAATAGATGTTAGTCGATTCTCAGACCTACTGAATACGCATATAAAATTTGGTAAAAATCGGTAAAGCCATTTCGGAGGAGTACTGCAACAAACATTGTGACATGGAAATTTTATATATTAGACTAGCTAACCCCGCGAACTTTGTTCCGCGCAGAAAATTAATTAATTATATTTTTGATTTTATTTTTATTAGCATAGTGCATAATATAAATAAAACAAATTAATTATTTTAATGATTCTTTATTGACCATTTATTTATATATTACCTTGTGATAGACGACATTTCTCGTTTTATTTTCATGCGCAAGATCAAATAATGCAGATGATCTTAAATTAATCTTAATAAATTATTAATTTGACTTAATCTGGAGCGTTAAATGTGCGTTCGTGTTTTCCAGATGGTTGTTTATCCGCTCTGATCCACCACTTTAAAGTCCTCATTTGTCATGCGCTCCAAAGCACTCTTGAACAACCTGACCAACGCATGAAGTTCAGGAAGTATTTGCTGCAGATCTTGTTTAATTGCTCTTTTCATTGCTGAATCTCTTGACGTCGATCATGTTGCCCATGCAGTATAATTGTAAAAAAATATTTTGTGCATCTTCGAGAGGTTGTAATGATCCGATTCAATGGTAAATCTGTCTGTCCTTGTATCTACAAAATCAAAAGCAAAGTCAGTATTACTGATTTATAAATTTTTTTTTTATAATTTGCATACATAACATAGTAATAATTATAGTATGTTAATGTTCTACTTTATTCTTTGTAAGTACAAAAATTAAATAAATTAATACATACCTTTAATGTCGGATTAAATCCTCGTTCTTCCATAATGACTGCCCCAAATCATGTCATATTTTGGAAACAACTATTATATTTTCGAATGTTTGCTAGAAAATGTCGTGATTCTGGTGTTTCGCCAAGAAACAATGAATGTAATGGTTCAGGTGGCGGACAGTAATCAGTTCTGAAATCGTATTGAAACGCTGCTCGATTCAAATCAGTACTTGATAAATTTCTTCTTGTTCTTCTAAAATTATCTAGTTCTTGATCTCTGAGCTTTGATCCACGATTTCGCATTGCCAACCTAGCCGTTTCAGTGGCTGCCTCGTTTTGCTCTTGTGATTGAGAAGCACGAAGTCGCCATACTAACGCGGCGCTCTTCACGTGCCCTTTGATTCGCAATGTTTAGAATCCTAGGTGGATTACGGCTTTGTCGGAAAATAATTAATTGTCTTGGTCGCGGCATGGTATTGTTAATGATAATATCGACACAATAAGTTATTAGAAACTCGAAACAAACATTTAAAATGTACCTACTCTGTAAAACAAACACATCAACTGGTCGAACAAAAATTCCAAATTGTCAAAGTATCAACTGTCACTAAAAAATAAAATAAAACGGAACGGTGTAAAAAGTATCCTATAGCAGTCCCCCGGTTCTAAGGTACCTCCCGACAAATTTTCAGCCAAATCGGTTCGGCCATTCTTGAGTTATAAATGGTGTAACTAACACAACTTTCTTTTATATATATAGATAAATAAATATCTTGGACATTCTCACACACGGCCATCTGACCCCAAAGTAGGCGCGAGCCTGTGTTATGGGTGTCAGAGACTGATATACATACATAGATATTTTTAAATACATACATAAATAGATAATATTGACATCCAGACACAGAACAAATACAAGTGTTCGTCACACGAATATTTGTCCTGAGTGGGATTCGAACCCACGACCTTTGGCGCAACAGACAGGGTCACTACCGATTTCGCCAACGGGCCTGTCATAATCAATCGATTTAGATGATTCTGAACATACTGAAGAGGTGGTACCTTATAAATTTCAAGAAAAAAATCTACTCCTAAGAGTAGTAAACAAGCATAAGTGTAGCAATCTATGGGTTCGTTGTGTTCGCTGCCATGTAGCGTCGGTGATTCTGCATAATTCGAACACACGTCATGAATTAACAACATAATAACATTATTATGTTACACATTTTTTACATGCCTCGTCTAACAAGCATATTAATGGGTATGATCGAGTTAAATAAATCACTTTATTTTATCATTGAATTACTATTTTGGGATAAATAAGTTATTAGTTAGGATATAAGTATCAGCACACTGGCTTAATTCCTATCGCTGCGACCCATAGACATCCCACTGCTGGGCACGGGTCTCTCCCACAGACACTTCTGCGGGAGGTCTAGAGCATACTCCACCACGCTGCTCCAATGCGGATTGGTGGAGGGTTTAGTGGCCAACCCAGTGTCGAATGTTCTCAAGCCACCCGAAGGTCTTCGACAAGGCTTAACGACTGTTTCCAGCATTGAAAACAACCGGGTCCGACGGCTTTACGTGCCCTCCGAAGCACGGTAGCGCCCATGAAATTTTTTGCCACTAGCGGTCACCCATCCACAAACCGACCGCGCCCGTCGTTGCTTAACACTTTCGATCACATTGAACCGAAGCGAGCCACTGGGCTATGGACGCTACAATCGAAGCGAGCCACTGGGCTATGGACGCTACGCTTAATTCCTATCCATATTTAAATACCGTTAAACTAGTACTTAATTTGACTTCAACTAAACCAACGAACGGCCAAAGACAGGCTCACTCGACCAATCATAAACAGTTTGGTATTGGACATCGATGAAGAAGCACTGTTATTGTGTGACATTGTCTTATATTGTTCGTTTTATTTCAATACCTCAATAATTATGATTAGTCAAAAGATTTTTCGGAATAGCTTGATGGGAAGCCGACATAATTACAAATACAATTTCTTTTTTAACGAGTGGGAAAACTTTAAAAGAAAAAGTTACCCTGGGTTATGTTGGATTTTCACTCACTAAAACCCCGCTCCGTGACCTACCTCGGCGCTACAGTATGGCACGGGGATCTCTTTTAGATCTCGCTGGTGCAGTTCTACCCGATCTTCTACTTTCGTCTCCTTTCGTTTGAGATCCCTCTTGCCGCCTGTGACTTGAGAAGTCCTCTTTTAGTCACCTCTTACCAGGCAAGGCCTATTGTAGCACTACGGCTACGGAGTAAAATTAAAAATGCCCATAGGTTTATATTACAATAAATAAGCACACTTTGACTAATAGGATCATCGTACGCCACCAAATTTAGTATTATTTGGTTACCGAAGCCTAACAAGATATTTAGTAATTATATTTCGTTGCATAACAGAGGTATTCCTCTGGGAACGCAAACAATAGGTAGGTATCCTAAATTCATGAAGTTCGCACGCCCGAATTCAATTGGTATCTACGAGTATTTGGCTCTCGTGGTATTATTATACTCTCAATGTGAACTATTATGGTCTTAAACAAGATGAATCAGCTTTTGCTGCGTTTGGTGGTAATGCCTGCTGGGTTTTATTTATTATCTAAAAATATAATTAATTGTATCAGGCGTTACTTTGCGGAACTCCATTATTAAAAAACAAGAATTAATCTACTTTGCAACAATCCGCGAACAAAAACGTATGGTGATGTATGTATACTTTCATGCACGTAGGACCTCCCTCCCTCCCACGCAGGAAAACATGCACATGCGATAAATGAATACCCACACCACCATACACACACCAACACGTGTTTCGCCTCAAAACAAGGCATCCTCAGGGTAAGTACTACTTACCCTGAGGATGCCTTGTTTTGAGGCGACTACTTACCCTGAGGATGCCTTGTTTTGAGGCGAAACACGTGTTGGTGTGTGTATGGTGGTGTGGGTATTCATTACCTGAGGATGCCTTGTTTTGAGGGTAAGTACTACTTACCCTGAGGATGCCTTGTTTTGAGGCGAAACACGTGTTGGTGTGTGTATGGTGGTGTGGGTATTCATTTATCGCATGTGCATGTTTTCCTGCGTGGGAGGGAGGGAGGTGCTACGTGCATGAAAGTATACATACATCACCATACGTTTTTGTTCGCGGATTGTTGCAAAGTAGATTAATTCTTGTTTTTTATCTAAAAATATCTCAAAACATACATACCACACATAGGAATCAATTTCAAGTAGATAAACCTAAAAACACTAAAGAATAAAATAGACAAAATAGATAAAACATTGAGAATACGTTCCAATGAGTAACAAGAAGGAAAATTCATACTTTCATAAATCTAAAACGTAATAGTGAATCTAGCTGAATTCATAATTTTTGGATTATCCAGGTGAGTTCCGTTCCGACCATAGAATAAGATTCAATAGAAATGGCGTAGAATGTTTGTGAAATTCATGCAAAATAGATCTTTTATATCTATCACTCACAAATAAATGAAAGAAAACATTTTATTCACTATTTACAACAGAAAAATATTAGAAAAACTTATTTTAAAAAATATTGTACAAAGGTACTACGAGTTCTTCCCATTTAGATCTATCTATCGAATATTTGATTGATCAGTGCGTTGGTTTAAGCAAATATTTGCTTCCGGACTAAAAAACATTTTGATTATTGTGTATCTTGTTTTTTGCTTCTTTCCAGGATTTTCTTACAGCTAAAGCTATAAAAACAGTATTACAGGTACAGTGGTACGCGTAGTAATTATATTTCAATCGGATAGAAATACTCGTAAATAGCCGCAAATACGCACTGGAGATACGTAATTGTGTTCGTGCCAGGTCTTTTGTGAGAAGGGACCCGTAACCTGCAGTCAGACTAATAATGGGTTGCAGCCAATTTATTCATTCATTTTAAGCCAATTTTAACCAAATTACACCCTTTCATTTAGAACACCTGGAGATCGATCAGATGTTCATATAAGGTTTTGCGTAATTAAAGCAATCTAATATTAGTCGCTTTAACGGTACAAAAAACCATCTTGAGAGTAATTCTATAAAGGCGACCATCTTAGTCCTCAAGGGTCAAACACCAATTAATAAGATAAGTGTCACTAAGAGTCCTGCGCCGATACTCATAACTACTAGCGAACTAACCTAACTAGTGCTTATTAACACTCTGCTAACATGACCAGCCATTTAAGTCCATATTTTAGTCATTTACAAAGCCTATCACGGTTGTCATAATCGGTAGCGGATGGGTGGTAGGTACTGCTAGCTCGTTCACAAAAATTAAGTAAACTTAACTTTGTGTTCAAAGAGATTTCTATTAGATATTTCTATAAAGTGTTTAATCTGTGGAGACGGACAAAACTAGCACGGATTAAATTTGGATTACGCCAGGATGTATGGTGAAAATTTATTGCGCGTGAATTTAGAAGGTTCGTTTGCTTGCACGGGTTTTATATTACTTGAAACAAATTGGGGTTTTCACTTATTCGCATAGGAAGAATGGTTGTTAACTAACTTTATGTCTGTTTGAAATAAAGTAATTTAAAACACAGGATAGGCGAGATTTTTTTTAAATATTTTAGTGTACCAATTCAGTAGATCACTAGGTATTGGATTCTTGAATAAGGTAAAAAAATCACTTATATCTGATTAAGTAAGAACAAATATTTTGTGTATGAGTGGTGTATCGCTGCGACCCATAGACGTCCCACTGCTGGGCACGGGTCTCCCCCACAGACACTGCTGCGGGAGGTCTAGAGCATATTCCACCACGCTGCTCCAATGCGGATTGGTGGAGGGGTTAGTGGCCAACCCAGTGTCGAATGTTTTCAAGCCACCCGAAGGTCTTCAACAAGGCTTAACGACTGTTTCCACCATTGAAAACAACCGGGACCGACGGCTTTACGTGCCCTCCGAAGCACGACGGTGTGGTGTATAGTACAGTCCATTTCTGTGTGTGTAACAGTAGCATTTAATCAAGCAGTAAGTAATTGAATAAAGAACAAAGTGTAAAGACGTGTCTCATTGCATCTAACATGCATTTAAACGGATGGATGATGCTTATATAAAGAACTTACCGTCCGAAAAACGTACAACTTCCACTGGGATAAATTCCCTTATGTTGTACGAAGGCGGCCACCACAATTCGGCTGCGTATAAAAATTTCAGAAAGACCGGACGTGTATTCGTAGCCTTACTTACCTACATTAATCATCAAGGGGAAGCCCGAAAGACATTTGGGTATCAGGAAACATTTGCCTGCTCAGTGGAACAGGTGAAATTTTGATGAAAACGAAATGGTGTTTAATTTTTGTGTATGTTTTGGTTTTGGTAGGTTTGGTAGGAGCTCGAAGTTCATTGATTTATTTATAAGACATGATAATGTTTAGTTCTAGCACGGACTACACACTTTTGGTCCTTACTCTATGGTTCTAGCTTTTGGGTTAAACATAACATAACATCACGCTTGTATTTCCCCGAAGGGGTAGGCAGGGGTGTGTATACACCCACTTATCACCAGTTATCTTTAGGTGCCATGTAATAGGTGGTGAGCCTATTTCCTACACCTGGCACAAATCCAGACTCTGACCTGCTGCTTAGTCCTCAAGCCAGCCAGGAAACGACCATATAAGAGTCTCAATCAATCAATAAATTTACTGTGAAATACAGGTAAGTAATAACATCGGTAGCGTCCACAGCCCAATGGCTCGCGTCGATTCAATGTGGTCGAAAGAGTTAAGCAACGACGGGCGCGGTCGGTTTGTGGATGGGTGACTGCTAGTGGCAAAATTTCATGGACTCTACTGTGCTTCGGAGGGCACGTAATGCCGTCGGACCCGGTTGTTTTTAATGCTGGAAACAGTCGTTAAGCCTTGTCGAAAACCTTCGGGTGGCTTGAGAACATTCGACACTGGGTTGGCCATCAACTCCTCCACCAATCCGCATTGGAGCAGCGCGGTGGAGTACCTATGCTCTAGACCTCCCGCAGCAGTGTCTGTGGCCAGCCGAGACCCGTGCCCAGCAGTGGGACGTCTATGGGTCGCAGCGAATAATATCTGTGTTGCATTTATTTCACACAGTCACAGTATTAGTGGATCAGTGGATTAGAGATGCATGCTCATATTGAGTACAAGGTTCCTATGTGTTGTGAGTGGAAGGAATTCAGCTAGGAAATTGGCAAAGATGAAAGCTTAACGTACTTTCTGATGATTCTTCAGAACAATATCGTATATGGCTTCCATAATTATTGAGAAAAATCAAAAGAAATCCTTGATCTTATCTGACGTAGTTACTTACTTACGTACGAGATCTAATGGATTATGTCAGATGTATAACGTTACACGTTCGACGAAGGATTGGTAGTGAATAATACCATAATTATATTTGACGTTTATTTGATCTAATGTACAATATTATTCATGTAAATTAATTGCATCTTACGTAAAATAGGTTAAAAATGTGGGGTGTACGAGTCTGTATGTTTACGTTAAAACCGTTAAGACTGAGTTAAATACTTTGTGTTATTTTTAAATATTACAAAGCTTCATCCATCTCTACAACCATCGTCCTGTGTTGGACTTCTTACATCGACAGGACTTCTCCCAGTCCAACAGATGAACAGCACCTCTCAGCGTTAAACTTCATCAACTTCCTCTCTAGCCTAGTGTCGGGACTTAGCCAGTCCCGACCGTTCTCCCATCTCAATGAAAAACTTGTTATATTTCATCAACATAATAATTATTTGCTCTTATTAAGGTTTACGCTACCTAGAGCGTGGATCCTAGCACAAGACCACATACCTATATATGTGGCCTAAAGCGAATCAACGCTACAGTTTTAAGAACAAATAGATTAGTTTTAACACCATACCTACCTACTTAAATTCAATCATAACATTCGTGATTAACAAATTTAACGTTTTAGGTAATCTATACTAATAATATAAAGAGGAAAGATTTGATTGTTTGTTTGTTTTGAATAGGCTTCAAAACTACTCAACCGATTTGAAAAATTCTTTCACTGTTGGAAAGCTACACTATCCCCGGGTGACATAGGCTAAATTTTATTTTGGAAAAAAATAGGGTTCCGTAAGATATTTGGGTTTTTCGGACACAAGGTGTAAAAAAATCAACCAGAAAAGTTACTTATTTTGCGTACGCTGCCTAAACTATAAAAGATAGAACCATAAAATGTTCTAATTAATTGTAGATCTTATAAATATCTATAAAAAAGTCCGCGACACACTATACCTATCTATGTCGAGTGAGGCACAACAACCATTTTTTTATCTTGAATTTTTTTTGGACTACATTTACAGTTTATGTAGATAATATTTGGTCTTTGAATGATTAAAATTGGACGTTTGGTTTTAAATTGTCTATCTGTCTATCTATCTATCTATTTCGCTTTCACGCCAAAACTACTAAACCAATTTAAATGAAATTTGGTACACAGTCTAGAGCCTGACAAAGGACATAGACACTTTTTAATTGGAATAAAGTGTTGTAATGGGTTGAAAAGGGAGATGAAAGGTTGTATGAAAGTATTGTCATTTTCAGAACTAGAAGCATAAAACTTAAATTTTAGGCTGTTGATAAGGTATAATCCTTACTAATCCTATCCTACTAATATTTTAAAAGGGAAAGTTTGTAAGTATGTATGTATGTATGGATGGATGTGTGTTACTTTTTCACGTAAAAAGTACTGAATGGATTTTAATGAAACTTTACAATAATATAGCTTATACATCAGAATAACACACAGGCTAAAATTTATAAAGATATTGTGTGAATTGTCCAAAATATGAAGATAAGTGTCAAGTAGGTAAGTAGGAAAAAATCTACCATCTGCGAGCTATTCTGGCGTGCGCTGCCAAAACTACTGGACCGATTTCAAAAATTCTTTCACCATTAGAAAGCTGCATCTTCACTGAGTGACGTAGGCTATATAATATGTATTACTAGGCGTAAACGAAACTATTGTTATAATCTATATATTTTTATTTTTTTAGTAACCTGACGCAAATAGGGTTTATGTGTGTGTATTATAATTTTGATTTTTACATAAAATACCCGTGCGAAGCCGGGGCGGACCACTAGTGTATTATAATTTAATATCCATGACTTTTTTGCTAAAAGCATTCGCGTAATAATTTAATTCTGCTTAATTGATCTTTTAAATACCGAAAAAGATATCTGATCTCATGCTGCGATTAAAAATAATGATGGCTTCGTATTATTCATTCAGGCTCAATATTGATATTGCCATTACGCTTTTATGTATGCGGAATACGCAAGTGTCAGTATAATTATTTATTCGTTTGTGTTAATTAAATTTTGATGTAAGTTACGGGTCATTAAAAGCTTAAGTAAATGACATGAGAAAACCTGGTATTATTAAAAATAATTAATGCAATATAACATATTAATATTTAAACACTAACAATGACATTTGGTGATAGTCGCTATGCTAGAGGACCCTGCATGAGAACCCAGGGCGGATTTTGATTGGGTTTTTCTAACTTGAAATGCCCGGGCACAGATCCAGACTCCGAGTAGCAGCAACCAGCTGGTGTCTAGATCTATGCAAGGTGTCTGGCAATAGGCTTAAATTACATAGGACCAAAACATAGCTAGTGAAAACCACAACACGAATCTGCTTTCCTTTGGGGAAGTACCTACAGTAGTGTTATGTTAACAATGACATGAAATAAAATACAAATTTATTTCATGCTAAGACGTTGATATGCTTTGAAGAATTTCGCTGCTTGTGAGCGAACCGCGGTGACTCAATGGTGAGAACATTCCAAGTTTTTATTGGAAAGAGATAGCGGCGAATTGTACCAGCCAATTATCTATATTATAAAAATGAATCGCAAAATGTGTTGGTAAGCGCATAACTCAACAACGCCTGGACCAATTTGGCCAATTATTTTTTTTAAATGTTCGTTGAAATTCAAGGATGGTTTTTACGGCGAAAAAAATTTGAAAATTCATCCCCTAAGGGGGTAAAACGGGGGTGCAAAGTTAGTATGAAGCTTTGCCGTTTTTGAAGTTAGTGAATGTGTAACGCGAGCGAAGCTGCGGGCGTCCACTAGTTCAATATGAAATTACAACTTAGTACAAACACACTGACCTTATACATTACCTTATATATTACCTTAGGTCTAGATAGATACGTTTTATTTATTTATAATTAATTAATTAATTATAAATAAATAAAACGTACCTACTCGTATGTGGAAAGACCTTCTGCCAAAAGGTGAATTTGATCGATATAGTTGGAGGATTTAGAGATACGTAGACTAACTTACACCTATATTGGGCAAGAAATTTAGTACCAAAAACTAGTAAAAGCATTCGAAAGCAACATGGCTTATTGTTTATTTTATTTAGCAGAAAACAATAGTCCATGGAAAAGTCTAATATGACCACAGATTTAATTCTAAGTTCTAATTAGTTAGTTGTTTATCTGTAGCCAAACAAGGGAGGAAACATAAAACTTTATTGACCAAAATTCGACAGGGCCGTGGAATTTATTAAGCACCAGTACAACCACAAAGGGTCCCGAATTTTATTGGCCATCAAATTAATTTAAACTTTCCTTGTTAAAGATCGAGTTATCCATCGGGAGTACATTTGACAACTGGCGTATTAAAGTGTCTAATTAGCTACTGGACCCTTTGGGACTTTCAACTTGTTATAACAGCAATTTCGGTATTTGATTTCGCTTGCTACGAGTATGATATAATATAATTTTTGCAAAGGGTCGCTTTATTGGATACTGTGATTCCTTTACCAAAATATATTTAATCCATAAATATTTTATTAAATTAGCTTTATTATTTTTAAAACTGGCAAAATAAGTACTTACTACGTACTTACATTGGATTAGCCTAACTTATCCGATATAATTACGTTATGTAGTCTTCATGAAATTCCTATAATGATGCTCATACAAACTACGATTTGTATAACTTCACAATTAATACAGTATAGTCAACATCTTGGCACAGCCACATTTTAGTCGGGTCCTCCCGGTAGGGACCTCTGATTTTTTTTAATTTAATTTTTTTATAATGTAGGTAGGTACTAGTACTTCATCAGCAACTGTTACATTTTATACACATGCAACAAATTAATAATCTATGGACCTAACAAGTTTGAGAAAATAGAGGTAATGAGTAAATATATCCGCATTCATCATCAATACATTCTATCTACCAGATTAAATGGCGTCCAATACTACGTTTTTTCAATATCTTACATTAAGGATCTATTATATATAATATCTTATTTTTTAGAACATTTTATTAACCTATGACAAAGCAGTTTGACTGCGTACGCGGTTTAAGGATTGTTAGGAGCGCTTGCTTAATGTGCATAACAAATACCAATATTTCGGGCATGCTAAACACAAAACACGCGTGGTGGAGTATGCTCTAGTCCCGCAGCTGTATGTAGCCCCCGCGTATGTAGGGGAGACCCGTGCCCAGATGTCTATGGGTCGCAGCGAAGAAAGACAAAAAAGGACTATATACTCGTAATATTAATATACTTAGTTTGTGAAACCCAGCTTTTGAAAGGCACTAAAGCGATAGGTCGGAAAAACAATACCTTTAAAGCAAATGCAAAGGCTTAAATAGAATTCGGTTTCTCGAATTGTTTGCTCAACAACGGCTTATGGGCTAGATTTATCTGCGGTCCTTTTGATATTGTCTGCATTATTCCACTTTAATTAAATTTAAAGGATTGCTGAAAGGTGATTGTGAGTAGGTGGCATTTAATATAATTTTATGTTTCCTATAAGTGTATAACCACTACAATGGAGTAATTATAAAAACTTTTCATAAAATTACATTAAAAGTCGCCCGAATACGTAATTTCTCCAAAATAACGATGGACATGAAACTAAAATTGAATCTATGATAAATGTCGTGGTCTGGTTTTCTTATTAGATTTATCAATAAGTACACAGCATGGACCAAAACACGCCTGTAATACCCCGATGAAGTAGCCACAGGCTCTAATTAATGTCTAATCTGTTGCAAAGATGTTACACCCAATTTTCCCCCTAGATTTGTTATAGCTCTCATTTAGTTGGGGTTGAGAATACTTATTTATTTTTTCTCATTTTCAAAAACGTTGCGTCCATAGCCCAATGGCTTGTTTCGATTTAATGTGATCGAAAGAGTTAAGCAACGACGGGCGCGGTCGGTTTGTGGATGGGTAACCGCTAGTGGCAAAATTTCATGAACGCTACCGTGCTTCGGAGGGCACGTAAAGCCGTCGGTCCCGGTTGTTTTCAATGTTGGAAACAGTCGTTAAGCCTTGTCAAAAACCTTCGGGTGGCTTGAGAACATTCGACACTGGGTTGGCCACTAACCCCTCCACCAATCCGCATTGGAGCAGCGTGGTGGAGTATGCTCTAGACCTCCCGCAGCTGCGTCTGTGGGGGAGACCCGTGCCCAGCAGTGGGACTTCTATGGGTCGCAGCGAAAATCAAAATAACACTTTTCCCAATGACACGTATTACGAATTATTATTAGATATTTTTTATATTCGTGATTAAATATCTTACATAACAAACAAAAAGTTATTTTCACACGTTTCGAAATACCTACACGCTATTTTGCTGAAGATTATCCAATAAATTTTCTTTTAACAGAAATGATGCACTTTATAAAAGTGGGTGAGCACCAGATGGGTTAAACAAAGAGTTGCAAATTCTGTTTAATCCGAGGCGAAAACTATAAAACGAAACGTGTGAGCTCCCAACAAACTACAAGGCTTCCAAACCGAACATTTTACTTGCGTTAAAAAATTGGAGGAGACTGGGGGAATTTTAAAACCACTCGACCGAAAACTAAAGGCATCGGGAGCGTGGTGAAATGAGTTTTTATTAATACTTTTTTATGTAATAGAACATTAGACTTCAGCAATGTTGTTTGCAAAGTTCGGCACTCGCAAACCAGTTGAAAAGATCTCGCATTTGCATTCGTTGAATAATGTTGGGAGCTCAAACTGGTCTGGTTCGTGTGTTGGATAGGAATTGGGCTGTTAATAGTAGTTTGTATCCATAACTTTTTGTCAAATTCCGACTTAGTCACCGACGCGACGTTGAGGTTTGAATAAGTTATTTACCTAATATATATATTTTGTTTTATGAACCTTCATAAACAGAATACTTGAAAATAATTACTGCTTAATATTACTTGCTGCTTGAAGCTTGAGCATATTTTATCTAGCGTTGCGTTTGGGGTTAATGATGGCGAAAATGATGGATAGTGACCGCATAATTGAGGTCTCCTTTTGATTGTCTTGTCTAGTGTTTTCGACACAAGACCCGTACTCACTAGAACCAGCTTTGTAGGCTACAAGGGCAAATCGATTGAGGCTGAATCTATAGTTTAACATAACTGGGATTACATTTAAAAACATTGGAGATTTAGTTCAGTTAAGGTTCTAAAGAGACGACAGTTATCAAGGCGCAATTCTTTATGCGTGAACTCTTGCCTAGGTTCTTTGAAATTCGATATACCGTTTATTAGCTTAATTGATTTTAACACAATGGAACCGGGGGAACCTTAATTGTAACTTGATTTACCATATATGTGACACACGACTGATGTAAGGTGACCTTCGTTAAAGGTTCAGGCTCTATTTCGAGTTATCCCGGGTAGTATTGTTCCGATTAACACTCTGCTATCTGGACCAACCTTCCCAGTCCCTATTTTAGTTTTGTTCAAAGTCCATCATGTTTGCCATAGTATAGTGAAGCAGAGTATGGGTGGTGGTACATGTTTGCAATTGCATCTTAAAAAAGCCTTCCAATTAAGGAACAACTCTAATATGGTATTAAGTGCCGGTATTTGATCGATGTTATAACTATGCACACACAAATTCACACAATAATACTCACACACGCACTCATATCACTATATTAAACATGCACACACATTACCTTTTCACATACACTCCTCACACACAAATTTAATACTAAGTTGTTTACATATGTTTGTATGTTTAAATCTTGCTCACCGATATTGTAACTTATAGTTAACCGTCAGTTTAGAGTGTACTGACCACAGGTTTTTGCAAACCTACCTCAGTCACCAGGCTCTCACAAAGTATGGTTTGAATATGTACACAATTGTAAATACTTAAAACTATTGTAATACTTCTGTGAGAGCAAACAAATAAAAATCTTTATCTTTATCTTTAATCAAAACTACTTTTTGTGTGTAACATGCGACTTAAAATGTACGAAAAAGTTTGATTGAATGTTAAATCGGAGTTATAAAGTTTTCTTAATATCAGCTACAAAATTTAGCTGTACTTACCTACTACCTACTCGTAGTTTGAAGGTAGTTTTTCTTGCAATGTTACCCTCGGGAGTTTCGGAAAGTTTGTTTCTCAGCATCTGTATCGCGCTCAAAGTTCTGCTGCGTATATTTAAGCCAGAAAATTTGTAACCAAACCGTTTGCATTCTCAAGTACCATGCCAACATTGGGAAACATTATTAGAATCGATAGTAGTGGTTTCAATTTCACTACTTGGTTCAAATATTCTTGAAAGATCATAAGAGCAGTGTCTATCGACCGAGATAAGCAACGATGAGCGCGGTCGGTTTGTGGATGGGTGACTGCTAGTGGAAATCTAGATAATTGAACTATTGGGACTAGGGGAAATCTCATTGTCAAAGCCCTTGGGGTGGCTCGACACTCAGTTGGTCACATAACCCCTGCACCATTCCGCGTTGGAGCAGCATGGTGGAGTATGCTCTAGACCTCCCATAGCTGTCTCTGTGGAGGTCCCGTGCCCAATAGTAGGACGTTTATGGGTTACAGCTAGAATCGGGTGGAGCAACGCATCTGTGACCAACTCTGATTTACGCTTGTGAGTCTTTTTAAGGGCTTTCACAACGGTATTCATACTCGTTTGCTATTTTATATATACATATATAAAAAATGAACATACAACTCACCAACTACGAGTCGTAGCATTTTGCAAGCCAAGCAATACTGGGCTGATTAAGCGCGCCGGTATTTAAGATGGTTGTCGGGCGATGATTACGCGATGTTTTACCTGGTTTTTTCGGGACGAAAAAATTAAATCAGGGGTTTTCGACTTTTATTCGGGACGTGCCCACTGGTAACCCTGCCCATTTCACGTCGTTTCCGCTTGTAATACGTGATATCTTAAACAACGGGTAGGTATAAGCTAAATGATTTGTATTTAATTTACTGTTCTGCTTAGCTAATCCTAAGATCCTGTAGATCCTGTGATCCTAATTAAGATTGTATACGTAGATAAAAGACGTAAGTACCTGTGATTCACACGAATAATAATTATGATCATCATTCCATAGAAATCAAGTCAACCCATTGTATATCTCGTCAGGAGTGTCATTTAAATGTTAAAATAAATTTTAATATTAGACTTTTGACGTGACTAGCCGTTCCCTTTCAAATTTATACAATCCTACTTTAGAGACCCTTATCCTAGATTGCAATGGCTTATTGGTTCAATCCCACACCCTTTTCTCCAAATATTAATAATAAACCTTACGAAGATCGGTAGAGTGACATTTTAATAAAGTATCCCAACTCCAAGTAATCTTAAAATGTACCAGAAATTCAAACGACATTGATCACACCTCAACGAATTAAACAATCGTTTAATAGTTATAATCTCTCATTAGGGTGCTGTTTAAGCTGCAATATCATTAACACAACTTTTAACTCTGGCGAGCGAAAATAAAACCGTTGGCAGTTACTTTTATTTTTATTACAAGCGTTAGTAAATGTTACTGAGATGCTGAGCAATGAAAATAAACAGTTTTGATGTTAAAAAGAAAACTGTTTTATTTTATGCAATCCCAGTGCTGAGATTGCTAAGTTTTATTTTATGCGAAGGGTTCATTTCCTATTTTTTTGTCTAACGAGTGGGAAATCTTTAAATAGTAAGTAGGTACATGTATTCTGTGATAGTACCCGGATTCGTGGGAGCGACGCCGGGTTATGTGGGACTCTCACCAACTAAAACCTCGGTATCGTAGCCTACTTCGGCGCTACAGAAGGGCTCCGGGATCACTTTTAGAACGCGCCAGTTCCCTCCAGCGATGCTCCCAACAAAGCTCTCCCCGATCTTCTTCGACTTTGAGCCGACAAACCCTACACAACGCTGTGAGCCACACAGTGCATTGTCTTTCCCGGGGTCGCTTGGTGCACAGATTGACGACACTCTCAAGCGGCAAAATTTTTAACGCGTATCGTAGCTCATTATATTGAATTGCGTTAAAAGAAATCTTCTAATTTATTTTACAATTATCTTTATCATTATTTATATTTATTATTCCTTAAAATTGACATTATTTTTGACATTATTGACATTGCAAAACTAAATAAATGCATTTTATATTAATGAATACGATATGTAGCAAAACACTTACTAGTTTTTATGTCAAGAATTCACACATTAGCAGAAAGTTAGTCTCATCTCGCTGAGAAAACTGAAAACGTGTTTATCAATGCAAATTTTATTACAGTTCAGACATTCTATTTACATACTCGTACGAATTCCACCCACTCGTGAAACATTAAGACCCATTCCATATAAAGTCTTATGCGAACCCAGTTTGAAGTTTGTCAATGCATATTACGAAGTTTATAAACCATGAGAGCTTGTTTAATGATTTACCTGCTCGGGTTCCGTAAAACAGTAGACCCTTTGGAATTTGCATTAATTACGCATTAGAATTTTGAATTACATAATTAAGTTTCAGTGTGGATCCACCGCTCGTGAGGGTTATCCATTTATCGGCTTTGGCCATTAAGTGAAATTTTGGTTATAAAATTAAATTCCGATTATTAAACTTTACTTTAATTAGAAAATTAACTACTAATTAATCGATATAGAGATAGACGCTGTATCTTTTATGCGTAAATTGTTTGAGCTACATACGAGTACTTAAATAATTTTCAAACTATTTGCGTTTAGCTTAAAAGTAGGTCATGGACGTAGTAAAAAGGACTTTAACAACGAAAGTGAAGCACGCTACCGATAATGTTTGTGTGCATTTTACGGATGTAAACAGTAGGTAGGTAACTATCTACACAGAATACATAGATCGCGCCGCGTATTGCCGGTCGGCCGCATGCTACGACGTAAATGTGTCCAGGACGCACTCGTCACGTTCAGCTCACACTCAGCTTGCTATGAATATCACAAAATAATATTATGAAGAAACGGAGGTTTTATTCAATGTACCTAGAAGGATGTCCCAATAACGGAATGTATTATGTAATTTTATTTTTATAAAATCATTTTAATTAATTTTTTGCTTTGATCACAGTGCCTTGGGTGCTTCTATTTGATTATAGGCGTCCTATTATTTATAGGTCCGTGACGTAGGTTCTCAAATGTCATATTTTGCAATTTAAGACTTGCTATCTTGCACTGGCTAAAGGCTATTGAGGATTAAATTCTATGGTTCCGTGAATAATAGACAGCTATTAAAAGTTCAATTATTCAATTACTATTGACATGTTTCATTTTAGTACTTAGTTATAATTTTTGTAATTAATTTATTTTTGTTCCAGGTAAATAAACTTTATACTCATGGGTAAGTTGTAGTCAAAGTCTCAACTTGTAAAGTCATTGGTACATGCCGCTTGGATTTGAACCCAGACCGCTTCGATTTCGATAGCCACTGGACTATCATAGTCATTCGTTTTTCATAATGTAGACAAGTTTAATTTTAGGAAAACTCACCATGCCTGACAGATATTAGCGTGATTCGTGTTATTTTCAATAAGTAGAGTACCTACCTCAAAGTTGATTGCGTTCAAAATAACAATTTTACACCAGATTACATAAATTTACTGAAGAACGCAATAAGTTAGACCTTGATAACGAATGGGCTTCGAATCATAATGGATCGAGGGAGTGAGCGGTATTAAAGGCCTCGTGGCAATCGTAAAATTTCACCTGATGAGGCCAAAGTTACCTTACAAGAGTAATGTTGTTGTATTGGAGTCTTCCATTTATTTTTATAAATAAACTGTCGTTTGATCTGGACCGGAAAGGTCCAGTAGGTAAAATCGAAAAACTATTCGAGTAGGTAAAATCACTCGTTAGATATTTTGTTCTCAGGTCTAGTTATCATGGGTGCAAGCCTCTCTCAGTTGCCATATTTAGATGTAACAGTCACCTATCCTGAATTTTTATGAAATGTTTATGAAGCTGGTGGTTTACCAGGGTTTTGAAAGACTAAGTGCATATATCCGAAACGTGTCTGGAACACAACGCACAAGGTCAAATAAAAGGGTTTGCATCTAAGGGTCCTCGCCTTGGCCTATGTATTCAATTAGCCGCACAACCTTTGGGATAAACACGTCCCGACTAAACTCCGGGAACAAATTAATGAACACCCAGCACAGCCATCACGTAGACATTAGCGAAGGGAAAAAGTTCTGTGTAGCCAGTTTAGTTGTTCCGATTGTTGGATCCTGCTCGGATCATTTTGTTGTTGTTTGGCGCGATGAAGATTAGATGAAGTTTTGATTGGCTCATGAGTAACACTCAGCCCAATAAGAGGGTGCCCGCGCACGCTAAACGTCGGATTTGCGTGTAAGCGCTTGAAACATTCCTTAATTTTGTTCACTATTTTGTTTCGTAAAACCTTGCAACGGTACTGCCTAAATAATTGAATACATCATATATTGTAACTTCATATATTTGTAATGAGAATGAAAGGGCTTGTACTCCGAACTACCAATACAGACACAATAGTCTAATAGAAATCACATTTCACATTGACATTAGATTCCATTGACATTACACAATAATCTTTAACTATTTAGTTTCTTTCAAAAATCCAGAGGAGGATGACTTGTTTAAAGATCGAAGTGGCCTAGGCAATACTAATTTAGCGCATAGTACTTTAGTAGTAGTAGTAGCTTTGGTACCTATTTTTAACGTTAACGTTTAAAATGACGTGCTATTTTATAGCACGTAATTTTGCGTATTTTCGTGCAGGACCCTGTGAAGAGTAAGACAGGTTTGCTTGTTAACAATATTTATCTTGATTTGTCTGGTTTGTTGGTGCAATCGGTAGTGACCCTGCCTTCTGCAACCAACTCAAGTACATTTTTTTTTCAGACGTATTTGATATCATCTCCTATAGTATAGACCACTTTAGACAACTGCTGATGATAAGATGTTGTCGAGAAGATCATATTAAGCCTATGTACCTACTCTTCTAGTACCAGTTATCAGAAGCAACGTAAATAAGATAGTGAATCAGTTAAATAACAAACAGTTCGTTTGCTGTGAAATATCAGTTGAAGCTACAATTGCCTCTTACTTACAGTGGAAAGTAAGAAAGATTGTTACTGCCATGTAATAAAGGGGATCTATAAGATTGGCCGTTTGACTTTCATCGAAGTGCGACGAATTGAGCCGAATTCGTGCCATTGAAAAAAGAAAATACTTAATATATAGGTATGTATGTAGATACGTATATACGCTGAGTCAACTCCTGTTATCAAACTTATGTGCCTCCTTTACTTAAGTCCGGGTATTACTTCGATTTGAACGCTTCGATATCACTCACACAACCTCAATTCTACGCGCTATTCTGTTCTACACAAACGCAGCCATGATTGTTCGTATGCTCAAAGATAGCATAGTATATGTAAAGAATCAGAGTAACCAAAGGTCTGTATGTTTTAATGACAGAAAAATGTTTCGTATTTCTTTCATATAATGTAGTGGTTCTTTGGCCAATCTTGGCTCACAGACCAGTCAGATTCATTTTTAATTTGTTAAATTTCACATGAATATTATTTAGTAGGTCGTAAACAGCTTGTCAACAGTAACTACCACCGCTATACCTTCCTTAAATTATTTCGTTACTATATGACTCGTAAGTCCTATTAGTAACAAATACTAAGTACCTAACTGATATTCATATTAAAATCTTATTACCAATAGGATTTACACCGCCAATTTTATATTTCTGGTCTAAGTTCATGTCATTTAAACCATGCACTTCAGGTTAATTCGCCTACCGAATGGACGCCAAACTTAACTGATACTTCCAATTGATTTTTTTTAAGTGCCACTGGAACTTAACAATAAAACCGTGCAACAATCTTGCCGCCATAAAAATAAGCCTTTAAAGCACAGTACGAGTACATTGTACCCTTTCAGGGAATTCCTTTGGAAATACTGAGGGTGATTTCTTTTGGAACAGTGTCGGGTCGATTTCTTTACAAATCTACTAACCATTCAACTTTCGCGCACTTAAGATTTTTCAGTTTTCCTTCTAGAGCCCCATCCATCAGTCCCATGAGCAGTTGCTTTATTCCTTATTTACGTTGGGTTTTGTTACTGGGCATAGTTTTAAATTTAATATACATGTTACCCGTTAACTCAATAAATATTCCTCTACGATTAAAATATACCTGGAATATATAGAATAGAATAAGTGTATTTTGTACACTACATTAACAAAGAAAGAAAACCTTAATCAAAATTAAATACATATACAATATATAAATATATCATTGTAGTAGTAAGTCAATAGGAACAGGGGCCGCACTTAGCAATGGCCGCAGTAAAACTACTATCTCTATCTGTGTGTAGTTCTGCTTGTGGTGTTACAAAACTTCCAACCAACTTATACGCATTATAATCCAACAACTTAAGTACGGTAACTTTGTCTTTCGACTTACAAGAAAGAGTATTTCACAATATGAATTTATAGTAGGGGAGCCCAAGAGGGGATTTTGCGGGATACTCAAGCGCGTAAGTTTAATATACAGTGGGATACCTTGTACCCGGTTAAGTACCTCCACCAAATATGAGCCCCATATATAAATGGGGCCGTCATGGATAAAGGATCAGATTAGTAAAAAAAAAAAATTTGTCATCAGAAATTCTTGAGCGCGTTAGATTAAGGTAGGGTGAGTTAATTACATGCTAAAAAGTGTATATTCCACTAATCTTACAATTTGAGAGTAACGTAAAGAAAGGGGAGGGCTACAAAGTTACTCTCAAATTGTAAGATTAGTGGAATATGGGCTACAAAGTTGTAGCCCTCCCCTTTCTTTACGTTACTCTCAAATTGTAAGATTAGTGGAATATACACTTTTTAGCATGTAATTAACTCACCCTACCTTAATCTAACGCGCTCAAGAATTTCTGGTGACAAATTTTTTTTTTTTACTAATCTGATCCTTTATCCTTGACGGCCCCATTTATATATGGGGCTCATATTTGGTGGAGGTACTTAACCGGGTACAAGGTATCCCACTGTATATTAAACTTACGCGCTTGAGTATCCCGCAAAATCCCCTCTTGGGCTCCCCTACTATTACTTTGAATGGATTCTAATCGTACTTGAAATGTTACAAATCAACCAACCAAGTGACGATTCATACAATTCGGCACATAGATAGATCAGCATAGGTGATTGCACAGAGTCCAAACGTTTCAACGCATAAACGAGCTAGACATATATGAATAAAATATCCATTCCCACGTATTATTCCTGTAAAACGTGAAACATAGAATGAAGGTCATAATTCGTAAAGCGAATTGAATTCGTGTTTAATCTGTTCATCTGCTAGTGCTGACTTTATACATATTTTTGTAATGGTGTGCTGTTATATTATAGTATTTTTCACGAAAATATTTTTATTTTTTTATAAACCACTAGCCATAGCCAGCTTCATGGACTATGAACTATAGTCCACCACGAAGACCAAGTGCGGATAAGCAGACTTCACATACCTTCGAGAACATTATGAAGAACTCTCAGGAATGCAGGATTCCTCACTCCTGCAGCGTTATAGTAGATAAATCTTGTCTTCTTGGACATTTTTCACACACGGCCATCTGACCCCAAAGTAGGCGCGAGCCTGTGTTATGGGTGTCAGAGACTGATATACATACATAGATATTTTTTAAATACATACTTAAATAGATGATATTTAATTTGTTAAATCGCACATAAAATAGTAAAGACATTGGTGCGTGCCGCATGTATGCGGCCCACACCTCCTCGAGTGAGAGGCGAGTCAGATTGCCCCTGGCCAACTACCGTAAGATTTTCTATACAACCCATTTCCATGGAATCTCACCGCTGTACACCTACGGTCTACAGCTATATGGTAATCTATGTAACCCATTTCCATGGACTCTCAACACTGTACACCTACGGACAATAGCTATAAAGTATTCGATATAACCCATTTCCATGGAATCTCACCGCTGTACACCTACGGTCTACAGCTATAAGGTAATCTATGTAACCCATTTCCATGGACTCACAACGCTGTACACCTACGGACTATAGCTATAAAGTATTCTTTTTTTTTTTTATAGTATAGGACAGACAAACAGACATACGGGCCACCTGATGGTAAGTGGTCACCGTCGTCTATGGACACGTGCGATACCAGGGGTATCACAGGTGCGTTGCCTGCCTTCAAGGAAGTGTTTCACACTCTTTTTGTTGTGTCACACGTTTCACATTCTATATAACCCATTTCCATGGAATCTCACCGCTTTACACCTACGGTCTACAGCTATAAGGTAATTTAATATTTAACCCATTTCCGTGGACTCTCAACGCTGCGCTGTACACCTACACTTACAGCCATAAGATATTCAATACAACCCATTTCCATGGACTCTCACCGCTGTACACCCACGCCGCTGTACACCTATAAGGTATTCTATACAACCCATTTCCACACTCCAAGCACTAACACTCGCTTTGCAGGAGAACAGTAACTACAACAGTAGTGATGCGAGGCCATCGCGTTAAATAATGACCCTACAACATACAACACACATTGTTCAAGCACTCCGCTCTGTTGCGCTCTGCGGTGCATTGTGTACGCTGAGGTTCGTATTAATAAGCTGAGTGAATTACATTTTTTATGTGACGAGTTATTATGTTAAAATAATTGCTGTATGCTGCACTCTTGCATCCGTAACATATATGTCAAATATCAAGGGACATTGAATGGAAGAGGTACCTAGTTTTTCTATAATGTAACGAGAGTCTTTCTTTCTTATTTCTTTAATTAATTATTTACTAAGAAACCAATCGTGTGGTTTCCCTGAACCCACACCTCCTCGAATGATGTTGTGGGTCAAATAATTTCATAAGCATAATTCATTTCGTATGTAGGTATCACTGAAACGAATGACTTATTCATTTCATAATTTTCATATAAGAAAATAATAATTATTATTTTCTTACAAACTTAAAATAGGTATTATTCTCAATCTCAGAATCCCACCACACATCATTTATGGCGATGATGCGATAGCTAGTTACAGATTTTTCACTTTACGAATTTTTGCCAAAAATTGGATGGAAATGTGAAAGTTGTCAAAACACATTCATTAATTATTCAGAGTATTCAGCTGTGTCGTTAGTGCGACCTGGTAGTCTTGAGCCTTGGCTTAAAGCTGCTTCTGACATTAATTTTGCAGTGAAATGATTTATGGCCGTTTGAATTATGTGAAATTCAAAACAGAGAGATTTTGCAACCAGACAGTATTTCTAACTTGCTGTTTTAAATATAAATTTACCAAATTTTGAAGGCAATGGTGATTAATTTTTACTGGAGTTAATGTAAATTAAGGCATTTTTTTTAAGATTCTCTGTTAATTTTCATACGAATGTATTTGCAACAAAAGGATTATGTTTTATTCAGTAACTAGGCTTGCACTAATATGAAAATATATTTGAGGAGCATATCTAATATGTTTCGGCGGCACAAAATTTAACAAAAGGACGAAAATATATAAAAATATGAAGAAAATGTGTGAAAACTAACGTCGAGATAATGTCATCCCGTTTCCATCAAATGCGCAGATCTTTTTGTGTAGCAGCAGCAGTGTTTTGACCAGCAATAATTTAATAATTTAATAAAGGACATTCAAATTACAACCAAGTAGATATAAGGTTGCTCACACTTAACGTGTGAATTAAATGTTAATGAACCAAATGACTTAGTAAACTTCCAACAATTCTGTTTGAACTAACGAGACTATAAGTCACGAGACTATAAGTCTCGTTAGTTTTTTACTTTAGTCTGACATCATAATAATCTTAGGTGAGTTTGTGGCAAAACCACTAGCGGTCACCCATCCACATGGACGCTATTCCATTCCATTTCATGGACGCTATCGTGCTTCGGAGGGCACGTAAAGCCGTCGGCCCGGTTGTTTTCAATGGTGGAAACAGTCGTGAAGCCTTATCGAAGACCTTCTGCTTGAGAACATTCGACACTGGGTTGGCCACTAACCCCTCCACCAACCTGCATTGGAGCAGCGTGGTGGAGTATGCTCTAGACCTCCCGTAGCTGCGCCTGTGGAGGAGACCCGTGCCCAGCAGTGGGACGTCTATGGATCGCAGCGAGTTTTAAACATTTAAAGAAAAAAATTTTATATCTCTTTAAGTAGTTTGTAGTTACCTAGACTTTCGTTAAGCGTGTGTAATCACCTCATAGCGAAATAAATTATTTGAATTTGAATTTGAATTTGAATTTGAAAGATAACCACTTAAAATAACTTCAATAAACTTTATTTTTAATGTCTACCTATCTGTGTTGGGGCAGTCTGATAAAGTAGATTGGACTCACTCAGGTTTATTGAGCTACTGTAGTGTTCGTTAATATGTTTTAGATACATATTATAATTCAATAAAGGTATAACACTACAATCTGCTGCAGCATAAACATATTTAATTGCAAAAGCCTTTACGAGCCCAAAGCTATATTGCACAAAAAACTATCTATTCACTTTTATTTATATAAACTCTTGTAACTTAAACATGATAAAAGTTAAAAAAACTGCTACAATAAATTAACTAGACTACTATATAAGGCTTTGTTATGGCCGGTTTCTGAAGTCTTCAGTTATATTATCAACAGCTATTGAATCAATAAAGTTAAACGTAAGATATATGTCGGATAACTGTCACTGGGTTTCTGAACACGCGAAGAGCCTTCCATTAACTATGAATCCGATAACGAGTACCTTAAACTGCCACTAGATGGGTCTCTTCAAAAGATCAAGTTTAAAATAGATATTCATTGTAGTTTGTACCCTAAGAATAGTCTTACTTGTAAGAAATATTTTTTCCATAGTCAATAAGTAGTAACACCTTGTTTTATTTACCAAATATTGTAATTTGGTATTTATTAGCATCTGTGAATCCTAATCAAATGTGAACAATATCTACAATTCTAATGTATAAAACCGAAATTGTCAGTCACTTTTGACAAAGTCAAAAGTCAAAGTAAAATAATTTATTTCGATATTTCGATGTCCATAATAGAACTCGTATTGATCTATTGTTATGTCCTAATAACTGTAAAATGTTTCACCGGGATTTCTAGACTAAAATTCAATACTATTTAACACGTACTTATGCAATAATACCTTATAAGTTTTTGTAATTTGTCATTAAAACGTCAAATAAAGTTAACGAACCGGTAAACGGCCATATTTCGTCAGTTAAGTTAATCTAACTATAAACGGAGTTTATCTTACATTGGGTTGTTCAGAAACACAATTTGAAATGTTATCGAACCGATAGCGCTAATGAATAGATAAACTGCCGTCAAATGGACCTCAGAAACCGGGCATTATTCAATTAAATTGAGCTCATCACAATCGTACTGTCACTCAAATTGTAACTAACTTGTTTTTTAATCAAATTTAATCGAGTGAAGTACGATGCTGAGAATCGTAGCAATCGGCTTTCATTCTCGAGGTATTCTGGGACATAATTCATATAGAGTTCGCCCGGAGCAGTACCACTGCCCGCCACGGTACCTGGTACCATTTCTACCGTGTAATAATTTGTCTTTAAAACAATTGTGGTCCGGTTGGAAAGGTGTGGTTGCCTGTTACACTTCTTGTCAGCCAACCATCTTAGGCCTCAACGGTTGCTACACATTTGTGACTGACTTGGAACGAGACTCTGACTAAGAATTACTAAGTGGACTGTTACTAACCCCAACAAACAGGACTAACTATCAATAACAGTCCCCAGTCCTCATGCCCACTAACGATCTGACCAACTAATGTTCTAATTAACTCTCTCAGCTAACTGGACTAACCACCCCAGTCCCTATTTGAGTCTTGTTAAAAATCAGTCACAGTTGTCATGGGCGGCAGCGGATGGGTGGTGCTGGAAGTTCGCTTGCTATCTAATATCCATAAAATAAAATAAAACTTAGGTTTGTCCCAGCAATGGCTAAACTCTTGGCGCCTCCAACGACGGCATGGCCTAAAAGCCCTATTTGTCACATCGAGCAAAAAGGCCCGGCCCGTTAAGCCGGCTATTGACGGGCCGATATTGCACACAAATAACGCTGACCCACAAAATCGGATGGACAATTTACTCTTATTTATGACAACTACGCACATAAGATATATGACTTCACACCAGATGGCATTAGGTTCGGTGCTTCTGGCGTGTATTTTTAGGATTCATTTTGATTTGCGTAGTTTAAATGTGTTTTTGATCCAAAAGACACGTCACACTAGACATCTAGGTGTACAAAAATACTTCTATTTCTATTTCTATAACGGGTTTAAAACAAAACTTGGCACACAGCTTGAGCATGTCCTGGCTTAACATATAGGATACTTTTTAACCCGACACTGTGTTCCTTGTATTTTTTTAATATGTACTATAAATTTCACGCGGGCGAAGCCACGGGAAGCAGCTAGTATAGCGTAAATAGCAATTATTCTTCAATCGTTCTCTTGGGCCCACTTGCGACGTCTGTTGATGTACCCATTGATATATTAGTTCGTGCGATAGTTTCAGCTGAACGACCTTCATATGAAATTGTATAAGAACCCGTAAAAGGCGATAAAGTTGGCCGGAGATGGCTTTTCGATAAAAAGTGTTTATGTTCATATAAAAAGATCATGTTTTGACTACCTGAAAATAAACATATTTTTTTTATTATATTTGTTTACTAGCTTTTACCCGCGGCTCCGCCCGCGTGGTCAAAGGGAATTAACAATGAGTTATTTATCATACATGACAACGCCATCTATTAACAACTTCCGGAACTAAATATCTAGCAAATAACAAAACATGGATATCTTCCCATGAGGATGTTTTACCGCGGTAAAAAGTAGCCTACGTCACTCTCCACCCTCCTCACTATCTCCACACACAAAAACCATACCATATAATAGCTTCGTTGCGACGTGAAAGCCGGACAAACAAACAAATAAATAAACAAACACACTTTCACATTTATAATATTAGTATGGATGGATCTTCGAACTCTTCGTTACACGAAAACCAATTCGACATAAGGCAATAATACAAATCAGACGATTCCCTACTAATACTATAGGTATCTATCCATTTATATCTATCTATCTTATTAAGTATTACTATTAAGTATCAATTTTCATAATTCAATAGGCTGTAGATTAGTTAATGTGAAAGAGAAGTTATTGTGATGACTTTGTTATTTGGTGAGCTTTACAAAAATCCGCAAATCTTTTGTTTCAAACTGGCATTTTGCTAAATATTCCTATCAATATCTTTACGTTAGCATACGTTTAATATAAGCAGCATACTTAAAATTCTAATTAATATAATCCACAGCTAATTGTATTATACGAGTACGTTGTAATAACATCGTATTATAGACGTTTAATTGCAATAAACGATGCTATTACGCAGATTACAGATGTCTGAATTGCCTTCTGTACAGTTCAGTGCAGCTCAACCTTTGACCAACTTGTAGTTAGTTATTGAATTAACAACTCAAGGGGCTGACTAACCAGTGGCCTTTACCAACACTACATTCCTTATATCCAGTGATACGAGAATAGTCTGATTTATCCTCTCGTATATCAACAGACTGGTATCAGCTAAGGGGTTAGGTGACCCTTGGTACCACTGTTTTCGGGAGATTACACAGATATTGTGGCAGTAACCCTTTTGAGGTTAAGTTATACTAAGCAATAAGTAATAAGATGAAAATAAGAAAACAATAAATATTAATAATAATTAATAATGAGTTCTATTCTCCCATATTGTACATCTTTATAATTTGGATAATTTATGGTAATAAATTGATTTATTACCTGGTCTGGCCTGGAAATGATTCTCCCTCAATCGTACTCCTCCCGATTCTGTGTTATCTGAATGCAAAGGTTTCCTGCTATTGTCATCTGGTCAAAGGCCACTGGCCCATCGATCCACGGAGCATTCGCCGTTTTTCGAGTAGAAGAATTATGCTCTTTACGCGCGCATACCTAAACAAATAAAGTAAGTAATTAATTAATTTATTCTTGTTCAGTTAGATACCTCTCTTGTAAAAAAATATATTTTCTAACTTTTCGTATCTTTTTCCAAGGGCGGCGAAAAGTTGGGAGCCTCTGCCTCAACACAAAATTAGCCTTATGTCATTTACACCAGCATATACTAACAACTAGTTATTATTCATAACGGATAGTCGCTCGCTACTAAGTTTTAGTATAAGTTTGTACATTAATTGTACAACTGGTTTGTTATTCAGTTGTTGTAAGTACCTACTTAAAAGTGTTTAGACGAAGAACACATTCAATTCAACAATAGACAATACATAGTGACTAAAATATTTAACAGAAGACAGAGAAAAAATACTGCTTGATGAAATTATTGTTGAATTTAGGTGCACTGGGTGCACCTCGCAATTATTGTCAAAAACACCGGGACAAAACCACCGGGACCGTAGGCCCCACGAAGCACCTATGAAAAATTCCCACTAGCTTTCACCCATACATAATGTGTAATAATAAGCCTCCAAAGTGTAAAAATAGTTGTAAAATTTTTCAGATATAAAACTATTTTCTGTTTCTATTCTATTTTTATATACCGACCGCGCCCGATTTGGCTTAACTAGTTGGAAACGTATGATCGGCGCGAGCTTCAGGGCTATGAGCGATTTGTACAACTAAAACTTCCTACTATTCGTAACAAAACAATGCTATGGCGCTATATATTTGTCTACATCTCAGAAATATCAATGGACAATAGTTTCACGCCCATTGGCCTAGTCCATAATTTAAAAATAGAACTACGTTGGACCTGCATGTTAATCTCACTGAGCATCCAGTGCTAGCAAATTTCAGCCGAGCCCAAACACAAGTAACTTTGTTCATTACGACACATCCCGTTAACATTGCTACTCCCACCACACTTCAGCTTATTACATTTATTCACGTTATCTCAAAACAAGTTAGAACTTGTTCAGAAGCCGTAACTAAACTACATTGCGGTTGACGGCTGTGACGAGTTAGCTGGGTTGACAAATACTTGCAGTGACAACTTTTGCATTCGGAATTAATTGACGACAAAACGACGTGAAGCGTCACTCCATGTTCTCTTTACAGCGTCATGAAATTGGTTGTGACAGATTAATTAATATTTTTTATAGGTGTTAAGGGCTTATGACTCGTTGCACCACCTTTTTGTCATGTAGTAATTTGACAGTAAGGACGAGAGCCATTAACACTTAAGGCGGAGATAGCTGGTATCCTTGAATGTGTTTTATTCCACAACATTAGTAAATAGAATCTTCAAAAAACTAAATGTTATTTTACAGTACTTGTATCCAGATGTATAACTCAATCGATACACGATAATGTTCACTTTACTGCATCGAAAAAAAAATATACCTAAGCCGAAAAAAAATGTCGTTTTATTTGAGTTCAGATGAGGTTTAGAATGTAAAAATATACTAAAATAAAGTTGCTACAAAAACAAAATGGACCCTGTTTCGAAATTTTGAAAATGTATTTTAAATCATAATTTCAACTGAAAATGCGGAAATGGATACATTCAAAATGAATACATTCAAAATTTCAATTCAAAATGAATACATTCACTGTCCGTGTACGTACTTCATTCATTTAAATAACAGTTTATTATTCGCTTGTAATAATTTTTTGACAGTTAGTGTTAAATTATATACTATCACATACATATGATTCACAACCCATCACAGGCTGACTTTTAGGTACGGTTATCACGCTCAGCCATTATTCAGCCGTGTGTCATCGAAAATGGAAATTACGGCCACTTTATATCATTATTCTGGAAATTAAAGCCATTTAAGAAACAATTTTCCGTTCCAATTCTGACATTTGTTTATGTTTTTTTTATAAGAAGCACTTTGTCGCTAAGCAATCTTAAATAATTATTATCCTCACGTTAATTCTACAAACATTCATGATGTAATTTCTTACAAACTTACAACGCACACAAATAAAGTCATTGGTCTCATATTTTTGTAACCGAACCACAGAATACTAATGAAAAAGGTCGAATTCAAATTCAAGATCTTATTTTTTATGATTATAGGATAAGTCTCTTATGAGTCTAGTTCAGTCAGTCAAGGATAGCAACCCTTAAGGTCTATCTTAAATCGCCTCTAGAAAAGTATACCCGGAAACTACACCACAATTATCTTCTTAGATCGAAACGTCTCTAAAAGCTCTGTGACAATTACAAAACAAATGAAGACAACTAGGTCGTAGGACTATAAGACGAATCACATTCGATAGTGTAGCCTACGGAGGCTGTAAACAAATAGGGCACTTAATCTCTGGCTCTATATATCGTTTCCTACCGAAATAGGTCCCCTCGAACAAATGGCATGGAAAAGGGTTTGGTTACCTTCCGATGGTAACAAATAACTGTCGAATAGAGTCCCCTAATCGATCCTTTATGTCTTTTCGATCTGACTTGCTGCTGTACCGAACTTAATACTTCATAGCACTTGTTTGATACTAACAGGTCGAGTGTCACATTTTGAGTGACGCATTGTACTAATAAATATGGGAGAGACTATATATAAATTTAAAAAATGTGTCATCCCTGCGGCAATAACAACATAACTGGTAGAAAATGTATTTTGGCATTAAGTCCGCTCATTGGAGATAAAGCCAAAAATAGTTTAATAATTAATAAATAAATAGGTATATACTGGGTTGGTCACTAACGCCTGTACCAATCCGCATTTGAGCAACGTGGTGGAGTATGCTCTAGACCTCACGTAGCTGTGTCAGACCTGGGGGAGACCCTTGCCCAACAGTGGGACGTATATGAGTGGCAGCTACAGAAAGTAAGTAGTTTTGTGGTGTTAGTACTGTTCAAATACTGTATACTGGATGGAAATATTGCATGATTTCACCATCAATAGGAATATATAGATGTGTCGTTGTAACATGTTCTTATGGAAAATTAAGAAGAATATTAGCTGTAGAGGAAGTTAGTAAATTCGTCATAGATTAAAATTTAAAGCTATTTCGTAATGTCGTTAACCTCATAAATTATTGTGTGTGTTATACTTAAGTGCGAGTTTATGCACATTACGAGAGATAATTTACATAATTACCTCCCTTGGAACTTCGGTTGCTTTATACTAACTTTTGGTTTTAGCCTTAATCGTGGTATGTGGATAATGGGGGTAGACTTACTGCAACCATTTAGCTGTGGCAACAGAGACAAATGAGCAGATAACATTTTTGTTAACATTATGTAATGTAGGAAGATCCTATTAAGGTTATTTACCTCCCTGCATCCTGTGAAAACTATTTGCTATTAATTGCCTACTTTTTATCAATTAGGATCTATTTTTATATTAGTTAATACAGCTGTAATAGCCCACAGGCTATCGAAGTCGCCTCGAATACGAGCGGTCCGGGTTCAAACCCCAGCAGCACGCACCAATGAGTTTAGAAGTTATATGCGATTTAAGATATTAAATGTCACTTGCTATAACGGTGAAGTTTGCCAATTCGCTTTTGGTCAGTGTTGTGGTGGACTAAGGCTTAATCTTAGGACCTCCCATTCTGAAAGGACGCCTGTGCCCAACAGTGGGTGAAAAAAAGGTGATGATGATGATGCAAATTACCAACTTGAGAAAGATTAATTTGTAACAATAAAAGCAATTTTTTTGAGTCTTTTTATATCCTAGCGTTGTCGCGATTTGATATAGAAATTGGCACTGATACTAGGTTTGGGGTAATGTTTAGTTTTCATACTAAATATTTGGTAGTAACCGAATTTAAAATGTAGGACTTATTGCTCGAACAGCAGAACGCTGGAATTCGGCCAATTGTGGTTATCAACCTATGATCCGTGACCAGTATATATGGGAATTTATATTTTACAAATTACTAGTAGAAGGTGACTCAAAAACCATCAGTTTCAAAACATAATGCCTACCTATGTGTAGGTAAATAAATAATTCAGATGTAAAAGTAAATAGGTAATGCTAAGTAAATAAGAATAACATTTTGTTGAAAGAATTCTGTTCCGCAAGACCAATAACATCATGTAAGACCTACGTGTTTTTTTCTTCATTACCACGTGGTTATCCATGTCTGCAGTATGAATTTATTGATCCACTTTTACTTTTACGAAAAGGTGACGTATTCATTTAAATTAGCGTAAAATACGTCCGTACTCTCTGAAGGGCTAACTTCAACTGGTCAAAATTAACACGACCTTCTAATTTACTATGATCTAATTGGTCAAGGGTGGCTAACCTGAGTGATAACGATGTGTCACTATTTTCTTAACGTGAATAGACTATCTATATATATAAAAGGAGAAGGTGACTGACTGACTGACTGACTGACTGACTGACTGACATATCAACGTAGGGCCTAAACTATAAGGGTTAGAAACTTGAAATTTTGCACAGGGGTTCCTTTTATAACGTAGGGGAGCACTAAGAAAGGATTTTTGAAAATTCACCCCCTAAGGAGGAAAAACGGGGGTGCAAAGTTAGTGTGAAACTTTGCCGTTTTTGAAGTCAAGTGGGCAACCCGAACGAGGGCAGACGTCGTTAATGGGTCTAATTCTACGCGAGCGAAGCTGCGGGCGTCCACTAGTAGTATATATTGGTTGATGACGATAAAGCTTAGATAATGAACGTGCAGATCACTTTCAGCCGTTTACTATGAAGTCCATATAATATATCAGTTTCACGACTTTCCCGACTCTAGACAGGAATATAAAAATGCTTCTAATTATGACAGAGTTTGAAGTACGTCGTTTTCCCAACTTATCTCTAACAAGTGGTAATAGGATAGTGTAGGAACTGCGTCCTGCGATCCATAAAAGGCATTTATGGCCTCGTAATACTGACTGCTTTTATGTCTGCTGCGTAGATAGGGGATGTCCGTTATTTATAATAGGGTCTATCGACCTCTTGATCTTTCGTTTTTTCGCGACTTGATAAGTTGCGGTCTGGTTATGGTCAGTTACTTAGTTAAGATTTTAATACATGTTAAGGTATCCATCCATCCAACAGCCTTTCAAGGATCGGGTGGAGTGGTATCGATTGAGAGTGATGTTCAGCGTTAAGGTAGGTATACATTAAAACAATTAAAATAATTTTATTTGTTATTTTATTATATAAGTCAATTTAATAAAAATCTTCGCAACTCGTACCGAACTATGAAGTTAAGATATTAGACCGCATATTTCTACTAATTATAATATCATAAATGTTCAAACATAGGAATATCTGTATATTAGTATGCAGGTAGGTAAGTTAAAAACATTTGTAACTTCTGAACTTGTTTTAAAAGGGTGAGCTAAACAATTTAAGGGGTAACATTACTGACACTTATTAACGAACTTCTTAGTATCAGTAGATATAGACCTACTGATATTGAGAAGTTCCTTCGTTTGCAACCGAGCTCGCTGTAGTTCGATGTTCAATAAGTAATAACTAACCATTAATTTGTGATTAGCATTTTAATTAAAACTGAACCGCCATGAAACATTTCAGAGTCAACAATGTACAATAACATGTGGTTCAAATTTAACTAGCAAGGTAGGTACTATAATCTAAACCAAGTAAAAAAATTAAATGTTTATCTTGATCTTGTGAAAAAAAGTTGCCGATATCTCTACCAGTCTAGCTTAACACAACCTTAACATTCTAAAGAACCTAAATGATTACCCTAATAATTTTTGTCGAAAGAAACTTTGAAACTCAAGTTTACGAAATTCGATTCTCCAAATAGCATGTGGGAATAATATTTTTACTTTATGAAATAAACTTTTTAATAAGCCTTACTTACTTTAAGAAATAAAAAATCTAACAAGTAACACAATTTAGCTCTGTGTCGTCTGAGGTCTCATTACTCTCGGATGATAGGCACTTAAAATCCTTGTAGACGCTTTTAATATTACCTGGAATTCCCCAAACACATTTGAATAATGTGAGTGAAAATTGTAACGCTGCTGGTATGATTAATACAATTTCATGTTATTTTTGTCAATTTAATTCGTAAGTCAAGGGTTTTTCGTTCTAGTGTATTAGGACACCTTCGTAGATTTACAGCACAGCTTCGCTTTCCATGGTTAATGAACATGAAGAAAATTTTTTCGTCCGGCTTTTTTCTCTCGGTCTACACTAGTATATAGGATAAGAATATTGTAAATTATTCTTCCTAAAGCCATAGACCAGATAGATAGTCTATCGTGACATTAGAGCTTTGCTTAGTGGTAGGTAATTATTGTAAATTAGCGTTAAGGCTGGTTAGGTACCCGTGTAGGATTAGCTATTCATTCAATGATCAATAGCTAATCCTTTGCCTTATAATGATCAGTTTAGAATAACATTATATTTCTTTTCTTTAAGTAGTTTGTAGTTAACTAGACTTTCGTTAAGCGTGTGTAATCACCTCATAGCGAAATAAATTATTTGACTTTGACTTTTTTTTTAAATTGTAGGTACACAAACTGAGTTCCTCGCATTGACTATAAGCGTTGGACTAAGCCCAATTTTTGGGGGTCTCACTGTTGGTTATAGTCTCTTCCGCAGCCACAGCGAGGAAGGTCTAATTAAGAGTATACTTATCCACGCTGCTCCCATTGGGTTTGTGGTCAACTTAGTCTCGAATTTTCATAAGCGAAAAAATTCGCAACCGACGACTTGTTTTCTGCTGGATGGAAAAAATTCATCAGAACTTCAATGGGCACTATTAACGCTCAGGCTAGATGCATCGAAAGAGCTACGGGTGGCATTTAAAATGAATTAAACTGAACGTGAACGGATTAACTCCCAGTACTCCCGGACGGCGGTTGGAAAGAAATTTGCATAAATTGAGATGACTGCAGACCACACGACCACGACTTCAATAAATCTTATAGAATTTTATAGAATAGATGGCGATATAGAAAAGATTATATCCAGAATCCTTGGGCCCCTAAATCCTACTAATTTTTGAAGTAACCATGTTCATAAAATTGATACTCTTTCGTAGAATGTTTTACCAAATGTGTAAAACTTAAACGAATATTCGCTTGCTCGACTAGGCAGCCCTATTACAGGTAACATGTTACAAAGTCGAAGTTCGAAGTCTTCAAATTAATACACAATACTCAGTGCACTATTTTATTGCCTCTTATTTAGTTAAGTTATTCATGCACGCGCCATGCTTGTACAGTACGGGCCGCATGCTGCTGGTATAAGAACCCACACCCATTCGAGTGAGAGGAGAGTTCGATAGCCACTGGTCGGCCATCGTTGTTTATGACATTATGCTCACCTATTAGACTAAACATAACTAGTGAAAAATACTTTACTACTTTAGAAGTCGCATTTTTAGCTGAATTTCTTCAAAGTGAGTACTTTTTAAGGATTATATTTGTTGAAACACTAATTTTGAATTAATATGCATTTTTGGTCTTAGTCGCGGGATTTTTATTTCACGGTGAACCATTGAATTTATCGGGATATATTCTAGCAGTCTTGTGATAGTTCCTGTGGTTTTTGAGGTGTGATTTTTCATGCTGCTAAAACTAAAAAACACGCTATTTTAGCTAACGGAACTAAAATGTAGTTTTTTTTTAATTGTTGCATTCTCATTGATAACTTATCAATGATAAGTATGCAACGTTTCAAATTATTTAACTTTGAAGTAGGCGAAAATCATGTTCAATGTTTCCGTTACATAAATACATAGATACCTACATACTAAGCTAATAAAAGGGTGTTAAAAAGTTAAGGTTGCCGAGTGATCAAAATATTAGGTACTATTTTTTCCACTCAGTTACAAAAATGATATTAATCCACATTTTATTTATATTTTAATCACTATTTAATTTAAACCTTATTCTGGGATACAGTGGGCGCACTTTTTGCATGCATAGTTGCATTCTCTAGCAGTCAATCCTTGGTGATATTGAGAAGATACGGTGAACGTTATAACAAAACAAAAAACAGAAGAAAAATATACAAGTGACTTTAAAATAAAAAGATACCTGTCAGCTGAAACATTAAAGATGAAAATTAACGCCTAGCTTACATCCATTATAGCAGCTCGTTACCTCTTTAAAATATTCACGCCGTGCGACCAGCGCTTCTGTAATATACACCTTTAACTTATTCATCGAGCTATTGTTTTAAAGATTGACCAACTGACCACTGACCTCTGAGAAAAAGTCCCAGAAGGGTATCAAAAAGTTTCCGTAGCAATGAATAAGTTATAAGGGGACTCTTTCAATTCTTATCGAAGCCTTTGAGGCACGATTTTCACGAAAATTCATATGCGGTTTCACTCAAAAGGTTTTTAATAGCCTAAATATTGACATGCGACATATCCACTTTTATTTTCACAGCCAAAGCTGCGGGAGGCTTATAGTACCACGCTGCTCCAATGAATTGATGGATACACCAGAACACACTTTTCCAACCGGAACAATTTACTATGTCACAAATATTACGAGAGACTGTGGATAATATGCTCGTTTGTTATTCTCTCATAAATAAGTTTCCTGGCCATTTTATCATCTGTTCTATATTGGTGACATACAAACCTACATTATCTTTATTGTTGATCGTAACCTCTCCGTGTGCCTGGACAATAAATTCCGACCAACTTCAGTCGTATTCGACCTTCGGGCTTTCAACTGAATTTTTATGTACGCCCTACCAACTACCTACTGTCGTCACCTTTAGTATAAAGCTTCACGCTCGCGTTGGTAAAATGTATTACTAACTGGACGGCTACTTGGACTGACTACAACTGTTACTAACCGATTATACCTCATACTATTGTTAAGTAATGACATAAACTTAAGCACTTTTATACTTATTTTATTACTCACTTATACTTATATTTACACTAGCTGACCCGGCAAACTTTGTTTTGCCATATAAATACCACTACTACTACCACTACCACTACAACTACCACTACTACTACCACCACTACTACTACTACTACTACAACTACCACTACCATTACCACTACCACTACCATTACCACTACCACTACCCCTACCCCTACAACTACTACTACCTCTACCACTACCCCTACCACTACCCCTACCACTACCCCTACCACTACCCCTACCACTACCCCTACCACTACCCCTACCACTACCACTACCATTACCACTGCCACTACCATTACCACTACCACTACCATTACTTATAATCGAAAGCGTTCAATAAAAGTAGGAAATAAAAATGGCGATGGAAAAATAGGGGTTGATCGTAGAGGGTTGAAAATTCAGGGTTGTATGTATTTTCTAATGTTGTATCATAAAAAAATACAAAAATAAAAATTTATCTAAAAATTAAAAAAAAAAAATTAGGGATGCGCGCGTGTTGTAGTGTTTTTTTTTTTTTTATCTATATTGTAGAGGGAGGATTTGTATTAACTTTTCGTATAACATAGAGATATTAATAAATCGACAGTTTATTAGCTTACACTATTGGACTGACCAAGTAATATTTCTAGTGAACCACTTCTAATGAACCACTTTGGTACTGGGTACAAATGGGTAGCTCAGCTTAGCTTAAGATTCGTTTATGAAGTGTAACTATCTGTAACCGAAAAATTTGAAGCTTTTATATTGGGTAACACTACGTTACGATTACAAGCAGATACAGAGCCGTTGTTTTTAACGCCCTTCTTGAACCTTGACTGGAAGATTATTCGACCCGCCAAAAAATCACAGCGAGAAGCGGATGGTGTTGCTGAGGACTGAATACTGTGTGAATAAAACTTCGCACCATGGTGACTAGTGCGATAGCGGAATGAAGTTGTTAGAATGCAGATTCTGAAGTTTCTCTGAACACTCACTTTCAATAGAAGACTCAATAGAAGACTCAGAGAGAGAGGTCAAGCTAGGCTGATGTCCTCTAAATTAAGTTTGGTATCGTCCACAACTCGGATTACTCGCCGCTGTATTGAGTCTAGTATTAACCGTGAATAATTGTTTAAGCTTTATTTTTACTGTCTTACAAGTTTTTTATGTCTTTGCTAGGCCATGTATAATTTTACAAGAAAATCCATTAAAATAACTGATTCTAAAAAAACAGGCATAATAACATAACACGAATGTAACGTTATAAGTAACTACCTTAAGAGGATATCACAAGCGAACAAGTCGACACTTTTTCCATACAAACGTAGTCCCCTGTTTCCTCATAGGATAAAGAAGTTACAGAAGAGAAAAAAATACCATACGATTTATACGTACCTCTGCCATGACTGTACGTTTTGTTTTTTTTTCATAATTTGATTAATAGAAGAGAAAAAAAATCATTTAAAATCAAAAAAATCGACTTTTTTTACATACATTTTCAAACATCAAGCAAACTGGTAATTACTAACATATCCCAAAAAAGCAAAACGTACGGGCATAGCTTAGACCCTGTTCTACATTTTAACTGAAAGAAATATTGAAATCGGTCTAGATTTCGAGGAGGAAACAGGGGATTACGAAAGGACGATTTTCTTAATTTTACGTAGGTAAAATCAGTTCGAGACTGCACTTCTCTCTATCGCACGCTAAGGGGCTCAGCGTGACGGCAATATTTTTGGTAAAAACCTATTCTTCAAAAGTGACGGTCGACTGATATCCTCTTAATTTTAATGTAGTGGCATCGGTTAGTCTGTAAACCATATAAAAATGTTAAATTATTATCCAGGAAATATCATCGCGAAACGAAAGTCTTGTAACCCGCCAACTCTCAATATTATCAACGAATATTATTCTCTAAGAATCTGACATTTCTTTTCTAACTTTCCCTTACTCAATCCCCAGTTGCACGAAAACGCCATTTACTTTCAATAAAGAATATTTGAACAACAATTTGAATGATTTGGAAGGCCGTGAATTTGTCTTTGTGCCCCTTTAAGGATAAGAATAGTTTGTTTGGTTCTCAGGATTTTACATTCATAATTGTTATGGTTTTGCCATACGAAGTAGTAGAAGTGGTTATTTTCATTTAAATATTAATTGTTTCACGAATTTCGAAAATATTGTCATATCAACTATTTGTACCGATGTACGCAAGTAGGTACGCATGCTTTTACCATATTGGGGAATTCATATTATTTTGTCTATGTTTTGGCAATATGTACCTATTTAAAATCACAACATCGTTTGAAAAAACCAGAACAGGCTTTAGTAGAAAACCGAACTAAAATATAGTTTTATAGACGTGATAACGTCTTATAAATCGATGAACGATGTTGGCGGCGTCTCACGAAAAAGTGTGACGTCATCCTCCCGTTCCGCCATCGCGTTCCGCCAAGCGTTCCGAGCGTACATTCATTCAATTTTAGTCTGTAACCCGTAGCAATAGAGTGAATAATCGGTTACACTAATTATATTCAACGTAATGAAATCAGCTGCAATACAATTTGCAAAGTTTAAAAAAATTTGTATTTTTATTAGGACCACAGTTAGACCTTTTAATATAATTAGTTTCGGTCAAGCTTGAGTCTGGATTAGGAGGTTGGAGTTAATGCAAATAATAAGGGCTCAGAGGAATTGTTAAATATATGATAAAAGTCACTTCCTATTATCCAATGATCCAACGACGCCTCCTACGCTCATCTATTATTTTAACAAAATAAATAAATATTAAAAGAACACGTTTCTGCAGGGTTGCCACTAAAAATATGCTAGGGCAAACAAACTGCCCATTCGATTAAAATATTAAGTACCGGCAATGTTGACAAATCAGTCCCTGAGCCTAAGCATGAAGCTGAAGGTAAACATGGCTTCTGAGTAAGCCATTAAAAAAGTTATTTCTTTTAAATCACTCCCGTGGCTGAAATTAAATAGATCTCTGTAAACAGCCGGCTCAGGTTGTTGACATAAGCCGCGAGGTCTCAGTGTTTGCGCGAATAGAGGTCACTATTTTCTTTCGTTTCGAGAAAACGAGGACTCGAAATTTGTTTTGAGGGTACAACCTGTATCCCGTGTTCCTTGTTATGGGTTTTTTATATTGTCAATCAACGTTATTCTATACTTCTATATACCCAATACATACTTATAACCACAGAACAGATAAAGGAGGTTAGAATGGAAATGTGGGCGTGACAGGCGCGCCAACAAGTATGATTAAACAATCATACTTCAACCGAAATCACGCGTGCATACTTTTAGTCGCTTTCGGACTGCGGTGGTGCGAAGAGCTGCACGAAAAATATACATTGCCGGTAAAGTACGCAAGTAATCCACGTGAACACATAGTTCGTGCGCAATGTATTCTGTCCTACAGAATGCGATGACGTCACGATGTTCTGTCGAGTTCGTTCGTAGCGAGATAGTGTTGTGAAAGTATAAGATAAATTTTTCGATAAGTCTTGATCTTGAGTATGTAATTAAAGTAGTTTCAGGTGTAAATACTTAATTTCAAGGAGTAGGTGTAACCTAACCTAAAATAAATACATAATATAAATTAGTACTAAATTACTTATTTAGTACTAATTTATATTATGTATTTATTTTAGGTTTCCAAAGGATCCTAATAACCAGCATTGGATAAATGTAACGGGTAGAAAATTTGGATCCCTAAAAAACAATGTACCACTTTGGAAATACTTTACTCGATTTTGCGCAACTTTGTCGGAACTCAATTATTTAGTAACATTAGTTATCATCAGATTGTATTATATTCTACTGAGAAGCATATTACAGACTTTACCAAAGCTATTAAAGAAAAATAATTTAAATATAAGATTGCATTAATTTATTGTAAAAAATTCGAATACAAAAGAGTCCCCATCTTTGCTCTGCACAAGTACATTCGTCGCGCAACTGTATAAATTAAAACTGTACCTGTGTATTTATTTAAGTACGTACACTCACTCTGAAACTTTTTAATAAAATAAATAATTATTATGTAATTTTTCATGTGAAGATAATAAAAAAAATGCATGTTAATGAGAAAACTCAAGTTGCATATGTTTTCAGTGTTACTTTTAAAAGAGTCATTTATGCGGATGTAGCATTATAGGTACCTACATAACTCTAAACAAGTTTCAAAATATATTTATCGATAAATATGTTTACATCTCTAGTTTTGTTACCAGTAAATAACATATAAAATTGCACGATCAATTTTCTCAAATATGCAGTAAATTTTGTTTCTTAACTTTTATTTATTAATTTCACCGCCGTTAGGCATCTTTTGGCTCAATAAAGGTTAAATAAATAAATAAATAATACAGTAAAATAAAATATACTCTATTTTACTAATCTTGTAGTGGTTCAGTACCTACCGGTTACCTTACCTCCGAATACCTCCGAATACCTCAAGAATACCTCACACGGATACCTCATACCTTCGAACCAGTTACCAGTTACCTACGTTGTTAATATGAAACATATACGCGGTCGTCAAAATAGTGTTTCAAATAGTGTATTATGTATGAAAGAAAATGTAAATATAAATAGGTGATTTTACAAATAAATTATTCATTCGACAATCAGACAGATCACGAGTTTCATTATGAATCCTATGAAGAACCTCTAAAATCTTATTATTGCACGAAATTTGTGCAAAACACTTACTGGCAACATAAAGTGTCGACAAGGTCAAAACTTGCACAATTCTACAACTTGACGCGAGCAAAAAGTATCCTTATTGATTTGATGCTAAGGTTAGTTTTCAAAAGTTGCGATTCTCGTGCAATTTGACCAATGGCTGATGAATATTTTATGTAAAGGTAATAATAACGTGTATCTAAGTGTGGGTAACTGGCGACAGTGGTTCTGATTCAAAACTGACTCGATGGCCTTTCTAACCTCCTTTATCTGTTCTGTGCTTATAACCTATTATTTTGAATCTACAAAGGTACGCAAATGACATTTTAGTGGCCAAACGGTCTGAATCTGCTTGTTCAATTCTCAAAGAGTATATGTGCTCTGGAATCTTTCATAGCCCAATGGCTCGCGTCCACCGTATATCGACAAAGTTAAGCAACGACGGGCGCGGTCTGTTTGTGGATCCGGATCTCTAGCTTTTATGCTTGAAAGTGTAAGCCGTTAATTTTTAATTTTATTGATTTTCGTAGATATCGTCGTTTTCTGGCTAAGATACTCCGTGGGCAGAGTCGCGTGCAAATCCTAGTTCAATTATGTTGGGTTGAAGCCGTAAATGTAACAAAAGGCCTGTATAATCAGGAACCCGGTGATCCCGTCGGGAAACTGTTAAGCCACAAGCTCATTCGGTCACAAGTCACGTGCTATGTGAAATGATCCGTCAACTTTACGGCCGTGTGACCTGAGTGGCAATAGGGATTTATGGATATTTACTTTACTTACCTATATAATAATATGTACAAGATTTAAATCAATTTAATATTTTTGTATTAAAAAAATTACCGGGAAAAATATGGGCAATAATATATGGCATATAAGATAAAACCAAAAACAACATTTTCTGGCAACAAGTTTCTTGAGACAGACAAACAGACAAACCTTTCCTTTTCCGCAGCGCTGTGGGTGCTCTGCCGTTGAGGGAATTCGGAATTAGGGTGGGTGCAACACGTGTTGGTGGGTCTCCGTACATTGGTGTATATTTTCATTGAAAGAAAGAAAGAAGAAAGAAAGAAAGAATGGATTTATTTGTTAAGAAAAAAATAGCAAATGGATCTGCACTCAGCCCAGTTGCGACATAACACCGCAACACTGATTTCCAGTACAGCCTGCTTAGTAGGTGAAAGTAGCTCGAACTGGCTAACAGTACCAAATACATAATAAAAGAACTAAAATTAAAAACAAATGAATAAAAAATAAACATTGTTATATTATTAGTATGTGCATGCATGGGAGGGGGAGATGCTGTATGCAGAGAGATGAGAGTATACACCATCATACGCGTAGATCGCGGGTCGTAAAGTAAATTTAAACTTACTTTATAACGACACTATGGAGGCAATCTTGGTTGAATGAATGTTCACCCACTGAAGTGTTACTATGTGTGAGGGTTAACAAAAGGCATGGTCTCATAAAATAAATAAGAGCAACAAAATTGAATACAGAAGAACCTGTATAAGAGAAACTACACGCATCCAACTAAATGGATGTTTACATCATTTATCATTGCGGAAAGGCTGTACGCATCACGCGAGGGGAAGATAATGCGGCCCTAATGTAGTTACATCACGTCCGTACATTTGCTGTTACCAAGTAAACGGACGAAGATATCCGTTGTATCCAGGTAGAGCGAGCGCAACACATATGACATGGGATATGCAAAAAGAGCTCTTTCAAAAATGACGACACACTGGTGAATCATTAATGTATTAAGTATTTTTAAACACTATCCCTCATTGTCTTGTGTAATTGTCATATTTTCTTAATAGTTAAATATTTAACGCAAAATTCGTTTCCACCACAAATTATCTCTTACAAAAGTTAGTGAGAATAAATAAATTCAATATAGAAGAGCTAGGCCACAATTCGAGCAACTATTGCATCTGCCTAATCGTATAGAAAGGCTATACAATTACCTAAGCGAGAAAATGCTTATTTACTGAAAACAAGTGAATCAAAAATCACTTGTAAAGTATTAATAATAAACAGAAAACCTCATTTCATAAAATCCTGAAACACATAGTTCCTAATTTTTCAACCAAAACTGTTGGAAAGCAAAAACATCAGGGTTTGTCTACCAAATTTTATCCGATGCGTTTGTCTACCAAATTATATTTGAGCGTGGCGTGATAAAGAAATACATCTTGAAAATTGAAATGCCCGGTAGAAGCTCGGAGTCTGGATTTGTGCCCGATTTAAGGCAATAGGCTCACCACCTAACATGGGACCTAAATTTAATCGGTGAATACTATAACACCCTTTCAGGGAAAATACAGTGATGTTATGTTATTTAGTGTAATTATAACATATCATGAGTAAGTTTAGATTATATATTTACATCACACTAGCATAATTTAATTAGTTCCTGCCACACTTCCAAAATCCTTAACTTTTTGTTCAACTTTTAACATCATAATAACTTACATTCTAAAATACTACAAACACTTTAGTGTAAAAATAGTGACGTTAAAGGTATTTAGGAACACTAAACCCTTCAACAGACCGTGCAGAGTGAATCATTGCGCGTCCGGTAAATACGGTTAATTCCGGTCAAAGCGGCCTGAGGGCAATGTAAATGTTTGTCGTTACATATAATTTAGAGCAGCTAATGTTTATAATACAAGAGAATAATGTCATGAGTGTGCACAACAAAGGATTTCATTATGAGATAGGCTTATGTCGCTTGACAATCGGCATGCAGGTTTCCTCACGATGTGTCCTTCACCGTTACAGCAAGTGACAGTTGAAGAACATCGGCACAAAAACCCTAAAAAATACATTTTCACTATTTTTTAAATTCCATCAATACTTCAATCCTACAACTCATTATTCGAGGAACGGGTTGATTCGAGTAGCATCGGAACAAGAACCGAAGTATCACAGTTTAACTTTTTTAAATGATGTCATTTCGTTGTTTATTCCGATGCACCTCAGCTTAAAGTTCTAGGAAATTCACATTTTCAACGTCACGCCTCGGATCACGCAGCCATTTGACGTTAGGACGTCAAAGGACGTCCCTGCACATGTTTGTGCAGGGACACTTGTCGGCCGACAAAGTGATAACTGGGACACGAGCGTCGAGGCAGCCGTAAGGGTGTATTTCCATTGAGTGGGGTGAGCGGAGATGAGCGATGTGTTTTAAAAAACGTATAAAATTATAATCATTTACAAGTTAGTGTGGTAAACAATATACATTAAAACTCGCGCGGAAACTCAAAGTAAGTGGCAACGCCTATAAAAACTGATTATAACTTACATCCATCATTTTTGCTGGTTTATAATAGATGGCGCCTGAGTTTCTTTACTCGAAAGCGTTCGCGGTTAAATCCTAGATGCACGCACCAATGACTTTGAGTTATTTGCGTCAAGCAACTATCGGCGAACGAACACATAGTAAAGTGATCTACATATTTGTGAGTTTTTATTAATGTTCTTGAAGTCATGTGAAGTGTAGGTATCGGTCTCATTGTTGATCAAGAGTGTCCTATATGTGTATGAGAGTGTGTGAGAGATAGATAGACCCATCCATTTATCTTATACCCTCTTATCTCTCATACTTCTCTTGCGTTACAGCTGCAACCCTCACACATCCATACTGGTCTTCCCCACAGACTAAACTGTGGGAATTCTAGAGCATAAGTACTCCACCACACTGCTCCAATGCGGAATGGTGGTACTGGTCTCTCGCGTATAAAAATTTAATTCCTTTATCCATGACTCCAATATGATTGCCCCTATGTCCCTATAATATCCGAATTTCAAGCAATGAAATTGGATTTCTGCACGACTACTCTCCGCCTCACTCGTATTTAGTGGGAATGCGGCCTAATACTGAATACTGAGAACTGAGAATAAACGTTTGTCCGTCAAAGACTGTGACACACAATGGGCTAGGAGTGGAAATGATACGATAACAAACAGCTTAACCTACTGACATTGTGATGTTTGAGAATCAAGCACATGTGATCCCTAACTTTACTACCTTTCAATTTAGATCAGTAACTGAACTAACCATCTCAGTCCCTATTTGAGTCTTGTTCAATGTTAGTCACAGTTGTCATGGGCGGCAGCGGATGGGTTGTGTTGGGCTGGTCGTTTGGAATCTATATATATAAAAGGAGAAGGTGACTGACTGACTGACTGACTGACTGACTAACTGACTGACTGACTGACATATCAACGCAGGGCCTAAACTATAAGGGTTAGAAACTTGAAATTTTGCACAGGGGTTCCTTTTATAACGTAGGGGAGCACTAAGAAAGGATTTTTGAAAATTCACCCCCTCAGGGGGTAAAACGGGGGTGCAAAGTTAGTATGAAACTTTGCCGTTTTTGATGTTATTCAAACCGAGTGGGCAACCCGAACGCGGGCAGACGTCGTTAATGGGTCCAATTCTACGCGAGCGAAGCTGCGGGCGTCCACTAGTCTTGTATAAAAGAAAAAGATACCGACTGAAATAAAGTAATAGCGGAAATATAGAATAACATCTCAATTCTGTAGTGAATACAGACAGACATATAAGTCATACATTTAAATGTAATAATCTTGTAATCCATTTAAGCTGGAGTACCTATTAGCTGAAGCACTAATATCTAACGACATATATTTCCTTAAAAAACTATTATCAACATACCTATACAAGTTCTTGCCATGTCGAATTACGTACGATACATTCACCAATATGGTATTCCGGTTCCATAATAAAAGAGAATGTTTTCCGGACAACACAAGCAGATTTTTTCTCCATTGAGAAAACACGTTTCCTTATGGTCCTCACCATTAAATAACAACTCAGCACGTCTGTTATTCGACAACATTACGTGATCACGCCCGTGAGATAGCCATAATGTCTTCCCTTCTGTGTATTTATTCCCGTGTGAAAACTAGTTCTTTAGTGTTAGTTTTTAGTGTATGAATTGTTTGTTTTCTCGAGACTAACTAGATACCGATTGAGTAATCACTGTCATTACCACGGCAGTTAGTACGATTTCTACCGTTTCTTTCTTTCTTTCTAACACCAACTAACAGGACTAACACTCACAATCCCTGTCCTAGCCTTCATACCCACAAAAGAACTGACTTACTATTTTTTTTACTCTCTCTGCTAAATGCACTAACCCTGGTCCCTATTAGAGTCTTGATCAAAGTCAGGCTCAGTTGTCAAGTGTGGCAACGGATGGGTGGAGCTCGTTTGCTACTTTACATCCATAAAAAAATTGTATGTAGTAGTAGTACCTAGTAGTAGTAGTTGTTGTAGTTGTAGTTAGTAGGTGACTACTTTCATCCATCCATCCATCCATCAGCCTTTCAAGGTCCACTGCTGGACATAGGCCTCTCTCAATCGAAACCATACTACTTACGAAATACAATTTTGTGCCGATTTCTTCACACAATTTCATGGATCGTGGTTAAGCCAATATCTACAGAGTACATTTGATAATAAATGCAACGATACTTTCTTCTTTTAAACCGAATTCAAGGTTGCGTTACGCATAGGTTTTTGTATATATCAATTTATTCATGTTTTTGTGTGTACTCGGTAATTTTATAAATAAAACCTTATCTAATTGATTCTTATTTTAACAAATAATAAATGCCATGAAATGTATTGTTAAAACTTAGGGTCGAATTTAAAAGAATTCGAAAAAATAGTTCTAACCTATTATTTCTAATTCAATTTTTTTACGGGGGAAAAAGGGTAAAATCAAGTTGTTTAAATTTACAGATTTTTACATATAATAATTATCGTTTTATGTATATAATTACCTAACAAGTTTTATATAACCCAAATACTAACATTCAAATATTTCTCATTGTTTGAATACCGGGAAACAACAATGGCAATTGTTTATTTCAATACAATTAATCAAGTCAATAAATCGACAAATTGTTTTGACATTACTCAAAGGAACCCTTGGTAAAGGACAGGTTCATTAATTAATTTGTCCCTAACTTTGACCTCTGCCGCAATTAATTGAATATTTTGAATGTCGTGTTCAACAGAACTTTCATGTTTAAAAACTATCAAACAAGAAAATTAGTCCGGAGAATTATTGAAAGTCATCAATCCATCACAATTCAGTCAGGCCGGCAGTTAATTTCATATCAAATGGACTGCCTTCAAAATATTACCTGAATAAACGAATTAATCTGCATTGGATCAGTGTGGTGAAGTATTTATTTTTATTTTATGGATACAAGATAGCAAACGAGCTTGCAGCACCACCCATCCGCTGCCGCCCATGACAACTGTGACCGTCTTTGAACAAGACTCAATTAGAGACTGGGATGGTTAGTCCAATTAGTTGAGAAAGTTAATTAGAACATTAGTTGGTCAGTTCGTTAGTAGGTATGAGGACTGGGGACTGTTAGTGATAGTTAGTCCTGTTAGTTGGTGTTAGTAATAGTCCAGTTAGTACCTACTTGTTAGTAGGAGTCTAAAAGTATGCTCTCAACCTCCTTAAACTATGACTGTGGGAGGGACCCGCAAACGAATTACAATTATTTCTGACCCGTTTTAGTTTATAAGTCCATTTTTTTGTAAGATAAATAAAAATAACTGTAGATAATTTTTCAATAGGCGTTCCTGGGTAAACCATGGGTGTTTTTGTCCTGGATTTAAGATGAATAATACCTACATCATTGAGATTTCTCTTATAAAAAATTCAGCGTTTCCGTATATTCAATCCACATAGAGTTAAAATGGTAGGAAAGTTTTAACTACAGAAGTCAAGTAATTATTTTCTAGGCTTAACATGAAAAGCTTTGACGGATTTTGACCCACTTAATATCGATATTTTGAGTTAACATTGTAGTCATTCCCGTGGGATAATAGAAGATTATTTGGATATTTCTTATACGAGTATTTCAATAGATTGCTTTTTATTTGATACAAATATTCACAATTGAATGAATTAGGATATGTAGTGTCTTTGAGTAGGGTGGCAACTAAGTAAGGATGGGTTAAACGCATTTCTATGAGACAAAAACGGGTGGCAACTACATGTAAACGAAACTATTGTTATGTGTAATGTAATGTAACGCGAGCGAAGCTTTTTTTTTATGGATAAAAGATAGCAAACGAGCTTGCAGCACCACCCATCCGCTGCCGCCCATGACAACTGTAACTGACTTTGAACAAGACTCAATTAGGGACTGGGATGGTTAGTCCAATTAGTTGAGAGAGTTAATTAGAACATTAGTTGGTCATAAATACAATGCCAGTCTATCTGACTAAGATTGTATTTAGTGTATGTACTATAGCAGAATCATATACCCTGAAAATTCCACCTTGTAAAAAATATTTTCAAGCCAAGTCAACAAAATCCCCCTGTTATATTTGATCTGGAATAGTAAGTGGCATAATATTTCCATCAAACGGACGTCTAACGGCCAATCAACGTCCAATGGGAGACGCGGGACGCATTAAGATGTAATTTGGTTCCAGTCAGGTGCTTCTACAAAGCAAATAATCAAGCAATTTTGACACAATTTTCTCCCTATATTTAATCAATTTCGTTTATTGAACACCTACATAAAACATCGAATATTGTGACGAGTGATAGACGTTATATTAAGTAATATATAAATCTATATAGAATACAGTCTGTGTGGATTTATGGAAGGTTTCAAGTAATTTTGAGACGACTAATAGGGGGCTATTATATACTATGTGTACTCACCACCAGGGTGTGGCAATATATTATTATATTATAGGTCACGACTAATAGTAGCAGTATATTATAATTGCCACACTCTCACCTATAATGTACCTAATTACATATTATTCAAAAATACCTATGTATAATATTATGATGCAATAACTATTCAATAAGCGCGTAGCTTCTGCTGAGGGACCGTAAATAAAATAAAATCAGAATAGAACAAATAAAAGAAATAAAAGTGAAAAATGAAAAGATCTTAAAGAAGTAACATACAGACAAGCACGCTACTTTACTTTAAACTACATAAATATCCTAATAATTATTTACAGGGATTTCAAGAATGATCTTCCTGTTAAAAATTCTTCTTGACGCCAAGTGGATTAAACGTTTGTACGTTTGAACCTTTGAACTTTATTCCATTGATCTTTGAATAAGCCATTACAAACTGAGCGCCTCAGAGTGGTATGAGTGGGTTCATAGAGCGAGACTCATCGTGCCTTAACACTGCCTGTTGGAGGTCTTAGATACTTTGTGGAATTCATGTGATGAATTATGACTCATAATTGTTTTACAGGGCTTTTAAAGATTTCACTTACGTTAAAACTCTTTGTACCTAACTAAGAAGTCGAGTGGATTTAAGGTTCCTTTAATTTCCCTTTGAGAAAATGCAAAAAATAATTGATTTATCTTTGAATAACCCATTGAAATATCAGAGCAGGTTACCAAAGTGTAGTGTGAGAGGTTTTATAGAGCCAAAATCATCGAGCCTTTGCACTGATTATTAATACGCATCAAATAAAATGCTACAAATGGTTTCTTAAAGATAATTGATATACCTTAGTTCTATTTAATACTTAACTACATATTATGAAATCAAGTAAAATCAATTTAATCAAATCAGTATACAATATGTCTTCGTAGTTGTGATATTGAACTTTAAACGAGTCATTATAAAGTGGCTTCACTGTATGAGCCAGTTTATCGATACCAGTATTAATTTTGCTGTATGCTATGAGATCAGGCTGTTGCTCTACTTTATTTCAAGCTGTTGTCCGTTAGATATGTAGTCGTATAGCGTCATAATATTATAATAACTTAATACTAACTATCTGAAGTAGGTACATAGATACCTAGGAGGTGGATGTGTTTAGTTGTGTTTGAGGAGAAGCAATCAATGATGAAAAACATTATTCATTAAAAAACAATTGCCGGACTACCATCTTGATTTCGAATAATAACTACACTCGTACAAGAAAGCGCCGACTTACAGATTACATTGGGATTTTCTGGAAGTAGCACAGGGATGATCTTAACAAGACTGATGCGTGTGTAGAAAAACAAAAAAATCGTCATAAAATAGCAAACAACCAAGTGACTCCATCCATTTAGTACTCCATCAGTACATGTACACAGTGTACATTATGATGATTTACTTTAAAACCTGCATTATTACTGAACCCTAAAAGACATAATATAAGGGTGTCAAAGCATCCATATTCTCATACCTACAAAATATTACCGCCAATAATAATCGCCATAAATAATGCAAACGAAAGCATATTTAAATGTCAACACTGCAAACAGAAACTATTAATCACTGTTCCAAGCGTTGCGTACTCTAACCCAGTTACGGGCAATAAGTTTGAAAGCTGCAGAGCTCCATAATTCAATAGGTACCATTAACTGTTTCAGAGCAACGGGGGCGAAATGAGAGCGTAATGGTTTCATTCGATATGATTTACATTCTTTGTATCGAACCGAGAACGGGCAAGTCCCGAACTCCTCACATGAACCTCCCTTCACATACATTTCTCTGTACTTTCGATAACTCGATTGTTGTATTGTCTAGCTGTCGCAAAGCTAGAGGTCATGGATTCAATCCCGGCACGGGAAAACTATTACTAGCTCATTATTTATTTTCATTAAGACGAAGTAAAAGCAAGTTTACTTTCTCATTTTGCTAAATCTTATATCAAAGTAATCCTTTGAGTGAGACTTAATTTCAGCATTCTGTAGTAAATAGGTTGATATAAAAATCTTATTACATTTTGCCATAGCCTCGTAATTATTTATTTACCAAGTATTTTTAGATTATTCTATCTGTAGGTACTAGTACCTACTTTTTCACTGTTACCTAGGGGCAGAAGAAGTTTACTCGGAACGATAGAGAGATAAACAAGAAAGTGACTTAATAATACGTTTTAAAAAGTACTTTAATTTCGTCTTCTCCTTACATCACTCCATAAAAATTTCTCATAGCAATTAATTGGTACTTTCTGGTGCAAAAAGCGGAATCCAACGCTCGCAGCAGATATGGAGTCGTCTGTTCCGCATAATTAAATTCACTTAGCGCTTCCATCGGCACTTGAGTCTGTGACCGCCAAGTAGGATTACCAAATGACATAGCTTATTCAGGACAAAAAAAAGCACAAAGACATGACGCGGTCCGTTTTTTTTACATGAAGGCATAATTATAAAGAAGATGCGTCGTAACTTCACAAACGCTGCCCAGCCGAGCTTGTGACCTCATTCTCGAAATTGGTTTTAAGTACCCAACTGTCCCAGGTAAACATACTCGTCAATAACATCGAGGCGACATCTTTGCTAGGCGCTGTTCACTATATTCACTGCTGACTAAACAATTAACTTTTATTAAATAAAATAGGTAAATTCATCATCATTGCCTTACTTCCAATCATATCCTACCTTTCAATAACGTTGTTCATTGTTTTTGTCTTTTTTAACTGAAACAGGGAGTTATATATATATCTCTCCCTCTCTGTCTCACTCTCTCTTACTCGTTCTCTCTGCATCCAATTAGCTTCTCACTGCAAGGCACGGGTATCTTCTCACAGCTGAGAAGCCCTGACAGACAGACAGACCTTTCCTCCTCTTCCGCGGCGCTGTGGGCACTCTTGCGTTGAGGGAATTCGGAATTAGGGGAGATCCCCTCTATCCGGGTTTGCTCCAGGGGTAAACCCCGTCGGTGACTTCCCCGCTGTTGAGCGTGGGAGAGAAGCCCTGAAGCGTACTCCACACTGCACTCCAGTGCACATATGAATTAAGTTACACAAATGCTTTTGAGTTCCGTTTGACTGTATGGCTGAGCACTATGCTGTATTACAAACCAAGTGGTTTACCAAAGTAAACCTATTCTAAATACTTTGGAAGCTGCAAAGCAGACTGTCCACCTTTCAAGTTTTCCAATTAGGACAAATCGTACCTTCTTGTTTCGGCAAAGTTTCAACTTGTAACATTGAGATAACAGTTGGGAACATCTGTGACCCATAACATCTTCCACCCTGTCTTTGTACTTGCTAAGAAATCAACGCTTGCAAGATTACTTTCATACTTTTTTTAGGAGGCCGCCGTATCACCACTAATCCATTTTTGCCGTTTAATCATTGTTGTTTTTTTTTTCATACCAAAATCGAATCTTTTGGAATCTCTGACTACTATCTGGAATTTATGTACACCTTATTCCGATCTTTAGATTCTCAACTTATAATATACATATTTCTTTTAATCCATCATATTTATGATGCGACAAAATTATGGAATACTATATGCAGAGCAGAAAAAAACTACAATAAATCTAAATACAAAATCTGTAACAAATCTAAACAACCTACACAACAAATTTTTTAGACCTTTAAACTAGTATAGGTACACAAGTTAACATTGTTTTGGTGGGCATGACGAAATCTGCGTGCCTCATGACGTAATTTATCAATCATTTTATTACAAGTTTGGGATGTTTCTGCACCAATCCGCATTAGAAAAGCGTGGTGGAGTATCTAGACCTCCCGCAGCTGACTCTGTGGGGGAAACCCGGGCCCATCAGTGAGACGTCTATAGGTTATAGCTTGGAATGTATGTAGAAATAAACACAACTTTTGTTAAGTGTAAAAGTTTGTGTACTACTCACTTCTGCCTACCCCTTCGGGGAATATAATTATATTCTAGGTATTATGCGTCATATTATATATATTATGTTTGTTAAGTAGATTATTTTATGTTTTTGTTTTAAAATGGCTTAGGTTGACAATTTTTATAGCTTATTTAGAGTTAGTTAGTTATGTTACGATTAATGTAAAAAAAATTGTTGTGGTTTAATTATTTGCTTATATTATGAAGAATATTATTTCATTTCATTAATTAACTATTAATTTAAAAACTTAAAGTTTTTAAAAACAAAAAATTACTGCGAAGTAAAAAAGTTCGTCAACAGTTACGTTTGACTTCACTAATTTACTAAACCAAATAATTTGCAACAAATGAATGGGTTTTCTTAAATAAATTTTGTACCCTTATTGATGCTATCATAATATCTAAGGTTGATAAAATTTCAATTGGAAAAGGCTACTCGGCCCAAGATCAATGCTCGATGCTTAGTCGAGCCATTATCGGAACGCTCAATTGAGCATCAAGTGCCGTACCATAACCGATTGGAGTGATCAGTCTATGAGAATGAGACATCCTATGATTGCTTTCTGGAAAATTTATGAGGTAAATGCATCTCTGGCAATCAAGTACATTTCTGAGTATTTTTTTGATATTTTGTGATAAGCTTCGATCAATAATGTGATAAGTACTGAACGATACCTACAACTTATAGGCGTCCCATTGTTGGCCACAGATCTTTTCAAACGCACAGTACAACGTATAGTTGAGTGTAGTCTATATCTATAGCATACTCTACCCCCGTGCATCAATGCGCTGGATGCTGGATTGGTAGAGGGGGTAGTCGCCAATTATATCACTAGTTTTCTGTAAATTAATGAATACCTAAATAAATTAACTAAAGCAACTGCCCTGTACAACAGATTGTAAATTATTGTTATTTATAATAGCTATTATTTTTTATCTTTTAGATCGAAGCCTCCTCTAATCTATGTCGAACCCTAATATTTTTTAAAGGTTTATTTCGTAATTACCATTATATTTTGAATCTCTTTATATCTCTAAAAAAATGTTTCAGCGACTTAAATCAATAGGAAAACAGAAAAAGATTGATTGACCGATCAGTAATGGATCTCGACAGGCTTATCTAAGAAGCCGTCCGAATTATCTGCGAGATAGATTTTATTTGAAATGAACGAACAAAGAAGCAATATACTTTAAATTTTTAGTTAAATCTTCGTCTAACCTTTTTTTTGGCCTCTGTGTCCTGGCAAGATGTGTGTAGGCTACTAGGTTTTTTTATAAGCTGTTCTACTAGCCTAAGCATTGAGTATATACATTTATAGCCATAGGCTTCGATGCCTATTGAATACGACGCGCTCAATGTCTCATTGTCAGTAAAAATACAAGAGACTGTCTTAAGGACATGAAGGTACTTAGCTATTTAGTTATTTCACCATTTTAGTATAGGTATAGTACCTATTATTGACATATTCTTAACCTCGCACTGGTGATGGCGATGAAATTCTCTAAGAGCTATCATAGTTAAGTCGATAGCCTTAGAGGCCACCAGGCCGTACTCTATAGTGGTCTGGCGATGCCTTTAGAAGTATTTGTCTTTTTGAATCTGTAATAAATCACTAAACCAAACAAAGGCGATGATATAGGCATGACGTATAGATAAATTTTGTCCAAAAATTTGATAAACTATAAATTCCTGGATATAAATTGTTCATATCAAAACTTTTTATATAAAAATAACGGGGATCGCTTAAATACATTTATTAAAAAAGTAAAATGCTGTAAAAGCTCTCAATAAATAGCCGATACGATATTCAGATTGCTGCTGTGGCGCTCCGCGACTTTAGATTTTTTCGGTTATATTTGCATTATATTTGGAAAACGGAAAATGGCGACTTCAAGTGAACGCCCACATTAAACTACAGCCATGATTGACATACATGTGCAACAGTTCAAACGACATATCTCTCATCATCGTTCATTTAATGTGAATAAAGATAGTAAACGATATATGTATATATGTATATAGCTCCCATCAACAGCTGTCCGCGCATGGCTCATGACAGAAGTCGAACAGATAAAATCAAAGTCAAATACGCTTAACAAAAGTCTAGGTAGCTATTAAAAAAAGGGGATACAAATATCCTTTTTTTTATTGATTTACGACTGTGACTACCTTTGATCAAGACTCTAATGAGACTATTGGTAAGTCCAGTTAGCAGAGAGTTAATTAGAACATTAGATGGTCAGTTCGTTAGTGGGTATGAGGATTGCGGTAGGGACTGTTAATGATAGTGTTAGTCCTACTAATTGGTGTTAGTAATAGTCCAGTTTGCATTTGGTAATAAGAGTATCATTCTAAGTCACAGAAGTGTTGCTACCCTTGAGGACTGGAGATGGTCGCGAAGTGTAGCCGGAAACCACACCTTTCCAACTGGAACACAAAAGCTTTAAAAATAATTATTACACGGTAGAAATGGTACTAGATATTTGTTGAGGGCGGTGGTACTGCCCCGGAAGAACTTTGAAGTGGTTCCCATTCGTTAAAAAACAATGCTACTATTCTACTACTCTATATATGTACAAACAGGTACAAGCATACACTGAAAAACTAGTCGTGAGTGGTGGGCACAATAGATGAGTTCGAAACACGAGTCGCTATTAATACTTCATTAAGTTTTACGGTGCCGCAGCCTTTCATGCACGGAATGAAACGGTTTTTTAATTGAATTTTATACACGACGCCCGGGGATAAAAACAAGATTAATAGAAGTGAATTGCCTAGGGAGGGCTGTATTATTATTTTATTAATTTTTTTATGGATGTAACATTGCAAACAACTGACGACAGCATGACAACTGTGACTAACTTTGAGCAAGACTAATATGGACTAGGATATGGCAAGTCCAATTAGCAGAGTGAGTCAATTAGAACATCAGTTGGTCAGATCGTTGAGGAGTATGAAAGTTGGGGCAGGGATTGTTAGTGATAGTATTAGTCCTGTTAGTTGGTGTAAGTAATAGTTTAGTTAGTAATTGTTAGTAAGAGTCTCGTTCCGGGTGCTACAGATGCTACCCTTGAGGATCAAGATGGTCGCCTCTAAAGGAAGCACGGAAGTGCTGGAACTCTCGGGAGGCTTAGTCCTGGACGGCTTAATACCATCGATCGGTTGACAATGTCTCGAGTAAAGAGACCCTTTGGGGTCTTCTGTATTATATTATCTTTGTTATTCCTTTTGGCGTCGTGATTTCCTTAGGTCAAAAAGCAAACCCGTGTTTTGAGGCGTGCTCTAAGAAAATAATACAAGTATTTTAATGCCGTGTTTTCGTACCTCTTAAACCTTTTAGCACCCGCCAACTTGGCTATTTGAAGCTCTTGACCTGCCCTCAAGTGCTGTAATGAGCACCGAGTTAAGGCTAAGGGTTAAAAGGTAAAAAATTCGCACTGAAAAGGTCAAAGGTAAAAAACTCACACAGAGAAATGTCAGGGATCCCGCCAAAATTAGCGGAATGTTTTTGACAGGGTCAGTTTGAATTTAGAGTTTTTCTAACCTTTTATTTTGGTTTGTATTCATGATTTAAGTATAGGGCGTTTCATTAAATTTTTGCTGTTAGTTGCGCAAATCTTAAGTTTACTGAATTTGATTTCTACTAGCCCAGTAAGGACTCAAACTAATCTTTCTTTACGGTGGCATTTCGAAATCAATACAATTTTATAAATAGACAAATCCATAGATAATAAATATTCATGTTATCTTAAACACGATGTAATTCATACAGCCCTTATATAATACTTTATATACTACCCTTCGAGGAACACCTAGGTACAGTCCATCATTCTGAACACCATGCCGTAAACAGTATTTTTGCTAACACATTATTTTCGTTAGAATTTAGTAAGTTTTACACAACCTCAACAATCCATATTAATATTATAAATGCGAAAGTAACTCTGTCTGTTTGTCTGTGTCGCTTTCACGCCAAAACTACTGAACCGATTTAAATGAAATTTGGTACACAGATAGTCTAGAGCCTGAGAAAGTACATAGGCTACTTTTAATTTGGAAAAAAGTGTTGTAAGGGGTTGAAAAGAGGGTTGAAAGGTTCTATGAAAATTTTGTCATTTTCAGAACTAGAAGCATAAAATTTATATCATAAGCTGTTGATTAGATATAAATAAATATGGCATTCAAAGTTTGTATAAATTTTTTAAGGGTGTAAAATAAACATATATTATTATGTCTAATTCCACGCGAGCGAAGCTGCGGGTGTCCACTAGTCACTAAATAAAAGTGTTTGTAAAACCTTTGGTTTTTAAATTAACTAACAGTGTAGCCGTGATTCTTCCCATATACAAAATATTCAAGATGCATTTATTTGACTTTTTTTCTTTTTTTTATAATAATTTAAAAAAAATCTAGTATACAGGTATTCTATTAATTGAGTAACAATAACAACTTTACCAAGTAACATCCAAATCCGTCCACAGGTTTTTACGTGATATCCGGACAGACGGACAGACAGACAATATTTTCAAAAAACACATTTGTCGTTATTCTAATCTGTGAACTAGCCAGACAGAGCCAGATTTCAGCGTCTTGTCCAGAAACAGCTGAAAGCCTCGCTTTACCCGTATTATCCTTGCATTGTTCAAAGAGTAACATGCATGGCCCCCTATAACTGCAGGGAAAATTTAAATGATTTAAGAACTTTTCTGTCACTGTAGTTTGCTTTAAGCCGTAAATAAATAAAAGAAGAGTCGGTGAAATGTCAACTCAATTAAAAGATTTTGAACGACCCGAAGATCGAATCCAAAACCTCTGACCAAGTTTGCGACCATCAGAACAACGAGACGAGAACTCCCGCGGTTAGCAACCTTACGGCCTTACGAATCGGGAAAGGGACCAATCTTAATTCATCTCGGTTATAATCTCAGCGTCTTGGCAGTTGTAATTAATAGGTCTGCGGCACGCGCTTAATTATAACTCATCTTCATGAAGAAATAAATTGTTAGAAGATTCCAAGTTACGTGTGTTATATCTACAGTTTTCCCTAGTAAATAGAATCACATACAATAGAAAATTGAAAGTAATACTTACATAGTATTTATTTAGTAACTAATGGACGCCCGCAGCTTCGCTCGCGTGGAATTAGACGTTCACTAACTTAAAAAACGGCAAAGTTTCATACTAACTTTGCACCCCCGTTTTACCCCCTTAGGGTGTGAATTTTCAAAAATCCTTTCTTAGTGCTCCCCTACGTTATAAAAGGAACCCCTGTGCAAAATTTCAAGTTTCTAGCCCTTATAGTTTAGGCCCTGCGTTGATATGTCAGTCAGTCAGTCAGTCAGTCAGTCAGTCACCTTCTCTTTTTATATATATAGATATGTGGTAACCACAACGGTATAATTAAAAAATTGAGTACAAATCGCACTTGCTGGAGTTCACAGTAAAAATCACAGTAGTTACACTTTCACACACAAACCAACCCGCATGCACCCACAAAAAACACGTCCTGAAAATCAGCGGCTGCGGGCTTGCCACGGCCATTTGCAGAGGGAGTCCTATTTGGCCATAATTAATTGTATTATTTATAATTGATTATTTTAACATGTGTAGTGTGTATGATGTCGAAATAAAGTTATATCTATGTCTATGTAGGTATAACTTACAGTGAACTAACGCCTTTGAATTTCTGTTAGTACAATGTATCACGGTAGTACAGTTCATCCCCTTCCACTTATCGCACGTTTGGGCTGCCTAGACATAGTAGAAATATAGCGCACTCTCGATTCTCGCCAGTGTAATTGCGATGTATCGCCATAGATAGTCATAAAATAAAACCGGCCAAGTGCGAGTCGGAGTCGTGCACGAAGGGTTCCGTAACATTATCTATAAAAATCATGTCTGTTGTATCGCTGCGACCCATAGACGTCCCACTGCTGGGCACGGGTCTCCCCCACAGACATAGCTGCGGGAGGTCTAGAGCATACTCCACCACGCTGCTCCAATGCGGATTGGTGGAGGGGCTAGTGGCCAACCCAGTGTCGAATGTTCTCAAGCCACCCGAAGGTCTTCGACAAGGCTTAACGACTGTTTCCACCATTGAAAACAACCGGGACCGACGGCTTTACGTGCCCTCCGAAGCACGGTAGCGTCCATGAAATTTAGCCACTAGCGGTCACCCATCCACAAACCAACCGCGCCCGTCGTTGCTTAACTCTTTCGATCACATTGAATCGACGAGAGCCATTGGGCTATGGACGCTACCGCGCTATGTCTGTTGTATGGGAGCGATTAATTTTTTTTTCTGTTTTACTGTATTTGTTGTTATAGCGGCAACAGATATACATCATCTGTGAAAATTTCAACTGTCTAATTATCACAATTTATGAGATACAGCCTGGTGATAGACGGACAGCGGAATCTTAATAGGGTCCCGTTTTACCATTTGTCTACGGAACCTTGCTCTCACATTTAAAAGATAACTTCTGGTTAATAACTTTAACCAACGCATTATTTTATTTCCTAGACAAAAACAAATTACAGAGCAAATTAATGCACTGTACGAAGGTGAGAAATAATTAGCCAGATAATAAAGTATTAAAATAATTATTCATCCGATTAAGTACCCATGTCACTTCCAGTCACGCTGAGCTTTACAGCAACGCAGTAAGTATTTGGCGATTGTATTTATAATGTTTAAAAAAGGGCTCTCGCACGATTTATTCAAGCAACTGAGAGAAAGCTTTATCGTTGGAAACAAACTTGGGTCGTTTTTTATCGGCTTATTTGTGTTAAATGCGTTATTACGAGAAAAAGCGAGCAAATAATATTGTTTCAGCGTAACGTTGAGGAGGTCGTAAACAGTTAGAAAAACAGTATGGGTTTGATTTAAGGGTAACAGGGGAGAGGATTTTTCCACCTACTTCCGCTATAATTGAATTTAGGGACTGGGCTGGTAGTGGCCGTGAAAATAATTGATAAACTTCTTGGAACTGTTGGTGATATGAATGTAGGCATATATAAATAAGCTATTTTATTGAATTGACTGTAGATGTTTTATTTTAATACTGCAGAAAAACCTTGATGAAGTTAGACACGCGCAGTTTTTTTGTGCGTAATAATTTGTAAGGTGCGTTTCCGTGAATGCAAATTTTGCGGAAAAGCACCTATACAAGGCTTCGAAGAAACAAACTAATATTTGTCCTCCTGCTCAGGTCATTATTAAATTGTCTTGTTTTCTGTATGTGTCCGCAAGAGTGCGTGGGTGTGAATGTGTAGCGTTCATTATTTATTTATTTACTAAGTTATCTTCAAACCAATAAAGCGCCCTTGTTAAAAAATAATTTATCATTATATGAAATAAAATAGCACGCAAACCAATAACTCACCAATTTCGTAACAGCTTTATCGTGGGATCCGGTGTTCAAATTACCATAATTAACAATTTTCGAAAGACAAACTTACTGGGGACAATCCATCAATTCCTGGAGGAACTTTGGAACCAATTATTCGGCAGAAGGGGACGCCTGTAACAGTTGGATTCGGCGGTCGTTATGTAGAAATTAGGACTTAGCGACTTTTGGTGTTCAGCACCTGAAATAATCAGTTACATGAGGTTACATGATATACTTAAAATAGCTTAAAAATATTCTACCGTTTTAAAGATAATAAATGAAAGACAATAATTCTGGACGGTTAAAGAGACGCATGTACAAAAACTGAATACGACCGAAATGAAAATGTAAAGGTGGTCAGGAGGGGTAACCAAAATTGACAAAGTCCGGAATGAATATATCCGTGGAAGTTTTAATATATGTACCTGAAAAACTAGCTGAATGTCGATTAAGGTGGTATGGACATGTGATGCGACGAGACAACAGTCATGTTGTAAAACAGGCATTGAGCCTTCCAGAAACCAGAAGAGGCCGAGGATGACCCCCGTATACCTGGTGGACCAGTATGGCCAAACTTTTGAAAGAAAAAGCCCTACCCGACCCGACAACCCACATGTCGTGGCGCTAATTAATTAGGAGAGCCGACCCTACCTAAAGTGGGAATGAGCAAAGAAGAAGAAGAAGAAATGAAAGACAATAATAACTTTATAAAAAGAAATGCAAAGCATATTAACATAATAAACCGAATATAAAACATTAACATGAAAGTACTTACCCGATTTTCATTGTAGCTTACCTAATCTTACTAACGTAAAGATAATATATCTCGAGTACCTACCTTCTACTTACAACAGGTTATGTAGGTATCAACATTTTACTATTTTTTTTTTATGGATACAGGATAGCAAACGAGCTTGTAGCACCACCCATCCGCTGCCGCCCATGACAACTGTGACTGACTTTGAACAAGACTCAATTAAGGACTGGGATGGTTAGTCCAATTAGTTGAGAAAGTTAATTAGAACATTAGTTGGTCAGTTCGTTAGTAGGTATGAGGACTGGGGACTGTTAGTAATAGTTAGCCCTGTTAGTTGGTGTTAGTAATAGTCCAGTTAGTACTTGTTAGTAGGAGTCTCGTTCTAAGTCAGTCACAGATGTGTTGCTACCCTTGAGGACTAAGATGGTCGCCTCTAAAGAAGTGTAACCGGAATCCACACCTTTCCAACCGGACCACAATTGCTTTAAAAACAATTATTACACGGCAGAAATGGTACTAGGTACCGTGGCGGGCGGTGGTACTGCCCCGGGCGAACTCTATATGGAACCAATTAGCTTTCATATAAAACCTATTTGGTTCCCTATAGGCTCTAACAAGATCATCTGATTTATGACCGCGACGGTACGTCGGGAGTTTTTGTAAGCTCATAAAACAATGTTGACATTGCAAAATTCACCCATATTTATAAAGAACACGAGTTCAACAGTGTCTCAGTTAGAGTCATTATTTTCTAACTCCCTCATTCATTTATGCAAGGCAAACTATTCTTTATTTCTGAAAGCAAAAGGGACAAAACCGTTTCCTCCAAGCACGGCTCTATTTCCTACGCCATTACTCTTTTTCACAGTACGGTGGTAGGTATACCTTATGTTTAGTTTTGCAGGGACATTGTTGCACGGAGTTGAGTTGGGATGTTGTTGTTTTTATTTTGATTTACTCGTACGTAAGGTAAAAGAAGAATTTAAGTTCTTTAAATCCTGCAAATTCTATAGAATCACATTCAGCTTGCAGATTTTTGTAAATTATGAGTTGAGCCATATCTTCAGTCGCATCGGGAATGTTGGCTGGTTATTTTTAACTGTTTCGTTGGCCTTTTGTTAAGCACGGGTCTTTTAAAGCATCTAGGAATAACATGATCAAGCAATTCACCGCACTGTCAAACTGTGGATGTGGACAGACATTACATGCCTTCAATAAAATAATGAACAACTTTCAGGCATTAAGTTTACATGATTTTTACCTACGTTCTTACATCAGGTGATATTTTAACGCACTTCGAAAAGTTATTAGGACATGTCGGTACCAATCGAAAATCCAACCTCCTGATTATTATATCGAATTATTGCTACTGGGTTATGACAGATATTATAACATATTGAAAACGGTTATTAAAACTTATATCAAGCGGCGCAAATCAATTTGAACTATTACGAGTAAGCTAAGCTCGTTTTTGTTGGCAGTTTGTTAGTGGCAGACATTCATTTGTTTAATAAACTATAACTTTAATAAATATTGACATAAGCAGAGTACGAGTTCACAAAATCATTAAACTTTCATATTTTTTTACATATGTAATGTAAAACTTACGCGTAAATATAAACACCTATATGCGATGCTGTAGTGTGTTGCTGTATATTTTTAAGGAGTGCTCACTACACATCAACACTTCATACGAGATTTCAAAGATGTTACATTAAAATCCATCCAATATCCATACCAAATTTAAATATATGGTTGCCCTTGTGTGGAAGAAGGTGCGTGAATGAAATACGACGAAAGATATATTTCGAATAAAAATACCAACAAATAAACTGGGTCCCTGTTTCTTATAAACTGGGCGTTATTACAACCTCGGATGTAATTTCTTTAAACCACCAACTAACTGTGGTGCAGAAATAAGAATTAGAATATAATATACATAATTATGTCAGTTCTCAAAATTTGAAAAATCCACCACCATCACCACAGCCCTTTCTTTGTCACACTATTGGGCACGGGTCTCCTCTCAGAATGGGAGGGATTAGCCCTTAGTCCGCGACGCTGGCCAACTGCGGATTGGCACATGCATTCGAGAGCATTATTATGAACTCCCAGACATGCAGGTTTCCTCACGATGAGTCCTTCACCGTTACAGCAAGTGACATTTAATCGCACATAACTTAGAAAAGTCATTGGTGCGTGCCGCTTCGAACCCGGTCCACTCGAGTGAGAGAAGAGCAGCTAGTAGCTAGTCGATAGCCACTGGGCTTTTTTTAAAAATCACTCACAATTAATTTGCAAAAATGTATCCTCGAGGATTCATATCAGGAGGATCCCTTTACGATCTCTTAAAGAAAATAATCTCTCCATAATCCAATTGATATGAATTGAATAAATGCAAGATAAAATAACACTTTGTTTATAGTACCACAGATAATACTATATTTTAATCATTCGTGTTAAAGCAATTTGTATAGGGATAACAATACTCTAACTTTCATGCTTATGGTAATGTTACAAACATTACGTTACCATACAACTCCTATTATACACTAATGTTCATGAGACTCTTGTTTAGTTTTTGAGCTAAAGCAAATGTTGAAAACATGTTCTTAATATTACATGCGGAATCGAATGATTTGAAGTCTTTATTTTATTTAGTCTTTTTTTATAAATTATGTTAAATAGGTAGTTCCTTAAATCACTAGAAGGTACTCGTGCAGTCAGCCGTAATGTAATTGCGATCAAAGGATTGCAGCGGTCACCCTGCCGCCTCGGGCAAGGAATAGGGTGAGATTGGCAATTACTATTATGGATGCTTGATTCCGTCGCGGGGAATATTTAGCTTTTTAAATATAATATAATGAAAATATTAAAAAATCGACTAAAAAACTAAAAAGACAGAAATAATAGTAATTCTTCAAAGGAACGGGTCCCTTCCACAGTCACAGTTGAGTTAGTCGAGAGCATACTCCACCACACTGCTCCAATGCGGATTGATTCGTTTATACATGTATTATTTTTCAGTCCGGCCGGCAGTTTATTTTAATATTTAAATAATACATCATCCATCCATCCATCCACCAGGCTTTTTAGGTCCACATAGACATAGGACATAGACCTCTGTTAATCGATTCCACTCCTCCCGATCCTGTGCCTTCTGAAGTCATCAGTCTATGTAGTATGAGGGCAGCCTGTGTTTCGTTTCCCAAGCTGAGGTCTCCACTCGAGGACCTTTCTAACTCATCGGTTGTCCGTCCTAAAATATAAAAATGTACCCTTAAAGTAGTTACAATTCAGAATACGGGCAAATGTCGTATGTTTATCTCTCTGTAGCGGAATAAAAGATAGAGGTTCAGAGGGGTACAAGGTGAAAGCCCCCCACTAAAATAACTGGAATGCCTAATAGGTATGTGGTAGTGGTCGCAAGTGCGATTGCTAGTTAGAGTTCCTGGGTGCGATCCCCGGCTGGGCATAGTATAATTGGGTTTTATTAACATAAATTTATTTTTCATTATATGGTATTTTGTATACGCATAATGAACATCATAACATTTTTGTATCTACCGCCGGTTCACAAAGTTGATGCTACCAAGAAGAACACGGCAAGAAACTCGATAGTTACTCTTTTCAAAATTTATATTGCAATACGCTCACCACCTATAACATGGGACCTAAACATTACTGATGAAAAGTGGACGTATTAGACATCTCTCCTCTGGCTACCTTTTCGAGGAATATAGGCGTGATGTTATGTTTATGGAAAATTGTGGTCAATACGTAATTCAAAGCTGGTTCCTACTCGCGGCGGAACTCTATTGAGGCTGCGCTGTGAATATTACAAATCCCGTGTTGCTAGATTTACTTCGCAAGGCGTGGACAGATTTTTATCCACATTTCAATATGAAATCTGTATTCATGAATATCTTTCTACCTGCTATTACGTTAGGAATTTTAATATGCAGGACGTATTTATATTTTGTTCGCTAAGTTAAGTAATACGGCTTAGTTAAGTATTACGGGAGCCGCAGAGCAAGCGAGAAGAATTTAACTTACACATTTACTGGTAAGTAGTATCGTATTTACCTACTTTCATACTGTGATTAAAGATATCTGAAAACTAACCAAAAGAGAGATAAAATTGCATGATAATAACTGACTCCAAACTCTTAGTTATGAGTAAACAAAGTAGGCCGCACAAAAATATCGCTAGCGCCATAGATGCGGAATTTACACCGTCATATCTTATTTGTTACTACTGAACTGATTCATTGTTAGCTCGCTAGGTGCCGCTGCAAAAATTGTATTCTGCAGTTGAGACACGCAGTTGAGACTTTTTGTAGAATACGTCAATGTGAATGTTTTAAGCCAGTGTCATTTTCATCCTACTAAAATTAGTGCAACTGATGTTTTCTCTATTGCTATGGGTTACAGACTAAAATTGAATGAATGCACGCTTGGTGGAATGCGATGGTGGAACGCTTGGCGGGACGCGATGGTGTAACGGGAGGATGACGTCACACTTTTTCGTGCGTGTTGTGGCGTTCATCGATTTATAAGACGTTATCTTGTCAATAAATTTTAAGCCACAGAGGTCTGACTAAAAACAATTAATACTTAGCACTTAGTAGACATGATTGGATTTCTACCTAGACTCCATGTCAGCAAGCACTTAAGACGTCTACGTGACGAGTGCAGAAAGCTCTACGTAATTGATCAAATTTAAGTGTTGTCGATAGAAGTATGATTTATCAAATCGTTCTTGTTTAATTGGACATCATATATGTATTTATGTAAGTAATCACAAACCCTAACTGGATTACTTACCTTGAATTTATTTTTCTTGGACGTGTTTTTCTTGTCATTGGAGCAATCAAGTTGTAGCAAATTCTTGGAGGCCCTAGAAAATCAACAGTGTCTCCAGTGGATCTAGATTCTATTGCAGAAATTAATAAGATAGAAATTTAGCCTAATAATTATAACAAATCCGCTACCGCCCTTCTACCGCTGACTGAGAGTGTTTATAGAGCAAGTAGACAAACCAAATTCATTTCGTCTGACTCGTTTTACCTTATCTACTATCCTGTTGTCCAACAGTGTTCTTCCACGCCCAACTCGTTGTCACTTTCATCGAACGATTCCTGGTAATTTTCATGTACCATCGTTGAAATTTCATCTGAATTAAATGTAACCGGTGTCTTGCCATCGTGAAGTATTATCGATAGATATGTTATAAATAATGAATAATTTAATTAAAATTGTAATAAAAATGAGATACATGTTAGACCCAAAGACATCCACTGCTGGGCACTGGTCTCCCCCACAGGCGCAGCTGAGGGAGGTCTAGAGCATACTCCACCACGCTGCTCCAATGCGGATTGGTGGAGGGGTTAGTGGCCAACCCAGTGTCGAATGTTCTCAAGCCACCCGAAGGTCTTCGACAAGGCTTAACGACTGTTTCCAGCATTGAAAACAACCGGGACCGACGGCTTAACGTGCCCTCCGAAGCACGGTAGTTTCCATGAAATGTTGCCTCTAGCGGTCACCCATCCACAAACCGACCGCGCTCGTCGTTGCTTAACTCTTTTGATCACATTGAATCGACGCGAGCCATTGGGCTATGGACGCTACTTTATCATTTACTTTTTTTAAATCATTTACTCACCTAAAATTCTACTACAGTATTAGTCGCACTGGCTCCGTTGGACCCCTTCGCACCTCCGTCCATGTACCATACATGTAGGTGTCGCCGCAGCTAGCGAAACACTGAGAAGTGATACGCATGAGCTAGGTAGCTACTCAAAGGCATAGTCGCGTACGTTTAATATTTGCTGAATTATGACTTTGTCGCTTGTGTCCACGCAACTAACTAAAGGGGAATGAACCTAGAAATTTTGTGTTGAAAACATAAAATAAAAATTAACGCCTCCAAGATGGATGACGAATGCCACAACCGCAAGTTATGATTTCTGTAGTAAATTTTATTCTAATATCTTTCCTCAAGATTTCATTAAGAGAATGCTTTTTATTACATTGAATCTGAATGGTTATTATTCAGGGCATCACATTTTTATGTGTTCACACAAAGAGGGGAACAGAAAACGAATTTATTATTGTCATAACATCTGAGTTTTTATTGAGAATAAACTGTTAAAACGATGAGAATGTAGGTTCGTAGTAACGTTTTCGGTTTATGAGAGGTTTTTACGCAAAGGTTATTGATGGAGTTGGTAATTTGTGACGAAACGACTCGATACAAAGGCCTCTGCGTCTGTTCTTATAGATCGGGAATGTTGGTCGGTAGTCGAGAAGCAAGTTATTATTACATGAAAATCAGTATAGTTTCACAAAAGAGCGTTCTACAGATGACGACTAGTAAAACTACTCAGAATTATGAAGCTTGGAAGTATGCAAATAATGCTATAGGCATATTCTGTGACCTCTCAAAGGCCTTTGACTGTGTGGATCATAAGACATTAACTATTATAAAAATTAGAATACCATGTTTTACAAAAATATTCTCTAAGTCTGGTTCGAGTTCAAGAACCTAAACGGGTATCAATTCTTGAGGTCTTCTGTTAATGTAGGGGTTCCGCAAGGTTCTATCTTAGGGCCGTTTTTATTTTCTGTTTACATAAATGATCTACCCTTTACTGTGGATTTTTTTTTAATCGTTTTGTTTGCCAACAAATACTTCACTTATATATAAAGTAAAACGCAATTTATAAGTCATCGAAAACCTAATTATAGTAAACATAGTATACTAGTATTGGTGTACAATAAAGAGTTAATAATAATAATAAAAATAAGCAGCGAGCTGTTGCTGAGTAGTGACCCCACGGACCCGAGTTCCCCTGAGACTCGATCATGGGTCCACAAGTGGACCCGGTAATTTGGAAGGCTTGCGTGGTGAAACAGGTCCAACACGTAGAGGCCCTTATGAGACATTTTAATGAGTTGTGATGTGGGCCACGTGGCAGATATCACCCTGGATCGACTGCACCATCAATTGATACACCCGAAGGTGGGCCCCGCCAAATGCACAGGAACTATTTATTGCAAACAAATGAGAGCTATATTGGGTCTATTGTGGTAGGTTTAGAGGGAATGATACATGGGCTATGGAGAACTATGACACCTACCATTCAGATCAGTATAAAATCCAAAAGGCGGCAGGTGGTGACTAGCCGCTGACTATATCGACTACCCAAACATGTCGACGCACTGTACGGCAAAGGTGGCAACATGTTCGTGAATGGCTCAGGGTGCCAGAGGTGTACCACGCTTTAAATGAGGTGGCTTTATCCAATTTCACTCTACCAACTCGCGACTTAGACTTACTTAGTCAAAGTCAAAGTCAAAGTCAAATAATTTATTTCGCTATGAGGTGATTAGACACGCTTAACGAAAGTCTAGGTACCTAACTAAAAACTACTTAAGCTACTAACTGATCTATATAAGGCAAAGGATTAGCTATTGATTATTGAATGAATAGCTAATCCTACACAGGTGTCTAACTTGCCTTAAGATAAATTTACAATAATTACCTACCACTAAGCTAAGCTCTAAGTCACGATAGACTATCTATATGGTCATCGGCTTTAGGAAGAATTTACAATATTCTTATCCTATGCCCTAGTGTAGGCCGAGAGAGAAAAAAGCCGGAGGAAAAAACTCTCGGTACTCTTTTAAAATTCAAATTAATTTTTACAGAAAAATGTACAGTATGACCATGACATGATCAAGTCAGACACGAGACAGCCAATCGTGTATGCCAAGAATCACCCCATATGCCACCTGCTTACAATTTTTAGTATAATTAATACAGAAGCATAGTGATAGCCTGTCAGAGTTTAATTCAGTCCCATGCCTTTATATCATCCAAATACTCCTGAATATTATAATAAGCTTTTCGACATAATGTTTGTTTGATGGTTTTTTTAAACCTTTGTAAAGGCAGAGACTGAACCGCAGCCGGGACTTTATTGAATATTAGAATAGACATTCCTATGAAGGAACGACTTTTCTTACTAAGCCGGCATTTAGGAAACGCTAATTTGTGGCCGTTCCTTAGTGTTACATTGCGTAAGGCATTTAGGTCACTACGACTTACAAACTGATGCCTATTTTTACGAATATACATAATATTCTCATAGATGTACTGCGATGCAAGGGTTAGGATGTTTATTTCCTTAAATTTTTCTCTAAGGGAGTCTCTACTTTTCATTTTGTATATATAACGGATAGCCCTCTTCTGCAAAATAAAAATAATATTAGCATCAGCTGCATTACCCCAGAGTAAAATGCCATAGGACATTACACTGTGAAAGTAACTAAAATATACCAATCTAGCGGTATCGACATCCGCCAAACAGCGTATCCTTTTAACCGCGTAAGCTGCAGAACTTAGTCTATCCGCCAGTCGACAGATATGGGGTCCCCACTGCAACTTTTTTTTTTTTTTTTATGGGAAAAAGATAGCAAACGAGCCTGCAGCACCACCCATCCGCTGCCGCCCATGACAACTGTGACTGACTTTGAACAAGACTCAATAAGGGACTGGGATGGTTAGTCCAATTAGTTGAGAGAGTTAATTAGAACATTAGTTGGTCAGTTCGTTAGTAGGTATGAGGACTGGGGACTGTTAGTGATAGTTAGTCCTGTTAGTTGTTGTTAGTAATAGTCCAGTTAGTACTTGTTAGTAGGAGTCTCGTTCTAAGTCAGTCACAGATGTGTTGCTACCCTTGAGGACTAAGATGGTCGCCTCGAAAGAAGTGTAACCGGAATCCACACCTTTCCAACCGGACCACAATTGCTTTAAAAACGATTATTACACGGCAGAAATGGTACTAGGTACCGTGGCGGGCGGTGGTACTGCCCCGGGCGAACTTCGCATCAATGGTGATTCCAAGGAAAACAGTCGAGTTAACTAAGTTCAGTTTTTCACCATTTAGTTCCGGTTGCTTATCTACTTGTTTCACATTAGGTGCTGAAAATTTTATGCAATTGGTTTTATTGCTATTTAAGAGTAGGTTATTTACGCTAAACCAATGCACTACTTCAGAGAGAGCATTGTTTACATCGTCATAGTTAGTTTGTTGCCTGTTTAATTTGAAAATTAATGAGGTGTCATCTGCAAACAATACAATCTCGTTATTATTCTCTACCATATAAGGTAGATCGTTAATATATATTAAAAACAGGAACGGACCCAGAATCGATCCATCTGTACTAAAGACCCAGACGATCTTGTACCGCTTACTTCGACTTTCTGAGTTCTTTCGCTGAGATAAGAAATCAGAAGATTCAGCGCGGTATTTTTAATGCCATAGTGATTGAGTTTCCTGATTAAGGTTTCATGCTGTACACAATCAAATGCCTTGGACAAATCACAGAATATGCCCAGAGCATCCAATGAATTCTCCCAAGCATTGATAATATCAGTAAATAATTCAACTCCCGCATCAGTTGTTGAACGGCCTTTTGTGAAGCCAAACTGTTTGTTATGTAGGAGTTTATTACTTGTAAAGTAGCTAAGAAGTTGCTGGAGAATTATTTTCTCAAATATCTTACTACAAGCCGGTAAAATGGAAATCGGCCTATAGTTAGTTGGATCTGTGCTATTTCCGGACTTGAATAAAGGTATTACTTTGCTTTGCTTCATTAGGTCAGGAAACTCTCCACTTTTAATACAGTTGTTAAATATTAAAGCTAGGTGGGGTGCTATTACATCTATAATTGTACTTATAAGTTTAACCGATATACCCCAAAGATCTGTGGTGTTCTTAATTTCTAATGATTTAAACATTTTGATAATTTCATTGGCGTCTGTGGGTCGGAAAGAAAAATTACCCTTGCATGCATTTACATTTTTCTTGAGCAACGATTCGGCGACGTCGGGAGAAGACCTCAGTGATTTAGTGGTTAAAACTGGAACGTCAGCAAAGTACTTTTCAAATGCTGATGCTATCTGTTTATCGGTTTTAATATAAGAATTGTCAATGAAAAGCTCACTGACACCATCGCGTTTTCTGACTCTTCCAGTTTCCGCATTAATAATATTCCAAGTCATTTTAATTTTATTACAGCTATTTCTAATCTTGTTTCTTATGTGAATCGACTTGGCCGTGGAACATACTACCTTAAATATTTTAGAGTAATTTCTTACATAGTCGCTAAAGGCTTTACTTGTATTATATGACTTCTCATGTAAAAGGTCATATAACTTTTGCCTACTTCTAAAGATTCCCGTAGTCGCCCAATCATTGAACGATTTACAATTCTTTGGAGAGATTTTTTTTGCAGTAAATACAGATTTATAGGCGTTATTTATATGAAAACATAATAAACTATATTGCTCATTTACAGTTTCATTCAATGGTATTGTAATCCGGTCCGTAATCATGTTTCTAAACCTCTCCATTCGTTTTTTAGTCACAGGAACGACCACACTGCTCTTACTAACCTGTTTATCCTTATTATAGTTAAAAGAAACCAACTGACCACAGTGATCAGAACTGAGTTTATGGATAATACCCGAGTAGACAGGTGTCCCATCTGTGAAAATGTTATCAATACATGTTGCTGTGGTATCTGTTATTCGAGTTGGTTCTAAGAACTGGTTAATAAGATTATTACATTTGAATAAAGATAGAAATTTAACACTTAAAGCTGTATTGTCCAATAGATTTATATTAAAATCTCCACACACTATTATGTCCTTGTCTTTTTTCCCTGATACTTTTAATAATAATTGTTCCAAAACTAATTCAAATTCTTCATAACATGCACTAGGTGGTCTATAGATACTTACTACAATACAATGCGTTAACTCTACACAGGCTATCTCTATAGTTCGTTCAATGGAAAGGCTCACAATATCATTACGGACCTTAAATGTCAGGTCCTTTTTTAAAATTATTATAGAGCCACCGTGTATCGCTGTCTTCCTACTGAACGAACTCGCAACTTGGTGCTTAGCAAAATTGAAAACAATTTGGCAATCTTTCAGCCAATGGTCTGTAATGCAGATTACATCAATATTATAATTTCCTAAAAAAAGTTCTAACTCGTGTTCTTTGCCTAGTAAGCCTTGCATGTTTTGATGCACCAAGTTTAAACAATTTTTATCTTTTAATACTTAGATAAGATACACTTCCACCCTGTGAGCATAATATAGCTTTAACACCCCACTCTAGACGTCTGGCAAAGGCAAGCCAGAGGCGAGACTCTTGCGGTCCCTCCTGGGGTCCACTTTGACCAGCCATTAAAGGCAATTCAAAAAATGGTAAGAGCGACCTGATTGAATCTTTGGTTCTACTTTGCATAACATACTGTCTTTCCGTCAGACTTTGAGCTGTTGAGGTGTTGCCTTCAGTCAGAATCTACGTCTTAGTTTTGTCAACTGCCGAACATACAAAAGCAGATACATCTAAAATTAGTATCTGTCTCCACTCACAATAGTCTCATTGTGAACTACAAAGGATGCTCTACCGTATTCCCGACTATATAGCAATACAAACCATTTTCGTCCGACAGCGGCATTTACTCATCTTTATACGACCCTATTGTGGCGAATTTCTTTTACAAATGAGCCGACACTTTCGGTGCGAAGTTCGAGTTCGGTGTGTTCCGACTACCATAACGGCCTTTGTTTAAATTATTTTCTAAAGATACGAACAACACTTCTTCATTCACTGACTTGAGTGCTTTACTCGCGATGTTGTTTGTGTTTTGTTTAAATTATATTAACGAGGCCAGTCGGACCTTTTTTAAGTCCGGATAAATATTGAAAAACCTATGAGTGAGTCTCTGAGATTGAGAAGACCTTATACTACACATGTACTTCAAAAGCCTCAGCGAACATTAGCAGGAAGGCTCTTATATGCAAGTTTCCTTAAAATATTTGCTTATACCGTTTAAAACTTAGCTTAAACTTATTCAAAGGTAGGTTATCATACAATAGCTGAAAACCAATAATATAGGAATTTAAGAAATCTTAAATAAAAAGGTGAGTCTTTTTCAAAATTTTATTAAATTTTAATTAGACGATTGCAACGAATATGATTGTCATGAATGTGCAAGGTTAATTTAAATCTAGTTTGCCCTTAACCTTCTCATTTGGAGAGGAGACCAGTGCCCAACAGTAGTACCATAGAGTAAGTTTAAAATCCCAGTAATACTTTGCCCGACCCGGAATCGAACCCAATACTTCTACCTTAGCAGTTGCACTTTACGACCACTAGACCAACAAGGCAGTGAAAACTAAAACTCACTACAGAGCTCTGTATACCTCAATAGGTACATAAATACAAACAGAATGGATAAGTTTCCCCGCAAAACTATAATAATAAAAGCCCAACCTTTTCGCAATCTGCTTGATAAAAAGCGAGACTTCGCTCAAACAGAAGCCTAAGTATCTGAAAGAAAGTTGGCAAACAAATAGCAATTTCCTCGTCTATTGAACTAGACAAACGAACTCATTCAACGATGTATGGACGATTTATGCTTCATGCGAGGATTATGAAGCATTCATGGTTGCTCGCTTGGTTTAAGTTTGAACATATTGACAAAGTTAAGTCGCTTTGTAATACCGTAGTAATGCCCAAGCGATTCCGTGGCGTCATACCGATGCTGAAGGTGCCTCTGGGTTTTTGTGGGTATTTTGCTGAGTCCCACATACCTACTACGTAAATGTATTTCCCAGCTAAAAGAAAAGCTCGGTTAATAGAAAGAAGAGCCGCACGTTTAAAATCTTGTTCAAAGTTCGTCACGGTTGTCATAATAAGGTCGGAACTTAGAAATAATGCATTTATCTTCTTATTCACAAAGGAAGACAACCTTAACTTATATTAACTTACTTTAACACAGTGAGTTTAAAAGTGTGTAAAATGTGTAAATTATTGGGATCTTTGCAGTAACTGTTTTAGCAATAAAATTCAATTTATTTCGCCATTGTAAATGCGCTACAGTGATTGCAACTCTCTTTTATAGGCTGTAAAGAAGACGGACGATTGTACATCAATGCGCGGCGCAATCCAACTCCACGTCTATAAACTGCATTGTAGCAAAACTCAAATGCCCATTTGCATCTACGGGTATAAAGGGCTCTCATGTCGTACTCTTGCTTACACAGTTATGCACGCTGTATGCATAAAATGATTTCTCTAACGGCTGATCTCAAACTTGAATTATCTATTATTTTATATCCATATATGTAGATACATAATATATGTGCATATATATCCATTATTTTTATAATAATCTAGGTTTATTAGTAAACAGAACAAGATTAGAAAGAAGAATTACGACCTTCAAAATTTTTTCTAACAGTATTTTATTCTGATGTTGGGGTTAAATCAAGTGCGTAAGGAGTCAAAATTTCAAAATACTCGATTATGGCCAGATCATAGTTTACATATTCAGTTCTTTTTTTGTAAAAATCTATTTTTTAAATTTATTTACGATGTGCACCACCCTCACCGATTTTATTAAGAAACTCTGCTAAATGCATTTATTTATAAAATAATAAACAAAAATTTATTTTTTTTATAAAAATAATCTTCACAGCGGAGGAAAAGTATTACAGTTTAAAAATTTTAAACAGTTACGAGCAAAAAGTACTTAATAATAATTGAAGGCAATCGTTTGAGGACTGTCCAATTATTTGAAGTGCTTTGCGCATGTACTCGTAGTGCATGAGCATAATGAACACTGATTACTACGGAAAATAAGGTAAATTACCTACCTCAATTGAATTTCAGCAAGACATGGAATAGTAAACAAGATTTACTTTCGTATAACATGTCAAATAGTATTTTTTTGCATACGACATGCTATTCTTATCAACAAAGCTTTCTATGTTCGCAGTTCGCTGACTAGGCAATGCTGCTTTTACAATACAATACAATACAATATCATGGACATCCTCGCACATGGCCCTCTGACCCCAAACTAAGCAGGGCCATACAGGCTCTGCTTAGTTTGGGGCCAGAGGGCGTCAAAAACTGATATATATTTTAAATACGTACATAAATAGATAATTAACATCCAAACACAGAACAAACACAAATGTTCGTCACATTAATGTTTGTCCTGAGTGGGATTCAAACCCACGATCTACGTAACAGACAGGGTCACTACCGATTGCGCCAACGGGTCAGTCACTATAATATTACAGCAAGTCAATATAATTTATGGCAATAGAATAAACAGTAGTGATAACAAAAAGAAAAGTTTTGCAAAAGGCTGTACTTACTTATTGTAGGTACTTCTAGTAATAAATTAATAATAATAAAAATAAATTGTTATACCTATCACTCCCTACCTACTTTACGTAAATTACCGTAGGACGCTTAAGGGTACGCTTCACTCACAAAATTGACACGTAAACTAATTTTCTTCTTACGAGACAGCGGTAGAGTAATTATTCGTTACGAAGCGACACGTGCAAAATATTATGCTTGGGTTCTAATGTAAAAATATGTATCACAATGTCACACGCCGGGAGGAGTAATAAACGCAGCCTGACACATTACGAGTATGTCTTGTGAAATACGGGCATCATAGCGCCGGATTTTAGTATTATCACCATCGCTAAAGCATTTTTATACGTTACGAAGCGAGGTCATTAATCTGTCAATTAAGTATGCCGCGAACGGTTCAATTACGTATGTATATGTATATCGGTGAAAAAATTGAACACTGAGCGTAAATAACAATCGGATTTTCCAATTTTGTCCGGTGTTTGGCAATAGGCTCACCACTTACGTGGGGTACACTGAATGTTTTGCGTAACTCATTAATAAAACATTTTAAATATAACTTTACTGCTTTTCGAAGTACATATTCTCCATTATGTTTTAAACACTTTTTCATTCAGTCAAACCATTTTTGAAATCATGAAGACCACTGGTCTAAGAGCAAGTTTTTCATTTGCTGGTTGAACGCTATGACAGCCCGTAAATGTCTCATTAAAATCTTAAATTTTTGGGAAAATAAAGAAATCGCATCATGCCAGGTCTGGACTCTGGACTATGTGCGGAATGAGTGACTAGCTCTACCTTTAGAAGCCAAAAAGGACTTCGTCTTGTTCGCGGTGTGCGCCGAAGCATCGTCGTAGGTGTTTTCTCGGTCGTTTTCCCCCAATTTTTTCAATGAAACTGGGCAAACAAATGGTGGTGTACCACTCAGCATTAACTGTCTTTAGTTCTTCAACTGGGATCGTGTAGACAGGGGTCCTGTCCTGGAGAGAAAAACGCAATCTTTATTGCCTACGTTTCTATCCTGCCACAATTTTGATGGTTTCCTATCACCTTCAAACTCATTCGAAAGTGATAGAAAACTTCACTCACTTCAAATACTTCGAACAGAAGAATGTTCCTTTCATTCCGGATCCATGTTTCATCACCTGTGACAATGTCATACACAGCATTTGAACGTCCGTGATCGTACTTTAGAAACATTTTTTTACATCAATCAACATGAGTCCAGTATTGTCGGTTTCGTACAAGCTCTCGTTTATTTTATTTTATTTATTTAAACTTCTCATACACATATTGGTACAAAGGTCATGCGGCATTTCCACCAGTCAGCTCTGGGTGATGGTGAAAGGTTGATGATAGGTGTACAATTTATTGTAAAGCTTGATTAATTATTATACCATTTACATTACATACAAACGAACATACATACATTCATACATACATAACCATTATAGCAATTCTCAATCAATTTTGTGTATCTACATTGCAATATCTCAGAAGAATGATTAGGATATGACATCATTATACTGTGCCAATATCATTTACACTCCGAAGCTGTCTGTGTTCCTTTGTGCAATCTAACAAAGAACACGTCTTTGAGCATAAAATTGTACCCTTTGTACCCTGTACCTTTTGTATGTGGTTCAATAAAGACAACTAAATAAGAACAAAAATAATAGCAATCATTGCTTTAGCAATTGTAGCGTAGAATAAAATCCCTGTGTCGTAGTCATTGCTAAATAATTTATGAAGTAAATGCGACATTTATAATATAACCAGCTGACCCGCCAAACGTTGTTTTGCCATATAAATAATTTTTGGTTGATCGTAGAGGGTTGAAAATTCAGGGTTGTATGTATTTTCTAATGCTGTATCATAAAAAAATAAAAACAAAAAATTTCGTCAAAAAATTTAAAAAAATTTTTTTGGGGTGGACTACCCTTAACATTTATAGGGATGAAAAATAGATGTTAGCCGATTCTCAGACCTACTGAATACGCATATAAAATTTGGTAAAAATCGGTAAAGCCGTTTCGGAGGAGTACTGCAACAAACATTGTGACATGGAAATTTTATATATTAGAGATAAAATTTAAGAGAAACATTTTCTGTATATTGAATATTTTTTCAAGGAGCATTTCAGGAGCATTTTAGTAACAAGTTTGAACCCAAAAATGTGTTTTTCGAAAATATTGTCTGTGTGTCTGTGCACGCATCACGTAAAAACCCGAGGATGGAATTGAATGAAACTTGGCAAAATTATGACTCTTTATTAATTATTACATTTAGGCTACTTTTATTCCCGGATTATAAAGAAGCTACCGTGGGATACGGTATAACAGTTTGTATGATATTTTTTTAAATTTCAACCTTATTATGTTAAACTACCAACTAGTGATTTTTTAGGGTTAATTGTATGATGTTCCCCTTTGGGTTCTAACATTTTTACTTTTTTATTATAGCGGCTAGAGCAACACGTATTCTGTGAACATTTCAGATGTCTACCGATTTTCATTGGAGAAAACCTTTGACCAGACAGACAGACAACAGCGGATGCATTATAATAGAGTTCCGTTAGTCACCCTTTGAGTAAGATATGGAACCCTTACAAGAAATTATGTTTGAGATTGTGTGCATATTCTAGATTATACATTCCTATGTTCACATCAGATGCAACAGTGCAAAATGTAATAGCCTCTAAACTGTCGCACGACTTGAAAAATGAATATTCTGTTCTGTTCGTTACTTTGTACGTTACCGCTTCCCACTAGTCGCTAGTATTATGTAATAAAACCTCCTTTGTTGTACGTATCTCCCACTCGTATTTCCCATTTATACAGGAGAATATTTAGACGTTTGGTAGTAGAAACGATAGTAGAAGCTTTTGGAAACTATTGATTTCTATTTAGAATTCGCCTGTGGCAATAACACCGCCCACCATAGTACCTATTTACCTATTATAATATTTAATTAAAATTAATAAGAATTTTAAAATCTAATTTTATACAATAACTTAGTAATTTTAACATAGTAGAAATCATTTAAAATTAATATCTAAAACTATATACATAACTTACACACTAAATAAAATAATAAAATAAACATTGATAAAAACAGTTAAAATAAATCGATGTACGCGCGGACAAAATAAATAATGTCGGGCGATTGCATATAGATAAGTGTTGCAGAGGAATGCTACCGCGCTCCCGCCCGGCGCGATAACGCAGTCACTAAGCCGGCCGGCAGTCGGAATTCATTCTCTGCGCAAGCGCACGCTTCCCTTCTTCGCATTTACTTACACGTTTTCTGTATTCTCTTAGCTTGTAGTGCCTAAATCTAGTCTGTCGCAGTATCTATCTTTTCTATTAGTGTCTTCCTTCCACCTTCTGTATCTGTTTAGTAAAATTATTTCTTCAATATAGTAGTTGTGTACGTCTGGAGTTTGGAGTTTAATTTGAATAACACTACATCACCACACTACACCACTACAACTACATAATTATTGTGTGCACTTTTTTTAGATATTTTAGTTAATATGTTGTAGAAAATTAAGAACAAAATAAACTTAAAAAAATATACTAATGAAACTCTTACTGTCATTTACTTACTGAACTATTAATAATACCATCTATCAAGACTATCACTGACGGTCACTACCCTAGTCCCTATTCGAATCAATGTTCGGTGAATACCTGAACGGCTAACTCAGCAACTAAATTACACGAGTCACCGGCGACCTACTTCTCCTCATGTGATGAAGCGATGCGCTGTGGATGACACACAGTACAAAAAATCTTTCTACCGCGATGTACAATTACTATATAATATTTTAATTTCACATACCAATATATAATTTGGATATCCTTTAGATATCAATTAAATTATAAGATCTACACCATGTTTAAGGCTTATCTAATAAAGTAAATTAGTATCAATTTAACTATCACCACAAGACCACCACCCCCGACTTCTTCTTACCACTTACATCTATTAAAATAATACCAGTAATAATACCATATATATAATAAAATCATCCAGTTGATGATTTTATTATATATATATGTATATATATTTAAGTGCATAAGCAATGAAATACATTTAAATCGCTGAAACTGAAATCGGGTTTATGACTCGTGGCAACGATCTTAAGGAACCGTTTTGTGGCGATGTAAATGCAAGAACTTGCTGAAATTTTATGTTCGAGATATCCGATCTATTTACGACCATCCTAAAATGTAATAAAGGAAGATCTCTCTTCGGTTCCGCTTGCAAGCAGACGAATGCTTCGCTTCGCTACACTTCTCTTTGCTACACTTCATCTTAAGTTCATAAAAGTCCAAGAATGTCGCTTAATAAATACCTTTACACAATAAGCAATATTTGCTATTAACTTTTAAAGAATAACGTAATTAGAATAATTTCATGAGCGTTTTCATGCTTCGAGGTCTCGCTGAGCCGTCAGTCTGTCAAACAACCGTTATGGCTCCGGCGACCCTTGTTGTGTAGCAAACTGGCTCGCGTCGATAGTATATGATCGACACAACAACGACAGTTGCAGTCGGTTTGTTTATGGGTGATGTGGGTGGGTGCTTCGAAAGGCAAGTTGTTTTCAATGTTCAAATTAATCTTAAGATTAAGGCTTAAGCCTTAGATCTTAAGGCATAAGCCTTGTCGAATAATTTCGGGTGGCTTGAGGATCTTAGGACCCCTTCCATTTTCCACCAATCCGTATTGGAGCAGCTTAATGGGGTATGTTGTAGACTTTAGTCCTCTCTTAGCTGTTGTAATGAGTTAAACCTCGTCATACTAGATGGCGTGACCTGTCTCTAAAATTGCTGCTAAGTCAATAAAACCGTAAGCGCAAACCGTCAAATAACAAGTCAGTGAGAAGGTAGAAAAATAAAAAATGGGCGATGACGCGCGACAGCGGCCGGTGGGTGCGGAGTGATTGAAGAGTGATATTGCTTGGATAGTAACGGGACATTGTCGTGATTAATTTGGAAATCGCGAATGTGGCAGTAAATCTCTATCTTAAAACAATATCACGTCGTACGTAGTGGTTGATGTGATAGCTTTCATCGTCACGGGGTGAGTGGTACTTGTAAACAAATCTATCTTAAAGTATTCTTGCCTTGAATTTGCATTATAGGCCAATCTGGATGATTATTCTGTATTATTACAGAGTACGGGAACGCCCATTCTAAAAGGCCACGTGCAAGCGTTATTCTTCGCTGTATGAAATTAGGCGTCACGCCTGGCCCTAAATGTAACAAATTATCCCTCTAGCTATTAAGTAAGTAGCAGTAAAGTAAAGTTGTGATGTAGCCACACTTTATTTAGGCCACGACTGTGTCCTTGCACACTGTACCTTACTGTGTCTTAACTGGTGTCCTAATTATTAACTTACTGTGTCTCAACTGTGTCCTAATATTGTTACCTCACTGTGTCCTAACTGTGTCCTAATTATTAAGTTGGTGCATTCATCATTTATTATACTTAGCAACTCTGGAGTCTGCTTTCATTTCACCCGAACCCCGCCCAGGGAATGTACAGTTCTTGCGCAGTAGCATTACACTGTATAGCTGTGGGACGGAGCGTGTCCTATAGTAAAACTCCTATGGGATGACCTTAGTAATGATAGGAGATTAATGTACGAGAATAATGACTGAATATTATTTATTATCATGTTAATTTTAGTTACGATGAAAAGCAAATATTATATTTTTGATTTCCGTTGTTGCAGATTTGAATTGATCGAAAATGGGAACCTGAATTATAGGTAAACTATCATATTCTTACATTTAAATAGTTAATATAAAATACTGATATAATGGCTACAACCCATATAACGACATAAGTCCCGCTGTTGGTCACTGGTCTCCTAAACAAACGCAGCTGTGGGAGGTCTAGAGCATATTCCACCACGATGCTCCAATGCGGATTGGTGGGGTTGGTGGCCATCCCAGTTTCGGATGTCCTCAAGCCACTCGAAGATCTTCGACAAGGCTTGACCATTGTTTTGACCATTGAAATCAACCATGACCGACGGCATAGCGTGCCCTTCGAAGCACGGTAGCGCCCATGAAATTCTGCCAATAGCGGTCCCATCAACAAACCGACCGCGACTGTCGTTGCTTAACTCGGTCAATTACGGACGCGAGCCACTGGTCAATGGCCGCAACTGAGGGCAAAAACTGAAAAAGATAATAAAATACTGCCATTTATAAGTAGCCAAACTTCGCTAAAACCAACATAAACAATCAATGATTGAATTCCATTGAGAATAACCAAACAAATACCAAAATGAGTTCCTAGAATATTCGTAAGGCAGTCGATACAAAGTTCCCAAGACACTCAGTCATTGAATACGTAAGCTCCATTAGTGGATTGTAATCAATTTACTAGTGTTATTAGGAACCTTATTCAGAATTAATGCCTATAAAATTACTGGCAATATAAGACAATATTTTATATTAGTGAAAGACTGATTACAATATTATGATATCTAAATAAGGTAGGCTAAGCTTCAGCCCATTGTTAGGCATGGGTTCTCAAATTTATACATAATCGAATGAATAGGTAATGTAACCTATGCTTGTGGTTGTGGCGAGATGGTATTGAACCTTGAGATGTAGGTATAGGTAGTCCGCCATTTTAAAAAAATCTCGATTCGGCGGAAAATTATAAAACATGTCCAATCGACAGATTATAAGATTACAACCAAAAAGTATTCATTGATGAAATGAAAGTGAATGTATACCTATACTTATCAGATATTTCAGTGCAAAATCGTAGAAAAATAAAATAAAATATTAAAATAATTCATTTTCTTATTTTGAATTAGTGGATCATAAATGTAAAATGACATAAAGTACATATTACACTTTACAGATACATTTTTGATCTACTTTAATAAATAAATAAGTAAAACAATGACTCATAAATCATCTATTTTTATACGATTTTATACTAAACTAGTGGTCCGCCCCGGCTTCGCACGGGTATTTTATATAAAAATCAAAATTATAATACACGCACATAAACCCTATTTGCGTCAGGTTACTAAAAAATAAAAATTTAACACGACTTTATTTTACATATATAGATTATAACAATAGTTTCGTTTACGCCTAGTAATATTATATAGCCTATGTCACTCAGTGAAGATGCAGCTTTCTAATGGTGAAAGAATTTTTGAAATCGGTCCAGTAGTTTTGGCAGCGCACGCCAGAATAGCTCGCAGATGGTAGATTTTTTCCTACTTACTTACCTACTTGACACTTATCGTCATATTTTGGACAATTCACACAATATCTTTATAAATTTTAGCCTATGTGTTATTCTGATATTGTAAAGTTTCATTAAAATCCATTCAGTAGGTACTTTTTACGTGAAAAAGTAACACACATCCATCCATACATACATACATACATACTTACAAACTTTCCTCTTTATAATATTAGTAGGATAGGATTAGTAAGGATTATACCTTATCAACAGCCTAAAATTTAAGTTTTATGCTTCTGGTTCTGAAAATGACAATACTTTCATACAACCTTTCATCTCCCTTTTCAACCCATTACAACACTTTTTTCCAATTAAAAAGTGTCCTTTGTCAGGCTCTAGACTGTGTACCAAATTTCATTTAAATCGGTTCAGTAGTTTTGGCGTGAAAGCGAAACAGACAGACAGACAGATAGACACTTCAAAACCAAACGTCCAATTTTAATCATTCAAAGACCAAATATTATCTACATAAACTGTAAATGTAGTCCAAAAAAATTCAAGATAAAAAAATGGTTGTTGTGCCTCACTCGACATAGATAGGTATAGTGTGTCGCGGACTTTTTTATAGATATTTATAAGATCTACAATTAATTAGAACATTTTATGGTTCTATCTTTTATAGTTTAGGCAGCGTACGCAAAATAAGTAACTTTTCTGGTTGATTTTTTACACCTTGTGTCCGAAAAACCCAAATATCTTACGGAACCCTATTTTTTTCCAAAATAAAATTTAGCCTATGTCACTCGGGGATAGTGTAGCTTTCCAACAGTGAAAGAATTTTTCAAATCGGTTCAGTAGTTTTGAAGCCTATTCGATGCAAACAAACAAACAAACAAACAAACAATCAAATCTTTCCTCTTTATAATATTAGTATAGACTACGAAAGTATATAACTTACGACCTTTCATCACAAAAAAGCTTTTTGATTGTTTTAACTTACAACATCTCACAACACTCTGTCGATTGAGAAATGTTTCCACACTGGCCACCGAAATGAGGTTTTTTCAAAATGGCGGACTTGTAGATGTGCCCAGGTTTATACAGAAATGTTCTAATGGGGACTTCACTTAATTGTAAATAAAATTTAAGGTAATCATGTAATATTGGTGGCGGGGTTATCCCCCATGAAATTTTTCCAGTAATCGTCACCATAGGACAATGGCAAAACAACGTTAATTTATTCAAGTCAACATGACACCTATATAGATAGGGACTTTCATCACCCCTAGAAAAAAAAGCAACTTAGATCGAATGTCAGTTGCTGTAAAATATAAGGTGTTGATATTTCACCTCCAGATTAGGAATCCTTCACCCCTGTCGAACATTTTGAAAAGGGTCCCATCTTATTAGGCGCGTTATTTACCGACAGGTAAACAGTTTAAGGACATAATATTTAATCTGTGGATATTTTCACTTTTACTTTAGTAGAGGATCACTGCGAAATTTATTGAAATATCTAAATACTAAAAACATGCACGTAATATTAATTTTAACCTAGTTAGTCCTACCAGATTACTTACTATAACACCCTGGTTTTAATTTAACCGCATTTAATAATTATTCAAAGGTTTTTAAGGCATGTCAAAAGTATCTAAGTGTGATAATTGATGAATGCTGAGTTGTTGCCTTTTTGTGACAGGCGGTGCAGCAGTGTAATTTTTAATTTAATAAGACATAATGTTTGTTTGTTGTTGTATAAGTAAAATTAAAAATAATGTTAATAAGACCAGAAGATGTTAATCGCTACAGCTGCTTGTTTGTTACAAATAAAATTATTTCTATTCTATTCTATTCTATTCTGATATAGTTTAACTACATGTTAAAGTCAAAACTCATAACCAATCAAAACCACTTTGGAGTGCAAAAATCAGTACTAGCGCTTTGCGGAGTCAACGGTCAACTATAGGTCGGGTATAGGTACAGAGCGAAGTTTCACTCCCACTGAAAAGTGGGTCCCATTACCACGGGGCAGTGACCCCAGAGAATTGCCCGAGAACCAGGGACTCCTGAACCTCCAATTCCCTCGCGCGTAGGGCGGCATTGCCGCATAGCGTTTAGAGGACGCAAGTTTCTTCTTCTTCTTCCAAAAAATTTGTGACGTAGTTTCTTGCATGGCAGCCTCTTTGATTGGCTCGTTGGCGCAGTCGGGCCTGGGGTCGTGGGTTTCAATCCCACTCAGGACAAAGATTTGTGTGACGAACACTTGTAAAGTTTTTGTGCTGTGTCTGGATATTAATTTAAGTATGTATTTATTAATTTATAAAATATCTATGTATTTATATCAGTCTATGACACACATAGTACAGGCTCTGCCTAGTTTGGGGTCAAATGGCCTTGAAATGTCCATTATATTTATTCACAAGATAGAGAAATCAAAGAAAGACCTTTAATAACCACACACACACATTTTTAAGTTTTGTTTGTATGGGGACCCCATTTAAGATCTAACTTTTTCTTTATTATTATTTATTGTTATTGCGGCCACGCTAAAACGCATTCTGTGAAAATTTCTCATACCTTTTCCGTTCAAGAGAAAAAGCCCTCTGACTGACAGACGGACAGCGGAGTAATATTAATATTTCACCTCCGAAACCCTAAAAACTACCCATTAACAAATCAGACCCACGACCAACTTATACGAAATTTCATTGCTTTGAATTGGAATTGAATTAAAGTCAAGTAATTTGTATGAAAATCCTTAATTGTGTGTTTATTTCTAAGAGTTTTCTTACAAGTGGCTAAATTCATTTGCTATCTGAAGGCTATCGCCTAAAAGAGGCCATACTAAAGCTAAGAGAACTTGACTGAAACTGTTCACGGATATTCAGTTCTGCAGACTGACTCCGTCATATACAATTTCTAGCTAAGTAAGCCAACTTAAGTCAAGTTAATATCAGTCAATTTTAGTAGTTAGTCAAGCTGGCATGCAAGTTACGTAGTCATCGGGACTTGTGCATATTAAACGTATCGTTTGAGGAGCGGTTAACCGGATGCTCCAATTATATAACAATTTGCTCTGATCTGTCATGTTCTGTTATTCAGCATGCATTGATATTGATCTTGTGACGCTTGTGTTTCAATTATAGGAAGCAGTCAACGATAACAATGTCGATCAGTTGAAAATGTCTCATACCATGCAACCACCGACACTAGCGAAAATATGCGTTGCTAAAAAGAAAAAAATAATGGTTGTCTGTAGTCTTTTTTTTTTAATCTTTATTTTTTTAAAGGGGTTTTGTCATTGAATGACTATGTCACCCCCGTACAGGCAAAACTCACCAACTTCACATTATTAACACGTAATTATACAACTGAGTCAGCCTTTTGACCTCCCCACATAAAGGGTTAGCCAAAAGACTGTTACAGAATCCCACATCATATCTACCCTTAAACCTATCTGGCCGTAAGACCTCGTTCCGCGCACATTCGATCAAAACATGCTGTACGTCTTCAATAGTGTTAGACTGGGAGCGGTTTACGGACGATAATTTTACGTGATAACGTCATAAGAAAACATATTTTCACATCAGTTCATAAACAGTTGAAAAAACAGTTCACGTGTAGGTTGTTTGTGTGCTATTCTGCTCGGACGCATCGGCCGATGGAGTGGAGATGGATGCGTCACAAGCCGAACGCATCGTGCCTCTGTATCACTTGTTCCGCGCTTTCGCGCTGTTTCGTGCATGCAGCCAGCGTTCATCGATTTATAAGACGTTATCTCGTCAAAAATAAAAATGATTTTTTTTTGCCTTATGCCTTATGGCTTTTGTGTATCGCAAAGAACGTCAGATAAGATAAAATATAATAATATTTATGTTTTTAATTATGGATATTAAAAGGAACATCTACTTTATACCCAACAATATTTTAACGTTATGCTATCCCTGAGCACTAAGATCGATATAAATATAGTTGGAGTGCCTTAAATAAACTTAAAGAAAACGAAAGTGTTACTTGACAACACTAAATTTTATTTATACAGCTACACTTTATCAATAAATAACTCCACACTAGTGGTCCCTATACCAACGCGTCTCTCCGTGACGGAGGCAAACGTTCCAAAGATATCTGACCTTTTGGGGAATAAATCAGGTTCGTGACATATCAACCCGGTTGAATTCCCTCAGCACCGGGGAGCAGCGAATATCGAATAGGGTCAAACGGAGAAACGGTGAAGCTTCGAGAATATGCATTCCTTAGCTTAGTCGTCATGTTGGTCCGCAAAACGTCCTCAACCGTCCGTCCGTTACGTCGAATTATGTAATTTGAATTGACGTGAAACTGCTTTTGATCACTGTTAACTTTTGTAATTACTATTAAATTATTGTACTATTAACTTTTGTAACTATTTACTATTAACTTTTGTAACTCAAGGGTAGCAACGCAGCTGCGACTCTTACAAAAAAATACCGGACTGTCACTAACACTAAGTAACAAGACTTATTATCACTAATGGTCCCTATTGCCATGGTCATCATACCTATTAACGAACTATACAAATAATATTCTTATTTAAGAATAAGAATAGAAGAATTATTACCTAACACCCTTTTTTTCTGTGAATATTACTATCCTCTCTGCGGTGGGGGGCAACCAAGGGGGATTATAATCTAAGTCTTACCACCATGGTGTCTCTCTGCCGTATGTAGGTACTTATATTATAGTCATATTAATACCTGGTAATTGTTTAAAGTACTTATGTCACATTTATAGTGGGCGGCAGCGGATGGATGGTGTTTCATGTTCGTCATCTTATCAAAAATAGTAAAAAAACGGCATTTTAAGCTGAATTCCGACTAATAAGTAAGACACATAAATGATGTGTAGCTTACACACTCACTCCCGCGGCACCTGTCGCCTTTGTTGCGGGTGGCGGACTCACACAGAAAACATAATATGAGATCCATCCATGACCCAAGTACAAATATTTATCTGCGAAATTAATATCTGCCTTGGCCGTGATTCGGGACCTGGGAGTCCGGGGACCCGCGGCCCTCGGTTCGACAGTCAGGGTACCGCACCATCGCGTTCAATCGTCGGAGTCGTTATAGTAGGTACCTACTTGATCATGTTGATTTGGACGACAAAGCTTAACGGGCTATTTATTTATTTATTTTATAGAAATGCCTTATGTACAATGAATTATTAGTTTATTTAACTTAATTTATTATTAGGTATAACAGTACAATTCAAAAAGGTTCATAATATATTATTTAACTAATGGATATGCCCGCAGCTTCGCTCGCGGTGTATTACATAACAATAGTTTCCGAAAATATTCCGATATATTTCAGTCCTTTGGAAAACATTCCTAGGGAAATCACCAGGATAAAAAGTACCAACATACCATTTATTTTTTTTCATTCAGCTGTAACTGCTGTGACATTTGCTGACAATAAGAAGCAATTGAAACATTTAGTTTTAAATTCATTAATTTGTAAATTTACTTTTAAGATATAGATTTAACTTATATGTATTTATAACAAAACATTATAATAAAATTGAAACATTTATAAACACTTCCATTCCGTATCCGGAGCGACCCTTATTATTTTCCTGGAATGCCTCGAATTTTAACTCAAAATATAGGTAGGTACTACGCTGATCTAAAACTGTTATAAGGTTTTCTTTAGCTTTATCTTACCTAGTACAGAAAAACGGAGAAACACACATTTTATTAATTTAAGTAATAAAACTTATTTTTTTCTTATACATTGTTTGATATACATAATATTATGTATATCAGGTAATGTATAAGAAAAATTCAATTCTAACTTTTATCCTGTATCTATCTACTCCAGGAGAACTCTTTACTTTTCGGGATCAATATTTTGTTCCGTCTTCATTGGTTGGGTAGTTTTTAATTCCATTGCGCAGAGGGACAGACAGAAAGACAGACAAAAATCGGAATCTGTATCGATTTATTTTTTCAATTTATTCAATGTAAAGACGCGGACTCCTTAGATTTTTATTATATTATTATGTTTATTTGAGTCTGATTGCTATCACTTATATAGCGGTTTTCTTCATTGCTATACTTTGTGTTATTGAGATTTACACATTGAATTGTTTTCTTCCGGAGAAGTATAAATCCTATGTATGATAAGTAGACACCTACTTTTTCATTCAAAGAATTCCCGATGCGTGCGAACACTTGCCGTGTTCGCAAGTATCGATCCCAGGAACGTGTTCTGAAACCAAAATTATTATGAAGTTCCGTAATATTGAATTTGTAAGGAGAGCTAATATTTATACTAAGATCAAAAGGTTCGTACCATTCCATGTAAGCGCAGTAAGAAAATACTAATAGAAAATTTTCGCATACGTGTAGATGTTTTCTACATAATAACATGACGCCTCAATTTCCCTGAAGGGGATAGGCAGATGCTTGTTTTTATGGATATAAAGATTGCAAACTAGATTCCGACACGACCTAGCTTTACTGTAACAACTGACTTTAAACAAGATAGATATATAGATAGATAGGGACTGGGTTGGTTTGTCCAGTTAACTGAGAGAGTTAATTAGAAAATAAGTTGGTCAGCTCGTTAGTGGGTACGTATGATTAACTATGGTAAGTCCTGTTAGTTGGTGTCAGTAATAGTCCAGCTAGTAATTGTTAGTAAGTTTCGTTTCGGAGAAAAAAATAAACGAAAAAATGAATGATGACGATGACGTTGCTACAGCAGCAGAATATATTTATTATTTATTTAGATTTTCATTGCCACCATGTTTAATGTTTTAAATTGATGTCAGTGATTAAAAAGTCAAATGACACAAATGTCTTTCTATGAACAGAATAGAGCTTGACAGGCAAGTGACAACCAAAGAGTTATGGTGGTATAATGACGTCATTTGTAATTAAATTCAGCGTACATACCTTACTATTATTGTCTATGATATCATTCATTACTATTTCTTTCACTTTTTAATATGTCTTTCATCATTCCGGTCCCACCATAGCTTAATAATTTTGGCACCTCGTCTTGAAATATCGTGTTAAGTTCAAATTTCTGCTCGCGATTCGGTGGTTTCCATCTCATAAACTCGGTACGCACCTTTACTCCTTCATAATGAATTTCTATCTAAGAGTACCTCGTAGCTTTATCGAGCGAACAAACCCATGCCATGGCTTGAATTATTCAATCGAAAAAGTTGATACATTTTCAGAAGTTTCTCGTTTATTAGTATAAATATACTCATTTAAATTTGTTATTATTGTTAAGTTATTGTTCACCGTTAAATCATATATAAAAATGTGTTTGTTTCCTTATATTTTGAATTTAATAGTAGTGAATAATAAAATGTTTTTTACGCAGGTATTTGGTACATAAAGAACATAAATTCATAATGTTCCGGTAAATATATTGTAAGAACTGTCAAATACAAGTTGTTCAGAAGCAAAGTGTATTGTTCTCATTAAAGGTGTTTATAGTGGATAGTAGAGGAAAAGTATACGGGACATTAGGTTTTCAATAATTGAAACGGTTTGTCCCGTGTATAAATATTTATCGGAAGCAGCGATGAATTAATTCAGCTTTAATTTGGAGCATTACCATTTTACGAATATTTTTGAATTTCTTAAGCTAAATTAATTTTTAATGTTTTTTAATAGAAGTCAAAATTAAAAGATTGAGAAGGATGTACAAATATAGTAGGTATTTTCTTTTGGCAACGAAAAGTTATGATTGTTTCCAGAGTTACTTGTTTGTAAATGATATTATTTTTGTATTTTTTGTAAAAGTGTTGTATACATACGCAACACAAAGACAGCATTTTAGGCTAACATTAATCATGGCCCTACTTCATATTTCTTCATTTGTCACTTAGTTTTCGGTGCTTAGACAATGAAAAATGACGATCTACTGAAATATATGCGAAAAAATTGCCGTTGTAATTCTAAGCAACATAATATTTATATTGTTTCAGGTAATGGATGAAGAAAATGACGTCACTCAACACAAGTGAAAGATAATATCTGTTGGGAAAAATGGATATGAACCATATGGTGATGGATAAGGAAGCAATCAACCGATTCGAGCAGTATACGTTGGCAAAGCCGAGTTTGAATGGAGGGATCCCTTTGGACAAATGCCAAGATGGTGACTCGATGGCATCTAATAGCAAAAAGAGAGCACAAACTTCACGACAAAAAGTTGTTTGCTGCTTTTGTTTTAAAACAACCAAGTACCGAAGAAAACAATTCATTATCGGTTCTCTGACTAACGTTGTGATATTTTCGATTTTATTGGCCTATACATTCTTGGGTTCTTTTATATTTCTGGCAATAGAGGGTGGCGCCGAAGTGCCGGTCCGGCCCAGACTACTACCAGATAGGCAAAAAATTATTCACAAAGATCAGAACAACACCTATAAGAAAGATGCAGACGATGAAATTGACTATGGAAACTTAACCGTCTCAGCTAATTACTTTTGGGATGCCAGAAGTAGGGCAGTAGAAAATATTTGGGAGATTACTGTGTCATTGAACATCTTGTACAGAGAAAACTGGACACGGTTAGCTGCACAGGAGATTTTAAAATTCCAAAACGAGTTGATGCAAAGAGTCACGACTGAAATGGCGTCGCAATATGGCGTCAGTTACAAAGAGATGGCTTTGGGTGAATTCGGTGGGAGCGACGTCAGCAATCATTACGAGGAACACGAATGGAATATGGCCTTGGCGTTCTTTTATTCGTTAACAGTTTTGACTACGATAGGTAAATATCTTCATAGCATAATTTATTTTTGTTCTGAAATTTGTAATATTAACGATATCTCACCACAGGTGACTGAAACAAATGCCACTATTTATTTGGTGGACTTAGCCAAAATTGTGTGCTTTTGTTCCATCATCGTTCATCATCACAATCCTTTCTTTTTCTGATCTTTGAGCACGGGTCTCCTCTCAGAATGGGAGGGATTAGGCCTTAGTCGACCACGCTAGCCAAGTGCAGATTGGCAGACTTCACATGCCTTCGAGAACATTATGTTAAACTCTCAGGCATGCAGGTTTCCTCAGATTTATCCTTCGCCGTTATAGCAAGTGACATTTAATTTCTTAAATCGCACATAACTTATAAAAGTCATTGTTGCTTGCCGCTTGGGTTTTAACCCGGGCCGCTCGAGTGAGAGGCGAGTTCGATAGCCACTGGGCTGTCCCACATAAATAAAATATGGCTAAGGACTACAAAATGGCCCTTTTAAACCCTCTTACGCTATTCAAAACTACGGGGTCTTGTATAATCTCAATCCATCTGAAAATTGTATAGCAACCTTCTGGCATGCAATGCTACCACATAATTATGGGGTATTGTGTAAATGTCTATGAGATCTCCGGTCTTTCTCTGGCTCACTGCTGTGACACTTTGGTATTTTCGTGATAAAGGTCCAGAAATACCTGATTCAAGATATAATAGATATCAATAGTTATAGACTAATGTTAAGTTAAAACACTTAAGTTAAACAACAGAGTATCACGTGGATGATTACCAGTTTCTGAACACAAGATCGCGAAACTACATAGTATAAATCTAAAGTTGTAATTTCGTAGATATACTAATTTTTTTACATAATTTTGATCACACTAGTGAAAAAATAATCAGTTAAGGTGTACGTCATCAGCAACTGCCTATGAACTTGAAACCAACTTAAAACAAATTCCGGACTAACATCAAACCTTTCGATTTGCTACCGCAACTTTTAAACGTTAACGAAATCGTAAATACGTAGGTTTAATTTCCTTTGTTACTCCTAGCAATACCTAAGTAAATTACTTAGGTATCAGGTACATCGGATTCGTACAGTATTTTGTTTTTTCTGTTACAGGTTATGGAAATATTGCACCAAGAACAATTCTCGGCAAAGGCGTGACCATTTTGTATGCTTTATTTGGAATACCATTGACTCTGATATACCTCACAAGTGTTGGTTCACTGTTATCAAAAATGGCACGGAGCGTCTTCAGCAAAGCACTGTGTTGCTGTCTATGTTCTAACTGCGGATATTGTTGCTACGATGAACGACGAATGGCGGAGAAGGAAAGAAGAATGAAACTCAAAAGACAACAAGAGGAAATAATGAATAGTCAAAATACGAGCAAGACACCTACAGAAGAGTGTTATGTTTTAAAAACAGACAGTCAAAAAGACTCATCCGTATCAGAAAGACCAACGACGAGTACTGCAAAAGACGACATAATAAGCTGGCCTGACACAGATTCAAAACTTTCCATGCACGGTCTTAGTATACTAGCTCCAGTTTTACTTTGTCTCGTTGCGATATTCATTTACATTACTTTAGGAGCCATTGTACTTTTTAACTTAGATAATATGGGTATAATAGATGGGTTTTATTTTTGTTTCATGGCCTTGAGTACTATTGGTTTTGGTAATATAATTCCTGGAATGACTTACACGACAATCCATGGTGTTAGGTACTATACTATTAATTCTACTATTTTATGGTTTTGTTCCGCATACACTTTAACTGGCTTAGCGTTGACGGCCATGTGTTTTGGTGTCATTCATGATGAGATTATATATAGGATAAAGCATCAGCAAAAAGAATGGTCACAAAAGAGCAATATTGTCAACGATGAGGTTAATATAAGCGATCCATTTTACATGACCTCCTGACAAATGTATAAAGGCAAATCTGAGAATTTGTACAGTATAATGGAGGATAGCTCCGTAGATCGTAACAGAATTGAAATCGAGAATAGAGAAGTAGTGCTTAGCGTAGATGATATGTCAATTGGGTTGGAGGTGCACGATGAGTTTCCTCCGCCTCCTCCTGAAGAAGAAATTGTTGCTATTGTAACTAAAAAAGAACCTAAAACAGGTTTTGGTAACATGGTAGCCTATAATGCTCTACCAGAAATGCTGGATCACGTCAGTTCATAATGCTACCATGTTATTATACATGTAATATATAATTAAGTATTTAAATATTATGAAGTGTAACAAAAAGAGAATGAAGAGAATAAATCGTAAAATACACCGGTCCTCATAAACAACATTAATTAAATTTCCCTTATTGTAGTACTAACGATTATAAACTTTTCTCATGCGCGTTAAATTTTTATTACGTTTGTCGCATTAGAAACTTAACAATAAAAGTACATATTAATAAACAATATAAATAAAATTATTATTCCGAAAACGTGATTTTGAAATATCAAATTATATTTTATGTGTAGGTACCTTAATTTAAGTGCCAGATAAATGTACCTAATATTATTTTTGTTATCATAATCAACAATTATGTACTTAATAAATTAATAGTTTAAAAAAAACTGAAAAACACACTTTTATAAAAAATCCAACTAAAAAAGAAATCATGAGACCTTGAAACCTAATCGTGGTCAAAGTTCATTACAAGACTTTACCACAAGTGCAAACACGACTATGATACGATATTCCATCATGGAATTCCAGTGCCCATCTTCCGGCTTCATCATCAGACCTTGAAACCTAATCGTGGTCAAATTTCATTACAAGACTTTACCACAAGTGCAAACATGACTATGATACGATATTCCATCATGAAGTTCCAGTTAATATCTTCCGGCTTCATCATCAGACCTTGAAACCTAATCGTGGTCAAAGTTCATTACAAGACCTTACCACAAGTGCAAACACGACTATGATACCTTATTCCATCATGAAGTTCCAGTTAATATCTTCCGGCTCCATCATCAGATCAGCTCGACAGTACCATATTATTGAATACATTTCAGAAGTACATACAGCTGCCAATTTTCATTACGCTACGATCCTTGGAAGATGGTTAAATTAGCTCTCAAAGTTTCCACTTTAAAGTAGCTAATATCTTCCGGCTCCATCATCAGATCAGCTCGACAGTACCATATTATTGAATACATTTCAGAAGTACATACAGCTGCCAATTTTCATTACGCTACGATCCTCGGAAGATGGTTAAATTAGCTCTCAAAGTTTCCACTTTAAAGTAGCTAATATCTTCCGGCTCCATCATCAGATCAGCTCGACAGTACCATATTATTGAATACATTTCAGTAGTACATACAGCTGCCAATTTTCATTACGCTACGATCCTCGGAAGATGGTTAAATTAGCTCTCAAAGTTTCCACTTTAAAGTAGCTAATATCTTCCGGCTCCATCATCAGATCAGCTCGACAGTACCATATTATTGAATACATTTCAGAAGTACATACAGCTGCCAATTTTCATTACGCTACGATCCTTGGAAGATGGTTAAATTAGCTCTCAAAGATTCCCTTACATTGTGAGTTACATACAAGTGGACCTAATATAAGTGTGTTAAAAATGATTTAGATAGTAGAAATGAAAAAAGTTTTTTATCCTTCATAACTAATTAACTACTATAACAAAGTCATATTACTGTAATTTAACAATATCAGTCGAATTTACTTTACCGCAGTATATTAAGAAAGACAACCTGTAAATATGTACATTTGTAAGTATAACAATCTTAGGATCACTAAATGATGTATAACATCTTTTATTTTAGCCTAATTGTCAACTGTTAATATCAGAAACATAGTTGTAAAAATTTTCATGTGAATATAATCTTTGTAAAAATATAAATTTAATATAAAAATATTATCTTATCTACTTTTTTATTTATCCTTATTTATAAGTCCTCGCATTCTCACATTCAAACCACGCTGCTCCAATGCAGAAGCAATCCGACTGGTTTTAGGCCGCCCAAAAGCTGGAAACCAATTCTTGCATCGTAGACATTATGTCGACACGACTACACATTTTCTTGATCATGACATCCCGAGAATAAGAAAATTAAGTTTCTTTCTATCGACATACTTATATATAGACCACTACTTTTTTCGACCTTAGTCGACCTAATGTTTACTACGCTAGTATCTTGCGTTGAAAAACTCGAGAAATTTTGCCGCTAGTGGTGACCTACCCAGTTGCCAGCCTAATCAGTACAATAGTACCTATCGAATGATTGATTTATTGTCACTCCTCAATACCACAACCTTTTCTACGAGTATGCTCCATTGTTGTGCACGGGAATTCTTTTTTATAGACGAACAAGCGGACAGGCCGTAAGTACCTGCTCGTAAATAGTATTGCATAAAATTCACACTTATGCGCCTTACAAATAAAACAACGCAATTCTCCGCGAAAAACTCTCTCAACTAGTGTCGACGCCGTGGCACAAAGGTGAGAGATCCTGACTGCTGAACCGCGGGTCCCGGCTCGGTAAATAATTATTTCACAGATAAAAATATTTGCATTCGGAAAGGATGTTAAATTATGTTGTTTTCTGTGTGTGTCCGCAACACAAGACTAGGCCTATTGCGGGGGTGTGAGAGTGTAGCGTCACAGAATACATAATAGTACCTATATTTATTTATTTATTTTCCATCACTACGGAAATATTGCTATATTCTGTACTTTTTCGTTCGAACTGTCTATCTAGACATTAAAATAGTCATAAAAGGTATCGAAAGCATAGTCTAGTCCTATCGTAAGTTCTACATAAACAATGTTACAATGTACAAGTACAGCACTGCTTGATTGTGATTTGATCATGACATGTACAGTGGTCATGACTGTCTTACAAGCAAGAACAACGTACAAAACCTACGTACCTACCTACTAAGTACCTACCATAAAATGTGACGTAAGCAAAAATGACGCGCAGGACCGGACTGGTGGAAATCCAAGCAATAAATAAAATGTATACACGAAAGTAATCTTAGCTTGAAAAGGGTTGAATGTTTCTAAGAAAGACAAATAGAGGCTTATATTGAAATGGAGCACTCCTTTGATTTCGCCGGATTTCATACATTATAATATATGAAATCCGGCAATTAATACAAATTTGTGCTAATTTTATGAAGTAATTTGTATGTAACACAATATTTGACTAAAACTATGTAGGTACAATGATTTTGATTCGTTTGAATATAACATTAAAATCTTTGTTTGTTTAAGAATCAAAGAAATAGGATTGAAGCATTATAGCAATAGACATTCAAATTAATATAATTTTTTTTTTTAAATAATTACTATAGTTATAAGGTGGCATTGGATAGGTATACATAAATTTTATGAATGCTCAGTAATTGTCAAAAATATATTAGACTTTGATGACCTAAACCACAAAGTAGTTCCTAATATCTACTTTGTGCCTAAACTACATAAAATTCATAATTATTATTATTGTGCTTGTATTAGACTACTTAGGTACAATATGTTTATAATAATGAAGACAGTAGGTAGGTACTATGTATCTACTGCAATAAAATATGATAATTTTCAGTTATGTATCTATTTTTATATTTTATCAGCACTGATGTTCAGTATAGATTTTCGCTTTTTATGTACACCATTATCTGATTGCCGTCTGTTTAACGACGTTACGCTTCCAGTTTCCGTGAAGGGACGTCAAAACATTTTTGCCTAATTTATCATCCCTTATCTTAAACGGTTTTCACGTTCAGTTATTGCTCAGTTTAATATTCTAAGCCTAAGTGATTTCAGTACACAGTCCATAATTTCCATCCCTCAACTTCTTAGAGTCCACTGATGCACCATCATTCTGTGCCATCTCAATCCAACGTTTCTCCGCAGTCTTCTTCGGGTCGTCCACCTTGCTTAGTTTTGGTTTGGTATTAAAAGCAATTAAACAGAAAAAATTTTTTATTCAAAGCACTGATCGCTTTGCTAAAATTTATGTCATCCATTAGCAAAGGCTAGACACTCCATTTTTCCTTCCATTTTGCAGAACACGAAGTTATCTCGTTAAATGCATCTGAAGTTGGTGGAGATGAGACTTTAACTTGGAAACTGACGACCTGTTTAAAGATCCGTCCTTAATGAAACTTTTTGTAAGCGGAAAGCGTTTGTTAGCAAGAAATTAATAATTTCTAACAGTATTAACCCTCAACTGATACTGTAAATGTACATACGAAACTGATATTTTGGGTGTGACATGGGCCCCAAATAAATTTTGCGGAAAGTAAGTTTCAACCATAGATTTATTACTCCATGTTTCAACAATGTTGAATGAATGTTGACTTAATGAATATTAATAAATGGTAAATAATACATATGTTTTATGAAGTCAACATGTTTTATTTAGCTATACTAATGTCTTATATGATGTCTTGTAGTTCTATCCATCCATCCATCACCTTTTCTAAGTCCACTGCTGGACATAGGCCTTCCTCAAACGGTGCCACTCCTCCCGGTCCTGTCATTGAATCCAGCGGTTACCCGCTGTCTTCTTAAGGTCAGCAGTCCACCTAGTTGGAGGATATAATAGCAGCACCACCCTAACACTGCCACCCATGATAACAGTGACTAACTTTAAACAAGACTCAAATAGGGACAGGGTTGATCCAGTTAACAATGTCTGTTAATAAGAATATAAGTATGTTAGTTCGACTTTTAGCCCAGTTAATTAGCGTTAGTCCAGTAATCTCACTTAGATTTTTAGTTACACTCTCGTTCTACGTCAGTCATGCGTTGCTATACCCTGTACAAGATAGCTTGATCTTTTTGACAGATGTAAATTTTTGTGATCGACATAACTTTGCAATGACGACCATATTATTTTCTTAATTTAAAGGTTTTAAAAATTTATAAATATTAAAAAAATACATATAACACAAAAGTCCCTTAAGATTCAAGCGTTATCCGAAAATTTTAAGACTTTTTATTGCTTCAAAGTAAAATTTAAATAGGAACACTGAAAATAATAGACGTTTGTACAATGTTACATCGGTCGGACGGATGGGACACGAATAACAGGCAGTAACCGTTATACATATCGATTACAGAAAATCATTATTAAAGATCATTGTTAAGTTATTGTTACGAACCTTCCTTTGGGTCCAAAGGGTCCTTTTGGTTGGGGTTTCTTTGGCTAGTGGTTGGGGTCTCTTTAGGTGGTATAACTCATTTTAGAAAATTAAGGTAAAAAAATAATTGAATTATAATTTTAATTACGCATTCCATCGTTCCATCGACTGGCCATTTAAGCCATTTATATGGATAGTGCAATTAAAGAATTTCACACATAATACACCCACACCATCTCGTCACAGTTGCAAGTATTTAAAAACGTTATTTTTTGGACTACTAGATATTTTCTGTTTCCCATCACTAGCCAGTCTGTCAAAAAGATCAAGCTATCTTGTACAGGGTATACCATTGACGACTATCAATAATAATAATAATAAACTGTTGACATTATTATTTATGTACATTGACATTATTATTGACAAATTATAAATTGACATTAGTATAAGTAGATTGATCAAATGATAATTATATAACTTCTTGTAAATATTTGTATGCCACTCAGTGGCTAAGTACATAGGCTCGTTCATTACATTCTTTGTTACCATCCTATTACCTGTACTTAATGACAAATGAAATAAATAAATAAATAAATAAATAAAATAAATAAAATTTAAATAAAAGTGCATCTAACGCCACGTATGAGAGTATGTAATATTATACCTTGTGTTGACGCCAATTAAATCAATTTATATTAGTTTAAATGTGATAAATACAATGTATCCCTTTTTCATAATCCCTGCTCCTAAATCGCACGCTGACTGGCCAAGTGTCATCATTCAAAACTTCGCGCTCTGCGGCATTTCTAATTTGAAGGTGATGACATACAATGTCAAATTAATTAACGTGATCGAGGGATGGTGCGCGGACGCATCGCTGCCTAACCGTCCTTGAAATATCGTGTTAAAGTTGATGTGCGGTGTGATTACCGGTGAAGAACGTTCTCCAAACTCATAGTAAAGACAATTTAAATCGAATATTGAATGTGTGTTGAGTGGGCCCCTCAAAATAAGTGGATTTTGGTTCTACAACGGCGGTTGCGTGAGTACCCTTTAAATCACCTTCCTTCCTGATTTTTTGCATTTACCACGTAACATTTTTGTAACTATTGACCATTTCGATAAAAGCGAAGGCTTCCGGCGCATACACCTTGTATGTAATATTTATACGTTAGGTAGCTTATAAAATCCAGAATAAAGTGGATTTTTACATAATGACCGCTTTACTTTCAAATTTTCTTTGCTTTGAACAGAAAACTGAAGATAAACTTGTCAGCGAGAGCAAAAAAGTAAACTTAGCATTTTCTTAAGAAGCCACGACAAACTTGGACCATCCTTGTATTTTATCCCAGATCAATTATAAGTGCATGATAACCTTAAGAAAGATTAAAAAGGATAAAACCGGGGTCAATCTTATTTTTAAAATAAATGAACGATACGCACTCAGTAGACTTAGGCCTGTATTGCGGAAGGCGGACACACACAGAAAACAACAAAATGTAACATTAGACTAGATATAGATTACCTAATAGAGAATGACTTTAGTTCAAATATTTATCTAAGAACTAAATATATTCCCCGGCCAAGATTCGACCCCGCGACCTTTGGCAGTCCCTCACCATCGCCTCACAGATTCGTCTAAAATAATCGAATCTTAATGACCAGTAATCAAAGCAGACAAACCTCCGTATGGAAAGTGAATGTCACCAATGCACACTACGAAGGGAAACTGCACACACACACACTGCGAAGGTAAACATCAAGCATGGCTTATTTCATAGCACGCTGAGCAACTTCAAGCTTATGGACCAACCCCACCGTGACTCCACGTTTCAGCTCCGTAAGTATTTTCAGTGTTGTCGACTATAAAGCCAAAATCCTAACCACGGCGATATCAGCACTTATGTAATAACCAGTAATATATAGTGTTACTTTAGGAAAGACTAAGTATTAGCAACGAATCGACAGTAGCTACATTCTTGGAGAAGTTACATTACGTAAATTACTGTTTCACATGTAGGAGACACTACGAGTACCTACATCACACTAGTTCAAACGAATCACCACTTCGTGCAACTCTTTCTCCTAATGCACTTTGGCTTCACTAGAGTTTACTGTAGAACTCGTCATTAAGCGTGATTTTATATCTTTTGATTCTAAACGACTTTCTAATAAAGATAAGCAAATGCTCATAAAAAGTATGAAAATTTCAAAGCATAATTCAAAGTACCCTCGGGAATCCCCCGTCAGGAAGTGAGTGAGAGAGACACGCATTCGCTCGGGATGATTGATGACACTTCCCGTTTCTTTTAAGACAGAGTTTATGTATAATTTGCTGCTGGACAAATAAATTCGTAATCTTGATGGTGTTTTCTTCAGGCGATGAATTATTATCGTGTCTATTTCTCATTAATTTAGCTTAATCTGACCCGAAGTGGAAGATAAAAGGGTAATTTTTAGTTATCACGTGGAAATACATTACATCAAACTTTGATAGATTCATAACATTTGTCTGAAATAATGAATAGTGATTATTATTTTAATATATAACACTAATCGCTGCGACCCATTGACGTCCCACTGTTGGGAATGGATCTCCCCCACAGACGCGGCTGCGGGAGGTTTAGAGCATACTCCACCACGCTGCTCCAATGCGGATTGGGGGAGGGGTTAGTGGCCAACCCAGTGTCGAATGTTCTCAAGCCACCCGAAGGTCTTAACAATTGTTTCCACCATTGTTTTCTATAGACTGCGACAGAGTTTTATCTACCAAAAGACACGTTTTTTTAATAAGAAACCTTCCAGTATATCTTTCATAAGAGATCCATGACATCTGCCATAGATAAAAATGTTTAAACTGTACCTGTCAGCTGGGCTTCGTACGAAGCCTTAACAGCTTTACTGAACTATTTACAAAAGTATATAAATGGTACAAAATATGACAACTAATTCTTTCCTAGCTATCCAATGGGATAAGCAACTTTTTCAATGTGCCACAGTTGCAAATAGGGCTGTTTTCCAAATTAGGAAGGGGTTAATATATTACCACACTCCACCCCCGCGGTAGGCCTAATAGTTAACAGCTATGAAATAAATATCTTACCCAGCCGAGATTCGAACTGGGACCCGCGGTAGTCAAGGTCACTCACCACCCCAACGGATTCGTCAACTATGAGGCATCAAGTAAATCGCAATATCTATGTCTTGTGTGTGTTGCTATGGCGATCACAGTCGGGTATGATAATTATTATGCTGTCGGTAAATTTTGCCAATGCCATACAACATTTTCAATATCCAATAAGGACCCTACTTTAACTCCAAAGTTTTCATATAAATCGACCAATTCCCATACAACAATAGGCTATTATTTCCGAAACAACAGTTTGCGGATTTAAGGCGGGCAGGGAAGCTGTAAAACTCAATATAAGGGGATATTTTTTCATAAACCAACCATTTACGTTGCCATAAAAACTGTACGTGGCACTGATATTATGCCAGTCGTGTACTAAATAAAAAACTTGGGTAAACATTTATTATTAAAAATTTTCATATACTTACGTACCTGCTTACTTTTTATTGGACAGGTGAAATGTAGTTTGAATTTGAAATCGAAGTGAGCTTCGAAGTGACCATTTTAAACGTCATCTCATACAAAATCTCACGGAGTTCGTCTCGTTCCCACGCCCCACACATGTAGCGCTAGTGTATACTAATCTCGCATCTGAACTTCGTTATTCGAATGCGAGATTCGTTACAGAATCACAGCACTCAAAATTAATCATTTAATATCAGTAAATGTTTGAAAATTAGCTAACATATTTTAATAGCAATCGCAAATAAATGTACAATACCTACTCACTAGTCACACGAACTCCAAATCGGGCCAATATTCGACCTGTGTTGCGGGTGGCGGACATACTAAGAAAACATATCCATAACCTGACTTCAGATAATATCTGATAAATAAATATCTGCACGGCCGGGATTCGACCCCGGGACCCACGGTTCGGCAGCCTGGATTATTCAACACCCCGGCACGGAGCGCCATTGTGCCATGGAGTCGAGTCGAGACAAAATTTAGTCCCATCATTACATTGAAACAAATATAACCTACTATAGGCCAAAATCCAGTCATTTACCCTGAGAGTTAATTAAAACATTAGTTGGTCAGTTCGTGTGTGGGTATGAGGACTAGGGATTATTAGTTATAGATAGTCCTGTTGTTAGTAATCCTGGTGTTAGTAATAGTCCAGTTAGTAAGTGTTAGTAAAAATCTCGTTCCAAGTCAGTCACAGATCAATCCATCCATCCATCCATTCAGCCTTTGAATGAAATAATATGGAAATAATGAATTAATCGGTTATGAGACCGCTGAACAAAGTGGCCTATCTTTAGTCGTCAACGGATTTCATCAATGCGAATCCGATCGCGTAGCGATATACCGAGAATAGCTAGAGAGCTATGGAGAGCCATAGCTTGCTAAACGACTTTGAGCTTACGAATAAGGCCGACGGCAAAGAACCACGTCTCGGATCCATACGGCTAAAAGGTTAAATATTCATCTAATTTGTCAGAAAACTCTATAAGGAAATAAAATGAGGTTATTTGTCGATATAATGTTATTATCAATCATAAATGGAGTAAAATCCTTTGCGCTTCCGAAAATGATTAATGAATGCGTAAAACAAGGAACGAAATTTCTCAAAGGCAGAATCAATTATCTATCAATTTTCATTAAAAAAGAAAGAAAAAAGCTTTTTGCAGTGTAGACAGTAAAATTGCAGAAAAATTATAATATCGTCTGCTTAAATTGAGATTCAAGACCAATTATAATATAAAGCCTTCCTCGAAATTTGACCGAAATTCTGTAAACATCGTGTTTAGTTACGGAAGTTGTAAGCAAGAAACTACCAAAATAGCTACTTCAAGCAACTTTATGGGCATAAATGTAAGCCTAATTTCAAATTTCTCCTCCCACGCGTTATTGGGAAAATTATTCACATCTACAAAGTTGGCCCTTTACACAGAAAATATATATCATAAACATAACTCATTAGCTCTATCAGTACAATAAACTTGTCTGTAGATGTGACCACAGCTTCATGCACGGTCCTTTTTCGAAAACTGCTAAAGCCCCATCCACACGCTTGGCAAACAATGGCAAACAGCCAACAGCAAACAGCAAACACGGACGTGTGGATGGGTGTTTGTCGTTGTTTGCCTGTTTGTGTTTGTGTTGGGCAGTGTTCGGCATCGGTGTCGGTTTTTCTTGCCAGATCAAAGGATGTTCGGCAAACAGTTTGCGACGTATCCACACGTTTGGCAGCGATCAGTAATGCGCGCGAGCTTGCGGGAGGCGGACGTATTTACTTGCCATATTCATGGGCATATAAAGAGAACATTCCACCCTATTATTGATCGAAGATTCCACCCCATTTAAAAACTGTACCTCAAGTATTCGAATTCGATGGTAGCAAAATTATTTATAACAAGTGATTTTAAAAACTTTTAATTAAATTCACTCGTATGTATGTCCTGGAATCTTGCAATCAATATTTCACCCACTTCCACTGAAGATATCGAGCTGAAATTTGGCACACATATTAGGTTCCGATGACAATGCATGAAAATAAAAATAAAAGATATACCTAAGTAAAAGCTCTTTAAAAAAAAAATTTTTTTACAGTATAATTTATGAATAAAATCTAACTACATATATTGATACATTTTATTATTGCAAAATTTTCATCGGAATCACCATCGTCTTCGCTTTCTTCTTTTTTTCTTTTTTCTTTCTCTTGCTTTAATTTATAATAAAAATATGTCAACCCGAAAGTAATAGCTGCCACAAGCTTGTCGTCCGCCATGTTTGCCGATTCGGAATGTTATGAACGTTCGCCAAGCATGTGGATGGCTGTTTGTGTTGGGTGATTGTGGTTGGTGTTTGGGACTTTGCTTGCTGTTTGCGGTGTTTGTGACAAACAGCCAGCGTGTGGATGGGGCATAAGACAGTGATATGCGTGCCACTATAACAATGTACGAGGTAACCACTCGAACGTGAGGTCTAATTTCAACCACTGTCTTATCACCGCCTAGTATTTAGTATCATAATATATCTTCACGCCTTTATTTCGCCGAAGGGGTAGGCACAGACATGTGTACAAATCCACTTTTCACTTGTTATATTAAGATCCCATTCAATAGGTAGAGGGCCTTACACCGAGCACAGATCCAAATTCCAAGCTAATATTAAAATTAGAATAACTCAATAATAGTTTTCCCTACCTGGTGATCGAACCCAGGATCTCAAGCTGCATAATCACGCTTGCAAACACTACACCAACGATTAGTAGTAGTATTTATTATAAATGCTAATAGTATGTATTAAAATAGAAAATTAAAATGAAATTTAAAAAAATTGTAAATTAATATTAAACGCAACTCAATATCGCGTACCTATTGTCTGGAGGCGCTCTAAACTAAATTCGCAGCCTTTAAAAAGGTTTCCGTCGCTTGATCACATTTATATTCATAGTTTTTCTATCGTTCGTTTGTCAACTATTCAACATTAAGGAATGTTTATTGAAAATTATGTGATCCTTTTTCAATATTTATAAATTTCAATATTTTATAATTTAAATTTTTTGCCAACAATAAATCGGTCACTGCTTGTTGTATCTACGTATGCGTCAACTCCAAACTTGGTATTGCTTTACATGTTACTATCTTCTAGTCTTCTAATATATAAAATTTCCATGTCACAATGTTTGTTGCAGTACTCCTCCGAAACGGCTTTACCGATTTTTACCAAATTTTATATGCGTATTCAATAGGTCTGAGAATCGGCTAACATCTATTTTTCATCCCCCTAAATGTTAAGGGTAGTCCACCCCAATTTTTTTTATTTTAATTTTTTGATAAATTTTTATTTTCTTATTTTTTTATGATACAGCATTAGAAAATACAAACAACCCTAAATTTTCAACCCTCTACGATCAACCCCTATTTTTCCATCGCGATTTTTATTTTTAATAATTTCCTACTTTTATTGTATAGAACGCTTTCGATTATAAGTAATGGTAATGGTAGTGGTAGTGTTAATGGTAGTGGTAATGGTAGTGGTAGTAGTAGGGGTAGTGGTAGGGGTAGTGGTAGAAGTAGGGGTAGTAGTAGTGGTAATGGTAGTGGTAGTGGTTGTGGTAATGGTAGTGGTAATGGTAGTGGTAGTAGTAGTAGTGGTAGTAGTAGTGGTAGTTGTAGTAGTCGTGGTAGTGGTAGTAGTAGTGATAATGGTAGTGGTAGTAGTAGTGGTAGTGGTAATGGTAGTAGAAGACTAGAAGTCCACACACTTCTCCCAAAATATTCACAAAAAAATATTTTATGGCAAAACAACGTTTGCCGGGTCAGCTAGTTTATAAATAAAATCTTACCCAAGGATCACATAATTTTCAATAATACTGAGAAATAATTTCCTCTCGAACTGTCATGTGCTTAAAATTCAGGCAGTTTCTTTTCCTTACCTTATTACATATATCTATTGTATAAATAAATAAATAATAAATAAATATCTTGGACATTCTCACACACGGCCATCTGACCCCAAAGTAGGCGCGAGCCTGTGTTATGGGTGTCAGAGACTGATATACATACATAGATATTTTTAAATACATACCTAAATAGATAATATTGACATCCAGACACAGAACAAATACAAGTGTTCGTCACACGAATATTTGTCCTGAGTGGGATTCGAACCCACGACCTTTGGCGCAACAGACAGGGTCACTACCGATTGCGCCAACGGGCCTGTCTAAGTATTGTATTGTTATATGTATCTATTGTAAATAAAGATAAAGATAAGATAAATATTTTATTTATATAGTAACATGTAAAGTTTGGAGTTGACACACACGTTAGATACAACAAGCAGTGACCGATTTATTGTTGGCAAACAATAAAACATTGTTTTAAACATTAAAACGTCCACTTCTTATAAAATTTCGGACATATTGTGTCGTCAAAAACCACCGTTTTAAAAAGATATTATTCAAAAATAATTATCGGCCCGATTAGCGAACCTACTAAAAGTAGAAAGTGTGCGGAGGTACTTATTCCAAGACTATTTAAATCCTAATATGGCTGTGAGTAGGTATGTATAAGCTTTTGTTTTTACGTTAAACTAAAAAGCTAGAAAAATGACGTAAATCTTTCACGCGTGTAGAAGGAATAGGATTCTCCTTCAGGGGCTTATTTGCAGGACAGCCATTACTCATAAGGTTATACGGCGTACATTAAGTGGGCGGTAAAAAGCCAGCCTATAAATAACACGCTTGCCCCTCAGGGCTGGTAATCATTGAACCTAGTTCTAAATATGCGAGATTCAATTCAATATGAAGTTCAATACAATTGATGAATACAATCATACAATGCACCTGTGCCTTTTTTTATCGCTGAGAAATCTAGTCAGCATCTAGTCTGGAGTTTACTACGATTCAAAGTGTTTTCTTATGGGAGCGGATGTGTGGTGCTACAAACTCGTTTGCTATCTTTACCCATAAAAAGAAAACTCGTAACTACTTCAATAAATTCGTTTGACCACTGCACACGCCTTTCATTCATACTCTTTGGTGAAGGCCAACTGATTCTGCTTAACTTTGCTCGTCTACTGCAAATTATTGCCTTAAAGATGAAGGGGTTTTACTCAATCGTTTTAACTGTCAGTTTTCATGATAATTAATTACTTAGTATTTATCTAAAGAGGCAAGCCACACAAATGTAGAGTTAAAGTTCTGTTTGAAAATTAGAAATTGAATTGATAACCCTACGTAGCTTGTGTCAAGCTTTTGTTGTGAGCTTGATAGGGTTCCCATAAATTCATAACTATCTCGGTCCACATTGTAATCAAAGTTTATGGAGTATGCACGGTTTGCCATTAGCGGCATCTTCGTGGAATCACGATAATAATGTACCATTATGTCTCTAGATTCTAGAATGATAATCTTGTGTGGCGTCGTTATGGGAAGCATAATGCCCAGCAATAAATCTTGAAAGGATGGATGATTATAAGCTCAATCGAACGTTTAAAATGGGTCACTTTTATGCCTTAAGGATTATCAAATTATTTATAATAGTGGGCAATAAGACCAGTAGTTTATTTGTAATACTAAATGTTAACCCATTAAACAATAAAATGATATCCGGTCTGATAGAATAGAGTTTCTTTATTGTACACCAAAAGGATACAACATATAACCAGTACATACAAAAATATTTTATTTCAAATGTTTCAAAGATTGAAATTAATTAAAATAAATACGTACATTAATAAAATTCAGTATAGTTATACTATAACTATATGTAGTTATACTGTAATTATATGTCATATAGTTTGTTATTTAGCGAAATATTTTAATAATTATTGATGGTACATATTTTCATCTTAACAAACTCGACGAGACGCAATACCAACACTTTTGTCACTTCAGATAGCGCGTCCCCGGTTGCAATATTGCGTTTGACGCGGGCAGGTAGGCAGGTGCGCTTGCCTCATTGACCCCGCACGATTGCCCTGAGGCTCTATTTTTGAACCAATCGCCGCCAAACGTGCGAAAAATTACGAGTCATATCTCGATCGAATGAGGAAAATCCGTAATTTTATAATCGTTACAATGTAACAAGTGGTATTAAACACTCGATTGGAGGCACAAGAGATAGATAAGGTACGGTATTGTTTTTATTTTACGGTAATGAGTCGCAGTCGAGCGATTAAGTCACGCGAACGGATCGTAAATAGAGCTTCGAGCGCGACTCGAGAGTGCAGCCACTAAATTATATTTCTACTAGGTATTATATTAGTATGGGATTAATACCTAAAGAATAGGTACTCGTAGAATACAGTTTTCATCGAGATGTCTACCTATAGTCATCACTATGTCGCTAATGTAGTTTGCTTCAGGAGATGAGGCCTGAATCCTCTTGAGTGGTTTAATCAAGATGCTTCCCCACGTCGCAGATTACAACATTCTGCATAATACCTTCTGACGTCTCCTCTCAGAATGAGAGGATTTCAGGCGATTTCAAATGGGGTTTCATTGGGCTGCTTTGAAGACGTTTTGGTATATGGACGTAATAAGACGTTAAGGCAGGCACGGAAGGTAGTAGACAGAAACAAACTATGTGATTTTAAGATCTATATTGTTGTGAAACACCCTTACGTTTCCATACTACACCCGCGCCTTAGGCCTAGGCCCGGGTTGCGGGTACACACACAGAAAACGCCACAACGTAATATCCATGACCGGTACCTAAATATTAATTGGCGAAATAAATTTGCCCTGGCCCAGATTCGAACACCGGACCCAGGTAGGCAGTCTGGGTCACTCACCACCGCGCCACGGAGTTTTTAAAACTTCACATAAGTAGTAACTATTTAGAACTATCTATCTATATTTCTTAGTATAATGCGTCTCTAAAATGTAACACTCGACCTGCTATTATAGTACGAAGTAGTTGAAGTCATTTTTCATATTATGGATAATCAGTTTCAGTTTCTTTCCTGACTGAAAAATATGACGTGATTAAACGATCCAACCTACATTTGAGCAGCGTGGTGGAGCATGCTTTAGATCTTCAGCTGTGGCCGTGGCAACATAAAGGCACATGTGCCCAGCAGGGGACACCCGTAGATTGTACGTAGTGTAGGTGGCTAGCAAAGTAAATTATTATTAATTGTTACATTTATGTTTTTAAGTCGGTTTTTTGACATTTTTAATATCCTTATTTTATAAATAATAAGAATTTTATTATTACTTTGAACAGTTGTATATTGTTGTATGTTGCATGAAGACAGATAGCTCGTATTCGGAATATCTAGCGCCAAAGCAAAATGTTTCGCATTGAAGTTCTGCATAATAATATCTCCTGATAGCGTCATGTAATTCACCCCAAGAGATGAGCGCTGGATTCCCTCGGGTTGTTTAATCAAGGCGATGCAAGATCATACCATCTGTATAATGACTTCCGACGTAATTTACTTACAAGGTTAATGTTTTCCTGAAAATCTAGTGATACTGTGAGAAGTGTATTACGAGAAGCAACATGAAGGTATGTGGTTTTACCTTTACAAGGTTCGCCCAAGGCAGTAGGTACCATCAATTTTGGCCGTGTAATAATTTGGTGTTGAATAAATTCTAAATAACCTTTAAACACGCAGGGCAGGCTGCTTATATCATATATTTTATGACATTTGTAACCTACATTTGTAAGGGAGAGGCTATTATGTAATTATATATTATGTAATTATTCTAAGGGAGAGGCAGCAGTCAATACAATAATCTGAATCCGTTCCGATATTCCGGTTGGAAAGATGTACAGTAGGTGCTAGATGAATGTCCCTGTAGGCGGTAGCAGAGGAATAATAATGATTAATAATAGCTATAATTAGCTACACTAGATCTTTTAGGTCGCAGTGGCTTATGGGCTTAACCTACATCCCCTTCCTGTGAATAATAATCCCCTGCCTGTCGAGGCAACTAAAAGACTCCTCAAACTAAAAGACATCCAGTGACCCCGGGAAAGACGACGTGTGGCTGCACAACGTTGTAGGTGGGCGTCAGATGACTTTATTTCAAGTCTCTCGTCCGTGACGAGCCTATTATGGGCATAGCTCCCCCAGCACAGCGCTGGGGGAACCGATGCATTCTTACAGAGATCCAGGAGCCCACCACGAGCGCTGAAGAAGGCTACCGAGGGGGTTTTAGTTGGTGGAAATCCCACATTAGTCGGCGATGGCCGGGTACATTTAAAAGGTTTTCCACTAGAAAAAACAAAAAAACGGTAGGTACTTATAAGGCCTCAGAGCAATGAGAAGCGTACAAAGGTGATAGGCCATTGTAAGCACGAGTATCTCCGCTGTGCTACACTATCACAGTATAATGATATACTGCTTGACTATTTTTACCATCAACACACACCTGTTCCAAACACAAATCAATGGTCAGCAATAAGAGGCTTACCTCCCTAATATTAATTAGTGTTAAAGCCACACAATGGCATTACCTGATTGAGCTCATTAGGTGCGCTCATGATTCAGATTTGGTAGAGTATATTATAGCTAGAACAGGATTTTATCTATGAACACAATCAAGTATTGAATCTGTACATCTTTAAGCTGTGAATCACAGTTTAAAAACCTAACGTGGCCTGCCTATTGTTACTTCAACTTGTTAACCCTGCGAACTATGTCCGTAAGCTTTGTTTATTTACGGAATTCATCATTCCTGATTCGGTCGCGTAGTTAAATACCGAGCATAGCTCGCTCCATAGTGCGTTGAGTGACTCTGAGCTTGTGGAATATGCCGACGGTAAAGGACCTAGTAATTGCATAACATAACAACACGCCTGTTTATCCCAGAAGGGGTTGGCAGATGTGTGTAATACATCCACTTTTCACCAGTTATGTTTTAGTCTTATTTGGTGAGCCTGTTGCCATACACTGGGCACAAATCCAGACTCCGAGCTACTACTGGGAATTTCGAGTTAGAAAATCCCAATAATTGTTTACCCTTCCCGGGGATCGAACCTCTAGGACCTTTCGTTAAGTGTGTTTAATCACCTCACAGCGTAATAAATTATTTGACTTTGACTTTGAGTTTGAGGATGGAACCACTATTTAACAGTCATGTTTGCACTAGAACATTGAGGATGTTTCAATAAGGATGCAAAGTCCAGGTGTTAAGCAATTGCACGGCGCAAATAAGTCTTAAACACACGATATCTAATGTCCAATACGATACATCATGTGTGACCGTGGCCATGATCCGAACCAGTTAACAAGGGTGTACAATCCGAAACAAGTAATAAGGAAAATCTTTATTGTTGCCTCGCCGTGATAAATTGCAGGCGGTCGGCTTTTATTAAAACGGGCAATGAAATTGATGTTCCCATTATTCCTTCCAAGATTTATGGTAAGAAGAGTCTAGGTCAATTAATTTGCCATTCATATAATTACGCCGATGTTTTACGTTTGTTAAGTCCTTTGTCAAGTACAAAATTTCGTTATGGTTAGTATAGAATATTGTATTTATTAGGTACAGGGATACAGGTCACCTCAGATAATAATATCGGGAACGTTCTCAATATCAGATAACAGTCTTAGCCTCAGAGATGGCAAAATTAGACTAAATCAATTAAGACTGATAAAAGATAAGATCCGGATGAAATGTCAATAAATCTTCTTACATCACTATGATCACTAAGCTCATTCATTCCATTTCCCTTATCCGCCCGAATGAAGTCAACGACACTTTATCTTATTCAACAATCTAATTTCGAAGAAACAGATCGGCTTTTATCCCCCTTTATAGTTTCATTTCGAGCAAGAAACGTGTGAATTTTTTACTATACAAAATCCTAGTGTCTCGCAAATTGTATTGACACCGGGCACCAATACCAATTCAGCTGATACTGCCACAATAACATACAGCGAAAAACTTTCAATAAAGGCCTAGATTGGCGTGAAAGCGTCCCTCGCACGCCTATAAGCTGAGTCGTGGGACTTAAATTCCTGATAACATTCAATACTGACGTACAAAGAAAATCAGCAACCTTGATGCTGTACTGGACAAGCATTGGTACACAAAAATGAACTATAAGTTGACAGGAACACGAAATGTTTTACAGAAAACTTTGCGATGTAAATGAAGAAGATCCAAGCATAACAAGTTTTGTGACAATACATGAATGGCAATCAGCTGGGTTGTTTTTATTTTCGCTAGCGAGACCCCGGGGGTCTAAATTAAATGGTTTTGTGAGAAACCCACTGACTAAAATAAAAACTAATAAATTGTACTTCTAAAATCTATATATCTATTTTTTTTCCGAGTTTTTCCACGCATCGTCATTTTCCATTGTTATTCTCATTATGGAAGTTTAGACTATAGGAGTAGGTAAGTATCTACCGATATCTATGCTATTTTATAAACTCCATATCAACAAAAACAAGTAACTTTATTAAATTAGAGTTTGTTATTAGATTAGCTAAAAATTTAATCTATAGATAAAACTCTTTCGAGTCCGCCTCTCAAAATTGAATAATGTGTAAACTAATGTTAGGTACCTATGTCCAATTCCACACGAGCGATGCTCTTGTTAAAAATATTTATCTCAACAATTCACTAACATTGATATTTCAAAAAAATTTGATTGAAACCAATAAAAATGTTCGTTTTATAAAATTAATACTTCGATTGAAAGTATGAAGAAAACTTCTGATACATAGAACGAGACTGTAATACTTAGCGTTGAAAAAGTTCTAAGAATTGTGATCAGAAAGTATTGCAGACGGAGATAAAATTGTTTGAAAAAGACCTTCAAGCCATTCGTATAAATATACATATTCCGTTCTTTATACGTATATTTTCAAAGGTCTGGTTGTCGTAACCACGACTGCTACGATAGAGGTGGGTTCGATTCCTGGGTCACGCAACTGGGCATTTCAATTTGAATAGTAGATAACGCTTTTATCATTTATTTGATCCTGTCACTGTGATATCCATAAATTGGGTTCACTCTGGTTCAGTTAAATTTATTTATTTATTACATTTACCTTATTTAATTAAACCTGTATAGCCGCAGGCAAATGAAATAAACTCGATTTAATTACTGTATCGAGTTTATTTCATTTGCCTGCGGCTATACAAGTTAAGTTAAGTAGATAGAGATCTAGCACACGACGCAAAACTCCAATCATACTTTTTGACAGTATCCCTTTTCATTCACCTTCTAAATAAAACGATTCTTATATACCAAGGAAATATTAAAAACCTGATTTCTAAACTGAAAAGTCAGAAATAATAATAATTTTAATTCAACAGAAGTTGCAAGGGGTTGCAAGAGCATAATTGTTATTATTTCTTCCTCTTCATTAATCGGGATTTAATGTTGAAATATCTTTATTTGTTAACCGTGCCATCAGAGCATACTCATAAGTAGTGAAACACTTGACAGCATCCATCTTTCGCACCATTATCTCACTTAACGACATTGCATTATGGTATGAAGGTCAATGTCCAATAGCCTACGCATAAAGCGACGTTACGACAAGGGCGTAAGGTAATTTATACGGTAACAACTTAAGGATATGTTGACCTTTTTATCTCTTACACAATTTTGTAAATAAATGGCAAGAAAACCTTCTTGTCGACCGACTTAAATCAGTTATAACCATGATATTTTTTATTTTAATAAATTGGTCAAAATAACACAGTGTGTTTACGAACATTGGAGTAATTTAAGGATAGTAATGCGTAGAGCACTTCCAGCTTATCTCTTATAAATATTATTTCCATTACCATTACTTTTTAGTATTTTTTACCAGTGGCGGTTTACAATCAATCATTCGAAAATCAACTTATAAAAGGCCCGGCCGGGAATCGAACTGGGATCCGCGGTGCGGCAGACCGGGTTAGTGACCCGGAGTCGTCCGTTTGTGATTACAAGAATTAGGTATCTACATATTTTTAAATTTACAGACAGGTTTGTATTGGTTATTTATATACAATTAAAGAGAAAAGAATTTCCTTTTAGTCATAGGTACATCGACGAAGTTTGAAAAAAACCTGGCCAACCTACAACTTATATAAGAAACTAGTGGACGCCCGCAGCTTCGCTCGCGTCTAATTAGACCCATTAACGACGTCTGCCCGCGTTCGGGTTGCCCACTTGACTTCAAAAACGGCAGTTTCATACTAACTTTGCACCCCCATTTTACCCCCTTAGGGGGTGAATTTTCAAAAATCCTTTCTTAGTGTTCCCCTACGTTATAAAACGAACCCCTGTGCAAAATTTCAAGTTTCTAACCCTTATAGTTTAGGCCCTGCGTTGATATGTCAGTCAGTCAGTCAGTCAGTCAGTCAGTCAGTCAGTCACCTTCTCCTTTTATATATATAGATAGATATTTCATTATTTATATACAATTAAAGAGAAAAGAATTTCCTTTTAGTCATAGGTACATCGACGAAGTTTGAAAAAAACCTGGCCAACCTACAACTTATATAAGAAATATTTCACTCAAATAAAATGTATCGTGGTAACATATATATCAATGATATTGACTATCAACTAATAAGGTCGCCAATATATTTTTAGTAATCTTGCCACCTGCTTTATTGGTGAAATAAAACGTGAGAAAATCTGCATGTCTGAGTGTTTTCACCTGGACTGGGCCAGTGTGGTAGGCTATGGCTTTCTTACTCTAATAAGACCCATTTTTATTGGCCAATGTGAATTGAGAAGACAACGATGCGCGGTGGTTTGATGAGACTTTACTACAAAATGGAAGTATTACCCAAAATATTCACCAAATAAATGTATTTTTAAAACGTTTAAATAAAACGGTAATCCATACTAATATTATAAATGTGAAAGTGTGTTTGTTTATTTATTTATTTGTTTGTTTATTTGTTTGTTTGTCCGGCTTTCACGTCGCAACGAAGCTATTATATGGTATGGTTTTTGTGTGTGGAGATAGTGAGGAGGGTGGAGAGTGACGTAGGCTACTTTTTACCGCGGTAAAACATCCCCATGGGAAGATATCGATGTTTTGTTATTTGCTAGATATTTAGTTCCGGATATTGTTAATAGATGGCGTTAGAACAATTTAGAAGTAGTTAGTATAGTGGGTAAGTAGTTAGTAGGTATCTTTTAATCGTGGAACTGTCACTATTCATCCACCACAAATATGTCATGTATGATAAACAACTCATTGTTAATTCCCTTTGACCGCGCGGGCGGAGCCGCGGGCAAAAGCTAGTAAACTATAAGCATGCCATTTACGACCTATTTAAAAGTGTTAGTTTTACCTAATAGATGTCGGGAACTCCACATGTCAAATGTAAATGTTTATGCGTCAATTTGCTTGAATTTCTACTAGTACCTACTACTGAAGTAGGCTGCTGCTAATTTCGGCAAATTATATTAATTTTACATTAACTAGAATATTTATAACCTTTGTTATACCTACGTTGTCTACGAAATAATTACTAAAACAGTAACTGACCCCTTACCAAAGCGTTTAGGGGTCCGTTACCTAAGGGTCTTAAAAAATGAACTAGAAGAATATAATGATACGCTAAATAAGGAAGTGTGTTGAAATCCTATGTTATAAGATTAGTAATGTTAGAACTTAATTTGTGTTATGTGTAGAGGATCCAGATGTTGTGAACATTATATATTATACTCGTGCCTACTTAAACTCTTCGACCCCCGTCAAACTGTCTTGCAGGGAACGAGAGTTTTATTAAATAGGGAAATTTTCGTAATAAAAGTTTCGACGTCGATTGCAGAAGTCAGCACACTACTGGCAGCTATTTTAGTTTGTAATCCAAATACCTGTCTATCTATCTATAATAAAACTAAGAGGAACTTTTTTTGTATATTGAATAGTTTTTGAAAATTTCATTTCAGGGGAATTATAATAACGAGTTAAAATTTAATGCGTTTTATTGATAACAGCGTACGCGTACGTTGTAGCGTCCATAGCCCAAGGGCTCTCGTCGATTCAATGTGATCGAAAGAGTTAAGCAACGACGGGCGCGGTCGGTTTGTGGATGGGTGACCGCTAGTGGCAAAATTTCATGGACGCTACCGTGCTTCGGAGGGCACGTAAAGCTGTCGGTCCCGGTTCAATGGCGGGGCCACCATAGAATCAAAAAACCCAGGACTGCCTAACACCGAACCCACTTAGTAACGTCACTAAAGGCAACAGAATTACATCAATCATTCATCACCTATAAACCGCGCGACTCGCGATGCGTCGCGCAAACGCGCGGAACCAATAAACTAGCTAGCGCACTGCCCCCAAGCTACGAAGCCCGGGTTCGCAGTCTATATACATATAGGCATAGGAACAGCATATACATCTCTGTCTAACGTACACAAAACGACAAAGATAGACTCTATCGGGAAAAATCATAACTAATGATCGAAAACTTTTGGTAGAAGCCTGATTGTTTGCCAGAGTGTAATGCGCTGTCTATTTTTAGGGTAAAATTTAAAAATGATGGGCAGTTTGTTGGTACACAACTAGGAAAATAAATGTAATTTATCTTGATGTAATTTGCGTTTTTATTTTAAAATAACCCGAATAACACAATCTAAATGGTATAACATAAATATATTTTCATTTAACCGTACTAGACTAGACATGATAAGATTCTAAGTACCCATTTAGATTTATTAGTAAATTATGTATTCAGAAGTTTTAAAATCTGGTTAGTGGTACATATTGGACACATAGTTTATCTTGGATTTAAAAGTTCTATACTATTTATTTGAAAAATTACGGGATAAATCTAGTCTTAAGACATGGCAACCCCACGCTGCTCAAACGTCAACCAATGTCAAAACTTTTCAATCAAAGTCAAAGTCAAATAATTTATTTGAATTATTTCGCTATGATTGGACACGCAACGAACTTTTTAAAGTTTGCATAATTTAATTTTTGTAGCTTCATAGATGTGAAAGTGAACGTATAATTGAAAATGTGACATTTTAGTGCTATATTGGAGACTATTGTTCATTGAGAGCATGTGAAAATTATTCCAGTAGAGTGACTTGGAGCAAAAGGTAAAATATTTGTATTAAGTATAAGTTTGCATCTTAGTTAGCTCATGTATTGGTGGTTTCAGTGTAACAATGTTTGAAGATTGTTATGATGTCATAATAGCTGTAGAGTGAAAGAGTAATTGTAAATTATTCGTATTTTTATTTTGTTTTAAATATTCGTCACCTGTTACGCCATCTGTGTTTCTTTAAATGTACCAGTTACTAGAATGGTTTACGCAGTCGATATTCGAACATATAGTATTTTTCACTAGATGTCGCTATTGTATGGAACAGTTCATTCATGTGAAATGTTTCGGTTATGATGGTGAGTCTATCTCAGTGGACTGTCTCATTCCAAGATTTCCAAGAGAAGGTGAAGAGACCCGTGCCCAGTGTGGACAGATATTTTGTATACCTACTCAGGTCATGGATGTTAAAGTTTTGTGAATGTATTCTCGCTATCTGCAGCTCGTACCTAATCATTACGATTTTTTATATGTTGGGACAAAATTAAAAAAAATGCGGATAAGTACTCATGGGCAATTCATAACTGGGCATGCTCACCCATGGAAGCATGGCGCCGCCACTGTCCCGGTTGTATTCAATGCTGGAAACAGTCGTTAAGCCTTGTCGAAGACCTTCGGGTGGCTTGAGAACATTCGACACTGGGTTGGCCACTAACCTCTCCACCAATCCGCATTGGAGCAGCGTGGTGGAGTATGCTCTAGACCTCCCGCAGCAGTGTCTGTGGGGGAGACCCGTGCCCAGCAGTGGGACGTCTGTGGGTCGCAGCAGCGTATTGATAACATACTCGTAACGAGTATGTTATTGCCCTTCAATAACAAAATTAAAAGAAAATATTGCTACAGTTAATATACTATTCCGCGTAAGCCTAATTATATAAATCCTGTGTTATCTTAACAGTAGACGTAAATGTAATAGTTATAAGAATAATTTGTTGATTGTAATTTACCTGCGTTTACTTCGTAGGTACTACGCTTATGAACTAGGTGGACAGACGACCTGAAGAAGACGGCGGGAAACCGCTGGTTTCAGAAGGCACAGGACCGGTCGGAGTGGTGTCGTTTAGGAGAGGCCTATGTCCAGCAGTGGACCTCAAAAGGCTGATGGATGGATGTATGGACGCTTATGAAATATATTCCAGGTGTATATATCAAAACCACGGAATCCTAAAAAATGCGGAATGTAACTGAAACCGTTCCTACCGAATTAATTATTTGAAAGGAATTCAGGTGTTTTCAGTAATAAAGGGTAACCCGTTTATGCTAATTGCGTCTCTGAAATGTTATGAAGGATAAAAGTAATTTATCGTTTAACGTGTTATAGTCTGTACGTGGAAAAATGTATCACAAACTTTTATTTAAAGTTTGAAGGAAAACATGCATTTGAATTAAAATAATTAGACGGGCCGTAATAAATTACGCCCGGTTATTCGAAACCGTAATTATAAAAACAGTCTGGCTATCCTCTCATATATCTCCTCAAGAATACTATGAATTTATTCGAGTATAATTTTTTGTGAGTATAATACTTTGCCCGTGAATCAAACTTTGGACCTCTAGCTTAGCATGGGACCGCTAGACAATGGAGACATAATACATCCTATGTTCCCAATGCCGTGTGTTCATCGCTGCTTTAAATATATTCACAGCGCAAAATAAACAAACAATCCAGTTTCTTTCAGCATTCCGAAGTTTACAACTTTTTGTAATTAAGATAATGTTCGGAACAAAGATTTTCCGGAAAACATTTCTTTCGTTATAAAGGGTTAAAATTCGCGAACAGCGAATTTGTTAAGGAAAATTCAACGTTATCTATTTCTGAAACAATGATATCGTGAACATTTTATTTTATTTAATGTTCTGTTTCGTTGTTCCCTTTATAGTAGGGGAGCCCAAGAGGGGATTTTGCGGGATACTCAAGCGCGTAAGTTTAATATACAGTGGGATACCTTGTACCCGGTTAAGTACCTCCACCAAATATGAGCCCCATATATAAATGGGGCCGTCAAGGATAAAGGATCAGATTAGTAAAAAAAAAAATTTGTCATCAGAAATTCTTGAGCGCGTTAGATTAAGGTAGGGTGAGTTAATTACATGCTAAAAAGTGTATATTCCACTAATCTTACAATTTGAGAGTAACGTAAAGAAAGGGGAGGGCTACAAAGTTACTCTCAAATTGTAAGATTAGTGGAATATGGGCTACAAAGTTGTAGCCCTCCCCTTTCTTTACGTTACTCTCAAATTGTAAGATTAGTGGAATATACACTTTTTAGCATGTAATTAACTCACCCTACCTTAATCTAACGCGCTCAAGAATTTCTGATGACAAATTTTTTTTTTTTACTAATCTGATCCTTTATCCTTGACGGCCCCATTTATATATGGGGCTCATATTTGGTGGAGGTACTTAACCGGGTACAAGGTATCCCACTGTATATTAAACTTACGCGCTTGAGTATCCCGCAAAATCCCCTCTTGGGCTCCCCTACTATTATACTTTGAGCATTGGAAAGTTAAAATATTAGTCTATTTACTTTGGGTAATACAGGCCCCTTGAAATTAGAGTGGTTAAAATGAGAGCTTTAACAAGAAACCCTTTGGCCTCTTGGTAGTTAGTGAAAACTAATTAAACAATCGTATTGGCAGAGGTCCTGGATTCGAAGCCCGGGTCAGGCAAAGTATTATTGTATTTTTCTAACTTGAAATTCCCAGTAGTAGCTCAGAGTTTGGATTTGTGCCCGGTGGGTATAGTCTGACCTCCTAATATATGAGAATTGGGAAATAAACTGATGAAAAGTAGGTAACTTATTATACACATCTGCCCAGCACTTAAGGGTAATCCAGGCGTGATGTTATGTCACGCTATGTTTATGGAAGGAAGTCTAGTACACCTAGTTCGCAATAGGTTGTTTATGAAACCTATATGGGTCCCAAGTATGTACATGCAAAGTACCAAGAACGGATAATTGTGAATGTGTGTAATACATGGGAGAAACTGTTTTATAGTCGGTTTAAGTGAAAATGAATTAATCCTGCCGTTTGACTTTTAAATTTATCCTAAAATATCGATAAATTTTGGCTTGAATGAAATATTTAAAATCGAATAACAACCACATGTAGGTAAAGCTAATAGGAATGTGTATAAAATCATACAAAATACTTCAACTTCAGATCTCTATAATTATATAGTGTATGAAGTAAACGGGCATGTTAAACTTATCCGGAACAATAAAATATTGACTATACATCTATTATTTGCACGAATAATTAATATTCGTTCGCTCTAGAACATACAAGGTGGCAGAGGCGCCTCGTGGTTTTACGACAATGTATTATGCCTATGAGAAAGACGAAAAATTTCCCCTTTGTCCGGTACTATACACTATTAAGTATTCTGAGGCTATACCTAAACTAGCTTTTACCCGCGGCTCCGCCCGCGTGGTCAAAGAGATTTAACAATTAGTTGTTTAACATATTTGTGGTGGATGAATAATGACAGTTAAAGATACTCTTTACCAGAGGTAATGTTGACCGCAGATAAAGGGTACCTACGTAAGGTACGCCATCTATTAACAACATCCGGAACTAAATATCTAGCAAATAACAAAACATCGATATCTTCCCACGGGGATGTTTTACCGCGGTAAAAAGTAGCCTACGTCACTCTCCACCCTTCTCACTATCTCCACGCACAAAAACCATACCATATAATAGCTTCGTTGCGACGTGAAAGCCGGACAAACAAACAAACAAACAAACACACTTTCACATTTATAATATTAGTACCTAAATACTGGATTAGGCAAGAGACTAGAATTGTTAGACACAAAACCTGAATACCTCAGTTATCGTGATGAACGTTTGTTTCATTATGACGGATTCATATCACATGGAAAAAAGATACCTACATTATAGAGAACTTTCGGGGTGGCAGTTTCCTCATATTTTAGCATTTATTGTTACATTCGATGTAAACTGTTACACTCAGTCAAAAGCGTTGTTTTCGTTGAGAATTAAGATGGGAAAGTGTAATCAAGCCTTTTCTTTTTAATATATTAAAAAGTCCTCATCATTGACCTGTAATTTGTATCCAAGACCTCTCGAGCCAAAGTTTTAACATTTGAGTTATTACCGCCATTTAATACCTTGGTACTTTATGACGCGTCTGACCTCACCTGATCTAGTGTTCTGTTTACTTAACAAAATTAGACGAAGTACTGATCAGTACCGTCCAAGCACAACGTGTTAACGCTTGTCTGCTAGTTTGCTGGTGGTTGTCACCTTGGAGCATAAGGTAAGATTACATTTTCCTCCTAGTAAAACAAGTGCCTACATTATAATAATACGTGAAGCAAAAACTTTCGACCCCATTTTACTAAAATCACGTGGACTTAGTTGTATGAAATTTGGTACACTTATAGATCTGTACAATAAGTGCAAAAACATTTTTTTTAATATATTATACAAGAGAAACACATTACCTAAATTAAAGGGCCCGTTGGCGCAATCGGTAGTGACCCTACCTATTGCGCCAGGGGTCGTGGATTCGAATCCCACTCAGGACAAATATTTGTGTGACGAACACTTGTGTTTGTTCTATGTCTGGCACCCATAGTACAGGTTCGCGCCTAATTTAGGGTCAGATGGCCGTGTGTTAATGTCCTTAGAATTTTTTTTTTTAAAGAAAACATTACACTCGCTACTTATGTTATTTGTCACATGTCACTTTGAACCATCCATGTTATAGTTCAACATACTGTTATAAAAATTTGTTTGGATTAACTCTATGATTATAAAGATACCAATACAAAGGATGTACCTACCTATATAACGTTCCGTAAAATTTTAAAAAATGAATTATGGTCGTATTTCGAATCCATTAATATAACACATTTTTATTTAAATATTATACAACATAATTTTAGATAAGTAATTATTGTTTCGATTGCAAAAAACAATTCTTTATTATCGATAATTGTGATGATTAGTATAAATATTTTTTAATAAAATGCTTCCATTTTCAATAATATGCTGATAATGTTGACCTTATACAAACTGTAGTCACGGTTAATATTTTTTTATAAATATGTCTCACCTATTTTATTCCAAATTATACCTAAAAAATTTGAAATACATTATAACTGAATGCCGCCTATGGTGCTTTTTTCACCGCCCAAAGATTGTCTGTGAAACAGAAAGCTGTAGCATTAAAGTCCGCTTTGTACGTCAAATAAATAAATACACTACACTATAATATTACGTAAATGCAAAGACTAAAGTTGCTATACGGGTAAACGTAATTAACGTCTGTCAGAAGTTTTAAGACTGCAATGTTTTTTTTTTAATAATTTGCAAGCTATATTATGAAGTTACTAAACACCATCTAATATCGATCTATGTAAGCCCTATTCCGGGTACATTTCTTCTTATATTTGCTGTCAAAGGTAGCAACGCATCTGTGGCAGAATCAGATCGAGATTTTACTAACAGGAAATAGTCCAGTTACTTAACACCAACTAACATGACTAACTGTCCCTGATATATATTAACAAAAGAATAATGTTCAAATGGCCCTTTGTGAACTTGACTTACTAATCCCAAACCCTATTTGAGACTTGTTTAGTGGCAACGGGAGGGGTGGTGCTGAATGCTTGTTTGTAACCTTTTATCCATTAAAAACTCCACTATGTCACGATTCCAGAATAATCAACGACTTAATCAAGCCATTAGTTAATGTTACTCAATTAGAACTAAGGTTACAGGTTACAAATACCCAGCCGAGCTATTATTATAACTCAAGTAAATAAATTAAATACTTAGTACCAAGATTACAGTTCTTCTAAGGAAACGCTTACATTATTTTAATTAACTTTAACAAATAACAAATACCTTTTTTTTACGAGTGGGAAACCTTTTAAAGAAGGGTGTGTCTGAAAAACAGCACTGTATGGGTCATAGGCCCTATTCAGATAATGCTGAGACACCTCCTTTTGCCCAAAAACATGTTCAAGTTTTATTAGGATATATTTTTATTTTTGTGTAAATTGGGCTTTCTATGTGTTTTTGTCCATATGTCCTTTGTTTTGTGTCTTGTATTTTGTGGCAATAAATGAATTTGTATTTGTATTTATATTTGTACTTGTACTTGTACTTGTACTTGTACTTGTACTTGTACTTGTACTTGTACTTGTACTTGTACTTGTACTTGTATTTGTATTTGTATTTGTATTTAAAGGCAATTACCTGCAATTATTAGATGTTCCTCCCGACCCTGCGCCCTCAGAATCTAACGGTTTCCCGCTGTCTTCTACAGGTCGTCAGTCTTACTCACAGGATCGGGAGGAGTGTTTGCTATGTACTGTTATGGATGATTGAGGGAGGCCTATGCCCAGCAGAGGACACAAAAATGCTGATGGATGGATAGATGAGCAGATTTTCAAACAATTGTCGACAGACTTACTACTTAACCGAATTAAAATATATTTCACTACAATTAATAAAATTGAAGAGGAACTTTTTCTGTACATTGAATATTTTTTCAAAATTTAAATTAAGGGGTAATTATTAAAACATAAAATATATAAATTACCAACCTTATTATTAATGCATTTTTCTTCTTGTTCATGTGTTTATTATGTTTCACATTATCCATTTATTTATGATCAAAACTGTGTTCATGTACATGTATTACACACTTTGCATCCTCGTTTTCGTGACCATGACAGTGTGTTATTTTAATTGTATGATATATCTATAAATTTACTGCCATATTTTTTGTCCTGGTTGTCTGGAAGAGATCGCTCGATAAGACCGCCAATCGTATGTATGTGTTTTTTTGCTATGGTGTACAATTAAGTATTTTTGTATTGTATTGTATTGTATTGTATAAATTACATAGAATTAACATATATAATAAAACACATATAATAACCATGTATAAATTATAATAATAACACAAAAATGTGTTTTTCGAAAATATTGTCTGTCTGTCAGTCTGTCTGTGCACGCATCACGTGAAAACTTGGAGATGGATTTAGATATAACTTGGAAACAGAGTTATTATTCGCACTCCGGAAAATAAAAGGGTTCAATTAAGCGAATACCTGTTTGTCAGATTTTCTATATTTTGTAAGAAAAAAAAGTTAAATAAATACATATCGATGGCGTTTTTACATGGCACTATTGTCATTAAATGGACCAACATTTTTATGGATTAGGCGTATCTAGGTATGTCTCTCTTCTCTTCGGTATCGATGGGTAAAACAAACATAATGGTGTTAAGTGCCCGATCAAACAATAAAGTATTCTTCCTTCCACTTTACCAAATAACTCCTTCTATGAATATATGATGTCATTTTTTTAATGTTTTCAATTTATGTCTTACGCACCAGCAATTATTACTCGCGTTGAAATTCGTCGAAGCGTAGAATTTTGATCTTACTTATCCACCGAAAGTTACAACTAAACCAGCTTATTTAATTCCAGTAATGACTTTAATTTCAAAGCTTCTTTTCCGCCTACGCTTCAACAAGTCTAACAAATCCCTATGATTAGGTTTTACCTTTTTCCAAAACTTTCTCAAATCACTTATAATGTTACCATGAAATAATTACTACCGCAAGTGGGATTCGAACCCACGACCTGCCTTATGGTAGCATGCTCTAACCGTTGAGCCACCACGGTTCTTAAACAGCTGTCGACCATAAATCCCAAAACTAAGGACTTGGTATGCCAACATGCATTGCAGTAAGTATCAACAATCGGAGTTTTATAGACAGAATGCCATATTGCATGCTCCAGACGTCTTTAATAACACTGCTCAAAGTTAAAAGTGAAGTTTGTCTCAGGTGCTTTTATGTTACCACGACCAGACAATTTTGTTAATGACCATTTAGTATCCAATTTTATGAAGAGCAGCTGCGACAAGACTCCTTAGCGTGACAGGGGAAGGATCGATGACCCTTGTCGTGTCGGTCGTGCATTTCATTCCACTAGAGTCCCTCACCTCCCCATAAAGCTAACATCCAAATCCCTTACGTTTTTTTTCGTCTGCATCTCTTGTATTCACATGCAACGTATCTATGGCACACTGGCAAAGTATTTTGGCATCCTTCTCAAAAGCATGTTTTCGATATTCCTAAAACCTAAATACCTTTGAAAAATTACTAAGGCATCAAATTCTGTTATGATATTGGATAAAAGTATTGAATTAAAATTCCTTGAATTTTAAATATTCAACTACTTAAAATAAGGTTTTTCACAATTGTGAAAAATGAATTGTGAATTCATAGCTTTTGGAATTTTAATCTATTATTACTTACATACTTTTTACTTGAAATGTTCTAGGCATAGAAATGGAGACTGTACCAATTCACCCGCTGATCACAGTGACTGTCGAAGATCTGAAAAAGGCACGAGAATGCTATGGTGTTAATGACGTGAAGATGATCAAGGAGTGCTTGGACGCCATAATAGAATGGTGCGAGAAACAAGACCATCTCGCTGAGGCCTGCAAGCATTTAGGTATGTATTAGTATTAGCTATGGTATTTTCTCCTTAACAAGTCTTCATAAAAATGACATATATTATTTATTTATTCAATTTATTTTGAACTAGAATAAATACGTAGGTTATTACTATAAAAACTAATATCATAAGTAAATAAACTTATTCAATCAAACCTTGTGTTAAATGATGTTATTAACATCGATGTTTAACGACCCAGCGCAAGTACCTGTTGCTTACTCAGGCACTATGTGCAACGTCATGCAATGTCAATGAGTCAACTACGTTCTACAACACATTTGGTGCTGCATATGATTATCGATTGAGGATTGAGGGTAAATATTTACGAGTGTTTTATTTTCAATAATCATTTTGGAAATGACTACAGCGTCACACTGCTATTCACACATTTATTTTGAGAAGGCTTGGAATACCACCATGCATCTCCAGTGCAGATTGGTGGAGGGGATACTTGCCAACCTGATTGTCGTAAGCTGTTATCTCAGGATAGCCATTGGGATCGACGGTTTAACGGAACCCAAACTCTCAAGAAACTTTTCCATTCAAGGTTTACTTAACACTATCCCTTGTTAAAATAATGCCTCGAATCACGCGAGAGGACTGCTTAAATTTTGGAATTAAACGAGAGAATGAAGGGTTAAAAACAGTTCAAGGCATGAAGACCGGTCTAATAATACAATTTCATCGGACTTTAACTTTGTAACGTTTTCGTAGGAAGAAAAAGGACAACAAATTATCACAACAATCAAATTAAAAAGATTTTGACATATATATGAATAAATATTAAGGTTTCGATTATTCATGTATGTCACTAGTGTAGCACCGCTGTTCTTTGAAGTTAATGAAACTTCACTCAACTTTTACAAGGTGTTTTCCTTAGTTAAAACTTATAACATTATAAATTTTTATAGACAAAGTTATTATTATATTAATATAACCGCTTACATAATTTAAAATTAATTTACATTTTTTTTTTCAGTTACAGGAAAAAAAATTATGCTATTTCAACTGCTTGAATACAATTTATTAGGTTATTTCATAATGTTTTCTTTAAAATTCTGAATATTTCATTAAAATTCAGGTCGAAATAGCCTGGAGCGAATTTTTATCTTATCCAGAGGATCTGTTGAGGGAACTAAGAAGAAAATAGACAAGTTATTCACTTCTAGAGGAATGATGCCAGACCTATGCATGAACAGAACTATTGAAGAGTTTGAGAACTTTTGGGATGTTGTGTAAGTTTTCTACATAAACTTAATAGCATGTTTATAGCTTACACACGTTAAATAAACCGATTATTCGAAGAAATTATAATTAACTAAAATAAATACATATTTATCTGATAGACGCCTCACAGCTTCAGTCCAGATCCTAACGGTGACTGTATTTTTGTATTAACAGAATATGAATCCACAAACATCGCTTTTGATACATATAATTAATATTTCGCTAGGACTAGCAGCATATTCTGTAACTTTATAAGACTCCTTCGTTGGCCTATAGTCTGATCCAGAATTATATGTCCAAAATGTAGACAAAGAGGTTAGTTTCCTATTCCTTTTATAATGCTTTTAAACTTGTTATCTCGTAAAACGTAGAACAAATAACATTTTGAAATATTTGTCCCAAATTCGTCAAGTCAATATATCAATAGGCTTACCATCTATTATAGAACCTAAACATAACTGTTGAAAAGTTGGGTGTATCTACTATGCCTTCGGGGTAATACAGCCGTGAAGTTATGTTTAAGGACTCTTCTCTCATTGCTTGTCATACCACGTCATGTTAGTCATTGATGTCAATATTATCTATTTAAGTATGTATTTAAAAATATCTATGTATGTATATCAGTCTCTGACACCCATAACAGAGGCTCGCGCCTACTTTGGGGTCAGATGGCCGTGTGTGAGAATGTCCAAGATATTTATTTATTTATTTATTATTGATGATGAGTAAAATTTGATACCAATACGTATTTATTTTCTAGTAACTACGTGCCTCTTCCTAAGCTGTGTCCTGCTGATCAGTCAAGAGTCATGGTCACTCAAGTCTTGAGTGAAAAACTAGATGACTTCTCTATATTGACTTATTTACGTTATTGTTTTATGGTGAGTGTCATAGTTTGAAAATATTATCTACATTTAAGTAGTCCATTTATTTCCCTTTCCTATTAGTTAGCTGCTGCAACCCATAGACCATTAGTCCCACTGCTAGGCACGGGTCTCCCCCACAGACAAATCTTATCTATTACTACTTGTACTATTATTCTGTGCTATTACTTAATACCAATTTATAATGTAATATCATTCTTCTGTGGTAATAGTTTCTCAATACTTGAGAATTATACAGGCGAATACATAATGGTTAGTGTTCAGTGTTAAGGCCCCGTCTAGCAAATTTAGAAAATATATAAAAAAAATACTTCTAATTTTCAGATTGGAGAGTATAGACTGCACTACGATTACAGTTTGTCAGAGAGATATATTTTAGATCTAAAAAACATACATATGGGTTTACTTAGCAAATTGAATCCTGTTACAGTAAAGAAGGCTGAAGTTCTTTGCACGGTAAATTAGTTAATATCAAATATAATTAAATCTGTTTAGCTTTAAAATGAATCTCGAATGTATACACAAATTATTTATTTATTAATGTTACACATTTTTTAATATTTTACCATGAACTTGCCTTAACACCATACCAATATCGACATCTTCCCGTTCATAGTTAGACTTTGATGCCAGTCCGTATACTCATATGAGCGCGTATTATATCTTCTAGATTCAAAGACCACACAGTTATAATCTATATATAAAAGGAGAAGGGGACTGACTGACTGACTGACTGACTGACTGACTGACTGACTGACTGACTGACTGACTGACATATCAACGCAGGGCCTAAACTATAAGGGCTAGAAACTTGAAATTTTGCACAGGGGTTCCTTTTATAACGTAGGGGAGCACTAAGAAAGGATTTTTGAAAATTCACCCCCTAAGGGGGTAAAACGGGGGTGCAAAGTTAGTATGAAACTTGGCCGTTTTTTAAGCCAAGTGGGCAACCCGAACGCGGGCAGATGTCGTTAATAGGTCTAATTCTACGCGAGCGAAGCTGCGGGCGTCCACTAGTACCAAATACTTAATTATTCTTATATAACGTACATTCTACCTAGTATTTTCATGTATTTAGAAACATAATTGATTATTTGTTTTTCTAAACCTTGTCATTTCACAGGAAGGCTTCGGTACGAAGATCAAAGGCATCCACATCCTAAACGCACCGCCTTTCGTTGACAAGCTGGTGTTCATACTGAAGCAGGCCCTCAGGGAGAAAGTCGCTAGCAGGCTGCACGTGCATCAGACATACGAGGACCTTCACAGACACGTGCCTAAAGAGATCCTGCCTAAAGACTATGATGGGGACGAACCATATTGTTCTAAGATAGCAGGTAAGATATTAAAAGCTCTATAGTCTAGATATTAAAAGTCTAGTTTAAGTTAAACATTGTCATTAAATTTAAGGTAGCTAGGTAACTTTGTGTGCACCATAGGCATAGGCAATCGTAAGAAACGTGCCATACAGTGTTAGGATTCATCATCATCATCATTATCACAGCCCTGTATTAGTCCCACACTTGATTAGGCCTTACTCCACCACGCTGGCCAAGTGCGTATTGCCAGACTTCATGACTTCACATGCCTTCGAGAACATTATGAAGAACTCACAGGCATGCAGGTTTCCTCACGATGTGTCCGTCACCGTTATAGCAAGTTACATTTAATTTCTTATATATACTTCTATACTAAGGCCTAATCAAGTGTGGGGCAAAGAAATGGTTGTGATGATGATGATGATGTCCACGACGTCCGGGTACCTTTAATAAAGGTAACATTACCTACTTAAGTTTGTAATTATTTAGAATCTTTTAAAATAATTAGAATCTTAGATAACTAGAAACTTATAATTATTTGACATTCGGCGTGTACTTATAAATTATTTCATTTCATTTCTTTTCATAGATTTATTAGAATAGATGAGTTATACTAGCCAATAACTGTATTAATACCATGGATCTAATTAAAAGTAAACTATATTACATATGAGTCAAGTTTCAACCGCTTAGCAACCTGCTATGAATGTCTCATCTCACAGCTGACAAGTCCCCAGGAACACGATTTAACGTTCATCCAAAGCACTGAAATTTCCAAGAAATTTTTCTATTTACCGGTCGCAATCGAATTCTCGACCGAAACCGATAGCGACTTATAAGACCAATATAGAATACGAACAATATACATACTTTAAACATACATATACCAATATTATAAGGATTATAAGACTTTTCAAAAACAAATTGACTAGTTCTAATCCTAGTAAACGTTCAATGTTATCGAAAGAGTTAAGCAACGATGGGCGCGGTCGTTTTGTGACCCATCCACAGACCGCTAGTGGCAAAATTGTATGGGCGCTACCGTGCTTTGGAGGGCACGTTAAGCCGTCGGTCCCGCTTGTTTCCAATGGTGTAAACAGTCGTTAAGCCTTGTCGAAGACCTTCGGGTGGCTTGAGAACATTCGACACTGGGTTGGCCACTAACCCCACTAATCCACATTGGAGCAGCGTGGTAGGGGAAACCTGTGCCCAGCAGTGGGACGTATATGGGTCGCAGCTCCATGATCTCTAGACACAACTGTCTAGTCATGGTCACCGATTTTGATATATTATGTAATAACCAATTTATCATCGATAGTAGAATCAGTATACTAGGTAGGTAGGTATGATTCACTTGGGTGCTATAGCAATGATTACCAACTAGTCATCAAGAATATTAACGTCCTATTTGTAACCAGCTTTAACAGGATATTTGCGATATATGTACTTATTATATGTACTTATTATTGCGAAAAACTTGTGATTGTGAAAAAAAGATGTGATTTACAAATATTTGAAATTAAAAGGAAATATCTATACCTACTTGTTTTCCAAAGTATGGTAACATAGCAGTTTTTCTTATTATTTTACAGCTCAATGGAAGGACTGTCTGAAAACCAAGGAAGCATTAGAAATCATTCAAAATTCAAATTACCTGGTCACCGACGAGACCAAGCGGACTTCTGCCAAGTTCAACGAAGAATACTTGGGAATGCCTGGCTCTTTTAGAAAATTAAACGTAGACTAATTGATAACGCCCACTGTGACATGACATAGTTAAATTGTATCAGGCGTTAATTTGCAAACTACAAATTATCTTGATCGAAGCGGTGATGGTGACAGACAGACAGACAGACAATAAGTTTGAAAAAAAAATTTCGGGGTTTACGTATCGATTATTTATCAACCCCTGATCGCAGATTATTAAATAGTTGTCTGTAACTTGTAAATATATAAAATAAATATAATTATCTATATATTATGTATATCAGTCTCTGAAACCCATAGGCTCTGTCTAGTTTGGGGTCAGATGACCGTGTGTGAGATGTCCATGATACTTATTATTATTATTATTTTTGTGAGGTAATACCTATGTATTTAGGCAAATAAATTCTTTGATTGAGTGATATAAGCTTGTTGGTATTTTGCCAGTCGTAGATAATACTATGAGGACAATAAGACAATCATTAATTACTTTTTGAAGATTCCACATGCGGTTTATTTCAACTTTGAGCTCTAATATTTATTAAATGTGAATTGGGTACTGCTATATCTATCAAATGTGCTGTTCTGTTATTTTTATCTATAAGTGTAATATCGGCTCTATCTCTATCTCTCTAGCAAAGTATAATTTGTGGGATGAGTTGTATAAAATAGTTTCTGGAGTGTAGTTGTAAAATGTAACAGTTCTTGTTATTATACTCGTAGAGTTATAACATCAAAGAGTTTTAATGGATAACCTTAGCGGCTTGATCATGTCTGTGCCTGTATCTGTTTGAACTATAACCCTGCAATCTCCGGTGATATGTTGAAAGGTCTCAGAAGCACTATTAAAACGTAATAAGTCTACAATGTTCCCAATCTTCATAACTAGGTCTGGAATGGCCAACATGAAGACTTCAGACTCCAGAAACATTTCTCCGCGCCTTCTGGAACCATTCCTCCCTCTTAGTCTGACGGTCTGTAAGTTATTCGTTATTTTGAGATTGTCTGTCTTGTAGATTAGGTGGTGTAAAATTTCTGTCTTTTTGTACTATGGCAAGACTATTGCATTATGTAAATTAGATTTAGTTGCTATGAAATTAAAGAAGCTTCTATTTAATTTATTTATTATGAAGACTAAAAATATGTATTAACCCCCAACCGCCATCTGTCATCTGTTTTCAGTCACGCTTGCGACCACTAGACAAACGAGAGTTAATGTGACCATAGTAAACCACAATTCTATTTTAATTCTTGTACCTACGTACAAGAATTATCTAGTTTAGGAATTAGTCCCCCACAGAAAGCTGCGGGAGGTCTAGAGCATTCATGCATCACGCAGCTCCAATGCGTATTGGTGGAGGGGTTAGTGGCCAACCCAGTGTCGAATGTTCTCAAGCCACCCGAAGGTCCTCGACAAGGAGATTGACATTGAGAGACATGCAGATTGTTTTACCACTGAAAAACAACCGGGACCGACGGCCTATCGTGCCCTCCAAAGCAAGTTCCATGAAATTTGGCCACTATCGATCACCCATCAACAAACCAACCGTGCCCGTCGTTGCTTAACTCAGTCAATCACGTTGATTCCACGTGAGCCATTGGGATATGGAAGTATCTAATTATAATGGGAAAATTGATTTATAACTGTTGGAGCAAGTAATTTATGTAGGAAAAGGAAAAAAAATATGCAGTAAATCAAGACAATGCTCCATTGTCTTGTTCGACTAAATAATTACTTTTATAATTTTAAAAAATAATCTTGTAAATTTAATTCTTAAATAAGTAGGAAGTACCTATACTTCCTACTTATTTAAGAATTAAATTAAATATGTACTCGTGTCTATTTGTATCTTTTTAAAAGATACATTTTAGTAGGACTCAAAAGAAACATAATAATTAAATGAGTTGGGCAACATAAAATTACAAAATTCAAATACGCAAGGTCAATTCAATACTTTAATAATTACAGTCATATAAAAAAGCCTATTAAAATGAAAATGAAAATGGCACAAACAATTACAAAGTCATAATAAAAATAAATTAAAATTGTCATTTGAATATTTATTAGCACAAAAAAGAAGGATTTACTAAAAATTAAAGAAAATAACGCATGCACTTCCCAGAAAGCAGGGCTGTAGTAGTACGAACGAACGCTTGTGTTTGTTCTGTGTCTGGATGTTAATTATATATTTAAGAATGTATTAAAAAAATATCTATGTACATATGTATTTCAGACTCTGAAACTAATAGTCCAGGCTGTGCTGGGTCAGATGTGTGAGATTTTCATGATATTTATTGATCGATCATTTTCTTGATCGTAGGTTTATTAATATCTAGTGGACGCCCGCAGCTTCGCTCGCGTTACACATTCACTAACTTCAAAAACGGCAAAGCTTCATACTAACTTTGCACCCCCGTTTTACCCCCTTAGGGGATGAACTTTCAAATTTTTCTCGCCGTAAAAACCATCCTTGAACTTCAACGAACATTTAAAAAAAAGAATTGGCCAAATTGGTCCAGGCGTTGTTGAGTTATGCGCTTACCAACACATTTTGCGATTCATTATGCTGAGTAAGTTCTTAATACCACTATGCTGTCGAGGTTGGTTCAGACATGATTTTTTTATATACTGTATATATGTAATCAAAAAATATTTGAATAGTATCTTTTGGTCAGAGAAGCTAAGAAATCAAAATCTTTTTTTTACCCTTACTTTTTTTTACTAATAAGCACTAGCAGATACATTTTATTATAAGAGTACTTTCAAAGTAAACTGGTCAAGAGTACATACCTAACTAATTTGTTATTGTTACCGCTGTGTGGACTAACTTGATTAATTCAAGGTATTATAATTTTAATATTAAGTCTGTCCAAGGGCGAACTGTACAGTTCAAAAGAAGACTTCGTAAAAACAAGTCGTGCAAATATATTTTGTTTTTAAACAATTTTAAATTAGTTAACTTGAAACATTCAATGACGAGTATTGTAACTGTTTTGTGTTAAGTATACCTATAGTATTTTTTAAGATGGAATATATACCGAAAAATGATATTTTGGAGTTTAGACCAGATCAATTAAATTTAGTTAGAAAACAATACAATTTCGAGAAACCTGGCGACATGGATCGGGCAATCGATGTTCTGGAGATTTGGATTAAAATGCAAAAGCATTTCGTCAGGAAGCAATTTCGTAAGTTATTTTATACTTAAGTTATTTTACGAGTATATTTATTTTATACCCTAATTGAGTCTTGTTCAAAGTCAGTCATAGTTGTCATGGGCGTCAGCGGATGGGTGGTACTGCAAGCTCGTTTGCTATCTTGTATCCATAAAAAAAAAGGTACTAGTGGTATCCGACTAGTCGAAATTCGACGGTGATTATTTTTTTTAATTTACTGTAATTAATGTTTGAACGTTAATAAAGTTTTACTGCCCACTATAAATATCTCTTTAACCATAATCATTAATGTCGAGCATCGATGCTCTAGACCTCCCACAGCAGCGTCTGTGGGGGAGACCCGTGCCCAGCAGTGGGACGACTATGGTCGTGCGTGCAAGCGTTGTCTCCAAATCATCTCAGATGTATGTCCCGTGTACTTTGGCTACAACTCATATACTTACGAATTGGCGGAGGGATTAGTGGCCAACCCAGTGTCCAATTTTCTCAAGCCACCCGAAGGTCTTCACAGCTTGATGATTGTTTTTACAATTACTACCAGAACTGACGGCGTTAAGCCATGAATTTTTGCCACTAGCGGTCACCTATCAACAAACCGATCGCGCCGGTCGTTGCTTAACACTGTCGATCACATACGATCGAGGCGAGTTAAATAAATTTACCGCGATAAGCGAATATTAGAATAGAATAGAAAAGGATATATTCAACGATAGATGAAAAATAATTCAATTTCTTACTTTTGCAGCTAGAGATTACTTAGAAAAGAATATAATAGCCAACAAGGGTTCTCTAGAGCGAGTCAAAATGAAGTTGGACAAGATATGCACCTATAGAACTGCAATGCCTGATTTTTTTCAAAAAAACCTGACAATGGACAAGTTTGATGACATAGATGACTTGTAAGTATACATCAATTGGAAATATTAATTTATTGAAATGATGTAAAAAATTAAGAGTTTCTCCAGGGATGCAGGCAGTGTAATATTTAAGTTATGCCTTGTGATACTGTTTGAATTTGCTTAATTTTCTTCAATAAATACCTTATTGTGATTTATGTATAAGAGTTAGGTATGATTTATGCTATGACTTTTTTTTGGATTGAGTAAAGCTCTATATTTTTGTAGAACATTGTAATAATCTATGACGAAGGTGTAAGACGACGTAGGCGGTTATAAGGATTTTAGGAGCGCTTGCCCTTTCGACTTGCTTAACAAATATCAATATTTAGGGAAATCTGAGAAGTGAAGCCCTAATTTTACACAGTCTATAAGTATTCCTCATAAATGTGGTTATCTAATGCAAAAATATTTTCTTACATCAGACTGGTACTTCCAGAGATTAGCGCGTTTAAACAAACAATAAAATAACAAGAAATCTCTCCTGCTTTATAATACCAATAAATATATATATAAATACCAATAATAAATTATAAATTAATCTGAACCTGAACAAGCTGACTTGCAAGTACTCACATGCACGTAGGTACCTATCGAACCTTGTTATTGAGTAACAAGTTATTCTTGACCATTTAATATTAAAAGGTTTATAATAATAAACAACCTTAACCTACTTGCCTTTACGCATGCAATTAAAGAGTAGTGCTACTATCTGAATTTAATATATAAAATAACATTTTAAACGACGAAAATTGATATGAAAATTTAATTATAACCATTATAATTATTTATTACTTCGACATAAATAGCTGCGACCCATAGACGTCCCACTGCTGGGCACGGTCATCTTACAGACACAGCTGCGGAAGGTCTAGCTAGAGCATACTCCACCAAGCTGCGGATTCAAGGAGGTGGAGGGGATAGTGGCCAACTTAGTGTCGAATGTTAACTAGAGTTAAGACTTTTAAATTAATACCTGTAAGCTTTTCAACTAAACTATAGTTAAAAAGCTTATGCTTCACTTGCTATTAAATGTTGACTTCTTACTAATATCGCGGACTAAACTTAATATTATAAAATTTGAGACTTTATGAAGATATTAAATTGACTTATATTTTAAATCAATTAGATGTGTCTGTCAATTACGCAAAAATAATGAACAGGTTTTGATGAAATTAGATTCTAAATTATTTTAGAATCTAATTTCATATAAATCATAGTATCTCGATTAAACTTGGCAAACAAACAAATCATGTGCAAATGTGTAAAGTACATGTGCAAGTAATACCGTAACATGTCTGTAATGGGTTCGTACTTTGATAATGAACACTTACTGATGAATGATGTCTAACAAATATTATTATGATTATTTGATTTTCAGCGTAAACGTTCTCTTACCAAAACCAACGAAAGAATTCTACAGGGTGTACCTCATGAAAAATACTGGGAAATCATTCACAGCTAGCCAACTATTGAATTACTACAGATATGTGGTACTGGTAAGTTGCAAACATATGCATTTAAAATACCATGAATTAAGACTTATAAAAATGTACAGTCTTATGTACATTTTACGTTATGTCTTTAAATTTATTTTATGTTATGTCTTTAAATGTATGCATTGGTTGCTATAAATTATTAACTAGGTGAAAACTGAGCTGATTTATTTTCCTATATCATTATGTAGAATTCTCACCCGAGGTTGTGTGGGTGCAAATACAGCGACACGCACTAATTAATCCTAAATTAAGTACGACTTATGTAATGACTTATCTTTGAATAATGTCGTGGGATCTTAAGCTACGAGTGGTATACTAGGTAATTAGGTTTTTAACTAGGCTTAGACTTAATATGACTATTGATACATCAGGTGGTCCAGCGCGTAACGATTAAGAATTGTTTGGTTACATAGAGTAGAACGGGGGTGTGAGTGCTATATTTTTGATATTAAAAGTCTTCAATCTTGTTTTTGTTATTTGATATTATTTCAATTTCAGATATGTGAATACTATTTGGCGTACGATTACAGTGACGGATTTGTAATTGTCGTTGACTACACCGAAACTAATTTAGTAGAATTTATCAAATCCCTAAATCTAACGGAATTGCGCCAAGCCGTTGCAATTATTACTGTAAGTATCAAATAATAACTTATATTTAATAACATAACATTATTTCTTTCGATTGTCTCTTAATTGCAATACAAAATATTATTTAACAGAGACTTGTATTGGTGAGCAAATAAAAAGTTATTAATATTATTATTAATAACTAGCTAACCCCGCGAACTTTGTTCCGCGCTTAGAGGAAATAAATGAGTACATTTTCGATTTTATTTTTATTAGATAGTAAATATAAATTAAAAAAAACAATTATTTTAATGATTCTTTACTGACCATTTTATTTTTGTGCATGGGATTCACTCTTCAGTGAAGCACCTTGTGATAGACGACATTTCTCGTTTTATTTTCGGGCGCAAGAACAAATAATAATAAATTAATGTTGATTAATTAATATAATGTGCGTTCGTGTGATCCAGATGGTCGTCTATCCGCCCTGATCACCACTTTGTAGTCCTCATTTGTCATGGGCTCATGAAGTTCATGAAGTAGTTGCTGCAGATCTTGTATGATTGCTCTTTTCATTGCTGCATTGCTCTCTTGACTTCGATCAAGTTGTTTTTACGAATATACTGCATGGGCAACAAGCAGTATATTTGTAAAAAAATATTTTGTGCATCTTCGAGAGGTTGTAATGATCCGATTCGATGGTGAATCTGTCCTTGTACCTACAAAATCAAAAGCAAAGTCAGTATTACTGTTTTATAAACAATTTTTTTTAGAATTAGCATACATAACATAGTAATAATTATAGTATGTTATTGTTCTACTTTATTCTTTGTACTTAAGTACAAAAATTAAATAAATAAATGAATACCTTTAATGTTGGATTAAATCCTCGTTCTTCCATGATGACTTCCCCAAATGAGGTCATTTGGAAACAACTATCATATTTTCGAATGTTTGCTAGAAAATGCCGTGATTCTGGTGTTTCGCCAAGAAGCAATGAATGTAATGGTTCAGGTGGCGGACAGTAGGTAATCAGTTCTGAAATCGTATTGAAACGTTGCTCGATTCAAATCAGTACTTGATAAATTTCTTCTTGTTCTTCTAAAATTATCTAGTTGTTGATCTCTGAGGTTTGATAGAAGCAAATGAGAATAGCTAGAGAAAGATATACAAAAGTTATGGTTCGCTTCGTTAATAATTGATGAATCGTAAAAGTTGATTTGTCTAAGTATTTCTTAATTTATTTATTGACTTTAAAGTTAGGTACTATATTCAACTAACATAAAAGAGAGAAAAGACGTACATAATTCTAAAAGCATTTTTTTGTCAATCAACTTTTCGGCAGCACAAAAACAACAAATGCAACGAGAATTTGTTATAGTTTATTAATCCATTTTAATAAATATTGAACTCCGGAACAATGATAACATTGTGTGAAGGTCCAATATTTTTAAACCGCTAATGGCCATGATTTGGACCGTTCAGTAGTTGAGCGGCCATGTGGAAACATTGGAATTTCCATAAGACTGGTAATTTTTACCGCCAACTGGTATCGTTAGAATCAGCGTAGTCTACAGAGTCTCAAACTGCCTGTTGTTGCGTTATAAAAGGGTGGACATGACAAATTAAATTAAATCCATGACTAACGCAGTGTTTTGAGTGCGGCATCTATCGAGGAACGTTCATCTTAGAGCAACATAAATTAACATTATAAAAGTTATTCAATATCTTTAATTACAGGAAGGTTTCGTCTTGAGATTGAAAGGAATTCATTTGATAACTTCGTCAAAAGCAATCGAAGCGTTGGTGGTCATTATGAAGCAACTCTTGTCTGCGAAGCTTGGAGATCGAATACACGTCCACAATGATTTGGATTCGCTTTTCAAAATTTTGCCGCAAGATATGTTTCCATCTGAATACGGCGGAATGGAGAAGCCTCTACTAGAGTTACGCGGTAAGAAGTTTTGTTGAACATCCCAACAACAGTTGCGTACCTAGCCTAAGAAAACAAGGCATTTCGGGGTAAATTAAAAAGGTCTACATACAACCTAACCTATACTTATGATATTAAAGTAATTTGGATTAATTTAATTCGTACATTGATGGCTTGCACTACAAGTGAGGCTTTTTGGTTACTATGAATGTGCCACGGCTGCGACAAGGGATATTGAATTATTATACGAGTATAAGTCATGTATGTTAAAGTGGAGAAGTGTGGTTTCTGGGTATTATTTTAAAAGAGGCTATAAGATGGACATCTTAGTTCTCAATACATCTTTGACTGACTTTGAATGAGACTGGTCACAAGAGACGCAGCACCACCATGCTCATTCGATATCTTAAACCTCTAAAAAATTGGTTGTCTGTAAAGTCGGTTTACTGACGATAGTTGAATACACAATTATATTAAACAACATGTAAATGTACTATAGTATAGCAGCTGTCCACGCAGACGCAACGCTCACTCAAGTAGGAGAGAGACGGATGTCGAACGCTGCCGAACGCAAAGGCCGATTGTGCTTCTTTGTCGCTCGTTTCGCGCTCTCGCTTGCACTTCAAGCCTTACATGGAATGCCTCAGAGCGAGGTAACGCCGCATGACGTTCTATTCGATTTTTCGATTTTTTCGATTTATAAGACGTTATCACGTCAAAAGGAACTACTGAGTAGTTGGAAACACGCAGGCGCCGTGAATGTGACATAGCTGGGATACTTATGATCCCGGAAAATTACACAAGTCCCGTGAAATGGACAAAAAAACTGTAATATTTGTTCGATTTTTAATTAATAGATCGATAAAATCTGAATCAAAGTGGTGTATCTATGGCCTCCAAAAGTGTGGTTCACAGCGTGAGCTGTTGAAGTCTATAAATATTTTAACTGTGTATAAAATGAGTACTTGGATGACAAATACACTTGGTTCAACAATTTTATTTAATACTAGTGGACGCCCGCGGCTTCGCTCGCATAGAATTAGACCCATTAACGACGTCTACTCGCGTTCGGGTTGCCCACTTGACTTCAAAAACGGCAAAGTTTCATACTAACTTTGCACCCCCGTTTTACCCCCTTAGGGGGTGAATTTTAAAAAATCCTTTCTTAGTGCTCCCCTACGTTATAAAAGGAACCCCTGTGCAAAATTTCAAGTTTCTAGCCCTTATAGTTTAGGCCCTGCGTTGATATGTCAGTCAGTCAGTCAGTCAGTCAGTCAGTCACCTTCTCCTTTTATATATATAGATGTACCAGCATCAAATCATTCAATTGTATCATTTTGAAAAGAGTAACTTACGTTTTTACCGTTTTCAACTTTGTGAACCGGCGGTAGATAAAAAATGTAATGAAGCGTATACAAATACCATATTATTATAATGAAAAATAAATGAATCTGAAAATCTGAAAAACCACTTAACCATGTCATATTGCTTGTTTCAGATGACTTAATGAACGCTGTTACTGGAAAAGAGTTCATGAATTACGTAAATGACATGGCCGATGCCAAGACTGACGAAGCGTTTAGACAGACGGACAAATTCAATGAACAGTATATGGGCATGCCAGGAAGTTTCAGAACCTTAAATGTAGACTAACATGCTGTTTTACCTACAACACAATATGGTATATAAATAAATAAAATTATTAATGACTTAGAGTATCACGTTCATAGTAGGTACTTCTTGTCCGTACTACTCATTGTAGTGGGTCGCCCTTTTTTTTTTTATCGCTGGAAAATCCTCATGGATACCCGACAGGCGCGGGGGGGCGCTGTCGGGTTATGCCGGACTCTTACCGGCTAAAAACCAGCGGTGTTCCTCCTTGCCGTCTTCCGGCGGAGCTGCGGGAACGCTTTCGCACACTTCCGCTGCTCCGCCGACGGTTGCCCGGGACTCGGGGCCCATCTTGTGGGGCGCACATCTTGTGGCGCCACTCACCATTCAACCTGGCGTGCCGGAACACGGGACACGCCAGCCGTCTCGGGGGTCTCCTCCAACTGGGCGATGGTACCCCCCGGTTCCACCGCCCGGAGACCCACCTTATGGGGGAAGGCGGCGCTCATGCGCCAGGCGCCTCCGGCCCACTCTTTTACGGCGGATTGGGTTGGACAGAGGGTCGTCTTCCCTCACCCGCTCCGCCGCCTCCTTCTGCGCCATTACTGCCTCGCAGAATCGGAGCACCGCCTTCCACGCTCTGTCGCTGCCGACCATGGCTCTCACGACGCCCGGCAGCGACAGGTCGCCCCCAATCACCGCCGCGAGCGTCGCCCGCGGCTCTAGTGGGTCGCCCTGAAAATCATTGACTGTATAATTATACAGGGCAATTGCCCTGGTCATTAGATGAGGGCGTATTTTTATTCATCCATGCATTTTTGCATTGTTTTATTAGTTTAGTTTCTTTTTAAATAATGTATTTATTGATTTATAGATAATAATATATTTTTTGATAACGAATGAATAAGCCAATACCTAAAAGTGTTTTGTGATTTGTTTCTGTCTGTTCATTATGCGTACCTATACAATTATACCCTAAAAAGAAAAATGTATGACTGAATCAACAAATCATTTAATATTCGTTAATAGCACGAACTTAGCTATTATTCCAATTATTTCCTAGGTATTATTAAAATGAAATTTGAAATATTTGCTTTCTATTTGTGTCGTAGGTTATTGGAATTGATTGAATTAATTAATGATACTCTATTTTAAAGCAAGTTCCTACCTTTTATTATTAATAAAATAAAAAATTAAAGAAATTATAATAAATTATTAAACCTGATTATTTAAATGTGTACTACTACTACTACTACTACTACTACTACTACTACTACTACTACTACTACTACTACTACTACTCGTAATTAACTAATAATCTGTTATGAAAATGAAAATATTTTGTGTTTATTAAATTAATTATTAAGGGTAAACAATATTTAAAATATAAAATATTATGAATAATTAAGAGTTTTATTTAGTACCTACCGCTTATTTAGTGAAATTGAAAATAGTTTTAAATCTAGAAGGTAATGAAATATAACGTCCTTCTTCACTTAAAATCAATAAATATAATATCAATAACGTATTCTATAACCTTCTTTCAAATACTGAATTTAATTTGTGATATAGGTAGCTAATTTCTTTTTTTATGAATTAGGGGGTAAGTTTATAGATCCAGAGCTTTTTATAGAACTTCGCTGCGACCCTTAGACGTCCCACTGCTGGGAACGGGTCTCCCCCACAGACTATACTGCAAGTGGGGACTACCTTTGCCTTTCGGCTAAAGGGACTTCGGGACTCTAGGACGGACCTCTCTACCCGGGCTGTTCTCCCGTGCCAATGGACACGGTGTTATTGTGTTTAATAAACACACACGGTTTACGCCGTTGGGCGATCCGCAAGGAATAAACTCAGACTATACTGCGGGATGTATAGAGCATACTCCACCACGCTGCTCCAATGTGGATTGGTGGGGTTAGTGGCCAACCCAGTGTCAAATGTTCTCAAGCCACCCGAAGGTTTTTGACAAGGCTTAACGACTGTTTCCACCATTGAAAACAAGCGCGACCGGTGGCTTAACGTGCCCTCCAAAGCACGGTAGCGCCCATGAAATTTTGCCACTAGCGGTCTGTGGACATTGAATCGCTACTACGCTTACTAGGATTAGGACTAGTCAATTTGTTTTTGAAAAGTCTTCTGCCTTAAAATATTAGTAGGTATATGTATATACTCGTATATTGGTCTTGCAAGTCGCTATCGATCCGGTTTCGGTCGAGAATTCGTTGGCGACCGGTAAATAGAAAAATTTCTTGGAAATCTCCGTGCTTTGGATGCACGTTAAATCATGTTCCTGGGGCTTGTCAGCTTTGAGATGAGACATTCATAGCAGGCTGCTAAGCGGTTGAAACTTGACTCATATGTAATAATCATGGTTTACTTTTAGTTAGATCCATGGTATTAATACAGTTATTGGCTAGTATAACTCATCTATTCTAATAAATCTATGAAAAGAATAATGAAATGAAATAATGTATACACGCCGAATGTCAAATAATTATAAGTTTCTAGTTATCTAAGATTCTAATTAATTTAAAAGATTCTAAATAATTTCAAACATAAGTAATGTACCTAATGTTACCTTTATTATAGGTACCCGGACGTCGTGGACATCATCATTATCATCACAAGCCTTTCTTTGTCCCACACTTGATTAGGCCTTTCTCCACCACGCTGGCCAAGTGCGTATTTATATAATGTATATCAGTCTCTAAAACCCATAGGCTCTGCCTAGTTTGGGGTCAGATGACCGTGTGTGAGATGTCCATGATACTTATTATTATTATTTATGTAAGGTAATGTGTATTTAGGCAAATAAATTCTTTAATTGAGTGATGTAATCTTGTTGGTATTTTGCCAGTCGTAGAGGACAATAAGACAATACTTTTTGAAGATTCCACATGCGGGTTATTTCATCTTTGAGCTTTAATATTTATTAAATGTGAATTGGGTAGGTACTGTATATCTATCAAATATGCTGTTCTGTTATTTTTATTTCAAAGTGTACTATCGGATCTATTGTAGTTTATTTATTTATTTTATTTATTTAATAATTTATGTAATCTTTGAGCTTTAATATTTATTAAATGTGAATTGGGTAGGTACTGTATGTATATCTATCAAATATGCTGTTCTGTTATTTTTATTTCAAAGTGTACTATCGGATCTATTGTAGTTTATTTATTTATTTTATTTATTTAATAATTTATGTACACACTTTAGTTATTAAATAGGTACAATTGTAATATTTGTACTATCGGTAAATATCGAAGTATAATTTGTGGGGTAGTTGTATAAAATAGTTTCTGGAGTGTAGTTGTAATATGTAACAGTTCTTGTTATTATACTCGTAGAGTTATAACTTCAAATCGTTTTAATGGATAACCTTAGCGGCTTGATCATGTCTGTGCTTGTAATCTGTTTGAACTATAACCATTATGTATTCTGTGCTATAACCCTGCAATCTCCGGTGATGTGTTGAAAGGTCTCAGAAGCACTATTAAAACGTAATAAGACTACAATGTCCAAATCTTCATTACTTCAGACTCCGGGAACATTTCTTCGGGCCTTCTGGAAGCAGTCCTCCCTCTTAGTCTGACGGTCTGTAAGTTATTTGTTATTTTGAGATCGTCTGTCTTGTAGATTAGGTGGTGTAAAATTTCTGTCTTTTTGTACTATGGCAAGACTATTGCATGATGTAAATTAGATTTAGTTGCTTTGAAAATAAATGAAAGTAGCTTCGAAGAGTTTCAGTTTATTATGAAGATTAACAATATCTATTAGCGCTCAACCGCCATCTGTCATCTGTTTTCAGTCACGCTTGCCATCACTAGACAAACGAGAGTTAATGTGACCATAGTAAACCACAATTCTATTTGAATTGTTGTATCTACTCGTAAGCACAAGAATTTTCTAGTTCCTTTATATTAGTTATAGATAATCGAATGACGACGTAATTATTGCTAAAGCAAACCAATAGGCGCTACATTTAAAAAGGGTGGAATAACTTTATTTTTTAAATCACGAAATAATCAATAATTAACCTTTCGCTGACTGATATATGTGTATTAATATTTCATGCACTGGCACTTATATCTATAACTTGAACTTATATCTCCCTTAAACTTCCTGTCACCTCGCCCAATCCAATAACCGTATTTCTCTCTCTTTCTGTCTTAATCTTCATAATAGTGAAGACACTAACTTATGAAGTAAAGATTATTTTTTTCAAAAATATAAAATGTAACTACCCCTAAGCACAAATGTACAGAAGCCTTTGAATTCAGAGCATTTATGGGACAAAATAAAATAAATAGGTAATCTAGACCTCCCGCAGTTGTGTCTGCGGGGAATAGCCGTGCCCAGCAGTGGGACGTCTATGGGTCGCAGTAGCATGGGACAAAATGTAACAATATTCTGCACTCTGTTAAATATGTACAAATAAATTACCTAATATAATACCTACACAATATATTTTAACTTGGAGTGCTTAACTTTTCAATCTTTATGTGACATTTAAAGTTTATGAATCAACCGGTCGTGTAAATTTTAATTTATGTGGGGTCATTAATGGATTCCGCCAAAGTTTTAAACCAAACCCGGACTTAATTTATTCATGTAGAACCGTTGTAGGTAAAACTACTAACTACTAACACTAGGTTAAAATATGTCACTCGATTCTGTACTTCCCTTGCATTAAATTGCAATCTAATTAAGATGAAAGAAGAAAAAATAGAAACACATTCCATTGTGTTTTCCACATTCTGTTGTATCAAATTTTTATTTCTAAACTTTTCTTATTTCCGCTATTAACCTATGCTATGATAGCACCAATCCGCATTGGAGCAGCATGGTGGAGCATGCTCTATACTTCCCGCAGATTTTGTCTGTGGGGGAGACCCGTGCCCAGCAGTAAGACGTTTGTTTTTATGGATAAAAGATAGCAAACGAGCTTGCAGCACCACCCATCCATCCGCTGCCGCCCATGACCAACGTCTATAGGTTACGGCTTATCTTTAGCTACAGTAGGAGAGCCTAATAGGGGAGATTGGAATTGGAAAACGAAGATTGTTTTACCACTGAGACACAACCGGGACCAAACGTGCCCTAAGCTCCAAAGCAAGTTCCATGAAATTTTGCCACTGCGGTCACCCATCCACAAACCGACCGTGCCCGTCGTTGCTTAACTCAGTCAATCACGTTGGTTCGACGTGAGCCATTGGGTAATGGAAGTATCTAATTATAATGGGAAATTTGATTTATAACTGTTGGAGCAAGTAATTTATGAAAGAAAAAGAAAAAAAATTGCAGTAAATACAAGACTATTAAGTAATTATTTAGTCGAACAAGACAATGGAGCATTTCCATTGTCTTGTTCGACTAAATAATTACTTTTATAATTTTAAAAATAATCTTGTTACTTCCTACTTATTAGTAATTCAATTTACACCTTGTTTATTGTTGATTAACACATTTCAGGATTAAATTAAAGTGGACTCGTATCTATTTGTATCTTACAAAAAGATACATTTCAGTAGGAGTCAAAAGAAACATAATAATTAAGTGAGTCGGACGACATAAAATACAAAATTTAAATACGCAAGGCCAGATGAATAACGCTATTAAAATTTAAAAAAACGTTAATAATTACAGTCATATAAAATGCCAATTAAAATGAAAATGGCACAAACAATTACAAAGTCATAATAAAAATACTAATATTAAAATAATAATATTGTTTGTTTTTTTTAATTGTTTTATTTGTATTGTAATTTTTCTGTGTACATGCTTCTGCCACCGAGTACCCAGTCTCCATTCTCAGGGCTGCTGGAAGCAATTTCTGAAGGAAATAAGCAGTACCTGTGTACACCTCTTTCTTTATTATTGCTTTATGTACCATTCTCCTGTATGTACATGAAACATAAAATAAATAAATAAAATTGTCATTTAAAAATGTATTAGAACAAATACAAGTGTTCGTCACACGAATATTTGTCCTGAGTGGGATTCGAACCCTCGACCCCTGATGCAACATACAGGGTCACTACCGATTGCGCCAACGGGTCTGTCGAAAATCTTCTTTCCCTTACTTACTTTATTACTTACCCGTATGTCTGTTTGTCCGTCTATGCTATAAAAAAATTAAAAAAAAACTATTAAGCATTTATTATAAGTACTTTCAAAGTAAACCGGTCAAGAGTAGATACCTAACAGATTACTAATTTGTTATTGTTATTGCTGTGTGGACTAGCTTGATTAATTCAAGCTATTATAATTTTTTTAATATTAAGTCTGTCCAAGGGCGAACTGTACAGTTCAATAGAAGACTTCGTAAAAACAAGTCGTGCAAATATATTTTGTTTTTAAACAATTTTAAATCAGTTAACTTGAAACATTCAATGACGAGTATTGTAACTGTTTTGTGTTAATTAGTATATAGTATATTTTGAGATGGAATATATACCGAAAAATGATATTTTGGAGTTTAGACCAGATCAATTAAATTTAGTTAGAAAACAATACAATTTCGAGAAACCTGGCGACATGGATCGAGCAATCGATGTTCTGGAGATATGGATTAAAATGCAAAAGCATTTCGTCAGGAAGCAATTTCGTAAGTAATTCAAATCTTAGGTAACTAGTGGTAGCCGACTAGAAATTGTAAATGGTAATTCGACGGTACTTATTTTTTTAAATTTACTGTAATTAATGTTTGAACGCTATTCAAGTTTTATTGCCCACTATAAATATCTCTATAACCATAATCATTAATGTCGATCTTAGAGAGTTCCGAGTAATAAATAAAGATGTAGGTACTAGCTACTTATTAAAGGCGCGGCGACGGTCAGTGAACTGACTGTGAAACTGCGAGTCTAGGTTGCCCCCGAGGCAGGATCGTCGTTCTAAATCTGAGACGCTGTCTTACTTACCCCTTTGACTTTCAATAAATAATAAATACCATGGACATTCACACACGGCCATCTGACACCAAATTAGGCGTGAACCTGTACTATATGTGCCAGAGACTGATACATAGATATTTTTAAATACATACTACTTAAATAGATAATATTGACATCCAGACACAGAACAAACACAAGTGTTCGTCAGATGAATATTTGTCCTATTAGAACCCACGATACCTCGACGACGAACGAGCCCGTCAAAAGTTTTAGTTTAAGTAGAAAAATGATTTAACTTGGAGTTACATCAGTTAAATAAACGGCCTAATAAGTTCCGGGTACGCCTTCTGCCAATTCATTACGAATTAGCGTAGCTCTGGACACCTCGTATGTGAAAACGCGCGAAAAAATTGGCTACTGGATAAGAATTTCTATACCTACTGTTCAAGAATTTCTAAATCATAAATAAAATAAGCATTTCACACTCTTTTGACTAACTACACATGACTGTCAATTTACCTTAAAATTACCTGATTAAGTTACAATATTTGCTTGCTAATGTAGTTATCTGAATACAAAATGACTGTTACTTCATTATTTGAAAACCTCTTGATGTAGGTAGGTACTCAAAGCAAATAAAACACTTGAAAAGTTGGAACTTGAAACTATTTAACAGTTTATATTTTACGAGGTACTTGAACTATAACCTCCGTCATTTCACGTTTCTATACAAATTCAAACTTCAAAAAGTCATCACAAATTTTTTTTTAACACCAATACCGCCAAACGTTACGCCACCCGTACCGCATATTCATTCAATTTTAGTCTGTAACCCATAGCAATAGAGCTAGTGTACTAGAGCGTACTGAACTATTAATGTATTTTACACAGTACAGTGTTGATAACGTGATTCAGGAAAAGGCACAGCACAATTTCTAATAATATTTCTTGACGTTATCACGTCAGTAAACTGACTTTAGACAACAACCATTAATTTTTTTGTTTTCCTTTTGACAATATGGCGTCTGGTTGTCGCTGGTGAATCTTGGTTACTATCATGTCTCGCATGGTTAAGACGAATCATTTGACTTAAGAATCATCAAAATTGCCTTACGCTGTTTGTCTCTAGAACGCCATAGGCGTCGCGCATTTGGATTATAATAATCACTAAGGTTTTTTATTGCACGCTCTACGAACTTGTTTTGCAACCTTATAGCTGTCAGTTTTTGTAGTAGGTAATAAATTAGTGGAAACTTTACTGATATACGTTATTTATATATTTTACTAATTATTAATAAAATAAAATAAATGATGCAACGTAAAGTTGGTTAATTACTGTGTGGTAGATAATTTAGGTTAAATTATTGACTTGTCTTATAAAAAATTAGTGGTGGTAATCACATTTAAATGAATGTAGATTTTTTCTGTTTACTCATTAGCTTGGTATTTATATATGTAGGTATATATTTATGCATGAAACGGAATTGAACGTGGTTTTCGTCCATTTCAAAACATCGGATTAATTTGAAACTGCACACTTATCAAAGACCGATGACAATGCGATAATATTTAAAAAATAGAATTTTTTAATTCTACATTTTAGTTCGGTTATCTACAAAAGCGTATTTTAGTTTATATAACCATTGGTTTTAATGTCGCTAACTTTCTTTGAGACCATTCGAGCCACCAGGCCACCTGGTGGCAAATGTTCACCGTCAACTCAGAACACGAGCAATGCCAGAGGAATTCACTGCACTTGTGTCAGTTCCGAAGGAGATCTACTTAACACATTTTTTTGAGGAAACTAATAGCTGTCCGAGCAAACCGCAAAAGAAACTTAACTCCTCAATTTACATTAGCTTGAGACAAAAAAAAAGCACATATAAAAAGTGTGAAAGCGTAATCTCAGTTGTAGGTATGTCCCGTGTACTTTGGCCACAACTTATTATATTATGTGCCACTGTCTCCACCATGATGCTCCAATGTGATTTAAATTATTCCTATAAGATATTCTGTACTTAATACTTGTTTTTTGAAAAAAAAAACTGTGATGAGTATCAATAAAGTTAACATTATTAGGTATAGTTATGAATAAAGCAACGCAATAATTGATATAAAGGTGAAAGTTTTCCAGCATTCGTTGTAGCAAATAAAGGTTTTAATTTACGCATAATTTATGTGTTATGTGTGGAACTCTGTAATACAATTTATTAATATGAGGTATGCAGTCATATTTACCGTGACAAATATAATGAAGAAGCCAGGCCATGAGCTGAAGGCGTCTTGATTTAAGCTTCTGAATATTATAATTTTTAAGAAGACAATCATATATGAACGATAAACTTTAGAGAACTTGTAATTTACACGTCTTAAGTATTTCTTTTTAAAGGGTTAGTGGCTAACCCAGTGTCGAATATTCTCCAGCCACCCGAAGGTCTTCGATAACGCTTTACAAAAATTTTTACCCGATGGGGATAAGCCATGAAATCCGCAAACCGTTAAACACTGTCGATCACATACGATCGAGGCGAGCCGCGAGCCATTGGGCAATGGATTTGTTTTTGAGTGAGCTGCTCCGCTCAGAACGTGAGGGGAAGTAGTCGTCCAGGCTGTCCAAGATCGGTTATCAGATTTTTCATACGCTCGAGAGTGTGCAGAACTCTCAGGCATACGGAATAACTTAAAAAGTCCTTTGCGTGGGCTATAACCTTTGTCAACTACTTAATCTTTGGTAATCTGTTTGCGATAAGCAAATATTCAACGACAGATGAAAAATAATTAAATTTCTTAAATTTACAGCTAGAGATTACTTAGAAAAGAATATAATAGCCAACAAGGGTTCTCTAGAGCGCGTCAAAATGAAGTTGGACAAGATATGCACCTACAGAACTGCAATGCCTGATTTTTTTCAAAAAAACCTGACAAAGGACAAGTTTGATGACATAGATATCTTGTAAGTATACTTACATCAATTATAAATATTATTTTATTGGAATGATGAAAAAAAAATTGAGTTTCTCCAGGGATGCAGACAGTTTAACATTAAAGATAAGTTTGCCTTGTGTAGCATAGTTTTTCTTCCATAATACCTTATTGTGATTTATGTATAAGAGTTAGGTATATGCTATGACTTTTATTTGGATTGAGTAAAGATCTGTATTTTTGTAGAACATTGTAATAACCTATGACGAAGCTGTAAGACGGCGTACGCGGTTTTAAGAATTTTTAGGAGCGCTTGCCCTTTCGACTTGCAACAAATATCAATATTATGGGAAATCTGAGAAGTGAAGCCCTAATTTTATTCCTATAAAAGTGGTTATCTAGTAAAATAATGTTCATAAATCAGACTGGTAATTCCAGAGATTAGCGCGTGTACAAACAATAAAAATAAAACAAAAAAAATTGTGAGCCGTCACGGGACGCCTGGCAGATGTGAAACATCGAAATTATTTTGTACAAGTAATATGCACAAAAGTACAGATTATGACAGGACCTAAAACATATACCTAAGAAAAAAAAAATTGAAAAAAAAAATCTCTCCTGCTTTATAATACCATGTGTATATAAATACCATATAATAATAAAATATCCTAAATGAATCTGAATCCGAACAAGCTGACTTGCAAGTACTCACATGCACGTTGACGATGGGGTTCACCCCTGGAGCAATTGCCTGGATAGAAGGACCATCCTTAAATCCGAATTCCCTCACGCAGGAGCGCTCACAGCGCCGCGAAAGAGGAGGAAAGGTTTCGTTCGTAGATACCTATCAAACCTTGTTATTGAGTACCTAACAAGTTATTCTTGACCAGTCAATATCAAAAGGTTTATCATAATAAAGGAACTTATAAAAAAAAATTTTTTTTAAAGAAAGCTTTTTACCTATAACTTTTTTTTTTCGTGCATTGTCATCGGAACCAAATATGTGTGCCAAATTTCAGCTTCAGTGGAAGTGGGTGAAATATTGATTGCAAGATTCCAGGACATACATAGATACGAGTACATACGAGTGAAGTTAAATAAAAGCTTTTAATAATCAACCTTAACCTACTTGCCTTTAGTTTAAACAGTAGTGCTACTATCTGAATTTAATATATAAAATTACTTTAAATTACTTAATTATTTATTACTTCGACTTATATAGCTGCGACCCATAGACGTACCACTGCTGGGCACGGGTCATCTTACAGACACAGCTGTGGAAGGTCTAGCTAGAGCAAACTCCACCAAACTTCGGATTTAAGGATCCAATGCGGATAGGTGGAGGGGATAGTGGTCTACTAGAGTTAAATTTAGACTTTTAAATGTTTACCTATAAGCTTTTAAAACTAAACTATAGTTAAAAAGCGTATGCTTCACTTGCTATTAATTAATGACTTCCTACTAATATCGCGGACAAAATTTAATATTATAAACTGTGAAATTTTATGAAGTTATTAAATTGACTTTCTAATGGATATTATATATCAATTAGATATTATATATCAATTAGATGACTGTCAATTACGCAAAAATACTGAACAGATTTTGATGAAATTAGCTTCTAAAATAAGCATAATGAACACATACTGATGATTGTATTATGTGTAACAATTAAAAAAACAAATAATCATTTTTTTTTCAGCGTAAACGTTCTCTTACCAAAACCAACGAAAGAATTCTACAGGGTGTACTTCTTGAAAAACACTGGAAAATCATTCACAGCTAGCCAACTATTGAATTACTACAGATATGTGGTACTGGTAAGTCGCAAACATAATAATATGCATTTAAAATACCATGAATTAAGACTTATAATAAAAATAAATATCTTTAAATGTATGCATTGGTTGCTATAAATTATTGACACAAACTGAGCTGATTTATTTTCCTATATAGAATTGATTTTATTTTCACCCCCTAAACATTATCTCACCCGAGGGTGTGAGGGTACAAACACAGTGACATGCACTAAATAATCCTAAATGAATGCGCCTGAGAGTTCCCTCAAATCTTTTCGAGTGCATGTGTCTTGGATGCATCAATTGTTAGCCAAACTTATCTTTGAATAATGTCGTGGGAAAGGTCCCACTAAGATAGCTTATGAAAGCTACGAGTCGTTAACTAGGTAATTAGGTTGAATATTGATATCCATGGGGGTCCAGCGCGCGACAATTAGAATTCTTGGGTTATATAGAATAAAAAGGGGGGTAAGAGTGCTATATTTTTGATATTAAAATTAAATCAATTTTATTGGTGTAATTTAATATTATTTAAATTTCAGATATGTGAATACATCTTGGCGTACGATTACATTGACGGATGCGTTGTTGTCGTTGACTACACCGAAACTAATTTAGTAGAATTTATCAAATCCCTAAATCTAACGGAATTGCGCCAAGCCATGGCAATTGTTACTGTAAGTATAAAAATAATAACCTCTATAACATAACATTATTTCTATCTATTGTATCTTAATTGTAATACAAAATATTGGACTGTGCTCGCTTTAGTGATGATCTACTTTTTGACATCTTGAGTGACTCCCGATCAGCTCTTGAAGCGATAGCGAGCCCCCAGTCCACGCATCCACTGGTAAATGAAGTCAGAAAGGAACTGTCGCGAGCGTCTGAGCAGGGTAAAAGCCTTAAGTTATGGTGGGTGCGCGCTCACGTTGGCACTACCGGTAATGAGCGCGCCGATGAGCTTGCGAAACAAGCTGCCCTGCATAAGAGAACAGTCGCAGACTATGACAGGTTTCCTATGTCATTTGCCAGACGTGTGATGCGCCAACGTACCCTGGTCGCCTGGCAGGATGAGTATGTGAGCTCCCGGGAAGGTAAAATCACGAAACAGTTTTTCCCGGATATCCAAAAGGCATATCGAAGCATTGGAGTGATAGGCGTATCGTACTGGAAAACACAGATATGGACAGGTCATGGTGGACTCGCCCAGTACCTTCATCGTTTTAAGCTTCGCGACGATCCTAGTTGTTTTTGCTCTTCAGACGCTGAACAAACGGTTGAGCATATTTTAAACGAGTGCCCACGCTTCGCCGCTAGAAGGCTACAGCTTGAACTCGACGTTGGCATCCGTGTAGAAACCTCGAACTGGAGCTCCCTTCTGGCCGGGGACCGTTCTGGGCCTAAGTTTGCTGATTTCTCCACATACGTTATGCGAACAGTGGCACAGCATAATAAATAAAAATTTAATATACAAAAAAAAAGAAAATGTGTCACAAATGCTTAAAATACATATAAAAATTAAAATCTACATACATACATAAAATATAAACAATGAGGATTTAAAAACATAATCAAAATCAATAATAAATAATATTTAATAATAAAAATTTAAAAAACAAAAAAAATTAAATACGATACATAAAACGTAAACTTACAATAATAATATAATACACAATACAATAACATATATCATTATATATATATGTATACATTACATATATACACAATACAAATACATATATCTCGAAGCATATATCATATATCTTTATCAAATAGAACAATAGACGAATACATAATCTAATCACGGACCTTGAAAAATAAATATCAAGGTGTAACATAAATACATTAATTGTAATAATAATAAAAAAAAAAAAAAAATACAAAATATTATGTAAGAGACTTGTATTGGTGCACAAATAAAAATTTATTATTATTACTATAGTTAAGTTTGTTTTAGCACTAATTTTACAATAAGCAATATTAGTTATATTATTTAAGTTAAACTTCACTTCAGCTTCATAACAACTTCTAATACTAAGTTCATAGTAATTACCTACTGGTGTGTTGATTGGTATAGATGATCTATTTTACATAAATGTAATCGCTGCGACCCATAGACGTCCCACTGCTGGGCACGGGTTTCCTCCATAGACACTGCTGCGGAGGTCTAGAGCATACTCCACCACGCTGCTCCAATGCGGATTGGTGGAGGGTTTAGTGGCCAACCCAGTGTCGAATGTTCTCAAGCCACCCGAAGGTCTACGACAAGGTTTAACGACTGTTTCCAGAAATGAAAACAACCGGGACCGACGGCTTTACGTGCCCTCCGAAGCACGGTAGCGTCCATGAAATTTTGCCACCAGCGGTCACCCATCCACAAACTGACCGCAGCCGTCGTTGATACGCGAGCCTTTGGGTTATGGACGCTAACTTAACAATGCATTGGTACAAAATTGGATGATTTTTAGTCAGCATACTTGTATCTGCTACTTCTATGGTTTCGAATTTACCCACACTATCCCGGTAAAGATAGCACTTTAAAGACCAATTTCTGCTGTCACTGGAATGTGCTACTAGTCTTATTTTATCTTATCAAGACAGACGAATTCATTGCGCCTTGGGCGGCGATCTTTACAGACGAACTAATCGTCCCAGGTTTGATTCCCGAAAAAAAAGTATGCTCCTGTACTTGTTACATGTATTGTCCCACGTTGGAAGTAACAAATCATTCAGAAGTAGTTAAAATTGTAGTGAAAGTTTTTGTGTGAGAAGGCGCTATGTGCCTACTTAAAATGCCTTTGTAAATTTTTTATAACCGAATAGGTAGGTACTCGTATTAAATCAATGACTCGTTCCAAAGCTTCAAACGACGAGGAGCAAGCAAGCAAATGAGATGAGCCAAAGAGACAAATACAAAAGTTATGATTCGCTTCGCTGATAATTGAATCGTAAAAGTTAATTTTCTTTTTCTTATTTTATTAAACCTTAACTTTACCTTTTAAACCTGAACTGACACTTTGAAGTTACTATATTCTACTAACATACAAGGATGAAAATGCGTGCTAAATTCTAAGAGCATTTTCTGACAATGACAATCACTTTTCGGCAGTCCAAAAACAACAAATGCGGTATTCATAGCTACAATATGAAATAAAACAAGAATTTGTTCTATGTAATTTATTAATTCATTTTAATACACTTTGAACTCCGGAACAATGATAACATTGTGTGAAGGTCCAATATTCCACCGCTAATGGCCATGATTTGGAGCGTTCAGTAGTAGAGCGGTCATGTGGAAACATTGGAATTTCCGTAAGGCTGGAAAAGTTTTTACCGACAACTGCTATCGTTAGAATCAGCGTAGTCTACAGAGTATCAAACTGCCTGTTGTTGCATTATAAAAAGGTGGAATAAGTATCTATGACGTCACAAAGATAGCGGCTCATAGGTTTAGATTTAGGCGATTATTGTGATAACCATTATACGATCTAAGTGAATTAGGTAGGTACTTATATTATTAAAGTGAAACTTTTATTACATCGTTCTGAAAAATTTGGCTTGTCTGTCGCATGTCGCGTGACGCACGTCGCATTACATTTTAAAATTTTATCTAAAATTTTATTTTTTGTTGAGACACTGGGGAGCGAACCGGGACTCGCGGCGTTGAATGTTGTTTTTACCAACCATTCGACCGTTCGACCAAGCGTACTTAACAGAATTTGTTGAAATTTAGATACATATATTTCGAACGGCTAATAGTGTAGTGACGCTTGTTATTTTTTCCCATTATCATTCCAATTTTCCAAGTAGGTATAAAATTAAGATTGATAAAGCGATTTTTATACCCTTAATGGAATATTATTTCAAAAATTTTTAGTTAAATGTCTATAATGTGAAAAAAAGTTTCACTTTTACCGTGGTTTCATAAAACCACACAATTTAATTTTTTAGCTGCTACTTCAGTTACCTACTAATAAAATATTGTAGCTTTTACCGTAATATTTTAATAAATATTTAGTAAACTGTAATGTTGTAAAAGTTTTTTTTTCTGTTTTAAAATAGTTTTTTTTTTCACAATTTAATATTATTTGTTAGTTTAAAGACTTTAAAGCATTATAACATATAACGTATTGTTGTCTATGTACTTATCGTAAGTAAGATACTCCGGCCCTAAATTTTTTTATTGCAAGCACTATTTTTCAACTTTTGAATACACACAGCGGCATTGTAAATGTGTTTACATTGACTGTGTTTCAAGCGAACTAAACAAAATAAGAGCTCACGTTTCAAGTGAGCTGTTATTTACTGAGACGTGTTTTTTTTTGCGTCGACCAATCTGTTGGTATTGTTGAGAATATAATCCATGATTATTTCACATGACATGACAAATTAAATTAAATCCATGACAAGCGCAGTGTTTTGAGTGCGGCATCTATCGTGGAATGTTCATCTTAGGGCAACATAAGTATCATTATAAAAATTATTCAATCTTTATCTTTAATTACAGGAAGGTTTCGTCATGAGATTGAAAGGAATTCATTTGATAAATTCGTCAAAAGCAATCGAAGCGTTGGTGGTCATTATGAAGCAACTCTTGTCTGCGAAGCTTGGAGATCGAATCCACGTCCACAAAGATTTGGACACACTTTTCAAAATTTTGCCGCAAGATATGTTTCCATCTGACTACGGCGGAAAGGAGAAGCCTCTACTAGAGTTACGCGGTAAGAAGTTTTGTTGATCATCCCAACAACAGTGGCGTACCTAGCCTAAGAAAACAAGGCATTTCGGGGTAAATTAAAAAGGTCTACATACAACCTAACCTATAGTTATGATATTAAAGTAATTTGGATTAATTTAATTCGTATATTGGTGGCTTGCACTACAAGTGAGGCTTTTTGGTTACTATGAATGTGCCACGGCTGCGACAAGGGATATTGAATATACGATATACGAATAATATACGAGTATAAGTCATGTATGTTAAAGTGGAGAAATTTGGTTTCTGGATATTATTTTAAGGGAGGCTACATGATGGACATCTTAGTTCTCAATACATCTGTGGCTGACTTTGAATGAGACTGGTGACAAGAGACGCAGCACCACCATGCTCATTCGATATCTTAAACCTCTAAAAAAGGAACTACTGAGTAGTTGGAAACGCGCAGGCGCCGTAATAGGGATATTGAATATACGATATACGAATAATATACGAGTATAAGTCATGTATATTAAAGTGGAGAAGTTTGGTTTCTGGATATTATTTTAAGGGAGGCTACATGATGGACATCATTAGTTCTCAATACATCTGTGACTGACTTTGAATGAGACTGGTGACTAGAGACGCAGCATCACCATGCTCATATAAAATTTAATAAATTTGCATTAAGAATAGTGTAAATAAGAAGTAAATGTTCATTATTGTAAAAAAGTATGAGGTGCATTTAAAGTGCTTTTTGTGATATTATCAAAGTGATGATCCTTCTACTCATATCTGTCAATAAAATGTTTATAATTATTGACACTATATGCACCCCACGCTTTTTCACAATAATGAATATATGAATGAATGATGAATAATGAATTATACAGGCACCTAGGTACATATATCAATATTTACACTATTCAATATTTACACTATTTACACTCAATATTTACAAGTAAATATAAAATAGGTTTGTTATAACCTTGAAACTTGATCGTGTTCAATGTCCATTACGTGGCCTTTCTCACAAGTGCAAACACGACTATGATACGATATTCCATCATGGCATGCCAGTGCCTACCTTCCGGCTTCATCATCAGACCTTGAAACCTAATCGTGGTCAAAGTTCATTACAAGACTTTACCACAAGTGCAAACACGACTATGATACGATATTCCATCATAAAGTTCCAGTTAATATCTTCCGGCTCCATCATCAGATCAGTTCGACAGTACCATATTATTGCATTGTCAAAGTTTGAATTAAATCTGATCGTTCAAAGTAGGAAATCGAGCTTAAAGGAGTCGGTTACATACATACATACAGGTGAAACTAATAAAGGAACTACTGAGTAGTTGGAAAGAACTACTGAGTAGTTGGAAACACGTAGGCGCCGTGAAAGTGACATAGCTAATAGCTAATTTTCCGGTATCATAAGTACCCCACTTATGATACCGGAAAATTACTCAGGTCCCGTGAAATGGACAAAAAAACTGTAATAATTGTTCGATTTTTAATTAATAGATCGATAAATTCTGAATCTAAGTGGAGTATCTACGGCTTCCAAAAGTGTGATTCACAGCGTGAGCTGTTGAAGTCTATAAATATTTTAAGTTTATATAAAATGAGTACTTGGATGACAAAAACACTTTGTGCAAAGTATCTCCAGCTAACTTTAAGTTCAATGATCTTATTAACCAGTATCAAATTATTCAATTTTAAAATTTTGAAAAGAGTTACTTGTGAACCGGCGGTAGATAAAAAATTAATTTATTCAAATACCATAAAAAAATAATGAAAAATAAATTAATCTGAAATCTGAACCACCACATAACCATGTCATATTGCTTGTTTCAGATGACTTAATGAACGCTGTTACTGGAAAAGAGTTCATGAGTTACGTAAACGACATGACCGATGCCAAGACTGACGAAACGTTTAGACAGACGGACAAATTCAATGAACAGTATATGGGCATGCCAGGAAGTTTCAGAACCTTAAATGTAGACTAACATGCTGTTTTACCCACAATATGTATTGTTTTAATTGAACAAATACAAATTAACATTGGTATACATATATAAATAAATAAATAAATAAAATTTTTAATTGAGTTTATAGTTTTGAGTTAAAATTATTTATTGAGTATAACGTTCATAGTACTTCTTGTCCGTACCTACTACTCATTGTAGTGGGTCGCCCTGAAAATCATGTATAACCACTGTAGGTATAATTGCCCTGGTCATTAGATGAGGGCGTCCTTTTGTTCATCCATGCATTTTTGCATTGTTTTATTAGTTTAGTTCCTTTATAAATAATACAACCTATTGATTTATTTATTGATAACGAATAATTAATAAGCCAATAGCTAAAAGTGTTTTGTCATTTTATTTAAATTCCGAATTAAATTTGAATAAAGAAGACGAAACATTTTATTCAGTTTTCTCGGAAGCATCAAGTTTGTGAAACGGCGGTAGATAAAAATAAAATGTATGACTCTGAATCATCAAATCATTTAATATTCGTTATTAGCACGAACGAATAGTCAAACTAGACCCTCCTCGTTTTTCAAAGTCGACCGAAGACCGACCGCCTTGATTTAAGAATCTCACAATTTACATTGTTATTTTTTGCAATACAAATTAGTGTGTAGAAGTGTTTATTATAGGCCATTTGAGTAAACATTTGAGCTCCTCTTAGCTATTATTCCTATTATTTCCTAGGTATTATTAAGATGACATTTTAAATATGATTTGCTTCCTATTTGTGTAGTAGGTTATTTGAATTGATTGAATTAATTAATGATACTATATTAATTTTAAAGCAAGTTCCTACCTTCTATTATTAATAAAATAAAAATTAAATACAAAAATTAAAGAAATTATAATAAATAATTAAACCTGATTTTTTTAATGTGCCTTTAAATTTCTGTAACTACTCGTAGTTAACTAATAAAAATGAAAATATTTAATTTGTGTTTATTATTAATAAAATATTTAAAACATAAAATATTATGAATATAATATTAAGAGTTTTATTTAGGACCTATCGCTTATTTAGTGAAAGTGAAAATTGTTTTAAACCTAGAAGGTAATTAAATATAACGTCCTTCTTCACTATAAATCAATAAACATAATATCTGTGACGTGTTCTGTAACCATCTTTCAAATACTGAATTTAATTTGATTATGGAAGATAAAACACTATATAGGTAGGTAGGTAGCTAATTTCTTTTTTTATGGATTAAGGGGTAAGTTTGTTAGGTCCAGAGCGTTCTATAGAGCTTATGAACCAATAATATTAGGGTGGCTATAAAAAGTTCAGCAATAATTTGAGTGTAAGTAGCACTCAAATTATTGCTGAACTACCTCAGTTCATACAGTCTCTGGATATATCGAAAATAACTAGTTTCATTAGCACTGTTCTTGCATAATAAAACAGTTTATATGAAGATTTTTAACTTGTATTTTATACATAGTTAATGTGTTACTAATTTTTTTGTGGTTCTATAAAAAATAATATTTCAGTATACCTATGTACTATTAATCTGTACTAGTTGTAATTTTTTTTCGCTGAAACAAAATGGTAACTTGAAGCGCCATCTATCAAAAGCTGGCGAAACTGAGACATTATGGTCATCACCACGAGAGGGAACTATATAACAATAAGATCTATAAAATTGTGTTCTTTGTCAACTATGTACCTATGTACGTTATAGTTAAGTAAATATGTCGTTCCGTGGCTCAGACTGAGACGATGTATGTTTTTTTGAACTTATATGTACAGCGTCGTTTATTAGCGATATTACTTAATAATAGTTGTTTTAATTGCCCTGTAGCAACGGTATTTGTGTATGGATTTTGATGAATCTACTTATATTTGAGTAGGTCCTCTAAAAATTTCAAGCACAAATTGTACCCCAATGAGTAGTATAAATACGCATAATAAGGACAGTAGGACAGCAATTTATTTTTCATGTTCATTGTCCTCCTGTAGCGTCAGTGATTGTTCATGGATTTTGATGATTCTACTTGTATTTGAAAGTTCTAATTACTGAGTAGGACCTGTCAAAACTTCAAGATAAAATTTTACCCCTTAAGAGTGGTAAAAATGCATAACAAGGGTAGCAAACTATGTGAGCTCCTCTGTGTGCTCTTCTTCGTATTTATTGCGTTCTAGCCGTATTTGTGTATGGATTTTGACGATTCCTTTTTTATTTGAAAGACCTTAACTACAGAGCAGATTCTAAATTAACTCATTAAAAAAAAATACCCTTATTAAAGTACCTACATAGTTACAATTCAGAATACGGGCAAATTTTGTGTTTATCTCCCTACAGCGTAATTAAAGAAAGAGTTTTAGTGGGGTGCTAGGGCCAACTAAATAATAAACGTACACTCAAAAGTTACAATTAAAATATCAAAAACCGACATCAAAACCCTCAGCAGTGACTGAGGGACCTGTGCTCGCAAACGAATTAACTATTATTTCTGACTTTTTAGTTTTAAAGTCAGTAAGTATTTTGATATTTGTTGCAAATATCCACAAATAAAGTGTGTTCATTGTTTCTCACTTATTTATTCAGTTGATATATTTTGTTAGTAATCCTGAGAGTTTCACTATCCAACTGTTGAGCACGGGTCTCCTCTCAGAATGGGATGCCATAGTCCACCACAGTAAAAAGAGCGGGTTGACAGACTTCTGAAAACATTCCTAATTGAAAACTCTCGGCCTATACAGAGGTTTCCTCACTTTTCCTTCACCGTCATGTCATGATATGTGACATTTAATTTCTTTGTACGAGGGGTATATATAACTAAAGTAATTGTAAATGTGTGTCCGTGTACTTATACGCTTACCTTTTAGCGGTATTTTGTTTCCAAGGTCTTTGGTAATACCAAAGGACGAATGCAGAGACTTTCAAAATTAACTTTTATGGGTAAAATAAACAAAAAGTCACCATACAGTCCAAATAAAATAATTCAACTTCCTTCTCGAATTGGCCTTCATACGTTCATAGATCTGAAGTTCGGGCCGATAGGGTTCCGTAAACCACCAAAACTGCCCTGGTACATACCAGGCTAATGAAATCAAATGACTAGAATAACATATAAAATCAGGTATTTGACTGGCTGCAAACTATTAGCACTCACAGATCTCACAACAAAAAGTTCTGTAGCATACTCCACCTCACCGCTGGACGCTCTAGCGAGGATTGGTTAGTAGCCAACCCGACCGTCACAAGTTTTTAGTATGTATGCGCTCATTAAAATGCAATTTAGCTAAGCACCGCATGGCGGCCGTAACAAGAAGGAATCAAATAATAAGGTTTTTTTATTTATTTGAAATACTTCAAATACTAATTTTCTGATTGTTATTATATTTCAAAGGTTGTATGTATGTTGTAAGCCTGGGAGTCACACTCAGATATTTCAGTTTTCCATCCATATCCATAAGACGTGTAACGTCCATAGCCCAATGGCTTGCGTCGATTCAATGTGATCGAAATAGTTAAGCAACGACGGGCGCGGTCGGTTTGTGGATGGGTGACCGCTAGTGGCAAAATTTCATGGACGCTACCGTCCTTCGGAGGGCACGTTAAGCCGTCGGCCCTGGTTGTTTTTAATGGTGGAAACAGTCGTTAAGCCTTGTTGAAGACCTTCGGGTGGATTGAGAACATTCGACACTGGGTTGGCCACTAACCCCTCCTCCAATCCGCATTGGAGCAACGTGGTGGAGTAAGCTCTAGACCTCCCGCAGCTGTGTCTGTGGGAGAGACCCGTGCCCAGCAGTGGAAAGTCTATGGGTCGCAGCAGCAGGGAGTGTCAGATATTGTTTCACGGGGATTTTACCTTTACGTAAACTGTACTATACTTAACCCCTTACTACACAATAATGATATGATAAGTTGTCATCGCATTTTATGCCCTAACGCAGTAAAGAAAATACCATAACTAATGCACCTCAATACCAGATCTACGAGTATATGTACCTACACAAAGATTATTGTTCTGCAAAATACAAAGTGGTAATTAAAATAATTTACATAAAAAACACTTTAATTAAAACCATATTGTTGTATATTCGTATACTCGGGCGGTTATAATATTATTATTAACTTTTATGAACCTTACGATACCTACTGAAATACTTTGATATGATTAAAATGGAAAATAACCACGTCGCAGGAAGTTATACCTCCATAAAAAAGCTAATTATTTTTTTATGCTTTTTTTTGGAGTTGTGTGTAAAATCAACATAGGTTTAAAATGTTCTTCTTGGTTGACTTAGTTTTTTCCGTTGTATATTTGAGCTCTTAACTCATAAATGTTCAGCAGCCGGTCGTGGCTGGAAGTATGGAAGACCATACTAATGATGATGACAGTTTCATATACTTGAACCTTTTTTAATAGATTCCTACCTAGGCTATATTTTTTAATACGTGATTCGCTTTAGCTTCCATGTTTGGCGGGTAATTAAATGGTGTCTCGATTGTTATCGTATCACACACTTCCATAGTTGGTTTCCTGGACTGGATACGATGGCATGTTATTTTATTATATCAGGTTAAAGTCGTGTCGAGTCCATTTTTAAATTAACTATCAAATTGCTCCTCTGTGGGGCGTGGGCCACTTGTCCACTCAGCGACCAGTAGGTATTCATAACTAGTGGACGCCCGCAGCTTCGCTCGCGTAGAATTAGACCCATTAACAACGTCTGCCCGCGTTCGGGTTGCCCACTTGACTTCAAAAACGACAAAGTTTCATACTAACTTTGCACCCCCGTTTTACCCCCTTAGGGGGAGAATTTTCAAAAATCCTTTCTTAGTGCTCCCCTACGTTATAAAAGGAACCCCTGTGCAAAATTTCAAGTTTCTAGCCCTTATAGTTTAGGCCCTGCGTTGATATGTCAGTCAGTCAGTCAGTCAGTCAGTCAGTCAGTCAGTCAGTCAGTCAGTCAGTCAGTCACCTTCTCCTTTTATATATATAGATTAGATATGCAGTAAATGAAATTAGGTGTAAATTGCGTCACACTCTCATACTTGGACACCACCGAGAAAGTACCTTTTTTTTTTGTTAAACGAGCGGGAAACCTTGAAAAGGTACCCGGACGTCGTGGGAGCGACGCCGGGTTATGTGGGACTTTCACCCACTAAAACCCGCTCGGTGGCCTACTCCGGCGCTACAGGAGGGCTCCGGGATCTCTCGTAGAACCCGCCGGTCCCCTCCGGCGCTGCGCCCATGACGGGCTCTTCCCGCTTTACACAACGCTGTACAGCCACAAACAGCGTCATCTTTCCCGGGGTCACATGATGGACGATTCGAGCTCCCACTCTCACCGCCCGCGACCTCAGAAGCCCCCTTTTAGTTGCCTTTTACGACAGGCACGGGCTACCGTAGCACTATTCTGGTCCCGAGCTACAGGGATGACCGAGAAAGTACCTATGGGCGGCTCAGATTGATACAAAAGGTCTCAGGTCTCGGCGGTGTGCCTGCGACATGACACTGTCCCAAATTGATCCTGTTTAAAGGTTTCTTGGTGATTTCTTTTTGTTTCATTTTTGTCTTTTTAACCGGCCCAAGGAATTTAGGAAATAGGTATGGACTTTGAAATGTTGAAACTTTCGTTGACTGATGAGGATTTTCTTTCTTCATACGGTGAAAGATAAGCTATCCTAGTCCCTATTTGAGTCTTATTCAAAGCCAGTCTTAGGCAGCGGATAAGTGGTGGTGCTTCCTGGTTTACTACCTTAGGTATATATGAATTAACTAGAAATCCGATCGGATATAGTATACTCAACAAACAATAAACAGGTCTTGTCGAGTCAGTGTATGCGTTTATACGATCTCCAGAACATTATTTTAACTGAGCGCAAAAAAATAAAAATCCACATGTCTTGAACCACAACTTACCGGTTTTTTTGCATAAGTCACCAAGTTTTTTTTGTGATTTTACACGTTTTCCCGGCAATGAAACATATTTTAAACGTCCAGTGCATTTAGGATTGTCGAAGTGGGTGGTAATCTCAATATGGATTCTCTACCAAGTAATAATTTGTTGCAAGTACGGCCTGATACTATAGAAGAGACGAGGAAGGAGGTGAATTTGAATAAGCCTGGAAGTATGAAGCAAGCAGTGGAGATACTGGATGCATGGGTACAGAAACAGGGCCATTTTATGAAGAGGGATTTCAGTAAGTTCCTGATTATTTATAATGTAGTCTACTGGAATAATAATTTAAGCATTCTCTTTAAAAAATTAAAATACACTATAATTTCCGCTTTTTAAATCTCCCAAGTTTGTTAACCTAACCTAGCATTTTATTTATTGCAAATATTTGCAAATAATTTATAAGCTATTTTATATTAATTAATCAATTTAGAATACTATTAAATCTCTTTTTATTTTAGTTGTTTGTGATTACCTAGACTTTCTTTAATTTTCGAGATGAATAGTAAAAAAGATCTATCTCAGAGAAGTCTCCTTTTCCAAGAAGAGATTCAGATATTCTATAGTTTTGTTGTTTATTATGTGAATAATAAAAAATATTCTCGTATTTTCTACAATTTCAGATTTTCCCATACTGTCCCAATACACATTAAATAGGTTTTATCACATGTTCCTTAATTTCCAGCTCCACACTACCTCGAAACGACAATATTAGGCTGCAAGGGTTCGATTGAGAGGTCAAAGCGCCTTCTCGACAAAATGTGTACCATGAGAACCATACTACCACAGTTCTTCGGAAACTACAACGTGAAAACTGATTTCGGTAATCTCTTCGAAATTGTGTAAGTATCTATCGACAAAAAGCTACGCTCTATGAATAAAATTGTAACATTTTGTGTGGCAAAATTTTCAATGGTTTTCCGGGTAAAATTAAATGCTTGCCGACACCGCGATATAGGAGTGACCTTAATAGATTACTGATAAAAAAGGAGGACAGCGAAGGAATTCTTCCTAGATGTATAATCATATTGAAGGTAATTTAAGATTGTAGTATTATTAAAATTAAATGTAACATTATTTTACAACCACAATGGGTACCTAGTAATGGTCCCTTTTTGTGGACTTATATCTAATATGTATAATAATAGTATGATCTAATGTGCACCAACAGAAATAACAAAGACTGTTTGATTTGAAATACAGCGGCCCGGTTGCTCAAAATTGTTGTATTACTCGTGATGTTCCGGGTTCAAATCCAAGCAGCATGTACCAATAAAATTTCATCTGCTGTTGAGACTTGAGAGTTCCGTTGGTTGGTTGATGGTTTTTATTCAAAGTTTTGGTTTTTGTGTTGAAATTATTCGGAAAATATTATTAAAACTTATGTAACCTAGCAAAAGTTCTATTAAATAAGACGTTTTATTGTTAATTCAATTAATAAGACAAGACTATTCAAGGCATATCCTTTATTTTTCTACGAGGATGCAAACAAGCTTTCAGCAACATTCATCCGCTATCACCCATGATATAAAAATCTTAATAAGACAAACCAAAATAATTTCGTTTCTAATGTTATATTTCAGGTCTTGTGTAATTCTACCAAAATTAACCCCAGAACACAACAGAATTTTCTGGATTAAGGTGTATAACAAGACCTACGAACAGTCGCAATACATGGATTTCTATAGATACAATGTGATTGTAAGTAACGTATAATGATTTGTATATATGTATATGAAAAATATATCAACTGGTATCACCGACGACGCGTGAAGCAGGTATAGTAAACGTCCAGTATCTCTAGTCTCAAGGGTTAACCTAGTACAACTGTCGGTATGAAAGTGTAGCTCTGACCTTGAATCCGAGCGTGTCGTAAGCGATGATTAGTTCGGCACCCTTATTATGTCGCCCGCATTGATACGCCATTCAAGGGTAACAGCACACCTCTGCCCAACTTGGACCGGCACTTTAGTATCTGGACTAACACCAATAAACAGGACTAACTCTCCCTAAACCTGCCATTTCTTTTTTTTTTCAAGTGGGAAACCTTTAAAAGTTACCCAGACATGGTGGGAGCGACGTCGGTTCTTCTTTAGATATTTTGGAAGGCTCCGAGGTCTCTGTTAGAACACACCAATGCCCCCTAGAACTGTGCCCATGACAGGCTCGTCTCGGACGGGACGTCTTAAAATAACGTCATCTGCCACCCACCTGCAGCCACACACGACGTGGTCTTTCCCGGGCTCACTGGATGGACCATTCGAGCTTCCACTCTCCGCGCCCGCAACCCCAGAAAACCCCTTTTAGTCGCCTCTTATGACAGGCAGGGGATACCGTAGCACTGTTCTGGTCCCGAGCTACAGGAATCAAAGCCCTTATCTCTGGTAACTGGACTAACCTTCTCAGATCCCTTGCATCTTGTTCGAAGCCTGTCAATTATGTAATGGGCGGCAGTGGATGGGTGCAGATGCATGCTCGTTTTCTGTCGAAACTCGATCCCTATTAGTTTAAGTTCCTGTATGAGTATGGGTATGGTCGGTTCAACGAGTATAATGTTTAAATCAAGTTATTTGACACCAACAACATGGATTCATGTAAATTTGGAAGGGTTTTTCAGGCTGGTGACTACTTAAAGAACAACGACTACCCTAAAGGCTTTAGGATTGTAGCCGACTTCACAGAATCTAACGTCATGGACTTCGTCACTGCTTCCAGCGTCTTGGAGATGAGACAAGCCTTGACTATATACATGGTAGTATTTTAAAATTTCTAATAACAGACACTAATTTTCCTATAAACTATAAATTTATAACAAAACAAGGATTAGCTAGGTCCTGGGTTCGATCTCGGGTCGGGCAAAGTATTATTGTCTTTATCTAACTTGAAATTCTCAAATTTCTCAATAGTAGCTCGGAGTCTGGATTTGAGCCCGGTGTATGTCAATAGACATCACATGGGACCCAAACATAAAGATGTATTACGCGCGGAACTATTTTCATAAACAGTCATATCCACAGACCTTAATAGACCTTTTCGTAACATTGGTATCATTTAAATTTTCAGGAAGGCTATGGAATGAGAATCAAAGGAATACATATAATCACTGCATCGAAGTTAGTCGACGCGCTGGTGACTATCCTAAAACAAGTCCTAAGCCCGAAGATAGCGGATCGGCTATTCATACATAAGACAGTGGAAGAGGTATTTAAGTACGTACCTCAAAACATATTACCAGAAGAGTACGGTGGAAAGGAGCGCCCATTGCTAAAATTACAAGGTGAGTGATAATACAGCACAATAAATAATGCTGCGACCCATAGACATAGACATACCACTTCCGGACACGGGTGTCCCCCACGGGACAAATCTGCGGGAGGTCTAGAGCATATTCCATCACGCTGCTACAATGCGCATTGGTGGAGGGGTTAGTGGCCAACCCAGTGTCGAATGTTCTCGAGCCTTTGGTTGGCTTCAACAAGGCTTAACGATTGTTTTCACCATTGGAAATTCCCTCCACAACATAGTGCAAGCTAAAATGGAGGGAAGGGATCCAACTATATTGTATTTTACATGAAGTTAATAAAATAAAGAGTAAAATTAAATAAAAGCTTTCTCGCAAAAATACCATAATTAATAAAAATTTAAACTGGACTGTTATCAAAATGAGATCACTCTAAGAACTTCGTCAATTGGAAAACACCTCCACTCATAATACTGCGTAGTACACACCACGTAGCTTGTCTGTTTTACGTGATACACATAGGTGGCACGATGCAAATTGCTTGAAAATCCTTATCCTCTTTACTAATACTACGATGTCATTTTGCATTGATCACACACACTCTCCAGGCCGTATACTATTTATGACCTAGTGACATAAGCTAAAAAAAAAATTCCACGGTTCCAGTGAAATGGACAAAAGACTGATAATGGTTCAACTTTCAAACGATAATTGTTAACTATCTGTTAATTTTTAATCGATTGATCGCTATCTCGGGTTATTATAGTCCTATCTGCGCGTAAAGTTAGATTTTAATAAGTGGTAATCTTTGGTGACAGCCCAGTGGCTATCGAACTCGCCTCTCTTTCGAGCGGTCCAAACCCCAGCGGCACGCACCAATCACTTTTCAATCCAATGAAGTTATATGCGATTTAAGAAATTGAAATGGCACTTGCTATAATGGTGAAGGAAACATCGTGAGGAAACCTGCATGCTTGAGAGTTGTTCATAATGTTATCTAAGGCATGTGAAGTCTGCCAATCCGCACTTGGCCAGCGTGGTGGACTAAGGCCTAATCCCTCCCATTCTGAGAGGCGACCCGTGCCCAACAGTGGGACAAAGAAAGGGTTGTGATGAAGATGATGATGTATCTTTGGTGTAGCTAGCCGTTGATACTTATTGTGTTTTAAACCATCAGTGGTAGAGGTAATTCTTCAAGGGAAATGATTTGACGCGGGCGGCTACTCAGTCAACGCTACTATAGTTTATATTTACCGAAATAAATATGAACAATATTGTTGATTTTCAGATGACTGGTTGGATGCACTAAGCAGCGAAGATCACATGAACTACATGAGGGAGATGAACAGTGCTGTAACGGATGAAGCCTTCAGACAAACAGACAAGTTCAATGAACAATACGCTGGCATGCCCGGCACATTTAGACTTTTAAGCGTAGATTAATTTCTAAGAACAGGGGGCGAGTTAGCTTAATTCTTTACAATGGCTCTTATGACACTCGGTTATTATGTATTCTTTGCAGTAACAATCGATCAAACGCTGCATATAACTCCCAGGGCTCTTTGTTTTTTTTTTTTTTGAAATTTTAGATAATTATCATCATAATATTTAACAGAATCAATTTATACAAAATCGCACAAATTTTATTTCTAATAATTTCTCATGAATTGCTCTTTCTATTGGTGAAAACCGAATGAAAATCCATTCTGTATTTTTAGAGTTGATCGCGTACAGACCGGGGGATTTTGTTTTATCATATGTATTGATGATAATCCTTCAATGAGGATGGCATTTTCAATTTAATAGTTATAATTTACTCTTAAAATAATTAAAACAGAATCAGGATCAGTATTGGCTTATCCATCCCCAAGATCACAGGCGAACCAGCTCTAACTTAACTAAAAACTTTTCTCAAATTTTAGTTTTTATTCGGGCTTAAGTGTAAAGATACAGTATCAACAATATTACTGAGTAGAAAACTCTTTTAGTATAGATAGATATCTCTTTTTTCTTAACGTAAATAGTTCTCTGGTTGTTGTCTCTTGAATTCTGTAAATGTTTTTCTGGATTAAATAATTAAAGTCAGGTAGGTCATTACTTGGTGCCATTGAAAGCGTTTGGCAGAAGTTATTGCCCCTAAAAATGGTCTGGGATCTTGAATTTAACCTTTTAATCGCCTTTAGTACTTCCTAACCTGTACCTACTTACCTGTACCCTCATTGGTACATCTACTTTGTAGCTGTCTTTAGTGGAAGATATACAAGCAAAGCACCTTTATTAGGTGCTAGTTACTAGTTCAGACGGTAAGAATGGCTCAATCTGCAATAAATAATTGCGATGAAACTCAATTACAATCACGCGAACAATTTGCTAAAGATTAGTCCCCCGATATGAAAAAAAAATTCCTTGACCTGTCAATAAAGTTATTTTTTTTTGCTGTCTAGCCTAGAACTTACCGTACCTATCTATCATAAATACATCCATACCATAACAACATATTAAGTCTTATTTGGCTGTGTCAGGACTATGCATCTCAATAAATTCATAATATAAGGAGAGGTCTTTAGGATTAAATTAATGCAATGCGACAAATAAAAAATTAAGTTCATTACTTTTAGCTGTAAAAGATATATGCTTATTTTCCAATTATTCTAATTGTACTTTTTATCTTGTACATTATCTTAATAAACTTTATAAATATATTTTGAGGTTTTACTTTAAAATATATATGTACTTACTTAGCTACCTACGTAAGTTAAGTGCACTGGGCAATTTATATGTACCTACAGTTTTAGGAACCTATTAAAAGCGCAGTTGGTAGGTGGATCTGCGTAGTCGTTTGCTACTCTCGATACATTATTTCGTTATGTTATGAAATATAAAGTAGACAGACAGTAATAAGATTCATTATAAGATTGCCCCAATGAAAAGGTCAGTCGAAAGTAAGATTGTAGGTACCTATGCATGAACATTTTTGTATGCCATTTATTTAAATTACTATTACTTGAATTCATAACTAATAGTTAATATTTTAAATGTTTTTAACAACAATTAACACGAAACATCAACTTGTATTTTTGTTACGCGTTCTTCAGTACCTATTGTATTTTACGACCTATGAAAATAAAAATCATTTTTTCTCTCAATAGAACAAGGAAAATAATAGAACAGACACTTGTTCTACTAGAACTTTCAGTAGAACATGATAATACATGGGTGATTTGTTAGGCAAATCCTCGCAAACCACGATTGCATTAACATAGTCTCATTGAGAGGCAGAATCGTAAAGATAAATATATTAAAATTACTCGCATACGTTTCAATAACGTAAATATTATTTGCTATCAACATAAAGTAGATATAACGCCGCAAAGTGACGGGTTAAGTCATTTACAATACTCGTAAACCACTCAGTTGTAAGTTGTCCGCTGCTGAGTTCGCTTACTACGAGTAGAATGGATTGCATTCCCAAGAACAGATTGCTGGAACACCGGCCAGATACATTTATAAGTATCAGGAAAGAGTACAATCTAGAGAAACCTGGAATGATGAAGGAAGCTATAAGGATATTACGCGAGTGGATTGAGAAACAGGAGCATTTCAAGAAAAAGGATTTCAGTAAGTATTTATTACGTTCAATCTCAAAATATAGAAAATTAAATCAACAGCGCCAAAAAGTGAAGCCACAAAAATATTTTTTTATTAGAGTTTATTGATATTTCGGGGCGAAGAGCTTCAAGCAGAACGACACGCGAAACAGTCTATTCCTTTTTTTTTTTATTAGTAACTAACTTAAACACATTTATTTGCAGAAACAATATGCACAATAGGCTTAAAGATTTTAAACTTAATAAATAAGATAAAATACAAAGAAATTTTGGAACAGCTTTGGATATAAAATTATTTTTTCTTTTTGACGCATTCAACCATTACTGCAACATATTAATAATTCTTGTATAAAATAACCTAGTTTTAGAGACTACCACTATACTACCTCATTAATATATGTAGGTTTGAGTCAGACGATACTCCATCGAGGTCTTATACAACATTGTCTGGTAAGGAATAAATTGCGATCTTAAGCTGCGATAAGAACTTTTTATGTAGGTATATTCTATCTATAGCAAACGATCATTAAATACCACCGCCATTAGCTGCCGTCAATGACGATTGGAGATTCATAAAGGCTCGTTCAAAGTTGGTCACAGATGCTTGTCTTAAGGACTGAGAAAAGTGTAACCTGAAACCACACCAAGAAAGTTATAACCAAGTTCCGGAGCAGTTCTTGTTCTCAAAGAAGCAGAATTCCTTTAACCTTTCAGGATACCTTTAAGCTTGCTTTAATTCATAGGAAATATCATCGATTCTCAATAAATTATACTAGTTTATATCCGTCACAGCAGACTATACAGAACCAACACAACCTAAAGTAATTTTTCAAATGTTTTATTAACTAGCATATTCATAGACACCGACAGCCGTAGCTATCGAACTCACCTCTAACTCGAGCGGGTTGTCCTGTCAAATCCAAGCGGCTTGCACCAACCGACCACCAGAGAAACTTTAATGTCTTTGCGCACCAATGAAATAATAATGTGTATTTTAAGAAATTACATGTCCCAATTTCCTGACCTGCTGTAACGGTAAAGGAATAAATTCAGAGGGAACCTGCATGCCTGAAAGTTCTCCATAAAGTTTTCGAAGGCATTCATATGCCTGTATGTCAATGCGAACTTGGTATACTATAGCCTATCCCTTTCCATTCCGAGAGGAAACCTAGCCCAATAGTGGGGAAAAGAGCGTCGTGGTAGGGATGATATTCTGGAAGTCTGTTTAACTGTTATTTTAATCAAAGTCAAAGTCAAAGTCAAATAATTTATTTCGCTATGAGGTGATTAGACACGCTTAACGAAAGTCTAGGTACCTAACTAAAAACTACTTAAACTACTAACTGATCTAATCATTTTACACTTTATTTAATAACTACTATAAAAGTTCTATAGAGATGCTTCAGAAATCTAGAAAATCACTTTAATTACTAAACTTCTTCTTTCAAAAGCAAGACGTGTTGTTTAAATGACTACTGTGCTGATGTGTTTCTTTGGACGAAATTATCCTTGAATGAAAATTAGGCATTCGAAATCAAATAATTTGTTAATTTTACTCATTTTTAGTATCAACTAATTAAAATTGAACAAAAATAATAACATAACTTAAATACTGACGAGTTTAGGAATTATAGAATAGCTCATGTTTATATTTTCAGATTACCAATCAAAAAATATATTATATGCATTTTAGGGATTATATTATTTTTCATCAAGGATTGGAAATCATAATTTTAAAAACATCCATAGATAACACTGTGTTGCTGTGTTGCACATGCAAAAAATTATAGCTAAGCAAAAAATTATGCATAAAATTAAAGCCAAGGTTAATTAATTATGAGCGTATACAATTTCTACGATTGAAACTGTAGTGCTCCGTGTCACCCTTGTCATAAAGGGTACGTTAATTGGCTCGTTACCACACCAGTGCGCAGTAAACGTCCGTTCTGCCCGTGGCTAATACGTGACTGTTTACGTCACTCTCGTGTGCTCGAGACAACGTCATGTTTAACAGATTATATATAGATCGCATACACTACATCCCTTCCTTATTATAAATTTATTAATCGAGAACATTAAGATAGCAAACGAGCCCGCAGCACCACCCATTCATTTGTTAATTTAAATTTTTTTTTTTTTCAAAGTTCTCAAACATTGCAATTGGAGAATTAAATATTTCAATCTTACTTACATATGAAATGCATACTTCTATGTATTTTCTTTCTTATATGAGTTACCTTCTGGTACTGTATACGTAACCATAATTATTTGTCTAATTAACACCCAATGTATGCTTTCAAACGTAAGATTTAGAAAAATAAGCAAAATTTTTTTCGTGTACAACTGACGTTGGGCTTATACAGGCTGATAGCGTGTACGCAAATGGTCTCGCTTATCTTTTCCGCTCTAACATATGACTATCTATGTTATTTTTCTTTCGCATTGCCAATCTATTAAGTATTATACCAGTTGATCAGATCGTCAGTAACAGTCCAGCCAGCAACCGCCAGCAAGTCGCTTCATGTCAGACATAAACACGACACGCGCCGCGTTTGGTGCGTTGGTGGCGTATTTACCTCTTGTAATATAATGAGTACTGTTTTTTGGATTAGTCATCAACGGATATCATATACTACCTCGTATAGTCGCAACTGCAGTCAATAGGAAGTACTAGGTTTCAAGTTGTGTTTTCACAAAGCCTAAGATTGTATTCGATCTTGTAAACTGGCATGTTACACCATCCGGATGTCGATACTATACATTTAAGTATGTTTCCAAAACGTCCATACATGCATATGAGACTCCGACACCCATTGCACAGGTAAGTACCCAGTTTAGGGTCCATGATTTTTATTTATTTATTATTTAATAAAGTATCGCTCTAAAAATCCATATGTAGATCTCGTAGATTCATGAAACAACTAGAAATAAATGAGCTAGGTACCTATCTGACGACGAGTAAGTACATTCCTTAGTACTACATCCATCCTTCAAAAAGTATTGGATACTCGGCGTGCCGTTTTCTATCACCATTACAATGGCCCTATCCCAATACATAAGTCACAAAAAGGTATTGAGTAAAGAAAAATATCAGTATAAAATAGACATTAATTGATACGGACATAGGCCTTTCCCAAAATGCAGGCCTCCAAAGCAATGCTTACGGAATGTGTATTAGACTTTGTATTGTGACAGCATAATCTAAGTGACCCATTAATTTACCTACTATGACATTTGCATACCACCCAGTGGTAAGAGTGAGGGACTACCTTTAATTGTAGCATCAAATTGTGCTACTTAAAATATGGAACGTACTTACAGCAAAGCAGCGTAGTTACCGACACATAGCATAGGTACCGACAACCTTTCCCTTCGACGGCTGAGCAACCATACCCTTCGTTGGCTGCGTTTGGCTTTTTATAGGCACGGTCGGGTAGTTGACCGCTTAGTGAGGGTAGATCGTGCGCCGTCCTCGGCTGCACCTTGGACTTCTTCAGGAGCATTGGTTACACCACTTTTCTTTAGTAGGTAGGCATTATCCAATCATTTGTAACCACTCGCTGTTGCAGCTGTCACCGTAGCACCGCGACCGCCTAGCGCACCTGTAACACGACGCATCAAATGCGCCCGTCCGACGATGCATCTTGTGCAGACACGGGTATTCCCATTACAAGTGCTATATCCGATCTAGGCTTACGAGTACGTACGCGGTGCCAGCATGGTATGCTCTGGCGGCGCCACGCAGCGCAAGCGTCTCCAGGCCCAGCAAAACCTCGCCCTGCGAGAAATCACAGGAGCGGGGCGCTACGTCCGGAACGCGGTGACAGCGCGCGACAGCAGACTGGACGTGTTATGTATAACCGCGCCGACAATGGGCCCCATCCTCACCTAAGGGGGATAGCGCCGCTGCACGCGGGCAACCCTGAAGGCCGACCGCTACCTAGAGAGCTGTTGGACCTTCTTCCCCCCGACCATCTAGGGGGAATTCGCGACATACGGCTAGTCGCGTGCGCGACGATCGACTGGCTCCCACGCTCAACAGCGGGGAAGTCACCGACGGGGTTTACCCCTGGAGCAATTTCCCGGATAGAGGGGATCTCCCCTTATTCCAAATTCCCTCAGCGCAGGAGCGCCTACAGCGCAGCGCAAGAGGAGGAAAGGTGACAGACCTGTCTGGTATTCCCACTACGAATCCTGTGCAAAAGGGAAACAACCTGGTGACCATCATCTTTTCCATTGCTTAAATCTTAAAGCAACTGTAGCGTTGTCTCCTTCGAAATCTAGCTTTTCCGGAGCTGGCAATAAGTTTGTAATTTTCGTGGTAGGTAGATATGGGGCGACGTAGAACTGAAGTAAATCTTGGTAACTACAAGTTTACAGTATATTATTGATTCATCCCCACATCTACATACAGTCAACTAGTATCATAATGCATTTACTTCCTTATACGCAATCACGTACGATTTTCAATTTAATGTAGGTTCGCACTACCTAAACACACGATCACGTACGATTTTCAATTTAATGTAGGTTCGCACTACCTAAACACACGATCACGTACGATTTTCAATTTAATGTAGGTTCGCACTACCTAAACACACGATCACGTACGATTTTCAATTTAATGTAGGTTCGCACTACCTAAACACACGATCACGTACGATTTTCAATTTAATGTAGGTTCGCACGACCTAAACACACGATCACGTACGATTTTCAATTTAATGTAGGTTCGCACGACCTAAACACACGATCACGTACGATTTTCAATTTAATGTAGGTTCGCACTACCTAAACACACGATCACGTACGATTTTCAATTTAATGTAGGTTCGCACTACCTAAACACACGATCACGTACGATTTTCAATTTAATGTAGGTTCGCACGACCTAAACACACGATCACGTACGATTTTCAATTTAATGTAGGTTCGCACGACCTAAACACACGATCACGTACGATTTTCAATTTAATGTAGGTTCGCACGACCTAAACACACGATCACGTACGATTTTCAATTTAATGTAGGTTCGCACGACCTAAACACACGATCACGTACGATTTTCAATTTAATGTAGGTTCGCACGACCTAAACACACGATCACGTACGATTTTCAATTTCATGTAGGTTCGTACTACCAGTTACACACGATCACGCACGATTCACAATTTCATGTAGGTTCGTACTACCAGTTACACACGATCACGCACGATTTACAATTTCATGTAGGTTCGTACTACCAGTTACACACGATCACGCACGATTTACAATTTCATGTAGGTTCGTACTACCAGTTACACACGATCACGCACGATTCACAATTTCATGTAGGTTCGTACTACCAGTTACACACGATCACGCACGATTCACAATTTCATGTAGGTTCGTACTACCAGTTACACACGATCACGCACGATTCACAATTTCATGTAGGTTCGTACTACCAGTTACACACGATCACGCACGATTTATAGGTTCGTACTACCTAACACACGATCACGCACGATTTACAATTTCATGTAGGTTCGTACTACCAGTTACACACGATCACGCACGATTCACAATTTCATGTAGGTTCGTACTACCAGTTACACACGATCACGCACGATTCACAATTTCATGTAGGTTCGTACTACCAGTTACACACGATCACGCACGATTTATAGGTTCGTACTACCTAACATATTCTTGCTATCTGCGAAAACTATTGATGATAGAATAAAAATTAAATAATGTACTACGACTTTGCAGACACCTCATTATTTACAAAAGTGTCGCGATACCATATATCCAACTACTGTAGTTATGCCACTATAACAACTTTTTTACATTTTAAAAGTTGATATAATTTGCTCAATATAATCAAACCACATTATTCATACCTCTGTATCAGTCCTTATCGCATTAAATGATATTTTATTAAAGACCGTTTCAATACCTGTAAAATACAAATTGTTAAAATCGGAAATTCCATTCAAAACATACCAATAACGAATTTAAAATGTCCGTCTAAGGAAAATAATGCATTTATAAAATAAAGCGGTGTGGGTGGCCCCGCGCAGCGTAGTCTCAGATATATTACTTAAAGGATGAATAGAATTGATGAATTGCTTCATATTAGCAACAAATGTTTGCAGTCGAATTAATTAATAGAAACATAGGATATGTAGGTACCCTTTATCTCGATGATCCCCGAAGAGTATCTGTATCCATGTTACATGTCACACATGTCCACAATACAGATTAAAATCTTTTCGTTTTACACCCATATGAGCAATCCTTCAGGTAGGCAATCCATTTCACACAGTACAGATTAAAATCTATACGTTTTATCCCTTTAAGAACAATCCTTCAGGTAGGTGTAAGTACCTGGTTATGAGTTTATGATACAATTTATTTATTTATGATTTTGTTATCACTGAAATAAGAGCCTATATCATCTTGTCTACTTGAAACTTATATAATAATAATATAACTTAATATAATATGCCTTGGCCAAAGGCAACGAGTTTTTTGTAGTAACTTACATAAAAAATGCTGTAAATTCAATCTATTTATAAAGCGTATTTTTTATTATGTATTGGAATGAAATACAACACAGGTAATACAACAAAGAGCCTACCTACTCTTTTTGAAATTCATAGGTATTTGTGAAATTTGTGTAACGAAAATTGTAATTATTGTGCTTGTATTATTTTCCATGGAAATAAAGGGCTATTTTATTTTTTATTTTTATAATATAATATGCATGTTCTCTGTGTAAGTTGTGCTTCCTTGTAAGTGACATTTTCACTCTGGCACACAACACCATTTAATGTAATTCGTATAATAATCTGTGAAATGTTGTTAGGATGCCTTAACTCTAATAAATAATTAAATACAAGAAATCAACCTATCTAGGTCAATACTTAGTACCGTTATGGCTTATTAAATTACCAACTTTAGTTGTAATTCATTAAAATTATTGATTACTAAAGTCATAGCCTCGAATAAATAATAGCATAACTAGTGTTGCCGCTGTTGTTCCGGTATAATATTACTCAAAACAATATAAAACCACCACACAGTTTACGGTAAATAGTTGTAATGTATTGGAAAACAATGGCGGTTACATACATGTTACGTACGGACAATTCGATTGGTCGCGCAGCGGTCCCACGAACAAGACATTCCGTGCCTAACATTGGACGGGTCTCTCACCACTCTAGATTTAGTTTAGTAATAAGTTAAAATGTAATTTTCTATTGAAGAAAATTAAATAGTTTATAGAACTTAACGTCTCGACCACCTAATTTCACCCTGCCGCCGATATGTAACTTACATACCTACACGATACATAATTCTAAGTGTTCACTGAGTGCGATGCGTTATAGTGATGAGTAGGACGCGAATCATACATGAGTTTGTAAGAGTAGCCTATTTTTTTTTTTAATGAGCGCGCACAATGTCCCACTTCAAATGAGGCGAAGTGTATATTGTTCGTCGCGATATATTTGAAGTACTGACTAGAACAACTAGGAATTCGAACTCAATTTTATGAATAATAAAAACTGTAATAATTTGTTTACAATAATCTGCCGCGATACCTGCCTCCCGCACAGCAATGCCGCGACACGATGATTAGGTAATCGGGATCCTTATGGACAGAGGTATGTATATTTATTTTATGTTGATCCATCAGTAATTTAACAATCAATCATAAAGTAACAAACATCCAATGCATAAAGTTCTTAGACCATCCAATTTTATTTATGTACCTACATACTTATTCAACTTTCCTCTCTCCGTATTTCGAAAAAATATTTTTAATATTTTTAATTTACCACTAACCTTTTATTCTCGTCGCCATATGTAGTGCTCCGTGTCACCCTTGTCATAAAGGGTACGTTAATTGGCTCGTTACCACACCAGTGCGCAGTAAACGTCCGTTCTGCCCGTGGCTAATACGTGACTGTTTACGTCACTCTCGTGTGCTCGAGACAACGTCATGTTTAACAGATTATATATAGATCGCATACACTACAGAAACCATATTAGATTCCATATAATACACTCATATTCCATATCACGGTTTACGATGGAAACCATATTAGATTCCAATTGTATTGAAACTGTGCCGTTTTTCACATTAGTAATTTTTCTACGTTCTAATTATCCATCAATTGAAAAAATTATCATCGGCATCCTCACACACAGCCAATACAATACAATACAAAAATACTTTATTGTAACTACTACACTAAGTTAACATACACCTACAGAAAAATATCTATATCTAATATTTTACATTAAATTATCACTTGTAGTTAAGATTATAGGTATGTGACGTCTTCGTAACAAAAAAAAATAGCATTCTGATAAAGACAATGCATTCCCCGATCAGAGAATAATAATAATTAATAGCACGCTTATTGAAATTGTACCTACCATACACCTTTTTAGGGTTCCGTAGCCAAATGGAAAAATACAGAACCCTTATGATTGTCATGTCTGTCTGTTTGTCTGTCTGTCTGTCTGTCCGTCCGTATGTCACAGCCACTTTTTTACGAAACTATAGGTGTATACTGTTAAAGCTTGGTAAGTAGATGTATTCTGTGAACCGCATTAAGATTTTCACACAAAAATAGAAAAAATAAACAATAAATTCTGGGGGTTCCCCATACTTAGAACTGAAACTCAAAAAAATTTCTTTCATTAAACTCATATCTATGGATAGGTCTTAAAAAATGATATTGAGGTTTCTTAACTGAATAGTTTGCGCGAGAGACACTTCCAAAGTGGGAAAATGTCCCCCCCCCCCTTTAACTTCTAAAATAAGAGAATGATAAAACTAAAAAAAAATATATGATGTAGATTACCAAGCAAACTTCCACCGAAAATTGGTTTGAACAGATCTAATACGTAGTTTTTTTTAATACGTCATAAATCGTAAACAGCAATTTGACCATTCAATCAACTCAAATATAAAAAAAACAACGAACTACAAGAACGTTACTTGCTGCTACGGAACCCTTCATGGGCGAGTCCGACTCGAACTTGGCCGCATTTAATAATAGCAATTGCAATAGATTTAATAGCGGATAATTGATTAGTTTCTTCCTGCTCGCCAACAGGTCGTAGAGATAAATTTTAATGATATTTTTTCACCATTTTTATCAATTTGCATAGTTCATAGCTCCGTAACTATCTTGATCCGTCAAAACCTCCTATTGCCAAGACTTCCATAACCTTTGATAAAATTTGCAACGCTGAAATCAAATATTACGAGGAAACCGGCAAGTCGGAGATTTCTCTACTAAACGCAATTGGCCAGCGTGAAACTGTACGCCTCCTATGCGAAAGGAGACTGCGATCAAGCAGCAAAATAGTCGTAATACGACAGTAAAAGTCAGCTATTGGGCTATGTTTACTTTTGACTTACGTGTACTATTATTCTGTGCTAACGTAAAATAAATAACAACTTTTCGCTTTATATTTAAGACTAACAAACAAGGTGTCGAGCCACCTGGTAAATGGTCACCCTTATCTACAAGGGCAACAGTAAAGGCGGAATGCGTCACCGGGCCTAAAAAAGAGCTCTCCATAAGCTTTTTTAAAGGATGGTAGGAAACCTCAGAAACCCCAGTGCTCAGATTATTGCGGCAAATATAATTGCGAAACGTTTTTTGAAGGGCTGCCACAAATCCAATGCTTATTTTATTCCAGCGGACCACTACTTGGAAACCGTGATCATAGCGTGCAAAGGGTCGTTGGAGCGTTCTAAGAAACAGATGGACCGAATGTGCACTTTGAGGACCCTTATTCCCCACTTCTTCGGAGTTCACAACCCTAAGACAGATTTCGGGAACTTGTTTGAAGCTGTGTGAGTCTTCTGTATTACTTAATTATAGCAGTACGTTAAAGTTGAGTTTTCTTGCTTCGGCATGCACGGTAAGCCCTCTTCCCGGTTATTGTCGAAAGGTATTATGCCTTCGTTAAGGTTATTGTTCAGCCATAACGAAGGCGTATTAGCTGGAGCTGCGTGGTGGAGCTAGCCCTTGAGTGTCTCTCTTTGCAGCCACCCTCTTGAGTGAGAAATCAAGTTATCAGCCAAAGATCTATACCGTCATGTTTTTATTGGGTATTAATGAGATAGTATATTTTCAAGGTTATATCCATACTAGTCCATACTTCCATACTAATATTATAAATGTGAAAGTGTGTTTGTTTGTTTGTCCGGCTTTCACGTCGCAACGAAGCTATTATATGGTATGGTTTTTGTGTGTGAAGATAGTGAGGAGTGAGTGACGTAGGCTACTTTTTACCGCGGTAATACATCCCCATGGGAAGATATCTATGTTTTGTTATTAGCTAGATATTTAGTTCCGGATGGCGTTAGTAAAATTCATTTGCAAGTTCTGAATTCCGCTAACAAATTATACACTATACAAATGTGTCATGTATGATAAACAACTCATTGTTAATTCCCTTTGACCACGCGGGCGGAGCCGCGGGTAAAAGCTAGTGGGTATATAACATGGAAAATGTACTATCTCATTCATAATACCTAATAAGCCTATTATAGTATTATGAAGTGTTTTGTCACTTTCTGTCAATTCTGAACTGAGTTTGACTTTTTCTTAGTTAGGATAGGGCTATTTTATTCCGTATCCTAGCTAAGCAAAAGCTAGGTCTTGTAATATCTCGTCTTTGAAGCCTATCCTATAAAAAAAATAACCATTAACCTGTATTTTTTTCAGTATCCCAAGTGTCCTTCCAAAAATGACACCAGATCACTACAGAATTTACCTTGTTAAAGTCAACGATAAAATCCACTTGATCAAAGATTATTTAAATTACTTCAGGTTCCTTATATTAGTAAGTATATTAGAAAATATTTTTTCCCTACCTGTTTCTATACATATTCCTTTACAGGGAACGTCCGCCCTTTGAAATAACATTTTTTTTACAATAAAGAAAAGAAAATAGAATCTTCATTTCAATGCTATAAGCTCTGAATATTGTAATCTAAACACTACGTAACTCAAATACCTTGCAATAGTACCTACTGGTAGTGTTATTATCAGATTTCGGGAGGTTCGATTTAAAAAAATTGATTCAGTAAGTAAAATGTAAATATGTTTTTTCATATTGGCGTTATTATATTTTATTGCCATCATTAATAATAGCAATCGCTATAATATCATAATGTTGATTATTAATACAATTTTGACATGACGTAGGTATTCGCTTGAATTCTTGCTGCGTATAAATTGTAACAGACGTAAATAAGACCCTTAGATTATAAAACCTTTGTAGAATTTCTTGATTTTCGGAAGTGATTAAAGTATCTATTATACCTACTGATTAAATATTAATCATCAATATTTTATTTCATTTTGTTGATTATCAATTATTACTTTATCTACATAAGAAAATCAACATCTTTTCATCATCACTTTACATCATCTTTTCATCGATCCCTTCAAATTGATAGATCGATTAAGATTAGTAAGCTTATCATTTCATTAAAATATTTTTTGATATAAGCAAATAAGTACCTATATTATATTTATACAAGCAAACGGCAGATCCCACATAACATTTTTCCCTCATAATTCAACGCTTACATTGCCTTGAACTGATATTAAAGCTGACCTTTAAATTTGATAAAGTATAATCTATTATATCTACTGATTCCAACTGATATTTTCAAAACTCCCCTTCGTCTCCCTTTAATAATAGTCTATAAATAGTGATCATAAGAGCGGACTCAATTCTTTTTAAGTCCTTTCTCTAACTTTGGTTTACTACAAGTATGCCTAACATAGCGCATAATGTACCTAACATAGCGCTAGAATTTCAAAGGGTAAAAATTGTATGGTTAAATCGATCTGCAATTTATCCCTGTAATCATAACAAATTAATGTATGTAGTATCTGATACTACAGATATGTACTATTACAGATAGGTATAAAATTTTTAGTCACTTTTTTCGAATTCAAAATTGCAAGTTTAAATAAAGATGACAAAACTATAGCTTTAATACATTAATCATGGCTATGAGTATAAAATGTCACTCCTCTATTCGATATTCTAACTATTCTTGATCTTATGAATGACTCAATAAAACCATTAAAATAGAAAATATTATAACAGATCCTAATTTATTTAAAATTAATTGTGTGGTACCTACTAACTATCAATACTAAATTATAAAGAGGAAAGATTTTTTTGTAATGTTTTCACACAAAAACGAATGGACAGATTTCAAAAATTCTTTCACCATTAGAAAGCTGAATCTTCACTGAGTGACGTAGGCTATATAATATTACTAGTTGTAAACGAAACGATTGTTATGTCTAATTCCACGCGAGCGAGGCTGCGTGCATCCACTAGTATTTTGATAAATGCAAATTATTCACAGATTGGCGATTACATCAAGGCCCATGACTATTGCCGCGGTTTTTATGTCCTAGTAGATTTTACGGAGGCTAACGTAATGGATTTCTTAACTAATTTGAATCCTGTGTACTTAAGACAGGCATTCTCAATATTTATTGTGAGTATATGTGGTATTTAATCATTAATGATCAGTACTAAGATATTTTCAGGCAATTTTTATTCTGAAAAGTATAGAAGTTAGTAAGTCATGATTTTTTCAAATTTCCTTACTTTAATTCATATAATTAAAATTATGTAGAGTGCAATGCTTTCACTTAATAACATATTATAGCAATACAATAGGTACTCGTTAGTTATATGAATTATAAATTTTTTATAACATAAATAAATAAAAGTAAAAATAAAATTCATAGGGGTTATATAAGGAGGTTCTCTTTAATTTAATTGGGAAAAATTGTTCCGTGAATGGTTCTTGACCAGTATTTAAAATATTTTTACAGGAGGGTTACGGTATGAGGATAAAGGGTATATATGTTTATTCGTCTTCAAAAGTCATCGACACCTTTGTAACTCTGCTAAAGCAATTGACCAGCCCTAAAATAGCCAGCCGTGTATTTTCGTACAAGAACATGGAGAACTTACCAGAATTAGTGCCTTTAGAAGTATTACCTGAAGAATATGGGGGTAAAGAAAGACCTTTGAAGAAGATTTTGGGTAAGAAATAATAAATAAAAGCATGCATAGTCCAATGGCTTGCGTCGATGGTATGTGATAGACCAAGTTTACCAACGACAGGCGCGGTCGGTTTGTGAATGGGTGACCGCTAGTAGCAACCTTCATGGGCTACAGTGCTTCAGAGGGCACGTTAAGCCGTCGATCCCGGTTATTTTCGATTGAAAAAACAATCTTTAAGCCTTGTCGAAGCCAAGCCGAAGGCTTGACGATATTCGACTGACGTGCCCACTAATCCAAGCACCAATCTGCATTGGAGCAGCGTGGTGAAGTATGCTGTAGACCTCCTGCAGCTGTAGTTATGGTAACCCAACAGTGGGACGTCTATGAATTGTAGTCATTAAGAAATAAAGAAACAGTAGAAAATAAGGGGTTGAATTAGCTATAATGAAAAGTAATCACCTTTATCCATACTTCCATACTAATATTATAAATGTGAAAGTGTGTTTGTTTGTTTGTCCGGCTTTCACGTCGAAACGAAGCTATTATATGGTATGGTTTTTGTGTGTGGAGATAGTGAGGAGGGTGGAGAGTGACGTAGGCTACTTTTTACCGCGGTAAAACATCCTCATGGGAAGATATCGATGTTTCGTTATTTGCTAGATAATTAGTTCCGGATGTTGTTAACAGATGGCATTGTTAATTCCCTCTTCCCACGCGGGCGGAGCCGCGGGTAAAAGCTAGCACTCTTCATATATTTTAGATTGAATTAACCTCTATTTGAACGGGGTGAACAGAGCCCTAATCTAGCCGCTTGCTAGTGGAATCTTAGTACGGTGTATTATTTTAATCTGCACTATTGTAACTCTAATAAACGTGGGGTTGGAACGCCTATTAAACAAATGCGGTTGCTAGGCATCAAAATGCCGTTGCTAAGCTATAACGACGGTACTAAATTAAAAGTTTTTATGTATGTAGGTGTCTATGTACTACTATTATGAAAATGAAAAATGAAAAATGAAAAATGATTTATTCTTAAGTAACGGAATCTTTAAACGTGATTTTCGCTTACTACAAAACGTCTGATTAATTTGAACCTTTGCATACTTATGAAGGACCGATGACAATGAACAAAAATCTACATTTTAATTCAGTTATTATTTTAAATGATTTTAATATGTAATGTGTAAAGTAATTCATATTATTATACTGTTTATTTCTTACAGACGAATGGCTTGATATTTTATCATCAAAAGAATATTTAGACTACATTAAAGATCTAAACGAAGCTGGAACCAACGAGGATTGTCGACAGTCGGACAAATTTAACGAAGAATACGCCGGCATGCCCGGGACATTTAGAATGCTTACTGTAGATTAAACTCATTCACTTGGATGATGGATAGATAAGAGGAACATGCTAAGGAAGTTTAGCGTGCGTTGTGTAAAAATTCTTTTAATATCTATATATGTATATAAAAGCAGAAGCTGACTGACTGACTGACATATCGACGCAGAGCCTAAACTATAAGGGTTAGAAACTTGAAATTTTGCACAGGGGTTCCTTTTATAACGTAAGGGTGCACTAAGAACGAATATTCGAAAATTCACCCCCTGAGGGGGTAAAACGGAGGTGCAAAGTTAGTATGAAACTTTGCCGTTTTTGAAGTTAGTGAATGTGATTCCACGCGAGCGAAGCTGCGGGCGTCCACTAGTTACATATGAAGAGAGAAAATGTTTGTAAGTTTATCCACGGGGTACCCTGAAATTAGGTAATAATGTTCCAATAGGTACATGACAGAACATGAGCTATGATGCACAGCTCAAATAGCTCAACTGGCTTGGTTCAACAAGAAGTCTGATATCATTTTACCAATGAAATCATTGTGAATGTATGACTTCTGCCAAACAACTACACATTAAAATGTTTCTTGTGCGATGTTATTTCTTTTTAGAAGGCGCATTAGATACACCGTGAACTCCTTTACAGATTTGTACACCATATACAATGGGTTGGAGCGAGAAAGTTTCCTACTGGTTAATTTTTCCAAATTTCAGTCTTCTAGAACTTAAGTTCCCCTACCCTATAGCACCGACAGGCTCTGTGCTAGAAGATTATTGAGCATCGTGATATTATTAACCAAAAATATAATTGGTTAAAATAATAATAAGACGAAATGCTACCAGAAAAGAGAGTTATACGCAGTTTTCATTGTGATTTTTGGCGTCAATTCTGTTAATAAACGGAACATTTAATTTATATTTATCGGTATTGCGTATGTAGTGTTTAAAATAAATCGATTTAATGTAATAAACTTGCTAGAAGGAATAATTCACAGAGATTCACCCGATATAATTTGAATATTAGTGATTAAGATTTTTCAGGCTGGGAAATAAGGTTGCTATATGGAATGGCATCAAAGTATAGCTCTGAACTTGAATATGCAATAGTTGAAATTAAGGTATCGTCTAGAGCGGGGCGAACGGGTTGCCAGTGTCAGTCGTAAGCACTGATGGGTACGCAGGCAGTATTATGTCCCCCGCACTGATACCCAAGGCGCAGTCCCTTCCGGATTTCATTCAGAGCTAAACTTTCGTGCTGCGAGGAATAAGGTTTTATATTTATTTATTAGATTTCAACTTTGTTATTAGTTGTATGACTTGTTAATTAATGTTGAATTTTATAATCAAAGACTATTAAATAAAATAAATTAAAATGTTATTTTATTTTTTACGGTTTCAATGTATACCTATTTAAAGCGACTAATTAATCATTAAATTATAATCATGTATAAAAAGTGATAAATGGTGGTACTATGTATGTGGTAGCCATAGATTTATCATTACTCTATAAATCTATTGTGGTAGCTATGTATCTATAGCTATCTATTATAGATATAGATACATAGCTATATAATGACCTTGAAATACGGGATTTAAATTTGTTTGAATATTTCTTCAATTTAAAAGAATTGCTTCTTATTGAATAAAAATGCGGTGACAGCCCAGTGGTTATCGAACTCTCCTCTCACTCGAGCGGTTCGGGTTCAAACCCAAGCGGCAAGCAACAATGACTTTTCTAGTTACTAAGTAAAGGACACATCGTGCCGAAACCTGAGGAAAGCATGCCAGAGAGTTCTTCGTATTGAAGGCAGTTGAAGTCTCCCAATCCGCACTTGGCCAGCGTGGTGGATTAAAGCTTATTCCCTCCCATTCTGAGAGGGAGACCCATGCCGAATACAAATAAAAGATTAGTCCGTTATTTAAATAACTTTATCTGGTCACACCAGTTGTGACGTCGTAACTAATAAACAGTAAAGCCTCTTCTGGTCCTTGTCTACCATTGTTCTAGGTAAGCGTCGACTGAGTGTATTGGTAATAAATATAAATGGAAAGCGAGTTACATACTTGTATAGATGCTAACATTTATTTTGTCGACCACTTCAATGCGGATTGGTGGAGCAACTAGCTCCACCTCTATAGCAACATGCTCTAGACCTCCCGCAGCTGTGTCTGCGGGGCAGTTCTGTTCCTGACACTGGGAGTAGTATACTATAGTAGCCAACTCAGTATCGAATGCTCTCAAGCCACCAAAGGTCTTCGACAATCCTTAATGATTGTTTTTACCATTGAAAACCGGAACCGACGGCTTAACATGTCCCCCAAAATTTTGCTACTAGCGGTCATCCATCCACAAGCAGACCGTGCAAGTTGGCCGATCACATACAATCGACGCGAGCCATTGGGCTATGGACGCTATTAAGACTTATTGTATTGCGTGTCCCAAAATTCACAAGAATCATGGTAACATAAGTCGTAACTCACAAACAGTAACGCCTCTTCAATCGGCCAGCGCGGCCCATTATTATCTTTGCTTATTGTGCAGATGGGTCAGTATAATTTATCGATGTATTTGTGTAAGTAAAGGCAGCTTTTGATTCAATTCATTGAATAAATATTTATTTGCTTAAGTGCTTACGACAATTATATTTAAGGAAAAACGTAGCTTCAACAGTGGATGTTTATTAATTATTGCATTCATAGTTTAAGTGATGTAAGTTTTTGTCATAAGTCTTACATCTGGTCTGACCATCATTTTTCAAGGCTACGAATCTACGAGTATAACCAACATTGATCAAGACAAGTCAGTCATGTTCAGAGTTATCACAGTTGTCATGTGCGGTATCGGATAGTTTTTTTTGTCATTTAATAAATATCCATAAAAACTCACAAATTTCACTGCCATAACAAGAGAGCGGTGTTTGGACAAAAATGAAATGTTTATTTCTCCGACACTGACAAAGAGACACTTCGCAGTGACTGAGCGACTTATGTCACGACCCCTTTCACAACTCTTGGTAGAGTTGCCCCACGTTATTTTTGTAAGAAATAAATTTAAAAACACAGCCATAATTATTTGTAGCTATAAAAGTGTATGTTAGTCTTTACATTACATTGTATGTAAGCCTAATGCTTGTTTGACTATCCTGCTGTCGCCCATTACAACTATGACAAAAGACAAACTTTGAACGATGGATGGTACGAAGATCGGACAGCGGCTGTTAGTAAAAAGTAGTCTTACTAATAATCTAGTAAATAAACTGTTAGTAATACGTTCCAGACACATATGTGATTCCATCATTGTGTGAAAAAGTGTAGGTATATCAGCAGACTTCACACTTTCAGCTGTGCCGGTTTTTTCAACTAACTTTACTCAAAACATGCAATATGTTTACATCACTTTTATAGCAGAAATTAATTAAAAATAGTTTATTTTCTCAAAGTAGTTTAATAATAAATAATATAAAATAAAGAATCACGATTAATAAAAATAATCCATAGTTTGTAAGAAAAAATTACCTTTTACCATAAACACTGGTTCAAGAATAGAACTACTGAACTTCAAAAACCTCATCGAACGATCATTACGCAAGTAATTCTTTAATCGTACTTAATTACAACATTAATAATCGTACTTAATGACAACATTAATATATTTTGGAATTACATAGCATATAAGAATGGAAGAGAACCTGATAATCAGGCCAAGCATCGCATACGTTCAATCGATTACACGTGTGTCGACTATAATCGATTGTTATCATCAGTGAGACAATGTTTCGTCAGGTATTCAAATAACGAATTGGCGACAGCCAATACGATATGCGAAACAAGAGTCTTAGCAAGTAGATAATTTAAAGACGAATAGTAACGTGATTATGTAAATAAGTTGCATAATTAACCCGACTGCAAAACAAATGATATAAGTAGGAAAATAAGCCAGAATGATTGTTAACTTTAGATCGTTAGATACCCAAAACTGTTATTTAAAATGATAAAATTTTGGTTACTGTCATGGCTTTAGTTAAATTCGCAGGTTACACGTTAAAGGTTACAGCTTGACATTAGGGCTACCTCTGATCAACGGGTTATCCAGTATTTACGACAGACTGTATATACATAGACAGATAAACACAATACCCTTCTTTGCGTCGCGCAGTCGGGTAAAAAACATTACACGTTGCAATATTGTAGTTGATGTTACGTGACAATGTGCTTATCATTCATCAATTATAATATTTGTAAGGTGTATGTAACAAGTGTAATAACATCATTACACTTTGTTTTACAACCATATATCTCCGCAATTTGACGCCAGACTAATAACTACCAATAAATAAAATTACATGCTATACGAAGTCCGTAAAACATGCCACTATAAACAGAACTGGATACAATTAAGAAGTCTTCTAAATAGGTACTAAATACAAACTAAGCTTACAAGTAATCTATCTGGTTTTAAGACGCTTAGTCGAGATCTAATTTTTTGAATGATCCATTCATGTATTCTTCGTGGAACTTTTCGCCGACCCTTTTGGTTTCATCGGAAACTTGTTTGCAAGCCTCTGTCAGCCATTCCTTCGTGTGACCTCTTCTCAACTCCTTCTCGAATTTCTCTGTAATGAATCAGATAAATTCAAAATTTGTTTTTAGATGTTGCAACAAACAAGAAACAAAGTTACAGTCTTAGAGTAATATTTTATTATGCTATTTACTACACAACTTAACTCTGCGACTATCATCTTTAGCGGGGTATATTTGTCATACGAGATACATTGATCTTTTTAAATAATGGAATTATAAGGAATTAATTTTCCTTTGATTGAAATTCATTACCGACAAGTATTTCATGTTTCCTAGAATCGGAGGACATCATTCAGCAACAACTATACTTATGTAGGTACGTCTGGTAAGCGTGAATTTTTAGTAGCAGTTTGGTGCAGTGGTTAATGGCGAACCCAATATCGAAGTTTCTAAAACCACCAATTCTTCGACCAAGCTTAAAGATTGTTTTAACAAAAATAGAGACCGAAAACTTAATGTGCCTTCCGAAGCACATATCTAAAAATTTACATTTTCATTATCAAAATTGAATAAGAAATCAATTGCAAAAAAATATAATTAAAATAATCAAATTAAATACGAGTGATTTATCGAGTAACTGAAAAATTACCTTTGAAATCATCGAGGCTCGGCTGGTCGCCCCCATAATCCTCAGGCAAGTATCTCTTGGGTATGTGTTTCTGGAGTTCCGTGATGTTCTCGTGGGCAATAACGCGTTCCATCAGTTTAGGTTTGACGAACTGCTTCATAAAGCTCAAGACACTCTGTATGAATGAAGGGCTGTTCACCAAGTGTATGGCTGACACGCGAATGCCTGTGCCATCCTGGAAATAAGTGTTTACATTTGAATTAAAAACAATATTACACTGAACACTTACACCCTCTCGCCTTTGTATTTTCCGGGCCGGGATTCGACCCCGGTACCGGCGTTTAAGGCGGCGGCAGTAAGGGGCAATCACCACCACGCCATGGTGTTGTGAAGCGTTCTCTAAATGAAATAGCAAATGAATTTGCAAATCCATCCACTGCCGTGTGCCATGCTTCGGCTATAGGCTCGTAAGTAGCTCTTACCTTAGCCATCAGCTGTTGTTACACAGAGCACGCCAGGCCCAGCAATAAAATGACAGGTAATATAAATGGCTTTAGAATTTTAGGGCCCATGGTAAACACAAACTACTTACTTACGTACGTACTTAGTTATTTTTTTAATTTTAATGTATTCCAAAACATTAGATAGTATAATAAGATACATTTAATGATACAGTTTGAACGACTGTTCGTTCTAATTCATCATTTTTCATGTAGTAGGTACTGATTTTTTTTAAAATTATTACTAGGATATTTTTAATGAGTAAATTAATTATTACTTACTTGAAATATCTGCGTAGATTTTTGAACAACCGAGGGATTCATACGTAGGAAATGACCGAAGCACACATTTTTGAAATCCAAAATCCATATGTCGTTGAAAATATAATCGTATTTCAGCCTTAAGTCGCCCAGCTGAAATTACGAATTAATTAAAATAAAATAATAACTAAGCTCAAATTTCTCAGGCAAATTCTATTCAAATGGATGCATACAATGAAATAATAATTAGACGGATAACAAAAACTAACAATCACGGAAACTTAATTTCACCCATTTGGTTATTAAAATAAAGATGAAAAAAGTTACATATTGTATGGAAATTTTCTCTCATAAAAAACTTGATTCAATTTAAAAATCTCAAGCTTGAGGTTACGAAGTTAGTTATTATTAGTTATAATGGTGAAGAGTCTTTATCCACAGACGCTCTGTCGATAAATTCGATCAAGCTTTAAATGTTTAAACTGTAATCATTACTTTTTGAACAGTGAAAACTGCTTACCATAAGTGTGTTCCCAAAAAGCACTTCGGTGGAGTAGAGATTTGGGTCCACGTCACAAAACTTGATCACTGAAATTCTTTTACCCTCGAACAGAAGCGGCAACGCAGTTTGACGACTGAAATTTAAAATTTAATTTAATTAACCTTGAATATACAAAAAGTACTAAATCATTTTCATACTAAAATCTCTTAGCTATAAAGTTTATGATGAAGTTTTTAAGCAAAACAAAAACATTTAATTTTATTGGACGTTGTTTCTGCTAGCTTCAATTTACTTCATGTGATAATTATGGACGTAAATCAGGTTGTAGGTAGTTTTTACGCGTTTCAAGCAAAAACTCGATAATACATCTACACTTTAAATAATCGAACATGTTAACAGATTCGGCCATCATAGGTTCGGGCGTAGCGTCCAAAGCCCAATGGCAGAGCAACGACGGGCGCGGTGGGTTTGTGGATGGGTGACCGCTAGTGGCAAAATTTATTAGGCGTTATCGTCTCTCGGTTGGCTAAGTCGTCCGTCCCGGTTTTTTCAGTGGGGAAAACAATCGTTAAACCTTGTCGAAGGCTTTCGGGTGGCTTGAGAACCGCCACTGCAGCTTCTCCAATGAGTGGTGTACTATGCTCTAGAGCTCCTGCAGATTTGTCTGCGAGGAAGACCCGTGCCCAGCAAACGGCTTTGGTCTTTTTAAGGGCTGAAATATTATTTTTAACACGCTTTTTACATTTTTGTCATGGAATCTTTGAACGTGATTTTCACACCTTTCATAACGTCGTATTAATTAGAAACTTTGCACACTTAACAAGGACCGATGCCATTTTTTTTTTAATTCAGATTTCTGTTCGGTTTACAAAAGTGCGGTTTACAAATTTTTTTATTTCTTTAAATGATGTTGTAATTTCTTATTTTTTTGCAAATAAGTATCAACTAAATGTACCTACTGGAAAACCCAGGATCCGAGTGAGGCTAGAATAAAGGTTTTTAATTTTATAGATCAATGTCCTTGTAAAACCAAAGTATGGTTTTTATTTTCCATTTTTGAATGTCTAGCTACGTCTAGTACCTTTTTTAATTTCAAATTTCTTGCAATAGTGCTATAAAATATGGGGCAATATAATTACAGAACCATTTTTTCCAAGAATAAAGAAAGAAAGATAAAACGGAATATGTACCTTTTTAAGGAAATCTTTTTAGGTACACTGTTCGAATAAACAGAAGGATCCGTGGGCAAAGTGTAGTAGGTACCTAAGTAGATCACAACATTTTGTAATAAGCAATATGCTTAGCGATACCACTTTGGCAACACCGGGTGCAGCCTATCATTAGATAAGTAAGCAGTTGCGAGTCGTAACTTCCGCCTGTGGATTATTAACTTAATCATTGACCAATCTCGACCAATTCGCACTGGTTGGTCGTGAGGAAATTATACGAAGTATATTTAATCAAATTGGAATGCTTGCAATGAAAAATCGATTATTATTCGGGTAGGTACAAACGAAACGGGAAATTCCTACACGCACTCTCAGAAATGCTGGTTTTTTCACAATATATTTTACCCTACCATAAAGGAATCAATAGGTACCTACATTAATGGTAACTTGAGAGAATCTATCAAGAAAATTTTACTTCGTTGACTTAGTAACTGCGTACTATTTCTTTCTCATTATTATCACTTTTGACATTATAAACTATTGTAAGAAAAGTTTTTATTCCTTATCAAAATAATTTACTTTTAACACAACAAATTACAAAATAATAAAAAACCCTTGTCCGCACTAACTCCGTTCAGTCTCCTTTCCGCGAATCTCTCGCTCTCGATACAAAAAGCGCGGCAAAACCGATGCCGCGCTCTGATTGGTCCTAATGATAGATGGAGGACCACAGCGTATGGCCCGTTCCCATTATGCGTTCGAAGAAAAATCATAATCATTACACTATTATTTTTGTTTAGCAGTACTTCGTTATGTTTTATTACTTCGTAATGTCAGGTATGTTGTAGCATTATGGAAGAATTAAATTATTTTTTAATTATTTATTTAATTTGCTATTTATTTTTATCTATACTAATATTATAAAGAGGAAACATAACACTGAATTGAGAGTTCTCTGCATCCACTTTATAGAAATACTAGTGGACAGCTTCGCTCGAGTAGACATAACAAAAGTTTCGTTTACACCTAGTAATTTTATATAGCCTATGTCAGTCAGTGAAGATGCAGCTTTCTAATGGTGAAAGAATTTTTGAAATCGGTCCAGTAGTTTATTGTGAACACATTTTATACACATGTTTCCTCCTTATAATATTAGTATAGTATAGCAGAAGGATCTTAGAACTTACTAGAAACTCCAAATCTCCTCCTTCTCATTAGCCAGCACCTTCGGCCGTGTCTGGATCAGCTCGGGGGCCAACGACCGGTATTTGTAGAAGCTGTCGATCCTCCGTTTGGTCTTCTCCCGGGATCCCTTGGCTATGACCAGCATGCGCTCTATGAAGTCGCGGCCTGAAAGGAAGAATATAATTGCACTGTGGTATGGTATGTCGTGGTCTCTATTCAAGGATTTTTCCTCCCCAGCGGTTATCAGTCCGTCGAGTGACATGGCCTGCCCATTGTCATTACAGTTTGACTTCGAGCTATGTCGAGCTATGTGTAACATAATATATATTAAGTATAACTATTAAGGTAGTTCGTCTACGGATTTCATCATTACGAATACGGTTATGTAGCGAAATACCGAGCATAGCTCTCTCCATAGCTGAGCAACTTTGAGTCTACGAAACGGTAATGAAAACATCGTGAAGAAACCTGCAGAGTTTTCCAAGGCATGTGAAGTCTGCCAATACAAACTTGGCCACCGTGGTGGAATAAGGCCTAATACCTCCATGTCTAAGAGAAGACCCGTGCCCAACAGACAAGGAAAGGGTAGTAGTGGTAGTATATTATTACAATGATAGTGACTGCTACTGGTTTAGGTTAGGTTCCATCAACCAGTACCTTCTAGGTACCTACTGGTTGATGGATTCATGATCATTTTGTTTTAAATTTAATTTCATTTATTTAAACATTTTTTGTCTCTTATAGGTCTAAAAAAAAAGTTTGGGTAGGTTTAAAAAAAAGGTCAAAGTCAAAGTCAAATAATTTATTTCGCTATGAGGTGATTAGACACGCTTAACGAAAGTCTAGGTAACTAAAAACTACTTAAAGAAAAGAGATACAAGTATAATGCTATTCTAACTGATCTCTCTTTGATCTTTAAATTGTATACCTAGTTTTAGTAAGTTAGAGGGTGTTCTGTCTCTTAGAATGCAGTATAAAAGTTTCATTCGAGTGTTTTTTTCTCTGAAATTCTCTGAAAGTTTGTGATTATGTTGGACAAATGACAGACACACAGACAAGTTCCTTTATTGTAGGTACACCAAAAGGATAAAGATACAACATACAACAATGACATGACTAATAATAAAAACCTACTTATTATCACGTTTGTACCTAATCTGTACCTAATTAAATTAATTTGTTTAATTAAGCAACTATAAAATTAAATGAAACATCTATTATGTATAATTCCACGCAAGCGAGGTTGTGGGCGTCCACTAGTCGTACTCCACGTCTAGTTCAAATGCTAAATAAATGTTTCGTTCGTTTTGGAACGTTGTGACGTCAGAATTTAAGGATACATCATGAATATTAAATTCGAAACTGTGATAATAATATTACGTAGCATGTTACTGACATAAAGACATTAAAATGCGCAGAATGATACCGTGCTACTTTTTCACATAAGTGAACCAAGCAAGCGGAACATAATTTAGAAACGATTTCATAACAGATTGCATCTAATATCTAGTTTTTATAAGAACAACTGGTCAATGGTCATGCTATGACGATGTTGTAGATGTTAGAGCATAGGTAGAATAGTTTTGATATAGGTTTGACAATGTGACCTATTTGTTGCTTGTTTGTGTGTTTTAGGTTTTCGAGCTCATGTGGAACCAAAAAGGTTTTATATGAAACCTATTGGATTTTATGTATAGTTCACCTGCTAAAATATAAAAATATTGTTATAAAATATTGCTATACAAGCAGGTATGCCGTATGGACATAAGGTATTTAGATAAGGAGCTGTAGGTACCTACCAAACCGAGCAATGTACAAATCATAGAACCGGTACCAAAAAGTTGGTTCTAAGGGAGATCGTAAACGCACCTGGTACTGGCACTTATATATGTACGAAACAAAGAACTACATCGAGACTTAAAGGAGACTTCGTCAAACTGTGATTAAAATTACGCCGAAGCTCACCAATATAGACTTCATCATCATGCGAATGCAACTCCTCGACACCACGGACTCAATAAGAAGACTCAAAGTGACTTGTGTCCGTACCATTACGTTAACTAAAAAGAGTTGTGTGGACAAAGACTTTAATATTTAACATTACGTAGCAGTTTCTAGTTAAAAATAAATCACTCATTATTCTATTTTTAACAGATCGCTGGCTAGATAGTAATAAAAAACTAACATCGTTTAATTGTGTATAAGTAGTATACTGGATGCACTATAGTACATACCTATACTATAGTATAGGTATGTACTATAGTAGTATGTGTATATGTAACGGAATCTTTGAACGTGATTTTCGATCACTTCAAAACTTATCAAGGACAATGCAATGTTAAAAAAAACTACATTTTGGTTCATTTACATATAACAGCGTGTATTTTTAGTTATTTCAAACGATATATTGTGGCCGTTTGTTTTTAAAGCAATTGTGGTCCGAAAAGTGTGGTTTCCGTTTACACTTCTTTAGAGGCGACCTTAGTCCTCAAGGGTAGCAATGCAGCTGAGGCTGACTTGGAACGAGACTCTTATTAACAATTACTAACTGGACGATAACTAACACCAACTAACATGACTGACTATAGATAACGGCTTGTTTACTAAGAATTGTAGCGTATTTTCGCAATGACACAGAGAGAGCGTAGTTTTTAAACGGTTTTATTATGTTTCCGTTTGCAATGCGCTATTTTTGCATCATATTCTGTTATTTAATAGTCTCATTTAATGACTTAAAATATTCATCTTTTATGTTTGTTCCAGAAAACAAGCAATTAGGTACGGAACTCAGTGTTTTGAGTATCTTGATAGGTACCTATACGGAGTCGTTAAATAAGGTGAAAAATTTGCAAGCAATTGTGGTCCGGTTGGATCTGTGTGGTTTCCGGTTAGAATAGAATAGAATAGAATAACGTTTATTGCAGAAATCACAATACAATATACACAAATATGATACAAACAATAGACACTTAAAAATAGGTACACAATAAATGTATACTATACTTATATATGTATGTATATTATGTATGTTGTAGTGTTACACTACAAGTGATCTGCACTCAGCATTAAGCTGTTGGAACGGTAGCGAACCAACAGCGCTGATTTTCAGTGCAGGTTACACTTCTATCTTAGGACTAACTATAGAAGTGTAACCTGCAAGGGTAGCAAGTAGTTGCAACGCATCTTTGATTGACTTGGAACGTAACTCTTACTAACAATTACTAACTGAAAAAAAATTGGTTGGCGGATAGGTCGCGTGCTGTAAGCTTGTTTGCTATATTACATCCATAACAATAAATATATAACAATTAAAAGTCGTATATACCTTTTGAAGTCATGAAGTGTAGTAATAATTTTATGAACTATTTATGTTCCTTCTGGAAAGGCTAAGGCGGACGTGGTTATTCTTTTCTAGAGAACCAACTTAGTCCTCAAAAGTACCGACGCATCTGTGACCCAATTGAAACGAATTTTTTTACTTACAGTTAGTAGTTAGTCCGAAAGAATATGTGCTGAAAAACTTACTAATCGGAGCGGACGCTAAGTGCGGCTGTTTCGAGTACCATTCCAAAATGGCGTCGATGTCCTCCTGAATTATGCTTTCCTTCAGCCCGTGCTCTTTGAGGACACCTTGTTTCTCCTCCTCGGTGTAGGGTAACAGAGGGTGTCGCCCGTCTGGATACATCTGTTGAATAAAATAGACAATATCATAATATTAATGAGTGAAGCATTACAAGCATACATCCTAACACAGGCCTTATGTGGCTTAAAAGGGTGTACCGATCACTAGTTATAAAAGCACTGTAAAGTTTATGCAATAAAGAAATTATAAATTAAAGAAAAAATTATAAAAATTATAATGCGTGAAGCAAAAACATTGTACCCCTTTTACGAACATTACGTGTACTGTATGAAGTTAGGCATAGTTAAAGTTTATGGAGGAGTGCAACAAACAAAATATTTACACAACCTGCATTGGAAATGCATTAAATTAAGTTACATTGGTTTTACACCACATATTTAAATTTGGATACGATGGCATTTTATTTGTTACATGCCACTTTGAACATTGGTGTAGATTAAGTCTTTGATTATAGAAATATTTATAGTTTGACAATAACACCTTAATAACGTTGAACCTTATTTAAAAAATAACTACTATACTTATAGTTGAATTACTAAAACCCTTTAGGATCGTTTTGTATTCGTCTGTTATCTAGTATTTATAAGTGAACTGCTTATATGCCTCCCTAATGAATTGTTTTTTTATAACTATAGCGTCACCAGTATCCGCTGCCGCCTTTGAACAATTCAAATAGGGACTGGGACGGTGAGTCTAGTTAGCAGAGGGATAAGTTCATCAATTAGTTAGTTTGTCAGTAGGTATGGACTAGTGTAGTTTAGTTGGTGAAATCTTAAAGCCATAAAGGTCGCATCTTGTTAAATTATATAACTACGGTAGGTTCACCGGTCTGGACTATAGTTAGATGGTGAGCAAAAACTTTCCTGTTCGAAGGGCACTTTAGGCCGTCGTTTCCGTTTGGTATGGATCGGAATTGGGACTTGGGATGGTCATAAATCTCTACGCCAATTGAGCAGTGTGGTACTACACTCTCCAGGCCATCTAAGTTGTCAGTGCTCTACTACCTAATGGGTTTCGGTCAAGCTTGTAAATGCGCGACAGTCATCATAGATGAAAACAATGTATTATGGCATCAAATTGACTATACAAAGTATCAAAAATGAAATCGCACTAGGCAAATGCAAAAGCCAAAGAAAACAGCAAAGACCATAATTTTGTTCTAGAATCTAAATTTACGCCCAGATCTAATAACGCTATCAAGACAACATCGTACCTACTCGTCCGGTACTATATTTTATAGTCTTCATCAAAGAAGACGATAAATTATTTTATATCATTTTAAATATAATCACTGTTTGTGTGCTATTGCAACAATACCTGTTCATTAATGTGCATAAAGGCCACACAGACAAAATATGAACTATAAGATTTACTAAAGAAGGTTAAATTACAACATAAACATCTAAAATTGGGACCTTGCTGAGATATTATGAGGCAATAGGGCCTATGAGTTAAGATGCGATTACATCTTTACCTCCTAACGTCTGTTTAGCGTGATATTTAATTATGGCAGGCGAGGCATCTGTTGCTCACGATGGCCTCCATAAAAAAATAATGCTTCAGAGTATTCATCTACTAATAAGAAAGTAATTCTGATGAAACAAACTTTAACAAACAATTCGATATAACCTATGAAATTTCAATTATAAGCCAATGTCTTATTGGACTTTCTTACCGTATCAAGCCACACAGCAAAATGAAAGGTTGTGAACACATAAGACATCGTATTATTTTGACCAGTATGCATTTCAAACAATTTTTAAACATGGGGAATTATTAGATACTAACATAATACAAATCTTTAAATTCATGTTTTCCACTCAATGGACTCAACTAACATATTTTTTTAAAATTTCACTGGAACATCATTCTGGACACAATGAACATTTAATTTTTGATAATATGTACCTATTCTTGATATTCAATGTATTGTTCCCGGTTATACTTACTTATACTTAGACTTAGGACTAGTTGGTCACTAGTCCACGCGGGTAAAATCAAAATGAAATATAATTAATTGATATAGATAACCTATCGTAGGATCAATTTTTGCACTCCTGAGATCAATTTATTGAAAAATGAGGTCAATTTATTGACTTAATAAGGTAATTGTAAAAACTATAGGATATTAGAAGTACGATTCGGCCAAAATATTACTGCATAGATTTTACCAACATTGATCACATTAATCATCATCATCAGCCTTAACTCAGAATAGAAACATCAGAGGTCCGAATTAAGGTAATTATGAATAAAAATCATTGAATTTTAGTCAAGTAGTAGGTAATAAAGGAATTTTCAATAATTTATATGAAAATACCTTTTGTCTGATTTTGAAATAATTAATTTTGACTGTGTATATATATTTTGTATAGACCCATTGACTGAAAGATCGAAATAAACAATAAATAGACCAAGAAACTAATTCCGATTTAATATTCTAATAGAACCTGTTTAAAAATATATACACAACGTAGAAAGCGAAACACAGAAGTAGGTAAAAGCAATGAATTTTCACAATATTTCAAGAACTGCAAGGCACTATTTAAATTTTATAGACGCACTTTTAAAAGCGGTAAATTCACGTATTGTTAATATTTACTTACTTTACCTACTACCTACTTAATTAATTTGTTAAACAAATCGTTGCTTTTTTACCATTTTATTGTATTCTAGTTATTATAATAATTTATAATCTAGGGTTATAATCAATTTTGAACACTAACTCGTGCTTCGTGCTTCACACTCACCGTAATTTCACTTATCCTTGTCTTAAATCAATCGTACTATTTTAAATCCCTTTTTACTTATGCACTGTATTTATTTATTCGTCTGTTACTTACCTTTAAATCCGCAACAACAACGTAGCAACACGTTAAACACACGTTAACCCGCAACGGTAACACGGAGAACCAGATTTTATTCGGCACGTGCGCGCGCGATTCCGAACACCAAGTATGTAGCTAGGAGACCAAGCATCAAAATATGTACTACGGATTCCTTAACGACCTTCATTAATTTTTCGCGATTTGCAACCTATTAAATTATAATTATGTGACAAATAATATATCAATAGAATCGCGAACGTATCACCATCGCGTCCTTCTGTAATTCTATTAATTACTTCATTGTTATTGACGAAGCGGAAACTACTATTTTTATTGTCGCGTTGTTTCGGTCTATAGGTCGTTAATATGATGAGTGTACTGCATAGTGAACATATGAAGCAACTTAGTTAATCAACGTCGAGCGCGGTCGATACTTGATTCGGTACTGGCTAATGGCAACGTTTGGTCACGGGGACTCCCACCAGGGTAGGCTAGTAATAAATTGTCCAAAAAGATCATCATATGTATTTCTAAAAAAAAATTGGGCGTGACGTTTAAGAAAAAAAACATAGTTGCCCAATTATTACACTTAACTACAATACTTGTAGAAAAGGTAAGAAAGTAGTACAAGTTCATTGGCTTCCTTCTTTTGTGAGTAAAGTTATGTAGTAACTCAACTTTCTTATTAAAAGTAAAGATTCAGCGCGCAGAAACCTGTATACGTCTTGTTAACCTTTGAAAAGCGAAAGCTTTAAAAATCTCGTCTTAATCTAATTCCTAAATTTTCATCAAAAACCGTTCAGCCGTTGACGTGATTCACAAACAAAAACTTTAATACAAAGACATTAAAGATGTCTTTTTGATATCGATGTCTTAATACCAAAGAGGAAGGACACAGTCCGTGCTTAATACTATCCCAAATTAAGCTTTAATATTATACATTTTTAACGATTAACAAGGGTAAATAATGATAAACTACCTACCAATTACCTACAATTACTAAAAATACCTACTCAGGTATATTTTACATAATATCATATTGCAAAAATGTGACATTATCTTCTTTTAATTATCTACCTAACTACCTACCTAACAAAACACACTAAATAAAAATAAATCAAATTACAATTATGTAGGTATTTCAAAAAAAATTCAAAAAATTCAAATAATTTATTTCGCTATGAGGTGATTACACACGCTTAACGAAAGTCTAGGTAACTACAAACTACTTAATGCTATTCTAAACTGATTAATATAAAGCAAAGGATGAGCTATTTATCCTTGAATGAATAGCTAATCCTACACAGGTGCCTAACCTATTTTAAATCTAATCCTAATCTATTTTAGGGTTATGTACGTTAATATTTATTAAAAAAACTAGCTATTCCCACGAACTTCGTTATGCCTTATACTTCGTCTGCGTGACGGGTTTTTTAAAGTACCAAATTTCATTAAAATTGGTTTAGAAGATTCGAACATAAAAGCTAGGGAGCATATTTTAGGGATAGTATCCTATCCATCCGTCTCCTAATCTTTGTACCTAATTTCATAAAAATCGTATCAGTAGATTAACTGCTGCTCACAATCGTTTTTCTGTGGCCGCTATCACAACAAATGACATACAGATTTCGAATTAGCTGTTTAAAAAGTCCTAACGTACGATATGAATATGAATGACTTCTTTCCCCCCCCCCTGTTTCTATCTATATTGTGTTCAGTGTCCAGGATATCCCAGACACTCCCAGATTGTCTCACGATGTGTTTTTTTCACCGTAACAGCTGGTAAAATTTAATTTCTTTTTTTAGACACTATTAATTCAATAGTCACTGAGCTCTTACCGCAACCCGTTATTATTTATAGGACGGGGGTGTGGGCAGTTATGCCCACAAGCCACTGCGACCTAAAGAGATCTATTGTAGCTATACCGCAACCCGTTACTTATGTTTATATTTGAGCCAATAACGATTTACCATTATTTTTAAATAATGATGCATTTACCTAATAGCACGGACCATAGCTCATACATGTACAGAAGCGATAAAAGATTATTTTTAATATGGTTATAATAAACTTGAGTTGATTGAGTTAATTTATCAAGATACTAAATTATGTTGAAGGTTTTAATCAAAAACAAAGTGTTTACTCAAAGTCGCTACCAAAACATACTATCTGAAAGTCGGCAGATGAAAAGGTAATAAAAAAAATGTATTTTGCTATTAATAACAGGATTTTAATCATTAGAAAAATTATTTAGCTATTTGGTAGATTTGCAAAGATAAATTGACGATGAGTTTATTACGATGCGATCATTATACTACCTTGGAAGAGTCAACACCGATTTTAGTAAATTTGATAATGCTAGAATATTCGATCGTGAAGATAATCTAAAGGAAATCGAATCTAAAGGATATTTGTTGCGCTACATACACCTCCTCCAAGTCACAATATCGGCCTGATAGTGAATTGTCATACCGAAGACCGCGTAAATGTCGAGATTGGACCGACTGAATTGACTCAATCTAATTAGTGATAAGAGCAGTGAGGTCGGAAACGCGAAAACGACCTAATGCATAACCCGATCGTCAGTCACCTCATAGGTTGTTGGGCTTATCACGCGTTTTATAACATACAACCCATCTCTCTGTATTATAAACTCCCTAGTCCGGCCCATAGCTGAGTTACTAAGAGCGTGGTTTGTCAGTAGAACCTGATCACCCACCCTAAAAACTGGAGACGAGCGACGATAAGCGTCGGCATAATCATTTCTAAGATCCTGGCGTCTTTCCAAACTATCTTGAACTTCGTGCAAGGTGTCAATAAACTTAGATAAGTGGGGCGTTACCTGAGGCACAAAAGTTTCCTTATGCAAGATTGCATGGAGATCGTGCTTCACATCAAGGGGTGTTCGCATTTCTCGTCCAATCATTATGTCGAATGTAGTCCGGTAATGGAACACTTGGCAGTGTTCAAGACTAAACTTACTTGTTGTAAGCATTGTGGCCATGTTCGATTTTACCAAATTAGTCAACCATACCTTCAAATCCCGTTTCTTTCAGCTGGGTTGACGTCGGGAGTCACACACGGGGAGGGGTTTTGCTTGAATTCAAACTAGAACATCACTGCTGCATGATTGCGAAAATAAATTGTACTCCATCGTCAGATACGACTCGCGAAAACGATACCTTCAGAAGTATTCTTCTATCATTATTTTTGCACACACTTCACTTTGAGAGCATATATCTCGACCCAGCGAGTAGCAATATTATCAATAAGGAATACCCACTTCTCACTCATTTCGGCTTCGAGCAGGGTACCGAAAAAATTCACAGCAAGTACTTCACCTCTCTGATGTTGCAACAATGTAGTATGGTGCTAGAAACTCTTTCTACTTACTAGTTTTTTCAGACGGTTTCCCGCCGTCTTTTTCAGGTTATCAGTCCACCTCGTTGGAGGGCGGCAAATACTCTGTTTTCCGAGTCGTGGCCTCTACTCAAGGACTTACCGTACGGTGGTATGAAGGAACGGAGAAGTTTTACCACTACTAAACTACTGCACGCATGTTCGGTAACATGCTGGCATAAAAACACATTTGGACGATTGACTGCACTTGCTTGCAACTGACCTAGAAACGCGGTGTTGTAACCGACCCGCACAATACACATGCCTTTTACATTAATGCGCCTTATTACAATTACCTACTAACGAAAACTAACAAATATTAGTTAATAATTAATCAATAAACGTCTCAAATATATAGGTTTTGTATAGAGCTCGGGGCAGTAGGTATCACCGATTTCCACGGCACCTAGTTTACCATTTTTAACGTATGTGTTCGAGGATATTATGGAGATCTCGGGCATACAGGATTCCTCAATATATTTCTTCACCGTTGAAACTGATGAAATTTCATTGCTCAAAAGTACCACATACCTACCTAAAATTGATTCGAACCCGGACCCGAGTTTTCATTAGTAGTAGGTACCTAGCAGCGGGTTGGTTAGTGGTCAACCCACTGTCGAATGTTCTCAAGCCACCCGAAGGTCTTTGACAAGATTTAACGGCTGTTTTCTACCATTGAAAACATCCAGCGTCCATGTAATTTTGCCACTAGAAGTCACCCATCTACAAACCGACCGCGCCCGTCGTTGCTAACTTATTTGATCACATTGAATCGACCTACTACTAATCCTTAAAATCTGGAATAGACTCATTATAAACTGGAAATACCTGAAGCTTACTACTCCCCCAGAATCCAGTGTGAGTTCGTATCGTAACTTCAAATGTTTTACGAATCCTTTGGGAAATATTGGTTCGCGGAGCAAACATAACGGCTTCTTGAGTTCAATATTGAGTTCAAATTGCACTTTGAATGACTTTTCGTTTTGAGTGCATTTCAGATATAAACTCTTAGTCACGTAATATATAATATTAATTTTTAAAATACAATGATTTCCAGATACACTTCCTGAGTACATTTTTAGATATACTTATCTACCACACTGGCATTATAGAACCTGTATAAGTATATTTACCATTGTAAGTATATATCGGCTCTTGATAAGTGTGCAAAGTTTCCAATTAATTCGACATTTTGAAGTGGGCGAAAATCACGTTCAATGATTCCGTTACATACAATAATAGTACATACCAAGCTAATAAAAACGTGTTATTTTTTTTTCTAATTTTACTATTTCTACTAGCGGTCATCTACGAGCGAACAACATCAACTAACACAAACAAACAGGATATCACAAGTAGGTACTCCCTGCCCCCAGTCCTCATATCCACTAACAACTGACCAACTAAGTTGTTATTAACTCTCTCAGCTAATTGGACTAACCATCCTAGTCGTCGAATCCTATTCAAAGTCAGTTACAGTTGTCATTGGCAGCAGCAAATAGGTGGTGCTGCAAGCTCGTTTGCTATCTTACATCCAAAATATAAAACAAGCAATTATAAAACAAGCAAGCCAAGATTTAATAGTAAGTAGGTATACGGAAAAATATATATTATTTAAGTAAATATATGAAAAAATGTAAATCATGTATTTATAAACATTAGTAAATATTGTACTGTTCCTTTCATTATCTTCTTTTAGCATTTTTATTTTTTGTTTTTTTTTTTATTTTTTAAGATTCTAATATGTACCTACTACCTATCATATTAGTGTTGGTTTAAAAATTAATGTTCAGTGGTCATGTCTCAACTCGACCAAACTTATCACTCAGAACAGGTCCGTACTGAAAATCAGCGTCATGGCTTCATTTTGGGTCATGACATAATGCTGAGTACGGCCCTATTTTGCTTATATGTATTTAAAACTGAAATATGTTATATTATATCTGTGTGTGTAATTGTATTTTAAGCAAAATAAAATATTTTCTATTTCTATTTCTATTATAATTGTTCATGGGCGATTTTTTAAGATGTTCCCCTCAACCGAAACGATGTCAAACTCTACCACGCTGGACCAGTGCAGTTCATATTTAAAATGTCAGTAAGCAAAAGTCGATCATTGCATTTTCTATGGAAATATTATTACTTTCCATGAATATTATTTTGCGTGAGGCCTCTGTTCTCTCGATAAGGAATATTATGAGAAATAAATTGCCTTGAAAATTGACTTGGCCACCTAAGCTGCAGAAAGATGTATCTAAGTATAAGCGCTCACATAGAAAATGGGTACTATAATACAGGGTTAACGGACAAGTGCGAAGGGGTTTGGGCAGTTTAGGGTTTCGCGAAGTAATTTGACCAATGACAACTGAGACCAAGATATTAACCAAACCATTGATGTACAACATTTATTTCTTCTCTACCGTGTAACACCTGTGTGGTTTCTGGATAAAGGCCGCCATAGTGTTATTTAGTTATCAACGCCTAGGTAGACTAAGAACATGACTCTTAGGAATCTTATTCAGAGTCTGTGACATTGTTATTGTCATGAGTGACAGGGGAACGACTACGGAATACTTTATTATATAAAGTATTCCGTAGTCGTATACGTATACGGAACCTTAAAAATTAGAGATACTATTCTTCTGTCTAGTGAGCAGGCACTCGATCTTGGTTGAGGTCATCCGTGAAAAATGGAAAGATATTACCTATACCTATATCAAAATCATATTACGAGAATTAATTAAAAAGTTATTGGAGTCAAAACAAATGCAAAAAATTATGGTTGTCTGTAAAGTCGGTTTACGGACGATAATTTTACGTGATAACGTCCTAAAAAAAAACCTTTTTCTGAACCGATAAATAAAATAAAGCTAATTATTAAGGTATGTACAAAATACTTTAAATAATAAATTAAAGACTAGAACAGCTTACTGTGTCTTGTTGGAATCCCACCAACAGCGCAACTTCTGATCCACGTGAGCGTGTTATCTGCTACTTGTTATCATGAGCGTGAATCAAGACGCCCAACGACAATTGTCCATGACGTTTTTCATTAATTACTTCACGCACTTTCGGAATTAAACTCGCATAGTAGGGTCCAGTAACAGTCTGGCATTTTGGCAAGTAGGTAATCAATAAAATGGATTCCTTCACTATCCCAGAAAACTGAGGCCATAACTTTGCCAGTTAGTTACAAAAAAATCACAAATTAAATTAAATTTTAAAATTATGATTACAATATAATTTACAAAACGATTACGTCAAGCCGCAGACCAATAGCAAATACAGTTTATAGCTGTCTTGGCTTTAGGATTTTATAGGGTTCAGCTACCTGTCTAATAAATTACCTAATTAAAAATACGAGTACGTAATGGAGAGTGCGACTCATTTAATACAGTCAAATACCATTAATTGAATGCAGTCAATATCGGTCCACTTAAACATCCCTTAATTAGCGGTTGTAACTTTAGCCTCCGAGTGTTTCGGCATTCAAATTTCCGGGACACTTTGTATTCTGTTGATTTCTAATTTTTCATTTCTTGCACTAATATTTGATTTTGATCCGAAACAAACTAATGTCTAATAATAATTTAAACACGTGGTTTCGATAAACTTCGATACTCTGAGCCCGCAGGAAGCCTGGAAATCACAGGAGATAAATTACCTGTGTTCTTGTTATAAGACTCTTATGATGTCTCTATGAATCAAATGTTTAAAATATAAATAAAATTCATGTTCATTATTTTGCCGAAAAGAATGCTTCACTGTAACTGGGGCAACCCTCCCTTTGTTATTCCGGCCTGTTTCGTAAAACTAAAGGCACACTTATGGAAATGTAACTAGAAAATATTTTGACGACAAGGTAATATTAAGGTAAGGCATTGACGACTTAACAATCCTAGTGTTTGACAGGTAAAAAATTGTCAAGGAAGTCTAGAAACAAATACATAAAAAACAGATTTTGAGTTCGGTGTTCATCTTGTTAATGTATAATGTAACTTGATATCATTATACATTAACAAGATGTTAGATGACCACTGTGGCAAATCCAACGTAATTTCAAGGCAAATGCAATTTTGCACGAGCCTGTGGAGCTGTGGACAGCATAAAGCGAATATTAAGTTTAGCCATCCTGAAAGGTCAGCAAAAAACGATATAGATAGGGAATCTAAAATTTTAACGATCAACCAATAGGCAAAGATTTATTTTTTGGACAAGGCTTGGATTTGGGGGGTCAGCTGCTCTGAGGGGAGTGAGTTCGCCAAGCTGGACTAATTTGGCATCATCCGATCTGATATTCGACCGCTCTGCCCTCGAGATCTGATGTCTCTCATATAAGGCTTAACTTGAGCATATCTTAGTCTTATTCTAGTACCATTTTTTACTACAGCTTTAAAATAATATAACAGCTGTAATAATACAGCTTTAAAATAATATAACAGCTTTAAATATACTAAACTTTTTAACACTTACAATAGAATTAGTTTTATCTGTGATTTTTTTATAATTAAAACCGAGGTGAAAAGGACAGCAATCGAAATTTTTAAGGTCGACAAAGTTGCATTCCCCCGACTAAAAAGAAGATAATAAATAGAAATGTACGATAAAGATTACACTTACTAAAAAATCAGCTAAAAAGTAGCAAGGGGTAAGACCAAGAGTAAATCTCGTTCATATTCTAATTCTCTATGTCGGTCTAAAACACAGCCTCTGGTAACCGATATGCTATTAACAGAAATGTGTACTTTAAGAGATATTTTAAAGTGTTAGTTTTGTCCCACGTGTCAGTCTTACCCCACCTCACTATATAGATACGTAATTGCAAAATTAATAGGCACGCTCATTAAGTATCAGTAGTGAAACTGATCAAATCATCCACAAATTTAACTATAATTAGTTTGCCACTTTCAAAGCGTATAACATTATAAAGTAACTTTTTACACGTCATAATATGGGTGCATTCTAGCGCTCGTGGCAGGTTTAATAAAAATCTCACGTATAAAACGCCACTACGGGTATCAACGGGTGACCAACGAGGAAAATTCACCGCAATTGAAAAGCAAACGCAATTTGTGGCACGAGAAAGTGACGTGTCGCGGGTGAACGATATAAAACTACGTTGCAAAGTTAACGTGCTGAAATGTCGAATGACGTTAAAAAATACGATAGATGTTTTGGTACTGTGGAAATAAAAGGTACTAACAAATAGCTCGTTGAAACTGCCTCGTTGCCCTGGTGGTCGCAAACTTGACTAAGATAGAGGTCCGTCAATCCTTGGCTCGTTTCCCACAAAGTATTATTGGATTTATCTGACATCAAATTCTCAGTAGAAACACAGCAGCCCGGAATTTTATATGTGCAATTATGTATGGCAAAAGGTTCATCATTTATTACCTACACGAGGCCTAAACATAATTGGTGAATTGGGACACACCCCCTGTCTTTGCCTCTGTGAACCCTTACCAGGCGTGAAATATGTAATGTTATGTAAATTTCCTTAATGACGACTCAAACGAGCTATAATGTGAGTATGTTTTTCGTAACGTGCCTATTCGGAGCCGAAACTAATAGATCGGATTTAAAAATTTAGCAATCGATATTGCCCTATACTTGAAAGAATTGGAGTCGAGCTACGCAAAGTCTCTGCACAGATTATCTATTCCACCGTTGCTAAGTCGCTAGCATCAGGCGACTGTATTTTTTTTACACAACATGTTTTAATAATTTAATTTTCTCTCATAATGCTGTAATGCAATCTGGTCTATACTTCGGTGTTTTCATTGAGTAGGTAATATAAGCTATGGTAGCTTACTAACGAAACGTTAACGAGCGGGATCACAGATCTCTTCTCACGGTGGAGAAGTCCTGGAGCTACTGGAGCTTACTAACGAAACGTTAACGAACGGGATCACAGATCTCTTCTCACGGTGGAGAAGTCCTGGAGCAAACTTCACCACGATGCTCATGATAAACAGGGTCGACGGTTTAACGTGCCCGCTGAAGCAAGGGAGGTGTCGAGAAATTTTGCCACTTGTTAAGTTAGTTGAGTTAATAATCCATTAGCGACTATTACTCCAGAGAACGAGTGTGTCCATAATTACGAGTCAATTCGGCGGATTAGTGATGGTTTGTAGTCAGAAGTTTAAGGCGCCCAGTGGAACGTATCTATAGATTTAGTTTAGAGGAGTCATGAGTGGTACAACGCTATACCGTAATAAGATGAGTTAATTACGTCAGAAATCGTGTAATGTTAAACAAAGTATAGATATATTTTCTAAACTCATCGAAATAATAACTAGAAGCAAAAGCTGAAAATTAAAACAACATTAACATCGCATTAGATACGTGAACTTTTAGGCGCTTTTCTAACGTACGGCAGCTACAAATAGATTGCAAGCTATTCTAGCTGAATATTAATTACATAGGACTTAATAAGTATAAATAACTGTACATTCATTGTTTTGTATTAAAAGTCACTATCACTCGTACGTCATAATCTGCTGGGAAACAAGTCCAAAACTTCAACTAACTAACTCTGCAAACTATGTTTTTCCGTGTGTCCGGATTTCTTCATTTCTGATTCAGTCGCTAACTGTCTGGTTAAATCCTTAAATAATTAATAAACTTAATTGGTCAATAATGATTAAACTTAATTGGTTAGGTACCTAAGCCTCTTTACATTTAACTAATGGGGTCCCATATACCCGTCCCACTTCTTGCAGGGCAGAGTTTGATGAGTAATGATATACATTTCCTAATGAAAATCGTCCCGCCAAAACGCTGCGCAGTTGTCGCCCGCCTGTAAGTGCCCTAACGATCACTACTGAACGTTATTACTCCCGTAATCGAGTCCGCGAGCGCGCTGTAACAAACTGAACATACGTTAATAAGTATCAGAATACCTTATGCAGGTAATGAGCTTCGAGTTAGATTATCACTAGTTGTTTCCCACGGCTTTGTCCATAATTTAATTATTTTCCGTGCAATGTTAGAGATGAATTTTTAATGATGAGATGAGCCTGCTTTTAAGTAGGATTCTCCTTCATCAGTTTGCAATTTGCACATACACGTCAAAATAAATAGGCGTTAGTGTTTTCTAGTAGACCTATCTTAAATTATTCAAGTTTTAAACAGCACATAATTTAGAAAAGTCATTGTTGCGTGCCGCTGGATTTGAACCCGGACTGCTCGAGTGAGAGGCGAGTTCGATAGCCACTGGGCTGTATGCGTTATGTAATTTATTTATGTATTTTAGTTATTGGCATTTATGTACACAAAGAAGAACAAGAGTAGGAAATAAATCTTAAAATATGTAATGTATGTGATGTGTAGGTAATGTGTGTTTATGTTATGCTCAGGTTCTGTCGTGTACCTACAATTGCACATCAATCTATTATTTATCGCGGCGAAGTAAATCTATCACTTAACTAACGGTGCTATACGCCTGATCATATTAAAATTATCAGACTATGCATATTGCTCTAAAGTTTGTGGGCCCTGTTTCTAGCAGCGTAACTGTGAATCGTTGTACCTTCTTATCTATTAAACCAAATGTACAGAAATTGCCTGTAGGTTACTCCCCACTGTGGCCATCTCAGCAAGTAGGCAGCAAGCAGCAAGCAGCCTCTGACAATGTTTAACGACGATTATCTTACACTAGTGGACGCCCGCAGCTTCGCTCGCGTGGAATTAGACGTAACATAACCTAAATACAAAATTTCATTGAAATAATGTAGGTATATACGAAAAACTTTTATACCTACTAACTTTGCATCCCCCTTTTACCCCCCCTTAAGAGATGATTTTCGAAACTCAATAAAAAACCTTCATAGGTACTGAATTTCATTCGAATAACATCAAAAACGGCAAAGTTTCATACTAACTTTGCACCCCCGTTTTACCCCCTTAGGGGGTGAATTTTCAAAAATCCTTTCTTAGTGCTCCCCTACGTTACAAAAGGTGTATTAAAGGTCTGTGCTAAATTTCAAGTTTCTAGCCCTTTAGTTTAGGCCCTACGTTGATATGTCAGTCAGTCAGTCAGTCAGTCAGCTTCTCCTTTTATATGTATAGATAACAACTGGTTGGAGAACGCAGCATTTTTTCCATACAAACGTTGCCCCTGCCTCCTCCTAGGATAATGAACCTACAGCATAAATAAAATTACATAATTAGTTGTGGGTTAGAAACCTACCTGTAGGCGTTCTCTAGTAATCATTGATTCATGGTAATGAAACTTGTACATAAATCTGCCAAGTAAAAGACCAATTTCAGCTTCTGAGCTATGTTAAACTCAGGCAGGTTGCAAGAGAATAATCTAATTTGTCATTACAGATTAAACAGCACACGTGCGGAACACAGGCCGCCCTTTTACGGGCTGAATACACGAGTAAATAGGAGACCGTGTCCTTTTTCCTTTTGTCACTATCGCTAAATTACTTCCGCTAAGTTATGGTGCACATGGCCGGTTAACGTACTCAGACTATTTCGGAATTACGCAATAGATTATTAAAGATAATTCAGAATAACCTACGAAATAAAGTCAGTGCAAAGGTTAGGTGCCAAAGGTAAAGAAACAAGCCCTTTACTAGTTACCTGTACTTCAATTTGGAAAAGAAATTTGATCCTCAGGAATAAAAATAACAAAGAAAATCCAACCAGATCAACCATCACGATTAAGGAAGATTTCTCCAGACGTAGGTACTACTAAAAAGGAAAGAACTTATGCCTTAACTACTACAAGAGAGGGAGAAGGGCATGATAGAATACCTAAAAAAAGATAAACTGATTATAAAAAATCCAAAAGAAGCCAATTCAATCAAAAAGAAAAGAGACTTATAGGAGTCCCCTAACGACAAAACAAGCACAATCAGTCCAGATCCCAAAAAAACTAATACAAAAAAAATCTATTATGTAAATCAAGGAAGATCTTCATCTTTTTCAGACTAAAAAAACTAAAAAGCACAAACAGCTGGATCAAGAGCGTAACCAAACAAACAATCTATCAAAAAATAATAAGCACCCCAACCATTATAAGAAGACATATAATATCATTAATCCATCCGGAATCCATTTCAATGTCCCACGGTTGGGCACGAATCTCCTCTCGGAATGGCCTTACTTACCCCTCAGCCATACTAGCACGCTCTAGGACCTATTTTTATCAATTAGTAAACAAAATTGTGAAAAGAATAATCTTTTATAATTAAATCTAAGTAAAAGGGTTAGGACTATAACATTCTGTACTTAATATAGATTTTAAATGATAGCACGAATATTTTCACAAACCTTATTTAGGTATCACTCGTTTGAATCTTCTGTGATATTTTTCCATATAATTTTAACCAAGTAAAAGTGATGAAGCTTTGGCCGGATACATAAACGAACAGAAAAACCGACCTTGTGAAATATTTACATGTATTTTTGCCCTTCCCGTAATATATTCAAAGCTCGTACGATGAAAATTGTTTGTATAAAAATGTTTGCGAAATTTGTGTCTTTTTTACGTAAGTATAACGCCTATTTAGACGTCTGGCAGGTAGGGACAATCTTGTTTGTTGTCACACAAATTTGTGGTTAATTGTGTTTTCCTGGGCAGCGTTCGAGATATTACGAAATATCTTGATAATATGTTGAGCTCAGAGCCTGAAAACGAAAATATTTATGAGTATGTATTTCACGCTGCTGATTCTCGGCATGACGTGATCCAAATGTTTAAAGTCACTCAGCGCACTAAGGAGAGAGTTACGCTCAGAATTGTACTATGTAGTATCTTAGTCCTCGAGGGTAGCAACGATTCAGTGACTGACTTGGAACGAGACTCATGGTAACAACTACTAACTAGACTATCGCTAACACCAACTAAAAGCATCATCTGTCACTATCAATCTCTGCCTACCAGTACCATTTTTTTTATCGCTGGGAAATGCACCTTGTCGGGTCAGGTTAGTATGTGGGACTCGCTGATATAAAAATACCCACTAAAACCCAGCGACACCCTCAGCGTTGATAAGAGACGCCACGGGATCGCTGGCGCATTTATTAACTACTAACTACTAACGAACTGACAAACTAATGTTAAACTATCTAACCCATTCTCCATTTGAGTAGTGTTAGTTTACTATCATAAATGAATAGTTAGATACGATGCGATGGAATCAGATATTAGAAAATGCCAATACGTCATATACTTTAATGAATGTTTACCCAGCAGAGGTGGCAGTAGACAGCGGATGTTTCGACAAGGAAGGTTAACAATATAAGCAAAATGGAGAGTACTATTAAGAAATACCTTCGTTTTAAAAAAAAATTGATTAGAGCTCTCACTACTTATTCCAATTTTTACGTGCTCTTTTTCTACACAGAAAATAGACAACGTATTACAATGTAGACAATGGTTCACAAAGGTCACGGAACGTAGCCTCGGGCCATTTGCAGATCACCATGCTTTTATCATCATTATTCAGGTCTCATTTGACGCGGGTCTTCAAATGTGGAGAGTTTTTTGCGTGGTGCGCCGCAAAATATTGTATGAGGTAGATATAGTAGGTTAAAAAAATTAAGGAATAACAACACCAGCTCACAGATTTCAATATTCGTAAATCGTTTTGCAAAAGACAACCATGATGCTATAATGAAGATAGTTGCAGGCTCAGGTTGTAGGTAAGAATAGGTATTTACTACAGGATCTACATTCAATCCTGAATTGTTTTATTTAGACATGATAGTAAAAATTTAAAGCAAATATTTGCTCGTGTTTTGTCATCAGCCAAAAATAAAATAAAAGTACGAGTATTTATTCGTCTCAAATAATCTACTAGATATGCAAAGGCAGTCAGTTAACCTTATAATTGTTAACTGAGTGACTTTATTATTATTAAAGTACACAAACTTAATCAGAGAAGTAATCTTACTTTTCATATAAATAACGAAACAACTTTTGTCTCTAAAAACATGTTGGCGGTAAAATAAAATAAAAATTGTGACTTTTGCGTTGAATGGCGAACTTGTGAAGGCTCGAATCCAGCTTTGTAATTTAACTTTGTAATAAAACGCTTTTCGTGTCGTTTGTGGATGGGGATTTTTCCCCGACCAAAGAAAGGGAATCTGATTGGCATGGGTTGCCCGGGTCCACTCGAGATGCTCCGGGTTCAAACCCCAATGGCAATTACCTGTGACTTTTCAAAGTAAAAGTGTGCATGAAGAAACTTACCAACTAGTAACCTGCTATTAGGAAAGGAAAATTAAAACCATCGTGTAATTTCTACTTTATATTTCTATACATTGATCATCTTCAAATCATTTCAATTGCATTAATATTTTCGTTCAATATAGTTTTAACCATAATGAGATTTATCTATATTTATCTTTATGATCCGTAGTACTTTAAACAACATGAAACCTCAGATCAACTCGTTTTAACCGTATAAGATGTAGACTTAGAAGGTTGAGCTTGCACCCCCGAGATGTGAATCCTGGACCTCCGGATGTGAGCACTAAGATTTAAGAACACGTCCTTAAAGGCCTCTCCCGACGTTAATCCTAATAAGCACGTAGGTATCACTCAAGTGGGGCACTCAACAATTTCCTCTCATGAATTTTAAAGAGATATTTTCTTCGCATCTAATACGATGCCATGCCAGTAAGTTCGTAATGAAATGTAGTTGGTTAAGGTTATTTTTCTTTTGCGTTTAGAAGTTCAGAAGTTCTATGCCTACCTTTTTTTTGAGGGGGAAACCACTCTGGGGCAAAAGGCCAGGTGATGTGAGATGCCTCCCTTGCGCAAAGACTAAGTCGCTCACCCCGGGGCTAGGCCTAGGGCTAGGTTAGCGAGGTTCCGCTAGCCTTCAGTATCATACTGCGGCACATACAGTCTATTTAGACCCCATCTTCTAAAAAGACGCGGATTTGTTTCGGCCTTAGCCCCACAACGATCCGGTCAGGAACCACGAACCGCTCGACCCATATCGATGGGAACGGTACGAGGTGATGGTTGCCATCCTCTCTTCATCTGCAAGCAGAGTCGACTCTCTCCAGTTCTCGCTCTGCGGTCTGTGTCTGCATTATAACGTCTTCGCAGAAAGAGACCAATGTCTATAACACTCTTAACTTAGCTCTTACGACCACTAGACCTACGAGACAGTCCAAACATCTTCACAAATATCTTTCGTTATAGTAAATAATAATAAAAATAAATTTAACTTTATTTAAAAAACTGTTCGATACCTACAAATCTTATGGAGCCGTATTATAGGGTCGCCAGTGCCTTTAATCGCTGCGACCCATAGACGTCCCACTGATGGGCACGGGTCTCCTCTCAGAATGGGAGGGATTAGCTCACGCTGGCCAAGTGCGTATTGGCAGACTTCACATGCCCTCGAGAACATTATGAAGAACTCTCAGCCATGCAGGTTTCCTCACGATGTGTCCTTCACCGTTATAGCAAGTGACATTTAATTTCTTAAATCGCACATAACTTAGAAAAGTCATTGGTGCGTGCCGCTGGGGTTTGAACCCGGACCGCTCAAGTGAGAGGCAAGTTCGATAGCCACTGGGCTTTTTGCTGGCTGTCAGTGCCTTTAATATTACAGAGTATTTAGATGCTTGGTGAAAGCAATATTTTAGTTCTTCGCTGTTGATCTCGTTAGTAAGTAGAAACAAAACAGTTTGCCCACAAAACACTGAACCAAATAGCGAAAAAATGCATATTGCATTTGGGTTACATGCAAATTGTGAAGGTTAAACCGTAACAAGAATAACCTGAACATTAGCAAGCTGAATGCTTAGTAATCTGGCGAGAAGAGTGTTGTATGATAATGTAGATAGGCCAAATTTATAATTAACTAGCTGTACCCTGCCACGCTTCGCTGTGGCACATTGTGATTGAATGGTTGCGAAATGAGAAACAAAACCAAGAATACATGTCATATAAGTTTAATTTTGCAATACTTGTGGATATACAATATTTTTCGGTATGTACACAAACCAACATAAAATTTTTATATATATAGACTAGTGGACGCCTGCAGCTTCGGTTGCGTGGCTACAACATGTCCCACTATTGGGCACAAGTCTCATCTCTTTCACAGCTCTAGAGCATACTCCACCACGCTGCTCCAGTGTGGATTGGTAAAAAGGTTAGTGGCCAACCCAGTGACGAATGTTCTCAAGCCACCCGAAGTTCTTCGATAAGGCTTAACGATTGTTTTCATCATTGAAAACAACCGGGACCCGCGGCTTAACTTGCCCTCCGAAGCACGTTAGCTTCCATGAAATTTTACCACCGGCCACCCATCCACAAACCGATCACGTCAGTCGTTCCTTCACTCTGTCGATCACATTGAATCGACGTAAGCCATTGTTCTATGTAGGCTACCACAGAACTTGTTAGGGTTTTGTGTAAATTGGTATAAATTGGTTCCTTTGGATGCAGAAAGAGAAAGCAGAAAGTCAGAATTTCCTTCTATACTTAGCTTTATATAAAAAATAAAAATAAAAACATATTGTGTGAATCTTTCCATAGATAAATTAACGGTGTAAATATTAATTATACTGGAGTAAATATAATTTATCTTAGCAATTATGAGGCAGCCGATAGTCACACAATACAGGCTCTTGATAAGCCCAGTTGATTTGTTAATAATTAAATTAAATTAGTGTTCTGTCTGTATGGTTTGGTTCCCAGCGAAGGGTGATGTCCATGAAATAAGAACACTGGATAGGCTGACTAACAGGCCGATAATTAATATTGAATAAAGTATATGAAGTGGTGACTCAATTGCTATCAAACTCACCTCTCACTAAACGGAGACTGATTTCAAAAAGGAAAAAAGTAGGTTCTATTTTCGACTGTGGGCACAGGTCCCACAGCCACAGTTCTAAGGTCGAGAAGAAGGTCGAGATATCAGGCCGATTTTCATGTTGATATAAAATAAACTGCCAGCCTAATTCTATTATATTCTATTCTATTCTAATTGAAAATTATTACGTGAAGAGCAAAAGTGTACAGTGAATAATATCATTGTATTGTTATGTCACCAACATTATGACTGGTCCCGATTACTCGAAAATGCAGTACAGTTAAGGACATTGACATAAAGAGAAAAGTAATTATAATGGTCTTACCACATCTAGTCATTTCTACACCCTCTGCGGAATGCAGAATTAATTAATAGCGTCTCAGCCACATCTTACAATGGGACCCTCCTCAATCTTAGCTGTAGGCCCCACCTTAATTTAGAGAGAGAATTCCTCTTAAGTGAATTTTATTGCAAGCAACCAAAATTCTGTCCCTACAATTTATAGGGCAACAAAAGATAGCTGTTATGTATTTCTACAAGTTAAGGATATTATATTATTTCATAAGGTATTTCGGTAGGTGTTAAGAATTGAGGTGATAATCAACAATTAAAATCTTATTTTTACTTAAAAAAAAAGCCTACTACATATAAAAAAAATAAAGTTAAAAATCTTTGTTACTCTATCAAACAAACTCACTGAACAGATTAAAATGCACCCAGGTGGATAATAATTTGGAATAAATAGGATACCTACTTCTTTTTTTTCTAGAAATATGTGGTACCCGGACAGGAGTTCTATCTCTTTATAATTTTGATGGGAAATTATGAAAACAAAAATAAATGAACAGAAAAAGTGCCTTTTAGGTTTTGCTGTAATGTAAACTGAAACGTATATAATGTAATGTTATACTACTATCGATGTAAGTACTAAATATCCATTAATAGTCAATAATAAATATCTAGGTTGGCATTTGAAGTCGGGACCCATGGCTGACTGCTTGTCAGGGTTACTCACCACCGCGTATGGTATGGTAGTATGGTAGCATGAGTTGCTACCATACTTATCACCTCAAGGTAACAAGCTATGAGAACTTCTTGTTGAGTTGAGCTTCGAGTGTATACATAAAATGCCTTTTCATTATGCCCTCTATATTTTAGGGTTAAAGACATAAATTCGCTGAATATCGCGGAATATTCATTTTAAGACGCTGTAAAGTGTTCCTGAAACGAATTCTAACTAGCTATTTCGCGTCGCTAGTAGAGAGAAGAAGACTCGCTAAGTATTTGCGGATTGTTGAGCTTTTTGACTGTTTTCACTTAATTTTATTTTTCCTGGGTATTCATTTTACGCGATAAAAAAATATTCGACACAAAAACAGCGTCAGTATAAAATTTGTTTTATATGGAGTAAAGTTAACAATTATCTTAATAATTTACTCGTAATTAACACACGATTCCCCGTTTTACGGGTAGCGGATACAAACAGATAAATACTCAAATTAACATCCATGAACCGAGTATCTCCGAAATAAATATCTGCCCCTGCCGCGATTACAACCCGAGACGTGATTTTCGGCTTTTAAGTTTCAACTCATCGCCATGAATCATCAAATAATAGTCAATAGTATATAGGTACTGTAGATGTTGCTAGTTTGTATGATGCTGTAAGTAGTTTTTATGATTCTATAAGAACTTATTATAACATAATATAATATCACGCCCGTATTTTCGTTCATAATATCAGGCGTGTGTAGTAGGTACAACAACTTTTCACCTGTTACGTTTTCGCTGCGACCCATACCCGTCCCACTGCTGGGCACGGGTCTCCCCCACAGACGCAGCTGCGGGAGGTCTAGAGCATACTCCACCACGCTGCTCCAATGGGGATTGGTGGAGGGGTTAGTGGCCAACCCAGTGTCGAATGTTCTCAAGCCACCCGAAGGTCTTCGACAAGGCTTAACGACTGTTTCCAATACTGAAAACAACCAGGACCGACGGCTTTACGTGCCCTCCGAAGCACGATGTAGCGTCCATGAAATTTTGCCACTAGCGGTCACCCATCCACAAACCAACCGCGCCCGTCGTTGCTTAATCTTTGGATCACATTCACACATATGATTCTATATTATAGCGTCCATAGCCCAATGGCTCGGGTAAATGTTACGTTTAGGCTCCATAAAATAATAGGTCGTGAGCCTGGCTCACGCCATTAACCTGGCTCAATTCTAAACTCCAAGCTACTACTGGGAATTTCAAATTAGAAAACCCAATAATACTGACCCGGGGTTCGAACCGAAAGCCTCTAGCTGTAAATTAACAGTCGCGACCACTAGATCAATGGACATCATAATAGACACAATCTTCAGCTGAGGCGACTCCGCAATTAAATTAGCATATTTTTTAAATGATAGCTCGCCACTGCCCCAAATAGCTGGAGTAATTTGACGTAATTGTTGGGACTGGGACTAACTTACTGGCGGCAGAACATCATCATCATTAACGCATTAGTCTTGAGACTTTTCGTAAATGAGACGCCAGAAATGTGTCTTGAATGCAAGCGGAAAGAAACTCAGCCCCACTCGATTCTATTTAAATCATAGATTAATGATGCTTTATTTATAAAGGATTATTATCGCTATTAAGTTTAAATCACATCGGCTTGACTGATGACTTTTCTGTTAGTTACTTATGCGTTTAAACAATTACATTCTTACCATTGATGGCGCTGATTTTCTTAATTCTTTAACCCTGAGATCTGAGATTATTAATATGCCTGAGATTTTTGAATATTTGAATAAAATAATTACAAGTTGATACTAACTTATGACAAGAAATTATAGACTATCATTGTGCTGTTTTTGGTTGCTTAAAATCTTCAATACCTACAACCCAAAGATTTCGTTAGAGTATAAAATGTAAGTATACACTCTAATAAATTTTAATAAGAGTCTAAAATTTATACGAGTACTAATTTAAAAACACAACTGATATATTTTTAAAAGAAGAAAAGGAATTTACAAGCACTCCCATGCTTTGAGGGAGCATATTTCAAATAGATAATAAAGAAAACGAGATAATAAAATAGAAATCGATAATTTCAGCAGCCGTTTTTGTCTAGAGTACGATACAAAATTTTCATGAAGTCCATAAAGAAATTCCTGTAAAAAGAAATTCTTGACCAAACTCAGCACGTTTAATTGCCACTATCGTCAACTTAATTACCTTAATTATATCGACGTGTAACCAAACACAGCGTATTTCCCGAGATCACTGAATTTAAGACAGCTTAAAGTCCTGTTCTTGCTGTCTCTTAAGCTTCCTAATCGTCTCTTGCGACAAGCAGGAGTATCCCGAGCTACTGGTAAATTTTTAATGACAGTTAATTACGATCGAAGCAATGAACCTCGAACGCAACCCCAGTTCCAAAATCTCATACATAACCAAGCGACTGAAACAGCAATCCAAAATCTGTTACGTCATCACCCCTTATTTGCGCTATCGTTACCATAACAGGGCGTCCGAATGGTCACTTACAAGTTATCCCAAAATATCATAAGGAAATGACTCAGGCCTATCTCATACCATGGTTATCGGGCGATGTGGGAAAACAAAGGGTCTTACTCGACCCAAACAGTAAAACTGTTGATTGTATTATTTTGTTAAACATAGGAATCTCTTCAGTATCTATTTAGTATTTCGGTCAAAGAGAGGCCTATGACCAGCAGTGTAAATTTAGCCACTCAATTTACATTGTATGTAGTTTATGTCCGCTCATTCGTGTTTATGTGCTAAAATGATTAAAGGCCACAGGTAGTTTAAATTTCTTTGGTACTTACTCTTCTGTTTTCAGTAACATAAAGTATGATTGTTATAATGTGAATAGAAATTTTGTGTGTAGAAAAATTATCATTCTGCTCTAATCCAAAGATGGGTTTTGAAGGGACGAGTGTCTAACAATTCTAAAAAATTCGTCAAACTAACCCCCGACCTAAGTGAAGTGATACAGGTGTGGACGTGCACACACACATACACGTGACAACCTTTGTCCAGTATCGACAGGGTGACATGGGGTAAATTGGAAATTATGCACAGATAAATAGATCGAATTGATCGTCACTCGCTCGGCCCTTCTCTTCCAGTTGAATTCATGGCTAGAAAATTATAATTGAAAGCTTTGATAGATGAGTTATTAACTACTATAGTTTCATAATAACCCGTAACGTAAGATTAAGCCTGGACTAGAATAAAGCCTAGATTTCGACCGCTGAATTCACCTTTTGGAGTTATGATAGTAAGGAAGACGTTTTAAGCATTAGTCCAAATTGTGGATTGACAGAAGTGCATATAGGCAGAGACTGAATTTCAAAATGAATCTCAGCTCAAAGCAAGAACTGACGTAGATAAGAACTGCGCGCGATAGTTCAATTGCGGCTTTCGTCAAGGTGACGCGGGCAAATTGAGTATTATGCACAAATTGAATTTTCTCGGTCGGCCTCAATCATAAGATCTTGCATAAACGTATTTTTTATGCAAACTAGAACGTTTCCCACTTTGGTAGGATTCGAGATTTGGTATTATTTTAAGAAAAAACTTTGGTATACGACTGCTAAGCAAGCTGAGGTCGTGCAAAGTATTATTGAGTTTTTCTAACTTAAAACTCACAGTAGGAGCGTGGAGTTGGATTTGTGCCTGATGTATGTTGCCATACACTTGGAAAAAATCCAAACATATTTAAATATGGCAATAAGCTAACCACTAAAAACATGGGACATAACCATAACTAATGTCATTTTCTAGTTTTAATAAGCCGAAAGATTACTTATCTATGGTACCTATAATTGTAGCACAAAATATCACTAATTGCAAATGTCACAACTGCCGGACGCCGCCGTCTGCTTCCGGGAACACATTAATCGTTCATGCGGTTGCTCGCAATTTTTGAAATAATATTTTTATGTTATTAAAACAAATTATTTACTACACTCAGTATTACCACAGTTCATAAGATAGGTTGTCCTAAGTACCTCGTTGTAGCTGGTCGCTCTGAAAATCAGCGGCAGTTGGTTTGAGCTGAGGGCAACCTTTTGTCGTCCACGCATTGCCATTTTCTTTAATTAATTTCTTTGTCGTGTTTTTTTTTTGTATTCTGGATATTGTATAGTAACTATTTTGTGCCAGCTAAAATAAATGTATTTTTCTTTTATAGTTACTGATTAACTACTACACTACTACAGTGTACAATAATATTAGAGTATTAGGTACCTATGCCTCCACCAATCCGCATTGGAGCAGCGTGGTGGAGTATGCTCTAGACCTCCCGCAGCTGCGTCTGTGGGGGAGACCCGTGCCCAGCAGTGGGACGTCTGTGGGTCGCAGCGAGGTACCTATGAAATTGGAGATTTGTAATAAAATTTTAAAATATAAAATTTTGGATTTTTTTTTACTTTAGCTAATCAAAGTTCTGGCCCAAACAATCTATGCAATTTATCCATTTTGATGGCAGTGGGTCCGCAGTGGAGAATATTCTCCGCCAGGGGCGCGCCACACAGGCGGTGCTCCTGCTGCTGAAAATCCTGGTTATAAAATGTCAAATTTCATAGGTAAAGACCCTATTACTATCCTCCCTGTTGGATTGGAATTTGAAACATTACTAAAACTATTCGAAGAATTAATAAATAAAAGAATACTTTATCTACACAATATATTCCACTACCTCCATTCATTAGTCTCGAGTCTTAGCTGGACAACTTAGTCTAATTTGTTTCCCTATTGCTCCTGTCATCTTTATAATACCTACTACATAATATAGTTTAATATTTATATACGACTAGTGGACGCCCAAAGCTTCACTCGCGTGGTAATTAGACATAACAATAATTTCGTTTACACCTATTAATATTATATAGCCTATTTCACTGTGAGGATGCAGATTTCTAATGATGAAAGAATTTTTGAAATCGGTAGTTTTTGTGTGAAAACATTACAAAAAAATCTTTCCTCTTTTTTTAATATTAGTATCTATAGATTAGAAATTCTAATCAATTAAAAAACATTCACATTTAATTTTTTTTAATGAATAAGTAATGTACTCTTTCAATTCAGCACAAAATTATGCCCTTTTCTTTTCTTAATAGCTCTTAAACGATACACCCGCATGCAGGCTCTTCGAACAAATCCATTTAACAATCAAGCTACTCGTATGAAGTAAACCTAGTTATTTCTCCCTGTGTGAGGCCAACCGCATAGTAAAATTCATTATGGCCGTGAATTAATTTAAAAGCTTTTAATTTAATACAATTTGGGGTTTTAATCAGTTATGTTAAATTGCGTTGTCATATTTTATTCTGCAGACGGTATTTTTAGTGTAAAGTTATTAAATTAATTTTGCTATTAGCGTGCTATTTTGTAGATAACCAATGCTTGTGATAAATGTTTTGTGTAATGTGGCTGTGTACAGTGGCGCATTCTGTGGGTTTAGGTTCGATTCGCGGCAAAGGCAAAAATTTTTGAACTGCAAATCTAGTATTGATGGTGTAAATATGACCATTAGTAGGTTAGTTAGTAGTTTTCAGCGTCATGGCTTCATTTCGAGTCATGACATAATGCTGAGTACGGCCCTATTTTGCTTATAGGTATTTAAAACTGAAATATGTTATAATATATCTGTGTGTGTATTTTTATTTAGGGTCATTCCACAAAAATCTGTATAATTTTGAAGGTAATTTGTCCTAATCATATTTTAGATGGTTTTGGATACTTTACTAGTGTATATTATAGGTAATTAATTAATTATGTTATATCTAAAAGGGCCAGTCAGTTTATGCTTTATTTATGGAGAAATTGAGAGTTTTGCAAATTTCGACTTCTAGGGACTGACGGCTCTGGTTAGGGACTGATGATTAGGCATCTTATTTGAAGAAACTTTTGGTGTAGGTACATTTATTAAAGAGTCAAGCAAATAGCATTTCTGTTTTTTAGTTCTATTGCGAGTAATACACTCATTTTTTTCTGCTTCAGCGGGACTTTTACTATTATTTTTATAGAATTTGTGAATCATTTGGACTACTACGTTTTTCTTAGTTATATCATTATTTTTAGTACTACCATGTCGCCAAAGTTTACATTTTTCAACATTGGAACCAGCCAAAAAGTTAGATTTTTCTTGATGAGTTTTAGCTTTTGAGATATTTTCTGTAATTTGAGCCTGCAAAACATCGCCAAATAATGCCTTTTTGCCCAGTTCTCTACTTTGATTAGGATCTTTTGCCATTTGTTGCATTTTACTTTCAGGTGTAAGTAATTTCTTCGATTTCTTAATTTTTCGTTTCAGTCTACTGTATTTCTTCTGTTGAGTAAGTACTAAGCTTCTTTTTTAAATCGACAATATTTTTCATATTTAACACTTTATTTCTTATCTTTCGTTGATATCGGCATCTAAGTTTAGCTTCACCATGTCTAAGGTTTTCGTTATTGTTATTATTGATCTGCGATTCTGGAGCTACATTTTCTTCAAGTAATTCATTTTCAAATGTAGGAGGCGTATTCTTTGTAACATAATTTTCACGAACATTTCTAATTGTTTGCTTCTTTCTTTCCCATATCTTTCTTTTTTAAATATTTCAGTCTTTCTTTCTCTTTATATTCTGCCAACAGGACTGAATCGCTTTTGATTTTCTCTACAAGTGCTTTTGCGGTGGCTGATTTATTAATGGATATATCCTCTATGGACAATTTTGGCTTATGTTTAGGCGGCATATTGCTGTAAAACTGATAGAAAAACACTGAATTATTAAACCAACCAAGTGATCAACGACTGCAAACAATTTAATTTCAGTCTATAAGTTCTAATCCCAAAATAAAAAGGCAATCGTTAAATTTAGTTTTATGCATTTTATATTATAAATAATTATCTATTTATTCATATTACATTAGCCCTAAATGACTTTTTTGTCGCTTAATATAATATAACCGTTACATTGATAGATAAGTTAATATATGCAGTTTTATTCGTATCACAATATAATAAACGTCAGTCCCTAACTATATCCGTCAGTCCCTAGCACCATTAAGAGCTAGGGCCTGATGGTTCAGGGACTGACGATTTGGAGTAAAACTTAACACAAATGCAGATTGACTTCTATTAAATTATGTTTAATACGATGTACCAAACAAGGCCAAAAGATCACACGTAAATATCAATTAATTGTCAACAATTTCCTATTATAAAAAATAAAACTACTCAACTAGGGACTGACAAAGTGACTGGATCAACACTTGTTTCCTCAACAACTGCCGAGTTTGCTTCAATTCAGAAAGTGGCTGCCCCAAAGCGAGTATGGTCTGTTGATAAGTTCGTATTCGTCTTTGATATCACCTAGATGTCATTCACTCCTCATTCATATTATGGCGCAAAATTTAAAATCCGTGCGTGGCTAGGGCCTGACGATAAAAATTGTGGACACATTTTCAACTTTTGAAACTCTAATTATTGTTTATTGAAATCGCAAGAGATTAATAGAATTTGGCGTACGAACGATAAAATAGATAATCGTTAACTAAAATAAAATAGAACGTTGATGTTTCTATAAATATGGATGCCCAAACACAAACTTTCGGAGTGCGGACACGCCTAGGGACTGACATTTGGGGTCATTTTAAGGGATTTTCGATATCCTAACATTTTTCTTCTTTAAAAAATATATGGGTGATGAATAAAACACATTGCGACCTGTTACTTAACAATTTTGGAATAACATATTATTAATTATATCAAGCGGAATAGTTTAGGCCCTGCGTTGATATGTCAGTCAGTCAGTCAGTCAGTCAGTCAGTCAGTCACCTTATCCTTTTATATATATAGATTAAATAAATAAAATATTCCCATGTCCAAGCTGCCTATTTGTATCTCTATGAACAACGCGAAAAATTGCCAATATTGATAGAAGCGACATTTTCATTTGTAAACCGTCGACATGTTATTGCTATTGCTACCTAAATTAAAATAAAACGATATAAGAAGAACATACTTAAGTAAGTAAATATGTACTTATATTTTCATCAACGCAAAAATCTCATCATAACTAACTCACACATAAACTAAAAACAAAACATAACACACACATAAGCGAAATACATTATTTGACTTTGACTTTGAAGCATTTTGTTTTCTCGTCGCAAATATATTTTCAATGCACAGGAGGTACTTAATATCCATACGCCTTGAGTCTGATTACACAAAGAAGCTTGAATAAATTGTGGCAAAAACATATTATTATACGTCGTGTAGTGGTGGGCTCTATATTCTCGCAGAATTTTTGAAAGCTTTGAAAAAAAAATTCAATAGATATAATATATGATAATAACAGAGGCAACGACATGTGCAGGCTGTAGTACTAATGTAGTATAGGTATGTTAATATGAACTGTGATAAATACTTACAAAGATTGAAATGCTATAATGTACCTATCTAATTATAGAATTTAGCTACTTGTATAAATTAGATATTATGTTTCTTTTTTCTTTATCTTGGATAGTTAGAAAATTAAAACTTTTTGACAATCGTCGAGCGTGTATAACACAACTTAAAAAAATTGCAATAATTGCAAATTGTAAAGCGTGTTACATTTAGATGGAACATTAAAGAACATTTAGCATTATTAGACCTTCATAATTTTCCTTTTGTAATCACAAAGTAACACGCTTATATTAAAAAAAAATAAATATTTAATACAAGGATTTAATACAAGGTGTAAAGTAATATACCTATAATTAAGTAACTATGTACGGATATGGGATTATTCTAACGTAGAAGAAGAAGGTTAAATTATCGTTAAAGATTGCAATGTAGCTACCTAAATAATGATATTTTTCTAGTCAGGCTTTAATTATTTTTAAATTTTACTTTTTTTTATTATCAAGTAATAAAATCTTGTTTTTAAAAAGTTTTTTTTTTCTTTTAATTTCATATGTATACAACAGCGTCATCTGTGTACTGCGTGGTGAAGTTGAAGTAACACGATCGATAGACCGCAAAACATTTGCGTCTACCGGTTGAACGAACTCTCTCAGCTGGTTTACTAGCTGTACACTAGGTGGCGGTGCAAAATTTATCTTTTACTGTAAGCATAGAGTAAGGATTGTATGTAGTCCGTGCTGTAAGTAATAAAGTAAGGTTTGCGATATTAAATTGTACAATACATGTTGGACGGTTTGATTTGGATTGTTTGGTGAACTCATGGTGTACTGGACAACACTGTACGTAGATCTAGGTATATAACTTAGTCTGTGCCTCATGTAATTGGTTTTGTCAGAATTTGAACGCCAGATTTCAGTAAGTCAATTAATTATTTAATAATCTTATCAGATATTTAATTACTTATGTAACTTATATATTTATTTTCCAATTTTTTTAAATAGCCTTTAATTAATACGAGTACAGTATCTAACAGGATACCTACTTATTAGGTACCTAAACCAATTTAATACCCCTTGAGACCATAGAACTTGCTTGCTTCTTGATTACATAAGGATCGTATTTGCGGGATTTGACAATATACGTACAGTATTATAGGTAGGTACATTAAATTCGTGACGCAAGGTACTCTACCTACTTATAATATTCAAGAGATATTATACAGCTACTATTGTTGCCAATCAACATCATTATTATTTTCATCAAATTTAAAATAACTGTAATAACTAACTAACTCATAATGTAATTATTTATATATTATTTATATTATTTTTAGAACACTCCCACTCGATGGCTCCAGGACGTTATACTATAATGTAGCTTCTTCAACATTCACGCCTTCGCCTCGGTGTCCAAAGTAACAATTTCAGCTCATGAATTTCAATTCGCCCACCAGTTCCGTAAGCGACTCCGCTTATGTAGACGCGCATCAGCTTAGGGGACAACCGGGAAAAATGACACAGATTCTAATGGGCCTCTTTTATAAAAAAAACATGAGTTGACCAGTGAATACATTCCCGTGCGTAAATACTATAATGTGTTTGTTAACATTGACTAATTCAGGTATTTTTGTATTAAATGTAAATGTATTTACAGTATTATATTCAAACCATCGACTTAAGTTCTTGCAAAACACTTTCTCGATATGCAATCTATTGGCGCAAGATTCGGCGACTGTTTTGTGGCTATAACTTGGCTGTTCAGCTCGTTGACGACGGTCCAGTGGCATTAAAGCTATACTAATTATTGGGTACACAGGGCAATTTATTTCACCAAATGCTCTGATGTGTGATTACCATGTGTGTTATAAACCAGACACCAATCATAATGCTCCATCTATTCCAGCTCTACCCTTTGTAGACGCGCCTCAGCTTACACGTAGCGCGACTCTGCTTATAATATGTATTTTCCTTTGTCGCTCGCATTTTACTTGGAAAGGAATTCGTGATATTACAAGACTGCAACGTGGTGACCCTTTTTCTCGGGGTTATTTCGCGCATTCTACTACTTTTAACTTCAAGTGAATCTCTGACCCCACCATTGTGATGCTCTGAGTCGGTTTATAATGCACTGTTATTTTTGCTGGCAAATATATAAATGGGAAAAAGAAACTGTTTTTGTTGGTTTGTCCTTCTCCTCGTCAACGGAAACATGGATAGGTGTGATAAGGACAGCAAGACTAAGGCCTAACCCCCTCCCATTCCGAGGAGATCCGTGCTCGACAGAGGGGTAAAGAAAAAGTGGTGGTGATAGTATACAAAAATGGTGCTTGGTTCCTTGAGTGGCAGTGGTACTGCCACAACCTTACCGGTCTTGGTTCGCCCCCTTCAACAAAATTGCTCGAACAGTCTTGTGGATTTGGTTTCTTAAGTTGACTTTGCCATCATCAAATTGTCCCCAAACTAATTAACGCAGAATATTCAACAAGAAGCGGCAGTGAATTCAATTTATGAAAACAAAACCTATCTTACCTCCTCACCGTCGTCTTACACTTTTAATTAAAACACTCCATTGAGTTCCAAAGTTATTTTGACGACGATGGTACTACAATAGCTTATAGGAAATTAATTTATCAAGGGGCTTTCCTTATTTATTATATGTAACTGGTATGTTGTAACGTTCCCGTCGTTAAGACATTAAACAGTGCCCAAAGAGCGTGAGCTATATTTTCAATTAGAAATAATTTATTCAATTAGAAATTAGTTCAGTCTTTAAGTTCTTCTATTCTTATAAACATAACATATTTCATTAATAAAGTGGAATATTTTGCTGGCCGCGTAAAGATTCGAACCCCTCCACTCGTGAAGTACACCAAAAATCTAGAAGTAAACCTATTCTTTCCGCTCTACGATATATTATGCACTGTAGAAACAAAGACTTTATCAAATTTTATTATACAACTAACGTAAATGATGTTTACTACGAAACTAGCATGTTTTTGTTCATAACCTATCTGATGAGTTTCTTGCTATGTTCTTCTCAGTAGAATGAATCTTTAATACCGGTGGTATTAAATTATGAGATTAAATAAAAATTGTATAACGTTCATAAGTGAATCTTTAAACCTAATGAGAAAAATCTGAATCTCTCGCTGTTAACACGCCGATTCCTTGCGAACGCATGGGGTGAAACCCAATGGGTCGCGTCCGCTTCATTAACCTCGAGATGGAATTTTGAACTACTATAAGATTACCAAAGTTTCATGTTTGCTCAAGGCGTTTGCTTCTACTTCAATAATAAATCCATTCAGAGATTCCAGGCAATAGTTTAACAGATTATAACTGGGATTACTGACTCATAGTGTGGTTATTATACATTGTGTTGTTGGTGGACAGTTATTATTTAAGACCTATTAAATTTTGTGTTTGTATTTTTATACGACGTGAGACCATTAAACACACAATTTTGTGTTTGTATTTTTATACGACGTAGGACCATTAAACACACCATTTTGTTACATCATTAGAAATGTAACTTACGTAGTCAAGCGATGTTTTCTAAAGTTATCGAGTAGTTTGCAGTTCGGAGGCAGCGAGCAGTCACATTTTAGGCAGGAACATTATAATTTTCAGTTTGCAAACTTTTAGATTCAAGGACTCCGGAAGTAGAAACAAGTTACATCTCCAAGTTGTCCTCCATTACATTTACCGAAGAAAGAGCCAGAGTAAGTACAATGTTATTTCACTTAAGTTTATTGCGTATGGTCTAAATATTCGTTCATTTTCAAGATGGAATATTTAGACCGACACTTTCTTGATTGTCATCGTCGTCGCGACGACGACAACCCTCTTTTTTTAATGGACGCCTTTAATTATTTATTTAGTATTCTATACAAGAGAAAATTAAGATAATATTTAAGAGAGATTTATAACACAATATTAACAAGGAGTGATCTAGGTTTCACTATGAAACATTTTTGATATTAATTTTTCACACTGGACTGAAATATGAATAGAAATAATTTATATTTAATAAAGAAACTAAAAACATAATTTTGTAGATAACCGAAATTTGCAAAATTCTGAAGATCCTGCGCAGGATGACGGGACAAACTAGGTATATATATGTCGCATACAGCCTTCATATAAAAGTGATAATAATAAAGATATTAGCATAATAGAAGTTATCAGAAAGAATGTTTGTGTATTTATAAATTGAATTACTGTCAAGAAGCAATTATAAAAGATGTCATGATGTATGTTTGTTTAAGTTGAAAGCCTTTACAATAATGTAGCAATTTACTGCAGGTAATAAAGGAAAACAATAATAGTAGAAGTCTATTATCACAAGAGAATAAGTGTTCTCTTGTCTTTGGCTATTCCAGACCAATTAGTGTCGTATTAATGAAATGTGCAGAATTCAGTTACGATTCATTTATTATTATTTCTTTATCTACCGCCGGTTCACAAAGTTGATGCTACCGAGAAGAACACGGCAAGAAACTCGGTAGTAACTCTTTTCAATATTTTCCAGAGTATTTATAGATAAAGACGTCATCTAATTACATATTTTAATTTACTTGAATTACAAATAAAAATAGTAACGAGAACATATTCGAGAGTCAATTATTCATAACAACCTCGAGTTTACTATCATAATTTTATAATAACGTTTTATAAAGTAATTCTGCAACCATAGCAACATTATTTATTTAGAAACAATGTTCGATGAATAGCACTTACGGAGTTGCTCTCGATTCGAAGCGCCGATGCAAAGTGTCCCCAATATCGAAATGTTTGCCTTTATATAGGCTGACCTTACGTCACTCGTTCTACCGGTCGGATGCAATGCATTAAGAAAACTAACAGATGGCTATAAGATCATCAAACGTTTTTATAAATCGTTCAATTATTACAAATCACTATCGTAAATTAACGATGTTATTTTTCTATAAAAACTAAATTTTAAAACACGTTAATTAAGCCTAACGGAAGTTAGGCTTAATTAAGTTTGTACAATTATGCCATTTACAAATTATCAGTGTGTTATAATTATTGTAATTTAGTTTTTACACTTGGTTTATTATAATAATAATAATCAAATCATAGTATGTAGAATGAGGGATGTATGTAGAATAGTAATCGCGGCGACAAATAGTATTTAAGCCTTCCGGAAGTTTGCACAATTATGACATTTACAAATTACCAGTGTGTTATAAGAATTATCGTAATTAAGATTTATTTTACACTTGATTTATCATAATAATAATAATCAAATCATAGTACGTAGAATGCAGGAGGTATGTAGAATAGCTATCGCGGCGACACGGCCATACTGACATGCGATGCGTGCTCAGCATCGCTTCTCTGTAAATAAATCAACAATATGATTATGTTATGTTCTGTTCTGACAGACAGACAGACCTTTTCTCCTCTTCTGCGGCGCCGTGGGCGTTCTTGCGTTGAGGGAATTCGGAATTAGGGGGAATCCCAACTGTTCTGTTATTAGTGCATACGTGGTGAACCACTTAGCTTAATATTAGTGGTATTTCGACTGCTCACTCTGCGTGACTACAGCATTAGTTATTGTTTCATTTCCATGTTGCAAGTCACAACATTATTAAACGTAACGTTAATGTAACATTAATAAGGGTAGGAGGGGTGAGTGAAAGGTTGATGCTGTATAAAACAGAGGTCCTAGGGATTATTAGGTAGGTCGGTGCTGTGCTCTGGGCGGTCCTTTACGCCGTGGTACACAGGGGACTTTTATTCTTTCAGGATAGGATATTTAAGTACTTATTGAACACTCCACGTGTCAATAACATCTTAGTATATGTGGCTTTACACTCCACGTGTCAAAAGCATATTTAGTATTTGTGGTTTATTGAACACTCCACGTGTCAATGTCAATGTCGTAACATTAATAAGGGTAGGATGGGTGAGTGAAAGGTTGATGCTGTAAAAACAGAGGTCCTAAGGATTATTAGGTAGGTCGATGCTGTGCTCTGGGCGGTCCTTTACGCCGTGGTACACAGGGGACTTTTATTCTTTTAGGATAGGATCTTTAAGTACTTATTGAACACTCCACGTGTCAATAACATCTTAGTATTTGTGGCTTATTGAACACTCCACGTGTCAATAGCATATTTAGTATTTGTGATTTATTGTACACTCCACGTGTCAATAAAATCTTAATGTTTGTGGCTTATTGAACACTCAATGTGTCAATAAGGCCGTCGTTGTCAATGTCGTCGTAGCGTGTTTATCAAACATAAGTAAGGGTATGAAGGTTAGAAACAATTGATGCATTATCATTGTGATATGTCATAAGTTGGTGGTAAATCCTGCGTTGCGACGTGTTGATTTATACGTGATACGTTGGAAGGTCCAGCTTGTTGGTCAACTGGAGGCGACACGGCCGCTGAAGTAACACTACTTCCCGGTTGTGGGGCGCGCCGTAATTGATCATGTGCGACCTTACGAGGCTTTCCATGATGTCCTACTACCTTCTTGGCAAGGTAGCAGTCATTTTCAAGCACCCTGTGAACTTCGCGAGGAACGCAGAATTTTAAATCGAGGGAAGTCTGATTTCTGGAATTGTTTTTAATCAGAACGAAGACTCCTCGCTGAAATCATTGAATTTTTGCCCTGCCTTGGTCAAATCTTATTTCATTTCATTTCATTTATTTATTGCAATCATAATTAAAATCTGTTTTTACAATATTTTAATATGAACCCTGTAGGGCACGGCAATATACCTCGAGGAGAAGAGAAGAGAAGAGAGGAGGACGCAGCATTTTGGCACGTTGCCTTTTTTTTTTTTTTTAAAGTAATATCAATGTAATAGCAATGTCAACAATTCTTAATACATAATTTAGTTAGGTATGTCAAATAAAGTTGAATGTCAATAGAATGTTCATATATTTAGTAATGTCAAGACAAGACATATATTTAGTAATGTCAAGCTTACTTTATCTTTCGCAGATATTTGTGTTATTTTTTTTTTGTACGTGACGTTCCAATGCTTAGAAATCAATCTAGGAATTCTCGACCGCCCTTTGCGACAACAATTGCCTCGGAGTTCCGAATAAGTTGACCACTTGCTTGATTTTTATTAGTGTAGCGCAGTAGCATATACTTAGTGTATGTATCCACCGTCACCGACAGATTTCTGTTCTTTGGGTGATCCCAATTTGCCGGTTATGGCCATGTGTATTCACCATAGAATCAAAAAAAAAACCCAGGAATGCCTAACACCAAACCCACTTAGTAACGTTACTAAAGGCAACCGAATTACATCAATTATTCATCACCTATAAACCGCGCGGCTCGCAGCCCAACGCGTCGCGCAATCGCGCGCAACCTTTAACTAGCGGCAGCGCAAACCCCAAGCCCAAGCTACGAAGCTCGGGTTCGCAGCCTATATACATATCAGCATATTTATTTATTTAACCTTTTATTGTGTATTACAATATGGCGGACTTAATGCCTAATGGCATTGTCTACCAGTCAACCATGAAAAGATGTAAATAGGTAGGCATATACATCTGTCTAACGTACTCAGAACGTCATGACCGAAAACTTCGTATAGAACCCTTGATTTTGATTGCCAGAGTGTAAATGCGCTGTCTATTTTTAGGGTAAAATTTTAAAAATGTCGGGCAGTTTGTTGGTACACAACAAGGACAATAAATATAATTTATCTTGATGTAATTTGCGTTTTTTTTTTTTTTTAAATAACCCGGAAAGCACAATCTCAATGGTTAAGCATAAATATATTTTCATTCACCCGTACTAGACATGATAAGATTCTAAGTACCTACCCATTTAGATTTGTTAGTAAATATGTATTCAGAAGTTTTAAAACCTTATTAGTGGTAGGTACATATTGAACACATAGTTTATCTTGGATTTCAAAGTTCTATAAGGCCATACTATTTATTTGAAAAATTACGAGATAAATCTAGTCGTAAGACATGGCAAGCCCACGCTGCGCAAACGCCAACCAATGTCAATACTTTTCATAGTCAAAGTTGTCAAAGTCAAATAATTTATTTCGGCATAAAGTGATTGGACACGCCGAACCTAAAAGTTTGCTCAATTAAACCTTTGTAGCTTCTTAAATGTGAAAGTGAACGTATAATTGAAAATGTGACATTATAGTGCTATGATGGAGACTACCGTTCATTGAGAGGATTTGAAAATTATTCCAGTACTAACTTGGAGCAAAAGGTAAAATATTTGTATCAGGTATAAGTTTGCATCCAAGTTAGCTCAATATGTATTGGTGGTTTCAGTGTAACAATGTTTGAAGTTTGTTATGATGTCATATTAGCAGTAGAGAGAAAGTGTAATTGTAAATTATTCGTACCTTTATTTTGTCTTAAATATCGTCACCTGTTACGCCATCTGTGTGTCTTTACTAGAATGGTATAAACGCAGTCGATAGGTATTCGGACTAATAGTATTTTTCACTATATAGATGTCACTATTGTATGGAACAGAGTTCATTCATGTGAGATGTTTTGGATAAGATAGTGGAGTGGACTGTCTCACTCCAAGTGTAGGTGAAGAGACCCGCGCCCATTGTGGACAGACACCTTGAACCCAGGTCATGGATGTCAAAGCTTTGTGAACATGTATTCTCGTTTTCCGCAGCCGGAGGCGGGCATAACGGCTATTTTCAGATAATGAGTAACACTTTTGTGTTATTTTACAACAACTGTTATTGTAAACTGTTATCCTTCATATCATGGGTTCGAATCCCACTCAGGACAAATATTCGTGTGACGAACACTTGTATTTGTTCTGTGTCTGGATGTAAATATTATCTATTTAAGTATGTATTTAAAAATATCTATGTATGTATATCAGTCACTGACACCCATAACACAGGCTCGCGCCTACTTTGGGGTCAGATGGCCGTGTGTGAGAATGTCCATGATACCTTTCACAGGCTTAGAGTTATAATTTCAATCCGGTATCACACGACGGCCTGACACGACGTGCGCGCTGTTTCAGTTTCAACAATCGAATAAAAGACAAAAACGCACGCACGACAGGAACGACGCGCGCGCTGTTGCTGGTTCAATAACAGGATCTTTCAATTATCAACAACAGTGTTGTTCATTGCGTTTAAATAACGCATTAAGTAATGTGTTATTATAATAATCACCACCTCTATCTACAGCTCGTACCTAACCGTAATGTTGGTACAACATAAAAATAAAAAATTTCGGATAAGTACTCATGGGCAAGTCATAACTCATAAACATGGTCAGCCATGGAAGCATGGCGCCGCCACTGTGTATTACCTCGAATATAATTGTAGGTTTAGCAATAGGATGCAGTTGAACCTGGGTAGCTCCGGATGTTTGCTTAGACGTTCGGCATATAAAACAATTGTCCATGAAGTCCCTTACAGTGGTGCTCGTTTTATTAAAATAGTAGGTTTCCCTTATCTTTGAAAGAGTCTTCTCCCAGCCTGGATACTTTAGAGCGTTATGGAAGGTATTAATGAGGCTCCACTAAAAAAAAATAATTTAGTACGACGATCAGTTTCCAATCCATATTGTTGGTGATTACGTTGACCGACAATGGATCTGGGTTTCTGCTTAGGTAGTCCGCATGCTGTATCCGCTCGCCTTTCCTGACTATGTCAAATTCGAAGTTTTGTAAATAAGCCCACCACCTATGAATGCGAGGTAATAGGTCATTTTTATGCCTAGAGGCTTTGGGCGCATTGCAGTCGGTTATCACCTTAAACCGACCGAAAATGCTTAGTTGCTTGAACAACCGTCATGGTGATACGAAGAATCTGGCACTGGTGGACGGACCTGAAACATAACTAAAGTCCGACAGTAGCTGTAAGTAGGTATCCCACTTCTGATGTCGCATACAGCCTTCATATAAAAGTGATAATAATAAAGATATTAGCATAATAGAAGTTATCAGAAAGAATGTTTGTGTATTTATAAATTGAATTACTGTCAAGAAGCAATTATAAAAGATGTCATGATGTATGTTTGTTTAAGTTGAAAGCCTTTACAATAATGTAGCAATTTACTGCAGGTAATAAAGGAAAACAATAATAGTAGAAGTCTATTATCACAAGAGAATAAGTGTTCTCTTGTCTTTGGCTATTCCAGACCAATTAGTGTCGTATTAATGAAATGTGCAGAATTCAGTTACGATTCATTTATTATTATTTCTTTATCTACCGCCGGTTCACAAAGTTGATGCTACCGAGAAGAACACGGCAAGAAACTCGGTAGTAACTCTTTTCAATATTTTCCAGAGTATTTATAGATAAAGACGTCATCTAATTACATATTTTAATTTACTTGAATTACAAATAAAAATAGTAACGAGAACATATTCGAGAGTCAATTATTCATAACAACCTCGAGTTTACTATCATAATTTTATAATAACGTTTTATAAAGTAATTCTGCAACCATAGCAACATTATTTATTTAGAAACAATGTTCGATGAATAGCACTTACGGAGTTGCTCTCGATTCGAAGCGCCGATGCAAAGTGTCCCCAATATCGAAATGTTTGCCTTTATATAGGCTGACCTTACGTCACTCGTTCTACCGGTCGGATGCAATGCATTAAGAAAACTAACAGATGGCTATAAGATCATCAAACGTTTTTATAAATCGTTCAATTATTACAAATCACTATCGTAAATTAACGATGTTATTTTTCTATAAAAACTAAATTTTAAAACACGTTAATTAAGCCTAACGGAAGTTAGGCTTAATTAAGTTTGTACAATTATGCCATTTACAAATTATCAGTGTGTTATAATTATTGTAATTTAGTTTTTACACTTGGTTTATTATAATAATAATAATCAAATCATAGTATGTAGAATGAGGGATGTATGTAGAATAGTAATCGCGGCGACAAATAGTATTTAAGCCTTCCGGAAGTTTGCACAATTATGACATTTACAAATTACCAGTGTGTTATAAGAATTATCGTAATTAAGATTTATTTTACACTTGATTTATCATAATAATAATAATCAAATCATAGTACGTAGAATGCAGGAGGTATGTAGAATAGCTATCGCGGCGACATATATTTTTTACTTTGTAGCTACATTCATGAGGAATATTATCGGCTATCTTCTCAGCTTGCCTTAAATATTGATATTTGTATGTAAAAATAAGTCAATGTTTGTATCTATAGCAAGTCGGAAGGGCGAGCGCTCCTAAAACTCCTTTCTTCCTTCATGGTACCATGTCTCACAGGTTCGTCGTAGGTTATTATAATGTTCTACAAAAATATAGATACTAGATCTTTACTCAATCTAAATACAAGTTCGCGATAGCATATACCTAACTCTTATACATAAATCCACTGAGTGTGGTAACATATATATCAATGCATAAATCACAGACATTCACTCAAAAAAATGCAAATTCAAAACAGTGATTTTCGAGCGGTTATTATACATGGCACATTAATATAATTCATTTTAGTTTACACACAAGTTTTAGAGTTTCTCTTTGTATTGAAGGATGTGTAATTAAAAATGTGTAATAAAAAAAGTGTAATAAAAAATTTAAGAGAGATTTATAACACAATATTAACAAGGAGTGATCTAGGTTTCACTATGAAACATTTTTGATATTAATTTTTCACACTGGACTGAAATATGAATAGAAATAATTTATATTTAATAAAGAAACTAAAAACATAATTTTGTAGATAACCGAAATTTGCAAAATTCTGAAGATCCTGCGCAGGATGACGGGACAAACTAGGTATATATATTTTTTACTTTGTAGCTACATTCATGAGGAATATTATCGGCTATCTTCTCAGCTTGCCTTAAATATTGATATTTGTATGTAAAAATAAGTCAATGTTTGTATCTATAGCAAGTCGGAAGGGCGAGCGCTCCTAAAACTCCTTTCTTCCTTCATGGTACCATGTCTCACAGGTTCGTCGTAGGTTATTATAATGTTCTACAAAAATATAGATACTAGATCTTTACTCAATCTAAATACAAGTTCGCGATAGCATATACCTAACTCTTATACATAAATCCACTGAGTGTGGTAACATATATATCAATGCATAAATCACAGGCATTCACTCAAAAAAATGCAAATTCAAAACAGTGATTTTCGAGCGGTTATTATACATGGCACATTAATATAATTCATTTTAGTTTACACACAAGTTTTAGAGTTTCTCTTTGTATTGAAGGATGTGTAATTAAAAGAAGAAACATAGTCATTGGACAAAAATAAGTACTGTTTCAAGCGACGACGTTTACGGTTCGGGTGGCACCCTCTTAACACGTAGATAAACTAGTGGTTAAGAATGAACTCACCTCGAGTCACCTGCTGCAATAGAAATGGCGGGTGGTGCATGTCGTTTGCATAATATCCTACATTATTTCAATGGTTGTCTGGAAGAGATCGCTTTTTAGTGATAAGCCCGCTATTTGTAGTAACACACTTTTATTTTATTACTTTGTATGTACTTGTTGTATGTTGTATCTGTGTCCTTTGGGTGGACAATAAAGGAACTTGTCTGTCTGTCTGTCTGTCTATATCCAAAAATGATGACTGACACGCGGATTGTGAGGTTATGAGGCCAAATCTCAGCTTATACAATCTCGAACGAAGTAAATACCTCTGATATCGCTGATTGCTCGCAAAATCGGAAAAATATTATTATAATCGTGGAACACAATTCTGGAACTCAAATTTTAAAACGCACGCCGCGTGTCGAGCGCTCGACTGCAAATTTCTTACTATTCCATTGATTTGCCTCAGCGAGTGTTTATTAATGTGTTACGCAAGGCGAGCGATTCCAAAATACAGTTCAGCACAGCAAAATAAAGGGGCCTACTACGATGTCGCTGCGAACGTTACGTTTTGAAGGATTAACAATTTTCTTGACGGACGGAATAAATCCTCAATTCCACTGACGAACTAGCATTATGCTTTTCAATCGTTAACCGTCCCAGTAACTATTTTAACTTTTAGATCAATACGTTTTGATACAAAACGATTTTCCCAAAGGGCCTCAGAATTAGCAAACACTGAAGTAAGGTACACCGTTCCTCTAAAGGAGAAGGTTTTTTCGTTCGTTCGAACTTCATAGTACAGGCCCTGTGCGAGTGCCGTCGACAATTTCGTCTCATGAATTTTAAAGGGACATTTCTATGGAGGTACTTTACCTGTTGGCGCGAAGTCAACTGGGGCGAGATTCGATGGAGTTCTGATTTCGAATTACATTGATGTAAACCTATAGGCTAAGCTTCAGTTTTGGGTCGTTGATTTTGAGTAAAGCTGAGCTTAGTTCTCAACTCATTATTGGGCACATCTCATCCACAGCCACAGCGCCCACAGCTAAGAGAGATATATAGCATGCTCTCATCCGGTTACAATGCGAATTGGCGTATAGAGGGTAGTACCTAAGTCTAACGTAGTATCAAATGCGCTCAACCCTATCAAGACACCACCCAAAGGTCTTCCTTCGCCAAAGCGCTGTGCCCTGATACTGACTACTACTTGCTCATAACCTCGTACATATTTAAATTCTTACTACTTGTATACTTAAAATTGTTAGTTAAGTTTATGGTAAGGAATAATATATTTTATATGTAACTAGTGGACGCCCGCAGCTTCGCTCGCGTAGAATTAGACCCATTAACGACGTCTACCCGTCTAAAGACTTCAAAAACGGCAAAGTTTCATACTAACTTTGCACCCCCGTTTTACCCCCTTAGGGGGTGAATTTTCAGAAATCCTTTCTTAGTGCTCCCCTACATTATAAAAGGAACCCCTGTGCAAAATTTCAAGTTTCTAGCCCTTATAGTTTAGGCCCTGCGTTGATATGTCAGTCAGTCAGTCAGTCAGTCAGTCAGTCAGTCAGTCAGTCAGTCAGTCAGTCAGTCAGTCAGTCAGTCACCTTCTCCTTTTATATATATAGATTTGCTGTAATTTCTGAACCAATTATTCAATTCTGTTCTATTGTAATAAATTTCTAACTGATGTTTATCACTACTACTCCATAGTCCTCTATTGAGCACAGGACTCTATCGGAATGAAAGAGGTAAGACCGTACTCCACGGAAGCCAAGTGCGATTTGACAAGCATAATTTCACGTACCTGCCAGTACAAGTACAGTCAAGTACATGCCTGAAAGTACTCCTTGTACTTTCAGGCATGCAGGTTCTTACACGATGTTTTGCAGCTAGGTGACATTAAATTGCTCAAAACGTACATATGATTAGTATGCCTTTACAGCAAAGTCTCTGGTTCGTGTCATTTGGATTTGAACCCGGACTCTGTCAAGTGAGAGGCCGTAATTCGGGCTCGGTTTTAAAGCAATGAGACCTGAGGGCTCGGTAATTGCGGTTGGGTTGCTACTAATAGCGTGAGAGGGGCTTGATTAATTACACGTGTAATTATAAAATTTATAGCCGCAGCATCCATGAGACTGGGGAGCAAGTTTTGCAATATTGATTCTAGTATAATAAATCTATGTTACTGAGAGATACGAATACATACCTATTGATCGAAAATGGCAGGGCAGGGGGCTAGATAAATTTACGCCGCCAATACATATATACTAGCTGACCCCGCAAACGTTGTTCTGCCATATGAAATGTCAAAGTGACGCGACACTTCATGTGAATGAAATACAAAAATACTAAAATAATGCTTAAAAAACGTTTTCCAGTGGACCAAATTGTGAATCAACACCATTCTCGAATCCCCTTGAACACACAAAAAATTTCATCAACATCTATCCAGCAGTTTAGGAATGGTTCACTGTCATACACACGTACACAAGAAATATATATATTAAGATTTAGCCTTATGTAACACAGCTAACGTATGACGTCCGACCAGAATAGTGCTATGGTATCCCCGTCCTGTCGTCAGAGGCGACTGAAATGTGGCTTCTGGGGTTACGGGTGGCAGGAGTGGGAGCTCGAGTCACCCGGCCAGTGACCCCCAGTAAGTGTGTGATCACTGATCGCACAACATCCTGGATTCCAGAGTCCACCCCAACACGCCCAGGAAGGTCACCGAGGTGGTTTTAGTTAACGGGAATTCCACATAACCCGCAAACAACAAACAAACAATGGTACGACACCACCAGTTATGTTTAGTACTAATTAACTATATCCATAATTAATGTACGTATTTTTCGTCCCAAGGAGTTCCCTCATTGGGACGAAAAATTCAAGTTGGTAAAACCCAATAATTTGCCAGACCAGGAAAATGCGCTCAAAACTAGCTTAGCAGTCATCTCAGAACACTAGCCAAAGAAGTTTTTTTGACTTCGCAAACTGTAAGTTTATAAACTGTTGAAATAAAAGTATTCCAAATAGATTTGTTTCTTATTACCTCCGTGATCCCACCCCATCCTTTAAGAATGGGGTAAATACTGCCAATCTCGCTGATTACCCTCGAAACGCTGGTAATATAATCAGGGGGCGTGCCATGCCATCGGCAATTTCATCTCATGAATTTAAAAAGGGAATTTTCTATCGAGCAACTTCACCTGTTGGGGAATCAAGTGGAGCGATTTGTTGATAAGTGTTCTTGTGCAGTGATTGAATTCTTCCATCAATTTAATTCATCCAATTCATTTTATAAGGGATCCTTGGTAAAGTTAGCGTGGTAAAGGACTTTGTGGAATAGTAGCAACATTCTGCTATTCTTCTATGCCACAGCCCAATAGCTCTGTATATCGTATGTGATCGATCGAGTAAAAAACGCGGTCGTTTTTTGGTGGCCAAATTTCATGGGCAGGTTATGTTAAGTCGGTTATTTTCAATTGTAAAACAAACGGTAAGCCTTGTCGAAGACCTTCAGGTGGTTAGAGAACATTCAACACTGCATTGACCACTAACCCCTCCAAAAATTTGCATTGAAGCAGCGTGGTGGAGTGGAGATGACTGTGGTGGGTAGTGGCCGAGGCGTGTCTGAAATTAGTTGGGAAAATATGAAATGTCTCAAAGACCTTTGTTACGTAATTTAATACTAGTAGGTTCTCTATCTCAAGACTTAGTTCGAACTTTGGGGCTAATTAAAATTTGCACACAAGGAAGTTCATCTGAGTCGCAAGTTTGAGTTATTAAATTAGTTCTATGTAGCATTAATGTTACCTCAAATATTCCTATATTAAATGCAGTTTTTTATGATAAAACTAGTATGCAAAACCACCCGCTGCCGCCCACGACTTCATTCGCTTGTATAATTTCAAGAAATTTACTACTTGAATTCATTTATAGAAGTTAAAACGCAAGCATACGACTCATTTTCGTGCACTTACGAGTACATACCTACACACAAACGCCGTACTCACTCCACACCAGAAATTAACCTTTTAAATTAAGATAATACAATAAAATAAAATACTTCACAACAAACCTTAAACTCATTTAAAACTAGATTTCCCCGCGGCTTCGTCCGCTTTCAGTCGTTTTTCGTATAGAATTACTTCTACCATCAAGGGATGTTTAAAATAAAGTGGTAGTCTTTGGTGTATCCTTCATCAACGGCAAAAGGATAAAAAGATAAAAGATAAAAAGATTACCACTTATCTATATCTAGCTTCACTCAAATTCTGGAAGATCATAATAATTAAGAGATTGCAATAAGTAGTTAATTGTTAATTGAACGATTATTACAACGTTTTCACGGGAACCGTGCAATTTTCCCGGAGATAAAGTATTCTATGTCAATATTCTATTAAACTTCATTTGTGCAACAAGTGTCTTTGATGCATCTATCCGTTTAGGAGGAGAAGGACAAACCACTAAAATGTCGAAGTAAAATTGAATGATTATTGCAGGTTTTTCTCAATTTCCACGGGAAACGTCAAATTTTCCTGGATTAAAAGTAGCCTATGTAACACTTCAGACCCTACACTACGTCTGTGCAAATAAAATAATGGCCGATCCGTCATTCTGTTGAAGCAGAGACGAAGGACAAACCAACAAACACACATTCCATTTTTATACAAGTAAGGATGTAAAATTATAAAAACATAATATTTCTCATATTAAATAATTAATTAAATATGTACACTAGCAAAAAACCCTTATTAAGTTCATGGTAGGATGGTTACCCACCTACCTACCAAATGGACAGTAGGTAGTTAAAAATATTGTATATTACTGGAATTAACATAAAGATACGATGTTAAAACACAGCACTTAGTATAAATTACGTACAAATTATTTATTAGTAAAATGGAAGATTACATGGGTCAATAAACGCTAATAATAATTAATAAATAACATTCACCTCATTAGTCTCATTTCGGAATCGACACCAAGACTTATCGTCATTCGGGTTCAAAATAAATGTTCAGAAACTATCGTTACGAAATTTGGAGTTTAGTTCAGTATCAAATTTTAAAACTTGGAGCAACTTTCAACATTGGAGCTAATTAAAATGTTCAAGTTAGGAACTCCTTTCCGGGTAAAGGTTCAGATGATTTATAAAGTTTGATAGTATTTCAGAAATTCAATTTATTTTATGAAATTAATATAATTTATAGCACAGAATACATAATAGTACAAATTCTCTCTTCTTTAATTAAGTATAGTGAGACGGGAGTAAGATAACACAGCAAACCGACAACGGTATTGGATATCTAGCATCAATAATAATTATTTTTATGCAAACGGAAGTAGTCAAAACTAGTTTCAGCTAGTTAGGTGGGGTAAGAGTAAATCTTACTCCTGGGGCAAGACTAACACTTCATTTTATCTTAAAGAACAGATTTCAATATAACTATGTCGGTCACCCGTCACAGTTATTGGTTGTGTCAACTGACATAATGTAGATACACAGATATTTAAAAGTGTCAGTCTTACCCCACTTCACAATATTATTAAAATAAACGTTACGTTTACCTAACTTTGCTAAGCTACCATTAGAAGTCCCACTGCTGGGCACGAGTCTCAACCACAGCCACCATTCCACTATGCTGCTCCAATGCGGATTTGTTGGAATGTTCTCAGTCCACCTTTGACAAGGCCTAACGATTATTTTTACCGGCGTAACGTGCCCTCCGAAGCACGTTGCTAGTGGCAAAAAAAGTCATTGGTGCTACCGTGGTCACCCATCGACGATCCGACCGCACCCGTCGTTGCTTAACTCTGTCGATCACATTGAACCGACGCGAGCCATTGGGTTATGGACGCCGCAATCATGATTTAGATACCATGCTTGCTTACTCAGATTAAAAACTTTGCAAATACTTTTCCGGGTGGGATAACCTTCGGCCTTTGCACTACTTCCTGACGTTGGCGCCAAGTTGTATTTAAATTGAACTCCAATGCAATGTATCGTATATCCTCGCTCTACGTATGAAAGTAAATCAGTATTTTATTGGCATTATAGATATCAAGGTCATTTCCCATTCCAAGACTTTCAACTCTTAAGTTCTTGCTAACCTTTTTTAAAATCCTTTACTTATAAAGGATTTTAAATAAGGTTAGCAAGTTTTTATTTATAGCCCTCTTGTATGTCTACAAGTTACCACAGTATCACAGTAAGTATATATATCCTACGACAACAAAGTTTTCTATCTTTTAAAAATTTATGTATGCGTATCTGCTAATCTGCGTACCAACGTCTTATTTTGCTCAAATGAGGTGTTTCCCTCCAATAAAATTGAGTAAGACTTGCCTATTAGTGGTCTTCTGCAGGCAACGGACTCAGAACTGAGAAAGCCTGGTACTCCATCGCGTCGTTCCATCGAAATAGTGGTTATTGGTCAAACCGATTATCGGAAGTTTTTAGGCCGCTCCGTTCACCGACGTGGTTTAACGATTTTTATCTCACGGTAACAACGGTAACAACCGGGACCGATGGCTTCATGCCCTCCAAACCAAAGCAGTCTAATACCCGATTACTCCATATAAAAATAAACATAGTACAATAGTATTTTTAAAATATTACGCAACCCACAACAGACGATGTTGACGTTGAAATTAATTTAATCTAATTAAATATTCTCCTTGGTCAATGGTCAACATTCAAATTGAATACCTCTATTATTTGGTAATTAACAGCGCTCATTCCCTCTCTTTTTAACTACACGACTTGATATTACTTTATTCGTGTATTCTCGTCGCCGTTCGGTCTGTTATCACCAAGTTCTTATCGTTCATTCGATTCAGCGCATGCTCACTTTCTTCTGGCACAGTACGCATGCGTGAATTGTGTCAGCCGGACGTAACTAACACTCTCTCCGAGTCATAACCTAAAAATTTCGCGTTGTTGGTGAAAAATTAGCGAAACAATACCTTTAAAATGGCGTACAATATTTTCGATACAGTAGGAACTGTTCTTACAATATTGTTTACGTTTTTATGTGTCAAACTAATCGTGAATGCGGTGAATAAGTTCTTTATCGGACCGGCAATTAATAAACTGGATTACAAATCAAAAGGAAAATGGGCATGTAAGTGATTTTCAATGTTACGTTTATAAATACAAATCGATGTGTTTCAATTGAAATTATTCCGTATATTATGTTATATTCCCGTCAATACTACGCGATACAATGTCTTTTATAATGTATTAGAGACGCAAAATACGGAACCAACCTATGAATCTACAGATACAGATACATAGGTACATACACTTTATATCAATGCATACATACATACATTTGTATACAGTGATACAGAGGAAGATACCTAAATTCCTTTAGGAGCAAAATCAAACATTGATCTCACGATATCGTGGTATTCCTCGTAAACAAAAAAGTACCAAGCCCTAGTTAACCATTATTAGGTAATTAAAATATTTCCATATTTGTTAATGTGCCTACCTATCTATGTACGTATTAACTAATTACCTAGGTACCTAATTACATATAACATACCATGACGAATGTATTTCTCCGAAGGGGCAGACAGAGGTATGTTGTAGTAAACCAATTTTTCACCGTTTATACATAACTATCATTTTATTTCTTGAAATATTTGACATTATTCATTTAACCATAATCTGATACATCTTCAACATATCTGATGGCTGAGGAACTAGACCGGCTCCCTGCCACCACCGGCTTCCGCAGTAGCCACGGACCTCCCGTTACCTCCCGTTACTATTTGGTTACCGTCCATAGACAAGGTTGTTTTCAATGGTGGAAACAGTCGTTAAGCCTTGTCGAAGACCTTCGGGTGGCTTGAGAACATTCGACACTGGGTTGGCCATTATACCCTCCACCAATCCGCATTGGAGCAGTGTGGTGGAATATGCTCTAGACCTCCCGCAGCTATGCTGTGGGGGAGACCCGTGCCCAGCAGTGGGACGTTTCTAAGCATGGATTAGATGGATCTGTAGCGTATGTGGACTGGACACAGTCACACGCTAGCTGTGAGCAAGTTCGGACGTGCGACAGACGCATTACCTACTTCACCTATTGAGTGATCAAAGGCGTGTTTTATTTACCCAATGGACACCACAAACACTATAGGATCGATGGATGGACTTTTATCCCGTTCATGCTTCTCTATTTGACTTTTCTCTTGAAGCTGTAGGCTTATACTTCTCGATTTATAACTATCGATTAATCATTAGAATCTGCGGGTATATCTAAATTTTAATTAGTAGTAGTCTTTGTTGTAGCTTGTTGTCAAAAAAGGCTATGTTTTTTTAATATTTTAAACCTTCTTATGGACCGACGATCCAGTCGATCACATTGTGACGTCGGTTAATTATATTATAAATAATCATGCAACATAATTTATGCAGGTACTTATTGTATTGACCTAGCTTGTCTCTGCCTGAACTTGATCTGTATTATCAGGTTTGACTTGTCTTGTACATTTATAGAGGAATGTTGGAATCTGATCGAGACCTAATAGGTCTTGGTAATGTATGTTATGGTCATCTACCGTATTGTACCTATATTGATTACCTATTATTTTCTGCGACTCTGATAAACGAGATGTTTTTGTGAGTGAGCTATGGAAATAGCAATTTAATTACGAACTCTAGCGTGTGGCTAAGAAAACGTCAGAATCCAGATCTCAAGACTTAAGAACCAAACTCAAGTTTAAAAAAATACTTGAGTACAGAATTGAGCCGGATCACGTCTTAGGGGCGGATCAGCTGATCCCGATCTTGATCCTTATCTTAGTTTGGTTTATTAATAATATGTATGTATGTTTAAGTAATATTGAATTGATAACAAAACGACGAGTTATCATGCCACATGCCACAGTGTTCGAAATAACTAAACCTCTCAGATTATATAACTAAAGTTATTATAATGAAATTTAGCCTTAATAGCCTGAGCTTCGACCCCGAGAAAATAATCGCACAAATTAATACATCAATTGTATCCAAATAAGAAAGAAAGAAAGAATTAACAGTATATTGAAAGCATCTCTCTCACTGGATGGGGTGTCGATTCAATTCAAGCGTTACGCACCAGTTAGGTGCGATTTATGAAATTAAATGTCACGGTAAAAAAAAACATCTCTCTAGTGTGCAAAATGGCATCTGCCAAACACTTAGCTAGTGGTTAGCCATTATCGCCTAACGTCCCACATTCCCGAGAGGAGACCCGAGCCCAACAGTGGGAATGAGAAAAGCTTGTGGTGGAAGTATGATTCAAAATGCTTTATACACAACGTATCTTTGAATTCCAAATTAAATATTTTTTTAAATAAAATATAAAATAAAATAATAAAAAATGCCCGTGTTGACAATAAGAATGGACCTTTAAAATGCATCTTGTTATTTTCCTTTCTGATTCATAAATGTTAAATCGGAAAGGTATTATTTATGCATTGCGAAGGTCATTGATATCCAAAATGTATACATACATATTATTATAATGATATGCTATAACTTCCTGATCACCTCATCTTCCTGTATTAAGTTGAATTTTAGTGTTAACTTAATATTTTTATGTCGGACCACGGACCGTATCGTTTACGGAAAAGTTTTGAAATACCTACAACAAGTAAAATTACAGAATAAGTTTTATTACTTTAGTAATAAAACTTAAAGTAAAGGCTTGTTTTTAAGACTTTAGTCTTAAAAACAAGTCTTTACTAAATTACTCTAAAATTGGGTATTATTGCTATTAAAATTAAATGTGAATACAAAATAACAAATTGTAATCGACGCGCTTGCGAGGAAGTGGAACAAATTCAGCTTGCATGATTTGATCAAAACAAACCAATTAATAAACATTGCTAACTAATGTATAGCTTGCAGAATAATTATCTGATACTTCTGTGCCTTTTTAACTATGAATGAGACCTCTCAAGTCAGGCCCTTGGCACAGGCACAGCTGCGGTCTAGAGCATACTCCACCACGCTGCTCCAAAGCGGATTGGTTGGTTTAGCCTATATAAATTGTACACCCTACTGTGTGGTGTAGTGAAACAGTACAGAATAACACTTCACTTCACTTCACTTCTTACTTGTACCGCTTTTGTTCATCATATTTATTTGGTTCCATATAGAGTTCGCCCGGGGCTGTACCACCGCCAGCCACGGTACCTAGTAGGTACCATTTCTACCGTGTAGTAATTGTTTCGGTTACTTTTTCGGGATTTTTTCGGTTACCAACGCACTGACTTGGAACGAGACTTTTACTTGCAATTGCTAACTGAACTATTGCTAACACTAACAGAACTAACAGTCCCTGCCCCAGTCCTCCCCCACTAACTGACCAACTATTCTTCTTACGAACTCTCTCTGCCTACTGGAATAACTATCCTAGTCCCTATTATAGTCTTGTTCAAAGTCAGTCACAGTTGTCATGCAACGAATGGGTGGCGCTACAAGCTCGTTTGCTACCTTCCATAAAAAATCCATAAAAAAAAGCCCTCCCCTCCGAAGTACGGAACCTTGGCTATTTTCATTCATAAACATATAATGTCTCCATGTATTATGCCTATTGAGCTTAGTAAAATTATTGTCACTCGAGTTGGCCGTAAGCAGTTTGGTGGTGTGAGAGTGTGTGAAGATTTTAACATTGAAAGCTCAAATCAAATCTATTCAAAGTGATTCTCCTAACCGTTCGCAACTTATTGCTTTTTCTAATTAATCTTAGTAGAAACTAAGATTTTAATATTGAAAGCTCAAATCAAATCTAATCAAAGTAATTCTCCTAGCCGTTCGCAACTTAATGCTCTTTCCAATCCAGAAACTTCAGGTGAACGAGTGAAGTTTCGCTACACATCTGAATGAATTATGTAGTTTCAGAGCATTTACCGAACGAATGGTCCAAACTCGCGCTGTAGTTTTGCTATCCAGTTTCAAATTTGCTCTACATTGTTCATATGAGCTCCGCTCTTCGGTTCTCAGTTTAAAGTGATATTAATAATTTGTCAGATATTAGTAGTGAGAAGTTTGGTCATAAAAGTTTTAAAGTCTATTAAGATACAAAATTATACCGTTAAATAATATATTTTTTTAAAAAGCTTTTTAAATATTTTTTTTTATTTTCATGCATTGTCATCGGAACCAAATATGTGTGCCAAATTTCAGCTCGATAGCTTCAGTGGAAGTGGGTGAAATATTGATTGCAAGATTCCAGGACATACATACGAGTGAAGTTAAATAAAAGCTTTTAATAATTAATGAAACATGATAAAAATTTAAATTCAATTCACCATAACAATGGGTCGGTGTTGCCTTGCTCACGATCGTTGATTTTCAGTACAGACCTCCCGTAGAAAGTTCAGTGGTGAAAAAATTGTCATTATTACCAAAAAGTTCTCGTCTCATACGCGAAAGCGAAAAACTTCAATGGTATTATTGAACACTCGCGTTATATTCTCGCATTGTGTGTCTACCTATGTCGTTAATTTGATTGGTAGATACGAGTCGTTTTAAACTAAAATGTCATTGATTGTATCTAGAATTTGAACCCCGGACTATCACCGAACTTTTAAAAGAAAAGTAATGGAACAGCACAAAACAATAAAAATTTAGTCGATTATCGATAATGTTTTTATCTTGAAATCTCCGGTTACTTGAACTTAGCTAGCTGCAATTCATAGACGTCCCACAGCTGGGTACGAGACAACGCAGCGCGAGGTCTAGAGAATACTCCACCACGCTGCTCCAATGCGAATCGGTGGAGAGGTTTGTGGCCAACCCAGTGTCAAATGTTCTCAAGCCACCCGTAGTTCTTCGACAAGGCTTAACGACTGTTTCCAACATTGAAAACAACCGGGACCGACGGCATAACGTGCCCTCTGAAGCACGGTAGTGTCCATAAAATTTAGCGGTCACCCATCCACAAACCGACTGCGCCCTTCGTAGCTTAACTCTTTCGATCACCATGAATCGATGAGATTGGGTTTGGATGCTGACTTGAACTTACTACCTATATTGGGTCCGACCTTCACATTTTTTGCGAGTATTAGGTATCATGCTAACTCGCCAAGTTTAAAGTTGCATACTACAATATTATCTTGATATTAACTCATGTTCAACTGACCAGGATATAATTTTTTTACTCTCGAGTAGGTACAACAAGTTTTCAAGTCTAAGCGTAGGTACGTATTTTACGCATGGACGTAAAAAAAATGTATCGGTGGAAAATAATAAAACTTAAATATAAATTTAATGATGAATTAATTATGATGATATTAAAGCAATGTATACTTATCACCGGTCTAGAAGGTACTCATAATTATGAAGCAATAATGGAGGGCAGCGTCCATAGCCCAATGGCTCGTGTCGCTCGTATGTGATTGGCCGAGTTAAGCAACGAATTGTGGATGGGTGACCGCTAGTGGCAAACTAGCTAGACGGAGTCAAAGTCAAAGTCAAATAATTTATTTCGCTATGAGGTGATTAGACACGCTTAACGAAAGTCTAGGTACCTAACTAAAAACTACTTAAACTACTAACTGATCTATATAAGGCAAAGGATTAGCTATTGATTATTGAATGAATAGCTAATCCTACACAGGTGTCTAACTTGCCTTAAGATAAATTTACAATAATTACCTACCACTAAGCTAAGCTCTAAGTCACGATAGACTATCTATATGGTCATCGGCTTTAGGAAGAATTTACAATATTCTTATCCTATGCCCTAGTGTAGGCCGAGAGAGAAAAAAGCCGGAGGAAAAAACTCTCGGTACTCTTTTAAAATTCAAATTAATTTTTACAGAAAAATGTACAGTATGACCATGACATGATTAAGTCAGACACGAGACAGCCAATCGTGTATGCCAAGAATCACCCCATAAGCCACCTGCTTACAATTTTTAGTATAATTAATACAGAAGCATAGTGATAGCCTGTCAGAGTTTAATTCAGTCCCATGCCTTTATATCATCCAAATACTCCTGAATATTATAATAAGCTTTTCGACATAATGTTTGTTTGATGGTTTTTTTAAACCTTTGTAAAGGCAGAGACTGAACCGCAGCCGGGACTTTATTGAATATTAGAATAGACATTCCTATGAAGGAACGACTTTTCTTACTAAGCCGGCATTTAGGAAACGCTAATTTTATTACTGAACGATTCGTGAGTGTCTATATTCATAGTTGAAGTTACCGGCCCACCCACGCGCGATCCAAGTCGAAAACAGTCCGACCAGCCTCGATCCACCACGATGATCATCCTCAGGAGTGAACGCGCTCGCGGCGGGCACGGCGTTCAACAACGCGTGAACGCCGTGCCCGCCGCGAGCACACTCACTCCCGAAGATGACCATCGCAACAGATCGAAACTAGTCGGACCATTTTCGACCCAAACCACACGTGAGCAAGCCGGCAACTTCAACCATGAAACGCTAATTTGTGGCCGTTCCTTAGTGTTACATTGCGTAAGGCATTTAGGTCACTACGACTTACAAACTGATGCCTATTTTTACGAATATACATAATATTCTCATAGATGTACTGCGATGCAAGGGTTAGGATGTTTATTTCCTTAAATTTTTCTCTAAGGGAGTCTCTACTTTTCATTTTGTATATATAACGGATAGCCCTCTTCTGCAAAATAAAAATAATATTAGTATCAGCTGCATTACCCCAGAGTAAAATGCCATAGGACATTACACTGTGAAAGTAACTAAAATATACCAATCTAGCGGTATCGACATCCGCCAAACAGCGTATACCTTTAACCGCGTAAGCTGCAGAACTTAGTCTATCCGCCAGTCGACAGATATGGGGTCCCCACTGCAACTTCCATTTATAATCCAACCACGGAAGGTTGGATTATAAAATACTTACCAAATTTGACTGAGGTATACTTAATGGCTGCACAGCGACTACAACATATGAACCACCTAAGTGAAATGCATTATTCTTCCGATTGTTTTGTAGCGGAGGTATGAGCGCTTCACCTTCTAATGCTAATGCCAATAAACCCGCCGCCTCATCTCGGCCTTAACTTTCACCTTCGGCCGGGGCAAGTTCAAAGTGAATTGGCTCGTAACACGTGCCGCCAAGGTCGAGTCTCGATTGAGGTTCGGGCACTGGTCATTACTGTTCATACAAAGTGAAATTTTATATGTATTAACAATTGCAAAAGGTCACACTGTCATTGTTTAGCTTTTTTTTGATCACGATCATTTATGAAAAACCCGCGAAAAACATGTTCGCGACTCCTCAAATATAATCAGTATAAGACTAACATAAATACTAAATTACTTACATAAGATGATGCTAGGCTACAGAATTAATGACAGTCCCATGAAACAGGACTTACCATCTCTATTTGAGTCTTTTTCATAGTCAATCATAGTTATCATGGGCGGCGGCATCACGGGCAGCATCTTATATGCATTAAAGACCCTTAATAATGAAAAAAAATTATAGATGAGAGCTAAAATTAGGTGATTAAAAAAAATTCGAATCGAACAAGTTAGGAGGATAAGTTATCTTCCGGTGTTCATGGGAATGAAAAGAATGAATCCATTCTACTTATTAAATTGAAACCGACCACAATGCCTAGTGTATATTAAATAAATAAACAAAGAGGGCAAGCTAAATAAAACCGTTTAAAAACAGTAGTGATAACTAAACAAGAATAAATGTTTTGCAAAAGGCTGTTTCAATTCTTTGAGCAATTTTTTCCAGAAAGCTTGGCAAATAAGAGATGTGATACAATAACAAAAAATTATAAGGTAGGTTGCACAACACCAGTATATTATACAAAATAACAACAAGAACACTTATGAAGAAGAAATTCAAAGTGACATACGAGTATAACGGGATTTTACTTGACTTTTAAAGAAATACAAGGATGGGGCAGTTCTGATGGATAGAAGCAAAGAATTCCATAGCTTTACGGAAAAGAAAGAGAAATATGTCTGTTACAAGGAAGTTGAGTGGGCAGGACAGCTATTAGCATGGTTATTCTTCGATCGAAGGGAGCAATCTCATGATTGGTCTACTCATGTAGACCCAATATATTTTGCTAACATCACATTTCACTTTCATATCCGTGGCAATGACCGCACGATCAATCGAGTCTCAACCTTGATCTTATGTTGCTAGGTACCATTGTCCTCGGGAGCTATCGTGCTAAGCGATTTCACTAATCACTCTTAACTTTAACTTATCTAACGGCCTGTTTTTCTCCGAAAGGATCTCTTTTCACCAGTTATACTGTAAGTACAAGTAAGTAAGTAATACTGTAATTTTTCTGTGCCAAATTAAGTTTATTATTTACATCATTTATACCAAGAATCGCCTGGAGTCGAGTAATGAACCTCAAAAAGATGATTTGTCTCTGCACTCGTCCTTGGAATAACACTCCCAGTTCAGCGGCATTGTTTTACCGCAAATATTCCCTGCAGATAGCTGCAAGTCAGACAGATTTGCTGTTACGACGCTTTTTGCACAACTACGCTGTTTAACTAAAACTAAGCATTATATCACATAAACTATTATAATAATATCTACTTTATGATATTTATTTGGTCTGAATTTGCCTCAACTTGTGCAACATGTGCACTGCATTGTTCAGCAATTTTGTGGTAGGTAATACTACCATGTAGGTACTAGCTACTAGTACTAACATGTTACTTAGCATAGGTTATTTTATTATTAGTTCAATACCGAAGTAATGGCTCGAAATCATGACCCGTTACCTACGTCAAACCATAATCTAAAAATGTATTTTTCAAATTAATTCTCATTGATTACACTTGAAACGCAGCTATTTTTAACATGCTTATATTAGGTCCACTTGTATGTAACTCACAATGTAAGGGAATCTAAGATAGTTACATACTTACATTGTGAGTTACATACAAGTGGACCTAATATAAGCATGTTAAAAATACACTAAAAGAGGGGATCGTAATTAACATAATTTTCCACTTCAGTGCTTTTATATTTTATTACTTAGGTATATCAAAATAATTATGTTATGGAGAGAAGAGACAAGCATATTATTGTAAAATTTCTCCAAAAACTAAAATCACGGACTACTTGTAAAACTAAAACCGACATCAGCAATATCTAGTTTATGTACTATCCGATGCGATGCAGAACCATAGCATCCACCTCGCTCGATCCAAGATAGCTAGCAATTGGGCGTCTTAAACGTTACTCTGAGACCGGGGAACGTTCTCAGTTCTCGAGTAGTTAGGCGTCAGTTCAGTGCTATAAATTGGAAAATATGCAGATTGAGTTTGGCTACGCGAATCGCTGTCTTAGCAGACTGAGCGTTTATGTTACTGTTACTGTTATGATGGCTTCTCACGGTGCGCGATATTGCGGATGAATGCGACCTGCCGCCACGACGCACCATGGGAAGAGACAAAGAGAATATAATTGATAATAATGTGAAATTATTAAATTGATAGTTCAAATGTTCCACGCGACTATCGTATAAACAACACCTTTTATATATATTTTGTCAAACTAGATTGCAACAGTTTGACGGTAAATAATGCAATTAAATTCTATTCTCAGGAATAGTTAAACTTTTATTTTAGTAAATTACGTATCATCAGTTGCAAATTCAGCGCCTTAACCATTTCCGAGAGACTCGGTTGTTTGCAGTTAGTACTATCAATTGCAAATTATGCAGATTGTTCTCGCCTCTACGAATGTGAATTGCTAACTAAGCTTTATATTCGTGTTATCTACTTTACAGCAAGCAACTTTTTCTACGTTGCAAACTAATTCTTATATATACTAGCATTGGATGATATGTATGTATTTCTACTATTTACTACTATTTCCATTCAGTTCAATTTACCCTATTAATAGAAAGATTGTGTTATTACATCAGTTTATATAAATAATACAGTTGAAACGAGTTTCCTTCTTATGAAGGTCCAGTGCGAAAAATTTAGGATTATTTCACAAGCTTCATCAATTTTCTGCGTAATTAATGTTTCTTGTCTACACATCCTACACTACAAGAAAATACTAGTGTGAAAATGCTATATTTTTGATATTAAAAATCTATGGTCACTACCGTGCTTCGTAGGGCACGTTTAGCCGTCCATTCCGGTTGTATTCAATGGTAAAAACAATAATAAAGACTTGTCAAATAACACCTTCGCCAATCCGCATTGGAGCAGTGTGGTGGAGTATGCTCTTGATTTCCCGCAGCTGTTATAACATATACATAATAACATTATTTACCTACAGCAAGGCGTACACAACGTTAATTAATAACAAACCTATGAATACTAAGCTTAAATTTCAGTCTCGTTCAGCTCTCGCCAACTTATTCCACGCGTGTCGTCTATTTACATAATCTCTTCAATAGCAATTAATTTGAATTTAATCGAATTATAAAAATCCCTTCGTCTGAGGTTCTTCTTTCTTTTCTTATATTGTTTGTATCTAAGACGGTAACCCTCTTTACTCGATATTGATCTTTGCCACTAATCGTCGTAGAGTCAACTTACCAATACTTACCTTACTTATTAACTTGTATTATTATGTATTCTGTCTGTGTCGTTTGGGGGCGAAATACGTATTGGTGGTGCGTATGTTGCTGTATATTTTCATTGTTGTATGTATATGTGGGAGGTAGGGAGGTGCTATATGTATGAAAGTGTATTACACCTATAAATTACAGCCCAGCTTTTTACATATAAGTCTATCTACACCCATCAACGCTTGTAAGGTGTCGAATTTATCTATGTTTTAGAGAATCTCACTAACCTGAGAGGGTTGAACCGTGTAATGTTTATAAATTTGCTATTCCTGAGGATCTAAATAACGGTCTGACTGTTCCAACCGTCGTTAAGTTTATATTAACTTCTATGATATATTGTAGTGGCCTTTGTTAAGCTAGACCCTCATCTACTCCTTTAGTCTATATCGTTTCTTCATTATGAATCCTGAAGCCAGGTATTTGTCAATTTAGTTGTACTCGCTTTTCTGAGACATGATAATGATTCTCTAAGAATTCTACCAATAGTAAATTATGTAAATTGATCCCGCTGCTACATGCAAAATTGGTGAGTAAGCTGTATAATCAAGTGTAATTATATTAAATAAGTAATAAACGTTAGATTAAGTACAACTATAATTCATTGTTGAAATTATCGGCTTATTCACGTGTGATTTAAGTCGGAAATACGCCGACTAGTTTCGGTCAGTTACGACGAACGAAACTAGTCGAGACGACGAGTTCACGGCGAGTGCGGCGTACACTGTCAGTGCCTATTTCCCACAGAACAGATAAAGGAGGTTAGAAAGGCCATCGAGTCAGTTTTGAAACAAAACCACTGTCGCCAGTTACCCACACTTAGATACACGTTATTATTACCTTTACATAAAATATTCATCAGCCATTGGTCAAATTGCACGAGAATCGCAACTTTTAAAAACTAACCTTAGCATTAAATCAATAAGGATACTTTTTGCTCGCGTCAAGCTGTAGAATTGTGCAAGTTTTGACCTTGTCGACACTTAATGTTGCCAGTAAGTGTTTTGCACAAATTTCGTGCAATAATAAGATTTTAGAGGTTCTTCATAGGATTCATAATGAAACTCGTGATCTGTCCGATTGTCGAATGAATAATTTATTTGTAAAATCACCTATTTATATTTACATTTTCTTTCATACACTATTTAAAACACTATTTTGACGACCGCGTATATGTTTCATATTAACAACGTAGGTAACTGGTAACTGGTTCGAAGGTATGAGGTATCCGTGTGAGGTATTCTTGAGGTATTCGGAGGTATTCGGAGGTAAGGTAACTGGTAGGTACTGAACCACTACAAGATTAGTAAAATAGAGTATATTTTATTTTACTGTATTATTTATTTATTTATTTAACCTTTATTGAGCCAAAAGATGCCTAACGGCGGTGAAATTAATAAATAAAAGTTAAGAAACAAAATTTACTGCATATTTGAGAAAATTGATCGTGCAATTTTATATGTTATTTACTGGTAACCCAACCAGAGATGTAAACATATTTATCGATAAATATATTTTGAAACTTGTTTAGAGTTATGTAGGTACCTATAATGCTACATCCGCATAAATGACTCTTTTAAAACTAACACTGAAAACATATGCAACTTGAGTTTTGCTTCCTTTAGGTGTTGCGCCTGTTCCATACATCTTATTAACATGCATTTTTTTTATTATCTTCACATGAAAAATTACATTATAATTATTTATTTTATTAAAAAGTTTCAGAGTGAGTGTACGTACTTAAATAAATACACAGGTACAGTTTTAATATATACAGTTGCGCGACGAATGTACTTGTGCAGAGCAAAGATGGGGACTCTTTTGTATTCGAATTTTTTACAATAAATTAATGCAATCTTATATTTAAATTATTTTTCTTTAATAGCTTTGGTGAAGTCTGTAATATGCTTCTCAGTAGAATATAATACAATCTGATGATAAGTAATGTTGCTAAATAATTGAGTTCCGACAAAGTTGCGCAAAATCGAGTACAGTTGTTCCAAAGTGGTACATTGTTTTTTAGGGATCCAAATTTTCTACCCGTTACATTTATCCAATGCTGGTTATTAGGATCCTTTGGAAACCTAAAATAAATACATAATATAAATTAGTACTAAATTACTTATTTAGTACTACACCTACTCCTTGAAATTAAGTATTTACACCTGAAACTACTTTAATTACGTACTCAAGATCAAGACTTATCGAAAAATTTATCTTATACTTTCACAACACTATCTCGCTGCGAACGAACTCGACAGAACATCGTGACGTCATCGCATTCTGTAGGACAGAATACATTGCGCACGAACTATGTGTTCACGTGGATTACTTGCGTACTTTACCGGCAATGTATATTTTTCGTGCAGCTCTTCGCACCACCGCAGTCCGAAAGCGACTAAAAGTATGCACGCGTGATTTCAGTTGAAGTATGATTGTTTAATCATACTTGTTGGCGCGCCTGTCACGCCCACATTTCCATTCTATCCTCCTTTATCTGTTCTGTGCTATTTCCGACTTAAATCACATGTGAGTAAGCCGCGAATTTCAACTATTATAGTAGAACGTTAATTTTATTTGCATATTAATTTAGTTTGTTTGCTGATTATGTATAATCTAATGCTTTTACTCGGCTTGTGAAAATATTGCGTGATAACACTGTGTAATTTGTGTAGGTATGAACATTTCTATTAAGCTTTTGAAAACATTTGAAATAGTATGTAAATTACTGTAAAGTTCGCGATAGGACAGGTTCCATCCATCCCGATGTAATCTACTAAACATACTAAACCACGCTGCTCCAATGCATATTGGTATAGGGGTTAGTGGCCAGCCTAGTGTGGAATGTTCCCAAGCCACCCGAAGGTCTCCGGCTAAACGTGCCCCCCGAAGCACGGCACCGCCCATGAAATTTTGTCATTAGCGGTCACCCGTCTACAAACCGACCGCGCCCGTCGTTGCTTATGTAGTTCGTCCACATAGAATCGATTGGGCTATGGACGCTACTGTAAAGCGTATGAACGTTGATACTGAATGGAGTTGATTACCTTCTTTTGGAAGTCGCTTGTAACGCGGAAGAATTAAATAGCGGATGACGAATAAATAAATGCTGATTACAGTAAATATTACAAAAACCTGTTAACTTGGTATGTATGCATGTATTTATGTAGGTATGTATGTACGTAACGGAATCTTCTAAAGTGATGTTTACCCCCTTCAAAACGTCTGAATAATTTGAAACTTATACTATTAACTTATACTATAAACTATTAACTTATCAAAGATCAATAGGTAACAATGCAATACAATACAATACAATATAATTTATTGCACCAGAAAAAGAACAGAGGAGAACACAGTAAAGAAAAAGAAGTTTTGCAAAATAATTAATTTAAATAATATAATAATTTATATAAATAGTTTGTACCATTATCCTGATCAGGATCATAAGGATTAGCTATTTATTTCTAAGATACCTATTATCAACAAAAGCGAATTATTTACTGTTTTTTTTTTGTTTATGTTTGTGATTTATATTCAAATTTTCTCAACAATTATTCAAACTTAACACAATTACGAACAAATTTATCTTCAATATATACGTGTAAGTGACCTCGCATTGGTATTCTAGAAAAAGTATTTGATGATGATTATTTTGTTACAGTGGTCACTGGATGTACGGATGGCATTGGAAAGGAGTATGCAAAGGAAGTAAGTGACTTATTGTTTATCCTAAAAACTTTCTACAATGGTTTCATATCCCTCCACCAATCTGCACTGGAGCAGCCTTCTCATTTCATAACGATACCGAAACCGAGATGAAAGTGCATCTATGCATGAAAACCTATCATTTAGTATCTCGAAAGCCGGCATAATAGGTATGTGAAGACTTAAAGCGTAGAGTGAATCTAGCGCACTGCGCTGGATATGTATTCAAAAAATACAAAAAAGAAATAATAATCTGACGAGTCTTTTATAAATACACTTATTTATAAAATACTCGTTCAATATATTATGAATTGGACGAGCTATATTGATCTCATCGAAACCACGAAACAAAGAAAAATCCCGGCCAGACAGACAGCGAAGTCTTAGTAACACGGTCCTTTTTTACCCTTTTGGGTACGGAACCCCAAAAATAATCCAAATCTTTAAAATTGTCCAATGATTGGATAATTACTACCACTCTACTGCGAATGAAAAGGTTAAGATCATCCACTTGGATGCAGATTGACAGACTTTATATGCCTTCGAGAATATTAAATAGAACTCTCAGGATTTATAGGTTTCCTCATAATGTTTTCCTCACCTTTACAGCTCACGTCACCTTTAATCGTTTAAATTAATTAAATGAACATAACAAAAGAAAAGTCAGTTTATGTTAAGCTAACTAGCATATTTTTTTTTAACATGATTGTTACTTAAGTTTATTACTGTGGAATCAAATAATTTAAACAAACATTTTTTCATTATCACGTCATGAAGTCAATAAGTCCTTAAATTATCATAAACCAACATTTTATATACTCATTAACGAGTATTTAGAATTCACGTTCCTTCATGTTTATTATTTAATGACATAAAACTAACATTGGCTTTTTAAATATACGCAGTGGCAGAGTTTACCTGATTAAGATCAAGTGTGAAGGAACGATTGATTTTGTTCATAATCGATAAAGCTTAGTTTTATCTATACTTATATGTATATTGTAATAACATTTTTGTTCATCGTCCATAGCCCAATGGCTCGCGTCGATTCAATGTGATCGACAGAGTTAAGCAAAGACGGGCGCGGTCGGTTTGTAGATGGGTGACCGCTAGTGGCAAAATTTAATGGGCGCTACCGTGCTTCGGGGAACACGTTTAGCCGTCGATCCCGCTTGTTTTCAATAGTGAAAACAATCATAGAACATTTGACCTGGGTCGGCGCGACTAACCCCTCTACCAATCCGCATTGGCGCAGCGTGGAGCCCAGCAATAGGACGTTTATGGGTTGCAGCAGCAATAAAATTTTAGGTAGTTAATAAACTGATGATTTTAATGTTATTTTAGTCATCCTTGTAATATAGGTGTAATTTTTTAAGTTTTTTTTAGTGTCCAAAATTACCTACCTGAATAGAGGACGCTAAAATACTCTTTTTATTACAATGTTTAGTATACTAATACCAGTCATACATTCTAGTTTTATCTATACTTATATGTATATTGTAATAACATTTTTGTTCATCGTCCATAGCCCAATGGCTCGCGTCGATTCAATGTGATCGACAGAGTTAAGCAACGACGGGCGCGGTCGGTTTGTAGATGGGTGACCGCTAGTGGCAAAATTTAATGGGCGCTACCGTGCTTCGGGGAACACGTTTAGCCGTCGATCCCGCTTGTTTTCAATAGTGAAAACAATCATAGAATATTTGACCTGGGTCGGCGACTAACCCCTCTACCAATCCGCATTGGCGCAGCGTGGAGCCCAGCAATAGGACGTTTATGGGTTGCAGCAGCAATAAAATTTTAGGTAGTTAATAAACTGATGATTTTAATGTTATTTTAGTCATCCTTGAAATATAGGTGTAATTTTTTAAGTTTTTTTTAGTGTCAAAAGTACCTACCTGAATAGAGGACGCTAAAATACTCTTTTTATTACAATGTTTAGTATACTAATACCAGTCATACATTCATACCCACACATGAAATAGCTTACTTACTTAAATGTACTCTTTTTTATAAGTTGATACACTTTAATTATTTTTTTTTTACTTCGTAAAAATTTACTCTCATCATTTTTCCCTAACCCGCCAAAAGAAGTATAACTTCAAAAAAATTGCGATACTAGTAGTAGTAGTAGTAGTACTGATGACACATGTTTTTAATTTAATTTTTTACTTAGTTTGTTCCATACTTCGATCAATAATGTACCATAACTATTTGTTATGACATTGCGTCGCTAAAATGTGACACTCGATCAGCTTTGGCTAATATCGAACGATTGATACCTATTTAGTTCGTACGGCTACTCGTCCCGCGAATCCGTCGATAGACACTGACTGGGCTATCGTCGGCATTATAATGGACAGTAATATCCATTAGAAAAATATAACAGAAACATGCGATAATATGGTTAATAATTTAAACCGTTAGATACACATGCTCATAATTTTGCATTTCAAATTTATGTGACATCGAAAATTTAATGTTTGCTTTTGTCATCATAATTCTGAATTTCACATTTCGCTGGTTATTAATACTGCGCGTATCCGATACTAACCACAAACATTTAATCAAGTTGTTTGATCGAGATTTAATATAGATTTAAAAATACATGAAGTATTTCAATTTTTATTGTAGAACAATTTTTTTTTGGGAATATACAGCTTTTCTCAATTTTCCTTCGCTGTTACTGCAGTACGAAATTTTTTCAAGTCGCAAGTACTTAGATATGTCTTTGGTGTGTGCCGCTGGTATTTAAACCTAGACCCTCTCTAGTAACAGACCGACATGTACAGGGCTACGGGCAAGTCCAGTTTGTAATTGTTTCCAGAAAAAGCGGCGATGACGCGGGCAACAACGAGTTTATTTTAAGAGTAAACTTTTGGCAAGAAAAGGCACACGTCTTAAATTTATTTAATCCTGAAACGATTTTCTATACTAATATTATAAAGAGGAAAGATTTGTTTGTAATGTTTTCACACAAAAACTACTGGACCGATTTCAAAAATTCTTTCATCATTATAAAGCTGCATCTTCACTGAGTGTCATAGGCTATAAAATATTACAGGTGTAAACGAAACTATTGTTACGTCTAATTCCACGCGAACGAAGCTGCGGGGTGTCCACTAGTGATTTAATAAGCATTTCGAGAAATAAACGCTGCATCAACCCATGTGTGTAGCCTTCAAAGAAATACAATATTTATTTATCTCGAGTCGGTCGCAACTATAACTTACCGTCCATTCCGCGATTCCTCCACGCGTGTATTTGTAAACTTTGGAATACGAGACAGAGTATCAGTTGAGTTTGCTATTTATGTTTTATCAATATTGTATGTTTGTTTCATACGAGCTATTGCACTATCTATATTGATTTTATATTACTGTTTAGTTTGTATATTCAACTGTAATATTGAAAGGTTTTCTTATATAAAATCGATTATATTTATAATTTACTCAAAGCAGTTTATAATTTACTCGTAACACATACCATTTTTGTTTCCGTTATTATTGATTCATCTTCTCACTCGTGACCAAAATTAACGAGACTTTTATGAGTCTTGTTAGATGTCTGTCACAGTTGTCATGGGCAGCCAGGGCAGATAGGGGTGGTGCTAATGTTATTCATTAGTTAAACATTTGCAGCTTTTATCTATTTACCATCATTAAGATCATTTTGCTTCAGTACCTGTCTTGTCCTATGCTTTCTGAAATGAGCAGATATGAATTGCCACTTCAAAACGAAGGATGTCAGTCCAGTCTGGTGGAAACACTTGCTCATATTTCGTATACCTATTCAAGAATCATTTCTAAAGGGCTACTAACAATTCATCAATGAAGTGACCTTTCACAGCTGATTTGTATTGCCAAGTGCCAACATCTTAGCCTCAATTGACTGCATCGGATTTATTTTACAGTTTCAATAGATGCTGTTTTGTTACAGTTAGCCGCCCGAGGATGCGACATCGTCCTAGTCAGCCGAAACATGGATAAATTGAAATCAACTGCGGCTGAAATAGGTACCTAAGCAAGTGAAAAAATATTCTCTCTCACACGCTCTATTGCTCTGAATCGATATATCAAAAATAACAACCGGGCATAGGTTAAACTTATGGTTAAACTTAAGCTAAAACCAACTGACATAATTATAGTTTAAAGATACGCTTGATTGCCAATTACCTAACTACCACTAATCAAAATCAAACTAAAAAACAAACTAATCAAAATCTAGCTTTCACTGATAATGATCACTTCACAGCTTCTCATATTTAGTCGGCCGAACTGTCCATCGAATTGATTGAAAGTCAGCAATCGATTAAAAATTTATCGTAGCTTGATTATCGATTAAAATTAGAACGATTATTTCAGTGTTTTATGGCCTATGTTATTTTCCAGCCCTACATATCCCTATTTATAAAAAAAATCATGTTGATCCATAATTTCGTTGTGGCGGAGAAGAAGGACAAACCAATAAATCAACAAACCAACAAACACACTTTCCCATTTATATATTAGTAAGAATATTAATTAAAGGTCCACGAGAACTGTTAAATACCGGCTGCCGACAAACTGGCCTACAGTTTGGCAGAAATTTATATATGTACAATGTATGTACCTTTTTAGTGGAAAAAAAATTAAGTTTAATCATCTATGATTTACAACCTACCTAGGTGTATGTAATGTACGCAACCTCATTCCATTCTTCCATTCACAATCGCTTTAAAAACAGCTATCTGCCACATATCTGTATGTATGGAATACACATTTTTCTAGTATGATTAAAGAAATATTATCTAAATAAATAAAATTTTGATTGATACGAATTGATTTGAAGGCCATCGATATTTATGGAATACAGGGATGATTTTGTAATTATAATGTACTCGCAGATGTATTAGCATGAAATATCGTATATTATGTATATATGTATATGTAGTTACAAAAAATCTCCCAAAGTTTTATTACTTTAACATCGTATACCAGCCGTCTACATGACGCATTTGTATATGCATAGCAATAATCAAAATGCTGAAAGCAATCCTAACGCGACCTACTTGGCACGGAAAACTGGCCAAGTTAGTTTCCGAACAGTTAACTCAGGCAAAAATAACCTGAGAATTCTGAGTGTAAATAAAAATGCATTTGGAGGAAATACAGATTGCATTACGTTCTTTCTCAGCTTAAAAGTGGTTGGAAATGAAATGTATTAGTAGGTATTAATTTTTCATTCTACGAATTGTTTTTCAGAGTAAAAACAAACAAAAGTGAACTAGCTCAAAACTCCCGCCATCTCTCTCGCTATTGTACAAGAAGATCTAGTTGCAAGACAAATCATTAATAAATGAACCAAATTACACAGATTTCAATGCGGCACTGTAATTCATCGTAAAACTAAAATTTAAAACCATTATAACTGTATGACCATTTGAAAATGTACAAACTGAACTGGATGAATCTTGGCACATAGGTAGATAATAACTCAGATTAGAATTAGATTGGAGTTTGGCACAGCCTTAACAGATGACACTACTACGCGGTGGCGAATTTATGCCCTACTTTCGTTAAATGCTTTCCTGCTAATTGTTTGACTTTAAACCATGCCTCAACTGTATGCTGTAAAGCAAAATTCTAATATTCCTCTTTTTTCAGAACAAGAATTCAAAGTCAACACAAAGGTGATTCAAGCAGACTTCTGCGAGGAAGGCATCTACGATGGAATTGCTAAGCAGATAGAAGGCCTCGAGATTGGGACTTTGGTCAACAACGTCGGTATATCCTACAGCTACCCCGAATATTTCTTAGATATACCTGATTGGTGAGTTGAGTTCAAGTTACTTTCGACTAGTTCAGTCTCTGGAGTCTTCTTTGTTTTTGTTCCTCATCTTCACTTTTTCCTGTAGTGTTTATACCAACTCAAATAATTACGTTCAAATATTTTTACAACTATGTTTCGTGATTCATTAATATTAAACATAACTTGTGGTCGCCGAGTGTCACATTTAGAATTTAATTCATTGTTAAAAATAATCTTTTAATCTTAAGAAAGGAAATTGTACGAGTATGTATGTATACGTGTTTAATTTATAAATTAAGTCATTACTTTAGAACTGACCTTCGATCATTAATTTATTGATCGAAGGAACTGACGCTAGAATGTGTTATTATAGAGTTACTGACTGAGACTGATCACGGTGGGATCTTTGTAATAAGGGGTCGAGCCTATTGACATACAGTGCGAATCCAGACTGTGTTCTACTTCTGAGAATTTCCATTTAAAAAAAAAAACATAATATTAGGTATGCCCGAATTATTGACCAGGACCCAGGACAAATTCACCTACGAGTATTGACATAATGAACCACGATCTTATTACAAAGATCCCACCGTGATCAGTCTCAGTCAGTAACTCCATAATAACACATTCTAGTGTCAGTTCCTTCGATCAATAAATTAATGATCGAAGGTCAGTTCTAAAGTAATGACTTAATTTTTATAAATTAAACACGTATACATACATACTCGTACAATTTCCTTTCTTATTATTATTATTGATTAAAAGATTATTTTTAACAATGAATTAAATTCGAAATGTGACTCGCGGCGACCACAAGTTATGTTTAATATTAATAATATATTACATGCCTTTTGTATCTTGAACATTGCATTTTCGCATTATTCCTTCGTAAGCAACTAATTATACGTTACACACACAGTAAATTTACCAGATAAATCACAACTCATCAATATGCTGATATTTTTCCACCCTTGCATTGTTATGTGATGTTATGAATATTTTCACGTACGGCGTGGGTATTTGAAGGCTGTACGCCCGTTTATTTTCGAATTTCTCGCATACCCACTTACTCGTAAGTCGTACGTATTCAAATAGGCGTAAAACGCGCAAGATTAAAAGGTACAAATATGTGTTCGTGAATTGTACCACGAGGAGTATTCAAGTAGAAATAGAAATAGAAATAGAAAATAATTTATTTTATTTCTTAATGCTACAACATTACAGAATGAATATGAATATGAAGTACGTAAGTTGTTGTAAGTTGGTACAATTCAAGAGAGTATTTTAGGAGCGCTCTTGACATGTATCTTCGTGTTATTGATTGATTTAACTTAAAACACACTTATTACTGATCTTCGTCTTGGTCGTTATTCATTGACTTTATAGATATATGAGCATGCAGGTCAAGCCATCAGCTGCAGCACAACACTCAGAGTAAGAGTCTCGTCCAACGTTGTCGGTCAGATGCGTTTCAATTGAATCCCTTGACCCTAAAGATAGTCTCCTACAACCGGAAACCACCTTTTCAACATTAACTCTGTATTTGTATATTGTGTTATGTATTGCTACTTATATTGCGAAAATAAACTGTCCATAGCCCAGTGGCTCGCGTCGATTCAATTTTATCGACAGAGTAAAGCTATGACGGGTGCGCGGTCGGGTTGTGGATGGGTGACCACTTGTGGCAAAATAACATGGGTGCTACCGTGAATCGGAGGGCACGTTACGCCGTCGGTCCCGGTTGCAGCTAGCTAATCAATGTGAAAAACACAAAATTATTGTAATTCAATTGTGTTATGACAGCTTCACAAGCCTGGATTCTCAGGCGAGTAGAAATTCACTCGCCCTTAATGGCTTCGGGGGTCATTAAGCATACATTAATTAATTAATGGCAATTAGCGGTAACGTTAAACAGGACGGTACATGCATTCCGAACGCGTGACAGATGACTGGTTCAAGCGAATTGAGTGTTAGAGAACTACGCAGATCGGTTTCAATCAGCAACGATGCTGTCAATTACTATTACTGGTGATAAATCCTTTGCAATTGTGGATGTATTCCTAAGTACTTAGGATTCTACATGCTGGCGTTTTGTAAGTGTAAACACAGTAGAGATACAGTCTTATCAAGACCAAAAGAGTAGACTTGTTTAGCAAAAAAAATGCATATCAATACATAGTTTAATACAATGTCCCCCTCGGCGTCTGTCTGTCTGTCTGTACAAGATCAACTCAAAAACTGCTTTCACGTCATTTTCATCAATAAATAGAGTGATTCATAAGGAAGGTTTAAATATATAATTTGTTAAAGTTTTGTACAAATTGGTTGAAATAATATAAAATTGATAATTTCGAAGAAAGCCAGGCTGCCTGGGAGCTATGCATAGCAGTGTCTTATTGATGGATGGATTATTACTGCCAAGAATGGATAGGTACCTACAAGCTTCATTATAACCGAGTGCCATAAGCTATTTTTAACGCTGGCTAAGTCGCAGGCAATAGCTAGTATTTTATTAATATGCAAGAAATTGCCTGTAAGAAAATAAGAATGAAATTGTCACGATTAAGTATCCTAGTTAAGGTAGTATCAAAGAAATTGGAGTACCAAGATAAGTGTGTATGACTGACATAACATTTGTAATTAATTTCGAACTGGACTGTTAAATATTAATAATAATATGGGCTGTAAGATTTTATTAACAATATTATTTAGACTACCGATCGCCGAATAGTAGTCGAAATTCGACAATAATTCATTTTTTAGGTTTCAAACTTATGGTATGGTAGGTATATCTAATATCATAGACTTTATCCAAACCAATATTCAGAGCAGTAGAAATTATAATTAATAAAGTGTAATGTCGTGTGTAGGGAACCAAATATTAAATACGTATTTGTAATGCATGTTAATGTAATCCTCTTACTCGACAGTGATTTCTTTTGTCTCTGCACCCAGGGAGATTACCATGAGCAACCTGATCCGGGCGAACGTGGTGTCCGTGACCCGGATGTCCGGGCTGGTGCTGCCGGGCATGGTGAAGCGCGAGAGGGGCGTGGTAATAAACATCGGCTCAGGATCTTCCATCATACCCAGCCCGCTTCTCACCGTCTACGCTGCCACGAAGGTACGATTCATAGACTTCCCACGGGTGTCCCCCACAGACAGCTGCTGGAGGTTCAGAGCATACTCCACCAGGCTTCTCCAATGCGTATTGGTGGAGGGGTTAGCGGCCAACCCAGTGTCGAATGTTCTCAAGATACCCGAAGGTCTTCGACAAGGCTTAACTAATATTTTTTTACCATTGAAAAACAACCGGGACCAACGGCCACATTTGAATAGAATAGAATAGAATAGAATATAGATTTATTTCGACAAATTAACAAAAATAATAGTAACAAAATGCATATAAAATAATAAAATGAGCTAAAACTATAGGATTTGCCGAAATGGGGCCGCACTCAGCTATGGTCGCAGCGAACCACGACCGCTGGTTTTCAGGGCGACCCAGCGTATTGGAGAAGTTCGGACAGTAAATGAACTTATACATTTATTTAATTACTAAGGTTAAAGGAAAAAAATTAACACTATTAAAATTAATTACATAAATGGTTCTACAATTATACATGAAAATAGTTATTATTACAGATATTAACCTACCCACCTACTAACTATATTACATATTATATTATTACTATATTTTGCCATCCGAAGCAAGGTAGCACCCATGAAATTTTGCCATTAGTGGTCACTCATCCTCATCCACAAACCGACTGCGCTCGTCGTTGCTTAACTCTGTCGATCACATAGAATCGACGCGCCATTATAAGTCTTGTTAAGTCTACCAGTTCGCCTCTTCTTAGCCAGTGGTGGCCTGTTCCGAGTGTGGTCCGAAGCTCAACAGTGGGACAAAGAAAGGGCTGTGCTGTAGTGTGTGTGGTGTCTGACGGGCGTGATGAATCACGCGAGGGGTCGGAATTAGGTCCGGATCTCAAAGGTTTAATGCTACGAAGGTAAAATTATAATTATTAAAAAAAAAAGATGTTTGAACGTAATCCAATGTTCACGTCCTTCATCGATCGATTATAAACCAAATCCATATTACGTAATTAATTTTATGGATAGGTGGATACCTATTTTATTACTATTGTAGAACACTTAAAATACCTACCATTCGTATAAATGGTAGGTATTTTAACTGTTCTACAATCCTGCACGTCACCTGGTTATGAGATTTTCTTCTCATTAGGCAAAAAGCTCTAGAGCTTTTATAAAAGACCCCTTGGCCTTATTCGTGAAGCAGCGTAGCTTCAAAAAACTTAATTCAATTTCGATATCAGTTTTCTATTTAATGACATTGATTTTTTATTTTGTTATTCTTGAAATATTTGCGTTACTTTGGAGAAATTACTGTGCGCTCTTTTAATTTAGCAGACGATTTAAAAACGATTCCAACGAAATTGTCCAGACCTAGAAACTTCTGTACAAATTGTGCGATATTCAAATTCTGACCTCGGCTTATGAATTATTTAGGGAATGGTAATTATCGTTGCCCATTTTGACAATTACCTCTTGTGAAATTGAAATCACTAGGTGATTAGTTTGGGATAGCTACAATAATGGGCCTCAATTGTAATACATTTGGACTGATTGATAAGTTATGGCCAAATTGTTGCTTACATAGCCAATTTTGCATTTACATAATCCCAGGGAAATATTTTGAAGTGATTAGTTATAACAAATTTATTTGTATAGGTACCACACCATTTTGATTTTTGATCTCGTGAACTAATGAAATTTATTTCATGACAAGCTTGAGAGTACCTTCCATCTATTGTTGATCGAAGGTTCGAGCTGCTTCAGTGTAGATAAGAGGAAGGTAAGGGTCGGTGTCTTGCATGAGTAAGGTATACTGAAGTTTTAAAGTTGTTGTTTACAGGCTACGTATTACTACTACCGAGACAAACTGATCTCTTCACGAGCTTTATGTTAACCTTTAGTCCTTTGCTTTTGACTGTTGTACCTACTACTACTGCAACTACTGTTTGTTAATTAATATAAAAATAATCGCATTCATTTTTCAGTTGAATCTTAGGTAATTTTGTTCAAGAATAATTTAACTTGGCATATATCATTATAAAAACATTCTTAGCAGGAAACCCAATTGACAAACAGAAAATAAGGCAATGTATTTACTGATAAAAAGTAACAAGGAACACTTTTTTTAATGTACCGTTGCGGATCCAAAGCCATCTGTTATTAAGTCGTTAAAGGATAGACAGTAATGCATATTTATGTAAACCCCTTATCTGAGACAATTTCCTTGTTGCAGGCTTACGTGGAAAAATTCACCGAGGGCCTCGAGATGGAATACGGCAAGAAGGGTATAATAATACAGTGCGTGCTCCCTGGATTCGTCTGTTCCAACATGTCTGGAATTCGACGAAGCACTGTCCTGGCACCGACAGCTAAGGCTTACGTCAAATCGGCCCTCAGCCTTGTCGGGTCTACCGCGAAGACCGCAGGGTATTTCCCGCACGCACTCTTTTTCTTCGTAATCAACGGCATCCATACTGTATCGGCCAAGTTCGGGAGCTGGCTCGTCATCAGGTCTATGGAAACTAGCCGCAGGAAGTACCTTAAAAAGTACAAGAAACAGTAATTTTTTTGACTTTCATTACCTACTTAGTAGTTAGACGCTTGGCTGTGTTAAAATAAATGCAAATTTTCAAAGAGAGCGATGGTGGAAAATTCTTAGTTCTAAAAGGGTCTGATAATGACGAACGGACCGTGATAACAAATTAACTGTAGCGCTTTTTCACTTTAACTAATTATTGATACTCATTATGATATCTACTTCAGGTGGTTACTTCGAACCGAGGCGGGAAATTTAACTAAATATTATTTATTTTGTTGTTTTCAACTAGTAACAACATAGATAGTGACATTAGTTTATATCTTGTGTACGCCGTCCGCACGTACCGTGTATCATTTTATCATTTATTATCATTTTCGTCTGAATAACCCGAACAATATTGCCTCATGAACCATAAAAACTTATTACTGAAAGAACTACATATATTTAAATTTGGCTTAATCTCGACAGGCTCGAATCGAAGCATCCACCTTGATAGCAGAAATATATAGTTAAAGTAATGCAGGTTGTAACATATTTTATTTTTATTCAAACCTAACACTATGGTGTCGGGTATTGACATTTCAGAATCTGTTCACTTCAATGAGGAGGAGAGAATTAATTTCCATTTTGATTTTAATACGATTTGTTTATGTTATGTTGCTGTTTTAGTGGAAGATTTTTCTATTTACTGACGCTGTATAGTAGATATAAAAATGTTATGCCCAACGAATACATGCATATTTATATATTAATTATGGGCGCTCTAAAAGTGACGCATTGAATAAAGTTCAAACTAGATCACCGCATTCTATTTGATGTAAACACTAAATTCCATGTATTTACAGGAAAGTAACCAAATATGGAATAGTACTTATTATGGAATTTTGTCGTATATCCGTAATACAGGTTGGATACCATGGGGTAATAATCCATATTTGGTCACATTCCCCTTTTATTTACTTCTTTTTTACTTGATACACACACAATGTTTATACATATAAAATATTCTTCAGCGTCATCTCTAATGATATATTATAAGCGTTGGACATAATTAACACATGTAATGTTAAGCCACTAAATATCGGTGAGACATATATTTTATCGATATATAGGTGATATCTATGTGATAGGACAGTATTACATTAATTTACATCAAGAAAATAATACTAACCAAAAACATACTAAGCAGTGAAAACATGGGCCATTGTATTGTTTGTATTATAAATCCTAGATTAACTTAATACACAAAAAACAAACGTTCAAACATCGAACGCCTAGTAAATAAATGTGGTTTCTGAGCAAGAACATGTGGTTGCTAGGCAATTAGTACGGGTCGTAGAAGCATAAAGGAAGGACAAAGGTTTAGTAGATAGTGGTAAAACTAAAAAAAACTAAAAAGGGACGCGAATAAATAATGTATGCGCACTGTAGAATATTTTGGGTGTATACGAAATTGATCTCCATTGATCTTGATCCGCATTGGAGCAGGGTGTTTTTATTTCGAATGGACTTTTGCTGTATGGTCACACAGACCTTCACAGCGTCACCGAATACGGTGGTAAGCTTCAAGTGGAGTGTGCTCTAGACCTCCTGCAACTGTGTCTGTGGGCACAGAATAATAGTCTGTGGGGGAGAATAGTACTGAGCAGTGGGTAGTCTGTGGGTTATAGCTTAAAAAAGAAGTAATAACTAAAGTAATGGCACTAGAAATTCTAGAAAAGTAGGGGGGCATATACTAAGGATAAGAACACTTCTTCTTGGATTTTAGATTAACGCGATATAATATTCTAATTAAATCTTCTCATCATTTTTGTTAATAAATGCATGATTACTGTCGATCATTTATTATTTCATTAATTTATTGAGGTTCTTGTATGTATTTATTTAGTTTTATAAGATAATTATTTTGTGACACTGTCACAGATTACTAAAAAGACACTGGTTAAATCTATATACCTACTCATTTACAACTTTAATACAAAATAATTAAATTAGTTTACAGTATGCATGTTTTAAATTTAAAAGTTGAAGAATAATGTACTCGTAGAGTTATGTTAATTTGAGAGGCTAAGTTTTTGGGTTTGAAGACAAGTTGTATTTTTCCTAATCATGTCAAATTCAAAACGATTACGCCCCTTGTCTCTATACCGTGGAACCTACCCAGGTACCTATTGATGCAATTTAAAATATGCATCCAAAAACAAATTTTAATACATAATTCCGTCTCGTGTCGTTTCGTCTGATACCAAGCCTGGGTGTAGAATCAGGACATGCATATTGATGCATTTAAATACCGATACAAATAATTATTTCATAACTGAAATAATAAGTCAGATATTAAATTCGAAGGATAGAAGGAAGTGGTTCAAATTTAGTTTGAAGATTTGACATAATACATATATTATATTAAAACTACGGAACATTGCAGGTTTAAGGGTAAACAAATGAAAATAAGACCGAAGTGTTTCCTATCTTATATGATAATGATAATTATTTTTAAATGATTATAATCTTCGAACGTTTATTATTTATAATATAATGCATGATTGGTAACTTTATGTTATTGAGGTGTAAATAAATGGTTTGAAGTGACGGTTTGTTTTATTTCATGGGCTTGGAGGTAAAGGTTTAAAATGAGCATGCTGTATATTTTGTAAATAAATAAATACCAACAAATTAAAAATGGTCTAAAAACTAAGAAATAATACTTTTTTGCTAATGTTAACAACCATAGATAATAAATCTATGTTATCAACACTATATAGGAAAGATCTTTACAAATATGACGACGAAGCTTGAATAAAAAAATACAACAGAAAAGTTATTTTTAACTATTTAAGTACACACATTTGTAGTTGAGGATTACTTTTTTTTTTTTAAATATTTATTTTTATTTTTGAAGTGCTCATAGCTCGTCGTTTGTACGTTATAGATAAGAGTTAAGCAACGTCGGGCGAAATCAGGATATGGATGGCTATTGGTAAAATGACACGGGCGCTTCCGTGCTTCGGTCGTAATTTTATTTACATTGTTCAACAATCATAAAGCCATGTGCAGGATTAGCCACACGTCAATAGTGCGTGCCGCAAATATCACTTGCTGTAACGGTGAAGAACACATCGTGAGGAAACCTGAATGCCTGAGTTCTTCATAATGTTTTCGAAGGCATGTGAAGTATGCCAATACGCACTTGGCCAGCGTGGTGGACTAAGGCCTAATCCCTCCCATTCTGGGAGGAGACCAGTGGCCAACAGAAGAACAAAGAAAGGATTGTGATGGATATATCCTTCATCGACAAGAATATGTAGGTTCCTATATTGTGTTTACTTTCCAACCGGATTGGTTGATTGTGTGTGAACATTGATATATATGTTTGTAAACTGTTTTTTTAACTACCACATTTCCCCCCCACTCAACTAGAGTAGAAAATGTAGTGTAGTAGTGGTAGAAAATGACCTATAGCATTAGACCGCCCATTGTAAAGATTTTCTACTTACTGCCCAATAAATACGTATCAATAAATTTCTATCCTTACTAATATATAAATGGGAATGTGTGTTTGTATCAGCCCGCTTAGAAAGCCGGCACTAAGACATGACTGACATATTCACTCTCATAACGTAAGTTTCAATGACACATGGCTGACAGATTGATGATTTTGACGTGACTGACTGATCTGACAGTTGACCACAGAAATCGTCACAGAATCTAACAATACAGAGACACCGTCATGAGGCTATCTGTTAACTTGACCTACATGAATGTCTTTACGAGTATGAACGATCTTGTGTTCTTATTTCATAGCCAAGATCTAGATGATTCCAGAAAATAGAAGATTACCAAAGGCAGTTAATGTCTAGCAACTCTATTATCTTTTATGACCTAGCATAATTATAACTAAATAGAAATCACTTCTTTTCAGGAAAGAAAAAATCGTCGCGTGAGTTGAGTGGTTTCATCATATTCTAGAAATTAACTTATTATTGTTACCAATTTCATAATGTTGTGAAATTCGAATAAGTACCTAATTTTATTAAGTAAGATTATATTTATACAAATAATCAACATAAACTTATTATAATTGCAAAACTTTAAAATACAATGCTGTAAATATTGTCCCAGACGTAGGTAAGATGTTATGCTTCTAAGTTATGTTGGAAAATAATTCAAATATTTTTAAAATAAATTTTAGTAAGTACTTATTTTACTATAAGCACAAATTATTCCTCATTTTAGTCTAACTTGAATCATATTTGATTGAATCCGTCGAGTTTCCTATGTATGTAGTAGTAAGTACCTATGCATACCTTTGTATAGGTACCTACTTACTACACTACTTATGAAATTCATAATTACCATTAATATCATATGAATTACATATACTTACTTCATGTAAGCCCAATCTGAAAAAAATTGCAAAAGATTCAGTTCAGTAGTTTCTTTTTTCAATAAAATTAATAAACAACGACGTACCTACTCACGAATCCATGCCATTTTCTCCTTTAATATTTATGTAACATTTTTTTGTGCTGTATTGCTATTTACATATGGAAATAGCGAACGAACATGCATCACCACCAATCTGCTAATGCTAGGAGAAATTTGGTAGCGAATGCAGGAAATACCGCCGTATTTTTAAATATCTAGTACTATACGCTAAATTGGTATACGAGAACAAAATGCTTGAATAGGATACTTGGATCTTTAGACAAGGTCACTGTCATTTCGAATTTGCAAGATTTCTTGCAAATTCGACTTACCTCCTACTATTTAGTAGTTTAGGTAAAGTTTATATTATTGGAATGAATGTCATTCATGGCAGGTATTTTTAATTTTCTTTAAAAATAAGAAAATAAGAATATATTAAGGTTTTTAACTTATTAACCCGAAATAAATGAAAAATTTGAATTCTTCCATAATATCAAAAATATCGCATTTAATTTTATACTTACACGTTCTAGTGTTTTTTTGTAATGTTGGATGTACCTAGGTATGTATTGTTATTGATTGGACATGTATTAAAGACATGTTTCGTTTAATTGAGTGAAAGAAAGAAGAATAGAAGACCCGTGGGATAAATATAAAAAGGGTTGGGGTGAAGTCGTGGTGGTGGGTCGTATTCCTGTACAGGTTGTATAGTAAATATGTAAGTATAATGTGTTTCTGCACGAATGATTTGCCATATTTTAATGAGGCGTTCATAGAAGTGTTACAAATTTACTATTGAAGGAAAACGGAGGCTAATAAGAATTATATTTTTTTTAACTCAAATGTTCAACGTTCCGACCACGCAGCGAACTCTCAAAAGCGTCAGACTAAAAACGAAGATGCTGGCTGTTCACAATTCTTATTGCTCCCTTGGCTTAAACGTCAAAAAAATCTGTCATGATAATTGCAACATCAAAATTTCAAGTAGATAAATAAAAATAATAAAATGGAATAAAAAGCAAAGACGATAAAAGCATGGACCATACCAGAGGAAGATGAACTTGTTAAGACAATAGAATGGGTAGTAAATCAGGTGCTTGTGGACTAAGCTTTAACTTGAACCAGCTTCTTATGTTCGTGGGCTCTCTTGTCATCCTTATCCTCTTATTTCTGATTGTCTGCCACATAGTTAACGCATAGCTGATGTGATGGGGAAGCAAGACTTTTGTTATACTATCGATTTATTGCAGATTCTGCTAGTCGCATTCGCATTTGTGACTTTGCTCGTGGTTATGACTTGGATGTGTAAATACTTTCAAGGGACATAGCTGCCAGAAATTAAAGAACGATTGAGATTTAGTTCGCAGAGTTTTTTGATGAATCACATTCAAGAAGTGAAAAATATCAAACGACTCTTTGGAGACTGACATTTGAAAACAGTAAAAATGGGAGATTGTGCTTACAAGTTGCAGTTCAACTTGAATCAATTTTTGACCGTTGTTGGTTCAATGGTCGTCTTGGTGCTTCTATTTTTTGTTGTGTGCAACATGATAAAGGAAACTTCATAGAAGATTAGCAGGCTTCAGAGAAGATAGCTAAAAAGCCACTTTCATGAAAATACTATGAAAGAAGACTGGAATTCCTAATATTATAGAAACCGAGGACTGGGATGTCCGATAATATTAGTAATTCCACTCTTCTGTTCCGGGTATTTTCATTAAGGTAGTTTTTTTAGTATAGCTGAAATTCCACTACATTGACTACCATGGCTTCATTGGATCCCATGAGACTGGTAAGTTTTTAAAATACCCACACACTTAAAAAATACCCCTTTGAATTAAGACTGACTAGGAATCAGGAGTTTTACTAGAAGTCTCACATAAGTCTACTTTTCCCACACTCTATCTTCCTCTGCTAACTATGACATCAGAATCTGTTAATGCTTGAATGGATATTATGTAATCATACAATCAATCAAAAAATCATACAAATTGACTTAATATACGTAGTACCTATACCTAGGTAGGTACCTTAATGTTTTTTTCATTCTTGTCAGACAGCCATATAAATGGATATCTTTGCATAATACTAACCGCCACCGTCACCCTTTCTTTATCCCACAGTTGGGCATGGGTCTCTTCTCGGAATGGTGATGGTGCTTGACGCATGCTTAGTGCGGATCGGCAAATTTCACGTGCCTTCGAGAACATTAGGGAGAACTCAGGCTTGCAGGTTTCTTTACGATGTGTTTAACATGTGACGTTTAATTACTTAAGATACACTTAGTTTTAAATAATAGGTTCGTGCTGATTGTGTTAGATCCTAGACCCCTTCGAGTGAAAGGCGGAGTTTGATAGTCACTAGGTTGTCACCGCTGTTGTAGGAAACCAGAAAAATAAGAATACATTTAGGTAAGTACCTATATCCGCTGCATGAATTCATTTGAAACAATTTCTGCTTACCACGTTTATAAGTGAAAATTAATGAATATGGAATATTTTTGGATGAAAGCGAGTCATCATTAAACTTCGGTAATATTTTTCCGGTAATTAAGACTCGATTAACATCGTTGAAATTTCAGAAATATTTTAAACTTATGTAACGTACCAGTAAATACTGGGAAAATATTGGTCTTCGGCAAAATTTTGTCGGTCAGAAATAGTTCAGTTCAGTTAGATGGTCAGTTCGTCAGAAGGTACGTAGTCTAAGAACAGAGACTAGTGGTGACTTCGGTGGTCTAGAGGTCGTGAAACGCGACATTTCAGCAAGAGGTTCTGGGTTTGATTTCCGTGTCTCGCAAAGTAATTTTTTTTTCTAATTTGAATTTCTCAGTTCTGGCTCGGAGTCTGGATTTGCACCCGGTGCACCTATGGCAAAATAATTGACCACCTTCATACGGGGGACCTAAACATAACTAGTGACAACTAAAAATCACTACGGGGGATTACCGGCGTGATGATATGTAATCTTATTAGGTAGTGACTTATACTACAACAAACAAATAGAAAACATACAAACCGGTCAAGTGCGAGTCGAACTCGCATAGGTAGAGTTCCGTTCCTCTGAGCGTTTTTAAGAGGTTACTTGTATGTTGTTATGGTCATTTTTTTAAACTTTTTTAATACTACATTTTATCTGTTGTGATAAAGGCCACATTAACACGCATTCTGTTATTTAAAATTTTATTAGTTTACCTATTTCCGTTCAAGAGAAAGAACCCTGTGACAAACAGACAGACAGTGGAGGCATACCTACATTCTTAACTCATTCGACTTAATATTTTATTTCAGGTATACATACACGTGGCGGTGATTAAAAGTTACGCATGTCCAAGTAATGTTCCGTTGTAATAAGCAAATTGTAAAATTTGACATAAATCTCATAAAATTACTTATACTTTAAACGTATTGTAATCATTATTTGCAGATAGGTATATATTGAAAAATAAACAAAATTTTGAATTAAACTTGTTTTATTGTTGATTTCCTCCGTAAAACACTTTCATTGTTTAAAAAAAAGGTTATTTAAGTCCCACCCATTAGGTTATTGTCCACAACGATGACCAAGTGCAGTTTGGTGAACTTCACATGCCTTTGAGAACATTAATTCTGAACCAAAGTCCCAAAGGGCCTGGGATGATGTTGTATTTGCAGACATACAAACTCTTTTGGAGGCTTGTGCAGGTTCGGACAGGGCTAGACGGACTGCGTGCAAAGCTTCATGCAATTCAAAATGGCCGCGCCACCGGTGTCCCGCATATTGAAACACCCAGAAGGTCCAGGTGCGCCGCGGCGACTCCCGGACAGCGACCGAAGATTATACCCCTTTTAAACTTACACATCTACTAACTACTTGTATTTTACTGTACGTAATTGTAGATGAAAAAAAAATGACAAAAAAGCGGTGACAGACTTCGCATACTATGAAACTCGCCTCTCACTCGAGCGGTCCGGGTTCAAACCCCAGTGACACGCACCAATGACTTTTCTAAGTTATGTGTGATTTAAGAAATTAAATGTCACTTGATATAACGGTGAAGGACACATCGTGAGGAAACCTGCATGCCTGAGAGTTCATCATAACGTTCTCGAAGGTATGCAAAGTCTGCCAATCCGCACTTGGCCAGCGTCGTGGACTAAGGCCTAATCCCTGAGATTAGACCCGAGCCCAACAGCGGGACAAAGAAAGGGTTGTGATGTTGAATTGTAGATGAAAATAAAATACCTAATTCTCTTTCTTTTCTTTCTTTCTTTCTTTCTTTCTTTCTTTCTTTCTACTTTGACATTTCTCCATGAGGGTGTTTGTGTTAATTAGTTGGAAAGAGACTCAAGTATGAGTTAGTATATGCATAGAATGTGTGTAGTCCGTGGTATATAGTTTAGAATATCCTCCTTTCCGTAACCCCCCCCCCCCCCACATCTTGTCAAGCTTTATTCCCTTGGTTATTATGATTATTAAGAGCTCCGCTTCTTATTTGCCAGGAATACCTAATTGGTAACACATCTAAACACGGATATTCGGAAACGGACTTTCAATAATGCCAGGGAGCTTGGAAAAGAGGCAATCGCGTTGTAGCGATACGATAGCAAAATTCTTCATCGTCTCTGAGATAACGAGAACAATTTCTAAGCCAGTGTAACTATTAAAAGCTTTTATTTAACTTCACCCGTATGTATCTATGTATGTATGTCCTGGAATCTTGCAATCAATATTTCACCCACTTCCACTGAAGCTATCGAGCTGAAATTTGGCACACATATTTGGTTGCGATGACAATGAAGGAAAATAAAAATAAAAAGCTTTTTTTTTTAATTATAATAATTTATTCTATTGTTATAATTGTCGTTGTTGTTTCAGTACGTAAAATGTACTCTGTGGTCGAATTGTATTGTCGGTAAAAATAAAAAATTAGGCTATGGTATCAAAGCTAAATGTCACAATTCAGCTGTGTCAGTCAACAAGTAAGCTGTTACATAGTTTAAAGTAGAGCAACCACAGAGTACCTACTTTGTTATATACTGAAAAGAGCAACTCACAGAGTACATTTTACATAACCATGGAGATTAAATGACAAATCTATGGCTAGAGATTCACGATCCTCTCAAACGTCAACGTCCAACCGACCTTCATTATTTAAGCAAAGTCAAAATTTCAATTTACATACTACAAAAATAAATGTAATATAATGGGATATGGAACAGTAAAGTTCAACTAACAACCATGTTAATAGCCAAAGGAAGATTAATCGTCAAAACAGTAAAATGGGCTCTAACACTTGTGGTCTAACTTTCAACCTGAACCAGCTTCTAATGTTCATTGGCTCGCTTGTGATTCTTCTCCTGATATTTTTAATAGTGTGCCATATCGTGAATGCAAAATAACAGATATAATGGGGAAGCAAGACTTCTGTGCTACTGTCGATCTGCTGCAGGTACTATTAGTTTGTATCTCTTTCGTGACATTACTTTTTGTAATGACTTGGATGTGCAAATGCTACCAGGAGACGTAGATCTGAGCCTGTTTATGTGAATGATAAGAATAACAGAAGAGCATCTCATATAACTTCAGAATCATTTTAGATTTATTTGGAACAGTCTTAGTTAGACATACTCGTAGCTCGAAGCTACGGAGAAAGGAATACAAGCTTTATTGATCCAGATGGTGGTAATAGCAGATAATGGTAATACATCGAAAATATGAAACCATATGCGTAGAAGAAAGAAAAAATGTATTTAAAAGTAAGAAATGTAACGTGAAATTCTGTTCTTAAATGTATGTAAATCATTCTAGTCACTACTATAAATGGGATAAAAATATCTGTACAGAAATGAAGCTGAATAAAAATAGAAAAGTAAATGTGAAAAATTAAAAAACAAAGCCAATTACTTCAGATCCAATGTTAGATAAAGAATTAAATTCATGTATTAGAAAGATTTTTGAAAAATTTATTACTCTGGCTTCCGAAGAGATTTCAAAAATATGAGATTAACTAAAAATCCATGATTTCCATCCAAGATTACCTTGTGTAAAATGTGTTAGTCTGATAATGCATTAATTATAGGTATAACCTACATATATGTAAATGATATAAAATAATGAAGCCGATTCAACCACCCAATATTGACATAGGACAGTGTGTCCTTCTTTTATTTTCATTCTTGTTATGGCTTTTAGCAATGGAGTGCCTTGTCAAGTACGTAGCAAGGTTACCACCAGCAGAATGAGTATAATCATACCAACATACATTCAAAGCCCGCTTGCATCAATTAGAGAGACTTACTCGTAACACTCTTTGGTTCCAATACACTTGACTCGTTTAAAATTATTTGAATCTCTATTTTCTATGGATTGAATGAAAAATCTTATACTGTTATAAGTAAATTATACTGACATCCATTATTTAATATTACGCCAATTTCTATGACGTGCGAACATTATCACACTAAGTAAACATATAATAGGTGAAAAATGCGCAAATAGTTTGCGCGACTTTCTGTTTGTTTTCAAATGAACATGAAAGTATAATTTATTTTCGCATTTAAATGAACATGATGTTCATCAAGATTTAATTCAAGATGTTGTGAAATGTCAGGTCATCAGCAAATAAATATTGTTAATAAAACGCATTGTTCAAATTGTGATTATTATTTTAGCTAAACGAAAAGTTAATGTCTCCATGCTGTGTCATTGCGGTTTGCAAACTTCAGATTTAGGCAAAGAATTCAATTTATTATGTAGTCCTGCGAATAGAGTAGCTACGAGACAGATAAAACTGACAAATTCAACTGGCAAATGACCAAACGCCTCCTCATCAGGAGGACTACCACTTAGTAGTAGCAAAATGCCCGACTGTGTGAAACGTGTAATGAATAGTATGCTTATTTCAGGGTGTTTCTATCATTTAATAGTTTACTAAAATTGATTTACAGCAAATTTGTCAATTTTACGCAAACAATAATAATTCCCACATGAACTTGTTTGCATTGGAGTATCGCAGGTAATCTATATTTTTTCATTGAAAAATATAACCCTTAAATGAATAATCTATTTTCTACCAGCTTGACTTTAGGGCTACCTCCGATCAACGGGTTATCCACTATTTATTGCTTAGCTACTGCATTTCAATGGCCATAATTAGGAATGCAACAGTGTAGAGGTTATTCATGGCCGATGACATTAATTATTCAAGTTAATCAACCCTGTCGGTATAGCGTTAATTACTGAGCAGTATTACGTGGTATGGATATCTTGTCCGCCGTCCTGTCTCAGTAATTGTAAGCGAATTCATTCAGTGCAAAAGTTATGTTAAATATTATCTATTATGTGTAATATGCATGAAAGCAAAATAAATAGTTCGCATGTGGGCGGCATATAACGGCCCACACCAGAGCACGAGTAACTTACTTAAACATATAGGCCATCAGAACTACTGTACCACTCCGGGAAATAGGGCTATATAGGGTATTCGCTTGGTCTGGGTTGACCCCATCCTCCCCCGTCATTCGAAGTTTCCCCCCTCGTTAATAAAATGTTAGGCCTCCCGAAGGCTTCTGACATGGCTTCCAGATCCTACAACCGGCACAGACGGACGTCGAAGTTTGGAAGCGCTCAAGAAATTTGAAAGAGGGAACACGTTTTATTTCGCCATAAACAACATCGTTAACAATATAAATATTACAAATATTCCAGCAGACTTCTATACTATGTATATTTTTTATACCAAAGACAGACAAACACACACGGGCCACTTGATGGTAAGTGATCACCGTCGCCACCGTATGTATCACACATTCGACACCAGGGGCCTCACATGTGTGTTGCTGGCCTTGAAGGATGCCATTTATACTCTTCTTGTATAAATAAATGCGCTAGGAGGTTGGTGACGAAACGGGGTCGTACTGGTAGCCTTTAATAGCGAAAGATATACATCAAGTAGTTTTAGTACCCCTTCACCAATCCGCATTGGAGCAGTGTGGTGGTACTCCACCACACTGCTCCTGGTGGAGTACCACCACACTGCTCCAATGCTGCTCCTGACCTTTCGCAACTGTGTTTGTGGGGGAGAACGGAAGCGCCCATGAAATTATCTCACTAGCAGGCAATATGTTTTTATACTTTTCGTAAACAATGCTTACTCACACGTACAATAGGTTCACGATAGCGTATGATTCGCGGTTGTCGACTGTGTTTACACTATTACGATTTGATATCAAACTGGTGGGTACAGTCAGCACACACATAAACACTTTCAGATCTTAAAAGTAACTCACTGGTCGTTGCAAAATAATCAGGCTGAAAATATTATTATTATAAAAACCATCGATATTAAAGACAAAAAAGTCTTTGTTAAGAACAAAAGGAGTCTTACAGACATTCATCATCATCATCATCATTCTTTGTCCCACTGTTGGGCAGGGGTCTCCTCTCAGAATGTAAGGGATCAGGTCTTAGTCCACCACGCTGGCCAATCGCGGATCGGCTCAACTCTCAGGCATGCAGGTTTCCTCACATTTCCTCCTTCAAAGACATTATTGACAATATATTTTTTCATAGTTGAAGTTACCGGCTTACTCACGTGTAATTAAGGTCGGAAATAGGCCGACTAGTTTCGATCTATTATGATGATCATCTTCAGGAGGCGGGTACATGCCCGCCGCGAGCGCGTTCCTCCTCATGCCTTTCAGCGAGTGATCTGTAGCGGCAGTAGATTGGTGCTGCAAACTCATTTGTACCTGTATTACGCATGAAATAAACACATAATCCGTCTGGACTATTGAAGGGTTGTTGCTTTACAGAAGTCCAATTTTAAGATGTGTTCGACTGTTTTGTTGACTTTACCGTCTGTTCAAGAAACAATTTCTGAGTAAATGAGTCTCACTTGTCTGGAAGTAATTCAGATTTGGATTGCCATTGCCATATCAAAATAGTCTGGTAGCAAATTAATATGTGTTTGTTCGCAACGTCAAATATTTCGCTCGCAAACTTCCTATTTAGGCATATGCAATGATTTTATATACTTAAGTGTAAAGAAGCAGATAATGTTATAAGCGCGCTGAAAGTGAAGACGCGAAAACATCCCAATTGAAGCCAATTGGGACGTTTTCTGTTTAGTCTACATCGTCAGTAGTTGCTTTACACGGTAGATCCCATACGATCGACGCGAGCGATTTGGCTATGAACGCTACGCTAGTGGCCATTCTCTAGCAGTCTTGAAAATAAAAATTATACTCCAACATCATCATCAACATAATTTACCTCCAATCATCTGGACCTATTACCAGCAGCATGATACATACTCCAGCATCTGGACCGATTTACTTAAATCCAACCGAAAGGTAGACTGACTACTTACAGCATATTCTGACACTCAGACATAGGGACTGTCTTATCTCAGTTAGGTGAAGCAGTGTACAGCAGTGAGACACCTAAAGAAATAAGGACTGGGATTGTACAGTTAACACAAGTTGTTATTAGAAAAAAAAAAACAAGTCAATTCGTTAATAGGTACGAGGAATGTAGTAATATTATAGTGACAGGTAGTGTAATTTAGTCGTAATAATAAGCTTTAGTAACAGTCCAGTTGTGTTCGTAATTGTTAGTATGATGTCTGATGATACCGTATGTCGTACACGCGTCTCCTTATAGATTCAACCACCTACTTTTCTGGCTAACAGCCAACTATGCCGCGAAGGCGGTACTCGACATTTTAGACTTAGATCAAAGCAAATTACGGAATTTTGGGCTTCCGTGGTTCGGCAACGTTGAATTAAGTCTTAAGTGGACTATAAACTGTGGTATTCTGGGTTAGATAGCCAAATAGCGCTCGAGATATCCGCCACTCAGAGTTAGAGTTTGGTTGTATGAAATTCTAAGTGTGCTATGTCGAATTAGAACGTAAAAATAGTGTCATTAAAAAATTGCTTCACAAACGACACGCCATCTAACTATGAGGATACATACATACAATGAATATGATCCTTACATGAATCTGAGTCAATCAGCATCAAAAAATGTTTAGTCATTTTAAGTGTCAAGTCAAGTCAAGCCTGGCCAAAAAAAAATGCCAAATTTAGTTTATGGAAAAAGTGGGTTGTTTAAAATATAAAGATTCTCTCCGTCTTCTAAGGTTTCAGATTTCCCCATACTGGCCGATGAAAAAAACACACAGTAGGTATAGTGTAGTGAGGTGTCGTAAGACAAGCAACACTTTTAACTATCGTAAAACAAGTACATATCTGTTCTAATTTTCTACGACTTATTGTGTCGATCAAACAACCAACAACCCACGGCAACAACCATCAACAACGGTAACCGGTTAATTAGAATAGAATTGTGTAGAGACTTTGTCTTTGAGAGATATTCAAAGTAACATGCCCTAACTTATTATACCTATAAACTAAACCTAAAAACATAAACGATAGACGGTAGGTAGGTATGTACTCGTACTACCTTTATTACTTAGAAATGATGTACCTACGTTAGGCACATAACGGGTTCATAAGCCACCACCGCAACGCTATGCATGGTAATATAAGACATATAACATATAGACCTCGATTCCCTTTTAATTTCGTACTCCCAATGAAAACTGTTTCGTCCTTTAAAACGAGCAGCTATTACTTTAATGGCTTAGACCTTTAGATACCAACCCTGTTTATTTGAGCTTCATATTTATCCGCCAAGGATGTAAACTATCCTTTTTATGCCCGGTCGCTGCAAACCGCAACACCGCTATAAAATGTCGTCGAATGACGGGACACATACCTACATTATACAAGAAGCCTAAAACCTTAGTAGTACGTGTTGGTTGGAATCTAAAGGTACGAGTATGTTTACACAAGATCCCTTGTTTGAATCGCATAAACATTTAATGCGGGCATGGACTATGTCCTCAGTTGTACGTGGAGCATGCTGAAAGTTTCTGTAACTAACCACTTATACTTACAATTAAAAAAATTAAAAAACTGGTTGTCTGTAAAGTCGGTTTACGGACGATAGATTTACGTGATAACGTCATAATCATTATTTTATACAATACACTGTACTCCAAACTTCAAAGTATTCTACTGTACAGATAACTAATCACAGACAACAGACAAGTCTATATATTTATTTTGACAGTTCCCTATTTCGGAGCCATGGAACCGCCAATGTTGTCGTGTGTAAAAATTAATTAATTTAAAATAATTTTTCTGCAGAGAACCGCTCATTTAATATTGTTTTTAATATTTTTCTGTGAATCAGTATATTTTTCTCTTTTTATGCTGGAATGTACAAAAAAAACACAACTTTTTCATATGTGCTGTAGATGTTCATCAATTTAAAAGACGTTATCACGTCAAAAACATTTACGTAATTCGAAAATGGAACTATTTGGGAACATGTAACTTGTCAATTTCGCGACTGTCTCTGTTTTTTAACTGTGGTTTTCTTTAGAAAATTGTGTGTCGCTGGTGTCGCTATTACAATATCTGTTCTGTCTGTTTCTATCACATGAAGGGAAACCAAATTAACACAGAAGGTATTCGGCGGATTTGCATTTTTCCAAAGCCTCAATATAGATAGTTATTGTGTCGAAGTGTCTATCATTTCAAGGCTTTTCCACAGTTTTAGTACCCTGATACCCCGAGTACCCCGAGTAACCGCTTGTAGTACGCATGCTCGAATAAAAATAATACTTCCTACTACTCAGGAAAATGAATGAACTATTTTTGTTGCTTTGAGAGTAGTTTTTATATTATTTTTTTATAGAACCGACGGTTTTTTAACCACCGTAGTTTATTTTGGTCAGAATTGTATAATATTATAAAACTAGTGGACGTTCGCAGCTTCGTACAAATGGAATCATACGTAACAACAGGTATGTTTACACCTAGCCACCGGCATTGTTATGTAAGCAAACGAGCATCTAACTCCACCCGCACGCTCGTTTTCTACTTTACTTGCTGCTTGTAGATAATGTGGAGCTGATTGATTATTTGCTGTTGATGGTACATAACATTACAAGAATCGAACTTTACCCACACTTATCGTAGCACAAATTATTCCCTCGCGGTGTTTTGAACAAGGCTGAACATGACTGAACAAACAAACTGAACAGCAGGTAGTAGAGAGAAACGCAGTTACAATAGAACCGCAATCAAAAAGACCAAAAGGCAGAAATAACGTTTCTTCCTTGTCTTTTATTCACAGACTCATGCTTCGGTTGGGCCAAGCAGGGGCTGTCCTCACTTATCGCACCTGAACGTGCCGAATCGTCCGTACGAATCGTCCATACGTACGAGAGTTAATATAACGCTTCTGAAATTGGCTTGAATGTTGTGGCTTGCGTTTTATAACGCAATTTGGAATCTGTGTTATAACACAACAAAGGTTTTTTTTTGTTTAATTTATTTTTTCATTTCAATTAGCATGCTCTTTATACCATACCATCTACCCATAGATTTTTTCCATTAACGGCCTCGTACTACTTACTTCATGTGTGGTATTACGTAGCTTTATTTATATTCGTTCTCAGACTATAGGAGTAATTTTTATCATAGAATAGCAGTGGCATTGTACTGTAAGTACTTTTTTAGTCGCAAATAATTATCTAGTCCAGCGGATAAATGAAGGTACACCCCTTTACAATAGCAGTTGATTCAAATTGTCGGGCATTGTCTACGCCGCAGTGCTTTCCAATCCCTGCGAGTTCGATTCGATTCCAATTATTTACATACATTAATATGCAAAACAAGACTCCGGGTCACTACTGTGTTTTGAAGAAAAATACATGTCAGCGGTTTCGAAACTTGAAATTGAATATTGCTTTGCAGCGTTTGTGGTGTCCTGATACAAATGTGTTTGCTCGTAGAATATGTGAATTTGATACACAAACATCGTGTGCTACTAACCAAAGTATTTTTGAATTACCTATTTGTAAATTTTTAACATATTAATACGTTCAAACTTCATATTATGGAACTTCAATTGATGCAGGAATAATGGTGTACTATTTATAGTACTAATCTGATTAATGTATATTATGCTTTTTAAGAATTGTAGCACAACACATTATTTATGATCTTATTTATTATTATTATGTATGATATTTATTATAATTGTACACACTTACATATATTTAGGAGATAAATTATACTGTCAATTTTTTTTTTTAAAAAGCTTTTATAACTTTTTTATTTTATTTTCATGCATTGTCATCGGAACCTAATATGTGTGCCGAATTTCAGCTCGATAGCTTCAGTGGAAGTGGGTGAAATATTGATTGCAAGATTCCAGGACATACTCGTACCTACACATACGAGTGAAGTTAAATAAAAGCTTTAAGGCGCCTAGTGGTGCAAAATGACCTTGAGAATCGGTGCACACATTCTCACAAACGACAACAGCGCCTCTAACGGAAAACCTCAGAACTACCTTACAGAGCATACAATGACATGTCATGAGGTACTGTATTAATCGCCTGTATAACCCGCGCAGATAGAGAATAGATCTGAAAATGGCACTTAAAATACAAGCACAACACACAACACAAGCAAGGGTACTTAAAACACTGGATTGTAAAATTTGCCTTTATTAATTGTGACATTTCAGAATCAGATTATAAAAATAAAGAACAATAGGATGGGAATGGTATCAAAGGTTTTATAAACCGCTTGGTCCAGCAGTGTCCTGGTCATCTGTACCCATTACTGGTTCAATTCCCTCCATGAATTGGTTAAAATCTTCCATGGACTGGTCAATTGTAAAATTTGCCTTTATTAATTGTGACATTTCAGAATCAGATTATAAAAATAAAGAACAATAGGATGGGAATGGTATCAAAGGTTTTATAAACCGCTTGGTCCAGCAGTGTCCTGGTCATCTGTACCCATTACTGGTTCAATTCCCTCCATGAATTGGTTAAAATCTTCCATGGACTGGTCACTTTCACAGTCCTGGTCTTCAGAGTCGTCACTTTCATCTTCGGTGTTGCTGTTCAATTACATCACAAAATGTCAACGTTCGTAACAAAAACTTAACGAAAATAAATAACAATCAAATGTAACGCAAACAAAAACAACAATATCAACGAAAACAACAATTACTCGGAGTGCGTCAAGTAGCTTAGAAAGCGAATCCCGACTGATTATTTGTTTGCAGCTCGTACTTCACTGTGTGAGTATAGACAGCGATAGAGAGTGAGCGAGAACGCATGCGAGAGGACGCCATTTTCAAATCTATTCTCTATCTGCGCGGCTTATACGGGGAAGTGTTTCAGTAGATGGCGTTTATTTTAAGTAATAATTGACCTAACAAAAAATTTATAGGAAGGTACGACAACGTAATGAAATTAGATTTATGCAATTTTTTTAGTTACTTAAAATAATAACAAAAAAAAAGTCATAAAAAAATAAAGAAAAAATTGAAAAAGAAAGGAAGTGTAACTGGAATTTGAACCCGAGTCTCTAGAGCGAGATTCTTACTCACTGCTAATGTCTATAATTTCCCCGTTATTGATATTATCTTTGGATTCTCTTTTCCTGTAATAAATACATATTATGACATATATAAATATTATTAGCTTTTTATTTCATTTGCATAAAATAATAACAAAAAAAAAGTCATAAAAAATAAAGAAAAAATTGAAAAAGATAGGAAGTGTAACTGGGATTTGAACCCGAGTCTCTGGAGCGAGATTCTTACTCGCCGCAAACTCCAATTACGCCATTTACAGCTATACGATTAGGGTTGAAAAACTGTGTACGTATCTATCTTTTTGTACTCTGCAGGATTGCAGAGAACAATGAAAATTAATAAATGTTTGACAAAATTTAAATCTTTACGTCATTCATGTGTGTGACGTTTGCTTTTTGAACACTTTTGATTTATTTCCCATGTTTATTTACAAAATAGGAGTCCGTTTACGCCCTTCTAACTTAAAAAAATACTTATAACGTTAAATTATTTATATAAATTAACCTAATGTAATAACCAATCAATAAAAGTAATGAAATAACGTTGGAATCTTGCAGAAATTTTGCGGCAGAAAGCGCGACACGCCCGTCTAGCAAGAGGCCTGAGCCGCGACTGTCGGTACACGGCGTATACTCACACATGCTCGCCATTTCTCGCGAAATATGTCCGAAAATGAGAACAAGGGTTTTTTGGAAATTCTACAAAGTGGATTTAAAAAGTGGTACAACCGAAATATTGTATTTATTGTGATGAAAAATATATGTTAAATTGAAAAAAAAAATACGTATTTTAGAAGGGATTTGATTGTTTAGAAGATTATTTTAGAGGTATCTTCGTGATTTTTTTCTATCGAGTCAAAATTAATGTATTATGTTTTGAAGACCATAGCAATATAACATATATCCTCAAGAATACCATATATTTTTTTTATTTGATTCTCTGCAATGGTTCGTGTGATATCTTGTTTATAAAACTCGCGTTTAGCCTCTGTAGTCCTCTTAAATAAAAATTTCTGTGTGAAAAAATAAGTTACCTCTTTTTAAAAGCTTTTGTTACACATATTTTTCAGTTTGTGGACGGGTGACCGCTAGGGGCAAAATTTCATGGGTACTTCCGTGATTCGCAGGGCACGTTAATCCATCTTTCGGTTGTTTTCAATTGTAAAGCAATCGTCCAGCCTTGGTGGCTTCAAATCACACTGGAGCAGCGTCGTGGGGTATTGGACCCGTGCCATTATTCAAAACCTTTTTTCTTTTGCAGGAAAAGCTTAGTGTATTCATATAATGCAGTTCTATTGTATTTCTCAGTGCGATACGACAAAAATAGTCACGCTCCCAAAACTGAAATTAAACTGAGATATTATGTTAGTTTTAAAAAGTCAAGCTGGCACGTATACTATACGTGACCACTCCAAACCAGCTGTCGCTAATAGCTCTGTCTGTCTAGACAAAAGAAATTTGAACGACAACACATGAAAATATATATGAAATGGAATAAGAAAATAAACCTAAGTTCGGTTTTTATTGAGTTTTATTTTCACTAGGGCCGTAGCTTTGGTCGCGTGAATTTAGACTGCGGTAGTTTGTTTGTTTGTTACGTTTATAGTTGCTACCTATTTTAATCACGGACATTACTGGACAAACTCTACTCTACCCTGTGAAACCTAAGAATTATTTATTTATTTTTAGGTATTTCAACCTTAATGATAAAAAGTAATAAAAACGTCTATGTTCAACGTCTAAATGTCTGAAAAAACATTTCGACGTCTCTTCGCTTTAGTTTAAACTTTCATCCCCTTCTTCAATACTTTATAGATTGAAAATACTAAATTACAGATGATATATTTAGAATTCAGATACAATTTATATTGCAGATCATAATTATATTTTCGTATCTATATTCTTAGTTTCAGCACAGAATAATAGTACTATAAATAATAGTAATAGTACAAGGTTTCAGGTCAAAAACACACTACCTTCATCCGGGGCCGTGTCTTGAATAGTGAACCATAGAAAAACTAACAAAGACATATTCGATTAATTGAAGTAAGTTTGAATTGAATTGGAAAAAATCTCCATTCAGCATCTATCGTCTATTATCTCAGCAAATCTTCCCGCAGTCCGGCACAACAGTGTATAACAACTCATAGTGTTCAAGGGTAGCAACACATCTGTGATATATTTACTAACAATTACTACCTGCCACTTACTGAGTCCATGGTCCTCGATTATCTAATGTTCAATTTTGCAGCAATTGATAAAAAATACAAAAATAAAGAAAATGGTAGTCGGTAACTATCTAATCCATAAAAAATATATATTAAAATAATAATATACAGGATATAACCGAATAATTGCTAATTTACTACAATCACCATTGGACGGCGACATGCGACAAACTATTTCTAGGAAGCACCGACATCATGCAATTTGAACAAATCGAGCAGGTAAAACGCCATTAATTTTCAACACAAAGAAACATTAGGTATACAAAACAAAAATAGCTTTCCACTTTATTAATGCACTTATGCAAAAGTAAAAATAAAACTTAAATGCTTCCACGCTTTGTGGAGAACGCGAAATTGCGATCTTTTGTGTATTTGTATGCGCAAGTGGCGGTGCAGCGTTCGGGGGAATTTAATAAGGTCAGTCCCGCTAGATATATCGAACGTGACATTTGAGAATATGTTTTTGGTGTGCTATTTTCAGGGTTGGATAATTGTTGAGACCGATTAGAAGCCATGCAAAGCATGGGTCTTTTCTCACGTCGAGTGGACCTGGTACTACTCTTCTGAAGACTACACCCGGCAAATAGCTTGCACGTAAAACATTTGCACGGCAAATAACACGTTTTTATTAGCTTCGTAAGTATGAATACATGTATGGTATGTATGTATGTATGTATATATCTATGAATGTATGTAGGTATGCATGTATGTACGTATTTATGTGTGTATGTAACGGAATCGTGACTTACGCCCACTTCTAAATGAAACCTTGCATATTTATCAAGCACACGATGACAATGCAATAAATTAATAAAAAAAACTACATTTTAGTTCGGCTACAAACGCGTGTTTTCAAACGACTTCGAAAAGAGGTGGAGGTTCCATGTTCGACTGTTTGTATTTTTTTTTCATTTCTTTTTTTATATTTAGGTAGTTTATTAACTGATTTTGATGATTCTTTCAAATGTGTTCGACTTAAATCGCACACACTCGAACAGCTAGAATCGAACGAGTTTTTGTTTTGTAGTTCGGTACGGCAACGGCTACCCCCGTCCCTCACCCCGCGATCTTTGCACGCTTGCTCTGTCCGGATGTGTACCAACTGTAATGTACTGTTGCGTCCGATGTGTGGCACTAAGCTCACACACAACTTATTACATTAGACCTAAACATAAAATATGGAAAATGAATGTACTTACATACTATATTACTATCACACACCTCGCCAGTATGTTCTTAAAGAGCTAGGCCTCTTAGAAGATACGGGCGTTGTTATGGACAAGTATGGTAATAGTAGCGTAGTATGGTAATGGTAGGCGTCGATAGCCCAATGACTCGCGTCCATTGAATGTGATCGACAGAGTTAAGCAACGACGCCCGCGGTTGGTCTGTTGATGGGTGACCGCTAGTGGCAAAATTTCATGGGCGCTACCGTGCTTCGGAGGGCACGTAAAGCCGTCGGTCCCGGTTTCAATGGTGAAATTATCGTTAAGCCTTGTCGAAAGCCTTCGGGTCGCGCATTCGGTGAGAGCATACGACACTGGGTTGGCCACTAACCCCCAGCAATTTGTACTTGGGTAATGTTAAATTATGATGTTTTCTTTGTGTATCCCCACAACACTTTTGTGTTGTTAGGTATATTTGTTACTCAAGAAATTCCCGTGAGCTATTATAAGTAAACACCGTTTACTCACAAACATTTATTTCAAACAGTTTAGAGAATTCCTAGGTACAATTATTTTCCGGAATGGGCACGGGATAAAGGGATAGCTCCGAATTAAATTAAACTCCAAGTTTCAGACTGACATTGGCCTTTTAGGCGGCACAAACGCAAAAACAAGTTAACATACGAGGCTTAGATATAAAGCTCGAATACCCGCTGCCTCATTTGCAGAAATGAGACACACGGCAGTCACAGTTGTACAGCAATAAAAAAAGCTAAAGCTACAGCCAATAGGCATTCCACTGTTGGACAGAGCTCTCAGCTGAGGGTTGTCTAGTTTAGAGCATACATGCACGTTGCTCCAATGCGAATCTATATATATAAAAGGAGAAGGTGACTGACTGACTGACTGACTGACTGACTGACTGACTGACTGACTGACATATCAACGCAGGGCCTAAACTATAAGGGCTAGACACTTGAAATTTTGCACAGGGGTTCCTTTTATAACGTAGGGGAGCACTAAGAAAGGATTTTTGAAAATTCACCCCCTAAGGGGGTAAAACGGGGGTGCAAAGTTAGTATGAAACTTTGCCGTTTTTGATGTTATTCGAATGAAATTCAGTACCTATGAAGGTTTTTTATTGAGTTTCGATAATAATCTCTTAAGGGGGTGGTAAAAGGGGGGTGCGAAGTTAGTAGGTATAAAAGTTTTTCGTATAATAATATACCCTCATTATTTCAATGAAATTTTGTATTTAGGTTATTTTACGTCTAATTCCACGCGAGCGAAGCTGCGGGCGTCCACTAGTTGTTAATAAGAAGTCAGCCCAGTGTCGAATGTTCTCAAGCTACCCAAAAGTCTTCGACAAGGCTTTATGTGCTGCATAGAAGCGCCCGTTAAATTTTGCAATAAGCGTTCACCATACCGACTACGCCCGACATTGCTTAACTCGGTTGATCACGCACGGTTGTCGCGAGCATAGCAATAAATAGCTCCAATTTTATATAACGAAATATTTTCAACGTGTTAAGCCACAATTCAATCTACAACTCCATTTTACGTATTCGGTACGTAGGTACATATTTTATTTTCCGCCCGCATTTAAGTGGGCTTTCAATAAATGACTATCAACATCTACTGTAACATTTATGGGATGGTTTAAAATCACTACTGATTTGATTTTAATAGCAATCATAGCAGTAAACCTCAAACATACAACACAATCTTTCACATTTATAACAATCATCACAACCCTTTTTTTGTCCCACTGTTGGGCACGGGTCTCCTCTCAGAGTTAGAGGTATTAGGCCTACTTTATAACAATAGTAGGAAGGAATTAACTCCTTATCCCGGAAAATTGCACGATTTTTGTGAAAAGACAAATAAATGGTAATAAAATTTGATTTCTAATCAATTATTTTAGTTGGTTTAATTGTTCTTCTTCTCCTCCTCAATGAAATGCTGGGCTTATATAATTTTTGCGCAGTCGTAGTACAGGGCGTTGTAACACTTTTTTTTTCCACTTAAATTAAAACTTACTTTTCAACCAATATGTAAACTTTCTTTTCATACAAAAGGACCTCGATGAAAGGTATTGAGGTTCCATAAACGTATTTCATCCCGTTTTGCTTCCATTTAAATAAACTTAGCTGCTATTCATCGTAAATACACTTAATTAATTACAATAAATTTATGAAATCAAAACAAATAAACAAATGGTTCAATGTCAAGGGCGTTTGACGGTGACGTTTCCGACAGATCTACAAAACAAAGTGTCGACAGATCTACGAAACTATCGGCTGGTGGGTGTTCCGTTTCACACTAGTGGGTCGTGTTGTTTATGGTTCTTTAAAGTTTCAGGTTTGGGAGTGGCTAAAGAATATTGTATTTTGTCTTTTAGGTGTCTGGAGTAGTGTATTTAGCTTATTTAAACTCATAATAATAATCTTTAGGCTTGATATCTAAATTATTTAATTCTTTTTCCTTTGATGTTAGTGACCATAAATACTACCAAGCTGTGAGTGCGCGACGGAACGGTTTTAAGGTTCGTTCTGAAAGCAGTAGTTTTTGTGTCTGTTGTTGTCACTCTGAGTTATTTCGTTTAAATAATACTTTATTTAGTAAAACGCTAATTCATTGTTGTATTAATTTAGTGAAATTAGGTAAATTGGAATCTTTTGCGCTGTTTGGTGTCTAGTGTGTTAATTCTTCGGTTGTCAGGAAGTTTGCCTATTTTCAGGTACGAGTTTGTAAGTGTGTTTCCGAACGCAGCCTGGAATTGGTAAAGTGATTGTTGAGAACCCCGTTCCGGTCCGTGGAGAAGGAGAAGTGAATTGTAGTCAGGGGTGTGGTGAAGAGGCCATTTTGGGAGCGGCCGTGCGCGCCCGCGCACGCCGCGGCCCGTCTGTCTGTCTGTCCGTCTGGAGTTCTGTTCTGTCTGTCTGCTGTTGGAGCCATATCCGAGTGGCCCAAAAGTTACTGCTTCGGTGAGTAGTGTGGATAAATAGTGGGTTTCTGATTAAATTCCGGTTATGTGCGTAAATCGTAGCTAATTCGGTGAATCTTTTCAGGATGTGTTCTGGAGATTGTCTGTCCACGCGGTTGCGTGTGGAATGCGCTGTCTGTTTCTGCTTCGGTGAGTTTATTCAATCCATTGTTAGGTTGAAACAGTGTTTATCGTGAATTCTCGTGATGTTAATTCGAACGTTCTACACAGGGTCCCGTGTGTGATCGGCACCTGTCTGGCATCATGGCGTTCTGTGGGCTGTTGGGCGATCGTGCCCACTCCTCCCTAATAAGGTATGCATTTAACTCGTTTATTTTTCACTGTGGGAATTAAATCCACTACTGTGTGACTTAGTGAGGTTCTGTCTGTAGGGTGGTTACCACGTGGTTGCCTGCCCGCGTGCCACCGTGGTTGACCCCGCGCTCTGCGCACTAGTGGCCGCCCACTTTTGGGCATCCGCATGCCAAAGGCTTTCCTTACCTCGTGATGAGTTATTACTCTAATTATTTGCTTGTATAGCCGCCTAGGATAACTAGTTAGCGTTTAGTGTTAAGTGTGCTCTGTGTATACCTGTTATCTATACCTAGTATCTGGTATCCATACCTATTATGTAGTAGCAGTGTTTATACCTGATATTTATACCTGGTAACTGGTATGCCTGGTGTACCTAGTAGTGGTAGTAGTATATATAGACCTAGTATCTTTTGTTTCTAAAGTAGGGAAGCCCTGCGAGCCTTATAGGGCAGTGATATAGTGTGATTCTGTAAGGCTGTGGTTCTGTAGGCTGTAGTTAATTTGATCTTTTTCCTACCGAGCCCTGTATATCGAACGGGTATTCCGGTTACTTTTAATTACTTAACTCTGGTTAGTCTCTAGGCTGTTACTTTAGTTTTAACTTTATTTGTAGAATAGCCTCTGCCGGAGGACTGTGTTTACTGTTGTGTAAGACCTGTTTCTGTAATCGTAGGAGGAGTTTTATGGAGGGAAGAGTTTCTGGAGAGGAGTTTTATGGAGGGAAGAGTTTCTGGAGAGGAGTTTTGTGGAGGGAGGAGTTTCTGGAGAGGAGTTTTGGAGGAATAGGAGTTTCTGGGGGAGAGGAGTGCGTGTAGCGCTGAGGGTGGAGTGGTGAGCGGAGTGAGGTTCAATTCGACGGCTCCGGGTTCTTCGCGCCTCTCCCTATTGCTAACTTAGACACCTAATTTAGATTTAACTTATTAGACGCTAATTTAATTAAGATACTTTGATGTAAGTCAACTTAAAGTAATTACTGGACTGACAGGTCAGAGTAGGGATATCGGTGGGGCCCGGTCCGAACGGACCCCTCTGACAAATACCTAGGCAAGTGAGCAGCCAAGCACACCAACAGGCCCTGTTTTTCTTTTCTTTATGTTTAACTTAAAAACAAATTTAAATAAATGAAGTTAAGTGGATAGAACTCAACTGTGTTTCTATTTCACCCCCTACATTCCTGCTACAGCGTGAACAGTAAAATAATCTAGTTTTTATCCCGGATGGTTCCCATGGGCGCAACACCGCAATAATAACTATAAATCTGTTGATCGATATTTCGGATTTTAAATAATGGCTACCTATTCTTCGTGGCTGTACGTTAGGAGTCACTGGAGCGTGTCGCGCTCTACGTCCTACGCCATCCCTTCACAACTAACAATTGAAACTAGAAATTAATTACAAGTAGTGACTTGAAACTGACCAACCCTTTTACCGAGGCAACCTTTTAACTTTTTTACACAAACAAGGATGGTCAAAAATATATACACTCTCTGTCTACCTTAATTTAGCCACGACCACTGTGACAGATCCTTTTTTATCGCTGGGATATGCTTTTACATTCTTCTTCAGTCAGCCAGCATGAGTCCCATCGTATCTTAGGGCGCATGCCATTATGCAATATATTTATTGACATATTAAATTGAATATAAAATACGTTTTATTAAATAAACATCTCGGTGAAGGTCGTTCTATAGCGGGATCTTAGACTATTTAAAAAACATTAATCACCCAGAATCGATTTTTGTTCTTATTTGTAGTTTTGTAGTCTCTTCACGTATTTTTTACACATATTTTATTATTTGGAACAGAATAATTCCTCTTTTCATTTTCCAAATTTCATTAAAATCAATTCGTATGTTGTATGTAGGTAGCTTGGATTTCTTTACGGAGAAGAATTTCGCCCGGCCAAAGTTTTTAAACACCTCAAACTTGCCGATCGAGATTTATTTTCTCACTCTTAGCATTCTGGATGGGTGATTAGCATAGCAAGTGCAGAAGAATCCAATTTGTCACACAATGGCGTACTCCTCTCGGCGACCGCCCGCTACATTAGCAAATGAAAAAGTATCTTTAATGAGATTCCCTAAGTTTATCGAGTTTTATTGGAATTCTTTCGTTCTTATTAGTGGATCATTTGCTTTCTAAAGTGCTTAGACCAACACGTCGGGTTTACAAGGGATTTGGAAGGACTTTTTACAGATAGTGAGATCGAGCAAAGTATATCTATTTAACTACTGTTGATTGAGAAATAAACAAATAGTAAGCCTGCAATCAACTGCAGGGCACGGGTCTCTCTTTTTCATATCTCAGGGACCGTACACAACCACGCTGCTCCAGTGCGATTAGGTGGAGCGGAGCAGCGTCGTCCGATCAGACGTTTTTTAAGTATCTCGAAGACCCCCATGTATACTACGCTATAACGTTTTATTTTTATTTTAAACACAACATGTCCAAAATTTTATAAAAACATCATAAAATCTTGTTCCTGCAATTACAGTTGAACACGTCATGCTTAACACAATTTTAATACGAGTAAAACTAGTGGACGCTTCGCTCGCGTGGAATTAGACATAACAATAGTTTCGTTTACACAAAGTAATATTATATAGCCTATGTCACTCAGTGAAGATGCAGCTTTCTAATGATGAAAGAATTTTTGAAATCGGTTCGGTAGTTTTTGTGTCATAATATTACAAACAAATATTTCCTCTTTATTAAATTAGTATAGAAAATTATGAACATTTAAAACATTCGATAAAGAAATCTAAAAAGATAATAAAATTAAAATACGTTAAAAATGATTGATTTTCAAATTGATTTAAGACTGTTACTCTCTTCTCTTATCACTATATCTTACTGTTACCACCAGGACCTTGGGCTAAACATGCTCTCCAAGACACGGAAGTGTTTGAGAAAATGTGAGGGGTCACCCATCCACTTGCCGGCTGAAACCTACGCAGCTCCTATCTATCTATCTATCTATCTGGGCGACAAATGCTTCCATATTAGTTTTTATTTAACGAATCAACAAGCATGCCCAAAACCATTTGGTCTAAAAACTGGAAAAAGCTATAGTATTTCTAACGCACGCAAAGTAGAAGTAAGTTTAAGCATATAGCATCAACATCATAATTGCATCCATTTTCAGCAGCACAATCAATCAGCTCCTCTGTATCTATTACCACTGGAAATATAAATGACGACCTCATTTACCTCATTGAAAGTTTCACGATCAAAAAGCCAGTTTAGATTTGAATAATATTTTCCCTTTATCGTCATCGAGTCCGTTTATACACAAGCATTATTTCTATTTTATTATATCAGTCTGTCTAACAAGACAAGGTATGATATTTTTTTCAAATTTAAATGAATCCGGTGCTCAAACACTTAAAGAAACCTTATATCGCCTTAATCTCAGGTGCCAAACATGAGAATAAGTTACTGTTTCAATTTAATTTTTTTACGTGTTTTGTTTTTATGTGTCGTCCCTGAATTACGTTACTTATTACCTTACTGAGAGCTATTATGACTTACGTCAAAATAGCTCTCAGTAAGTACATATATTTAATTAATTTAAAATCTAATATATAAAATTTCCGTGTCACAATGTTTGTTGCAGTACTCCTCCGAAACGGCTTTACCGATTTTTACCAAATTTTATATGCGTATTCAGTAGGTCTGAGAATCGACTAACATCTATTTTTCATCCCCCTAAATGTTAAGAGTAGTCCACCCCAAATTTTTTTTTTTTAATTTTTAGATAAATTTTTATTTCTTTATTTTTTTATGATACAGCATTAAAAAATACATACAACCCTAAATTTTCAACCCTCTACGATCAACCCCTATTTTTCCATCGCGATTTTTATTTTTAATAATTTCCTTCAATTATGATTGGCAAAACAACGTTTGCCGGGTCAGCTGGTCAAATATAAAATCAAGGTATACATTTGCAAATTCAGTAGGACTAGACTAACCTAAGATACACTGCCTTAGCTACATATAGTTCACTCTTTTTTATTTCATTGGCAGTAAAAGTACTCGGAACACTATATACCCGAAGAAGATTAAATTCTAATGTGGTTTGAGTGCAGGCGTAGATGTCGAGCAGAGGATTAAATATTTACTTGATTTATTGAATAGTTCTTGCTCGGCTGTAAGTACTTAGTCGCTTTCAGATAGAGTAAGTGAGCTAAATGCTCAGTAAGTATTTGTTAAGAAATAAATAGAATTAATTACCAACTAATAAGAGACACAGTTTGACAATACACCGCACAACCCTTTCTTTTTCCCACTCTTGGGCTCGGCTCTCCTGTCGAAATGGGAGGGTTAGTGCGGATTGGAAATTCACATGCCTTCCGAAATATGCCTTGATTATTGAGAACTCTCAGGCATGCATGTTTTCTCACGACATTTTTCTTCACCGATAGTGATATTAAATTTCTTAAATCACACATAACATATAAAAGTAATTGGTGTGTATTGGTTCGCGATTTGCAGGCTAAAACAGACAAAGTAAGGATTGTGGTGATGTTCTAAGGTAGAATATTCGTAAATCTCTACATACATAGATCAGTATACCCATAAGCGCACCCGATGCTCATGCTGATACCAAAGTGAATGTCAAATTTACGCAAATTAGGGTGGCGGAGAATCAGGTGGTAGAATTGATCTACTTAACCGCGACCTTTGTGAGAAGAACCCCATTTACACTTGAATTGATGAAATGAAATTTTAAAGAGGCCTGTCCTTTTGATGGTTCGAGAAAGTTCCGCAAGTAAATTGGATAAAAAAGTTCAACGAAGTACGGAAATGCTTTTTTAGTTTCTCATTTTGCATCGCCATTCATTCCCTTTCTAAAAAGATAGATTCTGTAACTTTGTTTACTATTTGTGTGTCGAGGACATCAATAACGAACACTCCTTTTAAATGAATTCTACTTTCAAACCGATTCGCACAGTCGACTAAAGCCATTGAATGTTCACTTTTGGGATAAGGGAAGCCTCGATCCTCTCTAATTGGAATCACTACCATCAGTACGATGGTACTTTAAATCTAGGAATCTGATATTGGTGTATCAATCTATCTGTTTTGGACATCATATACATTATCTGTCTGTCATTTCAACGGTGGCAGTTCTATTTTGATAGAATTTTGTTTTGTCAGACGTCAACAATAAGGAAAACCTGCATGCATGGAGGAAACCTGCATGCTTCACCATGCTGCGAGATCTCCATAATGTTCTATAAGGCACGCAAAGACTATACCCGCACCTGGACTTGGAGGACTGGCCTAACTCCTCCCATTTGGAGTGAAGATTCATACGTTGGACGTTGACTCAGAGTAGAATTAATTATAATTACAGCTAGCTACGAATCATTGCTAGATGATTCGTAGCCAAGCGAGAACATAGCGAGGCTGTCTTACATCTCACACCGCTACCTATCAAACAGGACAACCAGAGGGTGTTAAATCAGGCGTATATTCTGCCCATTTGTCTGGTGCGAGCTGGCAATGGGGCCCGACGAAAAGCAATGTGTTACTCATTGTTAATGGTGACTTGGATAGTCGCGAGCCCTATTATAGACCGTTTTCTTTATTACAACGTTTTTTGTACTTTTGAAAGGACTAGTTTTTCAGGATAATGGGTGTTTCAGGCCGTGTCGTTTTACCTATTGCTTTTGGAGATCCGCAACTATAAAGAAAACCTGTCACGTTATATCTGTAGCAGGCAATTTTTGCTTGCAAGGCTATTTACTTTACGAGTTCCTGAATAAGATATGATCAGTGGGTGGAGAGAGATGTTTAATAAGTGAGTTTATGGAAGGAAAGAAATGAAATTCCCCAAGTATCTACGGAATCGCTACTTTTAGTTACATGATCTTTTAGTGGTTTTAAGTCACGTAGGCTTTGGTTGGCATAAAAACTTCCAACAGTCGGATTAGCCATTAGTGGCTATCTCCTTTTTTGGATTTTGTTTTAACTACGAGTAGAATTCTGTTTTCTCATCGGATATGTTATTTTTGCAATCTCTTGCCTTCCATTGTAGCTCAATTATTTAATTCGTTTGCTAAGAAAACACATACGTGTTAGGACAATGACACCTGCAAGGAAGAACATCGTAACTCACTTTTTGATGAATTTGAGTTACAATCATATTCTTTATTAAAAAAAAAAGCTCTATTTTTTGCACTCACTCCCATATCTGAATTATTTCTAATTATGTTTTTAGCCAGTATTAAAGCATTGTAAGTCAACGTTTACAGAAAATGATAAAAATGTATATTTAGTTACTTATTGATAATTTGCCAGTAATTGATAATATTACTAAGAAAAAATTGCAATACGAGATACCCTCTTGTCTTTCGCAAGATGTTGTGAACGTGAACGTGAACGTTAAACAATCTTTCATTGCAATCTTAGTTACAATGTTTTCATTCTCAAACGAAGATTAATATTTTCGATTCCAAAATTGTAACATTTTAAAAGATAGCGATAAACACCGAGCCAAGCACTCTGATTCTGTTGTAGCAGCTTGTTTCGACTTACAAAAGATCTTGAATACTCCACAGTCGGAAGTATCTCTGTTTTATTATAAAAGAAAACTTGCTACATATAATTTTACGATCTATGATATGGGCACCATCCATCCATCCATCCATCAGCCTTTCAGAGTCCACTGCTGGACATAGGCCTCCCTTAATAGGTGCCACTCCTCCCGATCCTGTGCCTTCTGAATCCAGCGATTTCCCGCTGACTTTTTCAGGTCATCAGTCCATCTGGTTGGAGGGCGGCCTGTGCTCCGTTTCCCGAGCCGTCGTCTCCACTCGAGGACCTTTCTAACCCATCGGTTGTCCGTCCTACGAGCGACGTGGCCTGCCCATTGCCATTTCAGCGTGCTTAGTCGACGAGCTATGTCGGTAACCCTCGTTCGTCTACGGATTTCATCGTTTCGAATCCGGTCTCGTAGCGAAATACCGAGCATAGCTCTTTCCATAGCGACACTGAGCGACTTTGAGCTTGCGAATGACGCCGACGGTAAAGGACCACGTCTCGGATCCATATGTCATCACTGGCAACACACACTGTTCGAAAACTTTCGTCTTCAGGCACTGAGGTAATCTCGATGAAAAGATATGTCGTAGCTTCCCGAACGCTGCCCAGCCGAGTTGGATTCTTCGAGTGACCTCTTTCTCGAAGTTGGCCTTACCCATCTGGACCACTTGTCCCAGGTAAATATACTCGTCAACAACTTCGAGTGCAGCGCCATCAACAACAACTGGTATAGGTTTGACATGCACATTGGACATGATCTTAGTCTTGTCCATGTTCATCTTCAAACCCACCCATTGTGAGGCACTGGTGAGGTAGCATAGTGTTGAGGTCGTCCAGCGATTCTGCCAAGATAACTATATCATCGGCAAATCGAAGGTGTGTGAGGCGTTAGCCATTGACGTTGATGCCTAGTCCTTTCCACTCCATCAGCTTAAACACGCCTTCCAATGCAGCAGTGAAAAGCTTCGGGTAGATAACGTCCCCTTGCCTAACACCTCTCTGCAATTGAATGGGGTTCGTGCTTCTGTCGTGTACTCGGACTGTCATTGTGGCGGCTTCATATATCCACTTCAACACCTCGATGTAACTATAGTCAATCTGGCACCGCTGCAGAGACGCCAACACTGCCCAGGTCTCGATAGAATCGAAGGCTTTCTCATAGTCCACAAACGCGACACACAACGGCTGGTTATACTCCTCGGTCTTTTGTATAACTTGCCGCAGTGTCTGTATGTGGTCCATGGTGCTGTAGCCTTTTCGGAAACGGCTTGTCCGGGAGGCTGGAAGTCGTCAAGCCTGCGCGCAATGCGATTAGTAAGGACTCTCGAAAACAACTTGTAGACGTGGCTTAGGAGCGCAAGGGGCCTGTAGTTCTTAAGAAGGGTTTTGTCGCCTTTCTTGAAGAACAACACAACCTCGCTCGCGCGCCACGCCTCTGGGGTGGTTCCGCTATTGATGACAGTATCGAACAGCTTCTGGAGCGCCACTAGGACAGGTTTCCCACCAGCTCTTAGCAGCTCTGCTGTGATTCCGTCATCACCCGGTGCTTTGTTGTTTTTCAGTTGTTTGAGAGCCTCCCTAATCTCGTACAGGCTGACGTCCGGGATATCTTCGGTATAGTGCCGGGTTAATCTAGCTCGCTTATCGTGAGCGCCAGCTGGAGCTGGGGCTTGCGAGGAAGTGTACAGTTGTCCGTAATACTTCTCAATTTCTATCAAAACTTCAGGTTTGGACGAGACTATGGTACCGGAATCTGTCTTCAACCTTGATAACTGGCTTTGCCGTTTGCCCAATGCATTGATCTCGAGCAAACGCTTTGGAATTAATAATTAATAATTAAATTATTTCACTTGTTTTACTTATATGGTAACTTCAAATCAAATTAAAATACATGTTGCGCATTGTATGTCAGACTTACAATTTTTTTTTTCTATGAAGCAAACATAGGCGTACAATTTTGAATTGTAAATCTGAGTTACAATGTCATTTTATAAAGTTTATAACGTGCAAACTCATTGTAACTCATAAAAGGTAGTAAAATGAACGTAGTAATAGCATATTAATCATACAGTAATATAAATTATCCCTTTTTGACTACAACTTTCTAGTGTGAATGGCGTTAGGACATAACAGAACTGACTAAGAATTTTTTTAAACTTTAACGCGCTCTCCTGTAAAGTTGCTAAAAATGAGTTACGATGTTCTTCCTTGCAGGTGTCGAATAATTGGATAGATTGATAAATGAAACGTCCGATCAAAATGAAAATGGCTTACGTTACCGGGAAATTCTGCTGAGGCATGTTCTGACAGACTGTGACGTGTGTAGAGCTGAATAATTTTAACTCTCCTATATTAGTCAATTGTATCAGGCGTTACTTTGCGGAAATCCATTGTAATAAGTTGGTTTTGATCTACTTTGCAACGATCTGGGAACAAGGCTTATGATGGTGTTTATGCTTTCATGCATATAGCACCTCCTTCTCACTTATGAAAGCATGTACAAACACAGCAATGAAAATATATACCATAATACGCCTTGTTCGCCAACTAAAGTAGCATAGTGGGTATTAGTGTATTTTCTACTCTATAGTTTTCTCTGTTACCAAGGCGCACTATGCGTTCGACCTCACGAATGTGCTTCCATTACTCAAAGTCCGGCCGGCTACCAACTAAGTTACTTTTTTCTACCTAACATTACATCGAATACAGCTATTTATTTAATTTCAGCGGCATAGTGTAGTCAACATTTTAAAGAGAGAGTCTACGGTAAGTTCTTGGTATACCTACCTATTTCCTACGAGTATTTATTATATATTTATTTATTGTACATAATTAGCTAACGAATTTTATGTGTGTTACCTATGTATGAAAGTAAATGATCTGGTTGCTGTTTTAAATTTCATATATTTACACTTTTGTATTCTGAAAAGTTCGCGCAAAAAAAACAACAAATAAAATGGCCCCGAAACATATTTTGGCAACATTTACTAGGTAATAGGTAGGTTATATACCCAACAGTGGAAATAAGTACGAATGTAGTGTTACAAGTTACATTACAATTTGCGTAATGGATAAATTTTCTACATACCATGCAAACCTGACCTAAAGAAGGTTTTACAATGTTCAAATATCAAGCAAAAGCAGCATCAGCGATTTTTTTCTAGTATTTTCCTAACGAACAAGTAGACGGAACTTGTGGTAAGCGTCACCGTTACATATGAATTAATGAAGATTTCCATGTTTACGTCCGTCGAGACAACCTGTGAAACTCATTCTACAGTTTAAGTGAGCGGTAAAAAATATCTTGCACACCTATTTCATCCATATCAAAACTTAGTTGCAAACGCCACGTTTGATTTCTTATCGTTTTTTCAAAATTTATTCAATGTACAGATGCGATCTTTTTATTATATGTATATGTACCTAGATAGATAATGTATCAGGTCAGTACGAGCCAAGTTTATAAAGCGAGGAAAAACTATATCGACAAACCTACTGGCACTGTCAATCGTCTCATAGTTTGAAAAACAAAAAATTGTAACACACAATAATAATCATAGCGGAGCTTATCTGATGGGAGGTTTAGTTTAGTAAAATTTAAATGTAATTTAAATGTAATTTTACTTTCTTGACGTAGGTACTCGTATGTACAAGCATATACGAACAGTTCGGACGATGCGTAAACCCGCCAACTAGAAAAGGTGTAAATTACGGGCCTGACATCACCTGCCACAGTGAGCCCAAGGGTCCCGTATATTCGAATTATTGTATTGCCGGGTCACTGGTAGACTTACAAAACCCGAATAGGTATATTTATATGATGTACTCTTCGAATTGTAGCAACGGTAGCAAGAAAACAATTAGAAAGAAAACAAAGAAAGAAAAAAAAAATGTGAGCCGTCACGGGACGCCTGGCAGATGTGAAACGTCGAAATTATTTTGTACAAGTAATATGCACAAAAGTACAGATTATGACAGGAACTAAAACATATAAGAAAAAAAAATTAAAAAAAAAAAAAACAAAAAAAAAACCGAGCTCAGTGTAGCAAGAGAGGTAGCTTAACGACTGTATATATACCATCATATAGCGTAGCGACGCGTCGCCACGGCATGCGTCGCCACGCCAGAAATCAGTTTTACGTGCGGCTATAGATGTTTCACATCAAAAATTTGCTAAATAATAATCTGAAACACAGAGCATCCATCCAAGCATCCATCTTCCTTTTTGGATCCACTGCTGGTCATAGGCAACTCAAACAACTCAACGATCAAAAAATTCTATGATTGATAGCTGACCCGGCAAACGTTGTTTTGCCATATAAATAATTTTTACTGAATATTTTGGGAGAACTTCATGTAAGTGTGTGGACTACAACTACCACTACCAATACCACTACCACCAAAACTACTACCACTACCCCTACCACTAACACTACCCCTACCACTACTCCTACCACTACCACTACCCCTACCACTACCCCTACCACTACTCCTACCACTACCCCTACCCCTACCACTACCCCCACCCCTACCACTACCCCTACCACTACCACTACCATTACCACTACCCCTACCCCTACCACTACCCCTACCCCTACCCCTACCACCACCCCTAACACTACCCCTACCACTACCTATCACGCACCGGCGCGGCGCCATCTAATTAAAATATTGGTTTGTAGTACATGCTATGTATCATAGATGGCGCTGTATGTGAAAAAAGATTTTCCCGCTTTTCTGTTGAAATTTTTCCTGAATTTTCTTTGCTATAAACCTCACGGAGCCCGAGACCTTTCCAACGAATGCAAAACCGTGGAAATCGGTTCGTGCGTTCTGGAGTTATAGCGTCAGGAAGGAAAACCCGACTTATTTTTATATAGTAGATAATTTCTTGTAATATTAGAGAATGATTTATATGGCTGATCCTGCTCTAAGCCTGGACCTATGGGGGCACTAAATAATTCTCAATTGAACCGCTGATTCCTGATATTATTATACTAGTGGACGAACGCAGCTTCGCTCGCGCAGAATTACACCCATTAACGACGTCTGCCTGCGTTCGGGTTGCCCACTTGACTTCAAAAACGGAAAAGTTTCATACTAACTTTGCACCCCCGTTTCACCCCCGTAGGGGATGAATTTTCAAAAATCCTTTCTTAGTGCTCCCTTACGTTATAAAAGGAACCCCTGTGCAAAATTTCAAGTTTCTAACCCTTATAGTTTAGGCCCTGCGTTGATATGTCAGTCAGTCAGTCAGTCAGTCAGTCAGTCAGTCAGTCAGTCAGTCAGTCAGTCACCTTCTCCTTTTATATATATATAGATGTACACCTACACTATACAATACGTCTATCTTACAGGCAAACTGAATATCAGTAAGATTGAAAAGAGGCATTTAATGGATACTTGTAGATAGCAGCCCGTGAAAATAGTATCACAATGTTACCTATATATAAAGACTCGTAAGGTTAAAATAACAAAAACTCTCACGTAATCCTACCAAAAAAATCTAATCGTCTACTAGTAAATTGTATTTTCTTCTTCATTGAATTGTATTTACTTTGTTCATTATAAAAAATAACGATATTAAAATATCAAACAACCGAGTTCAATAGTAATAAGGAAGAAATAATGACAAATATTGGTACGTTGGTGGTCGTGGGCACAGGGCACAGGTCCCTCCCACAGCCACAGTTGAGGTAGGTCGAGAGAATACCATACTACGCTACGCGGATTGGTTCGTTTATTTACGTTATGTTTTTCTATCCGTCCGACAGTCATTTCACATCAACATGAAAGTCGGCTTGGAATCAAAATATAACAAACATTGCTACGCTTATTATACTTAGATTTTTTCCTGAAATCTAAATGGCGACTTCAAAGCACAATAAGAGCCATAAAAACGATTTAAAAAACGACGAAGTTATCGCTGTACATACGTTTTATATATATAAAAAATACATGCAATCGAACTTATACATAACCTCCTTTTTTTCGGAGTCGTATAAAAGTCCGTTTTTATTTTAGTAATTCAATAATGGCATCTTGCCAATGCAGCTTGCGGCTAATTACTTACATTATTCGAGACAATCACTATCTCATAGGTATATTTTTATTTTTGAAATAGGAATAAATAAATAAATTATTATTACAATTTATGTACTCAGACATTCCTTTGTTCGCTGATTCCGATATAACGATGGGAAGAGAAATTTTCATAATTTTCAAATGTTCATTTACAAGACTTACAAAGCTTACTTACAAAGACTTCATCCCCAGAAACTAAAGTTATATTTGTACATTGGATTTTTCATCGAAATATCGATATAGACTAAAGATTTATCGAAGCGATTGTTAAGTTCAGGTTTATGGCGATAAATTTAAGTGTTAATGATAGGTAGAGAACTAGCTATAAATATGATCCTGCTATCGTGGAAGTTTTCTTTAAATAAACTGATAAGGCACGTCCACTGAATTCCATGTCCATTAGGTGGCAGAACCTACTCACTACTTTACGGAATTTTCTGGGCATCCGCTTCCCTATGCCAGCCTTAGTTTACTACTAAACTAAGGCATCTCTTTAAGGCTAGTAGATTAGTAAATTGATAATAAGAATTCATTAGTCACACGCTAAAGGTCTGGAGCACACTCCACAACGATGCCCCATTGAAAGCCACTAACCTCATCACGGAAGGGGTTTAAGTCCAACAAAGGTCTCTGAATCACAGTTTGTCTATATATTCAGTTTATTCATTATTTATACAAGTATAAATAAATAAATAATACAGGGAGATTCCTATTGCATTTATATATTATTCAAAATCAGTTCATACCTACCAGCCGTTCTGCGAAATAAAGCAGACGAACAGCAAAAGAAATCTAGACTCAGATCCTATATCATTTGATATATAGCTGGTCTGAACCTTACAATAACACCAGTGGTTCGACTACTAAGTTTAGTTAGTAAAACTTATCCAATTATTAGATGATTTTTACAGGTAGCAGTGCAAACACTTCCTAATTAAACAGTGAGTACCGAAAATTCTTCAACTTCAAGAATGTAATAAACTGCGCACGTTTTTTCGAGTTCCAAGAACGCCGAGCATGTAGCTATACATGCTCGGCGTTCTTGGAACTCGAACTGCGGAAGGTGAGTTATTGTTACCGGTTTCCACGTGTTTAGAGGGGTTGTTTTGTGAAGTAGTTCATGCGGTTTAACTTAAGTTAAGAAAAACATTCAATAGATGTTTTAACAACGCTTTCATTGGCCTGATGGGAACAGGCCTCGGAATTATAGAAGTAATGCCTTGTGGTGGCTGGTTGCCAATTGAGGATTGGCAGAATGCACATGCCGACGAAACCAATATGGGGCCTCACGGGCCTGGTTTCCTAACAATGATCATTCACCGTACAGCGAGTGTCATTTTATTTCTAGTGACTGTCGTACTTATACATTCGTTTCTATTTGTTCATAGTTTAGTTACCGTTTGCTTAGTTTAGTTACTATTTCAATTTAATTTTGTCCTAGTTTAGTTTGTTTTAAGTGTTTTTGATTTTAAGGCCGCCCCCACACCTCACCCCCTGAATTCTTGCCTTGCGTCATAATAGTTCCTTAAGACGCGCACGCAGTGCGCCTGCGCATACTACGTCACACCTCACATAATCCTTCAGGTTTTCCGCTGGAACCCGCTTTAAGATTGGGCTACACACACGGGGCAGACTACTTTTAATCATCTCTTATAGTACTCAGCTGTATTAGTTAGAAAGTTACAATTACATTTTCGGTTAAATAACCACCAGCGGTGCCATATAACCGACTTAGTAAATTAGAAAAGAAATGTGTACTTTATGAGATATCGTAAAGTGATTAGTCTTGCCTAGTCTGTTAGTTTTACCTTATAACTATTTATAATATAAAAGTCCATATAATATATAAAAGTCATTGTTTAATACTCTTGTTCCAATCGTCCTTTGTCTTGGTCTAGTCAGTGAAGAACAACAGTTTCGTAGTTCAAAGTATTAATACAAGTCAACGAAGCACTAAGTTTAATTGATTCCTTTACAAGCGTCGATCTGTAATTAGTGAAAGCTCCAGACTAAGTTTTTGACGAGCTCCCCAAATCAACGCTAAAGGCTATTGCGAACCATTGAGAAAGTAACAAATGGAGATGACATGACAATTGTCACCCTGAACATGGATATCACTGATACATACTTACTATACTTATTTTTATCTGGTGATAGTTTACGGATTGTTTAGAATCTATTTTTATAAAATTTGTTTTAATTTACCTACTTTGCAATCCGCAAGCAAGGCTGGTGGATGGTGTATACTTTCATGCATATAGCACCTCCCTCCCTCCCAAATAAGAAAGCATACACAACAATGAAAATACAGCAACATACACAGCACCATTAACACGTGCTTCGCCCGCAAACGAAGCATCCCCTGGGTAAGTTAGTAGTTAACTCTAGGACGGTTAGCTTTGCCACTAACCGCCGCAAAGAAAAACGTAGGAGTCAGGCTTAGTGGGTTTCGTTGTCTTCACATGCATTCAACAACGTCTTATTGTGATACAATTTTATGAATTATAATACTTCCTCCGCCCGCGAAGGTTTTCAGACAAAAATTTCGGAATGTATTAATGTGATATTTTGATTGATGGTTTTGATTTTCTATTTTGCAATCAACTAACCTATACAGAATAGTAACTACTTAAGTTCCGTCACACAAATTAAATTAACTGATGTTAGAACTGAATGTTGCAAAAATATACCTCTGATAAAAGACGACTTGGTTCTCAACGTCGTCGTGAACAGATGATTCAGATTTAACCGTTATGATCTTCCATTGTTTTCTTTTTGAAAGTTTTCTTTTATTTAGTTTTACTTTTCAATTAATATTGTTACTTGCATAGATAGATGCTATATGAAAGGTAGATAAATTATACACGTTCAAAAGGTGGTACTACACGAAATCTGTACTATTTTTCACCATAATAATAATATTTGACGTATTCTTGCCAGGGCGAAGTTATGGGGAGTAGGGATCTGATATTCGCATAATCGCGATAAATGTGGCCTAGTAGCTCTTCCAATCGCGATGTATTTGGACGAACACGAATGTTCGTGTAACGATGGGGCCCCTATAGATTCTAATGTGCCACTTGTGACATGTGCCATTTTTGAACACAGAATCCAATGAAAGACTAACCTATCTACCTTTTTTTAAATTGATATATGGTTTCATGACTACATATATTCCCTTTAGCATGTTTAATATTAAATGGAAAAAAGGAGCACAGGTCACCCTTCTACAAGGTGCACGGACGGACGGACTAATAAATAAAATTTGCAATAGGTATGTGACTTTCCTGCGGCAATGACAAAACATCGCGAGACTTGAAAGGCGATGGGTTGTTTGTAGAACTTAACAGATTTGCATCTATCTGTAAATCTAAGCTAATTGAGAGAACGACAGTCCAAGGATAAATGCAGGACGTGTCGGTAATGAATTTATCCCAGCCGGAGCCTTGGCATCTTGACGGATAGAGTAATCGCTTCCCGCCGAAACTGCCCGGTAAGCATTTCAGTGCATTTACAAGTTTGAGTTCGCTCGACGAAGAACGGACGATAAGTCGGCGAAGATATCGTCATAATTACTGAACTCTAGTCTCAATACACAATATAATTTTTGGGCATACATATTAAACATTTGCAAAACTGTTTTACACCTGTATATAAATATAACATACATCACACTTGTATTTCCCGGAAGGAGTAGGCAGAGGTTCGTACTACAACAGCTTTTTCCATACATGATACCTCACAGAAACAGCTATGTTTAGGTTCCAGGTGAGCCTGAGCCCTCCAAGTTATCAAGTATAACTGTACTGTAATACCTAAAACTATTTTAGCTATAGGTACCTAGTACTGTCATTTTATCAGCTAAAAAAGTTGTTAATGTTACAAATTAAAAATCTTTTTCAGTGAATACCAGTAATGATTCTCCAGGGCAGCATCAATGATTCACAGCTTCGAGTATCAGTAAATGTACTTGTTTTAGCTCGTATTAAAGCTTTTTGGATGTAAAATAGAGTAGGTAGATAGAGGATAGAGAAGATCTAAATAATAATATTGGGAAATATCATTATAATAATAATAAATGAATAAATATAATAATTACATAAATGAAAACGACTGCCTCGTTGGTCAAGTGGTCGCAAACGTTCTGGTGACATTTTATCGTGATATGAAATAGCAAAGGACTTTTATTTTTAATTCAATTATATTCCGTACATTTGCCAACACTTATGCTACAACAACATTCACTTTACGAATACGTTGCATGACTTGTGGAACTTTTCTCTCAGTAATATCAGAGTGAACCAGCTCAACGACGTAGGACGACTGTTTATTTTCTTGAGCGGTAGAATAGGGACAACAAATCTGCCGTTGAAAACTGCGGCTTTGAAATTTTGACAGAATAATGATTATTAGTCAGTTACGACGCATAGAAGTCCCAATGCTGGGCACATATCTCCCACATCTGGAGCTCCGGAAGGAAGTAGCTCGACCGAGTTAAGCAATGTCGGGCGCGGTTGGCTTGTGGGTGACCGCTAGTGGCATTCTGCGTTTCCGTATATCGGAGGCCGTATTTGTTTTTCAACTGTTAAAACATCATTAGGCGTTGTCAAAGAACTGCGGGTGGCTTGAGAACATTCGAATGAGTTGGCCACTAACCCCTCGACCAATCCACATTGGAGCAGCGTGGTTGAGTATGCTTTAGACCTGGTGGCTGACAGCTGTGGCTGTGAGAGAGACCCGTGCCCAGCAGTGGAAGTCTATGGGCTGTATAAAAGGAGGAAATTGCAAGATACGTATAACATACCTAATGTGTGTGATCATGTTCTTAGTTCTACAGAATTATTTGCTTTCTTATTTCAGTGAGACGGTATTTCAGCTCTGTTCACGAGCCGAGAGTGCCTCGGGATGACATCAAGTGCAGTGTGGGCGCTCGGGCCGACTGCACGATATTTTTGTATCGCGGTGAGTAGATTAATTTTACTTGGGTAGGTTGAACTGTTGAAGATTTTGATGTACTTATTGTACCTAGTACCTACTTATGTTTGATTTCAGGTCAACTTTTTTTTTTTATGGATACAAGATAGCAAACGAGCTTGCAGCATCACCCATCCGCTGCCGCCCATGACAACTGTGACTGACTTTGAATAAGACTCAATTAGGGACTGGGATGGTTAGTCCAATTAGTTGAGAAAGTTAATTAGAACATTAGTTGGTCATTTCGTTAATAGGTATGAGGACTGGGGACTGTTAGTGACAGTTAGTTTTATCTTCTATCAATTGTTTATTTCAGAAGGTTGTGGATCATAATTTAACAGTAAAATAATAAGATAGGTATTAGGAAAGTCAAAGTCAAGTCAAGTCAAAGTCAAAGTTAAATTTAAAGTTATAGTCAAAGTCAAATTATTTATTTGAGATACCTATTTGGGCACGCTTAACGAAATTCTAGGTAACTACTAGAAACTATTAAATTAAAAAGAGGTATAATAATGCTATTCTAAATTGACTAATATAAAGCAATTAATTAATCATTTATCTTAATAATATATATTTCTTGTGTACTATGTAATTACATTAGACATTAAATTATTACTGTCAACCGTCTATTTTTACCAAATTAATATGAAAATCAAACTCAAATTTAAAAAATAGATATGTAATTAAGTAAGTACCTATGCTGGTTATACTTATCCAAAATACCTGTCACTTCTGCAAGCTCACACCATACTTAATCTTTGCCAGCTACACAGGACTGAACTCTGGGTAAATAAATCAAATTTAGCTAAACCCCAATTCATTCGTAGATGTACGGCGAAGTCGACTACATGAATTCTTCGATGATGTATTATCGTGAGTAATGTACGCACCACCATGAATTACTCAGCGCTTTCAGCATAGGTACCTAGCTCTACAAATGATCAATGGATAATTCGTCAAGCTATTAGAAATCATAAGCATTCATTGCAAGCTATTATCATTTGTTTTAACGTACCATAACAAAACGCATGTATTTTCCCTAAGGTGTAGGCAGAATCAGATGTATGTATACACCCACTTTTCACCAATATTTTAGGTCCTATCATCAAATTTTGTAGATAAATACTCGAACCGGGTAAGTTTTAACGTTAACTCGGTAAACTCAACAACTGATAGTGTAGATTGCGCTGTGATGTTGTTTATACAATTTTTAAACTTGGTGATTTGTCCTTTTATAGAACTACGTTTTGTCAGTAAATCTTTCACTGTAGAAATATTTGTTACTTCAGAATCTGATACGTTATCGTTCAAAGGCATTTTAAAATTGTAAATATAGTATTACTTTTTGTAAATACTAGTGGACGCCCGCAGCTTCGCTCGCGTAGAATTAGTCCCATTAACGACGTCTGCCCGCGTTCGGGTTGCCCACTTGACTTCAAAAACGGCAAAGTTTCATACTAACTTTGCACCCCCGTTTTACCCCTTTAGGGGGTGAATTTTCTAAAATTCTTTCTTAGTGCTCCCCTACGTTATAAAATGAACTCCTGTGCAAAATTTCAAGTTTCTAGCCCTTATAGTTTAGGCCCTGCGTTGATATGTCAGTCAGTCAGTCAGTCAGTCACCTTCTCCTTTTATATATATAGATTTGATTTTAAGTGTAAATATAGTAAAATAAATCACAGAACAATTCTGAACGTTTGGAAGGTGATAAAATAAACAAATATTCCGTCTCACGCCAATCCACGGTGATACCCGGTACACGATGAGCCGCTGGCAGCCGGCTGCAGACCAGCAAAGTCGCCCCGGTAGGCAGAAGGTCGAAGGTCAACCGTCGTTCCCGCCAACCTGGAATTAGTCGGCCGAAAACTGCTAAATATCGCGTAAAACCTGGCGCGAAACAACTGTTTCTAGTTGATTTTATTGTTATTTACGTGTTTTAATAATTAACTTAACAAAATCTAGTCGGAAATTGCAAAAATAAATTAACTTTTTTAGAAATAATAAAATGTAGGTAGGTATCTCACAAAACAAAATTAAAACGTGATTTGCACAATTGAATTTATGGATTTGATGGATTATTTTGTAGAAAATGGATGGATGGATGGATTTAGTAATGTTAAGGAAGTAAGGATGGATAATCAGGGTACTTAACTTGTGAAATAATGCTGCCAGGTGACGCTTTCGATGCTACACTGCTGGGCGGTGATCACGGCAAAGTCCCGTTATTTCCTCTTCCGCGCTGATATTGTCTTGTTTCTGCTATTTCTTCATGCTTGCAATCGTGAAACAGGATAGCAGCTGGCAAGTAGGGCTCTTGAACTGCTTGGCAAGGTCTCGAAATCCGTCCTTTTGCCGGGCGGTGATGACGAGTTTTTCACGAGGTTGCAGACGAAGATTTCTCGTTGTGGACTTAATTTAGAAGAAGTCCTGCACGGTCGCCAATGTTTGAGCCTTTTGGGAGCCCAATGGAATCCAAATCAAAGACTTGAACTCAAAAAAAACTGATATATTGATGCAAGATACAAAGTGACCGTTGTGGTGTAGGCGTGACAATAAGACTAATAACGCTATAGTAATAAACGCGACACGTCATGCGCGCCTGTAAATATCGTCCGGCAATTGTCCGCTCCGCCTTGCTGGGTTGCGCATAGGCGCATACAGTCAGTTCGGCTTTGTGGAGGAGTTTTCAAAAGTTTTAGGGCGCTCGAAGGCCAAAGCATGTTTCATTTTATCCAAAAAAAAAAAACTATTAACTTTATAAAAAAAAACCCACCTCTATTTTTTTATTTGATTGCAAAACACATGTAAGAGAAAAAGTCATAATTAAATGAACAATAAAAAAAATATGTAAAGTCGGTTTACGGACGATAGATTTAGGTGTTAAAGTCTTAATAATTATTTTATACAATACAAAAAGGAGAATTGACGTCTGTACTCTATACTTCAAAGTATTCTACAGTACAGATAACTAATCACAGACAACAGACAAGTCTATATATTTATTTTGACAGTTCCCTATTTCGGAGCCATGGAACCGCCAATGTTGTCGTGTGTAAAATTAATTTATTGAAAATAATTTCTCTGCAGAGAACCGCTCATTTAATATTTTTTTTAATATTTTTCTGTGAAACAGTATATTTTTCCCTTTTTATGCTGGTATGTAGCCTACTATGTACAAAAAAAACACAACTTTTTCATATGCGCTGTCGATCTTCATCAATTTATAAGACGTTATCACGTCAAAAATTTAAGATTGGAGCTAATTAATTATGGCGGTGTATAAATCGTACAGACTATAAGTTACTACCTTCATCCAATGTCTCAGACCATCACCATGTCACATGCGACTTGTTGCCGTAAGGAACTTCAATAATTCAGAATATCTCTTCACTTAACACCACGAGTACGGTCCAGCCTTGCACGGACCGTACTCGCTGGGTTCGGTCGTAAATCCCAGTAATTGAAGGGGCGTAAGCGGAGGTGTGAGTTCGAATAGGCTGTGATTGACGTAAATATCTGTGTAAGTAAGCCTCGTATGGAGCCAACATGCTAGTTCTTATCACACTATAACTAGTACACAACTCATTATTTTCGTTCGATAATGTTGCTCTCAGTATCATTACCACATTACCACCCAAGGTACAATGTAAGTAGGTAAGTAGGTACTTACCATACCTTATTAGATAATAAGGTATGGTAAGTAATTACAACTCCAGCTAATTGTGGTATGTAGGTAGGTATGGTATGTATGGTAGGTATGGTAAGTAATTACAACTCCAGCTAACTACAACTAATTACAACTCCAACTGCACCAATCCGCATTGGGGCAGCGTGGTGGAGTATGCTCTAGACCTCCCGCAGCTGCGTCTGTGGGGGAGACCCGTTCCCAGTAGTGGGACGTCTATGGGTCGCAACGAAGTAATTACAACACGTCAGATGCCGTGTTGTAATTATTTGTAAAGCAATTTTACATAGCAGCCATGGCTATCGAATTCACCTCATTCAAGGAGTGTGGGTTCAAATCAATCAAGTTTTATCATAATTGGTCAAGCCGTTTGAGCGTGATATTGGAACAAACATACAAACACAAACACTACAAACTTTCGCCTTTATGATATTAGTGTGATTCAAGGTAATTAAATGTCGCCTAAGACGTTATTACTAATTTAACGTATGAAAGTTTGGACAGCATATTATTTGGATCGCCATATACGAGTATCACCGAATATTGTCGGATGGGTATATCAATTTCCATTGCTAATGGATCAACATGGTTTCCATGACATTGCCATGGTGTCTGAATACAATGTTTCTTTGTTAGACGGAAAAGGTCAATAGAAAAATGATAAGATAAGGTATATAGAAAAAATACCCAATTAATCGCTCATCTACTTCTATTCTAACAGCGGTAACAGCCTTTTTTTTTTTTTTTGTTTAACGAGCGGGAAACCTTGAAAAGGTACCCGTACGTCGTGGGAGCGACGCCGGGTTATGTGGGACTTTCACCCACTAAAACCCGCTCGGTGGCCTACTCCGGCGCTACAGGAGGGTTCCGGGATCTCTCGTAGAACGCGCCGGTCCCCTCCGGCAGCGGTAACAGCCTAGTGGTCAAGCTCGCCTCTCACTCGTGTGGGGTGTTGATTCAAATCCAACCGGCGCGATCCAATGATTTTTCTAAATGCATTGTGCTATTACAAAATGAACGTCACCTGCGAAGGTCAACATTGTGAAGAAACCTGCATGCCTGAGAGTTTAGCTACAATAGATCTTTCAGGTCGACAACAAATTGCCACTAGCAAACTAACATCTATATCCATCGGATCAATCTTTATGAACATGAAGATATAATAAACTAACGCAAGCCACGCTGTCATAAGTGAGTCTGGATTTAAATCATTTCAATCCTGTATTATCTGAAAAGATCTCATTATGTAAAACCAAACACAAAACAGTAGAGGGCGCTGAACGCTACGCATTGTTTTAAAAGTTTATGAGCTCCCCTTGCTTTGGGGGATTTCTTCCCTATAAATATCCGCTAAGACGTTTCCCTTCTGTTTATCGTTCGGATTTCGCTGATTCTTCAACAGTTTTTTTCTTTTAAACCTCTCCTTATCTGAATATTGTCTACAGCGCGATAGCAAAATAAGAATTCTTTTGTTACGTATTGTTTTTGGGGTTCCACATTCTACTGGAAGAAAATTAGTTATATGTATTTACCGGGTTACAGGAATATCTTCATGCACTTTGCTATGTGTAAATTGTCGTCTATAAGAGGACACATTCTACATCCACCTTGATCTAAAATTCCAATTAGTAATCGCGTTGAGCACGTAGCCATGGCAAAGCAATAGGCACTGCTTTTCAAGGTAACCCAATTTTATAGATTTAATTGGACTAAGGATAGGATAAGGATTGAACACCCAAGTAAAATTTACACAAACAAGTCTATTAAAATTTGATAAAAAATATGTACCTACTTAATTGGACTTGTATCTAGGGCATCGAAACTCGGTTCAATTTTGAAAACCCGGGTTTTCGGGTCTAAGAGTAATCAAAACCCGGGTAGACCGGTTTTTTCGAGTATTTCGAGCTTTTTGTTGTAATTTTTTTTAAATACACTAATCTGCGTTTATTTATCGATTTCCTACAATGAGTACAAAATATAAAGGATGAGGAAGAATTTAAATAAATGAAACAGTACTTTACAAATTACAAAAACAGTTTTAATGTTTAAAAGTGATAAAGATTTATTTTTTCTTCAGAATATCTTAAAACTTAGTAAGTAATCTAGTCTATTTTATGGATCTCATCTATATTTCTCCAATAAATGTAATTGCAATGTCTGTTTTTAAATCAATTAAAGCTTTTGTAATAGATATTTTTAAATTTCAGAAACCGACCTAACATGGCAGAAATGATACTCCAGCGCGTTTTCCCATCTAACAGCAGGGAGTACCCCTGTCCAAAATCAGCTCTGACATGTTTTTGAAGGATGTCATCGTTTTTTGTCAGAGAGTTAAACAAAACTAACATAAATAACAAAAACAAAAGTATTAAAAAAAAACCCGAAAAACCCGAGTTTTAAAAATCAAACCCGGGTTTTTTTGTAATCCTAAAAACCGGGAAAACCCGGGTTTTTTCGGTCCGGGTAAACCCGGGCTCGATGCCCTACTTGTATCCAATATAGATAAAAAAGGAAAACAGGTTTATTCCTTGCTGCATATTTTCTTTGAGGCAAAAGCTCCTAATGGAATCTAATAACATTAGCCCAGGAGTGCCTAAGCTTTTATGCAGCGCCCATTGAGCTTTCCATTAGCCTCACCGTTGCATTTTAAAACTAAGTTGCTGCCGACACTTTGAAGTGGTCGAAGTAGCAAAAGAGAATGCAGTGTGCTGCCGACGGTGGACACCAGGGGTCAACAAGGACTTTCACGGTGTAAATAAATCTACTTTGTCCAATCCTAATAATATAAATGTGTAAATTTGTATTAGAGCAGCGAGGTGGAGTATGCTCTAGACCTCCTGCAGCTGCGTCTGTGGGAGAGACCCGTGCCCAGCAGTGGGACGTCTATGGGTCGCAGCGATAAGTTTGTATTTTTGTGTATTTGGATCTTTGCTTGATCACGTAAAAACAATCCAATTAAAACGGATTTGATAGAAACTAGGAAGATGATGATGAACTTAGATCGGATTATTTTAAATCTATATAATATTGTTACGAAGGCACAGGGAAGCTAGCGCCATCTAGCGCCGCTGGTGGAACCACTCAGTGAACGCATAGACAACGTGATATCCCGACTCGATACTAGATGGCGTTAGTGGGCCTGTATTCTCGCGTGTTCGGGAACACGCGGTATCTTTCCAGAATCGTCTAGTACTCGCGACGGCACGTATAAATAGTCGCGGGGAGGGCCGTGAGTTGAGTTCAGTTCGAGCTTTCGAGGCGACTTCGAAGTGAAAACTAGTGATACCGGAGTGAAACAAGTGAAACCTACGACTTGGCTTACGACCTAGGACATCGTTAGTGCTTTGTGTTTGGACCTAGTGCATTGTGTTGGACCTAGTGTTTAGTGTTTGAACTAGTGCTTTGTGTTAGTGCTAGTGAATAAAGTCTTCATTGAGTCAGCAGGTCTTTCTCTCCAAATCCTTCGAACCCTAACACGTAACAACTGGTGTCAGAAGTGGGATTTGGAGATGCCATTGACTCCGAGAGAGGACTTACAGGAGGGCGTCAGGACAAGGGCACAACGAGCTGCGGAGGCCACAATTGGGGACCAAGCTCCGCCCACTGGCCCCGCCCACCAGACCACGCCTACCAGACAGGCCACGCCCACCAGCGGCACCGTAGCTTCTACAGCCCCTCAAGTGGCTCTTCAATTAGGAAGTTTATTTGAATTAATTCAGGAAATGAAGGAATCACAAGAACGCAAGCTCGGTGCTTTGCAAGAGTTACAAGAACGCAAGCTCGGTGCTTTGCATGCTTTGCAAGAGTCACAAGAGCGCAAGCTCGGTGCTATGCAAGAGTCACAGGAACGCAAGTTGGGCGTTTTACAAGAGCAACAAAAAGACCTCCAGGGAAAAGTGCTTGGGGCTATAAATGATGTTAGCAACATGGTGATTAAGCTTCGAAAAGATTTCGACGTAGTGGAAGAACGAGTTACTGGGTTGGGATTGGATGTTGAAAATGTGAAAACCGGCCTCGCTGAACTACAAAAGAAAGTAGTGCGGCTTGAAACCATGGGAGTTGCGATGTCTAGTGGAACTACCGGAGTGGTGCAAGGACCAAGAGTAAAAGTGCCACCATACGACGGCACTACTTCCTGGTACGCTTATCGTAGGCAGTTCCAGATTATTGCTACCGCCAACGGATGGACGGAAGAACAATGCCTGACCGCTCTCACTGTTGCGCTCAGAGGGCAAGCTTTGTCGATCCTGGAAGCACTGCCACATACAGGAAATGGGTTCCAAGACCTGATGGAGGCACTTGAATCCAGATACGGGGAGCGACACCTGGAGCACGTGTTCCGTGCCCAACTGCGTGACAGAGTCCAATGCTCAGGAGAAGGACTACAGCAATGGGCGTTGGAAATAGAAAAACTCGTCAGGAAGGCACACCCGGGAGCCGACACCAAGATGGTGAACACGAATATTGTTCAAGCATTTGTCGACGGAATCAAAGACCAGGAGGTCAGAGCTGCAGTGAGGCTTCGTCACCATACCTCGCTAAAGGAAGCATTGGCGCATGCTTTGGAGGTCGAGGCTGTTCGCCATGACATACGGCAGACTCATAAGATCCGCGAGGTCTCTGAGAAAGTCAGTGAGGTTAAGGCTCCTACGAAGAAAAAATATGGAGTCATGTGCTACAAGTGTGGTGAGAGGGGCCATCTTCAGCTCAACTGCCCGCAGAAGGAGACCCAGATGGCAAGGATGAAAAGGATGGAGAAACAAATAGAGGAGCTGAAGAAGCAAGGGGCTTCATCCCCTGCCCGGGATCAGGGAAAGAAAAAGTCAAATAGATGCGTGTTGATCGAAGACACACCTACCAAGACATCGGCGCAAAAACGGATGACGGCGAGAACCGTTGTTAGTGGAAGCAGTAACGCTGTGGACAAGGTTTTGAATCTTGGTGATCGCGAGATCTGCTTGAACAAAGGTGACGTCATTGGAAAGTGCGAGGAAGGTGTCTGGATGAAAAAGTGTAGTTCAATGACAGGCGCAGACTCGGCAAACAGCAACAACTATGGACTAGTGACTGAGCTACTCGATGACTGCAAGAGTAATCTGACTTATTCGCAGAGCATGAAAGCTAAGAAGTTTTTACAGCGCTACGCGAATATCTTCTCCAGTCAAGAAGGGGACCTTGGAAGAACGTCGATGGTTCAGCACAGGACCGGAAGCGAGAGACCAATTCGTCAACGAGCAAGACGGATACCAATTGCAAAGGAAAAAGAAGTTGAAGGCCTTTTGGAGGACATGAGAAAGAATAAGATCATTGAACCGTCTGCAAGTCCGTGGTGCTCACCTGTTGTATTAGTGAAGAAGAAAGATGGTAGCACGAGATTTTGTGTGGACTATAGGCGTCTCAATGATGTCACTAAGAAGGACAGTTACCCGTTACCTCGAATCGACGACACTTTGGATACCTTGAGTGGCATGAAATGGTTCTCGACCCTAGACCTGAAATCTGGATACTGGCAGGTGGAAATTCATCCAAAAGACAAGGAGAAGACAGCTTTCTCGACCGGAAAAGGTTTATGGCAATTTAACGTCATGCCCTTCGGATTGTGCAACGCACCTGCCACTTTTGAGCGACTCATGGAGTGTGTACTGGCAGGCTTAGTTGGAGAGGCTTGCTTAGTCTACTTAGATGACGTCATCATTGTCGGCCGTGACTTCGAGGACCATTTGCGAAACTTGGAGCGAGTTTTCGCAAAAATAGAGGGAGCCAAATTAAAGCTGAACCTGAAAAAGTGTCGTTTATTCAGGAGTAAGGTCAATTATCTCGGCCATGTTATCTCCAGTGATGGAATCCAGACAGACCCGGAGAAACTGGAAGCAGTTCAAAAATGGCCTACCCCTAAGGACAAAACCGAAGTGCGGGCATTCCTCGGCCTATGCTCATACTACAGGCGTTTTGTTCAGGGATTCTCAGAGATAGCCAAGCCATTACACCGGCTGACAGAAGATAAACGACAATTTAGTTGGGATGGGACTTGTGAAGATTCTTTTCAGAAACTGAAGAAACATCTGTGTGAAACACCAATCCTAGGGTATCCACAACCGGAAGGTCGGTTTATAGTCGACACGGATGCAAGCAACACGGCCATTGGAGGGGTGTTATCTCAGAAACAGGGTGAAAGAGAAGTTGTTATTGCATATTTCAGCAAATCTTTATCCAGGCCAGAGAAAAACTACTGTGTGACAAGAAGAGAACTCTTGGCTGTTGTAAAGACGCTACAACACTTCAATAAATATCTCCTCGGCAGACCGTTCTTACTGCGAACGGATCACGCAGCCTTGAAGTGGCTACTGCAATTCAAGAACCCAGAAGGTCAAGTAGCTCGATGGATTGAACAGCTCCAGGAGTATGACTTCGAGACGGAACACCGCAGCGGAAAGACGCATGGGAATGCCGATGCACTCTCACGAAGGCCGTGTTCGGAAGACTGCAAACATTGTGTTAAGCAGGAATCTCATGAAGTAACATTAAAGCTAACGAGAACAAGTCCTTTGGGTCTCTGGGAGAATGATGCTATGAGGGAGGCTCAAGAAAGAGATGACGACCTTCGGCACATCATCACATGGAAGAAACGGGGTGACGTAAAACCAATCTGGAGCGAGGTTGCACCCACTGGCGCTGTCACTAAAGCGTACTGGGCGCAATGGGACAGTCTGATACTGCAAAACGGAATACTCTACCGGAAATGGGAGAAGACTAACGGCAGAGAGTTTCATCTTCAGATCATTGTCCCAAGAACGAGAGTACCAGATGTGCTCCGTGAAATACATGATGGCGTATCAGGAGGTCATCTAGGTGTCAAGAGGACGTTAACGAAAGTGCGAGAACGATTCTACTGGTTGCATTGTCGAGATGATGTACAGGATTGGTGCCGCAAATGTACTACCTGCGCTGCTGTAAAAGGACCACAGACCAGGAGCCGTGGGAACCTGCGGTTGTATAACGTCGGTGCACCGTGGGAACGAATAGCAGTTGACGTAGCTGGGCCATTTCCTGTAACGGAATCGGGAAACAAGTATTTTATGGTCGTCATGGACTACTTCACCAAATGGCCTGAAGTATTCGCCATACCAAACCAAGAAGCTACAACAGTCGCTTCTAAGTTAGTCGAAGAAGTGATATGTCGCTTTGGTGTGCCTCTAGAAATCCATTCTGATCAGGGTAGGAACTTCGAATCGCAAGTATTCCAGGAAGTGTGCAAAATTTTGGGCATGCATAAGACGAGGACCACCGCGTACCATCCACAGTCTGATGGAATGGTTGAGAGGTTTAACCAGACCCTGGAGAGGCATTTGGCGAAATTGGTAGACGACAAACAAAAGGATTGGGACAAGTATATACCACTCTTCCTTCTGTCGTACCGAACCGCCGAGCATGAGAGCATAAAAGCTACCCCGGCGTATGTCAATTACGGTAGAGAACTACGAATACCAGTAGATCTATTGACAGGAGGGTCACCGGAGGGACCAGAGACCGTACAAGACTATGTCTGCAATTTAAAGGAAAAAATGCGCTATATACACGCCTTGGTACGGGAAAATGGGTTACGGTCAAGTGAGGGCATGAAAACCAGATACGACCGGAAATCGAACACGAGCGGCTTCGAGGAAGGGTCACTGGTGTGGCTGCATAACCCAACTCGCCGGAAAGGAAAATCTCCAAAGTTGCAGACCAAGTGGGACGGTCCATACAAAGTGGTTACGCGACTGAATGATGTGACTTATAGGATTCAAAAGCAACCAAGAGGGGCATTCAAAGTGGTACACATAGACCGTCTGGCGCGTTACCATGGCAGTAACAACGATGCTCGGGACGAGCATCGCTAAGAGGGGAGTGGTGTTACGAAGGCACAGGGAAGCTAGCGCCATCTAGCGCCGCTGGTGGAACCACTCAGTGAACGCATAGACAACGTGATATCCCGACTCGATACTAGATGGCGTTAGTGGGCCTGTATTCTCGCGTGTTCGGGAACACGCGGTATCTTTCCAGAATCGTCTAGTACTCGCGACGGCACGTATAAATAGTCGCGGGGAGGGCCGTGAGTTGAGTTCAGTTCGAGCTTTCGAGGCGACTTCGAAGTGAAAACTAGTGATACCGGAGTGAAACAAGTGAAACCTACGACTTGGCTTACGACCTAGGACATCGTTAGTGCTTTGTGTTTGGACCTAGTGCATTGTGTTGGACCTAGTGTTTAGTGTTTGAACTAGTGCTTTGTGTTAGTGCTAGTGAATAAAGTCTTCATTGAGTCAGCAGGTCTTTCTCTCCAAATCCTTCGAACCCTAACACGTAACAATATAAAAGGTGACTGACTGACTGACTGACTGACTGACTGACATATCAACGCAGGGCCCTGTGCAAAATTTCATGTTTCTAACCCTTATAACTATAAGGGTTAGAAACATGAAATTTTGCACAGGGGTCCCTTTTATATCGTAGGGGAACACTAAGAAAATATTTTTGGAAATTCATCCCGTAAGGGGGTAAAATGGGGGTGCAAAGTTAGTATGAAACTTTGCCGTTTTTGAAGTCAAGTGGGCAACCCGAACGCGGGCAGACGTCGTTAATGGGTCTAATTCTACGCGAGCGAAGCTGCGGGCGTCCACTAGTATAAATATAAAAGGAGAAGGTGACCGACTCACATATCAACGCAGGGCCTAAACTATAAGGGCTAGAAACTTGAAATTTTGCACAGGGGTTCCTTTTATAACGTAGGGGAGCACTAAGAAAGGATTTTTGAAAATTCACCCCCTAAGGGGGCAAAACAGGGGTGCAAAGTTAGTATGAAACTTTGCCGTTTTTGATGTTATTCGAATGAAATTCAGTACCTATGAAGGTTTTTTATTGAGTTTCGAAAATCATCTCTTAAGAGATGATTTCCCCCTTGGTAAAAAGTATTCACTTACAGTTAGTAGGTATAAAAGTTTTTCGTACCTATATACCTACCTACATTATTTCAATGAAATTTTGTATTCAGGTTATGTTACGTCTAATTCCACGCGAGCGAAGCTGCGGGCGTCCACTAGTTTTAAATAAAAATTTAATGCTTAGCTGTGAGTTAAGTATTTATTGTGAAACATACGAACATACTTCAATCTTGTGGTCTTCATTAGAATCATTTTGAATTTCTTGCGCGCTATCTTCCATGTCAGATTCATTATAAATATTACTGGTCGACGGTGAGGGAGACGCATTTGATTCATGTGAACGTATTCTATATTTTCCCAGGCGAGCATTGATTAAAATTTCATTTATATATTGCTTAGCTATTAACATAGAATATTCATCCTTGATGTGTTTAAGCTCTGATGCTACATACCTTCCATAAATTTCATATTCTTCGGTGTTATCTCTTTTCATTGGTATTTTTTTTAGTTCAATCATATTTTCATTCGGTTCATTTCTTCGCATCTTCTTCTGTTTATGCATTGTTTGATCAATATTTGATGAATTTATTGCATTTGCTTGTTGTCCTTCTGTATACTGTTGCTTCAAATAAGTATTATCCTCAACCTTAAAAAACATAAAGACTTGTTATATTGGTAGGCAAATCGCCCGTGATATTGGATTGGAACCTGGACTTTCGGAGAATTAGGCCGAGGAGGCGCAACAACGTTGTCTGTCTACGCATCTACTATACATCATGTTGCGCGCCAGCTGGCAACGTCGCGCGCTGTTGTGCAGTGTTGGCGCCAAATGTTGCCTAGTGGATACGCAGCTTGAATGCCGCGCGCCGAGTCGCGGCGTTATCAGTCTATAGGCATCTCTGTCACTCATAAGCACAGGGTAGCTATTTGTCCCTTTCATTTATACATTTCGTGGCTGACAATTTTGAGGGGACGAATCAGGCAAGTATAGAGTGGTTTCTTTTGAGACTCATTTATAAAATTAATTAGATAACAATAAGCATAATGAAGGATGTACCTGGTCTGTTTAATAAGTAAAGTAAAATTCTTACTTGAGTCAGTAGATCATTATCGCCCAGTGAATGATTACGCTTGATCAAAAATTTCATTGGTTCATAAGCAAACCAAGTAATTTTCATTTCTTCTTGACTGCCGCATCCAAATTCTGTTGCTGATTTCAATTTATTTCTTTCCCTTGTGAACTGCGATCTGAGTGTGTGAATTTTACACTCAACTTCCTTTATAGGGATATCCATTGCGTTAGAAATAGCCTCCAAGGCGTTACGCTTTTTTAATTTGTTTTTGAAATTATTATTGGCAGAATTCCACAAGCATTGGTGAGTTTTGTACAAATTTATTAGCTGGAAAACACGTTCGTTGGACCACACTGTTGACATTGTATTTTATTGTTGCACAAAATGTTTAGTCTGTTGTTTGGCGCAAAACTGCGTCGCGTCTGCGTTGCGTGACACAAAACGGGGAATGAAAAGGAAGCCGCGCGGCGGCATGTTCGTCGTCATCTGTCGCCCGCCATCGCTTCGCAAAATAGCGCGCGACGTTGCCACACTTGTCGAGACGCTATCGAGGCAAACCATGCGATGTAAACACAGAGCAAAGAATCTGCATATTGTGAACCAAAGAAATTACAGTTTATTTTTTTCTGTCTCCAATTTATTCGACGGTCCCGTTGGCGCAATCGGTAGTCTATGCCTGTTACGGGGGTTCGAATCCCACTCAGGACAAACATTCGTGTGACGAACACTTGTGTTTGTTTCCAATTTCCAGTTTGTCTGGATGGTAATATTATCTATTATGTTATACATATTTAAAAATATCTAAATATACAAAAATATCTAGTATGCAGGTATATCTGGCTCCCATTGTGCAGGCTCGCGCCTAGTTTGGGGTTAGGTCAGATGGCCATGTGTGAGAATGTCCATGATATTTATTATTACTATTTTATTCGTGATTTGATTGGTGTCGGACCAATAATGTAAAGTAAACGAAGGGAAAGAATTTTTATAGAACGATCTAATTAAATCAATGAAAATTAACGGATTTCTTACCAGCCTGGATCATGTCTATTTCCTATTGAGGTAGGCAATGACAATCTATACTGTACTTGGGTAGGTAGGTACCTACGAGTATGTAAGGTCCGCTTTGATTAAAAAAGTTCCCAATATAAAATTTGGTCAAACTCATCCTTATAGTATTTCACATTATAGAATGATTACCTACTTTCATAACTTTTTTTTTTCAATTATTTACATGAAAAGTAGTATGTAATTATTTTTTAATACAATATCCAACCTACATCGGTTTGATCTTACATTTATTTTCTCTGCAACGAATTATAAATTTTATTGCTTGACCATTTAATAATCTAATTATTTAACGGTCAAACTGGTGATGAAAGTTTATAGACGTTTAAATTCTACCATACCTAAGTAATAAATTCACTTACAAACACTTCAACAAGCGCTTTGTGAAAAGTAACACCCTGAAAGTAATAGCATCATAAAACTTAAATTTTCTAACTTAAGAGAAAAGTGCTCGTTCACACTTTCTCCATTAAGATGATTTCAATAGAAGAAAAGATAAAGTTACGTTACAACAAGAAAAAGTTTTCATCACTAGAATAGATAATTCAATTCCATGACTTATCGGATCGGATCCACTCATGAAGAACCCTACATAAGTAGGTATATTAAAAACTAGTGGTCGCCCGCAGCTTCCCTCGCGTGGAATTAGACATAACAATAGTTTCGTTTACATCTAGTAATATTATGTAGCCTATATCACTCAGTGAAGCTATTTAATGGTGAATGAATTTTTGAAATCGATCCAGTAGTTTTTGTGTGAAAAAAATACAAACAAATGTTTCCTCTTTATAATATTAGTATAGATCTAAAACTACATTGAAGTGGGCTTGTGTCTTGTATATGGTATCATAAAAAATGTTGTTGGGTATTTACATGACCCGCCCGCTAATGATACAGATTAGAGACATAAACAAGCCCAACTGTGGACGTGAGCTGTAGTTGTAGGTACCGCAGGAAACCGCAATAAGAGCTCAAAAAATATTACAACTGCAGACGCAATTCGCGCCCGTTTAGCTGTGAACACCGACCGGTATACGATAAATCTGTAGTGACTAACATTAATTCTCGAAAGCGAATTCAGTATCTCAACTCATTGTTACGTTACTAATTTCTTAAAATATTAGTACCTACAGCAAAGGAAACAATGTGTTAATGTTAAATTATTTATTAAAAACGTTCAGATATGATGTTATATTATGATGATTTGAAATAGTCAAGTTTTTAATAAATAACTAAACCCAATGTTTCCTTTGTTCAACTGATTTTTATATGAACGGCAGAAGTTTTGCTGCCTTACTCCATCGCTGGCCAATTGCGAACTGATTGGCATATGTCTTTATGAACATTATGGTGAACTCTCAGTTTTTCAGGTTTAGCAGCAGCAGATGACATTTAATTTCGTAAATCTCACATAACTTAGAAATAATTCATAACTGCGTGCGTGATTCGATTTCAACCCAGACCCCCTCGAGTGACAAGCGAGTTTGGATATCAAACTCGCTAACAAAGTCATAATTGGAACCAAATCGAAGACGTACCTAAACTTGCAACTTTCTCACTCACTTCTCGAAAGCCGCCAGTGGTAGGGACTTCATAGAACCCAACGCTCCCAGACGCGACTGATTCCGAAATTGCAGCGTGACGGCGCAATAACGCGGCTTTGTGTTTTCAATTTGCAACGAAACTTACAATAATATTTTTCCCTACCTCCGTCCATTCGGCGGCAATGCATCATGCTTTTTTATTCCTTTAGAAGTTTTCAGAGTTGTGTATTTTGTGTGAATTCAGTCACCCTGGTAACATAAAGAAGAGTTTCAACAAAAAGCCATACTGTTCGCTGTTTATCGACAACATAGATCCAATATCCAATTCATATAGCAACTGTTATTGCTACGGGCTCCCAATTTGTAGCAGGTATAGACCGAGGCACGAACTTTTGATTCAACTTTACTATTTTTCCAACTGCACTGAATTTCACTAACAGTCCCTACTATTTTTTTTCCGTCAGTTAAATAATATTAACAGACTAAATTCCTATCCACCACAACACTTTCTTTGTCCCACTGTTGGGTACGGGTCTCCTCTCAGAATGGGAGGTATTAGGTCACCACGCTAGCCAAGTGCGGTTTGGCAGACTTCACATGCCTCTGAAAACATTATGAAGAACTCTCAGGCTTGCAGGTTTCCTCAGGTGTGTCCTCACCGTTACAGCAAGTGACATTTAATTTCTTAAATACATAATAAATATAATAACTACATAATACAATAATACATAAATTTAATAACTTAGAAAAGTCATTGGTGCGTGCCGCTTGGGTTTGAACCCGGATCGCTCGAGTGGTAAGCGAGTTCGATGCCGAGCCAGTGAGCTGTCACAGTGCCCCTCAAATTCCTATCAAAAAACAGTAACTGGTTCCGGTACAGAGCTTCTTATTTCAGATACTCAGTATCGTTATTATGATTTATTCCATAAAGACCACTCAATCCATCCACATTTATGACAAATTTTCAAAAATCGTGACAGACGGACGTACGCAATGGCGACGTTATAGGGCGAGAGTGTTTGTGTCATGCATGTTTGCATTACCATGGATATCAAGGATATACGCATGGCGGATCTATTACTTCCATGGCTATTATTATACGTATAAGTTTTATTCTACTTCTATTTGGCGTAAACACTATGGTGCGTGTAAGAATCATGCCTCTACTTATACCTTTGTTTGTATCCATAAAATTTAACGGCATATTTTTAATTTTCCGTATTTTATTTTATTGTTATACAGTATACCTACTACAATTATTCTACTATTATTATTGTTTATTTTGTTACGTTCTTTTCATGCCCCTGGAATTTGACGTATTTTACCTTTTAGTTAATTAAAACTGTCCAGAATTTATACTTGCCAAATATACAGTTATCAAAGTATGTATATTAGTGATGGGGCGCTATAATATTGCTCTATGGCTCGACTGAGCGAGCGCGATCTGTATGATAATAGGTGACTACTACTGGCAAAATTTCATGGGAGCTTCCGTGCTTCGGAGGGCACGTAAGCTTTCGTCCAAGTTATTGAGTGTAAAACAAGATCTCGAGTGCTCACTTTAATTGTCCAAGAAATTATAATTATCGAATAACGACAGTGAATGTGTTAAATCGATAAATTGAAGGTAAAAATACAAACAAATTGTTTTGTTAAAATCCAGTTTATTCTCTTCCACACTTCATATTATTACACAAAACGACATATTTGTAAAAAGATGTTAAAACTCACACTTCGCACAAACTAATTGCTAAATCGTAATTAACACATTGCTAAAACTAAAGGTTAAGTAAGTATTATAATAATGAATGGCTTTTTAAGGATCCGCTCAATTCACTTTCGAATAATCTGATATTAAGGTTTTCATGTGGCTTGGTAACTATAATAGTATATTTTTCTCGTCTGCCTTTCTTGCTCACATTTTTTTACCCTGAAGCCTTGTGCAATGATACTTAAATATATACATATATTTAATTCATTTATTCATTTATTAAATCAGTATCAAATTATAGTAAACATTACAGATTTCACTCCAAATCGTTTATCTACCAAACTGAACATATCTTTCGGCCGTTCTGCGAAATACAGCAGGTGAAGAAAAAAATAAGTCCAGGGTCTGATCCCAAGCCAGGACACCATTGAGCAATGTCAGTGCGCGTACCAGGGGTGACTCACTTACCATCACCAACCTACATCCAGGAACCGCAAACACTCTGTTTCGACGCACATGCGACCTTACAGGTACATATAGTGGTATTAGTGCTAGCAATATAGTAGGTATATAATAATATTAGGCATATGGCAAAATTATTATTGATCTGTATTTCCAACAAGAGCAAAATAACGTAGGTAAGTAAAATGTTATTGTCCCATATTAAATCAGATTGAAAATATTTATTAGGCTTTCATTGAGGTAAGACAGATAGCAAAAGACTTCGATAAACCAAGTCTCGTACATCAATGAGGCGATTGCCTAACTAATGATAATTAATCAACTTCTGTTAAAAATCCTCCTATATATACTAAGTTAACGAGATTATATCAAAACAAATATTTTCAATTTTTATTTCACCATTTCAATCAATACACATCTTGTTATTCACATAATATTACTTATCCTTTATTTATTTATGTTACTCATGACTAAAGAATCACAAATTTAAAATAATTTGAAATAAATTATGATTGATTTTGAATTGTTATTTATTTCATGTACTAAATAAATATAATTATGTATTCAAAACGTATAAATTTCTATATATAAGGAGACAACTAGTCTTAAGTCTACAGGATTCTGAAACATCAATTCACCAATTATGACAAACGTTGATTTCTAATCTCGTTTGTCAGGAAATACTTAATAATAACATAATTTATCAAACACTTCATTCATTTTATTACTTCATTTATTTAAATGTTTATTTTACCCATAACTTGTTTATCTACAAGTCAGTTGAACATTATGAAAACATTCAAAGTAAGAAACCGCTCTAAATGTCCATTAACAAAAAAAGCAAACCTATTTGAATGAATGTGGATTTTTTTAAATTGGCACATTAGTCGGGGTTTGAGTCCGGTTCCATTTCCTCTTTGAGTGTATATACAGTTCTACGGAATGCACCCCCTTCACATGTTGAACCAGACACGTGATGTAACACTTCTGGCAGTGATTCTCCCTCCGAAATCATGGATTCTTCAGTCAAAACTATAATATGATCTCGTCAAGAACGCTGTAAGAACTCTGGAGTCAAAACCTTTTGGGTTGCCCTCATCAGCTGTTCTTGGTGCCTCAATCGGTGTACGATCTCATCGTGAAGAAAGTTGAAACACATTGCAATCAAAGACAGTCCCGTTATAATGTAAATAGAACAAAACCAAATAGTACCAGTCGAGGCGCCATACTTTTGCGTTACCCCAGGTGCCAAGTGACCGAATCCAATTGTGCTTAGACTCATAAAACAGAAGTATACCGCATCTATAGGGCTCCAACCCTCCAACTGATACAAGATAAGAGCGCCGAAGAAGATGTAAATGAAAATGCCAGCAAGACACAGAGAAATTGGTGCGAGAATGGAGAAACCTCGAAGAGAAACTTTTGAATCAGTGTCGGTGCAGCTTAACGAATCACAGTCCCTGAGGAAATTTAAGCCAGGCGGCTTATCTTTTATGGAGTTTGTGCTTAAACTGTTTGCTTGTGAAGCGGATATGATGGTACCTGATGGAGATCGGACGTAATAGGGCTCCTGCAAGTGTAGAGTTTGGCTCCTATAATCGTCTTGTCTCCTCACTTTTTCTTTTCTGTCTTTTTTCAGAATTGTGCTTTCGTCTAAACAGCAATACTCGCATTTTGTGCAAAGACAACAGCATAATGCTCTGCTGAAGATACTTCGGGCGATTCTTGACAGCAGAGTTCCAACCACAGTCAAGTAGAGTAAGGTTAAAGGTATTCCTATGACTGCATATCCTATAGTGACTGCTTTACCTAATGCAGTCTTTGGTGCTACGCTGCCGTAACCTGCAGAAAAAGAAAACGCATAAATATCAATTGCAATTTAGTTTCACATTTTAATGTATTTTTTTGTTTGTAAAGGACGTCAAAGACCAATGAGTTATATAATTTTTTTTGATTGATATCAATTTATTGTTGGATGTAAAGCTTCTAATAATACTACGTATATTTTTAATGGATGAAATAAAAATTGTAATTACCTATAGTTGTGAGAACAGTGAGAGCATAGAGGAACGCTTTAGCAAAATTCCATTCATAATCATCAATAATCACTGCAGGAGCCGATTCCAGGACCCTCACTCCGCTGTACTGTTCTGTGACGTCAGCGGCAACTCTATCCACAAGCTTCTGCTGAAACCTCGCAATTTCTTGAGCAGCCAATCTTGTCCAATTTTCCTTATATAAAATGTTTAAAGAAACCGTTATCTCCCAAATGCTTTCAACTGTTTGCGATCGTAATTCCGCGCTGGCTTGCGCAATGCTGCTGTTCACTTTAGACAGGGGAATAGACTTTTGATTTTCATTGGCTTGATACGAGGTGGTTGCAAGCGTCTTCTGATGCACCTTTGCTGCACTTCCTTCGATTGCGAGGAATATGAAGGCTCCGACCAACGTATAAATGAGTAAAATAACAAAAATCAATAAGTTTGTAAGGCAACCTGCAATTAGAGCTTTCTTTTGGCTCTTATTGGTTTTAATACAGAAGCAACAAGTCGTGGCCAATTCATCATAGCTGTCTTTACTGTTTTTCTTGTATTTTCCATTCGTTTGATTCTTTTTCTTGTTGTTTTTATCCATGTTCGATTTCATAAAGCGTTACGTAGGAACATGATTTCAATTCCATGAAGTTACGATTCCAATGTTTATTGACTTTCTTGCCTGGTCGAGATCATCTGAAAAGTAAAAGAAAACGCAAATAAATATTAAAAGGTAGGTGATGTTTTAGGATCATTGATAAAATATTGCCGCCAATTTGTAACTAACATTTTCCGAGTCAATAATATTTTTTTTCCTTAAACCTCTTAATAAATTAAATGGTGGTTTGGGTCTGACTTATTTGGATGAACAGTGTATCTATTTAAAACATTAAATTAATTAGGTACTCTTTTTCAATAAATTACAGTGAATTCATTTTAAATTAAAGGATGACTAGCTTTTGCCTTTTAATTTCAAATTTAAGAAAATAAGTATGTATGTAAATAAGGTTTAAACTGTTTCAGAGCCTAAACAGCTGGGCCTTGAACGAATTTAAACTTAGTACACACGAAGACGATATCCCGGATTGCCACGAAACATAATTTTTATTCCGAAAATATGTTCTCTAGGGCACAAACATGAACTATACTACATCAATACGATAATCCGAGCTACGAGCAAAGCCTAGCGACATTACGTAATATATTTTAATACTTAGTAAAACAAAATAAAGTGGCGTGACTAGAAAAAGGCGTGTCGAGAGCCTTGAAGGGAAAAGTATTCAGTTCTGGGAAGCCATCGTGAATACATACATAGGCAATAAAAGGTTAAGAAAATAGCTTTCACGTTAAGGCTCCGTGAGAGACATGGCCCGTATATCCTATTCCTCAATTAAGACGGAGGAGGTCGGGCCGAGAGGATCAATCTGAGTTCAATCCAATATTTTATACCAACCATGAGTGCTTATCTGATATTTTATTTTTCTAATAAAATCCAGGCAACGAGGCAAAATTTTCTATTCTGCCTCGTTGGTTTAGTAGTTGTCTTTTTGACCTATGTGTACATATGACCTATGTGACTGTATGAGTAAAATAGATAATGGACAAGTTCATTCTTATGCAGATGATACATTATTAAGTATATTTCATGTCATTAATTTACCATTAATTATATTTATCATATATGTATTTATTGGAGCTAACGTTGGTACACCTACTCAAAAAAACAATACTACTTCAGAGAGAACAACAAGACTTCGTCAAGAAATAATTCTGACACAACAATCAAATGAATTTAAGTTTATTTCAAAACTTGCTGCAGCGTAATGCAATAAGTCCAAAACTTAATTAATAATCAGCTGCAAATCTTGCAAATCTCCGGCTTTCCGTTTGGGGAATTCTGTTTGTTTATAAAATCAAAGCAACGGGATGCATTTTCCTTTATAACAATTTTGTTTGAAGTTATTTGAGTTCAAAGTAAACGCATGTTGACTGCTTCTCAAATTTTCTTAAAAGGAATCGTTTAAGTTTTTAATTATATTATAGTTTTAATCACGGGTTTCAAAGTCTTTTAACGGATAAGAAAGATAAAGTAATATAACTTTACCATAGTACTCCACACTATGGAGTACTCCACTTATATACTATGTAGTACTCCACTTGTCAATAGTTGTTTCATACGTCTAAATCCATTTTAAGGGCATAATTCTTTTGTCATGGCATACGCTGGCTCAAATTCAGAATCCGTGCTTCTACGGGGAATTTTAAGTTAATACCTACTTTTTCCGACCCGGAGATCAAACTCGACGTGGGTTCGGCAGATATCCATACTAATATTATAAATGTGAAAGTGTGTTTGTTTGTTTATTTGTTTGTTTGTCCGGCTTTCACGTCGCAACGAAGCTATTAAATGGTATGGTTTTTGTGTGTGATGATAGTGAGGAGGGTGGAGAGTGACGTAGGCTACTTTTTACCTCGGTAAAACATCCCCATTTGAAGATATCGATGTTTTTTTACTTGCTCCAGTAAGTCAGTTTACGTAAACTTTATCTGTGGTTAGCATTACCTCAGGTTCCTCTAAGTATCTTTTAATTGTGGAACTGTCACTATTCATCCACCACAAATGTGTCATGTAACTATGTTAAACAACTCATTGTTAATTCCCTTTAACCACGCGGGCGGAGCCGGAGCCGCAGGTAAAAGCTAGTAAGTGAATAAAAAGAAAAAATAACATTTTTCAATCTCAAAATTCAATTTAAGGAATGTAATGAAAAGGATATATAACCAAAAACACGATAACCGTCTCTTTCGGTTTCATAATCGTCATTTCTGTTCCGCTACATTACCCCTCGAATCCGTAATTGTTGAAGCTCAGTTCCTTGGAGCGCGCTCCATAAAGATCTAATGGGATTTCATATCCCACTTTCATTAAATAAATTCATTGAAAGGGTTTGAGCAGATTTATACGTTTGGAACAATTCTAACATGATTTGGCATCTATTTAAAATGTCTGTCAACATTGTCGTATGCTAAAGGGGATGCAGCGCAAAAAAATAAAGATTCTTCCACCAGCTTCAAACAGTAGTTACGAGTACTTTTCCACATTGTTAATGTTCCTTGTTCTGGTTAAACATCCAGTACTTACTACAAAAAAAAATACAATAACAATAACATGTGTAAATGCTATATTTAATTAAAATTCATCGATTTCGGCTACTAAATCTAAAAAACTTAATATCTCCATAATTGTATATATTTTGTCATTAAAGTTATAAAGGCCTTGCGATGTTCTAATGCAAAAAGTTTCATGTCAGAATTATATTATTATTAGTGGAACCTTGTAGGGCCTACTACAAATATAATTTAAGATTCCATTAATTATAATTTAAGATCCACCCATGTCTTATATATTTTTTCTCAACCTTGCTTATGGATCGAAGTATCATAAACAAGGCCTTCTATTACAATATATCAATTTAGCGCATATAGTAAGTACCCACTAGTGATTTTAAAACAAGTCATTTTGCGGAATTTCATGCAGGACCCCAAATAATTGTGAAATCACACAATTTTTATTTTAATATTAATTATTAACAGCTATTTTTACCCAAAGGAAATTGACTGGCCTCACTCTATCATTATACCAAATTTCACTAGATCTGTATCATAATGTGTCTCTGTTTTAATTATCAAAATTGGTTATCAAATTAAAATTTATTTAATTAAATAACTGTCCCTACCAGAATTACAATCCAACCTGGTCAAGCTTGGTCACTGGTCACTGACCCACCGTGGGACCGAGTAGTCAAGCATAGCTTCGGTATAAACAAACCATAATATTGCATCCGTTGGTGTAAGTTTTTACCTCAGACTCGGGAAACTACTACAGCACAGGGTGTGATAGATTGACATTTTGTAAATAACCTTTTTGATGGATCGTACGAGCCGAATTGAGCAAATAATTTATAACATTATATTCCACTACATAATACAAAATTACCTAATGCCTACTGGTAAAGCTGGTTAAGACTGGTTCGCCTAAAAATTTCCGGTAGTTGGACCATGTCTGTATGCCTACTACAAGGAACACAGCTAGCGAAGTATTTTCTCGAAGGTATTACACATACTCGTTTGCTATCTTCATCTTGAGAAAAAGAACGCCATTTTACCTTTCTTCGCCTCAGTTCAGATGTGGGATGTGAGAAAAAGTGTACGAAATATTTCTGTAATACTCGTAGGTATAAGATATGATGAGCCTAATCATTCCCTTCCACGCAACTGAGAAACGACCGTCGTTGAGGCTTTCTCATTTGAACCTTAACGCTAAGACGTCGCTTACTTATTACGCTTCTAAATTAATATTGGAACAGAGAATATATAGTTTACTAAGCTATGCTACAATCCATAGGCTTCACAATATTGTACGGGTCTCTCCCACACCTCAGCTGAGGGAGGTCTAGAGTTTACTCCAATACGCTTCTTCAATGCAGTTCGGTGGAGGGGTTAGTGGCCAACCTAGTGTTGAATGTTCTCAAGCCACCCGAAGGTCTACGACAAGGCTTGACGATTGTTTTATAATTGAAAACAACCGGAACCGCACATGAAATTTTGCCAATAGCCGACATCCACTTACCGACTGCACACGACGTTTTAGAACTAGGTCCATCACTTACGATCAACCTACTATTACTAATGAAGCATTTTTGACGCTGACGAAAGTTTAGTGACATTGGTTTTCTCTCTCTAGCTCTAGAAATCTTGTTTAATGTGGTCATGATGATGGCCTGTGGGTCTAGGATTTGAATCGAACTGGGGCTTTATATGACACCGATCTAGACCGGATTTTACTCAAAGGTGATTTACTTAGTCTCCCAGCATTACCTGTCATAGACATCATATAATATATTGGACCTCATTCGCTAGCTCAAAGTAGCTCAGCGCGCTATAGAAAGAGTTAGCTATAGCTCGTCGAGTTAGCAAGCTGAAATGGCATTAGCAGACTATGTTGCGTAGGACTGACAACCGATGGCTACAAAAGGTTGAGACATGACTCATAAAACGGAGCACAGGCCGCACAAAAGCCTCTGCTGTGTGGAATTCAAAAAGGTGATGGATAGAAAAAATTCGGTTGCTGATAAAAATAAAATTTTACTGAAGCAATTGTACGTAATACGTTTCTATTCGAATTTGAAACAGATATTGCTATACAGCCCCGCTTGCCGTTCAAAAAGTCACAATTGACGTAGCTAATTCGTTTCTACTGCAACTGAATCCACTCATTGTATTCCACATCACAATTTCGTATTCAGAAAACGCTGCTCAATTTGGTTTGTGATTCCACCAACGTCCAGTAGCTGCCAAATTATATTTTTATGTATCCTAACAGAAAATTAATTTACCTCTCTTCAACCCACAACGGACCAATGGTGGGAATGCCTCAAAATTTTGCTAAAGACACTATAACTAACTAATTACTAATTATTTAGGCTAGGCTATTATTAACACAAACACAATCTAACTGTCATTTACAGTCATCAGTCAGACTAACAGAGCCTGGGATGGTTAGTCCAGTTATAAAGGGTGTTAATAAGCACATTAGTTGGTCAGTTCGTTAGTAGGTATGACAAGTGTCTACTCCCTACACTTTAGTTAGAGATAGTTCGTTATTAGTAAGAGTCTCGTTCCAAGTCAGTCACAGATGTTTTGCTACCTTTGAAAAAAAGATGGAGGCATCAAGCCTCTAGATAAGTGTTAACAAAATCTGATATGTGTGTCGAAATACAACTAAGACTGTGTTATGATCAGTTCCCACAGTTCGTGATATTGCTGACGGACGCAGACTCGTATGCATGACCGGACCGTGTGTGGGATAGTAATAAATATGATGTCTGTAAAATTGCAAGCAAGTTCGCAGCAATGCATCCGTCCACCCGTCGTCGGTTGTCCGTGATAATCTGCAGAACTGCGAATCGTTTGAGGCCGCTATAATACAACACATATATAGCAAACTAGTGAACGCCCGCATCTTCGCTCGCGTAGAATTAGACCCATTATAGACGTCTGCCCGCGTTCGGGTTGCCCACTTGACTTCTAAAACGGCAAAGTTTCATACTAACTTTGCACTCCCGTTTTAACCCCTTAGGGGATGAATTTTCAAAAATTCTTTCTTAGTGCTCCCCTACGTTATAAAAGGAACCCCTGTGCAAAATTTCAAGTTTCTAACCCTTATAGTTTAGACCCAGCGTTGATATGTCAGTCTAGTCTAGTCTGTTTTTAGTTTCAAATAAGTCTACATCAAGCAAACATAACTTAGCTCATATAAAATACTAGTGGACGCCCGCAGCTTCACTCGCGTAGAATTAGACCCATTAACGACATCTGCCCGCGTTCGGGTTCCCCACTTGACTTCAAAAACGGCAAAGTTTCATACTAACTTTGCACCCCCGTTTTACCCCCTTAGGGGGTGAATTTTCAAAAATCCTTTCTTAGTGCTCCCCTACGTTATAAAAGGAACCCCTGTGCAAAATTTCAAGTTTCTAGCTCTTATAGTTTAGGCCCTGCGTTGATATGTCAGTCAGTCAGTCAGTCAGTCAGTCAGTCAGTCAGTCAGTCAGTCACCTTCTCCTTTTATATATATAGATTTCCTATCGATCGATACAATTCACACAACGTCGACAAATGGTTGTAATTGTATTTTTTATACTTATTTCATTTTATATCAAGTAAATAAAAACCAATGAAACGAATGCAAAATAAATAATATGAGAAACGAATAGTGGTCGAGAACTGTTTTTCAGTGATTTCAGTTCTGAATACCAGTTTTTATTCATCTGCATAAAATTCTCGTTTATCTTTCCACGCTCCTTTTTGTAAAATTACTAGTTTAAAGTATATTTAAAGCATTACTAGTTAAAGCTCGGCTTGAGCAGTATTAAGTAATCAATTTAATACCTATTTCCAAGGAATTAATATTAATATGTCGCCACCAATGTCTAGCGTTGAACTTGACAGACAGACAAGTTCCTTTATTGTACACCAAAACAACATACAACCTACAATAAGTATACATACAAAAAAAAATATTATGCAGAAGTAGAAATATATGGTATCGTGGTCACAGGATCGGGTGGAGTGGCTTCGGTTAATGGAGGCCTATGTGCAGCAGTGGACTTAGAAATGCTGATTGGTGAATGTACAGATTACATTGCGTAAAAACACTTTAAACTATGTAACACAAAATTTAAAAAAATATCACTAACGTAATCCTCTGAACAAAGTGAACCCAAGGTTAAGAGACCCAAACCCAAGATCACCTAAACATACTTACTTGTTAAACTTGTTTACGCTCTAAGGTAACCTGAGCCTAAACAAGCCTTACCTTACTTACTTAGGATACGATTTTTTCATACATACTTAATTAAGCCCGTCGCGTTTCGTCTTGAATAATGTCTTAGTTTTCAAACAACGAACGACCAACAGGAAGTTGGATGAATTAATAAATATAGCTATGGGAGAACTTGTAAGACTTTACGCACAGTTTGAAATTGGTAAATTAATTAATAATTATTGTGTTAGCGTAGTGTTAGCGTTGTAGTGGGTATGTTGTGGTATGTTTTGTAGGCAATAAAATAATGATGGGTGCTTGCTGTATCAGCGAAGACCCATCATAATAATTTCTTTGTCCCCATTGCTGGACTCGGGTCACCTCTCGAAATAGAAGATATTAGGCCATAGTCTACCACGCTGGCCAAGTTGGATAGGAATACTTCACATGTCTTATTACTTCGTAAGTTAATGGTCAGTGATTGAATTGGAATCATAAATGCCAAGCTATCTCCTTAGCCCGCAGTGCATGAGGAAACCCAAGCATCGCTATAGTAGAACAGTTATAAATTGTGATAGGAAATAAAAATCCCTTTATCTAAGAAATCTTAAAGTCTGTCTGATGTCTGATTTTTAGTAGGTATCTTAATTAGTGTTTTTACTTTTTTTGTGTTTATGTTAGCAAACGAGAATTCAGCACCAACAAAAATTATTATACATTTTTCAAAAAATTCAACACAAAAACAAAAATGTATTGCACAACAAGACACAGACTGTGATTGTTAGTCTAGTTAGCAGAGGGTGGTGATAAAAATGTTTGGTCAGTTCGTTAGTCCAAATCGGACACAGATGCGTTGCTACTCTTGATGACTGAGGTAACCTCTACACAAGTGTAACCGGAAACCACACTTGTCTAGTCGGAACACAATTGCTATAAAACAATTATAACACAGCAGAAATGGTAAGTACTGAATACGTTTGTGGACGGTGATACTAGCCCGGGTGAACTCTTAATAACCACTATCGTTCAACCACAAGTGTCATGATGCATGGGCGCATTTGCTCTTACATTTCCAATCATACGGGCCTCTCACACTTACTCTACCTACTAGTTTGTTCACATAACATGGTTCCAACTTATGTCCTGCACCAGTTTTTGCCCCAGAGAACAGAGCAAGAACCAAAACTAATTTAACAGATTGCAGAAACTCGGTACCTCAGCCAGAACCGAAACTGTTAACGACCTCTCATACATACTTGCGTTTCAACTACTGTCTCAAATGGGAATATGTTGCACTACGGACAATGCAAGATGCCGTATTTAGTCGTACCCAGATAGTCTGTTTTAACTGAGTTATAATTTATCTTTGCAATATTCTATAATTTAGTACTCTGAAATGCTCGTATTTGACGATTACAAGAACCTAATTTTTGTTATCAAAATGACATTGCTTCATTAAAATGTATTAAGCAGTTAATATACTTGTAATAAAAATAATAATAATACTTCTTTTGGCGCGTTAGGGAAAAATCATAGATTTATCATTACTCTGTATTATATCTATTGGAAAGATTTGGCGACCATCTTAGTCCTCAAGGGTAGCAACACATCTGTGACTGACTTAGAACGAGACTCCTACTAACAAGTACTAACTGGACTATTACTAACACCAACTAACAGGACTAACTATCACTAACAGTCCCTAGTCCTCATACCTACTAACGAACTGACCAACTAATGTTCTAATTAACTTTCTCAACTAATTGGACTAACCATCCCAGTCCCTAATTGAGTCTTGTTCAAAGTCAGTCACAGTTGTCATGGGTGGCAGCGGATGGGTGGTGCTGCAAGCTCGTTTGCTATCCTGTATCCATAAAAAAAAAAAAAAGTTGATGAGAGTAAATTTTTACGATGCGCGCGCAACCCGAAACGAAAAACCAACAAGATGAACTATAGTCAACAGTGTCAGAAAATCGTTTGACAGTGTACACCTTCAATTGTCAAAGTCTGCGGGCTCATTCCGGTGATTTTTTGTGATATTTAAATAAACTTTATTTAACTAGTTAATGCGTTATAATATAACTTTCAATGTATTAAATACCTTTTAGGTATAGCCTAGTTTCCACCTCGAAAATTATTTATTTTCAGTTGTTCTTCTTGTGACAACGTCAATGTCATGGTGATTGAAATAAGACATCGGCAGTGCAGGTTGTTCTTGCAAAGGTTATACAAAGAAGTATTTAGTATATCTTCTAACGCGTGTACATAAGTACACACAATTATTTTTTTTTCGTTTATCCTTATAAAACATTAAAACTGTTTTCATTTTCTGATGTCGTATAATTTTATCTCCTAAACAATGTCCTAAACCATTAAATTCGAATCATGCGATATTCACTTTCTAATTCGAATTTCTAAAGTTATAATGAACTGTCAAAAACAGGATGTTTGTGGTTATAATAATAGAATTTGAATCTTAAAGAGTGTTCCACTTATTTGAACTCTATTTAAAGTTAACCTTAATCATTAAATAAACATCAATTTGTTCTTTAATTTATAAAAATTGTTATATAATAAATATAATATTATTTATAAATTAAATAACAAATTGATGTTATTAAAAATTGTTTGTATAATAATATAAAATTGGGTTCTTATCTTTCCTCCACGCTCGCAATAAATGCAAGTTTGTTGTTTTTCGCGGGGTTTCGTGTGTTTGTTTTATAATATATTTTTTATGTGGTTGTGTGTACAATAATTTGTATTGTATTAAAGAATCCTCACCGAGGTCAGATGGAACAAAACAGTTTAGTTTAATTAGCAATTAAGTGTCTTTATTACATTTTTAATTCAATTCAATTCAATTCAATTGTAATTCACCGTGGATAAGGTGAAAAAACAATGCATTTCAATATCCTACCATGAAGGCATACAATAATAATAACAGTTTAAAAAAATTAATAATATTTTTTTATTTTAAACGTTATATAGGTAATATTATTAATAATTTTAAATAATATTGTGTTTTCAATATTATTAAGCCATTTTTCACATATTATATTATCATCATTTATATGGTGTACCTACCACTATTCGATTAGCATGCATTGGTATTCTTGGTAAGTCTTGTATTTGATAATATTTATTATCTATTGATACTTAGGTATCTTTGTTAAAAAGTTCAGATGCTAAACAAAAATCTTTTATATTAAAAACCTGGATCCACTTTATATATTGATTAAAAATTCGTCCTCTCTACAACCATTGCAACACATAACATTAAATCGTCTGTTTAATCAGGTCGGCCAACATGACTGCCCTATTGAAAGGGTTGAAAACCATAGTGATATAAGTTCAACAAAATGCCTCGAACCCATTGTCACCGCAATACACCCCTTCGATAAAATAGCACTCCACGTGATATTGGCCTACTAAAATTTTATTATCAATTTCTGAATTTATACCCATGGTTCGTTCGAAATCCAAAGTGGAATAAGCGCACGCGGGGTAATGAAATAAGTCATTTAAATTGGAATAGAGATTTCAATGGAGAACATTAGGCGTTTGGGAGGGCTAAAACTCGGTAATATTGGATTATATCACTGATTTATGCAAAATCTTTATCGATGGCGACACCTTAAATTGGATTTTCGTATCGTCACACCGGTTTAGGAATATGTCGTATTGATACAGGTTCCATAAAGCAATGCTGAGTGCGGTCTTATTTTTTAAAATTTTAAAAAACCCTTACCTACTGTAGATAGGTAGGTTCGTGTGTTTTAAGTAATAAATAAATAAATAAATAATAATAAATATCTTGGACATTCTCACACACGGCCATCTGACCCCAAAGTAGGCGCGAGCCTGTGTTATGGGTGTCAGAGACTGATATACATACATAGATATTTTTAAATACATACTTAAATAGATAATATTGACATCCAGACACAGAACAAATACAAGTGTTCGTCACACGAATATTTGTCCTGAGTGGGATTCGAACCCACGACCTTTGGCGCAACAGACAGGGTCACTACCGATTGCGCCAACGGGCCTGTCATAAGTAAAATAAAGTATATTCTATTACATATATTCTGAATATGAAATTAAATAAAGTCGTGCTTACTAACCATTCATAGCCGCGTCGTAAATGAGAACACTACTCTCAAAGTGACCAAGGTACTTAATTTCTAATCCTTGCCTTGCTCAGATAGCGTAGCTATGTTCAATCCTACGTTAAATCAAATGAATAACCTTTTCAAAGAGCGAATCTAACTAGTTTAAACCGGTTTGTACTAAAGAGTTTTAATTAAGCGTGGATCAAATCAAACAGCGTTAAAGATTCGTCTACTGTTTCGTATTTCTCAAAACCCTTATATTTTATAGATATAAGATATTAAACATCTTGCGAGCCACCTAACCATTGCCGCCCATGATCGCTGTGTGACTGACTTTGAACAAGACTCGAATGAGAGTTAATAAGAACAAAAGTTGGTCAGTTCTTCAGTGGGAATGAGTATTAAGATGATTTTCACTCGTTTCCACTCGTTAATCGTTTGCGTTTTTAGATCGTCTCAGCGCCTTACGCAATCTGGTCGAAAGAGGATTCATTTTCATTATCGTTTCGTAGTATTACTTAATACCAAATGTTTTTGAGGATTTTGGGTTGAGTTATGGTTTTTTAAGAATTTGCTCCGAATCCAACTAGGTCCCTAAACCAAAATAAGTGTCATATTTTGGTTTACCGTTTTACGTTTACCGTATGTATCTTTTCAGATTCAGATTCATTTATTTTCATTATTAAGCATATACCATATGCTTAATGAACGTCATTACATTGGTTATCTACCACCAGTTCGGTATGCTACCGAGAAGAGCACGGCAAGACCGAGTTTCGTTAATCTTTTCTTTGATACAGATACATTATTTCTTAATGGATATAATTTTGCAAACAAGCATCACCTGCCCATGACAACTATGTTAATCTTGAACAAGACTCATAAGAGTTGTGATCAAAATAAAACAAGTCACAGATTCGTTTCTACACTTGAGGACTACTCGCCTAGCGCCGCTAAGAATAACCGAAAACTCATTTTTGATTTGTCTAAAGAGTTGTGTATGATTCCACCAACATTAAACTCCTAGGCGGTAGAGCCTATAACCAAATAGGTTCTATTTGAAACCTATTTTGTTCCATAGAGTTCGCCCGGGGCAGTACCACCTCCCGCCACAGTACCTATCATTTCGTAATAATTGTTTTGCTCGGGTTGGAAAGGTGCTTTTCTTTAGAGGCGACCTCAGGGTTGCAACACATCTGTGACTGACTTGGAACAAGACTCTTACTAACAAGTACTAACTGGACAATTACTAACACTAACTAACAGGAATAATTATCACTAACAGTCCCCAGTCCTCATACCCTCTAACAAACTGACCAACTAATGTTCTAATTAACTCTCTTAGCTAACTGGACTAATCATCCCAGTCCCTAATTGTGTCTTGTCCAAAGTCAGTCACAGTTTTCATGGGCGGCAGCGGATCTATCTCTATCTCTAGCTATCTTGTATCCATAAAATTAAATAAAGTTTGTTAAAACTTGAACCTAGAACTAACAAGGCTTTGAACTAAGTTGTTTGTATCTAATGAATTCTCGAGTACGCATTATAAATCTTTATAACGCTTCTAGAAATAATGACAAGAGCTGTTTTTAAAATAAATCGATGCAGCACAAACAAATAGAGATTAAAACAGTTTTAAATCAGAGCAAACCTATCTCATATAGGTATGCGATGCTATCAACCCTGCTTAATATGCATAGAAACTACAGCATGCATTCTGTTTATACAGATCGATTTAGAAATTTATGAATGAATTATTTCTATTGCTTCGGTACTAACTATCTTTGCCCGCATAAAATTGCATTCCGTTCACTTCCATTTATTATTAAATTTCACTAAACGATTGCTGGAAATACTATGTATTGTGGCCGCGGCAGCCCAAAAGCAAACTACAAAGGTAAAACATTATTAAAAGGGTCAATAACTTACCACCATAATGAAATAAAATATTATTTCGTATGTAACCCAATTTTCCGACCGTATGCGATTTGTTTATGATGGACGCTTCGATCCTTGGCGGGTTAGTGATAACATAAATAGTAACATAATTTATTAATTTGTACCGTATAACATTACATTATTCTAATGTAAGTATAATTTTTGTTCTGAAGCTAAGCAGAATTTAAAAAAATAAAAGCATGTGTAATGAATATGAACACTCTTCTCTTATTTTTCTTCGAACGCATAAAGGGAACGGGCCATACTCTGTGGTCCTCCATCTATCATTAGGACCAATCAGAGCGCGGCATCTGTTTTGCCGCGCATTTTTGTATCGAGAGCGTGAGATTCGCGGGAAGGAGACTGAACGGAGTTAGTGCGGACAAGGGTGTTTTATTATTTTGTAATTTGTTGTTTTAGAAGTAAAGTATTTTGTTAAGGAATAAAAACTTTTCTTACACACGTTAATAGCCCCACCATACAGTCAGATGAAATGATCTGACTGTATGGTGGGTTAATGCTAGTCAATATTGAAATAAGCAATACTACTTAGCAGATAAAAAATTAAAAAATATTGTCACCATGTATGTTCCAACAATATAGAAAAAAAAAAAACTTAAATTTCCCGCCACGGATCGAAGCAATCACCATAACGACAGCTATTTATGCAGTGAATGTTGTCTAGATCGAATCGCTGAGTCGACATGAATATAACCAATATTCTTACGTGCGCGTAAAACTTATATCGATGCTTTGAACTTTTATAGATTTCTACAAATTTTTGACGATATTAAACTACTTAAGTAGAAAAGCGTATATAGGTAGTAGGTAATAAAATAATATGATTTCTTTACGAGTATAAAACGAAGTAGCCAGAAGTTGGCCAGTAGCACAAACGCCAACTATGGTTTTTTATAACTAAGACAATTTAAACCTTTAGAGGCTGATCACATAAAAGACATTCGATTTTCTCGACCAATCGGCTTGTGAGCAGCGTGGTGGAGTATGCTCTAGACCTCCAACTGTGGCTTTGGCAGACACCCGCGCAAAAGTGGGACGTTAGGGGATCTAATTCATATTTATCCATTTTCAATCCTGAAATGATGTATTGCCTACTGACTGGACAAAAGCCTTAATATTAATCCTGTGTCATGAAATGCGATATTAAGGTAAACCTTTTGTCTTAAAACAAAAAAAACTATGTTCAGTTCAGAAACAATACGTTAACTAGCTATTTGTCAATACTTTATTGTTTTATGTTCATTTATTAAGTTGCTTTGTTGTTGCAAGAATACCGCAAGCAGTAGAGGTGGGTCGGTTCGCGTATATGCAATATTGAAACGTAAATGGTTATCGGCGCGGAATACCAGGTTCTGAAACTATTTATTTTAATAACTATGTATCGGTGAATAACTGCTTCGTTCTGATACCTGCTGGTTTCGGTCGCGCCGCCGCGCTATACGTTATTTGTGTTTCGCAGCAATACGATGTTTATTTTATGCCCGTTCTGTTTATGTAGCTGAGATTTTATTCATTTTCCTAAACTAATAAGCATAAGGTGACGAAATATTAGTAGATATTTACAGCTTTATTGTATCGAAATACTTTTTTGATGAAATAAACGAACTTTCCTTCATACTTTATCCAGGCTTAGGACTGGCTGCAAAAGCAATAATTTATGTAATATTATTACCTATTTTAGTAATGAAATATCAATAATTGCAGGCGTATTTAAAAGTTCTTTTGATTTCATTGATTGATAGTATTTACAAACCTATATACACTTATTTACATTACGATTTTAATTGTTTATTAGGTACACTATTTACAGTTTTATTTACACTTATTTACACAACGTTTTTCATTGTTTTTACACTATATTAACATTAATATTTACACTATGCAATATACAAAAACTACTTGTAACTACTATAACTGAATTCAGCCTGAAAACAAACAATCACTCAACGCGCGCGAAACCGAGTGAAAGTAATGACTAAATGACAAACAATAATAATTTTAGAAATGGGTGGCACGTGCGACGCGCCTTGTGAACTTTAACCTTGACCGAATTGAATCTATCAACAATTGCATTTATTTCTACGTACCGCGCGGAGTAGCCCACAGAGTACTTTATGAGCAGCCAATAAATAGTTTCGCCCAATACATAGTTACACCGCACCGTTTCGTTTCGCCGTACCGCGCGGAGTAGCCCACAGACACAGAGTACTTTATGAGTAGCCAATAAATAGTTTCGCCCAATACATAGTTATTGCGAACGCGAATACCGTATTTCCTTTATTGCACCAATACATAGTTATTGAAACTATGTACGGTTTGAAACGTCCATCGCTAGCAAGCAGTCGTACTGCTCGGAAAAAAAGGGGTTACTCTGAAAACCAGCAGCCGCGGTTCTCTCTCAGTACCACGGCACAGGCTGAGAGTAGTCCTATTTTGTCTCTTTTTAAGTTATATGTGTTCGGCTAGTTTTTATTTTCTTTATTTTATAGTACTTACCTACCTACATTTGTGGCAATTAAGATTATCTTTCTATTTCAATTCAAAGTTGGGGCCCCGTACGCAGTATCGGCTCCCAATCATGTTGAGACAAGTGCCTGTGGAATGATTTGCTCCAGGAAAATTCCATTGAATCAAACCGTTCGTTAGTTCGTGCTTGCATTGGAGAGGTTTATTGGCCAGCTATCTCTGATTATTTATGCCGAAGCAGAAAACAGTAAACAGAATCAGCAGAAAGAGCGAGATCAGAGAGCTCACAAAATCTTGATGAACCTTTGGTTTTTGGTAAAAGAGTTAAATCATATTGATTACAAATCAGTCGATGCAAATCGAACAAGTTATCGAAACTTTCCGCGGTCAGAACTCAGTCGAATAAAATACTACTTTGGAGTAGGGTTGGACGTTGCATGGACACCCGCTACTCGGTATACTGTGTAACATCACACCCCTATGCCTACCCCTTCGGGGAAATAAAGGCGTGATGTTATGTTAGTATACAATATCTTAAAACAACAGTTATCCTTTTTTCTTTTTTCGATTCACATATACATATACATTTATAGCTCACCTGTGTGTTTTAACACAGACTTCTATAATAGAAGTAAATTGACAATAATTGTCAATGTCATACAAGAAACTAGTAGAAGCTTTCGGGTGCAAAGTGAACCAAAAATAAACTATCAAAGGTTCCATTTAGCACTTGTGGTTTCGACGCGCGACACGCTATTGTTTTCAGTAGAGCTATGAAATTGGAAAACGGTGATAGTACAATGGATTTGCTGCCTTTATTGAAGAGTCCAAGGTACTATCCCTGGCACCAGCTGATGATAACAATTGCAGAGCTAGCATAATAAGCTTAAAGCAAAACAATTTGGGTTCTAATCCCATTGTCATCCCATTTGAAGTGATGTGCATTGTCACTGTGACGGAAACGTCGTGTGAAAACCCCGAAAGATCTTTATAAGGTTCTCGATGGCGTGTGATTCTGCCAATCCACACTTGGCCAGCAAGGTGGACGCCTATAACCTAGCGCTATCATTTCAAGTTTCAACAGTGGCCCAGGATGTAAGAAAAAGATGGGAAGACAGACAGAGAGAAAGACATCGCGATAAAGAATAACAAAGAGGGATAGACTCTGCACCGGGCTGTTAATATCTTGTAGCCACATTAATTTCGTCTTCCAGAAGCCTTTTTCTTTTAGCCGCAAGTAATAACATTTTCATAAAGCACTTGATGACAAGAAAGCCTTTTAGTACTTCACTTTATTCCAGAACCCCTGGATATTAAAACGAGCGCAGTTTTAACGACTTCTTTTACCCTTTCCTCTAAAATTTTCAACATTTTTTACCCTTTTTATTTTAGTAACGCTAATTTAAAAAGCCACTCGAGATATCCCATTTGTTTGAAGGTTGACCCTTTCCTGTCCCTTAAAGTAGGTAAGCAATGTAGAATAATCAAACTCTCATTCAAGACAGGCTGCAAATTATTTGCCAGAATTATTTAATCACCAGTATTATGCGCTATACTACACATTTGTAGGATGAATAATACCAGATGGCCAAAACGTCTAATAGAATGGATACCAAGAGACATGAAAAGAAAAAGAGGACGACCAAGTAAAAGGTGGAACGATATCTTTAACCAGAGATGCGGACCCCTATGAATGCGAGAGGCACGAGAACGTGATACGTGGAAAGGTTTAGGAGAGGCCTACGCCAAAGAGGCGACTACTACATAATAGTTTAAATTTTTCGGACCACTGAACACTTATTTTTTATCTTAAAAATTAATTATAGTGTATATGTATTGTATTGTATAGAAGTCTTGAATAGTATAGTGTGTATTGCATAGTAGTATTGTATAGTATATATAAAATAAACGCAGAAATAGTATTTATAGAAATCTAAATAATTTTATAAGTGTTAAAGTTGAACTTTAGTTGTAGTAGAAATAAAGGCTATTTTTATTTTTATTTATTTTATATTTTATTTATTATGCGCTATATTGGAAAATTTTAGTAAAGGTCTAGGTCTGGTTAGGCTTCTTCGCTCCTGGAATTTGAAGGAAATGATTTTTTAGTTAATTATACATTGTGTACAATTTTTTATTCTCACATGAAACTCTGTGTTGTTACTTGGCTGGTCGATGTAGATATAAATCTTTTATTCAACACAGCATTGCCTTACAGTATACGAAACAACATATTGCTTTAATCAATAGGTATCTATAGGTATTCAATAGGTGATATCTAGTTTTAATATCACAAATATAGCTATTACACACGTTATAGCATTTTTTTTGTAGTGAAGGATGTGTACCACAACAAGAAACATTGATCTAGTCGATTCTGCAGGTATCTGTTTTTTTGATTTCTAAAACTAATTTTAAATGAATGTTAAAAAAGTATGATGTGGATTAGGGATAGGTTGCCCATAAAAAATTAGCCGCAATTAACTGTAATTATTATTTTTATAATTGATTCGCTAATGTATCTTGCTCGTGTTTTTTATGAATTTTAGGGCATTCGAAAGAAAATGATGTCACGAATTGAAGAAAAAAATGGTTGCCAGCTCTGTCAGCCACAAAATTAGGGTTGCCACGTGTATAGTTATACAATTGTTAATTATGTATTTACTCTCACCTGTTTTTTTTTAAATTTTAATACAAAATTAAAGTTTTATACAGGGTTATTGGTAATTCGACGTATTCCCGTTAGGAGGTGATAGGCGTGACTATTTGTGATAATTTTAATCCCTATATGCATTATGCAAAAGTGAACCATTTTCGAGTTATCAAGCTTTTCAGCATTTTTCAAAATAAGTCAGAAATGCAACATCAAGAATTTATTAAAAATAAAGTATCAATTGAAATCAATTTTTTTCTTCTGATTTATAAAAACGTTTAAACAATGGTTATTTATCAACATTAAAACTACAATTATCGGTCCAACTTTAAAAATGCGAGACGATTAACGATATTACTTCAATATTTTTTGAGATTTTTGTCCACTAAAATGCCTTAATAACAAAAAAAAATTATATCAAACTTGGCTTGCAGATTATTTTAAAAACATAACCGTTTTCTTAGCTTTCCATCAAGGCATAACAACTATGAACTTATTTTAAAAATACTGAGAAAAACCGATCACAAAGGAAGCAAGCGGAAATTTGTATTCAAACTAAACTTAAGGTCGTTCTTTAAAATTTCAAAAAAATTAATTAAAAACAATGCCTAATGTAAATAAAACAAAAAATATAAATTTAAAATTAAATTTAGAACCAGTAAAAGATTAGTAATAATAACAATTAATAATAAGTAACAATTAAGACATTTTGTAATTTAGCCTAATTAAAGTTCTTGCTCAAAGGGACTTCCCCTATTGCGTACGCAGTCTCATTCTTTTTCTGAGGTGTAACTTAACTACCGAAGTGTTCAAATTATTCCGAATCACATTTGCAGGACATCCGTCTTGCTAGTATATCATGTTTTGCCTTATAGCCAAAGGCACGTCTTCAAGCATTTCATTTGTTAAAAAAATTTGTTAAAAAAAGCGAGCAAAATTGGTTCATCGATAAATTCTTGCACATATCCATAACACAGTGTGCTAAAATGGAGGGAAGGGATCCAACTCTAAACAATGTATTTTACATTAAGAAAATAAAGATTTTTGTATTTGTATTTTGTATATACTGCAGAATAATGCAGAATAATTTGACTACTTCGGTAGTTAAGTTACACCTCAGAGAAATAATGAGACTGCGTACGCAATAGGGGAAGTCCTTTCGAGAGAGAACTTTAATTAGGCTAAATTACAAATTGTCGTAATTGTTACTTATTATTAATTGTTCTTATTACTAAACTTTTACTGGTTCTAAATTTAATTTTATATTTATATTTTTTGTTTTATTTACATTGGGCATTGTTTTTAATTACTTTTTTTGAAATTTTAAAGAAAGATCATAAGTTTAGTTCGAATACAAATTTCCGCCTGCTTGCTTTGTGATCGGTATTTCTCAGTTTTTTTAAAATAAGTTCATAGTTATTATGCCTTGTTGGAAAGCTAAGAAAACGGTTATGTTTTTAAAGTAATCTGCAAGCCAAGTTTGATATAAGTTTTTTTTGTTTTTAAGACATTTTAGTGAACAAAAATCTCAAAAAATATTGAAGTAATATCGTTAATCGTCTCGCATTTTTAAAGTTAGACCGATAATTGTAGTTTTAATATTGATAAATAACCATTGCTTAATCGTTTTTATAAATCAGAAGAAAAAAAATTATTTTAATTGATACTTTTTTTTAAATAAATTTTTGATGTTGCATTTCTGACCTATTTTGAAAAAAGCTGAAAAGCTTGATAACTCGAAAATGGTTCACTTTTGCATAATGCATATGGGGGTTAAAATTATCACAAATAGTCACCCCTATCACCTCCTAACGGGAATACGTCGAATTACCAATAACCCTGTATATGCGCAAATCCGACGATTAGCGTTCGCGCGGCACCCTCTTAACAAGGTTAAAACTTGGTTTTAAATATTATTAAAGTATTTTTGCTCATTGAAATTAGAGTTCCTCACATTATTTCCCTTCATCATTACAGTTGACATTGAAATTCTTTAAACGCATGAAGAACGCATGTAACTTTTCGGTGCGTATGTAGAATTTGAACATAGATCTTCTAAAGTGAGCCCGACTTTATTTATTTATTTATTTATTTATTTATTTATTTATTATTCCGTTACATGTAAGCGACTTAATCTACGAATTTCGTGTAGTTGCAAGTAAAGTAAGTTTAGTTTAGTTAAATAAAATATGTAGGTATACCTCCCACATAACAACGGATTGCAGAGGTAGGTAGTAGACGATTAATATTTCCATGTCGATAAAAATATTTCAAAATAAATCATGATAGGAATGAATAATGACGTCCTTTTCCATTAAATGGTTCGGAAATAACACCCGAATTCAATTTCAGGAACTGACGGGAACACTTTTCACTGGCTATTGGTATTCTGTAAAATAATTTGTTGATAGGTCGTCGTTCGTATTTTCGTGTAAAAATATTTCGTTAAATTCACGTTACATTGTAGCAATTAAAATAAACGAAAAACCAGTTTTTTGCGTAGGTACGGTAAAACAACAACAGAACAGAACTACATTAATAAGGCATAATTCAAATTCATCTTTAGGTATCCCGGAACGTCGACGATTTAGTCCTTAAAATTATTTAATGAATGTATCATAACTGTAAAGGGCTGAAGATTAGCCAAGTACAGATACGCAGTCAAATTCCTCGAAATTACGCCAAAAAAGAGTACATACCTAACATTGAAATAAAATCCTGCGTACAAAAATAATTTCATAAATCAAAAAAGTCGGCCATACAATATGTAACTCATGCGATAGGTATTATAAAATCAGTAAATAGTAAAAACGCTTGTAAATCGAGTCCGTGAATGTAAATCCATGTAGGTATCTCCTATCTCGATGACGACCTTGAAATTATTAAAATTACTAAACAATTTATTGACGTTATTCACTGACATAAATTTTAATTAGGCAGCAAAATTTGCTGTAAATCAGTAATATTAGTAAAAATTTATTATAATGAAATTTATTTTACTATCAGCAGTAGATAAGTCTTCACGAAATCCACACTAGCTCAAAAAATGCATTTGCATTTAATAAAATGCAACTGCAACTGCAATGCAACTTTTAGTGTAGTGATTCTAAGAACAACAGAGTAGGATACCAAGAAACAGGATGAACGTTACACAAAGCACATCTTGTGGAAAACAGCCACAAAAACCACAAACAACCTTGATGTCTGGGAGACTGGGAGAACACAGACCTCCTTTATCTGTTCTGTGTGGAAGAAGAATATTGTTCCATTTTTAAATAAGAATAAAATACGAATAGCAAACGTTACATTGTACCACAGAATAGGTACTTGATTGTACACCTACAGGTATTCGTTTTTAGAGTTCCGTACACAAAGAGGGGGGGGAACGGAACGCTATTTATATGCTTCTTCTGCTGTCTGTCTGTCAATCCGCAGATGGCGTGGTGGACTAAGGCCTAAGGGCGTTTAGAAGGAGATATACGTTAGATAGTGATGATAGTGAAGAGAGAGACTTACGTTTCGTATATTACTGTAGGAGCAAGAGAGAGCTTTGCGAGTACACAGAGTACACACTTCTTTTAATTTTTCCGTAATTACTGATGTATCCGATAGGTAGTGTAAAAATGAATAAAAATATTATCAATGAAACCCTGTAATAAATTATACAAATATTTGTAGAAAATAAAATATATATGTGTAAAAATAAATATATGTGTAGTACATATGTATATACATATAAATATATATTATACATATATGAACATGTGTTTTTGTCTTTCCGACAGTATATTGATATCGTATTAATATTGTAATTTTTGTAGTACATCCGATGACGATTCAGGAGGAATCAGTTCCGTGGCTCCTGGTCCCCATGTAAGGGTATTATTAAGGAAGAATCGATTTGACGGGCCTGTTAGCGCAATCAGTAGTGATCCTGCCTGTAACTAGGGCTCGAATCCCACTCAGGACAAACATTCATGTGACGAACACTTGTATTTGTTCTGTGTCTGGATGTTTATATTATCTATTTAAGTATGTATTTAAAATATCTATGTCTAACAGTCTCTGACAACCATTGTACATGCTCGCGCCTAGTTAGGGTCAGATGCCCGTTTGTGAGTATGTCCATGATATTTATCCGCTTGATTGACACTGACAAGAAACCAGATTTAGTTATTTGTATCCTAAGTACGTACCTAAATTAATTATTTTATTCTCTAATTGGTCGAAGATATTGTTAAAAAAGGTTAATGAAAAAAGGCGATTCGGATACGGGTATTGCTCGTGTTTATACTGCGACAAGAACCACTTATCATCAGGTGCTTGTCAGCATGTTCGATCTTTAAAAAAATATGTTCAATAAAATGATGATAATCACTATACCTACATACAGAAAAAGGCAGTTAGCAACTAGGTACTAAGATTCTATAAAATACATGAAACTTACCGTCACAAGTCCATCGACATCCATTAGGTTTTTGAAATATAGATTCCAATTACAATTTTGAATCTCAAATTCAGTATTCCGTTCGCGTAGGTAAATGATGCTTAAGAAACTGTCAATCACAACAGGGTGGATAAACCCCGTGGAGTACAGACACTCATCTTTACAGATCTCCTGATCTGTCAACACTGTTTTAAATATGGAACGCAAATACGTACACTACACAACATTCAAACACAAACATATGCAATATGCAGTTAATGTTGGAAACATCGTTAATTTACTGTTCGTTTTGAGTTTATTTTGATTTATTCTTGTTCACTTATTACAATAGATGGCTAGCCGGGCGAATTCCGCCATATTGAGATTTTAATACGCTTGCGCATTACATCCTCCGCACATGCGCCTTAGTTACATACATGTTCGTCATTTTAGATTACGACGTAAATTATATTGTACGTACATGAGTACTGTAGCGTCCATAGTCGTCGCGTCGATTCAATGTGATCGAAAGAGTTAAGCAACGACGGGCGCGGTCGGTTTGCATCACTAGTGGCGAAATTTCATGGTCGATACCGAGCGTCGGAGGGTACGTTAAGCCGTCGGTCCAGGTTGTTTTGGTAGAAACAGTCCTTTAGCCTTGTCGAAGAAGTACCTTCAGGTGGCTTGAGAACATACGACACTTAGTTGGCCACTAACCTGTCCACCAATCCGCTTTGGAGCATCGGTGGCGTATGCTCTAGACCACACAGCTGCGGGAGGTCTAGAGCATACGCCAGCTGTCGGGGAGACCCGTGCCCAGCAGTGGGACGTATATGGGTTGCAGCTGGGTACTTTTTTATATCCATATAAAATAGAAAACGAGCCTGCGGTACACAACAAAACACAAAAACTGTGCTGCCTATTGTCATTTGTCACTCGGTGTTCAATTTGAGCTAAATTTTATTAGGTAAAACCTTATATGCAATTGCGGCTATACTTCATTGTGAATTGATTTTATTTTAATACGGCAGCAGCTTGTTGCAATTACATAAATTATCCAACCGAATTCATAATCAAAAGCATCTGGATCTTAAAACACACGGACATCTACTCGTAATTAAATGGAAAAGCCAGAACACCGGCTCTAATTATAATAAATTAAAATTATTTCCACCGGACGTTCTGGTCCTAAAGGTGTTTGTGACGAAAACTTCGAACGAACAAACTTTGGGGAATTCGGGATAAATTTAAAACGACGATCGTGAATGTTCTTCTCAAAGTTTAGCTTTAGGCTCTTTCAGACTGTTGTTTACGCTCAGACAAATCACAACACAAATAATTAAACTTTGTTATAGAAACAACTCATTCAATATCGTCCAAAGTCTCCACTCTTTTGGTCTCTCCTAATCATGAAAGAGATGTTAGTCGCCGAGCTTTGGCGACAAAGTCCAAAGGTCGTCTACCACTGGAAATAGGCCTTCCAGACGATCAACCAGGTCTTTGGAAGTTCCCTAATTATTAAAGGATTGTCAACCATAGAAACCGTAGATACTGTCACCGTGCTCCTAGCGAGTGCTCATAAATGTGAGTGCGTGACGCTTTCAGAGCAATGAGACCTTCATAAAATTGACGCGATATGATCACACGGCTAGGGGTGGCCAGGAACCGTATTTTTGGTGTGAGACGCATTCGAAAATCGCCGAATCATCTACGAATTTCATGTTGTCTCTATTTTTGAAATTCACTCGCGAGACTATAATGTAAGTGGTCCGTACCACTCAAAATTCGCCCGGTGGTAGAATGTGTGTTAAATATTTAATTCGCAGTGGTTATGTTTAAATATTAGTTTTCGTAAGCCGTCGTAAGTTATGAAATTCGCATACGAAATGTTTCGCATACGAATATGTGAAGTCGTATCGATGAAATTCAAAAATCAGGTCGCAGACATTATCAACGAATCCTTAATCTCAATATAAGACACGAACACTAGACAAGAAAATTCTAGTATGCGAGTCACGTCTGATCCGATGTAACTACCAATACGGTTACATTTTTTATAAGAAATTTCTCATAAGAACAAGAAAATTTCTTAAAATGTGCAAAACAGCAAAAAATAAACAATCAGCGAGCAAAAACAACGCATATATACGTATTGAGTCAAAAAATGTCATATTACAAATTTTCATGGGGATAATACAAGTATCAGCACTCTTGGTAGGTGACAGCCCAGCGGCTATCGAACTCGCCTCTCACTCGAGCGGTCCGGGTTCAAACCCCAGTGGCACGCACCAATGACTTTTCTAAGTTATGTGCGTTTTAAGAAATTAAATGTCACTTGCTATAACGGTGAAGGACACATCGTGAGGAAACCTGCATGCCTGAGAGTTCATCATAAAGTTCTCGAAGGTATGTGAAGTCTGCCAATCCGCACTTGGCCAGCGTGGTGGACTAAGGCCTAATCCCTCCCATTCTGAGAGGAGACCCGTGCCCAACAGTGGGACGTCTATGGGTCGCAGCGAATACAAGTATGCCTTTGTGCGAGTGTACTTTTCAGCACTATCGCTAAAACGCAATATTTCGTGAGTCTGGAGACCTTCCAAACCTCGGAGAGCACGTTAGCCGTCGCTCCCAGCCATTTCCCACCTGTTTTCCAAAAATAACAGTCGTTAAGCTATATCAGAGGCAGAGTCGTTAAGCTTCGGCCGGCCTGAAACATGACTATCAGCACATCAGGTTGTCCACAAACTCCTCCGGTATTCCGCTGGAGCAGCGTCGTGGAGTATAGTCAGTGAAAGGGTTTTAAAAAATATAAATAATATGTGAGTAGGTAACCGTTGTTAGATGTAGAATGTAATAGATGTACTTACGTGTAATACAGTAGTATAAGCAGAAATAGCCTTCAATATCTCGCTGAATTTTTCGCTTCGCTCGCGGTTGAATTTTTCATTTTGTTCCCTTTTAAGAATCCTTCAGAAGAGTACTTCTGCGCCTCGGTGCTTGTCTTCCGGTGTCTTCTAAATTAGAACAACGCTTTTTTATAATATGAATGCAATCATAAATGTTTGTTCTCACGAACAGGAATAGTGTAATGTGTAAATAATCAGTGTATGGTCCCGTATGTGCGTATGTCGTAGGCATCACAAAGTCAATTATACGCCACAAAGCCAAAACTAGTGTCCCAAAGGCCCTTAGAGTGTTTTCCTTAAAGAGCCATTATATCCCTATGAACGGTTTTCAGGCGTCACGACAAATTTATAAATTATTTTTGTCGTATGGCTTGATCGCATATGTGTTGCAACTTTTAATCACTTAACTTTAAATAATATTATCTTTGTTGTTTACACAATAATTTTTTGTTGTTTGTCGTGTACATGAATATACAGGATTACAGGTTAAGTCGACCTATTCCCGTTAAGGGCGTGTAGTTTACATCGTTTCTGCCTGATCTGACTATAAAATACTCTATCCTAAATGTAACCGTTTTCGAGAAATTTGAATTTAATTGTTTTTTATCACATATACCCGATTTTCGGCTATCAGCTTAGATATTTTGAAATGTGTAAGTAAGTCTTATTATTACTATTATTTGATTTTAAAATGTAAAATAAGATGCTTTATGCCTTCAATAACCAATATTGTACGTAAAATGATTAAATAAGTCATTGTAGACGATTAAAACTTATAAAAACTAATAAAAATTTAGAAAGTTTATTTTTCTATCAATAAAATCTTAAAAAAATATGATGGCCCCCGTTTTGACTTTGACTTATTTAATTATTTTACGTACAATATTGGTTATTAAGGTCATAAAGCATCTTATTTTACATGTAAATTTGTATTTTTTTAAGTAAGTAGGTATGTTGAATTACTTTATACGCTAAATTTTTGTGGCCGTGTGATTTAAAACTTCTTACATGAAATCTTATCAGGCTGTTTACGAAGGTAAGGTGACGATTTTACAATGGCGTCGTGCGTCGTCGCTTAATCGTATCGTGAGGTCGTGATCGTGAGGTATAAAATAATTTGGTCTCTGGGTATTTGGTTAGGACGCTACGCCCGCATTCACACTCTTTGAAAGGAAACGTATCTACTATCAACCAATATACCTCATACCTAATTTTGTGTGGTTAATCTAATATACGGGCAGAATTACAATCGAATGTAAATAGAGATGGTTGTGACTGTGAGTATCACTTTATATAATCAGCCTCCCAATTTTAACATTTACATAAATAACTAGTGGGCGCCCGCAGCTTCGCTCGCGTTACACATTCACTAACTTTAAAAACGGCAAAGCTTCATACTAACTTTGCACCCCCGTTTTACCCCCTTAAGGGATAAATTTTCAAATTTTTCTCGCCGTAAAAACCATCCTTGAACTTCAACGAACATTTAAAAAAAAGAATTGGCCAAATTGGTCCAGGCGTTGTTGAGTTATGCGCTTACCAACACATTTTGCGATTCATTTTTATAATATAAGATATAATTTTAGAAACTCAAAACTGACTAATACATATTATCTATTTAATGTTTATTCTGATACTTTATGTTTAGTTGTGTTGTTAGAAAACAATAATGCCTGAAAGGGAAAATTAATTCTGGAGAGTCATAAAATGTTGAAGCACAACTACTTATTTAAAAACGCTTCTCGTTCTGAGGTGATTCGTAACTATACCAAGTAAGTAGAGGTTAGGTTAAGATAATCTGACTAAAATGACAAATCTATTCTAATATATCCTACCTCCCCTTATCTCCCTGTTAGTTCACGATAATTTTAGGAAATAAATAGTTCCAGTTCCAGTTCCACCATAAACTTCTGTGAAAACTATATTATTCCAGCTTAAATATTAAGCTCCCCAGATCTCTAATATCTATGATAATATTTTAAAGTTGCAAATTTAATGAGGTAGGTCATGGCTAAAATATTCATGGATACGGCTGTAGCAGAAACTCACAAGACGAGATGTTGTTATTTTCATGTCCATTCTAGGTATTTATTATTTATCTCGATTATACCTACCTACTTACTAGGTACATCAGCAAATTCTTAACCTAAGCCAATAAAAAACCGATAGATTAACGCTTTAAATTACCACGGCCTTTTAGCAACGAGTGTAAGTGCTCGAAATGCGACTAATTTCGACTATAATAAATTATTTTCCAGTTATTTTTATTGATGACACAAATCTAGTTCAAACATGTATTTGGTACAAAAAGATGACAAATATTTTACAATTTTACTTAGACACACCCACAGAACATAATAATATAAGAGCTTCTATGGACACACCAACAGCGTAAAATACAAAATACGAGTAACTTTACAATGAAAAAAATTATTAATGAATATCAATTACAGGCAGCTACATAATTCGCACAAAGAGAAATGTAGACTTGTACTAATTAGCTACGAGTAGCTTCAATATTCCCTTGAGTAAGATAATAACTTAATCTACTTAAAATAAGCTGATAAGTAGTTGGAAAGCTTGTTGCCCTTTCTAAAGCTACGAGTATATACCGCATTCTAGGTATGCACAAAAAATGCATGCAAATGGTTAAAGTTCTTTAATTAATAACCACGATACTTATGCAAGCTTTTAAAACGTCCATTGAAAATATGACCGACACGTTTTCGCTCGAAAGCCGTCAATTTGAACAGCCACTACGAGCCAAGTTGAATTAATTCAATCCATCCTTGCCCAAAGGATCCATCCATTTCCATGAAAGTTTCGCGATAAAAAGTGTAAATATTCAATCTATGGAGATTTTAATATCACTTCGAAATTAAAGACTAAAATTGAAGCAGTCTTAGGCGCACTGTGTAGTGTAACTACCTACACTGATCTACAGTGGACCTCCAAAGGACGTCACTGGATTATCGAAAGGGGATAGACTGATGTAGGTTACTACCTGTGTAGTAGGGTATGTTAACTAACTATTAGGTCACCTACTACTAGGTACCTCATTGTTTTAATAATATTTTTGATTAAAATGCTTTTATTAAACAATAAAAAATAAAAATGTAAGTACTAAAAAGTAAAAAATAAGTTGCTAAAATTAACTTGAAGCTAACTGAGCTTATAAATTTTGGGTTTTAAAGGTATTTCAACCATAATATTACCTTAATATAGTTATTTATTCACGGTATTGATAGGACTATAAATAAAATTTAATTTTTTTTTAATAAACTATAAAAAAATTATAAAAATTTTGTAACGTCCGCCTTATTGAAATTAAAATAGGTATCGTTACTTTACTTATTGCATTCTGCTCATCGAGTTCTTTCATTTGATACCAATATCGTAAGGGTTGCTGTAAAAATTAAAAATCGCCATTTGTAACGTCCGCCATATTGGATTAAAAATGAATCGCGCAGAATCATCGGAACCAAATATGTATGCCATGTATGGAAGTGGGTGAAATATGGATTGTAAGATTCCAGGACATTAGGACATACTTATCTGCACATAGAAGTGAAGATAAATAAAAGCTTTTAATTTAATTAATAATTTAATAAAAAAGAGATAAATATTTTATCTTGATGGTTTCATGGTATCTATTTAGTGTTCGTTAAAGGCACATTTCAATATCATTAAAATAATTCACATTTCATATCGATGACTTAGTAGATGTATCTAATGCCACCTAAATACTAAATCAAGCTTTATTTTTGCCTGTAAGCGTTCTGATTTACGGAAGCCATTTTTAAACTCGCCAGATAATTTTATTTGCGTTCGGAAAGGCTTCTACTCTATCAACTAACCAAACATATTCGGGCGGTTTTTGTCCCGTTGTTCTTTGGAACGCGGAACATAGTAAAGAAGTACATATTTTTATTTAATTTTATTAAATTATTTTATTTATTTATTTATAGACTTTATTGAATACCTTACAAAAGTAAAAAAAATACACAAAGGGCGAGCTTAATGCCTGATGGCATTCTCCACCAGCTAACTTTAACTGTACTTTGGTATAAAGTTGTCGAACTGCTGACCTGCACTAGGGCGGCAAAATCATATCATGTTTATCCTCATAGACGGCCATCTGACCCCAAACTAGGTAGAGCCTTTACTATGGGTGTCAGAGACTGATGTACATACATAGATATTTTAAAATACATAGATAGATATTTTAAAATACATAGCAGAAGTAGATTTATTTGTTGGATTGTGAGCGAAAAAAATATTTTAAAGATATTTTGCGTGTGTTAAAATTTGGCTTGTACCTTTCCATATGAGAGACTCCTGATCTATAAGAATCTATCTATAATTTATACATACTATATAATTTTATAATTTCTATCTTTTAGTACTGCATATCGGTCTAAAGAGTAATATCGACGTCACGCTTAAGCTGGATAAAAATTATTTGAAAACCTTTCGCGATAAGAACCGCGTTAGCTCAGCGGTTAGAGCATGGTTCTGATGGGCCGGTAGTGGCTTCGAATCCTATCTGAGTTGCGGTATAAATTTAGTTAATGTGCCTAGACTCGGGTTATTAACCTATCAAAAAATGGGTAAGGCGTAAACGACTGTTGTTACAGTTGTTACAGTCGTTTACCTAATCCAACTCCCGAACGCTGAACTAGCACGCTTAACATTGTCACTGAAAACTAACCGGAAGCAGAGTAAACATCAGTTTCCGCTTTCAGTCGAACAATTCCCGTGGCCCCAATTATTCACTAGTTCGAACTCATCTCGTATTCATCTTCCGTTCAATTAGTAGTAGGTACTTGGCACTAATTGCAAAATTTATAACCTCCCCTAGGTTCGGGCTGATTGCTTGGTTATTATTATGTAGATATTTCCTAACGCATGGGTAGAATATGTAATGGATCGTAAAGGACGATTTGAAACCTACAATTCTGCATTCAATTATTCTGTATTTACGTAGGTACTATTCATTTTTGAAAATAGGATTGGAGAATACCAACTTCTTTATCACTACCACAATTTACAACAAATGAGTTACTGTACACTGTTACATATTTCTTAACTAGCTTAACCCGCGTCTTCGCCTGAGTTAAGTCGGCCAATTGAGATAAACAATTAGATACACTTTCAACACCCATGTAACCACTATTACTGCAAATAAATTGATTGGTTAATTTGTTAGCAGCCTTTATATGACGTATCGACTATACTAGTAACCTAGAACAATCAATATAAGACCAGTTGTGATACTCTAATTCTGGGGAGAAACCCATACTCGTACATAGCTGTAAGCCTTAACTTACAGTTAGTTACTACAACCCTTATACGTCCCACTGTTAGTAAGGAGTATACACTGCTGTGGAAGGTCAACACATCCACCACGCTTCTCCAATGCGAATTTGTGGAGGGGTTAGAGTCAACCCAAGTCGAATGTTCTCAAGCAACCGGAGGTCTTCGAAAAGGTGTAACGATTGTTCTAACAATTGACCGGTACTGACGGCTTAACGTGCCTTCCCAAGCATGGTGGTGCCCATGAAATTTTGCTAGCGGTCACCCATCCACAAACTGAGCGCCCCCATCGTTGCTTAACTCGGTCGATCACATAGTATCGAATCTATTAACGCTAACTAATAGTTAAAAAAAAAAACTTTTACAACTAAAATTATTTAATAAGTTGCCTACATAATTTTAATTTATTACAGTAAGTCTATTGTCCAAAGTAGATGATATAGGTGATATAATCCGGATGTATGACTCCAATACATCTGTGTCTTTTCCTATTGATGTTATCTCTTTAGCATTGTCTTTTATCATCTGAAAAACAAAAACAGGATTAAGACACAAATAACTCTTAACTTTTTATTTGTGATATGCCTATACTAACTATACCCACCCAAGTGTGTGAGCAAACTGTTCAAATTGGAACTAAAAATTTCTTAGAAAAACAGGAAATCTAATCGATTTATTGGGATACCTGTATTTCCATAGATGGTAACCAAAATCATATTTTCATCAAAGTAGTCATCAATAAATCAGTAGGTACTCACATCGAAACCACCACCACGAACCAGGAAATCTAGCGTTGTAACCTGGTAATCCTTCTCCATGTCCAGGGGTTGCCAGCTACCACCCTCATCTACTAGCACCTCAATTTTCACATCATTCATATCCGTTAGATTGATATTTAACTTCAACCCTAAAATGAAGACATCAGAAGCATACATTAACATAGGTAGCTAAGGTTGCGTAATATTAAAGCTGTATTCCTCGAAGAGTTAGGCTCTGCGCAAACGGGCCACCGACCACAGCCACCGGTGGCTGTCGCGCGCTACCGCCACCGTGTCAGAAGCGAGCGACAGCCACCGGTGTTCGGAAGTCGCCACATTTTATAACCCGTCCGCTCCAACGATGGACTCCGACGCGGAAAGTGTGCTCGCGCTTTTGTTAATGCATTGAAATAAATAAATAATATAATATATAACTGCGCGGGGGGTGGAGCAGTTCGACAGTGGCGGGTGTCGGCGTTTTGTGTGGCCCGTAGCGACCACTAGTGGCGCGTCGCGGAGCGAGTGGCCGCCACCGGCTACACGTGTGCGGCGCGTCTATACAAAATATGAAAAAGTTTATGTTAAGTGGCTGTCGCTGGCCACCGGTGGCTGTGGTCGGTGGCCCGTTTGCGCAGAGCCTTTTAGGCAGGTAAACAGAGCTATATGTCACATGTTATGGAATTTAAGTTAAAAATAACCAACAACACTTTGCCCGGACTTATAATAAAACTAGTGGACCCCCGCAGCTTCGTTCGCGTGGATTTGGACATAACAATAGTTTCGTTTACACCTAGTAATATTATATAGGCTACGTCACTCAGTGAAGATGCAGCTTTCTAATGATTAAAGAATTTTTGAAATCGGTCCAGTAGTTTTTGTGTGAAAACTTTACAAATAAATCTTTTCTCTTTATAATATTAGTTTAGATGGCGCGCTTACGCCCACAAAACTGACCAGGCAACGAGAAATCAAAAGACTCAAATTTTTAACGAAGCAAACCATGCATACTGTTTCAGTCTGAAGGTAGTATGCGCTCTATGAAGTGGTAACAGATTTCGGCCTCACACTTGACAGCTATGTCTTTTCTTAATTTATGCGCTAACATGCCCATTATCAGCTCGAAGTCTGGACTAGTGGCCGGTGCTTGGCAAAAGGAGGCACCACCGATTACATGGGACCTAAACATAACTGCAGAAAAGTGGGTATAACTTTGCCTACCCCGTCGGGGAAATAAAGGCGTGATAACAAAATATCTATAAACGATGTAACTAACAATTCTCCATAAAATTTGTGAAGTCTGCCAATCCACTCTAGACCAGTCATTAGTGCGCGCCGCTATGTTTTTAACCCAGACCCTTCATCATCCAGCGTTTAGGGTCCACTGCTGGACAAAGGACACCCTCAATCGACGCCACTCCTCCCGAGAATCCAGACCCTTACGAGTGTTCGTTGTGAAATTTCAACTACATCTAGCACCGCTGGTAAATATCATCATAGTTACCAGATACTTGTGGCATGGAGGGCCCCTCAAACGGCTTCGCCACCCAGAAACTGTCCATGGACTTCTTAAATACCGCCAACAAGTATTTCCCGCGTAACCTAAACGTCATCACTGTGTTGGTAAAAGGCAATGCGTTGATAAGCACGCCTCTTGTTATATCTGAAACCAATAAAAATCTTTAATTTTAATATGTGAAGCAAAATCTTTGTACCCCATTATTATGAGGACGAAGGTATATGAAATTAGGCACAGTTAAAGCTTATGAAGAGGGATTGCAAAAAGCTAATATTTTATTATACCTACTTAATATCCATCGTTCCTTACTATTATCTAAATATAAAAGTGTGTTTTTAAGTTTGTTGTAGTGTCCTTCTCTTCAACCGATGTAGACCGATGATTTTTGCATATATGTAGTTGGTATACTGCCTAGAGAGTAACAAGGCAATGCGGTTCTCCTAAACTTCTCAAGATAATACCCTTACCTCCCTTAGGAATAGATCCTCGAATCATGTTTCTGGGGAAAAACGCCACCTGACTCCGATTTGAAGGATTTTGTGACTTTGACTGAAAAAAAAAAGTAATAATAAGTACCAAATTAGTTGATATACCTTGCAGATTGGGGAGGTTAGTGGTCAACCTGACTGTTGGAAGTTCTTAGGTCGCTCATAGGCCTTATACTCTGAATTTGTAAGCGTTAATTCCTTTGACAGACAGACAAATATATTTTTTAATATAAGAAGAATGTCATCCTTATCGAATCATCCGTTGCTTTTAATCGTTTTTTGATGATGATTATCGTGAAAACGTTTCATTTATTGACGAGAAAACGTCTTATAAATCGATGAACGCCGGCTGCAAGCACGAAAAAGCGTTCCCCCTGAGCCGTGCGTGCAACCGAGAGCGCGGAACAAGCGATAGAGATGCACGATTGGCCTAAGCGTTCGGCTTGTGACACATCCACCTCTCTTCCACTCCATCGGCCGATGCGTTCGAGTAGAATAGAGACAGCGGCAGCCTACACGTGAACTGTTTTGTCAACTGTTTATAAATTGTATTGAAAAGATGTTTTCTTAAGACGTTATCGCGTAAAATTATCGTCCGTAAACCGACTTTACAAACAATCAAAATTTATTATTATTTTAAATTTCAGATTTCGTTAACGTATATGAACGCACTTGTTTACACATATCGATCTCAGTCACAGCATATCAATCTCAACCTGCAGTGACAATCAGCTTTACGTGCAAATATTTTAAATGTAGGCATTATATGGTTTGGCATTTTTTTTTAAACACACACACCTAAGCCCGGTAGCCCTAAGCCTAGGGGATGGCGGACAGCCACAGAAAACAACACAAATTGAACACTAATTAATCGATAACAAATATTTATCTACGAAATAATGCGAATATATTATCAGCCTCGGCCGGTAGATTCGAACCTGGGACCCGCGGTTCGGCAGTCAGGGTCACTCACCACCGTACCACGGAGTCATCATTTCATTACTTTGACGCATGTTACAAGGTAATCTAAAAAATGCATCCATGGGTTTCGAACCCTGGACCTCTTGAGTCAAACGCCCAAACATCGATGAAGCGTTACTTATGACAATACAAACGTACAGCGTTCAAGAAGCCATCAGCAAAGACATCTCCGATAGCACACTCTCGGGAACCACAGGATTTAGACAGCAGGTCGTCGGACGAAAAGCCTACCACTTCTTCCACCATAGCGTGTAGCCGCTCTTTGTATGGCTGCATCAACTTCAATATTTCTGGATCTAAAGACAATAACATAGAATTCGAATCAGTTTAAAACTTCAAAAATATGAACCTACGGTCGAGTGGGCAACTAACTACAACTCATACACGTCCCACTGTTGGGCACGGGTCTCCCAGACACAGCAGCAGGAAGTCTAGAGCATACTCCACCACGCTGCTCCAATGTGGATTGGTGCAGGGTTAGTGGCCAACCTATTGTCGAATGTTCTCAAGCCACCCGAAAGTTTTCGACAAGGCTTAACGAGCTTAACGGGCTTAACAAAGCTTTCCGAAGCTCGGTAGCGCCCATGAAATTTTGCCAGTAAAGTGACCAATAACTAAACTAAAACAGAAGATACCATATAGATCTATAGATAGAACCATATATAAGTACCAAGGTACCAAGCACCAATTATGCCGTGTAATAATAATATAGCCTTTTATGCAGATCAGTATTTCATACATACTCGTAGAGTCGTAACGTGTCGTGTAGTAATTGTTTTTTTTATGCAGTTGTGATAGCCGATTTTCTGCAGCCGACCTTATTTGTCCTCGAAAGTAGGCGGCAACTACAAGGCCACTAACGAATTGAACTAGATAATAATATAATTTTCTCACGATGTTTCCTTTACCGTTACAGCAGGTGACATTTTATTTCATAAATCGCACATAACTTAGAAAAGTCATTGGTATGATTTGAACCCGGGCCGCTCGAGTGAGAGTCGAGTTCGATAGCCACTGGGCTGTCACCTACCAAGAGTTTTTAACAGTTGGAGTTAACAGAACAAGAAGTTCTTTGTCTGTTTCGTGATAATTACCGAGCGAATTACAAAAGTTATTCTGTTTTATAAGAAGCAATAAAATTAAAAATCTTTTGTTAGATAACAGCGTTTGTAAATGTTCACCGGGAACTTGTTGGTGATTTAATTAATGCTTTCCTTTTGTTTAACTAATATTCAAATTGCTTTTTTTGTTCTTCGCTAACTTTGAATGTCTTTCCAGAAAGTTTTTTTAACATTTAATACGAGATATTATGTTTTTATTTACATTGAATGCTTGCATAAGTTGTCTTGAGAACAAAAAAATAATGATACCTTAAAATCATTTAATCATGAGACCGCAGAAAATAATTTAGAGAGCAGCTGGGTGGCTCAAGACGACCACTAAGAAAGAATAGATTAATTTTGTCTTCTAATGATATGTTTACACCAACAGTGATATAAAATTCAAATAAAAACTTACTTTATCTTGAAAATGTCACCGCAGGTGGAATTCGAGCTCACAAACCTCCAATAAGTTGGTACCAGAACGCTATAGGTATTGTATGCTCGCGGTATCGGAAGGTCATAGGTTCGAATACCACCTGCGGTAAAATATTTAAGGTAAAATTGTATTGGATTGATAGATGGTATTAAGAAAGGTACATGTAAAACATAACTGGTGAAAAGTAGGTGAACACACATCTCTGCCTACCCCTTTGGGAAATGCAAGAGTGATGTTATGTTTATGTTTATAAAGCGGCACTGCGATTGCCTTGTCCAAATACGTACCTTCAGGTATTGACCTATTTAAGAATACTGGTTCCCCCTCAAATGATAGCAGTTCTCCTGTCTTATCAAAATAGATTGTGATATTTCCTAGATATTTGGTGAACGCTGAAGCGGTAACCACCAGTACCTGTAAAGAAGAAAACTGTTAGTAACTTGCTCATGCAATACCACCGGCATATCAGAGATTTAAAGGCCTGTAATTAGGTTGGCCTATTACCGCTTGTAATTGGCCAACCTAATTATAGAGGTAGTGTCCATAGCCCAATGGCTCGCGTCGATTCAATGTGATCGAAAGAGTTAAGCAACGACGGGCGCGGTCGGTTTGTGGATGGGTGACCTCTAGTGGCAAAATTTCATGGACCCTACCGTGCTTCGGAAGGCACGTAAAGCCGTCGGTCCCGGTTGTTTTCAATTGTGGAAACAGTCGCTAAGCCTTGTCGAAGTCCTTTGGGTGGCTTGAGAATATTCGACACTGGGTTGGCCACTAACCCCTCCACCAATCCGAATTGGAGCAGCGTGGTGGAATATGCTCTAGACCTCCCGCAGCTATGTCTGTGGGGGAGACCCGTGCCCCCAGTCGTGGAACGTCTATGGGTCGCAGCGATTACCGCTGTAATAGGTGCCTGAGCTATAATTATGCCGCTGATATTTGAATAGCCATAATGACACGATAGCATCATATGTACCTTTTTTACTTGATTAATCAATGCTTATCCTTTTAATTCACTCCTCACACACGAATTTAATATTAAGTTGTTTATATGTTTGTATGCTTATATCTTGCTCACCGATATTGTTACTTATAGTTAACCTTCAGTCTAGCTAGAGTGTACCGAAAGTATACTAAAATCGTCCCGCGGGAGGGCGCTGGTGAACTGAACCACAGGTTTTTGCAAGCCTACCTCAGACACCAGGCTCTCACAAAGTATGGTTTAAATACACAACTTTATAAGACTATTGTAAACTTCTGTGACTTCTGTGAGAGCAAACAAATAAAAATCTTTATCTTTATCTTTAATTCTGGGAAGTGACGGATAGTGGCAAAAGCTCATGGGCATTTCCGTTACCGACGGCTTAACGTGCTCTACGATAAGCCGTCGGTGGGGAATTTATTTGTTGTAGCTATAAACAATATGCATTCAAAATGCGTTTAAGGCAGTGTTTGGATGGTACGAACGTCTCCAAAATCAATGCCCTCAACATTTCCTTCCGGTCATTATCATAATAAACATTTGTTATTTTATAATAGCCATGGCCGCGGATGTAAACCTAGGCTTTAATAAAAGACCTCCGTCAAGATAATTAAAAAAACTACTATTGGAATCAATCTGGATTAGGTACCAATTGTTACCGACCTAACCTTCACTCAAAGTTACTCGAGTGCGACACAGACAGACAACATCAATAGATAAATCTTTATTGTTTAGTATGAATTAAAAAAAATCGGTCAAGTGCGAGTATGACTCGCCCACGTATGGTTCCGTACTGCCAAGCTATTTTTACGGTTAAAATAAAATACATTCTGGAGCGTAGATAAAACAAACAAATGATTAAATTAGTTACGTTTGTTGATAATTACTAAATTGAATTGAATTAAACTATTAAAATAATAATTTTACAACAATTTTGGTTATTTAATAAATTATAAATTAACCGCTGTAATTTCATATTACATTTGTAACCAAAAGTGTAAACCAAATCAGAATAACAGTATAAACAACTACTATTTTATCACGCTGTTATTAGGTTGGTATGTTTGTACCTATGTATGTAACGAAATCTTTTAAAGTGGTTTTCGTCCCCTTCAAAACGTCGGATAAATTTGAAACTTAGCACACTTATCGACGACCGACGACAATACGATAATTTAAATAGTTTATCTAAAAACCGTTTTTAAAAAAATATATAAATTATTTAATTACTAACTTGTGGTCCTTAAAAAAATAGGATATTAGAAGAAATAGAGGACGTCTGGCCTTTAAAAAATCCACGATACGTTGGTTAAGTTTCCTCGGGTGAGCTTCGTTATATACATAAAATATGATTTAACTAAATATTTATGATTAAACTAATTATTATTAAACTAAACATATGAATGAAAAAAAAATGACAACACACACCTCACAAACTTATGGTACCTACCCAAATATTATATATCTCACAAGATTTTATTTTTATTTTTTGGTAATTTTAATTTTAATACATTAGCAGAGTTCTTAGAATTATGTAAAATTGACATTTAAAATAAAATTACCATATAAAACTTTGACTAAACCTTTTATAATTTAATTTATATTTATTTATTTATTTAATCATTCCATCCAAAACATCACCAACCTTACAGGCTAACCTAATTTGTTAGTGTTGCTTAAATTACATTATATTTCTTCTAAAATTCTTACATGTCAAAATAAAATTAATACATAACAATAATTATAAGCAATGTCAAATATCATTAAATTTAAATCTAATCAAATAATCTAATAACAATTTCCGACTTACAAAAATAAAAATAAAATAAAGATATGTCAATAGGTATGTCAAAGTGTTAAAACTAAAATAAACTTTGTCAAAATGTAACTTAATATCATAAATTAAATTTGTGTGATGTCATATTAAAAAGAACCGCTGTGAATTCATTGACCGTACAATTAAATATGTCAATAATATCTGCCACCGTATTGAGCGTCCGCAGAGCTCGCGTGAGCGGCGCGTGGCTCATCAGGTTGGTGCGCGCGCGCGGCAGCGCGAGTAGGCGAGGGCGGCGACGACGCTCCACGCTATTACACGGCGCACACAGCTTTAGCTCGGCCAAGATAGCTGGGTGGTCTATTTTTCCTCTCAGTACCTTAAAAATATACTTGGCGATAGCAACTTCCCTCCTTAGTTCTAGATTATTGTATCCTACCATACCAAGAACGAATAATGTAGGATACAAAAGAGGATACCCTGGATGTACCATATACATTTTCCAGTACAGAAACCTTAAAAATTTGTTTTGGATGCGTTCCAACATCCAATTTGACTATTAAATTATTATAATGACCTTATTTGAATTATCTGGAAATTATCAAGTATACATATATAAATTGTAACCATGGTGTTATAATTTTAAATATTAAATAAATAAATCTTAGGTTATAATATTGTTGATTCAGATTATTTGCATGTCTATTTTAGGTATAGTAACAACGAAATGTTATATGAAAATAATTTGTTAAGAGCTCTTGTATCTTACTTGTGCAAATAAATAATTATTATCATTATTATCGTTCAGAAAATAATGTACATTTATTAAGCAAGTCCAGTCAAAAAGTAAGTATGTAGATACTTACTTTATGTCCAGGTGTCGATTCTGTCTCAATCAGAACAGGGTATGGCCCTGAAATGTATTCTTTGCTGGGGGATTCCCCGTTCCACAAAAGACTGTGCGAATGACCACCCACTATCACATCGATATTTTCGCCAACAGTTTCTGCTATTTCTCTGTAAATAAAGACAGTAATAAGATTATTTATTTTATATTATATATTTTATAACACATTTGCTCTTAAATTATTATATAATTATATATAATTATTATTTAAAAGCTATAATAAATATGAAGTATACTTATGTACATAATCTGATTATAAAAATCTCGCGAACAGCTTTATTTAAAAGCATTTTTTTTTAAATACAGTTTATGGTACATACATATTGTACTTTATGGATTTTGGTCTTTGCAACAATAGCATAGAATAATTTAGAGCGGAGCGACTCTTTATTCTATGACAATAGCATCCTGGAAACATTTATAACCAGTCTTGAACAAAGAACCAGATCTTGATTGAAATAAAATAATTAACAAAATTAAATTTAAATTAATTTGGAGGTAATTTATTGCATAAATTAAGCGATTATTGATCAGTGACTTACATATTATGATATTTAATCTATTTTATTCTGATTGTAGCTGACCTTAACATGATTTCAAAAGTTTAAATTTTAAATTGTGTCATAAAAATTTAACATCTTTTAATTTTATGCACAGGTTGATTTATTGTAAAATTTTTGATTGAAAGAATTCATAAAAAGGATGTTGATATTTTGAAGTTATTCCAAGAATGAAGAAAATCTTGTTTAGCTTACTTATCCACTTCCAGGCCACAATGCGACAATACCACAATGATATCCACGCCTTTTTCTGTCAATATTTGGGCTTCTTTGTTTACTACTTGGATCGGATCCAAAAATATCACTCCTTGGGGATTCGATGAGATCTGTGAAACAATTAATTCATGCTTTTACGTATTGATAGTAATAAAAAACCCTGTGATATTACATATACGAGTAAATGCTTATAAATATTGAAGTACATAATTGAATAAGATAAAGTACGTACACCATACACAATTTAACACGAAATGATAACACCTTATTTGTAATAGAGAAACAATATTATGTACTCTGGACAAAATAAAAACTAAACAAGAATAAATTCAACAATTGATATCCATCGTTAGGGTCTACAATTGAACTGAGACCAACAACAGATACTCGTTCACCAATACATGCCTTCTTTACATCACACGAGGTTGCTGAAAGAATTCCGACTAAGTATGTCTCTCGTGATGACGTAAGAAATGCTCGTGGGCAAGAGATTGAGACATTTGAGTTTAATTGTAGGACAATTTTGGCCGGCCGATCGGTGAATGACCGCTATTGCCAAACTAGATCGCTTCCCTGCTTCGGACGACACCATTAGTAACCGGTCCGAGTAGTTGTCGTAAGATCATCGCTAAGCCATGTTGAAGACCTTAAAGTGGCCTAAACATTTCCGACAGTCGCAATCAAAACAATAGACCATTTTGGGGATTGTGAGTACCTGTACCCGAGACACCCACGCCCTTCAGTCGGACCTTTATGGGTCGCAGCCAATAATTTGGTGGATATCTTGCTTGGAAAATTGGGGAGTGAGTATGGGAGTGAAATCTGGCAGTAGTTGGTGAATATATATCTTTTTTACATAAAATGCTTCAAATATCTTAGTTCTAAGGTACCAGTGTGGATTGATATGGACGTTGCAAAATTTTTAGAAAAATTATTTTAGGACTAATATTGGAAAAATCAGCTATTACTACTGAGTGCAACCACAAGAATAGAAATTTCAAAAATTTCTTATGCAAACAAAATTATATCCTTTTATTACCTTTGTCTCTGGTGTAATAAGTCCAATTATCCCAATTTTTCTTCCCCTTCTCTCTATGACCACGTGCGGTTTGTAAAGGCCGTGTAAGGAGGGTTCTTGGCTGGTGTCAAGGTTCGCAGCGAGAACAGGTGCCCGGAGAGCCGCAAGGTACGGAGCTATGCCCGCTATACCATCATCGAACTCGTGATTGCCAATAGCCTGCAAGGAAGGAGTCGTATTACCGTCGATTATAGAAAGGACGATGGACAAAAATGTATGGAACCTGGTACCGGCTCCAATCGAAATGTATGATACACCGTTGGAAAGGTCTTTTAGTGTAGAATAACAATAACCAAGGCGCTAGTCCCAGTTTTCTGTCCGATCGGAGTAATCACTCCTTGAAAATTATTAATGTTTCCTAATAAAGTATTTCAATCAGGTCAATTTCTTCTCCATTTCGACATAGTATTCATGTTTATTTTTTATTATGAGGTTAAATATTAAGCGGTGACAGACCAGTGGATATCTAACTCTAACTAACTAAGGACACATCGTGAGGAAACCTACATGCCTGAGGGGTCTTCATATCGTTCTCTATAAGGCTAAGGCATGTGAAGTCTGCCAATTCGCACTTGGCCAGCGTGATGGACTAAGGCCTAATCCCTCGCATTCTAGGAGACCCGTGCTCAACACTGGGATAAAGAAAGGGTTGTGGTGATGTGGTTAAATAAAACATTGAATTTTAACTATTATTTTATTTATTTCTTATACAATACTTTTCTTATGTATTATTAGACTAGCTAGACACAAAGATTTCACTAACTAATCTTCGTGGCTAGCGAACCCTAAGTACTTACCAAACAATAAGTGGTAGAGCCTATGGGGAACCAAATAGGTTTTATATGAAAGCTAATTGGTTCCATATGTTCGCCCGGGGCAGTACCACCGCCCGCCACGGTACCTAGTACCATTTCTGCCGTGTAATAATTGTTTTTAAGCAATTATGGTCCGGGGTTGATAGGTGTGGTTTCCGGTTACACTTCTTTAGAGGCGACCATCTTAGTCCTCAAGGGTAGCAACACATCTGTGACTGACTTAGAACGAGACTCCTACTAACAAGTACTAACTGGACTATTACTAACACAAAGTAATAGGACTAACTATCACTAACAGTCCCCAGTCCTCATACCTAGGTACTAACGTACTAACGAACTGACCAACTAATATTCTAGTTAACTCACTCAACTAATTGGACTAACCATCCCAGTCCCTAATTGAGTGTTGTTCAAAGTCAGTCACAGTTGTCATGGGCGGCAGCGGATGGGTGGTGCTGCAAGCTCGTTTGCTATCTTGTATCCATAAAAAAAAATCTACCGTGCGTCGTCCTGTTAAACATGTATGAACACATACATAAGTATGAACTATAGTTTCATTTGTATTTAATAATATTCATAGTTGATGTTACCGGCTTACCCACGTGTGATTTAAGTAGGAAATAGGCCGACTAGTTTCGATCTATTACGATGATCATCTTCAGGAGTGAACGCGCTCTATTAAATAATACATAACAAAAGTATTGTTTATTATTTCCTATGAAGGGGACCGCGAAAGGATTACCTCTTGAAGCTAAGCTATATAAAGCTACTTACATGCGCATCGTTCGGCAGCATATTGATAAACTCTTGCGTGACGTTCCACTTCAGCAATGTATACCAGTACGAGCCCTGGAAGGTGTCGCCTGCATTCAAGAGAAGAGCACCAGGCTTCTGTTTCAGTAGAGCTTGTATCTCGTAGAAGAGTCGGGCGAATCCGCCCAAACAGTTGGTACTGTTCGAAGAGCACATTGGGTAATGCACTGACGTTTCCTCAAACCTAGAAATCAATTTTGATCATGGGTTATGTATTAATTTGGCCATCACTTCTTCTCTTTCTGATTATTTTTTATGATATGGTACATATTTGAACACGCTTAATGAACGTCATAACATTTTTAAATGTTCACAAATGTGGTGATACAGAGATGAACACGGCATTCTTGCCGTGTTACTTGTTACTCTTTTCAAATTTTTCAATTTTATAATTTGTACAAGGTACATTGAACTTCAATTGGAGCTTGACAAACATCGCACCAAGCGTTTTCATCATTGAAGTACCTACTCATTTATTTTAAAGAAAGATAAGGAGGTTATGTTTAGTGTAAGATTTAAATTTATTAATCCCGGGATTTTTACTATAGATGCGAACACAGTTCCCCATAAGATTTTTATTCTTTACTTAGTCTAGAGCCAGGTACAATCAATTTATCCTTATTTCCGGTATTAAACAAACCAAGGTTTTTACACATATTTTTACGAACATAATAATTTCATAAATATATGTATTGACATGGGACAGTTTTAATATTAATAGACGCAAACAGTTCTCGCAGGGTATGTATGACGCTTTTGTAGGCCGTAGGTACTCCTTATCGCAGCGATCTGTCTGTACTTTTTGACAGCTTTACCATTAAAAATACATAACATAAATAAATGTCACCGTAAAATTGTAAATACCGTCAATACCATACAATTTTAATAATAATATTACTTAACTAAGAGGTATAGAGCATTCGCTTTGCAGGCGAGTTTTGGTGTCTCACGGACGCCAAGAGTAGCCACGGAAGCGCTGCCGGCGTCGCTACCATGGCATCCTAATAAGATATGGCCCTTAATCACTCGTTTTACCTGCTCCACTTCCCAACTTTCACCTGGTACCACCTGAGACACCGTCTGAGACACTTGTCGATCAGTTTCGAAATTGGAGTTAGACGAACTCAAATTCTTTGGTCAGCTATGCTTTTGTTTTGTTTGGTTTTAACACATCTGTGATTTCCAATGAGGTTTACAAAAGTAGGAAATGATAGGTAATGGTAGTAAAGTATGATAATCATTTTTCTAAACTTATATCATTGCTGACTAGTTTCTTGTAGAACAACTCCATACAGAAGGTACACAATATGAGGTCTTACCAATTAGTAATTTATCTCTTACTTTACACAAAAAGCATTCAGATTCCTATTTTTGTTTTTGTTTTTATCTCTATTTATAGTTAGTTTTAACGTCAGATTTGAACGTTTAACATTTTAATTTAATCAGAGGTAGAAAAATCTGAATTAGGTCATTTCGACGAGAATTAGCTAACGGTATTTAATTTGTCTTTTATATTTATCTATAATCGCAGTTAAAGTGAACTCCCAGGTCTGCTTACGATTATTTCATTCACTTCAGAAGGTAAGTGCTAAAAACTCACATAACTTGACAATTAACTCTGAAATCTTGAGTCTTAAGAGGACACCAGTCGACCGTCACTTTTGAAGAATAGGTTTTTACCAAAAATATTGCCGTCGCGCTGACCCCCAATCTTACCCCTTAGCGTGCGATAGAGAGAAGTGCAGTCTCGAACTGATTTTACCTACGTAAAATTAAGAAAATCGTCCTTTCGTAATCCCCTGTTTCCTCCTCGAAATCTAGACCGATTTCAATATTTCTTTCAGTTAAAATGTAGAACAGGGTCTAAGCTATGCCCGTACGTTTTGCTTTTTTGGGGTATGTTAGTAATTACCAGTTTGCTTGAGATTTGAAAATGTATGTAAAAAAAGTCGATTTTTTTGATTTTAAAAGATTTTTTTTCTCTTCTATTAAGCAAATTATGAAAAAAAAACAAAACGTACAGGCATGGCAGAGGTACGTATAAATCGTATGGTATTTTTTTTAATTCTGTAACTTCTTTATCCTAGGAGGAAACAGGGGACTACGTTTGTATGGAAAAAGTGTCGACTCATATCCGATTCCTCTTAACCACAATAAGTCCAGTCTGTCTATCAAACTCGGCCTTTCAGAGGTCTGAAATTTTGATTCCAATCACGCAACCACGCATCAATGACTTTTTATGTTACGTGTAGGACCTATGCGAGTTTAAAGAAATTAAATGCCACCTTTTGCAGAAAGATATCATCACGTCTGTAGTACATCCACTTTTCAACAGTTATGTTTAGGTCCCATTTTCAGGTCATACACCGGGCACAGTTTAGGAAAAATATTGGAAGGAAACCTGCATGCCACTGAGTTCTCCATAATTCTCGCGGATGCAAACTTACATTGTTTACCTCTTTATGAGGACTGTATAATTGCGTATTCAGACCCGATTTTTAATGCCACTGATTATAACGTTAATAATTCAATATGCGTTAACGCATCTTCAAGTATGATAGTAAATGCTGCATTGATCTAAATAAAGGGCAATCAGTGTTGCGATTTCAATTTGACCCACGATAAGCCATTTAAAAGTCGATACAACTGATAATTACAAGTTACGTTATAATTACAAAGTCTTCTATTGAATCAATATAGCACTTAAAGAGTTTAACGAGTATTTACATTAGCAAACAGAACAGTTTTAATAATGTGAAGCTGACTGTGTGATTAACTTCTCGAAGATATTTAATAACACTGTTTTTTTTTCAAGGTTATGAAATTTTCTGTTTGTTGATATGTGACGCTACAAAGATGCAAGAGTTGATCTGATTTATTAACATGTATTATTAAATGGAAAAAATCGTATTATCTTTATCCTGAAAAATTTATGGGAGTATGTATCAAGATTTTACTCAATGAAATATGTAAGTTAATATTTAAATCAGCTATACGTCTTACGAGATACCTGTTTACGTTTTGTATTCTTATCGTAACCCGTGACGGCCCGATTCCATGTCTGCTTTCAAGGGTTCCTAATTTAACCATTACTATAGGAAACTCAGTTGAGAATAAATATAAGTTTGAAAGAAATTCAAGATTATCAAATACATAATTAATTATATTTATACATATAATAGAATTGATTCAAATAATATTTATACATCTTACCTAGCGTGAAAATCGTTATAATGCACTATATCCAATCTGTATACATCGTTATTCAAAACACCGCCACTCACAAAATTGTTGATAAAGAACCAAATTGAAATAACACTAAACACGTGCATCTTTACTAACAAATGTTTTAGGATGCTATTAAATAGAGATTTTTTAAAACTAGATTATGTTATCACATCATTGAGGTAGTTAATTTCAGATTAAGTGACGCTGGCGTCAGAGCTACTTGGTAGTTAAGTGTACACTAAAATGAATAGTGAATATTGTAGTTGGGTTCTGAACGTCAGTCACATTCCCAATTTACGTCACGCTTGAGAACTTGACGACGCTGCAAAAATAGACGTTGACGAGCCGTGATATTTGACGAAGAAATCATGATAAAATTATTTTTTCTGTTTCTGCCCGCAGTTTGGTATTTACCATAACAATCGATTTAGCTCTAGCCATATGGAGTACTAGTGGACGCCCGCAGCTTCGCTCGCGTGGAATTAGACTTTCACTAACTTCAAAAACGGCAAAGTTTCATACTAACTTTGCACCCCCGTTTTACCCCCTTAGGGGGTGAATTTTCAAAAATCCTTTCTTAGTGCTCCCCTACGTTATAAAAGGAACCCCTGTGCGAAATTTCAAGTTTCTAACCCTTACAGTTTAGGCCCTGCGTTGATATGTCAGTCAGTCAGTCAGTCAGTCAGTCAGTCAGTCAGTCAGTCAGTCAGTCAGTCAGTCAGTCAGTCAGTCACCTTCTCCTTTTATTTAGATAGATAAGGAAAACAATTTGTTAATTTTAAATGTCCTTTCTACAACATATACCTAAATGAAATCAGATTATTACGTGCAATTTAAGCGTTGGCAAAGTTTCCGGGCCCCGTGTCCCGGGTTTGATTCCAACCACCCTGGTGCTATATATTTATCTTACCAGCACCACATCTGAGTTGGAAGAATGTTTATTATTGTTGTATATACCTATCATTAAAATAATTCCTTAGCTAATCATTTTACATATGTATTTTTCGGATGTTGGTCTATCCTGCAAATCTTTTTATTGTTACCTTGGACTCGCTAATTGTATTTTTACTAATTATCCTTTTAATCAAGAAAATATGGTGATCTTTTCTCTTCACCTTATCTACGTGCTCCTGTTGTAATTGAAGCCATCAAGCTGATGACAACAATGTTAAAGCTTTTTCAACTCTATTGTTAAACAGCTACCGATCAAAATACATTACAAGTTTTCGAAGAAACGGTAATAATTGCCTCATTACGATTCGGAATGGACAGGACGGCTGCGTCAAGGATAATATTGCAACAATAACACTAACAATCCGGGTACAATGGCAATGGCACGTAATTTATTTGAAGCGAAACTAATAAGTTTTCAATGATAATTATATTTTCATCTTGTAGCTAAGTACATGCAGTTAAATCAATAGGTACCTCTAGGCTTTGAGTAGGTAGCTTACCTATTAAATAAAGATAACTCCGTGGCGCGGCGGTGAGTGACTGTCCGGGTTCAATTCCAGGTGGGGGCAGACATTTATGTCGCAGATAAATAAATAAGCAGCCTAAATAGCAACTGTAGTAATTGCATTTAAATACATTTAGGCACTTTTTGCCTAAAGAAGTAAGAAAGCTGAAGCTGCGATAACTTTTAGTGTTGCATACCCAAAGATTATCAAACGTAACCATTTAAATATGCCGCCGCAGTCTGTCTGTCAGTAACAGGGCTCTATCTCTTGAACGGAAATAGATTGACACTTGAAATTTGCAAATTGAAGAATGCTTGCTACTGTCATGTCGCCGCTATCACAACAAATAATCAAGGTCCCCATGTAAGTTACGAGTATGTTAAAAATCGCCCGGGGCGCGGTGGTACGGAACTCTACGTGAGTCCGACTCGCACTTGTTCTGGGATCTTTCAAAATTTTTTTGTGTAGATGTATAGGTAAATACTTTTCGTTCCTAAGTATTTGGGAATCTATTTCTTGTCACAAGATGTTATTTTTTTCATTTGACCTTGTACAGAATATAAGTATCGGCTTTTTATATCCCAGTAAGAGCAGGTTCAGACGAGACACGTCACACTATGCTAATTAAAATATAAAATTAAATAAAAATTAAACTATTTTAACATTAAATACTGTATTGACATATTTTATAAAGGTAGAATAGGTACGTACGTAGTGATCGCGGTGAAAACCATGAGATCCTTGTAGCTATCGAATCCGCCTGTCACTAAATGGGGACTGTATTCAAATCCAAGCTGCACGCACCATTGAGTGTTCTAAGATGATGATCTGTTCTAACGGTGAAGAAAAATATCGAGAGGGAACCTATATGCCTGAGAGTTCACCATAATCTTCTCGAAATCATGTGAATTCTGCCAATCCGCACTTTGCCAGAATGGTGGACTATAGCTTAACCCCTATTATTCCGTAAACCTATGCCCATTAATGGGACAAAGAAAGGGTTGTGGTGGCGGCTTACGTATCTAACGAACATAACAGAACAGAATAGCAAACGGACTGTAATTTATATCATGCTACGGGGCAGACGATTTCTAATTCAAGTTAGATCTACATAATCAGTAGTAGTTATCGCAATAGTCGCAATTATAATAATAGTCCAAGGTCACGGATACGTTGCAAGCTATGAGGTCTGAGGTACGTCACTTCTGAAGGAGTTCTTAAATAATGTAAGCTTGTCATTTATTTAGTTTAAGCAACAACAAGTATAATATAATTCGGGGAAAAGGTACAGACAGAATAAATAATAAATAACAAGATCATTCTCACACACGGCCATCTGGCCCCAAACTAGGCGCGAACCTGTACTATGGGTGCCAGGGACTGATATACATACATACATATTTATTTTTAAATACATAGTTAATATTGACATCCAGAGACAGAACAAACACAAGTGTTCGTCACACGAATATTTGTCCTGAATGGGATTCGAACCCACGACCTCTGGCGCAACAGGTAGGGTCACTACCGATTGTGCCAACGGGCCCGTCATATTGCTAAGTTGCAATACTTGACCTAAAAACTCGCTTAACATCGCTTGAGAACGCGCTTAAAATAACGCGGCATTGCAAACGCTCTTTTATTTTAATTGCTCTTGTATAAGGTCTGAACACGCTCTGCTTTTAGTGGCGAATTGATCAAGTACCTCGTCAATGACATCTGGTACTTGAATTGCTAATTTTCCCTTTCCGTTTGTCACGGTTCTGCCACTTTAATTAAAAATAAAAATAAAAAGATAATATAAATATATTCACGAAAAAAAAATAACAAGCAAACCCTGTAGCGAATGCTTGTTTCGCGAAATTGCGCTCGGGAACCGGTTTGCGGGCCGATCGACGCCGCTGCCGCGGGACTCGGCGATGTCTCCGGAGCGACTAGAAGCCACGCGAGCAAGGAGGCTACACACGTCTACCGCGTGATCTTGCTTCCGCTTTTGTAAAAAATTTCTTCAGAAAGTCTAATTATTCTTCTATAATTGGTTTCCATAAGTGTTGGATTTGACCCCGGTTGGGTGAGTGTTGTTTTAAAACTATCGTTAATCAATAAAATCAATCTAATCATTCTGTTGTTTTTGACAGTTGTAATCTGTGTTAGACCGTAGGTACCTAATGTAAAAGGGTTCATTCATTTTCATTTCTTTTTGGTAGTTATGTAATTAAAGTAGATGTATGTAGTAGATGTAACTCGTTTACGAGTTTATATATTTAGTGGTAAACAACTTTCATATTGTAGAAAAACAATGAAGTAGTAAGTAGTAAATAATTTTTGTTAAGCACCCTTGTAAAGCTAAATCTAATTGATTGCCGCATCATTGAGCACTATTAATTGCATCTAACTATCATTGCTCCCTTTCGCAACTGTCGCTTCCTTATACCGCGTGATGCAGCAACCAATCGGATGAACTGTGCTTCCAACCTGGACACCCTACTAATGGGTGGGAATAATATTTCCAGGGTCCTCCCGCTACCCGCGGTTCCGGCTGCCTAAGTACCACATTGGCCCGCGAAGCCGCCGTCAGGAGCCGCTGTTGTGTGGACTTCGCTACCGCTGAGCACGCTACTCGCGCTACCTTCACACGCTGCAACGCCGACGTCGATCTCGGAGGACGAGGGCGGTGATAGCGTGACTAGTAGTTGGAAATACCATCGGACGTGATCGCACCCACGACCCCTAATATTATTGATGATTTTCTAAAAAATCATCAGTCCTTTTTTTACCTTTTTTATCCTTTTTTTTATCTTTTATTCTTCATAAATAAACAACAAACTACATCAAGTTTTAAATTTTCTTTTACGCTCCCCTATAAGCAAGAGTGTAACACGTTCACTTTCCGTTTATTATAACAGATTTAACAGCCTTTGCGTAGTTGGACTTATTTTAACACTAACAAAAATAGAGTTGCTATGCTATAAATCGGTACCTTCAAGAAGGTAACTCCAGTTACTAATATATAAATAAGAACAGAGTTTGTTTTTTCGCTAGTACGAGAACGAGTCGAGACGAGTCCTGTTTATTGATGTTAATAGTAGTCAGCAGTCAGTCAGCAATAGTCAGCAAAAGTCAAGTAGTTAGTAATTGCATTAAGCTCGACATTTGTTCCGCTTTGTTATTTTATTGTAGTTCATTAAAGTTTAAATTAATAAGTACCTAATAGTTGTTAGTAAGAATACTTCCGCTTAATAAACAATGATTAAACGGCAGAAGACTAACATAAGACTTTGTTTGGGGCGAAATTTATATGACTTCTATAATACAATTAAGTTAAGTTTAATGTCATAATGCCTACAGACAAAATTATAATACCTATCAATTAATTTTTAAATTTTAGAATAATCTAAGTGAAACTGTCAGCAAATCTTTAAGGTCGTGATAAAGTAGCAGTAATATTTTTACCTTATTTTTGAAACATAATGTCATCCTACCTACTCATGTCATTCGTCTGGTAGATGATTGAAGATTTTGGATCACATTGCGTAAATATTACCAAACCAGTTCGTTTTCGTATTTGTATGTGCAAGTACGTAAAATTTGTGTTTTTCTCGGACATCTGATGTTGTACAAGTGTACCCATGTTTTGTTTCAGAGAGCATCATACTTCTTTTGTGTATAGTGATGGCAATGTTAACATTTTTAATAATTGTTTACAACTATTTCTCTGGCTTAAGTTAAATATAGCACGTATACATTTTTCTGCTTTTTGAAAATGTGTTAGCGGAAGGGTGATGCTCGTTTACTATCTTAGTCAGGTATATCCAGAAAAAACTAAATGGGATCCAACTGAAATTATGTCGAATAAAACTTTATATAAATAAATAAAATTTATTTGTCAAGTACATAATTATTTACTTTATTATACAATCAATATAGGCACAATTATAATAATAATACGACCAGGTACTGCTAACAAAAGCAACGATTCTTCAGTCTAAACATACTTGTATATGAAAGTTATGTCATATACTATTTTCTATATAACACTAGAACTGTAGACCATACATACCTACAATATGTATGCAGATATCGCATACATATATATATACAATAATAGTTAGTAAATACTAACTATGGCAGGTAATGCAATTTGGTTTTACCGTCTTATGTCACTTTCTACCACAAAATGGTTATTTATAAAGAAATAACCCATTAATTAGAATTGTTGTCCCGTTATATTAATAAACGTTATGACCGAATTTATTATTCAGTTTTATGATATATCGTTTGTTCTAATGACATAATTTTGTAAGCTTGATTAAAAAAGGTGAATAAATCTTTGAATTTCTCAGAAGTTTCTCGGAGGACACGTTAAGCCGTCGGTCCCGTTTATCGCCACAAGATTATAGTCTTTAGGAGGCGTTCGGGAGGCCTTAAAACTTCACACAGTCGGGTTTTCTTCTAAGCCTTCCGCCAAGAGGAACAGGTCGCAGCTATGCAAATACTTTATCTAACGTTCTTATAAACATAATTTTTACAACATTTTCCATTCGGCGATACTAAGATGCAACGTGCAAACTAACAAGTAGTGCGTATTTTGCACCGCGTTGACCAAATGCGAACATGTTAAGTATGTGCGAAACAGTAGTATAATATAATGTAATAAATAAATTATAAGAAGCTAATAATAAAAATAAATAAATCAACAGTCCTTAACATATCACTATTATCAGACTTACATTTTAATGTTATTCGACATAAGATAACTTTCATAAGGATGATTCCGTTCGGGTGTTGGACAGGCAAATATTGTTCTATGAACGAATTTACGCGCACCTCAGAAGTATGCTTAACAATAACATAATATTAACAATATTCAACTAGTAATAGCAATTCTTCCATCAGGGACAATATACAGAGGCGTATGTTTTGTAATGTAGGACAGAAGAGCGTTTTGATCACTATCAAGAACTTGCAGATGTCTTCTGTGCGCTGGGAACATCTGAAAATTGAGATTCATAATTAATTTTACTAGTTAAACATGTAATTTTTCTTGACCAACTGCTGCTCAAAAAACTAAAAAACACGCTTTTATCTATACTAAAATTATAAAGAGGAGACATTTGTTTGTAATGTTTTCACACAAAAACTTCTAGACCGATTTCAAAAATTCTTTCACCATTAAAAAGCTGCATCTTCACTGAGTGACATAGGCTATATAATATTACTAGGTGTAAACGAAACGATTGTTATGTCTAATTCCACGCGAGCGAAGCTGCGGGGGCGTCCACTAGTAATAGATTAAATTAAATAACCGAAAATCGCCAATCCTAAAGACCCTGGTCAGGATAATGGGACAAACTATTTAAATTATTTCATTGTCATCGGTTCTTGATAATTAGTGTGCAAAGTTTCAAATTAATCTGACGTTTTGAAGGGAGTGAAAATCAAGGCCAAAGATTCCGTTACATACCTACATACCAAGCAAATAAAGTGTGTCAATAAAAGGAGACGTACTTGAAGATTTTCAAAAATTAAACCCTTTATAGTTCGAAATATGGGATGGAAGTATGTATGGAGATTTGGAGTATAATTGCGCACAAAAGTTTCAGTTATTTGACGTACAATTTTGTGCCAAGAAGCCTCAATGACAGGCATTCGTCGTAGCACTTTTGTCTACACTTGTACATGCGCAGGCGGCAGCCATTATTGTTTAAATTCGCTGCGACCCATAGACGTCCCACTGTTGGGCACGGGTCTCCTCTCAGAATGGGAGGGATTAGGCCTTAGTCCACCACGCTGGCCAAGTGCGGATTGGCAGACTTCACATACCTTCGAGAACGTTATGATGAACTCTCAGGCATGCAGGTTTCCTCACGATGTGTCCTTCACCGTTATAGCAAGTGACATTTAATTTCTTAAAACGCACATAACTTAGAAAAGTCATTGGTGCGTGCCACTGGGGTTTGAACCCGGACCGCTCGAGTGAGAGGCGAGTTCGATAGCCGCTGGGCTGTCACCGCTGTTGTTTAAATTATTTGCCGCAAATTATACCTCGTATCCATCGCCTCCGTTCGCTAAATAAGCAGGAGCGCTGATCTGGTAGTCCTTTTCTATATCCAGAGCAGTCCCAGGTAGTTCGTCACCCACACGGACTGAAACCACACGCCGGCCCTCCGGTAGCGACACGTTGTATACCACGCGGAGACCTAGAATTATACATAGCTTAGTTTACTTAGTATGTATTTCATATGTAGCGTCCATAGCCGAATGACTCGCATCGATTCTATATGATCAACAGAGTTAAGAAACGACGGGCGCGGTCGATTTCTGGATTTCGCTAGTAGCAAAATTTCATGGGCTACCGTGCTTTGGAGGGAACGTTGAGACGTTGGTGCCAGTTGCTTCCAACTGTAAAACATTTAATATACATGTAAAGCATTATTATACCTTGTCGGATAGGTATTAAAGTCAGGTATTTTTTTTATTTTTTTATTTATGCGCTTTATACGTATTTTTTATTAATAAAATTTTATTTTACGATTAAATAAAAATGAAAGTAAGTATGACGTCTTATTTGTTACTCTCACGACTTTCAGAGAACCTAATTTAAAGTTAGCCTCTAAGTGATGACTATAAATGAAATTTAATAAAGCAATGATTAAACAATAATTATTTCATTAAAATTTGTGTAGAAATAAGTAAGAAATAAATTCGGGATTTTTTTGAAAAATATTTAAAAAACGAATAACTCCAGAACCATCGGTTTTTGGATGGGGTATTCCATACACAGATTGACAGGAAATGAGCTATACATTCACCCCTTTAAAACTTTTTGTAATAGATAACTGTTAAGCAATGTCGGGAGTGGTCAGTATGTGAATACGGGCCAAACTGATGGAGTGTTCACCGTCGCATATGCCGAGGAAAACTCAATAATATAATATTATTATCTACTATAATCTTAATGCAAATATATGTTATTAGTCCTTCCTGTATGTTATTTGTAACTATATACGGTCTACAGAATATAGACAGTCACGAATCATTCAGTAATAATATATATTTATGGTGTATTGCAAAGGCACAAAGGTTTACAGTACTTCTGCGTACCCCATTAAAGATGCTAGCGCTTAAAGATGCTAGATATAATTTAGTTCATAGTAAAGAGAAAAGGAAAGTAGAATATGATAAGAAATGTAATCCTGTTGAGTATAAGAAAAATGACTTAGTTATAGTTAAAAATGAATGTAATAATAAGAAATTGGACAATATTTTTGAAGGTCCATATATTGTTGTAGAAGATATGGGTTCTAATGTAAAAATTATTAAAGGAAATAAACATGACGTTATACATAAAGATAGGACGAAATTGTATAAGCATTAATAATATATAGATAATTAAGGAAGTAAAGTTAAAATTTATAGAATTATTGTCATTGAAAAAAAAATCATTTGTACATGTTTTTTTTTCTTTTTCACCCCCGGAGGTGTAGTGTATGTAAGTTAGTTATAAGGAATGTTGTCTGTGTGTGAATGCGATTTAGCCTATAACATAGTTGTAAGCAATCTGAGCAGTAATAAAGATCATCTTAACAAGATCAGATGCCTCTCAATTAATCCCGTCACCTCAGTTATGTTATGTTACTAACCAGATATTTGAAGCATCCAGGGTGCGTCGAAAGGTTTCTCGTGTGTAATTTCGCTTATACTCTTCTCCAGGGCCTCAAGAAGGTACCGCCCTTTCAGCACGAACGTCTCAAGGAAATCTCGGTACGGGAACATTTCTATCAAAGAGCCTCGGTTTATGCCTGAAAATCAAAGACATTTAACGACACTGTACCAGCGCACGCTACGGTACCTAGTACCAATTCTAGCGTATAATACCTAATTTTTTTTAAAAGCAATTGTGGTCAGGTTGGAAAGGTCTGACTAAGAGTGTAACCGGAACTCTGGTTCCGGTTCAGCCGTACATACGCGAGCGCGAAATCGTTGTTATGCGTGCGCGCGGCACCATCTTTAGAATGTTCACAGAGAGAAAAACTCTGATTCCAATTTTTCCATTAGGCATTATGTTAGCCTTTAAGGTGACTTGAAAATTAAATAAATAAATTAATAAATAAATAATAGGATCATTTTATAAGTTTGCCAGTTTATTATAAAACAAATGACATATTATATTATTTATTATTTACAAACCCAAACCTAATGACAAATAAAACATTTGAGTTTGAATTTGAATTATTATGCATGAAAGTTATTTTCTGCTTATGTACAAGTGTTGGCAAAAAGTGTAAATCTGAACGAAATTCGAAGGGGATAGCTGCGCATGGGGATCCAGTGCGGGGGACATATTACGGCTGGCGGACCAATCAGCTCTTGCGACGGACGATACTTTGAATTTCGAGTTCTCCGCATTCAAGATCAGCTAGACATTCGTGCCGACACTTGTACCAACACATTTTTTACGTTTTATTCAAAAACTTTAAGCTCATATTTAACCAGCTGTAAGTGACTTACTTCCTTTCAGCAGAGACGTCCTAATGTTACTGCGTTGTATAAGCGAAATGCAGTCGTATCTGGTATTCAGAGTATCTTTCACCTGAAACAATCAAGTTTTGAAAATTCAGATAGTGAGTGAAATAACCTATTTGCCTTTAAATTTCTTGTACTTGTTAAATTGTGTTTCTGTTTTCTGTGTGTGTCCGCCACCTGCAACTAACCAGATGTGTGTGCGTTTAAAAAATATGAATCAATGAATACATACATATTCATTGATCGCATTAGCCAGCATGTCCCCCAGAGAACACTCGCCATACGCGCAGTCTTTGTACCGCAGAGTAACCAGATTCCGTCCAATTAACTGCTCTTCAGATTTCCTCACCAACTTCGCGTATGGTTCTAATTTTGCCTTTGTTTCCTCATCTGAAAAGGTAATATTGCAACAGGTAAGTGCATGGATTTAAGATACTATTGAAGCTACAACCCATAAACGTCCCACTGTAGGGCACGTGTCTCCCCCACAGATAGAGCTGCTGGAGGTCTAGTGCATATTCTACCACGCTGTTCCAATGCGGATTGGTTGAGGGGTTAGTGGCCAACCCAGTGTTGAATGATCTCAAGCCAACCAAAAGTCTTCGACTAGGCTTAACGATTGTTTTTACCATTGACATAATATCTGTCGTATATATTACATGATTATGATGAATAGCTACCTTCTGGCACTGATCTGTCCAGGAGAATGGAACCACCTTCCCATTTTACGTAGTCCCCGCGCCAATCGAAGTAGATACTGAGGTTCCCCAAGATCTTCGTGAATGCCGACGCTTGTACAACAATCACCTGTAAAAATAAGTTTAAAATTTACACCAAGTTGACAGTGACTTGACGCCATTTGACCTTGACCGATAGTCCAAGGTAGATAGGTTAAGAATGTGGCTTTTCACTCGGAGGTGAAAGGTTGCAAGAAACCTGCATTCCTGAGAATTCTCACAATGTTCCCGAAGGTACGAGTATGTAAAGTCTGTCTATCTGCTCTTAGCCAATGGTGAACTATGGGTTTTACCTCTCATTTCGAGAGTTGCAAGTTGTAATAATGATGAGGCCACGTCGCTCGAAGGACTGGTAATCAGTGGAGAAGAAAAATCCTCGAATGGAGACCACTACTCGGCAAAATGATCACCCTTGAAATGAGATCCCTTCAACAAGGTTGACTGCCGACTTGAAGAAGACCGCATGGAACCATGAGGACCGGTCGCAGTGGTCGTTCAGGAGAAGCCTGTCCAGCTGTGGACCCCGAAGGGCCGATAGATAGATGGATAGTATAATGATATTGAAGAAGGAACCCACCTCATGTTTATCTTCTCCAAGGGTCTCCACTCTGGTGAGATACGGTATGGGGTACCTCTCATCCCTGTGCGAGTGGCCACCCACGATGATGTCGATATGTTTTCCGTATTCCCTCGCTATTTGCCTGTGAATATTACAAACGTTTAAAAAGAACCGTTACAGCCTAATTTGACACAGTGCATTGATTTTTATTAAAATTTATTAAAATATGCTTGTCAGTATAATCTTAGCTGTTTGTGAAATAATATTAAATTATTATAGAATATTACTCCTTCAATAGGGAAGAATACTTTATTCAAATCAAATCCTTGTATTCAAAGCCAAATTAATTTCATGCCTTTACCCTTTAGTTACGTCACACTAATAAGTTAATCAACATTCCCAAAAAATTACAACTAGTTAGTACTTTCTTGACTTTAGTTCAAGGTTCTTTACGTTTATTCACAGATGGGCGGTAGTTTATGATAATTTCCAAAATAAGATGTAGTGTTACATGTCCACGTCGTAGCCGCAGTGAGAAAGCAAGATAACGATGTCAACTCCCATCTCTTGTAGGTAACTAGCCTCACGCGTGGCTGCCTCGATGGGGTCGGTGAAAACTACGTTGCCAACGGGCGCAAGAATCTAAAAAAAGTACTTTAATAAGTTTTATGGGGGGGTTACCGTTAATTTATTTTCATTATGTTTTGTTAGAGCTACATGAGCCCTACATCTTGCCTCGATCGTATTGCGACAATATATGGATAGGCAGTTTATGCTATTGCCAACATTTTATGGTTGTGCGTGCCGCGTGGATTTGAACCCAGAATTAATTGCTTAAACAGTCATAAATTGGAAAAGTCATCGGGATTTGAATTCAGATTACTGCACACACAATAAAGAAAACTAACATTACCGCAGTTATAGTGGTAATGACGCCAATAATACCAATCTTCCTCCCATTTATCTCGATAATGATGTATGGGGTGTAGAGTCCTTGCAGGATAGGTTCTTTGCTTGAGTCGATGTTGGCTGAGATTGCTGGCGCGTTCAATGCCTGCAAGTATGGCGCGAGGCCTTCTGGACCATCGTCGAAGTCGTGGTTGCCAATAGCCTGAATTTGGACAGAAGGTGAACTGTGAGAGTGAAATGACAATATCGGTTATGCTATTTTGAGAATAACACAACAAGATCCCTTTTAACGTTCCACTGTTGTTATTTTCTTCTTGGAAGTGGAAATGGGAGGTTCACCGAGTGTTTTTTCATGAATATGCATTTATCCTTGTCAAAAACCTATGGGTGGCTTGAGAACATTCGACACTGTGATGACCACTAACTCCTCCACCAATTCGCATTGAAGTAGCATGGTGGAGTATGCTAGATCTCCCGCAGCATTGTCTATAGGGGAGACCCGTGCCCGGCAGTAGGACGTCTATGGGTTGCAGCTTTATGCATTTATTTCTTACAACGCACTTAAATTAGATAGTAATTGATTCATGCCGCTGGGATTTGAACTGCCTTGAAAGCCGTCCTTAAAGATCAGCACTGTTTAGTCTTCCATGAACAGAATTTTAATAAAACCAACTCACGTGAGCATCATGTGGCAGCAGATTCATGAACTCCTGAGTGATATTCCACTTGAGCAATGTGTACCAATAGGTCCCCTGGAAGCTGTCCCCAGCGTTAAGCAGAAGACTGTCCGGTTTCTCTTTCTTCAGTTGCTTAATAGCGTAGGCTAACCGGGCGAAGCCTCCGAAGCAGTTACTGTCGTTGGAGTGGCATACTGGGGTTTCTAGCGAAGTCTCTTCGAACCTGTAGATAAAGTACCTACTCTGTAACGTCTCTGTCGTAAAATCGGACATTTCAACACACTCCACATCAATCTAAGTTTTTACTGGCATGTTGCTTTTAAATAGTATTTAATTTCATTACAAGTGCGGAAAGCCTGTCATTGCAAAGAGTTCCGACAAATGTCTACCCGAGCCGAAGGCGAGGGTTGACAGTCGGAACAAGTTGCAATGACGGTTCCGCACGTGTACTGAACAACTATTTTTAATACAGTTGCGAAAAAATGAAGCAATTTAATAAAATAATAAAAACACAAACTAAACTCGCAAAGAACATTTTTGGAAAATGGCGCCAACCGTAAAAGAATACAGAGTATTGCAGAGATTTTTTTTGTTTTCTTCACCCATTCTGGGTAGGCAAAGGCAACTATGCCCATACAGCCAAGTCTTCAGTAGAATTTTTTTATTGACATGAAATTTAATGAGATGAAATGAAATGAAACCTAACCTAACTCATTGAATCAAATCATTAAATCTGATATTGAAACAAATTAGTAGCTTCTTTTTAGAAATATTTGCATGAATCATAAAATCTTCTATGAATTTATTTTAGTAAAAACTTCGTGGTTGGTTTTTTCTTTTTAGTAGACATTATTTTGACAGTTGGGAAAGAGAACGCACGAGTTCGGAAAAGGTAAAGAAAAAGCACGAGCGTGTAATAGCTCACTTCCCGAACGCTATATGTACGTCCCTGTAATACGCCACTTTTTGAGCAACTGTATTAACATAGTATATTTCGCTACAAGTGCGGAAAGCCTGTCATTGCAAAGAGTTCCGACAAATGTCTACCCGAGCCGAAGGCGAGGGTTGACAGTCGGAACAAGTTGCAATGACGGTTACGCACGCGTACTGAACAACTATTTTTAATACAGTTGCGAAAAAATGAAGCAATTTAATAAAATAATAAAAACACAAACTAAACTCGCAAAGAACATTTTTAGAAAATGGCGCCAACCGTAAAAGAATACAGAGTATTGCAGAGATTTTTTTTTGTTTTCTTCACCCATTCTGGGTAGGCAAAGGGAACTATGCCCATACAGCCAAGTCTTCAGTAGAATTTTTTTATTGACATGAAATTTAATGTGATGAAATGAAGTGAAACCTAACCTAACTCATTGAATCAAATCATTAAATCTGATATTGAAACTAATTAGTAGCTTCTTTTTAGAAATATTTGCATGAATCATAAAAACTTCTATGAATTTTTTTTTAGTAAAAACTTCGTGGTTGGTTTTTTCTTTTTAATAGACATTATTTTGACAGTTGGGAAAGAGAACGCACGAGTTCGGAAAAGGTAAAGAAAAAGCACGAGTGTGTAATAGCTCACTTCCCGAACGCTATACGTCCCTGTAATACGCCACTTTTTGAGCAACTGTATTAAAAAATTACTTTCAGGTTCCAGTATTTGTTCCAATTAAGTTGAGTACGTAGGTACTTCTTCGTCTCTCGATTTCTGAGTAGTTACTCTCTTTGTCGATGCTGATTTGTTTGCACAGGTTTACATATTTATTTATATATTTCAGTATTTCATTGTCTCAAGAGTTTCTTATTAGGCGCTACTTAAATTATAAAATGTGCCCAGTAGGTTTTTAGCGTAATACATACATAGTTATTTAGTATTCAATCGCGAATTTTGGAAATATGACTAGTAAAAAATTAAATTGAGTGATATGAGTTCTAACGACAATCGATACTATCAGTTAATCACAACATTTATGATCCAACTATAGACGGTATGTAGCATGCGAAGATGTTTGATAGAACAATATATTATCAAAGACGTGAAACTCTGCAGCAAGTGCTGAATGACAGACTTCATATGCCTTTGAGAACATTATGGAGAATTCTCAAGCATGCAGGTTTTCTTACGGTGTTTTCTTTCACCGTTACGGCAGGTGACATTAAATTTCTTAAATCGCACGTAATTAAACTTAGAAAAGTCATTGGTGCGTGCTTTGGCATTGGATTCGAACCCGGACCGCTCGAGTGAGAGGCGATTTCTCCTTTAATAACCTTTTAAAAAACAAAGACAACTTGCTGCGGAAAAATTGAAACACGCCTACTGGAAGTTTCTTGACCTAAAGGATTTTTTCGGTGAGAAGTAGAGAAGTAGACTGATACACATAAACACACAAACCACAAACAAACACACTCACACACACACACACACTCGTAGGCCTCCTTTTGCCCAAAAAACAAGTATAAGTTTTATTATATTTTTCTTTATTTTGGTGTAAATTTGTATATTTCACTGTGTTTTTGTCCGTATATCCTTTGTTGTATTTTTGTGGCAATAAATGAATTTGTATTTGTATTTGAAAAACTCTCAGGCATGTAATTTTACGATGACGTACATTCTTTACTGTGCTTATTTTTTTAAAAGGCCTTAGTAAAATACTGGGATTTGAACACTATCACCAATTGGGTAGGGTTTATTTTAAAGTCACGCCATTCAAATAATTATGATCATCATTCGACTAATCAGATTGTACATTAATACATATACATCTTTAATCGATGCATAAACCTTACCTTGCGTGGAAATCATTGTAGTGGATTATATCCAATCTATACAACCCTTCATGGGGTAGCGCGAAATTGTGTACCTGATCCAAGTACAAAATGATGTAAGTGACAAAAATGAAAATTATTTTTTTCATTTTACCAAGCACGTGTAGATCACACAACACTCACTATACAATTAACCGTTTTCTAACGGAAGGTTATGCCACCACAGAGTTAATTGGGTAAGTAGATATCGAGCAGCATGTCTTAAATACATTTATCTCTTGTCCCTCTTAGTTATGTATTGAGTGAAACATCTAAGAAAAAATGCTAAATTCAGATATGAGTATCTAATTATCTTTTATTTCTTTTTTTCCTCATGGTTCCCACCGTCATATTTTTATACTTACGTAACTTATTCATTCCATGTCGATTTGTTTGACAGAAATACAAAAATTTCGCATAGCAAGCTAATTAATAAGGGAACAGTAACGTTTGCAACAGTCACAAGAAAAAACAAAGATCATTTACACTTCTTTATTTTATTCTATGTAATTCAATAGTACATTACAATCAGACTTAATAATATTCTGAGAATTGCAACTTGCAAGAAAAAAAAAACAGTTTTCTTCTTCAATTTGTTTTATAGGTCCTTTTGTTTCCAATAGTATGCACAATACTTTGTTTATTAAATAACATAAACATAACATCACGCCTGTATTTCGCCGAGGGGGCATACTCACTTTTCACTAGTTACATTGAAAAGTGAGTTTCCTACGTAATAGGTGGCGAGAAATAATTTGAACAACTTATTTATTGACTTATTACAATCCTCCCATCCGTTGTTACATTAAGGGGCGAATGTTTTTTGATATACAGCTCCAATATAGTCTGATCCCGGCCTATTTCTTGGGTGTTGTGTTGGCCGTCTTTGAACATCTGTAAAAATTAGTTTAATCATAAGCTAAGCTACAACCCATTGACGTCCCACTGTAGGGCATGGGTCTCCCCCACAGATGCAGCTGCGGGAGGTCTAGAGCATACTCCACCACGCTGCTCCAATGCGGATTGGTGGAGGGGTTAGTGGCCAACCCAGTGTCGAATGTTCTCAACCCATTGTTGGATAGACTTCGACAAGGCTTAACGATATTTGCAATTGAAAACAACCGGGACCGACGGCTTAACGTGTCCTTCGAAGTAGACATGGCAATAATGTTTGAAAATATTTATTGGTTAATGGTTAAGTGATAACTTTTTTTAACGATATTTTTAATGGTTGAAAATATTAGTTGATAATGACCTATATTTTTATTTTTGTACGAGTTCTGTTGAATTTAATAGAAATGAATATTTATTTTAATGCGTATATCTAATAATGATTATAACTCATTGATATTTCTTTCATACTTGAACAGGCTTAGGACTGTCTAGCAGTATCTTAAATAGATTTATTTCTCTAGAAGTGAAAATAAAAACCGAGCCAGGCGTATTAAAAGATCATTGATTTTATACATATACAATATTTTTTTTATTTTTATTGTTTTTTTATACCTAACTCAATTATTTTTTTACATTCCTTTATTTATATCTAAAAACATAATTTGCGCATCTTTTGAAGTATCATTTTCTTAATCCCGGCATTAGAAAACGCGTATCAAGCACAAATAACAAAAACTGTTATGAAATTAAAAGATGCACGTGTCGCACGCGACAAGTTGATAAAATAATAAACACTACATAGTAAAAATGTCCGCTGATTATTACCTGTTAAAATTATCGTAAACTTCAAATGAATAAAATTTTTGTAACATTAGCTAAGTAGATAATATACTTTTTACTGAGTAATAGAACCTAAAATTGAATGCAGTCAATTAAATATGTTAAAAGAAACATGCGCGCGCAGCGCCATTCGACACCATAGCTTTAGCTAACATAAGTTCAGTAAATTTAGGAAGCGACGGGCATGGACGAGCGATGAAAATTTTTAGTTGATATTTTTATTCAATGTTGATAATTTTGTTTAATTTTATTGGTTGACAGTTACATATTAAACATCTCTACTTCGAAGCATGGAAGCGCTAATGAAATTTTGCCACTAGCGGACCCGTCCACAAACCGACTGCGACGTTGCTTAACACGGTCGATCACATACTATCGACGCGAGAAATTGGGCAATGAACACTTAATTTTAATGATACAACAACAAACATGATGATTCTGTGGTGCAGTGTTCAGTGCAATGTTTTCTATCTGTGGATCCCATCACAGGACTAGCCACAGATTCGAGAACTGATTTCGAGACCAAGGCTGAGTTTCATTTAATTATCAAAATAGACTTTTGTATGTTATAGCTACCACAAACATTTCTTTGTCCCACTGTTGGGCTCGTGCCTCCTCTCGGAATAGGAGGGGTTAGGCCATAGTCCACCACGCTGGTCAAATGCGGATTTTGCAGACTTCACATGCCTTCAAAAACGTTATGGAGAATCTGAGGCAGCTTTCCTCGCTCTTACAGCAGGTGATATTGAATTTCTTAAATCGCATATAACATAGAAGAAGTCATTGATGCGTGCAGCTTGGATTTGAACCCGGGCTGCTCGAGTCAGAGGTGAGTTCTGATGACTGTGTAGGTATATTGATTTACCGTGAAACCATCTCCACCCATAGCCAGGTACCAGGGAGCCGTGATCTGGTAGTCCTTGTCAGGGTTCAGAGGAATGTCTGTGTGGCCTATGTGGACCGAGGTCACGCGCTGACCTTCCGGCTGCGTCAAGTTGTATGTTACTCGGAGACCTGACAAACAATATGACGTCATTATCATTTTGTATCATATCCATGTGTAACATATAATAAGATAAGATGCAACACTTTCAAATGGAGTTTTGGTGGAGAGGGAAACTGTCGTAAAGAACGCTAAGTGGTTTCGAAGCCGGGTCTGGCAATGTATTACAGGGTTTTTTTTTGCAATTTTCAATTTCTATTTCAATTTCTAAGTGGATGTATAGACATCTCTGTCTACCCCATCGAAAATATACAGGCATGATTTTATGTTATATTCGCAAGCTCGATCTCCTAGTCGGGCAAAGTATTACTGGGTTTTTCCAACTTAAAATTCCCAGTAGCAGTCTGGATTTGTGCCCGACGTACGTTACATGGGATGGGACCTAAAATTGACTGTTTAAAAGTGGGTGTACACCTCTGCCAACCCTTTAGGGAAAATACAAGCGTGTTATGTGGCTATGTGTGGTCTCCATACCTGATACTAGCAGCAAATTCGGCCCCTTGAACGGCTTGTAAGCCCACGCGTCCGATACGCTGTGCTCCAACGCCCTCAACACATGCCTTCCTTGCAGCTCGAACGTCACGACACGGTCGCGGAACGGCAGCAGCTCGAAAATTGTTCCTTTTGTTATCGCTTCAATTTAAAATAAAATGAATTAGAGGTTTTATATAATAGACATGAGTGACAGTATTAAAAAATAAAGAATAAATGGTTTAAGCGGAACAAGTATGTTGAATAATTCCTAAAAAATTGGCAAGTTTTAATAAAAACAATGTAACATTTTTTCACAAACAATTTTGATTAAAATATAAGTATATAATACAGCAATCGGCCATGTTAACTGAAACGTCAATTAGAGCGGATGACGTCACGGTTAAGTAAAAATTCACTTCTCGCTTGGGCTTCTGTTGAATACAACGGCATATTTATTACCTAAGCGTGACGACAAGCGGACACCATGACACCTACGAACGTTTTCGCGCTAAATTCAAAGTAGATAGGAAAAACTGCAATAACTTGCATTAAAACTCAATTACTTGCTGAAATAATGTCTTTTTTCAAAATATTGGATATATACCTACATTACGAAAAGCAATTTCCAAATCTGTCATCATGCCTATTGTGAATAGGTGGACAGTATGACCGCTAGTGGCAAAATTTCATGACGTTTCCTTTCTTCGGAAGGCACGTTAAGCCGTCGGTCCCGGTTGTTTTCAATTGTAAAAACAATTGTTAAGGCTTATCGAAGACCTTGGGGTCTTCTCAATAGTTAGTTCCAGAGTGGTGGAGTAAGTTCTAGATCTCCCGCAGCTGTGGGGAGACCTGAGACCTGCCCAACAGTGAGACATCTATGGATTTAGCGCATACTACTACTACTATCGGGAGTACAATATTATTATTTAAATACTTACGTCCTTTCAATATAGACGATTTGATGTTACCCCGTTGTATGAAAGAAAGGTAATCCAGAGATGATTCGACGTTTTCCTTCGTCTGGAATAAAAATACACATGAAAGGTATTTAGGGCCCTTAAATCACAAGGGCTTGTAACTCAATAACTTTTGTCATACAACTTAACTGTGATCAAATTGAACTTAATTATTACTAACACCATCTAACAGGACCATCCGTGACTAACAGTATATAACCAAAGTCCTCATTCCTAGTAACAAAGTCCCAAATAATATTCGTATTCATTGGGCTTATTCCTATACTATTAGTTTTGTTCAATGTCTGTCACAGTAGACTATATCAATTGAGAATTGCTTTTTTGTGCATTTTTTTATACAAACGTGCATTAAAATAAAATAATAAAAAGATAACGTATGTATTCTTACGTATTCAGTGAGCGCATCCACCAACAAATCCCCAAGAGCGCATTCCCCAAAAACGCACTCTTCGAAGTGTAGTGTCGTCTCGGTCTCACCCACAGCCTCTCTTTCCGCGTCGTGGACCATTCTGGCGTACGGTGCTAACTTGGTTTTTATTTCTGCATCTGGTTTGGTAAATTGCCACATCATTATTATTTTTTAAATCAATGTGAAGACTTTTGTATAGAGTCTATACAAAAGTCTATACCTTAAAAGGCCTTATCCCTCCTTGAGGGATAAGGCCTTAGTCCCGGAGGAGACCCGTGCCATACACTGTGGGACAAAAAAAAAGAAGGGTTGTGATGATGATGATGATGACTGTTATCTGCCTTGTAGCTTAGCAGAAATGGGTACATCCGTTAACTAGTCTTAAGGTTCTACCACCTAGCATGCTATTGAAAGAAATAACGTGTCACATTACACTAATATTTAATTTCGAACAGCAAGTAATACGTAGTCATTAATTTGTCATTTTCGATACGCAAACTGGACTCTTAATTGTAATTTCAATAAAAGATTAAGAACGAAACTGAACGTACCTACTCGTACCTAATTTATGAAGAGTGCGTCAAGTTCACCTAAATGCCAATGTTAATTGAGTCTAATTACGGGACTTTACCTACGGGGAAATACAAAATTATAAGACAGGCCCGTTGGCGCAATCGGTAGTGACCCTGTCTGTTGCACCCAAGGTCGTGGGTTCGAATCCCACTCAGGACAAATATTCGTGTGACGAACACTTGTATTTGTTCTGTGTCTGGATGTCAATATTATCTATTATTATTATATCAGTCTCTGACACCCATAACACAGGCTCGCGCCTACTTTGGGGTCAGATGGCCGTGTGTGAGAATGTCCAAGATATTTAAGTGAGATCTTAAATCGTTCGATAGTGGTAACGGGATAAAGTACGGATAAATAATACATTTTCCCTACCACGTTATTTTTCCTACATGTACACCTACACTACAAAAAATACTTCAAGTTCATGCTATACTTTTGATTATAAATTCTTCAATTTGGATGAAAATAAAGAAAAATCTTAATAATTCATATATTTTTAATAATTGTAATGAAATTAAAAAGGCCTTGAACTGCAGTGTACCAATGCCATACAATTACATCTTAGAAGTACATATTGTTTTATGCGTAAAACTTACATAGTACAAATGTTTAATCATTTACTATAAGTACCAATATTTCATTTCAAATTAGCGCATAGCACTAGTGATTTAAATGCATGTCTTTAAGGGATTTCATGAAGGAACCCGTTAAGCTCTATAGTCTTGGCCAGGAGTTGGATGAGTCTCCGGACCGCTACTGGAAATATTTCTTGGCCGCATCCGTGCCTTAGAGAGAACGTCAATCTGTCGCGATTTTCATTGCAACATTTAAGTCATTTAAGTTAAGCTATATCCGAGGCCATCGGGCCGAAAAATTCACCTATGATTTGACGACAATCGGCCGCGCTAAGATAATCTATCTACGAAAGATTGCTTTTCTTAGATAATAGACAATCGTCTCAATCGTAAAAAGAGATCTACAGTCGGATCAAAGCAGAACGGTTTATTCACAGGACAGATTCTCAGGAAGACAGATTATCATATTATAGTCATATTCTCAGAAATACAGATTCTGAAAAGGATAGATTCTCAATATGACAAAGTACACTCCTTTGGCCTCGCAAAGAGTACTTGTAGTTACTTGGTAGTACGAGTGCGCTGGGGAACTCCGAACCATTGCCCTGTCTAGCCGTGTCTGATGGCCGATTGCAGGAAATAATATTTATTAGACTATCGAGCGTCCATAGCCCAATGGCTCGCGTCGATTCAATGTGTTCGAAAGAGTTAAGCAACGATGGGCGCGGTCGATTTGTGGATGGGTGACCGCTAGTGGCAAAATTTCATGGACGCTACCGTGCTTCGGAGGGCACGGAAAGCCGTCGGTCCCGGTTGTTTTAAATTGTGGAAACAGTCGTTAAGCCTTGTCGAAGACGGGTGGCTTGAGAACATTCGACACTGGGTTGGCCACTAACCCCTCCACCAATCCGCATTGGAGCAGTGGTGGAGTATGCTCTAGTAGACCTCCCGCAGCTGTGTCTGTGGGGGAGACCCGTGTGTAGCAGTGGGGCGTCTATGGGTCGCAGCGAGACTATGGACGTTAGAGTATTGCAGATAGATAATTGTAATACCTTCTGGTATAGACCTGTCCAGGAACAAGGGTCCGCCGTCCCATTTGACGTAGTCACCACGGAAGTCGAAGTAGACGGACAGATTTCCCATATATTTAGTGAACGCCGAAGCCTGCACTATGAGCACCTGGGAAATAAGAAGCCATAATTATATTATGTATATTTATTATTTATAGTTACTATTTTCCTTATGGACATTATTTGACAAACTTACGAGGGATACCCAATAGTTAACCCGAATAATAATACATATTAAAATGTCAATGGATTTTCATGTGGTGCCTAAACAATTATTAGGTACTTCACTTCATAGAACTTTGATCTGCATTTCAACACGTTACATATTGAAAATGATGATATTTTTTAACATTATTAGTTTACTAGTGGACGCCCGCAGCTTCGCTCGCGTAGAATTAGACCCATTAACGACGTCTGCCCGCGTTCGGGTTGCCCACTTGACTTCAAAAACGGCATAGTTTCATACTAATTTTGCACCCCCGTTTTACCCCCTTAGGAGATGAAGTTTCAAAAATCCTGTCTTAGTGCTCCCCTACGTTATAAAAGGAACCCCTGTGCAAAATTTCAAGTTTCTAGCCCTTATAGTTTAGGCCCTGCGTTGATATGTCAGTCAGTCAGTCAGTCACCTTCTCCTTTTATGTATTATATAGATAGATATAAATACATATTAGTACAATATGTGATAAGTACAGACTAGTGATCAAGATTCAACTGTAATTCTTTATGCATGATTCGAGTTTATTTTAATTAAATATCTACCTATCTTTTTAATTAAATATCTATCTAATATCACTAATTGTTATTTTAGTCTACAAAGCGCCCGCCGCACTTTCCGAAGCAAGCTTCTTATCTTCTTTAACGCCTTCTTGAGGAAGCGCGAAAGAAAGGGAAGGAATTCGTCGAAATACCTCGCCATAATAACAAAAGTGTCATCAATGCATCTATCAAAACTCACTCAAAGATGAAAAATGTATTACACAATACATTTCATCAGAGTACATTAAAGTCCTAAATATTTTTTTTTTATTTCTTCCTATCCATCCTATATACTTGTTCAATAGTAATAAGGTACATTACTCATTATCAAATTTTAAAATTGTAAATTTTGAAAAGAGTAATTATCGAGCTACTAGATACTCGAAGATTGTTAGCTATATTGGAAAAATATAAAAAAATCTTGCATTTGAGAACATCGTTTTGTGCAATAGAACTAATATCATAAATAAATTACCGATAAAGAACTAATAGTGGGTCATGAGCAATTATTCTTAGCTTGAACAACCTAATGACAATGAAATTGCAGCTTGATAAGTGTACTCAATTAATTTTGCCTCTGCAGTAGATTGATAGCAGAGGTATATTAAAATTATTCACAATTAAGAACTAGGTCACGATAGGATGCGTGTTACCAATTTTAATTTATTTCCTATACTATATCTACCGGTAACAGGTTTTTGAAGGTTGTGTTTATATCGAATTTAGCAATTAATTAGTCATCTATTAATTGCTAAATTCGATAATAATAATATAATAATCTATTAATTGCTAATCATTCTCTTTTTAGAATAAGAAGAGGCCGTGGCCCACGCTGGCCCAATGTGAATTGGTAGACTTTACACCTTCGAATATGTTATGGTGAACTATTATGCATGAAAGTTTTCACGCATGTTTTCTTTACTAGTATAAGTCGGTTAGCGAAAGGTGGCACGTTCATGCAGAGAAGTAAGGAAGTTCCTGTCTTTAGATGACGTATTTTTTTTTGGAGAGCATAATTTAAGATTAAAAGAAATAAATATATAATATACTATACACTGAGATACTCAGTGAGAGTGACTCCGAGTTGGTAGCAAGCGAAAACGAGAGACCAACTATATCATTAACATGTCATATGAAAATGTGGACAAGTTAGTATTGCTCGCGGCACGAAAATTTAGCTAAGAACGAAATCCGGAGGGATAGCTGCGCTTAAGGTATCAGTACGGGGTACATAATACGGCTGGTGAACCAATCAGCGCTAAAGACTGAAAACCCGCACGCCCCGCGCCATACGATACCTAATTTCGTCTTCTGCGCATTCAAGGTCAAAGCCAGGCTTTCATATAGCCGTTATCCCTCGTTTTAACTACGGTTTTGAAAGCTTAAAATGACGTATAATCACCAGAAAACTCTAGCAAATTAATTAATTACCTGATGTGTTTTTTTACTATGTTTCTTGCTAATACTAGTCTCGATGAAGACAGGGTATGGTCCCTCCACTGTCTCCCCACTTGGTGATGGGCCGTTCCACAAGAGAGAATGGGAGTGGCCTCCGACTATTATGTCAACGTCCTGCCCATAGCTGCGAGCTATTTCCCTGAAATTAATTGTAATAAAATATGTATTTAAAAAAGCAACCGAACAATAAATCACTTATTTACTTATCACGACTTTAGGGACCTAAAACATAGCATAACTTCACAACTGAATTTCGTCTAAGGAATAGACAGAGTGTGTGGCGCAAACACTTTCCACCGGTTATGTTTCAAATGTTCTTTATATAAAGGTAACTTAAGTAGCTGGATATTGATTTCGTTGTAGGACCCCAGCTATCGTCCCTCTGAAATGACGAAGGGTCTAGGTACTAAGTAAAGATGGCACCCGTTACCTACTTGTCGATCTCAAGTCCGCAGTGCGATAGGACGATGATGATGTCAACGCCCTTCTCCGCCAAGGCCCTGGCCTCCCGCTTCGTGGCCTCGCGCGGGTCTGTGAATATCACGTTTCCTGATGACGACAGCGTCTGAAAACCAATTTATGGATAGTTACATTAAGGGTTTTTACCACAACCCTTTCTTTGTCCCACTGTTGTACCTACTCGGAACTCCTCTTGGAATGGGAGGGGTTAGGCTATAGGCCTCGAAAGTATAGACTTCACATGCTTTCGAGAGTTTTTTTTAATTTTATTTATTTATATTAAATCAATCCAAATACATCACTAACCATCTAAGCTAACCTAATTCGTAAGTATTGCTTAAATTCAAATTAGATTTATATTATGTTTATTCTTATGACATGTCAAAAAAAAACAATACATAGTACAATAGTTCGAGGTTTTTTACCAACAACCAGAAATTGCCCAGCGTGTGGATCACTACTTAAGGCAGTTCCTTCCTGCCTTACTACGGGAAGAGCGGATTTGTGCGAAAAATTACATAAGCTGATCCTTTACCAATCCGTTCTGGTGGAAATCGGACCTTATACTCCTTAAACTCTTCTCTCTTATAGGAGATCTATGTATCTTCAGATGTAGATCGTTATAGTCACTGCTTAGGGTCGTATTGAAAACCGACCCGACCGCGGCTTCTACGAGATATATTCGAGTGCAAACCCTTTCTGTCAACGATCGATATTTTAGTCTATACCTTCATGTATATTTTGGGCGGAATAAATGGTTAGTATTTGGTAGAGGAAATTTATTTATTCATTAATTCATGCGTTGTGACTTTCATCATGAAATATCACGGAGGCAATCGCAAAGTATGAAATAGTGATTTCTATTCTTCTCTTGCAATTATTGTCAAGACATTAATACTGTAATTGAAGCTATAATTACTGACTTACCTTAGTATCAGTAGTGATGAGCCCAATGAGACCGATCTTCCGGCCGCGTCTTTCAACCACCACATGGGGTTTGTACAAGCCTTGAAGACTGGGCTCTTTGGAGGTGTCCATGTTGGCAGCAATAACTGGCGCCTTCAGCGCTGAGAGGTACGGCGCGAGACCTGCCGGGCCGTCGTCGAACTCATGGTTTCCAATCGCCTGAAAAATTTGTCGTCATGGTTAGAAGCGTTTATGGTATGTTCACGCTACGCGAGTATGCGTGGCGTCACTTTAACGCCAATCTGAATATAGCACACGTCGACCGTTCAAAACTAACGAACGTTTGTTCTTCTCAGCCTCAACGGAATGATGGATCGACGTGATTTGCATAGATATAGTACGGCTAAAAGAGACATAGGACACTTTTTATCCCAGAAAATTTGCTCGGTACCCGTGAAATGGACAAAATCTGTTATAATACATACTTAGATTTTTAATAGATTATTTTTACTAATTTGTTGGATTGTCCTTCTATTACTCAACGAAACGCTGGACCGATGAGTTTTTTCGTACATAATATAGAAAATGGCCTGGAGCGTAAAACAAGCTACGGCTTTTTATCCCGGAAAATTGTATGGTTCCCGTGATAAAACACTGAAATAATCATTCGACTTTTAGTCGATAATTAACTATCGATAATTTTTTTGTCGATTGATGATTGATGGCTATCTCGGATTATAATCAGCCGATCTTTCGTGTATCTTGCCGTTGACAAAGGTTATAGGTACTTATTATATTTTAAAACATCCCTTGATGGTGGAGAATTCTGTACGTAAAACTATTCAATACGGGCGGAGCCGTGGGGAAAGCTAGTTTATTATAACCCACTAGCATTGTCTTGCTAGATTACCTACTAAATTACTGACAATTTTAAAAGCCTCGGAATAAACCGAATGATCGTAGAAAACATTTTAATAAAGATTGAATGATCAAATAAAATGAATTAAGTACGAGATTGGTACGTCCTGAATCGGCGGAAACGAGCAATTTCCTCAATGGAGAAGGCGAAACCTGGATAAGATCATACAGTAGGGGAGACTGGGGCTGGTCGTGACATTTTTTTTATAAAGTGTCGCAATTTTTTTCTTGTTTGATTGTTTTACCGGAATCTAGGTTTATTGTATTATGCAACTATTCGGGTTATTAATTCAAAATCAATTTTAGATACCAGACTATCAGAAGTGGCATAAATGAATGAATTCTGGGATAAGTGGCGTGTAACTTTTAGCCCCGCGCCAGGGGCTGGTTGTTACACTATAAGGGGCAAAATGTTACAATAAAAACCAAACGTAATATAACACTTTTTTATTAAGTACAATCACAGTTTAATACAATTATTGTCTACAATGACAAACTACAATATCTATATAGCAGTATTTTTCCTCATTAAAACAAAAACATAGTAACTTCGTTGTTGACCTGCCTGACATCTTTTGGCGTCAATCCGTAGTAAATTTGGCTGCTTTTAATGAAGTAACTCACCAAAATGCCCTCTTGCTCATCGCTGAAAACTTATCTGTTCTTCTGGTAGCCAACTGTAATTGATTCTATAGGTGTGCCCTTCTCTTCTGCTTCTTTTCGTATTTTCAAATATCTTGTTAGCGACATATGACATAAACTTTTGCGATGTCACAATTTTTTTTAGTTTTATCCTCTTCCAAAATAGCTGCTGCTTTTTCGTAAATTTCTTTAGATATTTTTCCAGGCTCAGTTTTTCTTTTATACGTCCTCATCCTACAAAAAAACAAAAAAATATGAAGCTCCAATTATATTATAGTAGGTAGTAATATGTAACAACCTGCCCCGAACAAATGTCACTTTTAGCCCCAACGCCAAAACTGACCTTTCAAGATTAAGTAGTAAAAACGAAAATAAGTATAACTGTATAAACGTTAAAACTTGCAAAAAGAAAGGATTAGGGCACAAATATCACAACACACACATATCTGCTCTAAAGGAAAAATAGTTTGTAAACCAATATTACGAAAAAACTAAAATGTTACTAACCTACTGTTTTGACGGCAACGTGTAAGGGCTCCTCTCACAAAAGCGCTGGCGCCACTGGCTCGCGCGGCGTGCTAGCCGGTGGTGGCGTGATGATTTGTCACTTTCTCACGTCAATATAGCATTCCCTGTTTAGCCACCGTTGCCGCTGTAACTACCTACCCCTGTCACGACCAGCCCCAGTCTCCCCTACCTACTTCAGATTGAAATCGGTGCGTGGGAATTTTGTATATTATTCAAGAGTAGCTAAGTCCTGCACGGAATCAGAGTAAGTTGGTGTGAGCGGCAAAGTCGCACAACTTAGAAATGTTATTGTGGCGTGTCGCTTGGATTTAAACCCACACCTCCTCGAGTGAGATAAAAGTTCGATAGCCACCTTTGTGATCCGCCTTCCATAGAACCATAACTACTCGTACAGATAACTCACGTGAGCATCATGTGGTAGCAGATTCATGAACTCCTGGGTGATGTTCCACTTGAGTAGCGTGTACCAGTAGGTCCCCTGGAAGCTGTCCCCAGCATTCAGGAGCAAGGAGTCAGGCTTCTCCCGTCTTAGAAGCTGGATCTCGTTGTAAAGGCGCGGGAAGCCGCCGAGACAGGAATTATTGTTGAACCGGCATGTCGGAGTTTCTACTGAAGTTTCTTCGAACCTAGGAAGAGAATGCTCTTGTTATATCGATGATGGCCTTGTGGTAAAGATTCTGATTCTAATTGGAAAGATGTATGTTAACAATTGTTCGACTGTTATAATTTCTTTGGACATTTAAAGTTGTATTAAAATATTGTATGTATTGTATTAAAATATTGTCTATTGCGGTGTACATTATACGCCCCAATAATCACAGTTTTAGTTGGTTAAATTGGTGTTTTCTAACAAGGTGGTTTTGCCCAGAAGCACGAAGTTTGGGTTTGTGTGCAGCGTATGCCAATAGTCCCCCCCTTCCACTTATTCTACAATCCACCATGGAATCATTGGGTGGCTAGACTTCCGACATTTACACCGCGGAAGCAGCGTAGTATTAGTTTTGTTTTGCCTCTCTGATTAGCTTCTGAAGAGCAAGGACGCCGCATTCACTGGACCAAATATCGACCTAGATACATTCATTAATAAATATTTTTAATATCTTTGTACCCACTGAACATTTTCTCGCAGATGAAAGTATTAAGTAAGTTAACATTAGTTTTACGACCTAGATTTTTTAACATCAACAACATTTTATAACTAGCAATGCTTGGATCTTCTAACTAGTCATAAACACAATATTTCGACCTACGGCTCGATGTGAAATAAGAAGGTGGATACCGTATACTTGTACGCATGTCCAATGTAGGTACATAGTTAAGTATACCTACCTACCTACTTCTTATATAATACTTTGTGTACTAAACCACAGACTAAACATTGAGGCGTTCAATTTCACTGCAACTATGATTAACCTGCGTTTTTGTAATCGAATCGATCGGGCTGATTTTCATTCTACACTATAGTACCTACGCCTGCGGCATCAATCGCGTGGAATAAAATGTTGCGGTTTATATTAAGTATACTTACTGAAAAAACTCACTTATTTTCAAGGTAATTATTAAGCAGCTTTATGAAAGAAAGAAAGAAAATATTTTTTGTCATAAAATTAAAACAAAAAGGGAAAAATTAAATTAAATTTTTAATAAACAATATAAATTAATTAATTACAACTTAAGGCTAAAAAACCATCTCAACCTGCGCCATTTGTTTGAGAGAACCACAGGTGCTGATTTTCAGCGTAAGCCCCTTCTATCTGAATAGTAGATAGTAGGTAGTATTTGCGGCAAAAAAAAGCAACTAAAATTACCTAAATATATAATTTTTATAAAACACTATAGCAGTTAACAATCAAAACAGAACAATTTGAAATAAGAAAATTTGAAAGATATAAAATCATAACGGAAAGAAAAATACATACCTATTTAAAAATTACACTTCTATAAAATCCGTACCTAGTTACATATGAAATACTTACGAAGACTTATTAAATTTAATAATAGGTTACTTGATAAATAATAAATGTTTAACAGTTACAAGTGTTGAATTTAAACACCTTTAAACCAATTACTTAACTATAAATAAAATAAGGTATCGTATGTAGAGTTTATCGCAATATCAATAAGGTCAGCTTATTCCCGTGTACCTACCTACATATCTAATAGCCCTTACTCTCCAGTTCCTTAGACCTAAAATGTATATTATCCAAATAAATGACTACCAACATAACTAACTGCGGTCGAGCTCTCCCATCCTTTTGTTTACAGTGGTTACCGATTCCTCGATTACACCTCAAAACAACATTTCAGATCTACTTTATGTCATCTACACTTAAAGATTACAAAATTAGTGTTCCTATTTGTAAAGCCTTAATCTAGTTTTCACTAACCTCGCATGGAAATCATTGTAGTGTATTATATCCAGTTTATACAATCCCTCGAACGGCAACGCAAAACAACACACAAATTTGAACGTCACTATCGTAAAGATTAAACTTCTGAACATGATTGTACACGTAAGTTAACTTTTTTAATTAAATAATTTCAAACAGCTGTCATCGTCCTCTGCGAACAGTCGCGGACAGAGAGAGACGTGTACTGACTGAACTAGTAATAAAATCACGGAATGATGATACCTTGTTGATACAATTGGCGCGAGCTAAAGTTGCGTCCGACTGACCGTGACCAAAACAACGTTTTATGTTCGTTCGTTCTTTTGGTGATAAGTTAATTATTTTTATGTTATTATACACGTCCCATGTAAAAGGGAATGAGCCTATTGCCATTTTCCATAGAAAGAACAGAAATCCAGACTCCGTACAGGGAATTTCAAGTTGGAAAATTCCATTAATCCCATTTTTGCCCAGTGGGCAAAAATACCGGACCGAATACCGGAATGAACTCAGGACTTCTTGCTCAGCAGTTGCGCATGCGTCAACAAGACCAAACGTCAAAGATGTTAAATTGTAGTGGTGTGGAGTCCCGCAAGGCCTATCACGGGGCTGTATTGTGTTGTGTGATATAACTTATCATCACAACCCTTTCTTTGTCCCACTGTTGGGCACGGGTCTCCTCTCAGAATGGGAGGGATTAGGCCTGCCCAAGTGCGGATTGGCAGACTTCACATGCCTTCGAGAACATTATGAAGAACTCTCAGGCATGCAGGTGTCCTCACGATGTGTCCTTCACCGTTATAGCAAGTAACATTTAATTTCTTAAATCGCACATAACTTAGAAATGTAATTGGTGCGTGCCGCTGGGGTTTGAACCCGCACCGCTCGAGTGAGAGGCGAGTTCGATAGCCGCTGGGCTGTCACCGCTTAATAGATAACTTAATAACTTATAATAGATACTTTTTCCCGTCGTTATTGATATATTCTTGTCAACTTGTTGTTGTACTTCGTATGTCCTTGATCATTTCATGATATGTATTAACGAAATGATTTCAGTCCAATCTTTAAAATATTATAGGTACTGTAATATTTATGATAGCTACGCGCAAAATCACTCATCATAACAAACAACACCTAGTTACTTATAAAAATAAAACTGCACTATCTCATATTATTTATACTACATTATCATACATTACGATTCAGTTCCAATCCCCAGTGGTAAGTTGTTGTTTCTATTATATTACTTGGTCTATAATATTTTTTTCGAGTTGAGTGTATGTTTATCATTCAAAAACCAGGTTATCCTAGTTCTACGAGTAGCAATGCCATCTATATAATACACTAGTTTAATATCTGAATCTACTGATTCGATACTGAATTTTTTTTTACATATCGACTGCTATTGATTATTGGTTTCGAGTTTCGAGACACGTATTAACTGTCAGTATCTAATCGTTGCTAATCGTGATAATTTTAAATATTATTCATACTATACCATACTAGATAATACGTGATCTTAAGAACGATAAGGTGCCTACTATTTATCTAAGCATAATAAGATAAATGCTAAACTCACATTTCTACTCTAACTCTTATCTGTCTCATGATTGAGATATGTACGTGATGTCGAATAATCAAATTACACATCAAGCCACCATCATAAAATTAACGCATCTGTGCCAGTTTGAAACGGTTTTAGCTAAGAATTTATAACAATGCCGTCATTTCAAGCTTCATGTATCCATTTCAGATCAGAGTATCCCCTACCTTTGCTAAGGAAATAAAAATTCAGCTGATTTAAATCAGAACAAGACTCAAAATATTTTTGGAAAGTAGGTATTAAGTGTACCTACAGTAGAATTAGATATAATGTAGATACCTAAAGAAATGAAATACCTAATGTCATAAAACACCCGTACTGAATAGGTATGTCAGGACTGAGTAATTCATATTTATTATAAAAAAAATATATAATTTTGCGACATTGTCTATCTGAATGTGACCTAACTTTATTCCGAGCAAATAAATGATAACGATGAGAGCCATATTTATAACAAATCCTATGAAAAATAGCGAGTTATTATATTACTTCTCACTACATGTTACAAAACAAAGTCCCACGCCGCGTCTGTCTGTCTGTCCGTACGCGATAAACTCAAAAACTAGTGAAAGGAATTATACCAATAGACAGAGTGAGTGATTCGTGAGGAAGGTTTAGGTGTATTATTTGTTAAGATTTTGTGTAAATTGGTTATACTATGATGATAATTGTTGAAAATGTCGAAAAAGTCAAGTTAAATTAATTTATCGCTAATTAAGTAGGTACCTAATAAAAGTAGATTGAGGGTCATCGAACTAGTTTTGATAAGTTTTAAAAGTTGAATGACCTTGGCTTGCCGTTATCATAATATGCAACTCTCTCGGAGATATTGTACAATCTCGTATGCAATTGGATTGTAGCATATCCTCTGCACTCAATCTAAAATATAACTTAAAAACTAATATTTAATCAAAATTAATAAAAATCTTAAAATCTAATTTTATACAATAACTTAGTAATGTTAACATAGTAGAAATCATTTAAAATTAATATCTAAAACTATATACATAACTTACACACTAAATAAATAATAAAATAAACATTGATAAAAACAGTTAAAATAAATCGATGCACGCGCGGACAAAATAAATAATGTCGCGCGATTGCATATAGATAAGTTTTGCAGAGGAATGCTACCGCGCTCCCGCCCGGCGCGATAACGCTGTCGCTAAGCCGGCCGGCGGCCGGCAGTCGGAATTCACTCTCGGCGCAAGCGCACGCTTCCCTTCTTCGCATTTACTTAGACGTTTACTGTATTCGCTTAGCTTGTAGTGCCTAGATCTAGTCTATCGCTGAATCTATCTTTTCTATTAGTGTTTTCCTTCCACCTTCTGTATCTGTTTAGTAAAATTATTTCTTCAATATAGTAGTTGTGTACGTCCGGAGTTGCAGTTTCTTTTCAATATCACTACACCACACTACTACACAACTACAACTGGTGACCACCGACGACCCTAGCACGATGGAGACCTTCAAGGATGCGGTGGAAGACGCCGAACCGCAAGCAGGCAATCCGCAATCGCAATCAGCTGTCGAACGAGTGGGCGTAAGAATACCGCCATTTTGGCAAAACGATCCAAGCCTGTGGTTCAACCAGATAGAGGGTCAGTTCATGTTGGCGGGCATCACAAGCGATGCAACTAAATTTTACTATGTAACATCCCAGCTGGAGCACCAATTTGCGACAGAGGTAAAGGATATTATTTCATCGCCACCGGAAACGGGTAAATACGAAAAACTTAAAGGTGAGCTAATCAAAAGATTATCCGTATCTAAAAATAAAAAAGTGCAACAGTTATTACAGCATGAGGAGATAGGTGATCGCAAGCCATCTCAATTCTTACGACACCTACAAAGCCTCGCGGGTTTGTCTGTGCCCGATGACTTTATGAAAAGTTTATGGTCAGGTCGTTTGCCTCATTATATACAAACGGTAATAGCTTCGCACCCGGATATGCCTCTCAGTAAAGTTGCCGAGTTAGCCGACCAAATTTATGAGATAGCTCCACCAGTTCCTCAGGTAGCCAGTAGCCAAGTAGGAACCTCCAGCGCATCCATGGAAGCTACAGTTAAATTCATGGCACAGCAAATAAGCGACCTAACGCGCGTAGTGGCGGAACTCAAAATGAATAGGTCGCCGCGACCTCGTTCGCGCTCACGACCTAGATATAGGCAACGTTCCCGTAGCCGCTCGCGTCCAGTGCAACCACCCGCTGATCATCCACACTGTTGGTACCATTTTACTTATGGTTCGCGAGCTAAGAAGTGTGCCAAGCCTTGCTCATATTGGGAGTCGGAAAACTCCCAGGGCAGCCGGAAATAGCGGCCAACCACTGCCCCACTTACACAGGCCGCCTCTTTATAACTGATCGCAATTCAAAAATGCTTTTCCTTGTGGATACTGGTTCAGACCTGTGTGTTTTTCCGCGATCAGCTTGCAAGGCGCCCTGTACTCAGTCTAACTTTGATTTGGTTGCCGCCAACGGTACCATAATACATACATACGGTCCTATTCACCTTGATCTTGACTTAGGACTGCGGCGTTCCTTCAAATGGAAATTTACGATTGCCGATATCACAAAACCTATCATCGGAGTAGATTTCCTTACTTTTTATGATCTTCTTGTGGATTGCAGACACCAGCGACTGATTGACAATTCTACCACGCTTACTGTGCCGACGCCTCGCATACAGATTCCTGAGGACATCGTGTCAATCAAATCCGTTTCGGGAGACAGCGAGTACCACGACATCATTCGTGAGTTCCCCGAGATAACTCGACCTGCAGGTATGGTTGCTTCACCTAAGCACAACACAGTGCATTTTATAAGAACCACACCCGGTCCTCCAGTTAGTTGCAGACCACGTCGCCTGGATCCAGCTAGTTTTCAGGCTGCAAAGAAGGAGTTTGAAGCAATGATCGCCTGCGGTACTGCTCGCCCTTCAGAGAGTCCTTGGTCTTCAGCCCTGCACCTAGTCAAGAAGAAGGACAACGGTTGGCGACCTTGTGGTGACTACAGAGCTCTCAACGCACGCACCATACCTGACAGGTACCCAATTCGTCATATTCATGACTTCTCCTACCAGCTGTCTGGATGCACGATCTTTTCAACGATTGACTTGGTGAAAGCCTATAATCAGATACCAGTTAACCCTGAGGATATACCTAAGACAGCTATTACCACGCCCTTTGGCCTTTTTGAGTTCAATTTCATGCATTTTGGCTTGAGAAACGCCAGCCAAACGTTCCAGCGGTTTATGGATGAGGTCCTGCGAGACCTGGACGGATTTTGTTACAGCTACCTGGACGATATCTTGATATTTTCTTCATCTCAGGAGGAGCATAAAAGTCACTTACGACAGCTATTCAACCGGCTCAAGGACTACAGCGTGCTTATCAACACGGCTAAATGCGTCTTTGGAAAGCCAGAGGTACAGTTTCTAGGTTATCTTGTCTCTGCCGAAGGAACTAGACCATTGCCTGCTAAAGTTCAAGTTATTCAAGACTTCGAAATGCCAAAGACAGTGAAGGAGCTGCGCAGATTCCTAGGTATGATAAATTTTTATCGCCGTTTTATACCTAACGCAGCACAAATCCAGATGCCACTGAACGATTGCCTCGCAGGAGCTAAGGCAAAAGGAGCACATCCAGTCCACGTAACGCCCGAGATCACTGAAGCATTTCAGCGTTGCAAGGACTCACTAGCACAGGCTACGCAATTAGCACATCCAGACCCTTCTGTTGAACTAGCAATTGCAACCGATGCTTCTGACGTAGGCATTGGAGCTGTTTTGCAACAACGCAAAAATAATGATTGGCAACCTTTAGCATTTTTCTCCCACAAGCTCAGCTCTTCGCAGAAAAAGTACAGCCCATATGATCGCGAATTGCTGGCTATCTATGAAGCAATTAAATACTTCCGGCATATGGTAGAAGCCAGAAACTTTGTGGTGTACACGGACCACAAACCATTGACTTACGCTTTTTCCAAAAATAGGGAGAAATGCACACCAAGGCAATTTCGTTATCTTGATTTTATCTCCCAATTCACGACCAGCATTGTGTACATTCCAGGTCGTGACAACATTGTTGCTGATACGCTGTCCAGAGTCGAAGAAGTTGGCATAGCTATTGACTACAAGGAGCTTGCACGATCTCAGAAGTCTGACACTGAGCTGCAAGATCTGCTCAAGGAAGGTTCGTCTTTGCGACTGGAAAAGGTACAGATACCAGATTCACCTTCTAAACTTTACTGTGACACTTCTACCTCTACGCCACGTCCGTTTGTCACGCCTAACTTACGCCGACAAGTCTTTGATTCTTTACATAGCTTGAGTCACCCAGGAGCAACAGCTACAGTGCGACTGGTAACACAAAGATTTGTCTGGCCAGGGATTCGTAAAGACTGTAGAGAGTGGGCTAGAGAGTGCGTTCTATGTCAACGCAGCAAAATTTACCGTCACACCTCCGCTCCCACTACTCCCATCTCAACCCCTACGTCGAGGTTCTCCCATATCCACCTCGACATAATCGGTCCCCTCCCAATATCGTCTGATTTCAGGTATTGTCTCACCGTCATCGATAGATTCACGCGATGGCCTGAGGCGATCCCGCTCAAGGACATCACTGCCGAGACCTGCGCAACTGCCCTTGTATCTGGCTGGCTGGCCAGATTTGGTTGCCCACACAAAATCACAACTGATAGAGGACGACAATTTGAATCACATCTATTCAAGGCCATTACTTCTATGGTTGGAGCTAAGCACTTCAAAACGACCGCATACCACCCTGCATCTAATGGCATGATCGAACGCCTGCATCGACAGTTGAAAGCTGCCATCATGTGCCATGGTTCTTCTAACTGGACAGAAACTCTTCCCTTCGTATTACTTGGAATACGAAGTGCATGGAAAGAGGACCTGCAGTCGTCATCAGCGGAGCTAGTTTATGGTGAACCACTCCGCCTTCCAGGTCAGTTCCTCGCTCCATCCGATGACCACACTACTGGAGACGTTGTCACCTTGGCCGCACGTCTACGAACCAACTTAGCCAATATAACACCCAGACCAGCAAGTTGGCACAGGAACGGTCCGTTCTTCATCCCTCGAGACCTAAAAGACTGCTCACATGTGTTCTTGCGGCAGGACCATGTTCGAAGACCGCTAGAACCACCTTACTCAGGTCCATATAAAGTCTTGGAGCGCAATCCCAAATTCTACAAGATAGACATGGCAGGGAAATCATATACTGTCACAATTGATCGTCTGAAACCGGCGTACCTCACACGAGAGATGACCACTGCACCGTCTGCACCTGCACCTGCTCAACCAGCTCCCGAGGACAGCGTCAAACGGACCAGATCAGGAAGAAGAGTTCACTTTCCCGATTACTATCGATCGCAGTAGCGATCTCGGTGGGGGAGTACTGTAGCATATCCTCTGCACTCAATCTAAAATATAACTTAAAAACTAATATTTAATCAAAATTAATAAAAATCTTAAAATCTAATTTTATACAATAACTTAGTAATGTTAACATAGTAGAAATCATTTAAAATTAATATCTAAAACTATATACATAACTTACACACTAAATAAATAATAAAATAAACATTGATAAAAACAGTTAAAATAAATCGATGCACGCGCGGACAAAATAAATAATGTCGCGCGATTGCATATAGATAAGTTTTGCAGAGGAATGCTACCGCGCTCCCGCCCGGCGCGATAACGCTGTCGCTAAGCCGGCCGGCGGCCGGCAGTCGGAATTCACTCTCGGCGCAAGCGCACGCTTCCCTTCTTCGCATTTACTTAGACGTTTACTGTATTCGCTTAGCTTGTAGTGCCTAGATCTAGTCTATCGCTGAATCTATCTTTTCTATTAGTGTTTTCCTTCCACCTTCTGTATCTGTTTAGTAAAATTATTTCTTCAATATAGTAGTTGTGTACGTCCGGAGTTGCAGTTTCTTTTCAATATCACTACACCACACTACTACACAACTACAGGATCAACAGTTAATGTATAAAAGTTTAAAATCAAATCAATATGATCTTCTAATCTAGGATATCATTTATCTATTTGCCTAGTTTCATACAAATCCGTTTTGTAGTTTTTTAATGATTGAGCAACAAACTTCCAAACATCCTAATATGTAAAAAATCACATCTATATATATAAAAGGAGAAGGTGACTGACTGACTGACTGACTGACTGACATATCAACGCAGAGCCTAAACCTTAAGGGTTAGAAACTTGAAATTTTGCACAGGGGTTCCTTTTATAACGTAGGGGAGTACTAAGAAAGGATTTTTGAAAATTCACCCTCTAAGGGGGTAAAACGGGGGTGCAAAGTTAGTATGAAACTTTGCCGTTTTTGAAGTCAAGTGGGCAACCCGAACGCGGGCAGACGTCGTTAATAGGTCTAATTCTGCGCGAGCGAAGCTGCGGGCGTCCACTAGTTTATAATATTAGTAGGATTGCACAAAACGCTTATATGTAATATAGGTATAAAAGGAACACCGTGTTTTAATTATGAATCTCCGTTACTTCCAATAAAGAACCATAATCCATTTAATTAGTCAGATTCCACATGTACATAGTTACATTCAAGTAGATTATAATTGTGTTTACTACACGCATCTCCTTTGTCAAATTCACAAAAATCAATCTTAATATACAGGGTGCCCCACCCTTGCCCAGCAGTGGGACGTCTATGGGTCGCAGCGACACCTGAAATGTTTTATTATTATTAAAATGTATTAAGACATTAACTTTTTAATTTTAGTCGTATTTACTCGTTTTGCATCTCAATAGCAATAACTTCGTAGTAGTATTAGATAAAACGATGTATTATACCATTATTTAATCTGTATTAACTGCGCATGTTTTTAAAATAGCTGGACACTTACGTTTTCATACTTTTTTTTTACATGAAACACTCAAACTATGTCAAAATTATTTTGGTATCAAATTTCATGTTAAAAATTCAAGTTCTTATTTTTTTTATAAAAAAAGTATCACAGATACTTATATTATTTGATGTATTTCTAGTAGTATAGTCTATCAGGAATAAAATGACACCAAAAACGCCAAGAATATCATTAATTTGTGGCAGTTGTGTAAATTAATGTGAAGTGAAGCTAAAATAACGTATGTTTTTCTAAAAAAAATCATATTTTGGGTATCACTTGGAATTTTTTTTTTTTTTATATTTTTTTCTAAGCGCTGGAGAGCTGTTCTGTGCGGGGCTCAAGGATTATCCATTCATTCTGGGACACCCTGTATATATTTCTTGTGTACCTACGTGTGTGTGACAGTGAACTCCTCCTAAACAGCTGGATAGTTGTTAATGAAATTTTTTGTGTGTGTTCAAGGGGATTCAATGAATGGCTTAGATTCACAATTTGTTCCACTGGAAAACTGGATTTTTAACTACTTTTCACGATTTTAGTATTTTTGTATGAACAATATCCGAATATTTTAACCGTGGCGTCGTTCATTGACGTGAAGTGTCGCGTGACTTTGACATTTCATAATTATGGCAGAACAACGTTTGCGGGGTCAGCTAGTATTATATAAATTATCATAAAAGAATTGGACCGTTCTACTCTTAGTCTTTCCTTGTCCTAGCGACGAGCTATAGTTGTAAAATTTTATTGCTTTTCTCTTATGCCACCACAGATTTAATTGGGTAAGTAGATATAGAGAAGCACGTCTTAAATACATTTAGGTATCTCTTGTCCCTCTTAGTTATGTATTGAGTGAAACATATAATCTTAGTAAAAATGTTAGGGTCGGATAAAAGTATCCTATTATCTTGTTTTATTTCTTTTTTTCCTCATGGTTCCCACCGTCATATTTGAAACCTTACGTAACTTATTCATTTCATGTTAAATTCTTTGACAGAAGTGTCAAAGGCACAAACATTTTGCATTGCGACAGATTGAAAGTTAGATAAATAAGGGGACAATAATGTATTTCAACAACCACAAGTAAAAACAAAGATGATTTACACTTCTTTATTTTATTCTATGTAATTCAATACTTACAATCATAATTGATCAAACGAATCAGACTTAATAATATTCTTATAAAAATTACAACTTGCTTGTCAAAAGTAACTGAGAGGCACTTTTGCCTCTAAACATCGGAATTGGTAGTCACAGGTATTCACAGAAAGAAAGAAAAGCAGAAAGTATAATAAAAACTAAAATATTTATTATACTAAAGTATTTTACTCATGATTGTGAAAAAAGTTAAGATAAGAGAATAATCACCAGTTATGTTTATACATACACTGGATTTATGTCCAGTGTAATAAATAGGTGATGAGAAATAATTTGAAAAATGTATTTATTGACTTATTACAATCCTCCCATCCGTTGTTATATTAAGGGGCGAATGTTTTTTGATATACAGCTCCAATATAGTCTGATCCCGGCCTATTTCTTGGGTGTTTTGTTGGCCGTCTTTGAACATCTGTAAACATTCGTCTAATTATAAGCTAAGCTAAGCTACAACCCATTGACGTCCCACCGTTGGGCACGGGTCTCCTTCACAGACAGGTCTAGAGCATACTCCACCACGCTGCTCCAAAGCGGATTGGTGGAGGGGTTAGTGGCCAACCCAGTGTCGAATGTTCTTAATCTAGTGTCGGATGGTTTCCGACAAGGATTAACGATTATTTTTTCAATTGAAATATACCGGACCGACGGCTTGACGTGCCCTTCGAAGCACAGACGCACGAATGAAATTTTAATGATAAAACATCAAACATGATGACTCTGTGGCGCAGTGCAGAATTTTTTCAATCTGTGGATCCCATCACAGGGCTATCCACAGATCGCATATAACTTAGAAAAATCATTGGTGCGTGAGGCCTAGATTTGAACCCGGTCCGCTCAGAGTCAGAGGTGGGTCTATAGTCGATATACACTGATTTGATCTGATGACTGTGTAGGTATATAAATTTACCGTGAAACCATCTCCACCCATAGCCAGGTACCAGAGAGCTGTGATCTGGTAGTCCTTGTCAGGGTGCAGAGGAATGTCTGTCTGACCGATGTGGACCGAGGTCACGCGCTGACCTTCCGGCTGCGTCAAGTTGTATGTTACTCGGAGACCTGACAAACAATATGGCATCATTATCATTTTGTATCATCACTGCGACCCATAGACGTCCCACTGCTGGGCACGGGTCTCCCCCACAGACATAGCTGCGGGAGGTCTAGAGCATACTCCACCACGCTGCTCCAATGCGAATTGGTGGAGGGGTTAGTGGCCAACCCAGTGTCGAATGTTCTCAAGCCACCCGAAGGTCTTCGACAAGGCTTAACGACTGTTTCCAACATTGAAAACAACCGAGACCGACGGCTTTACGTGCCCTCCGAAGCACGGTAGCGTCCATGAAATTTTGCCACTAGCGGTCACGGTGGATGTGGAGTGTGACACGATTAGTGTGGTTTGCACCCAGCCTTATGTGTGCGAAGAGGACAGCAACTCAGCGGACAGTGATGTCGTAATGACGGAACGAGCTGCGCTGCGCGCGCTAGCCCGCAGTACATACCGTGTCCGCCGCGAGCGCGTTCACTCCTGAAGATGGTCATCATAAGACTGAATTTTTTCAAACACTACACATAACAAAAGTATGTTACACGACTTGTGCTTTATTTGCAAATATTTATAATTTTAAAAAACAATATTTTGATCAAGAGATCAAAAACTGTTTACTTTTTTATACCATTTCCAATGAATTCTATAAGTATAATAAATAAATAAAATTTATAAATTTTCCGACATAAATGATAAGTGAGTAAGGCCCGATTTCACCAACACTGAACGAACTTACACTAGAGTAGCTATCCCAGTTTATCTGTACTCTGTCGATTTATTCGATGGTTAACTTCAATTTCGTTTCACCACGGTAATCTAGAGATATCTTAATCTCGCAAAGTTACTCTATGCCGTTGAACGAATGAATTGAATGTATGTGTAATATACCCAAATAGAATAGACAGTTTGGCTCATACTTGCACAATAGCGCTGTGTATTCTTTTATTTGTTTGGATAATACGTTAACTTGACAATTGAGTTGACTTGACAGTGAGTGATCCCGTGCGCGGCTTTTTATAATTTAAACAAACAGTATAAAGAAAGTTTGGTTTTGTTGTATTTTGGAACTAGTTTTATTCCGTGTAAACAGATATACCTATAAAATTGTTTTATACAAATCGTTGATTATAAACAATGGCAAATTAAAAGCGAAAGCGATCTGTTAATTGGATGGCATCATAAGTCATTGGTGGTTGATCTCGTTACTGAGCATTTTCATGTGATAGAAATTAAAAGGACGGATGGAGTACCAATAAAGCAAAAGCTTGGAGAATGGATAACAATTTCAAGCATATATAATTCGCAGACAATGCTTTCTCATCGTACTGCCGATAATTTGAAAGCCCAGTGGGAAAACTTATAGAAAACTACAAAAAAAGAAGCATCTTTTAGAAGGATGCAATTAATTCAAACAGGTATTTTTCTTTGTTTCCTGATAATTTTTACAACTTTTTATATATTCCTGTAATCATATTATATTAAAAAAATATATCATAAAAATTAAAAGTTGTGATGAAATTAAAACAATGTGATTTTTTCAGGTGGTGGACCTCCAAGGTCAGTGATCGAAGACCCACCACAACAGAAAATACTCTGCCTTATAACGCCATGTTCTGTGGGCTTGCATAATCCTTAGAACAGTATTAAAAAGAGTGGTGTGTATGTATGTATATGTTTTTACAGTCACAGATACAGTTGCTGGCCCTGAGGTACAAAATAAATATTCAACTGATTCTTGCCCCCTCTGCTGTACATGTCATTGAAGATTTTTTATTGGTACATACCAATATCTACATAGATAATAAATAATTTGTTGGTTAAATTTACACTTTTCAGCAAGTATTAACAGATATTTGTCCACCTAATATTGTATGTTTGCTTTTAGAATGAAAACATAGTTCCAGTTGTGTTGGTTCCAACATAATAGTTGGAGCAAATTATCTTTTAACTGTAGTACATCCTAAAATAATGTTATTATGGTTGGAAAAATAGTAGAGCATTTATCTTGTTTCAGGATTGGGGTGATTACACTCGCAAAAATTTAAAAACGCCCATTTCCAAGCTGTTACAATGGCTTGAATGTATGTCCAAAAGACGGCCACAACTCTCTACTTCTTCACTAGAAAAGTTAAATGAAATAAAAGGGAACGCTCTCACAACTCAAATGGAGCATGCAACCAACTAAAGAAAGACAAGAAGCTAAGAATTATTTGACATTCAAATGGATATTCAGAGCGAAATTTTGAAACAGGAATAAATTAAAACCAGATTATTACTTTTGGAGTTTATTTATAGTGAATTAAAAAAATATTAATAATTAATTCAGTTGTTTTATTACAATAAGCTTCGAAAATAGTCATTGATGATAGCATCTCGCGTTACACTGGGCCTTATTCCTGGTATGTTTATTTCCTGGTATTTGCTGGAAACCGTAGTCCTTGTGCAGAGATGCTATTGCTGTACTGACTTGGTCTCATTCCGCCATAGTCACCAATGCTCATTTGGGTGTTGTTTGTTGCATAGAACCTTAATGTAGCCAATAATTATGTGTTAAATACCTAATCAATGGATATAATATAGAACACTCACCTGTCTGTTGAATACTCCAAATGATGCTCGATTTTTGCCAGTAAATTCAATGCTGCCGCCTTCTTTGATAGACGAAATCTTAACACGAAATCGTGGTCGTCATAGTCTTCAAAATAATTAGCCCTTTCCTTAAACCACCGTGGGCGAGGAAATAAATAATCATCAGTTATAGATAATGCTATTGAGACACTATTAATCTACGATTAGCAGCTTACTCGGCCGAAATCGGCGGTGTATGATTTTACTCTAGTTTAGAGATTTTATCCCTAGGTTAAATGTTGGTGAAACGTAAAATGGGCTAACTCGCGAGTAAATAACAACTTATTCCGGGCATAAGATTTACACGACGTTGGTGAAATCGGCCCTAAGCCGGTAATTTAAACTATGATTAAAGACACTCACGAATCAATCAGTAATAAAAAAATTCAAACTCCTACCTCGGAGTCTGGATATGCGGGATTTAAGGATCACTACCTATTACATGGGACGCAAACAGAACTGGTGTTAAGTGTGATACACATCTCCATCTTCCCCTTTGAGAATATACAGCCACGATGTTATTTTGGTCTTTAGTTAATGGGATGGGACCTAAAATTGACTGTTTAAAAGTGGGTGTATTACACACCTCTGCCAACCCTTTATGAAAAATACAGGCGTGTTATGTGTGGTCTCCATACCTGATACTTGCAGCAAATTCGGCCCCTTGAACGGCTTGTAAGCCAACGCGTCCGATACGCTGTGCTCCAACGCCCTCAACACATGCCTTCCTTGCAGCTCGAACGTCACGACACGGTCATGGAACGGCAACAGTTCGAAGATAATTCCTTTTGTTATCGCTTCAATTTAAAAGAAAAATAATTAGAGGTTTTATGTAATTATGGATAGCTCCGCTATGTGACAGGTTGGGTGAACGCTAGTGGCAAAATTTCATGTGGTTTCCGAGCTTCGGAAAGCACTTTAAGCCGTCGGTCCAGGTTGTTTTCAATTGTAAAAACGATTGTTAAGGTTTATCGAAGATCTTGGGTGGCTTGAACATTCGATACTGGGCTGGCCCTCTCTTCTCAATAGTTAGTTCCAGACTAACCCCTCTATCAATCCGAATGGAGCAGCGTGGAGTAAGTTCTAGACCTCCCGCAGCCGCGGGGGTCCGGATTTCCCTGTAAACCGGGACTAGAATATTATTATTTAAATACTTACGTCCATTCAATATAGACGATTTGATGTTACCCCGTTGTATGAAAGAAAGGTAGTCCAGAGATGATTCGACGTTTTCCTTCGTCTGGAATAAAAAATACACATGAAATGGGCCCTAAAATCACAAGGACTTGAAACTCAATAACTTACATGTTATATAACTTAAATGTGATCAAATGGAATTTAATTATTACTAACAACACCAACTAACTAACAGGACCAACCGTGACTAACAGTATATACCCTTAAAGTCCTAATTCCTTGTAATGAAGTGCCTAAATAATATTCGTATGCTAATTGCAATTCAATGCTAATTGGACAAGTATCCCAGTACTATTAGTTTTGTTCATAGTCTGTCACAGTAGACTATATCTACTGAGAATTGCTTTTTTGTGCATTTTTTATTGCATTAAAATAAAATAATAAAGAGATGTATATTATGTAGAATGTATGTATTCTTACGTATTCAGTGAGCGCATCCACCACCAAATCCCCAAGAGCGCATTCCCCAAAAATGCAATCTTCGTAGTGTAGTGTCGTCTCGCTCTCACCCACAGCCTCACTTATCACGTCGTGGACCATTTTGGCATACGGTCCTAACTTGGTTTTTATTTCAGCATCTGGTTTGGTAAATCACAACATCATTATTTACTTTTGAAATCAGGGTGAAGACTGTAGTATATATATATTGGCTTTTAGTGGCTCCAACCCACTGTCTGCAAGCAAGGCTTTTCTCAACTTGGAAGGCTACTGTACACAAACCTTGTATTGGCCCACGGTTGGGCACGAATCTTCACTCAGAATGGGAGGGATTACCCCTTAGTTCACCACGCTGGTCAAGTGCAGATCGGCAGACTTCAGATGCCTTTGAGAACAGAGACAACTTTAAGGCATGCCTTACGATGTTTCCTTCATCGTTACTTTTTCTGTTCATTTACTGTTTCATTTCATTTTAATTCCATAAGGGAATTGCCTTGTTTATGGATCGAAGGAACCTAAACAAGACTTATTATAATTTACCAATTTAGCGCATAGTAATTGTGATTTAAATACATGTATTTCCGTAATTTCGTACAGAAACCCGTTAATCCCCAGAGGTCTTGACCGGGAGTTGGATGTGTCTTCGGACCGCTAATGGCAATATTTCCTGGCCACTTCCGTGCTCCAGAGGGAACGTCAATCCGTCCCGGTTGTCATTCATCAACATCAACATAGTTTAACGCAGTCGACCGATTAAATCATGCGAGCGATTCAAAAATAGAGCCCGTGCTGGTATCGAACGAGTGGCTTGATAGATACTTGGTAGTACGAACACCGCACCATTGCTGTCTAGCCGTGTCTGATGGCCTATTGCAGGAAAGAATATTTATTAGGCTTAGAGGATTGCAGATAGATAATTGTAATACCTTCTGGTATAGACCTGTCCAGGAACAAGGGTCCGCCGTCCCATTCGACGTAGTCACCACGGATGTCGAAGTAGACGGACAGATTTCCGACATACTTAGTGAACGCCGAAGCCTGCACTATGAGCACCTGCGTAATAAGCAACCATAATTACTTTTATTTATTTTTATAGTTACTATTTTCCTTAAGGAAATTATTTAAGATAAAAGATAAAAAGGTAAGATAAAAATCATTTATTTCTTAACTCTAACACACACATAAAGCTTATTTATACATAGCAATTTAAAAGAAAAACACGGGATTAAACAAAACATTAAACAGTGAGGTAAAAAAAAATAGGTGATAACAAATATAAAGTAAGTAACAAAAAAGAAATACATATAGTAAAATTTAATTATTTCTAAAAATTAATGGAACTATGTTCACATGTGTCAGAGTTACAGAAAATGGAACTCGCTCAGCATAATACAGCAGCTATTGCGGCGCTGATTTTCAGCGAGCCCAACTGAAGTTATTACTACTACTGACTGACTATTTGACAAATTACTACTTACTGACTATTTGACAAACTCACACCTTGGGTGCCCCATCCAAGGTCGGCGAACCAATAAGCGCTAAATACTGTCAACCCGCTCGCCCCGCGTCATACGATACCCAATATCGTCTTCTGCGCATTCAAAGTCAGAGCTAGACTTTCATATTATAGCCGTTAACTCCTTAACTACGGTTTTGAGAGCATGAAATGACTCGAGTATAACCACCAGCACCCTAGTAAATTAAGTAATTACTTCATGAGTTTTTTTACTGTTTTTCTTGCTAATACTAGTCTCGATGAAGACAGGGTATGGTCCCTGCACTGTCTCCCCACTTGGTGATGGGCCGTTCCACAAGAGAGAATGGGAGTGGCCTCCGACTATTATGTCAACGTCCTGCCCATAGCTGCGGGCTATTTCCCTGAAATTAATTGTAATAAAATATGAATCTAATTATAAAAACCGTATAAAAAATAGACTATATCATTCAGTATAATACTAGGTATATTGATATATGTATTATGTTTTATCCTTTTGATAATTCACCATATTTTCTAATTAATCTGTAAATGTGCATACATCGTCCGAGATTAGATTTGCTCGGTTTGGATGAAAAGATGTTATATTTCTTACAGGGTTAGGGTAAGATACCCATCTTTGAGGAACTGTAAAGTTAAAATTTAGTGGAGGTAGAGGAGGAGTATCAAGAAAGCCATTCGCAAGCTTGAATAGAAATACCATACCATTGCCTACGATCACTAAGTGGTGTCATTCTAAAATGAGTAAGTCTTGAAATTATATGATGAGGTTAAAATTTTACCTAAGTTACTAGAGTAAGTCAAATGCCATGCAAACCTTTTCTGGATTGTTTCTAATCTTTTAACATGGACTTCATAGAAAAGGGTTCACTTCAATTTCCCAATCCACTGCTGACCAATGAGTTGTATAGTAAGATTTTTGTTTTAAGGTTTTTAAAATCGTCACTGTTACAAAGAATGAATCCATGATTTTTAAAATTTCTAAAATTTTCTAATTATTATAGTTTGGATAAATAGAATAACCACAAAATTGTGTGTGTGTCTGTGTGCCCGTGGGGGTTTGAATCTGTAAACTTTGCCTGTCTTGGTCGAGTATGCTCTAGACCTCCCGCAGATTTGTCTGTGGGGGAAACCCGTGCCCATCAGTGGACATCTACGCGTTGCAGTTTAGCTTTTTATATAAAGGTAACTTAGGTAACTGGAAGCAACGCTTCCGTAACCTAATAATAATGATTTCGAGGTAGGACCACAGCTAACGGCTCTCTAAAATAACGAAGGGTCTAGTAAAAAGATGGCAGCCGTTACCTACTTGTCGATCTCCAGTCCGCAGTGCGATAGGACGATGATGATGTCAACGCCCTTCTTCGCCAAGGCCCTGGCCTCCCGCCTCGTGGCCTCGCGCGGGTCTGTGAATATCACGTTGCCTGGTGACGACAGCATCTGAAAACCAACCCAACCATACACTTTTACCACCACAACTCTTTCTTTGTCTTACTGTTGGGCTCGGTACTCCTGTTGGAATGGGAGGGGTTAGGCTATAGGCCTCGAAGGCTTCACTTATATTTAATCAATTCAAATACATCACCAACCTTACGGGCTAACCTAATTCGTTAGTGTTGCTTAAATTAAATTACATTTCTATTATATCTATTCTTAAGACATGTCCAAAAAATCAATACATACGGAATAGCATTATCATTATGTCAATAAATCAATACATACAATACGGAAGAGCGGATTTGTGCGGATAATGACATAGCTGATCCTTTACCAATCCGTTCTGGTGGAAACCGGCCCTTAAACTCCTTAAGCTCATCTCTCTTAAAGGAGATCTATGTATCTTCAGATGTAGCTCGCTATCTATAGACACTGCTTAAGGGTCGTATTGAAAATCGACCGTCACAGATGCCGATCTCGGTTGCTACGACATATATGTCGAGTACAACCCCGTTCCGTCAAAGATCGTTTCGCATTGTTTCATATATTTTAGTCTATACCTACATGTATATTTTGGGCTGAATAAATGGTAATTTACTTACCATGGTGGAGAAAATTCATTCATTCATTCATGCGTAGAGAGGATTTTCATAACGAACTATCACGGTGCGGTACCACCGTGATAGTTCGTAGGAAAGGACAATAGCTAAGTATGGAATAGTGATTTCTATTCTTCTTTTGAAATTATTGTCTAGACATGCTCTAGAATATTTTTCTGCATTAATACTGTAATTTAAGCTATAATTACTGACTTGCCTTAGTATCAGTAGTGATGAGCCCAATGAGACCGATCTTCCGGCCGCGTCTTTCAACCACCACATGGGGTTTGTACAAGCCTTGAAGACTGGGCTCTTTGGAGGTGTCCATGTTGGCAGCAATAACTGGCGCCTTCAGCGCTGAGAGGTACGGCGCAAGACCTGCCGGGCCGTCGTCGAACTCATGGTTTCCAATCGCCTGAAAAATTAGTCGTCAAGGTTAGAAGCGTTTATGGTATGTTCACGCTGCGGGAGTTTGCGTGGCGTCGCTTTACCGCCAGTCTGAATATAGCACACGTCGACCGTTCAAAACTAACGAACTAGTTTCGGAGGGCTGGCCACATCTATCGGAGGACCGACAACCGTTGGAGTAAATTGCTCGAGAGAAAACCGGGTCTATGCTAATGTAAGCGGTCTAATACTTATAATCTCATAAAATTGCACGATTCCCGTGAAATGGTCAAAAAACTGTGATAATAATTATATTTTTAACCGATTATTTTTATTCAACGAAATGCTGGACCGATGAGATTTTTCGCACAGGTAGTACTGGGCCTGAAGCGTAACATAAGCTACGGCTTTATGTCCCGGAAAATTACGTGTTTCCCGTGATAAAACACTGAAATAATCATTCGAATTTTAGTCGATAATTACCTATATTGGATTAAGCGGCAAAGTTGCACATTACTTAAAAAAGTCATTATGGCATAGGGATTTAAACCCACACCATACTGACATCTCACTCCAGCGGAGAGTTCGATAACCACCGCTGTGGTCCGCTTTCCATAGAACCATAACTAAAGATAACTCACGTAAGCATCATGTGGAAGCAGATTCATGAACTCCTGGATGATGTTCCACTTGAATAGCATGTACCAGTAGGTCCCGTGGAAGCTGTCCCCAGCATTCAAGAGCAACGAGTCCGGTTTTTCGCGCATAAGAAGCTGGATCTCGTTGTAAAGGCGCGGGAAGCCGCCGAGACAGGAATTGTTGTTGAACCGGCATGTGGGAGTATCTACTGAAGTTTCTTCGAACCTAGGAAGAGAATGGTCTTGTTATAAAATAATATGATGGCCCTGTGGTAATGTGTGGTTCTGCTTCTAACTGGAAAGCTCCATTTTAACAATATAATAGGTACGTATGTATTTCTTGTGTACGAGTACCTACATGTGTATGACAGTGAACTCCTAAACGGCTGGATGATGATGAAATTTTTTGTGTGTGTTCAAGGAGATTTGAGGATGGTTTAGATTCACAATTTGGTCCACTAGAAAATGTTTTTCAAACACTATTTTACTATTTTTATTTTTAACCTTGCGTCGTTTATTAACGTGGAGTGTCGCGTCACTTTGACATTTTATATGGCAGAACAACGTTTGCGGGGTCAGCTAGTAATAATATATAAAATAATGGTAAGTAATAATATTTTTATTCTATTAGTAGGTATAATTTCTTGGACAGTGTTGAATTACCCGGCACGCATCAATTTACCTCTCTTTATGTAGGTACCTATGTATTTTATTCGCATATATTGTCTATTGCGGTGGCCAATAATCCCCCCAATAATAATAATTATCCTTATGCTGCTCATTATACAATCCACCATGGTTTCACGGGATGGCTAGACTTCCGAGTTTTACACCGCGGAAGCAGCGTAGTAGTAGTTTTATGTTTTGCCTCTTGATTAGCTTCTGAAAAGCAAGGACGCATTCACTGGACCAAATATCTACCTAGATACATTCCATCCATCATAATAACATTTAAGATCTGCTTTATGTCATCTACACTTAAAAATTAACAAATTAATATTTCTATTTGTAAAGCCTTAATCTAGTTTTCACAAACCTCGCATGAAAATCATTGTAGTGTATTATATCTAGTTTATACAATCCCTCGAAAGGCAACGCAAGACAACACACAAACTTAAGCGTCACTATCGTGAAGATTAAACTTCTGAACATGATTGTACACGTAAGTTCACTTTTTGAATTAAATAAGTTCAAACAGCTGTCATCGTCCTCTGCGTACAGTCGCGGACAGAGAGAGACGTGTACTGACTGAACTCTAGTGACAAAATCACGGAATGATGATACCTTGTTTACTTATACAATTTTGGCGCGCGCTACATTTGCTTCCGACTGAGCGTGACCAACACAGCGTTTTATGTTATTGGTGATATTATACATTACCATGTTTTAGGAAAAATAACATTAATACATACGGCCACTCACGCCTGTATTTCCTCGAAATGGGTAGAGGTAGGAGTGTGTAGTAGGCTAGTTTTATACATACCTACGTCCCACGTGATAGAGCCGGAGATGAGATAGATAGACCGTGATAGAGAAGGAGTGAGCCTATTTCCATTTTCCATACACCGAACAGAAATCCAGACTCCGTACCTACTGGGAATTTCAAGTTGGAAAATTCCATCAATCCATAATTTTGCCCACCACAGGTAACGAACTCAGGACTCCATGCACAGCAGTTACCACCTCAACACAGGCGGCACTCCTATTGCGGGGCTGTGTTGTGTGTTGTAAAATCAGTGTAATCAATTGCGTGGATTAGATATTATATAAAAATGGTTTGTTTATATTTCCCATCCTCAAGGTCTTAACCGGAAAAACAGTACCCATTGAAGTTCAAATAGAAGAGGTATTAGTGGTATAATAGTACCTAATACATTTTTTTTGTTTGCTTAAAAAAGTAAATCACTTTTCGTCACTATCTAACCAGGCCAATATAGCAACAGTGGGCTGGTAGAGAATGATTTATGCATTAAGCTCGCCATCTGTACCTTTTGTATGTGTCAATTAAGATAAATAAATAAAACTCCATGCATCCATCAATCTAATCTGCCTAGCTAGCCAAGCGGGGTGAGCGGCGACCACGCATCTTTTTACATTTTAAACTCGTAATATCTTTCGAATGGAAAGTCCGAATTGAATAATTCAAAAAGTTATTTAAAGGTATTGAAGCCATTTCAAGCGGCGACATTTCAATTATTTTTTTAAAATAAAAGTAGGTACACTTATTGTGGCATAACTATAATAGTCAGACATTATGCTGTCGCGACACCTTTTGTAAATAATACCTAATGTGTTCTGCACAGTCGTAGTAGGTACATTATTTTATTCTATCATCAATAGTTTTCGCAGCGCACACGATGTAAAGAATATTTTAGGTAATTTTTTTACATCGTGTGTTACATTATTGGAGGTTTAGTAAGATTTTTTGAAAATATAATAGAGCCTTTGTCACTCGGGGATCGTGTAGCTTCCGAACAGTGAAATAATTTTCCAAATCTTTTCAGAAGTTTCGGAGCCTATTCAATACAAAGTAACAAACAAACAATCAAATCTTTCCTCTTTGTAATATTAGTAGGTATAGATAAAAGATACTTATTTCCGTCGCTAGTGAGATATTCTTGTCAAAAACATGTAACTATCTATGTCCTTGATCATTTCCTATATGATAGTAACGGAATGATTTCAGTTCAATCTTTAATATATTTGGACTAATATTTATGATAGCTACGTGCAAAATTCTCATCATAACAAACAACACCTAGTTACTTATAAAAATAAAACTGCACCATCTCATATTATTCATACTTTTTTTGTATAATTTACTAAGAATTTGTGTAAATTGGTTATACTATGATGATAATTGTTGAAAATGTCGAAAAAGTTACGCCGTCTGGGAGCTATGCTTATATGTTATTATGCTATAATTTTGAACGCGGTCAACAGCTAGTTTAAATTAATTTATCGTTAATTAAGTATATTGAGGGTCATCGAACTAGCTTTGATAAGTTTTAAAAGTTGATTAACCTTGGGTTGCTGTTGTCATAGGCAACTCGGAGATAAGAACCACATCATATTAAATTGGATCAACAGTTATTGTTTAAGTTTAAAATTTAAGCAGTAGCAGTAAACGCGGTTCATTTAACTTTCGGTACTTTCGTACGGCATAAAGTCGCCACCACGTTTCAGAATTAGTTTCATAAATAATATGTAAAAAAATACTATAACTACATTATACTCTTGTTTACAGCACGTAACAATGCGAACATCTCTTGGGCTTCCAATTACCTGGAGCGAGAAGCGTTCATTGAAATCATGGCAACCTATGTTTGCGGCCATTTTCCAAGTGGTAACCATGGATTTTCGTAATTAGTATATTATTATATAAAACTTAATAATTTTGTATTAAAAATATGAAAAAAACAGGTGAGTGCAAATTAAACAATTGTATACCTGTGTAATAATGTAAAATAATATATAATGGCACGGTACAGACGCTAGACGCCGTAGTTGCAGCTAATACAATGGGCACTCTAGTCAATAGGTTTTGTAATTAAAAAACATGTATTTTAAAATAATTTTATTAACAATTAAATAGGATTATTACATGTCTATAGAAGAATGTGTGAATATGAATCAATGTGTACTATAAAGGTGGCCAAAATAAAGTTACTTCGTTATGGGCGGACTCGGGCAACCATTTCAAGTACTCGTCCAATAGATCTGTAATTAGAAAAAAAAACATATAAAACTCATAATATCAAATTAGTCTGGAATGCAATTCGAGATCAAAAATGTTAAACAATGGTGTTGCCAAATCTAAAAGAAACTAATTTACGTCGTTTGTCGAAAAGTATTAATCATATCTAGTGATAAAATTGTACGTATACTTTAAATCCGTAAAAAAGAATACTGCATTTGAAGTAAAATCTCTAAAATCTTGAATATTTTTTATGAATATGGCAATAAGGCCGAAACTCTAAACATTTAGTAATAGCCAATGGCTATCTCCACAGAGTGGTGCAGTAGGGAGCAGTAGGACCTGGCAGCAATCACCTTTAGGTTAATAATCATAGTATTTAATTTTCGGTAATTTTAATATTTCTCTGTCTCTCTGTTCATTTGTTGTAAAAAATCTTTTATTTTCCAAAAATTAAACTTCATGAAAATGTTACCTACGACTTTGAGAGTGACAATTCTTTGTTTACATAATTTTATCTCCATATACATTTTCAGATAAGGTTAAAGTTATTTAAGTTAGTAGTAATGTATTAAATAATTTTCCTTACTATTTTACTTTTAATATATTATTTTATTACCTACCTTACATTATTCCATATTATAGGCGTTATTATAGCCGAAATTTTATCTCAACTTTTTTATTAACAGTGATTTACGTTAATTTACGTCATAATTATTTATTACAAGAAAAAAGTTATTCATCTTCTTCATAAAACAGGGAAAATAAAATTATGACAACAATTTTAATTTTTTTCCTTGGACATGCTTGCCAGAAACACAGAATACTTAATGCGTGGACCAGATGTTAGTAATTGATAATACATTGAACGAGACGCAAAGATAAGAAAAGAAGGTGAAAAGGGGGGTAAAGAAAGAAGGTGAAAAGGGGGGTAAAGAAAGAAGGTGTGGGAGACACTTACATTTAGAATTCTCCTCCCAAGCTTTCATCAGCTGGTCCCTTGTGCCGACGCGTTTAGCAATCAACGCCCTCAGTATAATCTCTGTCCGTGGTTGCAGCTTCGCCCAACTCTTCACCATCGTCGACGGCGGGGAGAGAAGCGAGGCGGCGTACTTTCGAAGCTTCTGGAAGACCACGCCTTCGAGTAAAAAGCGCGCGAACCATCTGGAAATAATGATACAGTTAAATTTTTTTTTTTTTAAAAGCTTTTTAAAACTTTTTTTTTATTTTCATGCATTGTCATCGGAACCAAATATGTATGTGTGCCAAATTTCAGCTCGATCAATTTCAGCTTCAGTGGAAGTGGGTGAAATATTGATTGCAAGATTCCAGGACAAACATACAAGATACATACGAGTGAAGTTAAATAAAAGCTTTTAAAAACGGTTTTTATTTTATTTATTTGTTTACTTGAGATGGTTTTTATTATTGTACTCGTAGATATAGAAAGTCACGCATCCTCGAGTGTTGAAACAAGTTTATTTAATGTATAAAATCAGCAATCCTTTGATCTGTCCGTCTGCCAATCCGCACTTAGCCAGCGTGGTGGACTAAGGCCTAATCCCTATCCCATTCTGAGGGGACACCTGTGCCCAACAGTGAGACAAAGAAAGGGTTGTGATGATGATGATGATGATTAAATCAGAACTCCCACCTACCAACCGAATACCACTACCACCACCACCACAACAGTTTCTTTATCCGAATGCCTGGCACGAGTCTCCTCTCTGGTTAGACCACTGTCCACCACGCTGGCTATGTGTCATATTTATACTTCACATGCCTTCGAGAACATTAGGAGAGCTCTCAGGCATGTAAATTTCATCGAGATGTTTTTCTACACCGATAAACAGTTACATAATATTTAATTTCATAAAACGCAAATACTCGTAACTTAGAAGTCATTGCTGAATTTGAACCAAAGAGCCGTTTGAATTTGAACCAACACCCCCTCTAGTGAGAGGCGAATTCAATAGGCAGTGGGCTGTCACAGCTATGCTAACCTATACTCATTCAGACTCCACTGTCTACAATTTAGATAGATACAATAAAATTTTACACACTTATATCTGTCCATCTTGTCGGGAAAGTCGATTTCAACTGCTGGTAGTTCCCAGCACTGCTTGCCGAATGTGCCTTTGTAGTGGCACTTCACTCGGCCCGATTTCTCGTCGAACCTTGGCTCGGGATCTGACAAAGGTTCGCCTGAAACAAAACTTATTCTTATAATTATAGATATAGACATAAGAATATATATAAAGAGGTATTATAGATGCAGCCTCCTACCATAAAAACCTTTTTTTGTTTAAAGTTTAGGAAACCTTTAAAGGTACCCGCACATCGTTGGAGCTAAGCCGGGTAATATAGGATTTTCACCCACTAAAAACCGCTCGGTGGCCTACCTCTGCGTTTTAGAAGGTCTTCAAGACGGTGTGACTGGTGTCATCTAGCTCAGCGATAACACAGGCTCTACCCAGTCTTCCGAAGTTCTCTTTCTCGGTTCACTGGATATGATCATTGTATAAGCCGAAGCTGACGGAACTATCCGATAACTCTAGAACTTGGGTTGCAGCACCAACCGCCGCCGCCTATGACAACTGTGACTGAACAAAACTCTAATAGGGACTAGGTTACTCCAGTGTGAGAATGTCCATGATACATATCTATTTATATAAAAGGAGAAGCTGACTGACTGACTGACTGACATGTCAACACAGGGCCTAAACTATAAGGGTTAGAAACTTGAAATTTTGCACAGTTTTGGTTCCTTTTATAACGTAGGGGAGTGCTCCCCTAAGAAAGGATTTTTGAAAATTCACCCCCTAAAACGGGGGTGCAAAGTTAGTATGAAACTTTGCCGTTTTTGAAGTTAGTGAATGTCTAATTCCACGCGAGCGAAGTTGCGGGCGTCCACTAGTTTGATATATTTTAATTTAAAAAAAGAAAAGGTCCATAAAACTCACCAAGCACGCACGCGTGCGGCACGAACACGGGCAGCCACTCGGGCTCCAGCTCCTGGTACACCACCCACTCGGGGATCGCCTTGCGCAGGATGCTCGCCGAATGGAGATGCACTGGCTCGTCCAGTTCGCCGCACCGGTACGCGTATTTATATTTGTAGGCCCTTTTATCCTTTACAGCGTCACCTAGTCGGGTATTGTTTGTAGCCACTGAAGGTCAAACTCACCAAGCACGCACGCGTGCGGCACGAACACGGGCAGCCACTCGGGCTCCACCGCCGCCACGGTGCGCATCACCATCCTCCTCGCCTCGCCGCCCGTCTCGTACAGCTCCTGGTACACCACCCACTCGGGGATGGCCTTGCGCAGGATGCTCGCCGAGTGGAGATGCACCGGCTCGTCCAGTTCGCCGCACCGGTACGCGTATTTATATTTGCGCTTGTCCTTTACAGCGTCACCTAGTCGGATATTGTTTGTAGCCACTGAAGGTCAAACTCACCAAGCACGCACGCGTGCGGCACGAACACGGGCAGCCACTCGGGCTCCACCGCCGCCACGGTGCGCATCACCATCCTGCGCGCCGCGCCGCCCGTCTCGTACAGCTCCTGGTACACCACCCACTCGGGGATCGCCTTGCGCAGGATGCTCGCCGAGTGGAGATGCACCGGCTCGTCCAGTTCGCCGCACCGGTACGCGTATTTATATTTGTAGGCCCTTTTATCCTTTACAGCGTCACCTAGTCGGATATTGTTTGTAGCCACTGAAGGTCTTTAAACTCACCAAGCACGCACGCGTGCGGCACGAACACGGGCAGCCACTCGGGCTCCACCGCCGCCACGGTGCGCATCACCATCCTCCGCGTCTCGCCGCCCGTCTCGTACAGCTCCTGGTACACCACCCACTCGGGGATCGCCTTGCGCAGGATGCTCGCCGAGTGGAGATGCACCGGCTCGTCCAGTTCGCCGCACCGGTACGCGTATTTATATTTGCGCTTGTCCTTTACAGCGTCACCTAGTCGGATATTGTTTGTAGCCACTGAAGGTCAAACTCACCAAGCACGCACGCGTGCGGCACGAACACGGGCAGCCACTCGGGCTCCACCGCCGCCACGGTGCGCATCACCATCCTCCTCGCCTCGCCGCCCGTCTCGTACAGCTCCTGGTACACCACCCACTCGGGGATCGCCTTGCGCAGGATGCTCGCCGAGTGGAGATGCACCGGCTCGTCCAGTTCGCCGCACCGGTACGCGTATTTATATTTGATATATTTATATTTAAAAAACAAAGGTCATAAAACTCACCAAGCACGCACGCGCGCGGCACGAACACGGGCAGCCACTCGGGCTCCACCGCCGCCACGGTGCGCATCACCATCCTCCGCGCCCCGCCGCCCGTCTCGTACAGCTCCTGGTACACCACCCACTCGGGGATGGCCTTGCGCAGGATGCTCGCCGAGTGGAGATGCACCGGCTCGTCCAGTTCGCCGCACCGGTACGCGTATTTATATTTGATATATTTATATTTAAAAAACAAAGGTCATAAAACTCACCAAGCACGCACGCGCGCGGCACGAACACGGGCAGCCACTCGGGCTCCACCGCCGCCACGGTGCGCATCACCATCCTGCGCGCCGCGCCGCCCGTCTCGTACAGCTCCTGGTACACCACCCACTCGGGGATCGCCTTGCGCAGGATGCTCGCCGAGTGGAGATGCACCGGCTCGTCCAGTTCGCCGCACCGGTACGCGTATTTATATTTGTAGGCCCTTTTGGCCTTTACAGCGTCACCTAGTCGGATATTGTTTGTAGCCACTGAAGGTCATCAAGCTCACCAAGCACGCACGCGTGCGGCACGAACACGGGCAGCCACTCGGGCTCCACCGCCGCCACGGTGCGCATCACCATCCTGCGCGCCGCGCCGCCCGTCTCGTACAGCTCCTGGTACACCACCCACTCGGGGATCGCCTTGCGCAGGATGCTCGCCGAGTGGAGATGCACCGGCTCGTCCAGTTCGCCGCACCGGTACGCGTATTTATATTTGCGCTTGTCTTCGCCTGCGAACAAGGATTCAATCTATATGAAAGGAGAAGGTGACTGACTGACTGACTGACTGACATATCAACGCAGGGCCTAGACTATAAGGGTTAGAAACTTGAAATTTTGCCCAGGGGTTCCTTTTATAACGTAAGGGAGCACTAAGAAAGGATTTTTGAAAATTCACCCCCTAAGGGGGTAAAACGGGGGTGCAAAGTTAGTATGAAACTTTGCCGTTTTTGAAGTCAACTGGACAACCCGAACTCGGCCAGACGTCGTTAATGGGTCTAATTCTACGCGAGCGAAGCTGCGGGCGTCCACTAGTGGAATAATAATCATAATCATTTATTGCATTGTTACAGGTTCTTACAAAGTTAAAAATAATGATGTCTTCTGTAATATACTTAAAAGGCGTGCAAAATGTTGTCCTACCAACATATCTTTAGTCTTCGGTTAGTGGATAGGTACCGCTATACTGTGCTTCAGAGAGCCGTAGGTCCCGGTTGTTTTTTTAAATGGTAAAAACAATCGTTAACCTTGTCAAAGACCATCAGGTAGCTTGAGAAGATTCGAACCTGCATTGGGCACTAACCCTTCCACAAATGCGATTAGGAGCAGCGTGGTGGAGTATGCTCTAGACCTCCCGCACCTGTCTGTGGGGATTGAATCTCAGCTAAATGTTTCATGGTTATTTTTCTGTCGTCCATTTTGACATTTTCTTCCATTATGGCGATTGAAGGGCGGCCAGAAGGCGGGTCATTTTAACAGCTTAATCTAACTCTTAAATTCGGCCACTCAGTACGCAACCTTAAAATATGGTACAGCACAGCATCTTCCCTAAATGTTTGCTGAATGTCTGAAAAAAAATCCTTCGTTGAATTGTCGAAGAATCGACTCGAGAAGACTCGAATCGAATCGAGAATCGATCGTGTCCAGCAGTGAGACGTCTATAGGTTGTAGCTACCTTCCTTGACCTCGTCGAGGCCCACCTTCCGCGCCACCTGGTCCCCCAGGCCGCTCAGCAGCAGCTGCCGCAGCAGCCGCGCGCGCGCGTCGCCCGGCGGCGCCATGTCCGTCACGCGCGCGTCCACGCCGGACACGCTCAGGTTGATCTCGGACGTTAGTTGCTTGCGCAGCTTCCGGATTTCATATAAAACCTATTTGGTTCCCTATAGGCTCTACCACCTACGTCTATCGGTTGTAGGTACCTTCCTTGACCTCGTCGAGGCCCACCTTCCGCGCCACCTGGTCCCCCAGGCCGCTCAGCAGCAGCTGCCGCAGCAGCCGCGCGCGCGCGTCGTCCGGCGGCGCCATGTCCGTCACGCGCGCGTCCACGCCGGACACGCTCAGGTTGATCTCGGACGTTAGTTGCTTGCGCAGCTTCCGGATTTCTTTGATGGCCTGATGATAGAAATAGTCCATTGAAATGTTACATTTTTTAGACCTAACCTTGCGTTTTTTAGAGGACTCAATTTTAATTTTGTAGCGTCCATAGCCCAGTGTCTCGCTTCGATTCAATGTGATCGAAAGAGTTAAGCAACGACGGGCCCGGTCGGTTTGTGGATGGGTGACCGCTAGTGGCAAAATTTCATGGACGCTACCGTGCTTCGGAGGGCACGTAAAGCCATCGGTCCCGGCTGTTTTCAATGTTGGAAACAGTCGTTAAGCCTTGTCGAAGACCTTCGGGTGGCTTGAGAACATTCGACACTGGGTTGGCCACTAACCCCTCCACCAATCCGCATTGGAGCAGCGTGGTGGAGTATGCTCTAGACCTCCCGCAGCTGCGTCTGTGGGGGAGACCCGTGCCCAGCAGTGGGACGTCTATGGGTCGCAGCGAATTAATTAAGTACATTTTGGGTCGCTCATTAACCCTTCCTGGCGAAACTAAAACCCACCATACGAGCCACGCACCGCACGCCACACCTTACAAATTCATCCTATTCCTACCTACCAGGGTAAATCAAACAGTTCTTAAACCGCATATAATATAATATAACACCTAAGTATTTGGGGGTTGTTCGATATTCGATATTCGTTATAAAAAGTGTCAATCACACAATATTTTATGTCAAGTGTCACTTGATTTCGTCAGTTCGTTCGCACGCAATAAATTATTTTGTGAAACAAGTTGCTAAAGAAGAGAAGTAATATTGTAGAGAAAAGTGAGTTACGTGCAGTGATAATGGATCTCTTCCGGAAAAAAATTCAACGAAGGATTTTTTTTCAGACATTCAGCAAACATTTAGGGAAGATGCTGTGCTGTACCCTATTATTGTTAGCTGTATTATTTACATTTTTATTTTTATTTATTACAGGTTGCGTACTGAGTGGCCGAATTTAAGAGTTAGATTAAGTTGTAAAGATGACCCGCGTTCTGGCCGCCCTTCAATCGCCATAATGGAAGAAAATGTCAAAATAGTTAAAAATCTTCTTTGGACGACAGAAAAGTAACCATGAAACATTTAGCTGAGATTCAATCTATTTTAATTGGTTTACTGGGGTAAATCAATTCTTAAAACGCCAAATTCTTCGTCGTTCGTTCGCATCGTAAACCCTAGCCAACTATTATGTATTCTGTGCCCTAGCGCCACTTGACGTCCACAATGGCGCGAACCATTCCCATGCCCCACCTCATCCCACCAAATAGACCTAAAAAACCACTTCTGCGCGGTATGTTCAGCGCTCAACAACCGTGCATTCACTTATGACAAGCCCATTGGCGCAATCGGTGGTGACCCTGTCTGTTGCGCCAAAGGTCGTGGGTTCGAATCCCACTCAGGACAAATAATCGTGTGACGAACACTTGTATTTGTTCTGTGTCTGGATGTCAATATGATCTATTTAAGTATGTATTTAAAAATATCTATGTATGTATATCGGTCTCTGACACCCATAACACAGGCTCGCGCCTACTTTGGGGTCAGATGGCCGTGTGTGAGAATGTCCAAGATATTTATTTATTTATTTATTACTTATACCTTCTCTCTAAGGCCGTATTTGGCGCAGAACAGTTCCTCCTCCCCCTTGGCATAGGCGTATTCGGCCGCGCCCACGGCTCTCAACAGCACGCCAGGGTCGCCCAGCAGAAGAGTGTTGCCCGTCGCTGGCCAGCAGTCTGACTTGCCGGTCATCACCTTGAAACAATAAAAAAAAAACAGCCGTTCGATTTGTGAATGGGTGACCGCTGGTGGCAAAATTACATGGGCTTCGGAGGGCACGTTAAGCCATCGGTCCCGTTTGTTTTCATTAGAAAAAACAATCGCTAAGCCTAGCAGCGTCCATAGCCCAATGGCTCACGTCGATTCAATGTGATCGAAAGAGTTAAGCAACGACGGGCGCGGTCGGTTTGTGGATGGGTGACCGCTAGTGGCAAAATTTCATGGACGCTACCGTGCTTCGGAGGGCACGTAAAGCCGTCGGTCCCGGTTGTTTTAAATCGTAGAAACAGTCGCTAAGCCTTGTCGAAGACCTTCGGGTGGCTTGATAACATTCGACACTGGGTTGGCAACTAACCCCTCTACCAATCCGCATTGGAGCAGCGTGGTGGAGTATGCTCTAGACCTCCCGCAGCTGCGTCTGTGGGGGAGACCCGTGCCCAGTAGTGGGACGTCTATTAAGCCTTGTCGAAGACCTTCGGGTGCCTTGAGAATATTTGACACGGTGTTGGCCGCTAAACCCCATCAGAGCAGCGTGGTGGAATATGCTCTAGACCACCCGCGGCTGCGGCTGTAGGGGAGACCTCCTTTGCTATTCCAGTCATCGTATAGATAGATAGATAGATAGATAGATAGATAGATAGATAGATAGATAGATAGATAGATAGATAGATAGATAGATAGATAGATACATTTATTTTTATCACATTTCAGCATAATTACATTACACAGTTACAGTTGTACACATAACATTATTTATAAATTGGTCATCTTGGTTTTGTGTTAACAATTATTAACTTACATTAAAGACCTGTATGCTGGCTGTGACAAAAAAGGTTATAAAGTGTTTATAAAAACCGTACCTCCGGCACAGACAGGGCAGCGACCAGCGCAATGGTGTACGGCAGCAGGTTCTGCTGGTGGCTTAAGGCAAGCATTTTGCCGTACCGCGGCAGTAACGGGAACGCCGCCACCGCCTTTCCGAGCGGTGTTACTTTTAGGACCTGCAATTTATTTTTAAAAGCTTTATTTAACTTCACTCGTATGTATGTATGTATGTCCTGGAATCTTGCAATCAATATTTCACCCACTTCCACTGAAGCTATCGAGCTGAAATTTGGCACACATATTAGGTTCCGATGACAATGCAATAATATGGTACTGTCGAACTGATTTGATGATGGAGCCGGAAGATATTAACTGGAACTTCATGATGGAATATCGTATCATAGTCGTGTTTGCACTTGTGGTAAAGTCTTGTAATGAACTTTGACCACGATTAGGTTTCAAGGTCAAGTTATAAAAGCTTTTTAAAAAAAAAATTTTTTTACAGTATAATTATTTATAGATTATAGCGTAACGAACAAATAGACAGGCCACTTATGGTAATTAGTAATCGTCGTCTATGAACATGAGAAGCACAAGAGGATGCGTCGCCGGCCCTGATGATGATGATGAGTGCTCTTTTCACGCCTTTTTTATTTATTTATTTATATTTACAGTAACTAAGATTTTTACATTAATGAATTTTTTTTTTATGGATACAGGATAGCAAACGAGCTTGCAGCACCACCCATCCGCTGCCGCCCATGACAACTGTGACTGACTTTGAATAAGACTCAATTAGGGACTGGGATGGTTAGTCCAATTAGTTGAGAAAGTTAATTAGAACATTAGTTCTGAACATGAGTCATAACACTAGTAAACCTAACCTCTTCATCATCGTTCCTTCGGTTGCGTTTATATTCATGTTTCTCCAATATTCCGAGAACTTCTAGACGTTTCTCAGCCAATCGTAGCTGCATCCTATCAGGAGCCGTAGGAAATGGAAAATTGACAACCTGGAAATATAACATGAGTACATACTATAATACATAACTATATTATTGTTAGATCTAAATACAAAAACTTTCCACATCTGGCTTGGCCACTACATCAAGCCCCACTAAAGCAGCGCGGTAATAGTATATTTCATTACAAGTGCGGAAAGCCTGTCATTGCAAAGAGTTCCGACAAATGTCTACCCGAGCCGAAGGCGAGGGTTGACAGTCGGAACAAGTTGCAATGACGGTTCCGCACGTGTACTGAACAACTATTTTTAATACAGTTGCGAAAAAAAATGAAGCAATTTAATAAAATAATAAAAACACAAACTAAACTCGCAAAGAAAATTTTTGGAAAATGGCGCCAACCGTAAAAGAATACAGAGTATTGCAGAGATTTTTTTTTGTTTTCTTCACCCATTCTGGGTAGGCAAAGGGAACTATGCCCATACAGCCAAGTCTTCAGTAGAATTTTTTTATTGACATGAAATTTAATGAGATGAAATGAAATGAAACCAAACCTAACTCATTGAATCAAATCATTAAATATGATATTGACACAAATTAGTAGTTCTTTTTAGAAATATTTGCATGAATCATAAAAACTTCTATGAATATTTTTTTTAGTAAAAACTGCGTGGTTGGTTTTTTCTTTTTAATAGACATTATTTTGACAGTTGGGAAAGAGAACGCACGAGTTCGGAAAAGGTAAAGAAAAAGCACGAGTGTGTAATAGCTCACTTCCCGAACGCTATACGTCCCTGTAATATGCCACTTTTTGAGCAACTGTATTAAAAAGTATTTTTCAGGCTTCCTCAGCTGTGGGGAACCGTACATATGCCAGAGACAATATCCGCACCGGCATGTCTTTGGCACATGCTCAAACCTTCGATCGCAGAAGAAAAAATATGGATACTGCATGTTAGCGCTAATCCTACCACCAAAAGGACTTTAAATTCAAAATAAGCTATAATTTATTGCTAGTCGTAGGAATATGTAACCAATCGAATTTCAACGATTCGGCGGTCACTAGCTCATGATAAAATCTGCTTTTATTTCTATGCCAAACGTGGCTGACAGATAAAAGTCACGTCAACAGCGGCAGAGCGAAATTGCATTTGAACATATTTGAAGTATGAAGTATGTAATAATAACACACGGCTATCTGACCATCTCCAAAGTAGGCGCGAGCCTGTAATGTGGGTGTCAGAGACTGATATACATACATATATATTTTAAATACATACATAAATAGATAATATTAACATCCAGACACAGAACAAAATTAAATACAAGTGTTCGTCACTCGAATATTTGTCCTGAATGGGATTCGAATCCACGACCTCTGGCGCAACAGACAGGGTCACTACCGATTGCGCCAACGGGCCTGTCGAAGTACTACATCTATATTTTTTCTTGCTATAACATACTTCTGACCTTATCGATGCCCATGCACTTCATCTGCAGCAGCAGATCGTCGACGGGCCGGCGGCAGAGGTCGGGCGGGTGGTGCGGCGGGCAGTCGTGCTGGTGCACGGCGCTGCTGTACAGGCGGTACGCGTGTCCGCTGGCCACGCGGCCCGCGCGCCCCGCGCGCTGCTCGGCGCTCGCCTGCGACGTCCACACCACGCGCCACGCGCTCGCGCCCGTCACGTGGTCGTACACACTGGAAACCATAGATTTAACTAGATAGATTGGCAATGCGAAAGAAAAAGAACATAGAGCGAGATAGATAAGCAAGACCATTTGCGTACACGCTATAGGCCTGTATTAACCCAACGTCAGCTCTGAACGAAACAAAATTTGCTTATTTTTCTAAATCTCACGTTTATAAGCGTACATTTGGTGTGATTTAGACGTAAATAATTATGGTTACGTGTACAGTACCAGAATGTAACTCATCTAAGAAAGAAAATCCACAGAATTATACATTTAATATGTAAGTGCGACTGAAAGATTTAATTCTCTTATTGCAATGTTTGAGAACTTTGAAAAACAAATTATTAACAAATGGATGGCTAATAATATGACATTTCAATATTTATATGCTTTGAATGCATAGGAATTGAATATAAAATATTATCAAATACGTGAATTTCTAGTATTTCTCACCTCAATCCTATAGAGATTGACGTAATATTGACAACCGCTTACATCACACATACACATTACACGCATACTCGTGTAGTTAAGTTTTGGTATCGCTTTGATGTTTCTATTGCCAATCATTCTCTAGTATTAAATCTATGCTGGAAACAGTTGCGCAACCGTAGAAGATCTAGTATCATCTCGTATCATGTTTTTTAAAACTTCATAAATCCTTACATAGTTATATAATATGTACTTCTGATTGAATGGGATAACACTCCCTGTGTTATATCGTTTTCGATCACGAAAGAAAAAATATGGATACTGTTAGGTATATTAATACTCTCAGTTAATAAAAATTAAATTGTGTGATTTTATGAAACCACGGTAACAGTGAAACTTTTTTTCACATTATAGACATTTAACTAAAAATTTTTGGAATAATATTCCAATAAGGGTATAAAAATAGCTTTATCAATCTTCAAAATCAAAATAAAATTCAAATTCAAATTGAAAATGAAATTTATTTCGCTCTTAACTACAACGTAACATGCAAAATAATAAAAGTTTCACTTTAAAAACATGCGTAACGCGACATGCGACAGACAAACCAAAATTTTCAGAACGATGTAATAAAAGTTTCACTTAAAAAATCGCTACAATCTCGAATACGCGCGATATCTTCCCTCCCGGCATCGGGTACAGCGGTGACTTACCGCATCTTCTTCTTGCCGGTATCCACGATGTATCTGACCGCGGGGATGGTGAGCGCCGTCTCGGCCGCGTCGGTGCTCACGACGCACAGGCGCGCGCCGGCCGGCGGCGGGGCGAACACGCGCGCCTGCTTCCCTCCCGGCATCGGGTACAGCGGTGACTTACCGCATCTTCTTCTTGCCGGTATCCACGATGTATCTGACCGCGGGGATGGTGAGCGCCGTCTCGGCCGCGTCGGTGCTCACGACGCACAGGCGCGCGCCGGCCGGCGGCGGGGCGAACACGCGCGCCTGCTTCGCGCCGCCTAACATCGAATACAGCGGCAACGCCCACAGCGGTTGCCGACACGACTTTATCTCGGGCGCCAGACTGTCTACTTCCGTGTCTGGAATAGGATTTTAAAAGCTTTTATTAAAAGCTTTTATTTAACTTCACTCTTAGGTATGTATGTATGTCCTGGAATCTTGCAATCAATATTTCACCCACTTCCACTGACGATATCGAGCTGAAATTCGGCACACCGATGACAATGAAAAAAACTTTTAAAAAAAAAATTTAACAGTATAATTTATTTTTCATGAACCATCAACAAAATTAAATGTGAATATGGTTTTTATTTATTATTTAACTTCACTCGTATGTATCTATGTATGTCCTGGAATCTTGCAATCAATATTTCACCCACTTCCACTGAAGGTATCGAGCTGAAATTTGGTGCACATATTTGGTTCCGATGACAATGCATGAAAATAAAATAAAAAGTTATAAAAAGCTTTTTATTTTAAATTTTTTTAATAATTCTTTTTTAATGAAAATTTCGTACAATAGTAAAATGTTCTTGACTGTGGTCGGTAATTATTGTAAATTAGTCTTAGGTAGGTTAGGCATCCGTGTATTTTTGACTAATAAGAGAGTTGATTGGTTTTTGTGATACATTTTTTTAATTTTTTTTTCTTTACAAAATTATTCTGATATTCATAATATTTAAAGTTGTCATGGGCGGCAGCAGATGGTGTTCGTTTTCTATATTAAATTCATTAAAAAATTACAGTTTTTGAAGACTGCCAATAGTACTAAAAACTTAAAACTGAAACAGTTTTTGTATATAATTAAATTATTCGTGAGTTTAGTATCGGAAATTAAAATTACACAATTTGTAAATTACTTAAAGTCTGGATTTCACATCTATCGGTATTCTAATTTCTATGCCAAATGTCTTTTTTAGAAGTACCCGAATCGCTCAAATGGCCGTCGCTGTCGTCGCTGGCCAGCAAGTCCGCCTGGCCGTCGTCCGCGGGCATGTCGTAGTCGTCCAGATTGATCTTGGGCAGCTGCTTGCTCTTCTGCCTGGCTTTCCTCCTCGCTTTGTGTGCCCGCTTCATCTCTCTCTCCACCTGGATGTCCGAATGTTTTATTTGGCTATACATCATCATTTTATGTTCAAACATCTATATATATAAAAGGAGAAGGTGACTGACTGACTGACTGACATATCAACGCAGGGCCAAAACTATAAGAGTTAGAAACTTGAAATTTTGCACAGGGGTTCCTTTTATTGCGTAGGGGAGCATTAAGAAAGGATTTTTGAAAATTCACCCCCTAAGGGGGTAAAACGGAGGTGCAAAGTTAGTATGAAACTTTGCCGTTTTTGAAGTCAAGTGGGCAACCTGAACGCGGGCAGACGTCGTTAATGAGTCTAATTCTAAGCGAGCGAAGCTGCGGGCGTCCACTAGTTTATAAATATTTTTAAATCTATTTTGTACACCCTACTTCTTTGTTCCAGTGTTGGGCACCTCTCGGAACAGGAGGGGTTAGGCTTTTCTTCACCACGCTGGCCAAGTGCGAATTGGCAGACTTGCCATGCATGCAGGTTCACGTAAATTTAACAACTTTTTGAGCAAATAAATATATTGTATTGTATTGACGACTTCACGACACGGTGAATACCTTGACATCCAAACCACGGGTCCTAGGTCCTTACCGGATACTGATGTCCTGCAGTGGACTTGCCAACCTCCAACAAGTGTCGACACGAAAGTATAGCTCTGAACGAAGTTCATAGGGGATAGCTGCGCATGGGGTATCAATACAGGGGTCATAATACGGCTGGCGCAGCACTAAACGCTTGCGACTGACAACCCGCTGGCCACGCGCAATTGCAATGTGTCCTATCACCTCATAGCGAAATAAATTTTTTTTTTTTACTTTGACATAAAATTTTCGATGAAGGTTATAGCTACAACTGCGTGGCAACACTTGTATTCTTTGACTATTCGCATATCTATCCTCCAGGTAGCAGCAATGGTACTTGGGATCTTGGGTGGTATGTACTGCCCCGGTGCTACAAAGTCCTTACCTCATCATCATCAGACTCGATATCCTCAGGTTCAGAGTCGAGAGCCGCGTCTCGATCATCGGCCCTTGTTTTAGTGATGAGCTTAGAGTAATCCACGTCTTTGCGGTACGGGAATGCTGCTTTCAATTTACGCACCAGATAGTGTACCTGAGAAATTATCTATATTTATAAAAGGAGAAGCTGACTGACTGACTGACTGACTGACTGACTGACTGACATATCAACGCCTAAATTATAAGGGTTAGAAACTTGAAATTTTGCACAGGGGTTCCTTTTTATACCGTAAGGAAGCACTAAGAAAGGACTTTTGAAAATTCACGTTAGTTAGTATGAAACTTAGTATGAAACTTTGCCGTTTTTGAAGTTAGTGATAGTCTAATTCCACGCTAGCGAAGCTGCGGGCATCCACTAGTAGTAATATAAGCACCAAGCAGTCATTATCATATTTTACTTGCAAGAACATCATCACAACCTTTTCTTTGTCGCACTATTGGCCACCACGCTGACCAAATGAGGTTTGGCAGACTTCACTATGCAAGAACATAGTAAATTGAAAACTGTTATGTGTTCTGTCCAAAAAAATTACTCCTTTATTTCCCCGAAGGGGTAGGCAGAGGTCTGTGTACGCCCACACTTCACTATTTATGTTTAGGTCCAATGTTAATACATAACCTAATGGTTAGCCTACTAGTATTAGTAAAGCATCAACTGTTACTTTGTTCTTGCAAATGAATTATGTTTATATTTAAGTTTTAATAACAGAGACAGTTTCGAATCTTAATTTTTATGAAAGGGCGACTCAAAAAATGTAAGGCTGCCATTCATACTTTAATAATAATCCATATTCAAATAAGTTTGTAAACTGTATTTTAAACGCTATTAAACGAGTTTATTGACAGCTACTGTTGGTTCTACTGGCCCATACATCGTCACCAAACGACAAGTCTATCCAAAATTCTATATTATAGATTCTACATAAATTAGATCAAATTTACTGCAATTATAATATTCAAACTCAATTCAGAATTTGGAAGAAAGTGACGAAACACTTGTCAGCTATGATAGGTTTATTAATTTCTTATGAATAAGGGGGAGTCTTTATTATTTCTATGGAATCAAGAATAGAATAACGTACCTCTTGTTGTCCAGTAACAAAGATAAGAATTCCTCCCTCTGGTAACCTCGTGTGTATCTTAACTGTCTTCCTAAAGGCCTCCTTCAAGTAGTCTTTTGGCGTTGTCTTGTTGAAATGTATTGTCACCGGAAACTGTCGTCCTTCAACCTATAATATTAATTGTAATGAAATAACACATTATACATAGTGGAATAGATGGACAACTACAGTACTCGTAGACTTTCTAGGAATTCTCATAAGTTACTGAGACATTTATATTTATATATTTTACTGAAATTAACACAGTGACAACCAATCAATCAAAGACACTCGATTATATCAACTGTCGGCCAAGACTTGGACAACTTTGATAGTGTATGGATGATAGTCTTGGGCATTTCTCTCCCAATAGAAACAAGCCATCATTAATTAGAACTAATTTACTCTTTAATATCAAACCTTCATCGTTGTTCATACAAAATTAGGTGGTTAATTGCGTTAGTTTTCATCCAGATTAACAGATAAATCTTGTCATGGGCATCGTCCAAGCGACAGATTAGGAGTTGATCTAAATTAAGTTTTTCTGTATCTATTGTTATTTTAGTTAAAATTTTGTCTCTAAGCCGTATTCTCGTAATCTTTGAACTGCGTCAACGTCGCCATCCCACCGATACCCGGTCGCAAAACTAAGAGAATTGCTAACCGAACTTCTTTATTTATTAGAAAGCAGATTAGATTGGTTTTAATAAAAATAATTACCTTAATTAAAGGTGGTGGTTCTTTAAACAGTCTGGTATTCTCGGTAAAGTCCTCAACCCTCAGGGTAGCTGACATGATGATCAGCCTTAGTGGACTGCCACGCTTGCGTCGCAGCGGCACTATCCTGGACAGTAAGCCCAGTAGAATGTCAGTGTAAACACTCCTCTCGTGAGCCTCGTCTATGATTACTACGGAGTACTTGCTCAACAGGAAGTCTGATTGAATCTCTTTTAGAAGCACACCTGTAAGAATAAATTCATTCATTCTACATCTACATTTATTACATACTGTTAAACTTTATATGCACCTATAGTACTTTTTTTTTAAATGGCTATTGTATTCAATTATTTGCTAAATAAAAATTAACACGCCAATATTTCAAGAAATATATGTGTCGCCGCCGCCATCTGATTTTGGCATTTGGCATACCCATCTTCATAATTCTTATAGACGACATATAGACCATATTTTTTATTCTGGAGTTCAGCATACATAGCTTTGCAACTCGGGTATCGGTTGTTGATTTTGGTGTCCTTAACTAGATTTTGGTGTCCTTGGTAACGTTCCCCTCGTATCGCATCAGGTACGATACGACCACAGAAATTAAACAAGATAGAACGGCGATCACATATTATTTTGATACAAACGATGCGTGTCACTTTTTTCGCCACTATGTGACGTCTCACTATAGTAATCAGTGAGGTGACACACTCGTTTTAGTTGTAATGAAATCTATCGATAACGTAAAGTATCGATAACGTAACGTACCGTAACAAGTATCGACGCGTAGTGACCGACCTTGCGAGATATCTTGCAGTATATTACAAGATTGCGGCACTGGGTATACGCCCAGTTCACCATTCTATCATGATTAATTTCTGTGGTGGCAAAGCGCCAGTACATATATTAAGTCCGCTTAAAACACTTACCGTCAGTCATAAACTTGATTTTGGTGTCCTTGGTGACGTTTCCCTCGAATCGCATCAGGTATGATACGACCCTGTCGCTTAGCGCCAGTTCATGTGCGACTCGCTGGGACATGGCGACCGTGGCTACGCGCCTCGGCTCTGTCACGGCTATCATTTGGCGCTCGGCATACCATGGCATATAAAGTCCGCTTAAAACACTTACCGTCAGTCATAAACTTGATTTTGGTGTCCTTGGTGACGTTTCCCTCGAATCGCATCAGGTATGATACGACCCTGTCGCTTAGCGCCAGTTCATGTGCGACTCGCTGGGACATGGCGACCGTGGCTACGCGCCTCGGCTCTGTCACGGCTATCATTTGGCGCTCGGCATACCATGGCTATAAAGTCCGCTTAAAACACTTACCGTCAGTCATAAACTTGATTTTGGTGTCCTTGGTGACGTTTCCCTCGAATCGCATCAGGTATGATACGACCCTGTCGCTTAGCGCCAGTTCATGTGCGACTCGCTGGGACATGGCGACCGTGGCTACGCGCCTCGGCTCTGTAACGGCTATCATTTGGCGCTCGGCATACCATGGCATATAAAGTCCGCATAAAACACTTACCGTCAGTCATAAACTTGATTTTGGTGTCCTTGGTGACGTTTCCCTCGAATCGCATCAGGTATGATACGACCCTGTCGCTTAGCGCCAGTTCATGTGCGACTCGCTGGGACATGGCGACCGTGGCTACGCGCCTCGGCTCTGTCACGGCTATCATTTGGCGCTCGGCATACCATGGCATATAAAGTCCGCTTAAAACACTTACCGTCAGTCATAAACTTGATTTTGGTGTCCTTGGTGACGTTTCCCTCGAATCGCATCAGGTATGATACGACCCTGTCGCTTAGCGCCAGTTCATGTGCGACTCGCTGGGACATGGCGACCGTGGCTACGCGCCTCGGCTCTGTCACGGCTATCATTTGGCGCTCGGCATACCATGGCTATAAAGTCCGCTTAAAACACTTACCGTCAGTCATAAACTTGATTTTGGTGTCCTTGGTGACGTTTCCCTCGAATCGCATCAGGTATGATACGACCCTGTCGCTTAGCGCCAGTTCATGTGCGACTCGCTGGGACATGGCGACCGTGGCTACGCGCCTCGGCTCTGTAACGGCTATCATTTGGCGCTCGGCATACCATGGCATATAAAGTCCGCATAAAACACTTACCGTCAGTCATAAACTTGATTTTGGTGTCCTTGGTGACGTTTCCCTCGAATCGCATCAGGTATGATACGACCCTGTCGCTTAGCGCCAGTTCATGTGCGACTCGCTGGGACATGGCGACCGTGGCTACGCGCCTCGGCTCTGTCACGGCTATCATTTGGCGCTCGGCATACCATGGCATATAAAGTCCGCATAAAACACTTACCGTCAGTCATAAACTTGATTTTGGTGTCCTTGGTGACGTTTCCCTCGAATCGCATCAGGTATGATACGACCCTGTCGCTTAGCGCCAGTTCATGTGCGACTCGCTGGGACATGGCGACCGTGGCTACGCGCCTCGGCTCTGTCACGGCTATCATTTGGCGCTCGGCATAACCCGCCTCGTAGAGGAACTGCGGGATCTGTGTTGTTTTACCACTGCCTGGAAATTTATGAATAAACATATTTAAAAGATTTATTTATTTATTTAATCATTCAATCCAAAACATCACTAACCTTACAGGCTAACCTAATTTGTTAGTTTTGCTTAAATTACATTATATTTCTTCAACAAACATGTCAAAATAAAATCAATACATAACAATCTAAACAATGTCAAATATCATTCAATTAAAATCTATTCAAATCATCTATCAAATTACAATGTCCAACTTACAAAACTAAAAAATAAATAAAAATAATTAATAATAAGATTTTCAAAGTGGTAGGATACTAATTGTAATTTGTTTGCACTTTTAAAACTGCTAGATGAAAAACACTAGACGTAAAAAAACGCTAGATGTAGTTAATGTTTACAGACACGCGAATTTGTGTGAAACAAGAGAATTTGTAAGGTACGTCCACACAATGCGATCGGAGCAGGCCTTTCATGATCTCGACATAAACACACAGACGATATGCATGTATATACCCCCATTCATGGCACACATTCTGTAGACTTAAAATAAAATATCTAGGTAGAAGTATGTATTTATATAATGTATTTCCATCTATCTAATGATAGATAGATTGGTTGACATTTTGCATTAATTACATACCAGTTTCACCAGCAATAATAAGAAACTCATTTTCATTAATCAACTCCATGATCCTCTGTTCCTCGCCAAGTATTGGGAGTTTTAATCTTGCTACTTGTATCTTAGGGTTCCTCCTTACTTCTATATGAACTGTTGGGTGTTCTAATAAGGGCTTCTTTATCTCTTTATCCTTTTTATCGCTACGTTTTTCTTTCTCTTTTAAATCATTATTAGATATATTTTCTGTTTCTTGATTTTTAAGGTTAAGTGAATTGGGTTCAATTTCAATTACATTGCCTTCTACATTTTTATTTTCAGTTTCGTTTTGACCATTCTCTACTTCTGGTACTATGTCTTCTTCTGATTCTGATTCTGATATCTCTTCATCAGATGATTCTTCCAAACTCACTACATTGGGATCATATTTCTTTTTTTTAACTTTGTCGGAATTATCCATCCTTAAGAGACGTAGGCGCTTTTTTGCTCCTAAAACAAATCAGTTGTTACTACTACTACTACTAATTCTACTTTCACAGTATTATGTCATGTGGCATCTTACTGTGGGGAAGTGCTGCTGACATGAATACCTTAATATTTTTAAAAAAACTAAAGAAGACTGCAACAAAGATAAATTAATTGTACCTAGTTCTAGATTAAGTAAAATAACAAAATCTTTTATGGGGAATTGTGTTTGCTTCTTCAATTATAGCTGAAAATATTACTTGTCTCTCAGAAAATAAAGTAGTTATAGATGCTCAGTCAGATACTAAATAAATGATACAGTTGGTTAGCTACAGCCTATAGATGTCCAACTGCGCGCAACTAGGCATGGGTGTCCCACACAAACACAGCTACGGGAGGTCTAGACCATAATCAACAATGCTGCTCCAATGCAGATTGGCGGAGGGGTTTGTGGCCAACCCAGTGTCAAATGTTCTCAAACCAGAGTCATATGGTCTTCAACAAGGCTTAGCAATTGTTTGTACTATTGAAAACAACTGAGAACAACGGATTAACGTACCCTTCGAAGCACAGTAGAGCAAATTAAATTTTGCAACTAGACGTCACCCATACATAAAACGACCACAATCATTGTTGCTTAACTCTGTTGATCATATTGAGTTGACGTGAGCTATTGGGCTATGGAATATATATAGTTTCACTGCTATGATAAACACATCTTATCACAACATCACAATATTACATTATCACAATTTACCTTACCAGCTATACTACTAAATTTTTTCTGTTCAACTGATTCTGTTTTACTATGCGCACTTTCCAAGTTGTACTCATTTAGTTTTCGCAGACCTATTGTTTGCATAGATGATATGGTTGTAAGTTGTTTCACCTCATCTGGAGTAGCTTGGACTTTTGATAGAGATTCCAGTAGTGCTGCTCTCTAGAAAATTGAAAATAAGATTATAGGTAAAATTACTGTATTAAAGTCTTTTGTTTAGTTGTAGTTTCTGCTAACAAATGGGTACTTATCTAACTGTATTTACAATCTTATATACACAAGCAGAATTTATCAAACTACTGAGGCAAATACTTGCCATCAACAACACAACTTTTGGGCTTCAACAGAATTGGATTGAGATTTGCATCTCATTTGAGATTGCATAGGTTTGCACTTAGAAGTATCATTCAAATTCTTTGAAATATTATCATATTTCAAAGAATTCAAGTCCACCTTAACCTTATTCAGAGCAATTAAATAATTAGGACTACAGCCTAGGGCCTACTGCCCATAAGTTCTAACAATATTTCTAATAATAAAATAATAATATGAAAACACTTACACACTCTTTCTTTTTTTTCTTGTCTACAATTTTCTCTAAGCGTTTTCTGTGAGCTTTTGACAGAAACCTCGTTTTTTCTTTCTTTTCTGTAATAACCTGTGTTTCTCTCTTCTTAGAAGGCAAAGCGAGTAAATTACTTGAGTCGGCATTACCATATTCATTTGATTGAAACTCAATTTTTATCTGCAAAATCAAATTCAAATAGTAAGATTCACATATTGTGTGAATGTGTGAATTCAATTAAAGTAATTCATTGTTCATGAATCGTTCAGTAATAAAATAATTCTCATTAATTAAGAAAGAAAGTTACATATCTACGGTACAGGTAGGTACATTTAACTGTAATTATTATATCTTGGACATTCCCATACACAGCCATTTGACCCCAAAGTAGGTGCGAGCCTGTAATATGGGTGTCAGGGACTGATATAATATATTTTAAATACATACTTTAAATAGATAATTTTAACATCCAGACACAGAACAAATACAAGTGTTCGTCACAGGAATATTAATAATAATACGAATAATAATGGCATTCGAACCCACGACCCCTGGCGCAACAGATTATGGTGTAATGATAATATGTAAGTTTTACTTTATGACCATTTATAAAGTAATATTCATAATGTGGGCCATTCATTGTGGACGCTCGCCAGCGTGCCGGTGATTTTGGTAATATAGACACTTTATAATACTCTCATACTTAATTAATTACCTCGTTAGTTTCCGAATTATCCACGCTTGTTTTAACATTTCGACGCGCCTTCGCATTGTAACTTCTTTTACTTTTCCCCATTGTATGTGCAACTGCTTATAGCAATAGATCACCAGAACAAATTCTAAGACCTAGCAAGTTTCTGGTAATTATTTCAGAATATTTCACATGTAATATTAAGGTTAGTTTAATTTTAATTTTGATTTTGTGTATGTATCATTTATGTATCATTAATTCACAACGATTTAAAACACTATGCTATCTATATGTTAATTCATTACTTGCTCAGTGATCGAAACAAAACAACGTGCTTTTATTATGACATTTTTTATAGGTCACAAACGTAGTGATCAGTCTTGCTCAGTGCTTGTCACTTGTTTGTCCACAAACTAGCTATAGATATGTTTGTCTGACAGCTGCGATTTTTGTTTAACAATGAAAATGTAAAAAAAAAGTGTGTATGTGTGTGTGTGTGTGCAAGTCACAAGGTAGAAGTGAAACTTCTGAAAAGTCCCTGATTATAAAACTTATTGAAAAGTATTGAAAAAGAGTCGCACAAAGAGGAGACCGAGAACGTCTAATGTGTTCTATCTCATTCTCTCGCCGGCTGAATCTTAAGCATTTATGTGTTTGTGTCTCTATGGACTTATTTTTTCGATTCATCGAGTTTGAAATCACACCGATTATAAAGAAGTTTCACTTCAAAAAGCCCTGTATTCATGGTAAACATTTAATTTTGTTTGGCAACAGTTGATCAACGTTGTTGATGAACGGCGAGAATGCTGCTGGAAACTTTGCTTAAATCAATATGGGTTGTCCACCCACACACCAGTTTGCGTTAAAATGTTGCCCGTTTGTATAAGATTTTTAATAAAAAAAGATAAAAGATGGTGATGGTTTGTCAGTCAATAGCCAAAAGGAAGACAAAAATTCGTCAGCCAGTGACCGCCCGCTCGCGTGGAATTAGACATTCACTAACTTCAAAAACGGCAAAGTTTCATACTAACTTTGCACCCCCGTTTTACCCCCCTAGGGGGTGAATTTTCAAAAATCCTTTCTTAGTGCTCCCCTACGTTATAAAAGGAACCCCTGTGCAAAATTTCAAGTTTCTGACCCTTATAGTTTAGGCCCTGCGTTGATATGTCAGTCAGTCAGTCAGTCAGTCAGTCACCTTCTCCTTTTATATATATAGATTTAGGGCTTGAATGCATTTTTTTTTGTTTCTATTCTTGTATTATTTGATAGAAGAATCCCATAGTAACGCTTTTGATTGAAATAATTCTATTCGCTGTGACCAGGCGACCCATTTAAACTGTTGGGCACGGGTCTCCTCTCAGAATGGGAGGGATTAGGCCTTAGTCCGCCACGCTGGCCAAGTGCGGATTGGCAGACTTCACATGCCTTAGAGAACATTATGAAGAACTCTCAGGCATGCAGGTTTCCTCACGGTGTGTCCTTCACCGTTATAGCAAGTGACATTTATTTCCTTAAATCGCAGATAACTTAGAAAGTCATTGGTGCGTGCTGCTGGGGTTTGAACCCGGACCGCTCGAGTGAGAGGCGAGTTCGATAGCCACTGGGCTGTCACCGCTTATATATATTATATTAATTGTCTATTTTTATCGTGTCTCCATACTACCGCTATGTTTGTAAACAGTTGCAAACATGTCCACACACGTCAACATTTGTTGATAAACTGATGTTTTCGCTCGCCGGTCTTGGAGTTTGAATGTGTAAGGTTTGCAGGTATTGGCAGGCAACACTTGTACACATGTAATGAGTTGGTTTCGAATCTTAGAATGTTTAAAATAACGCCTTAAAAGAATGTCTTCTGTTGTGACGTACTAGTATCTCTAGCTAGTTTGTGCGTACTTCTCTTCTAGACACGAACAGTAATATATCTTATTGTCATCGCAAAATAAACTTTTAAAAGTCTTGTTTAATTATGATTTTTTAACTTCAACCGATAAAATACTATATGAAGAAACAAAAATAATAAACGTCACACAAAGTTATATATACAATACATGCATTTTAATTAGAAAAATCCTTAATAAAGACATACATACAAATATATCATTTACTAAGAAATCACAAATTCGAAAATATCGGCTCAGAAGAGCAGATCACCTCGCATTACATGCGCCGCGAACCCAGTATGGAAAACGAAATATTTTGTATCAAGGTGCTCAAATGTACAACAAACTCCCACCGGATATCAAACAGGCTAAAACAATTTTCACCTTTGAAAAGCTATTAAAATTATATATTATAAATAAACTAAATTAAAAATCTCTACACCTAAAAAATAAAAATAAAAATATACATAGACTTTTGTTATTACACAATAGAATACGATTTTACACATTCCATTACCTTAACTACAATTAACAATATATTTCATACATTCACATACACTGCGCTCAATGTCGCATCTAGTACCGTGTACTTCGCTAACTCTGTGTTACAATGTAATATCAGTGAATAACAACTGAACTACCTACAAATATTTTTGAGAAATTACCCCCCAAGTTCCTTTATACATATTTTGTAACTATTGTACGTAATGCCCCAATATGTAAACAACAATGATGTTATGTTTCTCATGTAAGTGAATTCTGTAATTCTTTTTTGAGAAATAAATATTCTTAAACCTCAAAGTGAGTGTTATTAAATAGCCCCTCTCCAGAGTCCAGACATATCAAAAGGACCCTCCAACAGTCGGGCGTCAACTCTGCAACACAAGTGTTTCCCGCAATATGATGACAGCAACACGGCAACATGTTTGTACAACCATGTCACTAAGCAAATGCTTACAATGAATACGAGGCCACAAAAAGTGTTGATTCTAAACATATTCTAAGCGTGTCACCAATTTGAATGTCATTTTGGAAATTTTAGATATCGAATTACCCAGTTCGTCTAAGATATATAATTATAATTAATAATTAATTAGTATTTATTTTACTACCCAGCCAAATTCAAAAAATTTAGGTACAGTCAATCTGGGTAACTTTGGCCGTAGTTATAACTTTGGTCCAAAATTATATTTCCGATTATTATTATTTTTTACAGATTGCCTTAATTGATAAAAAAATAATTTTACAAATAAAAGATAGAAGGTATCTTCGTAAACGTATTTCACCCGCCAAAATGTGTCATTTGTCAATGACAAAATTCAAAAGTTGCCTTTTTCGTGAGTGCATTAAAGACGGTACTTTTCTCAGTGTTAAAAAGTAGCATTCAGCGCTGTTCTTATTAGGTTTTGAATGGTAAGTTGCAATGTATTGTGTTACCAACTTGTCTGCCTATCATTTAATAAATTTTTTGCAATATATAATACAGTATTTTTTCTAGAGACATCTAAAATATTTCAAAACTACTTTGGAGTTACTATATCAGGGTAACATTGGCCCGGGATAAGGTTACCTAATATTTTACTATCATACTAATATGTTGCCAGATTTTGGAAAATGTGTCGAATTTGATATAAATATGTATGTAGTACATTCGATATCGTGAAAAATCTTTTTTTCCATACAGAAAAAGATATCATGCCTCAGGACGAATCTCTTTAATGACAAAGGCTACAGATTGTTGGATTTGGTCAACGAATCGACCAGAAATAGTGCCATTATCAATTAACAATAATCATAAGTCTTAAATGAATCGTAAATAACTCGGAAAAGGCAGTTATTTTGAGATAAATGATGATTTTTGGCGATGGAATGGGATGATTAGAAAGGATGACTTAACAGCATTTTTTGATAATTAAGTAGTTACTTTTTGGTTAAAATTTTATTTTTTAACAATTATTTAGATATTTTGAAGGGCCGTAACAGCCTGATTTCCTATTTTTCCTATCAATACCAAATAATAAAAGATTTAATAAAAAAATATGTTTCATAGGGCAACATTTTATTACATACCTAAATTTTCCTTACAAACCTTAACTAAGGCACAAAAAATATTGACTTTGGATGTAGACTATATATTTTTCTGCTAGTATTTAGTGGCCAATGCTACCTAGTTCACTTATTTTGCGAGAAATCATAAAAAACATGCACCAGGCCAGGCCTGGGTCAATTTTACCCCAACTCTAATTGTAACTTTGACCCATCGGTTTTATTACTTTTTCATTTCTTTTTTCTAAGAAACTATCATTATATTGCTAGGTTTATAGAATCAGTGGCTCTCAAAGCCATCAAAAAGTCTTCTTGGATGAGTCGTCCGCACTAATTTAAACATTTATTGCATTTTAATTCCGAAAAGTGGGCCAATGTTACCCAGGTTGACTGTACTTCGTTTTTATGAGAGTCCGTCTACGTTTAAAAAGTCATCAAAAGCCATAAAGAATAAACTCTTCCTTCTTGATTCGGAAACTTTGATTTCCGTGGTCTATGTTTAAGTTATACTGACTTTCTAGATAGCTAATAATATAGTAATCTGTCTGTGATACTGTCGGTCATTGTCAATGTCAGTCATGTCTTACCATAAATTCCAATTTATTTGTTTCAAAAGTTTCAATCAATTTCAATTCAAAACAAAATAACCTACAAAACCACACAAACAACATTTTATATTATAAAGCAATGAAATTAGCAATTTCTAAATGATATGAACTCAAAATGTTCCAAGAAATTTCACGACGAGTGGTTCAATTAACAAAATACGAGGACACAGACATAGTGTGGCACAATAATGTGCTTACTCTACGTATCGACAGCGGATTACATTTGTTCGATTATTCCTACAATTTAAAATGTTTAGATAAAAGGATCGATTTCATCGAGACTAAAGTACATACCTCGAAATCTAGTCCAGCCGCTGAGTTATTTCCGGAGACTGCGTTAAAATGTCAAATGAGGAATCTAAGCCTTACTCAGATGATAGTGGACCCTGCGCTTTGGCCTCACAACAAGTGTCTGATGGATGTTACTATTACTACTGTGTTTGACTGGTCACCCGTTGACTTCATTCACAATAACGAATGTGTCCTTGCCACCGTTAACAGTGCTGGAAATGTTGATTTACATGCACAATCAAGACACAAATGGACTATACTAGAGAATTTATCACAAAAACTAAAGGCGGAAATGACTGCGAACAGCCTGATTCCTTCCGTTTCCTGCAAAGGTCCTCTTGATGTAGAGAAGATAAAGATGGCAGCCTATGCCCTAGAAACAAACTCTATTTGCTGGGCGACAATGTTAAATGAGGACAAGTCATGTTACTTTGTAACAGCACAGAAGAATGGCTGTATTTTATTCTGGTTGCTTAAGTGGGAGACCAGTGGTATTAATGTGAAACTGCTGACTCATATTATAGAGAACAAAGGTGAAATTATTACTATGAAATGGATTCCTTCTGATAAAAGCTTTTTGATAGTATGTGCGAATACTCTTGGCCAAATATTAGCTTATGAATGTCAAGTGACTAATAATGTATTAAAACATTTAACTACCCATACCCTCTGGGGCCATAAAGACAAAATGGTTGCTTACTACATGCAATATGATATTTATAATGACCAGATTTTCTTGGCTTGCAGTAAACATAGACACTTCCTCTTACTCATGATTGACAAAAGCTTTAGAGTATCAAAGCAAAATGTTACAAATATTAATGATGAAAGGATAACTGCAATTGTAAAAAACGGAAATGACTTCTATGTATCAGTAGTAAACCGAGACATATACAGAATCAAATATTTTGTTGAAAATGAGTCTTTGCAAGTACATTTGAATTTGCTTGAAATGAAAGCGATGCCCTCAACATACGAGTTGTGTAGCTTTGCATTTTCCACTAACAATATAGTTTTAGCTGTAGCATTGTTAGATCGGACAGTTCGTTGCAGAAAGATGCCATTAAAAATTGAAATTGTTTTTTATGTGAGGGAGGTTCATAAAGAATTACCAATCCTTATGGATAATCCTACTAAAACATTGTCAGGTTTTTGGGATGTTATTGAATCGTTAAGGTGTAAGACTTTGAAATCAAGAGCTCTTCCTACATTTGATTACAATGAACTTTATGCAAAAGCTAAAACAGATATCTATTATAGTAAAGTGTATTTAATATTATTAATTTTGTATAATAGTTTAGAAACAACTATTATAAATGATTCCAAAGGAATGCTACCGGAAACATCAGTAGATTTTGTTAAAAGTAAAATCCTTGCTAACTATGCTGCAAACTTAATAATTAGCACACTTCAAATACTTACACCTTCCAGAGAAGTAAATGATAATACTGAACAAGAAAGCTTACTTATGGCGAAGGTTTACATAGAAGAGTTCTGTAAGAAATTCGATACTAAACTATCCAGTTTACTACCACCCAATATCATAGAAATGTTTCCCAACAATTCTAATCCTACATATACCTGTCAGTGGTGCGATGAGACATTACAAGGGTTTGTGTGCAAAAATAGTCATGTCAATGCATTCTGTTCAATGTCTTTTACTCCGATTGAATCAGACGATTATTTAATATGCAGAAGTTGTGGTACTACAGTCAGGTCTGATTTGAGTATAGATAAGCCAAAGTGTGTCTTTTGTGATTTATATTTATGTAATTGTTATTTACCTTCATAATATACTTTTCATTCATAACATTGATAGTGTATTTCTAGCTACCTGTGGAATATTCAGCCCATAATGAGAGCAGGAAGATAAGGTTTTGTTACAAGTATCATTACCCATCTACTGATATCAACTGTGAAATTTGACATCTTAATTGATTCAAAACATTTCTGGCTGTGTGTAAGTAAAGATAAATCTTTAAACTCTTAATAGACCTTTAGTAGACAGAAGTTCTGCCACTAGCGGTCACCCATCCACAAACCGACCGCGCCCGTCGTTGCTTAACTCTTTCGATCGCATTGAATCGACGCGAGCCATTGGGCTATGGACGCTACCGTGCTTCGGAGGGCACGTAAAGCCGTCGGTCCCGGTTGTTTTCAATTCTGGAAACAATCGTTAAGCCTTGTCGAAGACCTTCGGGTGGCTTGTGAACGTTCGACACTGGGTTGGCCACTAACCCCTCCACCAATCCGCATTGGAGCAGCGTGGTGGAGTATGCTCTAGACCTCTCGCAGCAGTGTCTGTGGGGGAGACCCGTGCCCAGCAGTGGGACGTCTATGGGTCGCAGCAGCAGACAGAAGTTCTTGTACTCAAAATCATTATTAAACAACATTACAGTGAGATAGTTGTAGGAAAAAAAAGCTTAAGTATTTAATATTTTTATTGTGCCTATGTGTACAATTTGTGAACTTCCGAGTATAGAAACTACATATTTATATTGATGAGAACTAACAGTTAAATTAATATGTATAAAAAATAATAAATAATACATATACTCGTACATTTAATCATTATCCACTTTAAGCACTGCTGTAATATCTCGTTGCTGTTCCGTCGAATTTGCTGCTGGTGATGGTCTGAAAAAAAAGAATTGAAATACGTGCATATTATTTAACACTACTTAAACAAAGAATCTATTAACATCACATGACATCACGCCTGTATTAGGTATTTAGGCAGTTAAGTGTAGTACACCCACTTTTCATCAGTTATATTTTGGTCCCATGTAATAGGTGATACCTAATGCCTTTCACCCGGCAGAGTGGGAATACGAATACAATTAGAAAAACCCATTAATATTTTGCCCGTCCCGCTGCATAGTGCAGTGTCTTCGTCGTAGATCGTTAGTTTGAATTTGGCCCAGAAATCCAGAGGCTCAATTCCCAGGCACATCAGGACGATTGATAAGAGATGTTCATCAAGTTTGTCTATCGGTCTAATCTATTGTTTGAACACGCTTTTCCTCTATAGATAAGAATTTAGTCATGCTATTTTAATTTCTCAGAATGTGCAAAATGCCGTCATGCCAAGTGTAGTTTAGGATATGGAGTTAATGGCTATGCTATGAGTCAGTGAACGCACCTCTACCATTTTGTCGTCGCTGAATTCCTTCTTGATGGTCGAGACGATATTGTCGTTTTCACCGAATTTGAGCACATGCGTTAAAGTGTTTCCGTCAATGGTGTACAGATTCTTCATCTGAAAAAAAGTAGGAAATACGTAAGTACAAAAGTATTGTGTTTGATCCACTCGACAATATTAACGTTTCTATATTAACTTGGGTACTAAATGTTTTTGTTCCATAATTATGTTGCTGAGTCTGATTTGTCATTTGGTCATTTAGTGAAATTGAGGTACACGAGCAACGAATACTCTCTCGTAAAACCGTACCTACACATGGTTTTGCCTGGTATGTTTTTACTTAATACATTGGTCATTTACGATTATTTCCTTATGGCTCTTTTTTCCATCCATTCAATGTTATGTTGAATTGCTGTCTACTTACGGTTACAGTTTTTAAGGTGCTTTCGAATTCCTCCCCAACTTTAAATGATACAACTTTCTCGATATCATTAATGTAAAGCACATGCCTGTAGCTGTCGCCGTCTTTTTCGAACTTTTGGTTTGGTTTGTAATTTAGGAGAAACGTTTTCTTCTCCTCTGGGAGACCTGAAATGTAATAGGAATCGTTAATATTTTCACCAACATAACCAACAACATAAAACTTCAAAACAATCATAAGTATAGTCGCAGCTGATTTTAATAAACTGATTTTTTTTTAATTTTAGGTTCCTACCGAAATTCTATAAAAGCCAACAAAAATAAAAAAGAATTCTAATTGGTTGTAAAATTGCAACTCCATAGAACGTAAACCACTGGGTTGGCCACTAACCCCTCCACCAATCCGCATTGGAGCAGCGTGGTGAAGTATGCTCTAGACCTCCCGCGGCAGTGTCTCTGGGGGAGACCCGTGCCCAGCAGTGGGACGTCTATGGGTCGCAGCGAGAACGTAAAACGTCCTTGAAGTGTAGGTACTTCCGGAAATCACAAATTCTAGACTGGAAACACATGATTTGGAACCTAAAGCCTATATGCATAGAGGAAACCGTACCAACACGATTGAAGTTATGATTTATATACTAAAGTCCACTACATTTAAAATCAGCCTTTAGATACTAGGTAATCAGTAGCTCACCGAAAGAGTCCGCGAAAGCTTCATAATTTTCCTGGTTTTCAAGTTTGTAAACTTTTCCAAAGAAAGCCATTTTAAGGAGTTAATTATTGCACTGTATCCAAAATCAGTGTATCGTATTGATAAGTCCAAAACTAATTGAAATGCTGCACCCTACTTTCAGCATATTTATTCGCCGCTTAATCGTATACACAAGATATGATAAAAATGACACGATAGAAAAATTATGATTAATCGAATGAATCCTCCGTGCCAAATATTGTGTGGTTTGTATGAATGCATTGTGCACTGCTAAAATAAATTAATAGTTTAAAAAAACTAAAAAAACACGCTTTTATAAAAATCCAACTAAAAAAGAAGTCATGAAACCTTGGAACCTAATCGTGGTCAAAGTTAATTACAAGACTTTACCACAAGTGCAAACACGACTATGATACGATATTCCATTATGGAATGCCAATGCCTATCTTCCGGCTTCATCATCAGACCTTGAAACCTAATCGTGGTCAAAGTTCATTACAAGACCTTACCACAAGTGCAAACACGACTATGATACGATATTCCATCATGAAGTTCCAGTTAATATCTTTCGGCTCCATCATCAGATCAGTTCGACAGTACCATAATTATTGTATTGTCATCAGAACTACATACAGCTGCCAATTTTCATTACGCTACGATCCTTGGAAAATGGTCAAATTAGCTATCTTAGATTCCGCTTTAAAGTAGCTAATATCTTCCGGCTCCATCATCAGATCAGTTCGACAGTACCATATTATTGTATGTGTTTCAGAAGTACATACAGCTGCCAATTTTCATTACGCTACGATCCTTGGAAGATGGTTAAATTAACTATCTTAGATTCCCTTACATTGTGAGTTACATACAAGTGGACCTAATATAAGCATGTTAAAAACTAACAATTGTGTAATTTCAACAAAATAAAAATGACATATTGGTCCTCAAAGTATTGCAAGGACGAGTCCATTCAAGTTGCAATGATAAGATTACGTAAGAGCCTTTAGTAAGGCCCTATGGCCTTGGAGCAGTGATGTGGCCTGTAACTAGCTTTTCGTGCGCCCGGTGTGCTTCTATAACTGCGCTCCTGATTTTTTTTCTAATCTATCCTAGTTGTGATGGTAGGTTAAATGTCTGATGTGTTTTCGCGCTAACTTGTAATGTCAACATTTGCAGTTTACTTGTGAGAAGAATCTAAGTAGGTACTATATTATACTAACACTGCTGACAGTCGTAGTACGCTCTAAATATGTATTGTCCTGGTCTTGTCATTTCTGCGCCCTGTGCGTGGGCACCGCTCGCACTGCCCTTACGGCACTCTCTCACTCGGGGGTCCGGTTCAAATCTAACTGCCACGCACAAATTACTTTTCTTAGATAGGTGCGATTTAGGAAATTAACGCACTTGACCAGCGTGGTGGACTATGGCCTAACCTCTTCCATTCTGAGAGGAGACCCTAGCCCAACAGTGGTACGGAAAAACCGGAAAAAGGGATGTGGTGAAAGTCAATTTAAGTTGTGATTGTAAGACTGAGCGGCTGTTCAGACATTCTGGTTGGCCCATAGCAGCTTTCTGGATAATTTATGGTTACATATTGGGTACACAGGAATCCGTAGTTTACTTCTAGGCACTATCACCACTAAGGTGATAGTGTGTGTTTTTTTTAAAATAAAATAGCAGACTTTTTTTAGAACTTTAATCTTGGTACATATACATAAATAAATAAATAAATAAATAGTTATAACGTAAACCTAGGCAGCCGTGTAATATCTGGTCGCAACGCCGTCCCAGAAACTTGTGGTGACAGTCTGAAATAGAAAAAGTGAATTAAGTTTTGCTAAAAAATTCGGCGCAATCGTGGATTTTACAATACCTATGTCATATCTGTCTGTACTCTGAGTCTGTGGCATTGTATTGTTAACAAAAGTAGGACAGTGCATAAGTGATGATCCACCTTACATTGGCATTTTTACATGACTTACCTTCCTAGAATCCTCGTGTTTGATGAATCAGTCTCCGTTTCCGTTTTCTTTTTTTATGTTTATGTTATCTTAAATATTCCTTACCAGGACGAGATTGTTGCCGGAGTATTCCCTCTTGAAAGTGATGACACGTCCATCCTCGAACTTTTGAACCTGGGTAACGGTGTCACCGTTGACGGTGATGGTGGTCTTGCCCTGAAAATTACAGGAAAATATGAAACTCCTTTTATGACTCCCCATTAATGAGCAGATTTATATTCGAACTTTACCTACATCTACAAGACAACGGCCTGTATACCCCACGTGTGTTACCATTACCTAGTAAAATAGCCACATCCATACTATACGACACAAATGCTTAGAATCGTTTTCGATTTCTAAATTTAGAAATCAAAATCTGCCAATCGGACAACCAACGTATTCTCTGTGATTTTTAATGATAACCAAAACATACCTACTGACACTATATTCAGCTGAACTCATGTTTCATAAAATGAATGGGTTATGGTCTAGCTAACTAGGTTAAGCCCAAAAATTTTTTATTGGTGGGCATTATGGTTGTAAGCATGTCCGTCAATTACAGAGCACTGATCATGGAGCGCAGCGTATTTATTGCGTGGGTTAGATACCCACCATGCATTCCAAATTTTGTTACACTTGCATCGGCCTAGCATGACACCACCATTAACACCCTCTTTGTTAATACGCAGGCATTGGTAGAAGAGAAGACTACTTAGAAGAAGAAAACTTACAGGTTTAATTCCTCCGACATTTTCATCAAATTCGACGCCGCTCTTGAAGCTCGTCTCTTTTTCGTCAGTGACGAAGGTGTAGGTGTCGCCGTCCTTCTTCAGCTGATGGGTGGGTTTGAAGTTCTTTAAGGCTTCCGTGCGGTCAGCTGGGAGCTCTGCGAAATAAAAGGATGAACGATAATGATAATATAACATAATATAACTTATCTGCTTGGCCCAAAGGTCGACCGGTAGATAATGCTTTTAGCATTAAGTCCGCCTTTTGTACCAAAAGCTTTTTGGTATAACTAGTGGACGCCCGCAGCTTCGCTCGCGTAGAATTAGACCCATTAACGACGTCTACCCGTCTAACGACTTCAAAAACGGCTAAGTTTCATACTAACTTTGCACCCCCGTTTTACCCCTTTAGGGGGTGAATTTTCAAAAATCCTTTCTTATTGCTCCCCTACGTTATAAAAGGAACCCCTGTGCAAAATTTCAAGTTTCTAGCCCTTATAGTTTAGGCCCTGCGTTGATATGTCAGTCAGTCAGTCAGTCAGTCACCTTCTCCTTTTATATATATAGATAAAGAATAAATAAATAACATTTTAGCGTCCATAGCCCAAGGGCTTCCGCCGATTCTGAGATCGACAGAGTTAAGCAACGACGGGCTCGGTCGGTTTGAGGATGGGTGACCGTTAGTGGCAAAATTTCATGGCGCTACCGTGCTTCGTATTTGGAGGGCACGTTAAGCCGTTGGTGCTGGTTCTATTAAATGGTACAAAAAATCGTCAAAATGCCTTCGGGTGGCTTGTGCTTGAGAACATTCGGCACTAGGTTGGTTATTAACCCGTCCACCAATCCGCATTGGAGCAGCGTGGTGAAAGTATGCTCTAGAAGTCTATGTTTTCCGCAGCTTTGTCTGTGGGGGAGACCCGCGATTTTTCAGATCCGAACAAACGACGTAGGTACATAAACCCGTAGCAACATCATATCTTCGAATAATGCAAATAAGTAAAGTGTAATAAAAATGTAATCGTACTTTTCGCTGGCTATCGGTCGCTATCGCTAGGCAAATGGTAATCCATCTGATAAAGTAGTACATTGTATATCCCTGCAATAAACTGCCCGTTATCACGAAATTAGCCTCACAAACTTGACCGACACCTAGACCGCCTAGACGCCGGGTTTTAATGTATATTATTAGATTTCACATCAGGCTTATCACTAATTTATACAAGACTAGTGAACGCCCGCAGCTTCTCTCGCGTGGAATTAGACATAATTATAATACCTAATAGATTTGTCTTAACGAGTTAACTTAAGAACAACAACAAATTTGTAATGAATCCGTAAATGTGTATGTTTATTTTAGACCCTTAAGGGTAACATTTTTACAAATTAATATTAAATTGTTTATTTATATCTAATCGTGTATACCTACCTACTTATAATTAAAGTATCTAATCAACTGCCTAAATTTTATGCTTCTAATTCTGAAAATGACAATACTTTCATACAAACTTTCATCCCACTTTTCAACCATTTACAACACTTTTTCCAATTAAAAAGTAGCTATGTCCATTCTCAGGCTCTAGCTAGACTGTGTACCATCAGAAACTTTACATGGTCACAAAAGAGCATAATAATACTATAATAAATGGGGAATATCTGAGTCATATTCGGTTTGCCGACAACATTGTTATTTTTTCGGAAGATGCAAAGTAACATGAACAAATTATTACGGAACTAGCATACCTATTATGAAAGCAAGAACGCTTCAAAAACCAAAATACAGACAAACGGACCAACTGAATTAGAAGTACAGGTACAATGACCACAACTAGTTTCTTTTGAAAACAATACACAAACAACCCAAGAGTGGATACCAAAGGACAGGAAAAGGAGAAAAGGAAGACAGAGAAAACAGTGTAGGGATATTTTTTGAGATTGCTCATGAAATAACTGTATGCAAATTGCAAGAAATGGCAATCTTTGGCCTACGCCAAATAAGATTAAAAAAAACAATAGTTAATAAAATTGAAATAATAGTAGAATGAATCCTTTTTTATTTTTATTTTATTATTTATTATTAGATTTCAATAACTCTAAATAAAGTAGAAGAAACTCACGTGGAATTTCAATCTGAAAAAAGCTGGCTAGTTTAAACATAACCTAACCGTAATGGGGATCCCGTTTTACGGTATAATATAACCTAGGTACCTACGTCTAAACCAAATAAGTATGTCAATAAGTACAAATTTAGGTCAAAAGGTTTTTATGCTCATACACTGAAACCGGACATTGAGGTAATAAATTAGGTACCTATAACTTATCGTTATCATAGAAGGCAAGTAGGTACCTACCTATTTAAATCTCAGAACTTAAAGGGAAGTCTGCGTAGCGTAGGTATTTACTCATAGATAAGTACCTAATCAGCAGTTTCAACTTTTTAAGAATAATATATTAGAATCCTTTCCTACAATAGTAAAAATATCTTATCTTGGACAGCGTAAGGTTGAAAGAAACCGCAAGTTACGTAAATACATACCCATTCAATCTATAGATAAACTACTTAACTCACTATTAAATTAGCTAATGGTAGGTACCTACAATAAATTTGACGTGTTGACATACTTAAAATTATCTAGATGCAAAGACATTAAACTAGACCTCGATATTTTTAGTAGGTATACAGGGTTACAGGTTATGTCGACCTATTCCCGTTAAGGGCGTGTAGTTTACATCGTTTCTGACTGATTTGATAATAAAACACCCTATCCTAAATCTAACCGTTTTCGAGATATTTAAATTTTATTGTTTTTTATAAAAGATACCCGATTTTCGGCTATCAGCTTAGATATTTTGAAATGTGTAAGTCTTATTATTACTATTATTTGATTTTTACATGTAAAATAAGATGCTTTATGACCTCAATAACCAATATTGTATGTACGTAAAATGATTAAATAAGTCATTGTAGACGATTAAAACTTATAAAAACTAGTTAAAATTTAGTAAGTCTTTTTTTCTATCAATAAAATCTAAAAAAAATATTATGGGCCCCGTTCTGCAGATGTACTTAAAAATATCTACGTTTCATCAGCTATCCAACGACGTATGACAATCTAGGGTTTTAATAAACATTCATAGAAAAAACTTAGTTTCATTGGCTACAGGGAAGGCAAACAAAAGTTAAATAAAACGATAGTAAGTACAAGATACTACATTTATTAAACTTTAAAGTACCAACAAAACATATTAAAGTCTAAATTTCATGCTTGACATGTCCGCTTCTGTTTTGCACACATCTTCGCATTATTTTACGAAGTCCACTTTAAATGGAGAATACTACTAAAATTTCCTGCGACAGGACCTAAGTGACCTACTAGATGATTTGCCACTCAGTCTGATTCGAGACATGTGATTTCAGCATGATGGCTGCCCTGCACATTTTAGGAGAAGTGTCAGAGAATGGTTGGACACAAATTATCCAAACAAATGGATTGGGCGAGGTGGGCCTTTATCCTGGCCAGCCAGAAGTCCGGACCTGACCCTCATGGATTTTTATGTGTTTATGGGGGCACATGAAGAGTCTCGTGTACAGTGAGCCCAACCCCATACGGCGAATGAAATGAGAAGGAAAAACAGAGGCGGACATGTCGAGCATGAAATTTAGACTTGTTGGAACTTTAAAGTTTAATAAATGTAGTATCTTGTACTTACTCTCGTTTTATTTAACTTTTGATTGCCTTCCCTGTAGCCAATGAAACTAAGTTTTTTCTATGAATGTTAATTGTAACCCTAGATTGTTACACCTCGATAGAAAAAAAAACTTACTAAATTTTAACTAGTTTTTATAAGTTTTAATCGTCTACAATGACTTATTTAATCATTTTACGTACAATATTGGTTATTGAGGTCATAAAGCATCTTATTTTACATATAAAAATCAAATAATAGTAATAATAAGACTTACACATTTCAAAATATCTAAGCTGATAGGCGAAAATCGGGTATATTTTTTAAAAAACAATTAAATTCAAATATCTCGAAAACGGTTACATTTAGGATAGGGTATTTCATAGTCAGATCAGTCAGAAACGATGTAAACTACACGCCCTTAACGGGAATAGGTCGACTTAACCTGTAACCCTGTATATACATTCAATCAATCAATTTAGGTAGGTACCTACTTATTTGTATGCCCAATAGGTGGTAAATATAAAATTATTCCTACGCCGAAATCAGCGCAACTAGGTAGGTAGGTACGACTATTTCTAGGCAAAATCCCAATGCACTAAATATCTTCTACCTATCTATCTCATTACACACTGGTAATGAGGCTATTTTACGAAGTAACTGACAAGTGGTAAGTAACAACTTAGGTAGGTACATAGTGATGTAAGTTGTTACGTTACTTACCACTTGTCAGACATACGGAGTAACCGTACACGGAAATACTAAACCAAACTTTGCATCGTTTAGTGTCAATACCTACCTACTTGACGTATTTACGAGATTTCTTACTATTCTTAGACGAGGAAATGAAAACACTGGATTTTTTTATAATCTGCCTCATTTTTCTAGATCATGTTTGGAATCATTACTATTATTTGCTATGAATTAATGAATGTTAATGATATAGCCAGAAAAATCCATGGTTATATTTCTTTGGAACTCAATACTCCTTATGTAATAGTAAACTAACCTTAATGTGTCTAGACAATAAAGCAACATACCCAACGATGAAAGAAATCCCTCCCAATTCTCTTCTTTCACATACTTGTACGTCTTGCCAATGAACGCCATTTTTGCTTGCCAGCTGAACCAAGAAGATTGAACTTATTATATTCGCATCAATAAATTGACCAAGCGACTCCTTTTATATCCCATGTCATATTGCATGTTTGATAAAAAAAAAACTATATTAGGATTCCGCATCATTCGAAACCAGTCCGTTACCCTTACTTGCCTTTGATCTGTTTTGTTCTGTCTGTTCGGCAATGAACGTTACTTAAGCAAGGGCGAGAAGTGTGCATTGTGTGCTATGTGCAAGTGTGCATTATATCCGGGAACGCCTACAATGTTCATTCAAAATATTATAGTATTAAGTTGATCAAAATGCGTTAACAGGTTTTCATGATAAGTACGTTTAAACAATAATTACTTGACTTCACTTTAGTTAGAACTTTCTTCCAATTCTTTAACCCTTTATGGATTGACTACCTATACAAAAACGCTGAATTCGTATTTTAGAACACACCTTGATTTATCATTGGTGAAATTCAGTACATCAGCACCCCTGATTTATGTTCCTGTGTTAGTTGGTCGATATGAATAAAGATTTAATCCTGTTTGCCAATAAAGCTCTGTATTCGCATGTAGGTAAATAATAATAATAAATATCTTGGACATTCTCACACACGGCGATCTGACCCCAAAGTAGAAATTTTTAAATACATACTTATATAGATAATATTGACATCCAGACACAGAACAAATACAAGTGTTCGTCACACGAATATTTGTCCTGAGTGGGATTCGAACCCACGACCCCTGGCGCAACAGGCAGGGTCACTACCGATTGCGCCAACGGGCCTGTCGTATATATGTACTCTTATTTTATACTGCAAGTTTTTAGATTTTTAAAACTCTTGGTTATCTCAAAGAAGAACTAGTGATGTTCGGTCCACCTACTTTGCATTTTGCTGTCTCTGCCTGGCCTGGCAGACCACCTCTACGTATACATACCTACTACAAACATAAACTGCCTGTTAAAACACCTACGGAATCTTTAATGCTTATTCTTAGACAATTAAAAGTTATCTTCACTCGTTTTATGGAGCTCTTGATACCATATTGTGTGCGATATCCCCGTCTTAGTTGCATACCTATTAAGTTTTATAGCCCATTTCGCATGGCTACCTAAACCCTAGATAACACTTTTGACCTGATTAATTCAGTTCTACAAAAACGTTTTTACTATTAGGTTTTTTTATATAGGTAAGTAGGTACCACGATACCAAAGGTTCAAGGTTTCCTCCGCGAAGAAAAAGATTCATAGCAGTGGTTACGAAGTAACTATTTATTAATCTATGGCAGTGGCAGAACTTGCGAGGTTTTGAAAATGGGACTAACTGACTGCGTCGATGGTCTCGTGGTCGTAAGCTGGACCTGGTCTCGATCTCCGGGTCGGACAAAGTATTATTTTTCAATTCAATAGGCTCACTACCTCTTACACGGGACCTAAACATAACTGATGAAAATGTGTATAGTACACCTGTGCCTACCCCTTCGGGGAAATACAGGCGTGATGTTATGTTATTTCATAGTGTAGGACTTGTTTTATTTTGTCCACGGAACACCAGTAAGCGGATTTCTTTGGGAAGCCTAAAGCCAGTCAATACATACCTACATTTGATTTTTCATAATATAAGGGTATATTAATATTATGTATCTATCATGCATGATTTTGTAACATATACTTACTTACCTAGTTAAGAGTACATATGCGGTGACATAAAACGATGCAATCGACGCTCCCATAACGGCTAGGTGTAGATAATCGAAATGGGTCAATAAAATCGCTTTATCGAAAGTTAATAGTGTTGGTTGTGGGGTTATTGCAAACACTCGATTTATTTTCACTTTGCAGGCGAATATATATTTTATTTTATTGTGCTGCGTACAGCTCGCTTTGAAGGTTACAGGGCTAGAGAGAATTTTTTTGACATGTTAAAACACTTAAACGCTTAAAACTTTAACACTTTTCTTTTTATACAATCACACCTCCTATTTTTATAAAATTTAAATTATTTATTTTTATAAAAATATTTATACATTTTAAAAAAAATGGCACCAATAAAAAGTAGTTCACATGGAACAGCGCCATCTCGTACTTATTATGATTTTGGAGTATTTTCGAGGATAAGCAATTTTGTATGAGCATTGTTACTCTTCTTTGGTCCTTACTCTATGCCTTATGTTAAAGAAATAAGAACATCTATTTCATTATATTATTTCTATTTTAATGAGTAGGTACATATGTGAATTTTTACTAACTTATTTTGAAATTACACATGGTATTCACATGATCTTCATCCTAATTCGACGTATTAGGTATATTCTCTGTCATTATACTACTGACTTTAACTTCTTACTACAAAACTTTATTTAACTAATTCGTAGGTTCTTATACTTTTTCCTTCCCAGCCGTCAGCTGTAGTTGTCTGAAAGAGTGAAAATATGGTATTAATGTTTTATGATGTCCTTTACTTTATGAACCATAACATTGTCATACGATTATGTCGTCAGATTACAGTCGTTTATGGAATGGCGGAGACTTTCGACAGCCGCGCGCGTTGGCAACTAACCACTCCACAATCCGCATTGGAGCAGCGTGGTTGAACATGTTTCAGGTTCCAGGCCTAATAAAAGGTTTCAGTTTTTAAGTGTTTATAAATTTTGACTTGTTAATTGTCAACGTCCATACCACGTTGAACACACAGGTTCTCGTCCGATCACTGAAGTTAAGCAACGTCGGGTGCGGTCAGTAATTGGATGGGTGACAGCCTGGGAACACCGCGTGATGTTGGCCTTTGTAGCATTTTGTTGTATTTTGTTATATTATTTTACTATTGATTCATGTAAGGCATTCTGAATTTAATTTCAAATAAGAATATTTTTTGTGCGTGAATTGATAGACGACGATTATACTAAATTTACTCGTTTATTTCAGCGCCATCTACGATAGGAAGTCATAACTAGTTATGCAGAAAGTATACTAATGTACAAGAAGAAGTATAAAGCCCCATTTAGTGTTTCTCATAGCAAACAGATGGCGCTGCACATTTATGTAAATACTAGTGGACACCCGCAGTTTCGCTCGCGTCGTCGACGTCTGTAGTACGTCCCGACCCCTACCTCATGCAGCACCGCGGCCCGCTAGACAGTTTCGAATCCGATACTTTAAACTCTGAGTAGGATATCGCCAATAATAATTATTAGGAACTAATAACCTAAATACAAAATTTGATTAAAATAATGTAGGTAAATACGAAAAACTTTTATGCCTACTAACTTTGCACCCCCCTTTTACCCCCTTAAGGGATGATTTTCGAAACTTACAATGAAAAACCTTCAGAGGTACTGAATTTCATTCGAATAACTTCAAAAACGGCAAAGTTTCATACTAACTTTGCACCCCCGTTTTACCCCCATAAGGGGTGAATTTTTAAAAATTCTTTCTTAGTGCTCTCCCCTACGTTACAAAAGGAACCCCTGTGAAAAATTTCATGTTTCTAGCCCTTATAGTTTAGGTCCTGCGTTGATATGTCAGTCAGTCAGTCAGTCAGCTTCTCCTTTTATATATATAGATTTCAGAAGTGTTAAAATCTTTTTCTTTTTTAGATGGACAAGCTGTAGACCTCCTGATAGTAAATGGTTACCGTCTAATAGGAACACGGCATGAGCAACAGCAGAGAAGCCGGCCCTAAGGAGAGCTCTTTTTACGCTGTTTTTGAAGAACCCCATATCATGGTCATAGCACACCGTGAAAACTTCAGAGATTCGAGCGCAGTGCCATCAACAACAACCGGTATCATAAATGTTGTGTCTAGCAGCCCAAACTGCCCATCTTGTAATATGTTGGATGATGTAAGTACACCATATTCTTACAGAATGTGCTCGAAACAGCCACCTCAGGCCACAATCTGATCCGAACTGTGTTTTGATTGGCATCTGTAATAGTGTTCTGGCGGAACCTTTGTCGGCTTCCGCCAGAATACTTTACAAACTTGCCTTAAACAGACCCAATATTGAGTAACTCATTAATTTAGATGTTGTGCTGTATATGTAAGAAAAAGTAGCATGTACGTGGGCGACATATTCGTTAGTACGAAAAAGCCCTGTTTTTTAAAGAAAAAGAAAAAAAAGTGACATTTACATTGAACATGAATTTCGTCTTATCCATGTTCATTTTCAGACCCGCCCGTTGTGAGGCAGTAATTTATTAACTGTAGGAAACAGTTCTTAGTTCTTACCACTATCAATAATTCCCCGACATATTCCCTCACGTGCATGGATTTCCTCCCATTTTCTTCTATCTGAATTTGAATAAGTTTATTGCCATCTATTGTTATTATAGATTTCACCTGAAAAATAAACAAATTAAAGGTTAGGGTACCTATTACAACTTGTATATATTACCTATTATGACAAGGACAAGGCCTAAGTATTTGATGTTAAGTTATGTAACTATGCAAGTAACTTTAAAAGTAAAGTTAGTCGTAACTGGTAACTAATACCCAAATAAACAAAGAACATACGAATATAAGAAAAACACTTCGAAAAACAGTCCCCAATCCAGCTGGTCACCGTGGGGATTACGACCACCACCCTCACCCTCCACTAACAAAAATTCTGTTGGACTTGGATTTTTGTCAACATGTCCCTACCATCATCAAAAGTCTATATAGCAACTGTCAATGTTCGTTCCCTTATCACAGACGAAAAACTAACTAACTGGAAATTGCCTTAGAGAATATCAAATGGAACATCCTAGGATTAAGCGAGATGCGCAGACCTGGAGAAGGGATCGAACAACAAAAATTACATACTATAGGTACCACAAAGGTGGAACCACACCAAATTATAGCGTCAGATTCCTGATAAAAAGAAAATACCTTAGCAATGTTGAAGAATTAATTTGCGTTTGCTATCTTATATCCCTAAAAAAAGGTACTTACCTAAAATTTAACTAGAAAAATATTATGATTGTCTTTTGTTTTTTACGTACTCTGGATTATTACAAATACGAATACAAATTCATTTATTGCCACAAAAATACAACAAAGGACATAAAATATGGACAAAAACACATTGAAATAAAAATTTACACCAAAATAAAAATAAAATATCCTAATAAAACTTATACTTGTTTTTGGGCAAAAGGAGGTGTCTCAGCATTACCTGAATAGGGCTTATGACCCATACAGTTTACGTAAACTGGACTAACTATCCCAGTTTCAATCACAGTCGTCATGGACGGCAGCGGATAGTTCCTGCATGTTGGATTGCTATCTTTTAACTACCAAAACTAAAGTAAAGCTAAAGTTAGTAGGTACTAAAGTTACCTTGACTCCATCAACCCTCTCCTCGACAAACTCCTCGCCCAGTCGGAAGGTGACCACGGTGCTTCGGATGGGGGTTGTCAACGTGAAAGTGTAACTGCCGTCTTGGTTTCGCATCAGTATACTAACTGGAGACACTGCCATGGCTGTCTTGCGAGATAGATAGCCTATACCTGCAATTAGTTTTTTTTTTTTATGTGAAACATCTTTAGGCGGAGGGCCAACCAAATTTTTGGCGTGGCGAGGTAAAATAAAGGTAGGTATGTACTTAAAGACTCTACCATCTTACTTATTAGGCTGCACCGCTTATATTCTAAAGCGACTACTTTATTTCCTTTCATGCAAAAGCCTTGACCAACTTTCACGAATATTTCGACTAGGGTTGCCGTGATATATAGGATGGCCGTGTGTGATAATGTCCATGATATTTATTTATTTATTTATTTTTATATTTTTGGCAATTCTTGAATTTCTTATTTTTTTTGTTTTCATTAAATGTATCTTATTTCTTTTTGCTTTATTATGCTATATTATGCTTTCTCGCAATCAAATGAAAAGCTCATCTAATTGAAATATAGGTAGGTAGTATTTTTGCGTACCATATATTTCTTTAACAGTATATAGTACGCAGACCGAAATATAGTAGAATATAGAAGTATATTTTTATATTTAGTAATATTATTAGGTATATATAGTAATATTATTAGGTTATATTAATATTATGTATTGGTTGGCAATCCGAATTACGACAGTCAAACTACGCGAACGGTGAGTTACTTATTACCTCGAGGTTAAAAGTAGGTGTATAGGAACTCAAAATGTTCTTATTCAATAACTTGTCGTTGATAGGAAGACATAAAGTCTGTTAATCGAGAAGCTGTTCATTCAAATAAGTCAATTTATACGGAAATTACGCGTCATAATTAGGTGGCGTCCTTTGTAAACACGTTTGTGATGAATATATGACTGTCTATTAAAGTCTAGCTAGATAGATAGATAGATACATAGACATGCCATCCAATAAATAGTAACTGTATGATGTAAGGTACCTAATAAGTACCTAGTACCTTTAGTAATTAATTTAATAGGTGCCCTTGACGTTGTTTGAAAATCTTTTTATTGCATATTGCAACGTACAATAATAAAATCTAGCTTCCTACAGTAATCACGAGTACTTCCTAACACAATTATAAATCAAAGTAGGTACCTAAGTACAATTCTCGGCGAGAAATTATTATTTAAACTAATATTTTTGAATAAAATAAGTGCCAAGATTAACCAAATAATACACTTTTTACCTAATAATAACTTCAAGAAAATCGGTGTAGGTAAACTACACCGTCCGTGGGCTCCATGCGCGTAGGTAATTGACCCGAACAAACAATTAAGGTAACGCCGAGCCGCCGGGTCACGGGTTAAACTCTCTGCCGGGGCTGAATTATTTAATTAATTAATGTATTTCATTATACATATTTTCTTTCCGTAATCAGTTACTTATTTGTACAATTGTTAACTATAGTTGATTATATTAGATACTTAAGACTTAAATTAAAACGTCAACTATAATGAAACAACAAACATAAACACACAGTAGGTATGATAGGACCATGAAACATGAAACTCTCCTTTTCCTCTTCAATGGACAGGACCAAGATAGGTTCATAAGTAGGTACCTACTATATCTCAATCAAACTTACAACAAATCAATAATATTTACCAAAAAAATAAACCAATAGCAATAGGAAACCTGGTTTAAGTTCTGCGTAATAAAAAGAAGAATAGCGTTTGGAAAAGTATTGTTCTTACCGATCATGAGAACTGTGGTATGGTAGACTTTGAACAAGACTCAAATAGAGACTGAGATTGTTTTGTTTCCATCCAGTTAGCAAAATTAGTTGATCGTTAGTTGGATGATGGCTAGAACAGGGCACGTCTAGAAATTGTTAACAATGACTCACAATAATTAAAAACTCACCAATGAATTTTAGATATTCTTCAAAATTCTCCGAAGATTTTAACTTGTACTTTTTTCCAATAAATTCATCCATCGTGCACGATTTTTTTAACGATTATAAAATCTTGTTTATTAAATACTCGTACGTCAGAAGTTCAAGGCGAATCAATACTAAATAACTAGGACAGAAGGAGCTGGTTTTACTTGGCTACATTTAATAAGGTTTGTTCTCTCTGTTTACTTTATAAGAAATGAAAGAGATAAATTATTTAATTCTAATAGCCATTTATAGTGGTAATATGTTAGGAAATTACGAGTTTAATCCAAGAGGTAGGTACTGTGATACGTACTATTTGATTTTATACCTACACTAGTTGTTGCCCGCGACTTCGCCCGCGTTATAAATTAGATTATGACACTCGGTATTCTGTTTGGCTTGTTGTAACAACTATTTTTAATACAGTTGCGAAAAAATGAAGCAATTTAATAAAATAATAAAAACACAAACTAAACTCGCAAAGAACATTTTTGGAAAATGGCGCCAACCGTAAAAGATTACAGAGTATTGCAGAGATTTTTTTTTGTTTTCTTCACCCATTCTGGGTAGGCAAAGGGAACTATGCCCATACAGCCAAGTCTTCAGTAGAATTTTTTTATTGACATGAAATTTAAAGAGATGAAATGAAATGAAACCTAACCTAACTCATTGAATCAAATTATTAAATCTGATATTGAGACAAATTAGTAGCTTCTTTTTAGAAATATTTGCATGAATCATAAAAACTTCTATGAATTTTTTTGTAGTAAAACCTTCGTGGTTGGTTTTTTCTTTGTAATAGACATTATTTTGACAGTTGGGAAAGAGAACGCACGAGTTCGGAAAAGGTAAAGAAAAAGCACGAGTGTGTAATAGCTCACTTCCCGAACGCTAAACGTCCCTGTAATACGCCACTTTTTGAGCAACTGTGTTAAAATAGTATATTTCATTACTCACTCATTGCTTCACTTCCCGAACGCTATACGTCCCTGTAATACGCCACTTTTTGAGCAACTGTATTAAAATATACTATTCCCGTTTTTGCAACATTTTTCATTCATGCCCCGCGCCTATTGGGCGTAGTATGGACATATTATTATGGGTCTTTTAACTAAACAATTAAGCAAGAATCTTACACGTTATAAAAAGTTAAACAAAACTGTAAATACCTATTAAGTATTTTGTAAACACACTTTATTTATTTTTTCAAAAAAGTATTTTCTATTTGGATTTTAGATTGTTATTTGTTATGAAGAAATGAATCTGATGGTTTCAGAGTTTTACATTATGTAGATAGGCTTTAGACTCAGAATACAGAACTAACGCTTTAGTTATTTTTCTTAGATTTGAATTTGACACTTTAAAACTTGGATAGATAAGGAGATCAGAGATAGACTAGACTCAACTTTTGCTCAATTACAACACAATGTTACCTTCATTCAACCAGCTCCAACCTACATATGATAAATAAATACATACCAACTTGGAATTAAAATGGATTGGAGGGATTGGAACAGGAATGGAATATTAATGACATTTGTTTTTTAAACGTAGTTATGTACCGAAGATTACACTTCCAAATCCACTAGCTGACATTTTTTTATGATATCTGACCACAGAAAAGATATACACCTAAAGGAGTATCTGACTGACCGCTTCCCTCTGTGGCCGACTATTTAAAAAAAAAAGGAGTATACATAGTACCTTTTGATAGAGCTTCTGATTCTACAAAGAATAATCTCTTGAGACTGAGTGCAAAATAAGTACTTACATGATATTAAGAGTTAAGTGTGTACTTTATAAAAAATGCCCTCACAAGGAAGGTCTTGTAGCCGTCTGAGGACAAACTTGATAATTACGACGTTGACTCAAGACCGGAACCAGTTCCATAGCTATTTTTAAGTCCACTCAATTTCAAAACAAAAAGAATGAAGCATTTATGATAAATAAAATACAAAAATGATACGAAATGTAATAATCAATCTCATAATGACTGTTCCACCAATGGGTCTACTGGAAGACATTTCACTTTGAAATAAGTAGTAGGTACCCTTGTACATATCCTTTAATATTTAAGATTTGTCATTGTAATGTGTGTACATAAATAAATAAATAAATGTATTTAAAAGAATTCGCGCACAGGAGATCGCTCTCTATGCGGCTTCTCTGGATCAGCGTAGGTACCTAGTTTAGCTTGTCAAGTCTAAGTTCAATTTCCATCCAATTTTTATAGCTATTATTTAATTAAAGGACCTTCATATAAGGACCTTCATATAAGGACATTCATAAAAGAAGGTACCTACGACACTAAACAATGTTACATAATATAGAATCTAGTTGTACACAATACATCATGATATATACGTATACATATCTAACAAAACGTAATGATATATTAAATTATGACTCGGCTGAAATGCCTGTTAATTTCTTTTATCTTATCTTTTATTACGTATGTGATATTAGACTGTACAAAATGTATCGTAGGTACCTACTATTTTAGTCTCCTATGGTACCCACTACGTTCAGAGAGCGTAACAATTACCAAACGCGCGTCCCTAATCTACTGAAAAGCTTTTACAGGCTCTCTTACATATAGATAATAAAGTGCTTGAAATAAGTATTTTTTATATTGTTTTAGTTTCAAATTGAAGCCTTAGTTAAATTGGTTGAGTTTTTGATTGGTGATAGGTTTGCGTGGCGGCTGGGCTAAAAGGTAATGTAATGTACAAAGTATTATACGTAGCTACTATTGTATACACATGTAATTTAGTCATTCGTGCATACTATGGGGTCATGGCTTCAATTAATCCAGATATAAAAACATAGCCTAATCATAACATTAAACATTTTTTTTAATTACATAATAATATGCTACATTTTTTTATATAGTTATATTCCTATCACGGATCAAGGAAGTAGGGTAAAGTAGGTACGCTTTCTATATTTGTACATTATAAATCTTGGTAATAGTTAAAAACCAGTCACAAGAGTGTATTTATGTGCACATAATACATATATGTAATGGTTATAACCTGTATCACCACCAATTATCCCTCTGGCCCTAGGCCTAGGCCTTAGGCCACCACGCTGACCAAGTGCGGATTAGCAGACTTCACATGCCTTCGATATTACTGAGAACTCTCAGACATGCAGGTTTTCTCACGATGTTTCGTTCACCGTTACAGCAGGAACATTTAATTTATTAGATCGCACATTATTTAGAAATGTTCTCGGTGACACTTGGATTTGATCCCGGTCTTCTCGAGTGAGACTAGTGAGAGGCGAGTTCGATAGCCACTTGCTGGACTGTCTGTACCGCTATAGGTCTACATTTTCGCTGCGACCCATAGACGTCCCACTGCTGGGCACGGGTCTCCCCAACATACACTGCTGCGGGAGGTCTAGAGCATACTCCACCACGCTGCTCCAATGGGGATTGGTGGAGGGGTTAGTGGCCAACCCAGTGTCGAATGTTCTTAAGCCACCTGAAGGTCTTCGACAAGGCTTAACGACTGTTTCCACCATTGAAAACAACCGGGACCGATGGCTTTACGTGCCCTCCGAAGCACGGTAGCGTCCATGAAACTTTGCCACTAGCGGTCACCCATCCACAAACCGACCGTGCCCGTCGTTGCTTAACTCTTTCGATCAGTTTGAATCGACTCGAGCCATTGGGCTAGGTCTACATCTTATTAACAGTTAAAAACCATCGGGATATCGGTTGATCTGTATAATATGCTGCGTAAAAGGGATTCACAGTCACCCATCTAAAAACCGACCGCACCCGTAGTTTTTAAATCTGTCGATCACATACGATACGATCGATGCGAGCCATTAGACGGACACTACACTACACCACCACAAATAACTAATGTACTAAGTACATATAATTTGACCTATCATAGATTACTAAATAGCTTATTATCACCTCGTTTCAGCTTCTCCAAGATGCCAATCCAGAGTTACACCAGCGACGCCGTTCACTGGCACATAGGCGAAATAGCCGCGCGGGTGGTGGCGCAGAGTGGCATTCCCAACGACAGATACCATTTTGGCAAGATCCTTCTGCAGAGTTTGAAAGATGCACCGGATTTCATCTTGCAAGTGAGTATATATTATCTTTAGACGACTGTAGAGATTCAGGCGGTGATAGAATTGTTGCTAATTCAATCTCTTGGCGTTGAAGAAATGCATTTATAAGAAGATGGAATGAGAATAAGGAGTGATGAATCGATTTAACTTTATTGGTAGGGTTTAACCTTGTGCGATGTTTTTTATGGATACAAGATAGCAAACGAGCTTGCAGCAGGCTCTACCATCTACGAAAATTTTACCTGTTATCTCTAACAGAACTCTAAAGTGGTTTAGAATAAAGATCGATAAAAAACACATGCCAGAATTTTTAATAGAAATTGATAGGTAGGTAGATATCCAATATTTTTTTTTGATTTAATCCATCAATCAGCCATTCGTAATCCAGTGCTAAACATGAGCACCCTTTAATCATTGCCACTCCTTCCGGTCCTGTATCCTTTGAATCCAGGGGTTACTCGATGACTTCTTCAGGTCATCAGTCCAATTGCTTTAATATTACCTAAATAATTGTTAAATTATTTATTTTCATTGAAAGGTGGTTTGGACGAGTTATGTGTTTTTATGAGATGGGATGGATTATTCCAGATCGATGGTGGTACTGGTGACACCGAAACATTTGCATCGGCGCTGAAGAGATCAGTCCAGTGCGCGAATGCTCTTCGTAACATGGGCCTTGAGACCCACGATGTGATAGTCATAATGGCTCCAAACCACATACATTTGACAGTACCTTTGTACGCGAGTTTATATATCGGTGTTGCTGTTGCTGGTATTGATATGACTTTGGGAGTGGGTAAGATTTTTCATCCAACTTAATTTCCTGTGGACCACTAAATCTTTAATCCAGAACAATATTAAAGGTGCTACACTTCGGTATAGAATAACAATGCTACAGGGCAGGAGTCGGCAGGACACGAAGAATACATAGTTTGCTATCTTGTTAATGATTATACCTACTACATTTAGAGGTGGAATTTTTTCTTAAAATTTAGGGACTTAGGTACTCTGTGATGAGAAGATTCAAATAAATAAAAAATCATTAAAATACTTAAGCAGACCCACGCTACAGTGCAACATAGTTTGAAATCCTTATTTTGCTTGTTTACTATTCATAGGAGTCGAAGTTTTTCTTGAAGTTTACGTGGAACCACCCATGAACCCCTGAAATACGGTCTGCCAAACACAAAAAGAATTATCAAAATCGTTTCATAATTGGCTAAGTAATTACGTAATACACCATACAGTCGAATTGAGAATCTCCTTTTTTGGAAAGTCAAAAAATATTTCATGTCTTGATCTTCTTGACACTTTATTGGAATTTCCAAAATCCAAGCCAGCCAGTCGTAGATATCCAGTAAACGATCAAGAACATAGATAACTGTAGAAGCTATAATAAACTTATAAAGCACAGCGTGACCTAAAGCCCAAGTTTATTCAAGCCTACAGTAGTAAGTATATTTGTACCTACACCGTGCGAAAATCAATCGACTAACTTCACAGATGCTTAAAGAGAACGATTCTCCTAAAACAGTTTCATGTATAGTTGTTGTGCAGAAGTACGAAATTGTTCCGCGAACGCTTTAAAAGAAATAGCTAAATCAATTACTGTAAATTTGCTGTTCGGTAAATCGATTTACTTAGTTGAAAAAAACTTTTAAAAGAATATTTTCGGGTAGTTTTCATCTTCGGAATTTCTAATATCATTTCATGGAAGCAATTGCAATATTAAAAGAACGAAATGAATTTTATTATAACCCGTTGTTTATTTATTTTCACTTAAAGTATTTTCATTTCCCCTGGTCCCATGTTGAATAGAACAGGCGCTCATAGAGGACTTCGAGGTGTCTAGTAGAATGCCAATAAAGCACAAATGCCCTCCAGCCCGGCGCCTGAACAGACTGAGACCCGAATGTCTCTACCAATACCTATGTTTAGAGGCTGTGCAACCTCACTTTTTTTTCCGGGTTAACTGGCTAGGTAGCACGCACTATACTCTTGCCGCCTGTAACTCTAGAACCCCCTTTCAATCGCCTGTTACGACAGGATGGGGATACCGAAGCACTAATCAGGGACGCTACAGTGTCAACAATGTCAACAACAATGTCAACAACAATGTCTTTATAAATATTTACTTTAGTAGTAGGTAGTTAATGTAATGATACATATGAATCTAATATTACAGTTGAACTCGGGACTACTTTTAGTAATGTCCAGCCCAAAGTGGTTTTCTGTCAGGATGAAAAAGCCCAGGACGTTAGACAATCACTGAGGAACATAAACCATGAAGCCTTGATTGTAACTTACGACGACTCGGACGAATTCCCTACACTGTCGCAGCTCTTGGATCGTGGCCGCGATGTTGCCGTGGACGATTTCAAGTAAGCTGACATGTTCTACACTTGGCAAAGTTACTTTGCCATTAACCGTCGTAGAGTCAACTTACCCTGAGGATGCTCCGTTTGGGGCACGAAACACGTGTTGGTGGTGGTGCGTGCGATGGCGTGTATCTGTTGTATTTTGATTGCTAAATGTGCATGCTTTCTTATGTGGAAGGAAAGGACTACATGAAAGTATACACCATCAAAGGTTTTTGCAAAGCAGATTAAAACTAACTTTATAACAAAGGATTTCCGCAAAGTAACGCCTGATACAATTAACTGTGTTCTTCACTTTCCATGGTCCGTGTTTTCACAACTTTGTCGCTCGCCAACCCAGTCCCCTTACAATCGCCTTTTTTTGTTCTGTTCCCAGGGCATCCGACTTTGATCCTGAGTCCACGATCGCACTGCTTTTAGCTACTAGCGGAACCAGCGGTGTTCCCAAAGCCGCGGCTGTGTCTCATAAGAACTGGATATCCAGTGGTCCCTATATTTGGTACGTATACATTCACACAAAGACAAAAGAAGTTAGACCGCTCGGCGACCTATCTAAGCTTTCCCCTGGTGCCACGTAGCGTGATGGTCCGCCTAGGGTGTGTGATATAGTTAGGTGCCTGATTTATATATCGATGCAAAAATTTGTTAAAGCCGAAATTTAATGACAACAATTTATTTTTGCGAAACATGACATTTGAATTCAAAAAGAAGAATAAGCGACAGGAAATTTTGCTCAAACTTCCACCACTGGTTTGGGCACTTTTGACATGGTCTGGATATTCTCAATAATAGTGATAGTTAGTTAACCATTCTTTTTAATAATTTAGGCCAACTATTGTGTGCTAAATTGATTCTGTAATAAAATTTATCAAAAAAAGGTGCCCAACGCGTACCTCCAAATTGATGCGAATTCGTAACGCAGAAAAATACGACGCAAATTGCTAGCATACGATTTCGTACCTCAATCGTCAAGGCGTCCTTCCATGCTTTGTATTTTGTATCACGTAACATGGATCGATTGAGGGAGGCTTATGTCCAGCAGTGGACCTTGAAAGACTGATGGATGGACGGATGGAACCTGGATCGTAAAAACATTGTAACGTAAAATCAGAAGAAAGCTGATGTAAATCATTTTGCAAGTTCTTGCGACACATCGTGCGAGCTCGTATATTTTTTCTATGTTGCACCTAATTTTTGTTTGGATTATTTGCAACGTAACTTTTAGTTACTTCTTGTAGGTATTCTGGGTAGCGGGCTCCATCCAGACATTGTGTTATTATATTAGGAAATTAAGTAATTAAAATTAAAATTAATTAATTATCTTTCTGTTTACAGGACAGCCTACAACAATTATCCTACACCATTTAAAATGATAATGATCGTATCCCCAGTTCAATGGTTAACCGCTACTGTTTCGTTTACTTTTAGTGCAATATTTAGATTTACACGGCTGCATTCTTCTATCCCTATGACTGATGAACATTTTTACGAACTTGTCAATAAATATAAGGTAAGTACCTACTTAGGACTTGTAAGACGCCCTGGTGATTTGGAAAATGGAGCTTGGACTTCTTCAGGTCAGCGGGTCACCGAGTAGATTGGTGGTGGCACCGAGTAAAGGAGGCCTATGTCCAGGAGTGGCCTTAAAAAGGCTGATGGGTAGATGGAAATCCATCAACTTGAAAATCTTTTTACATTTGATAGCTCTTTTCCTTTCTTGAGGAGGTTTTAAATGAAGTTTCAAACAATTAATTATTAAGTAATTATTAGTATTGGGCATCAGCTGATAAGTTAACGGGAGCGCTTCGATGTATGTATTTTACTCTTTTTGGCTCTTTAACATTAATGATAATTTTATAAACTTGGATTTCAAACATTTATTGAGATATGTTTAATCTGTTTTCTCCAATCGATAGCATTTTATTATTTAACACTTTTATTTTTAGTTCCAGCTTCTCATTTTTGTTGAAGATTCACTCGACTTTATTCACTCGAATTAATGGCGAGATTATTTTTTTACTAATTTAACTAACTAACCCATTACTTTATTTCCAGCCATCTTACATGATAGCAAGTCCCAATTTTTATTTACGAGTTGTAAAAAGGGATAAGTGTGATTTTACTTGTTTTGAAAATCTTTTAGTCGGTGGCAGTGCCGTACCCGACACTCTTCTCGAAGACCTCAAGGTAAGTCTTGAAATAATAGAATACGATAGAATTTACCTAATAAAACCTAACCGAATAAACATTATTTCAAGAACACATTTACTTACTTACAGAATACTTAAATGAAGGATAAATCCTTACTAATAAATGGAAAAGTGTGGTTGTTGGTTTGGTGGGTCATCCTTCTTCTCGTTAACGCAATTATGTATGGATGTTATGTTTTGCACAGATATCGTTTAGGGCCTGAATAGTTTCAAAGGCTACTTTTTATTCTGGGAAATTGCATGGCTTCCAAGATAAACAAAACGTCTTCAGTTTTGTTCAGTTCAATTCTGTTCTTCACTTTCAGAAAATCTCTCCAAATACTAAAATCCAGGGTGCTTATGGACTGAGTGAGGCTGGTGGGATAGCTCTCAATAATTCCAACCCAAGGCCTGGTTTCCTCGGAGTACCATTAAATTCTTTACAATACAGAGTAAGTGTGTATAACTGAGCAAATCCGTAGAGATTCAAACCTCGCCGACATAGTTCGCAGCAAGATGCAATGGCAGGGCAGGTCATGTCGTTCGATGGACTGAAAAGTCCTCGAATGGAGACTCCTCCTCAGTCCTCAACTGGGAAATAAGGAACACAGACCGCCCTTCTACAAAGTGGACGGATGACCTGAAGAAGACTATTTCCGGTCGGAGTGGCATCGTTTAGTATATTCAGGTGTCCAGCAGTGGACCTCAAAAGACTGATGATGATGTGTCTAATAATAGTCTTTCGTACCTACTAATAATAATATTTCTTCTATATCCTACGGGATACAGATATATTTATCCCTGTCGATCGACAGAGCTAGTCATAGGTTACTATCTACCTGGATATAGAGAGGTATCGATGATTGTGAACTCTATTTTTGCATCGCTCGCCACCCGACGAGCGAAAAATTATTGTATGTATGTCCAGCTTCGATCAATCCAGTAATAAGCAGTGGACTGTAGAAAGTCGATTAAAGAGTTTATGAATACTAACAGAAAGACTGGGTTAGGTTAGTTAGTTAATATGTATAGGTATTTAAATTGCTACAAAGTATACAAAATTTGTAAATCGTTTCAGCTTATTAATCCAGAAACCCAGGAAGATGTGAATGAACCGCATGCATCAGGTGAATTGTGGTTAAAGGGTCCCGCTGTTTTCATGGTAAACAATCAAACTCTCTTTACTTTACCAATTTTTATAATTATGTGACTAGTGACTACCGAGTTTCTTGTCACGACAAGAAACCAGTGGTAGATAATAAATGTAATGACCTATATTAAGCTTATGCAATACAAATAGGATACTTATAATGAAAAATAAATTGTCCTGGTCAATCGAGTTAAGCAACATGTCCTGCGCAGTCGGTATGTGGCTGGGTAACCGCTAATGGCAAAATTGTATTGGTGATTCCGTGCGTCGGAAGGCACGTAAAGCCGTCGGTTCTGGTTGCTCTCAAATAATAATCTTTGAGCCTTGTGGAAGAACTTCACAAGAACTTGATGGTTGGCTATCAACGCCTCCGCCAATCTGGATAGAGTGGTGGTCTATACCTCTCACAGCTGTGGCTGTGGGAAAGTTGATTGCTAAGCTAAGCAATACCAATGGATTTCCGCTTAGCAACCTAAGTCAATTAACCAGTATTGTGTATGCTTCTCGCGGTCTTTTAGCCGCCGTGTACACACACCTATTTTACTGCAGAAATGGGTGTGAGAGAGGTACAACAGCTTTAGATAACGAGATAAGATAATTTAATCACAAACACACCGAAGGTCTTAGAGATAAGTAATTTATTGTGGAGGCTTTGTTACGGCCTATTTAAAAATATGACTTTTAATTTAATTCTTTTTTACAAGAGTAGTATAATCTTGCTTGGAAATAAACTTTTATTCGTTTTTATTTAATTTATAATTTTTATCCTGTTAGTATTGTTATTTTTATACCTAAGCAGATTTAATTTATAATATTTAAAATTGCCTCGTTGCTGGTGATCACAAAGCGCGACTGCAACATATTATAGAGGTTCTAGATTCGATTTCCGATTGTTAGTACAGCAACAGGTGATAATATCACAAAAAAAATTATTCACTTAAAACAATACATATCTACTTTTTATGAACATAGAAAATAAAAAAAAATCATGTTATCATGTCACGTTCAAAGGGATATTACAAGAATCCTGAAATGACGAGGGAAGCAAAAACCGAGGATGGATGGCTGAAAACTGGCGATATATTTTATAGAGATGAAAATTGGAATTTCTGCTTCGTAGAGCGCTTGAAGATGCTTATGAAGTATATGAATCATCAGGTAAATTGCATGCAACCACGGTACCTTCAGTTTCATATACAACATTCTTTTACGGCATATGCATACACATAATAAACAGCTATACACTAATATTACTGCTATCGAGTTGAAGGCTACTGCGTGATAAAGCCGTTAAAAAAAAGCAAGCTACGTTTTAGCTTGGTAATATCCCTTATGATTCACTTCCAAGGGTAGAGTTCGAGCGGTAATGTCTTTGAGGAGGATGATTAGGTGTAGTCGATGGCTGGGTGTAAACGAAACTGTTTTTACCTATGTCTAATTCCACGCGTGCGCGCGCGTTTCTATTAAACAAGGGGTAGAGTATAGACTCAAACAAATATGCAGGGCTCAACTTAAATTCTCAATGGCTGTTTTATAAATTGAAAAAAAAAAAACAGAAATATTTGGTAAATGACTGGTCGGTATTTTTGTAGATATCCCCAGTAGAAATCGAAGCAGTGATAATGAAACACCCTGGGGTACTGGATGTGGCAGTGACTGGGATACCGGATATAAATGCGGGGGACCTGCCCGTGGCTTGCGTAGTACGACGTCAAGGCTCGGATGTCAGTGCTCAGGAGATCAAGGATTTAGTTAATGGTAGGTTAAATTATAACTACTAATAAGTATTCGGCGAACTGTCACACTACGGGGTACAACGTGAATCGGGCAAAAGGCTATTTTTGAATCACTCGCCATGCGCGAATCAAAAATAACGAGATGATTTGATATTTTTGAGTTACTCGAATACAAACAATGTTTTCAAAAATTGAGCACTATTTCGTCGGCGCAGTGTGGTGTGTGGATAATTATCCCACAAAACATTCAATGTTTGTTCGATTAATAGAGTAACTGGTTTTATATTTTCAGATACACTGACAGATACAAAGCAACTTCGAGGAGGCGTTATATTCTTGGATGAGTTGCCAATGACAGCAACGATGAAAGTAAATAGAGGAAGACTTAAATGCCTGGTCCTCGAAATGGAAAGAGAATAAATATATAAATAAATTGAGAAAATCCTTTTATTTCTAATTCCTTAAGTGCATGTTAGGAGTTTGTTAGAAGGTATTGTTAGTATTTTTATATTCTCCTGAGATACAGATACCACTTTGGGTGAGGGCCTCCGCCACCATTTCTTCTTCGTCTTCTCCTAGAGTCAGCTAGTGTTTTCCTGCTCTTTATGGCATCAGCCCTGTTTGGCGTCTACTTTTCTCTTCTCTGTACCCTGATCAACAATATGTTGATCGAATTGTTGATTCATCATCATTCATCCTCTACCTCAATAAATAAATATTAGATATAAAACTATAGAAAAAATATAGAAAACAATAATTCTATTTTTTAACCGTTAAAAGTTAGCTGACGATCCTGAATCGAATTATTTTCTTGAATCATATCTACTCGTAGCTCTAATAAATATAACAAAGACTTAAAAATGGAATACAATTAGTGCAAACGTATGCCACTACAGATTTTGCTTCTATATATTTCATAATATATTATGTCCATAATAAGTATTTTGTTACTACAGTAACAGTGTTTTGATATGGGATCGTACGCATTTTATGAATGCAATAATACATATTATAATATTTCCATAATTTATATAACGTAACATACTCAATATACCTATTATGATTTTGGTTGATTGTCTGGATGAGATATAATAATATAGAGATAGCTTTTAGCAATATACCCGCCAATTGTTTCACCGAAATGTACCTACTCTAGTTTCTGTATCTATCTACGTGGCCTTTCTTAAAGTGTAATAAAGTATTTTGTTACTACACAGTGTTTTGATACAGGATCGTTCGCATGGATGCAATACCTATTTATTATCAACATATTTATCTAGGAATAAAATAAAGGTTATTAACCATATCAACAGCAAGGTGAAATTCACTTGACTGTGTGACTTGGTTAAGTGCCTGTGCGTCGTGGACGGCATTATCGGTTCTAATCTATCATATTGATAGCAGTTATATAACTCTAGAATATCTTACATAATCTTTTATTATGATATTTATCTAATACACTATTACTGGGTACCAATATCTTATTCATATCAGCAACTAAGCGAGTGATCGCGTAATTTTCAAACATTTCACAGTCTCTTTTGTAATCTGTATCTTCAAGGAGTCTGACATTAAATTTTAAATTAATTGAAATCCATATAAACTAAAGAAGATCCAAGCTGATTAATTGTAAGCACACTTGTTTAATTATTATTTCTGTTTGGCTATTGTGTTAAGTAATTGTTTTTATATCAAATGTCAATTTATTTATTTATTTCAATTAATATTTATTTCAATATACACTTCTCATCAGAAAAATCGAAACACTTCTCTTTTCATGGTTTCTGTCCTAATTTAACACAAAAGAGTTTTCATTCCATGAAAAAAATCACATGATTGTATAGCTGGCAGTTTGGCCATTACAGTGATTAGCGAAAATTCTAAATTCAAAATTAGAATTTCATTTGTTTATCTTATAAATGAAATGATTCAGTTTTGAGACAAGCGTGTGTTTAGAGTTGGAGTGCATTAAACAACTAAAAATTAGCACTTATCTTAAAAATTTTTGTTCTGTGTTCTGTATACTGTGTGTGTACTTGACTTTGGGACGTCTGAAAAGTTTTTGTTCTAAAACATATGGATACTTCGCCCGCAGAAGCCGCCCAAGTGGTGGCATTGCTGGATTCTGGACTTAGCCAGCGTGTTGTGGCTGAAAGATTGCATCTAAGCCTGTCGTCTGTTCATAGAGTCTACAAACGCTATCGGGAGACTGGTTTGTTCACACGCTGTTCAGGATCTGGCAGGAATCGGGTCACTTCTGAGCGAGATGATCGATTTATTGTAACAACTTCTTTACGAAATCGACGCCTTAATGCTTTTCAACTGCAGCAGCATCTTCATGTTGTACGTAGGGTGGCTGTAAGTGACTCTACAATTAGAAGAAGGTTAAAGGAACGTGGACTGGTACCGCATAAGCCAGCAAATGGGCCGAAATTAACTGCAGACCATCGAAGAGCGCGCCTTAACTTTGCACGTGAGCACCTAAATTGGTCATATCTCCAGTGGAACAAAGTCCTCTTTTCTGATGAGTGTAAAATTATGCTGTATGGTAACGACGGAAGGAACAAGGTCTACAGAAGAGATGGAGAATGCTTTGCACAATGCTGCATTGAAGAGAAGGTCAGCTATGGTGGCGGTTCGTGGACGGTTTGGGGAGGAATCAGCGCCGACGGTAAGACAGAGCTTGTCTTTGTGTCTGGGCCACGTCTGCCTGCACTAAACAGTCATCGGTACATCGAACAGTGTCTTGAGCCTCACGTGATGCCCTATGCACATTTTATTGGCAACGGTTTCATATTCATGCACGACAATGCTAGGGCTCACACCGCGAGCATCGTACGAGATTTTGCTTCCGAAGTCGGTATCTCCATTATGGAATGGCCAGCAAGAAGCCCGGACATGAATCCGATTGAACATCTGTGGGATGAATTAAAGAGACGAATTCGTGCAAGAGATCCTGCCCCAGAAACACTTAGCCAGCTGCAAGATGCAATCCAAGAGGAATGGAATGGAATGCCACAACATTTGATTGTTACTCTCATCCGATCGATGAAGAACCGTATGGAAGCAGTAATAAGAGCTCGGGGAGGGAATACACGTTATTAAATAAACGTTTCTTAGCTTTTTTTTCATTTACGTGTGTTGTTTTATCAATTTCCTTCATACTCCATACAGGGTAAAAATTACTTGTTAAACAAAATATGAAACCTATGAAAATTTAATTTGAATTTAGAACATTAACATTAGGATTTGAAAATCTCATAACATGCACTATTAAACGACATTTGACATATATTCCAAAATACACACATTTTTCTGATAATCCTTACAAAACATAAACTTGCAAGGTGTTTCGATTTTTCTGATGAGAAGTGTATATTTATGTTGAAGTTTTTTATCACATGACCATTGATATACAGGCTGTCCCAGAATGAATGGATAATCCTTGAGCCCCGCACAGAACAGCTCTGACCTCTCCTCTTGGATTACATCTTGCAGCTGACACCCTGTATATGTTACCACATGACACGTCGTCAGTATCAAACATGGATTTCACGCGAAAATATTTTAGTGAGGAATTCTCCGGAATATTCCGCCCAGGCATAAAAAGGAAGATATGAGATTGATGAATGATAGGTGGCACTTTTGGAAAATAGAGTTATTATTGCTACAAGAAGCGTTTAGATATAAATTTCTGATAATTCCTGAGAATTCCTCACTATCCCATTCGCGTCGCCAACGTATGAGCTCATAGCATAGCCAGTGCAGGAAATATATGTATATCTCTCACTTAGTAGTTCGTTGGTGATTTTATTGTTTATTTCGTAATTTCATTTCATTTTTTAACAACTTTATAAAATAATATTTTGTTCAACACATTAAATATTCTACGTTTTAAGTGAATAAAATTGATTTCTTGATTATTTGATGACTATTCAAAAATATAAATTTATTAATAAAAACCTATAAAAAATTTAATATTTAAATATTTGTGGAAAATAAATATATGTATATAATGTATATATACATGTATACAGTGCATGTATATGTCGCATAAAGCCTTCATATAAGAGCGATAATTAGCATAATAGAAGGTATCAGAAAGAATGTTTGTGTATTTATAAATTGAATTACTGTCAAGAAGCAATTATAAAAGATGTCATGATGTATGTTTGTTTAAGTTGAAAGCCTTTACAATAATTTAGCAATTTACTGCAGGTAATAAAGGAAAACAATAATAGTAGAAGTCTATTATCACAAGAGAATAAGTATTCTCTTGTCTTTGGCTATTCCAGACCAATGAGTGTCGTATTAATGAAATATGCAGAATTCAGTTTACGATTCATTTATTATTATTTGTTTATCTACCGCCGGTTCACAAAGTTGATGCTACCGAGAAGAACACGGCAAGAAACTCGGTAGTAACTCTTTTCAATATTTTTCACAGTATTTATTGATAAAGACGTCATCTAATTACATATTTTAATTTACTTGAATTACAAATAAAAGTAGTAACGAGAACATATTCGAGAGTCACTTATTCATAACAACCTCGAGTTTATTATCATAATTTTATAATAACGTTTTATAAAGTAATCCTGCAAGCATAGCAACATTATTTATTTAAAAACAATGTTCGATGAATAGCACTTACGGAGTTGCTCTCGATTCGAAGCGCCGATGCAAAGTGAGTCCCATATCGAAATGTTTGCCTTTATATAGGCTGAGCCTTACGTCACTCGTTCTACCGGTCGGATGCAATGCAGAAAACTAACAGATGGCTATAAAATCATCAAACGTTTTTATAAATCGTTTAATTATTACAAATCACTATCGTAAATTAACGATGTTATTTTTCTATAAAAACTAAATTTTAAAACGCGTTAATTAAGCCTAACGGAAGTTAGGCTTAATTAAGTTTGTACAATTATGACATCTACAAATTATCAGTGTGTTATAATAATTATTGTAATTTAGTTTTTACACTTGATTTATTATAATAATAATTAAATCATAGTAGGTAATAGTAATCGCGGCGACAAATAGCATTTAAGCCTACCGGAAGTTTGCACAATTATGACATTTACAAATTACCAGTGTGTCATAAGAATTATTGTAATTAAGATTGATTTTACACATGATTTATCATAATAATAATAATCAAATCATGGTACGTAGAATGCAGGAGGTATGTAGAATAGCTATCGCGGCGACATATATATTACACTTAAGTTTTACTTCAGTCATGTGGTCAGCATTGCCTGTCACAATATGATACCTAAGTAGTTTGGTGTGATCTTGTATGGGGCAGGGATGGAGGTGCTTTAAGATTCCGAAATATGAGTAAAATAGCAAACGGGCCTAAACTTTCGTATGCACAGCCAATGCTGGCATATTGACAAGGCTGAACATGTTAATATTAACAACAATGTGTCTGGACTGTTAACAACAACAACAAAAAAAAACAAGCAAGCAATAAATACAATGTACAACTGAGTTTATTGTATTTGTGTGTAGCCAGTGTCCATGCCCACTAGCACAAGGATTCCCGGTGTTGTGGGCAGCCAGGGTTGATTGACCCTTTCGTAAAAAAAATAGTTAAATGTAATAAATTAAAAGCTGGTCTAAAGGTGAAATCACTACGTGGCGTGGCGTGCACTACCATTAATGCCTCGGTGAAAATTCGTTTACCGTAGCACTACCGAAGGTAAAAATGAATAAAACTACGTAAAGATCACAACAAAGTATTGTAAAGATATTAAAATGACAAAAATAATATTTATAGAGTTCTTTTTTTTTGTTTGTGATTATTGTTAGTGATAAATATTCAGTTGTGTTATAGCAGTCCCAGCTACAAGTATCTAGTTAGTTAAACTAAGATATACTTATATACTTGTAGCCCTGTAGATCTATAATTTTAAAACTATAGACCTCTATTTATCACTCGCAGCTTGTAGAGCGAAAAATTATTAAATTAACGAGTTAATTTTCGATCGACAACGGCTTTGAGTCACTCGAATGTAACGAATAAACACTCGTCGGGGGAGCGATATACCAATATTAGAACGGTATTGTCAGAGTTTAGCACTTGAGACCACGTGAGCAATTCAAAAATAGATCTCCTGGACTATGGACTCATGTGTGACCATTAACAGCGGGTCTACTTACTAATCTCCTCCTCGATAATTAATAATAAAATAAATAAGGATGGAAAGCTCCACTCCTCTAAAAGAAAAATATTTTTTAGACTCGGGAATATCAGAACTCATACCATGTACGACACACAGTCAACCGATGCAGTGCATTGGTACATGAATGAAATTGCGGCCCAGGTGGTCGCTCAGACGGGCATCCCAGAGGACAGACACCACCTCGGCAAACTCATCTTGCAGGGGTTCAAACTTGCGCCTGAATTTATTCTCCAGGTTAGTACAGACGTGGTTCAGGTACAGACATTTTGTATCATCACAGACGAAGAAACCATTTGCATTTCAGTTCTTCTGTTTTAATAGACTTCAAACAAAGATAAGGAAGAAAGTCCTATGTTCGACTGAATTGTATGTTTTTAACATGCTTTTATTAGGTCCACTTGTATGTAACTCACAATGTAAGGGAATCTAAGATATCCAAGGATCGTAGCGTAATGAAAATTGGCAGCTGTATGTACTTCTGAAACACATACAATAATATGGTACTGTCGAACTGATTTGATGATGGAGCCGGAAGATATTAGCTACTTTAAAGTGGAATCTAAGATAGCTAATTTGACCATTTTCCAAGGATCGTAGCGTAATGAAAATTGGCAGCTGTATGTAGTTCTGATGACAATAATATGGTACTGTCGAACTGATCTGATGATGGAGCCGGAAGATATAAACTGGAACTTCATGATGGAATATCGTATCATAGTCGTGTTTGCACTTGTGGTAAGGTCTTGGAATGAACTTTGACCACGATTAGGTTAGGTTAGACTTCTTTTTTAGTTGGATTTTTTATAAAAGCGTGTTTTTTTAGTTTTTTTAAACTATTAATTTATTTTAATGTATGTATGTACTTCACTTACCTACCTATTTCGAAGCCGAGGCCGACTTTCATGTTGATATGAAAAAAGCTGTTTCAGTTACCTGACTGAAAAAATTACTTGAATAAACGTACCAATCTGCATTGGAGAAGCGTGGTGGAGTATGTCTTAAAGCTCCCTTATCTGTAGCTGTGGGTAACACCTATGGGTTGGAGTGTTGTTAGCTAGCAAACTTTTAAGTTTTGATGTAGTTTTTTTTGATAATTTAATATTGTTAGTTTTCATGGAAATGAAATGGAAAAGGCATGCCTATTCGACGCCATCTGCTAACTACAATTGTAACAGGGACTTGATTGCGTTTTAAACACATTTATACAGATCGATGGATCAACAGGAGAATCGGAATCTTTTGAGCTAGCGTTGCAAAGATCCGTTCGATGTGCGACTGCCTTCAGGAACTTTGGGCTGAAGACTGGTGACATCATAACTATCATGGCGCCCAACCACATTAAAATTACGACACCGTTGTATGGCGCACTCTATACTGGAGTCGGTGTCTCATATATTGATATGACTTTGACGGTTGGTAAGTAGAGATTTCACTACCTAGCACAGATCACACACCGGTGTCACAATCATTTTAGCTAAAAACCCACAGGATGACTCCCTATCCCAAAAACAAAACCCACCGCAAGCATACAGAACCCGCTGGCGGAGATTCAGACAAGTCTTCGAACGGCCAACACGAGGTATACCTGCGTGATTGATCGATCCCCTTCTATAGTTACAAACAAAGCGTTGGCCTAAGCCAAAGTCCGTATCACAGTGGCGGACTATGAGTAAAGCGTACTCGCACACTTCTGAAGGAGTTAATCCTTGAGGTTGAGCGATGAAGAGTTATGCTCGGTATTTCATGACGTTATCGAAACAGGAATGACGAAGTCTGTAGACGAAGATATGGCCACCCATATCATTCGCAGAATTTTTAATAGGTACTTCCATCTTTCCACCCATTAGTCAATTGAGGTCCATTAGCCAACAACTATATGAGACCTACACTACACATAACTGGGTGTTACAACCGTAACGTTGTTTATTTTCAGGTGAACTGAAAGAGACCTTCAGTTATCTTGAACCCAAGATGGTGTTTTGCCATATGGAAAAGGCGGGGGACGTTCAACGAGCCCTAAATGAAATCGGTTGGAAATCTGATATCGTGACATTTGACCAAGGAGACGGTTTCCGCAGCTTTGATGAGTTTCTGGAGACACACGGTGGTGACCAAACCGTTGAAGACTTCAAGTCAGTGCTGAAATATTATCTCTAATAATATAATTATCTGTTTCTTCTATGGCTTCCGACTTCACCGTACTGTCCATTTAAAAAAAAACTATATCTGACTACCTACTTAACTCACTCTATTTCTCAAGATACATTCAAATACACACACACACACACATACAACACACAACTTTCCAAATAAAAGCGAGAAATGTATACGGGGTACAAGAGGAAATTGAGGATGAAGAACATATAAATACATGCCATAATTTGAATGTTTATAAATTTATTATTCCTCTAATAGAAACATATTTTGCAGAGCTACGGATTTCGACCCCGCAGAAACGATAGCCCTAGTGATAGCTACCGGAGGCACCACAGGTCTTCCCAAAGCAGCAGCTTTGACTCATAAAAACCTTGCCGTCGCCTCACCATACATGTGGTAACTAGTTGATTCCTCCATCTTAATTTCCTTTACATTAATAAAACAAACAGTTAGTTGATACAGGTGGTGGCCAAAAGGCGGTCTTATCTTGTCGGATTACTCCAAGTCGTTTAAATCCAATATAAAAATCTAATTTACTGTCTCGTTGGTCTAGTGGTCACAAATGCGACTGCTAAGTTAGAGGTCCTGAGTTAGATCCCCGAGCTGAGCAAAGTATTATTCTCTTTTTTTATCTTGAAATTCACAATAGCAGTTCGGAGTCTTTGCGGACGGTGTATGGCAATAGGCTCACCATCTATTACATGGGAATTAAATATAACTGATAAAAAGTGGGTGTAATGCCTACCCCTTCGCGGAAATACAGGCGTGATGTTAAGAAATGTTAAAAATGTAATTATATTTCCAGGTTGATCTTCGACAATTTCCCCACGCCAGTTGAAAGGGTTATCCTTCTGTCACCAGCGCAATGGTACTCCGCTTTATTCAAATTCCTATTTTCCCCCATCTTCAGAGTGACTAGGATTCAGTCATCAGCAGAGATTACGACAGAGCACTCATACTTCCTCATCAATAAATATAAGGTAGGATTGCACTACAATAGAGGCAGCCTTCGATCAAGGAAAAAAATCTAGATACAGTACTTCATACCTATATTTAATGTTCAAGTAGGTACGAATTCGCTCTGCCGCTGTTGACATGACATTCGTATGTCAGCCAAGTTTGCCATAGAAATTAAAAACGCGGCTTTTATATTGAATTAATTAATATCGACTGGTTACATGGAAGTAATAGATCCGCCTTGCGTACATCAGGAAGGTGTACTCTCAGATATAACGCAAGCCGGAAAAGAGGCTCTGAATCTTCGCGCTGGCCTGGGTGACCATTACAGCGCGAAACAATGTGACAATCTTATGATTGCGAATTGATTCCTTTTGCTCTTTTGCAGCTTACTTGTAAGTAAGCTAACAAATCAGTTAGGTAAAAATGGGTAGATTGAAATGTGAACAAAAACAAAATTAAGAAGCCAGTAGAGATTTATTTTTCACTAAAATATAGTATAAGATTTGAAATTACATTTAAGATACGCATGATATTACACACCACCGTGCGCCTTGTTTCGCGGGTTGTTGCAAAGTAGATTAAAACTATCTTATAATCTTACTAGCTGACCAGGCAAACGTTGTTTTGCCATGTATATTATTAAAAATAAAAATCGCGATGGAAAAATAGGGGTTGATCGTAGAGGGTTGAAAATTCAGGGTTGTATGTATTTTCTAATGTTGTATCATAAAAAAATACAAAAATAAAAATTTGTCTAAAAATTAAAAAAAAAAAAATTAGGGATGGACTACCCTTAACATTTAGGGGGATGAAAAATAGATGTTAGTCGATTCTCAGACCTACTGAATACGCATATAAAATTTGGTAAAAATCGGTAATGCCGTTTCGGAGGAGTACTGCAACAAACATTGTGACACGGAAATTTTATATATAAGATTTAAGTACTAGTACTAGTGGACGCTCGCAACTTGACCTCTGCCTACCCCTTCGGGGAAATAAAAGTGTGGTGTTATTTGTTATTTCTTAATGTTTGTAGGTTATGTTGTACATGGTTAATCTAATCCTAGCAACAAAAATTCATCCACCTACAAGCCTTTTACAAAACGACTTGTGTTTCAGCCAAACTTTATGATGACGAGTCCAAACATGCTAACTGCTCTGCTCAAGCCTGGAGCACGCGAGAAATGTGACTTTACATGCTACACCACAATCTTGTGTGGAGGAAGTGCACCTCACGCCACTCTACTTGATGATATGAAGGTAAACGTATATGTTTTTATGATTTCTTCACTACTTTTTACTAGGCTAGCAAGCTGAATTGGCAATGAGCTGACCATCTGCAAGTGAATGAAAAGAGGTGGCAATCGGTTGCCTAATTATTTATTTACTCCTTGGTTTGCTTTGCATAATTTGGTGGGTGTGCTTTATGTTAATCTTTGGATGATTAATTACACGCCTTTCCGCAATTATTTAGATATTTTTATTCAAAATGCGAAAGAAAACGAGGTATTGAAACAAACAAGGTCGTAAAAAGTATGCTATTAAAATGCAGAAGGCGGTGCAACATCTTAAATATAAATAACATCTTAAGCTTGGATGAGGCCTTGGAACTCACTAACTCAATTCCGTATTTCATTGTTGTATGCCTTGTTCGAGTGTGCTGCTATTAAGTCGAATCACTAATCAGTTCAAAATATTTTTTACTACCCACCAGCATTACCAAACACTTAGCCGCGCAGGTATTTCCACTTTTCATTCGGCTTTTTCAGGCTGCTTCACCCAAAACAGAAATCTATGTTATTTACGGAATGAGCGAGGTATCGACCACCGCCCTGGACTACTCACGCGTGCTAGAAGGTTCCTGTGGAAAGCCTTTGAAACTCTTTAAATATAAAGTAAGTATCAGTTGTTTAATTAAATAATCAGCCCGTCCAATGGCCCTCATATAACCTTTTAGAGCTCTTATAGAGCACATATGTATACGCAACCATATTATTTTTCATTTATTCATACTAATATTATAAATGCGAAAGTAACTCTGTCTGTCTGTCAATCTCAAATCTTTTAACGGTGGTAGGTACAAAAGGAACTACATACTATAATTGCTGTACATTTCAGTTGGTGAATCCTGATACGCTGGAAACCATCACCGAACCCGATACACCCGGGGAGCTTTGGGTGAAAGGACCTGGAGTATTCAAGGTACTTACTTATAAAACAAATATTCGCTACTGCACCTGTCATACAAGGTTTGGATTGAGTCAGTCTATTGTTTTGGAGTAGACAAACACAACACCTGAACTTTTGTGTGAAACTTTTTCTGTACAAGGAATATTTTGTTCGAAAACCTCATGTTTTTGTTCTTACTTTGTTTCTTGTTGTTTGTAAACGGTGAATTATCTTCAAAATAGTCTTATTTGAAAGCTAGAAAGTCTAACTAGCTAAAAAGATAAAAAAAAACAATAACAATAATAATATCGAAGTGAAACTTCATAAAAAAATAAAACACTTTGAAATTTGTTATTTAATTATCTGTAACTTTAAAACGGGGTCGTTGAGGTAAATTTTTTTGCATGTTTTATTAAATTTCATGATTTTATCTACAAATTCTCCAAAGAAACTGTGGATCTATCTATCTCTTATCGTTGTAATGATATTTACCATTCATGTTCAAACATCAACAGGAATTTAAATAAGGAATTTAATCTTTGGTTAGGTTAGGATTAGGTTACTGTAGTCCGTGGTACTTACAATTAATAGTTACAGACGTAATGTATGTAACACTCTAACCGTAACAGTTTTGATAGTGTTATTCTTGCCCCAATATGTTAGTCTTACCCCACTTCACCATACGTAGTTTTGAATCTCGAATCCGAACTCACTTTTTGTCTTGTTTCCCCAGGGCTATTACAACAGGCCAGAGGTCACTGCCGCCACGATGGCCGAAGACGGGTGGATTAGGACAGGCGACTTGCATAGGAGGGACGAGAACTGGAATTTTTATTTCATAGAACGCTTGAAGATGTTACTCAAGTACAGAAATCATCACGTAAGTATTCTTTTCATAGGTATCTTTCTTCATAGAATCCGTCTTTTATTAAATTAAGAATCATTTATTAAAAGGGATTGGTACATGTAAAAGCATCTCATTTATACTTGAATGTATGTCTTCATTACATTTTCAAAGGCGTGTGAAAAGAATGGAAAGCACGATTTGTAAAACGGAGTATCTATTTACAACTGACTGGGCGTCGAACCTTCGGTCGAAACCAGATGAAGAGGGCACATGTACAAAAGGAGTGGTGCCACAAAGAAGACCTAACAAAGTTTCACTAGAGTTTCAGATAATGTTCTTCACCACTTAGGGTAATAGGGTTAAGTTAGATCAAGAAATAAGGGGAAGTAACATCATCCGTATAAACCGGTGATAGATGAAAATCGTGTGGTGTGTTGTTGGTTTACCCTTTTTCTTCTTTCTCTCAACGGAATGATGAATTGATGTGAATTTTTCACAGATATCGTACTATAGGGCCTGGAGATTGACAAAGACGTAATAATCGTTTTTAAATGACTCTTAATCGATCAATTTTTATTCGAGTCATCGCTTAAAACTCAGATTATTTACAGGTCTAATTGAGGATTAAAATATAGAATTTGATCGGAACCTTATCTGCAGAACTTCTGGTAGTAAAGCTAGATTTTGAATAGTAATCTTTAGTGTAGCGTGCCGTCGAGAACCCCTCCGATTCTGAGAGGAGACCCGTGCCCAACAGTGGGACGTCTATGGGTCGCAGCGAGAGCCTCGAAAAAAGCTATACTTTTTACTTTTTATAACTATGAATTAAACAATTTTTAAACTGGGTTTTTCTGACTTGAAATGCCCGGTAGCAGCTCGGTGTCTGAATGCGTACTCGGTGTATGGCAATAGGCTCTCCACTTATTACATATAAGTATATGGGACCTAATCTTTTGGGGAAATACAGGATGTTATGTAAATAATAATTAATTATATCTATACATTATTACAAAGTGAAATAAAAAAGTATTCTATTCTATTCTATTCTTCTATTTTAAAATAATATTGATTTAGCAGTGAATTATTTGATGGCTGATATAATATATGGAGTGTTTCTTTATTTGTAGGTATCGCCAACGGAAATAGAGAACGTGATTAAGAAACACCCGGGCGTGTATGAAGCAGCGGTTACCGGAATCCCGGACAAGGAGGCTGGCGATCTGGCGGTGGCCTGCGTGGTGCCACATGCCGGCTGCAATGTTACCGCGCAGGAGATCAAGGATTTGGTTAAAGGTGATTTAGCTGTTTCTTGGTGATAGAAAAATGGATCATCCTAACCCAACCGTGCTTCGAAAGGCACGTTAGTCCGTGTTTTCGGGTTGTTTTCAATGGTAAAAACAATCGTTGAGCCTTGTCGAAGACCTTTGGGCGGCATGAGACATTCAACACTGGATTTGACACTAATCCCTCCACCAATCTAGCGGTGACAGCACAGTGGCTATCGAACTCGCCTCTCACTCGAGCGGTCCGGGCTCAAACCCAAGCTGCACGCACCAATGACTTTTCTTAGTTATGTGCGATTTAAGAAATTAAATGTCACTTGCTGTAACGGTGAAGGACACATCGCGAGGAAACCTGCATGCCTGAGAGTTCTTTATAATGTTCTCGAAGTCATGTGATGTGTCAATCCGTACTTGGCCAGCGTGGTGAACTAAGAGGATCTCAATTCTGAGAGGAGACCGGTGCCCAACAGTGGGACAAAAAAGGGTTTGTGGTGGTGGAATATGCTCTAGACCTCCCCGCAGCTATGTCTGTGGCCGGTGCCCAACAGTGGGTTATATTATAGCTACCAATTTAACTAAAATGTCTATTTTAAGGGTTTCGAAGTTTGCTTCCATCTGTGAACAGTTTCACGCAATTATAATTTCAATCTTACTAATCTAAGATTTCAATCTATTATTATGTTCTGGTGTATGTCGTTCATTTTAGTTCAGAGATAATAGATCCTTGGCTAAGATGTGAAGTTTAATCTAAGATCCTTGCATAGTTTTTAAATCCATGATTCTATATACCTATATTTTATTACTGAATGATACGTGAGTTTCTATATTCATTGTTGAAATTACGTGCCCGCCGCGAGCGCGTTCACTTCTGAAGATTGTCATCGTAATCTACCGAAACTAGTCGGCCTATTTCCGACTTATATCACACTCACTTGTTACTAACGTAAGCTGGTAATTTCAACTATGAGTTCTATATGTTTGTGAATGAAATACCTCGAAAGAGCCCAGCATGGGGAGTGGAGTTTATTGCGTAAGCTTAGTGTTTTTACCACAAAACGATTTTCTTCCAGCGTCACTGACCGATACGAAGCAACTCCATGGGGGCGTCATAATCCTCGACCAGTTGCCGCTCACCTCCACTTCGAAGGTCGACAGAACCAAGCTAAAGTCAATTGTACTTGAAATGGAAAGACAATAATTATAACCTGATAGTTACTGACCTTTTTGTTAATGCCTTTCTTCATTATCGAAGACTGTCATTAGGCCTGAATTATTCCTATCTGTATCTGACCTTTATGGGTACTCTTTTTTAGATGTAAGATAGCAAACGAGCATCACTCATCCAATACTAGCTAGGTACAATCAATTATATTTGTTTCTTGTATTAAAGTTAAGTACCTACACAATTTTTCTTTACAAACAAATTATGATTTTTGCGTACATACATAATATTTTCACAAATATATTGAAATGATACAATTAAAATATTTATAGACTTAAACAGCTCTCGCAGGGATACACGCTTTTGTATGTCGTAAATCGTTCTATATGTATAAGTGTAACCTGAGCACACATTTCCAGTCGAAATACACTTGTGGTAAACAATTGGACAGAAAGAAATGGTAGTAGGTACCGTGGCGGATGATGGTACCCCTAAGTCCCTCTATACTGTGGTGGTACTGTCCCGGGTGAACTCTACCACCCAAAAGTTCCAAGTGAGTCACATGTGAACAAAAGTAAGTAGGTAAACGAAAATCACACGGTCTTTCAAACCGGAAAACAATGCTTAAAATGATAATCGGGTAGAAGTGGTAAAAACAATTTGTAAACAAAAACATCTGTAAATAGGTATCTACTGTAATAATAGGTCTTCGATCACGGAAGAAAAACTCGATACAGTACTTACTTCATACATCATTTACGTTGAAATGCGATTTCGCTCTGCCACTGATGTCGTGACATTCATAATTATGTCAGCCACGTTCGCCACAGAAATTATAAAAGCGACTTTTTTTTTGATTTTTTTAATAACCGAGAAGTCGAAATTCAATTGGCTATGAACAACTCAGACTAGCGAAAAATTATTGGATTGAAATTGAAAATTTGATTCTTTTGGTGGTGACATGATTTGCGTTGCAAATGCCGTGTCCATTAACTCTTCACTTTCTGTGATTGTATTCTGGTGCCATTGATATTAATATTTCGATTTAGTTGTTATAGTCAGGATGGCCGAGCGGTCTAAGGCGCTGCGTTCAGGTCGCAGTCCACTTCTGTGGGCGTGGGTTCGAATCCCACTTCTGACATTGTTTTTATTTTGTGTACTCTCAACACCCGTCTATCCTTTCACATTTTATCACTCTCCTTATCATTCCTAAATTATTGAAAAAACTTTTAGGGTGAGGCCAAACGAGGGTATATTTTTCAGTTGTGTGTCGCGTAATTTCAGTCGTGTAATTTCTGCAGTTTGATTTACAAGGCGACGCAAAATGAGTTGTCAATCCCATCAGTGGCAAGCCTGTGGGTTGCAGCAGCAGCAGCAGCAGATAAAGGAAGTGCTATTCCTACTGTGTATTTTTTTAAGCGCAGTTGTGTCCGTTTGGGAAGGTTTGTTTTCCAGTTACACTTCTTTTGGCGACATATTGGTCCTCAAGGGCAGCAGCGCATCTTTGACTGCGTGGAACGAGACTCTTACTAACAATTACTGGACTATCACTAGCACCAACTAGCAGGACTACTGTCACAAACAGGCCATGCACTATACCTCATCATTTTATTTAAGGCTTGTTCAAAGTCTGTCGCAGTTGTCACGGGCGGCAGCGGATAGGTGGTGATACATGTACGTTTTTCTGTAAGTACCTGTTTATAAATAACGTGAGCATATTATTATAATATGTGTAATGAATATGCATGCCTAGTTTTACGAGAATTTTAAAAGAAAATTTCCTGATGTTTAGCAATTTCTTCAACATGCTCTATAATGTCACCGTGACCCGTCATGGCGCTCATGAATTCGTAATACCTTTTGAAGCTTGTCCAGTAAAATAGGTCTGTAATAACGTGACATTGGAGAACCCCATACTTAAATTATAAATATCTGACCGCTTCATGGAAGTATCATTGCCAATACGAATCTAAAGGAGTATTTACACTAAGTATCTCAGTAAAGTAATAAAACTGATGAACATTTCCGATATTGGCTTATTTTAATTAATAGTATTCTATCCATCAGCCTTTTGAGGTCCACTGCTGGACATAGGCCTCTCCTAAACGACTTCACTTTGACCTGTCCTGTGCCTTCTGCAATAACTCACACCATGGCGCTTTGAGTGACTCTGAGCTTGTAGAATAAGCCGACGGTAAAGGACCACGTCTCGGATCCGTGAGTAATCATTGGCAAGGTGGCAACATACATTGCTCGAACTCTATCGATTAATAATATTTCGAGTAGTTTATATAATGTTTGTACCTATGTAACTAAAAATTATTAACATTTGTTGTTGAAGTCATTCATTACAATTATTTACTGGATTATAACTAACTCCAACTAATAATAATTACTAACAGTCCATACCCAGCCCAGTGCTTGTGCCCACTAACCAACTCACCAACTAATGCTCTTATTATCTGTCTTTGCTGAGTAGAATAACCTCCTAGACCCTATAATCTTGTTCAAAGTCAGTTGGGCCAGCCACTCATGGGTGGCAGCGGATGGGTGGTGCTGCAAGCTCGATTGCTATCTTACATCTTTAAAAAAATCTTACTAATGAGGCAGCCTTCTTGAGGATATTGGAAGACTCCGGGAACTCCTAATGTTAACCCACACGCCACGCTTTAGCAAACAAAACTTAAATGCTCATTTTTTCACCTTTTGGCTCATTACTCGCATGCCTTGGAGAAAAAATTGTACCTCTAGTTATTAAAATACGATAAGACAGAACTTCCATGTCATCTGAATAAAAAGTTGTTTCATAATGACTAAGCAGAATCACACACAACTTGTAGATAATTGCTTGTTGCCTATTACAAGTAAACCTACTTACCTTAATAAATATAATAACAACAACACAGTAGTACAGTAGATGGGACCGAAGATTATTTACTCGAGCGAGTATTTTTCCATTCAAATATGTGTATGCTTGTTTCTTTTATCAAATGCCTACAAATAATTACTTAACTTAATTATTATTTATTTACATAGATATTTATTTACTACGCGCGTAAATCTACCTACCTAAATATCTAAATATTGAATCTATGTTTGACAGAGACGCTACTCGCTATCATAATATATTCTTGTGTACACGTGTGTATGTCACTGAAGTCCTCCTAAACGGCTGGATGCATGTTGATGAAATTTTTTGTGTGTGTTCAAGGAAGGGGATTCGAGAATTATTTAGATTCACAATTTGGTCCACTGGAAAATGTTTTTTAAACATGATTTTAGTATTTTTATTTTAACCGTTGCTCATTGAAGTGAACCGTCGCGTCACTTTGACATTTCATATGGCAGAACAACGTTTGCGGGGTCAACTAGTATCTTTATAAAAACTAAATCCACGTTGGTCCCTGGCATCAGCTAGTATTCGGAATATATTAATTGACTGCCTTGTTGGTCTAATGGTCCCAGGCGCGACTGCTAAGCTAGAGGTCCTGGGTTCGATACCCGTTGGGCAACAACTAACTAACTGATTTTTCTAACTTGAGATAACTGGATTTGTGCCTGGTGTATGGCTATAGACTTACCACCTATTACATGGAACCTAAACATAATTCGTGAAATGTGTGTGTACACACTCTACCTATCCCTTCGGGGAAATACAGGCGTGATGTTATGTTAAGATATATTATGAATTATATAAACGCGGTGGACTGACGACCTGAAGAAGGCAGCGGGAAACCGTTGGATTCAGAGGGCGCAGGATCGGGAGGAGTGGCGACGATTGAGGGAGGCCTATGTCCAGCATTGGACCCAAAAAGGCTGATGGATGGATGGATATAAACGCACCTTAGTTCGATGAGTATATCAATAGTTGTTCAATGATATACTCATTGAACAACTATTGATATACTAATTAATATCGTAAGTACCAATATACTTACTTCAATGCCAATAGCACACTTTACTAGTATGTACCTACCTACGTTGCCACAGGCTACTAATTATTAACCTATACACTATTCAGTAATCTGAGCCCATACAATAAGCAAGAATAATGCAATGATCTATGGTGTCATCTCGAGAATACAGATAGGGACAGATATCTAGTACTACATGAATACTAATTACAGTCAGATATGAATACTACATGAATACTAAAGTGTTTAACTCACAATTTAACAATCAGTGTCACCCTACTTTATCGGTCAAGATTAATTCAATGCAATGTTATTATTATTATTATTTTCTACTTATGAAGAACTAGTGGACGCCCGCAGCTTCGCTCGCGTGTTCGGGTTGCCCACTTGACTTCAAAAACGGCAAAGTTTCATACTATCTTTGCACCCCCGTTTTACCCCCTTAGGGGGTGAATTTTCAAAAATCCTTTCTTAGTGCTCCCCTATGTTATAAAAGGAACCCCTGTGCAAAATTTCAAGTTTCTAGCCCTTATAGTTTAGGCCCTGCGTTGATATGTCAGTCAGTCAGTCAGTCAGTCAGTCAGTCACCTTCTCCTTTTATATATATAGATTATTGAACATAATCCTATGATAATAATGTACACCTATGTATACTGTTCAGATATATACTAGGAAACTAATGTAGACTCTTATGTAAAGTAACGTACCACCAGGTGGCTAGTGGCTGCTTGTTCGTTAGGCTAAAAATCTTAATATACCTATATATTTCTTGTGTACGTGTATATGACAGTGAACTCCTCCTAAACAGCTCTAAACAGCTGGATGGATGTTGATGAAATTTTTTGTGTGTGTTCAAGGGGATTCGAGGATGGTTTAGTTTAGATTCACAATTTGGGCCACTGGGAAATGTTTTTTAAACACTATTTTAGTATTTTAATTTTTAACCGTCGTTCATTGACATGAAGCGTCGCGTCTCTTTGACATTTCATATGGCAGAAAAACGTTTGCGGGGTCAGCTAGTATAATAATAAAAATACCGATTCAAGCAGTTAATGTACTTTTATGCCATAGCGTTTTGAACGAACTATACCTAATTGATTGTTTTGTTTGAGTCAGTCTGAGGAGTGTAAAAAAAATTAAGTTTATACGTACATCCTACACACCTACTGGTGTATCCATCCAAAGATCCATCCGTCAGTCTCGTGAGCCCCACTGCTATTAAGGTAGAACCCCTTAGTTCGTACATCCAGTCAGCCAAATGCCTATATAATAGGCAGTTCATTGAATCGTAGGTATCTGGTCGTAGAGGGGTCAGTGCATATACTCTATTAGTAGTATCAATTTATATCCTTCGCATTGTATGTATTGTACCTTATTACTAAGACGTCATTGTACTTAACAGTCAACTCGAGACAGATCCAGTAGTTAACGGAAGTTCACGAAGATAACATTTGTTATTGAATTAAATTGCATGCAGTTCACAATAGAGTCATAGGGTAGAATTCAGCGAAGTTTATTGACTAAGAGTGAAACATATCAAGAAAGCGAAAACGTGAAACCTTGTTCTAAGGATCGATATTAACAGGTACCTACAGTTAGAACTCTTAAATCTTTGAACAATTTGTGGAGGTAAGTGATAACCCTGCATTAATGTATGCAATTTATTTTATCGTAGAATCACTAGTCCTATTATGAGCTTAGGTCCAGAAATTGCACAAAGGAGAAAAAGCTATTCATAAAAGATTAATTTTGAACCTGGAATTCCTTTAGCTAGCTCCTCTGAGCTATAGGTAACTGAATCTGTACACCCTTCATTGGATTGTTTAATCTTTACATTGCCGTAGTATTCAAGCTGTTCATTCGCAGGCGCGACTGCTAAGCTAGAGTCCTGGGTTCGATCCCCGGTCAGGCAAAGTATTCATTGATTTTTCTATCTAGTACCTAATTCCTAGTCCGAGTCTGCATTTCTACCCGGTTCTTATTCCACATTGCCATGTTATTCAAGCTATTAAAATTATCAGCAAAATGCCGCCGTTCAGACGTTCCAATGACGCAGTACATTGGTTCTTGGGAGAGCTGACTTCCCGCATCATTGCTGAGTCAGGAATACCCACCGACAGGTTCCACCTTGGCAAGATGATTCTTCAAAGCTTGAAAGACGCTCCAGATGCTATCATGCAGGTGAGCTAATCTTGCATTGATAACATTGAAAGAGGACATAAAAGTGAGCCATTTTTTTTTGTTAAATAAAAAAAGGACGGGCAGCAACTGTCCCAGCAGTGTTTGATTGATCGATGGATTGTTATGTTGCTGCCAGTGCCAAGAATGGATACGTACATCACAAGCTACATAATAATCGAGTTCCATGCTATTTTTATCAAGGACGAAGTCGCGGGCTTCAGTTAGTAGGAGGCTAAAAATAAAATAAATGGTCACCTCCATCGCCTATGAACACGGACAACACCATAAGGATTAAAATGGCTTACTGGAAGTTTTCTCAGAGTGAAGTGTTTACCAGGCGGTTTTGAACTTCAAAACTATCTATGCTATATAATATCTATAGCTATAAGTGCGTACTTTCATCTACTGAGGTCTGAGATCAAAGTATAAAGAAAGAAAGAAAGAAAGAAAAAGCTTTTATTTCGTAGTTTTTTTCTGACACATGTGTAGCGGTAAATGTACACCTTATATCTAATATTAAACAAAAAAAAAAAAAAAATTATCAGTAAAAGTAAAAATAACAGTGGGTCGGGATAAAACCTCGCACGCTATGTACACATGTGCCAGAGTGCCCGAAATTGGGTCTCACTCAGCATAATACCGCGGCATCGCGCTGCGGCGCTGATTTTCAGTGAGCCCATTTGGTGAGTCACGGACGGCAGTGAAAATACGTATTTGACAGGTGCAATGTATTTTTTTTATTCTTTTCGTAGGTCTGAGTTAAAAATATTTATAGAAAATAAATAATAATTTAATAATGATAAATAGTAACAATAATGAGAATCTGAAAATTTGATGTGAATTGATATTTTTGGCTAACTTGGCACGTGTCTTTAGTATTTATGTCTATGTTGAGGTGAGTTATAAAAGTTATATGTAAGAAATAGTACTTAATAAAGTTACGAGGAATTTAATTGGAGGTTTATCAGATGACTTTTGAGTTTGATTCTAAATGTGTTTAACACTTTAAGGCTAGCTAGTGGTGGAGGAATGTCGTTCCAGATTTTCGACGCGCCGTATTTGAAACTTCCTCGAAATGCTTGTGTTTTGTGTGGTGGGATGTGCAAAGTACTACGGTCTCGGGTCTTCTGTAATTTAACATCGCGAGTCCATACAAGTTTATTGGCAAGATATGTAGGTGTTCCATTTTTTAATATGTTAAATGTCAGAGTAGCCAAATGCAATTTTCTTCGCAATTCCATTTTAAGCAATTTTGCACTATTTATGTACGGGGTTACGTGCGTACGTGGGGGTATTGGAAAGCAGTACCGTGCGCACGCGTTCTGGACCCGTTGTATCAGTCGCCGGGTACGGGCAAGCAATCTTGGACCATAAACCACATCCATGTAGTTGAATTTGGACAAAATAAGGGAATCACATAACTTAATCCGTATGTTAGGATTTAGATATTCTCTTATTTGATATAGTACTTTTAGTCTGTAAAAGCAGTTCCTAGTTGTATTTAAAACATGATTTTCGAAAAGGAGTCGGTCGTCCATTATAAGTCCTAGATTGCGAGCCTCGTTCACGCGTTCGATAATTTAGTCTCCGATCTTTATATGAAATTTGTGCTCGGCAATGCTGCTGATCTGTTTTTTTGACCCCATGATTAAAAATTTTGACTTCTGTCCGTTAATGACAAGTCCATTTAAATTACACCACATATACAGGGTTATTGGTAATTCGACGTATTCCCGTTAGGAGGTGATAGGGGTGACTATTTGTGATAATTTTAACCCCCATATGCATTATGCAAAAGTGAACCATTTTCGAGTTATCAAGCTTTTCAGCATTTTTCAAAATAAGTCAGAAATGCAACATCAAAAATTTATTTAAAAAAAAGTATCAATTAAAATCTATTTTTTTCTTCTGATTTATAAAAACGATTAAACAATGGTTATTTATCAACATTAAAACTACAATTATCGGTCCAACTTTAAAAATGCGAGACGATTAACGATGTTACTTCAATATTTTTTGAGATTTTTGTCCACTAAAATGCCTTAAAAACAAAAAAAACTTATATCAAACTTGGCTTGCAGATTATTTTAAAAACATAACCGTTTTCTCAGCTTTCCAACAAGGCATAACAACTATGAACTTATTTTAAAAATACTGAGAAAAACCGATCACAAAGGAAGCAGGCGGAAATTTGTATTCGAACTAAACTTATGGCCGTTCTTTAAAATTTCAAAAAAAGTAATTAAAAACAATGCCCAATGTAAATAAAACAAAAAATATAAATATAAAATTAAATTTAGAATCAGTAAAACTTTAGTAATAATAACAATTAATAATAAGTAACAATTAAGACATTTTGTAATTTAGCCTAATTAAAGTTCTTGCTCGAAGGGACTTCCCCTATTGCGTACGCAGTCTCATTCTTTTTCTGAGGTGTAACTTAACTACCGATTCCGAATCACATTTGCAGGACATCCGTCTTGCTAGTAGGTATATCATGTTTTGCCTTATAGCCAAAGGCACGTCTTCAAGCATTTCATTTGTTAAAAAAATACGTAAGCGAGCAAAATTGGTTCATCGATAAATTCTTGCACATATTGTACATAATGCAGAATAATTTGACTACTTCGGTAGTTAAGTTACACCTCAGAAAAATAATGAGACTTTGCGTACACAATAGGGGAAGTCCCTTCGAGCAAAAACTTTAATTAGGCTAAATTACAAAATGTCTTAATTGTTACTTATTATTAATTGTTATTATTACTAAACTTTTACTGGTATTAAATTTAATTTTATATTTATATTTTTTGTTTTATTTACATTGGGCATTGTTTTTAATTACTTTTTTTGAAATTTTAAAGAACGACCATAAGTTTAGTTCGAATACAAATTTCCGCCTGCTTCCTTTGTGATCGGTTTTTCTCAGTTTTTTTTTTAAATAAGTTCATAGTTGTTATGCCTTGTTGGAAAGCTGAGAAAACGGTTATGTTTTTAAAATAATCTGCAAGCCAAGTTTGATATAAGTTTTTTTTGTTTTTAAGGCATTTTAGTGGACAAAAATCTCAAAAAATATTGAAGTAATATCGTTAATCGTCTCGCATTTTTAAAGTTGGACCGATAATTGTAGTTTTAATGTTGATAAATAACCATTGTTTAATCGTTTTTATAAATCAGAAGAAAAAAATAGATTTTAATTGATACTTTTTTTTTAATAAATTTTTGATGTTGCATTTCTGACTTATTTTGAAAAAAGCTGAAAAGCTTGATAACTCGAAAATGGTTCACTTTTGCATAATGCATATGGGGGTTAAAATTATCACAAATAGTCACCCCTATCACCTCCTAACGGGAATACGTCGAATTACCAATAACCCTGTATATTCTTTTCAGGTCCTCGTTTATTTTGTCTACTGTATCTTGGATGTTGACTGGGTTGCAGGGAATATACACCTGCAAGTCATCTGCGTACAAATGATAATTGCAGTTTTTAATATTTTTGACGATATCAGCACTGTATATTGAGAAGAGCGTAGGGGCAAGAATCGAACCCTGCGGTGCTCCCATGTGTATTGGCTTTGGGCGTGAGCTGGAGGTGATTCCTGTGTCACTATTAAATAATTCAACATTCTGCAGACGATTTTGAAAATAACTATCAAACCATTTTATAGAGCTATTACTGAATCCATAATATCGTAGTTTAGATAGCAGTATGGTAGTATTAATGCAATCAAACGCCCTTGTAAAGTCCAACAAAACTAACAAAGTGCCACTACCATTGTCCCGAGCTGTCAAAACATCATCAACTACTTGCGCCAGGGCTGTTGCAGTGCTGTGGTTTTTTCGAAAGCCCGATTGAAATTCTGGCAAAATGTTGTTTATATCCAGATATTTTATTAATTGGTCAGAAACGACCTTCTCAGTAATTTTTGATATGCAGGGGAGTATACTTATAGGTCTTAAGTCCTTTTCAGACGTTGGGTTTGATTTTTTTGGAATCGGTTTCACAAGTGCATGCTGCCAGAGAGCGGGATATGTGCTGGTGCTGATTGATGTGTTCACCATAGCTGTGATGCTGGGCAGTGAACTGGGTAGTGTCATATGTAACATATCTAGAGAAATGCCGTCAATACCAATTGCGTTAGATTTTAGGGTCTTTAGAATTTTAACGATGTCATTATCAGTAACTTTCTCTATGCTGAATGTGGAATTTACAGCTGAATGAAACTATATACTCTTCTATTGATTACAATACAGTAAATCCGGTTTAAGACTTCCCAGTGTTTGTATTTCTTCAGATTGATGGCGCTACTGGGTTCTCAGAAACAAATGGAGAGGCTCTACAAAAGTCAGTACGCTGCGCCATAAGCATGCAAAACTATGGACTGCAGTGCGGTGACGTCATCGTGCTTATGGCCCCAAACCACCTGGATTTAGCAGCGCCATTCTACGCTGCTTTGTATCTAGGTGTTGCCGTCGCAGCAGTGGACCGGACTTTGGGTGTTAGTACGTACCTTGACTTGTTTCTACGGACGACCTAAAGAAAACTTTTTGCAGAGTTCTAACCAATTACCTACTGTGGGGGCAACGAAAAGAAGCAACAAAAAGGATACCTATAATGAACGAGAGGCTATCTAATCGATACTGAACACCTACCTCATCAACAAGCGCACTGGTACGCTGGTTGAAGCGTAGTAATCGATTGAGTAGCGATTTAATGTTTGCCTAATGTTGCTAGCCTTGATTGGTAGTCCGTTGTCGTAAGTAGACTATTCGAAGGAATTACCGTAAACTCGATCAAACCTGACAGTTTGATCCACAGAACAGATAAAGGAGGTTTATCTGTTCTGTGGTTTGATCAGACTAATCGAGAAATAATTAGGTAATAATCTTAGTTTTAGTGAGACATAATTTAGACTAACTTGCAAGGACCTATTCTTGGTCGAAGCTTAGTACGGTAAAGAACAGAATATACCATAATTAGTTTTCCAGCGCTTTGAATTTTTGATTTCCTAAAACTGAACTTCCTTTTATCGGCTCACTCTTATGTAACTTTTCCTTTATAATATATGCTTAATATTTAAGTTAATTAAGTACATATGTAAATTCTAGAGGTCCCAATAAAACATTCTTATTCTTATTCTTTTAAACGTTGGTATTTGGTATTTTAGAGGAACTTCGGGGAACTTTCAACATCGGGAAGCCAAAGATAATATTCTGCCAGAGCGAGAAGGCGTCCGACGTGCAAATAGCCTTGAACGACTTGGATCTTGACGCGATGATCGTGACCTTCGATAAGGGTGACTATCTCTGCAACTTCTCTGAATTCCTTGACAAGTATGGGGATGATTCTTCTGTGGACGACTTCAAGTAAGTCCTTTAGTATATACCCACCCCTTACATACGTTTTACTTGTAATCAAATCTATCGATAACGTACTATCGTATCGATAATGTCACTCACGTACCTACCGTAACAAGTATGGAGACTGAACTTGCGAGATATCTTGCAGTATATTGCAAGATTGCGGCACGGGGTATATGCCCAGTTCACCTTGATTAATTTCTGTGAGCTAAAAGAGCCTTCCTCAAGAATAGTGAAATCAAATTTTGTTGATTACAAGAGATAAGCACAAAAAAACAATGATTTTTAGTTAAGTAATAAATACTTATCAATACCTGGCTTCGCACGCGTTCTCTCTGTTCTATTTGCGATTTTTTTTTTAATTGCCCATTTCTCTAGCTAGTGCTCTCTAGCCGGTCTATGACGATACACATAGCGTCGAATTTTTTCCTCTTACCTTATACTGTTATCCAGGCCTCAAGCTTTCGACCCGGAAGATACAGAGGCGTTTCTCATATCGACGAGCGGAACTACGGGCATGCCCAAATGCGCTGCTGTGACACACAAGAACTTGGCTATCACGCTGCCATATGTAATGTAAGTTACTGTGGTTGATGATGGTGAAGTGATTCGACCTCATTAAACAGTGGCTACTGCTATTACTACCAGGCCTGTGTAGGCAGATGGATTATCGTCTATTCATTTCTAAATGGAAACCAATTTTACTATCAGGAATGGACTGATAGGTAAAATGTGGCGATCTAATAGTCGTTTCCAGGCAAATACATTCATTAAGTAAGTTAAGTACTTACTGCATATTGTGGCCTCACATACATTGTGTATGGCTTGCTATGTATACGAACACTCTTATTCTTATAAATAAATCTATGCTTATAAACATTAATTAACCAATTTAGGCAAGTATTAGTATTTTATCTCCTCTATTGAAACTCAATTCAGAATTCTAAAGAAAATCCTTATAGCTATAAATAGCTGTTGCCTACGTCAAATATAGCTTATGTCACGAGGTTATATATTAAATGAAGATTAAGTAGATTTATTTTTTATTTTTTACTAGCGACCCGCCCCGGCTCCGCACGGGTGCGAAGCGGATACTACTATATTATGCATGTTATATACATATAAACCTTCCTCTTCAATCACTCTATCTATTTATTAAAAAAACCGTTGTTTTATACTATGTAGTGATATTGATTTGAAGAACTTATTACGCACCCTCGTACAGCCATATTAATAAAAATATCCTTGTTTCCAGGGCAAGATTTACGACATTCCCGACACCAACTCGTCTTACGCTGGTCGCGTCGCCTCTTCAGTGGCTGACGGCCATCATGACCTTTGTGCTGTCACCAATCCTGCGGTATGAACGGGTGCAGACCTCTGGGACCTTCACTCCCAAAGACGCGTACCATCTTATCAACACTTATAGGGTAAGTCTGTTTTTGTCGTAAACTGCAATGTTTAACTTGTTTCATTTATAAATATACCTAATGTTTAAATTATGCTGGTTCCAAATTTAAAAAAAAGCTGTATTATTCTTGGCGGCTTTTTATTATTTTTTATTATCTAGGTATTAATTTATTTGTTTTATTTTTTGTTACCTACTTATAGGTATCATTTCCATAAATAAACTCCTCCACATAAACAATGTGATAAATGATAGTTACCTACTGCGTACCTACTTATGCGTATGAAGTAATGTAGTCCGTGATATGAGCAATGATTAATGGTAGTGTAAATCAAAGCGTATCGTAATTTAAGTAGGTAATTATGAATTAATTGATTTAATAACATTAAATGCATCGAATAAAAAACTGTCACTGTATAAGGGTACATTTACACAGTCTACTACCTACCTAGTGATGATAAACTTTCCAGCCCACATTCGCGATCCTGAGCCCAACTTCAATGACGACCTTAATAACGCGAACGGACCGCGACCGGTGTGATTTTACTTGCTTCGAAATCCTCATGCTTGGAGGCAGCGCTGTGCCCCAGGATCTAGTGGAAGAAGTTCAGGTATAGGTACATTTAAATACCTTTTTTTTTGTTTAACGAGCGGGAAACCTTGAAAAGGTACCCGGACGTCGTGGGAGCGACGCCGGGTTATGTGGGACTTTCACCCACTAAAACCCGCTCGGTGGCCTACTCGTAGAACGCGCCGGCGCTGCGCCCAAGACGGGCTCTTCCCGGTTTACACAACGCTGTACAGCCACAAACAGCGTCGTCTTTCCCGGGGTCACATGATGGACGATTCGAGCTCCCACTCTCAGCGCCCGCGACCCCAGAAGCATTAAATATATATTAATTAAATTAAATACAATTAATTACATTTAAATACCTCCCATTCCTTCGGGGAGATACATGTATTGTGTTATAACTATCATAATAATTAGATGACTTTAGAAGGTTGTGTACTGGCTGTTTTTCCTAAGGCGGCTGAAACTGTTAACTGATTAACTTTATCGAATTAATTTGTTATAATAAGACAACAGACGTTAAGCCTTATCGGAGTTAGTCCTACTGCTTCAATATATTACCTCCACTCAGGTTAGAATATAAAAACCGCGGTTTTAATATTCAGTAGGTAATCTAAAATTTTAAACTAAAGCATCAACTATCATCGACTCAGTTTGACTACGGAGAAAATAAATTATAGGTATGTGGCGACACACGACAAATATACAGGTACGTATAAAGTATACAGGTAGTATGAAACTGAAAAAGAAAATTTAAAAGTTCAGGGAAGAAATATATATACAGGGTGTCCCAGAATGAATGGATAATCCTTGAGCCCCGCACAGAACAGCTCTCCAGCGCTTAGAAAAAAATATTAAAAAAAAAAAAATCCAAGTGATACCCAAAATATGATTTTTTTTAGAAAAACATACGTTATTTTAGCTTCACTTCACATTAATTTACACAACTGCCACAAATTAATGATATTCTTGGCGTTTTTGGTGTCATTTTATTCCTGATAGACTATACTACTAGAAATACATCAAATAATATAAGTATCTGTGATACTTTTTTTATAAAAAAAATAAGAACTTGAATTTTTAACATGAAATTTGATACCAAAATAATTTTGACATAGTTTGAGAGTGTTTCATGTAAAAAAAAAGTATGAAAACGTAAGTGTCCAGCTATTTTAAAAACATGCGCAGTTAATACAGATTAAATAATGGTATAATACATCATTTTATCTAATACTACTACGAAGTTATTGCTATTGAGATGCAAAACGAGTAAATACGACTAAAATTAAAAAGTTAATGTCTTAATACATTTTAATAATAATAAAACATTTCAGGTGTCGCTGCGACCCATAGACGTCCCACTGCTGGGCACGGGTCTCCCCCACAGACACTGCTGCTGCGGGAGGTCCAGAGCATACTCCACCACGCTGCTCCAATGCGGATTGGTGGAGGGGTTAGTGGCCAACCCAGTGTCGAATGTTCTCAAGCCACCCGAAGGTCTTCGACAAGGCTTAACGACTGTTTCCAGCATTGAAAACAACCGGGACCGACGGCTTTACGTGCCCTCCGAAGCACGGTAGCGTCCGTGAAATTTTGCCACTAGCGCTCACCTATCCACAAACCGACCGCGCCCGTCGTTGCTTAACTCTTTCGGTCACATTGAATCGACGCGAGCCATTGGGCTATGGACGCTACATTTCAGGTGTACATTACATCAATCTTTATTCACAACAGGTGTTCAAATTGTCTGCCACCGATTCTAATACACGCTCGACATCTTCTTTTATAGGCTCTACTAAGAAACCGTGCGTAGAGTCATTCATTTAATTTTGAAGCGGCCTCTTGAACACGGCTGCGTAATTCCTCATTTGAAATTGTTTTCGAGTACACTTCTTCCTTTAGACAGCCCCAGTAAAAAACATCCCGACAGTTTAAATCTGGAGATCGAGGAGGCCACAGAATAGGACCCAAACGACCAATCCATTTGTTTGGATACGTGGCATTTAAATAAGCCCGGACGTTTGTACCATAATATGCAGGGCAGCCATCATTCTGTAACCAATGGGATTCCATTACCTCCTACGAAACAGTCGTTAAGCCTTGTCGAAGACCTTCGTGTGGCTTGAGAACATTCGACACTGGGTTGGCCACTAACCCCTCCACCAATCCGCATTGGAGCAGCGTGGTGGAGTATGCTCTGGACCTCCCGCAGCAGCAGTGTCTGTGGGGGAGACCCGTGCCCAGCAGTGGGACGTCTATGGGTCGCAGCGACACCTGAAATGTTTTATTATTATTAAAATGTATTAAGACATTAACTTTTTAATTTTAGTCGTATTTACTCGTTTTGCATCTCAATAGCAATAACTTCGTAGTAGTATTAGATAAAATGATGTATTATAACATTATTTAATCTGTATTAACTGCGCATGTTTTTAAAATAGCTGGACACTTACGTTTTCATACTTTTTTTTTACATGAAACACTCTCAAACTATGTCAAAATTATTTTGGTATCAAATTTCATGTTAAAAATTCAAGTTCTTATTTTTTTTATAAAAAAAGTATCACAGATACTTATATTATTTGATGTATTTCTAGTAGTATAGTCTATCAGGAATAAAATGACACCAAAAACGCCAAGAATATCATTAATTTGTGGCAGTTGTGTAAATTAATGTGAAGTGAAGCTAAAATAACGTATGTTTTTCTAAAAAAAATCATATTTTGGGTATCACTTGGAATTTTTTTTTTTTAATATTTTTTTCTAAGCGCTGGAGAGCTGTTCTGTGCGGGGCTCAAGGATTATCCATTCATTCTGGGACACCCTGTATATGTGTATACTAATTTTACCTCTATTTTTCATACGAGTAAGTACCTATATAGTCAAAATAGTTGCTTTTTCAAGTAAATACTGACATTAACTAATAGCTCGTTCAATTATTTCCGTAGAGAATATCACCAGAGACGGAGGTCATAAACTCTTATGGGATGAGTGAGCTGACCAGCATAGCATTCAGCGGGGATTACCCTGCGCCAGGCTCCTGCGGGAAGCCCCTAGGCTGCTTCCAATATCGAGTAAGTTTACATATCATATCCATTCAGGGAAGGTACCTACTCGTAGATGCCACGGTGATCAACAAAGGCTTTCGATTACGAAGTAACTATTCATCGTGTGTTCTTCACTACCTATATCGAAATAAAGAGTTCAAATATCGCTAGAAAAACAAATCTAGTTTTTAAAATTACAATATTTCATTTAATTATGATAATTGGATCAAATTCAAAATCAAATCAAATCAAAATCAAAAAATAATTTATTGCCACACAAAAAAAATAAAATTACAAGCTTAAATTATAAAGAAAAAACTAAACACATTAAATGGGCAATAGGGGGTGAAGCTCAGCTTAAGCTGACATAGGAATGGTTCCATATGCAGCGCTGTTTTTCAGCCACCCCCTGAGATGTTGGGTGGGAAGTAGTAGTGTTGCTACCTTTACACTATTTGAAAAATTTTAACCAAAAAAAAATTGTAAAAACAAACAAACATATTTAAAAATAAAAATAAAAGTAAAAGTTTGGTCACCCAGTGTGTGTGTGTGTGTGTGTGTGTGTGTGAGTGTGTGTGTGTGTGTGTGTGTGTGTGTGTGTGTGTGTGTGTGTGTGTGTGTGTGTGTGTGTTTGTGTGTGATCAGAAAAACGTTTTAAGGTCAATCAGTTTCCAGTAGGCATGGTTCAGATTTTCTGCAGCAGATTGTCGTTTTAACAATGCCAATCGATATTTAGTCTTAAAAGATTCAGAACTCATTTTTATTCTCATTGGAGGTGGTAAATCGTTCCAAATTTTTGCTGCCAAAAATCTGAAACTACCCTGGTACCGTGATGTTTTATGAGTGGGGCACTTCAGAAGATCGTTCTCACGAAGGTTTCTTAGCGATATATCCTTGATCCACACCAGTTTCTCAAATAGATATTCGGGCTTTTTATTCCATATAACTCTTTGAACGACACAGGCGAAATGAAGTTCTCTTCTCGCACTCATGTTTAACATGCTTTGTGTATTCAAATAAGGCGTAATATGTTCTCTCCTACTTATATTCTTAAAGCAGAAACGAATGCAAGCGTTTTGTGCTCTTTGTATTGCTCTCTCTGTACTGACCATAAGCCTTGGGCCATAGATAGAGCTACAGTAGTTAAACTGAGAGAGTACTAGTGACTCACACAGAAGCACACGTAATTGCTCACTAATATAGTTCCTAATTCTGTACAGTATTTTAAGTTTAAAAAACGCATTTCTTATTTTATTATTAACGTGTTCTTCATACCTTTGTTCGCCATCCAGAATTAAACCTAGATTGCGAGCTGAGTTAACCCGCTCGAGTACGACATCTTCAATTTTTAATTCAATTTTACTATGCAACACTTTATTGATTTGCGTTTTGGTACCTAATACTAACATTTGTGATTTTTTCGGATTAAGAAACAGCGAATTATCTTTTGACCATGTGCAGATAGTGCTAAGATCTTCGTTTATTTTTTCTAGGGCTTCTCGTGTATCCTTACTATCAAAAGAGTAGTATAATTGTGTGTCATCCGCGTATAAATGGTATTTACAGTATTTAATATGTGTATGTAGATCAGCAGTAAAAATTGTAAATAGAACAGGACTAAGTAATGAACCCTGCGGCACGCCTTTTTCTAGTTTTTTCAGAGTTGAAACTTTTAGCTCACTATTTTCGGCTTCAGTAACTACTCTTTGTTGCCTGTTCGTTAGAAAGGATTTGAACCATTCACACGTGTTTCTTGAGAATCCGTAGTTCTTCAACTTGGCTAAAAGGAGCTCTGTTTCCAAACAGTCAAAGGCACGGGAGTAGTCAAGGAGCACCATTATGCTGCTCATACCCATATCTGAGGCTTCAGTAAGGTCATCTGTAACGTTGAGAAGGGCAGTTTCTGTTCCATGACCTCTCCGAAAGCCAGACTGGAATTTTGGAACAATGTTTTGGTTCTCTACAAATTCTTGTACCTGTGTTAAGACAACTTTTTCCAAAACTTTTGATAATACCGGGAGAATTGATACAGGGCGAAGGTCCTTCAATTCGGTCACATTATTCTTCTTTGGTATTGGCCTAACCATGGCTTCTTTCCAACATGATGGGAATTTATTTGATTGTATTGACTTGTTGATTATTTTTGTTATGGTAGAAAGCGTCACATCTAGAGTCATCCTAATCATATCTATATTTATACCATCTAATCCTGATGCTTTTGTCTTTATATTATTAATAATTTTCCTAACATCTTTTTCTGTCACTGGTTTTATATTTAGTATGTTGTCTTGTACAAATATAGGTATATTTATCGTATTTTTTATCTGGTCTGAAATAGTGTTATTTGGTAGGGTTAGAAAGTGCTCATTAATTTTTTCTGGATCACTCAAATTCTCCGGGATGGCGTTTGCATATTCACTATCGAGCTGAACAGTATTTTTTATGTTTTTCCATAGTAACGCCGGTGTGTTTATATTTTTATTTATGGAATAGTTAAAATATGCTTTTTTCTCCCTTTCTATAGAAGCTGTAACGAGATTTTTAAGGTTGCGATAGTAATCTTTGGAAGTGTTTTTGTTCTTACGTGCTTTTATTAGGGCTTCATCTCTTAAGCTCATCATAAGCTTTATTATGTCTGTAATCCATGGCTTTGGTTTATCCTTAATAATAATTTTGCGGATTGGGGCATGAATGTCGAACAGGGTGATTATAAGTTCATTAAAATTACGCACCATGTCATCTACATCATCCAAAGTACTTATGGACTGCCACGGTAAACTATTTAAGTCTTTTTCAAAGGCAGCGGTATCTATATCCTTAAGTGGCCTAAGTAATTTGAATTTTTTGGCAATTTTGGGCTTTTTCACTTTGACATCTACTAACACTAATGCATGGTCACTCAAACAGTTATTATGAACTACTTGTATATTTTTGCACCTTGAGGGATTGTCTGATAAAACCAGGTCTAGCACTGATTGAGTGGTATCTGTTATCCTCGTAGGTTCTTGAACCAGTTGTTCAAGACTATGGTGGTGACAGAAATTTAAAAGTTCTTTTACCTTTGGAGAATCTGCAGATGAAAAATCTATATTCAAATCACTGAGTATACACGTGAAATCACAGTGTGCTGATATATTCAAGGACGTTCCGAGGGCATCCAGCGCCTCCAGAACTCCGACATTCTCAGGTCTGTAGGCTGTACCAATAGCTATGTTAACTCCTGGTAGTTTAACTTCCAGCCACATTTGCTCTAATGATGTTGGAAAGTGTTTTATTACTTTTGTTTTTATATTCTGCCTTACATAAAAACCTACCCCTCCCCCTCTTTTTCCTTGTCTAGCCCGGTGTAAAAATTTATAGTTCGGGATTGCGGGTGCAAGAACATCTTCACCTGTTTTGATCCAAGTTTCGTTTATTGCTACAATATCAGGGGAGTATTTGAGGAATGAGACAAAAAGTTCATCTTGACCTGTATTTAAAGATCTGGCGTTAAGTAAGCCGAATCTCAAATATTTTTTTTCTGTTTTCTGATATTTCATCAATAAAAATAAATATATATATAATCTGCGTGTACGAGTATGTGAAAAATGTATAATCGTGTGATAAAAGATAATATGAATAATATGTGTGTGTTGTATAAGTAAGTATTTTTTTAAGGGTAACTACGATAAAATGGGTAAAAGATGAGATGTGTGTGTAAAGAAATATGTTGTGCATGGTGTGTATAGGTGTGTAAGATGAGATGTGTGTGTAAAGAAATATGTTGTGCATGGTGTGTATAGGTGTGTCAGATGAGATGTGTGTGTAAATAAATATGTTATGCATGGTGTGTGTAGGTGTGTAAGATGAACAAGGTGTGACACAAGCGTAGGCAGGCAGTGTGGTAAATGGAAATGTGAACAAATAGAAATCAAAACTAATTAATAAAAAATAATATGGTAGCACCGTACATTGTGTTATTGAAAATATAAAAATCGTTTGAAAATGTATAACAAGGCAAAACATTCCAGCGTGAAAAATCACAAAAATAGAAGCATACAATTTATATTTAGTATTGCGGTTGGTAAGCGTATTTATAATTGATATTGTTTTTAATTTAAGCACAATTTCCGACAAAAACTTTAGCAATGTCCGCTTCTGTTCGTATACGAAATGCCGGCGAATCCGTCTCGCGTCGGACGAATATACGCCCGTCGCGACACCACGCGAATCTCCATGAACGGCTACGACTCTCTTGACGCACCCGGTGAAAAAGTCGTCGATTGAACCACGTGAGGCGCTCATTAATGAAGAAACGGCGCGGGTGGTCGGTCGCGACGATACCGGTCGTGTCAACGTCACGACGAAGACGAGCGGCACGTAGTAGCTCGCTGCGAAGAGCATGGCGGGCCAGGCGCACCACCAGAGTGCGCGGCCGCGCAGCAGCAGCGCCGGGGCCGGCTCCGCTGCCAGCATCGTCGGTGTAGCGCTTGCCATTTCGCTTCGCACTGACTATATCTGTTTCAGCCACTGGCACGCCGAGTTTCTGAGCGAGCACAGTGACTATATGGACCCCGTTTTCATTTGGGAGCTCCGGGACGCCAGTTATCTCGATGTCCGTTGAGTAGAGCTCTTGGTCGCGGTCGTTGAGGCGGCGCTCAATTTCTGATGGTATATCGAACCCGGAGCCGGCTTCCATCTTAGTTTCCACTGCGGCCAGGCGCTTGGAGATGTTATTTACCTTGCCTTCCACGGTGGTAATTCTATTAGCGAGCTCAGCCATGGTGGTGTTAATTTTAACAACCTCCTGTCTATAATTTAAAATATCTTGCCGATAGTCGCTTATATCCTGTATAATAGTGGACAATTGCGTTCTGATAAATTTAATCTCCTGCGTCATGTTTACATCCGCACTGTATCCGGGCGCATCTATAGTGGAACCACTGTTATCCGAGTCAGGGCTGAGGCCGCAGGAATGTGGGGTGACAACACCTTTCTTTGGCTTATTTTTACAGTTTTTACAAACCCACTTAACAGGAAGGGGCGCGTCTGCCTTGAAACCAACACATTTGCGGTGGAACACTGTTAAACATTTTTCACATTTGGCACTCTCAGCCCCAAGCGAAGCAAATTTACCACAACTTCCACACTTTGACGACATTATAGAACAGCCGCAAGCGCACGGCCCGCTATAAATGAGTGAAAGGTTGCCGTAGTAGAGGATCACTTAGTTAGTGGTGACTATGCATAGATGGCGTTGCGAGCAGTTCGCAAGCACTGTGCAGGCGCTTGATGTCGAATAATGTCTCACAATCAACACTTAGTTCGCTAAGTAAATAACTTAGTATCCCGCTAGGTGGCGTTGTTTTAAGATTAATTTTTCAAGATACTGGATTTTTGCATAAATACAATTTAAGATAGTAGGATTACACTGTTCATAGTTCCTAGTTAATAAAGTAGCGAATAATCAATAACACCAAGATTAAAACTGCGTATTACGAGAAAATAAAGAAAAGTTATTTGCGTATTATTTGTTGTGACGTGACAGCCAGCTGTTAGTGAATTTAGCTTTAAAAGATGGTCCCAGGGGCGAATGTATGTTTTTCACTTTGATTTTAACACCAATGTATGTACAAAAAACGTTATTATCACAAGCAACCAAACTTAAAACTTTTAAACTCACAAAAACAATTTTTTAATGCATTACGGTAAAAAGTATGTGTTGACGCAACTTGCACCAACTAAATTCAAATTTTTTCAAGGTATGAATGATAAATATTAATATTTGATGAATCATTTGTTACTTAATTATTAACTTAATTACAGTTAGTAAACGTGGACACCCTGGAAGACATAAATGAGCCAAATGTTCCGGGAGAATTGTGGATGAAGGGGCCTGGAATATTTAAGGTAAGATCGTAAGGATAACTATTCGGTAATCATATTATTCCTCCACCAATCCGCATTGACTCCACCAATCCGCATTGGAGCAGCGTGGTGGAGTATGCTCTAGACCTCCCGCTGCTGCGCCTGTGGGGGAGACCCGTGCCCAGCAGTGGGACGTCTGTGGGTCGCAGCGAATCATATTAAGCCCCCCAAAAAAATTAATTAAACATCAAGCGCATCCCTAGGGAACAAAGAGTATCTATTTTTTGCTATCCAGGATATCGTCTACTCGTGCCAAATTGCATCATAATCCTATCATTTGTTACATTGGTAATCAAGAACTTCTTAGAACTTATATTTCTTGTATTCCTAGATCATCAACACTTCATACTTAATACTTGTAATGCAGCAATTGCACTATATCCAGGGATACTATAACAACCCCGAAGCAACAGAAGAAACTTTCGCAGAAGACAGATGGTTCAAGACTGGAGACTTATTCTACAGGGATGAATATTGGAACTTCTTCTTTTTGGAGAGAATTAAACTACTTCTGAAATATAAGAGTTATCAGGTAAATAATTTAATTAAAGGTGCACTCTTCATTCCTCCATGCTTACGTAATAGGTTAGTTAATGTTTATATATGTTAACTTTATAATGTTCAGTTAAGTTTAAGATGGCTCTTAAAATGCTGATATTGGGAGACAACTGGCTTCAAAGAGTAGGACCTGGAGTAGTGGCGATTAAGGGAGGCCTATGCCCAGGAGTAGACTATAAGAAGCTCATGCAATGATCTTTAAGTTAAAATACGCTACCATAATTTTATTTTTACTGAGTGTAAAAAAAATGGTTAACATTCGAATTTGTAACAAAGCAAAACTGTGTAGGTACTACTTTCATAGCATAAATTACATAACGAATACATACATCGATGAGGCTCATTGATGAATGTATCGACCTGTGGGTAGTTATGTCAGTAAAAATTTTCAGATCTCCCCTGTAGAACTAGAGACTGTCATACGCCAGTACCCGGGAGTATCCGATGTAGCCGTGACGGGTATCCCGGACCCAGAATGTGGAGATCTTCCGGTGGCGTGCGTGGTCCTGAGAGAGGGTTGCCAGGTCACTGCCCAGGAGATCAAGGATTTAGTGAAGGGTAAGTTATATAGGTGATAGCCCTAGTGGCTATGGAACTCGCCTCACTACAGTGTCTGGTTCAAATCCAAAAAGCATGCATGACTTTTCTATGTTATGTAAGTTTTAAGAAATTAAATGTCTCCTGCTATTACGGTAAGGAAAACATCGGATGTTCGAAATTATGTTTTCGATGCTCGAGTCTACTAATCCGCAATTAGTCAATGTGGTGGACTAATTAGGACCTCTGCCACCCCAGCGATGGGCTTTGGTTGCATGAAAGGACGGTAATATTAAAATTAATATTCAAAACTCTTACTTTACTAGAATCAACAAAGTCTAGATTACATGAGATAGATTCATTCGTATCGTCTGATATCACTTGTCAAACAGCAAAATTGAATTGTGTATGAAGTAAGGAAAGGAAGTAAGGAAGTAAGGAAGAAGTAAGTCAATTGTATGAAGTTTATATTAAACTTTACGATTGGATCCTTAAATTATAATGAATATTTGATTTTTTATTTTGATAATGTAACGTATGTAAATATGTGCATTATACTTTTCTACTAACTGAATACAATAGAGATACAAGATGCTCGAATAGTTTCGGTCAAATACATTAATTACCTACTTAACAATTCTTTTACAGAATCCTTATCAGACGCGAAGCAGCTACGCGGGGGAGTGGTATTTGTCGACGAAATACCTCAGACTGCGTCTACCAAGGTCCATCGCAGGAAGCTTCGAGAGATGGTGCTTGATATGGAAAAACTATAAGTTATTTAGTTCTAGGCTTTTTAACTTATTTAGTTCATATTTTCACAACATTTTAACAGTGTTAAGAGATTATACTTTTATTAACTTTGGAAAATCCAATTACTATAGGAAATTTTTGTAGTCATAGCCACACGTACGCTAAGACGCTCTGTGCAAAAGGGAGCATTTCTAGTAAACACACAGAGAAAATAATATTCACCCAGTATTGATAGGAAGCTCGTAAGTTCAAATCCAACACACGAAATTTTCTATTAGGCGACACACCATAATTCGAACAAAATGTAAAAAAACAATTATATGTAATAAATATTTTTTCTCACCCTGGCTGTTTCATTTCTTATCGGTTATTGTTCTGAAATCAAAAGTTCAGTACTCAAAATAAAATAAAAATGTTTCTTATCGGTTATTGTTCTGAAATCAAAAGTTCAGTACTCAAAATAAAATAAAAATGTAAAAATTTTAAAATATCATTTATTTTCAAATCAATAACAAATACAAATTCAATAACAGTAGCACATCACATAAATAACAAGAAGTCTCATTTATATGTTTGTAATTCATTACAATTCCTACTGTATGTCATATTTTGATTACTGTACTGTAATTTGATAAATTAACAGACCCACGAAGAGTTTTTTTTTGGAGATTCTGAAACAAAAATACTATTTTTACCCAATGATAAAACCCACAGGAGTCCCACTGTTGGGCTTTCAGGGCTTAATCTGAAGAAGGTCCAGTGTATACTTCACCACGCTGCTCCAATGCGGATTGATGGAGAAACTATTGGCCAACCCAGTGTAGAATGTTCTCAAGCCACCTGAATGTGTTAGACAATAATGTGTGGCTTTTTAGCTAAAGATACAACCCACAGGAGTCCCACTGTTGGGCACGGGTCTCTTCCAGGGCTTCATCTGAGGAAGGTCTAGTGTATACCTACTTCACCACGCCGCTCCAATGCGGATTGATGGAGAAACTATCGGCCAACTCAGTGTAGAATGTTCTCAATCCACCCGAAGGTTGGAGAGATTGGTCCCCCTCTATAGTTACAAACACAGAGTTGACTTAAGCCGAGGTCCGTACCGCAAGGTCAGAAACTTGGATCAATTGTACTAACACACTTGAAGGAGTAAATCCTTTACCTTCTGGTTTGAGCTCTTTAAAGCTTACCACCCTATTCGGTGTCGCCGTAAAGGTCTGTATGACCAAACAGCAAAAATCTATTAAAAAATGAACTTGAAGGCCCTTGAAGGACCTGTTCAAGGTCCGGATTCGATTTCTAGGCTCACTATAATCAACATACCTTTTTGAATATATTTGCCATTAGCAAATTCGTCTTTTTAATGTTTTCCTTCTTCAATTCATCCTTCTTGCGCGTCACTTCTGGCAGGGACTTGTAAATTTTCTCGGAATGCTTCTTCATTTCATGTTCGTTTATAAATTTTGGTGCAACTAAAAAAAAAAGTTAATAATAGTCAGTTTTACGGACAGCACAATACATAATATAAAGAAAAAAAAATTTTTTTTAAAGCTTTTACAACTTTTTTTTATTTTCGTGCATTATCATCGGAACCAAATATGTGTGCTGAATTTCAGCTCGATAGCTTCAGTGGAAGTGGGTGAAATATTGATTTCAAGATTCCAGGACATACATACATACGAGTGAAGTTAAATAAAAGCTTTTAAAAAACTCTTCGAAAATCAACACAATTTAACAACCGTTACCTGAGTAGAAATATTCATCTGCAAAATAAATATTTGCTCCGGCCGGGATTCGAACCCGCGACTTAAGCCGAAGTCCGTACCCCAGAAGATTTAGAGCATACATTGGTCCAATGTGGATTGGTTTATACTTTATAGTCGAAAATATTCAACGGCTCATGAAAATATGACGCATTCTTCAAACTTACCACGCGTTCGCTGAAGGCCTTTACTTAGTTGTATGGCGTTGACGCAGCGTTGTAGCGTCCATAGCCCAATGGCTCGCTTCGATTCAATGTGATCGAAAGAGTTAAGCAACGACGGGCGCGGTCGGTTTGTGGATGGGTGACCGCTAGTGGCAAAATTTCATGGACGCTACCGTGCTTCGGAGGGCACGTAAAGCCGTCGGTCCCGGTTGTTTTCAATGCTGGAAACAGTCGTTAAGCCTTGTCGAAGACCTTCGGGTGGCTTGAGAATATTCGACACTGGGCGGTTGGCCACTAACCCCGTGAGACCCGTGCCCAGCAGTGGGACGTCTATGGGTCGTAGCGATGGCGTTGACGAAGCTGCGCAGTTCGTAATTGTTATGAACATATTCGACGACTAATTACGAAATGACGCCTTATTAAATCTTACCATTATTTCGCCGAAGGTCTTCGCTGAGTTGCTTAGCGAAGCTGCGCAGTTCTTCGTCAGTTAGCGAGCTTAGTGCCTGCCGTCTGCCCAGTTGCAGCGACAGCAGTTTGCGTTTGGAATATCTCTCATTTGCTCTGAAATAATTATAAGGTATAGAAAATATTGTGAATTATATATAATTATGTGAAGGGTTAGGCTATAGCTAACAGAGCTAGTCGCTTAGTCCTCGTTTACACCGAGCGAAGTACTGCGCAAGCGAAATCGCCTGTATAATGTTCCCTTAGTCCAATTGATAACAAAACCCGCATTCAAACATCACACGCTGTCGAGAAGCTTATGAAGAATTCTCGGGCATGCAGATTTCCTCTTTGCTTCGTAGATATTAAATAGTTTATAACTTAGATAAGTATATTACTTCATGGTGCGCAGTACAGATTTCACTTATAATGCAACCTGCTTATAAGACGGGCAGTGAGATCAATCAAAGTAATAAATGATCAAATTAAATATGTGTATGAAAATACATATAACAAAACGAGCTACCAAAAATGTCAATATTTAAAGGCAAGAATCTCACCAATCCTTGTTACTTCATTTTGTAAATGCATATTATAAGGATCTATGCACTGGTTACAAGTCATTTGCACACCTAGAAATAATGCTTGAAATAATAATCTAATACGTGATTAGTATGATACTATATATCTACCAATAGTTCAAGATACTATCCTATTACTTGGATTTCGTCGTCTACCATCAGGCAAGATAATTATGTTTTTTTAACTGGGCTTATTTCTATACAATCGAATTAATTACGGAAAGCGAGAGTTTTGAGTGTACATATTAAACTTTGAAACGAATTAAGGTACCTCTGCAATACATATTACAAGGCTCCAAGCACGGACTAGGCACACATTTCGGAGTATGCACAACAACCATTTTGAAAAACGGAGAACGGGGCATCTCGGGTCTGAAGTAAGAAAATTTGGTGAGTTCTTTAAATTTTAAAAATATATCATAATTCATATAATCTCACCTAGTTTCGTTTATGAATTTTAAACAGTCCTGACGCCTAGAACACTTCTCAACGAAGTCTGGTCGATTCCTCTCCAAATACTCTCGAACAGTGTATGTTTGTGGATTTTTGAAGTCTTCACTGGATATTTCAGATTCATTCGGCAAACTTCTAGATCTGTAGCCTCTACAAGGAGAACGGGGGCTACAGTTCGGCATATTTCGTTCAAACTTAGCTGCCATTTCCTTGAAAGGCACATTTTCAGCTTGCCTTCTCTTTGGCGGTACTTTAACTATAACATTTTTCAACGGACAATTATTTCTTGGCAGGGGTTCCTCACTGACAATACTGTCAGATGTCTGCAAGATTAAGTTGTAAGCGACACATTTTTTCTTTGGTTTTTCTGCTGATGTTTTGGTCTTGTAATTCCTGCATTTATGCCTCAAGCAATGACAATGATGTACACGCTTACATTGAGCGCAGTTTATAGAAGTTGTACTTGAGGTCTCGCAAGGCTTCAGACCATTATGCGACTTGCATCTTTTCTGGTGATATTTTTCACATTCCCTCTTAATTTTATTCAGAACTTTACATGTCGCTGAATCAGTCGATGTTGTCGGGAAATCCGAAGTCATTGCGACTTCTGACGATGTATTACGTGATTTACATTGTTTAGATTTCGTCGTAGACGGCTGCACTCCTCTATCGACAAATGTTTTTGAGGGACAACATTCTGTGTTAGCAGTTTCTTTCTCGGGGATATCATCATGTGTAAGATTACACCCAGGGCTGCCACTTTTAGGTTTTTTCTTCTGATCATCAGTACTATCCTCTGTGTCCAATAAATAATTGAGAACTGTCATAATCTCCTTAAAACACTTCTTTCTCTTGCTTCTTTCTATATCTTTTTTTGAATAACGTTTTGTTATATCTGCTATCATATCTAATAAAGGATCGTTGACTGTTTCTAGCCCCATATTCATTTCATTTTCAACACTTGACTTTGATTGCTTTCTAAATTTTATTTCTTCATTATCAGGGATACTATCAGTTTTTGATGTACATGTTACATACATCTCAGACTGATTTCGGTTATAAGACTTTGAAGGTTGATCATTTAAATTATTGGAACAACTACACGTGTTATTTTCATTATCTGGATTATTTGTTTTGGGGGATAAATCGTTTTGATTAGAGCAAGTTTTACTCTTATCAGATTGATTTCTATTGTTAGTCTTTATTGGTTGGTCAGAAGTTATACACTTCTCACCAGGCACTTGATTAATTACTTTATTTAAACAAGATATACACTTATTATAGTCATCATGTTTATTGGACTCTTTTGGCTCTTTTGGATCATTAATAATTTCGTCATTAGTATAGTTTTCAGTCGTACCATTCGGTCTTAGTGGTGAGAAACTTATGCCTTTATTAGTTGTACATTTGACAGTTTTATTTCGATTATTCGACATTTTTGGTTGCTCACATACAACTGTTTGGTTAGAACAGGTGGAACATTCATTATTTGATGCCTGATTTTGGTTGTTAGATGTAGCTGGTTGGCCTTTTAAATATTTTTTCGGTAATTCACGCTGATTGGACGTGGTATCGTAATTTTTAAATTCAAACTCAACTGATCCAAGTTTCTCAAAATTACTTGTATCAGTGCTAGTCCTTAAGAAAGGTTTGCGAAATTTTTCTTCTTTAGGATATGTATTGCATTCAGATTTTTTCACTAAACAAGTACGAAGTTCCTGATTATTCACGTTTGATCTAGTCTGTTCTCTTTCGTTATTAATTTGATTTCGTGAATCTTCATTTCTGTTCTGGTTTACTGGCTGAAAAATATTTGCATCACAACACTGAACGCTTTTAGTACAATCTTCTCTTAAAGACGTAAATTGTTCCATAACATTAAGTTTTTCTGTGACAACACCCTGTGACTTAATAGAGTTGTAAAATGATTTACTTTTGTCAGAATCTTGTGTACCTAAATTTACTTTAAGCGTCATATTTGTTCCTTGTATCGGTATTGTGAATTCATCTGGGTAATTTTCATTCATAAAATTATCTACAGTTCCGTGATCAATATCAGACTGTATTTCTTTATGAGCCTGTGCGGTATAGATGTGACTCATGGTCTTTTGTTGTTTATTTTCGGGTTCAAAAGAATCTTCAGGTGTTACCATAGTAGAACCACTAGAAAGTTCTAATTTTTTATCACTTACATGATCCTCAGTATTGTTTTCAGAACTCTGTTTAGAAACTTCTTTGTGCTGTTCCCTTATAAGTTTAACGCATTCATGCTCATCGATGAGATTAATATCGCACAGACCGGGGTCTGAGAGTTTCGGATTTATACTAATATCAGTTTGTATACTTCTGATCGCTTCACTTATAAATAATCTAGGACTGTCGATTTCAGATTTCTTCATATTTACATCTTTTGAACTAGCGGAAAACTGAGAACCAAAACTCTTTGCACTCGATTTTCGTTGCATCATAAGGTTTAAATCAAGGTTAGTCTGTGATGATTTTGAAGAGGAATTTTTTAGTGGAATATTACCTGAATAAATATTCCGTTTTGCTTCTAAATTATTGTTAACAGTAATATTTTCGACATTCGGATTTTTTATTATTTCTCCACATTTGCATGAACCAGTAATGTCTTTTTTACATTCTTCGTCTTCGATATTTGAATTTCTAGTTAAAGTATCTCCAAGTTGAACACTTTTATTAACTAAACGTGAACATTTGTAGATAAGAAAGTTTTCAACAACCTTACCAGCTGGTTTTCCTTCGTCAGAACACACACAAACATACTTTAAATCACCTGTGTCTTCGTCGGATACAACTCTAGTTATATTTCTTGGAGATTCTTTCTTATATTTAGTATTATGTCTTGGTGAACTTTCAGTTGGTTTGTCAGATTTAATATTGACCTGAACAGAACTATCTGTAAAACCAACCTTAGTGTGATCTGTATGGTAAGGACAGCAACAGTAATGGTGTTCATTTTTGCTACATCCTGCTTTTGACGTATTTTGCATAGCACTTTTAATTATATTTTTAAGCTTCGGATTTTTGTTTTTTGTATCAGAATTTCCAGAGGAAAGCGTAAATACGGAATGACTTCTCTGCTTATTCAAAAAAGCATACGGGTTATCATTAATGTCATTGTATGAAAATCCTTCTAATTTACTGGCATCCCCAGAGCCATCATTATAATTGTTTCTTGTCAAGTCTTTTAGTAAGTTCTTTAATTTATTTTGTGTTTTTAAATCTGCTTGTGCTAACTGAGTGATAGCAGTTTCAGAACAAACGAACTTTTGCTTTAGGAAACTCTCCTTAGCCCTTAGATGATGCTTGTATGCTTGTTCACGCCTTACAGCCTCTACATACTTCTTGTAGAGTACTTCAGAGGATGTCCGTGGTATTCCAAAATCAGAACAATTTTTGTCTCTATTAGAAATATCAGAGTCTGTGTTTGAGAAGAAAATCGGTTTGGTTAGATTAGATGCAACAGGTTTTTCTGAATTAGAAACCGATGGGAGATTAGGTGCACTTTGGGAAGTTGATGCTAAAGCATTTGAGTTAAACTTGTCAGTCCTTAAAATCGACTTCTTTGGTCTTGTAGGTTGAGTATTTCCTCCAGTATTATTGGTATCAGATGTGCTGGTGGTTGTGTGATTTCTTTCACCCATTGTTTTACTGTCAATACTTAGACCCGAAAGAAAATCTGTTGAACTTCCATCATCCCTATATTTTGATTTAATTAATCTGGCAACAACTTCTTTGATGAGTTTCTTCTTGAGTGTAGAATCATTATTATGCTGTTGCAAAACTTTTTTTAGGATGTCCACACTCTTTTCAAAATCATTAGTGAAGGAGCGTTTGGAACATTTACTAGAATCTGTAGTGAGACCAGTGCTTGACTCTAAGCTCGATTTATTACCAACATGTGATCCCCTGCTTTGGTTTACTTTCATGTGGTTCTGATTGTATATGTGCCCTGGCATGTATTCAAAGCTTTCGGCTTCAGACACTTGTTCAACAGCTTTACCTGGTAAAACATGTTCCTTCTCAGGTTTTAATTTATTTTTATTCTTCAAATTTTTTCTTGTTACTCTCCATTTTCGTTTTCTATTCCTCTTTTTTAAAGTATTCAGACTAATGAGAACAGGAAATTTATGGTTATTTAGAGGAACATTTCTTGATATGTTAGTCAAATTTGAAGATTTATCTGTATGACGTATTAGAGACGTTTGAATCTCTTTGTCAAGTCCAACTTGAGCTTGCTTTTCAGTCTCAACATCTTTTTCTGGTGACACAGAGATGTTTTTCTTTATATTTTCAATATTTACATTGCCATCCTTTTCTACGTTAAAGCAAATCTGTTTACTCAAATTTACACTGATAGCTTGTGGGAGATTTGATTGTGAACTATGTGGTATATTAAGCTCAACATAATCCATATCCTTCTGATATATTTTAGTAGATTTCTTAGTCAATCCTTTTTTACTTTTCATCTTTGATTCAGTTTCTTCTACTGGTGTAGATTGTGATGTAGGCAGTCCAATGTCAATGTTTTGTTTTGAATCATTGTGTGAGTACTGCTGTTTCAATGCTAATCTTTCTAATGTACTAAGGCTGGAAGCCGAGTTCTTTCTATCACCTTCATTTGCATATCCAACATCAGCTAAGGAGTCCCACTCCAGTTTTCTTTGTGAGGTAATGCTACTTGTGGGTGAATGTGGCTTATTCATAGATAAGTCCAGAGTTGCATCATTGGCTAGAACACAAAATAGTTATTTTTAAGATATTATTAAAGTGTTTTTAGATATTTTAAGGATGAGGAATACTACAGATGAATAAGTAGTATGTTAAAGCTTAATATAATATATAAATAATCTATATTGAAATTAAAATATTACTTACATCTCTGTGATTGACCATCATCAGATTTTACAGATTCTTCATCAACTTCTGTACATGTTCTAGGAGCAGCATCTTCTGTTATTATTGGAGGTGACTCTGAATCAGAATTTTGATGATCTTCAAAATGTCTTTTCTGTAAAGATAAATAAATACTTTAATTATGTAAATAAGTAAAGAGTATTGAATGCTATTTGCGATGACCTGAAATTATTTTTTGGAATTGGAAACGCATCTTCATCACTCAAAATGTTAAAAAGTGGAGCCAGAGAAACAGACTGATGTTCAATGAAGCTAAGTGCTCTGCATGCTCTGCTGTGCATTTACTTCTGTGCACAACACTATGGAGTATATTTACAGGTTTGTTGAAGATAATCTAAAGCAACTAACCTCTGTGAAGGTTTTAGGCATCTTAATCTCCAACCTGAACTTTACTGACCACAACCACACCACTTGAGCCTATAGATCACTCAGATTTGTCTTAAGGCAAAGAGGTCTATTTAGAGGCTATAAGTCAAAGTGTACTGGAGTAAATATTGCTACATGTGCAAATATGGGTAAAAGCCACACTGACATAACCTGTTTGCTGTACCTATTGGTATTACCATTAATTTTAGTCCGCAAGTCACTGGTCTGTGTGCTGACCTTGCTTAATGGGGTAATTGAATGGTATACTGAGCTAACCCCGTTTTATAGCTACAATCTATATTTTAGGGCTCAGAGGTATAAAGGCTTAACCTACACCCCCTCCCACCATATACCAAAAGTATGTTTTTTCTCACCACCTGCAGTATTTCACAGAACAGCATCCCCTTATATACAGTAAGTCATTATTATATAAGCACAATGGATTCTTCTGTAATGCTTGTATAGTTTATATTTTTAGATGGATCCATTGGTGTAATCAGTAGTTATGTTTGCCTGTTATGCCATGTCCTACTCTAGACAAACATTTGTGTGACAAATACAGGTAGCTGTGTGTGACACTGTTCATGATATTTATTATAAGTATATTATTAAAATTAATAAATAAAAACCAAAGTGTATGTGTGTGTACACAAGCCAAGATTTTAATTTTTTATAAAACCAGTAATAATTTTAAACAAAAATTGTGCCACTTGTTGCCACTTGCATTGCATTAACGGATTGACCATTATAAGCCATGGTTTCCTGTGACTGTGTCTAAGTTAAAAGGTTTTTCTAAGTTTTTAAATTTTGGAGGTCATAGACGTATCAACGACCATAATAAATAGAAATGAGGTCGGATTTAAATAAATTTTAAACAAATTTATTCTTTTACCTGCGAAGTAGTTTGCTCAGGAACAGAACATTTTATTGATATTCTACACAGTTCAGTGGACGATTCACTCCTTTTTTCACCATCTGATGAATCGTTTTGAGATTTCATCCTACTCCAAAAGGTCCCCGTGGGATCTCTTATTTCACTTTGAGCTGTAGACAACGAAAAGAACTGCTCCAAATCCCGTTTCCTTCCAAATTTTTTATAGTAATCCAAAATCAAATTGTTAACAGCTGAAGAAGACGGGTCAGGCGAATTGTTATCAAATCTGGTTCCGTCTTCCACATTTTCCATAACTTTATCTTGATCTTAAAATTTCCCTGTGTATCCCAAACACATTTCAATTTAATTATCTTCCTTTTTCAAAAATATCGTAGAATGTATAGCAGACAAACCAAATTGTAACAAAAATCCGTTTTGCGTGTAAACAAAACAAAACGTCAATTGACGTCAATTCAAAATTCAAGATTCTCTTTTTTTTTTGTAATTTTAACCATAGACTACAGTACAGATAGCATAGAATAGTGAATAAATAGTGAGTAAGTACTCTAAATCGTTGGAATGTTGGAATAGTGCCAGTTTTATTTAAACGACTAAAGCGCCCCATACAAAGCCCTGCTTGCAGGGCCCTACTTGCAGGGCCCCTGCCAATCGTATCGTGTGTGGGCTTGCAGGGCCGATTTTTTAATTGCTTACCCTGCCGCAGGGTGGCAGGGTCATCCTGCCAGCCCGACGCACGATCTCCCCACTCCAAACCCTGCAAGTAGGGCAATGTGTGGTACGGTCAGACCGATTTTATTTCAATTACAGATTTATTAGTATAGTATTTAGTATAGTATTTATTGAAAAAAAAAGAATATATTGATTGAATTGAATTATTGCACAAACAATACATAGTACAACAAAATGAAAACAAAATAAGACGGTGTACGAAGAAAACCAAACATTTATTGTTGAAAAGTATAAACCACAGATTAGATATACACCATATTATTAAATACTATACTAATAAATCTGTAATTGAAATAAAATCGGTCCGACCGTACCACACATGTTTGGAGTGGGGAGATCGTGCGTCGGGCTAGCAGGATGACCCTGCCGCCCTGCGGCAGGTTAAGCAATTAAAAAATCGGCCCTGCAAGCACACACACGATACGATTGGCAGGGGCACTGCAAGCAGGGCCCTGCAAGCAGGGCTTTGTGTGGAGCCCTTTAGGCATGTGCTAGAAGACTTCGATTATGCAATCACTATTGAAAACAAAACCCACAGGATGACTCCCTATCCCAAGTACAAAAATCACCACATGTGCATTGTACACCATCTCCGCCGGCGGAAATTGTCTCCGAGTATTTTGTTCGAGTATATTTTTGGTATAAGCACACCTATTTAGTGACGCTATAAAAGTTAGTAAACCATAAAACAAAAATCCATTTGAAAAATCCATTTGAAGCCGAGGTCTGTACCCCAGAGGTATTAAGTACCCCAGAAGGACTCTTAGATCAATCACACTCATAATATTCTGAAGGAGTTAATCCTTTACCTTTTTGGTATAGGCACACCTATATAGTGACGCTATAAAAGTTGGTATAACCATAAAACAAAAATCCATTTGAAAAAAAAGGGTTCACGCGCAAGCGTGTACTATGTAATGCTTAATTGCATCCGTCCACAGGACGTTTTTAAAAAGAATGATTGTTCCCTTTCTATATATATTTTTTGTTATACTTGTTGTTGGCTGAACTTACCATATCAATGCCTTACAGAACAAGTTTTTTTGAATTTTGTTTGAAGTTTAAAAGACGTCAATGGCTGTATCCCTTTGCCTGGGAGAAACAAACCAAAAAAAAAAAATTAATAGAGATGTCATGTCAATCAATCAATGATAATTTCAATTGTCAAAAGAATCTGTGGTCAAAAGTGGTCATGGCAGTGCTGCCATTTTAGCGCTTTCGGCGCTAGATCTAGCGCTTTTTTGATGAGCCTAGCGCAGAACTAAAAATTTTAGCGCCTAGCGGATAATTTAGCGCTTTTTGATTTCTATTGTCAACACGTTTAAAAATTGTTTTACCGACATATTTTACAATTTTATTCAAAAATATATGATTTTTTAATTTACTGACATACCACATTCAAATGCTGATATCGAACGTGTATTCAGCTTATTGAATGCCGTCAAAACTATGTTACGAAATTCAATACAATTAAAAACAATTAACGCCATTCTGCTAATAAGAACCAGGCTAACTGCTGTCAATAGCACCTGCTATGATTATCAGCTTCCAAGTGATTAGAAAGTCCGCAAAATATAAACAAAAAAATTAAATAGACATTACTATTGATGAACCTGGCCCTTCGACTTCGCGTTCGTTGAAGATAACATAATTATGATAATTATTTTTTTCGATTTTTAATGTTAAGATATAATGTGGATGATGATTAAAATTAATTAGTACGATAGTTATTATTTTTTCATCTCGAGTTTTTATTTTTTACCATTACTTTTAAATTTAGCGCGAAATACGCTGAATTTATAAAAATCTAGCGCTTTTTGAAACACTGTTAGCGCTGAATGGGTATTTTGATCTGGCAGCACTGGCCGTCATGGTCAAACCAGTATCTCTAGCTAGTTTGTGGGTCAAACAAACAAAAGTATTCAATTCAAATCAGTGAACATAGGTAGTACATGGGTAGTACGTATACATTTTAATCGGCAAAGAATAAATTATAAATACATTCAGTCAGATACGATATTGCGAGATTGATAAGCATACGTAAACATGTCTCGCCAAGCATCTAGGCTGGATGCTAAGAAAGTTGTAAGTTAATTTTATATTGAGGCAGTTTTTCCGTACATATACCGTACTATTCTATATAAAACGCCCCATTTCCCTACAGAACTCTGAGCTTCTCACACTCACTTATGGCGCCTTAGTGTCTCAAATGCTAAAAGAGATTGAAAACACTGATGACGTGAACAAGCAGCTAGAAAGAATTGGCTACAACATGGGCGTGCGTTTGATCGAAGATTTCTTGGCCAGAACGACATCAAACCGGTGTCTTGAGATGAGGGAGACGGCGGATAAAATTCAACAGGCTTTTCGGTACCATCCTCCATACAATAATTTTATAATTTTTTTTTTATAAATAATGCAGGAATTAGAGATTTCTTTATAGAAAAGTTCTGTAGCTTGATGTATTTGATGAAGGCAAATATCTTTTCTTAACCATTACCTCAGTTTTAGTTATAGTCCACTTTACTTGTTAAGGCTGATAATTATTTTGATGTCACTTATCTGTCTATGAAGGATCTAAAATCCTTGTATCCAAGATAGTAACTAATCCATTATAATATTCTGTGTATGAATGATTAGAAATTTCTTCTGCGTTATTGCAAAAATCCATTCCTTTAGCACATATTATTGTCAACTGTCTATGGATATATATCTATGCCTAAGACTTGTTGTACACAATATTTTAGTCTATGCTAAACGCAAAAAAAAGTTGCAAAATATTTAGTGAAATAATAATTGTTGAAAATAATTTCAGACTGTACCTGAACATGCAGCCAACAGTTACTAGCTGGAGTAGTTCTGGTGACGAGTTCTCTCTTGTGTGGGACCAATGCCCACTGAGTGAGTGGGTGGAGATGCCCAGTACTGGGCTGAAGTACTGTGCTCTCATCCCAGGTGCTATACGAGGTGCTTTGCAGATGGTACAGTTGGATGTGCAGTGTTGGTTTGTTCAGGTTTGTATGGAAGAAAAATAAGTGTTATTTTATTTGAACTTCCATGGCTCGGAGGGTAATTAACCCCTCAGACCTTGTTGTAATAAGAAAACAGAAAATTAACTAAGGCTTAATTTTCTGTCATTATCATCCTTTCTGTCATTTAGGCAGCCTAAAAATTTCCCACACAAAAGGTAAACTTAAATTAACCTACAACTCATAGGCATCCCACTGTTGAGCATGGGAGCATACTCCAATATACTGCTCCAATCTGGATAGGTGGAGGGGTTAGTGGCCAACCTAGTGTTTAATGTTCTCAAGCCATCTAAAGGTTGATAAGGTGATTGTTGCACTATCGAAAAAAAATAGGGCCGACTGGACAGACCGGAATGGGCTTAACATGCCCATCATCAATCAATCAAAGCACGGAAGCGCTCATGAAATTTTGCCACTAGCAATCACCCATCCACATAATGTGCCAAAATTAGTGCCAAAATTGTTTTACAAAATAAGATTATTTGGTAAACAATGTTGGCACTAACTTTTATTGTTCAAAAAAAATAGTATAGAGAAATTAGTTTTTGAGTTAAATGCAGTAATTCTTTTTAATTTGTGTCATCTTATTTTTAAATTAGTAATTACATAAAAAATACACTAAAGTTGTTTAGTAAATAGGACAAGTCTGAATAAACTGAGAAGACCAAAAAGCAACCATGTCTGACTTTGCCTTTAAGTGCCTATAAGAAAAGGCACGCCCAACTGCCTAATTAAAATAGATAATCGTTTTTGCATTATTTCATTTATTTAAATTGAAAAAAGAACTAAATGAAACTCTTAATTCAATTACTGTTTGGAAATAAATCTATTATTATATCTCTGTGATTTACCCCTAGAAGAGCAAGAATGTTTGTAAATAAAAGTATTGTATTTTTATTTCAGGATCAACTCAAAGGTGATGCGGCAACTGAACTGAGAGTGAAGTACGTAAAAAGGCTGGAAGATGCTGTGCCGGCTGGGGAGGATTAAAGTAATAGAAACAAAACATCCCTTGAAGATGAAAAAAAGACAGCAATGTAATATAATTTACTGTGTTTGTAATCTTTAATAGGTTATCTCTAATTATTAAATGTTTATGTTATATTACTAATTATAATATGTGAAGAGAAAATTTTGTCATAAGTTAGTATACCTATGTATAAAATGTGTGAAAAATATATAAATCAACATTTTTAATTTAATCTAGCGCCATCTGTTATATACTGTATATTGAATTTCGACCACTCGGCGACTCCGCTGCAACTGTTCCACTGTTGGTCAGGGGTCTCTTACTTTTGCTCTTTCTCTTTTCTCTTTTTTTGTTCTTTTTACTCTATTTCTCTTAGACAGCTCAATATTTTTAAACCTATGTGCGGAATACGAAGCCAAAGCCCTTTTTAAGTCTCTTAGTAATTCCAAAGCTGTAGGATTTGATCTACAATGACATCGTAAATAAAATTGTAATAAGAATAGATTATTTTTTGTATTTGTAAAGCTTAGACCTCCTGCAGCCGTGTCTTGGCGAAACTCGAGACCAACAGTTGGACGTATTGGGTTGTAGCTAGAGCATACTTTACCACGCTGCTCCAATGCGGATTGGTGGAACGGTTAGTGGTTCGACAAGGCTTAGCGTTTGTTTTACCATTGAAAATAACCGGGACCGAAGGCTTTAGGTGCACTCCGAAGCACGGAAGTGCTCATTAAATTTTGGCCACTAGAGGTCACCTATCCACGGCTCTTGCTCCCAAAAATACGAAATAGCAAGTGTAGTTACTTTGACGAAAGTTGGAACTAGCTCGATCTGTCGTCAAATAGCTAAAGTTTGAAGTGGCGACATCCGTTGGCAAATATTACAACTACAGTCTTATAGAATAAAAATTGTGATTCGAAAGAATTCGACCAAAGATTAACCCTTGGCGTATTTTATTCGCATTTAACTAATGTTTTAACTGTTATATTTTACACTCAGAATTAATGTATTCTGAGCATTTAGATATTATAATTTTGTACATGATTTGTTGCTTTTAATCAATACCTATTTTGAGAAAATATGTTGGTTAAATAAATATAATATGTATATTCATATTTGTATGTGAGTAGAGTAAATGTGGTGATTTCAAGCCCATGTCAAATGGTCGAATCTTTGTCGACCATTAAGTTTCTAGGCTCCTACCGCCATTCATCAGCGTTTCATTGTTACAAATCCGGTCACGTATCGAACACGCAGAGGTTACGTACCGAGCATAGGCTCTCTCCATAGCGCGCTGAACGACCTTTTGCGAATTAATAATCAACTGAAATAAAATTAAAAAAAAAAAGCTTTTATAACTTTTATTTTTATTTTCGTGCATTGTCATCGGAACCAAATATGTGTGCAAAATTTCAGCTCGATAGTTTCAGTGGAAGTGGGTGAAATATTGATTGCAAGATTCCAGGACATACATACTTACAACATACATACGAGTGAAGTTAAATAAAAGCTTTTAAAAATATATAGGCAAAAGCTAGTACATATATAGTATTTATTTAAAATAGAAACTATGCATTATCATTACTTATGTCATTACCGAAATGGTTTTATTACTTATTATACTGTTTTAAAATATTTTATGCTCTGTTCATTTGCTGTTTTTAGTACCCACTAGTTTTACTCGCGGCTCTGCCCGTGTTAATTCGTCTTTCCGAGCAGAACTTAACCACCTACTATTTCTACTTTTTCTTCATTACTTTTCATGCAAACCATAATTTCGTATAAAGTTAATATCACCAAAAAAAATATTTCGATTCGATTCATCATTCCGTCGAGAAGGAGAAGGACAAAACAACAAAAATGAACGATTAAAAATCGAATAACTATTACAGGTTTTTATTCATTTCCAGAGGAACCGTGAGATTTCCCGGGGAAACAGGAATCACTTTCTCGACCTTACACTTACACTACTAGTACATCTATGCAAAACTTAGATCCATGAATCCATTGAGGAGGAGAAGCACATGCCAACAACCAATTTTATTTTATTTATATCTACATACTAGCTGACCCCGCAAACGTTGTTCTGCCATATGAAATGTCGAAATGACGCGAAACTTCACGTCAATGAACGACGGTTAAAAATAAAAATACTAAAATAGTGTTTAAAAAACATTTTCCAGTGGACCAAATTGTGAATCTAAACCATTTTCGAATCCCCTTGAACACACACAAACAATTTCATTAACATCTATCCAGCTGTTTAGGAGGAGTTCACTGTCATACACACGTACACAAGAAATATATATATTAAGATATAATTTGTAAGTGGTACATACAATAAAGAATAAATAAATACCTTGCTTAGGTGACTGCCTCGTTAGTACTGGAGTCTGGATTTGTGCCCGGTGTACGATAGACTCATCACCTATTGCATGGGACCTAAACATAACTGGTGAAGTATGGGTACCTTGATTCTAACGAAATATTCGAAATATTGCATACCGTGTACGGTACCCTAAATTGCCTGCCTACATTATGCGGCAGACAATGAGTTCGTTAGCGGAGGGAACTCTCCTCTGAAGGGCGTCACTCCACTCCGTACTATTCTGTAAATCTCAACCCACGCCAACGTAACCCCAATCCCCTATTGCTGAGACATACGACTCAAAATGACACAAATCACAATGCATTTGTATGTAAGCAAATGATTCGTATTTCTACTTTGGAAGACAAGTGTCTCTAGAACACAAGTGCAGGTAGTTACAAATTTCAGCGTCCTATGTGAATATGCTTCATCTTTGAGTAGCCTTTTTAGGCGTAACCATCTTTGTCTGTGATATCTCCCTTTTCGAAGTAGATAGCAAACAAAGTAGGTACTTATCTTAGACTTATCTATGAGGCACTACTTTGTGCTTTGAGTTCTTATGAGCCTTTCTTACTTAGGTACGTACTCATTGTTGCTTTCAACCAGATTTTATTGATATAAAAGACCAATCATCATTGGTCAAGCTGTAAAATCTGTGACAAATGTTGATAAGGACTCAGAAAGGCGCTACTGGTTTAGTTCAATAATCACTTTCATCCATAAACATGAAAACCTTAAGTAGTAAATATCGCGTGAAGTTTTTGTATTACTGGGCACTTAAGTTAAGTATCAAAACTGACTTCCAAATTCAAAATACGGAGGAGAGAGACGTACGTCGGAATCCCTCTACGTTTTTAGGCTATTTAACAACTAAACAAATGGCGTTATGGCTTATCTGTTTCAAGTGACGAATATGCACAACTCTTAGCACCCGCCAGAGTTTTACCCGCAGAATGCTATGAGTTTTTCTGAGTGTTCTAGTAGGTCGACGTTGAATTGACGATGGATGAAAGCGAACAAAAGAATCAAGGCAAAACGTTTTCCAGGCCCCGATTACGATACATTATAAAATATTGTCGATCAGTTTTTATACAGCCGTTAGATACTGTTTATTTTTAATGTGTGCCTTAAAATAGCAGATATCTAGATACCTTAGTTTAATCTAAGCTAGATACATATTTGGAAAGTTGCACGCGTGGAGCCATTTCCGAAGAATAATTCTAGTTCAGAGGTAAATGACTTCACACATATGTACGTAGCCGTATTATTAGTATTTGGTACGACGACTGAGTATTAGATTTTTTTATGAGTATAGAGTATTTGAGACGGTGTTACATCAAGAAATAAATGCTTAGGTTATGATCCAACTATCGGATGCCCAATACGGCTTTCGAGTTGGTCGATCAACAACTAAGTAACATGTTAAGATTCTGCATAGGTACCTCTCGAGCGATGAATGGTGGTTCTCAGGTTGACACGGCTTTTTTTGATGTCCAGAGTGCATTTGATACGGTCGACAATGATCTGCTTCTCCAAAAGTTTGCGACATCTGGATGTATCCCGTATTTGTTACAGTTCTTCTCCTGCTACCTCCGTAACCGGAGGCAGTATTTTTTTTCATTACGCGCGCGCACCACCCGGTGGTGTACGATTATCGGTTGGACGATATATTTCATTGGTTAGACAACCTATAATAGAGGACTTCGTAATTTTAATGCGTCCAGATCTTACTTAGTTTCGCCGACTATATTTGTAGTATAAGGTACTACTAAAGCCAAACAAATCGTTAGGGTTTGTCTTGAGGCAATATAGAGATCTTGAAAGAGTTGCAGCGATTAAAATATTTTACAATAGCTTCGTAAGAAGCACATTGGAAAATAAGACAGTTATCACAGGCGTCCACATGAGGCATTAATACATACTCACTCATCTTAGAGAAACTCCAAAAGAAATTTTTAAGATGGCTTTACTTAATATGTATGAGAATTTTGTGTGATACCCTTATGTGTACACTTCGCTGTTTGTACAGCAATTGCTAGGATACGATTCCCTGGAAGTAAGAAGTGATGTAAATATCCTTATAGGAATATTTTAAAATTTAATAAGGGGTAAAATTTGTAACCCTTCAGTAGGCACTAAGTCTGATTTCTCTGAGCCAAATACCTGATACCAAAGTATAACCACGTTCGTCCGTACACTCTGTTCGCAGTTGGTGCGGGGTTGCAGGATAATGGTGACGAGGGAGTCACCGCTTATTCGACCACAGACACAGGTGTGCTTGCTTGGAATTAGACCCTAGATCTATATTTTTTAACGTCTGCTGTGTTTCGCAGAACGACCAAACTTTATGTTGATAAACTGACTGAGTAAACGCATTAGACTTTTGAGATCTGTAATGTTTACTGTTATAATAAAAATAAATCTAAATCTAAAATCTATTGGTCTAGAATATATAAATAAGTGTAAGTAGGTATTAGATGAATTGATAATAGTAGGTAGGTTACAAGTTGTTCAGGTCGTTAGTTGTACTGCATACCTACTCATTTTCATTTGTTCATTATCTACAGCTCAACAAATTATAGTTGTAGAAGGTTCAAGATTCAGTAAGTAATTAGGTACATACGTACTCTAATAATACATTTATATTATTCGTGTACTTAAGCTATAGTAGGTAGGTAGGTACCTAGGATAGAAAACGTATGATGGGAAAGCAGACGGTTAAAACAATCCAGCAGAAAATATTATAAATTCATTTACTTACATTTTACATTAGGTAGGTAATAATAAACAAAACAACTTCAATATTTTAATGTTCAAAGGCCACTGAGTCAATATAAAATAACCTGATTAATATAAACTACAATCAAACTTTTCAATAAAAGTATTCCAATGCGAATTGAAAATATTTAATGCATTCAATTTAGCTCTATAATCCAAAGCACTGTAGTTTATGGAATTAATTGCTAATTGTTTCAAAAGTCTTATGTCTGCCAGCCGACTAGCAACACCAACAAAGGCCACATAGAAATCTTCGGATAGAGGATCCGCTTCCCAAATTCCGGGGTCATCACTGGACAGAACCACTGGCAAGCCATATGCCAAAAGAATGTTCAAGGGATGATTTCGAATATCACGCACCAAGGACAGCACTGTGTTTGACAAAACATTTACTTCAAGTGCTATATCATTTTCCAGCACAGCTTTTAACAAAATTGGATGTTTGACCAAGGCATATGCGTGTCCCATTCGTTTAGCTCCCAACAAAATTGCATCGACTAGGTTCTCGTCCGTCAATGTTCCATACCAATTAGTCTCACCGGCATGAAAAAAGTAGGTCAGATTCTTTTCAGCTAACAGTTGAGATGCAAATTCCAGCAGAGGATTTCCCAAGTCCTCTTGACCAACTAAATCAAAACCAGCAAACGTATCAGGCATCGCAGTTTTAATTCTAATAGCCAATTGTAAATATTCATCCAATTTCTTCCTATCGACTTTTCTGTTTGGAGCATAGATTAATTTCGCGCCAATGAAATCAGGGTAGTCCTTGACAAATCTCTTTATAACTTTTTCGTAAGCCTTAGCTGTGATGATGGGATCATATACAGATCCATCTAATTCGTATAGCGCAGGCAGCACACTTCTCACTTCCAGATACATAATTTTGTCTTCTCTGAACTTTCTCAAAGCATCATAGAAGTACTGCTCCCATACCGGTCTGTATGTCACCAGGGGAGCTATTCTCATAAAATATTTCATAAAAACAGACCAAGTTTCTTTTATAGTCGGGTAGACTCTATCAGGATCGTCGACGACCATAGTGAAATGTTTTTTTAATTCATCGTCAAAGTTGTGAATATTTTTAGATGAACGCCGTGCTTCATTCATAGATTGCCACTTATTCTTACAATAATTTGTCGGAGTTTTATCTGAGAACTTAAATTGCATGTCATCTTTATCAAAACACACGTAAAGATTATCCATATAGGTGATGTTTAGTACGTAGCTGGATCCGTGGAGGGCCATGTCGTGTATGTGAAGTGCTGCACCTTTGGGCATATCCCGAATAATCTTGTAGACTTTGGACTGTTTGATAAAGTTTCTGTAAGTGAAGTAATGATGCGAGAAATTGAAGTACTGGGGGTTATCAAAGCCATAATCTACTTCATCGAACTTGTGTTGCATGAGACAGTTGTTGACCTTCGACTCCTTTTCTGTGAGAACGTTTTTCCCGCCAACTGATAAGAGGGACTCGTCTCTGAGAATCTTGGCGCGGTGTTTGTCATATTGGCTGCTGTTAGTTGCGTCACATGCGTCACAGGCGACAATGAGACAGATTATAAACAAACGCATATTCCCGCGATATGCGACGTACCGCATGATAGGGCGATCGGTGCCGACTGGCATATGTGACGCAGTGGTCGCAGTGTCACGGTATTGAATACTCAAGCATTAATACACCCGGGCGCAATGACCTAACCTCTGACACTGCCACATTATCAATATTCACAAAGTATAGAATAAATTGACACTGAATTGGCTTAGCCATGTTATTTTGGTTTCTAACAATAACGAATTACAACACTTTTAAATATATTAACTACCTACTAGTAGACGCCCGCAGATTCGCTCGCGTGGAATTAGATATAACATTACACCTAGTAATATTTTATATGTCACTCAGTGAAGATGCAGCTTTCTAATGGTGAAAGAATTTTTGAAATCGGTCCTGGAGTTTTTGTGTGAAAACATTAGATACAAACAAATCTTTCTTCTTTATAATATTAGTATAGAATAGACTAGGTTTTCCCGCGGCTTCGACCACATAAAATCGTTTCAAGTGCCTCTCGCAAGGATTACCTCTATAATCAAGGGTTTAAAATATAGTAAGCCTTTATATTTTATCAAGGGCAACCTACCCCAAAGATTACCACTTATCAATATCTAGCTTCACAGTCCGGCCTATCATAATCCGAGATAGCCATCAATCGATGAAAAATCGATCGATAGTTAATTATATTACATTTTTGTTTATTTCCACGGGAGACTTTCAATTTTCCGGGATAAAAAGTAGCATAATACGTTACTCTCCGGGCCTACACTACATCTTTGCAAAAATCACCTCGATCCATCATTCTGTTGAGGCGGAGAAAAACCAACAAACATACATACTTTCCCATTAATATATTAGTAAGGATTGTTCATGCCTATAATATCGACGCGACGCACCCCTAGAAACACTTACAACAACACAGGCTCCGAGAATTCTTAGATTAGAAGTTACGTAAGTGACGTACTTGTACTTAGGTGTATGCATAAGCACAGTATACCTACTTACTTATTACCACTTCTGTGTTAGAAACTTAGAAGCTGTAACTTATTACTCCATTATTTTTGACTTTCGTGTGAATTATGAATTGCATGAACAACCATGATTGATTAATTTCTGTTAACCCAAGATTTATTACTTCGCAATAGGTAGGTATCAATATTGATAATGGTTCATTAGCAGCATTAAATATTTACTTTTGGGTCATATATTAACTCTATATTTTGTATAATATATTTCAGTAATTGTTTCTTTATCCTGTAATTGCAAATTATGGTAAAAACGATGGTTAAAAAGTGTAGTAGATAAAGTACTTATTAGGTCCTGATCTCTTCGCTTAAAAATTTCGAGACTGGTTGGCTGCGATGCCATAAAATTTGGCGGAAAAAGACGACAAACAGAATTCAAGCTACCTACGTATTCTTTTTTTGAACGTTTTGAAAAGCTAAAAGGGGTCAAACGTTCTCGCATTACTCCAAAATTCTATGGACGGCGTTATTTAAACGATAAATACTAAAACTCATTGCGCGCTGGTGTAAATTACAACCAGCGGCGTCGGCTAAAAGGGGTTTCGTTTTCAAAGCTCGAAACGTGCTATAAAGAAACTAAAAAATAAGGCCCAAGAGAAATATAAAGGCGTCTCATCCGCCATGCTGATTTTATGCAACGAAAGGGTTGGGGAAGGATTAAGTGCCACTTAGTGCAGTACCGCCCCGCTGTACGCATTCGTCGGAAAAAAGGAACGAAAAAAAATGGCGTCGACGTATGATTTTGAGATGTTCGAATGCAAGGGTGTTGTCACCTTTAATCTTCAAATTAACAAGTCCCTGGGATTGCTCGCGATGACACTAGCTCTGAAAACCTTTGTGTCATTTCATATTGCACTTCTTTCGGCGGGTAATCTAAGGTTGCTCCATCCTAATAGCTATAGATTGAGCACTGTGGTCGAGCTACCTCTGTGTAAGTACCTACAAATAATACAGGAAATAGATGCTAAGCTAAATATGTTTTTTAAAAAACAGTCGCATGAACAAAGCTGTCTTCTAATTTAAGTTAGTACGTAGTAATAGTAGTAGTAATAACATTCAACAATGAGTGATTTGAGTGCTTGAAATATGTAATTAGAGTCGGAACTTAAATTTTGTGTAAACTCTTTATAGATTTTACACTTAACTGACAGTCAAGAAGTTCGATGGTAATGGTAGGTATTAGACAAATTAAAAGTGTCGGATCGTTAAATACCTATATACGTACCTACCTATCAAAGAAGCACATCGGCTTCCATTTGTGATTATAATATCAGATTAATAATAAACACCTTTATTACATTCTTTAATTATTCAAAGTTTACCCATCCTAGTAACAAGATTAGGGCTGCTCCTTCGATTGTTTTTACCTACTTACATACTCCGACAATCTTATCAGCATAAATCATGATAATCAAAACATGCCTCCGTATACCATAGTTTAATACGTGATAATTCGATAAACTCGCCCCGCCATGTAAGTTCAATCAAACTCATCATATCACTAGATAAAAATTATCATTACAAATGATTGCACGAAAATATCTGAACGTCTCATTCAATAACGTTAGTTTTATAATATCCAATTGACGCTTGCACTACCACGCGGCGTGGTGGGTAATTGAATTCTCGACTTACCGGCAAGTCACTGCAACCTTGCTCTCAATAAACTTATTTATAAACAGTATACAGCATGTGCAACGGAATCTATTAAAGTGAAAATGTGGTTAGTGACAGTCAATTTTTTTTTGGTTTCGCTGCTTCCAGCTTTGACGAAAGATGTGAAAACACTCGTTGATGAGAGGAACCAACTACTGCAAAGAGAACTCGATATGATGGTCGGAAGCGATATCAAACTGACTGATAGTGAAGAGAAGGTCAATGAAATGATAATGAAGCTTAAGTTGAGTGAGATGGAGTTCGGTTTCGAGTATCCGCAGTACTTTAACTATTCGAAACATTTCTTCGAATACAAGGATGAGGTGAGAAAGTCGGCGTTGTTTAAAATTATCAAGTTGATGCCGAAAGGAGCTGTACTCCATGCGCACGACACTGCTGTTTTGGGCCCAGATTATGTTGTCAGTTTGACTTATTGGGACAATTTGTACGTTTGCTTTGAAGAGAAAGGTATCCAATTGCTGTTCGCGTCACACATCCCAAGCTCGTCTTGCAGCACGAAGTGGCAATTAATGAGAGACGTTAGATACGCATCAGGGAATGTTGATAAATTTGACAAGGAACTACGCCAATATTTTACCATTGTTATCGATAACCCCAAGGAAGTATACAGCGATATAAACGTTGTTTGGAGAAAGTTTCAAAATTATTTCCTTACCGCTGGTGCAATGTTGACTTACAAGCCAGTTTGGGAGCAATATTTTTATGACTCCCTGAAAGCTTTAAGAGAAGACAATGTTATGTACTTTGAAGTTAGGAGTGTCTTACCCGAACTGTATGATTTAGAAGGCAATGTATATAATTCTGTTGAGACAGCCAAGACCTATAAAAGGGCTCTTGACAGATTCATGAAAGATTATCCAGACTTTATTGGAGCGAAACTTATTTATGCTCCTTTAAGACGTGTTGATTCGAAGACTATCAAAGATTGTATAAAAATTGCTATGGAAATAAAGCATGAATTACCAGATTTTCTTGCTGGGTTCGATTTAGTTGGACAAGAAGATTTAGGGGAGCCGATTATAGACTTTATGCCGGAACTAATGAAAGTATCAGACGAATTAGAATTTTTCTTTCACGCTGGAGAAACTAATTGGTACGGAATGAGTTCGGATGAAAACTTAGCAGACGCAATAGTCCTTGGAACACGTCGAATAGGCCATGCATTTGCCATAATAAAGCATCCTGTATTAATGGAAGAAGTGAAAAACAGAAACATAGCTTTGGAAGTGAATGTCGTATCCAATGCAGTGTTGAAGTTAGTTGATGATGTACGGAACCATCCATTGGCTTCGTTTTTGGCTCAAAACATGCCTGTGGTGATATCCAGTGATGACCCTGGTTTGTGGGAAGCTGATCCACTATCCCACGACTTTTACGTAGCATTCATGGGTGTTGCCAGTTGCCACGCAGATTTAAGGCTTCTGAAAAAGTTAGCTCTGAATTCGATATATTACAGTACAGTTCCTAACAAGGACAAGGTAATCCATCAATTCGATATACGATGGACTAAATTCATAGATACTGTAGTTAAAGACCAATGGTAAAAAACAATTTTAAATTTCAAAGTGTCTCAATTATTAAGAGAACAGTGGCTCAGTTATATATTAATTGCGGTTAAGAATATTATATTTTGATATAAGTATTACAATTTTATTATTCTTTTGATATAAAGTAGGCATAGATATATATTTGGTATAGGTCAGATGAAATTTATTATTTATTTTATTAGATACTTAAGATAAATTTCATAGATAGTAACTGTTACCTACTAGTTGATAAAGTTATTATTATGTCACGTAATACACTCGGATCTACTTTGTAAATTAAGTAAATTGTTATAAGGTTTCTATTTACTTTTTTTGTTTTCTAAACTGCCACTTCTGAAGCTGCAGTTGAAACTCCTTACTTCTTGATTCAGTCACCTGCAAATTATTTTAATCAATTTGAATGAAACAACATAAGGAAACAACTTAAATCCGTACGCTACGTGTTGCTAGGCGAACGTACCTAGGTACCTATGTTTACCTAGCTTGTTTTAAGTTTTGTAAAGAACGAGAATTGTCTGCTATTTAGACCATCATAAACATTTTATCGGTGACAGCCCAGCGGCTATCGAACTCGCCTCTCACTCGAGCGGTCCGGGTTCAAACCCCAGTGGCACGTACCAATGACTTTTCTAAGTTATGTGCGTTTTAAGAAATTAAATGTCACTTGCTATAACGGTGAAGGACACATCTGAGGAAACCTGCATGCCTGAGAGTTCACCATAACGTTCTCGAAGGTATGTGAAGTCTGCCAATCCGCCCAACAGTGGGACGTCTATGGGTCGCAGCGAAACATTTTATCGAAATTATGTAACCTTTTATAACGTCAAGAAACATGTTAATGTCGTACCTACCTATTTACTTCGCACTCATTTTAAAGCATAAATTCAAATTCAAATTCAAATAATTTATTTCGCTATGAGGTGATTACACACGCTTAACGAAAGTCTAGGTAACTACAAATACACAATAGAGTACTACTTAGATTAATTTAGACAATTTTTTGTTTGGATAGGTTTAAATACCTACCTACCTACCTAAAATACCTGAGTACGTATTTTAGGTAGGTAGGTAGGTATTTCATTCACATTCAGTAGTTGTTAATAGACATTGAAAGAAAGAAAGGCGAAAGAATAAACTTTATTTGTACGTAAACGCAACAAAAATAAAAGACAATAGCTAATCTTAGAATAATTACATATTATATTATAAACTAGCTTTCCATGCGCTTTCGTGAAGAATTAACTCTGTAATTTTTTTTTTTTATCTGTTGTTATAACGTGTTCCATTAATTTATGTATTTTATTGCAAATTAGAAATGAATCGGACGTGATTTAACAAGAACTCCATACAAACATTCATACCGTATCCTTAATATTTCTCGGGAATTAAAGTAGCCTAAAACCTAACCCAAAGAAAGTAACAACTTTACCAAGTTATTAATACATCTAGATTCTAAGACATCTAGATCCGTCAAAGGGTTTTTACGCGATGCCCGGACCGACAGACGTAGACTACATTTTCAAAAAACACTCATTATTTTATTGCGCCTGAATTTTAAAATATTCAATATTCAATATTCAATGTATACAGATAAAGTTCCTCTTCAGTTTTATCGTATTCGTAGTATAAATCAGTGTGAAAATTTGTACGTTTGGATTGTGGGATTTTTGTTACTCAATCACGCAAAAAGTACCTACACAACGGATTTGGATGAAACTTGGCACATATGCAGACAATTACCTAGGTTAGTACATATTTATTGGAAATCTGTCTGGCATACCGTCAACAGATGGCCCTGTCACTAGTTCTTATCTTCATTACACTTTTTCCGCGGGCAAAGCTGCGGGAAAAAGCTAGTCTTAAAATAGTACGGTCTAGCAGGTACTACAAGTATCTACAACCTGATTTGTAATTGTGTAGATATTATTTTGTCATGTAAACTTCATCATGCTGGATAAGCTTTGCGCGTGGCGTGAAGCTGCGTGAAGTCGCAATTAGTGTGATCATGTTGCCTATTAGTCTCGCAGGAAACTGTACTGGAATATTGGCTGATGACATCTATATTAAGCTATCATAACGGCGATGGAAGAAATAATTTAAAAGCGTTTTATGAGCACTGCACTAGGTTTTGCATGCAGTTTCGATTGGATTGCAAGTCAAAAAGCGTATGAAATTTGAATTCTATTACTTTCTTAGCATTTGAAATTTTCTTAAATTAAAATTAGGTAAGATTTGTTTACGGCACAGATTTATAAGTATAAGTACTACGTACTTTACGCGGTTCCCCCAATCGAGCAAATTTTCAGTAAGTAATATGGTAACCGAAAAAATCTTTTTTTGTCATATTATTTGGTTGCATTTGCAGCTCAGGATTGTTGCTTTCATGTCTAGTTTTCTTTGCACAAACCAAAGATGTTTCAAGTTGAATTTCAGAATATGGCCATGTTGACTCGTTCACTATCGTATCGATATGTGAATCACGTGACGTCAACTGAAACTGGCACACACCACAACTTTTATAAGTTATGTGCGATTTCAGGAATTAAATGTATAAATATATTAAATGCTATAACGGTGAAGAAGGAGGAAACCTGTTTGCCTGAGTGTTCATTATAATGTTCTCGAAGCCATGTGAAGTCTGCTAATCTGTACTTGGCCAGCGTGGTGGCTATGGAATAATCCCTCTCATTCTGAGAGGAGATTCGTGGCCAACAATGGAACAAAGAAAAGGTTGTGGTGGTGGTAGTGGTATATTGTGTATAGTGTGAACACCTTTCATTATGAATACCCACCTATTTATAACGATTAGGTTTTACCGCTGCTTAAATTTGATAAAAATATTTTACCCAGGCAGGCTCCAGATATTTGCAAATTAATATAATTTCTTCATTCAGTTCAACAGACAAACTCACAGCTCTTGTACCTCTGTGAATGCTCGTGTTCGTGTTGTCGTTTGTTTTTGTAATTTAAACCATCCGAATCACCAGGCGAGCAGCGATATTGCACGTCATTTGCTGTAGTTCACACTATCTTCTCTCCGTTAAAAACTGCATAAGTCAAATTATTCATTTTAGGCCACTGAAGTTTGCTTACGTTTGTATACATATTAGTTAACTTGTATTTATGTAGGTACGCAGAAATCGACGGAATCTTATTTCTTAACTTATGAATAATATTATTTCCACTTCTACTTTTGGATAAGTAAATTAAATATAGTACTTAAATATAGTATTTATGCGTAGGTATGCAACCTACCTACAACCTATACAACCTTCATATAGATATATACCTACTAGTGGACGCCCGCAGCTTCGCACGCGTAGAATTAGACCCATTAACGACGTCTGCCCGCGTTCGGGTTGTCCACTTGCTTTCAAAAACGGCGTAGTTTCATATTAACTTTGAACCCCCGTTTTACCCCCTTAGGGGGTGAATTTTCAAAAATCCTTTCTTAGCGCTCCCCTATGTTATAAAAGGAACCCCTGTGCAAAATTTCAAGTTTCTAACCCTTATAGCTTAGGCCCTGCGTTGATATGTCAGTCAGTCAGTCAGTCAGCTTCTCCTTTTATATATACAGGGTGTCCCAGAATGAATGGATAATCCTTGAGCCCCGCACAGAACAGCTCTCCAGCGCTTAGAAAAAAATATCAAAAAAAAAAAAAACCAAGTGATACCCAAAATATGATTTTTTTTAGAAAAACATACGTTATTTTAGCTTCACTTCACATTCATTTACACAACTGCCACAAATTAATGATATTTTTGGCGTTTTTTGTGTCATTTTATTCCTGATAGACTATACTACTAGAAATACATCAAATAATATAAGTATCTGTGATACTTTTTTTATAAAAAAATAAGAACTTGAATTTTTAACATGAAATTTGATACCAAAATAATTTTGACATAGTTTGAGAGTGTTTCATGTAAAAAAAAAGTATGAAAACGTAAGTGTCCAGCTATTTTAAAAACATGCGCAGTTAATACAGATAAAATAATGGTATAACACATCATTTTATCTAATACTACTACGAAGTTATTGCTATTGAGATGCAAAACGAGTAAATACGACTAAAATTAAAAAGTTAATGTCTTAATACATTTTAATAATAATAAAACATTTCAGGTGTCGCTGCGACCCATAGACGTCCCACTGCTGGGCACGGGTCTCCCCCACAGACACTGCTGCTGCGGGAGGTCCAGAGCATACTCCACCACGCTGCTCCAATGCGGATTGGTGGAGGGGTTAGTGGCCAACCCAGTGTCGAATGTTCTCAAGCCACCCGAAGGTCTTCGACAAGGCTTAACCACTGTTTCCAGCTTTGAAAACAACCGGGACCGACGGCTTTACGTGCCCTCCGAAGCACGGTAGCGTCCGTGAAATTTTGCCACTAGCGCTCACCTATCCACAAACCGACCGCGCCCGTCGTTGCTTAACTCTTTCGGTCACATTGAATCGACGCGAGCACGCTCGACATCTTCTTTCTTTTATAGGCTCTACTAAGAAACCGTGCGTAGAGTCGGAGTAATTTTTGAAGCGGCCTCTTGAACACGGCTGCGTAATTCCTCATTTGAAATTGTTTTCGAGTGCACTTCTTCCTTTAGACAGCCCCAGTAAAAAACATCCCGACAGTTTAAATCTGGAGATCGAGGAGGCCACAGAATAGGACCCAAACGACCAATCCATTTGTTTGGATACGTGGCATTTAAATAAGCCCGGACGTTTGTACCATAATATGCAGGGCAGCCATCATTCTGTAACCAATGGGATTCCATTACCTCCTACGAAACAGTCGTTAAGCCTTGTCGAAGACCTTCGGGTGGCTTGAGAACATTCGACACTGGGTTGGCCACTAACCCCTCCACCAATCCGCATTGGAGCAGCGTGGTGGAGTATGCTCTGGACCTCTCGCAGCAGCAGTGTCTGTGGGGGAGACCCGTGCCCAGCAGTGGGACGTCTATGGGTCGCAGCGACACCTGAAATGTTTTATTATTATTAAAATGTATTAAGACATTAACTTTTTAATTTTAGTCGTATTTACTCGTTTTGCATCTCAATAGCAATAACTTCGTAGTAGTATTAGATAAAATGATGTGTTATACCATTATTTAATCTGTATTAACTGCGCATGTTTTTAAAATAGCTGGACACTTACGTTTTCATACTTTTTTTTTACATGAAACACTCTCAAACTATGTCAAAATTATTTTGGTATCAAATTTCATGTTAAAAATTCAAGTTCTTATTTTTTTTATAAAAAAAGTATCACAGATACTTATATTATTTGATGTATTTCTAGTAGTATAGTCTATCAGGAATAAAATGACACCAAAAACGCCAAAAATATCATTAATTTGTGGCAGTTGTGTAAATGAATGTGAAGTGAAGCTAAAATAACGTATGTTTTTCTAAAAAAAATCATATTTTGGGTATCACTTGGAATTTTTTTTTTTTGATATTTTTTTCTAAGCGCTGGAGAGCTGTTCTGTGCGGGGCTCAAGGATTATCCATTCATTCTGGGATGTATAGATAGATACAAATAAAAGTGTAATGAGCGATTGATCTGGTTAGGAAAACATGGGTTCGAATTTTGTAACTCGCTTGCGGTTGAAAATTCCTACGGTTACAATTCCCAATACAAAATTCCTGAACCAAAACCAATTCCATATGTGAGTTTTTAGTGAATTTATTAATCAATTACGTATAACGTTTGTATTAATAATGATTTGCCATTAACGGTTTCCATAACCAGTCCATCCATTAGAAATGCTATAAAATTTACTATAGCAACAAAGTATATACTTATCTATATTCATCTTATCGCTTTAACTTCAGCTCCACAAATTTGTAATGAATCCGTAAATGTGTTATCCCCTATGTTTATTTTACGGGCAACATTTTTACAAACTTTGAATGCCATATTTATTTGTATAATAATAATAATAAAATCTGTTTATTGCCATCAAATTTTTACAATTTTACACACAAAAATATAAGAGAAAAATCTAATCAACAGCCTAAAATATAAATTTTATGATTCTTGTTCTGAAAATGACAACACTCTCATACATGCTTTCAATCCCCTTTTCAACCTTTACAACACTTTTTTCCGATTAAAAAGTAGCCTTTTCTTATACTCTAGACTATTTGTGTACCAAATTTCATTTAAATCAGTTCAGTAGGTAGTTTTGGCGTGAAAACGAGACAGATTGGCAGAGTTACTTTCGCATTTATAATATTTGTATGGATTAGTAAGTAGGTAAATATAAATTTATAATACAAAAATGCTACTAAAAGTAGTACAGAGGTTATCTAGGTACAACTACACAACTGAGCAATTTTGCTTGTGTGAAAGTTCAACGTATTTATTTCGTAAGCTAAGATAAATCTAATTTTATTTCAAGACTTGAACATACCTAAGAATTAAAATCAAACGGCAACGTGAATACAAAAAAAAAAAACCTATTTTTACTGAAATGAAATAGAAAAAGGCGATAGATTAATTCAAGTCCAACAAACGATCAAAATAGATAAGTAAATCATTTAATTCATTAAAAAATTGACATTGAAATGAGTGGATAACATTGAAGGGTATTTTATAAACTGTTTTATTGTAATTTAATATGTGCTAATTACCTAAATTATGGCGAGGTATCGCGGATAAACTGTGGAACTGTTTTATTGTAATTTAATATGTCATAATTTTTTTATTTTTTTTAATATAAATATCTTGGACATTCTCACACACGGCCATCTGACCCCAAAGTAGGCGCGAGCCTGTGATATGGGTGTCAGAGACACCCCATATCACAGGCTCGCATACTATATACATAAATAGATATTTTAAATACATACATAAATAGATAATATTGACATCCATAATTACCTAAATTAAGGCGAGGTATCGCGGATAAACTGTGTTTTTGAATGTGTTCTATTCTTGAAAGGGAAGCAATTCGTTGAAATACCTCACTTAAGAACGGTTACTTGTTTATCTAAGTTTGTGGCAAAAAATTATAGTTACCTACTTCTATCAGAGTCCATTTTTAACCAACGATGAACCTAACTGATAACCCTGATTTCCGAACACCGAGTCCCGGATTCGAATCCTGGCCGGGGCACATATTTATTTTAATATCTGTTTCCGGGTCATGAATGTTAAATTCCGTTGTTTCTGTGTATGTCTGCCACCCGCAACACAGGCCTATGCCTACCGGGAGGTTTGAGCTTATAGCGTTTGATTTAACAGGTTTGCGGATGGTAACGTACAATAGAATATTTATTGTTAAAATATCTATAGCCGTTCACGTCTGCGAACGCGTTAAAACAGATAACATAGCATTACGCCTGTATTTCCCCGAAAGGAGAAAACTTCAAACCGTGACTTTTCACCATCCCATGTAATATGTGGTTAGCCATTTGCCACTAGGCAAAAATCCAGACTCCGAGCTGCAACCAAGCATTTCAAGTAAGAAATGTGAATACAATTCGTGACTCTCATTAACCGTTAAGCTGCAGTACCTGCTAGTTCCTTTCTTCGTCTGGAGCCAAGCCTGGCCATAATTAGGCCATTCTTATTTTATCTGATCCGACATTCGTTCAAAATCAGCTTGCAGAACAAACCCAAAACAAGTAACAAGCATTGCAACCGGTACAAATCAGTACCGAACTGTATGGAAACTCTTGCTATGTAATATTATGTGGAAAAATTTACAATGCTCTGCCAGGAGATATAAAGCACTTACCGACATCTCAATTTAAAAATAAACTTAAATCCTGGCTAATAAAAAAAGGCTATTATGCAGTAAATGATTTCTTACTACTTAGATCGAGACAAATAAGTATCATATCCAATGTAAAATTGTTGACTAGCTAATTAAATTGTAAATTATTGTATTGTATCATTGTGTGCCTTGAAAATTATTGTATTGTATTAATATAACAAAATTAATTAATACAAATATTATATACTTAGTATAAATTAATTAATCTAAGCATATATTGAACACCCGCACAGGGTTTCTGTCTTAAAGAGCATATTTGACACTGTACCATCTACCAACTACCAACAGACTGCAATAAAGAATTTGAATTTGGATTTGAATTTGACCCAAACAGTCAAAACATAAAATAATAAATTTTCTACTTAGGTTACTTTACTTGCGGCCCGCGCTGTGTGTCGATTTTGGGTTGAACCGAGGCGTGCTCCTACTAATTGGCGTGAAGCAACACCTTTGAGATTAATGATGTAGGTATATAAATATAAATGAGTCCCCGCAAATTTATTTATAACTAGCGCTTCCTCGTGTATTCTTATTGTTACTGCGGTAAGTTGAATCGTTGATGTCGTCATGTAAGGATAATGCATTTTTTAATTTATTTTTATAAATTTATCATATACATACTAGTGTGTGTCTGTGTACGTTTGAATATCGAATAATAATTTGAAAATCCTATTTTTAATACGCTTTTATTGACTTGGTATGTAATTATCTATGTATGTGTGTATGTATATCTATCTATATGTAACGGAACCTTTGAACGTGATGTTCGCCCACTTCAAAACTTCTGATTAATTTGAAACTTTGCACACTTATCAAGGACCGATGACACTGGAATAATTTAAAAAATTCTACATTTCAGTTCATCTAACTTAAAAGGCGTGTTTTTTAGTTTTTTTAAACGATGTTGTTATTTAACTTACCAATCCCTACCTCTAAATTTCAAAGTCCACCTTGCAGAGAGTAAGTGAAATAAAATAACCTTTTTTCATTGATATTGCGTAATCGAACTTCGTCTAAGAATCAGTCCATTTCCGTGGTACTAGTTTTGTTTACAACCATTTATCATAACATAATTCTAAGCGAGGCGTGCTTATAAAACAATCCAATAAAATTGTAGCTGATAATAGTTGACCTACTGGAAACTTGGTAAATAACTGTACTTGCCTATTTACTACCATACAAAAAATGTCAGGTCATTCAACTTTAATTTAAGTTATCATTCAACTTTAATTACTTAATAAAAACGCAAATAACCTAATTTGCTTTTTTATTAAAGTTCTACTATGATATGATCCTGCCTCAGCTTCCCAAGAATTGTCAATAGCACACTAAAATTAGTTAATCTTTACCGGTGAAAACGTTATCAAAATCCATACACACGTTTCTGAGGTTCGAGCTCTCGAATATTATGCATCAAATAATTTTGGCAGGAGTCAGTAGATTTTGATTTTTAATAGGTAAGTACCTAGCTAATAATCTAAGAGGTAGGTATGTAATGATTTTAATAAATAAGTCAGTTGTATTTTCATACCAGCTGTTCAATTAAAAATAGATTTTATATTGACATTATCCTATTTTTTTGTATACAATGTAGGTACTAGGTACTTACCGGTACTACTCCGTGTTTTTATATAAAATATTTTTTTTTTTAAATTCAATTTTCATTCAATACAATGTGAAATTGTAAAATCAGTATGCAGGTACCTACAGCTACATACAATCTTACATTAAACTCGTACCTTCACCTATCATGTATTGTGTTTTCATAACATGGAATCGGAGATGTTGATAACACTAACATAGTTGAAGGTGCTACCGCTTCTTTTGTTAGAGCTTTTAACACGAGATGTTTTTGATTTGCAATAGTATGTAAGTAGTGTAGTATCATAATCATGTAGTAGTAGTAGTAATAGTATTGTAGTGTATAATCACTAACCATTCACAAAACAAAAAAATATATGTTAGGTAACAATTATCCATGTCATTATTTAGATGAGGGCGATGATATAAATAATTTAGAAATGGGTATTAACTCATTGTTTTTCATAATTTTAATATTCAGACTCAAAATTTACGTATTACATTTGGTTACTTTACATCAATACAATTCATAATTATACTTAAAAGAAACAATAAATACTTATCTAGTTTATAACTACTTACATAGGTAGGTACACGCGCGTAATCATATTTATTATTCCCACACTGGGATTTCCCGCATTTACGTATCAAAGATATTGGAGCTGCCTACTAATAAACTCCAATTTCTTTGGCACAAGCAGAGTGCATGAAACATGAAATTAGTACACTATAATGCATTAGAAGAATTATCTGTCGGAACTGTCAGGGAAATTCCAAATATCTGACCACGTCAGCAGATGTTGGGTCCTATCATTCACGACTCCCATTCATTATCAAAATAATCATATTACTATCTTATTTATTATACAAGAATGCGATAATCTAAAACTTCTATGTACCTTTAAATCCATGGTTATTATAGCCACAATAAAAATGTACCTATCTAAATCCGACAGGTACATTTTTATGACATGGCTTGATTGAGCTTGATGCACACTACCTAGGTTCTTAATTCCTTACCTATATAAAGATAATTTAAATTAAAAACTTTGGAAATCTCGATTTAAACTAAATAGCTAAGCTGACAAAGGTCTAGCACGAAATATAGTTATAACTAATTATTAACGTACGAAAAGCGGGTATCAATGCACAGTTATGTTGCCAAACGGAAGCATTTCAGCATCAGTTGGAAAAATATTTACAGGAACGGCAAAACGTCGTATTTTTCAGTAAAACTACTGTCGAGCTTCTTTCTTACTCTCTCTAACACTTATAAATGTTTTTTTTTGTTATTTATGTTTTGTTCCTTATAAAAGTTACTGCCTCGAGTAGTGGTTGCAAAAGCAACTAATCTAGAATCCCCAATAGTCCTTGGTTAGGCAACAACTATTGGGTTTTTCTAACATGAATTGTCTGGATTTGTGCCTGGTGTATGGCAATAGGTGAAAAGTGTGTCAACACACCTCTGCCTACTCCTTCGGGTAAATACAGGCGTGATGTTGAGTTACATTATTTTATAAATTACAGGTTCACAATCATTTCTTAATAATTGCCAGCAATTATGTCATTGATAAATTCATGCCACTTTCTTTCAAAATGTCTGTACAACCTCGTTTTACCCTTATCGTCTAAAGCACTATACCTTATTGAATTAATTGCTAGCTGTTTAAGAAGTCTGATATCAGCATGGCTGCTGGACACACCCAGAAACGTTACGTAAAAGTCATGGGACAAGGGATCGGCTCCCCAAGCCCCTGGGTCATCACTCGAAATCACTACCGGGACACCCATAGCCAAGTAAGCTGCTAACGGATGATTCCTCACATCACGCACTAAACCTAACACCACATTTGATATCACATTCACTTCGATCGCAATATCCCGTTGCTTGACCGTTGCGAGAATTGCTGGGTGCTTTAACAATGCATATCCATGCCCGATCCTTTTCGAGCCTAATAGAACAGCGTCGATCAAATTCTCGTCTGTTGGCGTTCCATGCCAGTTCGTTTCGCCACCATGGAAATAAAAGCTGATGTCACTTTTAGCCTCTTTCAATGCCGGTAAAAAGTAAAGCAGAGGCTTTCCTAGATCCTCCTGACCCACAAGGTCGAAGCCAGCTATCATATCAGGCATGTCACTCTTCAATTGCAAAGCGATGGCAATATCGTCTTTCAAATCATTGTAAGATCGTTTTCGTATTTTTGTCACAATAAACTTGATACCAATGAAGTCTGGATGTTCGTTCATAAATCTCTTAGCCACTTGCTCGTACAATCTTGGAAGGTACATGATGTCATGTGTAGTTCCGTCTAATTCATATAAACGATTCAGTCCGCTTCTGATTTCGATATACATGATGTTATCGTTGTAAAATTCTTTTAATGCCTCGTAGAAGAATTTCTCCCGTACTGGCCTGTATGATATTAATGATTTAATAGTAGCACAAACTGTGTTGAAGCGCATCCAAACAGTGTTTATATCTGCGTTCAAATCCTTTTCATCCTCGGAGTACATTGTGAAGTAGCTCTTGAGTTTTGAGTCGAATGCTGTGATGTTGACAGCGGCATTCCTTAATTCGCTAAGGAGAGTCCACTTAACGGGACAATGTCGGGTTGGAGTCACATCCGAAAAGTGTAATTTTAAATCTTCATCCGTCAGGCAGGCGTATAAGTGGTGTTCATACGTGAATTCCACCAAACGATCAACACTGAGCATGAGCGAGCTGTGTACATGTAGCGCGGAACCTTTTGGCATTCGTCGTATAATTCGATACACTTTAGACTCTGGTATCCTGTTTTTATACGTGAAGTAATGCTTAGAAAGGTTAAAGTGTCCGGGATTGCTGAAGGAATCCTGGATCTCCTTCTGTTTCCATCGCATCAGTATGTTATTGGCTTGGTTTTCTTCTTCAGTAAGCTGGAGCGTTCCGCCGAGTTGGAGTTTAAATTCTTCCTCGATCAGGTTTCTTCTCTGTACGCTGTAGTTGTCTAGGATTCTCCTCGCCAGTGTCGTTTGGGCAAGAAAGTACAACACGCTGTATGTTAGCCATTGCATGTTTTGTTTATCACCACCGTACCGGGTCACGAGTTGACATTGAATGACGCGATGTAAGACTGGGAATAGACGCGCAATCTACATCGTTTATATAGGTTTTTGCATTGTGTGCTTTAGTTCCTTAGCCGGTCATTGAAAACGAAATCTTGTTATTGTAAATGACCGCAACGTGGTCGTCCGAATCGAGTGGTGGTTAGCAAAGTGTCCGGCCAATTGCGCGTTAGCAATAAATCTGGTCTTGTCATCGGTATTTGACCAGGCTAGGTACATGGGGCGTTCGATTGAGGAAAGATGAATAATCGTAGCGTAGCCACATAATTGCACAAATGCCAACATGGAATGACTAGTAAATTGACAAATTAAGTTACAGTTGCCATGGGCGGCCATGGATGGGTGGTGCTGCAAGTTTGTTTTCTATCTTTTATCGTTAAAAAAGCCAGGTCGATGCTAGTGAGATCCTAAGTATCTACTAAAGTTAAATAATTAAATGCGGTGGTATTAAGTATTGTTCATGTGCAGCACTGGTCACAGATGCAATGCTTGGATCACTTGAAGAGTTACCAACCGCCACATTGGACAGGAATTATTTCCACGGAAAAACAGTGAACAGATTCGACCACTACCTTTAATAGTTTGTGTTAGTTGTACTACAGTTATTAACGACTCCGTGGCACGGTAGTGAACGACTGCAGAACCCGGGTTTGAATCCCGGCTGAGGCAGATATTTATTTCGCTGATAAATATATGTACTCGGGTCATTGGATGGTAAATGGTGTTGTTTTATGTGTGCATCACCCCTCCACACAGTCCTAGGCCTACTGATAGTTCGAACATGCTGTAATTAAATTCCAAACAAAAAAAACATTAACTCAATCATCGAAAATAACGATCTTATCGTTAAGATATGACACACAACTCGAATTAGCTGTTTGACAAGTCCTATCGTACGATAAATGAATTCATCTCATGAAACTTACGCAAATGCCCCGCTGATCGAACTTTTCGAACAATAGAATGTTCTGGATACCTTCAGAAAACCATAACATACATTGGTAAGTAGGTTTTTACCAAGCGAAAATTTACTATTATTTTATCAAGGTTGCAATTCAACAGTTGTTAGGTAACAGAAAATGAGCTCTTGTATTCTGTGTCACAATCAATAAATAACTTAGGTAAGGTACAGTTACTTTATACTTACCTATTAATTGGATAGGAAATTGTCATTACACAATAGGCTGGTATAGTCTACTGTGGCTGTAGGAGAGACCTGTGTCCAGCAGTGGGATGCCTATGGGTTGTTTGTAGTGTAGGTAGCAAATCAATTTAATATTTCTAAGGAATTGGTTCTGAAGTTGGTTTTTTGGCTAGCATACGAATTTATCTATTACTTCTTTCTTTTTAGTTCCGAAGTCAGTTTTTAGATATTTAATTACGCTATTTTAGTGTACTAGCATTTATTTTACTTACACGCAATATTCTTTTGTATAATTAAATTATATAATTAAACTACATAAGGTCGATACAAAAGAACACTGCTGTAAATACGTACAACTTAGTATAGTAGGTACCTATACTTAGACATAAATAGTCATACAAGTGTCAAGTATCTACTTGTATAACTATTTTTAGTCAGGATGCAGTATGTTGCACTATTTATCAGTAGTAAGTTATTTATGCGTTATTAGCCATTCAATCAATTTTATTAATTTCTAAATACAAACATGCGTAGTAGAGGTCATGGTCATTTACTATTTTTAATCTGAGTATAAAGTAACGCCATCTAGAACTAAGGTCAGAACTATTTACTAAACTAGTTTCAAAGAAAAGCGCATGTGCGGATGCGCGCCTTTCAAGTGCAAGCTGCGGCCAGACAGCAGCTCCTTTATGGTGGCGCTTTCGGCGCCTGCTCCTCTCATTAAATAATGTATATTATTATAATATAACATACAATATTTAATGAATAAGTTTTACAATATCGTTAAGCGTGTCCAATCACCTCATAGCGAAATAAATTATTTAACTATGACATGCTATGACTTTGACTTGAATAAAAATGCAATAAAATATAAGTCGAGAATTCTCGTTGATTACAATTGGACTATGCAAATAGTTGGTAAGTAACTGCAATACCATTTTTATCAAGAAGAATTTAACAACAGTAACAACGCATAAAGCAATTAAATAACATTTAAGTTAGGTACTAGAAAATAACGATTTGCATCACAGCAATATTGAAAACAAGTTCTAATCTAACTCCGAATGTTAAACCTGGGCTATCTGCCCAAAGATGGCGCTAGAATTGATAATGACACGGATGACTACACCTTCCTATATCGTAATGACTACTAGAACACTTTTTATTTGGAAACGCCACCTAGTAGGCAATAGGGAGAACTTACATAAATAAATAATAGACGCTGCCGTTTCCACCAGAGAAAACTATTTTTTAATACAGTTGCTCAAAAAGTGGCGTATTACAGGGACGTATAGCGTTCGGGAAGTGAGCTATTACACACTCGTGCTTTTTCTTTACTATTTCCGAACTCGTGCGTTCTCTTTCCCAACTGTCAAAATAATGTCTATTAAAAAGAAAAAACCAACCACGAAGTTTTTACTAAAAAAAAATTCATAGAAGTTTTTATGATTCATGCAAATATTTCTAAAAAGAAGCTACTAATTTGTTTCAATATCAGATTTAATGATTTGATTCAATGAGTTAGGTTAGGTTTCACTTCATTTCATCTCATTAAATTTCATGTCAATAAAAAAATTCTACTGAAGACTTGGCTGTATGGGCATAGTTCCCTTTGCCTACCCAGAATGGGTGAAGAAAACAAAAAAAAATCTCTGCAATACTCTGTATTCTTTTACAGTTGGCGCCATTTTCCAAAAATGTTCTTTGCGAGTTTAGTTTGTGTTTTTATTATTTTATTAAATTGCTTCATTTTTTCGCAACTGTATTAAAAATAGTTGTTCAGTACACGTGCGGAACCGTCATTGCAACTTGTTCCGACTGTCAACCCTCGCCTTCGGCTCGGGTAGACATTTGTCGGAACTCTTTGCAATGACAGGCTTTCCGCACTTGTAGCGAAATATACTATTATAACACATTTGCTCGTAAAGGGTCTCTTATTACACCAATTTCAATATCGTAATGTATCTCATTACCGCACTTGTGCGGTAATGTAAAGTAAAAAGCACTTGTGCTGTAATGTAATGTTTTCTTTTTAAAAAGGTCACGGTTTATCAAGATGCTCCGTCTTAAACGAACGGTACTTTTTTCAATCTTAGCAAAGAGTTTTTATGTCAGAAAAGTGGTCAACATTTTATGAATAAAATTAACTTTGGGAGATAAAATATAAAAAATTAGCATTTAATTCTTAAATTTAATTAATTTTGACAATAAATTACAATAATTTATCTGTAACAAAAACAAAAAATATTAATTTACTTTAATAATAATACTGGCTGTTTTTGTGCGCGCATCGTTAATTTGTGAACAAGTAAAAATTATTCCGCGCGCTTTTTCTTTTCGATGTATTGTTTTTATTTGAAAATGTCGTTAAGTAATGATGAATTTATTAATTTATTTCCTCGCAAATCTATATATATAAAAGAAAGTCGTGTTAGTTACACCACTTATAACTCAAGAACGGCAGAACAGATTTGGCTGAAAATTGGTAGGGAGGTAGCTTAGAGCCAGGAGACGGACATAGGATACTTTTTATCCCGTTCGACAGCGTTCCCGTGTGACTTGACATGAAACGTCAGTCACTATAAAACGTGGTATAACAAAAAAGAATCAGACTCGGAATAACAAAACGCAAATGACAGCTATGTAATTGACGTATAATGACAGCTATGTAATCTACTATATAAAAATAAGTCGGGTTTTCCTTCCTGACGCTATAACTCCAGAACGCACGAACCGATTTCCACGGTTTTGCATTCGTTGGAAAGGTCTCGGGCTCGGTGAGGTTTATAGCAAAGAAAATTCAGGAAAAATTTCAACAGAAAAGCGGGAAAAATCTTTTTTCACATACAGCGCCATCTCTGATACATAGCATGTACTACAAACCAATATTTTAAGTAGATGGCGCCGGTGCGTGATAGGTAGTGGTAGGGGTAGATGTAGGGGTAGTAGTAGTGGTAGGGGTAGTGTTAGTGGTAGGTGTAGTGGTAGGGGTAGTGGTAGGGGTAGTGGTAGTGGTATTGGTAATGGTACTGGTAGGGGTAGGGGTAGTGGTAGAGGTAGTGGTAGGGGTAGTGGTAGGGGTAGTGGTAGGGGTAGTGGTAGGTGTAGTGTTAGTGGTAGGGGTAGGGGTAGGGGTAGTGGTAATGGTAGGGGTAGGGGTAGTGGTAGAGGTAGGGGTAGTGGTAGGAGTAGTGGTAGGGGTAGTGGTAGGGGTAGTGGTAGGGGTAGTGTTAGTGGTAGGGGTAGTGGTAGTAGTAGGTGTAGTGGTATTGGTAGTGGTAGTTGTAGTCCACACACTTACATTAAGTTCTCCCAAAATATTCAGTAAAAATTATTTATATGGCAAAACAACGTTTGCCGGGTCAGCTAGTATGTTATAAAACGTCGTATGACACACGTGCGCTTTGATTTATTACAGCCTCTGCTTTCTTGTAGCCCTCGCCTACGGCTCGGGCTAGCAATATCGCCTCGGCTGTAATTTTCAACTTACCGCACTTGTATCATAATGTACTATTACATACCTATTTTACTGTACCTACTTGTTTAAATAAATGAATGGATGTTTTTTTGCAAATAAGTTACCTTAAATCCTTCCTTTCCCAGCTACGATTGTAAGAAGTGGTACTAAGCATTCATTCTGATTTATCTATTCTTTTAAAAATATTAATTATTTCACGCTAACCTTACATTAATTAATCCCTCCCATTATATATATCTAATTAATATTTTAACACATATTTAACTTATTCATAAATAAATAATTGAATAAAATTAAACATATTAAATGTCACTGCATAATTTCTCAATCAAACTAAAAAAACATTACCTTCCTTATCAACCTTGGTATTATCTATACCTATACCTTATTTACTTTTCAATTTTTCTTACTTAAGTACATAGATAAGTGGACAGAGTACCTCATGAAAGAACATCGTTATTTATTTATTTTTCTCTGTGCTAATTCCGAAATGAAAATTTGGTTCGAGAAATTTTATCCATCCCATATACCAAACCGAGATTTTCTACTCTTTTGTGTTTAATTGCTGACATTCCCTTTTTCACTTTACTGCACGGGTACCGACGAAGTGTTTATCAAGCAAAGATAAACAGGCATTATGATTTCACGACAGGCGCGGCAGACAAAGATCGTCTCCCAGCGCGCTTGTCACGAAGCGCGTCTCATCTCGTACCACCGACGAATCCGACGATCTAATCGCGGGACCTATGCACGTCGTGTCGTGACACCGCCTATCATTAGGGCTGGCAAAAAACTAAAACTGAGGAAAATCAGGATTTCAACTTTTTATTATTTCAGCTCAACGGTCACGTATTTTTCTCTATGCAGCGGTGTTTTATTTGTAGCGGATACAGTCTAGTAGCCATCGAACTCGTCTCTTATTCGATGAAAAGAAATGTCACCTGCTGTAGCGATGAAAAAAAACTTAATTTTCATTAGTTTTATAGGCGTAACGCAAACTCCAATTTTTTTGGAGTAATCTTATCTTATCATTAAATTATTCTTTGACTGAAATTTGTACTTCAGATAGTTGCCTTTAGCTCGCTTAACTCGCTCGGTGGCCAACCTATGCGCTACAGGAGGGCTCCGGGTCCCCCCCCCCCCTTTACGACAGGCAGGGGCTTTCGTAGCACTATTCCGGTCCCGAGCTACAGGATCAGTCCGATAGATTATTCAGTGTTTAGTCACTTACAAGATTCACTAAAAAATAACACTCAATCCGACCTAGTCTTAGGTATGTAGGTATTCTGTGCCTAAAGGGGGCCGAAGATGAACATTCGTTTTCTTGTGGAATTTAAAGATCACAACCCTATGTAACATTTAAAAAATTACCTCACAGAAAGTCGTGAGGATGACATGAAACTGTGGCTAGCCGTGTTACATACTAAGATGAACTGATATAGCTGTTCAAATTAATCTTCACTTTATTACCTGTTAATAAAGAATAATTTACTTTGCAGATTGTTTTCTAGGGTGACTAGGTGAACTATGTGACTAGGGTGATAGTCATAGGTACATTTTGTGAAGAGACCGAGAAAGACCTGAAGGACATGTGCGTGATATGTAGCAAAGCAGCAAACGAGCATTGTGTGGCCCTTGTATGGTTACTGCTACCCAAATACAATGCTAACGCAGCCCCCGAAAGGATATCGGACTAGGAACAAAGTAGCGAAATAAATATTGCTTCAGACTAAATTAATTATTTAATTTCAATGAGAGTAGAGCAACTTCGCTAGATACATAGTGCTAGATTCTAATTAAAATTATTATTATTAAATGAATCATTAAAATATATATCTAGAGTATCATCGTTTTGCCTTGGTTAGGTTGCAGTTAGACTTTAGTGTGGCTGTAACAGCCTACTGAGTAGGGTTTGGCGGCTCCGAGTCGAAGAAAACCTGGGAGAGCATATGATTTCAACCCGCACCGCTCGATCGAGAGTCGAGTTCGATAGCCACTGAGCTGCTACCGCTGTATTTATTATCCTCCATTATTCTTGTTGTTTGCCCTAAATATTTTAATCAATTTAAAATCAATCTATCCGCCTAACATTAAGAACACGATACCGCTCCATTCACTTGTCCCCCTCGCAATCATTCGGTCAATTTGACAATGGCTCTTATTGTCCCTATTTTGAAAATATTTGCCCCAACCGGACCAAACAATTCCGTGAGTGGGTCTAGTCCCCCAAATATAAATTGAATAATGCATCCTGGCATTATTTTTATGTTCAGTAGGTTAATACTGTCTGTATGGCACGGGCAGTGACCACTTAATCCAATGTTTCTTCATTTTTATGCAGAGTATGTAGGTTATTGCGTATCAAACATTTATTTTAACGCGGAAATCGTGATCTGTCGACAATAATATAGCAATATTTTAGTATAAAATTGTTCAGGTTTCTTGTATCGATTTTGTTGTAAATATGGCGCCTGGAAGATATAAATAGCATTTTGCGGAAAATCATAACTATAAAAAGTGATTTGAGTGATTAACTCAAACAGTACCTACGCATGGCTATTCATTACAATTGAATTTCTAATAAATTGTTAAAAAAGTCACGTTTTCATGTAAATTAGGTACTCGTACTTTGGATGTAACACAGCCTGAAGCGTACTACACCATGCTGCTCCAATGCAGATTGGCGGAGGACCACCCAAGCGAATTTTTTTAAACTGGTACGTAGGTAAGTATATTGAAATTTAAATGTCACTTGCTGTAACGCTGAAGGAAAACATCGTGAGGAAACCTTGCCTGAGAGTTTTCCATTATGTTCTCGATGACATGTGAAGTCTGCCAACCCGCACTTGGCCAGCGAGGTGGACTATAACATAGCCCCTCCCGTTCCGAGAGGAGACCCGTGTCCAACAGTGTGACAATTTCGAAATATCTATTCGAAATATTCTTGGTTTTGTACCAACAAAATGCAGCGCACTCTCCGATGCAAGCACATCGGGGTCCTCGAGGATATAAATCTACTCACAGGTGCCTCGGTCTGTTCAAAGAGGCCGCCCTCGTCGCTCAAGCATCCACCTGTCAATATTTGCATTCTAAAAGACTGAACTGCTGGATTCAAATTGTCTCGATTGAGACGTTCGTTCGTTCATTTATTCATTCGTTAATTTCCGCGTGTCCCCTTATTGTTTGGTTGGGACGGCTAGGCGACACTTGGCTGAAATACCTTATTTAAGGGTCGAATAATAATAATGTTAATAATAATTTTTGTAATATAATTTAAATTTTTAGAATTAAATTTTTGTCCATGTTTTAATTTTATATTATACTAGCTGACCCGGCAAACGTTGTTTTGCCATATAAATAATTTTTACTGAATATTTTGGGAGAACTTAATGTAAGTGTGTGGACTACAACTACCACTACCAATACCACTACACCTACTACTACCACTACCCCTACCACTAACACTACCCCTACCACTACCCCTACCACTACCCCTACCACTACTCCTACCACTACCCCTACCTCTACCACTACCCCTACCCCTACCATTACCACTACCCCTACCCCTACCCCTACCACTAACACTACACCTACCACTACCCCTACCACTACCCCTACCACTACCCCTACCACTACCTCTACCACTACCCCTACCCCTACCAGTACCATTACCAATACCACTACCACTACCCCTACCACTACCCCTACCACTACACCTACCACTAACACTACCCCTACCACTACTACTACCCCTACATCTACCCCTACCACTACCTATCACGCACCGGCGCCATCTACTTAAAATATTGGTTTGTAGTACATGCTATGTATCAGAGATGGCGCTGTATGTGAAAAAAGATTTTTCCCGCTTTTCTGTTGAAATTTTTCCTGAATTTTCTTTGCTATAAACCTCACCGAGCCCGAGACCTTTCCAACGAATGCAAAACCGTGGAAATCGGTTCGTGCGTTCTGGAGTTATAGCGTCAGGAAGGAAAACCCGACTTATTTTTATATAGTAGATTACATAGCTGTCATTATACGTCAATTACATAGCTGTCATTTGCGTTTTGTTATTCCGAGTCTGATTCTTTTTTGTTATACCACGTTTTATAGTGACTGACGTTTCATGTCAAGTCACACGGGAACGCTGTCGAACGGGATAAAAAGTATCCTATGTCCGTCTCCTGGCTCTAAGCTACCTCCCTACCAATTTTCAGCCAAATCTGTTCTGCCGTTCTTGAGTTATAAGTGGTGTAACTAACACGACTTTCTTTTATATATATAGATGTATGTAAATATTAAAAACTACTATATGGAAATATTAAAAACTAGTGGACGCCCACAGCTACGCTCGCGAGAAATTAGACATAACAATAGTTTCGTTTACACCTACTAATATTATATAGCCTATGTCACTCAGTGAAGATGCAGCTTTCTAATGGTGAAAGAATTTTTGTAATCGGTCCAGTATTTTTTGTTTGTAAGCATTACAAAGAAAACTTTCCTCTTTAAAATACATATTATACTAGTGGACGCCCGCAGCTTCGCTCGCGTTACACATTCACTAACTTCAAAAACGGCAAAGCTTCATACTAACTTTGCACCCCCGTTTTACCCCCTTAGGGGATGAATTTTCAAATTTTTCTCGCCGTAAAAACCATCCTTGAACTTCAACGAACATAAAAAAAAAAGAATTGGGCAAATTGGTCCAGGCGTTGTTGAGTTATGCGCTTCCCAACACATTTTGCTATTCATTTTTATTATATAGATTAAAAATGTAAGATACTAAAGCTAGTAAAGTCGCCAGTTGCGCTTAGCTTCCAATTGCCTACGATTTCTTATTTACTAAAATAGGTCACAAAGTTTTGACCTCCTATTACACCGTTCCTTACAAATAAATTTTCCTTTACCAACAATATCAATAAAAACTTGGAAGCAAGGATCAGTGACCTACAAAAACCCTATTGTTGGTGTTCCAAAATACAATAGGAGTCCGTTAAAACATATGGCGTTGGCCTAATGGAGGCAAAACCGCAATTATTTTGTACCGAACTGCGCAAGCTCGACCGCTAGTGCCAATTAGTGATTATGATTACTGACAAAAACAGCTCTGGGGCACTCTGGGGTGAACTTTTTATACAGCCATTGTACTTTGACATCGCGTGTCGATATTTGAAGTCGTAGGATAATTCTGGGAATTTTGGAGGTGTAATTTTGGGAATTTTGGAGGAAGTGAATTAGTATTGATTGGATTAAAAATTTGGAAGACATCCAGGGGATTATGAGATTAATGGTAGATTTTTTTGGAAACGGATTTCATAGCACAGGAATGTGAATTTCCGGTAGATTTTTAACTAACCTAGTTCCATAAAGGTTCCACTAAGGTTCTCAATTTGAAAAATGTTTTTTGTGGTTTGTGTTGACTTCGAGGTGATATAATTAGCATTCCGTTTACGTTGATTATGGCTTGAAAATAACTGATTAACTACGACTTATTGAGAAAACGAGTTCTTGGACGCAGAAACTTATTATGCTTATTGTTTTTAATTCCTTTAAAGGTTCTTATTTGTATCTATTATTATTTATGTTTATAGCAAAAGCCTCTATGGCATAATTAATTGACCACTTAAACATAATAAACCTATAGAGAGATAGCAAGTTAGTATGTGGTATCACGAGTGAGCATGCTGCTGCTGCAACCCAAAGCCGTCCACCGCTGGGCACGGGTCTCCCCTTCACACAAATCTGCGGGTGGTCAACAGCATTCTCCACCACGCAGCTTCAATTCGGATTCGTGGCCAACCCAGTGTCAAATGTTCTCAAGCTACCCGAAGGTCTTCGTCAAGGCTTAACGATTGTTATCACCATTGAAAACAGCGGGGTCGGGCTTAACGTGCCCTCCGAAGCACGGTATCCCCCAAGAAATTTCGTTGAGCAAATCGCATAATATGCACAAAATATTCAAGAAAGATTAGTTGATGCAATGCTGCAATCCTTTTCAAGCAGCTTTATGATCTCAAAAGCATTCCCAAGGCGGCATTCGGGTTGATAATACATGATATGAAAAGACTAATAATAGAACACAAAGAAGCGAAGGCCATGGGTGGTATTTTTTCATAACACCAGGTGGACTATCAACACTGCTCGGCATCTTGTCTTAACAAAAAAATTAATAACAACAACACATTATATTTCAAACAAAACATTCACAGTAGGTAATAGCGTCTCATGTCACAGAACAAGCAATTATCATTCCCGCCTTGTCTTCTTATACAGCATGTGACGCGAATGTGACCAAGAGACAGTTGCAAAAACAATTACACATTATTGTTTGGCAAAATAGAGTTTAATTTGTCGAAATTACATTAATAGGTCGATAGTAAATTATCTTGTATAATGTCGAATGTAGAGTTTTTTGTTGACACAAAGAAGCGAAGGCCATGGGTGGTATTTTTTCATAACACCAGGTGGACTATCAACACTGCTCGGCATCTTGTCTTAACAAAAAAATTAATAACAACAACACATTATATTTCAAACAAAACATTCACAGTAGGTAATAGCGTCTCATGTCACAGAACAAGCAATTATCATTCCCGCCTTGTCTTCTTATACAGCATGTGACGCGAATGTGACCAAGAGACAGTTGCAAAAACAATTACACATTATTGTTTGGCAAAATAGAGTTTAATTTGTCGAAATTACATTAATAGGTCGATAGTAAATTATCTTGTATAATGTCGAATGTAGAGTTTTTTGTTGACACAAATGTTTTCAGTAAGTCTAGGGGTGGATCCTCATTAGTTCGCGTGGAATCGGCCATGGTATACTCGTATCTTAAGCAATGCTATTTTGGTGTACAATAAAGGAACTTGTCTGTCTGTCTGTTATTTGTCAATGTATTTTATGTGGTTTGTGTTTGTAAATATATAAAATAAAATTAGTATGTGATGTTTCTACTTTTTTACATAACATGCTAAGATAGATAATAATATAATATATAGATAATAATATTCTATTATATTGAGAGATGTCAAGTGTCAAGCTAAAAATTGTGAATAATTGAAAAATTTAAAATTTGTAGTTATAAAATATCAAAATAAATAAATTAGGACTGAAATGTTGGTTAAATTTAATGCGCCGTAATATCTGGACTAGACATCATCATGTTTAAATTTGTGATAAAATGTGTGTATCTAACTAATTAACTGAATGCCAAAAAAAGACATTATTTAACAAGATTCTCGCAGGAGCATGGTGTTGTTGTTGGCGGCAGCAGTGCTAGCTCGAACTGCGACATCCTGTGACCAAAGAAAAGGAAAAGCGGTTGCTAAGGCCGCCATCGGTTGTCCTAGCGACGTCATGCGTCGCTAGGTCTCTCCAGTGCAGCTTCCAATTGCAAGACCATCCTGAAGCACCTACGTAACGACGCATGCGTCTTGTTACCAAGTTACAAGCAGCATTCATATTTTGACTGACTTTTTTATATTTTTAGTGTACATTTTAAGTTATTTTATTGTGTTTTTAAATTTGTTTTAAGTTATTATTTTTTTTGAATATATTTAACTGTTGTGAATGCAGACCGTGACCCAATCTTGTGATGGCACGTCGAACGCGACCCATACATGCACACAGTGCAACAGGTCATTCAAATCTTTGAAAGGCCTTAACATTCACATTACAAAAACACACAGGAAATGTATTAGCCAAAACAGTTCACCTTTAGACATCCATCCCATTATTCAGAGTGCACCTACTTATGTAACCAACGATCCAACTCCTTTCCACACATATCTTAGCCATTTGAAAAATAGTATACCCATAGTAAAAAGAATTCCTCGAGGAGCTCGAATAACAGTTGCTACACATTTGACACAACTAATCCAGAAATGTTACATTACTAATTGTACTCAAGACTGGCGGAACCTATTTTTATTTTCATACAGGACACTACATATATTAAAAACTGATGAACCGAATTTATCACTGACACAAAAGATTAAAAATAACTGCACTGTAAGCTCCTCGCCTTCTCCCGCACCTCTAATCAAACATGATGCCCCTCGTAATCACAACAAACTCATCGAGAACAAAATCTGTGACGGAGATCTCAAAGGTGCCGCTCGCCTTTTGTTCTCCAACGACGTGCTATCACCAGATACCCCTGACACCCTTCAGGCCTTACGGACAAAACATCCTCCAGCTCCAGTAAGCCCATATTTTCTCGACCCACCAACAGCAGGGCAAGCATGCCTACAAATTCAAAACAAAGATGTAATGAATGCCATTTTATCTTTTAAACCAGGTTCGGCTGCAGGTTTGGATGGAATCTCACCCCAACATTTGAAAGACTTAACATCGCATTCTGTGGGTGATGCAGGCGAGCAACTTCTAAACTCGATCACTAAATTAATCAACTTTATGTATTCAGGTAATGTCAATCCAGAAATTGTTCCCATTCTTTTCGGCGCGAACCTCATTGCCCTAACCAAAAAGGACGGAGGGGTGAGACCAATTGCTGTTGGATCAACACTACGACGTCTGGCCTCCAAAATTGCAGTTCGACATATTTTACCAAAATTAAATTCAGAATTTGAACCAGTTCAGTTAGGCTTCGGTGTAAAAGGAGGGTTTGAGGCAGCCGTCCATGCTCTACGCTCTTTCCTATCTTACGGACAGCCTGACGTGTTGCTCAAAATTGATGTCAAAAATGCATTCAATTCGGTAAATAGGGATACTCTGCTGACGGAAATAAAACAACATATACCGGAAATATACAATTATCTCCTTCTCAGTTACGCTGACCCAACAAAATTATTATATCGTTCTAATGAACTGTCCTCGGAAGTAGGTTGTCAGCAGGGTGATCCCCTTGGGCCTGCAATTTTTAGTTTGGCTATAAATCCGATAATCAAAAATTTAAATTCTAAATTCAACGTTTGGTATTTGGACGACGGAACCCTAGGAGGTGATGTGGATACTGTGTTTTCGGACCTTTTTTTAATCAAAAATAAATTTGAAGAAATTGGTTTGGAGCTTAATTTTAGCAAATGCGAACTTTTTATAAATAACTGCGACTTAAATTTAAATGACGTAAAAGAAAAATTCAATATTTTGGCTCCAAATATTAAAATAGTTAACAGTAATTCCCTTTACCTTTTAGGTTCTCCAATTTTTGATGAATCTATTTCTGAATATATTAATAATTCAATTACAAAATTTCAAAATTCTGCCGACCGACTCCTTGAAATTAGTCCACATTATGCACTTTGCATATTAAAATTCTGTCTTTTTGTCCCAAAATTTACGTATGTGCTCCGTTGCTGCTCCTTTTGGAATCACCCAGATCTTATGACACAAATAGACGACTTAATCAAAATTACCTTAGAATCAATTCTTAATATGCAGCTGAACGAGCAATCTTGGACCCAAGCATCCCTACCCATCCGTTATGGTGGTTTAGGGATTCGCAAAATTTCAAGTGTCGCTTTACCAGCATTCCTATCTTCCGTCCATAGTTCAGCAAATCTCATAAGTAAAATTTTAAGGGCATCCCCTTCAAACTTTGAGATTGCTGGCTTGGAAGAAGCTAGAAACGCTTTCTTAATTGCATGCCCAGGTCAAAATTTTCCAGTTTCTACAAATTCACAGAGGAGCTGGGACGACATAAACTGTAAATTGACTTTTGAAAATCTTTTGAGCTGTAGTACAGGTTCGGCGCGTGCTAGGCTTTTGGCCGTGGATGCGCATGAGGCCGGCTACTGGCTTCACGCGTACCCTTCGCCAAATACAGGAACATTTCTTGAGCCTGACACGCTCCGAATCGCAACCTGTCTACGGCTTGGGGTTCCGGTCTGTGCTCCTCATAAATGTCCCTGTGGCAGTGATGTCGACAAGCTAGGACATCACGGACTGTCGTGCCAAAAAAGTGCAGGCCGCTTCTCGAGACATGCCGCACTTAACGATATCATACGCCGGTCCCTTGCCACCGTCAACGTGCCAAGTCTACTTGAGCCGACTGGTATTGCAAGAGACGATGGCAAGAGACCGGATGGTATGAGTTTGATTCCATGGAAGATGGGACGGGTGCTGGTATGGGATGCAACCTGTTCAGACACGCTGGCCCCTTCCCATCTACATGGAACCAACAACAGAGTTGGTGCGGCTTGTGAAGCGGCTGAAAAAGCTAAAGCGTGCAAGTACAGGGGTCTAGGCACCGAATATGATTTTGTTCCATTCGGTGTCGAGACCCTTGGTCCGTGGGGTCCTAACGCTAAGAGGCTTTGTAAGGAAATAGCAAAAAGGTTAGTCGACATCACAGGAGACCGAAGAGCTGGCAGCTACCTAGGACAGAGAATTAGTATAGCTATTCAAAGGGGAAACGCTGCCAGTATCTTCGGAACCTTGCCTAAAGGGACTCCTTTTAATGATATATTTTAGTAATATTTTTTTTTTGTTTTTGTTTTTGTTTTAGGTTATACTTTTAAGGTTTTTTTTTTAGTTTTAAATTCATTAATTTGTAAATTTACTTTTAAGATATAGATTTAACTTATATGTAATTTTAAATAGTTTCTATTTTACTAACACTATGTTAACTTTATTAAAACCACATAATATAAATGTTTGACAGTCACATAAAATATGTCAGTCTGAATTATTTTGTCCCTACAGTAAAACTAAAACTATGTAGTATGTAGGTATATTGTGTTCAAAGTGACCGATTCAAAACGTTTAGTCAATAAGTCATCTCAGTAGCGATTTTGTTTCTGAATGAATACGATAACGAATGATTAATAGTATCAGTGTAATAATAAGGATCATTTCCCAATATAGAATCGTTAAAGTTAAGTATGATTTTCCGATACTTAATAGAAGTACGGAAGAGTTTAATACTTTTAAACTGTAAAAAACGTCTCTTGTAAACCACAGCCTTTTGGTAATACCAACAATGGATACGACAGATTGCAAACGGGAGCTTCAACAGATTAATTTCTTATGATGTAACAAATTTAATAAAATAACGTACGACGGTTTAATATATTAATCCTTATGTGTATTAATTTAAGGTTCAATTCAATTTTTGTGGAGTTCTCGATGTGTAAGTTATTTTGTCGATCCCCCAATGTGGTTACTGGTTACAAATCATCGTCAAGTTTTGAGTCGGTTGTTATAGGTCCTCGTTGATCCCTTTGTGGCGTGTCATTAAGGTTAATGATTTATAATATGTGAGGATGTGGTCAGGTTTCGTGATCATTGTATCGTCACATCCGAGGTTTTGTAAAAAGTGGCGTTTCTTATTGGTATCCCGGAACAATTGACCGTCAAAGGCTGTCCTCAACACGCAATGTCTGTGGCAATTGGTATACCTAGTATTGTTAGTATACGGGTCTTTGAATTTGATTGGAACTGGACATTAGAATTTCTGGGTATAAAATTAACTTAATGAAATTGTTATTTACATAACATCACGCATTTATTTCCTGGAAGGGTTGGTAGAGGTGTGTACTATACCTCATATATACACTATACTTTCATACAGTTATGTTTAGGTCCCATGATCCCAAGTAATAGGTGTTCCTAATGCTGCACCAAGAACAAATCCAGACTCCTACTTCTATTAGGAATTACATGTTGAGAAAAAGACTTGGCCCGAGCCGGGGATCGAATCATGGACGAATAGTTAAGCCGCCACTTGTGACCACTAGACTCACGAGGCAGCTAAGCTATGGCAAAGCATAGGAGCTAAAATTAAATAAATAGGTTTTAAAAACTAAACATACGTAGAGATGTAGTTATTGTACAGAAAGCGATATCAAAATATCTCGAATGGAGACATCAAATCAAGTTTTTCCCTAATGAAGACAAAGTCGCTTGATGAATTGACAGCCGATTCCGAAAGCTGAATACTCAAACACATACAGGATTACCGCTGCACGGGATAAGCTTCTGTATCGCATCATGAATAAGGGTGTTTATCCGCCGCCGAATTAAGGGTAGGGAGTGTGGTTTTCTCGGTTTTATTAAACAGGCGCTGATTTGCGCAAACCGAATTACGCCGGTAACCGATACGCGCTCGTTACGCGTCCGTTTGATTCGATCACAACTGGAAATTAGTCGGCACACACGAAATTGGTTATTGCTTATAGGAATAATTTTTCCACTTGGATTTAGTGTTTAGAAATATTATACTTTTTTTTTGTGACTAGTTTTCCAAGAGTATTATACCATTTTGGAATCTTGATTAGTTGCGTCAACTTTTTAAAAAACTTGCCATAGTAGTGTCCATACTTTTTTTTTACACCAGAATGAGTGAAAGTGGACAGAAAGTAAATTTGATCAAAATTTTTAGGGAAAACAATGATTTTAATTGTTTATTGTGTGAAAACTACAGACATTGTAGGAATTTTAAGATTTGTGGTAGATAGCAGTACCTACTACTTAGGTCACGGATACAAAAAAAAATATCAGAAATATCTCAAAAATTGCGGTCATGGTAGTTAAAAATATCATGAGGGGTGTCAATTTTCTAAGAATTTCCATTTTTATTAAGTAACTTGAAAAAAAATCGAGATAATTTTTTTTTTCTTTTTTTTCCTGGAGTAGTCATTAGCAGGTCCATCCTCTGGTTCAGGATTATCGTTGAATTTTGGGACACCTTGTATATGGTTCGTGCCGGTGGGATTTGACCCCATCCTCTCGAGTGAATCGAATCTGCCACTGAGCTTATTGCATAAACAAAATATTCAAATCGCCGTTCCTCTTGACCAAAACAACACGTTCAGTAAATAATCCTGTTATTCCTTTGCTGTATTATACAAAATACGCCACCAAACAATATTATTGTATGCAAATTGTAGCGATTTGACCATATTACATCAGATGAACTTGTAGTTGGATTAGGTACGTAGAAATGAGAGACGTATTTTGTTTTCCCAATAAAGGGAGCCACTATTGGCACTGCGGGGAATTGGGTGACGATACCAAATCATATATACTGTCACTGGCTAAAGACAATCCAGAGAATAAAAGTTGATAAAACTGTTGATAAAGACAATAATCGTAGATCCTTGGACCGGATTCTTGCGGACGATACAGAACTAGATGTGGCTCGAATTGTTGTGAGTTCATAATCTTGTAACAATAACAGCTGTTACCATTTATGTAGTAAAAGACTGACAAGTCATAAAGCAATAAGCAAATGACGTTTCAGTGAATAATAAATTAAACTTAAATAAAATGAAACTTAATGAAACATAAGGTTTTGGTTGTACCAATGAAATTGGATATTTTATAATCAGCATTTTCAAACTTAATTACTTAAAGCCGTGTTATTTTAATTTCAAATACAGTCATTTATTTTTAATTATTGTTATGTTTTTGTGAAATTGTGGTAGTTTATGGCGCTATGGATAAACTGAAAAATTCGTACAATTTTCGAATATGAGTTTCTACGTGGAAATACTGCAGCGCAAACAACACGAAACGTTAACGGCATGTACGGGCCTAACACTGCTTGCATAAACGCTCCCCGCTATTGGTTCAATCGTTTTAAATCTAGAAATGTTGAGTTGAGTAACGAGCCTCGCGGTCGGCAGGTAACGATTGTCGACAACGATGAATTGAAGGCGATAGTGCAAGTGGATCCAACTCAATCTACGGCTGGCCTTGCTGCGGACTTTGGAGTTAGTGTGAAAACAACATTGAAGCACTTGCGCCAAATCGGAAAGATAAAAAAGCTAAATAAGTGAACACGAACGAATTCTAAATCGAATTGTTACCTGCGATGTAAAGTGGATCTTGTTCGACAACCGTAAGCGTTCGTCTCACTGGGTGGACCTGGGTACAGCACCTAATCAGTGCGCTAAAAAAGTTATCAAAGGAAGATTATGGTGACTGTCTGGTGGACCAGTGCCAGACTTGTACATCACAGCTTCTTACCGAATGGCACAACAGTGACGTCAGATGTCTATTGCCAAGAATTGCAAACAATGATGGAGAAGCTTGCTATCCAACAACCAAGACTGGTCAATCGCTCTTCCCCATTGCTTCTCTACGACAACGCGCGAGCTCACACTTCACGTCAGACGCTACAAGAGATACAGATGGAGCTGTTGTCACTCTGTTTGGAGCTTGGAGTCACCCACTGTAACTACTCATCGGACCTAGCCCCAAAAAAAATCTAGTTTTCAAAATTTAGACACATTTTTAAGTGGGAAAAAGTTCAACACTCGAGTAACGCTTTCGCCGACTTCATCGCGAACAGCTACCGAAATGATAAATTCGGGGCTTTACCATTTTTATTCCTAATTAACTTTAACCCATATAGATTTACCGCGCCTACGCCTAACGCATCCAGTACAATGGGGTATTTATATCCTTGCAGGATAATAGCCGGGGCAAACAGTTCGGCACAAATAAACAGAGTGCACGCGTCCGCTCACTGGTAACCCAATAAGCATCGTTTCGGCTGATTGCAATACGTTCGTACTCGTATCGATGGAATGTAACGTGGTGGTTTGCTGTTTGTTCTCGAGTTCGCCAAATAAGAACTGCGCCGTAGATCACCCACTGATTGAGCTCACAATACGATGGCTTGTAACAATATTTCGTTTCTCTATCTATGGAAGGTAACGCGGTTGTTTGATTGTGTTTGTTTTCAAGTTTGCTAAATGCTAATAAGATCTGAGCCATAGAAAATGAGTTAACGACACAACTCTACTTTCGTCATCTCATCATCATCACTTGACATTATTTTTACCTACTGTGACTGACTCTGTATATGGTCAAAAAATACACAATGTACCTTTTTGTCAGTAATTAGCACTATATATATCAACTAGTGGACGCCCGCAGCTTCGCTCGCGTGGAATTAGACATTCACTTCTTCTTTCTTCAAAAACGACAAAGTTTCATACTACATTTGCACCCCCGTTTTACCCCCCTAGGGGGTGAATTTTCAAAAATCCTTTCTTAGTGCTCCCCTACGTTATAAAAGGAACCCCTGTGCAAAATTTCAAGTTTCTAGCCCTTATAGTTTAGGCCCTGCGTTGATATGTCAGTCAGTCAGTCAGTCAGTCAGTCACCTTCTCCTTTTATATATATAGAGATGGTAATTAGTAATTATTAACAATGCTAATATACAATACTACGTAACAATACTACGTAATTTCAAAGAAAGTTGTAGTTTTTCGCCCAAGAATTTGCAGACGTCTAATATATTACATTAATTCTTAGCTTATTTAATGCCCGTTATTCTACACCAGATCCCATTTAAGATATATTTACCCTACAGTTTACAGTATTACAACTAAATCACCTAGGTTCGTAAAGCAAATTTTAGTACCTAGTTTTTAATTTAGTATTTTATTTTATTTATAGTTAATTTCTTATAGGTACTAAAATAAGTCTGTACAATATGTACCTACAAACCTGACAAAAACCTTTTGATTACAGTGGTTGAGTTATGTTATGCACGTGTGTATGAAAAGTGGGCGGTCCGCTCACGCGAGGCAAAACATTCGACAATAAATCAACTGTGTGCTGTGCTCCCGAAGAAACCCGCCCGGAAATGCTGCGCAGCTTACTTTATGTTAAAGTTATGGTACCGATACTATAACTTAAACTTTATGGGTTAACGTAAACTATAAAATTATAAGCAAGTAATTGACCTCGTTGCAGTGCTTCACTCAATGCAGTGGAGAAAACACGCATGAGTCAGTTTCGTTTGAAAACCACTAGATACGGTCGTTGATATCGTATGGTTACGCTCTTCTAGAGGCGACCATCTAAATTCTAAGCCTTCAAGGGTAACAACCTGTGACTGTCTTGGAACGAAACTATTTGAGTCTAGTCTGGTTTTTCACTCGTTTGCTATCTAATATCCTTAAAAAGACCCTAAAAGACTTAAATTTCCCAGAGAACTGAGCGCTAATAAAAACTGCTGAGGTAATTTCATCCATCCATCCATAAGCCTTTTGAGGTCCACTGCTGAATATAGGCCTCTCCTAAACGACACCACTGAAGTTAAGGACATTTAAGTGTGCGGAAATATCCTTTTATGTAAAACTTGGTTTCGCCCTCATAGGTTCGTTTGAAAGGCCACTCTAAAACGAAACAAACATTCTTGCTGATATATAAATGGGAATGTGTGGTTGTTGGTTTGTCGGTTTGTCCTCAACGGAATTATGGATCGATGTGATTTTTCGCATGGATATTAGTATACGGCCTGGAAGCCCATATGCTACTTTAAATAGTAGTATCATAAATAATCCTGGAAAATTGCTTGATTCCCATAATGAAACGTTCGATTTTTAATTGATTATTAACGAAAAATTTTAATCGAATGATTTTATAAACATAGTCGTATATGACCAGCAGAACTGCGAGTGAAATTAGATTTTGATTAGAAGTTGTATTTACTGCAGCTTGCCGTTGATGAGAGCTACACTTAATATATTTTAAACCATCCCTGGATAGATGAAACCGCGGGAAAGCTAATGTTAAATAATGTTCTTGAAGTTTAATTTATTTTTACCTATTCTGCCTTTCCAATCATTTTCGCACATTTAGACTTACAACTACATTTTAGTGACGTAACTCGTTGAAGAAGCCGCCTTCGCCGTCGCCATAGCACCGCCCAGCGGTTTCATTCCTCGCCCAGTCCCTTCATCGCTTGAACCAGTTTCCGTACATTACTCGTGGAAAGCAAAAACGCCTGTAGCTTCCAGGAAAACCGATATGGGCGGGTGATGCCACAGCCTACCGGTAACGCAGTACATCCAGTTATCTCCAAACTGACTAGTGTATGCAAACCGCTGGTTCCTTATTTAAAAAAATTACAAGAAGAACTTCCAAACAGCGTTAGTGCGCTACATGTTGAGATAAATATTTATGTGATGGATAGATAATTTTGTTTGGCCCAATCGTTACTAGTATGTAATGTCAAAAAGTAAGACAGTGATTTTATCGTTTACCCATGAGTGAGAGTAAAGGTTTTTCAGCTACAAATATGTATTTACTTTTACAAACATTTTTATACACCAAACATTTATTAAACAGAATCTTAAGTAAGTAGATACTTATTATTAACATTAAATAAATATAAAATACGCTATGACAAATAAGTCTCATATAATACTCTCCCATGTGGCATAAGCCCAAAACGGTGGCAGCGTTACCTCTTTAAATAGCCAAGCTAACTCTTTGGGCAAAGAAGTTGCCAGAGTTCAGTTCACCTGAAGCGAGAATTAGCCTGGTCGGCATATTCTTCCGTCTTTATTAATGAATCACTATGACACACTACACTGACCAACGCCCAAATGTCTCAATGTTTCAACATCAAGCACCGCGAAATCGTAGTTCCCTAAATGGGTACTATATTTTCAACGCTTGACTAATTAAGCCTGACCAGCTGCGACCGAGCCCTTTTCACAGTTCCTAGTAGATGCAAATGCTAGGCTATCTGTACAAGTTACGACCCTGACCAGAGCACGATCGAGATGCTACGTCACTAGAGTCAATACGTCAGGTTACAAGAGTCATCCTTCATACCTGGAGGCTCCAGCGAAGCTGCTAAAGAGGCGGTGACATTATTCAGCGCCCTGATAATTATTCAGTAACAATAACAATAATATCACACCTGGCAAGGATGGTAGAACACTCCTATGGCATGTCATTGCTACTAAACCCGTACCTTGTAACTAGAAATCCTTGAAAAAGCTAACCGACGCGTCTTTATCTCACACTAACTGTCGGTTCCACTAACTAATCCTGTTTAAAAAACTTGTCGCTCATTCTTAGATTCATGTCCAGCAATGGGAACATGGTATTATAATCGTCTGAGTAGCCCTAACAAGGCCCGCGGAGGCAACGGAAAATACACCTCATGTCGTTCCTTATAGTGTCACTCAGCATGTTTAGCTATCAATAGCTTTTGCCGCGGCTCTGCCCGCGTATAAGGCAGTTTTCATTAAATAATTATCGACACGTATGTTAACATTTATGGGGTGGTTTAAGATTAAATCAGTAGCAGTAAACTCTGTCCATTTAACGAAAGTACGGCGTAAAGTCGCCACCAAGTTTCAGAATTAGTGTCAGCGCCATCTGTTATTGCTATGCCAAACAATTTTCCAACAAACGTGCGAAGCTTTCCAAGATAACATAATTCCTTTCCAAGAGAACACAGGATACTTTCCATCAATAAATAGGATGAAAAGTATCATGATTGTGTTTTAATCAAGCTTATAATTGCCAAGATTTATCCAAATCCGTTTACTTTTAAAGTGATTGACAATCTTTCACATTTATAATATTAGTGCGATCGTTCAAAATTACATGTAAATACAAACCCGTGTTATGTCAGCATTACATGCTCGGGTTCAATACACAGGTATACCTGCGCAAGTAATGTGTCAAATTGAAGAATATGTCAATGGTCAATATAAATAAGTCATTGATTATAGATTCTCGTGCTTCACCTCTCCTGGTGGTGGTCTCATTCACAAGCTCAAAGTCGTGTCAGTATAATGACTTAACGATAAAAAAATCTCATAGAGTTAATAAAGTCCTGGTAGGGTCGCCATGAGGTGACGGGTTAAATCTGTTTCTAGAGGCATTTATTACTGACTTGGTCCTTACTCTATGCTACTACACTATAGCAATAGACAAGACACCTCGCCCAAGTGCAAACAACTGCACAAGCCTCCACGCTCAAATCTTCCTCAGGTAGACCGTTTCAGCAGAACGGCCAGGCGTGAGCTGCCGGCATGAGAAACATTGTATAACTTGTTGTTCATTGGGATTTTTTGAATGTGTGCGGTAATTTTTATACTTGCAGCGAGACGAGCTTAAGGAAAAATTCCTGGTAATCTTACTATGTAGGTTTCTACCATGACCCCCTACTTTTTTTAACCTCTGACTTTGAAGACGACTGCTTTACGTTATGTGCCAGTTGTTTAAAACCTTTTTAAAGAAGTTTAACGTTAAAGTTTATGTGTCTCACTTGTCACGGACGGCATGGGTCTACGTTTTACGTGTGTAATAATAAATATTTAATTATTATTAGTTCGTTCGTGAATCTCGAATAATTTATATGTCTGAAGATAGTGAACTGTTTGTCCTTCTTTTCCTTTTAACTTCCTCGTATTTAACTACACTAAGTTGCTTTATTCTAAATGATGTTAAAATAAACTAACACGTTTAATCGCATGTCGAACGTCACTTAAGTGTCGAACGTTATTTTCCCGAGACAAATGGTAGGGGCCACCATAGCTTTTCGCATGCCAGACACTGGCAGCCACGCTTGCGCCTGTGAACAAGCCTGTTATCTGACGCAATTAGCTTCATTCGCTCTATTATAGCTGTTATCTCCCGATAGCGATCGGTGCAAACGGATGTCGCTCTTGTCACCTCGCCATAGAGAACATGTGTCGCGCCTTAGTGAGATGCAATAGCTATTAACCGCATAGCGATACGTAATATGAACATTCATGAGGCGTGTCAAGAAAGCATGCGTCTTATCCTACGAGAACGGCGATTAAAGTGTAAGAGCTCATAAATCGTCTCGATCTACATAAGATAATAATCATAATCAAAATCAATGAAGGAAAGAAAGAAAGAAATCATTTCAATCAATGATGGTGAAATTACTTGGTTAAATAAATCATAGGTACCATATATCATAGGTAATTTCACCACTAAAGGATTTTTTAACTCAACGTCTTTCGCTTGAAAGACGTAATAAGGTAATAAGTTATATTCGCCTGTCAGTGTGACGCTTTGCTTTTATTGAGTGAGGGAGAAATAAGTATAGTTCTCAACATGGTTTTTACCACATTTAATGGGAATGTTTCTCATATTTATTACATTTCTGTAGACATAATGTATACAACATGACAACCATTTCATTATCACTAATAAGTCTTGTGTAAAATTACATTAATTCATGTCAAGGCACTTTTGTTATTTAATTTTTAATCTGTAGGTATGTGACAACGTGATATTGTCATAACGAGCAAGGAATTACGAATTTTGCAGGAAATTATTAAACTCTAGCTAAATTTTAGCGTCCATATCCCAATGGCTCGTCGATTAAATGTGATCGAAGAGAGCAACGACCACTAGTGGCAAAATTTCTTGGACGCTACCGTGCTTCGGACGGCACGTAAAGCCGTCGGTCCCGGTTTTTTTTCAATGCTGAAACAGTCGTTAAGCCTTGTCGAAGACCTTCGGGTGGCTTGAGAGCATTGGACACTGGCTACTAACCACCACCAATCCGCATTGGAGCAGCGTGGTTGAATTATGCTCTAGACCTCCCGCAGCTGTGTCTGTCGGGGAGTCCCATACCCAGTGGGACGTCTATGGGTCGTAGCTAGATATACTATATTACATTAGTATTAGCACGGACTATAGTAGCTCATTTATAATAATAAAATTGCACGCATATTTCTTCGCGATTTATTTCTTCACGGATTCATCTGCATTGCAATTATTTAAGTAATCGCAATCGCAATTTATGCAACAACGCAATAAAACTAATAACTAATAATCTATATTTTGTTGTTTTCGCTTTATATATTTTTTAAATTATGATGCCCTTGCAATTAAATGGCCTGATCCGAATTCAAACCAAATGTTTGAGTAGAGGTCAATTTCAGAAGCACTAGTCTATGGCCGTTTTTTTGGAGTGTTTATGAGTTTTCTTAATTCATGAGAAGGGTCCTGAGGATGCGGACTCGGTGGCAAACAGACGGACAATAGATCTGTGTTGACTGTTCATTTATTCACGGTTTTGTAACACAGTTTCAGGAGGGGTCTTGGGTTCTTGACAGTGGTCTATATTCATGTGGTTATTTCGAGTACAATTTGAGTACAACCCATATTCTACTGACTCTGAGAGCAAGTAGAACTTTCGAATTAGGTAAGATTTTGGTAAATTTATTAAACTTCTTTATTCTTACAGAAATACGAATTTCGCTCGCTTAGGAATTGTGATTCTACATGAGCTATTGTCGGTTAGCGAAAACTAGTAACTTCACAGTAGTTCACGTTCATATCATCATCAGCCTTTTAAGTGGTCTACTGCTGCACATAAGCCTCTCTTAAACGATGCCACTCCGACCGGTCCTGTGCCTTCTGAATCCAGTGCCTTCGGTTTCCCGCTGCTTTAACCAGTCCGTCACGTTCACACACAAAGATTTAATTCTACGGAATTTTAACATAAAATCACGCCTGTATTTCCCAAAAGGGATGGGCAGCGGTGAGTGTACACCAGCATTATTACAAGATTATATTTTAAAGCGTTTATGCGAAAGAGATTTATGTAATATTTTGCTATGGTGCTATATCTTTAACCAGTGGACGCCATCTTCGCTCGCGTGAAACATAACAATAGTTTCGTTTACACCTAGTAATATTATACTGCCTATGTCACTCATTGAAGATGCAGCTTTCTAATAGTGAAAGAATTTTTGAAATCGGTTCAGTAGTTTTTGTTAAAACATTACAAACAAATGTTTCCTCTTTATAATATTAGTACATATCTATAGATGTGTTGTACTCGCTAAGTTTCATCAGTCCTATAATCCTAGTAGGATGAATGATTTAAGCGCATATTGACGACTGACAAGGTGGCTTCATATTACGTATATATATCTCATTTAAAAAGTATACCTACTACCTATTTGTCCAAGTTACTATGTTGTGAGACGTAGGGCTCCCTCAATCGGCGCCACTTCTCCCTCTCCTGCGACCTTCGAATCCAGCGGTTGCTTGCTGCCTTCTTTAGGTTATCGGTCCATAGGTTGGAGCACAACCCTGTAAACCAACAACCCCAAAGTCATAAAAAATCTTCATATCATATCTCAAAATCTAGCAACGCCTTCCTCCCTAACCTGAAACATCTAAATCACAGAAACATCGGAACATATTAGGGCGTCCTCGACTGATGAATAATGCAAGAACAAGACACTCGAACAGGGAACGGAGGGTGGCGTCTAGACCGATGTTTTGTTCAGCTGTGGTAGTTATCAAGTGCATGTTTTCTTACAACCCCTAGTTTATACTTAGGTACTGTTTTCTTCATTGTTGCTAGAAAGGTGTTTTTGCTATGTTCTAAATCTAGATTACTGCATTTTTGCTTACAATGAAGGTGCTTGAGGTATACCTATGACCAACCTATAAAGAAGTGTGTTCAACAAATTGATGCTAAGTTAAACAGTTTGATCATTCTGCATGCCCTTTGTTGGATCCTTGTAAATTATAAAAACAATGTGATACTAAAAGCGAATAAGTTTGAAATTAGAATAACCATAGAATTAGAAAGTCAATACCGCGAAAACGTTATTAATGTATATATACCTAAATGAAATATGAAAACAACCACCGTTTTATCGGTTCCAATAAATTTTGCACCAATAAAACTGTGGTTGTTTTCAAACTGTGTACCAAAACTTAAAATGAATAAATAATATTAATTTTGTATTTGCTGCCACCTACCACATTGTTCTTACTGGCAGAAAATGCCCACTTGAATTTAGACCACGCTTACCTACGTACCTACGCCTACGTAAAGATGAAAATCAAATTGCTCGTTTTTGACATAATTATTATCATGGCCTGGAAAGAACTTGGACCTCCGAGCGTTCCTTGAATTTTAACTCACCGCATAGCATACAACTCATCTCGCCGCAATCCATTTGCCTTCGCCATAGAATACGAGCAATACCGCGAAAAGTAGCAAAATGGCGTCCTGTCAGTTGGTAGGTTGGCGCCAAATTAAACCTGGTGCTGTATCATATCGCGCTTTGATCTCGACCGGGTGGAGTGTTTGCGGGCGCGTCTGATGTTTGTCTTCAGTATGAAAGGAACCTCGTGAATGGTTGAGAACGTCTCTCTTTCAATAGTAGATTTATATCGGCGGAAGAGCCCGCCACTATAGCGTCGCAATTTGTGGATAGTAGATACGGTGATAAACGAGCTTCCTCACCATTGGTTGCGATGAAATGTTGCCAGCGGAATGGGATACCTACTGGCTTTCTCGATGGAAATGAAAAGCTGTTATCAAACGCTGCGAGATTGCGAGTATGAAGCGAGAAGTTTAAAAATCTTTGGTGATGTGACCTGTTCTATGCTATGTTAGCTGTGACAGCTCAGTGGCTGAAATTCGGCTTCCCACTAGAGAGCCGAGTTCAAATCAAAGCGGGACGCACCAAGGACTTTTATAATGCGATGCGTTTAAGAAATAAAATAGAAACGCTGTAACACCCGAGCAAAACATCATGAGAAAATTGTCTGAGAGTTCTCATTAGTATTCTGATAGGTATGAAAAGTCTGCCAATGTAAATTAGGCCATGTGGTGGACTATGCAAGATGGTGTGATCGGTACTCGTACTGAAGGTTAAGAATTCTATTTACAGAGGTTTTCAGAACTGGTTTTCCTTCCAGTGTAAATTATTATTAATTACCTGTATTTTCTGCATAAGATTTTCAAAAGTGTATTACAACGATAACTTGCTTATAAAGTTTGTATAAGGGATTTTTCCTATGATGCGTCAATAAATAGTTAAGTATGTGATAGACGGATGGACCTTCATACAGTTTTTAAATGTCAAATAGAAAATGTTATGTTTCACGATACCCCTGTGACCATGACTGTTGAAGACCCTGATTCAAATCCTGGCTTGGGCAGATATTTATTTCGCAGATTTATTTTTATTTTATTATATTATAACTGTTACATTTTAAGTCAGAAACAAATACATAAATTAATATACAGTTATTAAATATTTGTACTCTGGTCATGGATGTAAAATTATGTTGTTTTCTGTGTGTCTACCACACGCAACACTGCGTTTTGAAATAATCTAGGTACCTAAAAACTCCGATAATATGTTACGGATGTTCCGAAACACTACATCAAATCTAGTAATACGAGTACAATTAGGTACATCTGCTGTATCGAGTAAATACTAATGCTGTGAGAGTATGTTTTATCCAAGTAGTTATTTTCAATATTATTCAACCTGTACTTAGTAACTTCCCAGTACTTATCGATCGTTTTAAAATAGGGTTGTGGCCTATTTACAGAAATTTCCATATTAATTTCTATAGTGCATTGTACTAGCTTTTCATTATGAAAGGCATGATTATGCGATCGGTATTTTCAAAGGCACTTTTCTAATATTTATTTTATGGCGACATTACCTAGATTAAAGTTTCTATGAGCACCAGGGGAACGGAGCATTTTACATAAAGACTATGCGGTATGGACAAGAATCACTTTGGTATTAATCATGTTCATAGGGTTCCGTATCTCTGGTTATATTATAGATTAAAGTAGTTTCCGAGTACACTTTTCAACAGCCGGCCATCTTAGTTCTCAAGGATAGCAATGCACCATGATTCATCCATCAGCTTTTTAAGTCCACTGCTGGACATAGGCCTCCCATAATCGGTGCCACTCCTCCCGATCCTGTGCCTTCCGAATCCAGCGGTTACCCGCTGACTTCTCCAACTAAATGGACTGATGACCTGAAAAATTCATCTGTGATCAGCTTTACCATTAATGTTCATGACTGTAGCTTAGGTGGCCAGTGACCCTGTCTGATTTTTATGTGATGCATAGTTATTTTCATTATATATTTATTCATATTTGATAAAAGTTCACAGTTGACAGTAATAATGTCTGATGTACATACATACTGCATATGTATGTACACACATACTGAATATGTATCTCTGCCTACCCTTTGGGGATAGGCGTGACGTTATATTTTATCATACTTAAATTATTACAACCGATAAAAGTTCGTTGGAGAACCACCTACTTAAAGTTACCACTCACAGTCATGATTCAAACGTTTTCTATATTCACCCTCTAGTAGATACTTGTAATTCAATACGCAGCATTTATGAGTATTGATGAGTTTTAGTCTGTCAGTCTTAATAATTCAGTGTTATTGGTTAGCTATTGTTATTAGTGGCGAAGGGAGAATGAATCAGGCCGATATTTGAATCGACTCGGGTTGTTTTCCATAACTGCACATTTGATTAAGTATTATTTATATACAATCAACAATACAAGGGAATTGTGTGTGCCTTCCGAAGTACGGTAAGTGTCACTGTTTTCTCGTAAATCTGTATACCGATAGCCTTGAAATTCCTTACTTAGTTAAGCCAAACTTCTCATGGAAATTACACCGATCTCAAAACAATAATATTTGCCGATAATAATCTTTGACGAGCGTCCTAAAAAGTGACGCACACATCCGACGAACGCACAGTCAAAACAAAACAAAAACATTTGTATTAACTATTCATTGGTGCGGCGTACACCAAAAAGCTTCGTTCACAATCATGCAAAAAACGTCCAAAAGGCAGATTGATATATCCTCCTAATTTGCCTATACGAAGAACTCGCAATAAAGGCAATAAAATATGTCATATCGTATAGCTCATTCAGTGCAACCGAGATCAAAAACAGGCCTTTGAATCAACGATGTATTTCCTGTTCTGAATTCATTGCTAACAAAAAGAGGGAAATTAAAGTTTTAAGATCCTTCCAATTAAACGGAGGAGAAAGGCTTAAGTGATGGGGGCTCTGAGGGCTCCATAAATCTGTTTAGTGGATTTTAATTATGGTAATCAGGATGTCCTTTTCGCTTCTTTATTCCTTTTGTTGTCTAATTCGTGTAAGAGTGGTCGCCATTGTTGTGACAAGCTAAGCTATTGAAATCTAAACTCGGAATGCAGGCCGGCGTATCTTTCGCGAATGTTTTTATCATATTTTTTTTAAATATAATTTTGCAAGCGTTTTTAGCAAAAAGAAAAAATGAACATAGACATTCCGACTACCAACGCACCTACTTAATTTATTTTTTTAATAGATAATTTTGTGTAAATTAACATAAAATACATAAGCCCAGTGGCTATTAAACTCAGCCTCACTCTTGAAGAGATCTGGGTTCAAACCAAAGCGACACCCACCAATTAATTTTCTAAATTATATTCGTTTTAAGAAATCTAATAACATCAGCTTTAATGGTCCTTCTGACCCCCTTTTTTTAGGAAACTATATTTGACGCCATATTTTTGTCGGTCAAGCGTGAGTTGTTACAAAAATTAATCAAATTGATTACATTTTTTTTTATTCCGACCGACTCGTTTATCACAGAGAAAATAATATAATGGTTTCAGCTAAAGATGAAATTTATACATCTTATCTATCTCATTTCATTGTATCGGAAGAAAAAAATCGGGACAGCAGATGTTTCAGACATTATCTGTATATAATAATATGGTTTAAAATTCACCATATGGGCCCATTAAAAAAAATGCACTGTATATTTTTGCAGGGAGAACTTCATACATATGTACAAGAAACTAAGCTGAACTGACCCTTCATGGTCAAAGAAAAACAAAACTAACAAAATCGGCGTGGAAACACGTATCCGTCGTAAACAAAGCGTAACAATGATCATGTAATTACAGCCAATAGAATTAGACGAAGGCCGTAATTAAGACCAAATTAGCGCTAAAAATCTATTACAAGGGTATTATAACACAATTACGCATAATTTACTTGTTGTTTTTCTGACGATAAATTATTCTATGTCCTGTCGATCGTAACTATATATGCTGCATGGTGCCTCGAGTGACGGAGGGTGACGGTTACTACGATTATTCTAATCGACGCTTTTTTCAGAATCCATTCTCGTGGTGGTCGTTTTTAGAACGGATTCTCAATGTAACGCTCGTTTCGTTGGAATCGATGGAAACGTGGGACTTTTTGTGGAGAATGCGAGAATCGCGTGGGTATGAAGTCACCCGCTTCATAAGTGAAGTGTGGATGTTATCGCGTTTGTAATCATTGTAATTATTTGTGAACCGGGTTATGGGCCGTATCTGTCAGGTACATGTTTTTTTTCTGATTTCAAAAGACAAGCCTTTAAGATGAATTCTACAATGCTTTGACCTATGTTCGGGTTGGAGGGAGGTGAGGTAAGCCCACATGCCACTGCAACTTAAAAGATCTATTGTGGGTTGTTTGTTATATTCGGGTGACGCTGTAACTATATAGTAGGTAATCTGTGCTTCGGTAGGCTGTGTTGGGTAGCCATCACAACTCTTTCATTTTCTTCTATTTGGTACGTGCACCTGTTGGAATTGGAGTTAGGCATTAGTTCACCACACTGGCCAAGAGCGGATTGGCAGACTTCGCATGCCTTTGACAACATTATGGAAAACTCTCGGGCACGCAGATTTCCTCAGATGTTTCCTTAACCGTTACAGCAATTTGTAGATTAAGCTTTGCACAGATCTAACACCTTAGTTTTTACAATTGGGTTTCCAGTCTCTTCTTTCCTAACGTTACGTTTATTGCTTCGATTTTTAGTTCGAGCCCAGATTTGATGGTATAATGTGAGAGTGATTAGAGAGAGTTAAAACTTGAATGAGTTTGAGTTTGGGTGATGAGTTTTTCCTCGAGTTGGCTAATACTACACTACTTTATTGCTCTTTGTTAAACTAAAAATTAAGTTTAAATTCCTACTTTTAATAAGTAGTCCTGTCAAAATTTTTTATGCCCATATTTTACTTTGTGTTTCAGAGATAAAAATGCTTTAGCTTTGAAACATATATCATGATACCGCGTCACTCGCGTGCACTACTCGACAACACAAAATACAATAAATCAATCTGCAAACTCCAAACAAATAACCACTAAGTGTTAAATATTTCGACACCCTTTCGAATCTATGAATCGGACTAAATCTAGTGTGACCCATCTCAAATGGGATGAAACATTAGTTCTAAAATGCCGAAGTCGAAGCCGGAAGTGACGTCGCTTGCGCGTGCGCTCGCTTCCTGCCGCGTGCGAGCCAAAATGGCGGCTGCGTGTTTCCGCTCGGATGTTGCTGGGGTCCTAGCTTGGCAACATAAATTACGAGCGCAAATGCTGCTCTCATTGTCTAAATTTGCACAATCATCGCCATCTAAGATTGCGCCACGGGAGCTAATGTCTACCGTTCACTATCGTGTTTTTAACACGCTTTTATTTGCTTGGTTTATATGTAGGTATGTAACGGAATCTTTGAACTTGATTTTCACATCACCCCCTTTAAAACGTCGGATTTGATTTAAAACTTTGCATACTTATCAAGGACAACAGGATGATAATTCAATAATTTCAATAAAAACTAGATTGTAGTTAGTTTATCTTTTAAGCGAGCGAAAAGCGAGTTTTTCAGTTTATTTTAAACAAGGTTGGTTTTATAGATAAGTTAAGTTAAGTTAAGTTAAGATCAAGCATATATCACCGCCCAGTGACAGACTTTGAATAACACTCATATAGGGACTGGTATGATTAGTCAGTTAGCAGAGGTTGTTAATACAGAAAATACAGAATATTTGGGTGAAACGATTGGCGTACAATTAAGGGTTACATAACAAGACTTACACGCAACTATTAAGGTTATTGATCGTAGAGACGCAAAAAACAACATTAATTACACCTCAAGATATTTCAATTTCAATAGAAAGCGACTACATATTATTATTATATAAAATCTTATGTAATTATTTAGTTTTCTGTGCTTACGTGTTAAGTTACTTCTTATCTGCTTGGCAGCTCGCAATTATACTTCATTTGATTCTAGAATCGTCTTTCAAAAACGCGCCACATACCTACTCACTTTCTGCAAACACATGGAAAGAGCAAATACACACTAGCACAGAGTTCCTTACACGCAAACAAGAGATGTTTACAGGGTTGCCCTGTTTGCGAACGAAACAGATATGTTGGCACAGTTGATTGCCGATCGAAACTTTAGAGAACTGACCACTCGGAATAGGATTACCGGTTCGTTACCGATTTTTGCTGTTTGCCTGACCGCTAACAATGCAAACAAATACTGTGTCAGATTGCGAGGGTAACGTTTTGTTGGCCGATGTTTGTTCAACCCTGGAGTTGGCTTGTTTACCGTATTTGTTGATAGTTCGAATGTTGGGCAAAGTTTTAATTATACGAGCGTTGCATTGCAGATACATTGTTAAATGGGACATTGTATCTACTTAATTTATTTTTACTAATATTATGTATAAAGAGAAAACATTTGTTTGTAATGTTTTCACACAAAAACTAATGGACCGATTTCAAAAATTCTTTTACCATTAGAAAGCTGCATTTTCACTGAGTGACATAAGCTATGTTATATTACTAGGTGTAAACGAAACTATTGTTTTGTCTAATTCCACGCGAGCGAAGCTGCGGGCGTCCACTAAGACATACATAAGATAACATCACGACTGTATTTCACCGAAGGGGTAGGCAGGGGTGTGTACCACCCACATTTCCCCTGTTATGGTTAGGTCCCATGTAATAGGCTGGTGAGCCTATGTATATCAGGAACAATTCCAGACTCCGAGCTATTACAGAGAAGTATAAAGTTCATGTTAGTAGTTAGTTATTCCTTATTTTTTAGTTATTCCTTTCATTAGTTTTCCCGACCCAGGGATGGAACCCAGGACTTCTAGCTTATTGATGGAGGGATGAGTGGCCAATCCAGAGTCGAATACTTCACGATAGTCTTAAAATTTAAAACAATGGGGACTGTCTAAAAATTACCCATCAACAAATTACAATAAATAAAATCTTACTATTGACACAGAGAAAATAACATATTCCGTGCAACATTAGTCTACTATACGGCCTCTACGTAAACGCTAATACAATGACGTTTCTCCTTCGATCAACTGTTATCCAAAGCATAAATATCAAACCTAAGTAATTATTTGACCAGGTATATTTTTTATGAATAAAAAACCTTGACCATGCATTGTTTGCAATAGTGGTTGTAAGCGCATACACTTCCTATAATAAATAATAATAATAATAAATATCATGGACATTTTCACACATGGCCATCTGATCCCATACTAGTTAGAGCCTGTACTATGGGTGTCAGTCGATGGTGGAAAATCGATATATTTTGAAATATATTATTATGTAGATATATGGTAGATATTGCCATTCAGGCACAGAACAAACACTAGTGTTCGTCACACGAATGTTTGTCCTGAGTGGGATTCGAACAGCGGGCCTGTAAAATTGTGTCAAACTTTAGAAGAATAGGTAAGCTTGACATTGTGTATGGTGTACGGTGTATGTATAATGTAATAAATCTATGACTAGAACTCGTAAAATTCATTATAGCTCGGGCAACGTAGGACACAAGAGTTTACCTTAAAATGAATGGTGTAGGTTATCGAGTTGACAACATCACCGGTACTTACCTTGGGTACCTTATCCGTGATCGGACTTATAGGAGTATCATAATTACAATACAATTATGATACTAATTGAAGGTACTCGAGCATTACAATTAGGGCAGAGCGGGGTCACTTGATCAGGTTTTTGTTCAAATCAGTGTACGGTCCATTCAAATAAAAAAATAGAAAAGATTTATCCTTAAATCAGTAGTTTGTTTATATGACTACATATAAGGATCAAAAAACCTTGGTAAATCCGTTGTTTACTATACTAAAATTACTTTCTAATAAAAAAAGGCAAATGGCTCATTAGACCCCATAGGCGGGGTCTATTGAACCACCCAAAGGGGTCACTTAAGCCAATGCATTATAAAAAACTTTGCACATTTAAACATTTGAAATATAGAAATAAAACCTTAACAACCTTTCTGAGATTCCTCATAAAAACAAACACAAACTTCTAAACTTCTCCAAACTTTTCCAAAAATACAATTTAACTCAAGTTAATAAAAAGTAACTTAATAAATTTAGTCACTGTCACAGTTCATGCAAACATAAATTGAATTGAATTGAATAAACTGCATTGACACCTGAATTGCACTTAATGTGAGCCTATTCTCGGCAACTAGAGCACTGTACACACTCTTCTCCTGGGAGACTGCCTGAAATAATTTTATAAAGAGAAAAAGATTTATTTGTAATGTTTTCACCCAAAAACTACTGGACCGATTTCAAAAATTCTTTCACCGTTAGAAAGCTGCATCTTCACTGAGTGACATAGGCTATATAATATTACGAGGTGTAAACGAAACTATTGTTATGCGTGGAATTAACGCGAGCGAAGCTGCGGGTCAAAAAAAAACTAGTCAAAAATAATCAGTGTAAATAATTCAGTGTTTGACGGAAATTGTGTTTTCTTTAAAATTTTCTTCTGATTGATATTATTCTTAACAGAGTAATTCTCTTCATAAGGCGGTGAAGAAATTTTAAAAATTGATATCTTAATTAAATAAAAATTTGGGGTCACTTGAACATGGCTCACTCGACCCCGATTATTTTGACTCAAATGACCCCTTCCCAGAATTAGTGTTAATATGTTAAATAGCTAAAATTCAATTGATAATAGTTTATTTTTGAAACTTAAGCCATGAGCAGTAATCATGTTATAATCAAAATACACTTACTTAATGGCTGTATGATGACATTCGTAATTTTGAAGCCAAATTTCAGTGAGGCGATGTTTTTTACTTTTAGCCCCAAATTTGTAACATTACGCACTCACACTTAGAACGAACTCTGGATGGAGACTAAAGCAACCGTGGCTCTCTATCCTCACCCCCACGCTACGTCTAATGCATCCCGCTGGTATATATTACGCAGCGTGTCCGTGATACCATGGGTGGCTCACTAGACCCTGTGGCTCAACAGACCCCGCTCTGCCCTACCTAGTACCTATTGTTCGGTGGGCGTCCCTTAAAATAACTGTCACAGAAGTCATTGACCCCACATTATAAAACCTTGTAGCCAGCTTTAATCAGTCTCATTACCACACTCCGATTCAAAGATTCCAGCGCTTAAGTCCACAATCAATCCGCCTTCCAATTACAGCGCGTTCAAAAGTCGTCACCGCTGCGCGTTTCCAATATGCCTTGTCAGTTTATTACCGCTGTTAGTTTACGGTTTAAGATATTTTATTTTCTCAAAAGATAAACATAAATAATCACTTACAGAGAAAATACGATAAAATGTGTAGTTATTTATAATAGTTTGTTGACCTAACAGCCGGTTCCAATATTCTACCCATCCATAAATATGGCTACTAGAAGTTTGACTAAAAGTGACATACATATTTGATAAAAATATAGAATGTATCAAATATTTATCTCTAGTAGCCAAATCTATGGATATATGAAGCTGGGCGTAATTAGTCTACTTCAAACGGAAACCGTAAAAAATTCCACAATGTGACTGTATTTAACATCTTAGTTTTGGTGTAACCAGTCTACGTTCAGATGAAAGACACCGCAAAAGGGTCGTTTACCACATTCCATTTCAAAGTCGTGCTCTGAGGAAATAAACAGTATAATTTAATCTATATAAGGTCAAGATTTAACTGTATCTTATATCTATCTTACAATTGGCCACGCCACAATCTTGTCTGTACGACTATATCGTGACGACTGTTTGCATTCTATCGAGACTCCTTTGACTTCTCAATGACACATGCTGTTCTCAAAATCCGATTGCGCCAAGCATCACTGAAAATCAGCGCTATGCTACTTTTCAGGACAGTGGTGGTGGACTGTGGACAGTATTGGTACAGATTTCAATTATTTGTTTTTTTTTTGTTTTTTTACGATAGTGTCTTTCTATTATTATTTGACGGGCCCGTTGGCGCAATAAGTGGCCCTGCCTGTTACGCCAAGGGTTGTGGGTTAAACTCAGGATAAACATTATTGTGAAGAACACTTGTTTATTCTGTGACTGGATGTTAATTATCTATTAAAGTATATATTTAAATATCTATAGACAATACCTGTATAAAAAATATCCATGATAATTATTTATTATAATGTTAATGTAAGCTGTATTTTCTGATCTTTAATAAAGATTCTTATGTAGGGAGTTACTTATTGTAAGTAAATTACACAGAATACGAAAAACGAAGAATCGGACAGTGGAAACGCGACCTTTGCTGTGTTTCGATACTAGTTTATAACGCTTTTCGCTTTATTTATACAGCCGTCAGGTTTATTTATTTACTTGCCGCTGAAAAATGTACGAAGTTAACGCTGTAATGGTTCAAAGTCAAATAAGAATACCTATGAAGATTGTTTGTTAAATAACAATACAATAATAACGCTTAGAAGGTAAGCTATGTATTTTAAAACAATGCAACAAGCGTAGAGACGCCACATTAGCGAATCCTCTTGTTTAGCCACAGGCAGGAGGCGTTGTTGAGGTAGGTATCTGACAAAAATACTTATACATACTTACGTATGCTCACGCTTGTACCTATCCCATCACGGAGTTCAAAGATCGTACGTATCAAACGTACATGTTTTGTACATACTTTTTTTCCAATCATTATGAAAGACAATTTACATAATTGTAAAAACAAATTACTACTCAGAAAAGTGGTGGTGAATTCTTAGGATTAGAACCCAGAACTCGAGTACCACCTTAGCCACTTCGCTATCGCCACTCAGAACAATAAATAATATGTAAGATAACGAATGTTATTTGCAATGAAATCAAGTATTTGTGACGAAATATCACTAATTCCCGAGCACTCGAAACGGTACAAAATGTCATGTGCGAATCGCATTACCACTCCCGCCGTAATTAAATGGCCGGCGAAATGTTGCTAAACAGAGCATAAAAGTAAGAGCAGGGACAATGCGACGTATTGGAGGGTGAGGAGGGGTGTTATGAAAGAAAAGGTTATGGACACGAGGATTCGGGAGGAATCGCGTTGGATAGGGATGTTGTGTGAAACGAGTTATAACAGTGTCTGCATTGTACGGAAAAAATTGTGCGTGATTTTTTTAGCTGTAAATATCTGTACTTTTCGTAACTATCACTTGGAATAAAGTTAGTTTTAATCTACTTTGCAACGAACCGCGAATAAGGCGTGTCATGACGTATACCTTCATGCATATAGAACCTCTGTCCCTCCTACATAAGATAGGCATCGAAATATAACTTACAAAAGGTAGATAGGATATCTATCCTATACCTATCTTGGTACGTGTATGCGTGCTGAAAATGGCACTTCAAATCCAATCAACTTTGTACACCTTATACTTAGTTTAATACTGAATAGTATGAAGGTACCATATTGTCTACATCTTTTTACTTGATAAATCAATGATTGTAGGTGGCACGTAGTTTACCGGGTCATCTAGTACAAAAATGGAAAAATTAATTAATCTAATTAAATTAGTATTAAACAGCAACATACACACCGCCACCAACACGTGCTTCGCCCCAAACGGAGCATCCTCATGGAAGTTGATTCTACGACGCGAAGCAAATGCTTTGGCAAATCTAATAAATCTAACTAATAAACTTTATAACAATGGTTTCCTCAATGTAATTCCTGATACAATTAATTAATATAATTTACAAGGTAGGCTGATTTTGTGGGTGAAGGGAAAATAATTTAAAGTTAGTAGGGCCTTTGTCAGTGGAGAATAAATAAAATAAATAAACGCCACTCACCCCCGCAGTAAGCCTAGGCCTATGTTGTATTTGGCGGACACACACATAATTTGTCTGCGAAATAAATATAAGCCGCAGCCGGGATACGAACCCGAGACCCGCGGGTCGGCAGGCAGGTTCTCTCGCCACCGCGCCACGTAGTTGTCGTAGAATGCTAAAGATCTGTTCGCATGCAGTATACCAATTCACTTCGTATTCAAACAAAGGTGACTTTTGATTACGAAAAATAGTCAATCACGGCACTGCTGATTATCTACTGAGTAGAACATTATTATCTACTAAGGTATTATGATATGAATATTAACCTTTGCCTTTGCACACTAGATATAGCCTCTCAAGTAAGCACTGGATAACGAAAACGTACCCAAAAATATTAAGAATCCTGATTATTGTACATTACATATTGTATAACGAGTATGTTGAAGTCAGTAAGTATGTATATAAAGATGAATGAGCATAAAAACTGACTATATTCGTGTAATTCATCCTTTTCATGACTTCTAGCCAATTATAAATAGGTAATATAAAGTATCAAATTTTAAATTATTAAAGTTGGAATTCAAAATAACAAACTTAAAACATGGGTGATGTTTTTAGTGTCTTTGACACAGTGTCGATACTGCGCGCGTAACTACCAGAGCCAAAATTTTTTTATTTCACTAATATGACGTAGGTATACGAATATACCAAACTTTTTTTTCGTATGTGAATTGCTTAACGTAAGACGTTAATTGTAGACATACGATCAGTAGAAATGAAACTTAAACACTTAAAAAAATTAAAATGTTGACAGGCGAAGTCTGTGGAATCTAGTGGAATTGAGACAACATGAAATTAGGTGATTTTCGTATAGGTACGAGAGAGATTTGAAAATGGAACCCCAGGAAAGTATAAAAGAGTAAAAAGTATGTCTGTCTAATATCTAGCTAGCACCACTGCATCCCGCGTCTAGCGCGATTATGGCCGCCGCCGGAAGTAACGTCAGGCGCCGCGGCGCGTGCGTTACAAATCACTACTTTACAACTTCCGGAACGCTCAGTTCGTCTTCAACAATGGGAAGGAATGGTTGTGCAAAAAATAATAAAATGACTAATAAGTTTTGGTCACGCGCCGATAGCGTCGAGTAATAGTCGTGTGATGATATTATGGAAAATAATAATTTGTCTCCGCTCCCCTTCGGAATAGATGGGGCAAGGGATGCCCCGTAATATTTGTTGCTTTACATTTTTTATTATCCATCCAATAATGAAATGAATTTTGTTACTTTGGATTTATTGAATTGATTTTTAACACTTTTATTTTATTTTGTTATGACATGACACTTCTGCATAACGATCCTACTAAATCTTACACACACCTTAAATACACCTTCTTACACATGATGTATGATGATGATGAATACCTGTAACCGTTTTTCTAGTATCGTTTTTAATACCTAACAGTGTAATCCATTTTTGGCCCTAGCATATTGTTTATATTGTATAATCTATTGTATTTTTATAACGCTGTTGGATTTCCTAATAAATAAAATAAAAATAAAAATCTTACCTTACCTACTTATCTAGAACTTCTTCTTTACCAACATTTTGTAAAATTTTAAGAATATTTATGTTAATCCCACTGACTGCATTATTTTTCTCTGGTTTAATCAATGGGATAACCAGTTATTGGTGTTACTGATGAACAAAATAATACGTAGATCACTCAGTATTTTTTGTGATGCTCGAAATTTAAATGTGCTTTTTAAAGAAGCTAACTGATTTGAAAATCGATATGAAGCCATTTGTTCAATTTTACATATGCAACACTCAGCACTTTTTAACTGCAAACAATTGCGCACTTTTGATGATTTTAAATTTGGTTTATACGAACACTAGTGGACGCCCGCAGCTTCGCTCGCGTCGAATTAGACCCATTAATGACGTCTGCCCGCGTTCGGGTTGCCCACTTGACTTCAAAAACGGCAAAGTTTCATACTAAATTTGCACCCCCGTTTTACCCCCTTAGGGGGTGAATTTTCAAAAATCCTTCCTTAGTGCACCCCTACGTTTTAAAAGGAACCCCTGTGCAAATTTTCAAGTTTCTAACCCTTATAGTTTAGGCCCTGCGTTGATATGTCAGTTGGTCAGTCAGTCAGTCAGTCAGTTAGTCAGATTCTCCTTTTATATATGTAGATTATTACAAAGTTACAACGTATGAAGACGTATATTTGATTGCTTCCTTGTATTAATCTAAGATTGGGTCATAAACTTTAAGCTCACATCACAAACTTGCTCTTGATTTGAGAAAACACGTCAGAATGTAAGTAAATAAATATTTTATTGCTTGCTTTTACCTTTAATCTAAATTAGTATGGCTGTTTGTTATACTTTAAGCCTTCCTAATTGCTTGCTCAATTTGGTATCCGAATTGTTTTTGCGTGTACCACTTAATGCCAGAGATACGTCTTTGTACCTAATCGATATATCCCATTAAGTACGTCATAAAGTTTATTGGTAGTCCCAGCTCATAAAAGACCACTTCATAATATCCCAAATCAAATTTGACCCACAAGCAAATAGCCAGTGATAAATTTTAAACGTATTAAATCAAGCCTTTTGTTGGTTTAGCGACCAGTATGCGTTGATCTGTCCCCGTGCTTAGTTATTCCCGTCTATATCCAGGATTTCCTTCACTCCAAGGGGATGGGAGGCTCACGGAGAACCGGTTATCTTCTACCCTAATAGTATAAGGCACGTGGCTTAGAACCCCTTCTGCAACATTATAGACAGCATTCAGTGTGATAAATATTTGGACGATTCCTAACAAATTTATTTTTAAATTATTATTTATATTGTTTATTTTTGTGGTGTGGTTGGCATCGACGCTTTTTACGTCACTAATACAAGTTAAATTTTTGCTTATTTTTCACGTAATCCCTAACCGATCACGCTCACTTTTGAAATGCAATGTAAGTAATTATATAATGTCGTATGTGGATATGTTACCTGCTACACACGCTGACACACGAAACGACGAATCAATCAGATTAGTGTGCCAATTTTCGAGCGCTTATAAACATAGCTTTACAACCTCATATTGATGGTTAAAACAATGTGATTAGTGTTGATTTTCCCTATCCCAGTCCGAGCGAAATGATACTAGATGGGGACATGTGGCCTGCGTGACGTCACAGTATAGTGAGTGGTGACGTCTCTATCCCTCTGCGGGGAGATAAGGGACGTCGCACCCCACTTAGGTGATTGGATTTTTTATAAAATACTGCACCGGCAGACGCTTTGATGCTGAATAAATTATATTGTTTGTTGTCGTGTCATTGGTGAAATTGTTTTAATGCTACTACTAATATTACGCTAAGGATTTTTAATTCAGAGTGAAGCAGACATTTCTTTCGGTCAAACCCTATTTGAAAACATGAGGACAATTGGTCATGTTTTTCACTTGCTGGTTGAAACTTATCACAGCCTCTTCCGGCCCAGTAAATGTCATAAAACCTTTCCTCTCATCAAATCTTTAATTTCTGGGAAAATAAAGAAATCACATGATGCCAGGTCTGACCTGTGTGTGGGATGGGTCACTAGCCCTGCCTTTTTTTAAGCCAAAAATGACTTTGTCTTGTTCGTGGTGTGCGCCGAAGGATTGTCAAGGCACGGTAATCGTATCATAATATATCAAGGTGCAATAGGATGCAATTTCGTGGTCGTTTTTTCCAACTTTTTCACCAAAATGTTAGGGAAAGGTTAAGCTTCAATGCAGAATGCATTCCAATCTTTATACATTCTTTAAAGGATCAGTGTTTCTATAAGATTACCTATACTAGTTACAGAAACAGGAAGAGTTTTAAGCTAAGTGTGATAAATAAACTTTGGCGATTAGGTATAACCCACACTTAGCCCTGCCATTACCTACAACGGCTACAACCAATATGTAATCGGTTATTGCATTGGCTTGAAAGTCTCGAAATGCGAGACAGCCAGGACAAGTGTAACTATGTAATGGCCTACAATTTGAACATAAATCATTTAGAAACACGTCGACAGAGGGCGCCTGCGGTGGCGGACATCGGCACATTACCACCTGGCTCTCCGCACAGCGAAGACGATAGACTGGTTGGATGGTGCACCGATTACAAAGAAAAAGACTTAACTGGCGTAATCTATATAAAAGGAGAAGCTGACTGACTGACTGACATATCAACGCAGGGCCTAAAGTATAAGGGTTAGAAACTTGAAATTTTGCACAGGGGTTCCTTTTATAACGTAGGGGAGCACTAAGAAAGGATTTTTGAAAATTAACCCCCCAAGGGGATAAAACTGGGGTGCAAAGATAGTATGAAACTTTGCCGTTTTTGAAGTTCGTGAATGTCTAATTTTTTTTTTTTATAGTATAGGACGGACAAACAGACATACGGGCCACCTGATGGTAAGTGGTCACCGTCGTCTATGGACACGTGCGACACCAGGGGTATCACAGGTGCGTTGCCTGCCTTGAAGGAGGACGCGTTTCACACTCTTTTTGAAGCGCTCCATGTCGTAGCTCGAAGGGAAAACCTCAGTCGGAAGCTCATTCCACACAAGACCAGTTCGCCGTAAAAAAGACCGCGAGAATCGTACGGTGGTAGAAGGCCATGAGTCGATTCGGTGTGGATGAAACTTCAAACCTCGGCGTGTAGTGCGATGGTTGAATGAGGTTGAATTCCACGCGAGCGAAGCTGCGGGCGTCCACTAGTGTTGACTATGCTGAGCGACCTTGACTGCTGAACGGCGGTTCCCGGGTTTGAAACCCGGCCGGGGCAGATACCTATTTATTTCGTAAATAAAAATTCATGCTCGGGTTATGGATGTTCATGTGAACACGGGGGTTTGAATGTTACAAATTTTTTATGCGTTTTTGTTACGTGTTTATAAAAATACAATGTAAAATGTGTAGAATTACTTAAACTTGTTGTTACATACGGAATATCGTGAACTACTTTTATTTCGAGTTTCGGATATTTATTACTAATACCTACTAATCTATACCTATTTGCACCAAAGTAAAGGGAAATGACAACTCAATGTTACTTATTTTGTATGTATGCATAACCGCGAAAGTTTAAAACTAAAAATTTGTTAAAAAAAAAAACAATATTTTTTTTCTATTAATAATATTACTTATGTACACTTACATAATATAAACATAACTGTAGATACTCATTAGGTACAAAGGGTCCAAATCTCAACAAAATCACTTTTATAGACTACTAAAATCTAGATTTAAAAAAAAAATTTATAAGTGTGTAAAGTTGCAAATTAATCCGACGTTTTGAAGTGGGCGATATTCGCGTTCAAAGATTCCATTACATACATAGTTTATTAAAGCGTTTTAAATAAAAAAAAGCAAAATCTTAAAGTAAATTGTAACATTATTTGTAAAAAAAATAGTAGGTAGGTACTTACCTAATGTTTTTACCAATAATTTAATTAGAACCGTATGTATCTACACTATACGAACTCAAGTATTGTTACAAGACTGCTTGTGTTTCTACAAACTCCATTCACGCCCCTGTTCTACCTAAAACAAACTCACGTTCGTGACTCCAAATCCCATCTCATTATCAAGTTTGGTGCGCGTTTAAAAAATATAAATAATATGCGGGACGCGGTAAATTGACGTATAATCATAGTGTTACTGCGATTAGAGGCAAATATAGATATTATGGAGCGGCCACTCTGGGTGGCGCGTCCTCGCGGTAATGGGCTGAAGAGTGATGACAGACTTGTTTGGGCTTTGGATGACCTTTGCAGTTTATTAACACGTTACGTTCGGCGCCTGCCTACCTGCGAATTGTGATCTCAGGTTTTTATGGAAAGGATACTGACATGAAAAACATTACATAATAAATAACAAATAAATACCATGGACATTCACACACGGCCATCTGACCCCTGAATTAGGCGCGAACCTGTACCTACTATGGGTGCCAGAGACACATACATACCTAGATATTTTTTAAATACATACTTAAATAGATAATATTGACATCCAGACACAGAACAAACACAAGTGTGCGTCACACAAATATTTGTCCTGAGTAGGATTCGAACCCACGACCCGCAACAGGTAGGGTCACTGCCGATTGCGCCAACGGGCCCGGCGACGTATGATAGGCCCACGCTAATTAGGCGCACGTATGATCTTTATGACACCAAATCTCTAGCAGGAGACAGAAGATTGTATCATGTGACATTTTAAATTAAAAAATATTCTTTCGATTCGATAAACCTTTTATGAAGCGTAATAGCGTCAGATACGCGTACAAACATCATAGGATAGCATAGTAGGTATAAAGATATCATACTTACCTACTATATTTTGTCGTCTAGCTAACAAGATGTTATAAATAAGTGAATAGGATAGCATAGTAGGTATAAAGATGACATACTTACCTACTATATTCTGTCGTCTAGCTAACAAGATGTTATAAATAAGTGAATAGGATAGCATAGTAGGTATAAAGATGACATACTTACCTACTATATTCTGTCGTCTAGCTAACAAGATGTTATAAATAAGTGAATAGGATAGCATAGTAGGTATAAAGATGACATACTTACCTACTATATTCTGTCGTCTAGCTAACAAGATCTTATAAATAAGTTAAGACGCCTAAGACTGTCAAACTTAGTCTTAAAACTTTGGCTCTCCAGCCATATTGGTACAGCGGTAACTAGTCCCTCGAGATGAAGAGCTAAGGACAAGACCGAAGCGCCATTACGGAGTTGCCGATTTACAAAGGAAGACATTATCCAAGAAAGCGCGGTCACGAGTCGGCAATTTGATAGCGATCGTGGCGGAACATCGATGGCATCGAACCACCCACGACTCGAGCTGTGACGTGACCCGAGTTATGGGTGTCAGAGAATCATCGGAAATTAGTGTATATTAACTTCTCTACCACTCATACACTACACTTATATATACACTTCTCTACTGATAGTGACTCACTTAGGCAAAGAATTCGACTAATCATTCGAAAGAGACGGTTCAAATTCCAGCGGGCAAGATCGATAATTCAGAAATAGACCGACTAGTTTCGGTCAACTACGATGACCATCTTTAGGAGGGACGCGCTTGCGGCGGGCACGGCGCTCCACACTCATAGGTAGACGCTCACGAATAATTCAGCAATAAAACTATAACATACTTTACGCCAGTATTTCCCTGACGGTTAAGCCCTAAACGGTTAGGTCTCATGGAATTGTGAGCCTATTGCCACAAGAATAATTTGGTCCTAATTCTTGTGCTATTGCTATAAACTGGGAACATAGGTATCTACCATACTGCTAGCTACTACAGATAATTTCAAGTTAGAAAAACCTTATCTATACTTCTATACTAATATTAGGTATATAGAGGAAAGATTTTGTTCGTAATGTTTGCACACAAAACTACTGGACCGATTTCAAAAATTCTTTCACCATTAGAAAGCTGCATCTTCACTGAGTGATATAAGCTATATAATATTACTAGGTGTAAACGAAACTAATTCCATGTTATGTCTAATTCCACGCGAGCGAAGCTGCGGGCGTCCACTATCACGAAAACTTTTCTCGATAGGTAAACTTATTAAGGCAATTCAGATTTTCTCAATATTGAGAAGCAAGTCCCCTTGATTTGAACCCCGATTCTCTCGGGTAGGCCAAAGTCATAAGCCGTTCGCTCACAGGCAGCTGGAGGTCTGAACAGGTAATTATCGCCAAACAAGCCATAAGTCATGGGAAACCATCAAACCAGGTAGGTATTCGATGCCAAATTTGGCCACCTTGTTAGATAGTGTTGTGTGGACATACCAATTCTTAAATATATTTTTTCATGTTTGTTTTTTATGTTTTGTTTTTATTATAGAAGAAAAATGGAATGAAGCTGCAACAATTATTTAAGCGCTCATCCTGGGTCGCTGATCAGGCGGTCAAATGCAACTATATAACTGTTCACTGCAGCTAATCTCACGATTGACATTGTCCAAATGACAGATTTTATAAGGTTCTGACTTAATTTTAACACTGCTATCGTCGTCAATCTATAAAACAAATTTAACGGAATTGCCTACAAGGTTTGATAGTTATTGAATAGGTACTGATATAATTAATGAGCATTTAATATGCTGAATGAATACTTTTCAACTATATCGTCTATGTAGGTCGTGTTCTTTGATTAATGACAATTTGAACACCCATTCCAATCCTCATATGATTATAGGAGGAATATATAAGTTAGGTATTTATTGGCCGTCTTCACTATAACCACCATGTTGAGAAAATTTGAATTTAGAACTGTACAGGGTGCTAAATTAAGAGTTTATGATTGCCTCGTTGGTATAGTGGTCTCAAACGACTACTAAGCAAGAGGTCCTGGGTTCGAACCCCGGGTCGAGCAAAAAGTATTATTGGGCTTTTCTAACTTGAAATTCCTAGTAGCAGCTCGGAGTCTGGATTTGTATCCGGTGTAAGGTAAAATCCGGCAATAGGCTCACCACCTATACCATGGGATATAAACATAGCCGTGTGAAAAGTGGGTGTAAACACACCTCTGCCAATCCCTTCGGAGAAATACAGGCGTGAAATTAAGTTATGTTAAAAAAATTGAATAAATACTAATAAATCGAATGGATGGATAGAACAAGATCGGCATCAAGGGAAAGCCTATACATATGGAACCGTGGACCTTAACAGACTATACATGGATGTCTCAAAAAACATTGAAAAATATACGAATAAAATGAATAGAATGTCGCATGCATCAAATGTTATTAATCTTCCTGACTAAATCACAAATGTATATGCTTATCCCACCCACATACTAGCCGTTAGCGTTCGACATTGGTCGTGTTGAGGTCAGCGTGAGTTCTGCGAGTCATTATCACCGAGGAGTCATAAATTATCTGAATTGGCGCGCGTAGCCAATTTATGAGATCACCTTCCTGGACATAGTAATTGTCTGTCTATAGAATAAGCTAGAAAAGGCTATTATATGTAATACCGTTCTGACATTTCCGAATTTCTGTCACAATATTTGGTGCATGCGAAATCTCTGCAGGTCATTGACCCTTTGAGTTTTAATGGGATGGGTGCATTTTGACATCTTATATCCGTCAAAAAAGAGTGGCTAGTGTCGTAAGGACTTGAATGTGCAAAGCCGGGAATCGGGCCAGTCTTGGATTTTTGTTTAAAACATGGCTCGAAAATTCGGAAATAGTATATAGGTATGTACCTACCACAAATTATTAATGTTCATATATATAATGAAATCGGTATTCTGTTCGGTTTATTATTCAAACAGTACCTACGAATTTTTTAACGCGAACGCAAGCCCTAATTCATTCTATTCTCACTGTATTACAAACTGGTATATCAACGAGGTGTTTTCAAATTCTTTAAACTCAACTTCAAACTAAGTTTCGGTTTAAAGATATTTTATTTCTCACTAGTGGTCCGCCCCGGCTTCGCACGGGTATTTTATATAAAAATCAAAATTATAATACACACACATAAACCCTATTTGCGTCAGGTTACTAAAAAAATAAAAATTTAACACGACTTTATTTTACATATATAGATTATAACAATAGTTTCGTTTACGCCTAGTAATATTATATAGCCTATGTCACTCAGTGAAGATGCAGCTTTCTAATGGTGAAAGAATTTTTGAAATCGGTCCAGTAGTTTTGGCAGCGCACGCCAGAATAGCTCGCAGATGGTAGATTTTTTCCTACTTACCTACTTGACACTTATCGTCATATTTTGGACAATTCACACAATATCTTTATAAATTTTAACCTGTGTGTTATTCTGATGTATAAGCTATATTATTGTAAAGTTTCATTAAAATCCATTCAGTACTTTTTACGTGAAAAAGTAACACACATCCATCCATACATACATACATACATACTTACAAACTTTCCCCTTTATAATATTAGTAGGATAGGATTAGTAAGGATTATACCTTATCAACAGCCTAAAATTTAAGTTTTATGCTTCTAGTTCTGAAAATGACAATACTTTCATACAACCTTTCATCTCCCTTTTCAACCCATTACAACACTTTTTTCCAATTAAAAAGTGTCTATGTCCTTTGTCAGGCTCTAGACTGTGTAATTTCATTTAAATCGGTTCAGTAGTTTTGGCGTGAAAGCGAAACAGACAGACAGACAGACACTTCAAAACCAAACGTCCAATTTTAATCATTCAAAGACCAAATATTATCTACATAAACTGTAAATGTAGTCCAAAAAAAATTCAAGATAAAAAAATGGTTGTTGTGCCTCACTCGACATAGATAGGTATAGTGTGTCGCGGACTTTTTTATAGATATTTATAAGATCTACAATTAATTAGAACATTTTATGGTTCTATCTTTTATAGTTTAGGCAGCGTACGCAAAATAAGTAACTTTTCTGGTTGATTTTTTACACCTTGTGTCCGAAAAACCCAAATATCTTACGGAACCCTATTTTTTTTCCAAAATAAAATTTTGCCTATGTCACCCGGGGATAGTGTAGCTTTCCAACAGTGAAAGAATTTTTCAAATCGGTTCAGTAGTTTTGAAGCCTATTCGATGCAAACAAACAAACAAACAAACAAACAATCAAATCTTTCCTCTTTATAATATTAGTATAGATAAGACATACATACAGTAATAGTCACATATGATAAATTAGGTAGGTACAGATATTTTAGTTCGGCTAAAAATTTACAATGCAAATATACGTAGAAACAATGTCTATTACTTAAAACAATTTCTACAACAAGCTGCATATGAAAAAAGCGAAGAATGGTAAACCAACAAGGTAAGTACTGTGGCACCGTTGCCCCGGGGAGCCGAAATTTAATCACACACATTACCAGCCCGGTTATGGCTCCCACCCATAGTGTGTTCACAGAACAAACAATAAATATTTCATTCACCACCTTATTTACATTACCATAACACCTGTATTGCTCACAGGGATAGGCAGGTATGTATACTATAGTGTAAAATCCACTATTCACCAGTTTTATTCAGGTCCACATACATACATTTTTACATAGTACTGATGTTTACTTTAAAGTTCTTATATCAATCCGCAAATGGTTAGCTTGATATTAAAATACAGTGTAACATCACGTCTGTAGTGTCTTGAAGGAGTAGGTAGAAGTGTGTACTTCTCCCACTTTTCACCAGTAATGTTTAGGCCCCATAGTATGTGATCTGAGTTTCTTCCTCCGAGCCACTGCCTAGATAATTATTTTATTTTATTTTTATTTATTTGGAAAACTTACAGCTAAACAAATACAGATTGAGTAATTGTAATTAATTATAAATCAGAAAGCCTCTTACAAGTTTTCACGTACACTACATGTCTTGTGTGCCGATTGGTTTTGAACCCGGACACGTGAGAAACATGTTCGACAGCCACTGGGCTGTCACCGCCATAGTAAAATTCCCATGACGTCTATTAAAAAAAAACTTGACCCTCAAATAAAGATGTAAAGAAGCCCTTTTTTTCCAGTCAGTATTGCTTCATTCCGATTACCAAATCGACTTATCTAAAGCAGTTACTACAATCATGCAAGTTAATCACACATCAGAACTCGAGCGGCGCCTAACATCACGTACCTACACTAGCTTTTGAATCAAACTGTATCTTCGACCCCAAGTAATTTATAACTCGCTGGCCCTGTATAATTAGGTCTGGTTGGGTCCTCGTTGATTGCTTATTATATTGATGTTTCAATTTTATACTCATTTTTATGGTCATCGACCAACTGTGGGGGGTGCCCACCCATACCGACGTATGTTTCGTTCACTCTCACAGATTATTCTATATAGCCATCTTCCTTTGCCTCTGAGTGAGAGGTTTGTACGGAATCCGTCCTCGTCACTCCTATATGATTTTTTGTATCTATCTCGCTCGCTCGCTGGTTATACTGATTATGGTAGTGAGGAAAGTTGCAGCTCGCCGCCGCCGCGCCGTGTCGAAGGCTGTATCAAACTTATATTTAATCTCGTTTGGTATTTCGATGTTGTTAAGGCGTCGATCGATTTCGTATCGACAGATGTTTTCATAATCATTCGGTGATTTCACGTTAGATCAAGGTTTCCTGTCAAATCACCTGCACTTGTAATTACGGATATATTATATAGCCATATTTTATAGGTCGTATAGCCAGGCCTTAAGATCTTGAAGTTTATAAAAAAATATTGTGTTTACAATTCATTGAAATTATGTTATCAGCGGTAACAGCCCAGTGGCTATCGAACTCGCCTCTCACTCGAGGAGGTGTGTGGGATTCAAATCTAAGCTTTAAACTCCAATGGGGTTTTGCATGAAATGTAGGAATTAAATTTAAAAAAAACCTACCTATCCCTGAAATGCTGTCTTATAACAATTAAGTTTTGTCTTGTAGGTTTCTTTTCTACGGATTTCAAGTGTTGGAAGACAGATTCTGACTGAAGTATCAGGTGTCCAGAAATCTATATATATAAAAGGAGAAGGTGACTGACTGACTGACTGACTGACTGACTGACATATCAACGCAGGGCCTAAACTATAAGGGCTAGGAACTTGAAATTTTGCACAGGGGTTCCTTTTATAATGGAGGGGACCACTAATAAAGGATTTTTGAAAATTCACCCCCTAAGGGGGTAAAACGGGGGTGCAAAGTTAGTATGAAACTTTGCCGTTTTTGAAGTCAAGTGGGCCGAACGCGGGCAGACGTCGTTATTGGTCTAATTCTACGCGAGCGAAGCTGCGGGCGTCCACTAGTAAATTATAAAAGTAATATTCAATGAACCAACTCACTCACAACTCACAAGTTGGTTTGATGTGTATAATTATGAAAAATTATTTACGACACGCGATATATTGTTAACAGGTTTTAGCGAATAAAGGATTGTGGAAAAAAGGCTTGTAATATTAATACTACTTACCTGAATTATAACGTCACTTTAGAATGAAGATCGTAAGATTCGCATCTTGCGTTAATTCAAAATGGGGCGTGTGATGCAAAGAAGTTGGAGCTGCCTAGATGTCTGTCAGTCAAAGCTCAAATTCTATAGATAAGAAACAAAAATAAATGTTTTTTTTTATGAATATAAGATTGCAAACGAACATTCAGCCGGAACTCATCCACCAGCGCCCATCTAGACAGTGGGATATGGTTAGTCCAGTTAGCAGATGACGTTCATATCAACTTTGGTTGGTCAGTTCGTTAGTAACTTTTAGTAGTAGAGCTTTCGTTAACCAATATTTCAGTTGTCTCCGTGTAAGTTTGATCAAATAAGAAGTTTCATAGTCCATTAAAAGTCATATTTCAGAAGCAATCGAGTAGAAGTCGGAATTCGGACACTGGGATAAAGGTAAATTAGGTAAATTAAATTACCACAGAGGAATGATAACACTTATTATTATTATGTACTAAGATTCCTCTGTTTTCGTAGTAACTATTTATTAATCTGTGAAACTGTGCTGGAAATGTTTGTGACAGATCGAGTAGAAAGTCTTATTACCCTGAACCCCTAAAGATAACCGCATACAATATAGTTCTCAAACTTCAAATTGCAACTGGAATCCAATAAATTAGTATTAACATTTTTCCTGCGACTGCGTTTTCAATACTATTGCAAATACCTTAGTAGTCCTAGGTTCAGAAGCACAGAAAAATTCTTGACTAATTCGTGTTAAAACGGTTCCAACTAATCAATTTGTTCAACAAAACGGGCAGTTTGTAGGAATCCGAAGATTTTTTTATAACGTTAAGCGGTTCGACTGAATTGATGCCGAGACTATCTTAGAATTTCAATCTCGTTTACCGTAAACAGTAGCTCTCAACCTTATTATTATTCTTTAATACATGTTATGTTTAAATCAAGCTAACTACCACGTAGGAGAGGGACTAGTCTAAGTCTAAGCTAAGAAAATTTTGAAAATGTATTGAAAAACTAGGACAGAGTAATTTGTCAAGTCTAGTAAAAGTTAAAAATAACGAGGTAAATTTTATTTAACGACTATTTAAAAAAAAAAGGTACATTGATTCATCATCAAACCAAATACGATTTGCTTCGAAATTCAAAATATATTTTTGTTTCTTACTTATAATTTAGATAATAATAACATTTACTTAAAATATAATCAGTTTAGCTGCTTGATTCTACTGAATTAACTCACACATGTGACATTTGTAATAAGTTCAAGACTCATTTTACCTCTATTTACGTTTCTTACTTATTTATTACCAGTTTCGTATATGATTGAATTTCAATTTGAATCGACAACCTTTCAAAACCAAGTCAATCAACATTTTTTTTTTCAAAAATCATGATTCAAGCTTGCACGAGTTCTATCAATTAAAAGGTTTGAGAACCATAAGCATGAGCGCTCGCGCTTGCCGCCGTGGGTCGCCGGCGCCTGCGCATCTTTAATAATTTACCGCCATCTTGTAGATTACACGATTAACAACTCAACTGTGATATACATAACCCTTCCGCTCTTGTTCGTATCCACTTCTGTTACTCTACACTGTAGATGCGTGATTGTAGACTGTAGACTCTACAGTCTACAATCACGCTCATCGACTATACGTTAGTATCTCTACTTAGTTTGTGATCTACTGTCGCAATAATGAATTAAGCTCTTGTCACTCATTATTGGTATATACGAATATAAGCTGTATGAACGTGCCCTATTAGTTACTATGAATATTGTTACCTATACCATTATAGGTCATAGGAAGGCAGAAGGTAGGCCTATATAGAATCTGAAGGCAGGTATTTTCTTATTAGATTGAGTAAAGATTGTATTGCATTAAAAAATATTAGTATTTGTAAGCTGAAAAGCCTAATTCTTGATTACCTATACTATTTCTCATGAATAGCTAGCTATTTAAGATTTTTTGAAATCGGACTGGAACTTCCAGAGATTAGCGCGTTGAAACAAACAAACAAAAATCTCTCCCGCTTTATGAATTGGGTGGCAACCATGTGTAAACGAAACTATTGTTATGTCTAATTCCACGCGAGCGAAGCTGCGGGCGTCCACTAGTATCATAAATTAATTCGTGAAGCAAATGCTTTATACCCTCTCTTTTTTAAATACGTCGACGCTTACGCACGTGTTTGAAATTTGGAATACTTAAAGATTGTATTTTTAAGATGTGCAGGAAGCTATTTATGCATTAGAAATACATTCAATTAATAAAAGAAAACATTACACTTCTACGGACATATGTATTTAATTGTTGGGTATCCTAATACGATGGCATGTTATAAATAGGTACATTATTAAAGTCTTCATTCTTGCTACTGCTACGGCTGGTCTTAAGTGGTTCATAGAAGTGAACCAAGACATTGACGGATATCTGTAATAATCGTGAATGCATTGATCACCGAAACGACCTTGTCCTATTCTAGCTTTAGATACTCTCACGGTCGAGTAGCGCAAGTCAATCAATCGATATTAGCCGGCTGCTGGGTGGCCAAAATATCTTGCCTGTTCCTGTGCAGCAAATGTCACGTAAAACTGCTAATGCCACCGTACCCTCCTAGAACGATTCTCTGTTGCCTGTTCCTGTGCAGTAAACGTCACGTAAAACTGCTAATGCCACCATACCCTCCTACAACGATTCTCTGTTGCCTGTTCCTGTGCAGCAAATATCACGTAAAACCGCTAATGCCCCCGTACCCTCCTAGAACGATTCTCTGACGACTCTCAGAACGACTCTCTGTATATTACGATAACTTTGATATCGTTATCGTAATATACGTTAGCCACTTTACCCTCCCTCTTGCCCATTCGAGCAGCGTTATTGAGTAAATTCAAAGCCTTATCTGAGGAGAGATCTTACAGAAGGTCACTCGTCATTGTTGTAGTAGTCGCAAAAGCAACTGATAAGCAGGCTCGATCCAACTTACCAACTATTGACTTTTTCGAGATCAGCTCGGAGTCTGGATTTGTGGCCGGTGTATGGCAAAAGACTCACCAACTATTGCATGGAATCTAAACATGACTGGTGAAAAGTGGGTGTGCACACCTCTGCATACCCCTTCGGGGAAATACAGGCGTGAAGTTATGTTATGTTAATTATTATGCCGTACCTAACCATCAGAATAGCCACTCTAGTCATCACCCCCGTGGTATGCCAGGCCTGTGTTGCGGGGTTATAGAAAACAGCACAAATTAATATCTAGGAGCTAAGTACAAATAATCTTCCGAAAGCAATTATCTGCCCCGGCCGGAATTCGAACCCAAGACCAGGAGAGCACCACCTCGTCAAATTGAGAATAACCTTTATCTAACCATGAATTTTATCACTAGGATTTTTTTTTTAAATGTTCTATTCTCCCCAACGCTTCGATCAAATACGAACTGAACACACTCGGACGTGAAAAATGAAGAGCAAGTTGCCTCGAGACGTTCGAGTGCTAATCCCGTGGAGCGCTCTCGAGGGTAATCGCTGCGAGCCACTGCCTCTATTAGGCCTGGACGAGGCGCCTTGTGCGTTTCGCTTCAGCGGCGTCTCCATGACACCTAGTGTCCAGTAGCGGTACTAGCGGTTGTCGAACGAATTTGAAAAATTTAATGAATGTCCGAATTAATTAATTAGTTCCATCGTTTAACGATCATGATATCCGATGAGTTGAAGACAACAAAACTTTTGAGACTTAACTACTCACGTATAGATGATTATTTGGGGGATCTGTTCCCGCATTTGGCTACTGAAGCTCGTGACTCAAAAATCTAAAGACCTAATTAACCTGTAGATTCCGAAGTTACTCCTTGAAGTATATTTTTAATAAATTTATTATACTGAAAATTTTTCAAGGTTCATGAGTTTTATTAGATAACATGAAATGGATCGGTCAGTATTGCATCGATTGTAGTCATCCATACATATTTTGTGAGTAGGGCTCAATAATTTAAAATCCAGAAGAATCTCAAGGGTAAAATGTGCAAGCCATTTAAAAATCAATGGCCATCATCGAACGACTGAAACTCGCATTTAACTCGAATCTAAGTTTGGTGTTGAAGCATTTTCATGGTAACGCAAGGGAAGGGTCAGCGGCGGGCGTCGGGTGCAAGGGGGTGAGTGTTACGGACACTTGAGGGTTGAGGGTGAATGCGACCCGAGCGCCGGCTTTTGACAGTCCGCACTGCAGACCCGAAATACGCCTTGGCTTTATTGGAATTCTCTAGCCGGACTGAGGTTTGGAAGTGTAGAATTTAATCTGCTTTAGAGCATGACTGTGAATAGTGGCAGATACTTTTACGAATGGATTTCTTTGAGTAATTTGTTGTATTTAGTTATAATATTAAGTAGATTAGATTAGCGAATGCCTCACTATGTTTGTGAGTGGGCTCCCCAGCGCTGATGACGCTATCGTCATCACAACCCAGAAATTTTCGTACTCTTAAGTGCGAGTCTTCAATTAGGGTCGTTTCATAGTCGGTTGAACAGGAACATGCAGCAACGACATGAAACGCTTCAAGAAGAGTGTTCCTTCAAGGCCGGCAACGTAGGTAGGTACATACATGTAAAGCATCTGGTGTCGCATGTGGGCATAAGTGACGGTGACTACTTACCATCAGATGTCCAGTATGCATGTTTCTCTGTATTTTTATAATAAAAGGAAACAATGTAAACAATGTATACTTGTTAAACTTAAAGAAAAATGGTAGAAATATACATCTCGCTTCTTTAGTAGGTAGGTACGGATTCGCGAAGGATCCGTTTTTTGTTGCGTCTATGGGTCGCAGCGACCTACTGGTTACCAATTTTACTGGTATTAACCGATCTATATCAATAAAATTGTTATTACCTACGTCAAAATTCAGGCACGGAACTAATAGACACCTAGATAGAGTTTTAAACATTCAAAAGCTAGATAAGTATTAGACATATACAAGTACCACCCTTCACCATTTCGGTCTGTAAGTCTCCTTCAGCAACAGTAGCTGCCGAGGCGGGTGGTCCGTTAAATAGGAAGCGATGCGGTCAATTGCTAGTTGACAGCACAATTAGGGGGTCAGCGGGAGTCGCGCGGGAATTGGCGGGAAACAGAGCAACGCGTCTCGATCAGTCACCATTTGCAAAATAAAATGACTATTGACGACTGAAGGGTTCATAGCCTCATTACAAGCCACAGAGTTATGCAGGTTTGAATAATAAGAAACAAGACAAAGTAGAAACATGCACCCTTACTTCATTGCTTGGTAAAATTAGAGGAAATATCGTGTATTACCATAATGAAATCTTTTCCCTAACTTCCTTTCCTTGGTGGGTGGGTGGTGCTGTATAAAAAAAATACAAAAGAATAAATTATGCCCACGACTTTGTCCACGTGCAGGTCAGTCAAGACTATAAACTAAGTAAGGTATTAATTAAAAACTTCATATCAAAGGAAAATCCCTGTGACGCATAAATCGTATGAAATGCCTAAATTGTTTAAAACTTGAACGCAGCACTAAGTTAACCCTCAAACTACTACGGCTTAAGTACAAGCGATTGTTTACAATATTCATAGGCAAGTACCTACCCCCCATAATTATAGAGTAAAATTCACGGGACAAAATATGCTGACTTAAAGAAAACCGAACTTTCCTGGCTTCGTGAATAAAACACGTGTATTGATTTTCTATACCCGTATTAAGTTCTGGTCGTTCGAAGCCAATTAAACTAGTATAAACCTCTTACTAGTCACCCCAGTGCCCCCTTCTGAGTAAACCAATATGGCGTCACGGTTGTCACCTACAGTTAGGCATTTTTTTTAAATGCAAACGATACTACTGCTACATTTCTTGAACCTTATTACCTTGAAATAAGAGTCATAGTCCAATTACGTGCACTCAGGTCTTACACCTGAAGACGTGTTCTTTAAAAGCGTGTGCAGTATTACTCTGTTTTACTCACGCTACTCACAAACTATTGAAGACTTTTTGGTTTAGGAATTAAGGTGGGTTTTTATTTAGATTTAGGCGGCGCTGCTGTTAGTTTTGTTGTACTAAATAGGTAGTGGAGGCGTGACATTAACGCCCGCGGGGATTGAGGAATTATAGATGAGGGGTTGTAGCGGTAGGGTTAAATAGTGTGCTTGAGAATGCTGGCACGGGGTGTTTTATTATTGATGCAAAATGGCGCGGACCACAGGTTAAAAACTGAATGGTGACATATGGCTTACAGCGATTTAATATCTCAACGACTTAGTAGCACGACCCAATAAACTTAGTAGCTTAGTTGCGGCTTTTATTACTTGTTTAACTATCCATTTCTAAATTGCAACTATATATATGTATATACATTTTGAGTGAGGTTATATTTTCAATAAAATTATAACTCTGAGATCTTTATGTAGGTCAAAAACGAATCGAAGCTTAATCAAAAGAATTAATTTTGAAAAGATTGATAGAACGAAGCAAAAGATTTCTAATCGTTTGCAAAAAATTAAAAGATCACCAGTGTTGCTATCCGAATCGAATGATACTCTTGTTGCATTTGAAGATGGCATTCAGCTTAATCAAATTTAAACTCTATTCGTTTTAAATAAAAACTACCCGATGCGTCTTCGTGAATTCAAAGTGCGACAACAAAAAGGCAGGTTCTGCCAAAATCGACTTTTTAGCAAATGTAGTGGACAAAATAAAGCAAATGGATTCCGTCTACACGACTCGGAACCAATAATAAGGCCATTGTTTTTATACAAATACAATATTGCGTTTATAAATCCGATAAGCCTACGAATGACAGCGCCATCTATGGAGCCGCTTGGAAAGGCTTGCGTTGTAGGAAACATGAAGGAATGAGTAAATGGATGTACATACCTATGTTATTCATCATCATTATTACGATTCATGTTATGGTCACGACTGCGAAAGCTCGTAAAAAAAAGTTTATATAAAAAAAAAATTAAATGGAAATGTAAATGTAAAATCGTAAATGTCGCTGGAAACATTATGTACAAACTGGAGGCTTTTGCATGAGCCGTAAGTTACGATTGTCTTCAATACAATATACAATAATCATAGTCATCATCAATTTACGGTTAATGATGACAATGAATAATCATATTTACTGTAACTTAAGAATTTATTTATCACTGTTCATTTTCTAAATAAAACAAAATACAGCATAAGATGACTTTCTGCATTGTACATTGTTGTTCGAAGACTTTCAGGGAAAATTTGAGCCGACGCATTATCTTTTGTTTGAAAGTAGTGTCACAGTTGTTATGTTCGGCAGCTGATGGGTGCTGCTGCATGTTCGTTTGCTATCTTAAACCAATAAAAAAGTGTACTGACTAATATTTTTTTGAGTAGTGAGTATTTTTTATAGACGTGGAAATATTGTTATTTGTGTTTAAAACTATTATATTTATACTTATTATTTTAATCATACTGCTTCTCCACTCGCGCCCTGTCCACACATCGGGCAATAAGAGAAGCGCGCGCGGCGGCGAGCGTGGCGCCAGTAGCCTCCATCTGTATTTATTTATACCTTGTCTGCCCTTACAGGCACTAACTTATGCCTCGGCTATGTCTGTGTTTTGCCAAAACTTATTTGGTTATAACCTTAATGGCGATGCTTGTAACCTTCATGTCTAACTAAACATAGATTGACACGCCATCTTTTCGATATCAGAGAGAATCGATTTGCGAATGACAAGGCCAAGAATGGTTAAGTCGTTTGCATACTAACGTAATTATAATTGTAACGTATCCTCTGTATTCGACCTTGAGTCTGACTGTGAAATTGATAATTGTAAGTAACAATCATATTCAATCAAATAGCCTATTGAGGGTCGTCTTGAAAATCAGCGGCTGTTGACTCGTCACGTTAAAGTATCATGCACCAGTCAAGTCTGGGTTGATAACTAACGTCTGTAACCTGTATGTGAGGTAGATTTCTAAAAGAAATATATTTCGACATCCGTAAAATAAAAATAATGAATTAATTTATGAGTACCTAAAACACAAAAATAGTCTGGGTTGAGGTCCTGTCGGAGAAGGTTTATTTACTGGGCTAGCGCCACATAACGTGTGCGGCTTTATAAAAATTTACTATACCTACTTATATTGAAAGTACTAGTGAACTCCACCTAGTATTCGCTTACTAGTCTTGCAATGAAAAGTTTGTCGGAAGCATGCAATCGAGATTGCTTAAAAGTGTGACTTAAAATAAATGAGAAAAAGCCATAAAATTTAATGAGCATACGTATCTAACTAAACATCTTGCTCGCATGCAGTGAACTTCAGTGAAGTGACGTGAAGCGATGCGATGCGACCTGACACCCACGTGGACACGAGACAATTAGTTACGAATTCGGTTCACATTAAACATACGTGTGGACCATGATGAACCGTTAATATTCATAATTTCGTAAAATCTGTAATACTTAGGAGAAATATTTTACTTTGGAATTTTTTATTTTATTAAATAGGTAAGCCTAATAAATCTATGTTTTCCAAAGTTCTCCAAACAGAATATTTGTAAAATCATAACAAACATATCGAGAATAAGTACAGGTTACAGAAATTATTTATTTAAATCTTACAGACAAATAAATAAAGGGAAGCCCCACAGAATTGTGGTCAAAAAGACATTCTTCGGAATTATTTGAGCGCATTGTGCGCGAACTTAATGCCTAGTTTCTATTAGGATTGACTTTTCGTGAGGATGAGTTTGCGCCAGCCCTGGTTAGATAGATATAAAACGGTATCCAGACCTCACTCACACTGAAGGTGTAGGGGTCTGGCGTTTTCCTCTATAAGTATACCTGATTAATTACGTATATTTATTATTTATTGGTTATTGGAGTAACTGTCTGCATTATTGATTAATGGTGTAAAACTCTGATTAGAAGACTTTTTTTAATACTTTTGAGTGAGCTAAATGGTAACCGTGTCACCAAAAACATTTTCGCTTCATTTTAAATAATCTTGTTTTCTTCTGATTCTAATTTAATTGATAAACAACAAACCAAATTTTATCAAATTCCATTTCAAAGATTTTCTTTCATCCTCAAAACTTTCACATGGATTTATACTATCTATACTTCTATACTAGTATTATAAAGAGGAAAGATTTGTTTGTAATGTTTTCACACAAAAGCTGCATCTTCACTGAGTGACATAGGCTATATGATATTACTAGGTGTAAACGAAACTGTTGTTATGTCTAATTCCACGCGAGCGAAGCTGCAGGCGTCCACTAGTACCTACTATATATAGAATATACTTGCCCAAACGAATGACATAACAACACCCCAAGTAGAAAGATTTGTTTGTAATCTTTTCACACAAAAGCTGCAAATTCACTGAGTGACATAGGCTATATGATATTACTAGGTGTAAACGAAACTGTTGTTATGTCCAATTCCACGCGAGCGAAGCTGCAGGCGTCCACTAGTACTATAATATATAGACTATACTTGCCCAAACGAATGACATAACAACACCCCAAGTATGGCCTCGACGTTTCTCAACGGTCTTCGGGCGTTGTTGACGTCCGCTGCAATTTGCGTTGCACTTTGACATTGTAGAGTCTCCTCTGCGCTTCTGCATGACACAAGTACTATTAAGATTTCAAATCCCGCTCCTCGTTGCAAAGGGTGCCCAAGTTAGAGAGCCTTGTTTGGCATCGTCGAGAGGTAAAATAAAATCAAAGAGTAGTCAATATAGGTAGTCTATGTTGCAGTTCTTTACGACTGCAGGAGAGTATTCTTGACTCCTGAAGTGCTATTGGCGGAGATTTGAGTTACCTCAGTACCTTGTTACCTTACCAGTTCCCTTGAATCGAGAATTTCTTAATTATTACCTTTACATTGTAAAGTTGTGGTGATCTCAAGAAAAATAATTATACTCTAAAAAATTTAAAAAAAAAAAGCTTTTATAACTTTACTTTATTTTATTTTCATGCATTGTCATCGGAACCAAATATGTGTGCAAAATTTCAGCTCGTTTGCTTTAGTGGAAGTGGGTGAAATATTGATTACAAGATTCCAGGACATACATACATACCTACTTACATAGATACATACGAGTGAAGTTATATAAAAGCTTTTAAAATAAAGGTATTTAATTTTATTTGTTCCATAAATTCCGGTTTAATCATGCTTCAAGTTTTCTTCAAAGCCTAGCTAATAAATAAATACCTCCTTTTTTTATAAGTCGCTTAAACTAGAATAGGTACTTAAAGGGCTGTTACCTCAAAGTAAGGGAGTTTAACGACAGTATATTAATATGAGTAAAAGGTACTCGTATATAACCTATATGTATATACAAATTGGTTTTAAGACTTAAAACAAATAACTAACTGATGAGTGCAACATAACATAGTTACCGCCCAATGTTTTAAATCATAGAGAACGTCATAATTCACTTAGAACGAGACTCCTACTAACAAGTACTAACTGGACTATTACTAACACCAACTAACAGTACTAACTATCACTAACAGTCCCCAGTCCTCATACCTACTAACGAACTGACCAACTAATGTTATAATTAACTATCTCATCTAATTGGACTAACCATCCCAGTCCCTAATTGAGTCTTGTTCAAAGTCAGTCACAGTTGTCATGGACGGCAGCGGATGGGTGGTGCTGCAAGCTCGTTTGCTATCTTGTATCCATAAAAAAAAGTTAAACTAACCTTTAGGTAATGGTTAATATTTTCTCCACTTTTAAAATTTAATTAAATATTAAAACTAAGTGAACAAAACAGCTGCAAGTCCTTCGAAGCATAAATGAATTTCATACACATAACCTAGTTCATAGGATCATAGGATGATGGCACAGCGGGTTGATCACAGAGTTGATGGCCGGAAATTAACTCCCGCTTTAATGAATACTATAAGGTTCGCAATAACGTAATATTCAGCATGTGCCGTGTGGTAGATTCTATAAAGGACACACTACTCCGCTACTCCTCTTCTGCGGTGTATGTGGTTAATTGCGTTTTAAACGACATACATGATTCTAGCTAGCTCTTTGGAATAGCAAAGGATGCGTGGAGCTGGATTTAAGCTTGATATTTTCTTAACATAAAAAATAATGGTTGTCTGTAAAGTACCGATGATAATTTTACGTGATAACGTCATAAGAAATATTATTAGAAATTGTAGCATTGGTTCACAAAACGTAAACAAGATGGAGCTGTGCCTTTTTCTGAATCTCGCTATCAACTCCTACTGTGTAAAATACATTAATATCTCAGTACGCTATAGTAAACTAGCTCTATTGATATGGGTTACAGACAAAAAATTGAATGAACTAGCTTGGCGAATGGCGTAACACTTAGCGGTACGGTACGGGTGGCGCAACAGTTGGCGGAACGGGAGTCACACTTTTTTTCGATTTATAAAACGTTATCACGTCAAAATGGAATAAACATACATTGCAAAATGTATAAACTCCCAAGGTATCATTCCGTGTACACATCAGATTACCAGTACCAGGTAGTCAGGTACCAGGTGCGTTTGCACAGATATTTCTCAGTCCTCTTTAAGGCCGAGGTATGTGACCGCAGAGATTTTAGTCATTTTTATTGGAAATACTCCACATAACCCTGCGTCACTCTCAAGTTCGTCGTTGTACCTACTAACTGATTTTTTTAACTTGACAAACAAACAAAAAAGGTAACTATAGGTACTAAATTATACAATTCCCGGCTTCAATGAAAGTATTTGCAAAGAGAGAAGAGGAGAAAGACGTCTATAACTCAAAAGACCAAGGAGCAACTCCGTCTTGAGAGCATAGCTAATGAGTTGCATCCAATTAACGTGAACAATTATCAGTTTTTAAGAATCCCTGCCTCCAAAAACTTCGTCGAATTAGTAAATGCATCGTACAGCATTACATCCGTTGGCATCGATCCGGAAAACTGTTTGTTGGTACGTGATGTGACAGTTGGTGACGTTATTCGATTCGAATTTCGATCGCAATTTTCCACGAATAGATTTTATAAGTCACAAAACTAGCGAAAATTAACCACAAAGAAATATTTTTCTTCTTGTCTTCTTCTTTCTGATCCGGAAACCAATTATTTATCTATTAGTATTTTTAATGAATTATTGTATGACTTCGATTCTGAGAGAAACCTACGCCCTAAATTACAAGCGTAGAACATAAATCGGAACATAAGTCGGAAAGGATAGGTAATCAGGTTTTCAGTGAAAACTTTTAGCAAATGTAGTTCTACCTGACGACTATATTATTTTAACTTAAAATATTTATATCTTAAAATTTTAAGTTTAGGCACATATGTTAAGCGTTCTATTTTTAAAATCGATATCGACGCCATATTTCCGATATCGATATCTTATAACTGCTCAAGTTTACGAGCACATCGCTAGCTACTTTCTCGTCGCGACTGCTCCGGCGACGGCGCGTGTCGTTTGATACGCCGACAAAGACACCGCCCGTGGGAGCCCACGTGGCAGGCCGACCGGTATGCGTTCGTACTGATATCTGGTACTTGCTAAGCTTGTAGAGTTGTAGACCTTTGTAGGCTCCTGTAATGCAAAGGAGATAAAAGTCATAGGAATTGCCACACTACTAAAAGGTCTGGAACATTCTAGACACTCTAATTATCTGGTGCGTGCCGCTTGGGCTTGAAGCCAGACTTGAGTGAGAGGCGAGTTCGATAGCCGCTGCCTGTCACCATTGTTTAAACTCACAAAACACTAAAGAGGTGCCCTAATAATAACTACCACATTGCAACTCTAATGATGATGAATTGTTATATACCTACGTATTCCTAATTTTAAAAACATAAACCCTTGTGACGTTCCTCCAATCCGAAATAATAAATAAACAAATTTAATTGAAAACTGCATGCCACTCACACACAAATTCGAGAGATTTAAACACACACATATCTTAAATTCCTCAGCATTAGTCAGCCGCGGTGAGAAAAAGATAATTATTTACCAATGTTTATATTTCCCTTCCATGTTAAGGTAGGGTTATCTTCTATTTTTAACAACCGTGGGAGTCCAATCCTTGATTCGATTCTAAATGTTTTTAATTGTGCCCAGATAAGATCGTGTCTAATTCGAGAGTGATAAAAATGGGCATGTATTGTTGATGTCACCTCTCGGGTGGCCAAATGGTAAGGATTGTTTCCCGCTGTGTAGCTAGAGGCATCTCTGGAGAACTGATTCCTTCACTAATGTCGTAAATACATTTATGTACACATGTTTATGTTTTGTGTTCATGCTCGAATATAGTAATGGATCGATGTGTATTTATGACATAGGTACTTATTATTTTCTGTAGTTTTTTTAAGGTCTATATTTTTTCAGTTATCTTAAAGTTTTTGACCTTTTATGATTGCGAATGTTTTTCAAATGTTTTTAGAAATAAGTACATATTACTTATTAAATATCAAATAAGCAAGTTGGCTTACTGAAATGAACCTACTTATATTATAAAATGTATTCCTACCAAGCTGGTTCAATAGCTGGTTCTTAGTTCACATCCGTCTTTCTAACTTTGGCTAGTATTTCTACGATGCATTGAATTTATTTTTTTATCTTTATTGAACCACTGACAAAAGGTACAGGGTGCAAATGTACAAAGTACAATTTACTTACTTGACTACCGTGTTGGACAAATCGTCACGATTGTGATTTGCTTAAGGTCCTGGGTTCGATCACCCGGTCGGCAATGTATAATTAAGGCGGGATTGTAAAATCACAGTAAGACATAAACATAAATTTATTACTTTTAGTCACTTTGTTATTATTACTTAATTTGAGATCGGCATATCAAAACGAAAGTATTATTTACATCTACTATGTATAAATGTTACTATCGTGGGAGACAAAATTATAATAATAATTTATATTGCTAGTTAGGTACCACTCATAATTAAATACCAGGTCTTACAAGCATCAAATCACCCTTAACGTCATGTGCAGGTGATACTATAAAAATTGTAAGGAGAATAATGTTCTTGCTAAACTTATAATTAATCGTGCAGGTAGAATTAAAACAATTTTTCCACCCATCTTTATTAATTCTTCATCATTTTTCTTAGAGTATACGAGTTATTTATTTCTTCATTTACAACCTACTTAGGTGTATTAATAATTGCTTATTTGCTTTTGTAAAGTATTAATGTGAAGTGAATAATAAAAGAGCATGTACAGTACATGACTCCCTACAGTAAAACTACCCACATGGCACTGGTAAAGTTCAATTAGTATTAGAACTTTCGGCTTAGAAGTATTCTTTAATAACAATTGAAATGAGTGAATTAAAAATCAATGAATTAAATTATTTAGGTATTTCATACTCCTGATGAAGATTGTGGAGAGATTTAAAGTTGATAATTGCTCAACACGCAGATTACTGAACATGAAACCGTCAGTTTTATAAGAATTTTACCAGAAATAAATCCATTACAATCAAAAAATACTATAAACGAACGAACATTTTTTGAAGTGAGAACTTATTATTATATATACGATTTTTGGTAGGGAAAATCTTATATTTCCATCACGCATTAGCTATAAGTTTAATATTGTTAGGTGTAAGTATGTAAGTACATAATGAACAGAATGTATGTATGTACAGAAGTGAAATTTAATTTAATTTTTATTTGTGATGTTTTAGTAATTCAATGGTACAAAAAACGCTGCTAATTATTTCACATTATTAAGTTTTCACTGTCGACAGTCTTAAATGACAACTAGTACCTACTTATTATTTTATTTAAGTGTTAGTTAAGTATCTGGGTAACTTTCTTCCAAAATTAATACTCTTGTCTCAAACATCGATACCGATTTAAAAACTGAACTAGGCTTAAAGAAAAAAATAAAAGGCGTAGGAATGCCAACAGACATTCAAATAAAGAACTTGCGGGCACGTTGGCGCCAACGTTCCACATATACTTTTTTCGAAGGAACCACGATTCAATTTGCTCGCGACCAGCGACGGAGGTCTTTGATGTTCAAAGAATGCTGTTAGAACAGTTTGAGCAAATGCACCTTTGCAAATTCATTCGTAGATTTTGATATGGACGATTCGATTTACATCGTAATCGGTGATGCTATGAGGCACAGATAAAGTATGAAGAAAGATTTAAATACTGCTGTGCTAAATTACGAATTGGTAATCACTACCAGTGTTGCGTCAGTTGATGTTAGGACATCAGTTGAGATTACCAATCCTAGGTATTTGTTAACCTTTAATTGGGTATTGTTATTAAGTAGTTATTGATTTTAACCTGTTTCGGTTAATTAATTTAATTTTGTTTAAGAACACTTGTCATTTATTGTAACTACAGATCGAATTTTAACACCGTTAGAGTTTGGTAAACATAAATTAAAATAAATGTTTTTACGGGCGTCTTCCAGGTATCGACACCGATTCAAATGATGTCTTTATCGATGAATAAAAACAAACTGGACTATATGTATAATGCTAGTAAAATAACTACAGTCTCCCTCAAAACAGAAAAGAGCTAATATATAAATTAATGTCTGCAGTAACAGACTTCAAACTTTTTACAGCACTTTGCTTGTAGGTACCATACCTTACTTAATTAATTTTAATTAACGATGAGTACAAACTAAACGATCATCTGAACACAGAACTTATTGATAAGTTTGCTTTTTGCACCATTCAATGTCTTTCAAGTGTAAGCTACACAATCTTACATTATTTTACACTTATCTTAATGTTACATTATTTTACACTTATCATATCGATCGGTATATCATCGCATTTAATTCGATCGTAAGTTGACTTATTAATCTCATTAATTATTCAACAGATATTGGTATCAGAAGCACAAGAAAGGGAATCGAGTATAATCCTAAGGCTCTCAATGGCAAATGCTTGTCCAAGTGAATTTTAAATGCCTGTTCTGTTCATTGATATAAAATTCTAGGTTTTCACTGACTCAATGTTAGTTTTCAAGTCACTGAAGGTTGCTTTTGACATAACTACATTATCTTTCTCGCCGAGCCATTATTTTATCGCTTGGGTGAAAATGTGTAGCTTTTTTTAGTTACCTATTTATTTCAATACAGTTTCTCATTATAATCCTATATGATGACTAAAAAAACCCTTGAAACCTAGATATTCTTCTACGCTTCTGTATCTGTACAGAAAACTGTATTTTCTTTAAATTCGAATTGTATTGTTATTAATATAGAATTTTTTACTCAGTAAACAAAAGCCTCATTTATCACAAATAGCTCAAGATCACGGCGACGAAGGCTACTAAATGGCATTTTAATTTAATCCCCCATGGCCACAGGCCACTTGACTCGCTTCGTCAGATCGTTTAAAAAAAAACTTTAAACTGCGTTCAGAAATAAAATTGTCGCAATCCCTTGATTGAATTAGTGAAACCGTCCGAAAAATGCAACCGAATCTTTAAAAAAAAAGGTCGAGGATGTTTCATTCTTCTAGTATTGGATTGGCGTAATCCCTGCAATACGTACAATGCAAAACGACATTTGGAAGCAAATCTGCCATATCTTCAAGCTGCGTTTGTTCGCCCGTGAGACTTTGTTAATGCGCAATTTCGTTACGCTTGTTTGTATGTTTGCAGCCCTTTTCCAGACCCGAACCGGTGGTACCTACTGTATGAATAAAAGCAGTGGGAGCAAACTGAACTGTAAATTTTAAGAAAAACGGCATATTAGTTTCTGATTTGTTGCTTTGATGATCATAAGTATAAGGCATACCTACATATTATGGATCGATTTGAAAACGAAATCAATAAATGTAGTTTTACTTCAATTTCTTCAAGTCCGTTGTGAATATTTAAGGTATATACGAGTTATAGAGGAAACAAAATTAACCTTTGCGTATTACCGATGGCGCCTTCATGTAAGTTATATCTCACATTAACGATCCTTTAAATTATTTTATCAAATCTCCATTTTAAGTACTTGAATACATTAAACGAGTTCAATTTTATTTACTGTGCTAACTAACTATATAGAAAGTTGTACACTTGTATGGCCAAATTCGGAACAAATTGAACATAATTGCTCTGATACTTCGGCTGTAAAAATATAAGGGAATTGCACACTGAGCATAAATTAAATGAAAATCTTTCTTTCGTAGTGAATTTCTTCCTTCCGCATTTTATTCCACATGTATTCAAAGTAGATAAGTGTGCTCCAACTTAAATGTATTCTTTCCTGTCGCCTCTTTCTTCATCTGATAATCACAGTTGAAAAAATGTTTTAAGTTTAGAAAAAATTAACATATCTATTTTATGCACAGACATAATTCCCTCAAGATTTCTTCTCATAATATATATACATCCATACTAATATTATAAATGGGAAAGTGTGTTTGTTTGTTTGTCCGGCTTTCACGTCGCAACGAAGCTATTATATGGTATGGTTTTTGTGTGTGGAGATAGTGAGGAGGGTGGAGAGTGACGTAGGCTACTTTTTACAGCGGTAAAACATCCCCATGGAAAGATATCGATGTTTTGTTATTTGCTAGATATTTAGTTCCGGATGTTGTTAATAGATGGCGTTAGTAAAATTCATTTGCAAGTTCTGAATTTGGCTAACAAATTATACACTATACAAATGTGTCATGATAAACAACTCATTGTTAATTCCCTTTGACCATGCGGGTGGAGCCGCGCACTATATATTATAAATCTAGCCTGTGAGGAAAGTCAAAATCAATCGAAGTTTTCCTTTCCATTCCTTCAAGCGAACTGACAACTAATGTTGCGAAGATCACCAATTACCATCCGTTTATTATGGTTCCGAAAACAAAAAGCTATAAGACATGAAAACCAATAACAAGAAAGAAAAGAAAATACAAAACATTTCCGCACCAACATGGACTGAGCTTAGCTTAGTCCAAACTACCGAAATGTCACTTCAATTTGCCACGGATCGTTGCCGTCGAAACGATTTGAAAAAAAAGTTCAAAAAACTTTCGAGAGATTAATTTGTCATTTGTGTTGGAATGGAACTAGTTTTGGCAATCCGGTTCGGTTGAAAAAAATTGAGCCGACTGTCAATAGAGGTATCTACAAAAGAAATAGTTTATTATGTAAATAGCAAAGGAAACGAGCATGCAGCCACAGCCTCCATGTTTTTAAAGTTTGTAATATTTTGGAAAGTTACTATGTTATACGTAAGACAACGTAGATTTAGGAAGCCTCCTTAGAAAGGAACTACGAGGCATCGAGAGCCTACGCACTGCAGATTCTTCCTTTAGTCACTGCTCATGAATTCATTATTTCTATCATCTACAAACTATAAAATCAACTGATTGACAAATCGGTCGGCTGTTTTGATGTCAGCTGGTAAACTTTTCTCGAGCGCTTCCGTGCTGTGGAGGGCGTGCGATCCTGGTTATTGTCAGATAACATTAATTTCATTGCAAGCCAATCAAATGGACTCTGCTTGCTGCTCGATTGACGTAGGCGAACTACCAGAATCGATGTTTGATTCCTGTTCGATGTCGTCCCTCGATGATTGCCGTTCGCTGTTCGGTATATCTTCTGGGTGCACGCTTCTCCGTCATCACGCTTCCGATATTCGCTTCTCGCTTCTCGCTGCTCGCTTCTAGTCATGAGTTGTACACATATCTAAGCCGCCTTCATCACGCTCCCGTGGACCCGCGCGCAATTGTACGGAAAATAGCACCACATCCTCACTACGGTCAGCGGCGCTCTCGTCGGCATCTCCCGGCCTTTTTGTTACAGTGACATAATGGCGTTCTAACTAAGCTGCCTGCTTCGCGTAGGTGTCATTAGCATGACTCTTTGCGGAGTGTAACTCTTTTCTAGATATTTTGGTGCTCTATGTGAGTTTAAAAATAGAACGGATACGGATGTACCTGTAACAATATTTTTTGTGATGTTCAAGCTTACCAAGTGTTTATTGGCAGACAATCGAGAACATTATGAAAAGCTATGAGCCATGTAGGTTTCATCATATGGTTTTCCTTCACCGAGACAGCACGTACCATTTCTTAAAACGTACTTGGAAAAGTTGAATGCGTTCCGCTGATATTTCAACCAGACCCACTAACGACGAACCACTCTAGAGGTCGCGTTCACCCACTGGGCTAACACTAGATAATGGGTGAGACCCACTATTCCATCAGTGAGAATGACGTCTTAGGCCTCGAACAATAAAACTCGTAGCCCGTAATGTGTCCAGACCCTAACAGGAAGCGGGTAATTAACAGGGGCACTCCGAAACAGTTTAACTGTTACGGATACCGGTTAATTTGCTACTTGGCTGTTTCCTCGACCCTTCAGGGAAGGGTAAGGGATTGTTATATCAATGAATGAAGGTTTCCTTTTATGATATGAAAGTCGAGCGTCCAGTCCGGCTACTACCTTGGCGTAGAAATTTATTTGTTTGAGTACCTATAATGTTAAATTCCTACATAAGTGTAGTTTAAGGAACGATAGATTTAAATATTATAAAGTATTAATATGTATGAAGTATTAAATCTCGATTCGAAGTCTTCACCTGACGAGTACTTAGCCTGGACAGAATTCAGATTTTTTCACATGAATTGTTTTTATGTCTTGACGAGGAATAAGAATGGCTGTGAAAAAGTGGTTGAAAATTTTCACGGAATGTCTTGTCATGTCTAATAATTTATTGTTATGTCTAATTCCACGCAAATGAAGCTGCGGGCCATTAACTAATTTTTAATAAGCCGCAATGTAATTTTTTGCGATTGGTAGGTACGTATGTATTATGATAGGGATTGTAAAGATCTTTAAACCTATACCCTGTTCAAATTCGATCTGGAATTTTTAGTAGCATACACTCATGTGAAAAGGAAATCTTTCATGTTTACAAATTCCATAGGTACTTATTAAATTGTACGAGTGAATACTTAGTATACTTCCTGACCCCGGTTCAGTCGAGTGTCGGGGGAAGGAAATTCGTAAGAAAACTGAAGTGGGATGGTAATGACATTGGAAAGCGACAGGAATGCTAATGTAGACGCTGTTTAGGGGAATTGGACGGAATCATTGAAGGTTAGCTCTGAGGGCGCTTTGTATTGTTCGCCTGTTTATGTTATGAAGCGCTTATAGCCCAATGGCTCGCGTAGATCATAATGTGACGGACCGAGTTATAACAAAATAATTTTATTTACAGGCAATTGAGGCCCATATATATAAATCCATTTTATTGTATTGTATGTATCGTACCTACTATTATTTATATGTATTGTAAATTATTAGTAGGTAAGCAAGTTTATGTAAGTTTATTGCTGTGTTGCATGGTGTGCACGCATATTCTACCACTCATTTTCATTTCTCCAGTCTTACACGCTGGAAGATATTTCTCAGGGAAATAAGCGTTACCCAAAGGTTAACCTTAAATTATGTACAAATACATACCTAATACATATTTAAAGATTGTATTTCATGAGTTCAAACTTTACACGATGGTTCAGTTCTGATGTTAGTTATTGTGTATGTATTCACATTTTAGCGTCTATGCTGTAAACCGTTTAGTTTAGGAGATATTTCGTTCTGACCCAAGCCTGGCTCAAGAGCTAGGCTATATTTACTTACTTGATATATATAATGCAATTCAAAATCAGCATGAAAGATTTGATCTAATCTAACAAAAAAAAAATTACATACAAAAAAGATTCAATACCATCCGATAAAAGATTTAATACCATCCAGATTGTTCAAAAAATCTCCGTTTATCATTTGAGAGACTAGAACTACTTACACAAAACTTATTAACTATAAGTACCTACCTACTACCGTTAGGGGAAACCCACGTATACTATCACAAAACGCTGATGCAGAACAGAGTCAAATATGAGGACCATCGTAAAAAGCAGAGTCTAGTCGGAGTTATAAAAATATAGTATTGGATAAATAAAAATATAAAATAAAACATGAAATGGGAGTGGAGCGGGCGAAAGAATCCCGCGATCCTTTCAATGTGTCTGTACTGGCACAGGAGATCCGTGGAGATTACCGTAAGATAGTCTTGCCAAAAACCATCTAAGTAATTACCTAATATCTAAAGTACTATCCCCTGTTGTTACCCTTTAATTAACCCATTGTTGAGCATGGATCTCCACCTTGTATAATAGGTTAATGGTATCCTCAAAAAAGGGGAATAATTAGAGACTGCAACTGTGATTGATTAAGAACGGGCTTTTACTAACTAATAAGAGTTTTGGTCAGACCTACAAACGAACTGACCAACAAAAGCTTGTCACCGATGTCATGGGAGGCAGCGGAGAGAGGGGTTGCATGTTCGACAGAAAAAAGTCACACAATCTTTTGTTACCTGTATGGTAGTGATTTAGAAAAACATGACTTACATACAGCCCTCTGATTCGCCCAGCCAAACACTGAATAAGACTATAGCCATGGGAAAGAAAAATCCTTAAATGGACACCACAAGGCCACAACTGAAATTTTGGAGTAAATTTGTGCATGACCCGAAAAGAGAGGCACAAAACGGACAGAGTAACGCCGATAACACGAGGGCTATGTGAACCCTCTTGTCTCATATCTGATGAATGTCTTTGCACTCCAGGGGGTCTGCGTTCAAATCTGAAGCGGCACCTATTAACCAATCAATGCCTTTTCTATGGCACCTAGGTGTGTTTTAAGACACTAAATACCATCTGTAACGGAGAAAAAAACATCTTGAGGATACCTCATTAAATTTCTTATATCGTTTCCTGTGACAATCTTAGGTATAATATATATATGTGAAAGACGGCTGTTTATTTATGGCTGGTTTCACCTCCACAGCTTTCCCAGTCCGTAACAATGTAGAGGCGCCACGGGTCAGATCGCCAGCCCTCCGCGTGGAAGCGTAAGCTACGGGAGGTAAGGTACCTGCGTCACGTGGCCCAGCTCTGCATATGCCCCGAGCAACCCAGGAATTCTGCTATACCCTGTACAAGATAGCTTGATCTTTTTGACAGACTGGCTAGTGATGGGAGACAGAAAATATCTAGTAGTCCAAAAAATAACGTTTTAAAATACTTGTAACTGTGACGAGATGGTGTGGGTGTATTATGTGTGAAATTCTTTATTGCGCTAGACATATAATTAAATGGCTTATATGGTCAGTCGATGGAACGATGGAATGCGTAATTAAAATTAGAATTCAATTTTTTTTATCTTATTTTTCTAAAAAGAGTTATACCACCTAAAGAGTCCCCAACCACTAGCCAAAGAAACCCCAACCAAAAGGACCCCCGTTCGTAACAATAACTTAACAATGATCTTTAATAATGATTTTTTGTAATCGATATTTGTAACGGTTACTGCCTGTTATTCGTGTCTTATCCGTCCGACCGATGTAACATTGTACAAACGTCTATTATTTTCAGTGTTCCTATTTAAATTTTACTTTGAAGCAATAAAAAGTCTTAAAATTTTCGGATAACGCTTGAATCTTAAGGGTCTTTTGTGTTATAGGTATGTATTTTTTTAATATTTTTACAATTTTTAAAATCATTAAATTAAGAAAATAATATGGTCGTCATTGCATAGTTATGTCGATCACAAAAATTTAAATCTGTCAAAAAGATCAAGCTATCTTGTACAGGGTATAGGTACTTTAATTTGCAGTGCCAATGTCGAATCTGAACGAAACAGTGAAGTTTGGAAAGAAGCACTGTCAAACGAAAATGTTGATGTTAAACAACAGTTCATAATAATATGCGTTAAACAAATGAATTAAGGTAGGTTAAAAGAATTATTTATTTGACTATCATAACATCGTAACAGTTTCATTGTAAGACAATTGACCTCCTTAGCAAACTCCTCGCGTCTGCTACTAGGGACAGTTTTGGCCCCGTGCGCACCGTTTATAGATTCTACCCTTATTTTTGTTTAACGAGTGGGAAACCTTTCAATGGTGGGCATCGTGGGAGCGACGCGAGGTTATGTGGGACTTTCACCCACAAACGCCTACCTACTCGGCCTACCTCAGCGTTTTATGAGGGCTCCGGGATCTCTATTAAAACGCGCCAGTGCCTAATAGCTGTGCCTAACCGGCTCTACGCGGTATTGATGAGTCATCTACACTACCTAGGTATAGGGTAGGAACCCTACACAGGGCTGTGCAAACAACGTCGTCTTTCCCGTGGTCACTTGATGTACGGCTCGAGCTTCCACTCTTGCCGCCCGCAACCCTAGAAGCCCCCTCTTACGACAGGCAGGGGCCACCGTAGTACTTTTCTATTCCCGAGCTACAGGGATTACAATTTTACCCTAGTCCACAAAAAACTTACCTTACCTTAAACTTACCTACTTAAATAGCTTTCCCAAAATAATTATATGACCATCACCAAAATCATCTGTTTTTAACACGCTTTTATTAGCTTAGTATGTATCTATGTATGTAATGTAATCTTTGAACGTGTTATTTTCACCCCTTCAAAAAGGCAGATTAATTTGAAACTTTGTACGCTTATGACTAGGACAATGCAATAATTTAAAAAAAAAGTAATCTTAATTTTATATAATCTTTTAATATTGGTATGCCTAAATGCCCTGTGCAACATTTACTTTGAACAAATAAATAAATAGAATTGAATATTCGTTAATAAAGAAAGGACTAACTTTAAGTTAGCTTAGTCATCCTTATCTTTTGTCTATATAATATATTACGATAGCCTTTCCAGTGCGTGTTGTTGTATGCCTGTGGCGACTGTCGCGAGGGTGGTCGCAGATCTGGACGGACTGCGTGACGTCATCGTACACGCGCGAGCCGATCAACATTGCCGGATTTATAACTTGCTCGTGGTACTCGTATTGTTACCTTGTATAGTTTGTATTGAATTCTAGTTTCCAGTCCAGTTTGTGAGATGGTAATACAAATGTTAGGATTTAAGTAAAGTAAACTGGTCAACAGGGGTCTTCCTGAAAATCAGCGATCTGAATTGTTCATTTCTCGTGTAAAGGTATGTCTTTTGATTATATCATTCTCTAAACAGTATTGTAAAATGAGCTTAGGTACTCTGATGAGCTGAGAATGCGTATTAAAAATAAATTATGTTGTGGTGACTAAAAGGAACCCATAGAAATTAAACTAACTAATTCATTTATGTATGTAATGTGATTTATATTATACATTTTTATTTATTTTGGTTTCCTTTTAGTCACCATAACATTTTTTTTTAAAATAAAGTTGGTAGGCATTCCATAGTCAGAAGTCAGGCTATCGAATAGTATGTTAAAGGGTAGTTAATAAGAAATTAAAATGTGATTTAATATTATCTGTTCAATAACAATAGGAGGGTGTTAAGACTGATAGTTGATGTTAGTGTTAGTCCAGTTGGTAATGCTAAAACCAATTTTTGAGATAGTGTTGACTTGTTGATATTATTAACGCACTTAAGTAATTAATTACTTAAGTGCCGTCGATGTCTGAGAACTAGTCTAAATGCAAAGTGTGCTTTTGAGAAAATAAATGGCTATTTTTTATTTTATTCATTTATTATTAACGCATCAGATTTATCGTACGGTATCGACGTACGTCTTTCGTATACAATATCTGCAGCGAAGGCGACCATCGAGGGGTGGGAACAGAAAGATGTGACAAGGCGTCAGCATTTTTCAGGGATAACAAAAATATCAGAAAGATTAGTAACATCTTGAAATCGTAAAACTTAGCTTCATTTACATACACAATGCTTCCTTAAGAGTTATACAGGGTGTCCCAGAATGAATGGATAATCCTTGAGCCCCGCACAGAACAGCTCTCCAGCGCTTAGAAAAAAATATCAAAAAAAAAAAAAACCAAGTGATACCCAAAATATGATTTTTTTTAGAAAAACATACGTTATTTTAGCTTCACTTCACATTCATTTACACAACTGCCACAAATTAATGATATTTTTGGCGTTTTTGGTGTCATTTTATTCCTGATAGACTATACTACTAGAAATACATCAAATAATATAAGTATCTGTGATACTTTTTTTATTAAAAAAATAAGAACTTGAATTTTTAACATGAAATTTGATACCAAAATAATTTTGACATAGTTTGAGAGTGTTTCATGTAAAAAAAAAGTATGAAAACGTAAGTGTCCAGCTATTTTAAAAACATGCGCAGTTAATACAGATTAAATAATGGTATAATACATCATTTTATCTAATACTACTACGAAGTTATTGCTATTGAGATGCAAAACGAGTAAATACGACTAAAATTATAAAGTTAATGTCTTAATACATTTTAATAATAATAAAACATTTCAGGTGTCGCTGCGACCCATAGACGTCCCACTGCTGGGCACGGGTCTCCCCCCAGACACTGCTGCTGCGGGAGGTCCAGAGCATACTCCACCACGCTGCTCCAATGCGGATTGGTGGAGGGGTTAGTGGCCAACCCAGTGTCGAATGTTCTCAAGCCACCCGAAGGTCTTCGACAAGGCTTAACGACTGTTTCGTAGGAGGTAATGGAATCCCATTGGTTACAGAATGATGGCTGCCCTGCATATTATGGTACAAACGTCCGGGCTTATTTAAATGCCACGTATCCAAACAAATGGATTGGTCGTTTGGGTCCTATTCTGTGGCCTCCTCGATCTCCAGATTTAAACTGTCGGGATGTTTTTTACTGGGGCTGTCTAAAGGAAGAAGTGTACTCGAAAACAATTTCAAATGAGGAATTACGCAGCCGTGTTCAAGAGGCCGCTTCAAAAATAAATGAATGACTCTACGCACGGTTTCTTAGTAGAGCCTATAAAAGAAGATGTCGAGCGTGTATTAGAATCGGTGGCAGACAATTTGAACACCTGTTGTGAATAAAGATTGATGTAATGTACACCTGAAATGTAGTGTCCATAGCCCAATGGCTCGCGTCGATTCAATGTGACCGAAAGAGTTAAGCAACGACGGGCGCGGTAGGTTTGTGGATAGGTGAGCGCTAGTGGCAAAATTTCACGGACGCTACCGTGCTTCGGAGGGCACGTAAAGCCGTCGGTCCCGGTTGTTTTCAATGCTGGAAACAGTCGTTAAGCCTTGTCGAAGACCTTCGGGTGGCTTGAGAACATTCGACACTGGGTTGGCCACTAACCCCTCCACCAATCCGCATTGGAGCAGCGTGGTGGAGTATGCTCTGGACCTCCCGCAGCAGCAGTGTCTGTGGGGGAGACCCGTGCCCAGCAGTGGGACGTCTATGGGTCGCAGCGACACCTGAAATGTTTTATTATTATTAAAATGTATTAAGACATTAACTTTTTAATTTTAGTCGTATTTACTCGTTTTGCATCTCAATAGCAATAACTTCGTAGTAGTATTAGATAAAATGATGTATTATACCATTATTTAATCTGTATTAACTGCGCATGTTTTTAAAATAGCTGGACACTTACGTTTTCATACTTTTTTTTTACATGAAACACTCTCAAACTATGTCAAAATTATTTTGGTATCAAATTTCATGTTAAAAATTCAAGTTCTTATTTTTTTTATAAAAAAAGTATCACAGATACTTATATTATTTGATGTATTTCTAGTAGTATAGTCTATCAGGAATAAAATGACACCAAAAACGCCAAGAATATCATTAATTTGTGGCAGTTGTGTAAATTAATGTGAAGTGAAGCTAAAATAACGTATGTTTTTCTAAAAAAAATCATATTTTGGGTATCACTTGGAATTTTTTTTTTTTGATATTTTTTTCTAAGCGCTGGAGAGCTGTTCTGTGCGGGGCTCAAGGATTATCCATTCATTCTGGGACACCCTGTATATATAAGTATAAAGGTGTCCCTCCCTCCCACATAAGAAAACATGCAACAATGAAAATATACAGCAATATACCCACCACCAATACGCGTTTCACCCCAAATGGAGCATCCTCAGGGTATGTTGACTTTACGACGGTTAATGGCAAACTTAATCTGGTTTTACTCGAACTCAAAGTATTTTAAACTAGTGGACGCGTGGAATTTGACATAAACATATAAGAAAAAAATAAAATAAAAAATATTATAAAGTAAAAAATATTTTTTAAAATAGTTTCGTTTACACCAAGTAATATTATAAAGCCTATGTCACTCAGTGCAGATGCAGCTTTCTAATGGTGAAAGAATTTTTGAAATCGGTCCAGTAGTTAGTTTTTGTGTGAAAACATTACAAACATAATGTTTCCTCTTTATAATATTAGTATAGATAATATTGTAAATGATTTATCCCTCCCTGAGTTATCCATCTGGAGGGAAGTCTTTGAAGGTCAATTGTTAGATCCATTGTCTAGAGCATACTCCACCACGCTGCTCCAATGCAGGTGGTGGAGGTATAATGTGCTGTTCCTAGAATTTTTTAATGAATGCTGGTTACTCTAGCGGCAGAAGCGTTGGTCGGTGCTTCGGCGTGCTTCGGCCCAGCGAAGCGACGCCTGTCCTGAGGAATTATAGCACCCGGGTGGCTCCTCGTGTAGGGAAGTCGTCTCTGCTGAAATTGAAGGAAGCTGCCTTACCTAATTTTCATATTAAATGTGATCTTTTTTTAGCTTGCCCTGTTTATTTATTTAATTTAAAAATGTGGCAAATAGTCATACGGCGTATAGTTAATTGATAGGCTCGAACACAGCTACTTACTTCTACATTTTTTTTAATTAATCAAACAATTAACCTAATTACATTTTTAAACAACTCTTCTTAATTTTAATTACGTTTTTTTACTACACTTATCTGTGATTGACAAGGATTGACAGCAAATAATTCAACGTTTAACAAATAACGATTGGCCAAAAGTCTATCAATATAACCCTTTAAATAATAAAGCCATTTAAATCAGTTAAGTAAGAATTTTGTTTATTATTCCAGGACCTATATACCCAGACGTCAGACCCATGACACAAGGACATACCTAAGCATCAGAATTACTAACGTATTATCGTCGAAGCAACGTACGTGCCAACTGAGATTGACCATTTAATTATATGTTCGTAAATACACAGCAATAAAAAGTTTATTTTTTGCCTAAACAGCCTATATCTAATATTATCTACGTAATATCCCGATATACCTAATATCCCGAGAAAACTATGGACATCTCTACGACACGGCGAGGTGGGAGATTAGTGATTCCCAACTTGAGGCTTGTTTCTATGTTCCTGAGTAGGTATAAGAAAAACAGAACCCTACCTAGAGAGTGATATTACCCAACACTACCCAATGGTACAGGTTATATCGCTCATCTGCTAACAGATAATCAAGGAAAAGCTGCGTTAAAAGTGAAATGAGTAAAACTTGTGATGAATGTGAAGTCTGCCAATCGTCACTTGGCCACCGTGGTGGACTAAGGAGTAATCCCTTCCATTCTGAGAGAAAACCCGTGTCCAACAGACAACAGTGGGACAAAGGGTTGTGACGATGACTAAAACTTCAATGCAATTAAATGCATTTTAATTATTTTTTTCATCCAGTTATCCCTGTGCAACACCGAGGTAGCGTCCATAGCCCAATGGGTCGCGTCGATTCAATGTGATCGAAAGAGTTAAGCAACGACGGGCGCGGTCGGTTTGTGGATGGGTGACCGCTAGTGGTAAATAAAATGTGGCTTGAGAATATTTGGCACTGGGTTGGCCACTAACCCCTCCACCAATCCGCATTGGAGTAGCGTGGTGGAGTATGCTTTAGATCTCCCGCAGCAGTGTCTGTGGGGGAGACCTGTGCCCAGCAGTGGGACTTCTATGGGTCGCAGCGAACACCGAGGGAGAAGAAAATGTGCGAATCAAAGTTTGAGAGCCGCTGCACTAGGGTGCCGGGGTCGAGCTCTCCTCCGGGCCATTTGTCAGTGACAGGACGTCGCGCGGGGGGCGCCCCCACCCTAGCGGGTTCTGCACGCGACTGTACTATAGTATGGACAAGTTCGCCCGGCCACGGCTCGCGAGTTCGAACTACATGAATTTCGTTAGAGATTAGAAATAGATGAATGGATAGTGGCGATGCTTTGTTGAAGATTGGGGTAAGTTAACTGCTGGTACGAGAAACTACATTGGTAAAGTGTAAGTAAAATATTTCTGTAAAAGATAACAAGATTTACCTACTTACCACTAGAAAATTCGATTTTTTATATAAATTCAAATTCAAATTCAAATAATTTATTTCGCTATGAGGTGATTACACACGCTTAACGAAAGTCTAGGTAACTACAAACTACTTAAAGAGATATAATGCTATTCTAAACTGATTAATATAAAGCAAAGGATGAGCTATTTATCTTTGAATGAATAGCTAATCCTACACAGGTGCCTAACCTGCCTTATGGCCTATATATAAACAACCAATATAGAATAGAGTGACTTAAATTGTTCCGAGAGAATTGATTCCGGTACTACTAGTAAGTACTACCTACTATCTAAATATATCAGCAATCTTAAAGAATAAAAAAAGCTCAATAGGAATATTTTAACAAAATATACCTGAATGTTGGCTTGCGAGTATGGATAGTCCTATCAGACTCCGGAAGATATGGCAGTAAATTTTAAAAACTTGACCTAACAATTTCGTGCACGAGCTTACCTTACGCGCTGCGCGAGACATTGAGTAATGTGACAACACATTACGTGTCTAACGCGGGGACAGCCACATACAACATCTAACTATTACCACCCATTAAGGTCAATACGGACAGGCGATGTGACCCGGAACACACGCCACACTATAATTCCGAATCCGTGCTGGATTCGGAAAAATTCCGAATCAAGCACGGATTCGGATTTTTTTGTATCCTTCATAATTTCGAGTATATTCATACCTAACCTATTCTTAACCATTCATACCTGCCTTTATCAGTCAAGGACAGAAACTGAAAAGTAAGTGGGGTTCATTAAAATACCCACTAAAACCCAGTGGCATCTTCAGCGTCGGAGTGAGGCGCAACGGAATCGCTTGCGCGTTGCTACCGTGACGCCTCGACGAGGGCCTTGCGGCCCCTGTCTATGAGTCCGTCTATAGTGGGGGAAGAAGATTTTCATAGCGCCGTCTTCTTCCTCCTGGTCTCCTTTTGAGGAGGAATTAGTTTCAGCGCCACTTTTTGACAATGCACCAGACAGCTTTCCAATAAACGGGCAAGGTTCCCAAGGAAACATATTTTCGGGATGTGCTATTCTAGATTATAATTTTCCTTTGTGCCACGTTTCATCCAAATTCGTTTAGTAGTTTTTGCGTCATTGAGTAACAAACATGCGAACATCCAAATATCCAGACTTTCACATTAATAATATTAGTAGGATAGGATTCCTTTTAGTGGTACCTAGGTATAGGTAGTAGTAAAGTTCTGCAGGGAAAACCATTTAAAGCCACGGGTAAAACTAGTACATCAATACAGAGGTCCAGTATAAGCGGATTATTGCAAGTCGATAAGGCACGGAAACGTTCCCCAACGGCATTCCCCTCTGACAACACCCCTTCTTCTCAACATGTTGCAACAACATTGGAATTAAGAAAGGAATGCAGATTAATATTATATTTGTTTACTTTATTAACGTCAATTAACAATGTACTTAATACAATTTCGTGTTAAAGACCAGAATTACCTAAGCTACAATATTTTATCCACACATCGAGAAAACACCTGCTATGATAATGGAGACTATCAGTAGCTGTCAAAGCAGGTATTTATGTGGACAGATACATTTTTGTGTCTGTGCTTTCGGGGTGCATAGTTTAGTGTAAAAGTTAGTAGTAAATCTACTATTTACTTGGGATATAAACTTTCCCCTTACTTCATATGCCCCATAGTAAATCAAGTTCAAACAAACTTCTTGAAGTGAAGTTCGATCATTATTCGAATTTAATTCGCTGCGACCCATAGACGTCCCACTGATGGGCACGGGTCTCCCCCACAGACTATGCTGCGGGAGGTCTAGAGCATACTCCACCAATGTTCTCAAGCCACCCGAAGGTCTTCGTCAAAGCCTAACGACTGTTTACAGCATTGAAAACAACCGGGACCGACGGTTTTACATGCCCTCCGAAGCACGGTAGTATCCATGAAATTTTGCCACTAGCGGTCAGCGGTCACCCATCCACAAACCGACCGCGCCCGTCGTTGCTTAACTCTTTCGATCACATTGAATCGACGAGAGACATTGGGTTATGGACGCTACTATAACGAATTTAATTACTTCATTGAAAATGTCGCACAACATATTTCTACCTAACCTACTAGATGAGTGTCGTAATTCGTAGTCTCGTACTAGTCACAAAACTTACTACGCTATGCGACCAGGCAGTACTTACAAACAAAGCGGCATAAATCTCAAACATCAAGCACTGAGCCGGCCACATGACGACACCGAGGTCCGGTGTAAGCCGATTACCGGGAGTCGAGAAGGCAAGGAATCGTTCCCCCCGCCCGTCCCACCGGGTGGCCCCTTTGTGCCCTGTCCCCACTGGAGGCGAGGGAATTAAAAGATTCACCTAGATACGTTCGTCTTGCGTTTCCCTCCGACGGTAATCGATTCGCGTTAGAAACGCTGATGTCTAACGTGCGAATTTTTATACGTATGTTGTTGTTGTGAATTTACTTGCGTTGTTATTGTGTTGAATGGTTTTTTTTTAACTTTAAGGATATTAATAGGAACCCTTTCTATTCGGAACGGGGTTTGACTGAAATATGTCGTGGCTGTGATGTTAATGTTATTAATTATTTTAATTATAAATATTAAAAGTACATAGGTGGGTTCTAGTGGTCACCGAGAGGGCGAAATTAAACACTGATTCTTGTTTCCTCCAATATTCATAGATGGCGCTAGATATATGTGCGTTTAAAATGTATTGTTTTATGTATTATTGTTTCACAAAAAGTGAGCGGTTTCCTATCTCTCTACACTAATACGTGAATATTTAGGTTATTACCTACTCGTATCGATTGTTTTTGGCAGGGAAGTGTGTAGAAAATATAAAGTAATGCTAGATTATGTAGCTATTATTATAAGTAAGTAGGTCCCTATATCAACCTGCCTGCCATAATTAATTTATGGTTAAAAAACGACAAGCATCAACCAAACGTCTAGACGCGTTTCTAACACGCGCCATAGAAGCATGTGTGGCGCAGACAAAACAAAATAAAGCGAGGAAAAACACAAAGAACATTCGCTTTTCCTGCAATAACACAAGGCTGGAAACCCCTTGTTGTGTTCAAACGCTCCGGCAATACAAACAGTGAAAAGAGGCGAAATGAACGACGCACTTCAATAAATACGCGCTGAAGGCGCCAAAGGAATTTGAACCTTACGCTCAAGACTGTGACTGATGCTGCTATTTGTACGCAAGGATGTCCTCCGAGCTCCATTATTATACGAAGAAATTAAACTGGTCGCGGTTTGTCAGAGATGTCACGGGCGGCAGCTGTGTGGGGCGCATGCTCGTTTTCTATGGTTACTCGAAATAATTATCTTGTTAGTTGAAATTGCTGTCCTCCTCTTATCCTCCACGGGCCGCACTGAAAATCAGCGTCATGGTTCCTTTTTGTTCCATGACAATTATGCTGAGTGCGTACCCATTTTGCTCTTTTTTTTGTTTTTAGATTTTCTTAGTTAAATGTTCAATGTTGTGTTGTAGTATTAAGAGCAAATAAACTTTCTTTCTTTCTTTCTTATTATGAAATTCATCCTTCCACACGGTTACAGTACAGTCACAATATAGATTTACCTACAATGCACGATAGATACCTGCCCAATAGGTATGTTTAGGTACAGTAAATTTTGTCCTTTTGGTCTTTGTGATAGGTAAGTAAGTGTATCTGTCAATGACCCCGACCATACAATCTGGTAGCCTGTAAGTAAGTAGGTAGAACTCAATTTGTAGTAGAAATTAATCTCAAATTACAAGAAAATTTACGAGAAAATAATCGTTGGGAGTGTCTAAATTAAAACAATAATAATAAATAATAAAATCTTTATTTGCTGTCGCAATGTGTACAACTTTTTTAGGATACAGAAATTAACATAACAAATTCAAAATAATGTTCTCTTTTTGAAAGTAACCACAGTGTCTATAGAAGCGGAAAATTCGCGCCTATTTCAAGTGTTCTTTGTAACGCGTGACGCGGGCGGCATGAGATGAAGATACAGGCAAGATTGATCGTTCGCGTTCCAGGAAGCTGCCTCGCTATTTCTGCTCTACATAGAGTTGGAAATACACTAGAAGCGATACCTACACGCTTTTTTGACATACCTACTTGGAGAAAAATTGGGCATTTAGAAAAAATATATTTAAGTAGGTACGTAGATACTGTATCGGATAGTTCGTAGATATTAAATTTTTATTTGTATTTAAATTTTTCTTTGTATTTTGTATTTAACGAACAATTTTTTAATTAAACTACAGTTCTTTCTCTCTCTCTAAAAGTCGGTTTCCTCATTGCTGAGGGTCGTGACCACCACTAAGCACTTTCCTATGCAAGTTGACAGTTCTTTAACGATTGTTAAATTCTTGCAGCTAAGGTGTCAAAAATAAAAAAAATTAACTAGGTACCTAAATAGATCTAAAAAAAAAAACTATCCTAGCGTTACGGTTTCAATATTATTTTGTATTTTATATGGTCTACTTTTACGGATAAAAAAACATGGTTTGATTATGGTTCCCAATTAATAAAAAACCAGCCAAGTGCGAGTCGGATTCGCGCATAATGGGTTCCGTACCATTATCTATAAAAACGGCAAAAAAAATCATGTCTGTTGTATGGGAGCTCTACTTAAATTTTTATTTTTTCTGTTTTGATACAGCCTGGTGATAGATGGACAGACGGACAGCGGAGCCTTAGAAATAGTGTCCCGTTTGGGTACAGAACCCTAAAAATTAAATAGACAATGTACAAATCCGAAAAGCGTTTGATTTCATTGATATTTGAACTTCCTTATAAACTCAGTGTGATTCTATCGCTTAAACTCGGTGGTACACTATCCAGTCGCAATCGCCACCTTGCAACACGAACAAAATAACATACATACAACTTGATATAGATAGCAGTGACGGCAGGGAATTTAACAGCTGCAAAACTAGATGAACAGAAATAGTGTTTGCATTGAAAGGGGGTTACAGATAAATTAATCATTTAGGTCCTAGACTGCATATAATACCTACGTTAGTACTGTAATATTTAAGTTATTAAGTATAAATTCGCTGCAAAATTACTTGGGCGCTACCGTGCTTCGGAGGGCACGTTCAGCCGTCGGTCTCTGTTGTTTTCATTGGTGAAAACATTAGTTAAGCCTTGTCGAAGACCTTCGGTGGCTTGAGAACATTCGACATTAGGTTGGCCACTAACTCGTCCACCAATCCGCTTTGGAGCAGCATGGTGGAGTATGCTTTAGACTGGACTCTTAGACCTCCCGCATATCTGTCTGTAGGGAGACCCATGCCCAGCAGTGGGATGTCTATGGGTTGCAGCTTAGCTTTTTTTATTGTAATAGAATGTTAAAGGAGTCTGTTTACAATAAAAAACTTACCTACATGATATACAAATGTATACTTATCTGTTTTTCGTCTTCAAAAAAATCTTTGAAGAATTTTAAAAGATAAAATTAAATTGAATATCTGTCATAGATGCCACCACTTGGTGCAATAGACAAAATAGGATACCTATTCGAAATTCAAGGCTGTCTCTATAATCTCTTTTACGTGTCTTTAACATCTGGCGAATGGAATATGAGGATATTCCACCAATCAGGACCCAGGACTCCGACCCTTCACACCATAGGCGTGAAACCCGACACCTTTCCTTAGCCCAATCCTCAAACATCCTATCACTAAATCTGATTCATACGAAATCCAACTGTGCTGCATAAAAACAGAGTTCATAATCCATCGAGGCGTTAGGTGTGAAAATTGACGCCTATAAGAGAATCGTAATCCTTGTTCTGGGTACAGTTGAATGAACTCTAACACGGCGGCATAAGATCGATATTCCTTAAGCTACAATTTGTCATTCGGAACCCATTATGAACCTTATACAGAGCTCGTACAGTTGTTTTTGAGTTGGTCAGCGTGGGTGTAAAATTTAACACCTAGTCAGCGTTCTGTATTAACTGAAGCGTTGATACTATTGGTCCATGAGATCCATATTTAGATGAAAGATATAGGTAAATGTTGGTTATAGTTCTGATATAAGTACACATGACATGCCGTGATAGTTACAGTACAATGATGGATGGTAAATTTTATGGTAAACTTGAGGACGCCCGCAGCTTCGCTATATTGCGGCAGCTTGTTTTATTTTTGTATTGTTTTACGTTTTCTCCTCATGAACATTATAAGACTAACTCTACCGAGCAAAACCCTTGGGAACCTTCCTCATTTTCCCCTTCATGTTAACCAGTTAAATTGTTTTCACATTATGCCTGGACAAACGATCTTTTCTTGACTTAGTTCAAAAGTTTCAAAAAAAGGCCTTTGTAGGTTGCAAATTTAAAAACGCTAAATTTTGTATTGTACACCAAAAATACTTCATACCAAAAATCTTCAAAAATACATTTGTTTAATTCATGTACATACCAACCTACAAAAATATTATATCTGATTGTAACGACATTCGAATCTTCTTTGTTCAAAATGTTCAAATTGGTTCCTTTCTTTTTACCGCCAACCGCAGGGCTGTCACATTTACGCGCGAATGAGCAACTTCGTTATTTTTTAATTTTCCCACCCGACCTTTCTAATATCCATTTCCAACCTGTTATCGAATTACATGTCTATTTTAGTCATATCTTGTCTAGGACATGGGATCTGTCACTATCTTACCATAGAGGTTTATGCTTTTTTGTTTTGTTTTCACTGAAGCCCTTTCCAGCTTTTTAATTTTATTAGTCGGCTCATATCGGTTTCAATAACATATGCAGGTATCTTCATCGGTAGTTTTTAATTGAAGTGTCTATTTCAATCGTTAACAATCTTTTAGATACGGAAGTTTATTGGTTCTAAAGATTTAGGATGCCTCCATCAGGGTTTTGAGTGAAGTTTGGAAGAAACGTTTGGTGTAGTGCGATAGTTAAACAAGGTTTGTGGTAGGTATTAGGTTGTGAATATCCTCCGAACACTCACCATGGTAAATACGGTAGAGGACACAGAGAGAGCCTGTGTCTCTCCGGAGACTGAGGTCCTCCAATTTACCGGTAAGATTGGGATCGCCAACAACTCTGAACGCTCGTCGCTGTATGGAGTCAAGTTAATTCGGCTGGTAAGACGGAGCACCTCAGCTGGGAAGCGTAACGTAAAATCGAAATTTGAAATGGAGGACATTTTTTTTAGCTAAAATTCGATACTCGAATCCAATCCGTAGTAGGTACTGGCGGTAACCTAATGCATCCTATTCACAGTACGCCTTTGTTTAAACGTCAAGCGCATTGTCGGCGGTACAGATGCATTCGTATCGGTATTGTACTCGATTTTTGAGTTGTTCATTCTGTTTTTTTTGTGTATTCAGCTTTTTGGTGGCTTACTTCATTTGTATGCGTCGAAGCATGAATTCAGATTATTGTCATTAGGTCCTTGCGTGTTAAGTGTTGGCTTTGTTCTTAGTTTAAAAAAAAACAAATTTATAGGGTAAGAAATAGTTACATTACTATTGTAAGACAGACTATTTACTATTGTATTGTGGATTACTATTGTAAGAAGACTGGAACTTTCCAGAAATGTAAAAATAGTTACTGACGTATTAATTACAAAGTTGTCATTAACTAATTATTTCATCAAGTACCGAAAGAAAATTAACATTACTTGAGCGTTTAGCGTTTTGGAAAAACGAAGTTTGCTTTCTTTTGAAACATTAAACAAAATGTAACAAGAATAAAGTTACAAGACAAATAGACGATAATTATCATACACTTAACTTCATTCATGAATATAATAAATACAGAAGGAACCGTTATTTTCCAAATGATTAGTCAAACGGTGATAATTGTATCTATTTGGTCCACTGCAGACCAAGCATCCAATGCACACAAGCGTAATCACAGATTATAGATCTGGCGTCAAAAACAGCCGGTCTATTTAAAATCATGCATGCGTAGGAAGCTTGTATTGTAAGTAGATATGTATAGTTAGGTGTTTCTTACGGCTGTTCGGTAAAAAATCAAAGTATCCTCCCTATTACATTCGTTAGGTATAACTGTTCTTTTGTATAAAAGGATAAAGTCATGATATTTACTCCTTTTTCAACTTTTTTGACATTATTTGTTCGAGTTACACATTTTTTTTATAAAATCATTTCACTATGTAATTCGTTGTGAGCTTAAATAATAATTAGGTACCGTACTAGCCCAAAGTCTCAGTGATTTTAATATGAAATTCAAAATAATTAATGTACAATTTTTCCTCAAAGGTAACACGAGATCTCGCGTGTCTTGTAACAATTGCCTCATAAAGGGTCCGCTTTCACAGCTCCGCGTTTTCAGCGGAAAATTACTTTAAAAGAATTTCATACGCTGAGAATTTTAAATCACTTGAATTAACTGTGCTCGTAGATGTAAAGATATTAACAGGCGCTCGTGCTTCTAATAGTTTCATTACGTTTTACCTTAAAATATGTCACCTTGTTTATTTTAAATATTTATTCGTCGGTCGTTAAAAAAAAAACAGTTTAATATCATTTCAAGCCTACTGAGAAAATGAAGTAGGTGAGGTGTGGGTAGGTACTTTTTCTAATATTTTAGTAGGTAATATACCCATTTAAATATATATATTTTAAACCTTTTTGCACTGTATGTTTGTTAACGACTTTTTTCACATAGGCGTAACTATATTATTATGTGCAATTAATTTGAGCATATCAGCCTCAAAGGCTACATTGGGCCGCAAAATAAGCACCTGTCTGTTCTTACTTGAGAGTTTTATAACAGTACTAACCCACCCACGGGAAGCGTACAAAAAATATTCCCAAACATGAAAAACGCCAAAAAATCGCTTAATAACCGCAACTGTCAAAATAACAAAAATCGATTACCTAATACTGTAGCTACTAGACTTCTCTGCCTTTATTCTTCGGAAACATTTCAAAAATCGAACAATAGGGAAGGAAGTGCCGACCGCAAGACGTATTACCGGTGCCGGGTACATCCCTAATTATATGATTTAACTATAATTATGCGGTGTTCTGACGGTTATTTAAAATCACCACCTCAATTGTGACGGTAGGTAAGTACGAATCGAGTCTTTATAACAGCCTACTTAAGTCTTTTGTCGAGCGCTCGTTAAAAACGGCTCCGACTTCGAAAATTAAAAGTCAAAAAGAAAGCGTTGGTCACCGTTTGACAGTGTCGACTAAGTGAACGAATAATCATCATTTATCGACTAATCAGTCGATAAATGATGTCTACTAGTCTACTAGTTCACCATTCAAACTTATCCACAAGTAGCGTCCATAGCCCAATGGCTCGCGTCGATTCAATGTGTTCGACAGAGTTAAGCAACGACTGCCGAGGGTGGGTGACCGTTACGCACTACCGTGCTTCGGAGGACACGTTAAGCCGTCGGTCCCGGTTGTTTTCAATGGTGCCTTCGGGTGGCTTGAGAACATTCGACACTGGGTTGTCCACTAACCCCTCCACCAATCCGAATTGGAGCAGCGTGGTGGAGTATGCTCTAGACCTCCCGCATTTTTGTCTTCGAGAGAGGCCCGTGTCCAGCAGTGGGACATAGAGGGAACTATAAACAAATACCTGCATAACGGCAAATCAATATACATACCTGGGCTTTGAACCGCAACCTCCAGAGGCAATTACTACTAATACCTAACTATACATTTTCCAATACATGAACCAACAGCGCGACGTAACACAAACAACAGAACAGTTTATATCAAGTGGTTTGGCTTTGAAAATATTTTTATTAAGCGGAATATTTATCATCGCGGCGCGGGGTGGCGAGAGAGGCGATCAATTAATATCAAGACGGAATCTGTGGGAATCCGCGCCGCTGTCCGAATTTTATAGCGGCGGGCGCCACCCAAGCCGCGGGCACAGGGCCCAGTGGAGACGCTTAACTAATTTCAATTTCAATATCAATAGCCTTTATTAACAATTAACTTAAACTAAATACAATTTTTGAAAGTATAATCAGACATCGGTAATTTAATTGTTTTGCTTTTCAGCATAGGCCTCCCCCAGTTTTTTCCATAGCTGTCGATTCTGAGCTTAACTAATATCACAGTCTAATAAGTATTGTACTATGATGTCTATAGTAAACTTATTATACCAAGGTAGTGTTTATAAGTTTGCGATGGCCTAATAGAGAATAAGGAAAGTGATTCTGAAAATTCTTTCAATAAAAGGAAGCTACGTTCAAAAAACCTACAAAACATAATATAAATATCTTGGAATATCTTCACACATTGGACATTCTCACACACGGCCATCTGACCCCAAAGAAGGCGTGAGCCTGTGATATGGCTGTCAGAGACTGATATACATACATACCTAGATATTTTTAAATACATAGGTACTTAAATAGATAATATTAACATCCAGACACAGAACAAATACAAGTGTTCGTCACACGAATATTTGTCCTGAGTGGGATTCGAACCGACGACCCCTGGCGCAACAGATAGGGTCACTACCGATTGCGCAAACGGGCCTGTAATATATGTATACATGTGAAGAATAGACGCACAAAATAAATAAAATTGGAAATAATCGTAGATCGATCAGAACAGAACATTGAATTCAGCTTAGATACACACACAGCTGACCCACAATTTTAAGACTGCATTACAAATAGTTATCTAGGATCAGGCACCATGCATTTTTTCAATAAATATATAATAATTTAAAAAGATTTCAAAATACTTTTCTTGGTTGTGATTTTCATTTGGCTTCCATAAAAAATCAGGATTATCTTTGTACACAGTGATATATATTTTTTGCTTAATAAATATAAACCAACATAATATACCGTCTCCACACATTCCCTGTGCCCGTGGCGCCTAGCCCGCAGCGTGTAATGCGGCCAGGCTCCATTATTTATACGCGACTCTATATAATATACAACTTGGGTGCACAACATGAGAGGAACACCGTACTTTTTAGGGAAGTTTTACAGACCCTTGGAACAAGTTATGATTGTTACTTTTGGCAATTACAATACAATGGATTTTGAGATCGACCGTCAAGCGATCATAGTAGAAGTTAATATGGACTTATTTTCCATTTAGATTTTATTATTTAATTGGCAGACAGATAATAACCAATGGTTGGCTGGTAGAGAATGCTTTATGCGTTAAGTTCGCCATTTGTACCCTGTACTTTTGTATGTGGTTCAATAAAGATAAATAAATAAAAATAAATAATTGTCATTGTTGGACTCGCGTATGATATAGTGTTGTCTGTGGTCATTAAATTATTTATTTATTTCACTGTGTGTAATAAAATTTCATACAAATATATAGGTATATCCCAGGGGAACCAGTTATCTAGCAGAAAGAGTATCCTATTTAATTATTTCTATAATGCATGATTGTACCAAGTTTTACTGATAGAGGTAACGAATACGAACAAACAAACATTGATTTTTATATAGATAGTAAAGATTACAAAATGCCAAAGCCAACAAGTCAAGTACCTATCATACAAGGGTCACTTTGTTGTAATCAGACATTTAAATAAGGAACGCAGAAACAATTGGTTCGTACGACTTATTTACAGCAGGACAGTTGAAATTGATAGTTGAATAGTCCGGCCTGATATTTTAACTTTAAAAATAATTAATACTACGAGAGAATTAGGTAGGTAGATACTTATACAAACTGCCTGGGGCTCTATCTTTGAACCGCTCGCGTCTTAATTGCTCGACTAAGTACGAGTAGCTCGAATTGGTGCAGGGGTTAGTAGTGGAAGGTGTTAGATTAGGTAGGTGGTATTTTGAGCATGCAGCAATACTTATGACTGACATGACAATTATGGTAGACTTTGAACAAGGGACAGGGATGGTCAGTACAGTTAGCAGAGGCTGTTGATATGAACATTATTAGTTGGTTAGATTTTTAGTAAGTATTACTAAAAATCTAAGCAGGAACTGTCAACTGTTACTGACAGTTAGTCCTGTTAGTTGGTGTAAGTAATACCTACTATTTATCAACTGCACTATTATAAAGACGAATCTGTGACTGGGTTGGGACGGTCCAAGTCAATCATAGATGCGTTGCTACCGCTAGGACCTAAGGGCTAAGATGTTGGCCTCTAGAAAAGTATAACTGGCAACCATACTATTGTTTTATAAAAACAATTACACTAGAAAATGCAGAAACATTACTTGGTAGTCTTGGTATCAACTACCCCAGTCGAACCCTATATAGGTTCTACCACCTAATAAACAATTAGAAAACACTGGTTGCCTACAGTAAGCTGAATCATAGACATGTGCATCAAATATAGAATACATTTTCTTTTGTTCTTGGTTGTTTCCGTAATTGTCTCTGGTTCCGATTTCACAAAGATACTGCAATCGTGGAAGCGAGCGTACCGATACAATACGGCACTCAATCTAAGTACTGTCATAGTTGATTTGAGAATGACACTAATAAGCTAACAACACTACAGGTTTGTTCTGTTGTACATTTCGTGCATAACGAGGCTTCAATTATAAATTAAAAAATTCGCCATTGTAACGTCCACAATGGCAGCACAATGAAGTATCAATTAAAAAAGGTAATTAAGAAGACCGCGCCACTTCGGTTCCGATACTCGATACATTCGGGATCGGTACCTTTACTGGATAGGTACTTACTGTAAAGTACGAAATCCAACACGGGATTATAAACGTCCCCTACAGCTCTGAAGCCGCGAAGGCGGGTTTACACGAGGATAAGTTCTGTATGCTAGCTGACGACACATTACTCTACTAGACATCATTATTAGTACAGTAAGAGTCTTTTGAACCTATTCAGGCACTTTTGAACTTCGGTGACAACGTAAAGATTTTTATGACCATACAGCAACATTCCATTCGAAAAAAAAAGGATTGGCTATAGCCGTCCACACAGGCCAACTATGAATTTGCAGACTATAATACGTTTTTAGAACAATAAGGAAAATTCTTAATTTAAATTTACTGTGCAACTAGGTGGCACTTTTGAACACGTGGAAAAGAGATTAGATCGTATATTATATATTTCTAATAATACTTATACCAGTAGGTTAGCATAGGTATCGGTAATTATCGATTACTTATTAGTTGTTATGCCACTGCATCTAATTTATCAGTGTAAGTAAAGGCAGCATCAAACACGGATAATCAAACTCTACGTACACCTCAACCACATTACTCCAGCAGATCTAGAAGCCGACTATTTGTACTGTATACCTTATTCACCAATGATAAGATTCAAATTTTAACTACATAACTTTCCTGACGACCAACCGGAACGGGGCAATCACCCCTCGTTTCCGAATTCAATTGTCAATGTGAATTTTTAAATAAAGGACGGTGACAATACGCGCCGATTGAATGACGGCAGATGTCGAATTTGAATTTGGAAATGATTGTTGCCAGTGAAAAAATAGTGGTAAGTGGGTATCGTTGGGAGATTTCCAACCGCGCCAGGGAATATAGATTTTTCCCGATATCAATATACTCGATACTCGAGGAGAGGTTGTCTGCTCTAGATCTATGTATGTATTTATTTTTAACGTATTCTGGTTTTCTGACTGAAGTGACAAATAATTTAGAAATAGAAGCTAGGTACCTACTTACCAAAATATGAATATGATTTAGACTACCTTCGATTTATTAATTTAAACTTAATATTTCAATGGGTATGTAAGATTATATTTAAGAATATTCTGAGAGGAGACCCGTGCCCAATAGTGGGACAAAGAAAGGGTTGTGATGATGATGATGACAAACATGACTTGACATGATTAAAGTGCAAACTTCCTGCTTTTAAATATGCCGGTTACCAGAAGCGGTCCTAGTACAGGGTCCTAAACATGCTATAAAATTAGATTAAATTGTAATTTATATTGGATAACAAATATTCACTGTTTCAAATTGAAACATTTCAACAGTCGCTGGTGTATATTTAATTAGGTATTTATATAAAATATGAGTAAAAGATTCGTATATTGCTTAATTTAAATAAGCGTCCATAGCCCAATGGCTCACGTCGATTCAATGTGATCTAAAACGTTAAGCAACGTCGCGCGTGGTCGATTTTTGGATGGGTGACCGCTAGTGCAAATGAAAAAAGCACTGTTAGGTATACCTACCTAAAAGTTTATGTGGTGTAGACTGTAGTGATAGATAAATGGATGTATGATTTCATAAGCGATCAAAGTTCGATCCGCGTCCTCAGATTGTAAACAAAAGTTTTGGGGTTGCGGGCGGCGAGAGTGGGAACTCGAATCGTCCATCATGTGACCCCGGGAAAGACGACGCTGTTTGTGGCTGCACAGCGTTGTGTAAACCGGGAAGAGCCCGTCTTGAGCGCAGCGCCGGAGGGCACCGGCGCGTTCTACAAGAGATCCCGGAGCCCTCCTGTAGCGCCAGAATAGGCCACCGAGGGGGTTTTAGTGGGTGTCCCACATAATTCGACGTCGCTCCCAAGACGTTCGGGTACCTTTTCAAGGTTTCCCACTCATTAAGCAAAAAAAAAGGTATACCTACTACCTATGTTTAAGTGTATCAACCAGACCGACAATCTTCGTAGCACAGAAGCTGAAGCTGTAAATATGTTTATTCACCTAGCGGGCACCAATACAACATAATATTACAGATTAGCATATGAACGTCATAATTTTTTTTATCAAAGGCCGGTTTTTGATCGGGAGAGAGAATTTTTTTTCTTTCCCTCTCCCGTTCTCTCCCCTCACTCTCTTTGACATGATACTCCGTAATACATTAATCGGTAAAGTCGTCAGGGTTTAGCGAGTCTTTATCTAGGCTTAAAATTAAATGTAAGTGAGAATTTATCTTTATTTTGGGGTGTATGTAAAATTAATAAGGCTTGTCACGGTTGTCCTGAGTGGCAATGTTGAAACTGCTTATTAATGTTATTATTTTATGCTACAAACCATTTTATTAATAGCATCGCAGGATTCATTTTTCATCATTGACTGCCCAGTGGCTATCGAACTCGCCTCTCACGGCACGCACCAATGACTTTTCAAAGTTATGTGCGATTTAAGAAATTAAATGTCACATTGAAGGACACGTCGTGAGGATACCTGCATGCCTGAGAGTTCATCATAACGTTCTCGAAGGCATGTGAAGTCTGACAATCCGCACTTGATGTGTGGTGGACTAGGGCCTAATCCCTCCCATTCTGAGAGGAGACCCGTGCCCAATAGTGGGACAAAGTAAGGGTTGTGATGATGATGATGAAGATTCATTTGAAAATTATCTACTACCAAGCTACACTATTCCCGAACACTATAGGCTATTTTTTAATTGTATGTTACACATGTGGCATTCGGGTATTAACTGTCTTCTCAGGAAAACGTATGTTCCGTTCATCCATCCATCAGATGAAGGATCTACATCGGTATCGATCCATCGAATTGTAAGTTTATAGACGTAACATTATGGCGTCGATAAAGGGCACACTTATGGTATCTGACTAATTTGAGCAGTTAATAAGGAGTCGATCCATCGATCCAACAGTCTTTCTGACTGGTCCGCCTTAAAAGGCGCATTTTGAATTCAGCGGTTTTCCTCAGGTTATCGGACCATCGCAAGATAACATTAGTTAAAACACCTTTTTTTTACGAGTGGGAATCCTTTAAAAATGTACCTGTGTTATGTGGGACTTTCACCCACTAAAACCCGCTCGGTGGCCTACTCCGGCGCTACAGGAGGGCTCCGGGATCTCTAGTAAAACGCGCCGGTCCCCTCCGGCGCTGCGCCCAAGACGGGCTCTTCCCGGTTTACACAACGCTGTACAGCCACAAACAGCGTCGTCTTTCCCGGGGTCACATGATGGACGATTCGAGCTCCCACTATCACCGCCCGCGACCCCAGAAGCCCCCTTTAGTCGCCTTATACGACAGGCAGGGGCTACCGTAGCACTATTCTAGTCCCGAGCTACAGGGACTAGTTAAAACACCTACCTAACTTCCGATCATCAAGTTGATCTAACCCCTTCCAATCAGCACTAGAGTTATTCTATCTTAGTTAAGTGAGAACTGTGTCCTACCTGTTGGAAACAAATGGATGCCACATAACAACTATAACGTCATCAAAGGGGATTCGGGAGGACTTAAGGAAGTAACTTACCGAGCACTCAGGCCCAAAGGCCACCTTGATTTGTCTTCAAAATCCGTCACAATCAAAGCCCTCTGAATCAGATTTACCTGCATTCTTATGTATATTTTACCAGTGGCCGCCCGCAGCTTCGCTCGCATGGAATTAGACATAAAAATAGTTTCGTTTACACCTAGTAATATTAAATAGCCTATGCCACTATAATGAAAGAATTTTTGAAATCGGTCCAGTAGTTTTTGTGTGAAAACATTACAAAAAAGTTTTATAATAGACTAGTGGACGCCCGCAGCTTCGCTCGCGTAGAATTAGACCCATTAACGACGTCTACCCGTCTAAAGACTTCAAAAACGGCAAAGTTTCATACTAACTTTGGAACCCCTGTGCAAAATTTCAAGTTTCTAGCCCTTATAGTTTAGGCCCTGCGTTGATATATCAGTCAGTCAGTCAGTCAGTTAGTCAGTCAGTCAGTCACCTTCTCCTTTTATATATATAGATTTCTACTAGAGCAGGTACGTAGCTACCTAGGTATGTTATTTAGGTGTCACTCTAACATAGGTACCTATTCTATCAGTTATCAGTCGAACAATGCTGGTGTCAACGTCACCCTTTTTAATTAAAGTTGATAAGCAAACCAACATGCAGCAGCACCACCCAACCGGTGCTTACAATAGGTACATAAATGGCAAACTTCGATATTAGAGTTTCACTTTAGATTTTCGTAACATATTGTAGGATTGTAGGAGGTATATGGAACAATAAAATTGTTTAGTGACCCACAGTAGGTACTTAGTTCTATCTCTATGCAAAATTACAATTCTAGTGTTATAGGCCACTCGTTGATAAAACGCCTTAGTGAATTTGCAAAATAGACAACCTGAAATTCGTGGACACTTTTTTTTAAAAACCGAGCCCTTGGGGATAGTAGTATAGGTAGGTACTTACACTTAATGATAGTCAATAATATTTTAGATACATATGTTAGTATTTTAATTAATTAACTAAATGTCTAAGCATCTGATATTTAGGTAAGAATAAATAGATTTTTTTTAGTTAAATTGGTATCAATTCATATTTTAGTCCTATACCTAATAGTTTGTGTTACTAAGATGGAACTTCGGACTTCGAAGCACCTGAACACCTACTTAATAATAGTAGAATAGAAATAAATAAATAAAATCTGTTCTTCTATACTTCTATAGCTACCTATGCTGGAGCTGTGAAATTACTGCGAAACCTGCCTTTATTTTAGGTATAGGGGAGACTGGGGGCAAAAGTAACACGGGGCAATAGTAACGTTGGTGATATCTTGGTTACCAAGCAACGCAGAAGAGTGTGCTGGCGTGGGGGCATAGGCCGTGTCATGCTCGGGTAAGCTAACCAGTCGGCTATGTGCTCCGAGCGCCGTGGACGTATATTATTGACTCCGGCCATTTGGACAGCCCCGAAGTAAGTTTTCGTGCTTTGTAAAATCTGTTATTACTCTTTAATTTACAAAATATAAGTAAATTAACGACTAGTATTAGAATCTATGTATATCACACAATATAAACCTTAATGTATAAGTTAAATAGTGTTCAGAATTTCTGATTTATTTTGGTTTTGAAATAAAACAGTCTTCAGGAACAATTGTACCATTTTTGTCGGGGTCAATAGTAACGTTACTATTGACCCTATGGTACAAATGACCCCGAGGTGAAAATAAATTATATATACATATATAACATTTTTTGAGCCAATAAAAAATCAATAGATTTTTGTTTTAACGATTTGCTACCAAAGTAAATAGTTGGGGAAATATAAATTATTATCAAAGATTATTTCGGTTTATTTTATTGTTTTCTGGAAGACTCGCAGAAATATGACAGGGGTTAAATGTAACATGGGGTTGTTAGTAACACACAAGTTTTACATACAAATTGTCGTTTTTGATTTTTGTTGATTATTGTTGAATACATCATAGAAATGTACGATTTAGATGTTATTTAATGACATAATATGCCTAAAATTGTGATTTTTTAAAGTAATATATTAGCTTTTGATCAATTACCAAGAGAAGTATATATTTTTTTGTTTCGAAGCGGCTTGAAGAAATGAAAGCATTTATTTTTGTTACCAATTATAAGTCTGATTATATTAATGATTGTGATTATTTTAAAAATTAAAATATAGGTATATCCATTAAAACTGTCATTTTATTGGCCATCAAAACTATGTTACAAACGACCCTGTACTAGGGGTCAGTTGTAACATTCGACACTCCCTTTTAAAAGTGTGATTGCAACAAAATTACAATTAGTACACGAACGTTAGCTGCACAAGTTGGTAGACACTTAAATTCTCTTTCTTGGAGACTAACAGGATTTTGTTAAATATCAACAGTTTTAGCACAATCGGCCATGAAGTAAAAACTGTTACTTTTGCCCCCAGTCTCCCCTACCCTAGAAACTACCTACCTACTTCTTCGACATCGAGCTTATTAGATATTCTTAAATATTTATTTCTTACTTTCAATCTTTTACAAATACAAATAGATAGGTACATGAAGACTGAAAACCATGTGAAGACCAATTAAAATTTTCTACAGAAAAGTTTTCCAATGACATAGAAAACATATTTCCATTAGTCGTGTTCAGTATCTTGCAATCAAAATCAATAGGCAGAACGTACTAGATACTACAAAATATTCCCTTACCATACCGCATATTTAGTTATTTCTAATGAATTATTTTTTGTAATTTTCAGACAAGAACAAACTTCTAGCTTTTACGGAAAAGTCTCAGAATACTGTATTCTGAGGGAGAAGGGTTGAAATAGGTAGAGATTTTCATGCCCATGCTATCTAATTAAATTCTCATGTATACAAAAGCGTCCGCAAAGGTAACTATTTAGTCCCCCTCATATTTAATATCCGCCATTTTCATTTTTCATCTCGTTAAGGCAAAGTTTATACTGTATTCAGCCCGCATCGCATCGTACTAACTATATATCTGTTTCGCTTCCTGTTAAATTATACGTAATTCTATATCCTATTCCTTATTATTTTATTTTATAAAAACAAGAGTGCTTATCGTATACAAATTTAGCTCCTATGCCGATTGTGTTAAGATATAATTTAAGAAGCGATGAAAAGGCTGGCACAGGAAGTGGAATCTAGCTAAAGTGTCAAATTACCCAAATTACTCGTTAGAAGCGGAACCGACCGCACGGCGTTCATAGAGTATAAAAAAATATTGTTCTTTACATGTTGTATTAGGTTCCTATAAGTCGTAATAATTAGTACCTAACCTTGGTTAGGTCCTACCAAATCTTTTTCTTTAGAACTCTGTGTTATCGAGTGTTACTTAACTTGATGTTATCTAGGGATCTCACTTTCACCAAGCTGCTAGAAATTTCCTTGAGCTTATACCATACATACATACGCACAACCCCGAATTATTAATTAATAAATATATAAATAAACATTAAACATACCTAATTAAAGATGTGTTTTAAATATGTGTAGTGTAAAATGCGTTATATTATATAATAATAAATCAATTATTTCGTAACACATGATGTGTTTTTGTTAATTACCGTATCTACGTTACGTTACCTATCAAGTACGTAGTTTACGTAATCGATAGTACCCACATGAATATGGTTGCTACCTCGAATGAATTTACTAGAAGACTGGATAGTACCTACTCCTGAAACATATTTTGTATTTTATAAAATCCTCACATGAAAATATATTCAGCCATCAAACGTAAATAAAACGATAACAATACACTATGCACCGACCGAGCGAGCGATCTATAGATCATTTTAGCTCGATTCCTATTAGCTTGGATCCAATTCGGCCCGCCTACATGGAAGCCCACTGAACATTAATTGGATAAAGGATTCGAATCCGAAACGCCCATAACACCGCTATCTCTTTCTTTCGAGTACGTTCGACGTATCGTTGCGTTTCGGTCGTTTGGCGCCGCAGACGTAGAGTCGTGTTGGTTTTATGCGCAGACGCAGAGTCACAAAGCGCGCGCAGACTCCTTGGAGAGAAAAATAGAATGTCAAACCGTTTTATTTTTACTTGTATCCGCCGCCCGCCGCCGCCCGCCGTCGTGTGCAATATTTGTATCGGATTGAGCCTTTTTTATCTGCAGTTTTAGACGTTTAGTTTGAAAGTAACTCCGCCGCAGACTTGAAACGCGCCGAATCTTTTTTTAAAAATGTAATTTTTTTAAGCCATTTTTTACGTTCGTCCTGATGAAGTTGAGTTGCAGTGCGGTGGAATCATGGAATGTTTAACGGTACGATGGAAAGTGCTCGGTCTTTCAGATTCTAGGGTTGATGCCTTAATCCTTTTGGCTCTTAATCTAAGCGGTCCTTGACTTCTCAGTACTCACTTCGTATAGGTACGTGGACTTAAAATTCATTTGAAATTACTCACGAGTAGGTACCCTAGCGTAGGTGAATTGATTATTCTTCACGCTGGAATTATGGATTGATTGCATTCACTACACTATTCATAAGATATTGCACCTATAAAGGTGATTCAAGTGCAATCAGTTTTAAGTTATGCTTTAGCAAGAAATTCCGTAAAAGGCTTGAGCTTTAATTGCGATTAGAATATCTTTTTTTATCTAGATTGATCTGATAAATGATTCATGAGTGGGTTAAAATTAAAATTCATGAGTTACGGATACCGATCTAACTTATTATTTATTTATTTATTTGCCAAAATGCACATTACATAATATATGTCACAGAAAGCTATTATGTATACCCTTGAAAGGGTGTAGCATTATTAAATGATGGTTATAGAAGCACAGCCTAGGTATAGGCTGCCTAGGTATCTTTCTTTTGGTAAAACATTTAATTTGCTGAATTCACTGAATATAGTAAGACAATTCTATTAATTAACATGGCAACGTATTAAGGTAACCAACTATTAAATATTCCTAGGTATGTATGTAGGTATATGTGTCGAACAAATGGTAGTGTGTGTAATGTTTTCTTTTAATAATTTAATGTATTTCATATACAAAAATTAGCTTTCTGCCCTTCCAATCTCATACAGAGGTATGAGATTGGAAGGGCAGAATATTACCTACGGCCCACGTAGGTAATATTCGTAAAAATAGGTCTAAAGTTATTGCTTCACGTATTATTATGATCATAAATAAATGAATTAAAAAAAAACAGCTACATAGAAGTCAGCCGAGGAAGCAGGATAGCTACACAGAGCTGTAGTTACCTAATTATTTGTAAATGTAGGTATAAAATTGTTACTTAGGTAACTTAAACCTGTACAAGTTGAACTACTGTTGTAAGGCTTGGACATGGGAGAATCCTCCCAATAGTTCACTAATCTACAATGTTGCTTCATTTCGACACCAAAACCACATCGCAGGTCCGGCTTCAAATCCTAGGCCTGAGGTATGGAAATCATAGAAATAATATATATGTATAGGTAGTTGTGTACACCTACTGTACCATCACGTAACAACTCTCCAACCGCAGGACTGCTGGAAGATATTTCCTTGTGAAATAAACAGTTCCTTTGTACACCTGTTTCTTTCTTTTGTTTTGTTCATTTCTATTTCATGTAATTGTGTGTACATAAATATTAAAATAAAAAAATAAAAAATAAATAATTGAATAAAATTAAATTTACAACATCTTTAATTCGAACATATATTATCAGAGAAAAACTAGAATGAATACATGAATGTTTGAATTAATTATCTATATTTATAAGCGGTGACAGCCCAGGTGCTGTCGAACTCACCTCTCACACGCAGGGATATAGGTTCAACTGTAACGATTTATGTTAGACGTCACTTGTCTTAACGGTGAAGGAAAATACTAGATTAAACCCGCATGCCTCTCACACATAATGTTCTCGTAGGCATGTGATGTCTGCCAATCCTCACTTCGCCAGCGTGGTTTGGCGTGGTGGACTATGGTCTAACACCCGGGAGAGCCGACCCTAGCCCAGTGGGACAAAGAATTGGTTAACGCGTAGGATATTAGATTTAAACAGATCCCAAGGTAAATCTTCAACCAGCTTAGTAAACTATTATAACAAGAAAGATTTATGATAAGAACTATTGGACTATTAATATCTAGGTACCTAATGTTGACATGTGAAGTCTGCCAATCCGCACATGGCCAGCGTGGTGGACTAAGGCCTAATCCCTCCCATTCTGAGGAGAGCCGTGCCCAACAGTGGGACAAAGAAAGGGTTGTGATGAATGTTGACAAAGATGAATTTCCAAAAAAAAATTATCGGCGTTCAAAGGTAGCTTAATTTTTTTATGTTCTTGCTAGACTTATAGGTATAGCTTAGAATAACTTATTTATAATTTGTGAGCTAATTCATCGAATCACTCTAATTTGTTGAAGTTAATCATAATTTATCGGAAAAATTGACCCCGCGAGTGTAAGTTGTCAAACTTCGCAAGTCACAGCTTAGTTAACTGCCACTCTCCAACAGATGGCGCTACCAGACAGATGGTAAAATATGACGAAAGCTTTTTACTTTACATGTAAAGTAAAGTTTTGACAGTTTTGCCTAGTTTTCTCGACATAATTGACAAGGGGTTTTATGGCCGAAATTAATAATCAATCTAATCTTAAATCTTCGGTTTTTAGATCGAAAATGTAAAAAAACCTCAATTCGTCAGTCAAGGTTGGTTTGTATGTGTGCACTTACTGAGAAAACACTTATGCCCATAGCGTAGAATTGTTCCTATCGTCGAATTTATCTCTGCAAAGCGTACGAAAGATTTGTATCTCACACTTTGAAACAATTAAACGTGAATTACCTTTGTGTGCTGCCTTTAATTACTGGTAAGAACATAGGTAGGGTAGCATTCAGAGATCAATGGCTCGCGTCGATCGTATGTGATCGTCCGAGAAGCAACGGCTGTTGACTGTTGACGGTTGTGGATGGGTGACCGCTAGTGGTAACATTTAGTAGGCACAACCGTGCTTCGGAGGGCTCTTGGTTGTAAAATGGTAAACCTAATCGTTAAGCCTTGACGAAGTCCTTCGGGTGGCTTGAGAACATTATTCGACACTGGGTTGGCCACCCCTCCACCAATCCGCATTGGAGCAGCGTGGTGGAATATGCTCTAGACTTCCCGAACGTTTGTCTGTGGAGTAGTCCCGTGCCCAGCTGTGGGAAGTCTATGGGTTGCAGCAGCATGCGCACTCGCGACACCACATACTCGTACTTGCTATCTATCTTTAGGTCTGTTAAGTTTAAGTGGTCAATTAATTGTGCCATTGAGGCTTTATTTAAAAACATAAATAATAACACACACACATACACAGAAAACATAAGAATGTAACAACCTGACCCGAGTAGGTAAAAATATTTATCTTGCGTAATAATATACCCAGGCCTGACCCGAACCTAAACCTGCGGTTTGGCAGTCAGCATCACTCACCACCGCGCCACAGTCATAGTATAAAGAAGTCGCTCCGCTCTACCACAGTCGTCGCTTGTTGCGACTTGCATATACCTAACAAAACTAGTGAACGCCCGCAGCTTCGCTCGCGTGGAATTAGATATAACAATAGTTTCGTTTAGAAATAGAAATAGAAATAGAAATAGAAATAGAAATAGAAATAGAAAAAGTTTTATTTCTCTAAAATGAAGCATACCATAAACATTAAAAAAAATACGTAATATAATATAAAACAGTTTACACCTAGTAATTTTATATAGCCTATGTCACTCAGTGAAGATGCAGCTTTCTAATGGTAAAAGAATTTTTGAAATCGATCCAGTAGTTTTTGTGTGAAAACATTACAAACAAATGTTTCCTCTTTATAATATTAGTATAGAAGTATAGGTATAGTTTCTAAATGTATCCTATAAAGGTTCTTATAGGCTGTACCCCACCTATGTTTGGTCGTATAAGGGAAGCGTGATAGTTAAATGCAAACACAGGCGAAGCCTCGTTTCATAACTTCAAAAACTAAAATCCCCGATCCCCTGCCGATCCCTAGCTCTCCCTTCAAGATTAACATGCGTTCACACACCTCTATACCCATTCACTTAGAAGTCGTCCCACCCCGGTCTCGAGAGGCCTTCAGGGCAATCCGAGCGTGACACGTGTTAACCGGTAGATGTACTACTGCCTAGGTATGCTGGATGCAAGCCTAGATTGTATCTAGTTTTTAGGTAGATAGATGTATGTTTGTACCTACCTATTGATAATGTATGCAAGTGTGGAATACTTTGTCTTGGATTTTCTTTTATATAAAACTAGTCGAATTAGACATTACAATAGTTTCGTTTACACCTAGTAATTTTATATAGCCTATGTCACACAGTGAAGATTCAGTTTTGTAATTGTGAAATAATTTTTGAAATCGGTCCAGTAGTTTTGGTGTGAAAACATTACAAACAAATGTTTCCTCTTTATAATATTAGTATAGATTATTATAGAAAACACACTTACACAAACAGGCCGCCAGTGTTGTGAGTGTCCGATAACCACAGAGTAGCGTCCATAGCCTAATGGCTCGGGTCGATTTAATGTGATCGACAGAGTTAAGCAACGACGGGCGTTGTCGGTTTGTGGATGGGTGACCGCCACTGGTAAAATTTCATGGGCGCTACCGTGCTTCGGAAGGCACGTTAAGCCGTCGGTCTCGGTTGTTTTCAATGGTGAAAACAATCGTCAAACATCGTCGAAGACCTTTGGGTGGTTTGAGAACAATCGACGCTGGATTGGCAACTACCAAATCCACCAATCCGGATTGGAGCAGCGTGGTGGAGTATGCCTGAACTCTCGCAGATTTGACTGGGGGGGGGGGGGGCACCCGTGCCTAGCAGTGGGACGTCTATAGGTTCCAGCTTAGATACCCATAGAAAACAACACAATTGACACTAGTACACATATTTATCCTCGAAATAAGTGCCAGCCCCGTACGGGATTCGACCCGCGGTTCGTCAGTCGGGGTCACACCATCTCGCCACGGAGTCGTCTGAGTCATATGAATACAATACAATATAATTTAACTGTAAGAAAGGTCCTAGACTGGAGATAACTTGGACGGTGCACAGGATTGGAAGGAGGGCTATGTTACCTATACCCAGAAGTAGACTTCAATGCTGATGGATCGATGGTTGGACTCTTTATTTGCAAAAATAAGCTACATATACAAGGACTTATACCTATAGTAGTCGATCATAATTGAGAACAAATGCTATTCGGGTTGTTGTTAACCGTCACTGCTCGGCCATGAAACATATTAATAAGCTTTTCCGCAAGTTCCTGTGTTATTCAATCTGCACAAGTTTGCGCGTTCTCGGCTAACAAATCTCTAGTCCTGGCGATTTAAGAGGAACAGCACTCACTATCAGTAAGTCGATTGGGATTTTTGGCGGCGTCATCTCCAGCGATATGCAGGATCGGTAATCTGGAAAAGAAGGACTCGGTGTGCTGAATAGGGCGCGCTGTTATTTCACGCCCAAGCACCGGCTTCTATATTGTTTAAGACCCAAGTGCGACCTCGTATGGAATACTGCTCCTCTGGGCGGGTGCAGCAGCATACTAACTTAGTCCACTTGACTCCGTACAGCGGCTCTCTCTGTGTCCTCTATCGAATTTACCACGGTGAGGTTTCAGAGGAACTTCACAATCTGATTGCCAATGTTTGTAATTCTATTACTCCATATAGGTACACTACTCCTGATCATCATTCATTGTCCGTTCCTTGCGGTCCATTTTTCTGTGAACGATTCCACGTGCGCTTTCAGCTGAGGTATTTCCTTTCGGCTACGACAAGGAGCGCTTCACGAGGAGTGTTAATCGTGTCTTTTAAGGCCGGCAACGCACATGTGATTCCACTGGTGTCGCATGTGTCCATAGGCGACGGTAACCACTTACCCGTACTTGGCCCGTATGCCTGCTTGTATAAAAATTAAAAACTACCAAGCTAAATGTCAATTGAATTTTAGCGTAATTCAATTCTACAATGTTTATTAAAATTATTTAGAAGGCAGTACCACTGAGATACGCAAATATTAATATATATGTATATATTTGAAATGTTCCATTTTGCATAAAAAAATATTTTTAGAAGTTAATTTCAAATCACACCTCTTTTTTACCTATCAAAGAATAAGATTAGTCTATTGGGACCTCTAGATTTAACATTCTTAATTTACTTAAATATTATGTATTTATTGTAAAGGAAAAAAGTATATTTATTTATTTATCTACAACATTTATTAGTCATATATTTTTTTAAATTATATGTGTAGTTACCTCTGAATTATCTTTTAAATGCGGACACAATCGTTAGCGCAAACAGTCTAGTGGATCAATTAAAATCCCGCCCGATAGTGACGGAGCTACTACTGGAAAAAACCTTTTATACTACCAATAAAACGTTAACAATTCCAAACGAGCTGTTTCACTTTAAACATATATAAACCAATTTATCTGTCAACAAAACATACGAAAAAAGTTCTTAATTACTTAGCTATAAGGTCCATATAAAATGCTGGTAGATGGTAAGTTCCAAAGGCCACCCAAGGAGTTTTCTTCGAAAATACACCATAAAAATGAGTGGTCGGTTATATCCGTTTAGGGCAGTGGTTGCAATAATATTAACTCGATTAGCCGCTAATTTAAGGCGCTTGTCTAACAAGAAATGAGGAATCGCAAGTGGCATTCGTCCGATTCGTCGCTTTGGCTTCGAATCCTGAGATACAAGAATGCTTATGATAGCGACCCTTTTTTATGTAAATGTAATAGCAAACGAACATACAGCCTAACGCATACTGGTACAACATGCATGACAAAACTCGAACAGAGGCTCGACTGAACCTCACTATACGAGTACGAGATAAGCTGCAACCCATAGACGTCCCACTGTTGGGCACGGGTCTCCTCCACAGACAAAATCTGCTTCAATGCGTATTGGTGGGGTTAGTAGCCAGTTCAATGTCGAATGTTCTCAAGCCACCCGAACGACTGTTTTCACCATTGAAAACAACCGGGACCGACGGCCTAACGTGCCTTCCGAAACACGATAGCTTCCATGAAATTTTACCACTAACTAGGTCACCCATGCACAAAGCGACTGCACCAGTCATTGCTTAACTCTGTCGATCACATTGAATAGACGCGAACCTTTATATTTTTCCAGTTGCTTTTCTGCTGGAATATTGTCCTAACTTTAGCGAATATTCTTTAAACAGCTTATTAATACTCTTTCCTACAGTCGTTCATCGCACACGTCTAAACATAATCGAGGTTTCCGTGGCAAAGGAGGATTTTCAACTGAAACAAACTACATTCTCCTTCGCTACTAGCAAGTCAAATTTCACGTATAAATGGACACATTGTACTAACAAATACTGAACAGACTAACTAAATAATAAAATTTAAAAAACGTGACATCTTTTTTGCTATAGGCACTCTTCACAGAATTATGTGTCAAGATCGCTTTAAAATGATACCTTTCGCAACAATATCCAACTTTTGGCGGCAATAATGACACTTGACGTACTCGTAAAATCCGGTCGCAATAAAGATGCCACAATTTAAATTTCGAACGCTTAAGTGTAACCGTTCCCCATCCCCACAATACCTTAATCTCATAACAAAATTTCCCGATCATACTCTTTCAAACGCACTTATCATCCCATCTTCCCCATAGCGAAACAGATGAATCTTTGTCACAGTGTGTTTCATAAAATCTTTTTTAGATTTTCACGCTACCTTCTCTAGGGTGTTGGAGCGACAAAGTTCCTTCGAAGCGTTTTAAAAAGATTTGGTAGGTACATTGAAGGTTATCTTTCCTTGAGATCTATTGAGATGTCACAATTATTGAATGTCACCCCCTGAAGGGCCCGGGAATTTAATTTTTCCCGATTGCTTGGGAGTGTTAAGTAAGGTGTTTGGTTTTGATCATCGTGTTAAATATTTTGAGCGATACAAAATACTTACTTACCCACTTCATGATTTAAAACACGTAAGTTATATATTAAATATTCTTGAATAATTTTTCTACATAACAAGTTTACTAATATTTATGTTAGTGGTAGTATTCATATTAAAAAGTCATGTTAGGTAGCATTTTTTGAGCATGGTATGCGGTTAACTGCTACTCGCCAACAGATGGCGCTATAAAAAATCCCAAGATAATCAAAAAATACAACTAAGTATCGCCGATGGAATGAATCTATTCAATGGTTGTTTTCAATTCTTAAAGCAATCTTTAAGCCTCGTCGAAAACCTTCGGGTGGCTTTAGAACATTCGATGACGGGTTAGTTACTAACCCAACCACAAATACATATATAAGAAGCGCTTATCAACCCATCGATAGTGTTGTTAGTAAGTTGTCCAGGGTAGGTAGGTACGTAAAGCCGTCGGTCTTATTACTTAACATACGAATTACGATAACAGTAGTTTATGTAATTATTGGGTGCGACCCAATAATGTAATTGACATGTTTTGTGCCATACAAAATTAAATGAGCTGTACGCTGTCTTACCGATTTTCCAGGCTAATCGCTACCAAAACGTTTTGAGCTAAGTAGGTAAGTAGGTGTAATACGTAGGTAAATAAGTATATTAAGTGTAGTATAAAGATAAAGATTTTATTTATATATATCTAAGTATATAAGTATTATAAGTATTGTGAGTATAATCTATATAAGTATAATAGTAAGAATAGTGTGTATATCATGCGTAGATGCGTAGGTAGATTTTTATACATTAGCCCAGTAAAAGGAGTTAGGTACCTACTGTATTAAGGATACACGGGATTACTTAGAGCTGAAAAATAAACATAGAGCGGATAATCACTTTTACATACATAAGGATCTATTACTTCAACGCTTTTATTTCCCTCTTTAAAGTATTCTGAAACAATTTCCCAAAACATCTGTTAAAACTCTATGGGCCGCCTTCTTTTATGAATTTTAGCATTACGAACAAGTAGACGGGCCATCTGGTAAGTGGTCACCGTCACCAATGGACACGAGCAACGCCAGGGGTCGCCAATGCGTCGCTGGACCTGAAGGACAGAAAAAAATACCACCTACATTAATTTTATTCATAAAATACCTGATATGCAGCGAGCGGTCACCAGTAGGGTCTGCATATGAGGTATTTTATGAATTAAAAAAAAACCCGTACTTCGGAGGGCACGTAAAGCTGTCGGTCCCGGTTATTTTCAATGCTGGAAACAGTCGTTAAGCCTTGTCGAAGACCTTCGGGTGGCTTGAGAACATTCGACACTGGGTTGGCCACTAACCCCTCCACCAATCCGCATTGGAGCAGCGTGGTGGAGTATGCTCTAGACCTCCCGCAGAAGTGTCTGTGGGGGAGACCCGTGCCCAGCAGTGGGACGTCTATGGGTCGCAGCGAGACATAGGTACCCTCAAGATTAACTCGTAGAACATCAATATTTTTATATTAAACAATCTGATTCGAATTGAAATCTAATTCGAATATATCGTTAGAACAATTCATCATGAATAACAATAAATCCTCCACCAATCCGCATTGGAGCAGCGTGGTGGAGTATGCTCTAGACCTCCCGCAGCTTCGTCTGTGGGGGAGACCTGTGCCCAGCAGTGGGATGTCTATGGGTCGCAACGAACAATAAATAGTTTTTAAGTCGACATATTTTTGAAAAATCTTAGGCAAACAATATTTAAAAAAATTAAATCAAGATCTACTTCACATCAAACTACCATACCTCCTTTATCTGTTCTGTGACCATACCCATCATACATACTCGTAGGTACCTACATAAAAAACAAAACAGTACCTACAGAATCCGCTTGTACCTACCATTAATGTTTGGGCAATTTATACCTACCTGAAAATTACGAAACGACAAACGAGAAATGTAACGCAAAATTGAATTGTAGATACAGCTAATCTGTGACTTGGTTGGTCAAGGGTTCGTAATGGTGACCACTAAGCCGGGTTTGAACCCCGGATCGAGCAAAGTATTATTGGGGCTTTCCTAACTTGTAATCCTCAGTCTCGGAGTCTATTTGTGCCCGGTGTAGCAATTTACAATGGGCTTCCATCCCAACACCATTTATACACGGACCTAACTAGTGAAATGGTAACACGCCGCCTCATCATCATCATCACAACCCTTTTTTTGTTCTACTGTTGGGCACGGGTCTCCTTTCATAATGGGATTAGGCCTTAAGTCCACTACGCTGGCCAAGTGCGGATTGGCAGACTTCACATGCCTTCGAGAACGTTATGAAGAACTCTCAGGTAAGCAGGTTTCCTCACGATGTGTCCTTGACCGTTATAGCAAGTGACATATAATTTCTTAAATCGCACATAACATAGAAAAGTCATTGGTGCGTGCCGCTGGGGTTTGAACCCGGACCGCTCGAGTGAGAGGCAAGTTCGTTAGCCACTGGGCTGTCACCGCTTATGCCGTCTACCCACTCGAAAATACAGGCGATGTCATGTTGTGGTGATTCGATGAAAAACTCCAGTCAAATTCCGAATCAGGCTTCACTTTATCTAAATATTTGCACATTAAACCCGTGTATTTAGCGCTGTTCAGCATGCAGGCGGGCGAATGTAATTATAATTACCCATTATTGTCAATTGTTTAACGCTTCGTGAGCACAGCTAGTGTGTATCGTCGGTAAAGATTTACGGATAAAGGAAAGCAAACGTGGGTGCACCCTTAACGTTCTTGACACAACATCCTACCTACAAGATATCTGACACAACATGTGCGATGATGATAAAAGTCTAGGTCTTTGGGTAGGTAAGTGTAACATGAATCCTCCCATTTCTAACAGGACTACAATTAAGACTTGCTTGGTGACAGTCCAGTTACTATCGAACTCGCATACAAGCGGTCTGGGTACAACTTCAACTCCAAGCAGCACGCACCAATAACTTTTCTAATTCATGTGCGATTTAAAAAATAAAATGTCAACTGCACACTGAAGGGAAATATAGTGAGAAAACCTGGAGTTCTTCATAATGTTCTCGAAGGCATGTGAAGTCTGCCAATCCGCACTTGGCCAGCGTGGTGGACTAAGGTCTAATTCCTCCCATTCTGAGAGGAGATCCGTGCCCAACAGTGGGACAAAGGAAGGGTTGTAGTGATGGTGGTTGCCTACTAGATACCGTGGCAGGCGTCAGTATTATCCCAGGCGAACTCTCATATAGGATAAACCGCCAAATTCTCTCTACCCACTACTACGTATCTAATCCTTGCCTAGTCCTGTTTGTCTGTGAAGGTTCTCTGAACGTGTTTAGGTACATAAATTGCTTGCTTCTGAAGTAGATATATTTTAATGGCATTAATAAACCAGTTATTTTTTTAATTGATTTAATTGATGATTAAATTGACTAGTGAGTGCCTATATTCATAGTTGAAATTACCGGCTCAAGTCGACCTATTTCCGACTTAAATCACACGTGAGTACCTAAGCCGATAATTTCAACTACGAATAGACCAGTAAGTCTAAAATTAGTTTAGAACTAATCTATACTAATATTATAAAGAGGAATCATTTGTTTGTAATGTTTTCACACAAAAAGATGCATCTTCACTGAGTGACATAGGCTATATAATATTACTAGGTGTTAACGAAACTATTGTTGTCTAATTCCACGCGAGCGAAGCTGCGGGCGCGTCCAATACCTATTTAGAATAAACAATGTGAACTTTAAGATTCACCTGCACCTTCCTGGCTCAGCAGTTAATACAGCAATGAAGTTGAGAACAATCTATCTTGTAAAAATTTCAACCGCGAGTTGGATTTGAACCTGCGGACCTTACCATATCTGTTCCTGCCTAACTCACTAATCCCATCGCGGTTAAAGTTCAAGGCAAGAAAAAGGTCGATAGTCTAGTCTAGATATTTCTAGCACAGGTAGGTGTTTTCGAATAGCATAAGGCTGAGATAATAAGTAGCGCGTAGGTAGTTGTTTAAACGAAATAAATAAATCAACTTCAAGTAGGTAACTTAAGCATCAAATTAAGTAAAGGCGGTCAAATAAAAGTGAAAAGATACTAAAAGGCTGGCAACATCGCCGAAGCGTTACTCATCTAATGCCCAAATCAAGTTTTAGGTAGAGTTCGGGACCCTGGCACGTTTACTTAATTTATTTTATTTATTAAAAAAATATTATGTATAGCTTAAATCAAAGTCTTAGTGACGCAGAAATTCATTTCGTTTCGTTGTTTGTTTGTTTGTAGACTAAATTAACCTTTAGCCGCCCATAGGTAAGTAAACCTTGTGCCTACCAGAAATGTAGAATAAATTAGAGCTAAATGTAGGTAGTCTAATTTCTATAGAATAAGGTTAGTTTTTGTCTGATTAGGCACCTTATTTTAATTTTCTTCATAATATTTCTATTCAACAGCCTCTCCTCATTCATAATCTTATTCTTAGTCAGTCATATTGTAATGGGCGGCCATGGATAGAATAGAAAAGAATAGAATAGAATCAGTTTAGATAGGTGGTGCAATGTCCGTTTCTATCTTGTAAGTATCTATAAAAAAAATGAAAAGCAAGTCGGTATCTAATAAGGAAAGGGTAAGCTAGAAAACTGGATAGAGTCTGTCTCTACCGCGCTCTTTTCGGATAAAATTTATTTTTATGGTAGGTTACCTACCTGACTGCCTACCAGGACAGGATTTTTTATTTAAAGTCTCAAAGGAGAATTACATTCGTTAGTGCGCAAAGTAACCGTTTTGATTATATCCTGAGCAGAATCTTGGTTTGATAAAGGAGCCCTTCTCAATCTCCCCGAGATTTCCGTCCGCGCTTCCCGATTACAACTTCTTCCTCTTAGCGTTATTACTTAGTTACCAGACGTGGTTTATTTATGACACGACGCTGCAAGTAAATGTAGAGTCCGGTGAAGACTAGAAGCGCGCGGAAAAATGCTTTGTTGCGGATTACTTTTAATGAACTTCAGCGTTTTAGAAGATGAGACGGACTTTTTGTTTTAAGTTTCTCTTAAACTCTTTAGACTTTGGAATAAAAATAGTTACAGCTTCTTTAACGTAAGCTAAAGCTAGTGCTTTATAGTTATAGAGATATAATTTATCCTGCGCTTAGAGCGAGTAAAGTAGAGGACCGTCTCGCCTATTTAGTTTATATACGCGTGTAGTTGTTGTTTAACTTTTACGCTTATGCAGTAAAGAAATATGTGCCGTGTCCAGGCCGGCGGTCGCCGCGAAAGCCTCGCTCCGGCGGAGGTCGCCGCAGCAGCCGCGCACAAAAGATATCGGCGACGTAACGAGCTCAATTGACGAACGAACGGAAACGTGTCCAATTAGAAGGAGGAGGCCTCGGTCGCCCCCGCGCGCCGCATTAACCAGATTAGCGGAGCGGGCGAGGTGTGGCGCGGCGGCGGCGGCGGACACCTCGCGCGGCGAAAAAACAACGCGGCGCCGCGGCCCCGCCCGCCCGCGGCCGGCGCGCGCGCGGGGGGGCCGGCGCGCCATTGGCCCGGCGGGAGGGGTGTCGCAGCCGGCGCCGCCGGCGGCCAGTCGTTTGACGCCTGCCGCGAGAGCGGGTGTCGTTTCCCGCGCGTCACCGCGTCACCGGCACGCTCGCGTTCCGCACGGTGCATGAGCGGTCGCGTCCGCTGCGAGCTCGCCGCCGCCGGCCGTGGAGCGCGCGCCGTGGGCCCCGGGCGGCGCGGGCATGCGCTTCGAGGGCGCGGAGCGGCGCGACGCCGTCGCCTTCCACCCGCTGCTGGCGCCGCGCCCGAGCGACTTCTCCGTGTCGGCGCTGCTGACGGCGGGCGCGCTGCCGCCGCCGCCGTACCTGCCGGCCGCGCTGGCCGCCGCGCTCTCCGCGCCGTGCCCGCTGCTCAAGCCGCCGCCGCCACCCTACGCCCCGCTGCCGCCCGACGACGACGGTGTCGTCGACGATCCCAAGGTCACCCTCGAGGGCAAGGACCTCTGGGAGAAGTTCCACAAGCTCGGCACCGAGATGGTGATCACCAAGAGTGGCAGGTCAGTACCGCGCGCCGTCGCCGTCGCCGTCGCTGTCGCTCGCATCTGTGATCGTGTCTCCAAGTGGCGGTGGAGTGTTGTGTGTGAAATGTAAATTTATGAAATTATATTCGATTCGACGTAGGGTTGTTGGGGTAAGTGAGGAGCAACTGGCCACTGCCACTGTGAATCTGATTAGCTATGCGTTTCTGATTAAGTAGATTAAGTAGTCCGCTTGCCGCGGTGGCGTGGTCTTGTTTACAAAAACAAGTCAGCCAGGCGCGAACCCGAAGATTACTGCACGTCGTACCGCCGAGACTATGTTCATAATTTAGCCGGCTTATTAACATTAAAACGTTATAATTTAGCGAGCCGAAAGAATAGCGGCCGTGGAAACCGGTCGGCAGTAAACGCACATTAGCATAAGATGAGAGAATACTCTATGGTTATTCGGTTGCGTCGAATTGTATTATAACCAAACAGTTTACACGGTGCTTGTAGTTAAATAATAATATGCAAATTGGAGCAAAACAACCGCCAGGTCCGCTTTTGGAACAGAACTTAACAATGAAAAGAGAATCTTGTGTGGATGAAATATGATGATATGTGTGATGGAATATAACAGTTTATTTAACAAATCAAACTGTTATTTATAACATAGAAAGGTACAAAACTGAGAAGGGTACGCATCTAGTACTATTTAATAGGCTTTTCTGTATAAATTAGCACTCAACGAGGAGTTATATCAGCTGCAAAAATTCTGAGTTATTGGCGTGTCGCAGGGTGCCGCGGTAGGCGCATTTTTTCGCACAAACTGCACCCGTCGGCGCGTGATGTCGCATAAGCAACCTCTTATTGCCCGGAAAAGGCTTTCCTATTGTTTAATTATTGCATTTTTTGAGAACACCCCCTACATATTTTGAAGCTCTAATTGAGTTAAATGTGACTACCCTTTTTTGATTCAGCGAAAATAAGTGTTTTTATGCGCCAACGCGATCACACGCAGGCCAATGATAGCTTGAAAGTTACAAAATTTTTAAGAAATTCACAGCATAAATTTTAATTGTAATACATATTTTAAAATGGAATAATTGACGGCTTGTTGATAAATTACATTTTGATTATTTCTTTTTCGTGTAATTGTGTAGGTACATAAATATTAAGATAAATAAATAAATTAAAAAAAATATTGGCAATATGAATGAAGATAACATCACATTGCGGTGTGTTATACATGTAAACAGTAACTTACATAATTTAATATTAGATACATTATGTATTTTAAATTGACCCATATGAAAATCATCTCCTCAAATACTCTGGCGAGTTCCATGAAAAAAACATTATTTGGTCCTAACGTAAATGGAAAACTCTCCTTTTTCCCACATTCAAATCAGAGCAAAAAATTATTCCGTTCCGGCATTTTACTGCTGTAGGTAACCCATGTTTGTGTATAGATCTGTAATAAATCGGATATTTTTTATCGTAGAGACTTCAACTCGTATGACATGTCGTAAAATTCATAATGCTCCACGCAAAACTTTTCTAAACAAAATGTCCTCAATTAAGTACTTACCTTAAATTTGACTACCATGCAAATTATCTTATCTTTATTTTATTTTCAAAAAGTACGAAATCTGAAGTTGTCCTCATATGTATAAGAAAATATGAAATGAAGAAAACAAATTGGTAAACTAACTATTAGGTATTCCTAAAAATACATCTACAGAAAAAATGTACTAAAATATGGATTAGACACTCATCGTATCAAAACATGATGATTACAATCCACTTTCCTTTGCAAATATTGATTTTTTTAATGTAGGCATAAAACCACAAGCGTCAGTGTAGGTACTACCTACTACATAGGTAATCGAGTTTAACCTACTCCTACGTTTATGATTTATTAGGTACAGGCACAGAATAATAGTTATAATATACAATAATATTTATTTTATCTACTGTAAATTGAATTGCTTTATTTAATCAGAAAATAAATTTAAATATGGTACGATAATTTACTCGATTTGGTTTTAGTTATATGGTAAGTCAAATTTCGTTAAATTCCACAGTAACATTGTGAGATCTGGCGGAATATTATGCACAAAAATTCTAAATATTATTTTGTCCTACAATTTTAAACGAAGAATTTTGTTGGTTGGCATATTTAAAAAACTATAAAAATAACTATTAAATTTTTTACGCTCCTTGGTAATTAACAAACGAGCCTAAAATAAATGAATAATTTATAAATAACTAGTCGAGTAGTTAATTAATAATTAAAGTCATGAATATCGCGTTGAAAATAAGCTTTTAAATAATCTAATCAAAAATTACAGGTAATATCGCTCTTTTACTTAGGAAACTAATTGTGATAAATACCGTCTACCAAGGTAGGTATGTATTTGTACCGAGATACCTTTTCTTTTTTTTTTGTTTAACGAGTGGGAAACCTTGAAAAGGTACCCGGACGTCGTGGGAGCGACGCCGGGTGATGTGGGACTTTCACCCACTAAAACCCACTCGGTGGCCTACTCCGGCGCTACAGGAGGGCTCCGGGATCTCTTGTAGAACGCGCCGGTGCCCTCCAGCGCTGCGCCCAAGACGGGCTCTTCTCGGTTTCATAACGCTGTACAGCCACAAACAGCGTCGTCTTTCCCGGGGTCGCCTTTTACGACAGGCAGGGGCTACCGTAGCACTATTGTGGTCCCGAGCTACAGGGACGACCGAGTAGATACCTAATTACCTATTTTCATTAATGATTTGTATAATTTACATAAAAAAGGTAATAACAAAATATTACCTATTAGAATAAACCGCTTCTTGCCCGTGGTATCGTATAGGCTAAGACCTACTCTCTTAGATAGTAGTTGTACAATATCTAAATCAGTAAGAAGTTTTACAGGAGTTACTGTTAGTGTAACTAGCACTGCATAGGGGCGAAGTAATAACAATGAACTTAATAGAACTGCATATATTCAAGTGGACAAATAGTTTTATTGACAGATTGGTATGCTACTAATTATTTTCGGTGAGAACTAACGCGACAAAATAGTTATCCAAACGAGTGAAGCTAAGAGACGGCTAACGCCGAAATTGAGGGGGCAACTGAAAACATCAAAGAAAGAGCTCGAGATATTTTCGAAAAAGAAAACTCCGGGAAACGAACGTAGGCGGATCGGGCTAGGGATGGGTCTAATGAATGTTAATCTAATAAATTACCTATTCGATAAAACGAATCATTCGATTTACAGTTTATTTAATGGACAATTAAATTATATCTACTATTAATCTACACAATACGTGCTTATTATTTTATTAATCTACATAATACAGCTTCGTTAGATTAGGTTTTAGATGCTGAATTTGTCAATAGTGTACAGTAACTATCGTTACTTTTTACATAATATCAATATTGTATTCATGATATAAATAATGCCTCCAGTCAATAAAAATTAAAAGTGTTTACCATCTGTACTAAACATAATTAAAAATAAAATTCTTGTGAATGTAATAAAAAATTAAATAATATACCTTACGTACTCATAGGTATATTAGACAACATTTTTAGTACCTACTGTATGTAGTGTAAATGAAACTTAAGAAAAGCTTGACAAACGAATTAGGTATTTAGATAAAATCTGTTAGGTAAGTCTAACTATGTATAAAATAAATAAATAAACAGCGTGAGTACATATGAAATTATTTGTATAATATCAGTAGGTACTTACCTAATAAAAAAAATATCGATAAAAATATATTTACGAACCTATGTATCTTTCAATGTAGCATGTTCATGTACCCATACCATGGGTATGGGACCCATAATAGGTACCTAGATTGGCGCCTTTTATTTGGTTTGATTTTAATAGTGATTATCCGGCGAGATAGAGATCGAATCACTCGAACATTCGATTCACTAGCATTGTTTCCCATCTCTAGTCTGAAAACGTTTTCCCTGTAATCCTTTTTCAAACGTCTTTTTTTTCAGCAAACTTTTGTCCTTGACTGTTTCTTCTATTGTGCCTTTGATAGCGTAAATTAAGGCACTTTCAATAAATATTGTGCACAGGGGATTGTTTTCAATGTTAATTTCTGTTATCCCTGTGAGATTAGGTGAACAACTAACTTGTTTGTGAATTTTTCCACATTTGAAACATTACATTGAATTTGTAGTCTTGATCGTAGTTAGAGAAATTGTAATGGAATGGAATTAAAGTACGTACTTTATAAATAAACTTCTTAATTTTGCTCCAAACATAGGCAAATAAATACTTAAATCAATTACATAATAACTGGCAACAGAAGTAAACAGGCAATCCATCTGAGCCATTCATTAAATCTTCGCATCTATGTCACCGTTTATTATAGTCTTAACCAAAGAATGAATAATATTTAGAAATGAAAAAAATAAAATAAAATAGAATAGAATATAGATTTAAAATAGAAATCCATAATCATAACAAATGTACCTATTATTACGTACAACTATAAAATCACCGCCACCACCACCATAAGTAGAATTTATTTTGAAGCATTTAGAAATGGCATTTATAGGTTACCTATTAAATTTAGATTTAGGGATTAGTTAACCTGATGTAAAACAAGCATCAATTTGTGTACCTACCTATTTTGTAACTTTTACCTACACAGCCTGACACCAAAATACGAACAAAATAACATTGGCATTTCTATTCAAAACGGTTCTATGGAGGTAATGAGAGTTGTGTACTTTCTGTATTCTGTGGTAGAAGATAAATATGTGCACAGAGGTGTTTTAATTTATAGTTACGTTTACTAACACTGACTGATTCCTTGAGTCAAGCCAACGGACTTCTCTGTTATAAAATGATATATGAATAGGTACAAGTTTATAATAAGATATCTATACTAATATTATAAAGAGGAAACTTTTTGTTTGTAATGTTTTCAAACAAAAGCTACTGGACCGATCTCATAAATTCTTTCACAATTAGAAAGCTGCATCTTTACTGAGTCACATAGGCTATAATAATATAATATTACTAGGTGTAAACGAAACTATTGTTATGTCTAATTCCACGCGAGCGAAGCTGCGAGTGTCCACTAGTATTTAATATTAAGACATAATTCATTTGATTTGATGTAATATTCATTTGAGTTATTAGTTCTCCAGTACAAATTCGCGTTTTTGTATATTCAATTCACAAAAAAATGAGAGGAAAGTTCTAACTAAACTGAAGTCAATTAATAATTTTTTAGACATAACATGAAGACCTGTTGATGAATTTTGACTAACATAATACATACTATTATATTTTGACTTAATATTGTAGGCGTTACCGGAAAATTGGATAAATGTTTGAATATTTCTAAAATTTCAATAGAATGAATGAAAATAATATAGAGTATGTGGTAACGAAACTAATGTAATGTTTACTTTACACACTTTAAAAACACTCTAAAACTTTGGTTACTTAAGGTGTCACTTAAGGTAAAAGTTTTGGCGGGTCCAAACATTATTACAAAAAAAAATATAAGATAATATTTCAGATTTTTATCTGTGATAGAAACAGATAGTTTGAAACTATATTTTGTAGTTTGAACACATCGCGATAATTCTTGTCTAACACCGACTGTATCTCCACGATATTTGATATTGTAATAAGTTCATGTATTTCCATGTACCTATCCTTTAAGAGAGGCAAATGTATAAAACCGTCATATTAATATTCAGTGCGCAACCGCTCACAGTTTACCTATACGTACATAAAGTCGATGTTAAAATTTGAAGAAATTTAATGACATTCGATGCTAAGAAAGGTCTTCATTCAGGTTCCGCGGCACAGGGACCGACAGGGGTCTGACAATGGCTCCATTCAATACACTCGCTCAGGCTAAAGCTGCTTGAACGACAGACCGAGTGTACGGCGGCTGGAGCGAGCCTGCAGGTACAGTCGGGAACACAGTAAAGTGTACTCCCTAACCTAATACACGACAGAGAATTAATTTATTTTGGGCACACCTTTACAGTGGGTTGGAACTTCCTAATGTATCCTGGTATCTATAGCCAATGTACTCCCTAATACTTTAATAAAATGTAGAGTCAAAATATCATCAAACACGTGGCAAGTATAGCACAGATAGGTATTAAATACTGTAGATACTACCTACTCCCTAATATTCGCAACAACTAACTATTGTATATGAGTTACGCGTATTTGTATCTTTGATTAAATAACAGATAAATTTAATGTAGAGTAGGTATTGTAGGGTGAAAACATATGAAATTGTAAAAATTCTAATTTTTTAAAAGACTATTTTCTTATTGAACACTGTCTTGTTGGTTTATATAAGTTCCTATAAGAATTGGCTTGCTTACGTATCCAAGTACAATATATTGAATGAGATATGTGTCGGTATGTATTTGGAAAGCCAGTGAATATAAAATATATAAAGCCGGTGAATATAAAATATTCACTGGCTGTCCGTACGTAATTTGATTAAATTCTTGTTTGTTACAAATACTTAGGTTTTGAACATAAGTGTAGGTTAAAAAAAAATATGTCTAATAAAATTTAAAAAAATCTCGTGTAGCTACGAGTAAGTACTACCTCTCTTTTGAATTATAAAATAATTTACTGAACTGTAAATTGTTTTAATTTGACCGTGCTAACATTTTTAAATTGGTTTATTGTTTTTCATCATATCAGTGAGGTCATCATCTCAGATAACTGAGTTCATTCACTTAGATTCTGAAATAAGCCTTATTCAGTCGATGATCGTACTTTACTTATCTTTTATAATAATGACTTAATAATATCCGTCAGCAATCTCAAGATATTATTATCTATTTGTCATATAATGTGTCGGACACGCCTGCGTCAAATGAAATTATGTTAACATGATTTTATAATTATATATAGAGTCAGTTTTACAGCTAAGCAAGACATAAAATTATTGCACTTAATCCACGTTCACTTCGGTAAGTTTTTATTACATGTTTCTTAGTTCCTGCCTAGTAATTAACATTAAGGAAGCATTGTAGAAAACATGTTTGACATAAACCTTTAGCGTATCCAAATCTATCAAAGTAGGTCAGGTTTAGTATTTTATTAACTCTGACTTTATTTTATTAATTTGTTATTTATTATTTTATCAACTGTAACTTTATAACTAAACTGATTTAAATACACTGTAAATAAACTCACCTATAACACTTAGCTCAACAGACTCGACATTATACACGTTAATATGGAATTATGCTCGACATTTGCGCTTATTATTATACAATGTAGTTCATTCAACTTAAATAAATAAATAAATTATGACATACACAGCACTATATTATTCACAGAATTTTTTGTAACGTCTCTTGCATCATATTATTTTTCATTTAGATAATTGATACGTTATTTAATAGCTCGTTTTGTCATATTGAAGCGATATTAATGATAGGCTTAAAGCGTAAGGCTGTCTGGTATTTAAGCCAAATTATAGAGTAACTTCATGCAAACCGCCAATAAATGTGTCCTATTAAAATAACGATGTATGTTTTACGTGACAGACAGTCACCATATTACGTAAATTGAGCGATAACTAATCGATTTTATTTCAGAATATTATACTGATGTTTTGTAAGTAGATTTACCTAAGTAATTACCTATAATAGTTATACTTATTTTACACATTTTTTTACTTTAGACAAGAATCCTTTGACAGTTTAGTAGGTGAGTGCACGAATACCTGACATGCTCACCAACCAATATAAAAGTGATAAGAACAGCGACATTTTTAATAATTTTATTTGCTAATAAGAAACGCATAATAATCAAGAGTAACCATGTCGTTTTAGTTTCGTTAGTAACTAGCCCCTTAAATGATCATAAAAAATATGTAAATCTAGGCTTCAAGTGAAGGGTTTCTTTCAAATACCTACTGAATTGGGTTTGAATAATACACAACACTTTTTTAATTATCCAAATGGTAAATTAAATGGTTAGTTTTTCTTGCTTGCATTTCTACTTTCCTATTTTATCTAAGTCAAGGATTTACATACCTAAACTTGGCAAACTTGGCAGTCACTATTGTTTAGAATTTATTTATGATCTTTTGTCTGTTCAGTAATTCAGTAGGATCTACATTTATTTTTGAAGATATTTATTTTGAAATGTACTTTCTTATAACCACAGACAAATTCATCGACAGTTTGCTGGGATGATTTTAATTTTTTTTAAATCAAGTAGGTAGGTACTTTAAAGTTTATTATTCTTTCGCTTTCTAAACCGGCATGGGACTTGCTAGATTATTATTATGCTATCTCAGCTTTCTTGTAATTTAAATTATTAAAATTTTGTTTCATTCAGAGTAGTCGGTCGGAAACCTTCGTTCCCGCCAAAAATAAAAGTGTTAACTTTTTAATTTCTCGGATTACACTGGCCGCTTGCACTTGCCGTTCCATTCAGCCAGAAATAATTCAGCTGGTCAATACGTCGGCCATCTTGTGGGCGCGGCCTGTAACGTGATATGTAAACAAACGATACTGTCTTCACTTGTTGTCGCCTATTGAGATAGTTTAATTAATCAGCTTGTTTACGGAAAGACACACAGCTGATGGACGTTCGTTTCTATTGTAATAGAATACTGATAAATTCAAATGTTCGTCTTATCAGACGTGCTTGTTACGTAGCGGTCACTGCCAGTATTTATTTATAACTTACGGAAACGTTCACATTGTTAGGCCAATATATTTTTATCTGAATAAACAGGGGCATCTCTTACTACTTACGTAAATACCTGGGATATTTACTAAAGGTATGTACTTTACGATTTTGAGCATGCATAAGCGTGATAAACTGAGAAAACTTGACTGTACCTACACCACTAATCTTCTGCTGTGAACGGTTCACACACATAGTTGTAAGCAAATATGTATTAACATAGAGTAAGGTATTAATAATGCTGACCCACTGGTCACCGTGAACTTGCAGAGGACCTATACAGATTCTAATGATTGCGATGCAGTCTGTGTCTGCGATAACAGCATCGACAAAGAATAGCCTAAATGCTATCCTCTGCCCTAATGCTATGTACATAAAACTGGACTATCTAACATAATAATATGCAGTTAATTTCAGTTCAGCCACCTACTTGGATTGGAGTGCAGATCTGATGTTTTGAAGTGGGTGAAAATTACGTTCAAAGATTCCGTTACATACATACATAGACACCTAAATAGCTACATAGCGAGCTAACAAAAGCGTGTTAAAAACCTGGACAATCCAATACTACCCTAGAAGGTTATTTTGCGAAACTGGTATCCGACTTGTGTAGTTCCTATGCTAAAACGAAGGTAATATAATTCGAACACTCTCAAGCGCGCTTTTATTAACGATTGTATTACTATGTGATCAGCATTCCTATAGATTCCTAGAACCATTAGCGGTTGACTATTTACGACGTGTTATGGCATCACTTCCACGACCCAACAGACCGTGGACGCGGCGGTTCTTGCTGCTTACGGGAATCCGACGCTATACGATTTCATCACGCGACTTCCATAATATATGATTGGACAAGCATATGTAGATGTTCGAGTTTTTGTCCACCTCAAACTGAATTTCTAGTTTAACCCTTCTATCGGCAACGCCACATAGGCTAACTAAAAAGGGGGTCACTTAAGTCCACTATAGGCAGGTGAGAAACCACAGACAAACGGTAATTTAAAGGAAAGAAATATTATGCAAATAAGTAGGTATGTCAATTACCTTAAAAATACTTGACATCCGTACAACACATGCAAAGGGGGTATATTGGTTGCAAGAACGTCTGCTAAAATGTAGGTCCCGGGTTCAATTCTGGGGTCGGGAACATGATTGGTTTTTCCATCAGAAAATTCTGTAGTAGCTTGGTCTCTAAAATGATGCCCGGTATGAGGAAAAGGGCTCACCACCTCTGCCTACATAAATAAATAAATAATAATAAATTAGTAATAAATAATACCTAAATATCAAAGGCGTTATATGTCATATAGCTGGATAACTGAATTTTATAGGGTAAAAAGGTAAAAAGAACAGGATAAAATGGATCCTCTGCACCATACACTGGATCCATGTGAGTACCAAGATTTATGATTAGCTTAGAGTCAGTAACTTATCTTAAGGCATTCTCTCTCATCTATCTCAACTAATATTTTTAGTCCAACTGAAAATTTCTAATAGTTACTTGACACTTTACTAACAAGATTAGCAAAGCGAATAATTTTATAGCTTATTTCCCACAAGTGTGACCTTTAAATCATATTTACTATCTAACCCTCTCGCGCTCGACAGCTGATGAGATATTTTAATGGAACGAACGTGTTACTTTAGACTTTCATTAACAACTAGCGGTTGCAAAAAACTACAATTGCTATGAACACCAGTTTACTTGGAAAACAATGAATATTAAACTCGAGTGGGTTATACCCTGTGGGTTTGTAACACTTAGGGTTAGTGCACGATAAAGTGGAAGTATTTATTATTTTATTTATTAACTGGGTATTAGAATGAACTGTACATAATTATCTGTCTGTTTCTGTCCTCGACTAATACTGTCAGGATACATAAACGCATTTCCCAGCGAAAACAAAGTGTATAACATACAAAGGTTTGACATCGCAGAATCCTATCAAAACAAATATAGGCAATTTTATTAAAAGCTTTTATTTAACTTCACTCGTATGTATCTAGTATTATATGTATGTAATGTCCTGTAATATTGCAATCAATATTTCACCCACTTCCACTGAAGCTATCGAGCTGAAATTTGGCACACATATTTGTTTCCGATGACAATGCACGAAAATAAAAATAAAGTTATAAAAAGCTTTTTTTTTTTAAATTCTAATAATTAATTTTTTTCTTTTTAAATCTCAACGTGAGTATCGTCATCACAATCCCGTGATAACTAGGATAAGGCTAAATTCCACTGCAATGGCCAAGTTGGTTAAGCAGACTTCACATGCCTTCGAGAAAATATTGATACAACTCTCATCATCATTTGGCGTTTAATTACTTTAAATAGAAATCCTTCTAATATTATAGATGTAAAAGTTTGTATGTTTGTTACTCAATCTCGCAAATACTTCAAGATGGATTTGGATGAAACTTAGCACATAATTATGAAGATGATCTATCTCTTATGAAGGTAATCTAGGTTAGATTACCACATAGGATACTTTCCATCCCGGAAATATGTTCCCTTGGGATGCTTTGCACGTTTACACACTTATTACACTGTAACAGAATCCTTTCAATCCCTTTTTTATTGTAGATTAGACCGTTTTTTTATTTTTTTCAGAAAATTATAATTATAATGTTTTCCGCATGTATGTTACTTTGGAAATGACATCTGTGTTGAATGGTTACTTCAATTTGACTGAAAATCTCTAGTGTACTCGTCCCTTTATAGGAAAGCTAATTTGTTTGAACTCATGCGCAACATTAACGTCAATTATAATTAACACTGGCAATGTTAAATACAGATTATAACTCGAAAAGTGTAGTGAGCATCCACTTTTTATTCTTTTTATGTTCATTTCGACGCTGTATACAATCATAAAACATTTTTGCGCTCTTTTCGCTACTTACTATCTCATAATACAAATCATTCTGTCTGCCTTTTTGATGTCGTGTCAGCTTTTATTTCAAATGTAATTATATACCTACTTAATTGGCCTAGCAGCATAAAGTATGTTCATAGGCCAACCCGATATTAAATTTAAAATACTTCCGGTCTAATGCGCCTTCAGAGGCACGATTGCGCCATTACGTGTATATTTCTTTACGGGTTCATTATATTATAAATGTCACAGACTGATCTGGATGATATGATAAAATAAGAACTCTCGTTGAATATATCATACTCGGTCACTTATTTGTCCAGATTAGAAAACGAGCATGCAGGGCATGGGTATGGCTACATTGCCCGTTGAATGCAGGATTTAATTAAAATTACCTTTTTTTGTTTTTTGAGTCGTCGGGTTATGTGGGATTTCCACCCACTAAAACCCCCTCGGTGGCCTTCCTCGGCGCTTGTGGAGGGCTCCGGGATCTCTGATAGAACGCACCGGTGCCCTCCAGCGCTGTGTCCACTACAGATTCGTCTCGGACGAGACGTCTTGGAATAACGTCATCCGTCATTCAACTATAACGTCGTGCAGCCACACACAACATCGTAATTCCGGGGGCACTGGATGCACGATTCGAGCCCCCACTCGCTGCGACCCATAGACGTCCCACTGCTGGGCACGGGTCTCCCCCACAGACATAGGTGAGGGAGGTCTAGAGCATACTCCACCACGCTGCTCCAATGCGGATTGGTGTAGGGGTTAGAGGTCAACCCAGTGTCGAATGTTCTCAAGCCACCCGAAGGTCTTCGACATGGTTTAACGACTGTTTCCAGCATTGAAAACGACCGGGACTGACGGCTTTACGTGCCCTCCGAAGCACGGTATCGTCCGTGAAATTTTGCCACTAGCAGTCACCCATCCACAAACCGACTGCGTCCGTCGTTGATTAACTCTTTCGATCACATTGAATCGACGCGAGCCATTGGGCTTTGGACGCTACTAGGCAGGGCAGGCATACCGTACCGCTATTCTGATCTCGAGCTAATGGGACTAATTACTATTACCTCCTATGACGTAATTTGTGCGTACCTCTGAGATCTAAACTCGAACGAAAAAAGAAAAGTATGAATTTATAGTACCTACCTACCTACTGGGCTACGAGTATCACTACTTTCTATCTATAGCAAGATCACAGACTAAATTGGTTGTGATGATCGTGCGAGAACGCTTCCCCTTGTCTCCGGTCCCGCAAAGTTAGTTCGGGCTTTGCCCTCAGCTCGAAAGCCCCTATAGTGCCAAATTAGTGTGCGAATCCGTCCGTGTGGGACACTAGATGTAGTGTGAAGCGCTCGTTGTCACTTGGTTATAAGCTGGTGGATTAAATTGTGGTATTTCGTAGGACACTTTAGGACACGTTAACGTAGGTCCTGGTTACGTTAAGCTTTGCGATGGCCAAAAATCTTCCGACACTCGGGTTGGCCAGAAACCCTTCGGTAATCCGCACTGGACCAGCGTATTAAATTACGCCCTAGACCTCAGTTGCATCGACGTAACGGGGCGCTTATAGTCTACTTATAAGACAGCAGTTCCTAAAAATCTTTTTGGGATGTAATTTGTAAACCACAATGTCACCCACTCTCAGACACTCGTCGTGAGATAAGTGAAGCCGCGTCGGTACCCTCTCTGGGGGCATCCGAATTGGGGGAGAGAATTATACTCATCTTGCAATCAACTAATCGTCGGGTTCACTCGGTATTCGGCTCGTTTACACGCCTGTCTTATAGTCGACTGTAAGAGATACGCGATCTGTACGGATTTTTGACGGAAAGCGCTGCTAGGGTAAAATACAGATAACTATATATATAAATTATAATTATGCGGTTAGGGAAAATATTCTGGAATCCTTCGTGCCTGTGATTATGTATTCCATTTTTTGCGATGTTTTCAAAGGCCCGTGAAATCTGGTACTTAAATTTGGTACTTGAGTACTTAACTCTTACTAAAACGAGCTATTAATTATTAAAGTACATACTTATTTCCAAAACTAACTATATTTCCAAAAACATATTTATAAAAATTTACTAATACTGACTTATTATTAATATTTACTATATAATCGTATATTTAACTCAATGATATAATCACTAAGATTGAATATGTTTAGCAATGGCCTTCCCTTTCCAAAACTGATAAGGTGTGATAAAAATAAAAGTAGTAAATACTGCTAATGTTGTGTCCCAAAGGCTACAAAAGGATAGTTATCAATGTAACACACATTTTTATAATTTAAAAATTACTCGCTATTCGCTTTTCGCCTACGTTCAAACGAGGTTCTTAAGCTCGCTTTCCCACGTTGATGGAAGCTTTAAATAAATGTGATATGTTTATATCATGTAAGGTGAAACTGAAATTAAGTATTTAAATCGCGAATTTAGTTTCTAGGTACATGGTGTTAAAACTTACTGCACCTCACACAGGAACTCACACTAGGAAGAAAAGTGGTCTTAACATTTATTTAGGGTGGTACCATTAGGGAATCAGTTTTTAGATGCACCTTACGCAAGGGCGCCTAACGAACATCGTCTGTTTTCGAATGTGGACTTTTTATTTTGGCAAAACTAAAAAGTCCACATTCCCGAAGGGGCGTAATGGTATTTATTACCTTACTTCTTTCATTCCTAGAGAGACCCGTGCCCAATAGTGGGCCCATTAAAGGGGTAAGACGATAAATTAACCACATCAGCCTATACATAGTAGATACCACATAGTAGAACCTATAAAAATAATCCCTACTTTTATACCACTAGTTAAAAACAAGCTAATTAAGAGAGCACTAGACACAAAGAAACTTGCCAGTATTTTTAGAATCCGTTCAAGGTTCCCCTTAATATTGATTGGAGGGCCCCAATGGGGCAAACAAAATATGTATGTGTATTTCGTATGGCACTTTAAATATTAGCTGTAGATAGATTTAGTACTTGTTGAATACTATAGACAAAAATACTATAGGCAAACAAACGATCTAGACCCGAGAACAGTTAGATCAAACTGGTTCGTCACGTCAAGAATAGGACGGGTCTATCCATCCATTTCATCTATTTGCGGAAATAAGGCTTTTCTGGCCGTACCTACGAGTATATCTACCAAACTACCAATTACGAAATTCGAAGTTCTTCAATTTAATCGCAAGACCTGAACCCTAGTCCAGAGATGAAGTTAAGAATCAGTGTTGGAAATGGCTCGACTTAAAATCCAAGGTTCCCCGGTATCGATCGAGCAATGAGCTGGGGACTCGATGAAGCGGCACACTATTTAGCGATTGTCGCGTGAGTGCATGCATTCTGTGCCCGCGCTACTCACCTGGGATCCGACTATCCTCCTAACATTGTAAATTTGTAAATTTGTAATGATGTAATTTTATTAATCTTTTGGCTAGGTAATTTATAATTTTTTTTTAATTAGGTAATTTTAATTTTAATTTTCTTTTTCTTATTCAGATCCTATTTTATTTTGACTAGCAATCTTATAAAGCAATTTTGTATTATGTAATCTAATGATATTATTTTCTACTTAGGTAATTTGATTAATGTACGCTGTCCTTTTATGAATGTTATATGTGCCTGTAATTGAGGTAACACTTTACATGTATCTTCAACTAAGTGATGTAATAATTATTAGTGTATATCTTGTTGGTGCATTATATAATAAATAAATAAACATAAATAGCACAAAGACGGTAATACACTATCTATGGAAATAGGTAATATGTAATATTTTGTCATAGTAACCAGTAGGTACTTATAAATGCGAGCAAATTTTTTTATGATATGTAATTTTAATGTGACTTCGTTGGATGAATTTTTTTTAATGCGGCTACATTTATTTTATAGCAAACGAGCATGCAGCGCCATCTGCTGCCGTTATCTTAACGTGCACGGGTATTGATCCATAAAAAAAGGCAGCATTAAGGTGCATCCTACGGGTTTTTTACTTGCCTTAACAGCGTCACCGAATCATGCATTGAATGCATCAGACAGACAAGTACCTACACAAAAACATAGTCTAATATCTATTTAATAATTCACATATGTACGTACAGATATACAGTACACCTACAGGTATACTTTTATATTTCTATTATAAAAATGCATGACAAATGGCGCCTTCAAATGGCGGGAAACCATTTGAAGGCGCGGCAAATATATTCGTCAGGTTTGCCCTTGATAGACCCGGCCGCGAAATTACGCGTCACTTCAATCTGCATACGACAATTCATTTAACCTTCAAACCGTGGTTTGATGACATCACCGGAGTAAAACCTGGAGCACACGCTTGTTGAACAATCCTTATCATAAGGTTGATGTTGATACGCTCTGGCTACTTGGATTTATCAGTCTTGGTATTTACATAATAAATGATTTTTTAGAAGTTCATGTGAGGCTCGAGTCATTGTCAAACGATCAATAGTGTTAAGCCACCGCCATCTCGCTTAGCAGTTGGATGGCTGACCGCTAGTTTTTATCGCAAGATAACGTGCTTCCGCGGCCTAAAAACTTCCGTCAATGGGTTTGACTACTAACCCATGATATGATACAGAAAGGTAAGGAGATAGGATAGGAATTAGGAAGTCTTATCATAGGAAAATATCTAATTTCAGAATCATTTATTTTATCAGGAACCGGACGTACTTATTCGTCGTTAGCTAATTTCATACATAACTGTTTAACATAAAAGATTTAATAAAGGTTTAACAAAACGTATGTAGCGTATGTATTTGACTGTTTAAAATAAAATAAAAAATAAAAAAATTTGATGCGCATAATAACGCGCGGACAAAACCAACGCGCTCGTTCCTCAGTTCCGGCGGAGTGACGCCAATAAGTCGCTTTGCTCTTAACGCTGATTGACGACGGACCCTCAGGCGTAGTACGAGTGGTTTAATTAGCACGACACGGTCGACTCGTCGCCAGCCTTCGATGAGAGCAAACGCGAAGCTGATTTGGGTTTACCTGATCCCATATTTTTAGTATTATTAAATTAAAAATATTTATATGTCGGATTAGTTCATTGTTATCTGCAATAGAAGACCTGTCCTTAGGAGTAGTTGTCGTCCATTTTATGCTTTAATCTATACTAATATTATAAAGAGGAAAGATTTGATTGTTTGTTTGTTTGTTTGCATCGAATAGGCTTCAAAACTACTGAACCGATTTGAAAAATTCTTTCACTGTTGGAAAGCTACACTATCCCCGGGTGTCATAGGCAAAATTTTATTTTGGAAAAAAATAGGGTTCCGTAAGATATTTGGGTTTTTCGGACACAAGGTGTAAAAAATCAACCAGAAAAGTTACTTATTTTGCGTACGCTGCCTAAACTATAAAATATAGAACCATAAAATGTTCTAATTAATTGTAGATCTTATAAATATCTATAAAAAAGTCCGCGACACACTATACCTATATATGTCGAGTGAGGCACAACAACCATTTTTTTATCTTGAATTTTTTTTGGACTACATTTACAGTTTATGTAGATAATATTTGGTCTTTGAATGATTAAAATTGGACGTTTGGTTTTGAAGTGTCTGTCTGTCTGTCTGTTTCGCTTTCACGCCAAAACTACTGAACCGATTTAAATGAAATTTGGTACACAGTCTAGAGCCTGACAAAGGACATAGACACTTTTTAATTGGAAAAAAGTGTTGTAATGGGTTGAAAATGGAGATGAAAGGTTGTATGAAATTAGTCATTTTCAGAACTAGAAGCATAAAACTTAAATTTTAGGCTGTTGATAAGGTATAATCCTTACTAATCCTCGCTGCGACCCATAGACGTCCCACTGCTGGGCACGGGTCTCCCCCACAGACACTTCTGCGGGAGGTCTAGAGCTACTCCACCACGCTGCTCCAATGCGGATTGGTGGAGCGGTTAGTGGCCAACCCAGTGTCGAATGTTCTCAAGCCACCCGAAGGTCTTCGACAAGGCTTAACGACTGTTTGCAGCATTGAATACAACCGGGACCGACGGCTTTACGTGCCCTCCGAAGCACGGTAGCGTCCATGAAATATTGCCACTAGCGGTCACCCATCCACAAACCGACCGCGCCCGTCGTTGCTTAACACTTTCGATCACATTGAATCGAGGCAAGCCATCGGGCTATGGACGCTACTACTTACTAATCCTATCCTACTAATATTATAAAGGGGAAAGTTTGTAAGTATGTATGTATGTATGGATGGATGTGTGTTACTTTTTCACGTAAAAAGTACTAAATGGATTTTAATGAAACTTTACAATAATATAGCTTAAACATCAGAATAACACACAGGCTAAAATTTATAAAGATATTGTTTGAATTGTCCTAAATATGACGATAAGTGTCAAGTAGGTAAGTAGGAAAAAATCTACCATCTGCGAGCTATTCTGGCGTGCGCTGCCAAAACTACTGGACTGATTTCAAAAATTCTTTCACCATTAGAAAGCTGCATCTTCACTGAGTGACATAGGCTATATAATATTACTAGGCGTAAACGAAACTATTGTTATAATCTATATATATGTAAAATAAAGTCGTGTAAAATTTTTATTTTTTTAGTAACCTGACGCAAATAGGGTTTATGTGTATGTATTATAATTTTGATTTTTATATAAAATACCCGTGCGAAGCCGGGGCGGACCACTAGTATATTATAATAAACTAGCTGTTCCCGCAAATCTCGTTACGCCTTAAAACTTCATCAGCGTGAATAAGGTTTTTAAAAGTTTTTTATGTACGAAAATTTCATGAAAATCATGTCGTATTAACACGTAACTAATTTAATATTATCCCTAGTGAACATATTTTAGGGATACTTACTATCCTATATTCGTTTTTATGTCCCATTTAATTATCTGCCACAACAAACATAAAAATATCCCTAGGGAACTAATTTCTGGGATACTATTAACAAATAGTAATTCTTCCGATGTTTTATTACTTGTTTACTATTCAGGGCGTAGATATATCCAACAAATCAAAAAATCATAATAATTTGTCAATCCATTCTCGATATAGCTATCATCTAAAAATTTCCTTATTTAATCTAGATATAGAAAAATAAACTCTGGTTAATTACGAGACTTATAACTCAAGAACGGCTGGACCGATTTCTACGATTTCTACGATCGTTGATTTGTAATATTTGTACACAATAATATATGTATGTATATTATATAAAATGAACAGTACCTATCATAAACAAAATCTGTTACTAAAGTCCTGGGTCTGCTTTACACTTTTTACCCAACTTTTATATATTATGTGCATTTTTATAACTTACTTATCTACATTATCAAGCATTTGAGTATAGAGAAATAAAATTTAAATCAAGCATAACTTCATCCTCAAATCGTTAGGGGACTGAATGCAATACGCAGGTCGCGTTAGAGCAAATTTGCCAGACTGATTGGATGTGTGAACTTTAGGGTTCCGTAGGGTAAGATAACAAGACAATCTGAGCGTCGCATCCATATTTAACCCAATAAAAACTGATTTTGGTGCAACCATACTGCTGTTGCCATCTTTGGGAGACAAAATCTCTGGAGGCAGATATTATAAAGCATAGTAAACCATCTAATCGTTGATCTAGTGGTTGCAAGAACGACTGCAAAGCTAGTGTCCTACGCTGCTTCCCGTAGCATCACAAAATGAAATGAATAATTGCGAAGTGGGTGCACCTAAATTCACCAAAGAGGATTAGTATAAATTTTATCAATTAATTCAATCGCTATAAGTTTTCAGTTTAAGCGAATGCCTTTTCCTCACTGAGCCTTTTCCATTTTTCATTACTTACAACAATTCATTACTTTAATTTTTTAGCGTTACCTTAGGATTTTCCATCTAATTTAAATCTTTAATTAAAAGCAGTTAACAACGAAATGAGATATCAAAATATATTTAAATACAATCGATCAATACTTCTAAAAATCATAGTCAAGCTAACGAGAAAGTAACGAAACTAGCGTTACATACGAGTAGGTACCTACAACAGAGCAAAAAGTTAATAAATTCATTTCTCTCGATGCGATTAAAACTTCATCGCTGATTGTTTTGCTAACTGTACACATCATTTGATATCAGAGCCAACCATTGTGGCACTCCTTTAATGCGCTTTCTTGCCTTAAAGACATGTTGGGTCTAACAATAGTAATTCAATTGTTCGTTTATAGGAAACACGGCGGCATCAGAAGTTCGCCGCTGATTTCCTACTCCTGTTCAAAGCCATGCGTTTGAGAAAGATACCACGAATGTTAGCATAGTAAAATTGGCAATAGACTTCTGGTGGGCAAATTCGTAAAAGATTTCATAGATGGAGTTACGATACGATGGATAGTGGATCAGGCAAATCTAATTGTGTAAGATTGTCAATTCAATGGAGACCAAAAAGTGACCGGTGAAATATTCCAACTAGAAATCATACCACTGAACAAACTCTACAAAACGATGAGTTCTTGATAGGAAATTTGATTATCCATTCAATCAAAATTTGATAAAAATTTGATTCATCAATGAAAACTTGAGGCAATTCGGTCTTGCCGTAAAAAATCATTCACTCAGTTGACTTGCAACTTAAACTACCTTTTTATGAACGGAGTTCAATTTTACAAGTTGGTCCAGGTCCGATGACAATGAATTTTTGATAAGCATTATCTGATCCAGGCTTGGCTTAAGACGAAGAAACTCCTTAATAATTAGTAAGCTCAATTATAATGCTATATTTTACAGAAACTTATTTAATAATTAAGAAAACACTAGCATGTACGTACGGAACGGTATCGATCATCGATTCAATGGGAAAATATCTCACAAGATAACCCTAATCGCTTCCATAATTTACCCTGGCGAGTAAGTACTTAGCAAATTATCAACTCGTTTTCTATTAAGCACTATCTGCACGTCAAAGGTTAAGAATAAGGGCTCTTTCATGGACCGAAAGGATCATTGTATCTGTAATCAGTAAGATACTGCCCACTTAAAAACGAGTAAATTTATTTGATTTATGTACAAGATAGTCCATAGTCGCCGGTACTAAAGACTTTTTTGTAACTGACAAGTTATATTAATATTACAATCTTCCGTTTTATTTCGTTTTTTATGACAAGCGGCGTTTGTTTAATGTTTGGCGCCATGTTTATGAGTAAATAGGTACTCGTAATCATTGCATTTATCAGCTCTTTCTATTTTTTATCGAGAGATTTTATTTCTATTTTTTATTTTTTATCTTTCCATTTTTAATCTTCCGGATTCTTGCATCAATAGTAAAAAGTTTTTCAGCTGACGCAAAGATCTATATATTTATACTCGTTAGTCGTAAGCGCGACTGCAAAACTAGAGGGGTTTATACAAAAATAAAAAACTATATTTGTAGTTTCACGTGTTACAAATACCTACCTATTGAAATGGTGACAATTATAACAATCCAATCTATAATGCTCACACTACGAGTATTTACTCTCTGTAGCTAGGTACCCAACCGGCCTATATATATGTATAGCCTATAGCTATAAGCCGGAGTGCGATGTAACGGTGATATATTGGATTTAAAGTAATTCAAACTAAGTGAGTTACAGTAAAATTCTATGGAATAATGTATAAAAGTGTGTAAATGTCCCTTATAATGATTCTTAATGAGCCATCCGCTCTACCATCTAAATAGAATGCTGCTATAAATAGCATAGATTGATCCTTAATGTTTTGACAGTACAGTTATCCTTCCCGATGTTTGAAATAGCGATAAGGATCATAATATGTATAAGGTATCTATATTTAGAAAAAAATTATAAAAGATAATTATTAGTACCTAATCACTTCCCTCTGAGGAGAGATTATGAGAACTTTTATGACATATTTGTCGTCCTTTATTCCATCCTGAGTCTATATCAATTGCCTAAGACCGCCTTATATGTCCTAATCTGACCATAAAAACAAATAGTAAGGACACTTTGGTCGAATACCATTCCACAGATAATGCGAGTCGATCTGACAAAACGCACAGCCCATCGCTAACTGGGTCACGTAAGGTCACACTCCGGTGCACTAAATAGACCTGGGGTGTGTCTAGCTGCTGTTCTTAGAGATGTGCTCAGCCTGACAACAAGTTTGATGATATTGCTGTGCTGAACTGAGGTGGACTAGTCTTGTCAACCTGACCTAATTGAGTTTACTTGATACACAATTGTTATTAAACAAGTTATAAACAGATAATGAGAGATGAAGAAATCTGAATTTAAAAATATTTTTTGGTGTTTTGACTGTAGTTTAAACATAGAAGAATTAATAATAAGAAAAAAGGACTTACAAGAAATACGCATTGAAAATACCTAAGTCCTTTTATCAAGACTTAGATAATCTTAAATATTTTGTTCCTTTAACAAAAGCTTCTCAGTTCTTGTAAATAATCACCGCGAATCTACAAAACGGTTGTATTACCAGCTAAAGTATTTTTCCTACTTCGTCCTTGCATATATCATCCGAAAACGGTTAGGAGCATCAGACAAGCCGTCTCCTAGAACTGATATCAATTGCAAATGGCACAAGGAAGCAAAATTGTAAAAACAATGCTAATTTGGTGTTGCGTATTCCGGCGGCGTGTAACGCGTTTGTTACAGTTTAGACGCTGTCCCAAACTCGGGAAGAGTTACGAGGCGTCAATTGGGTAGTCATCGACCGTGATCAGAATCGGTGGAGAACAGACGAGCCGCCTTGCTGACTCTGACCCGGACGGTGGTGAGCGATAATGAGAATTTTAAGTGAGCTCGCGGCTTTTTGATACAATCGTAAAAGTTTACTTGAGGCGCCGGCAGAAGCAGAAAAGGTGGAACCATTTCTAACACGGTTCTAAACTAGGGTTGAGGAACAAGTGATTGAATCATCGACCGTGGTCAGAATTGGCGAAGAACCTTTCTTGACTGTTTCGAGTACCTGCCGGATGTTGGGTGTAATAAATAAATAAAAATTTAAGTGAACAAATTCAAAGGGGGAACGCTGCCAGTATCTTCGGAACCTTGCCTAAAGGGACTCCTTTTAATGATATATTTTAGTAATTTTTTTTTTTTAGGTTTATTTTTAAGGTTTTTTTTTTTTTAGATTTAAGTTCATTAGTTATGTCAATTATTAATATTAGTATGTTTATTTATAGGTAAAATACAATAAATGATAGTGAACAAATAAGTTTTAGTGAAAATATAATTTCAGGAACATAGGGCGCCAGAAATCCATTTGTTTACTACCGAAATTACTGGCACTAACCTCTCTCTGATACACCACTTGTAGGCAAGTAGCTTGACCACGGAAATCGAACTTTAGTTCTATTAGGTCTGCGTAACCAAAACATTTCTGGGAGCTATACAATTTACTCAATAGTTTCAATACAGATGATTCGAGCAATGTTGCTTACCCGTCGATTTGCAGTCAAACAAATCATCGCGTATCGCGTGCACTTACCGCTACAAATAAAAGTTATCGTTTCGCTTTACAAGTGCTAATACGAGGTTCCAATGCTGTTCGTTATTGAACACTTGTTCACGTCTGTCTGTTCAATTCGTACGCCTATTTGTTGTCTAGATCGGATCTTTATTACTGAACAATCAAGCGGTGTTCAGTTTGTTTTTATTGATTTTTTTATTGACTTTGCGTCTACTCGATGTGGTTAAGAAAACTATCACGATCTTTAGTAGCGCAACGTTTCTCCAAAGGCTTCTAGTTGCACATTTGGCAGCTGACTTGATCTTTTACTAACAACTCGGTATCAATAAATTATTGTTCTTTTACTGATCATTTGTGTTATTGTTAATAAATTCGATACTTTATGATATTACCAGATTGGAAATGGAAATATATAAATTTTATTTATAGCATTCATAAGTAATAACGTATTTTTGCGTTTGTCTTTGCATCTTTTATTTCACTTTACACTTTGGATCATCGTCGCTGTTGTAAGTATGTTTATAGTAAGTTAATTAAAATTAAGGCTCCAAGATATTTTGTGCCTAAAAAGAGTAGGTACGGGGATGAGGAGACCTTCAACCAAAACAGTAAATTTAAAGCCGGAACTCTTCCAATCGTAATTCAAGTAGTGACGTAATAAGCGATGATCTTGCTAATCCACACTATCTCACCCACCCGGTAGTGCGTGACCGGGGAGCTTTATCACGTTTTTTTGTGTTTTTTCTCACAGGTTATCATTATCATTCACGACACCACACGAGCTCTTCATCTGGCATACTACGTGGAATGGTTCGGTACAGTTTCGAGAAACGGAACCGCTCCTCGAAACAAATTAGCGACAACACAGAAGTCTCAAGGCTCGCTTCTCGTAAGAACATAAATAGAATGATTTAATTGTTTTGTTTGCTATTAATTCGTCGTTGCATTTGAATTCTGCGTGCGAAAAAGATGTCATTATTTTTACTGTGGTCGCGGAAAAACGCTCTGCGTCTGAAATAACATGTGAATGTTATGGCTTGGAAATAACATATGTTATATCTATTTATAGCTGTTCATTGTTTGTTGATGATTTCTGCCATGTCTGTTACGACTAAAATTTTAGGTTGTCGCGGAGCAAAAACGGTTTGATCTAGTCTTGAACGTGATTGACTGAATGCACTAATTTATATGACGTTAAAAATCATTCTCTGTTAAACTTATAAATCATAACGAATCAAAAAACTAAACAAATGATGTTTTAAAGTGCGGTTAATTTTCCGCCGGCATTTCTCTGGACACAAAAACTCCTTACTCATAAGCTTATGTAGCGACGCATTCCGTCCGGCTCAACCGATCCCTCGTATCAACTATACAGGTTGATCTCATTTTACTCCCTAACCTGTCCACTGATGCTGTAAGGATTCTATCTGCCAAAACGAACGAAGGATTTGAGAAAAAATTGTCTAACCATATTCATTTACACCATATCACATTATGACAGTGTCCTACTTCAATGTTATGTTATTACGCGAAATGTAAATAATAAGTAGCCAGTCATTAGATCGAACTAGGGCTAAAGACCACTTCACTTTGTATACTAATAACTTCTTAAATTCTTATTTGAGACTTTTATTTATTTCTTTACTTTTATCTTATCTCGATGCACAAATTATTAAAAGCTATACTATGAAAGTTGCTTTAGTAGTGATTGATTTTTTATTGTTGGGTCTTTAACTGATAATCTCATAACTTTCATTAGCCATCAGTCTTCTCGAAAAATCGCAGCATTCCGTCCCCTGATCAACCTGTATACAGTTTTGGTCCGCTGGCGCCGTCTCCAAATTCCCTGTCGTCCGATCCCGAGATAGGGCTCCTACATGTATTATGTATAACAAATGGGAGACATCCAAAATAAAACAGGAGCGGGAGCTTTTACATTTGGCCATGAATTCGGCTCACTCCACGTGGATACATTCCCGGCATTTCGTGTCCGCCATCATTTATTTCTTATTTTGGCGCGCGACCTACCGATTCTCCGCGTGTTTTTTCTACGCTTCTATGAAGCTAGAAGATGGCTTTAGTAGTAGTAGGTACCTGATAAGTTGTATCGTGCTTATTTGTAAAATTTCTCCAATTTAAATTTTTTATTGAATATGCAACTGTTAAAAAATTTTGAAGCCCACTTTTGTTATATGTACGTAAATGAAATTGCTAGATTTTTATTGATGCTATCGTTTTATAATATTGTTTTGTTGCTATTCAAAGAGTTAGGAACTAATCTGGCCGACTCTCAAAGCTTGTTAGCGAGCAACCATTTGCTGTTGTATTATTATAACAATTTTGAATTAACAATGTAGATCACAATCCCTATAGCTTTAGAATTTATTAAAACATTTAGTATTCATGTACCTACGAGTATTTTTCTTTCTGACTGCTATTTTAGATTGAAGAGTTTATCCAGTCCAAGTTTTACCTCGTTCCATTACTAGACAAATTAGGAAGATATAGATGGAGACATCTCGGCAAAGGAATATTCCTTTGCCATCACATATTTAGTCTTGCATCTACAGCGCCTCTCACCTCCAATCAATTGCAGCAGCACATGCCTACGTTTAATTAGCCGCTTAATCCAAATTCTTGCATAGTCATTATTGCCTAAACAGTTGCGTTGATGTAGAATCCGTCACGTCGCACAAATTCTCATCGATCCAATGAGCAGTCACCTCACGTATATGGATCGGGCTCCGAATGTATGTGTAGATTTTAACTTTCTTGTAATTAATCGCTCTTGCCTAATTGGATTCGCTAAGTAGATTTCTCCTCAATGAGCGACTTGTCGTGAATTTCGATGTCGGTAGCTAGGGCCGCCGGGGTATTATCGATAGACTTAGAAAGTAATGCGTGAACATCAATTACAGCGGGTATTGCGTACGTGTCGATGTTCGTTAATATAGGTCACCTAAACTTACCGAACCGAAACATCGACTCGTTAATCCTTATCCTCACTAATCCCTGTTCGACTGCGTGAGCTATTAGCATTGAGCATCTATGCTATAGCTTCTAGCTATAGAAATAACTGTTTTTATAGCTATACATTTTACTAATTGAGCTATCGATATATTAAGTATAAAAACGATAAAACGAACTAAAAATGACACAATAATTTCATCAAATTTGTGCACCTTTTGCTTAGTTTAGGTCAGTACGCGACGTATTCTTACAGATTCTAATGTCAAAGAGCGTGTCATTTGCTAGACAACCCAGGTAACAAGAAGTATCTATCTGTTTTTTTACTAAATGAATGGATTGCGCCTTAACTTTCAAGAAATGAAAAAAAAAAGTATTGGCAATAAGTTGCGACAGCGCAATTGTCAATATTTGTGATTACATACATGATATTATTGTACATTTGTTTGCGTTGAATGTAAATGTTACTTTCGCTAACCGAAATGAAAAAAAAAAAATACAAATAGGTACATATTGACATAATTGTTTTGACACAGAAATTGTCAATATTTTTGATTTTATTGACTGATATGTACAATAACATTTATTGTATGCATTGAATAAAGGCAAATCTTACTTTCGCTGCCTTTTTGAATGTAAACAATGTATAAAATAGGTCATGATTACAACACTGAGAACTCAGGTGTAAAAATAGTAAAGCAAAGATTTAGTGTCGCTGGTAACAAGCTTATGTTACATTGAACTCCTCGACTTAGCTCAATCAATGCCGGGGTTTGTCCGAGTGAAGTCAGATTAAAATATAGTTCGGCAAATATTTAGCTGTAGAGGCATTGATATATATGTTACCACATTAGATTTTACATTTCAATAAACATTTTAAAGTGACGTCATACATTTTAATTACAAGTGTTTTATGCATGATCAATAACATGAAGATTGAAGATTGTCATCATCATTCATAAATAAAGAAAGATGAAAAAATATTGATCGCGGGGCTTTTGATCGAGCAGTGGCAGTCCTACATGACATCCGACAGGTGATAGGGATGGGCGCAGCGAAAATGCAGCGAATCGATTTATTTCTTTTGCGAGAATTTGATTTCCTAAATGAATTAATATATATTTTTATACTAAGGGTTAAAGTTGACTGACCCGTTGGAGAAATCGGTAGTGACCCTGCCCGTTACGCCAGAGGTCGTTGTTTCGAATCCTACTCAGGACAAACATTCGTGTGACGAACACTTGTATTTGTTATGTGTCTGGATGTTATTATTATATATTTAAGTATGTATTTAAAAAGGTCTAATACTTGAATGTATATGTATATATATATCAGTCTCTAACGGCCATATCGCAGGCTCGCGCCTAGTTTGGGGTCAGATGGGGATGTACGAGGATGTCCATATTGTTGTTGTAAAGTAAGATCCCCTAAGCCCTCGTCGACCAATGAGAACGTGTCGATTACTTGACAGGTACAACATGTCACAGTCATGTAGTTGTCATGTTGGTGTCGCCCAGTCGGGACGATTTCAAAAATAGATCGGGCGATAGCGGCCGAATGATTATTCAAATCGAACTGGTTTCGCTAAACGAGCCACAATGAAGTTGAAAAATAGCTAAATGTACTTATTATATTTTATTGTGTGGTGTGGCGTCAGTCCTGCAGGTCACGCTAAATCTTAAGAATTCCAATTGCTAGATAGTTTAGTATGTAACTTATTCGAATTTTAATTTGGTAATTTAGTTTGTATTTTCCTTAAAATTTTGCTCAGCGTTTTACCTATATGCGAAATTGAAAAGATTTACATTTGAAATTATGTAATGTATTATGTAGGTAGGTTACCACCATAATTATAAAGATTAAAATAAAATCTGCAAATTGACATGGTGCATGTAAAATTGGTTTAAACGTTGCATTACACGTCCTGTTCAAAACACGGAAGCCATAAATTAATCTACCTATACATACCTTTCCAAAAACGTTTAAGCGGACTAATACAGTGATAATCGCCGACAAAGCCTTAAATTAGAGGCAGAGAGAGAGAAAAACAAAGCATTATGTTTTAAAATACAGAAACAGATCGCTTGGTTAGGACAAAAGTCGGCTCGGTTGAAAAGGTTGAAATAAAAAAGGCCTCTAACGGCCATATCGCAGGCTCGCGCCTAGTTTGGGGTCAGATGGGGATGTACGAGGATGTCCATATTGTTGTTGTAAAGTAAGATCCCCTAAGCCCTCGTCGACCAATGAGAACGTGTCGATTACTTGACAGGTACAACATGTCACAGTCATGTAGTTGTCATGTTGGTGTAGCCCAGTCGGGACGATTTCAAAAATAGATCGGGCGATAGCGGCCGAATGATTATTCAAATCGAACTGGTTTCGCTAAACGAGCCACAATGAAGTTGAAAAATAGCTAAATTTACTTATTATATTTTATTGTGTGGTGTGGCGTCAGTCCTGCAGGTCACGCTAAATCTTAAGAATTCCAATTGCTAGATAGTTTAGTATGTAACTTATTCGAATTTTAATTTGGTAATTTAGTTTGTATTTTCCTTAAAATTTTGCTCAGCGTTTTACCTATATGCGAAATTGAAAAGATTTACATTTTAAATTATGTAATGTATTATGTAGGTAGGTTACCACCATAATTATAAAGATTAAAATAAAATCTGCAAATTGACATGGTGCATGTAAAATTGGTTTAAACGTTGCATTACACGTCCTGTTCAAAACACGGAAGCCATAAATTAATCTACCTATACATACCTTTCCAAAAACGTTTAAGCGGACTAATACAGTGATAATCGCCGACAAAGCCTTAAATTAGAGGCAGAGAGAGAGAAAAACAAAGCATATTGTTTTAAAAATACAGAAACAGATCGCTTGGTTAGGACAAAAGTCGGCTCGGTTGAAAAGGTTGAAATAAAAAAGCTATAAATAACGATTAACAAAAAGCGGTGTCATCTCGCTCTGTTATCGAGGGCCAGGGCGCTGGCTGTCGGTAGCGCGCCTAATCGACAGGGAAAGTTGTGGAGTGGACAAGTTTATAAAAACTATGTAATTTAAAACATAGATTGATATAATTTAACTGATTATTAATGGGTGGAGATCAATCCCGTATTATCTGAGCTGTGTTTTAAAAGATGTACTTAAAAGAAAATATTTTAAAATAAAGAAGTCTTTAAGTAGTTTGTAGTTACCTAGACTTTCGTTAGGCGTGTGTAATCACCTCATAGCGAAATAAATTTAAAAAAAAAGAAGAAATACATACAAAATCAAATTAAAAAATATTTGTTTAGACTGCATTAGTAAATGTAAAATTAAAAACTATCTAGTTATGTAAATTTCAGTAATTTAAAAACTGTAGAGTTAAGTAAAATTGTACTTTCATGTAGGTAGGTACCTTGTATGTGTGAATTTTATTATTAACAACATCAGTTAAGTTGAAACTTGAGAAAGCTAATTCTAACCTTAAAAATTAACTAGGCACCATATTTTTAATTCTAAATAATAATATGTTTTACTTCGTGTACAGTAAAATTAATAACAATTTATCTGATTCCTCCACATTCCTCACTCTCTAATAAACTATTTACTCACGTTACCTCATTAGTGGGCAAAATCAATATTCAGATCAATTTATTAGAAATTTTATGGTATTTACATAACGTTATTACATTTTTTATCTACCGACGCGCTGGCTTAGAAAGTTGATTCTACCGGAAAGAACACGACAAGAAACTCGATAGTTAATTCTTCCATCATTTTCAAAATTTAAAAATATTGGCAAATTATTAATTATACCTAGTTCCAATAGTAAAATAAATTATTACAATTTAATTCATTTAATGGAGTCTCCATAGTTTCCACTTAAAGAGATACAAGATAAGCGAGCTATCTGGCGCCACCTAGCGGGCGGGCTGCTTGTTAATGTCCTGCTCCACTATTACCTAAAGAAGTGCTTATGACCCTGCGGCTTGTCGATCTTAAGGCGATAGATAATAAAATTTATTATTATGCGTATTGAACTAATGGAGTACCTACCTCATATATTACCGGCTTTTTGAAAACATTTCGTCAGTTCGTTGGTAGGTAACTAGGTAGTAGGTATGTGGAATGGTACCTTTAGTGACATTTAGTCCTGTTAGTTGGTATTTTATAATACAGTTAGTTATTTTAGCCACTATCCAATACATCGAATATTCGAAGAATTTCATTTTGATTTTCCGATAGAAAATGCGATTTCCAATGATGTTGGGTCTGTATAGGGTTTCATTAATTTAAGCCAATATTAAAGATTGGCTTAACGCTCCGTCCGGTCTCGATCGCGTGAAGTCTCTGTCACTTCGCACCTTCCCGTAATGAGATAATACCAAGCTTGATATTGACCTTTGCGTCGCAGTACATCTATGAGAATATTATGTATCTATGACCTATATCCGTAAAAAAAGGCATTTGTTTGTAAGTCGTATTGACTATTGTTCTGTGGTATTGATAAAAATGCCTGTTCCGACTGCGGTTCAGTGTCTGCCCTTACACAGGTTTAAAAAACAACATCAAGCAAACATTGTGTCGGAAAGCTTATTATGATATTGGGATATGAAGAAGGCATGGGACTGAATTTAACTCTCAGGCTATCACTATGCCCACCCATTTATTAATTGTAGTAAATATTGTAAGTAGGTGGCATGCGGAATAATTCTTGGCATAGGTACACGATTCGCTGTCTCGTGTCTGTCTTGAACATGTCATGGTCATATTGTACATTTTTCTGTACAAATGAATTTGAATTTTAAAAGAGTACCGATAGTTTTTCCTCCTGCTTTTTTCTCTCTCGGCTTACACTTATTGCAAATAAGATTGTTCTTCGTAAAGCCGATGACCAGATAGATAGGTACTGTACTTCTGCGCACGGGATTTTCTTGTTATGTTAAGGGGTAAGCAGCATTGGATTTTGTATACCAAGCCAGAACATACGAGTAGTATACAAACTCAAGAGCTATTTAGTAATCTGTGGCAGTATCCTTTTCTTATGTATAATTCTAGGATACCTAATAGGTTTTCGTGTGGATGAAAGTCATCTAAAGTGAAAAATCGAATGTTCTATCTAGACGTATGATATCTTTGGTTCAGTTTAAAAAAGTACAAGACAAGTAAAATTCTCTTACGTCGGCAGTTTGTGGCGCGGCGCGAAAATTGCGGCACTTCTAACTCTTCCCACTCTATGGCCACTCATCATCGCTCTAGTTTTTTTGGCAACTGAACAACACTGCCTTGCTGATACGTAGAAGTTCTGAAGAGTTTGTCTTGTACGTTTGAAGTTCCTATGTGGCTTTTACACCTATTTTTGTCGTTCAACTTTTGCGGTGCGTGATAATATTGGTGAAAACTGTGACAGACCACGCTGACAGTGAGCTTAGAAATTGTTGTTGAAGTCAACGTACGTACAAGTGGTCAAAAATGGACGACATTAGTTTACATAAAATAACATCACGCTTGAATTTCCTCGAAAAGGTAGGGTGATTGTCAATTGTTGTATGTTTGTTTGTTGTTATCTTACCTTCTCAATCTAAATCTATTTATATATTGTTTCTACTATATTTTTATATTCTTTATTGATAGTGGTAACACTAAAGCAGAGTATATATTTATTGATTTATCTACCGCAGTTAACGTCATAAATTAAAATAGTTATAGAAATAGCAGTGCAATTCGCAAATTAACGGTCTTACTTATAAACGTTACTTAATATTTAATCTATTGCTTAGCAACGGATTAACAAAAACCTCACTTATAAACACTACTTAGCGTTAAGAAGTCGTTAAGTAGGGTTTAAATAGCTGTCAAAATTAAACACTGCCGAGACATAGTTTAACTCTCGCTAAGCGGAAAGATGGCGGATTTCACATAAATCAGCTGTTCTATTGTGATTTCTGATCAATTTACTTGCGATTGTTTGTTAGTAAAAAAAATTATATTTGTGCATAAAACATGGATGGATTGGAAGATCTTCGTGATTTCCAAAACGACGTATATAGCTGATTTAAGCAGTTTCAGAGCTAGGAGGAGAAGAAAGACGAAGAATTACAGAGTTCGCTTTAATTCGCTACAAAGTTTATCGGATGAGGAATTTAAACTTAGATACCGATTTAGTAAAGAAAACATGAGTCGTATCATAGAAATAGTGAGACCTGATATCCAGGGCGATACTCGAGCTGGCAGCATTTCTGTAGAATTGCAAGTAATGTCAGTAATCAGATATTGGGCCCGTCATGAGGTAAATCGCCTAATTACTATTTTTTCAAGTTTTCATATATTTACTATAAAGGAGTATAATGAAGATTTTGTACCTTACTAATGTTTACTATATGTACCTAACTATATTTTCAGATTCAAGAGGACAACGCTGACATTCACGGCATGAGTCAGCAGACTCTGTCGCGCTTGTCCCGCAAAGTGGCGATAGCCTTGGCTTCGAAAAGCTCGCGTTATATCAAAATGCCGTCAAATATATCGGAAGAGATTAATGCGATCCGAAAATTTGAAGCCATTTGCGGGCTTCAGTTTCCAGTCGTTTCAGAGATTAGCCGGAACTAACAGACAGACAGACAGACAAAAATTATAAAAAATGTTATTTTGGTATATATACCGTGTATGCATACTTAGATGAATTTAGTAAAAAGATTACAAACAGACACTCCAATTTTATTTAGTTGTATAGATGACAATTTAATTAGAATACATTAATCATAATAAAACATTCATTTTCTTTTAATTTTCTTATTTTAATCTGCCAATTCACGACACTGACAATGTCATAGATAATAGAATATGGAAAAAATAGAACTTTTAACAATTTCGTTCATTCAATATCGTTCTTTGTTCGTTTCTTAACTAAGTAACAGGTAATCAACGTTTATAAGTAATGAAAAGTTAAACGTGGATTAACTTCTTAAGAGCGGTTTAACTAAGCGGTGCCTAAGTATAGATTAGTGAGATTTTTATAAGTAAGACCGTAAGTGATTAAATAACTTTCTGATGTAAGCACCAATAAGTTTAAATGTCAAAATGTTTGCAGGGGTTTATAATCTACATTAGTCAACTACAATTTGTCAACTACATTAACCGTTGCTGGTTGTAGTCTGCTTGTGTAGTCTGGTTGTAGTCTGTTTGAGCTATTCCGCTCGAGTCTTGGTCGTATAAATGATTGTACGAGCATGTCCTCTGCTCTTTCAGAACTTCTGACTGGCTGCATATTTTGTTATGATTATATTTTTTATATTTCAAAACAAGGCATTATTATATTTTATTGCTATTAATTTTAATAGCATCTCCGTCAAGCATATCGCACCATTATATAAAATTCGCCCACATATGAAATTGTTGACGCTAACGACACCTCCTGGGACGAAATACATTTGTCAGTTTCCTAAACCCATTAAATATTTGTTATGTATCTTAAACCTTACTACGGTTATTATAATTAACGATTCATAAAACTGTTATGGATCTTTTTTTTTTTGTAAAATACGTTTACCTACTTCATCATACATTATTGTATTTGATTTATTACTCGTATTATCTCCCACGTAATCATACTAAATTTAATTTATAAAAATATTACACACACAACCATTGGTTTGATACACAACATAATATATTTAATAGTTGGACCCGGATACGATGGAATGTTATTTTTCACATGTCACTGAACATTGGTCAAGTCTTTGATTATAATTATATATATTATTAGTCTTCGACATTAAAACATTATTGACATTCGAACTTTACTTTTTTTTTAAAAACGGTCGTATTTCGACCACTCGGCGACCAACTAGTACCTACCTATGTACGAATTATTTAGCTTTAGTGACAAGATCCGGATCTTGTCACGTAGGGAAACACCGACATAGCTCTTTCCATAGCACACTGAAAGAGTTAAAGTCTTATGAACCATCCCCACTGTGAGGGTCACTGTGAATCTTCTAGGATCAGTACTCAATTCCATACAGAAATATGCTTGGTACTTTCCATCTGCTTTGACCTGTAGTAACTTGGAAGGTTCTCACACAACTGTCTGACAGGGACAATACTTTTTCTACTTTTTCAGACGATGTCAAAACGCTTTTAAGATCCGCATTTTAGTTTAAGACCCTTTAACGTACCTCCTGGGTGGTACTTGTCAAATCAGATCAGGCAAAACATGTTTTAACCAGATAATTTTGTGTTTAAATATGCATTTGCTACTGGTGTTGCAAAATAGGCCTTAAATCTACTGAACAGAATTGACTTTCGGAATGAAACAGAACGTGTCTGTTTCACACCTCGTGTTTAGGAACATCGCAGACTGCTAACATTTCAAATTGTCACAAAGCTATTGACAAATAAGTTATCTGAGTTCAAAATGATCAAAATAATGAAATTATAGTTTTGTAGTAGTGTTGGTACAGTTAGCGGCACGAAAGTCTAACTTTGACCTTGAATGAGCAGAAGTCGAAATTTAAGGTACCTATCGTATTCCGCGTGGCGAGCGGGCTGTCAGTCGGAAGCACTGATTGGTTCGCCAGACGTATTATTTTTAATATTTATTTACAACTGTACAAAACAAATAACATTAATAAAAAACAAATATCCCCTGTGAATTTGGTTCAGATTTTCGTGCCGACAGTATATGTGTGTATGTGTATGTACCCTCATAATAATACCGATCCACAAGTCGGCACAAGGCACAAAGCCGGTCGGAGTGTCGATGTTATATGAAAGGAGAAGCTGACTGACTGACTGACTGACTGACATATCAACGCAGGGTCTAAACTATAAGGGTTACAAACTTGAAATTTTGCACAGGGGTTCCTTTTATAACGTAGGGGAGCACTAAGAAAGGATTTTTAAAAATTCACCCCCTAAGGGGGTAATACGGGGGTGCAAGGTTAGTATGAAACTTTTTTGAAGTTAGTGAATGTCTAATTCCACGCGAGCGAAGCTGCGGGCGTCCACTAGTTGGTGAATAAACTAAGAGCTGATCACGATAAAAGCGCCCTCATGGCTCTCCTCATATATCAGATACTGTTTTACCTATTTTTAAAGGAAAGACAGTTAAGTACCACCACCACTTTGTCCCAACAGTTAGGCCTTAGTCCATGACGCTGGACTAGTGCGGATTGGCAGACTTCACATGCCTTCGACAACATTATGGAGAACTGTCAGGCATGCAGGTTTCTTTCACTGTTACATCAGGTGACATTTAATTTCATAAATCGCAAATACTCTTAACTTAGTAAATTACATAGTGCCTGTAATGTGCGGTTCCCCTAATGCCCGGTGGACACTGTGACGTCTACCGGTTTGTACACGCGACTTCACTTTCGGTGTCTATCGCGCTGTTTCTGGGAAACACTATTTTTTAACACGCTTATATTTTATTAATATTCCGTACGGTGTTCGGTTATCTTTATAGTTGATCCGGCTAACATATTATGTTGGTTAGACGATGTGTAAGTTACTTAGGGTTCCGTGCAAAAGGGTGACAAACGAAACCCTGTTATAATACCTCCTCCGTCTATCTAACTGCCACAGGCCACACGACTATTATCTGTTGAACTGAAACTTATGGTAGACACCTGAACTGTTCACAGAATTGTTATAATATATTGTTATAATATGGCCGATATTACCTACAACAAATTAATACAATAGTTTGATGGCACATGGTAGGTAATGCTCACAAAATGATTTAGGTAAGTCATTGTCCATCATGCCATCCATTTTGGTAGACCTCACATAATAGCACACTAACATTTTTTAAACACTATCCTTTTGCGAAACTTCTTTTTCTTTATTGTTTTCTCTTCTTTTTCTGGTGCAATAAATTATATTGTATTGTATTGTTACATTATCGAAAACTCTTAAGCATGCACGTTTCCTTCACCGTTTCTTTGGTAAACTTAATGAGCTGATTTAAATTAATCATCATAACATAAACCAAGTAATTAAGAAGCAGATGTGGACGTGTCATAACATAGAAAAACAAATCAATTAATAAATATAAAATTGATATAAAATTACATTTCGCAGACTAATTAACTTTTTCGTCTATGGTCTAAGCACCAATTTTATTTCTCTTAATTAATATAGCTAAGGCTTTGATGATATTTTATTAATTACTAGACGACAGGTGTCAGAATATTGTTGCTTACTTTAATTAAGGTTTTAGGATAACTGCGCCGGCGAACAACGATAAGCTATGCTATTTAATCTTAATTTTCAATAGGGAATTTTTCACTGCTCGACTATTGGATAACTAACTATCTATCTGGGAAAACCGGTACCCACAACTAGGGTTGCCACCTTTTTTTTGTCCAGGTTAAGTACATTGGATATTTATTTATTCTTTATTATACCAAAAAGCTTGTGGTACAAAAGGCGGACTTAATGCTAAAAGTATTATCTACCAGTCGAGAAAGATAATACCTATAGGTAAAAAAAAGAAAAAAGTATATTGTGTCAAAATAAAGTACAGACGTGTAGTATTTATTCCAAATATTTTTTCGGCGTTCTATACGGCTCTATCTTTTTGATCCGTTTCACCATCAAATGTACGTTTTGTAGATGTGCATGGAATAGATGTTTTTTTTTTTCATGAAGTTGTCCCTGTCTATGATTTATTGCGCTTTAGATTATTGTAATTTACAATAAATGTATTGTACCTACATATACAATCAAGGCCTTGAAAGTATACACCATCAAACGCCTTGTTCGCGGTTTGTTGCAAACTTGATTAAAAATAAGTTGAGAAAATACATCTTTTTACACATAGGTAATTTACGTTACTTAATTTTAAGTTAGTGCTTGCTTCTCGCAGCCTAAAACCTTATCACAGTCGGCTTGCCCAGTAACCTTGGAGTACACTTCTCAGTTTTGAGCAGAGACCTGCAGTTAACCGCCGCTGGTGAGTAGCAGTTTATCGCTCAGTCGCCAACGATCAAACAAGTTCCTAAAATTCCGTATCCTAACTATTATGAGGCTTTTAACATTTTGAAATATTTAATTAGAGCACCTTGCAAGTGTTACAAAATACTAATCGAGAGATAACAGTATGTTTGTATGTCATTAATCTTTACACTCGGTTACAAGCAGCTTTAGCTACTGTTTTAAATACTCGCTAAATGGGCAAGTTGATTAATTAAATACTATAGTTGTTCCATCAACACATTGCAAAGTTTGTTTGACATGGTTTGGCCAATAGTATGCGAAGTTTTTTTTTTTCATACAAGAATCGATAAGTGCATGAAAAAAAATTGACAGTTATTCAACTTAGTCCGCATTCCGCAATCACAAATGCTTAAAAAGTTCTAAACGACTGCCTCATTGGTGTAGTGGTTGCAAGCGCGACTGCTACGCTAGAAGCCCTGGGTTCGATCCCCGGTTCGGACAAAGTATTATAGGGTTTTTGCAACCTAAAATTCCCAGTAGTAGCTCCTTTAGAATTGTGAACGTTGAATGGCAATAGACTTACCATCTATTTACAGGACCTAAACATAACTCTTAAAAAGTGGGTGTTTTATACACTTCTGCCTACCCTATCGGGGATATAAAGGCGTTATGCTGTTAAGTTGGGCACAACCGCTATGAAATTAAGGTATAAATGCATTAGTAGAGTATATTAGAGTAGTAGTACTAGAGTATTTTTATTAGTGGTATAACTGCTCTGTTCTTTTCTTTACAAGAGGCCGATGTATAGCAGTGGACCTTATAAGAATGATGATGATAACTGCGACCTAGAGGGTATTTCTGCTTCAATATGTATGTAGCGTCGTGTATTCAACAGTTCTTACAGTTGATTTAATAAGCTTAGTCAATGTTCTACACTGGTTTACGTAAACAGAATAATTATACCTACTCTAAAAAAATTTTTTTTTAAAAAGCTCTTATAACATTTTTTTTTATTTTCATGCATTGTCATCGGAACCTAATCGGTGCCAAATTTCAGCTCGATAGCTTCAGTGGAAGTGGGTGAAATATTGATTGCAAGATTCCAGGACATACATACATGAATGGAATACATACGAGTGAAGTTAAATAAAAGCTTTTAAAAAAGGATGTCGGACAAAAACAAGTGAATGTTGTAAACACCGATCGTAAATGCCCACGTGAAGCCATTTTTGAATTATCTGTAATTCCTTGACCCCAAGCCCACATACGTTAGGGTACAGGCACACACATGTATTTTTATACGAAACCGTTTGTATTTTGTGATCTTTGGGAGTAGTTAGTAACCAAATATGGAATCTAACATGTATTGCGGTAGGATATATGTATAAGACAAAATTTCATATAGGGGTACTATTCCATATTTGGTTACTTTCTATATTTTCATATAGGTTTTTTTCATTTAAACCTCTACCGCAGTAACGCAGAAACTAGATGTTTTTTATCATTTCCATGCCCATTTCTACAACTAGTTAGTCACAAAAAGACTAACCGTTTAACCAAACAAACCATACAGGAAACATACATTGGCTTTATAGTCAGGCCAACGTTATATTTCCCTAATCATATATATTATGAATTATATGAAGTTGAATTTAAATTAAAAAAGCAAAATTAACTGACTATGATTTAGAAAAACAGACATGTATGTTGAGTATGTATTAAAATACTTAATACTTGTATAAAAGTGTGAGGAAAATAGGTGAAAAAGAATGTTTTTTCCCGTCTGGAACAAATTTTAGGATTATTATATCCACTCCTATTTGAACTCTTACAATAGAGAGTGAAAGAGAGCAAGTCTTATGGCATAACGCTTTTTCCTTACGTGATTGCTTCTCAAGTCTTATGGCATAACGCTTTTTCCTTACGTGATTGCTTCTACAAGTTACCTCCTACCGCAACGCAAGCGAGGTAAATGATCATCGTTCGTTTCGTTCAAAAATAAATCACGTCAATTGTCATGTTTTTATTACATTATAATACCCTGCAGTCGGTTCGTTTGAATTCCTAACTTCTATGCTAACGTCGCATGTAGATCATTAGTAATCTCTACTTACAACTTGTCGCCGCGTGACATTGTGGTACGTTAATCAGGGACGTGCAGTTAGTTTTGCATCAGACCCTTGGACTATCTTGTATGGGATTTCTACTGGGGAAAATGATATGATGAATGTTGGAAGCCAAACCAATGTTCAACAATCTGAGTATTGGTATTATGACCAATAAATAAGAAGAACATTAATGTTAGGTATATATAAATGTATGTACTACAATGTAGTTTGGGATTAATGTAATTTGAAAATGTAATTATTCAACGACTACGATATTAGGGATTGATTGAAAAGATTATAATGGGGTTAGTTAGCAATACAATAATCCATATATTATCTAGTTTAGGCCCACCACTTTGGGTGCCACAACACAATAGAAAAATAATTAATTGAAACTTTTTTCATACTGAGATTAACTAACACTTTAACCAGGACAGACTCTCGTTATAAATAGACTTTATAAGATACGTCTACTCACTAGGCAATTTAATTACATATTTATTTTATTTTATTTAATATAATTAAACCTTGCTCAAATAGATTTGACGGCAACCTTTCCCTGTAACATTAACACTCCAGTTTAACACGCACGCTGTATATCGGATTAACGAACCAAACTGATTAGACGAAGGCATAAACAATATGGCTCCTGACACTTTTTTCTTCATCAAGCCAAACGTACTCTACTTCGTGAAATGCTAAATGAACTCTTACATCATAGCTATAAAGCTGTTTTTGGAAAGAAGCCTCCCACGGGTCGTTAAGCTGTGTAAAATTTTATGACTAGTATAAATTAGATAAACTTAAATTATGATTAAGACCACAGTTAACTTTTTAAGTATGGGCTTGAATGTTACTGGGTTATGGTTATCAATGCTAACTCCGGTTTTTGTTTTGACACTGATTTCATATAGTTAAGTAAATATGTATGTAGATAACCTAACCTAAGTTCGCGAAGTTACTTTGTCCAACACCTTCAAATTTCCGTATCAATTTATTATTATTTTAATCGTGTCGCAAATTTGTCTTCATCCGTAATACACTTTATGAATCACGCGACATTTTGCTCGTCAGTTACTTCACAGTGTTAAACCGACAACAATAAGCATGTCAGTAAAACAAATAACCTTTACGGCTTCACGCACGTAACATTGTGTGAAGGAAATAGAAGTCAGCGATGCCACAGTGTAAAATCTACAGTAGGTAGGTAGGTATAATGAGGGGCAAAATCCTTCAAAACGCGGTCATTAGCTCCGTGTCAATCGCTGGTTGCTTAAGGGTGATACTGAAAATTCGCTAAAGTGGCGGGACGGGGGGAACGGGGGCAGGGGTGCATCTGCTCGCATGTCGACGCATTCTTGTGGCTTCGAGTCGTGGCCGGGTGCCACTTGTAATTGGTATCATTTCCTAACCATCTGTTAAGTTAAACTAAGGTTTTATTTGTCAATTTTATCTTGAAATTTATAGAGGACCTTTCGTGGTGAGACCTTTCAAATAAAAGAATCATGAAAATCCATATACAATCACTGACGCTAAAGCCGAATGAACACGATGAATACATTTCTACCCTTGCTATGCATACCTATTTATAATCTTGTGGGTAGAATTTGTTCTTGAAATTTTTAGAGACCCTACTCTGTAATTAGACCTTTTAAATAAAAGTAGAATCATCAAAATCCATATACAAACACCGATGCTACAGAGCAATTAACAAACTATTACTAACATTGCTACCCTTATTATGCTTGTTTACTACCCTTAGTAGTTGAATTCTTTCATGAAATTTATAAACCTTCGATGCATGTTCGACCAAACACCAAAATAATCATCAAAATCGGTTAATTTTTGATGAAGTTACCGCTGTACATACATTAAAAAAATACATACATTCGAACATGGAACATCCTCCTTTTTTTGAATAATTAATATAATTTTATAATAAAATATTCAATTACAATTGTTTTAATGAATAGTTTCGGAAGTAAATGGAATAGTCGACTTATCGATCATTCGGTCCGACATTGCTGTGGTAACCGACGGTTAGCCAATAGTCAGCGTGTGAATGTGAACGGGCTTCATTGAGGCTCCCTTTTCGCGCGAAACAGTCGACACTGCAGTTGCTTATATGTGCCAACTCTATGTGCTCGACTGTAATCGGCAACGTGTGTCTATTTCTAACCTAAAAAGAAACTATGTAAGGTCTTCTATATATCTAATCTGAAAACTGTTCGATCCAGATAATGATTGCAAATTCATTCTGGTCTCAAACAAGACCGAGTCGGACTTAGCTCCTTGCCTTTAGTAGAGAGCTTAACATTTCTACTTACACGACAGACACACATTAATGACCATAAGGAAACGTCCAGGAAAATACCACGACCTGTGATAATCATAATAAGTCCATTGTGCCAAGTTTTATCAGCTCCTTACCATGCACCTCACGATCCTAACGGTGTATGAGATAGTCCACGTAAACTGCACTTAAATGCTAAACGCTAATAAATCACAATAACCATCTAGTTAAGCCGTGCGTCGCATCCGAAACGAGAAGCGATAAGTTGAATAAAGATATAATGAACAAAAATGTGAGCAGTATGTAAGTGCAGAATCGATAGAGCTAAATAAATTCGTAGGCCGAAACGTTTGTTTTCAAAGCACAGGTTTTTAGCAACAATTTAGCGATTAGTTTATACTAAAAGAAAAAATCGCAGGAAAAAAGGGAAAAGTCGTCATGAAAGCGTGTTAACCTTATCATATATAGGTATATATAATTTACATAATTTACTATAGATCTTTTTGTTGCGAGGAAAAAAACCTGTGCTCAGTAATGATTTGATATTGATTTTATTTATACATATATTGGATTGGAGAACTGAAAATATGTTCGGGTCGTTATGATAATTTCAATTCATATATGTATTACCTAATATATAAATCCGTACGATTTCTACTGTTTCTCTTGATATCGCTTTAGGCAACATATGTCTAAACCTGCTACAGGAATTCCGAGTTAGTGGGCTGCACTCATTTGCATCTAGATGAAGACAAATCTCTATAATGGGAACATTTCGATTCATTCCAGAGCATTGTTCAAGATGAATCTGGTCTAGGACACGAAATTCTTACTTACACAAGAAAGGAATTAAATATGTACTTTTAAATATTACCAACGTGTTATGTGGAACAAATAATGTTATTTTTAAATAATAATTTAAATAAAATCGTACTTGATGAGCATTTAATACTTAGTTTACTTTGAATCATACTGGGACATCCCGGCAAAGGCAATAATTAAGGTACTTACATAAAGGGATGTCCCAACAATGAATTCATTTATTTCTAAAACTGTTTTTTGAATAAAATCATTTTTCATTTTCATACTATCATCCTGAGAGAATGTTGCTTGATAGTGGGATCTGGGATGAATGAGATGACATTATTTTATTAAATCTTTAAACCTAACATCAGATTGTCAACTAGCCTATTTCCAAACTGGTCTTGGGACCTGACCTGATACGAACAAGGTAAAATAAAATAAAAATTCGACTCATCAAACACGATAACAATCACGAATTAATCGATTCCAGGTGGTATCTATACCTCAAATACTTATGTTAATAGGTATTCAGTAGGTATTCATTTTTTTTTATTTTACTTTTACACAGTACAAGCAAATTATTCATAATTATGTTTTTTTTTATATAGGTATGTACCTATACATACACATTAATAACTTACATTATTGTTGTTTGATCCAAATTGGGATTGGGATTGAAAAGAAAAATAATGTTAGTTTATATATAAATCTGAGTTATCAATTTTAAAGTAATAATACTCCATTGTGTTAGATACTTAATGTACTTATGAAATTAAATGACACTTAAAATATATTCTATGTCTTCTGTCAAATTTATATTTATCTGTGATAGCGATTGTATAATCTAAATTATCAGTAAATAATGAAGAATATAAATATGGAGGAGTAAACAAACAGATGAAACCGTGAACTTGAAGCAAGTGTTGGATAAATAATTCGGTTTCGGCGCAATTAAGTAGATTCGAGAGACGAAACATGTCGGAATTTTATTTCTTCATCAACCTCTCGATTTCCGAGAACGAACTCGATTCATTAACACATAAATCCATAAAAATCGTTCTTCAGACTTGTTCTACTGCAAAAGACTAACTTGACTCGAGCCAAGCGAGTATTTGACGACCGCATGCAAAGACGAGATGACTATGTAAAAATGTTATATTCCCAGCAGCTTACCTTATGTACTTTTACAATGCGTAACATTTATATATATAAATTGACTTCACTGTGCGTAAATCTTCTTTAATTGATGAAAGTAACAAGAATTAGCTCTATGCTGTTAACTACTGTCAAATATTAAATTCGTTCAAACTGCGTCAGAACTTAATCTCCAGTAGCACATTTCAAAGTCTATGTCAAATAATTTATTTTGCTATTAGGTGGTTGCGCACGCTTAACGAAAGTCTAGGTAACTACATTACTACAATAAGAAAAACCGATAGGTATAATGCTATACTAAATCGACGAATATAAAGTAACAAATTATTTATTGTAAACGCTCTAACATTAAATGTTTTATAGGATTAGTTTTTTATCATTGGATGTACAGGTAATCCTACAATAATAATAACATTATACTATGTAGTATGTAGGCTACATTAGACATTTATTATTACTGTCAACCGTGTATCTTTATCATTTACTTACTCTATAATACTAGTATATTATGTAGTATTTACTTTATAGTACCTACTAGTTAAAGAAGCTTTAAAATAGTTTATCTTTGTTGCAATTAGTCGCAACAATATGATCTGACGTCACGTGACTCGCGTGTACATAATAAATTCGCTGAGCGAAAAAAATGTTAAACGCTTGTCGCGTTTGGTGTTTCCATAGACAAGTCGATTAGAACAACGAAGTGGACGGACGTGCATGCGAGTGATTTTATTTTAATGAACGACTCCATTTTGCCGTAAAATAGAAATAGCCTGTTATAAATCGCAATGAATCCAGATAAGCCGACTGCGAACGATCAATCATTCTGTAATTAATTACGAACAAACGTTTCGTTGTAAGTTATCGAGTAATTTATTAGTTTGCATTGAAAATTCCAAGCGAGTCAACGAGCGATGGAGTGTGAGCGTCCTAAGAGCGTCCACTGATCGGAGGAGACATTTGATTGACAATCGTGTCTTATCTTACGTAAGCACTAAACGCTTTCCTTAGCCACTTGACCAGCGTATCGCAACCTATCAGCAGTATTTATATAGGCCAACCAGAGCCCAAGTTGTGGTGGTCGTTCCTCGCATAATGGCCAATTTATAGACCTCCCACAACTTTTCGATAACAAGTTAAAGCAAGGCACAGAGAATAACGGGGCTCGTGTGTCAGAGGTCAAGTAATTCTGGCGATGTTGTGGAGAGGCGTTGTATTAAATTTCACGGTGGCAATCTGTGGTGTGCGCGTGCAATGTTTTTTTAATCTAACGGCAAGACGTCTAGGTTACCTAAGTTTTGTTGCATTTATTGTACGAGTGTAATCATATTTAAATATGATGTCGTATGAAAATACGACGATAATATCAATTTTTTCTGTAACAGGTCTGAGTTAGCGGCCTATTTCGGCTTTAGTCTCTTACCAATCACTGCCTGCAGAAGCCTGATTATGCCCTTTACTTAAGTCTAAGGATCCAGGGATATTTATATTTTCAGTTTTGCAAACTGCGTTTATAAATTTTTTGAGTATAGCCCTGACCTAATTTGTAATGAAGTTGCCTCAATCCGAGATGATATTTACTAGAAAATGGGAACAGAGGAGAAAATATATAGATTATTATTGTTGTATTTTAACAAGAGTGAAACAAAGTAGTAGATACAGTAAAAACGCAAACGCTAACCGCGAAGCTACGCCAGGGTCTTCAACCTACCACAAGCCAATGGGTCCATCCGTATGCCGCGCGGCGCGCGCCAAAACGTATCCATCAGCTCAGCTTCGCGGCACGTATGCCGTATGCCGGTAAATCACCGGCCCTAATGAGCGTTAACTAACCTACCAGCTAGCACGGTAGTGTCGCGCATTCTTAAAATTAAAAAAAAGGTCTATAATATAGCAGGTAGGTAGTACTTTATAGACAACTTTTTTTTATTTATCCTTTGGTAGCAGTTTTAGGCATGCCCTGAATCGGCCGACGGAGAATCCCAAATTCTTTATTTAACTGCTGATCAAACATATTTTAAAAAAATCAGCTGGTGAAGCTCATTCGATTTTGAAAAGAGAAAATATTTACTTGTATTATATTTCAACTACTTACTACTTATAGAGTAGTTTACATTTAGCAAAAATTTTACTGAGATACCTACCAAATTTATTGCAATTTTATTAATAAGTAGTCTTTTGGTCGTTTAAATATGCAAAATATTTATTACAACCACGAATACCACCACCATCTCTAATAAAGCTCACCTGATCATGACAGCTTATAAAATACTTTTTAAAACCATCTAGGTAAGTGGATGACTACATGGTACGACCATTTTGAATCATCCACATTAACCATGTAAATTATACTTACATTTTATCTGCTATTCACGTGTAGAAAGGTACCTACTTGTTTGTAAGAATAAACAGCTGAACCAGGCTAAGCGCCATCACTGATGCGAGCGACGACGACGTTTTAGTTCTAAAATGCTTCTATTTTTGTGTATTGTTCATGTTTTTTTCAGCTGTAATGACTGCATCTTAAAACTAATAAAATAATTTACTCCCATAAGTTACTTACTCCTGTACTGAACCATTTCAGCCGATGAGGTTTGCCACCACTTCTTGGGTAGCTTCTATCCATGAGGTTCTTTAAAAGCTGGTTACAGATGCATATTGTCTCTGACAATCAGATGTGATCATATACAAAAATATGTTATCACTGCCGAAATTCCTTATTCAGCCTTACCAGTAATATCACCTTTTAAGACAATGTATTGTTGTTTGACGCAAGACACGAAGGGTGAATGGAGAATTCCGTATTACAGACAAATGTTCCCACAAATGAAGTTCCGAGTGTCCGGTCTGGACGCGAAAGCAAAATACATCCTCCTACTGGACATCGTAGCAGCGGACGACTACCGATATAAGTTCCACAACAGGTAGACTACACACCATCACGGGACCATCACCATCAACGCAGCGGATTTGGCCAATTTCCTTATTTACATCAGCACAGATGATCAACCCGAACAGTACATAGAGATAGTGTTCAACTCCTTGTCATACCAAAAATGTGGTACAAAAGGTTTTAATGCTAAGACCATTTTCTATCAGTCGATCTTTTGACTAAGTATACAAAAACGAAAGCAGAAGATGTAAAAGTAACTTTATTTACAATCTTACCAAATAATGTAATATGTATTTAATAATATAAAATAAGAGCAGTGTACATACCTATTTACATTGTTAAAGTAATATTACATGCTTATTCATAGCAAATTAATAAACAATTAGTATAGCTGTATAATGTTTTGGCCAATTTATTTTTGAATTCTGAATTGAGTTTGAATATAGAAGACAGAATATAACGCTTAGGAGATGCCGTTTAATCAGTGAACCTCAAAACGCTGATGAACAAGACACTTCATAGCTAAAATAGCATAGCAATTATTTTATGAATAAGGGAATTAGTGTACGCTTAAGGGACTCCATTTTATCGATTGCGGGACTGATAAATCGATAAGTGGAGAGTGACCATGTGATGACTGACATCTGGACTTTTTTAAATAAGGAAATCTGGCCCTGCTTAGTCATAGCCGTTCGCAGTGTTTGCACCCACATCACGTCCCATGAGATATGCTGCTTCGTAACCAGTTACACCCATTTAGCTTGTGACTCTACCATACTGTTAACAAATTGCTGACTAAATAAATGAATAAATAAATAAATAAATAAATAAATACTGCACTAGTTCCCACCGAACCATTTATTCGCTCTTAATTGCGTCCAAACAATTTGTAAGAAACACGCTCGATTTAAGGGCAACGACACCGCGACAGCACCGCTCGGAATCGTCCGACGATTAAGGATTCAACGCGCATCCGATGGGTAATATCATTAAAATATCTTTGTCTTAAATGCCGCTGAGTTACGTAAAGGTAACGCAAGAATCCGCTTCTGACGATACTATCGGCACCTAAGGTGAGAATATGGGATTCGGGACGACGCATTAAATGCGTCGGGGACATCTAGAATATCGTAGACGTTTCTTTCTCGACAGCTCTACAAGGCTCGTCAGCTGGACGGCACCACCGAACATCGGAACCGATATTGATAATCATCGTATTTGATCTTGTACATTGTTTAATTCCGATGACAAGCCACGATAAGGCTGCTCCGTCGCTTTGCGTCCATCGAGCGCGGCCGGTATCAAAACCGCCGACACGCAGGTTTGGCAACAACGAGATGAGATCGATAAACTTCGATTTAATATCCGTTAATTAATACGAACCGAGCATTCCGGTCGAAATTTCGGCTGTGACTCAGCCGTAACGTAAACCGATATCGTCGCCGACAAAGGCGCCGGCTGTCTAGCGCCGTTAATATGGTAAATTAATTATTACAAACCATTCGTTCATAAATTATTTACCAATTAGGATGGGTACATTTGAAAATAGAAGTCGGTGTTCGGCGAATGCCGCGGTTTTTAGTGTCGCGAACTGGTGGATGTCGGATGTAGTAGGGATGTAGCGCGCGCATTCGCTCACGTGTCCCGGTCACGATGTCGCCGCAGGCTTAGCCGCACAATAGACGCGCACTTCGCCGTTTTTGGCCGTCTGTGACGGAAACACGAGCTTTTTGTTCTCGCGAATACTCCGCGACACCTCTCCGCCCGCCGCGGTAATCGGCCCCTATACAGCTATGTGCGTGAAAACGCCAAATACGGCCACCGCAGGCGCATTGTATTCCTTTACAATTACTTAACTAAAATTCAGAGCGGTCAGGCCGGCCAGAATGAGACTAATTAGTGCGGTAAGAGATCACAAGCTAAAACGGCCGATTCTCGGAGCAATGGGCGCAAAAAGCCAAGCTAGTGCAGCGGCATGTCTCACAATCGACCTGATGTCAAATCGTTGTCGCTAAGAACAAGTCCCAACCCATGTTTTTCTCTCGTATTGCTTGCAGACGTATGTTTCCTGCCTACAAAGTTCGCGTTTCTGGTCTTGATAAAAAAGCAAAATACATTTTGCTAATGGACATCGTAGCTGCCGACGATTGCAGATACAAATTCCACAACAGGTATAAACAAAGAAGTGATGAAGGAATTAAATTAAAATAAGATATACGAGTATGTAGTAATTTTGTCGGGTTAGCCTCGCGAGGTCGAGTTAGCTGATCTTATTTTAATGTAATTCGTATTGAAAGAACAATAAGGCAAGAAGCATGCGTACTATAATTTACTTAATGTGAAGATGATAGGGATCTGCGTTGTAGTGGATCGCTCGCTATCAAGCCCAAACATCCGCGAAGGCTTTATTCACTAAACAGAACATCGCTACCTTGTAAGTATATTTACGGGACACTAATTCAGTTTTAAGTGATTCGTCATTTATTTGAAAATTGTCTACGTGATCAATGTATTCCTTAGTACCTACATATTTCATTTATTTCGACGCAGATCCTCTACATCCACATGCTTTCGTTAAACATAACTTATGCAATGCTGATTTTTCCAATGTTTGTAGCCTGCATGATTTCCGCAACATCATAATCATCTTAAATTAATGACTAATAAATACCTAAATGTTTTTAACTTGCTCTGCCAGGTGAGGTAATTACCTAAATAAATAGGTATGCTTTTGGTTTATTTAGTTTTTTTTTTATATTTGGGGTGAATGGGCATAAAAATAAGAGACTAATAAGATATATTTTGCATGATTTTTTAACAGTAAACGTCAAAACTAACTATACTTATAGTGCACCAACATGATAGTCACTGAAATTAACAATGCATGCGCTTTTTTTTATATGAAATGTGTATAATATTTGATTGAATACAAACATTTTCTCGTTTTACCACAACCGTTTTGGGCTCAAGGCGTCATAATATTTATAATGTATGCGACCACCTGTCTTAAGACGTCGTGTTCTTTTTAATTACAAAATAATTTCACTTTCAAAAGATCGTTTAAAGCTATCGAGGTAACGATGCCGATAAAATTATTTGGGAATCCAATGAACTTTTCATGAAGATTCTAAACATTTGAGTTACTTATTAATTGAGAGATTAGGTATTCGATAAACTGAATTTTATCATACCCATTTTAACTCTTTGTCTTAACTTATAAAAAATCATTGTCACTGATACAAACAAGTGAATTCATAATCAAACGAAGACTGATGTCGTGACGAATTGAAAATTTAATTGAGTTTCTTGTATTTATGACATTGTTCTAAAAGAACGCGACGTCTATAATTTCCAACATCAAATCTAATTATTGATTAATATAAACTTACATTTATCATATGTATCTGTAGTACTATTAATAATAATCCTTCCAAATCTACATCCATTTCATTTGTTTCCGGAGCCGGTGGATGGTCGCCGGCAAGGCAGACCCAGAGATGCCGAAGAGGATGTACATCCATCCAGACTCACCATCCACTGGAGAACAGTGGATGCAGAAGGTCGTCTCCTTCCATAAGCTGAAGTTGACCAACAACATCAGTGACAAACACGGATTCGTGAGTACCTGCTTTTTCGTACTTATTTATTAATACTTTTTCATCCTTAGATAGACCATTGCAGTACCTATACATATTTTACCGAGATTTATTACTACTATAACTAACTTATACTAATTCAAAATGAGGCGGATACTTCACAATTCCATACATGTGAGTGTTTTAATTCGCTATCAACCTTTTAAATTCATTTGCGGCAACTAAATACAGCTTTATAGATTTTGAATACTCTAGGTATAGAGAGCTAAGTGATTCTAGTTACAATCATATAAAACTGTCTTCTATGAGTATGAGTAAAACAAACTGAATATTTATCATTTGAAACTGATTTCTTAAATTTGCAGAATGTTAACAGATTACAAGAATACTGAAAGTATTGACTTATGAAAACTCTTGTTTAACTAAATAGCTCTATTGTTAAACACAGTGAACTAATTCTGATCGTGAATATCGTCATAATCGTTAAATGCGTTAGCTTAAAATGGAAATGTTTCATAGCCTCAATTTACAAACTATAAATCTCATATTTACCAGCGTTACATGTTGTCCCATTCGTAAGCAGAATACAAGGACTACAGCTAATAGAATCAAAACATATTAACAGAAACCCAATGAAAAAATCCGAATACAAAGAGCCTCTGATACAGTTAACAGCCACAACATCGACGTTATTTTCAACAATGCCCTCAACAGGAGTGTCTGTTGAGAATGGATCCCCAAAAAGTAGCAATCGACCGGGTGGGTTCGAGTATTTTTTGTGAAGAGCAAAAACTTTATAATGTGGGTGATATTATAATTAAAAAGGTCCGTTTGTACCCCTGTCGTCGAGCAGCGGGGGAGCTTTGTGTCCGCCACGGTGATTATGGCTATTTACTTTGGGCAGCCATCGACTTCATCGTTTAACAATTCTCAATAGATTATCTTTTGTAAGGGCCGTGCTCGGTTACAGTTTTTGCTGGTAGCGTTTACCAGATGCATGTTGGATAGATAATGCTAGTTTGATCGCACCCTTGTTATATCTCTCACTTATTTCTTTGAATGTATTTTGTAAACCTGTTTTCATTTATTTTTTTTGGGAATTTTACAATATTTAGGTACCTCGTGTCTAGTGTTACTCGTAGGTTCGTGATTTGAATTGCATGCATTTTCCCAAAATATTCTTGCTATACTTACTTGGAATGGATCTTGGCAACTCTTTTTGTAATAATTTTCGATCGATAGACTGAATTATGATACTTAGGATTGTATAAATTAAACTCCTTTTTGTACAATTCTCTTTTTCACACAACACAAAATTCATGTACCAAGACGAAAATCCATCCTACTAATATTATAATATTCAATGCATGCTATGAATTGTATAGTCATATAATTTTTTTAGACTCTAGACTAGAGAAAAATCTCAGTGCTCTGATTAAGAAGACCTTGACGACTTACACTACATGGGGCTTATGAATATTCATAGAGTGAAACTTAATTTAAACCACACAAGTTAAGTTTAGTAGAGATCGTACGTGTTTACAGAACTGGTTACGTTATCAGACTCACATGGTAGGGCTCTGACGTCTGGTAAAAATAACGCGTTTTGTTGACGAAGAATTTTTGGAACATGATTGATACTATTGACAAGTTTAATATACTTGTACTTTACATATTTAATATATATATACCAACCAATAAATCATCGGAATTACTACTACATAGCTAGATATGTATTTGTAATCAGGGATAAATATCCAATTAAATCTCTCATAAAATGAAAAGATTAACTATCAAGGCTGGAGCCGTATTTTTTAATTTTATAACTCATAATACCTATGTCTCTTCAAATACGAATTTGTAAAGTCAGAATAGTAAATAAAAATAAAAAATAATGAAGTAAGTGCTTATAAGTAATATTCCAGAATAGCCACACCTGCCTTAGTACAACTACTACATTGATGTTCATCATCAAATTATTGGATAGTATTTAACGCCCTCATGAAGCCTATTACTACCTCATAATAAGTCATCACAATTTGAAAAGAGAACATTTCATATGAATTATTACTCTAATAATATGTTTTAAACATGTTCGTTTCTGTATTTTGTTAATGTTTTCCAAGTTTTGCATCTGTTACCGCTATGACCGCCCACGGCGCGGCTAATCCATGGACTATAATTTAACGTGATAGACAGATAACATATACATTTCAGCAACAGCTGTCGTCTACTTCATCAATATGCATCAATGACATTTTGTACTCCTTTCTTAATTTTCGCGTACTAAATACAATTGGGTAACCTAGGTTTTTACGTAGGATATGTAAAGCGATTTCCGAACTTCTAAAACCAAGGTTTTACAAAACAAAACATTAACCTGCTGCAACTTACAGACGTCCCACTGCTGGGGACGGGTCTTCCCCACAGGCACATCTGTGCGAGGTGTAGAGCATACTCCATCAACCTGCTGCAATGCGGATTGGTAGAGGTCCAATGCGGATTTTACAACAAACTTTAACCTAACCTAACAAAAATGTTACCGCTTAGTTAGAGGTACACCAATATAAAAGTAACCTGTTTGAAAACCGTGAAGAGTTGTCATGTTCTTCGGAATTGTTAACGATACTTCGCTTTCATTACTGATGTAGATCCGTAAACAGACATGACCCCAAATACCTCCATCCAATATTGTCTCGTCGTCGTTCAACCCCACAACATAGAGCACATCCAGCTCATCGCAAAAAGCGTTATGTCCAGCCAGTTTCAATTTCAAATAACGCTACCGAAATCGAAAGCCGACATTCAAGGTAACATAATACACTTGAGTGCGTTTACACGACCGCGATCCAATCATAGATAACGATTGTTTTTTAATTCTGCCGATGAACGTTTGTTAAGTTTTTTTTTTCGTTTTTTTCGACGTTTTTTCCTCATGTCAAGTCTTTTGTCTTTGACGAGGGACGCGGGTAATTGAAATAACGACGGTCGCCGTAAGGTATGCGTAGAATTTTGGAACAGCTGACTCCGTGTTGGTGAAGCCTTAAATATTTTTATCAAATTCAATGCGGAAATTTATTACTTATCCGGTTATTTATGTAATTTATTTAATTTTGCTACCTGCTATTAGAGATTGTATAGAGGTTTTCACGTTTTTCGCTAGCACATTTAAACATTAAATCTATTAAAAAGTGATTCGGAAATTATTGTTAATAATTATACCGTTAAAACAATATTTTTTTAAAAAAGCTTTTTAAACCTTTTTTTTTATTTTCATGCATTGTCATCGGAACCAAATATGTGTGCCAAATTTCAGCTCGATAGCTTCAGTGGAAGTGGGTGAAATATTGATTGCAAGATTCCAGGACATACATACATACGAGTGAAGTTAAATAAAAGCTTTTAAAATGGGACCATATTAAATTGAAAGGCTTTAATTTGAAAATAAATTCCAAACCTTCAATACTTAATGCAGTACGTAAGTGACTCTGTTTTCAACATTACTAAATATTTTAGTCAGGATACATAGCTGTACCAAAGTTAACATCTAAATAATTATGTTTGGTGTTTCAGTACGTACCTTTATCTAGTACCCACTTGACGAAAAGGGGAGCACTGTTGAATGCGCCCCTTTTCTAGCTCTTGAATTTGAAAACGACGAATTCTGATAAATAAAAAAACAGCTGTAATCTTATCACACAATAATTGAGCAGTTATAATACATATTTATATTTTAACAAAAAATATTTTCTAAAACTATTTTTTTTTCTTTCATAACGCACTTAGCATTATTAGACGATTAAAGTGTTACTAATTTCAAAGTGTTGTATTTTATTATTACCCGCCATTGGTAAGTATGAATGGATTACAAAAACTATCAGAAAAGAAATTTTTGGTTCTTTGCTCAGTAGATGATGTAAATCTGTCAAGCCAAGCCTATGCCGACTATAATTTCTAGCAATTTTGGTAATAAGCCAAGACGAAATAAAAAAAAATGTGTTAAACTCAACAAGAAAAAAAATAGAAGAACATTTTATGCCGAGCGCGTTATGTAATAAGGCCAAAATGTTTAAAACCTACATAATGTTGTCAAAAGCATATGCAATGATGGATGCAGCATCCTCGAACTTTTCTTATTTTGACAGGATTATTCTTCCCCGCGTGAGGCAATGTTATTTATGACATTAAGGTAATGAGAATAGGACAAGAAGTTACTTCTAAGTATGTCCACAATTTCAGTCACAAACTCGCACTGGGAAATGCAGGCACTATAGCTTTAAAGATAAATGAAGGCTTTGCCACCAATGGTGCATTTGGAAGCCATAGTGGACTGGAAGCCAGTTGTGGGACCATGATGTGATGATACAATGACATGTCAAGCCAATGTTGAAGTAGTCAAAAAATGTTTTGGTCGCCTGACATATGCCTGACATAGTAACAGGTAGGAAGATCCGGCCGATATCTGGTCGTGTGTGCCTGACGTTTTTTGCCCCGCGCCGTTCGGACGGACCGGACCGAAATGCCGATTTTTGAATGGCCGTCAATTTTTCATATCGATATTATCTACGGTTGTTAACATTGATTAATTTTGTGTTTCCATTTTTAATGCCATGTTTGTTGTGTGTTTATTGCCTACTTTTGATAAATGTTACGTCACTCGAATGCATCGGATTGGTTTGGTTTGCGGTGAAATAGAAATATTCAGGGCATTCTGCAGTATGTATCAGTCTTTTTTGTGTTTTGTGGACACAACTGATCGTGAACATCTAATTTATTTAGTGATAAACATAGTAGAACTTGGAGGCAAAGGCAACAAATGCTCAATTAACTGACGTGACTAAAACTAAAACGATAGTTAGATCTTTTGTATAGTTCTGACTACAAGATATTGTGCCTCAATCCGTTGGTTCAAACCTAAAAAAGCAGAACCATAGTTAAATAGATATTAAAGTTTTTCAATTTGTTCTTTCACAATACCTGACTGAATATTCTGTTTGATATTGTAATTGCATCTCTGTAGATACAGAGAACGAAGTCAGCGAGCAACACTAGTAAATTAATGAACCTACCTTCTGTCATCGCGCCGTGAATCAAACGCTCCGGTTATATGTGGAGCCATTAGGGTTGTCACTTTATTTAATTAATCCGGACATACGGACGTCTTAATATATCAATAGGATTACATCGTCTTCCTTATGTTGTGCATGTCTGCAATAATTGGCAAAAAAAATTTTAAAGGTATTTTTATGATCTTTTTTAGTTATAGAACCGAAGACGTTTTCGTAAACAGTGAGATTTTGTTAAACAGTGAGACGTTGTCTGCAAATGTATAGCACATAGTTAGTTAGTTAGTGCCTTTAGCACATAGTTAGTTAGGCCTTTAAAAGTTTGAAGCCCTAATTTCCGATGTGCCAGCCCTACGCACTTTGGTTATTTACAGCACGGACTGGTTGCGGCGCGTTTATGGTTATACTGACGTCGAGTGCTGGCGTGTCGTCAATTATAATGACATCTCAGGCTTTAGGAGCCCGCAGAGGGAATAAAAGAGATTAATAATTATTAGCACCGGATTAAAGGCGCCTCGCACCGCCCAAGTCGGGAATGGGGCTGTTACCTCGCTTTACTGCCAAGCTCGAAGACGAATTTAGTCAGGTTTATTCCTTTGGCGGATCCAAATTTTTGTCTTGATTTTTCAATTGCTTTGTTGGTTAAATATTTTACTACTAGTGGACGCCCGCAGCTTCGCTCGCGTGGAATTAGACGTAACATAACCTAAATATCAGACCCTTGGAGTTATTCAAGAATTTAATGCGAGGTAGACTCCAGGTAGTATGTGCCGGCAACGGGGTGACCAGATCGGAACCGCTGACTTCCACTATGGGAGTAGCTCAGGGATCGTCAGTATCAAATATTCTGTTCTCCCTTCTACTTAACGATCTCCCGGATGCGGTAAATGAAGCCGAAATTTTTATGTATGCGGACGATGTTGCAGCGATTGTCACTGCCCACGGAGTAGATCAGCTGGAGGAGAAGCTGAATAAAACGGCTGAGCGTCTCGCAGAGTGGTTTGCTCTAAACGGTCTCGCTCTAAATTTAAAAAAGACACACTACCTGCATGTCAATCTGTCTGGACGACAGCTATGTCCATTTAAGGTTAATGTTTCTGGGGTAGAAATAGACGGAGTGAACGAGACGACCTTTCTGGGTTTTGAAATAGACAGCGGCTTGACGTGGAGAAGCCACGTAGATAAGATTTGCGGAAAACTAGGTAGCTCCTGTTACGCGCTCGCCCGGGTGTCCAGGGTGGTGTCGCCGGAGGTGGCACGGGCGTGCTATTTCGCAACCGTGCACTCCCTGCTCTAGTACGGAGCTGAGCTGTGGGGCCGCTCTGCCGAATGGCTGCGTGCGTTCCGCATGCAGAAACGCGCCGTTAGAACGCTTGCAAGAGTAGCTCGAGACACCTCCGCGAGACCTTATTTTAAAGAATTTGGGATCCTCACACTACCCGCAATAGTGATATTGCAGGTAGCGGTGTATGTGAGAACACATATGGAAATATACAGGCGATTGGGCGATGCGCGTTACCAGAGCCGCCACGCAAACAGACTGTCGGCAGTGTCGCATAGACTGAGCAAGTCTAGCAAGCTCACCCATGTTATGGGTCCGACTATTTATAATAGACTCCCCGCGAACGTCACTAACGCAAACAGCCTAGAGTCTTTCAAACATAGACTAAAGTTATGGTTGATCGAACAGACGTTCTACAGTGTCGAGGAATTCCTTAGTAAATCTAAATGTAACTGATGCACTATACACATCAATTATATTTTTATTTACTCTTATTATGTATATTGTTTTCATTTATTGTATAAATTAAGTATAATTAATTGTGACATTTTTTTCTCTGTAATTACCTCAAAATGAGACCTGTTCTTTATTTTCTTATGACATGTTTTAATTTTTAATATTTATTTTTTGTACATTTTTGACATTTATCAATTGGCTGTATGAGATCGATTATTTTTATTTCATTATATTTTTATTTATTTTTTTGTTGAAATTGTGCAAAAATCGAAATATGTATGCAAATTGTATCAAAAAATGACCTGTAACTACCGTTACCAATAAACTGAACTTATGAACTTAACTTAACTTATAAAATTTCATTGAAATAATGTAGGTACCTATATACGAAAAACTTTTATACCTACTAACTTTGCACCCCCCTTTTACCCCCTTAAGAGATGATTTTCGAAACTCAATAAAAAACCTTCATAGGTACTGAATTTCATTCGAATAACATCAAAAACGGCAAAGTTTCATACTAACTTTGCACCCCCGTTTTACCCCCTTAGGGGGTGAATTTTCAAAAATTCTTAGTGCTCCCCTACGTTATAAAAGGAAACCCTGTGCAAAATTTCAAGTTTCTAGCCCTTATAGTTTAGGCCCTGCGTTGATATGTCAGTCAGTCAGTCAGTCAGTCAGTCAGTCAGTCAGTCAGTCACCTTCTCCTTTTATATAATACTAGCTGAACCGGCAAACGTTGTTTTGCCAATCAAAATTATTAAAAATAAAACTCGCGATGGAAAAATAGGGGTTGATCGTAGAGGGTTGAAAATTCAGGTTTGTATGTATTTTCTAATGTTGTATCATAAAAAAATACAAAAATAAAAATTTGTCTAAAAATTAAAAAAAAAAAATTTGGGATGGACTACCCTTAACATTTAGGGGGATGAAAAATAGATGTTAGTCGATTCTCAGACCTACTGAATACGCATATAAAATTTGGTAAAAATCGGTAAAGCCGTTTCGGAGGAGTACTGCAACAAACATTGTGACACGGAAATTTTATATATAAGATAGATGGGATGCAATTTTAATTCAAGTTATTTACTAAGGACGTTCAAGATTAATTAAAAAAATGTTTCAAATATACTGTTTCGATTCCCGGATCGGGCAAAGTATTATTGGATTCTTCTAAGTTTTCATTCCAGTAGTAGCTCGGATTCTGGAGTTGTTCCCGGTCTAATAGGCTCACCACCTACGCTCACAAGTGACCTTGAGGTAACAATTATGGGAGCATATTTTTTGTTCACTATGTTCGGTCCTATATAGTATTAAATAACTCTGGTATTAAAATACAACACGGATTTGAAAACTGAAAAGTCATAAATAATAGTAATTCGTTTCTGAGCGCAGGTCCCTCCCACAGTCACAGTTGAGGGAGGTGGAGAGCATACTCCACCGCACTGCTCTTATGCGGATTGATTCGTTTATTCAAGTAATATTTTTCAGTCAGGCTAGCAGTTTATTTCATATCCACATGAATGTTGGCCTAACTTCAGGCTTCGCCCCTGCACCCCTCTTAACCTCTCTCTTTTATTTCGCTGTAAAGAGATAAACATACAAAATATGCCCGTATTCTGAATTGTAACTACTTCAAGAGTATTTATATTGAATCTACTCAGTGATAAGACCTTTCAAATAAAAAAAGAATCATTAATATATTCCAATACGGCTACAGTGCAATAAACACATAACACCTTTGTGTTTTTCGTCTCTTGTGACTTAGGGGTCAAATTTACTACTCTTAGGGGTCTTGTAATTTATAGAGAGCCTAGTTTGTGGTGAAAGCTGTAAAATAAAAGATGAATTGACTTGGGGTAGAATTTGTTTTTGAAATTTTTAGAGGACGTTAATCAAATCTTTCAAATAAAAGTATAATAATTAAAATACATATACAGGGTTATTGGTAATTCGACGTATTCCCGTTAGGAGGTGATAGGGGTGACTAATTGTGATAATTTTAACCCCCATATGCATAATGCAAAAGTGAACCATTTTCGAGTTATCAAGCTTTTCAGATTTTTTCAAAATAGGTCAGAAATGCAACATCAAAAATTTATTTAAAAAAAAGTATCAATTAAAATCATTTTTTTTCTTCTGATTTATAAAAACGATTAAACAATGGTTATTTATCAACATTAAAACTACAATTATCGGTCCAACTTTAAAAATGCGAGACGATTAACGATATTACTTCAATATTTTTTCAGATTTTTGTCCACTAAAATGCCTTAAAAACAAAAAAAAATTATATGAAACTTGGCTTGCAGATTATTTTAAAAACATAACCGTTTTCTTAGCTTTCCAACAAGGCATAATAACTATGAACTTATTTTAAAAAAACTGAGAAAAACCGATCACAAAGCAAGCAGGCGGAAATTTGTATTCGAACTAAATTTATGGTCTTTCTTTAAAATTTCAAAAAAAGTAATTAAAAACAATGCCCAATTTTTTTAACAAATGAAATGCTTGAAGGCGTGCCTTTAGCTATAAGGTAAAACATGATATACTAGCAAGATGGATGTCCTGCAAATGTGATTCGGAATAATTTTAACACTTCGGTAGTTAAGTTACACCTCAGAAAAATAATGAGACTTTACGTACGCAATAGGGGAAGTCCCTTCGAGCAAGAACTATAATTAGGCATAATTACAAAATGTCGTAATTGTTACTTATTATTAATTGTTCTTATTACTAAACTTTTACTGGTTCTAAATTTAATTTTATATTTATATTTTTTGTTTTATTTACATTGGGCATTGTTTTTAATTACTTTTTTTGAAATTTTAAAGAAAGACCAGAAGTTTAGTTCGAATACAAATTTCCGACTCCTTGCTTTGTGATCGATTTTTCTCAGTATTTTTAAAATAAGTTCATAGTTATTATGCCTTGTTGGAAAGCTAAGAAAACGGTTATGTTTTTAAAATAATCTGCAAGCCAAGTTTGATATAAGATTTTTTTGTTATTAAGGCATTTTAGTGGACAAAAATCTCAAAAAATATTGAAGTAATATCGTTAATCATCTCGCACTTTTAAAGTTGGACCGATAATTGTAGTTTTAATGTTGACAAATAACCATTGTTTAATCGTTTTTATAAATCAGAAGAAAAAAATTGATTTTAATTGATACTTTTTTTTAAATAAATTTTTGATGTTGCATTTCTGACCTATTTTGAAAAAATCTGAAAAGCTTGATAATTCGAAAATGGTTCGCTTTTGCATAATGCATATGGGGGTTAAAATTATCACAAATAGTCACCCCTATCACCTTCTAACGGGAATACGTCGAATTACCAATAACCCTGTATACACAAACACAAAGCAATTAACACAACTATTAATAACATCGCTACCCTCATTGTCATTGTTGGTAAGTCTCGTTTCATGTCAATCACAAATGCGTTGCTACCCTTGAGTAATAAGATGGTCGCATCTAAAGAAGTGTAAACGGAAACCAAACCCTTCCAATCGGAGAACAATTGTTTTAAAAACAATTATTACACAGTAGAAATGGTAGGTACCGCGCCGGGCGGTGGTACTGACCCATAATATTATTACGTTGGCGTAGCAAATGAGGAAGTTGGTATCCACATCGCTGCGGGCCCCGTGCCGACTGCGAATTGCTCACTTGGCACTCCGCCACCGCGTCAAGCCGATAATCATCTTCACGTGTTTCAAAATAATCTCCATAAAGTACTTAAATTTCTCCGCACAATTCCATACAAATATCAAGTGACTAAAATATATGTTCGCATTTATTGATCAAAGCCCAGCAACTAAAATATCATAGTTACTTAGCGTATGACGCTGTGTACTTTCGAGCATATTATCCTCCCTTGAGTTGGTATTACTTACTGTCGGTTTTGTAAAAATAAATCAATCAATTTATAGCGCTCTAGTAGTCCTTGTTGATAAACAAAAGTCCACAGAATTTCGTTATTTCTCTTGACGAGAAGAAAACTTATAAAATCTCGTTCTTTGGCTTAACCGAGCTCTAATCGCTCGCTTCCCGCGCCAGTTTCACAAATCAAAACATCTTGAGAACACAATGCATTGAGTCGTTCAGGCTCGATCGCTAGGGGGTATTTGAGGCTTTAGTGCGCTAAGCGAAAGTATGAATTAGGCGTGGTTTGAATGATCGATTTTGAGAAATTAAATTTTTAAAACTTACAAAGTTTTATATTATTTATGTGGAGAAGGGAAAGTAAACGAAATTGCGAAATCATGAGATATTTTCAATTTGTTTCATTCAATTGTGGATTAGATTTTTTCAAACGTTTTTATTAAAATCAAATGTGATATTTACTTAAAGAGCTCTGAAGCGTTCCATCACGCTGCTGGGGTACAGATTGGTAAAAGTTGACAAGTCGCAATATAAAATATTTGAAAAATAATCGCTTACCCGATTTCCTCCTACAACGAAATGTCGAAAAGCGCCGTCTGTTCGTTTTAATTGTTGGGCTAATCCTCAGGCGCGTCTTTCGAGCGTCTAATTCATTTCAAGTAGCCCATTGTGTTTCGGTAGCGGTTTTTGGGCTAAGGACAGCTGTTGCCAAAAAAATCGCGACTATAAGGGTTTTCAAACACCAAATAATGGAAAACCTACATTTGGCAAAGAAGAGGTAGTGGCAAGCTTGCATCTTACTTCACTGAGCCTGCTACTCGAAATTTGATTGAATGAAATTATGTATTTATTCAATCATAGAATTTGTAGGTTATTTTGGGTTTGATTAATATTATATGCCAAGTTCATTATTAATATTTATTGTTTAGTTTTTAAACATTGAAAATTTTAGTAATAGCTCGAAGTTTGGAAGCCGGTGTATACGTATTTATTAGAACCTTAAACATAGCTGATGAAAAGTGGGTCTGTCTACCCCTTCGGGGAAATACAGGCGGGCGGGTTGTTCTTGTCTCGCAGAGACATTATTTTTTAAATTTATTTTTACTTATACCGCCTAGATTGAGGTTTTTTAAAATGTCGTCTTCCTTAGAAAACTTAGCTGCACCACCTACAATGTTGCCCAGTGGGCGACGTGGGCGTAGGTCCGCACTTCCCCTCAAAGCCAAGCCAGCCAGACTCGACTCGATGAGGAACCGGGGCGTGGGAAGCCCCTTCTATCACATTCCAATCGCCATTTGCATTTAAGTATCATAATTTTGACCACGACTTCATGGAATGGAATTCATATTTTAAATACTGCTTACTGTTAAAAAGTAGCTACTTACTTATCTAATAAACTATTTCCACATGTAATAATTTATTTGTTTAATTTTTTATTTAGGTATTTACATAAATAAAATATAAAATAATGTATTTGTTAGTAGCATTCATTATCATACTCCACTGCCATGTATAATCACAGAACTAGAAATTCTAGTTAAACATGATGAAAAAAGCGACTTATGACGGTTTTGAACTAGAGTCAGGTCCTGTCCGCGAACATTCCCGTGGATGGATTTTCGCTGGTCCTGTAAAAGGTATAAAAATAAAAATGGTTAAAAAAATATGGTTCCCTCCAACCTGGTTATCTGGGTGGAAACGTTATTATTACCATCCAGGTTACCCTTAACCCTTTTGTTAGTGGATTGGATTCTTTGATTTTTTTCTAGAAATCAGAATGTTTCTCAGATGTTTCTGAAACTTTCACGTGAGGGACTTTCGTGGGTCGTGTGAGACGTACAAATACCTATACGTGTCACAAAGGCCGGCTACCCGGCTACCCGGCTACCCGGCTGCCGATGCCGGTGCGCTTGCTTGAGCAGCGAAGGGCATGTGCTTCGTAATTTATATACAGTTATTGATCAAAAGGTGGCATCCTTTGGGACGCACCCAAGCGTCGCATATCGGTGGGCCTCACAAATTGTTGCGCAGGGGTGAGGAGATAAAATCTTCGTTGTAAGTGGCGAATCTACGTCTTACAGTTCAATTGTTAATAGGGATGATGGAATAATTATTGGCTGTCGTGCGGTTTTCGGGTTGTATTGAACGATGTATCTATAGATAACGGTTCCTGAATCTCTACGCATCAGACAGCAATCAATGTTTGATATTTATCTATTATATCTATGGAAAATAATATAGTTATAATTTAATTACTATGGATTATTTAAAAACAAGAGATAAATTTTAAAGTGCTTAGCAGATTACACTTACACTTACTACACTTACACTAGATCCGTAACGTAAATAAAAATAAAAATACTTAAGGCAGACATACACTGTATGTGTATGTGTATATAGATAAACAAATCAAACTTTTAACAGCCCATAGATAGTATAGTGATCGCCCATTTTTTAAACGTTTTTATTTAGCTTGCCCTATTTATTTATTTTTTAGGTTTCTACTTCTTTTTTAGATTCTGGCGGTCAGTGCTCAGTTACAAACTAACCTATTCTTAGTTTTAGTTTTTAATTACAAAAACACACTGAAAAGATCGAAATAGTTTTTTTAAATATTTTTATGGCTATAAGCTTAGGATATAAGACAGCAAATGAGCTTGCAGCACCAGACAACCGCTGCCGCCCATGACATTCGTCAGAGTTAATTTAACGTTCTAATGAAATTTGAAAGTTCTGCAATAATTAAAATTTGGCGCCACTGCGCAATTGAACAAAGAACCGAACCATTTTTTTTGCCGTCTAAGTTTTTAACTCAATCCTTAACTCAGGAGTCAAGAGTAAAAGGATTAAAAATTTACACTTCAAGTGATAACAATGTTAGAATCCTTACGTAACAAAGGCTATTGAAGGCTGTATCTGCAAGTAATTATAAGCATTAGACTTGAAAGCATCAAAATTAAGATGGCTTTAAGAAACCTTTCTAAATTCAAAGGGGTTACAATGGAGACACAATGGATAACATGAAACTTATTTTTTTGGAGATTTAAGAGAAACATTGCCACAAAAAATTAAATAGGCTATCTGTCTTGGCGGTCCTCATTGAAACGCAATGATTTTTGAACATGCACTGAGGTTACAAGTAGCCTTGGAATAAGGCTTTCAGGAAGTAGGTAATTATATCCTTAAAGAATAGTTCATTGACGATAGCAGCATAGTCAAGCAGACAAGTATGTGAAGATTGACATATTTAACTTGCTGGTTTTGGAGTATTTTGGACACAGAATAAATAAAAATCTAACTTTGAATAAACCATAACCATCTTTTGACCGAAGTAGTGATCGACTCAAAAAGAACCATTATTTTAGTGACTTTATGCTTAAAAACTTCATAAAAAATGTAACCTTCGGCCGCAAAATCGGTCAGTAAATCGTCTACACACAACGTTTTAAATGAATCTTGAATTATTGGTTTTAGCAGAGTGTTAGCTAACGACGATTCGCGCGTTTCACGCGAGATCCCATGTTCGGTGTGTCTGTTGTTTCGAAAATGTCGCCAAACGGACCTCGTCGCGCACTTCTTAAACGGTTGGTTTGGCTGACGAGTGCGTTAGCAGAGCAAATGCTGGGAAAAGGAAAAAGGAAAAGAATTAGCTTATGAAGAACAAACTGTCTACGCATATCGGAAGTAAAGTTTTAATAATTACTTGAAACGATCAGTGATGGATGTGATTTCGCGCGAGCACTGTGATCGCAGCACGCAGTGCGCTCGCAGCGATAATAAATTTAACATGTTCAATTCCATTAGCGGCGATTTTACTCGCGGCGAGTAGCTTTTTATCGCAGCGAGTAGCATGTCACACCTAGCGAATTTGCTCGCGGCGATTTCATTCGCGGCGACTGTTCGCCTCGTGTGACTTAAGCCTAAGATACTTACAATAAAAGGCAACAAAGTTTCGTATTTAGAATATTATTTACTAATCATCATAATATATTGAATTTAACAATAGGTTATATTAAATGTATATTAAAATCTATGTATCTACATATCTACATATATATGTATCTGTATCTACATATATTAAAATTTTATAAAATATGTTCTTCTCGGTTGCACCTACTTTTTTTTTTTTATACACGGCCATCTGACCCCAAAGTAGGCGCGAGCCTGTGTTATGGGTGTCAGAGACTGATATACATACATAGATATTTTTAAATACATACTTAAATAGATAATATTGACATCCAGACACAGAACAAATACAAGTGTTCGTCACACGAATATTTGTCCTGAGTGGGATTCGAACCCACGACCTTTGGCGCAACAGACAGGGTCATTACCGATTGCGCCAACGGGCCTGTCAAGGTACTTTGTGATCCGGCGGTGGGAAAAAAATGTTATGACGTTCATTATGCATATACACATTACCATATAATGAAAATAAAATCCTACATAGAATCATTGATATAACAGCACCTACTGGTTGCGATTAAAAAATTATCTATGTATAGTCAAATAAACAGACTTTCAGAGATCTATCACTGGTGTTAACGTGCTATGCTAGCTAACCCAATTTTGACATTCGATATGTTTCTCATTTAACTTACAGAGAATACTGTCTTCTCTAGTTACTCATAAAATGAATGTGACTTATGACAAATTTTTTTGTAATTTTTTTAAATCTATTATTATGCAACAGCCCACAAACTAGGTTTATATCATGGTGTATACCTTAATGCATATAGCTCCTCCCTCCCTCCTACATAAGAAAGCAAGCACATACAGCAAAGATAAAATACACCCAACACACACACCACCACCTACACTTGTTTCGCGCATCTTCAGGGTTAGTTCTCTTATCTACCTACTTACAAAGATGATTTTTAGCCACCAGTTAAAGCTTACTGCAATACTAACTAACTAAGCTAACCGCGGCCTATTAGCGTAGATCACGGGCCTTACAAGCGTTTAGTTCCACTCTGTTCACGCTCCAATGGGGCTTAATGGCTTATTCGAGTCTCCAATTTTGGCCCAGCTTAAGAATCATTTAACAAAACGGACCATCGGTTGGTCGTTTAAGGAACTGTATCAATGTTCATCATCAATTTTTCATATAGAATTACGAGGAAATCTGTCCATCTGTCATCTGAGCCGAGTTACCTTGAAGTATCGACAAACAGGGGTCAATGAAGGCAAACAACATGTGTGGTGTTTCCGAAACCGCTTGCCCGTGGCGTAGTGATGGCCCTGCTTGTTACAACAATCGATAGTGACTGATTCAGATCCATTTTTTTTTATTCAACGTAACGATAACAAATGTTATACCGTTTATTCGCTTAATAAACGGTATAACATTTATTATCACACTTTTTAAAAGCTTTTATTTAACTTCACTCGTATGTATCTTGGAAGGCAACTATGCTGACCATTACCGCATTGGAGCAGCGTGGTGGAGTATGCTCTAGACCTCCCGCAGCAGTGTCTGTGGGGGAGACCCGTGCCCAGCAGTGGGACGTCTATGGGTCGCAGCGAGTATGTATCTTGTAAGTATGTCCTGGAATCTTGCAATCAATATTTCACCCACTTCCACTGAAGCTATCGAGCTGAAATTTGGCACACATATTTGGTTCCGATGACAATACATGAAAATAAAAAAAAAGTTTTAAAAAGCTTTTTTAAAAAAAATATGTTTTAACGGTATAATTGTTTTAAAACACCTTTTAACCTATTTAGTTTTACAAATGAACTGAACTTGAACTCTACCTCCTCTTTCGCAGCGATGTTGCCTTGCGTGAGGGAATTTGGGTTTCGGGAAGTCCCACTACCCGGGCAATCGCTCCAGATACTAAATAATTTCCAGTTTAGTAACATAAAAACTTAACACCAAAAATTACCAATTAAATGGTTTGTTTAACTACACTTACTGTACTCTGCTACATTTTAAGTAAAATCAAACTTTAATAAAATTATAATATGATACGAGTATAAATGGTAGGTAGGTATTTTTCATTTCGTTGTGGGTAGGTGTGAGTTTTTACATTTTCATTTTTATGATGGTGTGCATGACAACACTAAACGTAAGTAGGTACGTGGTGCAACAGTCCTTTGAAATATAAGTACCTAAGTAAGATCGGGAATGGATGGCGTCGTTCCCACGGGGCGGCCGTGCAAATATTAGCCCCAGATCAACCAGGATCGAATGCGTTTTTGTAGCACTTCGGCAATACCACTACTATGGAACATTTTGAAGATAGAAACAATTACTAGTATGCTCGAAAAAAATAGTTTTGGTTCATTATCATTACTAATGCGTTCATGAGCACAATTTTAAATTTTGATTCCTCAAAGTGCTTATTATTAAAAACACAAATCCTCTTAAAGTACCTATCAAGGGATTTTGTTTGATCTCATTAGGTTTCGCCAATAAATGAGACACTGAGATTTATAGATCATCAAAATTGCAATAACAAATTGGTTGAACTTCCAATACAAGTGTTGGTGTTATTATTAGAAATTTCAAAACAAATTAATGCTACTCCAATTTATTATTTGCTCACTTTCGAGTCCGATAAATACCCTAACACTCAAACTCGGTCGTAATTCGCAAACAACACTATCGAGTTAACAATGGTAACAGTAGCTATTTGCTCATTTCCGATTGGCCCTTCTCGCGTTACGGCTACGAGTGGAGTGTTTTGACCAAAGGACGTCGCAAATATTTGAGTTTCACACTTGACTGATGTTTGATGCGACCGTTCGATTATTTTCGATGGGATTGACAGCTTGTAGGTGCGTCATGTGTATAAGAATTTTTTTCTGATAAAATTAAACACTTAATAGATCGCGTTGAGGTAATTAATTAACCTAAGTATTATTTTTATTTTTTTGTGAAGTAAATATTAATCGAACCTTAAGCCAGTTTATACTTACGAGTAACTAACTACCTATGTGCAGATACTCGAGGTTAAGTTGGAATTTGGAACCTTCATTATCATTTACGTACCAAATATACCTTTGACATAACTCAAGTTAAGTTCGCGGCACGAAAGTCTAGCTGAAACAAATCCGGAGGGGATACCTGCCTTAATCAGTGGGGACTTAATAAGGCTATTATTATTATTTGAGTTGTTGGCTCGAGCTTCTTCAGCTCCGGGCACTTCGACCATGACTGATCGTTTGTGCCCAAAGCCAGTTAAAGTTCACCATCTAGTCCTGCTTCTTTGAGGAAAGCTAGGACTTTGTCGATGGTGATGGATTTGATTTCATCTGGATGCAATTCGTGCGCTCCTAGATGAATGCTCCTTAGGCGCCCAAGAGCACCGCATTGTGTGATGAGGTGCTTCGGACTCTCTAGGTCCTCCAGGCAGTACCTGCAAACTTCAGAGGCACTAAGTCCTAGCAAGGACATATGCCTTCCCAGTTTGCAGTGGCCTGTGAGTGCCCTAGTTATAATTCTAATATTGGGTCTGCCGAGTTTAAGTAGCTCATCAGATAATTTCCTGTCATAGCCTCTAATCAGAGCTTTGGAGTGAGATTGACCGGGCTCTTTAACCCATGATTCAAGAGCTTCCTCTCTGCACTGTTTTAGAAGCTTTTGACGGATCGTACTCTTTGGAATACCACAAAAAGGCTCCGGACCTATGAGGGTGCCTTTAGCACCTCTACGTGCGAGATTGTCAGCTTTGTCATTGCCGACAATGTCTGAATGACCCGGAACCCACTTTAGAACGACTTTGTTCCTAGAACCAAGTACATTTAGCCGTTCTATACAGTTCTTGACCAGCCTTGATTCGATGTTAAACGAGCTCAAGGCCATAAGAGCCGCTTGACTATCCGAGTGGATAAAAATATTTTGGTTTGCGAAGTTTCTTTTGATAATAGTCTCTACGCAAGGGATTATGGCGTAGACCTCGGCTTGAAATATGGTTGCGTATTTTCCCAGGTGGGCATACACTGCCGCTTTCGGTCACTCACCATAAACGCCAGATCCAACGTCAGGCCCCATTTTGGAACCATCAGTATACCAAACGAGATCACTATCCCTATAGGACATATGGCCTTCTTGCCATTGTTCCCTAGTAGGGAATTCTACGCGATAATGTTTGGTAAAGTTGTGTTCTGCAATCATAACGTCAGAAATCATACAGAACGTTTTCTCCCTTTCAGTTAGTTCAATTAAGGTCCTAAACGATTGGGAGCGCCATGGTTTCTTTCTACCCAAACCGATCCTAATAATGCTGGCCTTCACTTGACTGCGTACGAATATAGGCAGCGGTGGAAGGCCAAGAAGAGCATTCAAGGCGGCTCCGGGAGACGAAACCATGGCTCCTGTTGCAATCATGCATGCCGTCCTTTGAACGGCATTAAGTTTATCAACCGTAGTCTTTTGATCTGTCTTCTTCCACCATGTAATACAGGCATAACATATTATAATTAATAAGGCTAACGAACCAGTCATAGTTTTCAATTGACATGTCGCTCGCTCTGCGTCCTACGACACCATAATTAAAACTGCGCATTCAAGGTCAGCGCTGGACCTGAATTCCGATACGATATCTATACCTTCAATGACAAGAAGATGATACTGATATTTAATTTTTTACAAACTAAGATCTAGTTTGTAAAAAATAAACCTGATTAAATTAGGTAGAAATAACTGTGTTTCTCTCCGGTTTACACATAGATACTTAGGCTTCATTGATACTACTTATCGATTATCCAATTCGATAAGCTATTTACTTAGTCGTTTAATAAGGACTGTGCGTGAACATAAAATATATTATGTCGATACATAACTACTTACTTGTAATGCAATTAGCCTGTGTCCGTGCATTACGGGGGCGTGGCTTCAATCGGCTTGATTAAACAGCTAAGTGGTTATATTAATACCTATCTTGTATATGATAATAAAGCAATCGCGTGGCCCCAGTTATTAGTTGAGGAGCAATGAGCTTGGGCAATTAACTTAGCAATAGCAAATGTGGTTAATCCAGATAAACCTGTAAAAAACGACCTATCGAAGTAATGACAAACTGTGTTGAGTTCTGTTAAACTAGTTGTTCTTTGAGTCTACTCTCTATTGATTAGCCTAACACGAAATTTGAATTAGGCTGATCAACCGAAAACGAAGAAAGTCCTCACATGTCAACGAATGATTCGTGACATGTGAGGATTTAAATACTTCCTCAGATAGGTACACAAAACAAAAAGTGGAAACTCTATGGTTGCGTGCAAAAGGTGCGTGTCACACTCACACTGTGCCTGAGCAGCGGCCATTTTGGGACCGAAAATTGGCGGGAAAATTGAGAAAACGACACTTGTACAAGTCCCATGCTTCACCAAGTCATAAATCGACGAATTTATGCAAACGACTGTGCCACCCGCAGTCATGGCGGAAGTATTAAAATATAGAACAACCGAATTACTTGAACATCCTTTAACGCTACAAATTCGAAAGTTTGTTTATTTTTATGGTTAAGTCGAGCTATAGGACCGGCGACAGTTGGATACTAATAGAATATTTAAGCTGATATTAATATCAAACGAGTTTGTGTTCCTAGTCAAAAAAAATTATAACATGGAAAGTTCCAGAGGCCTTTTTAAATGTCTTTGGATACATATGAAATTTTGTATTTACCGTATACCTACGGTTTGAGGGGGCTTTATTTATGTAACAAAAGAACATCTATTTTAATTAAAATAGCCTGCTGAGACTTTACCTTATGCTTTACTGCTTTACCTTATGCGATGTCCGATGATATTATTAAGTTTGTAAGTTATAATTAAATCATAAGTGTGTAATCTCAAATTGTAACGTTTCACATTTTCCAACTACATATTTATGTAAATTTATTAATATCGAAAAGTTTTTGTATTGTACACATATCGAATTAATGTCAACATTCTTGCACTCACGGAGTGCCATAAAAATTATGAAGTCAAAACCAGCAACTAAACCAACACCGCAAATTTGGGAACACTCCAACTTTATTTTGCTTTTAGGGCCAATAAAAACGTCAACGGGACATACTTTTCGAATTTCGAGGTTCACAACTCACGGCGAACTCCGAGCGTGTGACAATAAAATGTCCGATACAAGTGGCATTAGACTGAAGCCACTAGGATGGGCTGAAGACACGCATCCACTGCGAGTGCCATCCATACTTGGCCTGCCATGCCCTGCGGACGCGATTCTTACGTCAAAATAACGCACATATCACGACCATTACGTGGAGCTCTTGCCGAACTGGTCTACACCTCCCTAGTTCCTTACGTGGGGAGGGGAGGCAAATCACCTATTATTAAAGGGGGTGCCGAACTAACGGCTTCACGTGTTGTTCTTTTTTATGTGTTCCGTTTGAATAACAGGTTTGATGGCGTTATTTAGGTGATAGGAAGCATGTACGTTCTATAGTACAGCATATTTGCTGCGAGTGTTGTGATTCACGCCATCTTAAACAAGACCAGTTTATACTCATCTAAGTTAACGTTTTTTAGAAATGAGCGTAAACTTGACCCTCGGGCCACCATCGAATGGTCGAAACCCATCACGCATATATTTCCCCGAAAAGATACACGCGTTAAACCAGTTATATTTTAGGTCCTACCCATGTAATATACACCCCTTAATAGGTCAACATAAAATATAAAACAAAATGTTTTGGGTATTCGTAGAACATTGACATGTATTGTGGATGGCGTGAGATGCCCCGAGATAGTCATGGTAATTTGTGAAAAGCATGTTGTTTGCACCAGAATGGGAAGGTTCACGCCATTTGAGCTACATTTGAAATGCGACAGATAAGTAGTTTTTCCGGGTTAGCATCTATTTTTGCCATGTGTTGTAGAATTAGACGTATACATGAGTCTCACCTTAGGTAACTTAATATAACATCACGCCTGTATTACTGTATTGTATTACCTACATATTCGTGGAAACCCCTAGTTTTCACCAGTTATGTTTAGGTCCGATGTAATAGGTGGTCAACCTATACATACACCGGGAACAAATCTAAGTTCCACAGCAGAAATTCTACCGCATGAACCTACATACCTATATTTTAATTGATTCTATGCGTCCTAACGGGGAAGCATTAAATTGCCTAGTCGCACAGACAGGTATTGTTAAAAGGTATCCACCCTGACGACCTACTTTCCGAGCTGAAGCTTGCGCCAGGTCGAAGTTTGAAATATGACGTATGGTGTCAGCTCATCCATTGTGGCCAATTTGCATGGATACACCGTAAAACTGTCAAGCCTGACGCACTGGTAGCTTTTATGAAAGATAACCAGCGGTCCATATTTTATTGTTACGTCGTGCTATTATTCTTTGGGATTGCTTTTTTGGAAATATGGTAAGCGATGGCATTGTCGGTTGTTTATTCCGCAATTTGTTGATGTTAATAGCTTGCCATGAATTCATATTCACTTATATCCTTTTGTACATGTTTCAAGAGTTTTCTAGTTTAGGCCACGTCCTCATTTTCGGTATGTATATTTTCGTGGCAAATACTTATAATCAAATCTTAAATCGCTCTGATAATATCTTATTGTAAAGTAACCTTAAAAAGTTATAAAGTACTTAAAATTCTCTTTTTACTGCCACACAATCCTTGAACGGCAGTATCAATAAAAGTACAAAAATAACAGCTGGGTGTTTCAAAGTTTTAAAGTCAAATTTACTTTTAAAAGCCAAACAAAATAGCGTGCATAAGGACACGAATTTAAAATGCTGAGACTTCGATGTTTCGTGTCGTGTCAGTGTCTTTTAGAGGTTCAGTGTGAACTTCATTCGTAATCTATTAAACCAACAGCAGTGGCAGTTCTAGTACTTCTAGTATACCTTGACAATTTTATTTTATCTATTTAATATCCCCAAATATATTTTGATCACATTGATACGGGCCAGGTTTCGATTGACCAAAAGTTTTTAATTGATCGCAAACAGCCAAATTTTTATTTTTGCTAGCTTATAAAAAGGACACCTATTTTCTGGTCTTTTATTTCCACTGTTGTGTGTACAAGGCACAAGAAACACCACAGGATGCAGCGTTTCAAAGAATTTCAATTTGAGTCTCTTCGCCTTGTCTTAAATCAAATGTTTTGCGAATGACGACATATTTCCACTCTTCATTTTTCGTGCAAAGTTGTCTAACTTGCTGTGATTGCTTGTCTTTTTTTTATCTGTATTACAGTGAAATAAACTCTTATACATTTCAGTCGATGCTGTAACGTATTTGAAACGGAATGTTCTTTCCTTTAAGAATGAATGTAGCGTGTACTGTTTTGAAGGATCGTCGCCAGCTATGTCGCCCGTTGTATGCTGAGTATTTCGGCGTCTCGTGTGAGGAATTTTTCTCTCGCTGTCTTGAATTTTTTTATTATATTGTGTGAGGTATCCGTGTCGCCCTCACACCTGCTCCTTCACTCGTGAAAACGATAATTTTGCATTTTCCGCGTTCTTCACAAGTGTATTTGATATTCACAGTTGTTTCGGCAGTCAATGTGACGTAATATTTTCGCAAGATAAACCGCGGAAGGAAAGGGTTGCGTTCGTTGCGTCGTATGTAATTTAAAAGCTATATTCTTTCTTAATTGATAGTTGTATTCTATAAATGTTGAGCACAAAATCCTTAGTCTATTGCCTGGTCAAGTAAACTCACGTAACACGAACGGGAGAATCCTAGAACATGCTAAAACCTATAGTAGTTTAATCTGGATAGGAGAGAATCTGGAATGTTTTCGAATAGCTGCTATCTAAATAGACTAATTTGGGTCCCGTTCTAGTGCACCCGTGTGCTGCACTGAAGTTGCGTTATTTTATTCCAACAAATAGCTGACTCATAACACCACCGCAACAGACCCTGAGTGTACAGTCGAGCTTCACAATGTTGATCTTCGTCACAATTGTACATCTACCCGTGATATATCTAGGTCAAGTTAGTACCAATTCCAACGGTTCAAAGCGGGCGGGCGTGTCCAGAGTGACAAATTGGGAGCTGGCGAGGGCGGGATGAATGATCCCGGGATGTTCCATTCAAATAGCTGTGCGCTCGCCGATGTAAGGATGTTAGGAGTTGGAATTTAATCTTGAGCTTATTCTGAAGATTTCAGTGCATATTGTGGCTTGATAGATGAGATGGATTCAGGGCACAAATTAAATAGCAGAGATTTGCAATGACATGAGGTTTTTAGAAAATGTGCAAAATAGTTCAGCAATAATGCGACACTTCAGAAGTCTGATTGTACAAAGGAAGAAAAAAACTCAATTAAACGAGCTTAGATCTATAAAATGGTTTCGCCCGAGGAAACCGTCCTGTACCTAAAGCCTAAATGTTGTATTAATACTCCGATTAACCTATCACGAATGCATACGGACGGAACGGACGGACGGACGGAATCTTGGTATGTTTCATAATGACTTTTAACAGAACAATCTCTGCCAACTTTATCTTAAACAGTAATCCGGATAAATTGCAAGAGTAAACTCGATGAGCTAACAAAATCGCTAACAAAAGCTAAACGAGAAGAGCAATAGTATTAAGTATAACGACGGTATCGCCACCACCATGCGCCCACTCGCGACCACCAATAGCATCCGATGGGTCGATAAGGTGTTTAAATTCAACGTTTTATTGCTCCTTATCAACTTGAAGCTCATTCCCGCACACCAAAACTGCTTTTATTATTTTATTTCCGATTGTCACTGTGCTTATACGCACACACACATTTAACCTAGTAATTTTGTCCTGTTAATGACCTTACGTTTTGTTTCATACCCTATCCCATTGTTTTAAGAGCGAATATGTGGAGTTTGTTTACTGAAACAATTGGTAGAAAATGAATGACTCTTTTAAAATTATTGCGTCCTAAACTGATCCGTTATCTGTTTGCATTATGAGTGGTGACCGAAAGGGTTCGATTATAAATCTGTGGAGCAGTAAAGATAGCGCGAAAAGTTGCTTTGAAAAAAGAATTTAATTATTGCAAAATGGCTCGCGACTCGCGACGGCTTTTGATTTGTTTAATCCATAATTAGTAGGTACTTTATATATACCAATACCAAATGTTTTTCTTTCGATAAAAACATTTGGTATTGGTATTGTTTATTGCTCGGTCTTAGTAATTGTTTTAGTTATTCGAGAAGTATCTTCGAAGAACTACTATGAGGTTCGAGTAGGTAGTAACTTAGTAACTTACTTTTGTCATACCTTTACACATTGACCTTTAGATTTATGTAATTAATTACATTGACAAACAAAGACTTGAGATAACTTGTCTGGAGTAGTGCTAGTTACATAAATATAGAGGCACTTTTATCTTAATATCACAAACAAAATATTGACTTCCTATTTATTAGTGTACAGTTGGTAATCGAATAAATAAATACTCGTACCTACCTGTGACTGAAATCAAGTGTACCTACATAAATATGGTCAGTTACATCGATATATGAAGTATAATAAATAGTAGATATGATTATGAACTCTGAAGTAAATCTGATCGAATTTGTGCACCTTTGTTTAAAAAATTTATTCTTTTCATTTAGTAGGTAGGTACTTTCTAAAGATGATATGTGTTACCCTCAGTGTTCGTAAATGTCACATTTCAGTGACATTAGAATCTGTATTAATAAGCCGGCGCGAAACTTGCTTAGTTTCGCGCCGGCTACTTTAAGATTTAATTTTCATTTTACTATCAAGTATACAAGTGTAGATAATATGGTTATACCACTACCTAATCCTAATTAAACGATTAAAGTCCTCCTCCTGTGAGCATTTCAGTCCCTGCTGGCCTGCTGGCTGTTACCGTAATAATAATAATATAGACGGTCATTGCAGCCAGTGCGTACCAGTCTTTACATATAATGAGACCACCAAGGCTTGCGGCACAACTCTTCATATCTTCCCAAGTTTACTACGTGTGCCGAAACATGGAATGCTACTTCGTTTAATATGCTCTTTCAAACCTGAGCTGTTAACATTATCGCTTCACTTTTTATCTTAACGGATTAAACTGCTACCTGTCTTGATGGCGGGCCTGGTTGAAGGCTTCGGGTAATTGTTGTAAAGTAGTCCTTATTACATTGTAATAAGGTTACTTTAATGGAATAGGTTCAATGTCGTTGAAACACGAGTTTTAAGTCGGATTTGAGCGGCCAGCTCCAGCTCTATATTGGCTTCGAATGACAGTTTTTTGTGTAATGAACAGTTTTAAAGTAGGAAACAGGAATGTGCAGTGGTCACTACTACCCATGGTCAGTTCATTGAGTCTTAAATAATAGCAACGAAACAGCAAATAAATAATTTAGTTACTTAAACAGATAACAGATGGATACTTACTAACCTATTTTCAAACTGACGCAAATAATAACGAAAATAAGTTGCATAATTAAAAGAACCGACTTCAAAACAAACGATATACCTACCTAAGTAGGAAAATCAGCGAGACTGGTTGTTGACTAGCTTTTAAATCGTTATGTTACTTTTCATTTAACATTATAAACTTTCATTTAAAATTAAAAACTATAAAAGGAACCTCAATTTTTTTTAAATATCTTTTCAACGATATTTGGCTTGTTATTAAAGGAAGTCGGTCAATTAGTTTATCAATTACTTTTTTTAACATTTTAACATCTGGTTGTCACTGTCACTGTGATGAATCTTGGTCACTGATGAAACTTTAGTGACACTTGCAAGGTGAACACCAAAGAAATTGGAGTTTCGGCAAAATTACTAGTTCCTTTTGTTGTAGAACAAATAACAAGAGATAACCTTCACTTATCCCACGCCCACGCCCCCTAGATTCCTCATACTTACTAACGAACTAACCAACTCAATTTTAATTAACCTCTTACGTATGCTATCCTATTTTATATTCATAAAAAACGCACAAAAGACTGAAGTGTTTCATCCAATTTTTATTACAAGACCTACTTAGTGTGCCAATTGTTCCTAAATACAAATAACTAAATGAAAAATTCAGTCACGATCTCAGCCCGCTTACTTACCTAATACAGGATAGGAGAGTATCTTAGGGCTACTGCGGCGAGATGAGAGCGGGCAGCGATAGCGTTAAAACACTCATTTGTTTGTCACACGGCGACCACCGACTAATGGTAGCCCACCTCCGTTGATGTACGAATACATTTGGAATAATTTGGATGCGATAATTTACTTCTTAATTTTAAATATATTCAAATCTACATAAGAGCTTTAGGTGTCTATTAAAATGTGCGGACTTAATTATTCCTTTTATTTAACCTGACATCGATGAGGACGCTTCAAAACCAGCTGCAACCAATAGACAAGGAGACCCGTGCCCAGTAGTGACTGGGCACGGGTCTCCCTAACAAACAAATTTTCGCTCGTCCCAAATATCGTCGTCCTCGGGAATTAAACCCAATACCTCTTGTTGTGTTTGTGTCCACTAGACCACCAGGATATTTATAAAATGTTTTAATAAGGTTTGGTACGTTTGATCAATGTTATGAGCGTTTGATGAATGAACCTACCATTAGAACTTATCGCAAAATTCGTCAGCATTGTAAGTAGGTTTCACGGTGATCTATGACATGGGGTTCTTCAAAAATGCTGGAAAAAGAGCTCTCCTTTAGGGCCAGCGAAGTATAGTGGGCCCTTCTGGTGATACTCGTGGCCATAGGTGACGGTGACCCTTTACCACGGCCCGTCCGTCTGCATGTTTTTAGGCTAAAATTTATTTTAAAAAATTCAAAGAATTCTCGTACGTAATACCATACCACATCCAAATCGAAACTGACATTATAATTAATTCTTTCAGCTTTAATACTTGCTAAGGTGGTTTAAAGAATTTTAAGATAGTTCGTCAATACATTCTTTGCCTTTAATTTATATCGTCCATTTAATTTTTTGTCGTTTATAGGCAAGAATGAATGCTGATAAAATAATAAAACGTTTTATTCACGCCATTTATGGCATAGCGGCGCTATAAAGTAACAATATTAAATTTAAGTGGGTATTATACTTGAATCGATAGTATTCCAGAAACATCCTTTTAAGTTATACATACTATTTTTGGGAATGGAATCAGAAACATCTTGTAAATACACAATATTACCATTATTTTGCTGCAATTAAAACACGGTTACTTTTCGGATCAAAATTCTATTAGTGATGCCGTGTGCTGCATACCTTAATTGTCGTATGTACAGCCAAGGAGTCGAATTGACTATCGACGTCTTCTGTATATAATTAACACGTACACATTTTTGTCGCACTAGAAACCTATATGTTCAGGGCTTAGCCCTGGGATGAGATTTAGTGATGCCGTGTGCTGCATACCTTAATTGTCGTATGTACAGCCAAGGAGTCGAATTGACTATCGACGTCTTCTGTATATAATTAACACGTACACATTTTTGTCGCACTAGAAACCTATATGTTCAGGGCTTAGCCCTGGGATGAGATTTGCGCATGGCAACGGTGCGTTCCGTAGGAGATCCCGGAGGCTCCCTAGACAGACAGGCAGAACATATTACATTGCCTGGTGAATTTTAAAGTAGTTATTTATAACATGTAGATTTTAATTCAATCGTCCTCGATTTTTACCACGTAATATAAAATTCATAACAATAAAATCAATTAATGTCAACACTAACTAATACTGTCTCCTTAAACCAGCGATAATCAATTATGGTCATGACAATCTCCAGTTACACACTGTCTTAGCACATAAAACACTGACAAGCTACAATTAAGATATAAATTACGTCTCTGGCAAAAGAGTTACTGATAATTATCTTAAGAACTGTACTGGGGTTAAATATGGGACCGACAAACATTTGATACGTTTGACTGAATTCAAAAATACACAAATATTTATCGTAGAAAAAATTACGTACCTACATACATTAGTAATAATTCCTGAAGACATGAATTAAAAATCATGATGCACATAGCAGATCACGATTACAGTTAAAAAAATGATGATAAAATCTCACGCTGAAATTAAACTTCATTAGTAAAATTAAAATTAACTGCTTTATTTAAAAAAGTCTCATTGCTCTGACAATTTGGCCCCATATTTTCTTCGGGTTCAAAATGTCGCTAAGTACCTTTACAAAAGTTTGTCATTACACGAGTTAACATATAGATTAAGTGAGTAATCGACTATTAGGTATCCAAAAATGGCTAGACTGTAAGAACAAACAGAGTCATCATTTTGGTTTACAAAAAAATAAGTATAGGTAACGATTCATTTCATAATATCATAGGAACTACAATCTGTGTCATATATCATATCAGTTAATACAAGAGCATAGTAACTATTACAACCCTGGTTGCAATAGTTACCTTGGTCGATCTCAGGGTAATTACAACCGAATCAATCCACCACTCACCCTACCAATTTCTGACCGCAGTCAACTAGGCTTCACTTGATTGTATGGTCACTTTCATAGAAACGGCATAAATATTATAAAAAACCTTCAAAATGACTCCAGAATCAAGTGATAAAGGTGATAAAAGGTCCAGCTGAGTGTTTTTGTGTAAGCACAATGTATAACAGTATTCACTTTCAAGTACCGGTAGCCGTTTGATGGCACCGAAAGGCTTTTAAGGAGAGTTCTGGCGTTAAATAAGTTAACGGATACACAGGATTACATCAATGTAAAGCTTTCATTGACCTTGACAAGGACCGGGCCCAGTTGTGAGAATTGTATGATTTTTTTTAAACGTAGCTAAAATCAGAACAAATGTAATTAAATGGGTGTAGAGTTTGGTTGAGTAGGTATGTAATTATTATGTATGTTATTTATGTCTGTTAAAATTTCTGTTACCTTCATTCAATGTTTTACAACAGGTATTTAATTAACTCTTCATGAAAATTATTTAAATACCGATCAATAGCTGAACAAATAATTTTTGAGAATAAATATATTTTCTGATTTTTTTCCCAGTCCAGATGCTTGTCCATGTATGTAATTGTAATTTATACATCAAATAAAATAATACATGTGTAATACAGCAAATGTAATTTATTTTAGAACAATATACCGAGGTAGTTCCAAATGCTATTAGCGAAACGAAATTAATGATTTTAGACATCACTTTCATCATAGCCATAGATCTTTCTAAAGCCTGCGCAAGCACCGGCAACGATTCAATTACAAAAATCTCATTGACCCCAAACGCGGATTTCACCAAACTTCTTTACCTACCTTTTAAATGAGAAACCGGAGTGAACCGAACATTGTGCCTTCATTAATTGAATTGCAATAATAACCGGCCAAATAAATTCTCATGAGGCTGATATAGACGGCCCTGTAAAGAGCTCTTTATGCCAAACAAATCGGCATCCTTTGAGCGGTTCAAACGCACCGCTCGAATAAGCGAATTTTATTTGTCGTTATTCAGTAATCGGCGGTCGGTGCGCGCAGATGCGCCGTTTTACTCGTTTGGCGGACTTCATAACCAATAATGTTCGCATGTTATTACCACTGGCCTTCAGACCGAACCGTGATGGCGATTGACAATACCAAACCAAGTGCCATCAGAACAATTTTTTTTCTATGTGATGGGAAAAGGGTATGGTGAATAAGAAATTGAAGTTAAAATCGGAGTGCCACGCACAAATTTATTTGATTACTAGTGGACGATGAATTTTTGATATCGGTCTAGTAGTTTCTGTGTGAAAACATTACAAACAAATCTTTCCTCTATAAAATATTAGTATAGACATATTTTGCTATACTTTAATTAAAACTGTATAAACCAAATTATATTAATTAAAGACTACACACTCATACCACCTCATACTACATCTCGCTCACGAAATCCCAGGCACTGGCAGGTACCTACTAACAATAATTTCGTCCATTCATCTGCAAAAAAATCACACTGGGTTTGTATTTAGAAGAGCGATATGAGCGGTGAGGACTTGAGCCGCCGGATGAGCAGGAGCGCGCATGCACGCGATAGCAGCACAGCAAACATCTTCTGGAGACGCCACTAGATATATTTATTCGGTACATAGGTACAACCGACATAGCTCGATAGGTATGGGGCATTTATTATGCCGCGTAATACCTTGCACATCATGATTATTTGGAGATACCTACTCTCGTCTGACTTCCAAGGAGTTAAGCCCAGGACACCCAGAAATTTGGTAGGGTACAGAACAGGTATGTTTCAATGTCTGAAGGAAATCGTGAGAAAACCTGCAGCTTAAAAGTTCTTCTTAATGTTCTCCAATGTTAAATCTATGAATTTACTTGGCTAGTGTGGTGGACTATTACGTCTTTCATGCCAAAAGATTCATAACCAACATAACATGTAAGTAAGTGTAAACAGCAAGTGTTGGTGGTCGGTCAGTCGATACGTGATAATAATATAACCAAACCATTACAACGTAGCAAATTGAATTGTAGCTTTGCTGACTTTGCTTTTTAAGGCCCGGTAAGTAGCCAAATCTAGCAAATTAGGGTTCATCTTATCATTTCTATTACTAACCTACTTGTACTTCTGTCGACATAGTTTTTAAGTCAAATTACGTTTGATCTATTTAATTATTACTACGCTACTGAGGGGCGCGGGGGAGCTCCACCGATCGTCCTTAACTCCGTCCATTACTTTATTATTTTAGTGCTTACAGTGCCCTAAATCAAACAATTCCAAGCCAAAATGAGTGCAGTCAGCAGGTAGATCTGGGGAGAAACTTGCGCTATTACGAACATTGGTTTAAAGAACGTTGATTTTCTTCTTGTGGCGAATTGGCGGGAACTGTTATTGGCGGGGTCTATTAACTGAGATACTTTCATTGTACATTGACCAACATTTCGTATTTTAACATGTTTAGTTGTATTATTTTACACAACGTTGACATGAAAATTCAGGAGAGCAGGCGACTGGGATCAAAAAAAAATAAAGAAATATATTCTTTATTTTGTCACAAATGCAATTACAAAAACAATATGAACATAATAGCTTTAAGGCTGTATTTCCACGAAGGGATAGCAAGATGTGTAATACTTATTTCACCAGTTATGTTTTGTTTCCATATATAATAGTTAGTAAGTTTATATATCTTTCACCATGCACATATCCAGATTCCATGCATCTACAACTGGAATAATAATATACCAATTTAGCGCATAGTACCTACTAGTGAGTTAAAAGCACTTACTTTCCTGCAGGACTCCTTTTACCGAATTAACTAAATAACGAATACAAGGTTAATCAGTATTCTAGCACAATAAGGCAAATAATCTAGGCGAAAATTTGAGTAACAGACAAAAGACCTGGCATATGCGGGCCAGACGCATGCAATGCAGACTGATGCGGGTTTGTCAATGCGGTGAAGTGGCCATTTTTATACAAAGACATTCCGCAGAACGGATTTTAATCGTAACAGTTTTTATTATTCTTAATGAACGGGTTATTAATTTAACGAGTCAAATTCTTCAGGTATCTCCATACGAGTTGTATTGAACAACTAGTACCTATCTATATATAAAAAAGGAGAAACTGACTGACTGACATATCAACGCAGGGCCTAAACTATAAGGGTTAGAAACTTGAAATTTTGTACAGGGGTTCCTTTTATAAAATAGGGGAGCAATAAGAAAGGATTTTTGAAAATTTATCTCCTAAGGGGGTAAAACGGGGGTGAAAAGTTAGTATGAAACTTTGCCGTTTTTGAAGTCAAGTGGGCAACCCGAACGCGGGCAGACGTCGTTAATGGGTCTAATTCTACGCGAGCGAAGCTGCGGGCGTCCACTAGTATGATATAACTAGATAGGCCTACAAATTTAAAACACCCCTTAACGTTTTTATCCGTAAACAAATTATCCTTGATCCGGACAGACCACCGGGAGTGCACTATCTATTTAATTGTCGGAGGTGAACACGTCTCAAAGTTAATTGAAGCGCTCCCGAACCCCAGATTAGCGGACAGATAGACGATTTACGAGCAAGCGGACGATATCTTTACCTTGGCGGCGAGGCACGGCGACAAATGACTCCAATCGAACTTTAGACTGTTGTAGTGGTAGGTTCACACGAAAATTTTGTATGCCAGGATAAATCTATATATATAAAAATGTTATGTTGGTTTGTGTACGTTTCAAAAACTCAAAAAGTTCTGCACCGATCGAGCTGAAATTTTAGCATGATATATAATCCGCATCAAGGATTATTTTTATCTAATTTTTGCATCACTCTTCATCCCCTAAGGGGGTAAAACGGGGGTGCAAAGTTAGTATGAAACTTTGCCGTTTTTGAAGTCATGTGAGCAACCCGAACGCGGGCAGACGTCGTTAATGGGTCTAATTCTACGCGAGCGAAGCTGCGGGCATCAACTAGTATTAACATAATAATAAAACTATAACGTTGATGTGTCTGAACATTGAATAAATCTAAAAAAAAAAAACAATCAGGGGATTTATCATCCCATCAAAAATCCGAAATATTTGTTATTCTATTTGTTTGTCTTTGAAATTTGTCCACAAATTTTCAAGAGGATAGCGATGGATAGTAGAAAACAAAACTGCCGCAATGTCTTATTTGACACGAGCAAATCTAATCGTTAAATAAATTCCGTGTAGGTATTAAATGTATTGCAGGTATTTATACTAGCTGGGCCGAGATACTGTATGTGTAACATACATTTTAAAATGCATAAATAGTTGGCAAGACGTATTCCTTCTTTAATGTTTCTTTAGGATTGTCAATTTTGTATTGCCATTACTATTATTCTCATAATAACTCATCTAGAAGAGGCTCTTTTTCAGTCAAACTTTTTAAATATGGAAGAAGTCGTACAACAACCTTACAATGGTAACAAACAATAGTATTGGATGTACGCCAAGATACAACAGTTTGGTCGATGTCGCCTGGAAAGTCATACTATACCCTTAGGTGGCTTTTACAGTCACTCTAACGACAGAGCGAGCTTGATGTGTAAAGCTACTGTGACCAGATTCTCGTGGTGTAGGCATAATGTCAAACTTCGACATAATCTCTGTCGTCAAATCTCTACGAAATGGAGATTTCACAAAGCTTTGATTGGACAAATAAAAATAAATAATTGCCTAAACAAATCAGCGAATGTCTACTATTAGACATGGCTATCCATCGTAGACACCAAATTTTCTTATTCACGGAATGTCGAATGTGGTGATTATACGTACTGATAATGATGGCAATGGTAAATGATTGTGAAGCTGATGTAATAGCCTTAATTTGGTGGTGATGATGACGCCGACAGGTGATTTTGTTTTGATGATCCCACTGATTATGGTGGTGTTAGCATCAACATCATCGTCATCGTTACCTACCACGATTTTCATCATAATCACCATATCTATCACTAATCAGTGATCACCATTACAAATACCAGCACCACATTGATCAGTTATTGAGAGTGATAAAGACCACTGTCTTTCTACATTTAATCTACCTCCGTTAAAAAAAGAGTTTCTTTCCTGTAGACATAAAATAAATACCTACTGTTAATAATACTGTTCATTCATAAAATTGAAGAAAACTACAGTATTTCTACTATTGACATTATCTCTACAGCACGAGAAATGGGTCGCTGACTAATAGCGTTTTATTTATTTATTTATTAACTCTTTATAGTACCTACACCAAGAGTTCCTAGTACTAAAAAGTGTAATAAACAATTACATGGAATCATTAAAAAACGTACAAAAGGTCGCTAATTAGCGATTTCTTCCAGGCAATCTGTCACGCGTTTAATCTACCCAAACAATATCGTATAAACTTGCATGAGGACGGCGGGCGTCTTGTTAAAAAAAAAATTACCTACATTTGATTCAAACTGTTTCTTGCAAAGACACGTCTGCAGGCAAAGAGTTGACCAAATCAGCATCCATTCAGTGGATTATTATATGTTTTTTGTAGTCATAGCAGTTACTTTTGTAAAAAATCTGGCATTATAATATTTTTATCAGTCGGAATAATCTCACAGGCATTTGACTTTTTGTACCATTAATGTATGAAAGCGCTGTCGTAAGCGTGACTATGAAAAGAACCTTGGTGTCGCATCGCCATCACAGCAGCGTTTTGGCACCGAGTCAAGAATCTCTTTGTTCCGTCGCGAAAACTGTCGGTGTCACGCTAAAGTGTGATAAAGACAACACTATTTTTGTCACTTATTTTTAATACCACCGCTTGTGTTCGGTGCTAGGGTTCTAATAATACTGGATTAACAATTTTAGTTTTATCTCAAGAAATCTCAAATAGATCTGATTTGCATGTATACTGCAAGAAGCCTATGCTTACAAGCAAAAAAGTGAGATAAGGGTATTTTTTATGACTTCTTAATATGAATACGGTGATACTTAATAATGTGAATGCAGAAAGAGAGACAGTAATACCTTTCTCGCCTAAAAATATAAAATGCTTTCACACTCACCTAACAAAAATGTGTGTTCATTCTTATGTCGTTCGTTATACTACGGGTGTTCATCATGCATCAGCTCATGTAAGTAAGTGAGAGTATGCTGTAGACGCTGTAGTAATACTACAGAACAACATTTACCAATTACCATGACTGGTACGAGTAACTTATCAATCTAACCATTTATCAACTAAGGATTAACTTATTTTCTTTTCAATATGACATCACACAGACTTAATTTATGACAATATTATGTTGCTGACCCATTTTGACATAATTTTTAATTTTATTTTAGTTTTAACATTTTGACAAAGTGACCTATTCTTTTATTTTTATTTTTGTAAGTTGACATTGTAATTTGATAGATGATTTGATTTAATGATAATTGACATTGCATCTTTATCTATTGACATTGTATTGATTTTATTTTGACATGTTGTAAGGATAGAAATGTTTTAAATGTACATAATGTAATTTAAGCAACACTAACAAATTAGGTTAGCCTGTAAGGTTAGTGATGTTTGTTTGAATAAATAAATCTATATATATAAAAGGAGAAGGTGACTGACTGACTGACTGACTGACTGACTGACTGACTGACATATCAACGCAGGGCCTAAACTATAAGGGCTAAAAACTTGAAATTTTGCACAGGGGTTCCTTTTATAACGTAGGGGAGCACTAAGAAAGGATTTTTGAAAATTCACCCCCTAAGGGGGTAAAACGGGGGTGCAAAGTTAGTATGAAACTTTGCCGTTTTTGATGTTATTCGAATGAATTTCAGTACCTTTGAAGGTTTTTTATTGAGTTTCGAAAATCATCTCTTAAGGGGGTAAAAGGGGGGTGCAAAGTTAGTAGGTATAAATGTTTTTCGTATATACCTACATTATTTCAATGAAATTATGTATGTAGGTTATGTTACGTCTAATTCCACGCGAGCGAAGCTGCGGGCGTCCACTAGTAAATAAATAAATCAACACTGTCTTCATTGCGATTTGCTGACATAATAAATAGTTTAAAAAATTCTCATCGGTCAAGAACTACTTCAGCGTGAAGACAGGCACTCGAGTGTTTTGAAGGCTTTTAGCCTACTAGACCTGAACATAGAATCTAACGCACTGAGAATCAATCATAATTTCGCGACAAAACCAAATATGTACATTATTCATGTCATAAAATTATAGTCATAAATGGCATTGGTTAATAACAATTCAGTATGAACTTGGTGTGATTGAAATGTTTTCGCTTCAGATTAGTTTCAATTCACTCCATGCACTGACATAATAAACTTAAACCATTTTTAAAATAAATATGTTTTTAACTATGTCTTGATATTATGGCAGCTTAAACGCTTAATAATAATCGAAAATTATTACATATTATTGCATAATAATAACAATCAGCCATTACTAGGCGTGACGTAATATCTTAAGCCCCTCGCACTAACTAATCCTACTCCATTGTGATAGCACCCTAATTCTGTCACCCCTAACTTGAGCAATATACCCCTAAGCTCTTTATTACACGGCAATAAAGTTCAGATTCGGCAAGAAAAATAACTGTATCTTTTGATAGACCCGTTAATTGGGGCAATAGAGACTAATAATAATAAACTTTTAAGTGTGTAAGCCTGAACAGTGTAACCCGTTTACAAATTTGGCTGGGATTTTAGTTTGGATATTTGAAATGATTTTTTTTAATTGACTGGTTAACTGGTTAATAGTCGTATATCCTTGTGCTATCAGTACAAAACAATCACACAGTACAATCATGTACAAAAATGTTCTATTGTAGGAATGTGCATCTTAGCCTGACATTACCGAGACGAATACTAAGGTACTCATAAATCAATGATTTTGTAATGTGAGGAGGTAGGTTACCAAGCACATTTAATGTTGGTAAAAATTGTAGTTAATAATAAATATTATAATTATTTAGGATTCTCGGATACTTACTAGAACCTCTAAAAGTCTCCGAAGCCGAGGGAAGTATCTATCTACTAGTATCGACATAGAGATAGAAAAGACAAAGACAAACGTGAAACGCATAATTTCCAACAGCAATCCGACCTAGGCCTAATACGACGTACAAGGGTGACAATAAGCGGTCTGCGCGATTGGCTGGCCGGCGTGACGTCACGCTCCGGTCACGCCCTCCGATTACAGGATTACTGGAAGGCAAGCTGACTACTGCTTACCAGAACAGAAGCGCTCGTGGCCACGCGGCTTGGGTCATCGATAGTATAAAGCTGCACAGGTCTCGGTCGGCAGTTGAATGGCTGTAAAATGTTTCCCCGGCCACATTGAGGTGACGATTTCGTTGGACTTGATTGTAGCCGTAAATTAACAGTCGCTAAGCCATGTTCTGGCCCTTCGGGAAGACTATAAACTTTCGACAATCGGGTTCGACACAACCGCGGCCAATCTCACTGGAACAGCGTGTGGTACGCTCCAGGCCTTCTGAGTTATGATAAAAAACCCTACAGTAAGCCAGTAGGTTGCAGCATTTATTTGCATAGTGTTGTGATGAGATGAGGTGATACCAATCTTAGTCCGTCAAGCGAGAAGAACAAATGAAGGCTATAGTACTGAGGAGACTCCCTTAATTCAAAACGCTGAAGAAATCTTCACAGAATTATAATTTCAAAGTCTCCCTTATTAAATCTAATACTAAAGCACTTTCGCTGCTGTTCCATTGCATAAGTTTTACTGAGACACGGGTTACTGAGATAAATTTAAAAATTCTATCCATCCATTATCTTTTTAGGTCATCGTATCGTTAAACCTATATACATTTTAATCTACCTTTCTCTGCATTACAACGTACAACATACAAACGTGTAAAAAGATAAAATAAAAAGCGAAAAAACAATCACCGTCATTAAACATTTGACTTGTAAAAACTTTGTCAAGTGTCAAGTAATGTTTCGTTGAACCCCTATCATTATATTAAAAGAAATCTGTAGCCATTTATGGCATTAATAAATGCCATGCCTTTCACCTCCATCCAATTCTGATACTTAAACACCATAGAGTTAGTTTGGGTGATTACTATCATCTATCATCTCATCAGCTATCGTGTTCAAGATTCTTAAAGAGATTATTACGATTATTACCTATTCTGGAAAACACTCCTTATTTTGGTCAAGAGTAAGAACCTCCCATTAATTTGATATTTCCAATTGGAAGGCAAATTCTTTAAAAATAACTTACTTGCTGTTTATATGAAACAGTAAAATATCTTGTACGGTAAACTGCTCATACTACTCTGACAACATCTTTCAAGATTTATGTTTCTGAGAAGATTGACAGAAAAAAGATTGGCAATATCATCAAAGTCAGTAGGACAACTGAATATGTCACCGCATTCTTTTCCGAGAAGACGAGGTCTACGCGAAAATTTTTTCAAAAACAGACTAGAGCGCACATTCTTCGTTCCGTGCGCCGAACTCGTCGGGATTAGGGTCCATAATTGGCCCGTGGATGGCGCCCGTCGACTCATATAAGTCTTTTTCATTTTTTGGCCCCCGGCTCGGACGGTCGTTTTGTTCGCCGCTTGTTGGTTTTCGGAATTAGCATGTCTTATTAGCATAACTGTCCGATAAGACCTGATTGCTGTTTTAACAGCTTCGCGAAATGCATGGTCTGGCTTGAGAAATTTGCGTGAAATTTGCGTTGTGTGTGGGTTAATCGCTGGGAGATTGGTGATATGATGCGTACCTACTTCCTACTTGGAATCTTGAACTTTTCAGAAGGAAAGTTTTCTGTCCATAACATTTTTTTAATTAGTATCAAAAAACCACTTATTAGAATATAAGAAAAGCAGCTAGGTTGATTGTAAAAATAAATAAAATAAAATAAAATATTGAGCGACGATTGAGTGCTTCTGTGCCGCGAATATAACCGATGTAAATCTTCATTCTGAATTCGACGATCATATCATTTTGAAACGGACTTATCATGCGATCAAACAAGTTACAAGCAAAATAAAATTTATTTAGGTGGTTATTCACCATTGTTAATCCTTATTCGAAAACTTATGTAGGTTTGCACTATTATGATCATAATGGGAATTAGGCCGTTAGACAGGATCATGAGCTAGCCAATCCTGGTCTTATTCAACGGCAGGTTGTGGTTCAGGTCAAATTTACACTGCGTTATAAATCACCTGGATACTCAGCGAAGAGCGTACCTCAGACCCTACTAAAGGGACGATGTTGCCGATAAAATATGCGTCTGCGCCCGGTCACCGAAATGGTAATATTGTTAACAGGGAGTAAAATAACTACACAGGAAACCAAAAGGAGAACTATGCATCATCTCGGGAATTTCTCAATAAGACGTGTTGTGCGCGTGGGGCCGACGCGGGCGCCGCCCCGCGGCGAAGCGGTGGCGCCTCTAGCAATTATTCTTGCGTCCCGCTCCCTTGTAGTGCGGCGTCCCGCTCGTGCGCACGCGGGTGGCGCCCGCCGCGTCATTACCGTGGCCACCGCGGTCACAGCGCCCTCTACGAGCTCGCTAAGGCCATTTTCAGACTCCGCGGAATAAATCGTGCTCATGATTAGTTCATACAAAATAAAAACAAGTAAATTTATTTATCAATTATTCTCCTCATGATCATAACTGGAAAAACTCTACCTAGAAACCAGGGTACCTTCCTTATTAAAAGCTTTTATTTAACTTCACTCGTATGTATCTTGTATGTCCTGGAATCTTGCAATCAATATTTCACCCACTTCCACTGAAGCTATCGAGCTGAAATTTGGCACACATATTTGGTTCCGATGACAATGCATGAAAATAAAAAAAAAGTTTTAAAAAGCTTTTTTAAAAAAAAAAATTTTTAACGGTATAATTTTCTAGGTATCCTTTCATGTTAACCCGAATAAATTGTCTCACATTATGCCTGGACAAACAATACTTCTCTACACTTCAGTCAAGACATTCAACCCTTTGGTTGAATATTCAAAAACGCTGAATTTACATTGGATAGGTACATGATAAAGTACTGTCACTCCCAATTTGAGAACAAACGTTCGTTCAGTATTGCGTCTCTTAATTTTTCAATCTACCTATTCATTTGACTTTTTTTTCTTTTTTCATAAATTTTATTAAAAATCTAGTAGGTATACAAGTATTCTGTTAATTTTATAGGGAACGTTTATTGCAAATGTGAAATGAATCAGTTGAGAAAGTTGTATTATTCTAAGAAACATTTTATATTTAGTAAAACTTGTTATACCTATTTACTAAAACTTTCGAAAAACCCTTTATATTGTCATTGTGGCTCATTGCGTATCAAGAATTCAATTTTTACAAGGTTGCATTGCAGTGTTAAATCGCACAATGCATGTATATCCCCGAAGGACTTTTAACATAAATGGAATACATACACGATCGTGCCGCCCGCACCGTCAGAATTGAAACTTAGCCTGTGCTAAACGCAGAGCTCGCAGGCTATATCATTAATCTATTACGACGATCGTAAGGTGGGCTCGCCTCGCGCATGTGAGGTAATTCCTCCTTTTTTCATCGTTTCGAATAGAATTCGTCGTCGGCCCGGTGAAAGGTAACGAGTAACGACCGATATTCGGTTTTATGGAGCTTAATTAGCGTTGATCTTTCGGTCCGCCCCGGCGTTGGAGCGGCCTTATATCACCGGGCGTTTATTGACCGATATTTCCCGACGAGATCGAAGATAGTTGGAGTGGATGTCACGCTGCGAGTCGTGATCCGGGTTGATTGTAGTCAGCGATGGCGTTTCGCGTCCTTTTCTCGGTGATTCGTCCATATTTAGAGTGGCGCCGACTGGACTCGTCACGAATCGGGAATCGGTACGATTGTTTCAGCATGGAGTATAAAATGTTTACTATATAACCTAAGCCAAGATTTGTAACGCTTGAAATTTGAAATTAATTAGGAAAAGAAAAAATAGCACGTTGATATTTCGGACATACATACGCCTATTATTTGTTTGGCCTTTTTCCAAAGGTATCGCACACAGCTATCATTAAACGGCTTTGTTATAATATATCTTCTCTTTTCGACTTTCGTGGGCCCTCAAACTCCTAGAGAACTATCGCCAGACCTTTTGTGGCATAAACAAGGGAAGCAGCGCCTAGAGCCAATGTTTATGGGAGTAGTCAATCCGCCCTCCGGCGCGAGGCGTGCCGGTGCGCCCGCGCAGACCCATTCATATTTGTACAACTGCCAGCTAAGCCCACTAATTACCGGACCGGACCGGACCGGAGCCTGATGCCAGATTAAGTTCTCGACGTTATATTATTTCGTCTGGAGTAATAACTGGTTCTCGGGCAATGTTTATGATGTTTTCGGACGATTGGGTATTTGTCAACGCGCGTTTTATCGGAATGAGTGGTTGGTGGTCAGATTGGTAGTCTTAATTTCATGTTTTATTTTGATGAAAATTAAATGGATATTGTTTTTAAATAGTAGGTGACTTTGTTAGGAAAAACAAACAGCAGTGTTCATGAGTGTTCTTGGCCCCCAAGATTGTATAGCTAGAGCAATCAAAAGGGCAGTACACCGTTAACATTGACTGTTACCAGCCAGCGGTTTGCTGCATGAAAATGGTTACTCCTTACATCTTACGAGATCAAAACGTTCACCAGCTCCCACCTCTAGTGTCAGTTTCAATCAAATGACCAATCAATTCCACATATTACTCGTCACTTGACCTAAATTTGTGGAATATTTTCCTCTTGGTGATTCTTGGGTTTTTCTGTATTATATCCAAAGAAACCGTTGAAAATTCGCAAAGTAGAACTTTAATCAACCAAAATAATCAATATAGAATTGGGTCATACGAAAGAATGAATACAACACAAAAATAATACAGAAAAATCAACTGACTGATGGTGTGATCTTCAAATCAAACTAATCCGATTTAAAACAAGATCACTGAACTTAACTTTTTGTCTTGTTGGTTACCACGGTATTAGCGTGACCACTGGGTTGAGGAGCAATTTTCTCTAACTGCCGCTCACCAAGCCTCACAACGTTCTAAATTTAATTTTGATGTCGTAGTAAACCATAGTGCATACAAATAGCTTTGTTTAATCGATTATTTAATAGGTCAAATAAGTCGTTCAATATAATCATAATTATTATCAATATTATTATTATTATTTATAACCCAGATTAAATAAAAGTAAATTTATAATCAACTAGTGGACGCCCGCAGCTTCGCTCGCGTTACACATTCACTAACTTCAAAAACGGCAAAGCTTCATACTAACTTTGCACCCCCGTTTTACCCCCTTAGGGGAAGAATTTTCAAATTTTTCTCGCCGTAAAAACCATCCTTGAACTTCAACGAACATTTAAAAAAAAAAATTGGCCAAATTGGTCCAGGCGTTGTTGAGTTACCTATGCGCTTACCAACACATTTTGCGATTCATTTTTATAATATAGATAAGACTTTTACCTAGACCTTTTATAAAAGAGTATCTACGTCACTATTGTAGAATTTTCCTGGGGTGAATTGTCGTACTAATTCTTACAACCTAACACCTAGCTAGAGCAATCTTTATAACTTTGCCTCAATTGATGGTAGGCCGACATATACGAAATAAGATGCATACCTACCATACGATTACGATCTATCTTCTAGCAGATCAAGATTTTGCTATTTTATACGAATGAAATTAACACTAATCTAACTATTTCTCTTTGTTTCTATGCAGTAGGTACTTTTAATCCACTATATTTAACCAGAACACGTTTAACTCCACAAGTTAATAATTTATAACTTCTAAGCTAGAGTTGCATTAATCATTTTATCTATAACTAGTGGTCCGCCCCGGCTTCGCACGGGTATTTTATGTAAAAATCAAAATTATAATACACACACATAAACCCTATTTGCGTCAGGTTACTAAAAAAATAAAAAATTAACACGACTTTATTTTACTTATATAGATTATAACAATAGTTTCGTTTACGCCTAGTAATATTATATAGCCTATGTCACTCAGTGAAGGTGCAGCTTTCTAATCGAAATCGGTCCAGTAGTTTTGGCAGCGCACGCCAGAATAGCTCGCAGATGGTAGATTTTTTCCTACTTACCTACTTGACACTTATCGTCATATTTTGGACAATTCACACAATATCTTTATAAATTTTAGCCTGTGTGTTATTCTGATGTATAAGCTATATTATTGTACAGTTTCATTAAAATCCATTCAGTACTTTTTACGTGAAAAAGTAACACACATCCATACATACATACATACTTACAAACTTTCCCCTTTATAATATTAGTAGGATAGGATTAGTAAGAATTATACCTTATCAACAGCCTAAAATTTAAGTTATATGCTTCTAGTTTTGAAAATGACAATACTTTCATACAACCTTCCATCTCCCTTTTTAACCCATTACAACACTTTTTTCCAATTAAAAAGTGTCTATGTCCTTTGTCAGGCTCTAGCTAGACTGTGTACCAAATTTCATTTAAATCGGTTCAGTAGTTTTGGCGTGAAAGCGAAACAGACAGACAGACAGACAGACAGACACTTCAAAACCAAACGTCCAATTTTAATCATTCAAAGACCAAATATTATCTACATAAACTGTAAATGTAGTCCAAAAAAAATTCAAGATAAAAAAATGGTTGTTGTGCCTCACTCGACATAGATAGGTATAGTGTGTCGCGGTTTTTTTTTATAGATATTTATAAGATCTACAATTAATTAGAACATTTTATGGTTCTATCTTTTATATATTAGGCAGCGTACGCAAAATAAGTAACTTTTCTGGTTGATTTTTTACACCTTGTGTCCGAAAAACCCAAATATCTTACGGAACCCTATTTTTTTCTAAAATAAAATTTAGCCTATGTCACCCGGGGATAGTGTAGCTTTCCAACAGTGAAAGAATTTTTCAAATCGGTTCAGTAGTTTTGAAGCCTATTCGATTCAAACAAACAATCAAATCTTTCCTCTTTATATATTAGTATAGATAAATAATAATTGGTGATTCGGAACGACACAACGAACCGGTTACCGGCATTCGATTACGATGACAGCTGTATTACTCGCAGGAGATTAATATCGATTATTGGTGTAAATTCACTCACTTCTCTCCGCGCGCGATGCCATAGACAAATCAAATATTTATAAGTTTTAATTTTTAATTTACTTTATTAGGTTGATATTGTTCATTTTTATCGTCTGAAACAGAGAACATAAAATCTTTACTATTGTATAATTTCTATTAAAAATTATAAAAAAGTACAGCATAGAGCATGGACCAAAATAAGTAAGTACATAATTATATATACATATGAAAATAATTTAAGTAAGTTTAAATAATAGATACAATGATTAAGAAACCTGTTAACGTCTTTTTCATAAAATTAATTAGTTTTGTGACTTTGTTTGTTCTTATAATAACTAATGAAGGTAGCTGTCAGTAACAAGTTGCAAGTTTATTGCCTATATACCGTTCTCGTTTTACGATACCCCACACGAAGAGTTAATCGTTCACACAGCCTATGCTTTATAAATATGTTCGTTTATTTTTTGCACCGGTCTTACTTAGACAAGAGCCATTATCTATATATATAAAAGGAGAAGGTGACTGACTGACTGGCTGACTGACTGACTGACTGACTGACTGACTGACATATCAACGCAGGGCCTAAACTATAAGGGCTAGAAACTTGAAATTTTGCACAGGGGTTCCTTTTATAACGTAGGGGAGCACTAAGAAAGGATTTTTGAAAATTCACCCCCTAAGGGTAGGTAGGTAAAACGGGGGTGCAAAGTTAGTATGAAACTTTGCCGTTTTTGAAGTCGTTAATTCGTTAGACGGGTAGACGTCGTTAATGGGACTAATTCTACGCGAGCGAAGCTGCGGGCGTCCACTAGTATATTTATATTGGCCATTTTATCTTGATACCTCATGATAATCTAGGGACGTGTAATTTTAAACCTCTTCATCAAATTAATTCGGCCGCTTAACCGAACTACGTGATCTCGGGTAGTACTGAAAATCAGCGCTGCTGGTTTCCTTTGAAGCCAACAGTATAGTAATATGCTGAGTGCTGACCCTTTTAATCATAACACTGCTTCTCTAGTAAACATAAGTATTTGTGTAATCATTGTTTAATTCTTAACTTAATTCTTAACTTTTGTTGGAGTGAAGTGGTTAAATAAACATGTTTTCTTTCTTTCTTCTTTCTTAAATTGTTTCGCTCCTAGATCACATGTTAATTTATAAACCCGAAATATTCGTCGTGCTAAACAGTGATTACCTCGCGTTAAATGCAACCTAAAAATGCATTAAAACTCACAAAGCAAAGTTCGACAATACCGTCCATCGCCATTATACAAGACGCGTAATAAATCATGGGCAAAGAAAATATTTGCTGAGGCGGCCTACACCGCGTTATTAAAGTAATTTAGCGTTCTCTGCCAGTCGTCTACTCTGTCGACTCTGTTTGTTTTGCAGGCGAGAACTTTGCTCAACCTATTATTACCGACTCGTTATACTTTTTAGCGGGCGTTTACAACATTTGGTCGTAAGTTTTATAACATTTTTTCTTTGTGAGTCTAACCGGTTTATATTGTCTAGAGTTTTATCGTTTTGTATTGATTAAAAGGCGTAGAAAAAATCTAGTCTCTCTAGTGTGTCTGGTTTCTTTTTCTCACTTATTTGAATTGACATTAGCTTATTCTACTGTCTCCAACCTTGTGCGTGACCGTCAGTGGACAGAAACTCTTTCGTATTTTTGTATGACATATATTACATAATTCGCGTAGGATCACAACACAACGCACTATTCAATTCTAAAGTTAAATATTAGTTTTGCTTTTATCGTTTAATTTACGTGTTTAATTACTGTTCTTATGGCTGCTCTATTGAGTTACAAGTTTCAGTAGTTAATATGACCTAGTCACTATTAACTGCTGTTTACTCTTACAAAGTAGGTGTAAGCAACGTTTGGTTATCCGTTAAAATTTTCCTTGAAACATTAATGGGCATTGTATTGTACTATGTAGTGAAACTAGTGAAGCTCTATTGTTTGTTAATAATATGTTAGATTGCGTGTTTTAGTTTATGAATGCAGTAGAAATTCGCTACTTCGTACTAATGATTTTGTTTGTATGTTTATTGTTGTTGTACGCAAAACCTTTAATATTTAGTGATTTGTTATATTTTTGAATCTATTCAATTAATAAGCTTGATCTAGTACCACGCCCATCGTTTATTATGGAATGTCATAAATCTATAAATTTCCACATGAAAGTTCTTGCAACCCGTTTAAGTTGATACCTGCTGATCGATTTGGTATCAACTTAAAGTTATAGGTACATATATCGTTAATAATAACAGATGACACAATATACCATAATCTGATTTGTTCTTGATACCAAAAGGCGCCAATAGTTGGTGACCAATGCTAAGCGTAGTGCACCGGTCTTGCCGGAGGCGCGGGCGCTCGCCGTAAAAACGTGTTATTATTATTAATAATCCACTCATTCACTCATTTCGATGTTATATCGGTTATTTTGTTATGGCCTGTTGATTCTAAGAAATGGCTAGCGTAGCCATCTCTGAAAAAATCCGGATAGAGGAAGTTGCAATTAAAGACAGCATTCATATCATTATAACTGCTGAAACAAATCCTACCCATAGTTCTAAGTGTTCTAATCAAACCGGCTCTATTATTAATTTTATGTATGTTTGTCGCATACAATTGTCTGGTATGTTTGGGTACTTATCAAATAATTGGTATTTACCAAATATTTTATAAGCAATAATTTACTACTTGTAGATTGTGTGAGCCAAAATAACAGAATGTTGACTTAAATATACATTAACATTATATTCATCAGGAAACGGAATGTCCTGTCTTATTAAATACGTCTGTTTACACTACACATGACCCACCTTGTTATTGGAATTCTGCATTCGTGACACTACTACACGGCATTTTAATTACCTACATGTGTTTCATGCCTTAGTTAGATCGCAATTACAATACTATTTAGTTTCCTTAAGCAGGTATTGGCGTTGAGAAATTGCAAACACGTATCGTTTGCTAGACTCGAGGCAGTATTTTTTATTCTAATCGATAACTTACTTGTCTTACTTAGAAATGGGAGGTCACAAATAACAAACTTTTAACAATAGATAATGCAATGACAATAATTTTTTTTTATGAATATGGTATCATTCCTTTAGTTAGACCTATGTTACATTTCCTCAATAAACTATTTTAGAACTAGGTCGACTAGCTACTGCCGGCCAATTACAACAATCCCGTTCGCTTGTCAGGCGTTTTTCGCCTTTATTCTTATATGACTAAAGTTCGTTTTTCTCTCCTTCGTAGGAGCTCATCTATAGCCAAAGCCAACGGATGTTGTCAAAGTTGCTGTGGCCCAATCCAGCACCTAGTGCGCCTCGAGATCCACACTCAGACCATTTGGTTAGTAAACCTTTTGATTTTTAACAATTTTATACAAAAATTATATCAATTTTTTTTTTAATTTTTTAGCAGTTTCGAATTCGAACTATTCGTGTAACCATCAACAAAACAAACAAGGTATTTTATTAAATTTTAAAAAATGACTTGGCCTAGGACAAAATCACAGTATATGCTGAAATTATCACCTGCTTAACAATACTCGGGAAGCTACAGATCATTACATACTTTACATACATACATGTCATACATACATTAGATACATCAGTAATTACTTCAGTTTTGAAATGAAACATAGCATGTTTGACTACAAATGCATCGATTCCACATTTTTAATAACTTCAAGTTAAAAAGTTTCCAATGAAAAAAAATTAACTGCTAAAACAAGGAAATTAAAAATAACGAAAGACAATAACCGTCAAACACGTCGTTTCCCGCCAACGCCCCAACGAGGCTCTCCATGTTTTTTAGGCGCCTAAAAAATTTATGGTCGAAATCATAGCGGCAGATGTTAATGATTCTATTTAAATTATTATCGACTGTCTATGAACAGTTTTTTTTTTTTCATGTTTTTACAAGCCGATGATAACTTGATGCGTTCGGAAACACTTCGTGCGTGTAATTTCCTTGCACTTGGGAGTTGTTGTTTAAACAAATGATTACTTTTTGCTTACAGCAAAAAAAGCCAGGCAACTTTGAAATATTTTTTTATAGAGCTTTGAGCACCGATGTAAGAGTAAAAACTCAAGCTTATCGATTAATCATTAAGTACCTACCCATCATCATAACTCCTTTCTTTGTTCCACTGTTGGGCACGGGTCTCCTCTCAGAATGGGAGGGATTAGGCCTTAGTCCACCATGCTTGCCAATTGCGGATTGGCAGACTTCACATGCCATCGAGAACATTATGATGAACTCTCAGGCATGCAGGTTTCCTCACGATGTGTCCTTCACCGTATAGCAAGTGACATTTAATTACTTAAATCGCACATCTTGATGCGTGCCGCTTGGGTTTGAACCCGGACCGCTCGAGGAAGAGGCGAGTTCGATAGCGACTGGGCTGTCACCGCTTTTTTAATAATTCTAATAATATATTAATAAAAATAATAATTCTAATATTCTAAGAATATTTTTAAAAATTCTAATAATTATGAAAATAATAAGATTTGTTTAGCCTAATGTAAAAAAGTCTGCAAGTGCATTATTGACTTAAAAGTAGGTACACAATAAACGTATAGGTACTATACTTAGATATGTACGTATACTTGTTAATATGTCTGTAAATTATGCTTGTAACAAGTGCACCTAATTATTTGTGCGAGCTTTTACAGACATAGACATAGACATTTCATATAAGTACATCACAGATATTTCAACAAATATTTAATTAATCCTTTACTTTACTATACCTAAAAACACTCTTCGATCACAAACGGAATAAATAGGCGTCAGTATAATTGGTATTGGACATTTTTGTCCAATACTTTGCCTACTAAAATACCTATTGCAGAATTCGAAGGAAGCGTTTTGAAAGTCAATTTTGTAGGGACTTAAAAGTAAAGCATTTCCTCCACAATATAAAGCATACGAGACAACAGGCGCCACAGGCTATCAAGCTGAGGTGTCTGTGGCCTAATTATATGGTAGAAAAACACTTTACTAACCCAAATATTTGTTATTAACCACCTCCATCCAAACCGACACCTTGAAACAATATGTTTAACGCACCTTTTTCAACGCTACATTTGAAATCGTTATAAAGATGACTTATTAGAAAAAGGTAGAATTGAGAGAATTGGCGTAAAAAGGACTCTAATTATATAATGATTAGGGGTCTGCTATTGACAAAACTAACGAGCGTTTGTTTATGATTGAGGTAATAAATAGTTATACTGTCGTTAGCAGCTGTCTGCCCGTCTGTTTGTTTATGGTCTTGTATTTTGACTGTGTTTTGACATATGCTACGGACTGCACCAATTATCTGGACTGGATTATAATTTTATCAAATGAATGAATATGATAGACTTTATTCAAACATGAATGACTACGATTTAGCTCAATAAGTCAATATTCACAATACTGTGTTTCCTTGTCAGTCGAGAACGACGATACAATGTAAATAAAATACAACACACAAAAACAAAACAGAAAAAGGTCTAAAGCAAACATTTAACAGAATAGAGTAGTTATTCCTAACCTGTGGTCCGTGGAACCCTAATGGCCCACCAATATATACAAATATGCAATCTATATATAAGTATCATGTTTTTAGATGAATGTAAAAAATATTAAGGAGATATCAGAAGAAGCACGGAAACATTTACAGCTTTGCCATATACTTCTGTTAATTCTCTGCTCTTGTATACAACACATAAACAGATTACAAGTTGAATCCGATTTAAGATTGCAAGTTAGTAGTAGCATTAACCCAAAATTTAGTTGCAATAAAATAGCACCAACATTCACATTAACGTTTTTTTTATGAAAAATATTTTATTAAAACTAAAACACACACAAACTAAAAACCTGACTGGTCTTCGATTCTTTGTCGCGGCATATTTTTACATCCATTTTGTATTAATTGTTCCGGGTATTTTGTATGAATTGTAATTCTGTATTAATCCGGGAATCAGATCAGTCGTGTATCAACCACCGGTAACGCGAAACCTAACGCGAAAGGGTTTAATAAGTTATTTTATCTACCTATTCAATAGACGAACGACCGCGCTATCCTATTAGGTACGTAGTTTTCAAACAAAGGTACTCAGTACCTTTACATTGTAGCGCAGGCATGAAAAGTGATGCGATGTGACAGGAATCTGCCTGGAAGCCCGTGGACAGTGTGGACACCTCACAATCCCATTAGGCTGTGTACTGGCTGTTGGGACTGGCCATTGACCGTTGGCGTGACAAGCGCCTCGCGTTTGTTGGTGCCAGCGCTGCTATGTAATCACTATCTATCTACAGTAGCAAAAACATTCTACCCATTTTTACGGAAATTACGTGGACGTAGGTGTCTGGAATTTGGCTCAGTTACAGATTATAAAGAGTGCAGAAAGCTAACATAACATTTTTATATAATGCATTAGAAATACATTACATTAATAAAAGAAAACATTACTAACGCTTTTTTTGACAATATTATTGTAAATTGCTGCTTACCTGCAAAGTAGTTGGAGTTTGCCTGCCTATCTTTGGTTTGGGTCAAGTCTATGTTTATATAGAGATACCTTATTGTATTTGTATTTAAGGTTAGGTTAAGGCTTTATTTTTCAAGAGAACCAAGAGTTGTTGTCATCTCTTATCACGGAAGATATACGATCTGGGAAAGAAAATCAGAGGAAATCCAATTTGAAACGGTGGCGTGGATTCAGATCAAAGATCGCGGTCCCCAGGGCCGCGAGCATCCCCTATCTTAGGGGAGGCCGAGCCGGAGGGCGGCAATAGGCTTAGCCGTGAGCTCTAATTGATTGGCTGATACCGACGCTGACGCGCTTATGAACTGTAACGAATACGCCGTGTTTATTGCTTCGAGTCCAATCCGTGATTTACTTTTGAGTAACGAACAAGTTATTGACCTTTATGGTTTAGGTCTAAGTGAAAAGTAGTAAATAAATCAGTTAATATGTGGCTTTTCTTGTCAAATGGGAAAATTATTATGTGGATTACAATGTCTACTCATTGAGCGGTAGGCAATCTGCTATTTAGTCAATTAAACGTGTTATGTATTGCTTGAAAACATTCGACACTGGGTTGGCCACTAACCCCTCCACCGATCTGCATTGGAGCAGCGTGGTGGAGTATGCTCTAGACCTCACGTAGCAGTGTATGTGGGGGAGACACGTGCCCAGCAGTAGGACGTCTTAGGGTCGCAGCTTATATTGAAGCATGTTACATTTTAGGTACCTACTGTGCTTATTAACGTTTCAAAGGTCACCCTGACATAGATGTCGAGGATGTCGGGTTATGTTTTACTTTGTTTACTACCGCTCGATAGTGAGATAGTAGATATATCCATGATCTATATAGAATTGGTTGTTAACTCAACTTTTGAATTAAAATTATGTGTATAGTAATGAAACCAGTCCTACCTAACCTGCTGACACAAAACAGGTTCATAATCCCTAGTATTGCAATTAAACATGAAATACGTGATTGAATAAGTTTTTTAAATTCCACTTTTCCGTTTAAGCGTCGCTTGTATTCAGTGGCGAATGACTTGGAAAATACGACCATCACTCAAGAACCTCTAAAATCCTAATATTGAAATTCTCATTTTTTTTACTTATGCTTAATTTTACTGCCATGAATTTATCTTCAAATTGTATTTTTGGCAGAGAAAATAGGCTGCTACTAGGTCTTACATGAGATATTATCTCACAAATACTAATTACTTTTCCCCAGACATTTAGTTGATGGAGGGATAATCTGATACCGACATGTTTATTTAACAAGACAGTAGTAGTGTTATTTTTATTATTTATATTAGTGATTATAATATATATTTTACATACAAAAACAAAATTCAACTCCGATACCTTCTTAGTAGACATTCCTTCAGGCCTAATAGACTTGGCTGCTGTAACTTGAAATGCTGAACTTGATAAAGATTTCAAAAAATATCCTTACCTCCGACGTTAGTCGCCAACAATTTTAGCAGAAGAAACTTAACATTCCGCAATTTAAAAGGTGTATTATTAATTTTAAACATAGCAGTTAAATGTAATTGAATGAAACCCAAAAGATATTTTACTTGAAAATGCATGCATAACTGCATCCTTCACTAGTTTCACTACCATTAAATCTGTCAATGCAAGTATAGGGGCTGTGTAAAGCCGTCAGCCGTTTCGCTCGCTGTCTCTTCATAACACTTCATAAAGACAAAATAATAATGTTCTTTAGAGTATAAATTCTTTTAAATTTAATAGTATAATCAAAGCAAACGCTTTGATTCAGATATTAAAAGTATCTCGCAGCCGCGCGGCAATCACAAAATTCCATTTCACCCCTTTGTCATCAGACTCAATTTTTACTAAAGCCCTTGTCACACAAGTAATATTTCACATCAAAGAAAGCCGGTCCTCTGATAGGAGTGATAAACATTTTCTATATCCGTCGAACGAAGTGAGTAATTGGAGGGTCTAGACCGATTGCGCTAAAAGCGTTTTCCTACACTTGCGATTTCCTCGAGGATGTGAGTGCATTAAAATGTAGATCAGAATCTATTCACGGAGACAGTTCGCTCCATCTGCAATTATAAATCACATCAAATTGTTCAGCCAGTCATTGATCCCCGTTATGGCGGGGCGAGTGAGGCGAGATGGCTCCTTGCGCGCGCTGGTTATAGTGATGTGCCGGTGATTTTATACTTATGGTTGAGTTCGAGCGGCTCGGCTAAAAGGTTTTTATAGTTTTATACCTCATTCAGTATAATAGAAGTGTGTGAGACGTTAACATTTGTGAAAATCTATTAATGCGAGCGGAGCGCAGGCATTCGCAGGCGGCGCGGCGCGGCGGCGCGAGTAGGGTTTATTATGCCTTCTTCTGAAATTACATATTTCCTTTTTCAGCTACTGCTTATTCTTTAGGGATATAATAAGCTACTTAATAACTTATAGATTTTAAATTGATGAGGGTTTCCAAGGTCATATACATGTAACATACCTGTAACTACGTTAGTAGTTCTTCACAAATGGCGCATTTCGATCTCGTCTAGAGTCGACGAGATTCGTGGATCATAATAATCACTTACTAAATAAATAAAACAAGCTACCTACAGGGTGTGTAGGTAGCTTGTTTTATTTAGGCTGTATTTATAAGAATATGTTGGATATCAGAATCTATGGGTGTAGTATGTATAAGCTGCAACCCATAGCGTCCCACTGCTGGCCACGGGTCTCCCTCACAGACAAATCTGCGGGACGTCTAGAATATAATAATGTTTTTTTGCAACCGCGGCCGTCGTTGCCTAACTCTGTCGATCGCATGGAATACGTTGGACGATCCGTTGGGCTAGGTACTATAAAATAATATCTACGAAATACAATTCTCCCAACTATGTAGCTGAGCATCTGAAAACTGCATAGACCGAAGCCGTTATCAACATAGTTGATAGGAGTTGCGCGTTTTATCAAGTTTCAGCATTTCAAGTTACAGCAGCCAAGTCTATTAGGCCTGAAGGAATTCATAATTGGTCTGAATGGTTTATTGGAAACAACATAATCATTGTACATCTTGATACCTATAGATACATTGAAATTGATTGAAATCCCTTGGAATAAGAGCAGAAATTTGAACAGATAAATAATTGTTTGACAAAAAAATCATCGCGTTTAGTTGGTGAGATTGATTTGTATGAATGGATCGGATAAACCTTTACTTTATTATTAAATTAAATATTCCGAGATAAGTTTTTCTTTTAACATTTATGCCTTTATGTTAAAGCGTTAAGCATGTATAAATTGCTACTTAAGTACTAAACAGTACTTACTACTACATAAATTACTGCTACTACGAGTATTACTACTACTCTACTACAGTAGGTTTGGTTATGTTTGTGATTAAGAAGTTTGCATTTACAATTATTGAAGTGTTTAATACTATTAGGTACATAGCTGGATATTTTCAGGCCGTTATCATCGATTGAACTTTCCGCAGAAGCTTTGTCCGACGCTCCCAACCTGACTTTCCGGGAAATACATACTCGTATACCCATCGTAGTCTTCGCTGCACGTTTTCCAGAAAATTCTATTTTCATGAAAGTCAAAGCCAGCGCGCTTCTTTGACATCGGGAGACGCAGTAAACTATAAAATATATATTTTCGTTGCGACTGTATTTTGTGTGATAATGTTACAATGCTAAAGGAGAACAGCATATAACAGGCTGACACACATAAGAGAGATAATATACCTACACTGTTATGCTGTGTCCTATGTGGTAGGGGGCGGTCCAGGCTCCCCAAGTACAAAACGGTTAGGTTAGGTTCAGATTAGGCTTTATTTAATAACGCAAAAAACGGAATGCAAAAAACGTGAATTATTGCAGGCGTTAAATCTTTTAATTATGCTCGCCATTCATAACCTGTACCTTTATGCATTTATTTAACGTTAGATATAGGTACGTAAATGCTCTTAAATAGATCTGGCTTCCTGTACCATCTACTTTATTTAAACTCAATATTTATAGAAAAAACTATTTACACATCATCCGATCCGGCACAGAGTCAAGCTATCAGGTGACTAGCGACAGAAAAACATAAACGGATGGTTAAATGGATGCTCTAGTTACTGGTATGGATTCCTTGTATCGCTGACTACTTAGCTCCCTGTTGGCTTACACTTTGGCCCAAGTGAGATCTGGTACCTACTAGTAATCTGGTTTTACATTTAGCGATAGTAATAGTTACAGTTACATATCGTTACATATCAATTATAGACATCGTTTAAAACCTTTATTCAATTTGCAATATTATGGGTACTTCTTCATGTACCGCGCACGTTCACATTCACAGAAATATATTTAATTCGCAAAACTACATCGAAAGTAAAGTGTTGGTTTGGAAGCCACAGCGCCACGTGTAACAGAAAATGGATGATAAAATATAAATACAAGTATATAATTCCTGTAAATAATTCCTCGTGTTTTTAATGAGAAATTAACAAGTTCCCAATTACGTAATTTTCCTTCCTCATCCTCTTTAATTTGCCTTCGCGATTCCAATAATCATGTTTTTCTTTCTTTTTCAATACATCTTTGGTCAAGTAGAATGGTTTTCAGATTATAATCATAATGGGCAAATTAAAAAAATTACATTGATCAAAACAATAGAAGTTACAATTAGAAGTTCAAGGGTGTGGTTTTATCTTATCCTCAATGATAAGGACTAATCTGCTAATTAATTAGTGGCACTTTCCTGCTTAAGTACATAGTCATCTTATTTACTCGTATTTTTTACCACAGTCTTTATTTATAAAATAGCAGTGAGACGTAAACCGCATTGAAGAATGCAATTGTCCACGCGCTTAGACAATTTATCATCTATTCTGTAACAGATGGCGCTAGTAGTAATGATGTGATGATGACAATTCAGGAGACATTGGAGTCCTCGCACGAAAATGAAAATGCACGTTAGGTTAGATTTATCTAACCTTATACGTAAACAAAATTGTCACTTTCCTTAAAAGTTTTCTAAATTCTTCCCATCAATTCACAATTCTTCACTTCAATATCTAATAATTCTTCACCTTTTAACATAAGTGACAGGACGCAGAGTAATGTTCTGAGTACACATACTGCCGGTTAGTTTTCAAAGGTTCAAAGTACTTTTCGTCAAAGTATATCAGTTATCTATTGCGATTAAAACTAGCCAAGTAGGTTCTCTCTTTATCATATAGGAACTGTTTAAGAGTTTATCTACTAACTTTAACATCTCCTCTATCTATGACTCTAGGCTTATTTAAATATTGGATTCAAGATTTTGCAATTATTATTAACTAGTGGACGCCCGCAGCTTCGCTCGCGTGGAATTAGACATAATGGGTAACATTTTTACAAACTTTGAATGCCATATTTATTTACAGCTAATCAACAGCCTATAATATAAATTTTATGTTTCTAGTTCTGAAAATGACAAAACTTTCATACAACCTTTAATCCCCCTTTTCAACCCTTCACAACAGTTTTTTCCAAATAAAAAGTAGCCTATGTCCTTTCTCAGGCTCTAGTCGCGACTATCTGTGTACCTAAATGCGGTTCAGTAGTTTTGGCGTGAAAGCGAGATAGACAGATAGAGTTACTTTCGCATTTATAATATTAGTATGGATAATATTTATCATCATATAGATAGTCCTGAAGTACCAGGGGGCCAGCAATCGCTAGATGATACGTAATACGTAAAGCCTTAAGATACGCAAGCGGCACCTGTGTCGGCGTTTTCAAAGCGGCGGGGCTTTTGTGCACAGGCGCTGACGGCAAATATTTATTTTAATTTAGTGGGCCTCTCGATGGCTCGTTAATCGCTAATGGATTTGCTCCCGCAAGATGGACGCGATCGAACGTTTTAAATATAGATGCAAGGTTCGCGAACGTTGGAATAGTAGTGCTTGTAACTACGAGTAGAAGGTAGGAAGAAAGGTTTGCGCTAGTTCAAGATGGTGCGGAGATGGATTTCAATTGTCCTTATTAAATGTGAAAAGGTCATCGTTGACTTAGTAAAAGCTGTTTTGTATCCTCGAAACATATCAGAAAAATAAGTAACTTAGTACTTAGAGATTTTTTTTCGTTTAGATTTGCTTTGAACTGTATGTTGCGTTTATTTGTTTTGTTGAATTTTGTGATCGCTAAGAAATTTGGTTTGAAAGTTCAACATCACAGCCACTCACCGCAACTTTCTGAATATCGGAGTGAATCATCAATAGTTGAATTAGACCACCGAACTTTATATTTATGCCTTTTTTTTTTTTTTAAAGCCTTCTAGCACATGTATGGAGGCTCCGGGATCTCCTACGGAACGCACCGGTGCCTCCCTTGTGCAAAGCCCTTGGCTCATCCCAAGGCTAAGCCCTGCACTTAGCCGAGAATGGCAGACTGCGGTTCGTACAGTCTACCATCTTACTGACATGCCGATAGATATCGGCCTGGGCCCCCTCCCAAAACCGATCTGCAAGGTCCCTACTGAAGGGACGGACCGGGGATTATATTTATGCCTACTGTGAGTAAGAAGCTGAGTTGCTCCCGTGTAATCCTATTTGATCTCAACCACGAACCTTCCTAATTTAGCCATAATCACGATTCAGCGATAAAAACGTAAAACACAGACAGACCCATCAAATCCAGGACGATTCCGACCGCGGTTTTAAACACGTCCCCGCAACGGCGCTGCTGTCGTTTGCCCCAATATTTGTCCAAGCTTTTTGTGGTAAAAAGGGCATTAGTGAACCCTTTTGTGTACACACTGCTAAGACGGTTTGCGTGTCAACAGTTTAAGCAAATATTGATGCATCGGCGGCTCCTCTGCGACGTAATCTGGTTTGGGGCCGGACTTTTTGCTCCTACACGCTGCTAAGTGAAGTAGATCGGCTTGCAGGAAGCGGTGACAGTACTGACAGTTGATGCGGACTACAAAGTTAGCCTTGCATATTAAAAAAAAGACAAATTACTTTTAACTAGGCTAAAGGTATGTTAGATTCTAACTCGATTGATCATGATTAGAAAATGAGTACCTAACGAGAAAAATTAATTCAAACTTAAAATTTCGAATTTTACTCATCTGTTCTACTTTTTACCTACATTCGTGTTAAAAAAAAGACGTTTCTGTTACGAATGTAGGTACCTATGTATTTCATTGACTTGTCAGTCTCCGCTCTAATGTTTAAACATTAGAGCGGAGACTGGTTTGAGAATCTTTTCGCATCCAAAACGTCTTACTCGCTGTCGCATCGAGTACGTCGATATTCAAACAAAACCGATGTCCGATTCAATCGATACTACACAAGCGCCCACTGCTGCCCAAACCACGTCTTCGCTCCAACGAATTCCGAACATTTGCAATAAAAAAGTTGTATGGACTCGAATCACGTTCCGATGCCGTTCTGCGAATTAAAATCACAAAAAGCGAGAAAAGGACGGGCGCGACCCGCGAGAGCGAACAGGCGACATAATGCAACATCGGATCCACGCCCCTGCAGGAGTAAAATTCAAAATAAGATTTCAAAGGAAGTAAAAGGAAAAACAAACAGCGCCTTCGGTTTCTCTAGTTTACTAGAGCGAGAGCGACGTATTCCGTCGGCTCCTCCCGCATTGGTTAGTTGATATGAGTTATGGCGCGTATGTTTCCCGCGCGAATTAGCCATTTAACGCGAACGTGTGGGGCGACGCCCGTCGATGCGTTCCCGAACGTGCGACTGCAATCGAATGAGCTATATCATATTAATTTTATACCAATTTAATATAAAAGTCACGTTTTTACTGTAATGCGAACTCGCCAGCCAGCTAATAAAAATTCAAATTTCGCGTGCTATGTTAATTTACTCCTGAAAAACTTTAAGTCGTTAGCTTAAAGCATTAATTTAACATTTAATTGTTTATTAGTATTTCAAATAAGAAAAAGTAGTGTCTGAAAAGTTATTAAAAAACCCATCATTAAGTGTATGTAGGTACTTAACACTTAATAGGTACCTATGTATTATTTATTATCACTAGTGTTTGCCGAAATCCTATGGTTTTGTTGCTTTTCCTTGCAACCTTATACTTTAAATCATAGAAATTAAGCAAGCCTTTTTGCGCTTTATGATTAAAACTACTTATTTTCTAAATCCAGATTTCCGCTTTATTTACAAGACATTGTCATACATAAAAGTAACTTTGCATAGCGCCATCTAGGGGTGAATAGCTGGAACAGAGTCGTATTAAGCTTGCGGCTTTCTGAAATACCTTTAAATTCTTAATTTTTTACCCATATGTTATATAACTTTAATCTAAAATAATGGCATAGATACCTAATATAATTTAAATAAATCATTAGATGCAAATATCGAGTTAGGTATGGTATAGGTGCCGTTATGAATGTATTTTATAATACCTACTAGGATCTACCAACTGTTCAATACAGCAGGTTATAGTACTCATAATTGCCTTAACAAAATTGTAAACGACACCGAGACACAATCATGACATGAATCACCAAGAATTTCACGCTATGAATCGAAAATGATTATAACACCGTTCACAATGGCCTTTTACGCCTAACATCTATATTACGATAGAAATTAAAAAACAAAAGTAATAACTCCGGACAGTAATTACTTTATCATCTGTGACCGTGACGAAAGTACTGACGCCGCCGACCCGTGGCGCCATCTCTTGCTAGTTAGGCGTAAGTACTACAAAATGGTGTAAAATTTAAATTGATCTCTTTCGTTCAGTGGACGATGCTATTATTAGCTTTCCAGACCCTCAAATAAATCATCATAAAAAAGTTACCACAGAAAAATTATCCCAGCATTATTAACCCGTCAACAGCGAGTTCTGCGTCAAATAAGGTCGACCTCAAACATAGAAAAAGTAAAAGTCCTTAGGTACCTACCCAGTACCTACTTACTTAGCTTTACTTTTAATTTTATATTCAAACTTTGATTTCTGCTATACACATTGACGTTCCACTGTTGCACACGGGGCTCTTCTACCACGCTGCGCCAATTCGGATTGGGAGAAGGGTTAGTGGCCAATCCAATATTCGAATGTCAATGCTTAACGATTGTTTTACAATTAAAAACAACCAGATCCGACGTGCCTTCCGAGGCACAAACCGACCGCGCCCGTCGTTGCTTAACTCGATCTGTCCCAAACGAAATGACGACGAGGCGAGCCATTCAATCAGCCATCGTTTAATGTTTTTAAATATAAAACTTTATTTATTTATTAAAACTGTATTGGACGTAGGTATAACATAAAAGACTTAGGTAAACTTTCTTGTTTAATTATGAATTTATTTTGAATTCACATTACTCTCGCTTTTTTTCAAATTAAACTCGATATTTCGCTACCTTAACAAATTTACTATACCTACCTACCTTTTTTATTTAACTATCCTAAGCAAGCTTTTAACCATTATCTTTATTTCGATTCCAGGCTATTTGGCCACCGTGTTTTTTTTCGAGAGCTAAAGTGATCGATAACATTGGACCACCAAGCCATAAGATTTCCATAATAATTAGTATCATGGCTGTGAAATAAATTGAACTGACACAAAAACACTTGTAATTAAGCCCGTTAAAACTATAATTTACAATTAATGCTATCGCTTAACTGGCCGATGACCGCTTCGGTAGTATAAAAAATCTTACGTCTATAAAAATACTTAATCCTTAATTTACTATTAACGTGTCCATGCAAGCTTTTATTATACGAGTAGTATGTATCTACATAATTGGTGACTGACACGTCAATGAGTCATCATTAATCTCTCATCTCAGCCACGAAATTTTACCCATTTGCGCAGTGGTAATCGGGATGTCAACCGGCCCGTGTTGACATCCCGATTACCACTGCGCACTAAACTTGGCATATACAAGTGCTATATCCGATCTAGGCTTACGTACGCGGCGCCAGCATGGTATGCTCTGGCGGCGGCCACGCAGCGCAAGCGTCTTCAGGCCCAGCAAAACCTCGCCCTGCGAGAAATCACAGGAGCGGGGCGCTACGTCCGGAACGCGGTGATTGCGCGCGACTGCAGGCTGGAGTCGCTGGATGAGTTTGTGATCCGGTTGGCGCGTGTTATGTATAACCGCGCCGACAATGGGCCACATCCTCATCTAAGGGGGATAGCGCCGCTGCACGCGCGCCCCCCTGAAGGCCGACCGCTCCCTAGAGAGCTGTTGGACCTTCTTCCCCCCGACCATCTGGGGGGAATTAGCGACTAACGGCTAGTAGAACCGCGCGCGCGTACCGCGTGCGCGACGATCGACTGGCTCCCACGCTCAACAGCGGGGAAGTCACCGACGGGGTTTACCCCTGGAGCAATTGCCCGGATAGAGGGGATCTCCCCTAACTCCGAATTCCCTCAGCGCGGGAGCGCCTACAGCGCCGCGTGAGAGGAGGAAAGGTCTGTCTGTCTGTCCCATTTGAAGAAGACAATCTGCCAATCCCCACTTGGCCAGCGTGGTGGACTAAGGCCTAATCCCTCCCGAGGATTTCTGAGAGGAATTCTGAGAGGAGACCCGTGCCCAACAACGGGACAAAGAAAGGGTTGTGATGATGATGAAGAAGACAAACAAAAGAAAAAAATCTCCCTATACAACACACCTGTAAGCCAATATATATAATAGTTTAGGTGATTTTGTAACATAAATACATCTATCAACCTTATCAGTCGATGCTCCTCTATTCGAAGCCTCCACAGATCCACTATTCTGAATCCCTGGCGATATTTCACTGTGTTTGACTCGCATTGAGAGTGTTCATGGGGTATTTATAAATATAAATAGAACATAGATATCTACTAAATATTAAAGAAGCCTTGCATAATGAAGATTATAACCTAATCAACTTAACGAGCTTTATAATGACCGCTATAGGTCCCACAATCATGCAAACAGGAAAACTCCAGCATTGCACCCGCATACGAATTAATTCTTCAAGCACTTTAATTTTTAAAATCTTGAAACACAATCTTGATTTAATACGCGTCGCCGACGGAAGCTGCCGTCATCAAGTGATTTAATCAAATTAAAAGCAATTCCAACCAATTCTAGCTGCCGAGATCCCTATGGGGAGCCGGCAATTAGTCAATAAAATTTATTTGTTTTAATGCACATAATTTTGCTCGTCGCTGCTCGGTATGTGTTGGAAAACCAGTGCAAATTTCAGCGATATAAGTATCATAGTGGCCATATACAGACAAAATCTTGCTCTATTTAATGACATTAGTAAGTCATCGGTAAGACATGACCATACTTGAAAATTACCAATTAATTATATTAATTACTAGAGGACTACTAATGACCCGTACCCAGCAGTGGGTCTATGGGTTGCAGCGGTATAGTAATACCGCTTTTAAATCGACAAAATAAATACGATATAAATTAGTCCGCCAGCATTACTCCGTTGTCCGATACGAATGCAGGCCTCTGAATATTGATATTGATTTATAAACGAACTCTTCGCTTTAGAGCTACTGAGGAATTTAAATGTCCCCTTTGCATACAAACAGATTATTTTTGCAACACAAAGCACCAGGCGGCTACAACAATGGACACACATATCTAGATTACAATTGCATGCGATCGTCATGTAAATACTAAGCATCGGATCCTAGGTATTTCCTACGTAAAATAGTAATTAATTGTAACATTATGCAGTTATAGTGCGACACTGTAGTAATTAGTATTCAATCTTCTCTTCGCTTCGAAGCTTCGAAGGTATGTGAAGATTGTCACTTGATTTGAAGATAAAAAGCGTTGAGGAAATTTGTTTGTCTACTGTTCTGTTGAAGATGTACGTGTACAATTTTTGAATGCTACTTAGCAATGACCATTCTAAATTTTAGTTAGCCCATGGATTTGTCTACCAGTTGATAGGTATACCTATGACATATTAGTACTTCCTTAATCTCGAGTTCATAAAAACTTGAAGTCTTTCTACAAGCTGAATAACCCTAAATGCATTTCAAAGTAGGTATTAATAGCCTAAGTTTACGCTTAGCACGGTTATTTAGCTTTTGATTAGGTACAGGTAGCATCTTTCACGCAGCATATTATTATTTCCCAAAAAAAGTTTAACCAATTCACTAAACCTAGAGGGCGACTGTCTACACCGGCTATGAAAGCGACCCATAATTTGGTAACCGCATGTCAGGGGTCGGACAGTTATTACGCAACGAAATCTGAACACAACCGCTTGTTAAGTGTATTAACTGTTGCTTAGAAAACTTTGTCAATTGTGGTGAACTGATACACCTAGTGGTTTCATACGAAAGTGCGTGGGAAATCCGCCATCTGACCTGTCTTGTGTTAAAAAATTTGAGTTTAAACTCTGTTGAATGTTTACATACTTCTTACATTGGGACAGTCGCTGCTCGAACCTCACGTTTCAGCCTACAGTTTAAGTTTTGTTAAATATTACCTATGTCACCCAAAAATCAACTTAATGAAACTGCCATGCCGTCTTAATATTCCACTGAGAGCACCGATCTACACGAAATATCTAAAGTCAGAAACAGCTAAACCTAATTAAAAATAAATGGAGAAAACTGGGTGTATTACCTACACACTTTTGCCTAACTCTTCGGGCGTTTAGTTATGAAAAGTGGAAAATCGTAATCAATTAATGTTATAACTGTAGAAATCTTATTACAGGCACAAGTCCTAGAACAGATTGTTCTATACGTACCATGCAATTATCCCTGCGATTTCCTTTAACCACCCGGGGCTAAGATCGCGATCCACTCATGTTTCATTCAGTAGCGTTTGCAATAATAGCACCTAATGACGCGTTGGAGCAACTTCGTCGCATATAATTCTTTTAGACTTCAATTTATTATGAAGAAAGTGAAGGAAATCACGTTCTGTCGAGGAAGTTTAATAATAGACGGACGTCCTATAATTCGTATTGGTTTAATATCTTTATAGTAATCGTGCTGTATCAGCATATTTCATGTTGCATGTATACGTTAATTTGGTTCTCAATTTAAAAATTAAGGCGTAACACTATCTTATATACTACACCAATTTGCGGATGATCCATTCTTATTCCACTACTAGGACGTCTTTCCAACAACTGAGGGCAGTGTAGTCCCATAGTGTAATTGGTAGGGAATTAGTGGTCGATGCAAGTGCCCAAAATTCCTAATCCACTTGAAGCCCTCGAATTAAATCTAATTAATACCACGTAAATATAGAATACTTTAAGGGACGGAAAAAAATACGAAATTTTGCCATTAGTGTCCTTCGTTTAACTCCAGCCCGCGAGACTACCTAAGCATTGCTTTTGCAATTGATAACTACACTTTCTTTAATTTCGTAAGACACCAGATCAGATGATTTTGAATAATATTTTTGATCTATGAGTTATCAATGTGGTTATTGTCGTCGCAAGTGACTATCGTGTTATCATAGACAATTTTAAATTATATATACGTAACAATTATAATGTTACAAACGCACTGCCAGACAGCGAGCTATTCTCTCGCACCAACTTGACTACTCAGCGGTGCGGTGGTGACTCTTAATGCCGAAACGCGGGTCCCGGGTTTGAATCCCGGCCGGGGCAAATATTCATTCGTAGATAAATATTTGTTCTCTGGTCATGAATATCAAATTATGATATTTTTACGTGTTAAAAAAAATTTAAGCAGAGTCTTAGTTCAATCCCTCTCTAGTCTTATCGAAAGTGCATTTGTGTGAGAGGTCTATAATGTGATCCAGAATTAGACAGACAAGACAGACAGACAGACAGACAGACAGACAAGATCCTTAATTATTTATTTATTTTCCTTTCCTTTCCTTTTCAATTAGATGTTCAAAATGTAAAAAAATAAAAGATGTCAGGTTTCTTAAACCTTTAATTTTCTTGACTCAATTTTTAAAAGAACATCAGCAATTACAATATTGATAGGCTTAATTTGGACATCCAACCCTAATTCTGGATCAGACTATAATCTGTCGTGCGTTCGTACTGTCAGCCAACGCAACGCCACCAATCTGAAGCTGACCGATCAAGTTCCTAAGCTGTTTGAAGTGTGTCACGCAGACGATCCTGAACTCGATGCACAAGTACCAGCCGCGGTTCCACCTGGTGCGGGCCAACGACATCCTCAAGCTGCCCTATTCCACCTTCAGGACATACGTGTTCAAGGAGACCGAGTTCATCGCGGTCACCGCCTACCAGAATGAGAAGGTGAGATCTGTTGTTTTTTCCCACTGATTAAAGTTAAAAATAGCTAGATATGTTATATTCATATTGTTCCCAAATTGCACATTTCGTTGACATTCGAATCAGTAAGAATAAGAATATACAGACGTGAAACTAAGCAAAAGGTGCACACATATGAGAGAGGTCAGACCTCGAGGATCACATGATTCCAAATTAGACCAGCTTGTCGAACTGGCTTCCCTAGAGCAGCTGACCCCCCAAGATGGAACCTATTTGATTACATTTAGTGTTGCTCTTTCAAAGCGCATATAACATATAGAAGTATCTTTTTTCTATTCATAGTACTAGATAGTAATAGATATTTCTTATACTTCATATGTATGCCTATCGATAAGTTTCGACTTTAGTTCCCAATTTTTTGGGAGTAGGTACACCTAAGTAAAAGATAAAGCACTACTAACACGTCACGCCTGTTGTCCCCAAATAAATATTTGACCTCGAAATCCTCGCTTTGAAATGATCTGTCAAATTCAATCTTTGGGAATTCGTTGACGAATGTTGTTTTTAAAAGAGAATCGACCAGCAAAACAATGATACAATGGGACTTAGTCTATTCGTCCTGTCAGTATGTATAATAACAGAAGTTAGTACAAAGATTAAAGTCAAGAATATTACCTACGACGTAGACGATGCCTTGCTGCTAAATAGTACAATTCTTTTGTCGGCAACACTGTCCAGACTGGCGAGACACTGTTTGACCTCAACCGATTGACCGGCTGATCAATCGACACAGAAATAAAAATGGCAATGGACGGTCAATATTCATAATCCTTCTATATCTTGTGAACTGTCATCCATTGTTTATCAAGGTTTTAACTTTCTAGGAAATTTATTTAAGGTCCGAGCAAAATAATTAAATTCTAATTGGCTAAATTAGCCTAAACTAATTCAGTAGGAATAAATGTAAATGGTTTGTCTGAGCGTAAATTGTGACCATAGACTTCTTTGTGGTTAATTCGAGAAGATTTGAAGTGGGTGTACTCCTATTCGGTGCTGCCGTAAAGGTCTGTTTGACCATACAGCAAAAGTTAATTAAAAAAAAAAAGAAATGGGCCGTAAATGGATAGAATTATCTTTATATCTATAGATTTTAATACGGAGAAAACTCACTTTACCTAAATAAATACATAAAACATACGTTTAGTGCTCAATTTAATATAGCGGGATCCTAATGCAGCTTTTAATTTTCAGATAACTCAGTTGAAAATCGACAACAATCCTTTCGCGAAAGGGTTCAGAGACACCGGCGCGGGCAAACGGGAGAAGAAGTAAGTACCTGAGTTTTGGTGTCATCACCATGGGTTTCTATGGGAAACCATAGAAATATCGGAGACAATAGAGGTGGACGAGTAGACACATAATAGCAATCATTAAAACTAGTACTCTTCTTTGAATTGAAATAGACTAACAGCCGGGTATTATGAAAACAGACTGAAAAAGTTAGAAGTCTAGAACAGTATGAAAAAATGAAAAGTGATCAGGTGCTAACTAGAAGTATAATGCCGTAAGTCGATGTCCGGGTAGAGCGGATGTTTTTTGGCTTATAAAAAAAACTACTATAGACATAAAACTAATTTAATTTTTTTTAATACAAATGAAAAATTAATTTAAATTTAGAATCTCCAAATGACCGATTCACGGTAATCTTATAAAGTCACAAAGTAGTTATATATCTACTATGTGCTAAAGTCGTCTTATAGTAGACTAGCGACCCGCCCCGGCTCCGCACGGGTGCAAAGCTGATACTACTATATTATGCATGTTATATACATATAAACCTTCCTCTTCAATCACTCTATCTATTAAAAAAAACCGCATCAAAATCCGTTGCGTAGTTTTAAAGATTTAAGCATACATAGGGACAGAGAAAGCGACTTTGTTTTATACTATGTAGTGATATCTAGTTTCAGATGAAAACCTGTAACTGAAACTTCTATGTAGAAATTACCTAAGTATTCGTTTAAATTTACACGGCGATTTTTCTAAACATTGTTTTGTCAGGAAAGCATTTTCTACTTGGAATATCTTATCAACATGCCTCTAGCTATTAGCTTAACCTAATCTCACAGTCGGTACGTACCTACGCGTATTAACTGCATGAAACTAGGAAGTATTTAAGCGAAATGAACAGCAAACGAAATTAGCGGCATATCTGTGGATCTCTTCAAAATAATTAGAGCGATTCCAGACGATTAACATAGGGTTGTCAAAATATAATTTTTTGAAAACTTTCTAAAGAAAATATGTTTCTAGGAAAACAGCTGAATACATTAAATGATAAATAATAATAAATCGTCAAATGGTTTAAATTTGAAAAATAAAAACTTAAAAAAATATTTTTTAAGTTTTTATTTAAAAAAGGTTAAGATTCTATGTTACTTACATCACTTAAAAACACATAAAACTCTCCCAATGTCATGGTACTCGTAATAAATACTTATGACTTTATATTACAGCGAAGTTTATTATGAACTCGCAAGTCTTTCTTAATCTAAAGTACTTAAATGTTTACCTACGCCCCCTTTCCCTGAACTACTTCTTGCACTCAGTAGGTGGTATCCACTAAAAGTCGGAAGATTAACGACTTAAAACCGGAGACTGTTTAAGCAAAGTTAACAGCTAACGAAATTAGAGTCCTATCTGTGGATCTCTCCAAATTAATTAGACCACAAACGTTCGCAGTCGGGTGACCAAATTATGTAATGGTTTTAGGAACGTCCCGGTTTAATGATAAGTTTCCGGGATAACATTTTTTGGTGACAATTATTTTTTATACCATCATCGGACAATGACTGTTAAGTGCCTTTTTTGATTTACCTTATCACACTTTATAAGACATAGTAGACATTTGTTTTCACTTTCCCTTCAATGAGAAGGGAAAAGTTAATTTAAAACCTTATTTTTTGCGAAGCCCAGTTTGCTTTGGAAATAATAAATTTATCTTCCTTCATCTGTGTTGATTTCCATGACCGACTTGCGGCTTAACGTGATCTCTGATGCATGAAAGCGCCTATACGCCCCTTGCTATCACCTTTCCTGACCGCGCCCAACTTTGCCTAACTCGATCGACTTGATCTTGGACTTTGATCAATACAAACCATAGACTAAAAAATCCAAATTAAATTAAAATAAGTTATTCCTTTCTTCTTTTTTATTATGACCACGAGGTTTTTTGTAAATTCAAGGACTTGTCCTATTATCCAGTACTATACCTGCCATCACTATCTACGCAGTGACGCCAACACGCCCGGCGTCGTTCGAAATTCAAATTAAACCAATCCGGCGCCTCCTTATTCGTGTTCAGGGTTTAAACATGCCGGGGTAACGGCTAAAATGGCGAAGTCATTCGACTTGGCGCTTTTTTCCATCTTTAGCGTGCAAGGGAGAAAATTGGATTTCCGCGATAAAATCAAGCTGAGTTTTTTTCGCTTATTGCTAGCTAGCTCTTGCCGTTTAGGTGGCCACTAGAGATGTCGAAATGGTATTTTCATTCCTGAATATAGTTTAAATAACTTTATTTTGAAATAGGTTTATTCCGTGTTTAATTTAGCACTCTATAGATTCAAGTTAAGATAATAAAGAAACTAATATGAATCATCTTCACCCATTTTAGAAATATAGAAGAAATAAATCTGCATTCTCCGTCAATAAAAGTTTTATATGTTTTAAATGTAGATATTTATATTCCCTTAAACTTAAAATGAGTATTCCTGCCTTCTAACAGAATCAAATTTTAAATTTATGGTATATTCAATGCCTCCCACCTCAAACGAATTGAATAAATCCATTGTCGTGCTATTATCGGGCATCACTAGACTGGCTGTTTCGTTCATTTGAAATTCAAAGAGAACTCAATTAGCAGATAGGCAGACAGTCCAGTCTAGCAGATAACCGTTCGATACTGTCTCATAAATACGCAGTTGCGAAATACAACGATAGTATACCTAGGTACCTACTTCTTGTATCGGTAAATCACTTTAGTGGGCTTAAATTTATTGCTGTTAGAATTTAGTCCATGTAAATCTGTACTAATGTAGTAAACCAAAGTTACGTCGATGGAAATACCTATATCTGAAGCTTCTTATACAATGTCTGAAGCTAGTGCAGAGTAAACTTTATTATTATTTATAAATGCACTAGCATATCCCCTCGTATAATGCTACCCCTTACAGGAGTTATTGAGTTCTTCTTGGCGATAAAAAGTATGCCGATATTATTGTAGGTTTCATTGTTGTTAATAAAAAACAGTCATTTTATAAAAACAATTTATTTGTCTCCATTAGCCCAATAATAACTAGATGGGCAACTTAAAAACAATTTGACCCACACCATCTAACAGGCAGCAGCAGCATTCCACGCATACAGGCGTCATGTGTTTAAACGACATTACGTACTCATACCTTGTACGTCTTATGTTATTATTTTGTTAAAATCACGTAGGACAGGAAGGGATATTTTAATTCGCTTACACAACATTTTGCACCGGAACTTTCCACCGCAGCTTCCGAATTAGAGGGCGCAGCGCCGGACGCCGGAAGCTCATCTTTTCAAAATGGCCGCCGGCCGGAAGCGCGGGAAACGTGAGCGTTTTGACAAACGCCAGCTCGTGGAAAGGCAAATGCCGCGAATGCCGCCGCGTCCTTTGTCGTGTCGTGTTGGCATTGTCTGCGGCGCATTCTTGGGGGCCATTCTGTGGAACTGTTTCCATTGCTTATCGATGCTCAGATTTTATCATTCATTATTAGATTATAAAATTGAAATACGCTAACTGAACTTCATTATATTTTTATCTATCAATCGAAAAGTTTTAGTATTTTTATTAGTCTAAATCTATTATTTCTTTATGATGTTTGAATCCACATAACGAATTTATTAAGGGTTTCTATCCTTCACTATACTTATTTCGAGATTTTTTTCCTCGAGAGAAGGTTTATATCAGCCTGCAACATGGCTAATAAAACCGTGAATTTCAACAAATTTTAATGATGTATAAAACGCGCTAACGCTGGCTAAACTCTGACATAAGATATTCGAGAATCGTCTAGCGGGAGGGAACCGGTGAACTGTACTTTGCAAAAACCTACCTCAGGCACCAGGTTCTAATAAAGTAATAACCATTTTCTTTCTCATATTACTAAAAATAACGTTTTAATTACGATGCTGCCTTAGTGTTTAATCCTTATCTAGTTATCTAGTACACGTTAGATATGTTGCGCGTTTCTTGTAGATCAAACTAACTCTTAATAACTCATATTAAATTGAATATTTCAGATAATATCACAGATTAAATCAATAGCGTGAAACAGACACTGTGCACAATCGTGCGAAGCCGGAGCAGGTCACTAGTGTAAATAGTAGTATAAATAATAGCCATAAATAAATACAGCAAACATACCTACAATATGTGCAATAAATGCAAATACATAATCCTACTCTGAGAGATGAAAATCTTAGAGTAATATTATAGAAAAACAAAATTGAAAACGAAATCACGGAATTTCCTTACGTCAACACAAGGCCCGTGGAGTCGGTCAGAACGACTGCGCAGTTCAGAGGTCATCTTTGATACCGTGTACGTGCCCTGCGCGTCCCATACGAACATCGTACATCACTAATTAAGACATGCCGACTGATGTAACAATTACCGACTCTTAGAATAGGCAGTCGTCAGCAATTATTCAGTCCCGCTTTAACAAAGGACTTTGTACTTTTCTTACAGAGCTACGCAAACAGAGTGTTTCGTTTGAGCCCCTAATCTAATACATGTATGAATATGGATGATAAGAGCTTTTAAAAGGTACTTGTGCTCACCTAAACCTTGATATTTAATATTGTCGTTTCGATGATATACGTAGAGGAACAACAACGAACACTCGAGACATAATTGCACCAGTATTTCACGCAAAACTTACAGTAAATTGATTTTTCTTTGCCAAGCTGAATAGTTACAGGTGCCTTTTAATCCCCGAACCACTGAATATAAATAATACTTAATGAGATACCTATAATCTGTGACTGTATTCTATAATTTGCTTACAATCTGTCAGTGTGGTTAGAATTGTCAAGAATTAAGTGGCCTACAATTTCCTAAAAAAGTAATAAATTGCTGACAATCAACCCCATTCGCAGCTTCCCATACCAAAATAAGACGACAAGAATCACAACACCTCTTTAATAAACTGCCCTTGTCTTCCGAACGAGGATGGATTCAATAAAAAGCGGTTTCCGAGGGTTACCGCGCTAACCGTTTTGGGGGTAAAAATTTGGTAGAATTACAAGGCCGGCCACCCCAAGCCGAGTTTACTTTGTAACGCGAACACCCTAATGCGCGCCGTTTAACACAGGGCTGCCACTGAGACATTTTACTTTTCTTTGTACAAAACCTATCATACACAGTAGGTATATTGAAAATTATATCCATGCAAATTGTGGATTTTAGAAGATATTTTAAAAAAAAACATATAAAAAAGATAAACAACGAAACAAAGATATAAAAAATAAAATATAACACTGGTTCAAGTAACTGTACATTTGTAGAGTTCATTAAACTCTATTATTTTATTTATTATTATTACAATTCTGCCAGTGTTGTTGAGCAGTTAGTAGGTAAACCATTTTGTAAGGAAAAATAAACTCATTGATACTGTTTAGAAAATTATGTTGCAATTGATATGAAAATCGCCATGAGAAAATATGCAATATTATCATTAAAATGTATATAGTCTTAAATAATTAACAAAACATTACCCATACTAAAATCTAACAGCCACAAATTTTTGAAGGTACCTCAATCAAAACTTATTTCACTTAATAAACACCTAGCAATGCACGAAGAAATGTAGCATAGTTACTTAGAAACAATATTTCTCTCGTATTGTTATAAACTATTTTAAAGTTCCAAGTTGGTACAAGCTTGTACCTGGGCGAACGAAGTATTTAAACGATACAATTTTAATTTTAATTGAGGATGTCTTGTTTAACAATACTAAACTACTGAATTTATAACATAAAGTAAAGATAAGCAAGCTGAGGGAAATCCTAGTAATGCCACAGTTTAAGAATATAATATATGTAAATAATAAAAAACTTCAGCGAAACCCTAACTTTAGATCACGAAGCATTCAGTGTAAGAATAAGTATTTTTTTTGTTGAAATAGGTAAATTGTGTCCATTTGGTTGGTAATGTACAATTTAAAAGAAATCCGTCATAATGAACATTATGTTGCATTAAGGTCAATATTTATATTTACCAATATTTACCAATAAGCACCACCTGGGGCAACACCCAGGCTTTATTTTGTAGTTACATATTTGTTTTCATTATATTTTAATTTTAATTATAGTTTTAGTAACAAATCTAATTACTCACTGAAGTAATTAATATTATCAGTAAACCTGCATATCGGAGTATAATTTGGCTTTCTATTCAAATCCTTAGATCGCTTATCGCAAGCTCGCTAAAATATACCCACTCGTAATTTAAAGTGTACCGTAGAAACTGTCATAGAATTTTGTAACATTGCCAAGCATTTCGTTGTAATTGTTGAAGCTACGAAACTTCAGCCGCACGCAACGCTGGTAATAAAAGCAATTAGGCATAATTTAAATACCGCCAAATTAAGAAATCTAATTCGGCAAGTTTTGTTGAATTTACATGAAAAAACTGATTAGGTATAGAATAATTAGGAACGTTAATAGATGTAATTGTTGCTATGCCGGAATAATCAATGAGTTCTGGTTATTATCAGAAGCTATAGCCATATTTTGTACAACGTTTAAAAACTGTATCTACCTCGCAGATTTTTTTTCATCTTTATTTTTAAAAGGAGGCTTTGTAGATAAAACAAATATAACTTTTAAATAGATTAAAGTATTTATTGACAATTCAGGATTTCAAACAAGTCTATAAAATGCATATACCTAGTCACACGATGCACACTCCAGATCAAACCCAATCTAGGAGAGAGATAAGGTTAAGTACCTCACTACTTTTATTTTACTGTGTACATTAATGATAAAACCAATTAATCACTCATAAATCGCAATCTTTAAAAATGCAGAGCAAAGCGAATTGAAAGCATAAATACAAAGAATCTATGCGTACATTCGCACTTCTCCTCTGATCTGAAAAGCGAAGAGTCAAATAGTTGAACTAACATTCGGGATTGGTTAAACGAGAGTAGATCTATGATGGTGATAACGATTAAAATTAACGGTAAAATTAATTCCAAATAAAATATATTATTTTTCGGTCCCCGACAGCCCTACAGTATAAAGGGTGACCCAAATTAAATTCTATCAGTCGGCGATGAGACGAGTTAATAAAATGAATTTGGTGCGAACGCCAGGGGTGTCGGAAGATGCAATGTTTGGGTGTCATGACTGACGATACAATACGTTTTGAATAGGATTTACTCGACCTTTCCCTCTAAGCTTGGTTTTTTACTAAATCGATATGCACACGTGTATGTGTAGACAAGTAATTTGAGACTTGTATTTGAGACTCGAATGGGCCTAAAGGACATAATCGCTTGATGACTTTATTTAGAAACTGTAAAACAGATAACATTATATAGAATCATGCCTGTATTTTCCCAAGTTACGAGTATGTTTACATCCCATGTGATAGTTGCAAAACATTCAAAATATATTTTTGTCACCCGCCGATAAACGTGAAAGGGCGAATGTGGTTCGGAATCCACTATCATTAGAGGATGATTAACCTTTCAAGGGTCTCGGTGGCCCATTATCCGAAATGTCAAACGTTTGACACCCCTCAAAGGGAATAAAGTTAAAGTGCACATTCTGTTATTTTTAAATGGACCGACTATGGATGTCTCAATAACAAGGTTAATATAATAATGTTAACCATATTTGGTTATAAAATCTTTCAATTTCATAGTCCACAGCTTGTTAAGTTTCCCAATCCGCACTTGTCTGGCATCATGAACATTCTCATAGAAATCCCAAATTCGATAAGGCCAGTGATGGGTTACGATTATGTGGATCGAACACATAGATAAGTCGAACGAACACAAGTCATTTATATATTTACCTCTCTGACGTATCAATAAAGCCATATTGCATGCATCATGATTTTCAATTGGAATACTCTTACGTAGGAATTACCGTTGTCAACCAACACCGCCCATATTATCAGTGTTAAACATTACAAATAATGATGTCACACCGACGTCAGCTTACTGTGTGCGTCAAATATCAATAATTTTCTTTAATTTGTGGCATGGCAAAAATTCTCTTATACCTACGATAAACGGTACTGCTGAGTAATTAATTAATATTGACGTGTTATTTGTGTGGCGACAAAGTAGTCATAAATTAATATCGGTGTAAACTAGTGGTCATATGACATTTGTAAGTTACCTATGGTCGTTTAGGCACTTAAATATCACTTAATAGGTTACCTGTTGGTGAAGGAAAACCATCGTGAGGAATGCATGAAGAAGCTTCTGCCAATTGTAAGAATAGGAGTTGAGGACAGTCTTGTCTTTTATAATACATTCTATATAGGCTCTGAACGTGACGAGTTTAATCTGAGGTATTTTAAGTGAGTTAGGCAGGAATTTTCTATTTAAATAACTCGTTGCAATAACAAATTGTCTGGCGCCTCGTGCCAGCGAACTGACAGCCCTGCATCTAAGTTTACGTCTCTGTTACAGTTGGATACTGTTGTACTCGAAACACGCGTACCGATAACTCTACAATACATTTGAGTAGGTATTAACGCTAAGTGTAGGTAAATTTACACACTCAAATGAAACACTTTAAAATCTCCTGGGTCTAAAAATATACTGTAAAATAAAATTACCCGATTTTCTTAGTGGCATATCAAAACACGATATTACGTTGCGATAGTTACGAGTATGTGTTTTCCCAAAAAACGATGAATCGGTGATAGGATATGAAGAGTAATAGAATAGGTGGAAGGATAATAAATAAATAAACACTCATACCGCGCTAGGCTTGTGTTGTATTGTGGATGACGAACTTATATAGAAAAAAATATACGACAGCCGAGTACAAAATATCTGCCAAGTATCTGTGTATTTATTTATTGCGTTCTTGCGATAAAATTATGACTATGACACAATGATAACACGAGCAGTCTGTCGGTGTACCGCAGGCAGGCGCTGCTGACGGCACGCTCGGACGCGCGGGAGGACGACGACGAGCGGCCGCTGGACGTGGGCGGCCCCTCCAGCCCGCCGCCGCCCGCGCCCGCCACGCACACCTCCAGCTGTGAGTATCAAACCATCTGGCGGTGTACCGCAGGAGGAAAAGGAGATTACTGTAAATTTTATACAAGTTAGAGAGACAGTGGGCCCAACCTTGTTGAACACGGTCACAAAACGCATACCATATGAGCGTCAAGATTTTAAAGACAAGACTCACTTTAAAAGGCAAATGTGAGGCACCTATGTAACTATCATAAAATTGCAACCAAATTTTTGCAAATAAATAAATATTCATTGATTCAAAAGAAAATGAATTATTGAATACGCTTACTTTTGGAGGACCGGATACCTCTTGAGTTATACTGAAGTCTTCATAGTTAGACTCTTTTGTTTACATTACATTATGATGAAATATTTATATTATGATGAAAATGAAATTCCAAATTAGAAATACGACATGTAGATGGGAGAAGTTAAGAGAAGCAGAGGGAGATGTTAATGTATCAAATGTTGTTGCAGCGTGGTTCAGCTCGAGCGGCGGCGGCGCGGACTCCGGCGCCGACGACCCCGGCTCGGACTCCTCGTGCTCGGGCGGCCCGCGCGCCTCCTCCCCCCCGCCGGGGCCCTCGCGCCCCTCCCCCGCGCCCGACGTCTCCCTAGGCCCGCCGGTCCAGCCCCCTCTCCTCCCCTACCTTTACCCTCCTTCCCTCTACCCGCCGCCCTTCTTCCCGCCGCACCAGATGCCGCCCGGGCTGCTGTTCAACCTGCATCCGCTGCTGCAGCAGTACTCGCTGCCTCCGCCGCCGGCGCTGCCTGCGCCCGCGCCTGCCCCGTCGCTCAGTAAGGCGCACAGGTTTGCGCCGTATGCGCTGCCCGGGCTGGGGTCCGCGTTCGAGCAGGTGGCACCCCGCGCGCGAAGCCTCAGCTCTTCGCCCGCGCGCGGCCGCACCGGCTCTCCGCCCACGCGCGCCGCATCTGCGGACCCCCCTCCCGACGCGCCCCCTCCGGCGACCCCTCCCGCCTCCGACCTCAAGAGCATCGAGCGGATGGTCAACGGCCTAGACGTCGAGACCCAGGACTGACTCGCGACCTGTACATAGTATATTTATAACGAGATGTGGTTATGGAGGTTGTCTCGCTCGCTTCGAACCAAAAAGTCGGACACTGGAAGCGCCGGGCGTCGTTTTGTATCGTTCCTATTTTGTTTTTCTGTCGAGTTCTATTCGGGTCGATATTCGTGTATTGATTGTAAATAGTTAAGCTTACACTAGAATGTCGTTCGGTTAAGGCGGTGTCAGAACTCTAGTTGTATGTAAAATTTCTCCGAATGTTCTAATATGACCATAGATATGTTTTGTATAACAAGTTTTATAAAAAAAGATTCTTTATATTTGCTACGTTATAGTTTGAAATAATAATGACTTCTATTTTATTTTTTTTTAAATTTATTGTATACCTATGGTTATTATAGAACATGAGAGTGCAGCGCAATTTGAGTTGTAGAAAATCTTATTCCCAATTATCATCCTTCATACGTGTTTCAGTCAATCGCTGCACATAATGAGAAGACCAACGCCTTATCTCGAACGCGTAGTATGAATGACACAATAGTAATCACTTAGTCTCCACTGCAATAGAAAATAGGATATAACTCCTTCGATTTGATAAAACTGCTGTTCTGATGTTATTCGATATGTTTCTAATAATAGGTTCTCATAATTTTGTAACATTAATTAAGTGATTGTACCACTGTGTTACTTATGAAGAAAAAACTCAAGATTGTTTTTTAATTTCAAAACTAAGTCTGAATATAATCAGTCAATTACCAAAATAATACATACACGTAAACAGATACAAAAGCCTTTTGCAATGTGTATATGTACGTGAATGACATCAGAATAAGCTGAACGAAGGTCTTCGTTGCGTTTCATTTCCCACTTTACCTACATATAAAGTAATTAATTAATATCGCTTTATTTTGTAAATACAATTTTTAAGGTATATGTACGTGTTTACTAATAGACATATTTTGAAAATATGTTTTGTCAATTGTGCTGTGAGAAAACCCTGTGTTTAATTATTGTTTTCCATTAACGTTATTGCAATTTATTGTTATGAAGATAGGTAATATATGAAAGGTATTAAACTTGATTATTTAATATGAATAACAAATTATTCTTGATATAAAATCTTTAAAACGATCATTTCACAGCATATGGTTATTTAAAAAAGTAATCAGAAGTTGTTTCCGTTGAAAGCAACAATTAAACACATGTAAAAAACGATTGATAAAAATCTAACTAAGTTAAATTTTGTAATATATAGTTGGTAAATATGTAGTTAAAATACAAATATATAATTATAAAATGAATATAATTTTCCATGGAATTTCATTAAATCTAAGCGCGTCAAAGCTCGTCACAGACAAGGCTTTAGTATATATTAAAATAAATTATAATAAGAAAATTTATAAATTTCATTATTGGTACACACGACCAAATGATGCTACAATTTTTTAACTTGTAAAATGTATCATTATTAGATGTATAGCAAGTCTTGCTATAATTTAAATTAATATATTAGAGCTATCTGGAACGAGTTTTAAAAAAAAGAAATAGTTGTACTATTAATTTTGCAATTTTTTTTCTCACAATACTAACGAGATCCAAGTGATTTGAGTCAAGTTAAGAGTATGTTCATTTGCCATTTTTCTACAACCAGAATACATGTTTGCTTCAAGAAGTTAAACGAGACTGTATTTTGACATTCGACTACAGCTGTAATTGAGAACTATTCATTTAAATATATAGATAAATCTATTGACAAAATTGCTGTTTGTTTCCATTTTTCACAACTGTCCCTTTACTACTATTGAAGAATACTTTTTATTTCTTGGTCAAATCAAGAAAGGGTTGATCATCATAAAAATTTAATGGAATTTGTATTGGACATTGGTATTCCTTAACGAGTCGTCACGGGTTATTATAACAGTACTATTATAGCCCGGTCACAATATATGTGCACCTGGCGTCGATGAACGTCATGTCGCCGCCAGATTCAGCGTGCAAAACAAGCATCACTAAGAATTCTAATAACTACAATTACCCTTTTTAGTGTAATGATTGAATAAAGATCTCTTACTGAATTTATAAATGCAATCCAGTCAGGTGCAGAGATATTGTGACCGTGTTGTAGTTAGTTAACCAATTGTTAATTGAATAAATATTGGCAATGCCATATGCTAGTAGCATAACGAGTATCATTTAAAACGCTAGTTCGTAATTGGGAACGCTCCCAGATGGGACAGGCTGCGATATAATCTGTGCGCAAGGTGTCACGTACGGAGGTAATTGCGTGCGCTATCAGATCATCACATCGCCCACTTACAGAATGTACTAAACTAGCTGTTGTACGCATGGAGAAGGTGCGATACCTTTGTTTTACATTCAGTGATCTGTGGTTTTGCAAGTTTCTAAAGGCGACCGGGCATTGCGTTCCAACTGACTAGGACTGAAGCGTTTGGTTAGGGGTATGTTACAGTACAGTTGTCATGGGCGGAAATGGATGGGTGCTGCGTGTATCCATAAATAATAAACGAGTCCACTGGATATCTGCTGAAGCAACCTTGGTATATAGCGCATTCGGCGAATGCCAATCATTGTGATTTTTTTAAACGTTAAAATGATAAAAAATTGACAAAGACAAAAAGAAGGGACATGAAGCAGTTGGTCTATCATTGAATTAACGATCAATCTAGTATTACATCGTTCAGACTAAAAGAAAACAAGCTAGCCACGAGAAGAACAAAGTACCTTCGAACTTACCGTGTTTACCAGGATATGAAAGATTCCTTTTTGGACAGTGGGAATTCTCGAAAAGGTACCCGGACGTCGTGGGAGCGACGCCGGGTTATGTGGAACTTTCACCCACTAAAACCCCGCTCGGTGGCCTACTACTCCGGCGCTACAGAGGGCTACGGGGTATCCTTCAAATAAAATAAAAAAGGTATTTAGGAAAGTAATACCCCCTTCTATAGCTCTCGCGTTGGATTATGGCAAGCACGGTATAAAACGGTACGTAAGTATACAGGTAGAACTGATAACTTCAAGAAAGGCCATATTAAAAAGAAGTGTGTAATCACAAAATAAATGTGTCATCCAGAAACAGACCTTGTGACATTGTACCCAGATCTCTGGCAGCATTGCCCCGCTATATACATATAGCGAGGTAAATTTTTTGGTAGAAAAACACTGAAAAACATAATAAAATAAAATGCTTATACTCGTAGTAGTCAGTCAAGTTTACTATGCGTTAGGTCTTAGCTAAGATAGGAAATCTTAGGCGACAAACAGTCTCTACATCTTCACTCACCTCCACACTATGTGGCCGTGTCTAACTTATTACAGCAAATCGTAAGATTTGAGATAAACACTAAGCAAGCACCAGTGTCGCAGAAACACTGCGTCACTTGATAAACTGCTGAGATAGCGAGCTGCCCATTCATACTGGACGAGGCTTGAGTGTGTAATGAGCTGATGTGATCGGGGGGCAGCGCTGATAGGTGGTCACCGTCCGTAGATCCGAGCGCGGTACCACAGTTGGTACGGAAAAAGGACTGCTATTATTGATGACAGCCGCTCGATGAGGCTGTAAAAGCCATTTGACCGAACGCAACTATACCTTTGAAAAAAAACCATTGATGAATTAGGCGGTAAACCGTTGACATATCAGTGTTATTCAATTTGTTCTTTTACTCGTCTACTCCGCGTTTAGTTACAGAAATGCACTAATGATTGCTATTACATATTTATTTATTTTTATTGAACCTCATTCAAAATGTACAATGGCGAGCTTAATCCTTGTAGATTCTCTACTAGCAAACCATTTGGCTAACTAGACAATAACGAAAAGCGGTATCAATTTATACTTACATACCTACTGCCTTTCGAGGTCCACTGATGATCATAGCAGACTTCATATGCCTTCGAGAACATTATGAAGAACTCTCAGGCATGTAGGTTTTCTCACGATGTGTCCTTCACCGTTATAGCAAGTGACATTTAATTTTGAAAAGTCATTGGTGCGTGCCGCTGGGGTTTGAACCCGGTCCGCTCGAGTGAGAAGCGAGTTTGATAGCCACTGGGTTGTCACCGCTTTATAGTATAGATAAATAGATTATATTTATTTTGCGTGTGAGTCCGCCACCAGCACAAGCCTATCGCGCGGTTGTCACCGACAACTGTAGAACTAGTTTGTTTGTTATCTATTCCTTCAGACTCGGAAGGCCATGAATTGAGATGTCCACCACTGTAGCGTCACGATGGTGCGTTGTATCCACTACTGTACTAGAGGCTCGCCTATTTTGCTTCATTCACAGTAATAACGTAAACTGCCACGACACACCTAGGCGCTTCATCTCTACTATCTCGGCCATTTGGTCTCTTGGTCTCATGGTGCGCATATCGGGACAATCGTTTGCACGTACGGGACGTGTGTACACGAAGTTACAATTTGGTGGAGTTTGTTTGGTCATTCACTCATAAAACGCTGTAAGGGAATTCGTTATTCGTACTTTGTATGATAGCAGTTTTGTCAAATTATCTCTTGTTGTGTTAAACTTTTTCGTATGAAACCTTTCAAAGGTAGGAAATTTTTAGTTTATTTATTATTATTTTTATAATGTTTTTGTTAAAAAATTTTTAACAAATACCTAGATCTGACCTGTATGCAGCCTCGACCAATAATGAGCAACAATAGCTAGTGAAGTACTACTGCTAATCGTCGCTTATGAACATAAATATATTGTAAGATACCTAACACCCAATGGGATTCCAATGAGTCGCATACTATGAAATATAGGAATTGGAAAGGAATATACTATGAAAAAAATATCCCTTTGGTCCTTATTTAAAAAGCCCATGGAATCTATTGAGGTGAAAAAGGAAAGACAAAGGGACCATATTAAACAGTTTAGGTAAAAAAAATTCAATAGCAGATTTTACAACAAAAAAAATTGTACATATGTATATGCAATCAAATTGTACAACAAACGAACGAACGAAGCTTGGGTAATTTAAGGTACTTACAGCCTTAATTTCGATGCCTAAATAAAACAAATCAGCAACTTAGATGTCCAATTTGAATACGGCGTGAACTGTTATTCGAAGAATTTTGATTCCGCGCCAGAATGTAAAGTGAAAAAACGTCTGAACAGAGGATAGGCGATGTGGACCATTATAATTAATTGTTGCGGTGCAGTTGATGATGTTTTATCCCTTTCTAGCGGATACAATTTCTGTATACGCGTCCCTTTCCCACGTTACGATGAGCGTTCACACAAATCACTGAAGACAATGCGAACTAAGCTGACTTCGACTGAAGTTTTAATTTATTTAAGGGTGACAAAATGCAATTTAAGGAATTAAAAGGTGCCGAGAAGACATTTATCTAAATTAGTAGATCGGCTATCTCGGGTTAACTAGTGGGAACAGATAATTGTTTAAAGACCAGTTTATAAGTGGTAATAGCCAAGTGGTGTAGTCGTGACCCTGTTCGTGACCTTTTAGGGACTACAGTCATGGCTGGTCATGGTCTGAATATAAGGTGCTGAACGTACTTAAGCGGGGTTTGAATTATTTGGTTTAAGGTACGGAAATATTTCCATTAGGTAAATTGTTAGGCTTCTATGGCTTTTAGACACCTGCTTTAGACTGTGATGTGTTGCAGCCTTGCATTGGTGATGAATCTACTTGTGGGTAGGTAGACTGAGATATCAAACTATAGAAATTATACTAAGTAGTAGATGGACACAGAAGCATTTGGCACTGCACGAATTTTAGCGCTTCAATCACACTCGAAAAGAAAGTCCGATGCATTTTGATATTCCAGAATTTTACTGATACGAAAGACCCACCTGCTTTGTGGCAGGAATTTGTGTAAACTGTTGTCACAATTAGCTTATGGTTTTGTCGATATTGTTATAAAGATACTAAAGTACAAAAACCTCGTCGATCAATACAGACATGGTTTCCAAATACGTCGAACTTCGAAAAAGAACAAACCACCGCCCGTCACGTACCCGTTTTTCGTGCGTTACAATTTTTTCCACCACACCTCCCCGATCCCGCTCGATTGTTCGTCGGACAAAAAATGACAGTTATTCGACCATTTTCGCGACGACGAATTGCGCTTCTCCGACAAAAACATATGAAACTTTTCGACGTTTCCACAGCGGCCCGCGCGAGGCGAGGCGCCGTAGAATTTTAACGAATGTTCATTGAGAAGCGCTTGCTCCGTGTCGGGTTTTTGTCATTTACGGGAAATTTACTGGCGGACCCCCTAGCTGTAGCGTCACCCCTTTTTACTGTGAAGTAAGGATAAACGAACATGCAGTGCAGTCACGTCATCGGTGAAGGAACCTGGAAAATGGAAGTGCCTTCGATGGCTTTGAATTACAGTTTGATAATCCACTAGAATTAGTTTGACAGGCTTTGTAAACAACTAAGATTTAGCAGTGTGAGTGATAGTTGAAATGCTCTAAATTACATTCAGTGTTGGCTGGCTGTCCTGAACCATCGACGCATCCGACGGACGCATTGGCGACTTCGTCATGCCCGAGTCGCACTTACCTTCTGTCAAATTTTATTTGCAAGACGTTGAGGAATATAAAGTAAGTAGGTACCTACCTACCTAAGGTTTATGGATGGGTGACCGCTAGTGGCGAAATTTCATGGACGCTACGGTGCTTCGGAGGGCATGTAAAACCGTCGGTCCCGGTTGTTTTCAATGCAGGAAACAGTTACTAAGCCTTGTCGAAGACCTTCGGGTGGCTTGAGAACAATCGACACTGGGTTGGCCACTAACCCAAACCAATCCACACTGGAGCAGCGTGGTGGAGTATGTTCTAGACCTCCCGCAGTAGTTTCTGTGGGGGAGACCCGTGCCCAGTCAATGGGACGTCTATGGGCCGCAGCGAGGTACCTACCTATATTTCTATTTATTTCTGTTATAAATTTGGCATAAACTTAAATGTAAGCCTTGCTATCCTGTTTAATTATCTGCTGTTCTGTTCTTGTAGCTCGCGTATTCTATCACTTGTGATCTTGACATATTGAGGAGAGCTTATTTGTAGTCGGGTTTTTATCATTTTAGGGAAACTTGTTCCCCCTCGCCGGCGTCACCCCGGGTCGTGGACGCGGGCGTAATGACTCGTAAAATTAGAGATTGTCCGCGCGCCAGCGGTTATGGTCACGAAATGTTTGGTTGTGTTCTTGTGTTACTCGTAAGACACGCGTCCAATAAGCAAGAAGTTTTTCGTCTAAACACTACGCATTCTGTTTTAAATCGCTAGTCTGTGAAAGACGACTGCCCCTCTATTTATTAATCCAGCAGCTGATATAGTTTCAAGCAAATTTTAAGTGAATTGCGTAGCTTTCATAATACAGATTTTTGAGGACACAAATCCAGTTAATCCATGTCACAAATATCCCTGTAATTCTTACCAAAGCCCGCCCAATCAGTTCCAAACATACGCGAGTAAGTCAAAAACAGGAAAAACTGAAAGTTTTCAATCATTATAAAGCGTGTCAATAGCAACTTTTTTAACAACGATATGTCTTATTTTTTTCACACGGTTCACACTGTGATGTTTGAATTGTACCATTGATTTAAAGAATACGTATCTGAGTATGTTTTAACTCTGGTCTGACTGACTCTGACTGAACTGGAATACAGTTGTTGTTAGTTCGGCATTTCAATGGACGCGTGTTCTAAGCAAATCACGTTTCTTCTGTACTGTCGTCTGTACTGTGGTCGTGATATGTACGCGACACAGTGGTGTGGTCCACCTGGGCTGTTCACGGCGTAATGCTCCGTATTGCAGCTGCTTTAGACCAAGTGTTGGGTGTAAAATGATGTCATCACGTTGATTGTAAGATCGACATGAATATACATATGAAAGCGTGACGCTACACAAATATCTGGATGCTCTTATTATTTACAATATACCTACAGGACGAAATTACGAGATAATAATATATGACACAATATCTAATGACCAATAAGATAGTTGTAGATGGTTTAGCTTAAATTTATTAACAAAAGTAAGCAAAATCTTACATGTTAGATTCGGCAGTGATGGTTCCATCAGCTACTCGCCAAAGTTACATTTTAATAATCCTTTATTTGTATGGAGTTGCCTCCATTTAAATGTTAGTCGAATGTGACTTCCCCATTTTAAGTATTTCTATACATATCGACCTAATCAAAAATTTGTTCATACTTATTTAGTAGCCTCTACTTTTCTACCAAGTAGACCAACATGTTTTGTAGATCCTTAAACAAAGATTAAACTGGATAATTTTTGTAATAAATATCATGGACATTCTCACACATGGCCATCTGACCCCAAATTAGGCGCGAGCCTGTACTATGGGTGTCACAGACTGATATACATACATATTTATTTTTAAATACATACTTAAATAGATAGTAATATTAACATTCAGACACAGAACAAACACAAGTGTTCGTCACACGAATGTTTGTCCTGAGTGGGATTCGAACCCACGACCCCTAACAGGCAGGGTCACTACCGTTACGCCTAACAGGCAGGGTCACTACCGATTGCGCCAACAACGGGCCCGTCAATCAAAATATATCCGTCATCAAATTACCTATATGTATCGATTTAATGTCTATTGTGGATAATACTTACCAGGCAGGTAGGTTTAGGTAGGTTTTCTTTAGTATTCTGTTTTTGTTCTGTGTATATAATAGACAGTATCTTGTAAACATAGACGACTTAATAGATGTGCTCTGTGACTTAGAATTACTATTTCATTTCGGAGTGCAACATGTAGAACTTGACACTTTTTGTCTTGCCGTTTTTTATCATTCATAATTACCACCCACCGCACACAGGCCAAATTTTCCCACCGCCACCAATTTATTGCATCCGATTTTTTTTATTTGCCTGCGCTTCGTCAATTGTCCCCTAACAGAGCGAATCTCGGCGGCATACGAAATTACTTTACCGAGAAACTAATCGTCTTGTAATTTGGGCAGACATCCTGCGAAACAATAGATTATGCATAATGCATCGTCTGGTGATTCGCGCACCCGCATCGCCTATGCAATTACTGTGTCAATGTCATTTGGATAAACTAATAAGTAAACTATTATTTAAATACATTACCTACATTACAGTACAGAGTACCGAGAGTTTTTCGCTTTTTTTCTCTTACTCTCTCTCTCGGCCTACACTAGGCATAGGATAATAATATTGTAAATTATTTCTCTTATAGCCGATGACCAGATAGATAGGTAGGTATTGTCTATCGTGTCGTTAGGGCTTAGCTTAGTTGTAGGTAATTATTGTAAATTTAATTAGCCTTATGGTAGGTTAGGCAATCAATAAAATCTCTTTTTGGACACCAATACACGGGGTATTTGTGTCCAAAAAGAGATTTTATTATATTTATTCATATTTGATAAAAATATACGGTTGGCAGTAATAATTGTCAAATAATACATACTGCATAAGTATAAAGTTATTAGTAGTTAGCTATTAAACCAATTATCAATAGGCGAATGGGTATAGTCAGGGTAATAGGTGGTAATAGTATCATACAATTGGCTAGAGGTGTGATAAATCTGAGGATAAATCTAATTGATCCATCAGGCTTTAAAGGCCTTATGTACTAATAAGCGGATGGCTCTCCTCTCGCTGCTCCAGTGAGATACAACCTACAATCCCTCCGACTAGCAAACTCAAGTATTAAAAGTTTTTACATCACACGCAGGCCTACGACAAGAGATAACAATAGAGTGGTACCTATAAATAAATAAAATAAATAGTTTGTATGTGCAAAATATTAGAATAATGACGTTTTACGCTTATGGTGTGGCTGAGTGTGGCATGGAGCGTGCTCCCAGCATCTTGACGGGTGGGCCGGTCTATTTCCGACAGCTACCGAGAACGCGAGATTACCTGCCACGATACACCAAATTAATGACTCTCACGACCCCGATGCATGTCTTTCGGCGTATGTTAATACGTACCGAGATTCATCTTATCTTTCAGCTTTAAAAAGTCAATCCATTCGATCCCACCCCGCAACGAACGAATCGATGCGACAGTCTCGCGACGTCGGAGAAAAACAGAAAGTAACCTTTACTCCAATCAATCACCCGAAAAAACGGGCCTTGTTGGTCCGGTAATTCGCTAGAATTCCACCGGAGATTTAGTAGCGAGTCGCGTGCTAAACCAGGAGGATATAATGAGCGGCGAGCTCATTGTCCGCTCCAAAAAAGAGGAGATAAATAACCAAATGAGAATGGAAAAACGGCAAAAATGGTGAAATAAAAGCTTCAATTGGACAAAGGCGCCGAAGAGGGATAATTCGTCGGGGATATGCACCAATTGTCACTGTTTTGCTTGATTTTTTGCGGCGTTTGCGCTGACAGGAGCTCGACGCAGACGGGTTGCGATAAAATTGTCACTCTCCGCGGCTGCCCGGCGTAACTCTGCCGGCTCGCGCACAATTCTTCTCAATTACTTTGAAATCTTCACGGGAAACTGGCTCAAGTGAGCCACTAGGATATTTATCCTTTAGTTTATTCCTCGCTGACCCATGTACCCTCAATTCCATTTTCATTCCTATGACTCTTCTGTGATGTGACTGTTTACACATCAACATATACCCTTTCACTCCGACTGTTGTACCTACACGGTAGGGGAGGGTTAAGGCATAGTCCACTAGGCTGGCCATGTTTGGAAGGGTAGAGCACCTGCATTCAAGGAAATTATGGAGAACTTTAAGAAATTATGCTGGTTTTTTCATGATGATTTCGCTTTCCGTATCAGCAGGTGACAGTTCATTTCTTAAAACGCACAACGAACCCGGACCCTTTAGAATTATATAGAAAAGGTGGAATTTCATGCACTTGAAAGTAATCAAAGGTTTACTACTTACTAAGCAAGTATGTGAAGAAAATATCATACTTAAACCAGGTATGATATTTTCATTTTCCGTAATTACGTTTTGTTTTCACCGACTGTGCAGAAGGCAGAATGATCCGGGATTCCCGAGTCGTTCCTAGTTCCTAAATCTTCTCTAGTTTTATGTATTTTCCATCCACAATATTCTTCGACTTTACATATAATAACACGCTCATAAACAAAGGAGATATCTCCCACATATTATATAAGATTCTTATCCGCATGTTTTTTCCCGTTCATGTGGCTCTTTGAAGCTCCGTGCAAATTCAACAATCAGCCGTGACCAATCGTCTGCATCAGTTATCAAATAAAATCAACGTTTAATATTCGACACCAGCCACGACCGCAATAAATGTCCAAATATTTGTCGCAAAGCATTTCGGCGAATTCAAATAAAACCGTAACTAAAGGCCCAAGTTGAATCCCTAGAGATGGGTCAAGCTACTTTACCTTTCACATGCCAAACCAAATTAGACTCTAATCGTAGTTACAATGAGTTGAATTTTCCTATTTCATAAATTTCCACATGTCTCGCTAAGATGCTGAAAGCAGATACCCCAAATTTATTCTCAAGCACATTGGAGATAGAGTCCAGTTTTCGCTATATCTGGTCTTTCGCTGCAGCTGTGCATTGCAAAGGAAAGACAACTCAACTACCAGAGGTTTGAATAGAAACTCCAGCGGTCGCTACCGAATGTAGTGGTTAAGTGGACAAGTGTAATGGTAGATTCGCAACGACTAATATTTTGCGGTGATATTGGCTAGTAGATGCCGGATAATAAATTGGGTCTGTGCCCCGCCGCGAAGGCGCGTCACGCCGGTTTTCATATCAAAATTAAATATCTGCTCGAGGGGACCGGAAGAATTTCCAGATAATACCCATGCTGTTTGGCTTCTGATTGTTTACACGTTTAACGTTTTGGGGGAAAATAAATCTAATGGATACTCCGTTATTCCGATTTTCTTATGGTGGAAAAACTAGCTTTCCTTGTTTCGATCGCCGGATCGGAAAAATTATAATATATGGCTTTATTTGTAACTTGAAATGCCCTGTAGTAGCTTGGAGTTTGGATCTATGCGTATGACAAAATGGCAATAGGCTCACCAACTACATATTACAACCATTATCTAAAAAAACTTGGGTGTACTTACCTATTACCTACACATCTCACGCCTACGAATATTATTAATTGTTTAATTAGACCTCCCGCAGATGTGTCTGTGGGGGAGATCCTTGCCCAACAGTGGGACGTCTATGGATTGTAGCCTGTTACTCTGCACCATTTGTACACACGCTATGTCAACTAATCAGTAGCCGTGCTACGCGTTCAGGAGTCCTTATCAATAAAGCATTTCAAAAGTTTTTAGTTACTGGGAGTTAGTTGTTAGTCTGGGAGGCCTTATAAACAAGCACCAAAATTTATTAGGGATCCTTAAGTATGAAGGTTCATAATTTTATTGAACGTTTAGACTTTATTAAGTCCCAGATATTAAATTGTGTTTCTTTTCGGAAGCGTCTGTTTGTTTGTCTGTGTAGTCGTTTGTATTGATGTATCCAAAAAATGTAGATGTAAAAGCTTAATTAATTAATGTTTACTACTTATTTATTTCGTTCTAACCGTTCAGAACTCAGTCTTTTTTAATTTATTTTTACCTAGGTTTTAGACTGAACAAATACTTAACTCAATCAGTTACATATTGGTAAATCTTTTACTGACAATAAGACATACCGATAGCGTTTATGGTATGACACTATTTTCCTTAAATGCAATGAAATTTTTTTTGGATTTGGCCTATCAAAAATTGGAATTTTGCCGGTTAAAAATTCCAAATGCAGAACCCAACCTTTGCCTGCGAGTCTCTCTTGGCCAAAAAGCTACTCCAGCGAAAATACGCAACAGTTGTACGCACGATTAGATAACGTAATTAAAAACAAACTTTCAATAAGTAAGAAATCTTAACAAGTGGCCAAATTCCCTCCAACTGCCGGTTGGGTAAATGTGAACTCGTGGACATTTTTTATGGGTTCACTTAGAATGATTTTGGCTATTATTAAAAATCTTGTTTTGTTTTGCAGCCACGTGTAATGTTTTCTACACTTACTGCCACCAAACGTGTGTAAACTAAAAGTGTGTACGTACGTGTGTTTGTTCGCAAAACATGAAGTGTACCAGAACTTTAGCAGTGATAAATTATATTCTATTTAAAAACAACTTTATCACTTTCTTAAGTTTTCGTGTAAGTCGTACAAACTAGTTGGTTTAAAGGTTTAGAACTAGAATTCTCTATTATACCCGTATAGCGACTTAAAACTTTGCTTTTAGACATCAAAGAATAGGACGATAATAGCCAGAATCGGATGATCAAAAGCAGATGCCTTATGCTCTTTGTCTCTACCGTTGTTACACACGTTTGACAGTTAGGAAGTCTAAGGTCTGGCTAGCAATATTTACAGACCGGTCCCTTCTGAAGCAAGACGGAACCTAGTAGAAGAAAACCACACATCGGACGATATGTTGAGTATTGGTATTCCAGTCCAGTTGACTGCACGATTAACTCCTTTATTTATTTTTTAGTCGGCGGTTAAAAAAACCAAGTGGCAAGTGTTCGCGATCACACGACAGTTCACAGACCGGGGTGAACTTAAGCGGCATCAGGCACAGGAAGCGATCAAAGTACATTTATTTATTAGCGTTTGATTTATGCGTCGCATCGATTGCTAATGCGTAAGGGTGCGGTCATATGGCAGCGACGCGCTCCGGCGATTACGCGACACTGCGCTATCGTTCACTGGATGTGTCGTATAAATTATTACATTATTTTGTGTTGCTTCTGGTTCTTTTCTAGAGGAAAGTCTAAGAGTAAGATGCAATCTTAAGTCCTGAAGAACATCTGTGACGAAGTTTAAATGAAATTCTTAAGAAACTTATTTAAAGTCTATCACTGTTGTGATGGGTGGCAGCAGATAGATAGTGCTGCATGCTTGTTAGCTATTTTGTATAAAAAGAGACATTAACAAGCAGATGGGCCAAATGATGGTTAGTGATCACCGTCGCCTTATGACTAAATAATTCATCAATGGATGGCAATTAGTAACATAATAATAAAGAAACATGCGCGGCTATAATTAATGAGGTCAATTTAGGTTGTAATTTTTTTATTGTAAATGATTTCATGGATAAGATTTGATACAATTATTTGTAATATGCCATAAAGCCGCATCCAGTCCGAAAGTGCTTTCGGGTGTCAGTTTTCACGCTCGGCCGCTGCTATTAATATTCAAATTGGCGCTATCTGTCACCGCCCGGACGAGTGTGGACGCGCCGCTATAATTTATTTGTGAACAAAGCGGATCGAATTGTTATAACCTGAATACTGTTTTGTATTGCCGGTCAATGTCTCTTAAGTGTTTATAGATAATTTGATATTTTAGGGTAAGTAGAACGGCGTGTGAAGTAGGAAGAACATAATGATCTAGGTTAATGTAAAATAGTCGAATGTACAACTACATCGTATCACAGTTTAATGATAATATTACATGCCTTTCCTTCCTTTGTAAAAGTAATGTGCTACAAATAGCTAAACCTATACATATGACATTTAATGTTATTGGAAGACGAAGCAAAAACTAGATATAGGTATATCAATTACTATGTACATATTTTAAAAATTATAATAAAGAAATATTAACGCTGCCAGTGTTCTGGGCTCTATGACACATACAACAAAAGTAGAATTATATAAATTATTAGTAGTTATTTCTTACATCAAATATATATTCCCGACCTATCTCTCTCTTCAGCCTACATTAGTGTACCTACTGCTGAACACGGGCGTCTCTCAAGACACTACACTGAGCCCGATCTTCGTCTCTTCTCTACTCCTCTGCTATCGCCACCTATTCTACACCCAGAGGCGTTGCATTTGAATCCCACTTCCAATTCAGACAGTACTCAGAGTATTTACAGATATTTAGCGTAAAACGGCCGCACAAAAACCGGGCTACAATAAGAGTTGGAATCGCGCGGCGTGCGGCCGGCGGTTTTTGTGTGCCTCCATTAAGCGCTAACAGACTGCTGAGGACGCTTTATAACCTCTAATTGTACTGTATTTATTACCGTTGCATTGAGCAAGGAAATGCGTGGAGCTGGCTCGCCCACGTCTGTTGTTACACTAGCTGTTGCCCGCGGAACGCAAGCCAATTATCGCCGTAAAACTTTTGTTCATAAATACTTATTATTGCGTAAGCTGGATTTTTGACAGAATGTTGGTGCGTAATGTATATTTTAACAAAGGTAGGAAGGATTTTGTCAGCTCTTTTGATGTACTTATTACTTAGTGTGAGTGTGACTAGTGTTGGAAAGACACGAAAATAATTAAGAACGTGGTAATGATAATTTTATTCTGTACTTGAGAACCTGCTCAGTTTTGGTTCTTTAACATAAAATGGTTAAAAGTACAAATTATATAAAATAGTTACCTACTAGTTACAAAATGGTTAAAGGTACTCTAACTAACTAACCCCTGGATTTTCCCATCGCCGTATGCTAATCCGTAACAGTAATCTCTGTTCACGTCGTTACCCCACCTTGCATAACAGATTATTATATATATAGCCCTGCATAAAAATATTAAAACTTATATAGGTACAAATAGAAAACAACGGTCACAAAATTTTTAGTGAAAATCAGCTCCCAAATTTTCTCCAATTTTTTGTATCAAGAAGCACTAAATACTTCTTCACTTCAGCGTTATTATCTCTTAATGCCCAGTTCGAAGCCACAGGTAAACTAATTATCCAGGAATTTCTCACCGGATTTGGCTAAAACGCATTCTTTTCGAACTTTAGTGACGCCTCATGGCTATTTCGGATCAGAAGATCGTGCAACAAAAACCAACTAAAGCACCAAACCTTTGACTCTACCACTATTTATTCTGCTACTATATAAAAATACATTAAGCTCTATGTATCTATATATCCTCATACACTGATGATTTATGTTTTATCTTACTTTATAAATTCAAACGTAGTACATCTATTGACGAGAATATGCTCAACCTGCTGGTGATGCTGCTGGATAAGTGATGCTAAATTAATTTTTACTTATGCATTTATTAAGCTTGAATAGGTATATTATATTATATATTATATTATATATATTATATTATATATATTAGTTAGTTAGTTATCTTATATATACATATATTAGTTTAAGTCTAACTATGGTTCAACTAATGAAGCATATGGAGACTAAGATCAACTGATAATCTCTTTCGTGTTTTCTTTATTCGCTTAAGTTCGAGAATACACAGTTTGAAAAACACTTGTGGATCAAAAACTGTGATGGTATTTGATTTTATATTTTTTTATTGTTTTTATATTTTATTTGTTTAGTAGAACAAACATTAACATTTTGTTTCATTCATGACTCAACCAATTCGTCGCGCGTTGTCATTATATTGTGTGGGTTCAACTTTACGGTATCATAGATTAAGTAAAAGTTAAGCTAAGTTAACCTAATAAACAACCACTAGACACTTTTATATTTATATTTATTGCAGTTATGAGTTAAAATTTTTTGTATTTTCTGTGCTCTTTTATTATTTCACAACAACTTCATTTTATAGACAGGTCATGTAGAGCCTGTGTTTCCATTAAAGTAGGAAGAAGTGGTACCTACCTACTCGCATTTGTCTGGTCACCAGTTATGTTTTTACTTTAAGTTCCATAGTACGTAAAAATTAATGAAACAGACATAGGTAAAATACAATTTCATACATAAAATTGCTAAGATTAAGTAAGTGCAATAGAGTTCCTTATTCCTGCAAATAATAAACAGATCATATTATTATGCAACAAAGCAGCTAGTTGTACTAACAAAACCATGTGAAAATAGATCTGAACGCTCATTGTAGCAATTTGCCACGTTAGCAATGCAACCAACAATTGAATTTACGAGAAAATTGCACTTAACACGTCATTACCTCTATGCAGATAAAAACGTGTCTATGGTAGGATGGCCTTGATTAAAACATAATTCGGGACATGATTCGATTTTAATACGAATTGATTAAACAGTTTCAACGCTAAATAGATTATTTTGGTATGCTTTTTTGAAGAGGTAACGACGGGCCGGTTGGCGCAATCGGTAATCGAACCCACGACCCCTGGCGCAACAGGCAGGGGTCGTGGGTTCGAATCCCACTCAGGACAAATATTCGTGTGACTGAATTCGTGAACACTTGTATTTGTTCTGTGTCTGGATGTTAATATTATCTATTTAAGTATGTATGTAGAAATATCTATGTATGCATATCTGTCTCTGACACCCATATTACAGACTCGCGCCTACTTTGGGGTCAGATGACAGAGTCCAAGATATTTATTATTAGATAAAGATTTGTGACTTCCATAGAATTTAGTTCTTTTAGAACAACTTTTGTGCATATGAAGTCATAAACCAATTTTCTGTGATGGTGTGCTTAGCTAGTGGGCAGAAATCCACTAGACTCCGAACTACTAGGAATTTCATCTTAAAAAAAATCCAATAATATTTTTTCCGACCCGGGGATCGAACTCAGCGCCCCTAAATTAGCAGTCTCGTTTGTCGGTCATTACACCAACGAGCCAGAACTTACTAATAAAATAGTCACGTACCTTATTAATACTATGCAATTCGTAAACGGCCTACTGAACAGGACAGTCTCACTTCGCACTAGACTGTAGGCAGCCCTATTCTAAATGCGTGCATGTATCCAATGTAAACATTAGTAAGTAATTAATTTGAATGATTTGAAGAACAACCATAAGAATAAATTAGATGTAATGATGTTAGTTCACGCACGGATTTAAAGTAGGTACATATAAGCTTAACAGACTTTTTCTAACAACTTCACGAGAATGACACAATGTACGAGTCAGAGCTACGAGTAGGTAGGTAGATATTAGACATTAGTAACTGTGCCGCAACGATGAAGGAAAACATCTAAGGATACCTACATATCAATATTGTCTTTGCTGATAGTTCTCAATAATCTGATGTTCGGCTAAACCGGTCTTGAATGGTGGACTAAGGCGTACCTCTCCCATTTCGGGAGAAAGTCTTGTGCCCAGCAGTGGGTCAATGATAGAGATGTGGGCGTGGATTAGAGATTAAGTACTGTCCCTGTTAATAACTGATGTCATTACGGGCAGCGGATCGATCGATCTGCGTTTGCTATCTTACACATTAAAAAAAGTAACTTATTAATTAGGTACCGCACCTACAATGATACAATTATAAGACTTTATCGATAAAGATAGAATATGAACATCTAACACCACCCATCCGCCGCCGCTCATGACTACTAACAGACTCTGAACAAGACTCAAATAGTGGTTGGAGGTTAGTCCACTTACAAGTTGGTCAGTTCGTTCATTATTCAGTCTATATGACTGTTAGTGATTGTTATTTCTATTATTGGGGCGGGGACTGTTAGAGACAGTCTTATTAGATCCTCATTGCAAGTCGGTCTCAGAAGCGTTTCTATCATATTATTATATACGAGTATAGTGGACGCCCGCAGCTTCGCTCGCGTAGAATTAGACCCATTAACGACTTAAAAAACGGCAAAGTTTCATACTAACTTTGCACCCCCGTTTTACCCCCTTAGGGGGTGAATTTTCCAAAATCCTTTCTTAGTGCTCCCCTACGTTATAAAAAGAACCCCTGTACAAAATTTCAAGTTTCTAGCCCTTATAGTTTAGCCCTGCGTTGATATGTCAGTCAGTCAGTCAGTCAGTCAGTCAGTCAGTCAGTCAGTCACCTTCTCCTTTTATATATACTAGTGGACGCCCCGCAGCTTCGCTCGCGTGGAATTAGACATTCACTAACTTCAAAAACGGCAAAGTTTCATACTAACTTTGCACCCCCATTTTACCCCCTTAGGGGGTGAATTTTCAAAAATCATTTCTTAGTGCTCCCCTACGTTATAAAAGGAACCCCTGTGCAAAATTTCAAGTTTCTAACCCTCATAGTTTAGGCCCTGCGTTGATATGTCAGTCAGTCAGTCAGTCAGTCAGTCAGTCAGTCAGTCAGTCACCTTCTCCTTTTATATATATAGATATAGATTAGCTTTTTACGCTCTTTTCAAAACTCTTCAAACGAATTAATTTTCCCCACAGACCGTTTTCCATTTTTTAAAAATATAAACAATGTACGCCTTGGCCATGTCATCGTCAATGGCAACGTTATGTGTCAAAAGTAATACGAAGTGGCGATGGCTGAAATGACATTATTGTAAAGCATGTCAGTTAGACGTTTTCAAATATAAAATTACATTAAATAATTTGCAATAAAATAATATTTTGGCTAAAATTAAGATGTAAGCTATCCTATCTTTCAAGTTGGATCAAACTGCACACGGTTGCAAATTTAATTTAAAATCGGTTAAGTAGTTTAGGCGTCCATTAACGTCCAACAACGTGACACGTATATTATATATATTAAGATATAGGGGCTAAGACAGTCGCCTCGAAAGAGAAGATACGTATAAAATGTTCTATTTTTTTCTCTTGCACACCAGTCCAATGCTCTGTTACAAGCCCCACCCTGTTCCAATTCGTTCCAAAGCATTTCCGTTTATAAGCGACTGAATGGAATAATTACACCAAATCACACACTCCACTCCGCCACCATGACACCGCATTGTACGACACCTCGCTCACACGACTCCACTGCCCAGTTACACACGTGATCACACGTCACACTCTGTAGCCAGTGAACGCGTAATTTTGTAACAATCCTTAATTTATGGCAATTCCTTCATGCTTCTGCGACGCTTGCTTCCTGTGACGTCGGTAACTAACTTAATCCGTGAGACGTTATATGTATATATAACGTCTCACGAACAATCGGGGCAACCCATTGTCGTAAAAATATAACAAAACATCACCCCTATATTTCTCCGAAAGGAAAAAGTCAAAGCCTCTAGTTAAGCAGTCATGCGGCCACTAGAACAAAGAGGCAGTCGTTTTATTTATAAAATCGGTGCAATTGTACTGTACTAGGCTTGTCATAGTTGTAACATAATTTCCAATGAAAGACTTATTTAAGGTAGCAATTGGTACTTACCTCGCTCGCTCGCTGCGACCCATAGACGTCCCACTGCTGGGCACGCGTCTACCCCACAGACACAGCTGCGGGAGGTCTAAGGCATACTCCACCACGCTGCTCCAATGCGGATTGGTGGAGAGGTAGTGGCCAACCCAGTGTCGAATGTTCTTAAGCCACCCGAAGGTCTTCGACAAGGTTTAACGACTGTTTCCACCATTGAAAACAACCGGGACCGACGGCTTTACGTGCCCTCCGAAGCACGGTAGCGTCCATGAAATTTTGCCACTAGCGGTCACCCATCCACAAGCCGACCGCGCCCGTCGTTGCTTAACTCTTTCGATCACATTGAATCGACGCGAGCCATTGCTACCTATGTACGAACGTACCTACTATGTACTTACCTACTGCTACCTTTTTATTACGGTTGCGCTGAAAATCAGCAGCCTTGTGACAGGGCAGTATGCTGAGCGTAACCCTTTTTTTCACGCATGACACTGTACATAGTTTAAGTAGCTTTAAGTTCATTTTTAATTTGTCGATTGTATAGTGTATTGTGTGAAAAATAAATATCTTCTTTTTCTTCTATTACAACACAGAAACATCATGCACTTTCTGCGCGGGCGAAACTTCGGGAAGCTGACGACACGACGACGTGTAGCGTAAAATAGTGACAATGTCGCTTGTCTATATCATAACAATACAGGTAATCGATTCCTGTCACTGGGCATGGCAGTGCGGTGTTATTTGGCACCGTTCAATGCGCACGCGCAGCCGAGCCTGACGGTTGATCGTCATTCATAATTACCGATATCTCCTATAAAATTACCATAGCTTATAAATGTATGTTTGATATGGAAAACAAGGGCTTATTTTATGGTTTTTTATGGTGTTTAAATAGACTGCTACCTCTTTATATTTTCTGAATAAATAAGAATAAAGTTTGTACAATACCGACAGGTTAGGTTAGATCTCACAATCTTAATATATAAAATTTAAAGGCCTGACTGACTCATCAACGCCCAGCCTAGCCCTAGAAAGTTGAATTTTTCACTGAACTACTTTTTCACAAACTTAGCTATCACCCCCGTGTATCGATCACACACAACCTCTATTACTTACAACCTTATCTAATGTCGATACTATTTGCAGCAGTAAAAACAACATTGTAGAATCAACCAACCAATAATCCAGCGGAACATATTGATAATTCGGCACTAAATCAAGATTCAGCAGTACAATCCCGTAACGGAAGCAGCACAGAGAAACATTTAAAATAATGATAAGATCGGCCGGCACCGTGTCCGACCGCTGAGCCTCGAATCAATACAGGGGATCGAACGGACAAGCCCTGGGTATGGGACATGTTGCGAGCGGATGTTACCACCACCGCTCCATTTCCGGAATCTCTTTTTATCTCACTGGTAAAATGATTCAGACTCAAGGCCGCATAAAACACAAAATTAATATTTATTCATAAATCTCACATTAATCTTTCATAAAAGATAGCGCATACATAAAAGTATTTTATTAAGATAAAAAAACTGCGTTTGGTAGATCAATGTCATGAACCAAAAAGTCTTAAGGAGACCAGCAATAAGTTTAATTCAATAGACTTTGTCAATGACATACCACCCATAACCGATTAGATTTAAAAATTAAGAAGATCAGGACCTGCTTTCAGACTGCTTTTATAACAATTTAAACTTTTACACACAAATTACAAACAAGAACGAAAATTGTTGCAAACAGAAGCGTTGGATTTTTCGATATTTTTTAGTAATACCACAGAATACAGTACAAGTAATACACAAAAAAATATTATGTATGGTATCCGCATAACAAATCATGAACATTATAACACACCATTTTGATAGATAATACAGTATGTTCCCTCCCTGTCTCCAGTAAAATTCCTGCGTTCACCCCTCAAGAAATGTAACTGTCTGTCTCAGGAGATAAATATGTAATCTTAATATAATTGTGACTTAGAAAACCGATCACCAGTACCACCCTATTTGGACAGGCTAGATACTAGTGTACGCCTTAAGGGATAGGGACTTCTTTTAAAAAACCCCTATGTACAGCAAAAGGAACTCAATAATTAAATTAATAGACTTTCTAATAAATACTGCTTTGATAAGTAAATCGAATTTGATAAAAATTTAACCAACCAGAGAAAGAGAACTAGTGAAATAAATAGGTAAGTACCTGTCCAATTTTCCGAGACTAACAAGATAATAGACCAGTTAAAGTCAGTAGAATTTAGTAGACAGTCTTAACTAGTACTTACCTACTAAAATTATCATACACGGAATGATTAAATAGAACCCTATGTTGTGAAAACAATAAGACCACCACAAGGGTAAATGGGGTTAATCTATGAGCCTCTTAGGATTTTAAATGTCCGATGATTTTGTGAGTTGCAACTATACACTCGAGATAAAGTCTTCCAACGAAGAAATTCTTATACATATTCACAGAGCTACTCTACTCTCGTAAAGCTACACTGCTACTCGAAGGGAGCTAGGGACTGGGGCAACCAACGCCCTATCCTTATTGTCTTTTCCAGTCGGGCGCCCGCGAACGACAGTAGCTGTCTCTGACTGCCGTGATGGACGAGCCTGATGCCGACAGCACCAAATGGATAGCTTTGGATATTTTTATATCGTTTTGATACAAGGTTAACCTCACTGATTTGCTCGCCTACACCAACCACGACCAAATACAAATTCACTTATTCTACACCAAAAAAAGTTATACATAATAATATGATAACAAAAAAACAGCTATGGGTATAATCATAGAGGAATAGGAATGCAGTCCGTGGTATAATTAAGTGAATTATACTCACACCACGATCACTGTGCAGTTGCACACTGATAGCAATACATTATAGAAATTAAACGTAAACCTTTTAGTTCAGTATTTATATGCATTCTCAGGACAGCTTACTTCATAGGTCCTTTTGCACCCAATTGTACCGTAATCTTATTTTGACTAAGGTATTTTGAAAATAAGTGTTTCCAGTAACATCCTAAATGCTCGTGTTCGTGAATTCCTAAAATCCCTTTGTTCGGTCACAAATAGAGATTAGAAACTAACCATTTGACCAACGATAATTTAAAAAAAGTACCAAATATAACCAAAGATAATGAACCATTCATCTATCCTGCCATCAGTCTTTAGAGGTCAACTGATGGGCATATAAATGCTTACGTTCCTTTCCTTAGTCTACTGGTTAGATCGGACGACACCACATCGGAAATTGTACCTGCAGCATTTAAATGTAAACACTTGAAGGCCGTGTACGACAAATAGTACAGAATTTAACTGTGTATTTTACGATCCTTTCAATCGACAGCGAGGAAACGGAAGATCGTTAATCTCATATAAATCGCATTATTCCTCACACGACTGTAATCGGCTCATAAAATATTTGTGCCAAAACCAACTGACCTATGCCAGCCTGGCCAGCGCGCGGGCTCCCTCTAGCGGTGTTTTAAACGCGAGCACGGGGTAGGGTCGCGTTACAGTGGGCACGCAGTGGCAGTGGCACCCGGTCAGCTCATTGATATTAATGGCACTGCAACACCTGCTCGCGGGTCAGTTCTCGCGTGCAATGCTTGCGCGGTTTACATGGCGCTGTTTCTTTTCGAATTCGAATTTTAAATTTTAATATTGTAAGAAAACTAGCTCTTCAACACATACATAATACATATGTATAAATATTATGTATGTGTTGGTAATAGCAGTAATAGAACAGGAGCCATACAATGAGCTCTTAACAGAAGCCTTATAGCCAACAATTGAGCTGTCCTAAAGCCACCTAAAACATAGTCCATGAGCCATCTAAAACATAGGCTAGCCAGCGACCACGTGACCCTAAAAAGTCACGGGTCATGTGACTACAAAACAGTACTTCTGTCCAGCAATAGTATACGATGGAGTGAGGTTGGAAATTGAGCTGATTTACAAAATATTGCATTTTAAACGCTACACACTCGCACGACCGTGGTAGGCCTAAGCCTCTGTTACGTGTGTCGGAAACACACAGAATAGTTATCTTCGAAATACCTAATCTACCCCGGCCGGAATTAGAACCGGAACCCGCGGTTCGGTAGTCAGGGTCACTCACCACCACAACAGTCCTCTTTCTGAAGTTCAAACTACATACTAACGAGCATGTAATCCTACCCGATATGATCGTAGTGACACGTATAACACCTAATAGCGTGTTAACATCTCCATCGGCACCTGATGCTAACGCCAAATAAAAGTAAGTAAGTGTTTTTTAACTACACACTTATTCCCTGACGACAGACAGAGCACATTTCTATTGGAGTAGTGGGAGTACTACATCGCAATTTGTTATCTATAAACTGAGAATTTAAGTTGTCCTTTTAGGAAGCAAACTAAAATAATGTTAGAAATAAATTAGGTTATGCCAAGTAATTTACTATTAAAACATAACCTATGAGTACCTATTAGCGGTGTTAGTAATCGAGACTTCACATTACTTAAGAACATTATGTTGAACTTTCAGGCGTGCAGATGTACTCACGATGATTTCCGCAACCGTTTCATCAGTTGACATTTTAATTTCTTAAAACGCTACTTAAATAAAACATTGGTTTATGGTGCTTGGATTTGAACCATCTCAACTGAGAAGCGATTCCGATAGCTGGGCTATCTCTTAGGATCGCGCCGCTTTCGTGGTCGCACTTCCTTCGCGTGATCAACACACTCGTATCAACATTGCATGCAACTCGGAACGCTTACGCAAGGACGTTAATGTTGAATGAGCTCGCACAGCGGCGACTGGTCAAGCCGTTAGCAGCAATATATCTCCGCCACCCTCTCGTTTAGACAAGCTGGCCGTGACTGGGAGCCATAACCCGGCGGCTGCCGCTGTAATGTGTTTCCGATTGCCTGACGCCATCGACTTCACAACTCTGTAGTGTCTACAGACCCGGCTTGGCTACTAGCGACTACGACGAATTAGCTTCACTGGAATCGTTGTATTTCGTTCACATAGCTAGACATGCTGACGTCAGAGCTCATGTCTGTAGTCAGCCGTGTGATCAGAAGTATAATACTAAAAATATTATAAAATAAAAATAAAGAAACATCACACAAAGAAAACCCGACTGCGTTTTTCAAAGCAAATACATAAATGATGCATATTTATGTATTTGCTTGAGAAAAAAAACTGAAATATGTACTGATTTTCTAACTTACATAATAAATGAACTGAAACCATAGAGACAGGTTGAAAATTAATTTTAAAAAAATTAAATTTGAATGATCATGGTTTACAATGTTCACAGACACAGACACGGAGGCGTCATTCGATAATAAAATAGAACACATATAAATGTATTGCTTCCGACTGCGTTTATGAAAAAAAGTTACTTACTTGACTCTACAGTGTCTATGGATGTTTATAGTAACTCAATTACCAACCTATTGAATTGCTGGCAAGCGTGGTCGAATAATGGTCCAGCATACTGAACAATCGAATTGGCCATTAAAATAGTCAGTTGATGGGAAGTGCCACACAAAACCATAATCATTGTGGTTTTACTATGTAGAGGACATAACGCTATCCGTCCATAGTCCAATGGCTCGCGTCGATTCAATGTGACCGTCAGAGTTAAGCAACGACGGGCGCGATCGTGGTGAAAACAATCGTTAAGCCTTGTCGAGGACTTTCGGGTGACTTGAGAACATTCGACACTGGGTTGTTCCCTAACTCCTCCACCAATCTGCTTCGGAGCAGATTGGTGGATTTTTTGTGGGAGAGACCCGTGCCCAACAGTGGGACGTCTATGGGTTGCAGCAGCAGCTATATGCGAATACGATATATTTTTATATAAACCCCCACATATATTTAAACTGTTTTAGTAGCATGATTACGTTTAGTGCAAAGACTGTAGTGTTTGTGTTTGTATTGTGTAGTTGTGTACCTAGAAACAATCTAACGGTCTTAACTAAAATTTTACTTAAAACATTCGAAATACTATTGCACAATCTCAATCCCATACTACTGACTTAGGTTAAAAAGGACGAGTTTAAATTAGTCGTAAAAGACAACTCCGTAATAGGAATATTGCGCCGCACGCATAACAAACTAAGTCAATCAGCATAACAAATAGCATCAAACGAATCATCCAAAAATGAGCTACCTTAAAAAAAATCATAACAAGGCTGGAAACACGAAAATTGTCAAAAAAGACAAAATAGCTCGCGTGTGCCGACACGCTTAGTATAATGAGACTGGGATTGTTTCTGCTTTTTTAGGGGGACAGCTCATTTGGGATTTATTTACGGAAAAAAAATGACAGCGATCATTCAAAAAAGTTGGAGGTTGGTGAAAAATGGCGTGGCAACGGGCCGTGTCAGCGCGGGGTTGCTCGTAAATAAACTTAATCGATCATACTCATATTGGGGTTATAATAATCACATTAAACTTTTGATCTTTTTTGTTCGCGAGGCGGGAATCCTTTCTACCTCGTAGTCTTGCTCTGATGTATGACTCCGGGATCTCTGATAATAGAACACACCGGTCCTTCCAGGGTAGACTCGTCCCGGAATATGGTGTATCTACCATCACCTACGTGTTTACGATGACATCCTACTGTGCAGCCCCCGAAGACCACTAAATTTATAGGTCTAAGGAAGCCCGTAGTCGTCGTTTCCAGGCAACTTGAACATAAATTATTTCCTGACAAGCTTACTTTTTTCTTTACTTTACTTTGTAGCGTATATTGGCCAATAGCTCGCGTCGATTCAATGTGATCGACAGAGTTAAGCGACGACGGGCGCGGTCGGTTTGTGGCAAAATCTCATGGGCGCTACCGTGCTTCGGAGGGTACGTCACGCCGTCAGTCCCGTTTGTCAATCGTTAAGCATTCGACACTGGGCTGGCCACAAACCACTCCACCAATACGCATTGAAGCGGCTTGGTGGAGTATGCTCTAGACGTCCCGTGCCTAGCAGTGGGACGTCTATAGGTTGCAGCAGCTTTACTTTTTTCAATTTTTGGACCATTAAACGACCGATGGAATTATACAGTTAGCAGATTGACATTGTAACTGTTCAAAGTTTGATTAACTAACACGCCCACCTTTGATGTTGTTAGACACGCCCACCTTTGAGTTTGATTAACTAACACGCACACCGTTGAATACAATCAAATGGAATTCGGTAAACGTGATGGAGTAAGTATATGGAGGATGATATTTAATTTGAATAAGGGTAGCCTCCCAGCCTCTAATCGAATAGTCTACCAACGAATACGATACTTCAAAAAGTCGTAGTTGGAAATGTGAATGAACTCCTCGAAACCCTCTATCTTGAGCAATGTATTATAGATAGCAAGCACCTCGAAAGTTCCAAACTTCTCAATTAGGTCCGTAAGAGGGAAAGTGAAGACAAACAATTTTGCCCTTCGAGTTCTCTCACTTCACTCTGGGTAGATGCGGGCTCCTGCCTCGAAACTTTGGCTCAATATTTACTACTGACACTTAGGTCAGGACGACTTATTATTTTTTTACATTCTTCAACACGGGGCAAAATTTTGTTATAAGAAAAGAAACCAATACGTCGTAAGTCAGTCAAAAGTGATCATATTTTTTTCGCTCTTACTTTGGATTTCAATAAGTACTACCTTGGTAGGTACTACCTTGAATTTCACCTTTATCATTGCATCAATATTTTCTTGTTGTTTTCATCTGATCTTTTAAGAACAGGTGAACTTTACTGCACTTTCTTTGTTTACCATAAGGTCTAAAAACACTTAAACAGATAAATAAATAAAATTACCTGAGTGGGTATTTGGACCATATTAATACATATTTACAATATGCTAACAAGTTCAACTTCAACTGAGAAAAAAGTTAGTGAATGTACCAATTCACTTAATTAAAACGTGCTTCTCCACACACATATCATTGTTACGAACTTTTTACGTGTTCGTTGTCACAAGCGGCTAGTTTTACGACGCATAACGTGTTATTTAATGACGTCCGCGCTAGCGTGGCTGTTACAAAATTATAACAAGCTACCAAAATGTCTATTAAATCATGAGACGTCACTGAGCACTGGGGAAGACAATGGCAGTTAACATACCTTTTTATCGTGTTTTGGATTTGGGTTCGTCGGTGGATGCAAAATAACTATGTATTTGTTAAGCAAAAGTTTATTTATATAGGCGGATGCTCTCTAAAGGTTATGTAATTTATATTATTATATAAGTTGGTACATTAGCGATAATGGTTGTTATTCCAACTTTCCTAAAGTGTTATTTAAAATTAAAAAAATATAAAAAGAACATAATCATTTTAAAAAATCTATATTTTAGTTCGGTTATCTATAAAAGCGTATTTTCAAGTTATTTTAAACGAAGTTGTTATTTAATTTAACTGCTGAGCAGATAGCCAGATAGATATGAATCTAAACTAAGTATACCTTCTTTTCATTTTCAATCAAATCAGCATCAAACAAAAAAAAACTAGACCAAAATCCGTTTGGGAGCTACGATAACATTGATAACACAAACAGAGACACAGATACGCACGTCAAACTTAACAACTTATAACACCAGTGTTTTTAAAAAATAACAAACATTATAAAAATAGCAGCAGTATGTTTCTGTAGAACTGTAGACCTACCTTTATAAAATGGATGACACAAATACTTACTGCGATGAACAATCATCAACAACCTGACCATTCTTATAGCTAACCCCACATAAACTAGCCATTTCGACTAACAAATTTTGAATTTAACGGGACTGCAGTGGCAAACAAGCACGCAGTGCACCTGTTAAGTGGCCATAACTAACATTGAATTGAGGTAATGGACCGTAGGGATTGTATATCATAAAATCATAAGGGAAATAAAGGCTTGTTGATGTACTTACCAGTGGCATCGCAGCCAGTGGCTCTATAAAAGCAGTAAAAGTTCATAAATTCTGCCCTCATGAATACGTATGCATGCATAATTAACTCTGATGCTTCGGCTCAGTTACTTAAACGTTTATACTTTTTAATTTTCAGTGTTTTCGAAATTAACCTCCAAATAAAAAAAAGAAATTATAATGATTTAAAAGTGATACTGACAATGAAGTGAGTAATTTTATAGATATAGATTTATTGTTAAATTCTGAGAGGAGACCGGAGCCCAACAGTGGGACATAGAAAGGATTGTGGTTGTGGTAGATTCATTGTTTTAACAACAAACCGTAGGTACAGTACCTACTCTTGACATTCTAAAATATGGGAGACAACGTATCAAAAGGAATAGGTAATAACTTAGTAGGAAGAATGTAACAAAAGTTTCCTTATTCCTAGTAGCGCATTAGTAGGTTTACCATGCCATCAATTTTCTAGAACTTTCGAATGTTAAAATAAGTATTTTACTTATACTATGCAGACAATTGGATCCCTAATTCCTTAGTGGACATGTACTAGATTGCCATGATGTTAATAATAAAAGATTAGATATTTTTTAAGCTTTCATTTTATTTTGTTTAAAAATATGTGTTTAGTTACCCTTTCATTTAAAAAACTATGAAATAGTGTAGTTTGAAAATATTTAATTTATTTATACAAATTTTAGAATCTTAATGAGGCTTGGTGTTTTGATAAAACGCGAAGGCAGAGGAACACGTCTATGACATCAATTATTGCGTCTTTCTGAGTGGTGATTTTTACCTCTTGTGATTCAATTTTATAGCCTGGTGTCTGGTTCCAATTTAAACATGTGATATCATAAAAAATATGCCCGTGGGTTCGAATCCCACTCAAGATAAACATTCGTGTGATGAAAAATTGTGTTTGTTCTGTGTCTGGATGTTAATATTATTTATTTAAGTATGTATTTAAAAATATATATATATTATGTATGTATGTAAATCAGTCTATGACACCCATAGTATAGGCTCGCGTCCATGAATGTCCGTGATATTGATTTATGCCCTTTAGACAAACCAAAAGCGTAGCAACGCTTTTGGTTAATAAATAACTAATCTGAAGCTAGTGTCCTGTTTTCACTCGTAGAACGTATGGTTTCCAACAAATCCTACCTACAACGTGAAAGAAGAAATGTCGATAGGCTCAAAATATGTTGTACACAAAATTTTTACGAAGACTCACGCTACTGCTATGGCATGCCGTGCCACACCTGCCTACGCTCAGGTAGGTCGTTGATACAATCGAAATTATACGAAAGGCATTAATAAAATGTTCTATTAGTTAAATAATTACATGATCCCATGTTAAGTTTGGTCACCCAGTCTGTCTTATTAACTTCTGTAAAGAATTTTAATTACCTAAAAACGCCTGTTGATAAGTGGGTTTCTAGATAAACAGAATCTTAATTTTTTTACTACAGCATAATCTCAATGATTAAATGCTATTTTCAGATTCTGTTATGTCATAGATATTACTTATCTTTCGCTACAAGCATCCTTCAAATCAAAATCCGCCATAGTGAGCATTTCTAAAGTAACATAGAAAGTTTTAAGAAATAGAGAATGTAGGTAAGTTATACTTACCTAGTACCTAGTAGGAATACCTCACAGAACAGATAAAGGAGGTTAGAAAGGCCATCGAGTCAGTTTTGAAACAAAACCACTGTCGCCAGTTACCCACACTTAGATACACGTTATTATTACCTTTACATAAAATATTCATCAGCCATTGGTCAAATTGCACGAGAATCGCAACTTTTAAAAACTAACCTTAGCATCAAATCAATAAGGATACTTTTTGCTCGCGTCAAGCTGTAGAATTGTGCAAGTTTTGACCTTGTCGACACTTAATGTTGCCAGTAAGTGTTTTGCACAAATTTCGTGCAATAATAAGTTTTTAGAGGTTCCTCATAGGATTCATAATGAAACTCGTGATCTGTCCGATTGTCGAATGAATAATTTATTTGTAAAATCACCTATTTATATTTACATTTTCTTTCATACATACTACACTATTTAAAACACTATTTTGACGACCGCGTATATGTTTCATATTAACAACGTAGGTAACTGGTAACTGGTTCGAAGGTATGAGGTATCCGTGTGAGGTATTCTTGAGGTATTCGGAGGTATTCGGAGGTAAGGTAACTGGTAGGTACTGAACCACTACAAGATTAGTAAAATAGAGTATATTTTATTTTACTGTATTATTTATTTATTTATTTAACCTTTATTGAGCCAAAAGATGCCTAACGGCGGTGAAATTAATAAATAAAAGTTAAGAAACAAAATTTACTGCATATTTGAGAAAATTGATCGTGCAATTTTATATGTTATTTACTGGTAACCCAACTAGAGATGTAAACATATTTATCGATAAATATATTTTGAAACTTGTTTAGAGTTATGTAGGTACCTATAATGCTACATCCGCATAAATGACTCTTTTAAAAGTAACACTGAAAACATATGCAACTTGAGTTTTGCTTCCTTTAGGTGTTGCGCCTGTTCCATACATCTTATTAACATGCATTTTTTTTATTATCTTCACATGAAACATTACATTATAATTATTTATTTTATTAAAAAGTTTCAGAGTGAGTGTACGTACTTAAATAAATACACAGGTACAGTTTTAATATATACAGTTGCGCGACGAATGTACTTGTGCAGAGCAAAGATGGGGAATCTTTTGTATTCGAATTTTTTACAATAAATAAATGCAATCTTATATTTAAATTATTTTTCTTTAATAGCTTTGGTAAAGTCTGTAATATGCTTCTCAGTAGAATATAATACAATCTGATGATAACTAATGTTGCTAAATAATTGAGTTCCGACAAAGTTGCGCAAAATCGAGTACAGTTGTTCCAAAGTGGTACATTGTTTTTTAGGGATCCAAATTTTCTACCCGTTACATTTATCCAATGCTGGTTATTAGGATCCTTTGGAAACCTAAAATTCAGTTTATTCAGTTTATTCAGTTTATTCAGTTTATTTACAAGTATATATAAATATTACAGGGAGATATTCCTAATGCATTTATATAATATTCATAATTTGTACGTATTTACTGGCCGTTCTGCGAAATACAGCAGACGAACAACAAAACAAATCCAGACTCAGATCCCATGCCAGGAGGCCATTAAGCAGGGTCAAGGCACGAACCAACGGAGACGCTCGGGTCATCACTAGCCTGTATCCAGATAGCGAAAACAATTTTTGCTTGCTTGGCCTGACATTGCATCGGCTAGGAACGAAAAATGATATTAATTCTAACACTGATGGGTTCGTAATCTCGCCTCTAATCAGACGGAAGAAATACTCCATCAGGGTGACTTTCCGCCTGACTTCGAGGGATTCGTATCCTAGCATTCCTAATAGGAATAAGCTGGGATAGATAGTAGGAAACCCTACGAAGTAGCCATACTTCTTAAAATATAGCCATCTTAAAAACTTTTTTTGGAGTTTCTCCACCATGAGTATATATTTTTCTTCATGTGGACTCCAGATAACTGCATTATTTTCTAATGTGCTTCTTACGAAGCTGTTATATAAAATTTTGATCGCCGCAACACTCTCAAGGTCTTTTGCCTGCCGTAATACAAATCCTAATGATCTGTAGGCCCGTGTAGACATTGTACAAATATGGTTGGCAAAACTTAAGTTAGAAGTCATCAGGACTCCTAAATCATTCACAGAAGATTGTCTATTAATGACATCTCTACCTAACCTGTATTTGTACTGAGATGGATTAATAGCTGTCGTAAACGATACTACAGAGCACTTTGTTTTGTTGAACATAAGCCGGTTCTTCTCGCTCCATTCCATGACATTATTGATATCTATTTGCAAGAGGTCACAATCCGATGGCTTCTCAATCCTCAAGAACAATTTCAAGTCATCTGCAAATAACAGACAACGAGCATATCTAACTGTATTAGGCAAATCATTTACAAAAATCAAAAATTCCAAGGGTCCAAGATTTGAACCCTGGGTAATACCAGAAAAAGTATAGTAGGGGTCTGAGACGTATCCATTATACTGCACATACTGCCTCCGGTTTCGGAGGTAGCAGGAGAAGAATCGAAGTAGTGTAGGAGAAAATCCAGCAGCTGCAAATTTGCGGAGAAGAACGTCATTGTCTACCGTGTCAAAAGCTTTTTGGAAATCAAGGTAGACAGTGTCTACTTGATAGCCACGGTCCACTGCTTCAATGGAATACGTATAAAAAGATAACAAATTGCTGGTGGTAGAGTGTCCGACTCGAAATCCATGCTGTGCAGAGGAGAGTTGACACTCCACTTGAACACTAATCAATTTGTGTAAGATAAATTCGAATAATTTGCTAAATACAGATAGTACTGCTATCGGTCTAAAATTACTTGCCTCTAACCCGAAATTATTCTTGGGGACTGGGACAACACGTGACGTTTTCCACACTTCAGGATACCTGCACGAGTCGATGCACATATTGTATATGTGTTGCAGCGGTTTCGCGAATACAGCCCGGCAATCTTTGACTACGTAAGGTGGAATACCATCCGGTCCGGCTGACTTTTTCGGTTTGAGGGATCTAAGGGCTAGTTCAACCTCTTCCAGATGAATGCAGTCTATATGAATATTCCTACTAGATGCATTTGCAAAATAAATACATAATATAAATTAGTACTAAATTACTTATTTAGTACTACACCTACTCCTTGAAATTAAGTATTTACACCTGAAACTACTTTAATTACGTACTCAAGATCAAGACTTATCGAAAAATTTATCTTATACTTTCACAACACTATCTCGCTGCGAACGAACTCGACAGAACATCGTGACGTCATCGCATTCTGTAGGACAGAATACATTGCGCACGAACTATGTGTTCACGTGGATTACTTGCGTACTTTACCGGCAATGTATATTTTTCGTGCAGCTCTTCGCACCACCGCAGTCCGAAAGCGACTAAAAGTATGCACGCACGCGTGATTTCAGTTGAAGTATGATTGTTTAATCATACTTGTTGGCGCGCCTGTCACGCCCACATTTCCATTCTAACCTCCTTTATTATCTGTTCTGTGGAATACCTACATAAAAAGTATGAATGATGTATCTTTATTTTTAATTTTTTTGTATGTATGCAATTTAATTATTTGTAATTTTTTTTAATCTTAATTAAGTTTGTTTTTCCTCCTACTTACCGCAACTTTTCCCCACTCAATCAACCAGGATTTGACTGGTATAAAATGCCATAAGGCATCCAAGTCCGCTCATTGTATATCTCTTTATAGGTGTTAATAAAGTTGAATAAATAAATCAAAAATGAAACTTAAGCAGAAAAATTAATGAATGCTGTGCTGTTTTTGTTTTCTATTCTAAATCTCTGCTATTCACTTTATAACCTCCTCGCAAGCCTAGTTCAAACTAGTTCACTGCCCCTGTCAGACTTCGTAGCAAAGCAATTAATAGGAATTAGGCTGGGGAGTAGTGCATTATTTACACTCCAACAACCGTCCCTGCAATGCAATGCATCGTCAATGAACGTACTGGCACTTCCATTTTCTTCCTTATTTATTCGTCCGATACTACAACATTACTACAGCGAGACAACAGCACTCTTAATTTGTCTAATGTTACACGCACGAACGGCCGGGCCCGGGCGTTGCTTGCGACATATGTCGGGCGCAGTCGAATTCGTCTAAATAATCAAAGGGGGAGGATAAACACTTTATCGCGGTAGAAAAAGTCGTCATGGTCATGAGGTCGTAACTAAACTCTTACAGTAAGTAATAAGATGGTAATGGAATATCTACGACTCAATGAGGACACACTGCGAGGCGTAGGTACTAACTAACGAGGTCAAGAAACAGTGACGCTACATCAGTTTATGGAGGAACTAGCTTTTGCCCGCAGCTCCGCCCGCGTGGTCAAAGGGAATTAACAATGAGTTGTTTATCATACATGATACATTTGTGGTGGATGAATAGTGACAGTTCCACGATTAAAAGATACTAACTACTTAACCACTATACTAACTACTTAACTAAATTGTACTAACGCCATCTATTAACAACATCCGGAACTAAATATCTAGCAAATAACAAAACATCGATCGATATCTTCCCATGGGGATGTTTTACTGCGGTAAAAAGTAGCCTACGTCACTCTCCACCCTCCTCACTATCTCCACACACAAAAACCATACCATATAATAGCTTCATTGCGACGTGAAAGCCGGACAAACAAACAAACACACTTTCACATTAATAATATTAGTATGGATTAGTTCGAGTTTGCGAAGTTTTTAGACCACCCTATTAGACCTCAGAGGAGGCGAACTGTTCAGTTATCTATCGATACATTAAAAGGTACTACTGCGGCAATCAGGAGTTTTTTCTGAACAAGTTACTTACTTGATCGAAAGCCAGAATTGCTAAAGAAATACATCTGTTACTGAAATTGTAACTGGCATATCAGTCACAGAACCTCACTTCACCTGCTGATTTCCATTCAACTTGTTCTCTAATAAAATTTAGCAAAGCTTAGGTATAAGTCGCCTAACGTAAACTAGTAAAGCCTGACAAATGTACAACGAAGTACATGTACAATCGAAGACGAAATAGTACGATTCACGCTAGAGCAGTCAGCAGGGGTGTCGGGCGGCTCGGGCGCGGGTTACACGGTCGGTCAGCCAAACTGAATGGGCTGATTACCGCGCCCGCGCTGAACGCTGCGGTCACATACGTCCGAACTGCGAACCCTTTATATCGGGTGAATGAGAATGTTACTGTATTTAGGAAATAATCAAATTGAATCTTTGTTTTATCCATCGATTACTACAGGCTGCCTATAAATTTATAAGCAAGTTTATAGCTGTTAATGTAGTTTATTGCAACAAATTGCAGCAAAAAATAAAATATCGAAAATGAAATTGAAATGATTCATTACATTTCAGATCTATACGTTATTTCATTCTTATCACTATGGCTGTTATACCGTCTAATAGAGATTCTTGAATAGTTTCGGCTCATATTTACCAAATGACATAGTTAATGCAACCTCTTGGGACTAGTGTCGATCGCCATAAAACGTATTAGAAACAAAAACAAACACATTTTACTTCTTCAGATATCAATCTTGGAGACTCATTGACTGTCCGAACTCGGCGTGAACCCCTACTGATAATGTTCTGGTATAAATGAGTTCGATACGAGAAGTTTTGCCATCAAATTAAGTAGAAACGCAAGTGCTAAACGCCACCGTGCTATTGCGTGTATTGTGGTTCTTATGCGAGGGGAGCAAAGGTGAAACTAGTATTACAGGGCTGCTACGGTAATTGTATCAGATATGACGACATACGCTGATAAAAGCGCGCCTCAGATAGAAAGAGCAATAAAGCATGTCAATAATTGGAAGGGACGCGCTTGTGTTTGGATGCGAGAGTTTAACGACTTCGTGAATGAGTATTCAAGCTGAAATAGCTCTGTATTGGCACATTTACTTTACTTAATCTACTTTGGCACATCGCTGGATTTTATCTATAGTAGATAGATGCTTAATAATTTATAGAGCCCAGTAAATAGAATTTCCTGAATATGGAATTTAGAATTAGTTAAAGCAATTTACATTATGAACTATGTAGATGAATATGTATACAAATAAAGTGAAATAGGTGAAGTGAAGGTCACATTCCAGCCACTGACGAACTTATCACGCTGCATAAAATCTAGTTCAGTTAGCCTTCTAACTCAGATTAAGCTTAATTGCATCGATAATAGTAACAACGATAAATTTTAATAGTAAAATCATGGTAAGCTATACCTAAGTGACAAGCGAAAATTACAATATAGCTCCTCTTTTTTTGTAAAAGTGTATATTAGTGAGGCGATGTTACAGCAGTCTACACCTTGAAGTAATTTCATGCTCGTCATGAATGGGGCTCTGTTTGAATAAAAAGAGCTATCCTTGTAAATAACCAACTTTGTAATACCTTATTCAGCAAATAAATATATTGATTGACTAGCTTTTACCCGCGGCTCCGCCCGCGTGGTCAAAGGGAATTAACAATGAGTTGTTTATCATACATGACACATTTGTATAGTGTATAATTTGTTAGCGAAATTCAGAACTTGCAAATGAATTTTACTAACGCCATCTATTAACAACATCCGGTACTAAATATCTAGCAAATAACAAAACATCGATATCTTTCCATGGGGATGTTTTACCACGGTAAAAAGTAGCCTACGTCACTCTCCACCCTCCTCACTATCTCCACACACAAAAACCATACCATATAATAGCTTCGTTGCGACGTGAAAGCCGGACAAACAAACAAACACACTTTCCCATTTATAATATTAGTATGGATCAAAATGCTGGAAACATTGAGCTGGAAATCTAAAAAATAATATTCGATGGAAAATTATTGTTGGAATTCGAATGCCACGTACCTACTAATGTTATAAGGGGGCTGCAACGCTGCAACACTCTTGCGCTAATTGTTCCGTCTAGCATAGCGTTGGGTGTTGGGTTATAAACCAAATTATATCGCGCCATAAACTCTGATGACAAGTCACTCGTGTAATGGCGTCGCATTTTAGCGGAAACTTGGCGACGCCATACGCCACGCCAAGGCAACATGCCTACAGCCAAACGTTGACTAACGTCAAAATGTTTAATATTGTTTAATGATGGGTAAACAGCGGTTGAAGCAATAAAATCTAAAATACACATATAAGTATATTCATATATAGCTACCTACCACCTACATACCCTACCCATTTTGTAATACTATTAACGGGGTTTTAATTAAAATACTGACTGAAAAGAAATTTCAACATCTGTATCAAAGAAATATCTGTATTTTACAAAGTAGAATTTTGATTGCTACGTTTGACAGTTGTTTTCAAGAAATAATAAAAACATTCATATTCAATGATTTTTTATACGTGACAAAAACATACAAAATTATTTGGTAAAATAAAAAATAAAGCAAAATTTAATCATACATAATAAAAAAAATGTGTTGGCTAGGTTGGGCAGTAGCAATGTCTTTATTATCTTACATTTTTGTTTCCCCTGGAAATAAATAATTTATCATCTAACGGCAAATGACAGCATAAAATTTTATTGACGGACGATAAAATTAAATCTGAAATTGTAACTTTATGAGGTAAATAATTATAAAATAGAATAAATTATTTAAAAATTAACTAAGTTGCTGGAGCCTTATTATGTATATTAAAACTCATTATTTTATTTGTATTTATTTCAGATCTTACTACTCCTCCACCTTGCCAATGGACAATTTTCTTATATCTACCAACAAACTCCAGTAGATTTATATTATGAAATAAATAAAATTAACATTAATTACTGTGTTATCTATGTGTCTTTGTGTAAGAGCCTATAATGCCAGAGAGGTTTTATATGAAACCAATTTTGTTCCTTATACAGTTCGCCCGGAGCAGTACCACCACCCGCCACGGTACCTACTACTATTTCTACTACCGAGAAAACATTGTTTTTAAAGCAATTGTGGTTCTGTTGGACAGGTGACCATCTTAGTCCTCAAGGGTAGCAACACATCTGAACGAGACTCTTACTAACAAATACTGAGTGTACTACAACAGCTAACAGGACTAACACTATCACTAACAACCCATGCCCCAGTCGGCATACCAACGAACTGACCAACTAATGTTTTTATTAATTTTCAGCTAACTGGATTAACCAATATCCTAGTCCCCATTAGCATACTTGCTCAGTGCCCATTAGTTTTAACTCTTGCTCAGTGCCCATTAGTTTTATTCAATCAGTCACAGTTGTCATGGGCAGCAGCGGGTAGGTAGTGCTGCTATCTTACATCCATAAAAAAATCTTTGATTTTAATAAGAGGTCTATAAGCACGCACTATCGTTAGGTGTTATAGGGCTTGGGGTCTACGGGTCTCTATCCTAAACCTTGACATACTCTATGAGGTTAAGTTCACCCATAGATTGGTATCTGGCAATCGTCGGAAAGACTATACAAAAATATTTTATGGAAATCTCATACATTAGGTATTGATTATTTTGGTATTGCAGAACTTCAGTAAAAGTTAAAACAAATATTAAAATCAGGGTACAGGTTGCCTTTGCCAGTTAACAGTGTATGTGGGCAGTACACATGAAACTATAATATTATTAAGTTGGTGTTGGTTTTTCCGAAACACTTACAATTCTGCATATTTTTAATTAAGTAATATTAGCGAGTTTTATTGTACACTAGTGGACGCCCGCAGCTTCGCTCGCGTTACACATTCACTAACTTCAAAAACGGCAAAGCTTCATACTAACTTTGCACCCCCGTTTTACCCCCTTAGGGGATGAATTTTCAAATTTTTCTCGCCGTAAAAACCATCCTTGAACTTCAACGAACATTAAAAAAAAAGAATTGGCCAAATTGGTCCAGGCGTTGTTGGTTGAGGCGCTTACCAACACATTTTGCGATTCATTTTTATAATATAGATTAGAAAACGCTTTTGCCCTTATTATCCACTGATATGTCATGGGTGTTGACTAATTTTCTCGCTCTATTATACGCGAATACTCTGTCTTATTGGATAACCGATCTATCACCATTCTATTTATTAAATGGTATGTTTTAAGCACAATGTATTCACATTGCAAAATCTTTGACTGTTTTCTAAAGCTTCTTTTAATCTACAGCCTGTCATTTTCAAAATGTCAATGTCACAAGTAGACAAAGTCAATCTGACACTTGAGCAAACGAAAGAATTTGAATTGAAGATTTTAAAATATATTTAGATGAGAAAAGAAACGTATTAAAGTTATTAAAATAGGTATTTTAAGTTTTTGAATCTAATGTTTTTTATTCACTACGTTCTATCAATAACATAAACGAGTAATTTGGTTAAATGAACCTTATCAATAGTGACAGAAAGTGTTTTTATAGCAAACAAGTGAGGCCGGAATATTGTTTTCAACAATAACAATGTCTGGTGTTATAGAAATATCTGATGATAGTAATGATTCTATAGGGAAGAATCCTACAGTGTTTTCTATTCTGGGCACCGACGACGAAGACTCCGAAATAAAACAAGAAAGCAGTAGCCAAACCATAAAAGACACATTTTCCTTAACAGAGGATTCTGATGAAGACATTTCGATTAACAATTTTAAGCAAAAGTTAATTAGTGACCTGTTTCATACAAACAAAAGAAAACAGCCTGTAGTGCAACACGAAAAGCCCAGTTTTTTACACCAGTTAATGATCCGGGGAGTAAATGTTAAATTGCCAGTTAAACCTTATGGTTGTCAAGTAGCACTGATGTCTACGGTAAGATTTCATTACAAAACATAACACGCCTGTGTTTCCCCAGAGGGGTAGGCAGAGGTGTATATTTACTAACTTTTCACCAGTTATGTTTAGGTCCCTTGTAATAAGTGGTTAAAGATGCCAGTCTGGTAGTCCACTCATTATGTTCCTTAATTAATTTAAACTATTGTCTAGTAGGTATTTAATTATTCAGTATATATAGCAATTTACCAACAAATTATTATGTGAATAAAATAAAGATTTCAGTGCTGGATCATTCAATTACAATTTTATCAAATAATACCTGAATATAATTAGAAATTGAATGCTAATTTAGGTTTTTATTCTATTTCACAGTGCATTATTTGAAATAAGAATTATGTAGCCTGTATCCCTCAGACTTGATTACATCTGTCTCATTGTTTTGTTGAAAAGGTATAGAGAGTACACTTCTACAAACACTTTCCCATTTAAATGTTAAGGAAGGCAGGAAGGCAAGGAAGTTACAATAGATCTTATTAAGTTGCAGTGACTTATAAGTATAATTAATTGTAAATCTTAATCATTATTAAAAAGGCTTAATGATTATTAAGCCTTTTGAAGACAGACCATCAGGTGGCTTGAGAACATAGGATGCAGGGTTGTCCACTAACTCACACAATTCGCACTTGAGCAGTGTGGTGGAGTACAGTCTAGCAGCCCCTGCAGCTGCGGCTGTGGGAGAGACCCGTGCCCAATTGTGAGAAAGTTACATTTCTGGATTGTAGCTTATGACTAAAGGGCCACAGCATGCCTGTGAAACTTGTGGTGTTAGAAAAGCTTATATAGACAATGGTGACTACTTACATGTATGACAAATTATAGTAAAAAAAATTCTAATATGACATTTCTACATATTTGATTTATTTTACCATGAAAAACATCACAGTAAGTAGAATTCGAACCTATGGTAGAAAATCACTTAGCCATGGTGGTTCACCCCACCAGCAGTGTAATTCTTCAAGGCTTAAGCAGTAATTCTTAAGGCCTTAGCATTACATCACTTAGCATTACTCAGCCCTATACATTACTGTAAAGTTCTTAATATGTAGTTGCCAATGTGCAAAACACATTCAAAGTATCTACATTAAATATATTTTGTCCATAGATCATAACTTCAATACAGAAGAGCGAAAACTGCATACTGGAAAGCCCTACCGGGACGGGCAAGACACTTGCTCTCCTCTGCGCCTCTCTCGCTTGGCAACAGTTGGAACAGAGTAAGTTTTACTGTACACCATGTCTTCCATGTGTACAAAAGTGCTCAATGAAATTTCAACACCTTGGGGTGCCTTAAAACTTCAGAAAGTCGGTTTGAACACTAACCCCACCGCTAACAGTTTGCAGCGTATAGGAAAACGAGAATGAAAACAGGGCTTAACTGCAATAGGTACTGCTCAGTCCCTTTTTTAAAACCTTTTATTTAACTTCACTCATATGTATCCATGTATGTCCTGGAATCTTGCAATAAATATTTCACCTACTTCCACTGAAGCTATCGAGCTGAAATTTGGCACACATATTTGGTTCCGATGACAATGCACGAAAATAATAAAAAAAGTTATAAAAAGCTTTTTTTTTTTAAATTTAATATTAATTTTGAAATGCAACCGCTAACAGTTTTGCACCGTATAGGAAAACGAGAATGAAAAAAGGGCTTAATTGCAATAGGTACGGCTCAGTCCCTTTTAATGTTGAAATGCAACCGTTTGTTGAATTGCTACAATGCATAAAGCCCTGCTTAAAACATAAATGTCAGATTAAGAAGTTACAATAACGTACAAGCGCCAATTGATCACAAGTGCTCGCGTGCAGCGGATGACTTAGGCCGACATGGCCGTTATAAATCATACGCGACCGCGACTATCGCGCGACAGTCGCAAACAGCCTTACACGAAAATTACGCTTCACCAATACTTAATGCATTTGTTGCATGCGATGCCGTTCGGATCGGAAGGGAGACAGCTGATTTTTCATATTTTCCCAATAGGCAGTTAACCTACCTAATTTTGGATTTCTTTTCGTTCACAATGACACTGTCGTTCGCATTTGAATAATGAGGTTGTCAATTGACATGCATTACCTACAAGGAGATTTATGTGCATAAGGATTGTTTTATGCATATTATGCATTACTACAGAGAAAATAATATACTACGGGCATAACTATCACCCACAGTCCAATTAAGTATAGGCACAGGTAGGTATTTTGGTATTTTTTTCAGCGTCGAGACCTCCAAGTCTCTCCACTATGGTGACTGGCAGGCACGCCACGGAAATGACATCAATTTCAAAGTTTCAACACCTGCGTATTTACGAAGATTGGAGGAATATAGAGCCACTTATAGAGCCACAGACAGTCTAACTACAGTAGTAGTAGTTACACACAACTACTTTGCAATAGAATCCGGTAGTACAGTACTGCCGGATTCTACAACAGTACAACAGTTGGTACAAACTCCGTCAGCTGTATAAATTGCATTGCGTCATTATAACTTGGGACTTCGTAAATTTGAAACTTTTAGTCGATTGGATGCCGTGTGGCGTTGATTTTCAGATTCATAATAAGCCTATTAAATGTACTACCTGACTAAAATTTTCAGGTAAAAACAATTATTTATCTGGCGCGTCGTTTGGCAAAACATTTAGGATATAGCTAAATGTTGGAGTCTCTTTACATTGTCCACGTGCTGTCGCTGGCGAAAGGTCGCCTGAAGCCACAATAAGTCTTAACAAATTATATATAACGCTAATAACCATAGCACATTTTAACGTTCCCTTCGAAGCACTCATACAACGGAAAAAATACGAATAAAACCAACAATATTCGCATTTATATTTCTTGAACCTTCTAATTTTTCACAACCTTCTACTGCTACTACCTAGGATCGAAATAAATATTATGTACCTATTGACTATAAAAGCACTGGTATCTCGTGCTACAAAATGTTAATTTGCCAATTCATAAGACAGACATGACATTGTAATTAACCTTGGTGATGGTGACTTTTTAAAAGCTCACGATTCCTCGACGTAAGGTGGAACGGAACAGTCGTCAGTTAGGTACATCATTTGGCCTTGTCGGGTGGCGGATGCCGAGACAATTTTTCAGTCACGAAACCTTTAGTTTTAACGGCCAATTTTCCTGCTGTCAAAAAATAAGACAACTCAATCGTGTTGCTAAAAATTATTCCTTTTAGTCGTAAAACCTTATTAAATAAAACAAATAACGAGTAAACGACCCTTATTCTGAGTTTATTAATAGAACATTTTAATATCGATTAACATTATGTTATGTGAACGCCTACTGCTACTACAAATCGACAAACCTGCTGGTTTATCTAACCTTTACCTGTATGTCATGTATCTGACAGTCTGTCTTGCCGTGGCGGCTCATTGCGAGGAATAGACGATAGAAGTAAGATAGCAAGCGTGCTTGCAGCACCACCGATCTGCTGCCGCCCATGACTACTGTGACTGCCTTAGAACAAGACTGATGGGGACTAGGATATTGGTTAGTCCAGTTAGAAGAGAAAATTAATGAAAACATTAGTTGGTCAGTTCGTTAGTGGGTATGAGGACTGTGGCAGGGACTGTTAGTGATAGTGTTAGCTAGTTAGTCATTGTTAGTAAGAATCTCGTTCCTAGTCAATCACAGACATGTTTCTAAACTTGAGGACTAAGTTGGTCGCCTCTTAAGTAACCGGAAACCACACCTCTAAACCGGACAGCAAATGGTTAAAAAACAATAATTACACGGTAGAATTGGTACTAGGTACCGTGGCGGGCAGTGGTACTGCCAAGGGTGAACTCAAAGGGAACCAAAATAGGTTTCATATAAAACCTATCACCTCCATATAGGCTTTTTAGCACCTAAAGATACAATATTAAAGGCTTATTGAATCTTGGTGCCTGATATATTACCTAAACTCTTGCAGAACCCTCGAACGCAGCCTCCAATAATCTTGCAGAAGCTAGCTAGAGCGGTTTGGGTGCTTACTGGCCGCCAGTGTCACGTCATGCAAGGAATAGATACGATGTGGTCTCAGTAACAACATACCTACTCATGCAGAAGCCTCTGATAATTTCGTAGAAACTACTTACTCACAAACTCCGCTGGCGCAGCGACTCTATCTTGGCTTCCGACATAAGAGTTCGCCACTTGTGTCTGATCTTCGTAATCTCTTTCCAGTTTAAATTGGCTTTGAATTCGCGCAGATCAGCCTCGATCCAGTCTCTCCAGCGGTGCTATGGGCAGCCGACAGGACGCCAACCATTTGGTCGTCGTATGCTCGCTTAACGCCGAGCCCATTCTTGCTACATGGCCAAGCCAGAGAAGATGGTGGGATTTAATTACTCCAATTATGTTGGACTCGGCCACAAGATCCTCGCCGAAGCCAGCTAGAGTATTGCCATACTGGAAATACTCTGGAACGGTTGGGGCTTCTACCGCCACCCAAACATCCCCCGTCGCGCTAATTCCCGGCAAGGGCCGCCGGTGTCGTCGCGTCGTAAACGTTATTTATGACGCCGTCACTCGATTACTGCGCGGCTCCTTGCCGCCTCATTTGCATACAAATTTATACCAGCGAATCAGGGATGCTAGGGAACGTTACCAGTGTCGCAGTTCAGAGATGATCTGTTATTCGAGTTTGTAAATTAAAAATCCTTGATTAATTTCTAGGGCATAACATTGGAACTTAGACTTAAATACAAATGCAAGAAAAAAGAACGTAACTGATATATGCAGGCAGAGTAATGCTCGACAAAATGTATTCTTTTCGTTCATTAACCTTCATTAGTTACTAACGGCGTAGTGACCTTGACTATACGTAATAGCTTTTTGGTGAAAGCGATCATAAGCAGTCCACTTGTATTCACAAATCATCTTTAGTGAACTGAAGACTCAGCTTTTCAGCTGTTGCAAAAAACCGAACTGTAAAAGCTGTTTCTTCTTCATCATACTTGGTGCCTCAATTAAGCCTTTGCTTATGCCTAAGCGATCGTCTATTTATTTAATTTATTTCCACACTCATTCTTATTGGAGTTAATAACATACCTACAGTATGATATGCATGGTATAGAAAGATACTTGTCAATAACCTATATTCAACACCCACCTGAACTTCACCTTTGTGGAAATTACCGCTAACTACTGCACCACTGAAGAATGTTGACATGGGTTATCAACATTCAGGGTTCCTTGCTTTTTTCTCGTCTATATTTTGGTGGTACCTACGATTAGATACAATTTATTTTTATTAGTACAAAACAAATTTTGCATATTTATATCCGGCAATAATGAATGAGTACACCCCTAACGGCCTTACGAGGCAGATTTATACCCGTGCTAGTAACGGTGATCACACCCTTCCGCCAGTGTCGTTCGTTTCCGCCTGACTTCATTGTGGAGGGATATGACGGTTCCATGGTTCCAAAAGGAAACTTTCGCGTGCTTTCAAAACAAAACACTGGTTTCACTTAGCGTGAGAAGTTGATAACTGATGCTATACTTACTGGTGTTATCCAGGATAGCAGGGAGGTCCATACCTATCCAATGTGATCATGAAAAGCAACTAATGTTACAGTCCCGAGTTATGGTCAAGGATTGACAGCACCCGTTGCAAACCGGTTGCAATAAAAATATTTGAACGTAGATTTTTCTTTGATTTGTAAATCACAGCGGCAACATTCGAAACCAATAAAAAAGATACAAATCAAAGGAGTAAGTAAATATCGTATCGTTTCGTACAAAACGATTCACTGTCATTGGCATTCTTGTACAAATTACAATTCAAATGCGATGGCACACGGAAAGCTGACAACAGATTAAATCGCTCCGCAATAATACGTATTTTTATTTTTACCGAAATGAACGATCGTTTTAATATTCCAAATTCGGCTACCCCTTTGTCACGCTCGCTTCCGTGCCGATGGGAGCGCAGTAGAAGCAAGTGTCAACTGGAATTAATGCTAATATTTTTGGGTGCAAACGAGCATGTAACGGTTTAAAGCCTGCTCATAAAGATCTGTATGGTAAGCTTTTGTTATTTCCACAGATCATTAAAGGGGTTAAAAAATTAAATATCTTCAGCATAATCCGAGCAAAAGCAGATAATCGTCAAAATAATATCAACAGATTATGGCTAGAGAGTTAGGTACATCACTCTAGCTAGCAACGCTGCGATATCAAGTACTGTGGGATTTTAGCAATCCTACGGAACTACAAGCATACTTATTGGGTAGGTCTAAAACTTGTAGGTGGCCACCAATACATCTCTTCTAACAAAACTATATCGGTACTTCTTTGCGACTTTTCGATGTTATTTTACATCACCGCTTTACGTCAGTGTGGCTTGCAGCCAATAATGTCACCTCACTCGCAATATTTGCTTGAAGTGAACATCAAAAATTTCATTTCCAAGTTGCAAAGTTAAACAAAGTTAGCTGCCACGCGACTCTGCGGTATATTTACGATGGAGTCGATGGTACGTTTATGGCGTTCCAACTATTCGGTTTCACTTCGTCGGATCGACATTTTGGGTTACGTTATAAATAAATTATGATGAACACGCGATGTGTATCACACACCTATGCCTAACCCTTTGGAGAATTACGTGCGTGATGTTATGTTATGATAGTTCACCGCAATGTGGCTGCAATGTAATTGAGGCTGTAATGAGGTGGACTGGTGAAGTCCACCAGACTGCTCCAGTGGTTTAGTGGTTCTTAGCCTACCTATCTCGAAAGTTCGGTCTGAAAGTCAAATCATGACAATTTTTATACAGACGCAGAAAAACCCAGTTGTAGTGGCAATTAGCCGTTTTTAAAAACTAGCTTGTTTAGATACGAGTACAACTATATGTAATAAAATGTACTGCTGGTACCCCTAACCTATCCCATCCGACATTGATGCATCTAGTTGTCTTAATCTTCTCGAACGGTTGCTAAATAGATTTAATTAATCATCCATTGATCTATAATGGATAGACTTCCGTAAAATAACGGCTGAAACATCTAATTAAATGTACCCATTCATGCAGAAGTAGCCTGACGTTGTAATTGCTAAATCATTTTAAGTTTCTAATATATATATACATAGATATACATATATAGAAATCATTTATTTCGATAGATATTAGAAGAGTAACTAAGACCTATATTATCTTGATATTTATTGCCCTTTATTTTACGACTCATTAATATTATGTGTGTTTACAACTGGGAACGTTCGGTTTTCAGTTCGTGCCTTACCTACTCCCCTAATGGTTTTCGAACGAATCCGTAACAATTCTTTTTTTTTTTTAAAACCTTTCTCTCCAGTCATTATATTCGAAATGGTAATTTTACAGTTTTGAGCACGTCAATCTATTAATATGATGGGCGTTTGGCATTAGGTACCGGGTTCGTGACTCGCTTCGAGCTTTGTTTTCGAATTAGTATTGGTTTTATGTTTTTTAAATTCGCCTACGTTGGCTCGTACAATAAAATGTGGATAGACTGTTGGTCGGAATGAGCACTGATTGATGATTTATGGATGTATTTGTTTGGTGCATGGCATATTTGTTTTAACACAACATAACATGACGACTTTATTTTGCCGAAGGGGTAGGCAAAGGTGTGTTTAACACCCACTTTTTCACCAGTAATGTTTAGATCCCATGTAATAGGTATATTGCCATACACCGGGCACAAATCTAGACTCCGAGTTTGTACCGGGCTTTTCAAGATAGAAAAACAATAAATAGTTGATGCCCGAGCCGGGGATCGAACCCAGGACCTCTAGCTTAGCAGTCGCTATCGCTTGTTTATAGGTGGTTTTACATCGTTATTATTAAAAAATTCTGATGAGAATTCAGAATTCAGGCTGAGAAAATTAAACTTCATATTACTAAATTAGTGAATTAAACAAACAAAAACTTGCTTTTATACTAAATGCCCTATTCAGAATTGGCAAGTTTTGTTGCTGATAGATATGATTTGTGTATTGAAAAGAGTTGCAAATAATCCATTTTTTTTGGATCACATACGATCGACGCGACCCATAACACTAATACTCTTCATCGCGACGCGAGCTTTTTTATCACCAGCTTATCTTATTTTGATCAACATATGCATATTTAAAAAAAACTAATTAATAGTACCTAATAAAGTAGGTACCTCTCTTGTTTGCCAGGCTGACTGGAAGAAATTGCTCAAAGCAATAAGCCTTTTGCAAAACATTTTGTCTTTATTGTTTTCTCTTCTGTTCTTTTTCTGGTGCAATAAATTATATTGTATTGTAAAATACGTACGTAAATCTTATTATGCATTGATGTAAAGCTAACAATCAAGAGGCTAAATTAATACAGCGCCCTCTGTGATCCACGCGCTGTACTGTATAATGTTCCAGTGAACCAAGCTTCGTGTGCAATGTGCTGCCATCTGCCCCTTAGTGCTTGTACTACGTTGTAAGAACGACGTCTTGTTCTGGTACATTATATGAGCCCGGGAGCACCAGAGAAACAAGTTATAGTCCTCGACTTCGTCCGCTAAATGTATACATATGAACAGTTACAAAACAGTTTAACAGTTCGTTTTAAGAACAAGCTATATACTTAGCTGCTTAAAAAAGAACTTTAACTTATTAAGAAGTACTTAGTAATAAAATTATACAAGCACTTTGTACATAAAAATCATATTTTAACAAATGCACGGATCATTCATATAATGTCAAACTTCAATATACATAGCCAATAGCCAAAAACATTGAAGAACAAGCCTTTTTACTATCTAATCTAATACAATAAACTTCTCGTTCACAAGCTATAGGTAAATCCAGCACAATGAAACCCATTCACATTGCCTAAGGAAGCGAAAATGTTATTGAAGATATTTTTAGAGTATATCCAAAAAAAAAGTAAGATATTATATGCTTTCTTTTGCCATCGTGAATTCTTTGTTGTTAATTTTTTTTAGTTTATTGTGTATTACACGTAATTTGCTGCTCTATTTTTTTCGTAATATATTCTTTTCTTCTTTTCATCGCTATTCTTCATTAGCTATCTCGCTTGCAAATTAAAAAATATGAGAGTCAAAACACGTTGGCGCTTAATTATTTCATTGTCGTCCCCCTTGACGAAATGCTTTGTCTCGCTGTTGACAATCCGCCATGTCAATGACGCTGTCCTATGTATTAATTACAAAGAGTACCGCCAGCCCTACTGAACATACTGCTTTTAACAACACACCCCTAATAAATAGGGCAGATCCGCATTTTAAAACCAACCTTAAATTCGCTGATGTAGAGACCAATTTTCGAGAGAAACGTTCAACGAATTAGCATTTGAATAAAATCGCGATTACATCTGCAACAAATTTTATTCAGAACCTTATACTTTCGGGTTGAAGATATAAACTTGCTTGTAAAGTAAAATCGCTAGGGGTGTGAATTAAGATATTACAAAAGGAACAAGAGAGGGGAAAGTGACGCGCGGGCAGTACTTAGTGTCAAGCTAGCATGTCTTTGAAGTCCCATGTGATATGTTGGTAGCTTTGTAGTTGGTCGGCTATTTATTTAGGAGGACAGGCGCTCGCTTGTGTTGTTTATACTTATCCCATGTGCTTAGCTACACGCTGGGAGTGTCATCGTGCTGACAGACGTCAACTGTAGTGACATTAAGCAGGGTTATAATGCCGAGTTTTTTTGGGGCACAGTAATATTCATTCGGTATATTTTGTTGTTTTGCATGATCTTGGAAGTAGTGTTTAGCTGATATATTTTAGATCTCCACAAATTGGAGAATATATAATCGAGATTCATGCCTTTATACATCCAACTATTTTACTGTTAAGTTTAAAAAATATCAAGTAGAAAGAAAACTCTGCAAAGCCAAACCAGTATGCTGCCTCTGTTTAGTTATGATGTCTACGTTCGATCTTCTTGCCGTCAGCCTCATTTGTACACGCGTGCTTTACTGTGCCAGGTGGTGGCCCGTGGCACTGTGGCAGAAAGCATTCTCGTTCTCGAGTGCCATGATGTTTTTTCTTAACACACTCATTATCCGTGTACTGAATACAGTACACTGGTTATTCTTATTCAATTGTTATAATTTCGCAGTGTTAAGGTTTCCCTCTGAGTCTCTAAAAAGCCTAGGTAACTTAATTACGCAATAGATTAATTTATCGCTAAGTGTCAGCGGACTATAGTTGAATAATCCATCCCATATATCTAGAAAAGCTGACGAAGTACCACCAACTTGATGCTTGCCATTGGTTAAAATTGCAGCTCACCCAAGTTCTACCATGTATTTACACTTCTAAACCAACCTTTTAGGCCTCTTAAACCAGCCTAATTACCCTGACGTAACATTGGTATGTATACTCACGTATGTTCAAAAACGCGACGGCTTTGTACTCAAGTGGCAAGATAAGCAGGCAGGGCAGGAAATTGACTCTCAGGGCTCTTCACGTCACTCAGCGGGGGACTCCGACCATGGACCCTCCTGACAAGCTGTCGTACTAATAGGAAAAAAGTTATTTGGTCTGGTCGTCCAATGTATTTCGTGTCCGGTTCCAGGTTTGGTCTGGTCTTGACATATTTCGTGTCCGGTCACTTTAAATTCTTTAGTCCGGTCTCAGGCGACAAAATAACACAGCCCAGCTGAGAGTGTAAGTTGAAATAATAGTTGAAAGCTCGTTTTAGATTCAGCACATCTTTTAAATACGTTCAGGATTTTCCGAAAATGTACATAAAAATGTATACTCTTCCGTTGATTCTAGAATGTTACGTTGAGTCTAGATAAAATTTAATTAAAAGACTACTACAACAATACCAGCCTGCATGACAGCAACTTATTTTCATGTAGTTGAATCTTCTTTTTATTACTAAAAGATGTGTCTGAAATGAACCTTCGTTTATTTAAGATAAAAAGAACAAGATATACAAGATAAGATAACAAATGGTATGGTGAACAGCAACGACATGTTGTAGTCTGACGACAGCCCCCAAAGGAAATGGTAATGTACCGACATATGAAACAATATTCATGGAATGGCTGAACAAAATCCTAGAAACTTGATTTAAAAAAACTGCAAAGAGGTTTTGTAACCAGAGTCTAGATTATATAGACCCAACCCAAAGGAAATATACTTAATGGGTTGATAATGAAGATCGTTATTGTAAATTACAATTCCACAAACATGCCATTGTTGCGATGTTTTTGACATCGCGAAATCGTATTACAAAAGCCGTCAGTCAAACGACCAATAATGTTTTAAAAATAGCTCCGAAAAGGATTGTGAGGAAAAAACGGATTCAACAGAAGTTGGACAAATACTCATTCGAACGCAAACGGGAACAATGCTAGTAGGGATAGTTCTTTTTTTGAAATAGTAATATTGTTTAATCCGAAAATCCCCGGAGGCAAGTGGAGGTAGGCCAATTATTTGCGGGCACGGATACGTCGCTTTGAGATGAGAATAGCATCGGCCGAAAACTTTGGAGTTGTCATTTGTGTTGCAATAGTGATGAAGCTATTGTTTGAAGTTGTGTTTAGCTGCCGTTTGAAGTTATTTTTTGAAACAGTTAACTAAGGCTGGTAAGGTGATTAGTAAGGCCTATAAACTGTCATGACGACTTAAATCTAGTATATGGTCAGGTTTCTGCGGGTGTCTGATGTCGCATGATCTAATAACAAGCAATTTTTATCCTGTCTAGATTTCTGGAAAACACGGCACACCTCACAACTGAGGCGACAAACGTACTCCATTAAATATACTTCGTAAACTACTCGACAATAATAACCGAGACCTATTCACGGAACGGTAATGTTAATCAAATATTTCCACAATTACAGCAATCCCAACACAAAAACTGCTTATGATTGACACAACAATCTTAGGATTTACACAAGCCAGGGCCAGGCATCTTAAATTCTAAAACAATAATAGGTACATTAAAATCCATTTATAAAATATAACAAGAATAAAGTCTATTCCAATGTTTTCGCTATTCTCGTCTTACGGCCAGTTCAAGTTTCACGAGAAACAGTAAAATGTCTTCCTGTTTTCATTTCGACAATACTTGTGTCACAAGGGCCATTCAGTGCTTGTTGGGACACAATCTTGTCGATTAAACTCAATTTGAAAAAAACTTCATGAACAAGTTCTACTGTTGCTTAGGCAAATCCTATTGTGACATTTATAATCGTTTCGCTTCTTACAACATCTGTGAAGTTAATCTCGTAGTTGTTGGGTAGGAATAGAGTTGAAATCGATTTAGGCAGCTGTGAGTTTATAGTTGCAATTGTTTAGATTGGAACTATAGATTGTATTTTGACGTTTTCATCCCATTCTGCAGTGCCACCGCCCGCGGCTAATCGTTCGGAAACGTTGGCATCGGGTTTAGAGAGACGATGTTTCCATTGTGCCCATTTATACGATAACTATTATATGTCTGACATGTGAATGCCGCAAAATAGATCGTTCAAATGGTTGTCGTCAATAATTGAAATCTTGCTGCAATATGCAACATGACTACTGTAGAGGTTGTTTTTCTTGCCGATCATTTTATACACGATTTTTAACAAAAATGTATCTATACCGATATTAAACTAGCCAGTCCGCTCTGTGTACTTTGAAAAAATCTAGAAAAACCCTATCAGGGGTTCCGAAAATTATATGGTTTGTGCATGATGGAATCAAAAACTACCGAATCGGACATCTATTTTTATATGATTTTTTTATTTTCGCATACATACTCGTATTACCAGATTCGTTTGAAATTTGCTACAAAGGTTTCCAATTTAAATAATTTTGTATCCGTTTTTAGTTTGAAAGTCGGAATAGTCGGTCTGCCACAGGGCTCTATTTCTTTAACGTAAATAGATATCCACGAACATTTTCACAGAAAGTGTATTTTTGTGGCTACTAACACAACAAATAATAAAAAAGTAAAGATAGATCTCAAAGCGAGTCCCCACAGAAATCTTGATTAATTTCGGTCCCCATACAAGTAACCTTATACAATCGCCCGTTGATACGGAACTCTACGTGTTCAACTCGCACTTGGACAGTTTTCTGTGTTTCGTAAGATAAAGAAAAAAAATTAAATAACTGAAGACATTTTTATTTTCAAGACGCATCCAGGGTGAACCATCGGTGTTTTTGAGTAATTGAAATTTTAATATGTACATAAATTTTCAGCGTTTTAGCATAGTATAAAGAAGTCGCTCCCCTCCTTATACTATGGTTTAAGTATGTTCATAGTTCACATGGATCCAATCATAAATGGGAGACAGTCTGACTAAAGTTTTTGTAAGTAATTGTTCAAGTAATTGTTCAGACATAACGTGTTTGTAAACCTGTTGACGGTTAACTTATACGTAGGTATATTTTACGTTTTAGGCCTTCCCGGAAAATATGGAGGTTCCCTTAGGACATGGCAGGAATATTTGTTGGAATAATTCTAAAATTTTATTTGAATTAATTAAAGAAATCTAGTGGTAATGTCTTTTAGGATGATCGCTAGATCTTTTGCCGAAGGTTAGGTGTAAACGAAACTTTATTAAATTATATAATTACGTGTATACTTAATCTAAATATATCTTAAAAATGAACTTACGAATAATGTATTTCCGACTACCCAAAAATTAGATTCGGAAATAGTTGATTAAGAATAGGAAGGAAAGAAGAATATTAAGGACAGACTTACTGCCGCAAGCAAGGCCTATTACGTGTCTGGTTTATGTCTGGTTTATGTCCATGTCTAGAATAATAGGTAGATATACATATTTCATGCCTGCCACATCCTCATTGATGTAGGGCAAAAATTTAAGCTCTACTTCGATGGGTGCGCTGCTCTATGAATGCGTATCGAAATACCGGGCACCAACTTCACACAAAGGACATGGCGTTCAAAACGTCCTTATCCCCGTTGAAATGAGATTTAATAACGTTTTGTTAAAGCCAAATGCGCTTTTTAACGTACTCCTTTGTCGATATTTGAAGCCGAGCTATTACGAGTATGAACCATTCCGTTTAAAAATAAAGTTTTAGTACGGAATGATTCGTGAGTGTCTATATTCATAGTTGAATTTACGGGCGTACACTGTACGCCGTGCCCGCCGCGAGCGCGTTCACTCCTGAAGATGATCATCGTAATCGATCGAAACTAGTCGGCCTATTTCCGACCTAAATCACACGTGAGTAAGCCGGTAATTTCAACTATGAATTAAGTTTTAGCTTTACAAGGACGTTGAATTGGCGTAAACAACTAATTTCATCCATTTTGGTGTTAAAAAAGGCATTACGCTCACCAGTGATAGGCACTAACTTGGCCGAAACAACAGGCCTGCTAGTTTATATAATGTTGTTTTCGTTTGTTATATGGTCAACCCTAAAAGAATGTACATTTATTTAGTGTGCTCCTAAAAAGATTACTGATATTAATGAATTTATCACTACTGTTTCATTGTTGTATGCGCTAACTGCAACTGTAGCGTCCATAGCCCAATGGCTCGCGTCGATTCTATGTGATCGAAAGAGTTAAGCAACGACGGGCGCGGTCGACTTGTGACCGCTAGTGGCAAAATTTCATGGACGCTACCATGCTTAGTAGGGCACGTAAAGCCGTCGGTCCCGGTAGTTTTCAATGGTGTAAACAGTCGTCAAGCCTTGTCGGAGACCTTCGGGTGGCTTGAGAAAATTCGACACTGGGTTGGCCACTAACCCCTCCACCAATCCGCATTGGAGCAGCGTGGTGGAGTATGCTCTAGACCTCCCGCAGCATAGTCTGTGGGGGAGACCCGTGCCCAGCAGTGGGACGTCTATGGGTCGCAGCGAATGCGCTAACTTACACGAGGTTTACTTTGTTTCCCTTACCTTAAACCTTTAGCATACTACATTATTAAAGTAGTCCGTGCTACAATGATTTCCTTACAGTATGTATATCTATATTTTAAATCTATATAATAAAAATGAATCGCAAAATGTGTTGGTAAGCGCATAACTCAACAACGCCTGGACCAATTTGGCCAATTCTTTTTTTAAAATGTTCGTTGAAGTTCAAGGATGGTTTTTACGGCGAGAAAAATTTGAAAAGTCATCCCCTTAGGGGGTAAAACGGGGGTGCAAAGTTAGTATGAAGCTTTGCCGTTTTTGAAGTTTGTGAATGTGTAACGCGAGCGAAGCTGCGGGCGTCCACTAGTAAGTCATAAAGAATACATTACCCAATTTATAAATTATCCGAGGAATTGTAAAACCTCTCAGACATTAAATTTATAAGAATACTCAAATGGAATTATTTTTAGAAACACAATGTTTACCTACAAAATAAATAAATGTGTGTTTAAAAATTTGCATGCTCCATTGTCTAGTTCATAGTTCATAGTTATATATTGGTAAATATATATTTACACGTCAATATCTTATATATTACAAGTATACCAGAAAATAGTAAAATTTTCAAAATAAAGTTTTAAAAATTGTATTATAAATATATTTCAACGTATAAATCAGTAAAAGTCAGTGTAAAAAATGTCAATATAAAAATATATGGAAATAAAAACAACATTTAAATTAATTATTCTGTAAAACAATTACTCAATAATTCAACATAGCTGCTAGCTACAAGCTAGCTGAATATGTGTCCTAATATTTTACAATGCCCTCTACTTCAAATCTTATAAATAATCATCAATTAAATAGCTCTTGTCAATGTATCAGAAACACCAACTAGTGTCTTTTGTCTACCAGGACTTAATTCAAGATCTACCATAGGAGTTTACCGTGTTTGATCTTGCGGGATTTTATATTCTTTGTTTTGTTTACTTTCAAAACAGTTTTTAAAATAGCCACAAGGCCTATCCATCTTTTGCCCGCGGCCCTCGCAAGTCATGTGCAGTTGTATAGCTTTATGAAAGCGATTTTGTATAAAAACATCGCTGGGTGGCTCTTTGTATTATTTTCACTTTAACTGGCCAGAGGCTATCTAAACGCGACACTTTTGGCCGGGCCCTGCCAGATTCAGGTGATACCCACTCATTTTACCCTCCCGCACCTACGCTATTTTGTCTAAGCCAGTTCTCGTAACTCCAACCTCAATTTTGCCCCCTCGTCCATTCTTATGTATCTACAGTATGTATGTAGTAGGTACAGTAGATTGTTTACAGTCTAGTTAAAGTATTTACTTATATTTCTATTTCTTGGTCACCTCCACAACTGAAGTTTGGGCCATGATACAATCAGGATCGGTCATTCAAAATCAAGTTAATAGACGAGCTAGTACGTTATAGAACTTATGAAAGTCCGTATTTGTGTTCTGCTGAATGTAATGACTTGAGTTATTGAGACAACAAAACTCTGAATTTGGAAATAACTATAGAAGTGCAATACATACTGGAATATCTATGCACTACTCTTTAATATTAGAAATATTCTTATATTTTAACCAATTATCCTGCTAATTTGACAATGCATGAGCTCTTTGCTCTCAATAGTTTCCTTGTGTTCTTTTAATGTTTTGTTCATATTGATAATTAGATGCATAGACAAACGGAATACCCGTACTAAAATTCAACCATAATTCTCGTAGAAACGAAAATTTCGACAAAATGACTCCAGCGAAATTACCTCACGCTCGTACACGTGAAAATTTAAATAAAATAAAACACGATGCACTCTCCGCGCGCAACGTCCAAATTAGGCGCGAAATCGCTCACGAGAGCCGCTCGCAAAAACCTCGTTAACCGCCGCCATGTTTGTTCGGTGACAGCGAGGGGCGCGCCCTCTATGTACACATTTGCCACAATGAGAATGCACATGGAAAAACAGTTTTACCCTCGGTAGAACTCTATGCCTTTCGTTTAAGATATATTATAGCTTGTCGTTTGCAGGCTCAGCGTTTGGTCCAGTTTGTAAGGGTGTATGTAACTGACACAGGGGTGTGGGTAACACCCTCCGGTGTCGCGATTGTGCGACGCAATAGCTCGTATGTGAAATGGATATGCAACACGATACTGAAAGTGATATTATGGCGGGTGAATAATGAGTAAAAAACAAAGCCATGTTTTGCAGGCTTAAGTAGATGAATATTTAGGAACAGAATATTTTTATCAGGGACTAATATTTTATTATGATTTTCCGATCCCTAATAAATGTGACAAAGTCTCTATTATACGGTTCTCAGTAGCCAACGTTAAAATTGTTTGACCTCTCTATAATTGACTTGTAATTGAGTTGCAAATTGCACAAGCTGCAAGTTCACAAAGTTGATGCTACTGAAAAGAAAACGGTAATAAACTCGTAGTTACTCTTCGATCGGATCGATCATTCATAATAAAGTTGATAGGCGAGACTCCATAATTATGGAATAAGGAATAAGAATGGAATATTAAGATACGGTTAAAAGTGCCAAAATAGTTTTACATAGAGGTTCATAGAGCTAATATAAAATTTACATGTATCTGTGAAGAAATGAGTTGAGGGCAAGAGTAAAAAAAAATATTCACCCAACCAGCTCCCTTTCCTCTAGTTGTAGGTATATTTACCACATGTGAACTACTTTTATGATATGGGCTAAAAACTATACTACTCGTATCTATGATATTTCCTTTTTCCCCTAGATTTTATATTGTTGTTCCTATAATGGCACCAAGTCACAAACAAGTGTGCACAAGCTAGCAATAAAAAGTTATATGAGTCGACCAAGATATACAGGCGAATCGTTGGCTCAGTTAGAGGTATCAATAATTGAATTCCGTTTGGGGGCTCCACCGACTCTGCCGGGGCCCTAAGCCCGCCATCAATTGCTCGAATTAATTCGTCCCCTTGACGATTAAGGAGCAACGGATACTGGAGCTCTTAGCTGTCTTAATTGTATTACGAATTTTTGTTTCACGTAGCTTAATGTTTACATGAAATATTCAAATACATATATTTATTCATTTATACTAGTGAGGTGAATTTGAAAGCTCCACGTGATTTATTTTTAATACCTTGGTATGTTTGGTTTGTATGTATTGTTGTCTATTTTTAACATCAGCGATAATACAGTAGTATCATAACCTGTTAATGCGATTCTTCTGATTCTTCAGGAAGACCCTCCGAACTCGCTTCGTGATTGTTTGATTTATTATGAGGTCGTCACCGGTTCTATAATTGTAAGATTGTAAGATTTTCTTTTTCTTCCTCGACAGTTGGCTTTGACGTGGCTTGCCCGTTGCCATTTCAGCTTGCTTCCTCTACTAAGTAAGTAGGAAACCTGTGTTTGTATACTTATTTGGTCTAGTAGGTACTAACTTTCTGATTCATTTGCGCGTCGAAAAACCGTGCGTCATCTGCATAGCGCTGTGGCACAACTGATGATATCTGATAAAGTGGTTCAATAGGAAGGATTTTGTTACCACAAAATAGGTACCAGAATGAGTGTGTGGTCAGTGCGCGTCGTTCATCGTGTTGCGGGCGCAGGCTGGCAGAAGGGCCCACAGCCAATCGATACCGGCCCTGTCCCTTCACGCCGCTGGCCTACAGGCTCAACTACATCCGTTACTACTTACTATCACGGCAATTTCAACGCTCCTTTTGATATCGAAAAAACTTATGTACTTATCAGCGGTGACAGCCCAGTGGCTATCGAACTCGCCTCTCACTCGAGTGGTCCGGGTTCAAACCCCAGCGGCACACACCAATGACTTTTCTGAGTTATGTGCGATTTAAGAAATTAAATGTCACCTAACGTAACGGTGAAGTACACATCGTGAGGAAACCTGCAATGACCTGCATGCCTGAGAGTTCTTCTAATGTTCTTGAAGGCATGTGAAGTCAGGCCATCGTGGTGGACTAAGGGCTAATCCGTCCCGTTCTGAGAAGAGACCCGTGCCCAACAGTGGGACAAAGAAAGGGTTGTGATGATGATATGTACTTAACATAGATATCATATCATCGGTGTTGTATCTTCAGCATTACAAACGAGCTATGCTGGCTCGAATATTGATCACTTTGATGAGCGTAACGTTGTTGATCGACCGGCCAGGTGGCTGGAGAAGATTTGTAAGTTTAATGTCTCGACGACTCCTTGGCTCGGTGATAAGTGACCCTGATTAACGAACCGCAGATGACAGGTTCGAATTCCGGCCGAGGCAGATATTTATTTCGCAGATAAATATTTGTACTCGGGACATGGATGTTAAATTTTCTGTTAAGTTTTCTGTATATACCTCCCGCGGGATATCTGTGTGAGCTTTAAAAAATAGTTCTTTAAGCTAGCGATTAATATTGATTACTCATGGACTTGACCAGTACTAGTTGATATATTATATCGCCACGCTAGATTTTGGCACCGTCATAACGTCTTGAAAAGGTTCTTCCTACGGCCATAATTTGGATTTTTATATGAGTATTTGTTTATTATTGTTCTCCGTAGAGATAACTTGGTTCAAGGAAGTAAAGTTAGGTCCCACCAATTTCCGTAGGTAGATCCATTGGGTTAGGATGCAGTCGTATGGGCCGTTAGCGGCGTTTGTTAAGAAAGTACTCCAGAAGATTCTGAGCGTGCACTGTTTCGTTAACTGTAACAAACCTATACTGTACCATAGTTTTCAGCTAGTACTGTTTTGATATTTTTATACGACGAGATGACAAGATTATTTGTCTAATGAAAATGGATCCTAATAATAAATATTGATGATACACAAGGACTCGCCTATAACAGACAGTAGAAGCAGCTAACGCGTCAGTACTGAAGTAAAAATAAAGTACCTACCATCCACCCAGTATTAAAATACATGACGGAAAGAGTGCTGTAGGGTGAACACAAAGTACTGGCAAAGCATATGAACATGTGCACCGTATGTATTGCCTCAGGCAAGATAGGAAACCTTATTTCTATGCACATTATGTTCAAAATATAAGCCGTATAGAAGTAGGTACGCACAATTCACTTCGACTTTCTAGAGTACACTCGGCGAACGTCGTCCTTTATGATTTTATTTTTCCCTCAGCGTCGTCGTTAGCTTAGCTGTTTACTTAATGAGCAGAGCGTAAAATATACGTGTAATATGCGATGTATGTGGTCCGTCGCTAATTAAAAAGCGAATCATTTGAAGCGCACTTCCTTTAGTTTGAACGACTCGAGTTGGTGGTATGTATGTTTTTATTTTCTTTGTCTGAATAAGACCATTGTCTCAATATTACTGCTTTATTAGTGCCAAAGACTAAACTTCTGAAATAAGGTTGTATTTTGTTCATTTGTTACAGTCAAACTCCGAAGCTCAGGCGCTTCTAGGTTTACCTAGTCAATCGTCAGGTGTGACAAGTGGTCATAGGTAAAGTCCAAAGTCCAAACCAATAATAGTGTTGGTGTTTGGCCAACCCTAGAAGAGACTTACTTGTCTACCGCCGAAACTCAATTTTATTCAGCCAGACAAACCTAACATAAATGTGTTACTCTTGCCCCATGTGTCTTGTCTTACCCCACCTCAAATTATACAACTTATGAATACGTACGAGTAAGTTGCATCTCTATGGACTTTGTAGGTATAATATACATTATGTAACACCGCTTTTCGCATTTTCTCTCGTAGGTGAACCATAAGTATTCTACTGTACAAGTATCATTAGGCGTAGCTATGTACTGTAGCCACTGTAGAACTCCTTGAGTCGCTAGATGTACAATGTTGGCTTGGCATTTCGTCAAGTGGCTCACGGCACTCGCTAGCACGGGTACCGGGTATACTCGGCGTCGGTAACGACATCTTTTGTTAGCTACACTCGTTTGCGTCGAGAGAACTGCACGATTCGTAATCCGCGCTCGGTTGAGTGTTCCGACCGTTTCACATTCGCTCGCTCTCCATTCGTCGCCGTCGAAAGCGCGTCACACTTCAGAGGCGGGCGGGACATGGTGGAATCGGGAGCGGGATCAAATAATAACATGAACAATGAACATAACATCATCTGAAGCCTAATGGCGCTTGTATTTCTCCGAAAGGAGCAGGCAGACTTGTGACTACCACTTGCCACCAGTTATGTTATACTAGTTAGTCTCCTTTAATAGAGCCTATAATAGCATAGTCAAAACATAGTCTAAAAATCGTGATGTGATGGTAAAATAATAGATGAATAGTTTTCAGTCAATAATTTTCGATGTCGAACTACCTAGCTTGCCTCTTAATTCAGATTCCACATCGCATTTCGCTCCGTGCATATTCGATCGCGGGTTTATAATTTCGAGTGGATAAACCCTTATAGCCTTGCTAGTAAACCTGGAATAACTTATAGCTGGTATGACCATTAAGACCAACCCACGTCAGTACCCACGTCAGTTCTGGCACCACATCTCAAGCCTCCGATCAAAGGGTGGCTTTGAACCTGGCATAGATTACAAAGGAAACATTTTGAGTGGAGTCTAAGCTGCTGAATCTTTCCCGAAGTGTTTTTCAAACTGAGGTGCCTTCATTTTTTATTTTTATTATTTATTTATTAATATTTAAAAAAGTTATACAGGTAAACTTACAAATAAGAAGGTGTCTCATAAACTCATATGAGTTTTTCTGTACACCCTGTGCCGTCGACAAAAGGTTTATTTTTAACCCTACTTAAATGTAATATCAGATAATATTCAACTAATGCTAAATTTAACTGATCTGTTATCTGTTAGAGTACCTGTTGTAGGTATTTGTAATTACAAGTTAATTATACTTATAAGTGAGAAGATTCCCGGATTATGCCGGTCGCTAATAAGTTTCGGTAACGGAGTTAATGAGTTGTGATCACTAACGTTAAACTAAAACGCTAAAACTAACCGCTCCGCTCGTCTCCACGCGGTGCCCCGGCGCGCCTCGCGAGGCGTATCGTCTCGTAATTGGCGCTGAAGTGGCAATTAGCGGGTACTTGCCTCTGTCACCGCTCGACCCGAGCTACCTTGCCTCTTGTTATTCAGATTCCACCTCGCATTTCGCTCCGTGCCTATTCGACCGCGGCTTTACAATGACTCGAGCCATGTACGAGTGGATAAGACCTTAGAATATAGTGGTAGGTAATACTACGTAGTTTCTACTTATAAGGTAAACAACCTTGAGTGGTAAACATTTACCTATTCTCATATTTTCATTGTTAATTTTTGGGCGTGAATAGAGAAAATTAAAAAAACTCTTATTTCCGCACTTCCCGCAGAGCGTAGATAGTGTTGTGTCAATGTGCTAAGTTAAAATGTAATACTTTCTCGCCAAACGCCTAAGACGATTTTAATGATTCGATTCGATCATTTATTATTGATCGAAGACCAACTATATCAAGTGGGGTATCGTTGTAAAGTTGTTTAAAACCATTCTCGCTAATTTTCCTACTTACATAGGTATATCATTTGTTTTGCAGTCGGTTTAAAAAAAAATGCAATTATTATGTAGGTAAACTAGTTAAATGAAAACATAAAATCAACTGCCACATATACACAGATAGGCGTTGAATGAAATCGTCTATAGCCCTTTTCATACCAATTAACTGTATCTATCTACATTACTCTACATAATGTGTTTATTTGTACTTTGCCACTTTCTATTTCCTTAAATTAGTCTTTATGAAAAATAACGAACTAACAAACACTCTCTCAACGTTTATATATAATGCAGTAGGGATTAATTTGTTTGGGCATAAACAGAAATATTAATATGATACGCAGAATCGTCCATGAATTATGTAGAAGCGACAAACTATGCCCTCTCGGTCCGTATTTACGGAGGAGTTTGCGGGTATCATTACTAGCCTCTTGTGCGTAATTAAACGCGAGGGCTGTCCATAGTCCCGACGAGGCGGGCTTTATTAAATTTTAGCGCTTTCCAACCATCCCCTACCTCCCCCCTACCTACCACCCTTCTTCCTGCGATGAATAGACCCATCACTTTTACTATTCACAGCCACCCGGTGGATTAGTGAGATGAATTTCCCGATCCCCGGGGGTTCAAATTGTGCGTGGGGGCCATTGATGCGGGATCTGTTGCGATTCCATCGCGATTATGCAACATTATTGCCTATTATACGATGACGTAGCTTTTCGCTAAATTTGTATGCTCGATACTGTGAAAAAAATATGATATTTACTTATGTATCCTAAACTTAATTTTTTGAAGCGCTGACAGCCCAGTGGCTGTTCAAAACGGCTCTCTCGAGGGGTTCTGAAGAGAAAAATTACATTATTAATTACTCCTAAGAAAAGGGAAAAACTCCAGTGTATAGAATAAAGCTAATGTTTTGCTTATTCGATTTTTTTTCGATAACTGATGAAATTTGCATATAAAGTGAAATAGAAAAAAAACAAAAGACTCACTACATAGATAGAAAATTGACTTAATTTTAAAATTATGTTTTATTATCCGTGATTCACATTATATTTGCAAAATTATATGAAAGAGGTATCTACTTATAACGGAGTTAATCAATAAAAGATAATAATTATGTGGAATTCGCCGCTTGCTGATTTGACAAAATATCAGACAGTGGTTTGAACCTACTCGTATATACAGCGGGATGCTAATCACGTCTATGTAATGCAAATACGCAATTTAAATTCCTGATCACCCCAGCGAAAGCGACTCATTCTGCGCACATGCGAATTAAGCAGTTCGTTCTCAAATACACGCCCCGGGTGTAGTATTTTTCACCCCAATATTGGGGCAGCGAAAACAAGCCACGTTTCGCCCCATTGTCCGCGCTGTACAATACATGTTCGTTATTTTTTTTAATAAACCGGCTCGGGAATCGATGGCCGCAGGCGTCGAGCCCCCGAATCAAACAGTTAATTATTGACACATCCGTTTTTTATCCGGCTCCGAGCGCCATTGTGGTCGTCTAATATTATTCCCTTTGTGTGTCCGCTGAAACTGGCTATTTCCTTACCTTTGTGCGAGTTTCGACTCCGAATCTAAAGCGAGTTTTTGTTCCGTTTTCAATAACGGTCGCTTGTTCTGAAATTATTGGTTATTAATTTCCATTTCTGTTTGGAATTTCCGACTCGTACTTGTTCATGCAGGGCAAGAATAAGAGGTGATCGAACATGTCACTCATGAATCAAATGTTTCTGTTATGTTTATGTTTCTCTGTTCCACGAAACAAAACGAACGAATGTCTGATTGTTGGAATTTATTTACGCAGAATACGGGCTTCATGTTGGCATTGGTTCAAATTATACATGAACACACAATCGACTAGTGAATATCACAAGTATACCACCACGCGTTTCGCTCTCAAATGGATATTCAACATAGTAAATTAACGAGAGCAACGTTCATAAAAGAGAGGTAGTTTTCGAGATTCTGCAGCATAATTCTGTGGTCAATTCAATTCATTTAATTCAAGTCGCTGATAGATACTGAAGCTGCTCTGTGGCCGCAACGTTAACACGTATTAGGTAGGAACTTAACATCTACGCTTAAATTATCAAGCATATTATTATATTATGAATAAAGCATATTGAACACCAAAAACATATAAATTAATGAATTCAAATGCAGCAAGAGTTACATAATTTTGTATGTGTTTTTATGCCAGCATAGCTATTGAAAGCTTGAATAGTGTCATTGCGGAATGCGAATTCGTAGCATGGATAAGGACGACTTCATAATTATTCTTTAGCGAAACCTGCATCATTAGCTGCGTTTCCCCTTTTATAAAATACATTATCTCATTCACCATCTTCATATATGACTTCTGAGAATAATCCTCCTTTTGTGAGGCAATGTTTCGCTGATACGAGTATGTAAGAGTACTAGACAACGGCATATTATATCGTATTAATTATAAGGCCTCAATAAGAAATTGTTACGGGTGTTATTGTATATTTTCTATTACACCAACAACGAGATGTGAGGCTAAAGAGATCTGAAACATATCGGGATGAAATCTATAATATTGTAGATAGTCGCTTACTTATTTTTAATTGTATCAGTCGTTATTTTGCAGTAATCCCTTGTTATAAAGTTAATTAAATCTACTTTGCAACAACCGTTAAATAAGGCGATAGTACAATGACTGCCATTGACGATCTATCATTTTGTGGAGTCATTTTGCCATGATGCGAAACATATTTTTCGAGAATCAAAGTAGTCTAAATCCTAACCCGGTGTAAAGGTAACAAGTAACTATACCATGTTACACCTAAATCTGTCCACGGGTTTTGACGTGATTCCCGGACAGACAGACAGACAATATTTTCAAAAATATTGATTTCTAACTCGTTATTATAATATCGAATTGAAATTATGAAAAGATATAAAATTTACAGAAAAGTTCCTCTTAGTTTTATTATAGGTAGTAATAGATAGATTGTTAAAAGGAACATAAGAATAGGTATTTAAAAGATATTTAAGTACATATCAAACTCAAATTTCATTGTAAATTTTAAATCATGGTACGTACTTACGTACTTACTTATTATATTTATGACCTACTCTTTTACCTTATTTTAGAATTAGTTTAGTTTTCACTAAATTATGTGAAATATAGTTTTTTACGTGTATCTGCATAATTATGTTTGTATTCTTCTTCGATTTTGTCGCCACTTTACTAATAAATATGCTTTGTAAAAATTATAAAGCTTCAAATTCTATATTACATACTTGCAAATGACGTATTGTATGTTGTGCAAGTGGCAGTAGATCATCATCATCATCATCAGCCTTTATTGGTCCACTGCTGGACATTGGCCTCTCCTGAACGACGCCACTCCGACCGGTCCTGTGCCTTCTGAATCCAGTGGTTTCCCGCTGCCTTCTTCAGGTCGTCCGTCCACCTTGTCGCAGGGCGGCCTGTGCTCCTTTTTCCAAGTAGATACATAACAATTTCCTGATAAAAAATAAAATACGGGTACCCTCGAATTAAGCAGCGGTCACGATCTAATTAGACTCATGGATAATCCTTGTCGAGCTTCAAACCGATGAATAGGGGATTATAAAGGCGCGTCGGCGTCGGCGTCTCAAAGCCCTCCTTGAGCTGTCCCGATGAATGGCCGTGCGAATCAAAGCACCGGTGTAATGTGACGCTCATACAAATCGGCGGGGCCTCAAAGCTTTGTCTTTGGCCGCGCATCGCTGCCAATCATGTCAATTGAACGCTTGACCTATTTTAAAAGCTTTTATTTAACTTAACTCGTATGTATTCATTCATTCATGTAAGCATGTATGTCCTGGAATCTTGCAATCAATATTTCACCCACTTCCACTGAAGCTATCGAGCTGAAATTTGGCACACATATTTGGTTCCGATGGCAATGCATGAAAATAAAAAAATAATTTAAAAAGATTTGTTAACGGTATAATTATATTTGATGAGAAATCAATGGAATAAAAATACGTACTGTTACCATCTAACAACGGATTTTGAGACCTTAGACCAAACTCTGTTGTGTGCGGATTTTGTTTAGGCAAAATTCTAATAACGTTATCTATCCATTGTTTTGTGTTTTTTGTAAAGGAGGTTAACCTAAAAAAACGAACACGATTTATTTTGATACTGACTCAAAAAGAAAGGAGTTTAGCTCAAGTATTAAGATTGTGAAACATTTATAAAGCTATATGAATGGATCTTAAGATTCTTAAATCTAGGAACCATTGGAAAAACTCTAGCAATGAAGTTTTTTAAGTTTTCCACATTTCCAAATTTGCTGTTTGGCCCTAACGTGGTTCTAGTCTGCCTTACATGCAATAAGTTTCCTTCGAAAACGAATAGAAATCAAGTCAGATCTTATCTAAATCTAAAAACGAAAATAGACGCTTCCGATTATTAAGTTCCCCCAAGCCACAGGGAGCCACTACAGATAGTGGTATCTGGCTGTGCAGTAGTGCTTATCTGTAGCAATAAAACTGTGAACGTCGTCAGCGGCAAAGTGCCAGGGAGCGACACGACGCCAATATTTTTTAAACACGAAATACGAATCTCTAATTTCCGTGTTTAATAAACGTTATCGGAAAGCGATCATGTCTCTGGAACACTGGTGCTCAAAGTTCAACCACACTTTCCCGTATCTGTTCTCTTCTTTATTTAAAGAGCTTTATTGACATTGACAATGTCGCTCTGTAAGGAATTACACTGTGAATGTAAGTGAGATACTCTTGTAATTGTAATGTAAGTCTTCTTCTTATAGCTATATTAAGTTGGTGAAGATAAAGAGTTCTCTGGAGGACTGTGCCAGAGCTACAAGAGTGCAGAGCACAATATCATAAACTATTGCAGTTCGGAAAATCTGTCTCCTACTGAAAGAGGTTAAGATCGCCTAGCGCTGGAGATTTTACGAAAAAGTTATAGAAAATAATGAAAATTTATTAATTAAAAAAGTTAGTGATAAAGATAGACCACAAAAGTATCTGGCCAAGTGTAGAACTAAACTAAAGAAAGACCACATTTGACAATCTATCTTATAGGTATAATATCACATATTGTACGCTTTTGTTTTAAATTTTTATTCCTATAAGATAAAACACTTCGGTTGTTGATTTTGCTGCCAAATATTATAATACTATTTTTAACTTAAAGTTTGAGCACAGCTGTCCGAAAGGGATAAAATACAATTCGTATTCGTGTTGCTCGCGATACCCAACCCTTTATCAAGATCGCGGCAACGGGTGACGTCGCGACGCTCGCTCTGCGCATTTCATTACCACAAAAATTATTCAATTACCCCCGGTTGCAGCTCACGCTAGCGCCGCGGGGACACCGACATTGTGGTGCTTCTAGAGGTGGAAGACCCTGTGTACACTCTACACTACACACTTCCCCATGTGGGTTTTACATACGCCTATATGGGTTTATGTATATTAACCAACTTGTAATACCTTATTTCAGCAAATAAATATTGATTGATTCTCGTCAAGTAGGCCTCATTTAAGGCCTACAGTCTAGAGGCATCGTTGAGGGCATACATAGCATAATTATTGTATGTAGTTGTTCATTGATGTGTTGGTGCTGGCTCATCGAAGAAGGTGGTACCTACTAGCATACAAAGATATAACTTTTTTACGTTAAATAGGCCCTTCATACCTTCTTCAAACGCACACTGCTATCGTGATAGCAAAACCTGGTTATGTGGTCTACGACTACACCAGGTTGGTGATGTGATGGGCCATAGGTACTATTTGTTTCAGCACTATGAAATGACTTTGTAGCACTTTGTAGTGTGAACATTACACAGCTTCTGTATTAACTATTATTAGAAAATCCTGTACCTATGTAGCTTCTTCATCAGAAGGATTATAAAACTACAGCTAGGATTTAGTCTGGTTAACCACACTAACAATTTGAAGCTTATTATAATAGCGACCAGCGCTTTAAGATCTCATGCAGTAAAAGCTGATTTATAAATACATATTGCTAGATTATCTTAAAAATACTTACTAGTTTATTTTTCATCTTTCTCTTTTTTTTTATAATAATAAACACCCGCAGTTTATATGAGATTGTTTACAAAGAATGGCAATGAAGTTAAATTTAGATTTTATCATGAAATTTATTTTTGGGTCTATTTATAGAAAGCCAGTCTTGTATTTTCAAAATTATCAACATGAAAACATAGCTTCCAAAATTCTGTTCAGTGGCTCGGCCTTAGCCAAATTGTAAATTATGATAACAATTTGGCTAAGTCCGAGTAGCAACACGAGTGTCTGTCGAAGAAGAAACGATGAAGAAACGAAGTGAAATAGCTGTTTAGAATTGATTGTCCTATTTCGGAAACAAATCTTAGACGAGAGTGAAAATGGAAATTTCCATAAAACAGCAGCGGAAACCGCACAACGCCCCTCTGCCTTGTCAACACAAAGAACTGTAAAATCCGTGCAATTTGTACCCTCTGCTCTTATCGTGTGCGGTAGGTATATAGGTACTTATCGATTTATTTATAGCAAACGCTTTTTAAAAGTCGGGGTGGAGCGGGTTGCGCCGTTGTGCTCCTTAGCCCGCCTCTGTAGGGTTCACGTCTGGGCCGTGGCATATAGGATACTTCGGTTCGGCGGCGACGTGTAAAAATGCCGTCTTGTCGCAGGCACGCCGCCCCTCCCCGCCAAGTTTGTACGGGGGAGGGGGCCACCCGTGGACCCTGTCGTCATTTCGTTGTCATCCGGGGGCTCCTTTTTGCGCGATCGCGGCGCGAGCGTCGCGTCGGCGTCGACAATGCTGTTCGGCATTTTTTATTTCCACAAGAAAATGCGAGTAACAAAAAAAAAAACCAACATTCCCGTGGAGAAAATCACGAACAATGCTGCCCTTCGGCGAGATTACCGCCATCAGAAAATGAATGCTTTGTTAGATTCGTCCGCCGGAATGTTTTTCAGTTGTTACATTAGTCTTGTCATTTCCATTAGACGGTGCTTAGCTAGGCCCGGGAAGTTCCCGAACGCCCTCTCCCGGCTTTATCCGCGTTTCAATTATAAAAAGTGCCTTGTTACTGTTACTTATTTCCCTCGCAAATGAATCTTTGACGGTCTCCCGCGTGAATTAAATGGCTGGAGCCGAATAAGACTTAAAGCGCGACATTTTTGAATGGTTTTCGTAAACAACGCAGACGGGCTAGTTACTTTCGGGACATACTCGTATATGTACTGAGTGGATCTGTTTGTTTGTCTTAATCATTAAAAATCCGAGGTTCTAAGTCTAGGCATCAATGGCTTCTTGAAGTTATTAACAGCTATAGGTACATTCATAAATACCATGTAATATATTTTAATAAAATTATGTATGACGTTGTAGCGTCCATAGCCCAATGGCTCACGTCGATTCAATCTGATCGACAGAGATAAGCAACGTTGGGCGCGGTCAGAAGTACGGTGGTACTTCGGAAGGCAGACCTCCCGCAGATTTGTCTGTGGGGGAAACCCTTGCCCAGCAGTGGGACGTTAATGGGTTGCAGCTTATCATTTTTAGCAGCTATTTAATATAGAGTCAACTGGAAAGAGTACTACAGCAAGCTATATAATGATAGAATCACATAGCTTAGAAAATTTTGGAATGAAAGCAATAACAAAGATCATTATAACCAGGAAAAGCATCTATAAACATTTGCAACAGGAGCTTGTTATTTGATACATAAGAAAATAACCACAGCGCTTATTCCACAAAATAAATATTAATTTGTCTTATTCTAACTCAGACATCCCATCGCATTCGTTAGTCATCATATAAATTGCACTAAGTAGTCTACCCATAGGTAGACTACTGCAACTATAGCAATACCCTTCCATAGCGCTATAGGTACAAGGTACAAGTCAGTCAGTCATTGTAAATTGTAAGGAAATTAAAAGTAAACTGAAGTTAGAAACTTACTTCGTTAAAAGACGTTAGGTATATGAGAATGTTCATTTGTAAATTTTTTAGCACATATATAGCTAACTACCAATAAATAAGAATGTTAAAATTATTATTTATGTGAAATAATGTAGGTACTAGTTTACTATCGATCGGATCATGATCGACCGAACTGTGGATGAAGGCACAGGATCGGGAGGAGTGGCACCGATTTATAAATATAATAAATAATTTAAAAAAATTATTTATTATATTTTAATTTAAACCATCCCTTGATGGTAGAGATAATTTGTTTTTTTTTTTTTAAATTATTTGACATGGGCAAAAGCTAGTTATTATATAAATACCTGTATTTTTTTCTAGCTCGCATCCGTCAAGATCTGGACGCTGAGCTGCCGGTGTGCGGTGACAATGGAAACGTCTCCACGCCGGTGAAGAAGTTCGAGAATCTTCACACGTCCTCCACTCCCGTGAAGTCGGAGTTTTTCCACGCGCCCTCCACGCCAGAGAAACTGTTTACTAAGCCCGTCTATGGTGAGGATTGTTTTATTATATTTTTAAATGCCTAGATTAAAAAAAAATGTTTAAGCTTGCAGTATAGTGTTTAGTTTCACTTATCATGTAATTACACGTTTAGGTACACATATAGTTATTTCATTTTGTTTCGTTTGTTTGTCTTACTCATATCCTTGTCTTGTTACATAAATCTAATGTCGAAATAATATCCGTTTATTATCATTATTTTCTTATCTTAGGTATTAATCATAAATATTATTATTTTTATTTTATTTTATACAGAATAGACAACTTATATCACTAGTATCGTAATGTACTATATAATAATATATGGGATCCTTTCAGAATTATCTCAAATCTCACTTATTTTATAAATGCATCTGTAGTCACTAGTAGTCACGTATTCTACTTTGCTATGATGCTAAATACAAAGTAAACAAAAACGTGTGTATTTTTGTGATAAATAGATACGTACCTATGATATCTTTCAGAACGGAAAGTATTCAATACAATCTCCAAGCCTCAACACGTGTGCGGTAGAAACACATAGCTTACCGGTAACGGGATGCAGACACATGAATTCTACTTTAAACACACCACCTTTTGTTATTGCGCATCGGCAGATCGCGTCTCAATCTCAACGACTCACGCACCGCAGACAGCTATCGTGTTATTATCTCTATGGCAGTCGCAGTCGCAAGTCACTCTGTATGGCGGCGTGCGTGATGCATGCGCAGGCATAGCAGTCGGTTCAGACTTGTTTTATGGATTTAATTTTTATTTTATTTATTTACATCTCCCACCCACTCCTTACAGGTGGGTATTTTGGGTGTTGTAGAAATGGGCACGGCGCAACATGCACTGCAGACACTGCGGCTCAACTCATAGGATGGTCATATTGAATGTTAGTTCTAGTATTAGTCGACCATTCTACCATCGCTCCAACGAACCAATGAATCAGTTCAAATGAACATGCGATAGCATCTGCTGAGCACTATATATATAAAGCTCAGCACTATAATATACAACTGGGGAATCCACGCTCAATGCGGCCGACCAGAACAGGCGAACTGCGCAGGTAAACTTGAGCGTCTGAAGACACCTAACGTCTTGTGAAAACTCATAGTAGGTAATGCCCGCACCATTGCGCGCACGCTCGGATGCCTTTCCATATTCAAATTATCAGATCTGTCGATCAGGGCGCGAACAAAACGGGCATATCCCATTATGCGGCGCTTTGCTTTTAGCCGGGTGAAATTAGTTGTATTACGAATGCGCATTACAACTGTTCGACTTTGTTCGTCGGCAGTGTAAGGCTGTCGGCGCATCTGCTCGTTCAATTGAATGGAATCGGAATTAGATTTCCAGTGATGTTTTTTGGGTTCCCAGAGATTAGTGGGATAAGTTTTGGGGCCTTTGTACCAGCTCTTGTTTTAGGTGTTTACCAATCTGTTCATGTAGGTGCAATAGGTTGGCTGTAACTGAAATCTTTTGGAATTCTTATATAATTATGTAATACTATATAAAATAGTATTACTTAGAATGCAAAAGCGTCATAGCACTTACTTAACCTTAATTGGAGGAATGTTAAGGGTTTAGCCTAAAATAATTTTGTATCTGTATTTAATGTGTAACATTAGTAAGGATTCCTACCTTTTTGGGTTTTGCTGACTGTTCTGGATCAACCGATAAAGGAATCGACTTCTTTTTAATACGCTTATAATATTTTTTAGTTTGTTATATGTATGTACATATCTAACGGAATCTTTGATCGTGATTTTACCCCCTTCAAAACGGTTTAATTTGAAACTTTGCACACTTATCAAGGACCGATGATAATGCAATAATTTTAATAGTTCGTCCTGTTTTAGTTTTTTTTTTAAATTATTTTTGTATTTCAAACATAAGTTTGTTACGGAACCCTCAGCTGCCATAAACGCACTTGTCCAATTTTTTGCTTAGCTCAGTAAACGTCGGTTGGGCCGCGTTATTTATCTCTGCCGTGATCTGATCTGTTTGGGATGTGTTTGCAAGCATCCCGTCCACTTCACGTCGACTGTGCTGAGTAGTGCTGAGTAGTGCTGACGAGCCCTCACCGGGCTTGTGTTGATGTAAACGATGACTAGCAATCATGGCGTGTTACTTGAGCCGGTTAGATCCGGATTATTACTCCCCAGACACCTAAGGTCTAAGTATATGTGAGTTGGTTAAATTGGCTTGGATGTAATGGAATCCATAATTCATGAAGCGTATCTCAATCCCAACAAGCTAGTCCTCTGTAGATTGGTAGATATTGTTTAGAAAATATATGCCATTGATAGTATTTGTTTGGGATAAAACCTGCACGTCTGGCTGGCTCGATACACTCAGAATTCTCGCACGTCAAGCGTGCCAATTCGCTTGTGTCCTAGAACTGTATCCAAACTCACCCTTTCAAAGGAAAAGTCATGGATAGAAGACAAAAGAACAAGCAAGAAAGAAATTAGCTGTTAGGTTACTAGACTTTGTACCTACTTGACTTTTTTTTAAGTGTGAGTGAATGAGTAGGTATATTTCCTCTGGAGAGAGGGGTTAAGAAAAAAAAGCGAGTAGGCGCGTTCAATCAGAGATCCCTAAGACCTCCACAAGCGCTAAGAAAGGCCACCTAGGGAATTTGAGTGGCTGGAAATTGGATTGGATCGCTGTCCTTGTCGAAAAATTTGTGGGTCTTGGAACCCGAATTCGGTGGAGGGACTAGGTCAAGAGAATCATACCATTACCACAGAGGCGCTGAAGCTCTATTGTAAATTGCATACGATAAAATAACAATTCAATTCCATTTAATATTGCTTGCTTTTCCATTCGAGTACAATTAATAAACATCAATTAGCGGTGTCGGGTGTCACATAACAAGTGTCGGGACACAATAAATTATTAATCGGCACGCGACACGGTCGTTTGCGTGTGTGTCAGACGGAGCTGACCGGACGCGTGCGTGCGTGTGTGTCGCGGAGGCTTCGGCCAATCATCACCTTTCGTGTGAAATGTGGGCGGAGCCTAACACCCGCTATGCGTCAACCATGCGATCGATTATGCCGACCGGCGCGACTTTTTCCTTCAGTTTTCATTCTTTATACTTACATACATTTATGTATACATGTTTAGTAAATACGCATTTCATTTATGAATATTATATTAACATATTTTCAATTAAACTTATACTAGGTTAAAAAAGACACATATCCATACTAATATTATAAATGGGAAAGTGTGTTTGTTTGTTTGTTTGTCCGGCTTTCACGTCGCAACGAAGCTATTATATGGTATGGTTTTTGTGTGTGGAGATAGTGAGGAGGCTGGAGAGTGACGTAGGCTACTTTTTACCGCGGTAAAACATCCCCATGGGAAGATATCGATGTTTTGTTATTTGCTAGAAATCCGGATTCCGGATGTTGATAACAGATGGCGTTAGTACAATTCATTTCCAAGTTCTGAATTTCGCTAACAAATTATACATGTAAATTAATTAAGTCATAGGCAACTAATAAATTGTATTTAATTTTGAATTCGCGCTGGATAAATTGTTGTTTTGGTTTAAAATTAATATGGTAAAAGAATAAGACAGGTACGCTTTGATTTTGGTTTTGATTCGCTTCTTGAATTGGTATTGTCGACTGTTGTTGTTTTGGCTTAAAATAATAATTAGGTATGTTTAAGGAATAGTTAGTAATTTACATATTTTATGAGTTTTATAAACATTTTGTATTGTGGTTTTTTTTTTTGTTAAATTTTTTGTGTAGGTAATTAGAATTTGTTTTATTTTTTACTTTGAATAGTTAGTTAGTACCTACTTTAATTATTTAGTAGTAGTTATTACTTAGTAGTACGTAATTACTTAAGATATAATTTTTTTAAATGGATTTTGAGTTGTATTTGTATATTTAGACTGCTTTATATTTTTCTTTAAAGTAGTTTTTATTTAGTAGTAGTTGGTTAGTTAGTAGTAGTAAGTTAGCAGTAGTTAAGTTAGCAGTAGTTAGTTAATAAATGTTTCTGTATTGCTGTTTTTCTGTATTGTATTTGATTTATAATGCCTCGCAAACGTAAGTCCAGCCTTCAAAGAGTGTCCTCTGAAGCATGTCGTGTCCAATGCCCAGAATCTATTATTATATCTATATCTAGCATTCTATCCCCAAATGGAAAGACATATAAAATATCGTCTACAGTAGCGTATTAAAATAGTGCTCTGTTCTGTATCCCAAGCCGTGTATGGCTGGAAACACTTCAAAAGAAAAAAAATCACACCATTTGGAAAACAAATCACACTTATATTATGTGCTCTCCGCGTTAGTATTGCCTGTACACGTAAGCAGGATCGGTGGATCCTGCATCAATCTTCACCAGCACACTTCTATTGAAGTTAGCTTAAAGCTCCAGTAACTCAGTTTACGTACCTACATTTTATCTGCGGTCAGCATTACCTCTGGTTCCTCTAAGTATCTTTTAATCGTGAAACTGTCACTATTTATCCACCACAAATGTGTCATGTATGATAAACAACTCTTTGTTAATTCCCTTTGACCACGCGGGCGGAGCCGCGGGTAAAAGCTAGTATATACATATATCCCATGGCATTTGTGCACCGTCCGCACACAAATAAGTATAACTTAAGGTATAACTGTAAGGCTAAAAGCTATCATTGAAAATAAAACAGAATGATATTCGTGAGTGTCTATCTATATTCATGATTGAAATAACCGGCTTACCTACTCACGTGTGATTTCAATTCAAGCATAAATAAAGCCCTACAACGGTTATTATTTTAACTAACAGAAGATAAAAAATCTTAATAAACTTCTAAACTCCATAAGTCACCGATTATGGAGCAGTTAAAAGTTAATTATTTCGCAAAAAGTTTTCGACGGCGGTGACTTGGCAGGGTTTCTTCAACAAACTTGCGACAACAGCCCGTGGAGGTATAAACTTATACTCAAAGCTACTGCGAGTTTTCTATAATAAGTGTAGCCTACAATTTATTTTAGTAAAACATTTTACCTATTCTAAAGCTAAGCTAAGCTGCAACCCATAGACGTCCCACTGCTAGGCATGGGTCTCCCCCACAAACAGCTGCGGGAGGTCTTGAGGAGGGGTTGGTAAAGTTAGTGTACAACCCAGTGTCGAATTTTCTCAAGCCAACCGAAGGTCTTCGACAAGTGTTTCCACCATTGAAAACAACCGGGACCGACGGCTTATAACGCTTTCTATATTCTATAACGAAATGATTTCTAAGTATTCAAAAACTTGAGTGTGGAAGTCGTGAATTAGCCGAGAATTTCTTTGTAATTGAGTAACAAACATAAGTACGTAATTTTGTCACAGCCAATCAACACAGTGCTTTCGAACGCCGTCTTTTCTTCTAGCAAAGAAATATTCATCTATACTAATATTATAAAGAGGAAAGAAAGAAAGAAAGAAAGAAAATATATTTATTTAACCACTTCACTACAGCAAAATGAACTTAATTATAAACAATAATTACACAATTATTTTTACTGGTGCAGCAGTGTGACGTGTTTCTAATGTTTTCACACAAACACTACTTTTAAAATCAGTCCGATTTTAAAAATTCTTCACTTACCTAAATAGTGCTATGCTTGTTTAGAATGGAACATAGGTGTTGTGTACAGTATGTGGTGAGAGGTAGTTTTTGTAAATTTGTGAATAGGGGGTAATCTCAGAAACTACTGAACCGCTTTTGAAAGTTATTACACTAATAGTCTATTACTAATATTTCTTCACATTACCCTTATGCTATATTTATACGCATGACGAAGTTATGCATACGCGGATGAAGTCGCGGGCAACAGCTAGTTAGCTTAATATATTAACAGTTTGTTCTTTTACGTTTCAAAACGTGTTTAAGTCTTTTCGTGATTGGATCGATGACGACGAACTAAAGCTGTGAGGACATTTTCAAACTGCTGTATAATAACATACAGAGTTTTATTACCTTGTAGGTTAGTAGGTATCTACTTATGAGTATGCTTTGCTTCAATACTTAACCCTTTTTTATTTTCAAAAAGCCATTATTTTTTCCTCTTGTACATGGAACCAAGCTTTTGCCAACTGTCCTAACATTCTAAGGGTTTTAGAACCTGCTTAACATTACCACTGCTCTTTTACGTTTCAAAAAGCCATTTTCTTACTTCCTCTCAGCATTGTGACAACAAGAGAGCTCTCGCGTAGTAAGTAGGTAGGGTATAGGTTGTAGATGAAGCCATACAAGTACCAGTAAGCTTAGAGTATTGCGTTTTAAATCACAATGGCCCAGCGGCGGCGGCCCTTAAAAAGTGAAAACGTGACATTTCCCCGTACATTTAGGCACCTAAACCGTTCGCAAACAACATTGAGTGGTGCGAGTAAATGAACGGGGGTGGGGTTCTAAACAAAAGGTGCGATTCCCCACCCCGGCCACATCGACCCGACCCCGGGGCGCGGGGGCCACGCGATCTGGGAAAAACGGGACATTGGGAAATTTTCCCGATACGTAAACTAGTGTTAGTCTAATGATTTCCGGCTGTCACATTTCAATTAGCAGCAAATGGAAGGTAGGTACAGAAACAGAGTTAGACTCGTGGTTGCTGTCAATCTTCCAACATTTGTGATAGCGCCTATCCAATTTACCAACTCGGTACACTCTAATCAATGTAGGAATATTTAAAAAAACATTGGCCAGAGAAATTATTGTAAACCTATATACCTAAATAACCGAACACCGTGAGACTTATTCAAGAACTTAATATTTAACGTTTAAAATTTCAATATCAATGTTGAAAAGCAGTGTCAAATGCGCATTTATTTATTATATTGTTATTCGTGCAACGCTCCGTTTAGATAACCGACGAACAATTAGCCGATTAACCCGCCAAATAATATGCGCACGAATAAAATCAAGAATCTCGTGCCGAGCCTATTCGCCTATACTCGGCGAGTTTATTCCAAACATATTTATTTATTTAATGCTTTATTGTATACTGTATTATATACTGTTAATGCCTGATGATGGTATTCTCTACCAGTCAAATCTTGTGATGATGAGAAAATATGGTAGCCGTTTAAATATAGTATAAACGCTACACTCACACCCCGCTATAGGGTTCGGCCTGTGTTGTAGGCTGCGGACACACTCAGATAAAAACACAATTTAACATCCACACAAAATATATAAATAAATAAAATAAATATATATATCCGAGTACAAATATTTATCTGCTAACTAAATATCTGTCCCAGCCGAGATTCGAACCCGCACTCAGCAGTCAAGTTCACTCACTACCGCGTCACGAAATCGTCAATGATCATCAATAGTTTGTTTGTGAAAATTTGTCCGTATTTTCCCCGCAACCGTGGCGACCGTGCATTGAGGGTGGTTGTGCTTTTTCGTGGCGCGTGTCACTTGTGCGGCGGGGCGCGGGCGCGGCGGCCGACACTGCGGGCGTCGCGATCCGGCGTCCGGGCGCCGCGTTGCCGTGGCGACGACACCGCGACACCGCCACCCCGCCGACCGCCCCCCTCCCGGTGCTAGGGTTGCTACTCTATGCTTGTTCGGTTCCTTTATTTATTGAGAATCAACTACGGAATGTACTGTTATATGCGACTTACTGGCGGACAAACCGGTTGCAGTTTTTCCGAGTAAATTCAATTTAACTATTATTCAATTAGACTATTTAATTGGAATAAATAAATAAAAAATCAAAGTACACCACACTTAATATTGTTTAATTATCATTCTATTACAGTTACTGTTCATAAGCGATTACAGTTACTAAACGAATAGGTGCATCAAGACATTTTTTACCAAAAAAAACACCTCAGATTGACAAAATATTGTAATTGTGAGGGAAAATTGAAAGATTTCAATTTAAATTATATCGTACATAGAAGTAAATTAATTGGTTTAAAAATAAGAGGAACAATACAATAGGTTATTTACATAAGCAGAATATATAAACTTCACAACAGGAGTTGTCTCAGCTTTTGCTAATGCGGGGCTAGAGACTCGTGTAGCGCTGGTATTCAGACAGCCCCTTTACCCTGATGTGAAGAGCGGGTATATGTGTTTTAATTTCCTTTTATTTTATTTATATAATCTCTTACTTACGCTACCTATATTATTAATTGCACCTATAATGTATTTTACGATACGAATCTAGTGAGAAATTTTATGGTTTGTGTTTACATTAGTACACTTTACAAAAGTGGTTGGGTTTACTAAATTTGAATCTTCGTTTTAAGTAGGTACAAACTTCGTTGAAAATCAGAGTTCAATAGTGCAAACTCATGCGAAATTGTAATCTTGCGTTGCGAGGGTTGTCAACCCTGCGCACACCTCACGCACCCCCACGCCCACCGGCGACCTAAATCCGACCTTAGGACTGGCAAACACGATCCATAATCGCTAAGCCCCCGCTTATATACACAACCCACATAAGGGTCGACTACATAAGACGGCACCGTTGGTACGGTCAGGCGATGTAAATAACGCGAGATAACTTCGAGAGGGTCTAATGGAATAGGGAATCGTGTTTTGGAAAGTGCCCCGGAGAGAATGTTCCCGGTTGTTAGCCCCGATAAGGGGCCGGCTTACATGTTAAGTGAAAGTCGATATGGGGATTAGGTCGGAGAAATTTGATTACGTCGAACGGTCGTTTAGTACCACCCGGTGGTAGACGTGGAATGGGGCGAAAGGGGCTAGGCTGTAAGACTTCGCAGGTAAAATTAGACCCAGTAGCATAGAGCACTGCTTATTCAAAGAGCTCAGGTTTAACTCGTTAAGGTTTCTCTACCCGATGATTGGCCTCGATCGAGCATGATCATATTTATTGTTGTAATATCGATGCAAATTATGAACCAATCGATATCGATGGGATGCATTAATCATAAATCAATTGTGTCCGACCGATAGTATCTAGCAACAACGTACGGTCGTTCTTATCGATTGCGATATATTGTGAAGTTTAGACGTGACGATCGTAGCCAATCGAGGTGTTCGAGAAGACCCTTTACATAATAATATCCTGCATTAGACAAGTTCTGAAATTCTTCTATAAAGCTTAAAATGACGGTTCCTTAATTAGATTTTCTGGTGCAGTCAGTGCAAGGGAATCTGCAGCTTCAATCGCTCGCTCGCTGCGACCCATAGACGTCCCACTGCTGGGCACGGGTCTCCCCCACAGACACTTCTGCGGGAGGTCTAGAGCCAGATCTCCAGATTCAATCACAGAAGAAAAATATGGATTACCTACTACATGTTAGCGCAAATCGTGTCACCACCAAAAGGATTCTTAATTCAAAAAGAGCTATCATGTTTCGCTAGTCTGAGTTGTTCATAGACTCACTCGGCGATCACTAATTCAAGTTAAAAGCCGCTGCTATAATTTCTATGCCAAACGTGGCTGGCATATAAATCTCACGTCAGCAGCGCAGCGGCAGAGCGAAATCGCAGTTAAACATAAATTTATTTATTTCTTCATTAACAATCAACATTTTACTTACAGCTAAGCCAAACTTAATTGTGAAATAAATTAGTTATTGTTATTTTTAATAGTTATGTTATTATTATTATAGTATATATTATATGTATATAGTTAGATAACAATGTTATTTAGCAACACTGCTACCAATGGTCAATGCTTCCATGAGACGTCCAGCCACCTTTTGGAATTCTATAGGTTAATGAAGTATGAATTACTGCATCTATTATTTTCTTCTGTGATCGATGAGCTGCAGATACAAAATTCACGTTCACAACACAACACGACGCAGTCAAGTCAAGCTAGCTAGCACAGCTAGCCGATCCCTCTCGTTTCAACTTAATCAGCACCGATATCACTGCTGTAGGTACAAAACCAATTCATCGATCATAGCACCAAAGCGTATCTTCTTGTTGCGATTTTATCCCAGCCCTCTGCTGTTGTCGTCTGTAACAAAATTTAATTTAAATCACAAGGTACGAAAGTAAGGTATGGGCAAGTCAGTCACAGGTTTTACATTGAAAATTCGTACACAACACAACCTACGAGTAGGAATGTGCATAGCTCAGAAAATTCGTTGTTGACTTGTGATATGAAACGGAGTCCTCTCGAAAAGGAGGCTAAAACTTGATCACTTAAACTTCCAATCATAGAAAATCATGAAAGTAATCTCTAGGAACTCTAGCAAGCCTTTTTCGAGTGTAAAAACATTATTTACAATTAAAAAAGCACTATTACAGAACTCCATCAATTTAACGACTGTACAGCGAGATCAAAGGCTCGACACAGCTGCGCATTTTTGTACCACTCTTGAGTTCGTATCGGAATTGATTGAATATGAGGGGCCTTTGAGCGATCCAATGGACGTGCAATAAAAATGCGAGTGACCCGCTCTACTTTCGAGCCTAGTCGTCGAGAATTCTTTTTTTTTAAACTTGATGATATGTTGCAAAAGGTACGTTGGTTATAGCCGACCTGACGGCGGTATTTATATTTGCAACTATTTTTCATCCATTTCCAAACGTTTCGATTTAAAATAGGGTGACTAAAATTAGTTCGAGTACATAGTCATATCGATAAATTTTAGTTTAGGAATTGACTTAATAATGTTTTCATCGCGTCTAGGTTTTCGTTTGGTGAAGTTAAAATTAATGTGTGAACTGTATAAAACATTACACATCACATTCACGTTTGGCTTAGCTGTAAGTAAAATGTTGACCCTTAGTAAATAAATAAATAAATAATAAAACATTACCACTGGGCACTGGCCTAGTGGCAATGTTTTATGTAGTTCACACATTAATTAAGACCACCGGGCAAATGCCCGATGCTAATGTTTGATACAAGAATAACTATAACTTCTTATGAGAATAAAGTAAAATTTCGATTCGCAAACTTCGTAGGTATTACTTGATAGTTCATTGGAACTCGTCTATCAGACGAAGCTCATAAATCAGTTATGAAACAAATTGTCTGAATTATAAGTTTTAAAAACATTCTGTAATTAAAATTGCTATGGGGTGTACCTACTGTCAACTATCTTTTCTTTTTTCAGTTTTGTTTTTCTATACGAGTACATACAAAGCCTTAGTAAACCTATCTGCAATAAATATAGTTACTAGACAGTAGAAGCGTACACATCACATAACATTTATTTGTTCAATAGACATACATACCTATATGTATAATAGACAGACGACGAATTAAGACCACCGGGCAAGTGCCCGATGGTAATGTTTGATACAAGTAGGTATAACTATAACTTCTTATGAGAATAAAGTAAAATTCTTTGACCACAACTTCTTACTGAATAAGTTAGTACCGTGTTAGAATATTAGTAACTTACGACAATCATTTCTTCAGGGTAGAACTCTCGCACGTGTTTAGAAGTTCTGCCGTTTTGTTCTATCTGGATGTGCGTCATCTTGTTACCCTGTAGAGTTATCACTGATCGAACCTGAAATTTAAAATAATAATTAATGAGCAATAAGGCACTTACATGACATACCAAAAATTGATCTTACCTATAAACGTTAAAAGCTACTTAGAACAAAGAGAAAAAATTCAAAATTTGAATCCCGAACGGTTACTTATAATCTATACTAGTTATCTACACTACATTATTATAAAGAGGTAGTGTTGGGATGTTTACTCAATAAAGGGTGGACTCAGAAAATACTGGAACTATTCTGAAAATTCTTAGATTATATCCGTCCAGTTTTTCCGACCGAATAGCGAATATAGTCTAGATATTTCTGACGCGGGTGAAGTGCAATAGCGCAAATATTCCATACACAAGTAAACTGAACTAAACTGGGGAAATGACTACGCAGTCAGTCATTTGTCGATCTATACAATGCATCCATCCGCTATGCGAAGCTTATTAAAAGAAGATACAAAAGTATTTGCCCATGAAATGACAACTAAATCGGGAAATTATTGAACCACATTGTTAGTGACTGGAAGTCATCTTGATTTTCTTCCCATCCCATTATTCCATGACCCAATTTAGTTTAGTTAGTAGTAGTAGTAGTTTGTATTCGCCCTATTAGCTCTAGCATTAACACTTAAGTCCATCGATGCTTTATGCGTCCCCATCTTATTTAAACTTTTGTTGTTATTAATTTATAATTATAATCTTAAAAGCCCTACCTTAGCACCCCCTGGTTTGGTCTCCTCAAACTCTTCTCCTGGCACGAAACAGCATGTGTTATTGACAAGACGCGACTTAAAGCTAAAGGTATAAGTGCCGTCGCTGTTGGCACTTAAACAATGCACGGGAATTAAGGCCATCGCTGCCTTGCGTGCCATGTAGCCGATGTCTGGAATGAGAAAAGAGTTATAAAAACAGAAATCTTTATTAATCAGTATTAGCACAAAGTAGGTAAATATTAACCTGGCAGCTCAGCGTGATTCGCGAAGAAATATTACAATTTGATACAATATTTTTAGTTGGATACCTTTCAATATTAACTTTGTTATTTTTATACCTTATATTATATACCTACGTGTACGTAAGGTAGGTATCCCGTTAATTGTTAGCCCGTGTATATTTAAATTCCTTAATAGACCATATTAAAAAATAATCAGAGATGCAACGAATATTCGGCAAGAATTCCATTTGCGGCCTATTCGACACAATATTCGGCCAAATCACTTTTCGTTGCATCTCTAATAATAATCAGAATTTGTGCACCTTTTCTTAGTTTCGTATCGGTACGTGACTTATATATTAAATTAATTTGGCATTTACAAACACTGCATACTATGAATGAAGGTATCATTTTTAGTTAAATAAAAATATTGTTTTAATAATCAAGCTGTAAAAATTACGTCGGTTACAGTCATTAGCAACGTTATATCGTACTAGGAAATATCAACAAACCAATGAATGCTAGGTAATCTTCGAAGTTTTCGGAATCAATCAAAACGTATTCTTTCCTCAAACACTCCTCCATGATTATGACAGTCCACAGACAACAAAACACTACATACAGCCAAACGTCGCCGCGTCGCTTCGGATTGAAAATGGAAAGATTACGAGTAATAACTGTCCTTTATCTGGTATGACGATAAAATGTCTTATCTGAAACATGAAACACATTGCATTCTTGACAGAGTAGACTTTTTAATATAATATATTTATCCTTAAATGAAAAAACCGCCAACCATTTTTCATGTGAGATAAATAATAAAACCTTAAACTAAAACAAAGAATTATTTAAAAAGAAATAATTACAAAATAAATATGTACCTAATTATTATTTTGTAATTACATATTTCTTTTTAAATAATAATAAACATAGAATTATTTAAAAAGAAGTAATTACAAAATAAATAATGTAATTATTATTTTGTAATTATTTCTTGTTAAATAATTCTTTGTTTTAGTTTAAGGTTTCATTATTTATCTCACATGAAAAATGGTTAGCGGTTTTTTACTTACATAATATATATTATATTCCTTAAATGATAATTGATAAAAAAAAATGTTCGTTAAAATGTAAATCTCACCAGTACCACGGTCTATATGTCTATATTGTCCTTCCTCTATACCAATACCAACCACTAACTAGAATGTAATTATTTTCTCTGATAAGACCTGATTTCTAACAAGCGAAACAAAAAAGTGTCTTATCGGACATTTGATACATTCAATAGGACGTCTTATCAGACAAATCAAACATCACAGGTTCACGGAACCCCTTTACCCATGTGATAATGGTATGTAAGAGTAATGTTACTGTAAAATGGAGAATTGGTCTGTGTTTTATAACAGATAAATAACAAATAATAACACCTCTAATTCCCCGAATTAGGGTAGGCAGAGGTGTGTAGTTCACCAGTTATGTATAGCTACTGCTGGTAATTTCAAAATAGGGAACTTATCATAGTTTTCAGATCATTGGCCCAATATTGATCATGGGTTTCTTCTCAGATTGAATCCCCACCTTAGAATTGGTCGGTCTATAGAAAAAGTCGGAAGGACCTTAATAGGAACCTTAGGATAGGATACTGATAGGAATTACCACTGCAAAACTTACCTAGTGTAGTGACTAGTTAATTTTAGATTTCTTGATTGTTATTATTTTATTTATTTATTTTGAACTTTTTGTTTTTCAGGCGAAAGAAGTATATATGATTCAGTAGAAAACTCGAGCGAATGCGGCGAATTTGGCGTGAAGAGAAAATGGGGGGAGCGGGAGAGCCCTTCAGGTGACTACTATTTAGTAAAAAAATGTTTTGCTTTCGGCCCTTGTTGAGCAGCGTAGTAGTAGTAGGTATCTAGTATCTATCAAATTGTTTTAAAATGTATAATCAATGGCTTTAGCATGGTAATAACTTAGTAACATAATGACCTACATAAAGTGGGAAATTATAATTATTGAATGTTAATTTTGGCGGATTGAGAGGGTTTTAGGCACTTGATCAGTCAATTTCTCAACGTATAAGATAATAAACAGGTAGATTATATATGCTAAAATAGACACAGAAATCAAAACAGACCAAAAGTGGTTGCCCGTACTACGTATGCAATGTGCAATCATGTACCTACACATTTAAAGTCTTTGAACATAGGCTAACTTTTATCCCGGAAAATTGCATGGTTCCCGTGGTTGGACACTGTAATACTCGTTTGATTTTTAATCGATTCCTAATTATTCGATTCGATTGATCGATAAAATCTTAATCTTCATCAGATTTCGATCAGCGGAATTCCGGGTGAAGCTAGATTTTAATTACTGGTTATCTTTGGAGTAGCTTGCAGTCGAAAAAGCTATATTTTTTTTATTTTAAACCATGCCTTAATTGTAGAGGTGGAAAGTAGGTAAAAACGATTTTACCGCGGTTGGAGTCTCGGATAAAGCCAGTAATATGTACATAGTCTTGGTAGCTGCGAGGCATTACGGCAAAACTAGTAGGAATTAAAATAGTGACAGCGAGTCGTTGATTCGAAATTGCGCAGCGCCATGACAATGACGCCATTACCGGGATTACGTGATGACGGCATTGAGCGCGTCCCCGCTGCTGCTGGGGCCACGCGATTGGATGTTTCAGGACAAAAATTGCTTCAATTTTTTCCAACGTGCGTCCAGCCAGCCATCCATCAGCCTATAAAGATCCACTGTTGGACATACGCCTTCAATCAATGCCATTCCTTCTGATTTTGTGCCCTCTGAATCCAGCGGTTTTCCGCTGGGAGGTCGGCCGTAATACTCCCTTTTCCGCCACCATTTTCGCGAGTCGATGTCAATCCACTTTTGGACTGATAACCGAGGGCTGTCTCCCATCGGTTGTCATTTCCATTTCATTCCATTTCAAACCCACCAATATAAAATTGCGTAACATTAACAAAACTTAACTCTCAAAAGACGAGTAAGTCTTTTTGCTCACAACGATGCCTGGTCACACTACCGACGTCACCTCCGGCCTGCATTCAGAATATTCTGTTCAGCGAATGCTAAATATATTTCTGTATCCGCCACAATGTGACAGACATTTCTATTTACCTTCGTATCTACTAAGTTTAGGTACTTTTGTATACTTAATGTTTTACGGAGAGTATTCGAGTACATACTACGAAGTTAGTCCGACCTGATTTTAGTAGTTTATTTTTGGGTACCTAGTGTGGTGTTTTGTCACTCGAAGTGGTCGCTTCGAGGCAAATTTTCTCTTTTCATTTTGGTGGAGATGTCAATTTTCAAACAACTTTTGAAGATCTACGTATTCAATGATAAATTCATGTCGTTATCTCGTTCGGCATTGTAATGTATGCACGTGTCGTTCAGGCCTCTACCTACCTACAGTTAATAGTACCTATAGACAGACAGACAGACAAGTTCCTTTATTGTACACTAAAAGGATATAGATACGTGCGTACTACACGACACTCTACTATAAACTTATTTATATAAAGTCTTTATTATAAGCTAGACACTACGGACAGTCAGGCTAATAGTGAAACGGAAGAGCATTTTAGACGATTTTCGATTTCGCAAACTTCGTAGTTATTAAAATTTCTGTGGGGTGTACTGTCAACTATCTTTTCTTTCTCTCCAGTTTTGTTTTTACGAGTACTACTTATAAAGCCTTAGTAAACCTATCTGCAATAAATATAGTAACTAGACAGTAGAAGCGTACACATCACATAGCTACCTTTATTTGTTCAATAGACATATATAGATAGACCTACAGACGACCCCAAGGTTGTCCGAGCGGGCAGGAATGTACACAATATACGATCGACGCCACGTATTGCCGGTCGCAATACCGGATTTACCGGAATGACATTTCCGACATGCCCGGTGGCGCCCTAGGGTTACTGCCAAGGGTTGGCGATTGCCGTTACATTACGTTTTCAGTATATTTTTTTAGGTGAAGAGAAAATAACGTGAGAATGTAGTTTGATAATTCTGAATCAGTAACTGTACAAAGAGACTGGGACTGAGGTTATTTTTAATTCATCAATTAGCCTCCAAAGCTTTCATGCGTACTTCGCCCTTTAAGATCAAGTCTCTCTTAAAACTCTTTCGCGTTCTCTCTTTCTCACGTACACTCCTTTTATATCCCTCTCTCTACTCTACTACGTTGTTCTGGTCAGCAGGCTGCGGCGACCCAGGGCTGGTGACGATCCACAAGAAAGCCAACGTGGACAACACAACATACGTTGACCTAACTCAAGGTTACCCTCAGCCTCGCATCCCTGACATCACTTCTACTCCAGAGAAAACTAAAAGGGAGGAGGGCTCTCAAAACTCTCCCAAGAAACACCGGTTAGTCATATATCTGTTATAGTAAATTGTATCAGGCGTTACTTCGCGGAAATCCATTGTTATAAAGTTAGTTTTAATCTTCTTTGCAACAACCCGCGAACAAGGCGAGCTGGATATAAGAGATTCACTTTGCCTCTAATCGTCGAAGAATCAACTTACCCTGAGGATGCTCCGTGAGGGGGCGATACACGTGTTGGTAGTGGTGCGTATGTTGGTGTTTATTTTTGTTGCTGTATGTGTATGCTTTCTTATGTGGGAGGAAGAGAGGTGCTACATAGGGGACACTGAAATTACTGCGCTCGTGGCCGCTCATAAATGTTTGAATTTCGAATGTTATATTTTTTTAAACAAGAAACTTAATCATTGATTTAACAATAAATCGCGTGTAAATTGTTTTTATCACAATTTGAAGTTCATCGTCCGTAGCAAAAATAGAATTAATGCAAAAAGATTTTAGGGTGACGATTTTTTATTAAGTTCACTGACTCAGCAAGGCTGCTTGTCCTTAAAATGCTTTTGGGAGGGAAACACTTCATTAGAGCACCGTATTATTATTATTTGAAGTGTTAGCTCGAGCTTATTCAGCTCCGGGTAGTTCGACCATAACTGATCATTTGTGCCCACAGCCAGTTATAGTTCACTATCTAGTCCTACAGCTTTGAGGAAAGCTAGAGGGGTTACAACTAGCCCCCCGCTCCCCTAAGGCGTTGGTGCGCAGAATTTGATCGTGGCCGTGTTTCTCTCCATGATGGAGTTCGTGAAGGTCGGCCCTCAGAAAACTTGTTGCCGCTGGATTCCTCATGAACTCATTCCAGAACAAAAACGGACTCGTGTTGAATGGTGTAAAAAACATTTGTTAAATTACGATCAAGGACGTTCAAATGCTATGTATGTAGGTATGACATTGTGATCGAATGAAAAAGTTTTTAAAATGTAATGGAGAGTATACTTCGAAAATCAGTAAATATATTACTTTATATGTAAATTGTTTTATTATTGAATTACGCAACACTTTCAGTGTACCCCAAGTATGTATATGCATGAAAGCAGATACCATCACAAGCCTTGTATGCAGGTTGTTTCAAAGTAGATTGAAACTGACTTTATAACTTACTAGTGGAGCGTAGAATTAGACATCAATAGTTTCGTTTACACCTATAATTATTGTATAGCCTATGTTACTCAATGAAGATGCAGTTTTCTAATGGTGAAGGAATTTTTGAAGTTGGTCCAGTAGTGTTGTGTGAAAACATTAAAAACAAATCTTTCCTCTCTATAATATTATTATAGATTAAAAATCTAACATATCTTTTATTTTTATTTGTTTTTAAGTAGGTGGTGGTAATTGGTAGTTAGATATAAGTATATATTAGGTATTATTGTGAATTGTATTGAATGTATATTTTAAACGTGTCGATTATGTTAAGTGCCCTCCCTGTCGAATTGGATTTTTCTGTAAGGACAATGTGAGGAGAAAAACCAAATAAATAAATAAATAAAAAAACATTGATCACAGAGAACGTTACATTGTTTCTACTTACTCATAATTACATAATATTCTCGGAACATCGATTATAGAGTCCTCCCAATAATCTTCTACGGCACGCGCACTCACAAGCAACTCGAGCAAGTGATCAAGGAGTTCGCGCGAACGCACTATTGCGGGGCAGCGCGCATGTCCATCCTGTCGAGCCGCGACCACAGCTGCATCCGCGAGTTCGACCGCTCCCAGTGGCCCACTAAGAATGATATGTGCCGTGATTGCATCAAGGTTCGTTGCTAGTGTTTTAAGGTTTATAATCTTGCCAGACATAGATAAAACGTGTGCTTATAATTATTACCTACTAAGTGCCCTTCGATTAGGTGGACTGATGACTAGAAAAATACTACGGTAAGCCATGGGATTCGAAGAGAACAATCTGGGTGTATTTGCTGATGTAAGCTTTTGTCCAAGAGTGTCTGACTTAGGAGGGATTGCTACTACAAAGAATGGATAGGTAGGCTACAAGCTACATTGTTACCGAGTGTCATAAGCTATTTCTGGTGCGGGCGAAGTCGCGTGCAACAGCTAGTGCCTAATAAATAAACTCACACCCCCGCGGTAGTCTTGTGTTGGGTGTGGCGAAAACATACTGGTACTGATAACAACACAACATCCGTGACTCTGGCAACTCTGGTACAAATATTTATCAGTGAAATTTCGGCCGAGAATCGAACCCGCAACCCACGGTTCGGCAGTTAGGGTCACTCGCAGGTCACGGTGTCGTCAATGACAATTGTCGCAACTCGTAGGTACTCGTAACTATTTACATTGTGTAGCGTCCATAGCCCAATGTCTCCAGTCGATTCTATGTGATCGGCAGAGTTAAGCAACGAGGGGCGCGATCAGCTTGGGGATGGGTGACCGCTATTGGCAAACTTTAATGGGTGCTACCGTGCTTCGAAGGGCACGTTAAGCTGGTTGTTTTTTATTGAATAGTAAAAATAATCGTTAAGCTTTGTCGAAGACCTTCGAGTAGCTTAAGAACATCCGGGTTGACAACTAACCTTCCACCAATCCGCATTTGAGCGTGGTAGAGTTTGCTCTAGACCTCCAGTTGTCTCTGTGGGGAAGACCCGTGGCCAACAGTAGGACCTCTATGTAACTACATATTTACAAAATGAGCACGAGTTTATTAACCTATTCCAGAAACGAGTCCCGCCGACCGGCCCGCTCGGCTCGACGAACTGCAAGTACTACGACAACCGGGGCGCGCTGGACCGGGACGCGCTGCCGCCGGCCTTCAACCTGGAGCAGCTGGTGGCGGCCGGCCGCCAGGTGGACGGCTGCCCCTACTACGCGGCGAAGCTCCTCACCAACACCTCCGAGATCGTCTTCTGCCCTTACAACTATCTCATTGACGCCGGCATACGGAAGAGCGTGAGTATTTATTTACATACGTAGTTCATTCGACCGGTGTGGTTTTTGCGGAGGATGGTTGATCTTGAAGAGACAACGTGGTCCGAAAATTTGCTTACGGTGGAAGGTAGTTACGTATGTAATTCATTCGACCGTTGTATTTTCTACAGAGAAAGGTTGATGTTGAAGAAACAACGTGGTCCGAAGAATAGCTTACGGTGGAAGATGTACGGTAACAATTGGCAGTACGTAACGTATATACATAGTTCATTCGACCGTTTTGGTTTCTGCGGAGAATGGTTGATGTTGAAGAAACAACGTGGTCCGAAAATAAGCTTACGGTGGAAGATGTACGGTAACAATTGGCAGTACGTATATAGTTCATTCGACCGTTTTGGTTTCTGCGGAGAATGGCTTACGGTGGAAGGTAGTTACGTATATAGTTCATTCGTCCGTTATGGTTTCTGCGGAGAAAGGTTGATGTTGAAGAAATAACGTGGTCCGAAAATAAGCTTATGGTGGAAGGTGTACGGTAAAAATTGGCAGTTTCAGGTTTAAGTGTCGGCTGTCGGTGTTGATGCTGGGATATTTCAGTAGAAGCACCAGTTAGGATAAACTCGTCACGTCCCTAGACTGTTCTGCTTTTTCTAGACGTTTCTTAAATAGAAACGGTAGGAAACATTTAAGAAGATAGGTGGCAGCGTCTACCTTCTTGACCACTATGGCCAACGTCGTAATAATCGTACGTAAATAAACGTAATAATGGTACGTATAATGTAATCAGTGTTGTAGATTTCTACAGTTAGCACATCTTTTTGTCAGTAGTTGCTGCAGTGTAGTGTTTTAGTTAGTTAGTTATTAATATGTTTTATTGTATGTTTTGTTTTTTAATTTTCGTTGTGTACATTTTAAACAATACTGTATTGTAGTTACTATTTTACAAAATAAAGTATAATTCATTCATTTCGTAATCCCAGCAGAATCCCAATGAAACTATTCACAGGGGTCTGCAATCGCAAGGTTATACAAGACAAAGGTGACAAGGAGGGCTTCATGGTTGAGAAAAAGGTTGAAGTGGTTATGGAGTATGTAAAAGTTAAGATCAACTGGAAGATGAGGGTTGAGCGGTTGGAGTCTCGTCACAAGACTAACTTCAATTATTTTATGGTGAGAGTGCCAAGCTGTCATCATCATCTGTCGATCGCCATGAAAGAAGAATTTTGGCCGAGAGGCGTTGTATTGCGGTTATTCCGGACACAGGGCGACACACGACGGGGACTACTCGTGTGAAATATACATTTTATTGTTTATGTATTGTTTTCTACGTTGTTATTAATTGTGTATAGTTTTTTTTATTTTTATTATCTTCTGTATGATTTCATGTGTTAAATTTGTATTTGTGTATTATTTTCTATGGGCCTTACTTGCCTGAAAATAAAATTATTATGATATGATTTGATTTGATATAATACTTGTGGTCACCGAATGGTCCATGTCGTCCATAATTAATATGTATTTTAATTTTTATGTTGAAAGCACGTAATCATAGACTTAATCCAAATCTATTTTAAAAGCAGTACGTTGTAATATTCTTATTAATCTGTGGTTCAAAGTGACATGTGGCAAATAACATGCCATCGTATTCATGTAACCAACTATTAAATATGTATGAATGTGTGTGTCAGACCAGTGGTAGAGTGTATAGTGATTTCTTTTATTAATTTAATGTATATCCAATGCATATTATCTTCGATCAATAATGTACAAGATTCCCGGTCGACGCTTCAAAAACGGCCACACAATCTAGACCACGAAAAATTTTGTGGTCATAATTAAGACGTCAAAATGCCGCAGTGCGTGTTCAAATATTGTAAAAATAACCACCGGAATATGAAGATTTCTGATGGAATATCCTTCTTTCGGTAAAATTATGCCAACACGTGTTTTATTATAAAGTATAAATAGAATTAAACAACAAAAAATGAAATATTAAGAGATCAATTTAAGAGTAAAATGAAAGATTGTTTTACCAACGTTGCCATAGCGACAATAGCAGAACATTGGCTGTTTTGGAACAGAGAATGCATGGAGTAATATTGTTAATTTATATTACGCTATATTTTTATTTATAGATTTCCGACTGATCCATTTCGCTTTGCAAAATGGGTATCTATTGTCGCGAATGAAAGAGGAGAAGAATTTTACGCCCCGTGTAAAAATTCTAAAATATGTTCGATACATTTTGATAAATTGGACATAACCGGAAACACGCAAAGGCGTAGATTACTAAAATCAGCAATTCCCAAATTGCAGGTAGGTCAATAGGTCATGTCACGCGTCACTGTCTCTCAACGCTTGCGAGAGAGTAGAGATGAATGAAACACCGTTTAGGTGTCTGCCTCAAGGAAAGGGTTATGATAGGTATTAATTCAGAAAGGCGGCGCGTCCGATTACTTATATTCCTACATCCGGGAAGTTATTATGTCAGCATTATTTGAAATACATTGGTAACAATAATATGTACATAAAATTGTAATAATATTTTTAAATTTTCAATAAATCATTTTTTGATGTGTATTTAATAATATTGAACTATCAATAAATATGATACGATTAATGGATCTATTTTATTTTAAATCAATAAATTAATAGCTTAATTTTAAGTTAATCATAATATATAACCTCCTCTTTTTTGAAGTCGGTTACTAAATACAATTAGATAGTCAGTCACGGTTGATTTATAATACTTTATTTTAAATTTAACCATACATAGTCATAATAACAATTTACTTACTTTTTATTACACAATTTTTAAAATATATTAAAAACGGCTCCCAGCAAATTTCCTAAGCCCACACTATGAGGGTTTATATAAGTAACAAGTTATTACAATAAAAGAATGCTACTAATTTAAAACGACAAACTTAAACCTATTAAAAAAATATATTCTGCAACTCTATGCTTTTCCGTGTTACTCTGTTCTAGGCGTTGACATGCGATGCCAAATAATGCCAAATGTGTGTAACCGTGGCCACTTGAACGATGTGTATTTGTTCATGATCCTTTATCTTGTACATTATTGATCGAAGCATATTATATAAAAATATTATTTTTCTGCTCTTGTTCTTCTGCTCCATATAAACTTTAACTGTGCCAAATTTCATACACCGACGTAATTTTAGTTTTTGCTTCAGGTATCATTATTACGATGAGGTCTGATTACAGATGAACATCAGCCTCCGCGACAACATCCTGATCATCGACGAGGCGCACAACATCGAGGGCGTGTGCCGCGACGCCGCCACCTTCACCGTGCACCAGGACCAGATACGCGGCGCTTTGAAGGTAACCGTAGCGTATGCGGACCGGTGACAGCCCAGTGGCTATCGAACTCGCCTCTCACTCGAGCGGTCCGGGTTCAAACCCCAGCGGCACGCACCAATGACTATCTAAGTTATGTGCGATTTAAGAAATTAAATGTCACTAGCTATAACGGTGAAGGACACATCGTGAGAAAACCTGCATGCCTGAGAGTTATTCATAATGTTCTCGAAGGCATGTGAAGTCTGCCAATACGCAATTGGTCAGCGTGGTGGACTAAGGCCTAATCCCACCCATTCTTAGGAGACCCGTGCCCAACAGTGGGACGTCTATGGGTCGCAGCGATGCGGACCGGACAGTCACGCGCTAGCCGTGAGCAAGTTCGGACGTGCGCCGGACGCAGCTACTTCACCTATTGAGTGATCAAAGGCGTGTTTTATTTACCCAATGGACACTACAAACACTACAGTAACCTGTGGCTCCTGGGTTCGACTCCCGGCTGGGGCAGATATTTATTTTGCAGATTAAGAATTTAAGAATAGTTTATTTCGACAAATTTCATACAATACACAACAAAAATAAAATACATTGACCTTAAAAGCTACTTAACCTAATAAAGTACCATTATCACTATTTACTTTATTTTTTACCATTTATTACTTGTGTCTTTAATGTTAAACTGTTTTCTGTGTGTTGACGCCACCCGCAAAACGGGTTTATGCCTGTGGTGGGCATGTGATTGTGTCTGACAACGGCGGTCGGTATATTGGTGGGTGTTTGGTAATTTCTTGGCGCTTCCGTGCCCCGGTGGGCACGTTAAGCCGTCGGTTTCAGTTGTTTTCATTTGTAAAACAGTCGTTAAGGCTTGTCGAAGTACAACACCTTCAACCTACAACCATTGGGTTGCTTGAAACCATTCGACTCTGTTGACTATTAACCCCTCCAATAATCCGCATTGGGGCAGCGTGGTGGAGAATACTCTGAGACCTGCCTCAGTTGTGTCCGTGGGAGAGACCCGTGTCCAACAGTGAGACGCTATTTGTTGTCGCTGGCTAGCTGTAGCCATGCTAGTTTCCTTCACCACAGTAGGCAAGGAAAGTACTGAATCGAGACTAATCTTTTTCAATTCTACTTACTGCTCGATAACTGCGCATTTACAAAATAGAAATTAGTAAGTCTTTCATTTCCCAGGAGTTTGAAACGGCGTCTATGTACCGATACGCCAACCAAGGCGCCGACGGCGCGGTCGACGTATTGAAAAAGGCGCTTGATAAGTGGGATTATTGGTGAGTAAGAAACATTATTGAAGTTATTTATTAAAGCTCACCGTACAGAGTAACCCTTTCTTTGTTCCAATCTCTCGAAATGGTAAGGGTTAGGTATTAGTCCACCATGCTGGCCAAGTGCGAATTGGCAGAGTTCTTGCCTTCGTGAATATTATAAAGATCTCTCAAGCAATACAGGTTTTCTCATTATGTGTCTTTCACCGTTATAGAAGGTGACATTTCAGATTCAGATTTCAGATTCATTTATTTTTCATTATATGGTATTTTGTATACGCTTAATGAACGTTTCTTATATTATATCTATATTTCTTATATCGCACCTATCTTAGAAAAGTCATTGGTGCCTGCCGCTAGGGCTTGAACGCGGACCGCTCGAGTGAGAGGCGCGTTCGATGACTTGGCTATTGCCGCTTGCAGGGTAAGCCATGAGGAAATGATATAGAATAGTATCGTGGCGTTAAACTCACTTGGACCGACGCCCTCTCGGCTGCCCAAAATATTGCTGCAAAGTCGGGTTTGAAGGTTTTTTATTTCAATTATTATATTGAAATAAAAAACCTTGACCATTAACATCGGATTTTCATGGACATAAAAATGTATGTGATAAGTGACTATTTTCTCTACTCTATTTCTCTATTAGTCGGCAGCACAACTGATGATGATGACTTCTTAATAAGCAAATGTGAAAAAATGTAACTTGTCGTACCTATTTCAGGTTCGCGAATCAAAAGCCGCTTTTAGAGAAGCAACAGGCCAACAACGGCGAGGTGCAGTTCACGTGGAAGGAGGTCAAGTTCTTCGCGGACACGCTCGACAACCACGACATCGGACGGGCGCATTTCTCTGGTTGGGTATTGGTTATCTGAGGGCCTAGACAAGTGGCAAAACGCTTGTAGAATAGAAATAGAATAGATTAACAAATGTATGGGATTGACATTCGCTATCGACTAATTAGTCGTGAGCTAATGTCAATCCCATACATTTGTTAATCTATTCTATTTCTATTCTACAAGCGTTTTGCCACTTGTCTAGGCCCCCTGGCATCGGTATCATAAAGACATAGGCACAGAAATTAATCAAGATAGAACGGCGATCACGTATTATTTTGATACAAACGATGCGTGTCACTTTTCGTCAGCCCTGCCCAAGTCCCGCCTACTATGTGACGTCACACTATAGTAATTAGTGTGGTGACACACTCGTTTTAGTTGTAATCAAATCTATCGATAACGTAACGTACCGTAACAAGTATCGACGCGCACAGACCGAACTTGCGAGATATCTTGCAGTATATTGCAAGATTGCGGTACGGGTTATACGCCCAGTTCACTGCTCTATCTTGATTGATTTCTGTGGACATAGGTCATATACAAACAAAATTTTGCGCCATTTAATGACAATAGTGTCAAGCCAATACAATACAATATTCTTTATTCAAATAAAATGTTTATTTTGTGCTTAGAACCCCGCCCTTTTGCTTTAGCTTGCACTCGGATGCAGAAGTAACTTCCACAAATTGGCTTACTATTAGCTACACGTCGTTAACACGCCGTCGGTATGTAATAATCACAGTAAAGAATGTAGCAATATGTAATAGTATATTTCGCTACAAGTGCGGAAAGCCTGTCATTGCAAAGAGTTCCGACAAATGTCTACCCGAGCCGAAGGCGAGGGTTGACAGTCGGAACAAGTTGCAATGACGGTTCCGCACGTGTACTGAACAACTATTTTTAATACAGTTGCGAAAAAATGAAGCAATTTGATAAAATAATAAAAACACAAACTAAACTCGCAGCGAATATTTTTGGAAAATGGCGCCAACCGTAAAAGAATACAGAGTATTGCAGAGATTTTTTTTTGTTTTCTTCACCCATTCTGGGTAGGCAAAGGGAACTATGCCCATACAGCCAAGTCTTCAGTAGAATTTTTTTATTGACATGAAATTTAATGAGATGAAATGAAATGAAACCTAACCTAATTCATTGAATCAAATCATTAAATCTGATATTGAAACAAATTAGTAGCTTCTTTTTAGAAATATTTGCATGAAACATAAAAACTTCTATGAATTTTTTTTTTCGTGGTTGGTTTTTTCTTTTTAATAGACATTATTTTGACAGTTGGGAAAGAGAACGCACGAGTTCGGAAAAGGTAAAGAAAAAGCACGAGTGTGTAATAGCTCACTTCCCGAACGCTATACGTCCCTGTAATATGCCACTTTTTGAGCAACTGTATTAAAAAATATGTTTTGGATTGAAAAGTTTGCCTGTCTATTCAAAAGTGCAGAAATCTACGAACGCGCACCTTGAAATGTATTGTATAAATTTAATTGAATATGTATTAATTGTATGTATTATTTGTAGCGTCCATAGCCCAATGGCTCAGGTCGATTCAATGTGATCGAATGAGTTAAGCAACGACGGGCGCGGTCGGTTTGTGGATGGGTGACCGCTAGTGGCAAAATTTCATGGACGCTACCGTGCTTCGGAGGGCACGTAAAGCCGTCGGTCCCGGTTGCTTTCAATGTTGGAAACAGTCGTTAAGCCTTGTCGAAGACCTTCGGGTGGCTTGAGAGCATTCGACACTGGGTTGGCCACTAACCCCTCCACCAATCCGCATTGGAGCAGCGTGGTGGAGTATGCTCTAGACCTCCCGCAGATGCGTCTGTGGGGGAGACCCGTGCCCAGCAGTGGGACGTCTATGGGTCGCAGCGATGTATTAATTCGGTTTAAGTAATAATAATCTTACATACAATGCGATAATGTTGTATGTATTTGTATTTTTTGTCAGAATTTAGTCACAACGTGCAAGTGTTCTGTCGCCGGTTCACCGACGACCCGCGCGCCTTCATCGGGATAACCCAGGCCACCTGCACGCTTGTCGAGACCATTGAGATTATGCTAGGTAATCCATCCATCCATCTATCCATCCATCCATATCAGCCTTTGGAGGTCCACTGTTTTGTGGGTCGGTTTGTTTGGTCGGCGGCTGTCGCCGGTGGTATGTCAAAGGTCCGTCAGTCGTCTTTAAATATTGGTGGTGTGTGTGTGTGGAATTATATAGAGCTGCTATTACACACCCTTCTTGGTTTTGTTTTCAAAGGTGATGAATGCATTATGCATGAAGAAAATGCACTTAACCACTCTATATACATATCGTCTTCCGACGCTCGGGGAATACGACCGTTGCCGAACAGTGACGAAGATTTCTATGCGCATTATTAATTTGGGAGTACTGTAGATGATAACCTAAATTATAACATAGGATATTTTTCATCCCGGCAATATGTTCCCTTGGGTTGCTTCTCATGTTTATTGGATAGGTGTTTGGCACAGCGATAACAGATGGCGTTAACACTAATTCTGAAACGCGGTGACGACTTACTGCCGTACTTTCGTTAAAATTCTCAGTAGTTACCTCAGTGGAAATGTTGCCATTGTATACTTTAGGCTCATTACCTGTTACAAAGATCCTAAACACAGCTGGTGAAAGTGTGTACTACACTCCTTTGCCTGCCCCTTCGAAGTGCATGGTTTTTTGGTTATGTTATGTTATGAAATAAAACTCAAAATAATGCTGTTTTCATTTCATTTTTAATCGCTTTATTTTTCAACTTCGTAAGGTGATTTTTATTATTCACAGGATATCTTTATCGAAACAATGGCCGTAACATGGACGATTTTGTTCCTGTGCTGGGCATAACTGAGGAGTCGAAATTCAAAAAAGTAAGTAAAAAGTGAGCTCCACTGCTCGTGCGGTAACACATGGGGTCGTTGTGACGCTGTTACGTTCCGTTTAAAAATGTTATGCGGTTTCTCACTCAATCTGGAGCAGTAAGGAGGTAAGGATAAAAACTAGCTTTTACCCGCGGCTCCGCCCGCGTGGTCAAAGGGAATTAACAATGAGTTGTTTATCATACATGACAACGCCATCTATTAACAACATCCGGAACTAAATATCTAGCAAATAACAAAACATCGATATCTTCCCATGAGGATGTTTTACCGCGGTAAAAAGTAGCCTACGTCACTCCCCACCCTCCTCACTATCTCCACACACAAAAACCATACCATATAATAGCTTCGTTGCGACGTGAAAGCCGGACAAACAAACAAACACACTTTCACATTTATTATATTAGTATACGGTTGTCGAGCGCTGAGGACCACCAGAAGCGGTTTTTTGGGTCTATTTGGGCCGTTCATTTCGTGCAATGTGATCGGATCGTAAAGTGGCGCTGCAGCAGCGCTTGCCGTGATTCGTTATCTAAGCTGTGCAGACGCGTCAGCATAGATAACGATTCCTTGTATTCTAGTAAAAGTACGATGCGCAAAGATTTTTGCCGAGCGTTCAACATTAATGACTGGACCTATACCAGGGTTTCAGATTTAAAAACGAAATCATGCAAGATTGCCACATTTCCTTCTACAAGAGATTTTGCATAATTTCGACCTGGATATAGACAGTGGGTGTCCAGACACGCCTAACATAAAGTTTGACAGCTCTGAACTTGTTAAGTTGTATTTTGTTCTAAGCATTCATGTGTTTCAAATCAAAATAATTGACTCATCTCCCGGGCTAATGTTTAAAGCGGCGCGAACGCCCGCGAAAGCCGCGAACCGCGTGTGTGGATGGTTTCGCGGCGTCGCGGTCGCGCTTCGCGGCGTTCCCCGTCCGGTGGCGGTTTTTTGGTCCGCGTCAAAGGGTTTGCGGAGCGCGAACGCGAACGCATCCACACTCGCGCTGTGTTCACAGTTGTGTGCGAGACGCCGTTGCAAGCAGACGTTATTTTAATTAAAATGAGCACCCAGTGGAGCAACGATCTTGAACTAGTGCTCCTGGAGTGCTATCAAGCAGAACCTGTGCTTTGTCATTTGTAGTCCCTGGTCATACTAGACTTGCCTGGTTCTGTTGCGATGGATTTGTGTCATCCACCACCTTCTTCTCCTCCATTTCTTCTTAACTTGTGTTTTGGATTTTATAAATGCATAATTGTAACACGCTATAGCGCACAATGTCAGAGCAGCAGCAACAGTAATTTCCACGTCCATTCTAGTCAACTGCGCGAACGTAAATGCGAAAGGTTGCGAGTGTAGAGGGCTATATTTTTCGGGCGAGTGTAGAGCCCGCATAACCGTTGATGTATATATGAATCCTGATCGTTGTTCATGTTTCCAGGCATCACAGCTGCCGTACCTGACGCTGATGTGCATGAACCCGGCCGTGGTGTTCGAGGCGCTGTGCGCGGCGCGCGCGGTGGTGCTCGCGTCGGGCACGCTGGCGCCGCTGGCCGCGCTCGCCGCGGAGCTGGCCGCGCCCTTCCCGCACCACGTGCGCCCGCCGCACGTCGTGCCGCCCGACCAGGTGACGTATGCCGACCGACCGGGTGACGTATGCCGGGCGTGGTGTTCGAGGCGCTGTGCGCGGCGCGCGCGGTGGTGCTCGCGTCGGGCACGCTGGCGCCGCTGGCCGCGCTCGCCGCGGAGCTGGCCGCGCCCTTCCCGCACCACGTGCGCCCGCCGCACGTCGTGCCGCCCGACCAGGTGACGTATGCCGACCGACCGAGTGACGTATGCCGGCCGTGGTGTTCGAGGCGCCGTGCGCGGCGCGCGCGGTGGTGCTCGCGTCGGGCACGCTGGCGCCGCTGGCCGCGCTCGCCGCGGAGCTGGCCGCGCCCTTCCCGCACCACGTGCGCCCGCCGCACGTCGTGCCGCCCGACCAGGTGACGTATGCCGACCGACCGAGTGACGTATGCCGGCCGTGGTGTTCGAGGCGCTGTGCGCGGCGCGCGCGGTGGTGCTCGCGTCGGGCACGCTGGCGCCGCTGGCCGCGCTCGCCGCGGAGCTGGCCGCGCCCTTCCCGCACCACGTGCGCCCGCCGCACGTCGTGCCGCCCGACCAGGTGACGTATGCCGACCGACCGGGTGACGTATGCCGGGCGTGGTGTTCGAGGCGCTGTGCGCGGCGCGCGCGGTGGTGCTCGCGTCGGGCACGCTGGCGCCGCTGGCCGCGCTCGCCGCGGAGCTGGCCGCGCCCTTCCCGCACCACGTGCGCCCGCCGCACGTCGTGCCGCCCGACCAGGTGACGTATGCCGACCGACCGAGTGACGTATGCCGGCCGTGGTGTTCGAGGCGCCGTGCGCGGCGCGCGCGGTGGTGCTCGCGTCGGGCACGCTGGCGCCGCTGGCCGCGCTCGCCGCGGAGCTGGCCGCGCCCTTCCCGCACCACGTGCGCCCGCCGCACGTCGTGCCGCCCGACCAGGTGACGTATGCCGACCGACCGAGTGACGTATGCCGGCCGTGGTGTTCGAGGCGCTGTGCGCGGCGCGCGCGGTGGTGCTCGCGTCGGGCACGCTGGCGCCGCTGGCCGCGCTCGCCGCCGAGCTGGCCGCGCCCTTCCCGCACCACGTGCGCCCGCCGCACGTCGTGCCGCCCGACCAGGTGACGTGTGCCGACCGACCGAGTGACGTATGCCGACCGACCGGATCACGTATGCCGGCCGTGGTGTTCGAGGCGCTGTGCGCGGCGCGCGCGGTGGTGCTCGCGTCGGGCACGCTGGCGCCGCTGGCCGCGCTCGCCGCGGAGCTGGCCGCGCCCTTCCCGCACCACGTGCGCCCGCCGCACGTCGTGCCGCCCGACCAGGTGACGTGTGCCGACCGACCGTATGACGTATGCCAACCGACCGAGTAACGTATGCCGACCGATCGGATGACGTTTGCAGACCGACCGTATGACGTATGCCGACATACAGGATATCATATGCCGACCGACCGTATGACGTATGCCGGCGTGGTGTTCGAGGCGCTGTGCGCGGCGCGCGCGGTGGTGCTCGCGTCGGGCACGCTGGCGCCGCTGGCCGCGCTCGCCGCGGAGCTGGCCGCGCCCTTCCCGCACCACGTGCGCCCGCCCCACGTCGTGCCGCCCGACCAGGTGACGTATGCCGACCGACCGAGTGACGTATGCCGACCGACCGTATGACGTGTGCCAACCGACCGAGTAACGTATGCCGACCGATCGGATGACGTTTGCAGACCGACCGTATGACGTATGCCGACATACAGGATATCATATGCCGACCGACCGTATGACGTTTGCAGACCGACCGTATGACGTATGCCGACCGACCGTATGACGTGTGCCAACCGACCGAGTAACGTATGCTGACCGATCGGATGACGTTTGCAGACCGACCGTATGACGTATGCCGACCGACCGAGTGACGTATGCCGGGCGTGGTGTTCGAGGCTGTTAATTTCGTATATACTATTGCAGGTATGGATCGGAGTGGTGGGCACGGGCCCCGACCGCACGCGGCTGTCGTTCACGTTCGCGCAGTCTAAGGAGCGGCGCGTGCAGGACGCGCTCGGGCGCACGCTGCTGTACGCGTGCCAGCTGACGCCGCACGGCGTGCTGTGCTTCCTGCCCTCCTACCGGCTGATCAACACGCTGCACGCGAGGTGAACTACGTCCCACTGCTGGGCACGGGTCTCCCCCACAGACGCAGCTGCGGGAGGTCTAGAGCATACTCCACCACGCTGCTCCAATGCGGATTGGTGGAGGGGTTAGTGGCCGACCCAGTGTCGAATGTTCACAAGCTACCCGAAGGTCTTCGACAAGGCTTAACGACTGTTTCCAACATTGAAAACAACCGGGACCGACGGCTTTACGTGCCCTCCGAAGCACGGTAGCGTCCATAAAATTTTGCCACTAGCGGTCACCCATTAGACCGTCACCAGATTAATGACTATGACTATAAAATTAATGACTACTTGAACGATAGAAATGCTTGGTGCGATGTATCTCCAGCTCCACTTGTTCAATAATAATGTAATGTGATCAAATTATAAAAATTGTAAATTTTGAAAAGAGTAACTACCGAGTTTCTTGCCGTGTTCTTCTCGGTAGCATCAACATTGTGAACCGTCGGTAGATAAAAAAATGTTATGACGTTCATTAAGCGTATACAAAATACCATATTATAATGAAAAATAAATGAATCTGAAATCTGATTTATTTATATTATTCATGTATGTTACCCACATAATATGTACTTACAGTTTTACCATGTAATCTTTTTTTTCCGGAATACGTCTCTGTACACTGTCAGCTGAAGACGAGATGAACGATCCAAAAATTGCAATACTCTATCTATCAAGCTCCGTCAAATGTGCAAATAATCCTGCAAATCTTCTAAAATCTAAAAATGTTACCTTAATTTTGTTTTGGTTGCAGGTGGCGTGAAACCGGTCTATGGAATAGCCTGGCAGACACGAAACATGTTTTCATCGAGAGCCAGAAAGTTTCAGAACATAACAATATTATGGAGGTACGAGAAAATATTATATCTTTGTAATCATTTAACCAAACTTAAAGAACTTCTTTACTTGTCGTTTCGATCAATGTTAAGAAAATCGTATCGCTTCAAATATTCTTTTTCATTTTCTGTTTGATCTCTATTTTGACAAAAGATCTGACTGAGGATGTTCTGATCAGACTTACGATGCTTTAATCATACTGAGGAGGTTACTCGAATCTTACAGACTACTTATTAGGTGCAGTAACATAGAAGTGGCTTTTGACTTGAATTAGTGGTCGCCTCGTCGAATTTCGACTACTCAAATTCGACTGGTTTTTCTATGAACTCCGACTAGCTAAAATGATGGATAGCTCTTTGAATTGAGGGTCCTTTTAGCGGTGATACGATTTGCGCATATGAATTTTTTTCTTCTGTGATCGAAGGTGTAAACACATCCCTGCCTACCACTTCGGGGACATACAGGTATTCGCTGCGACCCATACACGTCCCACTGCTGGGCACGGGTCTCCCCCACAGACGCAGCTGCAGGAGGTCTAGAGCATACTCCACCACACTGCTCCAATGCGGATTGGTGGAGGGGTTATTGGCCAACCCAGTGTCGAATGTTCTCAAGCCACCCGAAGGTCTTCGACAAGGCTTAACGACTGTTTCCGACATTGAAAACAACCGGGACCGACGGCTTTACGTGCCCTCCGAAGCACGGTAGCGTCCATGAAATTTTGCCACTAGCGGTCACCCATCCACAAACCGACCGCGCCCGTCGTTGCTTAACTCTTTGGATCACATACAGGTATGATGTGTCTAAAATGGACTGTTTGTTTATTTCGCAGGAGTACTACGGGTGCGTGGGCGCGGGGCGCGGCGCGCTGCTGCTGGCGGTGTACCGCGGCAAGGTGGCCGAGGGGATGGACTTCCGCGACCGCCAGGCGCGCCTCGTCGTCGCCGTGCGTACCACCGCCACGATACCATTCTATGTCCCACTGCTGGGCCCACGGGTTTACTTTACAAATGAAAGGTGTTAGGCCATACTCCAACACGCAGGCCAAGTTGGTCTTCGAGAACATTATGGGAACTCTCAGGCATGCAGCTTTTCACACGATGTTTGCTTCACCGTTATAGCTGGTGAAATCCGATTTCTTAGAACGCGAATACAAGTCAAAAATATTATCAATATCATCAAAAATATGTCAACATTTTTTACGAGGTCATTATGAAAACCAGCGGTCGTTGTTTCCTGCAGCTATTGATGAATGCTGACTGTTCATTTAGATTTTTACAGCATTTCCTTATAGTTTATTTATTATAGTGTTTATCATAGACTTTTGTTTTATTTTGTAATTGTCTTTGCAGTATTATCTGACAAAATATATATTAATATGGTATACAGGTGGGCATTCCATTTCCAAGCCGCAACGAGCCGGCGGTGACGGAGAAGATGAAGTACAACAACCGGCACCTGGACCGCGGCCTGCTCGGGGGCGACGAGTGGTACACGGCGCAGGCTTTCCGGTAACTTCGCTTCGCTTCGCTTCCGCTCTGCCCGCTTCGCTTCGCTTCGATTTCGCTCTGCCCGCTTCGCTTCGATTTCGCTCTGCCGCTGCGCTGGTGACGTGACTCATATGTCGGCCACGTTGGCTGGGGGGTCGAGCTGCAAACTCTTTTCTTTGCAATAATCAATGATGATCAATGTTCATAGATGTGTCATTCGATGAAATCAAAGGGTTAGATAGTTATTTCGCAGATAATATTGATGATGTAGCGTCCATAGCCCAATGGCTCGAGTCGATTCGTTGTGATCGAAAGAGTTAAGCAACGACGGGCATGGTCGGTTTGTGGATGGGTGACCGCTAGAGGCAAAATTTCATGGACGCTACCGTGCTTCGGAGGGCACGTAAAGCCGTCGGTCCCGGTTGTTTTCAGTGGTGGAAACAGTCCTTCGGGTGGCTTAAGAACATTCGACACTGGGTTGGCCACTAACTCCTCCACCAATCCGCATTGGAGCAGCGTGGTGAAGTATGCTCTAGACCTTCCGCAGCAGTGTCTGTGGGGGAGACCCGTGCCCAGCAGTGGGACGTCTATGGGTCGAAGCGATTGATGATCTATGTTCATATAAAAAAATGGTTGTCTGTAAAGTCGGTTTACGGACGATAGATTTACGTGATAACGTCATAATCATTATTTTATACAACTAAAGAAAAAAAAAATCTCACACACCCTGTACCTATATAATGTTCATGTCCCACACACCCTGTATACAATCTTCATGTCTCACTCACCCTGTATACAATGTTCATGTCTCACACACCCTGTATACAATATTCATATCTCACACACCCTGTATACAATGTTCATGTCTCACACACCCTGAATACAATGTTGTACAATTGTTGTACAATGCGAGATAACACATGACGTTAAAAAGTGTGACGTCATGGTAACAACTCATGACGTCAAAAAGTGTGACGTCATGGTAACAGTACTATGACGTCACACTTTTTCGGATGTGTTGGCGTTCATCGATTTAATAAACGTTATCACGTCAAAAATATGTGCGCAGTATTAACAGGTAACTGTTGCGGCAGGGCCCTGAACCAGGCGCTGGGGCGCTGCGTGCGGCACCGCGCGGACTGGGGCGGCGCGCTGCTGGTGGACGAGCGGTACGCGCAGCGCAGCCACGCCGCGCGCCTGCCCGCCTGGCTGCACCGCCTGGTCAGTCTGGCTAACCCACAGGCAGCTGTTGCGGCAGGGCCCTGGACCAGGCGCTGGGGCGCTGCGTGCGGCACCGCGCGGACTGGGGCGGCGCGCTGCTGGTGGACGAGCGGTACGCGCAGCGCAGCCACGCCGCGCGCCTGCCCGCCTGGCTGCACCGCCTGGTCAGTCTGGCTAACCCACAGGCAGCTGTTGCGGCAGGGCCCTGGACCAGGCGCTGGGGCGCTGCGTGCGGCACCGCGCGGACTGGGGCGGCGCGCTGCTGGTGGACGAGCGGTACGCGCAGCGCAGCCACGCCGCGCGCCTGCCCGCCTGGCTGCACCGCCTGGTCAGTCTGGCTAACCCACAGGCAGCTGTTGCGGCAGGGCCCTGGACCAGGCGCTGGGGCGCTGCGTGCGGCACCGCGCGGACTGGGGCGGCGCGCTGCTGGTGGACGAGCGGTACGCGCAGCGCAGCCACGCCGCGCGCCTGCCCGCCTGGCTGCACCGCCTGGTCAGTCTGGCTAACCCACAGGCAGCTGTTGCGGCAGGGCCCTGGACCAGGCGCTGGGGCGCTGCGTGCGGCACCGCGCGGACTGGGGCGGCGCGCTGCTGGTGGACGAGCGGTACGCGCAGCGCAGCCACGCCGCGCGCCTGCCCGCCTGGCTGCACCGCCTGGTCAGTCTGGCTAACCCACAGGCAGCTGTTGCGGCAGGGCCCTGGACCAGGCGCTGGGGCGCTGCGTGCGGCACCGCGCGGACTGGGGCGGCGCGCTGCTGGTGGACGAGCGGTACGCGCAGCGCAGCCACGCCGCGCGCCTGCCCGCCTGGCTGCACCGCCTGGTCAGTCTGGCTAACCCACAGGCAGCTGTTGCGGCAGGGCCCTGGACCAGGCGCTGGGGCGCTGCGTGCGGCACCGCGCGGACTGGGGCGGCGCGCTGCTGGTGGACGAGCGGTACGCGCAGCGCAGCCACGCCGCGCGCCTGCCCGCCTGGCTGCACCGCCTGGTCAGTCTAGCTAACGCATTCCATTCCAAATTTAAAATAAAATAAAAAAAATTTAAAAAAATTTAAAAAAAAAAAATTTGTTCAGCGAGGAGAAGTATATTCAGAAAAGAATATTTTCTGATGTACACTCTACCAAAAGCCGACCAGCAATAGACACATCCTTAATTAAGTCACGTGATAGGAACTACAATCTTTCAGCTTTAGCTGTATTTATGTTCCGTTACGAATATTGGGGTATATTCCTGTGTTTGGCCCATAAATTCTTTTGCTTCATGTTATTAGACTTACAAAGCTTAATGGTATCATTTTTCAATATCGTAGATGTTGTTTCGACATCGATATGGGTATTTATTTATTTATTTTTATTTATTTAATAATTTATGTAAGTAAACACTTTAGTTAGGAAATAGTATGAAACAGGAAGAAAATGGTACAAGGGTACTACTTATGTCTTCTGAAATTTCTTCCAGTAGACCCGAGACAGGAAATATTGTATTCTGAACAGCTTCCCTTTTTTCCACGCATTCTGTAAATATCTCTTGTCTTCCTTTTTAATCTGTGATCCTATCTTCCTTGTTTTCGTTAGATAAATGACAAATATTTTATTTCCAGCTCGAAAGAAAAGACCCATACACCTTCGACGGCCTGGACCGGCGCGATGACGTCACCAGTCTGAGCTCGTTCATGCATAACATGACCCTCAGGGAAAGCGAGGAGAGTTAGCACTTGTGATGTATAATATAAATGCTGTATGATATAATGTACGTAAATGTTAATAATTATAATTTCCAATCAGTGTAGGATTTTTTTACAAATTAAAGTTGATTATTTTTTTAAATTATTGTTTATTTTCCACGTCCACGATATTCAAAATAATTGACCAAGTCGGGAATCTTTGTGTATGTATCCAGAAATAAAAAGCAAAGTAAAAATTGAAACATGATTTATTTCAGTGGCAGTAAAATTCAATAAATTAATTATTAATATCACAGTTCCCGGAGTGCCGGAGATCCCCTAAATATAAATGGTATAATATCTATTCACTTCTATTAGATATTACATATTATTCTATATGTAATATCTATTCACCTCCAAGTGCACATCCGCTAACTTTTCTTTGCTCTGAAAAGAAAAAAAACCATGAGTAAATCTATTTGGGAATTCCACTAATAACTATTGAATTTCAAATCGGGTATTTGGCAAGATAATGGCCTTCCCAGTGTCGAATGTTCTCAAGACACCTTTCGACAAGGTTTAACGTTTATTGTTACCATTGAAAACAACGGACACACGACTTAACCTCCCCTCCGGAGCACCTTATTTTGTTTATTGGGACCTCTAGAATTTACTTAAGTATTATTTGCATGCATTTATTATAAAGGAAAAGTTACATAAGAATGAGCCCTGACTTCTAGTGAAGCGTGAGGTGAGTATATAGTAACTAGTGGACGCCCGCAGCTTCGCTCGCGTAGAATTAGACCCATTAACGACGTCTACCCGTCTAACGACTTCAAAAACGGCAAATTTTCATACTAACTTTGCACCCCCGTTTTACCCCCTTAGGGGGTGAATTTTCAATAATCCTTTCGTAGCAAAAATCCTTTCTTAGTGCTCCCCTACGTTATTAAAGGAACCCCTGTGCAAAATTTCAAGTTTCTAGCCCTTATAGTTTAGGCCCTGCGTTGATATGTCAGTCAGTCAGTCAGTCAGTCAATCAGTCAGTCAGTCAGTCACCTTCTCCTTTTATATATATAGTATAGAAGTATAGATAAGACGGCGCAAGCGAGGCCCACCTGGCGGTGCAGTCGACGGCGCGCGCGTGCCGGTGCAGGTGCGACACGTGCGGGAACGCCTTGCCGCACGCCGCGCACGAGTACGGCCGCTCGCCCGTGTGGTACCTGCAACAATTCACCATCCTATTTACGTATTCTGTATACTAAGTTAAAATATACTCATCATCATCATCGTCACAACCAACCCTTTCATTGTCCCACTGTTGGGCACGGGTCTCCTCTCCACCATGCTGGCCAAGTGCGGATTGTCAGACTGTGCATACCTTCGAGAACATTATAATGAACTCTCAGGCATTCAGGTTTCCTCACGATGTGTCTTTCACAGTTATAGCAAGTGACATTTAATTTATTAAATCGCAGATAACTTAAAGTCATTGGTGCGTGCCGCTGGGGTTTGAAGTCGGACCGCTCGAGTGAGAGGCGAGTTCGATAGCCACTGGGCTGTCACCGCTTGTATTTGGCAAACATTTCTTTGGCTTTCGCGACTTAATCACCTTGACATAGTCGGACGGAACTATGAACTTATATTAAGCAAATTGGATACATGTATAGATTCGTTTTGTTAAGATAAATAAATTTAAATAATTCGACTATTCGGTGAGCTCTAGTAGAAATTAATCTGTGTTGCAATGGTTTAGACTTGGGTGGTAGTGGTGTGTGGTGGCGATATAGACAGGCCCGTTGGCGCAATCGGTAGTGACCCTGTCTGTTGCGCCAAAGGTCGTGGGTTCGAATCCCACTCAGGACAAATATTCGTGTGACGAACACTTGTATTTGTTCTGTGTCTGGATGTCAATATTATCTATTTAAGTATGTATTTAAAAATATCTATGTATGTATATCAGTCTCTGACACCTATAACACAGGCTCGCGCCTACTTTGGGGTCAGATGGGCGTGTGTGAGAATGTCCAAGATATTTATTTATTTATATGTGGTGGCGGGTGGGACTGACCGCTGGTGCACGCGCAGGTCGCTCCGCTTGTAGAAGCGGCGGCCGCAGCCGGGCCGCGCGCACGCGTGCGGTGCGCTGCGCTCGTGCACGCACTCCCTGTGGTTGCGCAGCTGGACAGAACATTCGTATATATTAACTAGCTGACCCCGGCAAACGTTGTTTTGCCAATCATAATTGAAGGAAATTATTAAAAATAAAAATCGCGATGGAAAAATAGGGGTTGATCGTAGAGGTTTGAAAATTCAGGGTTGTATGTATTTTCTAATATTATATCATAAAAAAATACAAAAATAAAAATTTATCTAAAAATTTAAAAAAAAAAATTTGGGATGGACTACCCTTAACATTTAGGGGGATGAAAAATAGATGTTAGTCGATTCTCAGACCTACTGAATATGCATATAAAATTTGGTAAAAATCGGTAAAGCCGTTTCGGAGGAGTACTGCAACAAACATTGTGACACGGAAATTTTATATATTAGAAGATTAACATAACATTAGTTGCCGGCGCGGAAGTCTAGCGCTAAAAGAAATACAGAGGCGCATGGAGTATCAATACGGGGGACATTTCAATGATAATGGAATTTAAACATAATTTTGACATAAAATTTTCTTATTACATTAATTTCCTCTATTTGACATTTTAAAATTGATATTGAAATTGTAAATGAATACTAATGCTATGTTGTGTAATTAGAGCGAATGATGATGTAAAGTGATTTCATGTGATAAAGCCAGTAAAGTATGTAGCTGCAAGCCTACTTTTATAACACCTAATATGTACACAATTACACATGCTTGAACAAATAAATGCATTCATTCACTCTCTCATTATGGCTGGCGAACCAAACAACACTTACGACTGACAACCCGCTCGCCTCGCCTAGCCGCTAGACTTTTATGCTGGTCTCAATAGCATTCAACTAAAGGGATGTATAGAAGCTCTCAGTGATTTAGTAACTATAAGTAAACTAAACTCAAGTTTGAGTAAGGTCTTGAATAAGCACTTGAACTGGCTCACGTATGATCATGGAGACGAATCAGTTAATTCGTCATTTCCATCTGATCTGAATTTATTTTATTATTACGGGCCTTACAAAGGCCCTCTCGAGTAACAGAATAAATAATTTTTAATTATTAAAATCTTGTCAAGACTTTACTTTCATAGCGTTTCACTGCGGTACTTCACGAGTTGATCTGACCTTCCAAGCCTTCTTAAACTTTTTTTTCCCCACTCAACCAGGGTTTGCTTGGTAGAATGCCATAAGGCATTAAGTCCGCCCACTGTATACGTCTTTAGAGGTGTCAATAAAGTTGAATAAATTAAAAAAAAACGCTTGCACGGCGTATATGCGGGAGGACGGTGGGTTTGACGTGACGCGCGCGGTGCTTCACAAGTGTGAAGAGGTACCCGTTATTATAGTAACAACTAACAATAAAAAGTCGGTCTCACCATCCATGCCGCCTTGAACCGCTTGTCGCACAGCGGGCAGGCGTGCGCGGCGGCGGCGGCGGCGGCGGCGGCGGCGGCGGGCGGCGCGTGGCGCGCGCGGTGCTTCACAAGCGTGAAGAGGTACCCGTTATTATAGTAACAACTAACAATAAAAAGTCGGTCTCACCATCCATGCCGCCTTGAACCGCTTGTCGCACAGCGGGCAGGCGTGCGCGGCGGCGGCGGCGGCGGCGGCGGCGGCGGCGGGCGGCGCGTGGCGCGCGCGGTGCTTCACAAGCGTGAAGAGGTACCCGTTATTATAGTAACAACTAACAATAAAAAGTCGGTCTCACCATCCATGCCGCCTTGAACCGCTTGTCGCACAGCGGGCAGGCGTGCGCGGCGGCGGCGGCGGCGGCGGCGGCGGCGGCGGGCGGCGCGTGGCGCGCGCGGTGCTTCACAAGCGTGAAGAGGTACCCGTTATTATAGTAACAACTAACAATAAAAAGTCGGTCTCACCATCCATGCCGCCTTGAACCGCTTGTCGCACAGCGGGCAGGCGTGCGCGGCGGCGGCGGCGGCGGCGGCGGCGGCGGCGGGCGGCGCGTGGCGCGCGCGGTGCTTCACCAGCGTCGAGCGGTATCGGTATCGTTATTATAGTAACAACTAACAATAATACGGTCGGTCTCACCATCCATGCCGCCTTGAACCGCTTGTCGCACAGCGGGCAGGCGTGCGGCGCGGCGGCGGCGGCGGCGGCGGCGGCGGCGGCGGGCGGCGCGTGGCGCGCGCGGTGCTTCACCAGCGTCGAGCGGTATCGGTATCGTTATTATAGTAACAACTAACAATAATACGGTCGGTCTCACCATCCATGCCGCCTTGAACCGCTTGTCGCACAGCGGGCAGGCGTGCGGCGCGGCGGCGGCGGCGGCGGCGGCGGCGGCGGGCGGCGCGTGGCGCGCGCGGTGCTTCACCAGCGTCGAGCGGTATCGGTATCGTTATTATAGTAACAACTAACAATAATACGGTCGGTCTCACCATCCATGCCGCCTTGAACCGCTTGTCGCACAGCGGGCAGGCGTGCGGCGCGGCGGCGGCGGCGGCGGCGGCGGCGGCGGGCGGCGCGTGGCGCGCGCGGTGCTTCACCAGCGTCGAGCGGTATCGGTATCGTTATTATAGTAACAACTAACAATAATACGGTCGGTCTCACCATCCATGCCGCCTTGAACCGCTTGTCGCACAGCGGGCAGGCGTGCGGCGCGGCGGCGGCGGCGGCGGCGGCGGCGGCGGGCGGCGCGTGGCGCGCGCGGTGCTTCACCAGCGTCGAGCGGTATCCGAACCGCGCCCCGCAATCCTTGCACGCGTGCCGACGGTAACGAGGGTCGTGCGTGCCTGCCGATCATTATTGACGGGATTACGTCTTATAAATCAGCAACACGAACGAAAAAGTGTGACGTGATTTGTCGTTACCTCGCTCTGACGTCATGAGGCGTTATTGACAACCGTTTCCATGGCTACTAAATAGGGAACAACTTGCTCAGTGTACGGAACTGTCAAAATAGATTATATAGACTTGTCTGTTGTCTGTTAACTTTGTATTTTCAATTCTCCTTTTTTTTTGTTTTTTTGTATTATATAAAATAATGATTATGACGTTATCACGTAAATCTATCGTCCGTAAACCGACTTTACAGACAATCATTTTTTACCCGTGACTATAGATATAAGAAGTTAATATAAATCCTTAAGCCATAAAGATTGTATAAAAATTCAGGGTCATCTGAATCACATGCATCTGTTTACTCCTGTGGTTTACTCAGGGTCGCACAGGGCAACGAATACAACGCCAAATTCATTAGATTATGAGTACATTTTTAGCACTGAATTCTATGGTAGCCCCTGCCTATCGTAAGAAGCTAATAAGAGAGATTTCTTCTGGAAAAAAAATAATCAATGCAAAAACGTCCTAATAAACGAAGAAAACAATTTTATCAAAATAGACATCTATTATATGAGCCACGATTTTAACAAAGCATGCTGTATTGACTATTGTAGAGAAACTTAGCTGCGCTCCTGTTCTAGAATGCTAGAAAGGTTTTATCAAGGTGTAATTATATTCTATCAAAGATTTAAAAAGGTAATGAGCTCACCCATATGTGACGTATAATTGTCTTTCTTGTAAAAAACTTTACTACACACGCGACAAACAAACAGGACGCATTTCTTCTCCTTTATAGGTTTATCTTTTTTCTTCTCAACATCCTTGTCTGATGGTGTTGATGTGTCTTTTTCAACAGCTCCTTTTATCTCCAATATGATTGGAACAATATTTTCTGGAAGACATGCGGGTTTATCATCTGAATCATATTCAAGATTGTCATCAGCTTGATACACAGTTTCTGTTCTGTGGCCCTCATCCACTCCTACATTGAGCATGTCTGTCAACTGTTCAGCGTCTATTTCGCTGTTTAGGCTGATTATAAACGTATCGTCATCTTCAGTCGAAATGTACTGAACATTGTTTTCCCCGATAAGTTGGTTCAAATTAGCAGCTAAAGTTGTACTGGCGTCTAGATCGACGTCGCTTTCAAATATCGTCGCGCATTCGTTCACTGAGACGCCTGTCTCTGGATTTTGGATCTCGTTTGACTTACTAAATCCGGTCATTTCATTTAAGAGGTCATCGGATAAGTGGTCGTCTTTTGCTTGGTACAAAGCGTTCATTATGTCTTGGTCTACACTTTTGCCTGCTTCGCTGAAGTCAAATTGTATTTCGGTATTCCTGTCGTTAATGCAATAATCAATATCATTGGTTGTCATGTTAAACATGTGACCATTATTTAAAGTATCAAAGTCAATATCATTATATAATAGTTCATCATCAAGCGAGTATAAGTTCATGTCTTTGAAAATCTCAACTGGGATATTATCATAGTTGTTGGTATCCTGTTGGTTCAGATTGTTCATTTGAATATTGAATGGATTCAACATTTCGTTTTGAGTAGACATTGTCATGTATTCATCCTCAGCGGATAGAATGTCATCTACAATAGTATCCACTGTTTTACAGGAGTCTATATTTGTTTGATTGACCTTTTGTTCTTTGCTAGTTTCATTGTTAGTGATTGTATGATTTCTGAAAGAAAAAGAAATATCAGAATTGATTGATTCATTATAAATTTTAGAAATCTTTTGAAGAGCCCACTCCTTGTCATTTGTTTCTTATATAAAAATTATTTATAAATTAACCCCTACTGCTGAACCGCAGGTATATCAGAATTGATTGATTCATTTTAAATTTTAGAAATCTTTTGAAGAGCCCACTCCTTGTCATTTGTTTCTTATATGAAAAATTATTTATAAATTAACCCCTACTGCTGAACCGCAGGTCCCGGGTTTGAATCCTGGCGCTGATATTTATTTCACAGATAAATATTTATACTTGGTCATGCATGTCATCGTATTGTTTTGTTTTGTATTCATTATGTTGTTTTCTCTGTGTTCAACACAGGCTTAACCCTACCGCGGGGGTGTGAGAATATAAGGTTTATGTATTCGTACTTAAAAATTAAAAGATAGATAAACTTACTTAACACAATGATCCACCAATGCAGTCTTGTACCGGAATGTCAGTCCGCAAATCCTGCAGTAATTTTTTCGTATGGACTTCTCATTGGTATTATTAGGTAGTACATCTGTGTTTTTTGCACAATTTTGTTTGTGGCGGTTTAGGGAAGCAACCTGAAGAAACAGAGGACATTTAAATTCATCAAAATTCTGAGTGAAAATTATATTAAATGTTCGAGTTAATGAAAAAAAAAATCATGTATTTTAGTTAATGAAAAAAAATCATATGAAATTGTATGTTATAGGTTGTTTTAGCAAAGACAAAGAAAATTGCCTAAATGCCCATTTTTATTTCTATAATATGTAGGTGGTATAATAAATTAAACTAAGATTATAAGACAAAATTAAATTGAAGCAGTAAGTAAACTATAGACAAACAGTAATTAAACTATGAACAAGTAGAAACTAAAGTAAACACGAGTAATTGACGAGCGCTCCCAGCCACGAAACTGGCATAGGTCCTTGGGATGTGTTCCAGAGGGTGGGGAGGCAAGGATGCTTGCCGTGGAATACGCCGCGGACGCATTTCAAAATTATGATTTAAAATACATTTTCAAAATTTCAAAAAAAGGGTCTGATTTGTTTTTGTAGTACATACCTTTTTTTAGTATATTTTTTACTTTATAAAAAAAACTCATCTGAACTAATAAAACGACATTTTAAATTTTTTTTTTTCAGAATTCTATTATCTAAAGTTTTGGAACAAAACACATTCAAGAACAGCACTCTGAAAGCTCGCCTTAACTGCTTAGTAAACTGAACAGAGGTGTATCTTTTAAACTTGTCACATGAGAATTTCCATAACATGAAAGACAATGTAGTGAACCTTCACTACATTATACATTACCTGTTTAAATTTCTTCCCACATCCTGGGCAACAGAACGGTCTCTCTTTCGTGTGAGTCAGCAGATGTCGCCTGAGGTTTGATTTATCAGTGAAACAAGTGTGGCAAGTGGGGCATTCGTGTTTTCTGACACCTGTAAGGAATGTAATGAACATTACGTGACGTACCTTGTCAGTAATAATAATCTTTATTGGATCATGTGTGACATTACAAGGTCTTAGACATTATAGCAGCATGTAACCCTGCAGGGCATTGGAATCGATAGATAATATGAAGCAACAAATATGCAATTATATGCAGCCAGAATTATACATTAAATTATACATTAACTGCAATTATAAATTTTAATTACATTAATAACATGAATGCATATTAAAAGTAGAATTAAAAAAAAACAATTATAAAGCAAGAAATAATGTTAAAAATAGAAAAATAAACTCCTTAAGCTATAGTTAGGTCAGTAATGTATATTCGTATTCAAGTCAGCTATAAATCCATTTTATAAATTTTATTAGTTTAATGTTAAATATAGTGTAACAAAAGATGTTTAACTAAACATTAATAATCTGAATTCAAATATTTACATTATTACAGGAACAGCTGTCCAATCTAGCTTTAGCTCAGGATAAAAGGATTATTAGTCACTATGGCCTAGAAATATGATTCTGCAGAAAAGAACATGGCAAAAAACTCTGTAGACAGAATTCACTCACCATTATGCACATCCATGTGCTTCTTATAATCAGAAAGCTTGGCAAAAGATTTGCCACACTGCTCGCACTTGTGTGGTCTGAAAATGAAAGTTATTATAATAGTGAAGGATTGTAGTAATAATAAATTGGTGAAAACCCAGTAGCTATGATTCAAAATCTCATTAAATGAGTATATTTAAAGCCACCAGCGTCATTAATGACTTTTCTAAAATAAAACACAAATATGTATGAGTAATTTATTTAAAATAAACAATTGAAAAATTGGAAACAAACACAATGATTTGTTTATGGTTATAATTTAATTATACATATAATAAAATTTAACTATACCTGTGGTCACGATGTTTTGAAAACAAATGTTGCTGTAAACGCCACAGAGCATCAAACACCAGACTGCACTGCGGACACTTCCAGACTCTCGCCAGTGGCTTGTGGGTCAGACTGTGCTTCATTAACTGCTGCTTGGTTGAGAACTTCTGGTTTGGACACTTCTCTGGAAATATGGGTGAAGAAGTTTATATTATGATTTAAAAAATGTCTTAACCTATTGATTCATTTGGCAACTACTATAATTATTGTATTCTCCATACATATGATTACTTTGATATTTACAGTTTTAAATTCAGTACACAAATTGTCTCATTTGCTAGATAGCATAGATATGCCCAACTATACATTTCCAATAGCCAAGCATTTTTATGTGTGCAGTTGAATCAATCAATAGTTCAGTTCAAAGGAACCATAAAATTTATCCACAACTATAATAACTTGGGAGAGCTTGAATGAACACCTATAGTATGATTATCTTAAATTGTTACTAAATATATGATATTGCACCGTGCTGACATGCATGTGAGAAAAAAAACATCATCAATGTGAACTTGTTGGTTGTTGGTTGAACAAATATTAACAAAAACTGTTCTACAAAATAACAATACCCAACATAACACAACAGAAAATATACATAACTCACCACAAATCCAGGAGTTGTCCTTAGAATGTACCCGCAAGTGTCCATAGTACTTCTTAGCGTTGTCGAATTGCTTCGCACAGATTTCGCAGTGCAAGGTCGTGGGCCCGTTCAAGTCTGGCTCCTCCAGCGGCCCGTCGGCGGTCAGGAACTGAGCGAGAGCGTCATCCGAGCACTGGAGGCTCTGCAGTTGCAGCTGGTTACTCAAATCCGAGTAACAGTCTTGCCCTCTGGTTCTATATGACAAGTCGGGGGTCTCCAAATCCACGAACTGAAATGAATTATACAACGTTAGACACACAAAGACAAGTCGAACCTCATTCGTATACAATCTTAATATGTACTTACGGGAAGACTGAAAATAGTTAAGTTGGAATCCATGTTCACTGCTTTCACAGTTATGTGGTGAAAATAAGTTAAGAAAGGTTACGTACGAGATTAATAAAATGGAAAAAAAAGAAATCCCATTTGGTTTTCTTCGTAGTGCCTAAACTTTTTGATATTTAAATCTTACTTATATCATTTCAATTCATCGGATTATGTTATAAATTAACATTATACAATCATTTTCATTACATATCATTTGTGTATCATACACTGCATACACTACACTTTTCAGTTAAATAAAATGTACTCTGTGACTACCACAAACTAGGGATGTTCGATATACATCGATGTATCGAAAACATCGATGTTTACCATTCGATACATCGAATCGATTCGATACATCGCTACTAGTCGATGTTTAACGATATATCGATGTATTTTGTTCGATGCATCGAATAACCACATAATATTTATAAGTTTTCTCTAATAGCAATTTACAATTTCAATAAACTTACACGGATAATAAAGAGCATGTCATTAATAAGATCCACACAGCGTTTTTAAAACTGAAAACGTTATACAGGATAAGGTTTTACGTTGGCTGAATACATCACCCCATACCTAAATAAAAAAGGTTTAATTAATATGAGCGCGAAAAGAGAACTTCCACTATGCCTCCACGGTGCATAGAATAATTTGGAATAAGAATCCGGAGTACCTTTTTGAAAAACTCCACTGGGTTAAAGATCATTCTTTTAGAACTCGTCGCCTGAACATACAAACGTTACTCAAAACGCCAAGACATAGAACTGCCAGATTCAGGGGCGGTTTCAAATTTGCTGCAACAAGAATATGGAACGACTTGCCTCCTCCGTTAAGAACTAAACAAAGCACAGAAACATTAAAAGCCAAATATAAATCGGCACGATTAAGAAAATCCCTCCACCAATCCGCATTGGAGCAGCATGCTGGAGTATGCTCTAGAAGTCTAGACCTCCCGCAGCATAGTCTGTGGGGGAGACCCATGCCCAGCAGTGGGACGTCTTTGAGTCGCAGCGATTAAGAAAACAGCTTGCTGTAGAAAATTTGAAACACGCGCACTGGGAACTGTCAACAACAAAAAAAAATATTTTCTTCCACTAGCACCTAAAAACTAACCCTTCCTTTAATAATTAGTTCGGACTTGCACATACACATATACATACCACACACACACACGCGCACACACACACACACACACACGCACGCAATGCAAGAGTGACGTTCTTGACAAAGTTTTTTTTTTTGTTTGTTCTGTATAAAATAAAATAAAATAAATTAGGCTACATTTTAGTAGGTTAGTAATTTTAATTCTACTGTTTATCAGCTGGTATGGGGGAACAACGGACACATACCCGCCTTCCACCTCAGGGTATAGGGGCTGTCTGAAAACCAGCGCTACACGGGTCTCCTAGCCCCGCAGTAGAAGTAGTTATCTGTTTATTTACGAACACCAGTAAGCAGATTAAAGGAAACCCCCTTAGAAGTGTGGGATGATTTTAAACATCAATTTCCTAAATTATTTAAAATAGCATATAAATATTTAACCATAGTGGCCACCTCCGTACCATCCGAAAGACTTTTTTCTAAAGCTTCACAAGTGATGAATCAACAACGCACGAGGATACAAGGAAAGCGGGTAAATAAAATTTTATTTCTCAAAAGTTTGGAAAGAAAGTACTGGGGATTTTTAAATTAATTATAATTGTGTGATTACTTATAATTATTGTACTTGATTAAAATTGTAATTTTTGCATGTTTCTTCAAAAAAAAATTTTTATTCATAAAAAGAAATAAAGTATTAAAATTTCAGATTGTATTTCATTTTTCTGTCCTATATTTTGAGCTATAACGCTATTTTTAAGGGACACTTAAAAAAACGAGTTATATCAGAATCTATATTCATTTTTATACAAATATATATTTTTAGCGATGTATCGATACATCGATGTATCAAACCGATATATCGAAAAACATCGATGCAAACTTTCCGATTGATGTATCGAAAAAAACATCGATGTATATTTTAAATGGACATCCCTACCACAAACTAATAAGGGACTACACTCAACAGCAACACTGTACACATTTACATACACTGAGCCACAAACTAGCTAGAGATACTACGTACACTGAGCAAGTAACATGTGTCCTCTGATGATTTCTATCAATTCTATTTTGTGTGTTATTTATACTCTGTACAGTCTAATTGTCAATCACAGAATATACATACCCTAGTCTATATATTTTATAGTTTAGAGTTTACGTCTCAAATGGGCTATTGTCAAGTAGAAATACTTATGAGCATAGTATCTCTAGCTAGTTTGTGCGAGCAAGCTTACGACTAGTTGTCATGCTAATAAAATACTCATAATCCTAATTTTTTTTTTAATTCATTCATTGTTTTTCTGCTGTCTGCTACCCTTAGGATTATATAACTTGTCGTTTTATTCAATTTTACCTACCCTAGTCTCTTCATTTCACTCAGAAAAAAAGTACGTAGATCTTCGTATTTTCTATACGGAATTTTACTATTTCTCTACGTAATCTATATATATAAAAGGAGAAGGTGACTAACTGACTGACTGACTGACTGACTGACATATCAACGCAGGGCCTAAACTATAAGGGCTAGAAACTTGAAATTTTGCACAGGGGTTCCTTTTATAACGTAGGGGAGCACTAAGAAAGGATTTTTGAAAATTCACCCCCTAAGGGGGTAAAACGGGGGTGCAAAGTTAGTATGAAACTTTGCCGTTTTTGAAGTCGTTAGACGGGTAGACGTCATTAATGGGTCTAATTCTACGCGAGCGAAGCTGCGGGCGTCCACTAGTTTTGTATATTGCTATCTCTATGAATTTTCTAAGCTGGCATACGTCTTTTTCTTAATTCTTGTTGGCAACTCTTGTAAAAATAAATATTTCTATTGTCCATCCTCCGTCTACGTATTGTGTGCTGTGAATCACAGAGTACATTTTATGCTGTGAATTCCTCTCTCATACCACAGAATAATAGTACAAGTACTCATACATAACAGTTAACAAGGTACTCTGTGCTTAGGGTTGCCAACTTAACGGATTTCCCGTCATATCTAACGGATTTGGGTACGTGGAGAACGGGAAAAAATCTTTCTAACGGCTGACGGGATATTTAACGGAAAAAAAAACTACATCTTTTTATCCAAAAATGTCAGTAATAGTAAGAGGTGAAAGAGTACAAAGATGCGACTGGCAATAACCCTTTCAAAGACTTATGCTATTGCGCTTTTTCAGTTTTCATTTTGCCATATTCAAATGCTGAAGTGGAAAGAGATTTCAGTGTTAGGAATGGAGTGAAATCAAAACTGAGAAACAGAATGAAGGAAAACATGGTTAGTGCAATTTTGAATATCTGCTCAGAACGTAATGGTAAAAACTGTTATGTTTTGCCTCATGCTGTAATAAGCATGGTTGGAACATTGCATAGCCATCGATTTCTGCCATTTCTGCAATGGCAACAGAGCATGATGCTGAAAGTGACGACGATATTACAGATATTTAATTTTTACGAAAATCAAGGCTAATTAAATAGGTTTCTATTTTTTTTATAATATAGACGGACAAACATACATAATATAGGACAAGTAGGGATAAGATAATATAAATGGTTGTAAGTGCGTATGGTATTTTTAATTTAAATTGTAAAGAATCTGTCAATATATAGGTACTTTTAGAAATTTAACGGTTGTTTTTTATTGGCAGATAAAAATTTTAACGGATTTTTGACGGAAATACACAACTAACTTGGCGGATTTTTAAAAATCTTGTTGGCAACACTGTCTGTGCTTATCAGCAGCTGGCACTGATTATAATGTCAACGAAATATTTTATCTATGTGATGCTTCGATCAATAGTGCATTCACTCACAGAGTACATTTTATTTATCTGAAAAAAAGTGCATTATTGATCGAAGAAGTGATGTGATAAAATAAATTGTCTAATAATTTTATACAAACCTTTGCACGCTGATTAAAAAGCAGTAAATAATTACACGCAAAGAGCGAGAAAATAAGTAAGATGGATGGTGGATGGACTTACGTTTCGTTTGTTATTTTCCACTGCCTATATGTATAAACTTTTTGGTTTGATTTTAGATTCAGTGTAAAGAAAGAGTGTGGTTTGCAGTATGTGCATATTACTGATATATTCAGGTGTAAATGAATCTGACCATGAATACAGCTATATACTGGCATCAAATAGAGATGAGTACTATTCCAGGGCTGCAATGAAAATGGCTTCCTGGGAAGAGGATCCCAATGTATATGGAGGTTTGTATTATCTAATGACCACTGTGACTGACTTTCAACAAGGCTCAAATTGGGACTAGGATGATTAGTCCAGTTAGCATAGTGTTAATAAGAACACAGAAATTAATTGGACAGTTTGTTATAGGCTATGGGGAATGGGGCAGGGACTGTGAGTAATAGTTAGTTCTCTTAGACAATTTTAGGTGGTCGTCCAGTTGAGACTACTTTTAAGTTCGGCGTTCAGGGTCTCTCACTACCACACCTTGGAATTTTTGAATCTTAAATATGCTATTATTCGATACAATGATACAGATGATGAACACACCGATTTTTAAAGCCTCAGCATTTAAAGCCACCCAAACTAAAATCCACTGGATCCCCTGCTGGATTTTATTGGTAAACTAGTGGACACCCACAGCTTTGGTCGTGTGGAATTAACATAACAATAGTTTCGTTTACACCTATTAATATTATATTGCCTATGTCAATCAGTGAAGATGCAGCTTTCTAATGGTGTGAGTTTTTGAAATCGGTCCAGTAAAAACCGTGTGAAAACCGTTTTGTGTGAAAACATTACAAACAAATGTTTCTTCTTTATAATATTAGTATAGATAACAAAAGTATACATATCTACCATACATGCAGTTTGATTATCCAAATAAACCAGTTTTCTGAAAACATCTAATTAGTTTCAACACTGCTGTATATGTAATTGAATAATCATTTCCAGGGCGTGACTTGGGAGCCGGATGTGAGCAGGGCACTTGGTTGGCAATATCTCCAACACGTAAAAAAATAGGTGTTCTGCTGAATTTGCCTCATGCTAAAAGAGAAAATGCTCAGAGTAAGTTAATTGAAAATATAATTAAACCTAATTGAAAATAGCCTAAATTATTATTATAATAATTATTATGTCTTGTTAAATGAACTATTGGTAGTAGTTGACTTGGTATTTGTTTCAGCCAGAGGAAGAATTGTTGCAGATTTTGTAAAGAGTGAAATGACTACATCAGATTACATAAATTATATGGAAGATTATTTTAAAAAATGTAATGATTGTATATTTGTGTCTATAGAGTTGGGGTTAGTAATAAACTGTATTGAATATTTGGTGTTGTAAAGGTGATCTGTCAGGCAGAGATTCACACAGTAGTAGCTATAGGTATGTGTTGCTACAGTGTCAACAATAATTTGCAAATATTGTGTTTTTGTTTGGTAATTGGGAATGACCAATGTTTCCTTTAGGTACGTTTGAATACAAGTTCTGAGTCCATGGATGTAGGATTATTGTTAACTTGTATTGTTAACAAGGTGGTGCAGTTGTTAATTATTTAATAATAATTAATTAATCAATATCATGGACATCCTCACACAGTCATCTGACCCCAAATTAGACAGAGCCTGTACTATAGGTGTCAGAAACTGATACATATGTAGATGTTTTTAAATACATACTTATTTAGATATTAACATCCAGACATAGAAGAAACACAAGTGAAAAATAATACTAAAGTATTGATTTTTTAGATTGAATCCTGTAATTCAAACATATTGCAATACAACTAGCAAGTTAGAACAATGGACAGACACAACTCTTTGTTTTGGAAATTGTCTTCCAGAAAAGCCTTTGACAAAAGTGGATGCTGCAAAAAGGGAAATGAAGGAAATTTGCTCTCGACTGAATAAAATTGACAGAAAGGCAGAACTTATTGATCAATTGATTAGTTTCTTGAAATCAAAAGAACAGTAGGTACTAAAATTAATATGCATTTGTTATACAAGTTGTATAATATCTTATGTCTTTAAGAATTTATAAAAATGAGGAAAAAATTTAAAATAGTAGTAGTTCTTTTTCTTTTATGATTATGTACGAATTACAAAGACTCGCTTTATTTACAGACACTTGCCAGATGAACAATTAGAGAATTTAAAACCAGATGCGTACAAACTCTTAAGTTCAGTATTTGTGGAGATTCCAGAGGCAAAATATGGAACGAGGTAACTATTGAATTCTGAAGTGTTAAAGTGTTCATTGTACAAAGAAACATTGATGAAGAACAGAAATTGGGGGTACCTCCTGTTAGTCAAACTTTTTGGTTTATCTATGTTATCCAACAGGAAAACTGTTCAAACAGTTTGACCAACAGAAATTATCATCTTGGCTTCTTCATGTTTGGTTTGGAAACCAGAGAAAAACATACAGGTTAGTGTTTTTCTCTTGTTTCCAAACCAAACATGAAGAAGCCAAGATAATTATTAAGTATTTGTTTTTTTTTTTCAGAACCCACACAATTATACTGGTGACAAAGACAAGGCATGTGGATGTCATTGAAATTACTATGGAACCACCAGATGATTTATCTAAACCTAGTTGGCAGAGGACAGAATTTAGCTTTAAGATTTAATCAGGATATTTATGTTGTTGAATGAAATTCAGTATTTAATTTTTTTAAAGTATGTATTTGATTTTATTTCTTTAAGTGAATCTTAATTAAATATTGTCTATAAACTATGTTTCATATTTCTTCTCCCAGGAAAACTACAGCCAGTTCTCTACTTTAAATTGTTCTGGCACATTGAAGTCACTGTCTTGCTCCAATACACAAGCTAAAAATTTAGGAATATTCACAATTGTGCCAGATATAATATGTGGGAACTTGTGAATTTTGTCATCTGTATAAGTGAACATTAGGCGTTTGCTTATAAAATCACCACTGACAGAAATATTGCCGACTTCAACATAAGTTTTAAGCGAGCTTGAATACATTTCTATGGCAACCCTTAAAGATTCCCACATGCAGAGCTTGTCTGCTGATAAAATACTTAACCGGAAATGGTATCCAAGCTGGTTATAACAATCTCTTGTTACATCAAGTAGTTCTTCTAGCAAGGAGTCAAGTTCCTGACCAGATTTTGCAGCCTCAAATGTCTGAATAACTGAAGACTGACTGACATGAAAAAGGCAGTCCTCTTCTTCAGGGGAAGGCTTGTATTGTCGTCCCATAGCAAAGTATTTTAATGGAAATACTTTACCAAGACTTACATTCTTGGTGTGGTAAGCAAAGAAGGAGAATATGGAGCCAGCTCCTGTTAAGTGTAATCTGCTATCAATATTCATTTTTGTGTTTTCATTATGATGCAGTATAAAAGTGGAGTCTGCATTGGTGTGGTCCTCTCCACAACCTTCTACTATTATACTTTTCACAAAATCTGGATTAGAAAACTGTACAAAGTTGTTCTTCTTCAGGGCTTTACTAAAGTAAAACTTGGCACCCAGCTCAAATATAGCAGCATCATTTTTAAGATAATAACTTTCATTTTTGGTAAATCTCACCAATTCCAGATTTTTACCAATTTCCAAGTGCTTTTTGTTATTGTTTGGTACTGTAAAATTGGAAAATATCACTTTGTTTTCATTGTCAGGTGTTAGTGGATGCAGGGTGTTAGGAAGTTTAAGTGCTTCAACAATGGCAATTTCCTCGGCTGACCATAATGGTGCTTTTATTTTTTTTATATTCTCTTTTATTAAGTTTAGCTTGATTTTTAAATGTTCAACTTGCTGTTCATTAGAGTTATCTTTCATATAGGTAGATATTTCCTTTGAAATTTCTGCTTTTTTCAAATCCAATGCATTTACTTTGTTTTCCAAATCCTTGTAAACTGCCCATAAATCATCTAATTTATCCAAATCAATATCAACTTTTCTTTTTGCTAATTCATTTTTCAACTCTCCTCTATACTTAATTCGCTCAGGGTAATCTATGTGGGGAGTTAAATACACAAATGTGTCACTTGCTTTTATGCCATTAATAAAAAGACTGGAATATCTTCTAACAACAACAACCTGATTGCAATATTTCTTAAGAATATATACACTCCTGATACATTTACGCATCATTTTGGATCTTTATTTTTTTTTCAGGGCTTACATCGTTTAACACAACATCTCCATCTTTGTCTGTAATATCGTCTTTACCAGTGTTCTGTGTTACAATCTTCCTTTTACTTGGTAGTTTAAAGCTACCAAACCCAGCTGCTCTTTCGGATTCTTCGACACTGAAGGGCTCTAGCTCCAAAGCTTTAAGTCTTCGTTTGTGCACTTTGGTTTTGAAATGTTCGGAAAGTGCATGTTCGTCAATGAAATATCGAGCGCAGTGCAGACAATAATGTTGCGCAGCTCCAGGTAGGTCGAGATCAACAGATTGGTTTAACAGTTTCTCAGCGTTATCTGTAAATAAGTTAAAGTAACATCTTACTGTAGTCTATAAATGACGATGACCATAACCTACAAATTTCAAATAACCTCAAACCACGTGTAATTTCTGATGAGGGTGATTAAAACATACCTTCTTTTAAATCCACATCTATCTGATCCAAATCCTTCTTCCTATTACGTACTCTCCACCTTTTCTTTAGATGAGTATCGCCTTGATGATATTTCTTTCGTTTGTACGTCATTTTATGTTTATATTTATCACATTGACAGGCCTAACCACAGATTATTATATTATTAAGACAAGGCAATGAAATAACTTGTCAGGTTGTCAGTGACAGAAAAATATCGATTGGCAGCCAGCAGATAGCTGTGTGGTCATTGTTTATCTGTGTGTGGTCCGTTATGATCGTTTAGTGGTCATAGCACATATAGTCCGGTCAATTTAGACATAAAAATAGTGATCAAATAAAGAAAATTCCGACAGAGCCAAATCTTCGTAGAGACCTTAGGTTTACCACAAGGAATAAAGTGTCAAAAGTCCCCATCAATCCCATGTGTGTGTGCGTCGAGACCATTGATAACAGAATTAAAGAGGATAGGCCCTATTTTGCCTATATATGTTTTCATTATAGAAATATCATGCAAATATGAACAACAATAACAAAAATATAACTGTCTCATTCTTACACGTCACAATCTGTACTTGTAGAAAAAGTACAAGAAGTGAATTTTCTTTCACAAAAAATAATAACAACAAAACGTTAACAAAAATATAACAGAACTAAGACCTCAGCAAACTAACAAACAAATTTTAACAAAAACGATAAAATCTTAAGAATCACCAGACAACGTACACCGTTACGTACATCCGTTCGCAGTGAACATTCACGGGGTAGACATTATATACCTTTCCTATATGTACACATATGCCACGTATATACATATTTAGGTACTCAAGCAAGCAAAAATGCCTAATCGTGTCTCTTTTATGTATACATTATACTATTCTTAGAAAATTTACTCTAAAATGACCGCCGGTCCCTTACCGAATCCCCTCTACTTGAATAACAGATATTTAACATTTGTAAAAAATACACGAAACAAAAAGCAAGTACAGCTATCTTGTCTTCCTCCAACATCGGCATCTGCTACTCAACATTTGTTTCGAGTATAATATCAAGTTCAGACATGGCAAGGCAATGAACTGAACCCTGAAGACTGGGGTTGGAAATTGATAAATAATACTTTGGAACCGATTCGAATTTACTGCCCCCTGCTCTCCTCTCTTGTATTTAATTGAACATTTGAGCAAGAGACACCTTGGCAATTGGTACACGCTGGAGAACACTGCAACTGCACCCAGTCTTCAGGGTTCAGTTCATTGCCTTGCCATGTCTGAAAGTCTGAACTTGATAGTATACTCGAAACAAATGTTGAGTAGCAGATGCCGATGTTGGAAGAAGACAAGATAGCTGTACTTGCTTTTTGTTTCGTGTATTTTTTACAAATGTTAAATATCTGTTATTCAAGTAGAGGGGATTCGGTAAGGGACCGGCGGTCATTTTAGAGTAAATTTTCTTAGAATAGTATAATGTATACATAAAAGAGACGCGATTAGGCATTTTTGCTTGCTTGAGTACCTAAATATGTATATACGTGGCATATGTGTGCATACTATGTAGAACATGATTCTTACAAGCGCATTATCTGGGAAATAGTGGGTCTTAGAGAAAAAATTATAGGAACCATTTTTATAGAGAATTTTAAGATCTACAACTTTGCTCCAAGGTACTTTTCGATAAAACTTACCGTTTTCGAGAAAAATCCAAAAAACCTAAAATTTTGACCTTGGGACCCGAATAAGTCTCGACGCACAAATGGGATTGATGGGGACTTTTGACACTTTATTCCTTGTGGTAAACCTAAGGTCTCTACGAAGATTTGGCTCTGTCGGAATTTTCTTTATTTCAATTGTCTAAATTGACCGGACTAATAATGTAATCTGCGATAGTACGGAAAAAGCCACACTTACCTGCATCCTCCCGTTAAGATATCGCGTACCACCAAGCGTGCATTCCAAACGTAGTAATTATATACTCTTTGGTGCATTCATTCAATTTTAATCTGTCATAGTAATATAGCGATAAATCGGTTGCACTAGACATGAAAAAATTACTACGATTAAAATTACGTTTCAGAAAACAATTTTGCAGCGCCATCTAGTGAGCATACGGTGAATCAGTTCAGTAGTAATAAAATTGATCGAAGATCTAATTCACCCCGGCAGTGCTATATTTTTTTGATACAAGTTATTTTACAGTCTCCCGATACTCTTATTTAATATATAGATTGTGAGAAACTTTGGAAAATGAGTGTTAATAAATGTTGCGTTTTTTCGGCCTATTAATTTAATTATAAGGCTGAATAATTTATCAGTCTGAAATTATTTTCAGGGTCATGAACGTGTGAATACAGACTGAAGATTTGAATACTGGCGATGGAAGTAAAGTTTAAAAACAAGAGGTTTATTCTGATAAATTCTTTGCACATGTTTAGACCAAATATTTTAAATATAGTTGATTCAGAATAAAAATACCATTTTATTCGTATAATAATTATTATCTTACTATAATAAATTTCAGGGAAACAGTATCATACATGAATAAATACAATACTAATAATGTAATAATAATTAATTAAACAATTTTTCCAGCAGTTTTCTCTAAACAGTTATACATTTTAACAATAATGTGTTATGATAATGATGGGAATGATTTCAATTATTCGTTTTAACATCAGTGTAATGATTAACATTATGATAAATATGTGACTACCAGTATAAATGTTACAGGAATGTAACAGTATATGGAGTCATCGTTGGTTTTTCATTATGTAGGCACCTTAAATGTTTCATTGATAACCTACAGCACATAAACACTTCCATGGAGGGCCATTTAAATTAATGTCCTTAAATATAATCTGGTGATGGCTTATCAAGGTGTGACACAGTTATAAAATATGATGCAATTAAAGAAACACTCGTGACAGTCCTCGGACAAATTAGCAAACGTAATTACTGAAAATAATAACATAAAATGTCTAAATCCGCCTAAACTAAACCTACTCGTAACCTAAGGTGTTACACGTTAAAAAGTATTTACTGTTAATTCTAAATAATCAGTGATTTTAATTTCAAATAATGTCCACTGGATCCGCATCAGCGTCTCAAATTGTAATGGAGTTCATTATATACACATAAAAATAAAAGGATATTCAAACAGAGAACAGGTATTATTTTGTACAGCAAAAATCGAACCTAGTTATCGTATAAATCGTATGGGAAATTTATTTATTGCACCAAATTAAAAATAAGCAAAGCTCCATTTTACAACAATGAATGGAAAATCAATTCTATTATTGTAAGATATCTTTCAAATTTGTCTAATAATTTAATAGTAATATTTGCCATTGAAATCTAAAATTGTATGTCGATAATGTTAGACAATTTATTTTCTCATAAAACATATATTATTTTAGAATAACTATCAATAAGTATGGAACGACAAAGTCGCGTTAAATAACCACTATGTACATAATAAACATATGCTATCTTTTATCTATGCACCTAGTGGCAGCTAGAGGCGCCCGATACATTTCTTTCTGTGCAGCCAGACAGACGGGCAAGCGACAACAATAAAGCCTTTTTGAATCTCAGTTAAGTATATCCATAGGCACTTTAGTACCAAACGAAATAGGAGGTGCATTGAATCAACTGTATCTTCCTATAGCAGAAGATAGCTACATATCACCACCGGCTATAAGTTAAGCAAGGTAATTTTAACGAGGTCTCTTACTCTAGTGATAATATTACAGAATATGATTGCTACCGATGGAAGTTCCAACTTCATACTAAAAAGTACGATACATAAGTAATTTTGGGAATAAATTAGCTATAGAAATGCATGAATTCACAATTTGTACAGGCGGACGAGCCCATCCATATAGCTGTTTCTATCTTACTGTCTAAAGTTACAATGTATCTACGCACATTCGACTATCTAAATAGTTGTAACTTTACAATGGGATTATAAAACGCAGACTAAGTTTTTAGGCCACAGCAAACTGGAAGGATGATCAAAGAGAATTTTAAAACTCTAATAAATTTTTCGTACACACTAGTGGCGTAGATATAATTGTTTGCACGGTTCAGTTTCAATATGTCAGTGTTAATCAACGATATGCGGGTCTTTGTATTATTGTATTGTGTAGCTAAGTGCATATCAGACCCACTAAAGTATGTATGTGCACGCTATCGATACATTCAATGCAAAGCTGTTATATTAAAGCGAACATGTTCTATGCAAGTACATACATTATGTCGGCCAAATAGACACCACTATATACACCAATTGATTCTCGTAGTAGTAGCTCATAGATATATAGTAACAAAACAAATACTATCTAAGAGCATATATTTGATTATTATTATATCCGATAAATACTCGAGCTCTGGTTTCTAGTTCTGATATTAATTTTCCTACGTTTCTATTGTAAAATTCATAGTAATATCTTAAGGAACGAAACGTTTCTATGAGATAACCGTCTAATAGCGCCTAGAAGAACGTCGACCGGGGACTGTGTGGGCTGTTCCCCACATGCCGTAGCTGTTATAACGAGCAAGTTTTGCTTTAGTGTACATTCGGCTCTGATATCTAGTCCTTTTTTCACACATCAAAGTAGTAGCTTTTAATCTCAACATGGAGATATTATCTTATTTATAATCAGACAATAGAATTCAGAGCCCGAGCATTTTGGAATAGACAAGCAATTCCATTGCACAATAGCAGCCAAAACACTGACAGTACAATCTCCTGTTTACAGGATGTTTTGATAATAATTTTACAACGCCTCCGTATAACATTCATAATAACTTATAATCTTGTTTCTCGACGTTATCGACGCGATAACCGGTGGCGGCTAGAAGTCCGCAAAGGTCCCCCAGGCGAGTGGGGATGGTGTCCCCTACATGCCGTAGCCGTGGTAGGGCGCGGGCGAGGGCGCCTGCGCCGCGTACGCGTAGGGGGAGGGCTGCGCCGCCACGCCGGGGTACGCCATCGAGGGACCTGGCGGATATAATACAAAGTTACACACCAGAAAAAGAATGGTCTTGATGACATCTATATATATAAAAGGAGAAGGTGACTGACTGACTGACTGACTGACTGACTGACTGACTCACTGACATATCAGGTATATCATATACGCAGGGCCTAAACTATAAGAGTTAGAAACTTGAAATTTTGCACAGGGGTTCCTTTTATAGCGTAGGGGAGCACTAAGAAAGGATTTTTGAAAATTCACCCCCTAAGGGGGTAAAACGGGGGTGCAAAGTTAGTATGAAACTTTGCCGTTTTTTAAGTCAAGTGGGCAACCCGAACGCGGGCAGACGTCCTTAATGGGTCTATTCTACGCGAGCGAAGCTGCGGGCGTCCACTAGTTAATCAATATAAGACGAAAAATCCATACTAATTATTATAAATGCGAAAGTAACTCTGTCTGTCTTTCACGCCAAAACTACTGAACCGATTTAAATGAAATCTGGTACACAGATAGTCCAGAGCCTGAGAAAGGCTACCTATATATACCTACTTTTTATTTGAAAAAAAAGCGTTGTAAGGGGTTGAAAGGTAATATGAAAGTTTTGTCATTTTCAGAACTAGAAGCATATAATTTATATTATAGGTTGTTGATTAGATATAAATAAATATGGCATTCAAAGTTTGTAAAAATTTTGTAAGGGTGTAAAATAAACATATAATAATATGTCTAATTCCACGCGAGCGAAGCTGCGGGCGTCCACTAGTGATAATATAAAAGGAAGAATTATCTATTTTATATTAATTATTCAAGGTGCTCACAAGACATTACTCACAATATAATTGTACCTATAACTAATTTTCGCAGTGAATAAGTGTATAAAAAGTATCACTATTTAACATCGTTTCGCTGCGACCCATAGACGTTCCACTGTTGGGCACGGGTCTCCTCTCAGAATAGGAGGGATTAGGCCTTAGTCCACCACGCTGGCCAAGTGCGGATTGGCAGACTTCACATACCTTCGAGAACGTTATGATGAACTCTCAGGCATGCAGGTTTCCTCACGATGTGTCCTTCACCGTTATAGCAAGTGACATTTAATTTCTTAAAACATCGTTTGCAGCATATAAATTAAACCTTGTTGTGTGTGTACTAGAGGTGTAATTGGAGTACTGACCGGCGGTGAGCATGAGCTGGGGCTCCATCATCATGGCGGGCTTGGCCTCGTGCTCGGCGCTCTCGGTGCTGCGCTTGGCGTCCGCCTCCTCCAGCTTCTCCACCTTCGTGGTCAGCTCGCGGACCGTCTGCAACACACCACCAACCACCATGCACACATTCAACAGACGTACGACACATACTTAGCGTCCATAGCAGGGTTGTTGCGAATATCAGCATCAGCATCAGCGGATCCCTCCGGGACCCTTTTTTTTTTTTTTTTTTTTTTAACGAGGGGGAAATCTTCGCAAGATACCCGACCGCTGGGGGGAGGCCGGGGTATGTGAGATTTTTACTCACTAAAACCCCCTCGACAGCCTTCCTGCGCATATAGTGAGGCTCCGGGATCTCCTAGGGAACGCACCGGTGTCCGGGACCCTACCACCGCACCACGAAGATTGATTGTTTTTGATAGTTAAAAGTCACAGTATTATTATAATTTCCCTTTTATTTAAAATGCCTAATAAAGTTATCACTTTTACCAACAACTTCATAGTTTCAATTTCATGTTTCAATAAAATCAGCATCAGCATCACAGCTGATATTAATTTAAAAAATCAGCATCAGCATCAGCTGATATTGAAAAAACCTACATCAGCAACAACCCTGGCCCATAGGCCAGCTCACGACGATTGTATGTGACCGACTGAGCTAAGCAACGACGGCCGCGTTCGGTTTGTTGATGGGTGACCGCTAGTGACAAAATTTTATTAGCGCTAACGTGCTTTGGACACATTAAGCCGTTTTCAATGGTAAAAATATTCGTTAAGCCTTTTCGAAGACCTTCGGGTGGCTTGAAAACATTCCACACTGAGTTGGCCACTTACCCCTCCACTAATTAGCATTGGAGCAGCAGCTGTGTCTGTGGGGGAGAGTCGTGCCCAGAAGTGGAACGGTGGATTATAGAACCATGAGTAATAGTTAAGACGCTGTAGACCCGCCGAGACCGCGCTTGCTAGTTTTTTGAATCCATGGGAAACATAAAAAACAGTGATTTAAAATTCTAAAAATAATATATGTCTTATTTAAGAATCTGTCGAACATCCAGTCGGGTTCAGTAACACAATTAGATTAACTTTACTCGATATAAAAAAATCCCAAAGTTACCCCTTTTTCTAATGTTTAATCTATCTTATCAGCTACAAAACAAACGTTTAATTTTTATTTTTATATGAATGAAAAGATAGTAAGCTTGTCTAGATCCAGTCGTAGATTTTATCTAGATAAAATGATTAAAATAATTACTATGTTGAAATATCTATCAAATGCGCGAAAAATCCAAGCAGCCCAATCGCGAGTCATACTTCAGTCGCGCGTCGGCGCTCTTAGACGGTGGACCTGTGTCAGTTTTTTCCGCGCAATCATATATTTAATCCGTCAAATGCAGCTCATAGCTCATGTCAATAAAATGCCACAGTAAAAGTAAAACAGTAGTTGGTAGGTGGTAGAGCCTATAGGGAACCAAATAGGTTTTATATGAAAACTAATTGGTTCCATATAGAGTTCGCCCGGGGCAGTACCACCGCCCGCCACGGTACCTAGTACCATTTCTGCCGTGTAATAATTGTTTTTAAAGCAATTATGGTCCGGTTGGAAAGGTGTGGTTTCCGGTTACACTTCTTTAGAGGCGACCATCTTAGTCCTCAAGGGTACAGTCACAGTTGTCATGGGCGGCAGTGGAAGGGTGGTGCTGCAAGCTCGTTTGCTATCCTGTATCCATTAAAAAAAATTTGTGTGTACTTATGTACACGCGTTAGAATTTATACTTCTTTGTATAACCTTTGCAAGAACAACCTGCACTGTCGATGTCTTATTTCAATCACCATGACATTGACGTTGTCACAAGAAGAACAACTGAAAATAAATAATTTTCGAGGTGGAAACTAGGCTATACCTAAAAGGTATTTAATACATTGAAAGTTTTATTATAACGCATTAACTATCTAGTTAAATAAAGTTTATTTAAATATCACAAAAAATCACCGGAATGAGCCCGCAGACTTTGACAATTGAAAGTGTACACTGTCAAACCATTTTTTGACAATGTTGACTATAGCTAAATTTTTTACACTTTATTACTTTAATTCTTAATTTATTATATAGTTGACGTTTTGATTTCTTTTTTTTATCTTTCTTCTTTCCAATATAGTGCATTCTCACGTATTCATATTTTTCAATCACAGCTTTCAGAAAACTTACTCTGTGGTTAAATATGGCTGGTTACTCTAGAGAATGTTGATGGATTTCTTTAAAAATATTAATGTTTATGAAACCTAACAACATCTCCAGGAATTCTAGAATAAATTAATTGTATTATACTAAAAATCCAAATCAAACTAAACATATTTACATCTATACATATATAAAAGAAAGTCGTGTTAGTTACACTATTTATAACTGAAAACGGCTGAACCGATTTGGCTGAAAATTTGTGGGGAGGTAGCTTAGAACCAGGATACTTTTTATCAGGTTCCGTTTGATTTTTTTTATGTCAGTTGAAAATTTGACAATTTGAATTTTTGAAGTCGACAGGTGTGTTTGTTTCGAGTTTCTATAGGCTAATAATTGAGCCGATATTATCATTAACAATACCATACTGCGACCAAGACGGTCAAATCTTTACTGACAAAGACGCAATGCAAATAGGATTCTAAACATTGCGAATCAAAGGACTGAAGAAGAACAACAAATTGTTCTTGAAGAGCGCTTGTTGTAGTATGGCTCAACAAGTTCTCAATCACAGTGGATTAAGTTTCCACAATGTGCCCAAGAAGTAAACTCTATTAAAAGAAGGTGAGAAATGGCATTCTGCTTAGCAAGATACCTTGTTACGACGCAATTATTGGACAATGTAACGTCAATTCTAATTTCAAACGCAATTGTATTCAAGAGTATGAAACCAAATAACACTCAAGATGTGATTGGAATCACATTGATGTTGGACAATAATTGATGTTGTTTTCAAGAGAAAGAGTCCTGATCTGGCACCGTATGACTTATTTTGTTTCGTATAATAAATTTCCTATTTAATCCTATCCTATATTATATTTCTCTAAAATAAAAATCTGCTGAAAGGGATACAGTTTTTATCGCTGGAAGACGCACTAACAGCGTTCGAGAAGGCAGTGGAAGGGGTGTCTGCGGCGACTGGAAAAAATGTTTCGAAAATTGGTTCAGACCCATGAAACTTTGTAAAGAGGATGGTGGAGGGTTCTTTGAAAAGATTTAATTAAAATATTTTATCCATAGAAGTTAGTTTTTTAGTTTCTCTAAACTTTCTTTGTGTTCCACGTACATAAATAAATAAATATTTATGAACAATCCCACCACGTTAACCAAGTCCCGTGGTAAGCTCGTAAGAACTTGTAATACGGGTATCAGATAACGGAAATAAATGTAAGAAATTTTATATTACAGAAACAAATGTCTTGTCCAAGGCGGGATTCGAACCCGGGAACCCTTCCTTGGGTCTCGGCCGTCAAACATACAATATAATAAAATAAAGGTATAGAATATTAAGATTAAGAATATTAGATATTATAAAATTGTACCATTTGAAATACACTTTTTTACAAATAAATATTTTTGCATTTGTATTATCTTTCCTTCTGTGAGAATACTGTAGTCATATTGATATCACTGTACTGTGACATCTGTGCTACGGCCGCCTGCCGAACTTTTGGCGTGTAACACATTGACAGCTCCCCGCGGATTGCCCCGCACCTCACCCCCTCAAATCGGCTCGAACGCCGGAATATAGGGCCTTAAGTTTAAACTACCACTAGTTAAGTTTAAGCAACCCACGCGGGCACCTAGGCGCGGCACGGTTCTCTCACTGTCTGCTTAGTGAAAATCTTTATAATATATCATTTGTTAACCTTTTTGAAAAATAAAATTAATTACCTGAATGAGGTAGGGCATAGCGAAGTCCATGATATCGTGTCGCCACGCTAGTTCTATGACGACATCAGGTTTCAACAAGTCATAGCACTGAAAAAAAAGAACCTTAAATCAATTTCAGTTGTATATACATAGTACGATTGGCAGAATTGGTTTGTCAGTCATATAACATCAGTAGGCTATGTTTATATAAGCACCATGTTCCACGGCACATAGTTGAACGGCTGCCGTCTGCGCGGTTAGTAGAAAAAAGTGCCTGTCGAGGCATTTTATAGAATACTCTAGTGACTGAGCGCACGAGGTTAGTGTTGCCTCGTTGCTATGATCACACGCCGACCCCCAATCAGCACTTTGATCAACTTATGCAACAGTGATTATATTTTTTTTGTATGGTACCACGCTAAACTACCACTAGCTACCTGGTAAACTAAGAAGACACATGGATTAACTAGGACTTAGTACCTTTGAAATCTGCAGGCATTGCATGGAGGGCCACGAGAGTCCAGAGCACCTTATTACACAATGCTGTGCTCTTGGACGCCTGAGGAGTCATCTTGGAGCGCGTGAATTGCGTCCGGATGAAATCAAAACCATCACCATCACTAAAGTACTGGGTTTTCTCAAAACTGTAGGACTAAATGGTGAACTATAACTGGCTGTGGGCACAAGCGATCAGTTATGGTCAAAGTGCGCGGAGCTGAATAAGCTCGAGCCAATTTTCCCAAATAAAAAAACTCCTGGTAGAGGCAGGCTGTAAAGCACTCCTAGTTGTTCCACTCGAGGAACCAGTCGTGCAGCGCCTCGGCAACTTCGGGTTGGCGCAACTCCGCCGCGTATTCAATCGCATTTGCATATACAACGTCCTTCTTGCACAGTTCCACGCTCTGCTACCACCAGCATAGTTACCTGGTAGAGGCAGGCGGAGAAGCACTCGTAGTTGTTCCGCTCGAGGAACCAGTCGAGCAGCGCCTCGGCCACCTCGGGCTGGCGCGACTCCGCCGCGTATTCCATCGAATCCGCGTACAGAGCGTCCTTCTTGCACTGTTCCACGCTCTGCTACCACCAGCATAGTTACCTGGTAGAGGCAGGCGGAGAAGCACTCGTAGTTGTTCCGCTCGAGGAACCAGTCGAGCAGCGCCTCGGCCACCTCGGGCTGGCGCGACTCCGCCGCGTATTCCATCGCATCCGCGTACAGAGCGTCCTTCTTGCACAGTTCCACGCTCTGCTTCCATCGGTTGTTGCCTGTAAAATACCCATTTATTTAAGGACTGTTAAGACCTGAGCGGTATTCGCAACCGCTGCCGGATAGAAGTATATACCGCGTGGGTTTCTCTCAGATATCAGTATGAAGTTCCGATAATGTACGTCCGCACACGAAAGTAGTTAAATTTTAACTGTCGTATTGACTCATTAATTAAAAACGACATTGCACATGTTTTACAATGAATTCAATATCTAAAACGATAACAATAAGCTCGCACGCGTTACAACAAAAACAAAAGGGTCAAGATAAGGGCCGGCGCGGGCGGCATCTACTTTTATGAGTCTCTACATTTTGGTATTTCCTGGTACTTGATTTTATTACCATGTCTTTTTATCTGAATTTTAGAAACTTTATGTGCATTATTATACCTTGTTGGATAGGTATTGAAGTCAGGTATTTATTTATGCACTTTATACGTATTTTTTAATAGTAACATTTTATTTTACAATTAAATAAAAATGAAAGTATGACGTCTTATTTTTTACTCTCACGACTTTCAGAGAACCTAATTTAAAAGTTTTAGCCTCTAAGTGATGACTATTAATGAAATTTAATAAAGCAATGATTAAACAATAATTATTTCATTAAAATTTGTGTAGAAATAAGTCAGAAATTAAATCATCGAATTTTTTCCTAGAAAATCGGGATTTTTTTGAAAAATATTAAAAAAATTAATAACTCCAGAACCATTGACTTCTGGATAGGGTGTATTATACATTATTTGACAGGAAATGAGCTATACATTCACCCCTTTAAAACTTTTACACCTATTTCAAATCACCCTGTATATATTATTTATAGTTTCTCAGAGACCTAAGTAATGAGTAACTTCAATGGTCGTACCACTAGCGGCAAATACCAAATGTAGCGTTCATATTAACGTGAAGAAGATAATATTTTATGACTAGCCTATTATCCAAATTAGTCCAAGTTAAAAAATGGTTGTCTGTAAAGTCGGTTTACGGACGATAGATTTACGTGATAACGTCTTAATCATTATTTTATACAATACAAAAAAGGAGAATTGAAAATACAAAGATAACAGACAACAGACAACAGACAAGCCTATATATTTATTTTGACAGTTCCCTATTTAGGAGCCATGGAAACGCCAATGTTGTCGTGTGTAAAATTAATTTAATAAAATTAAAAATTAATTTATTAAAAACACTCAACGGAAACGGAAGCGGAACGGGATACACTTTTTCATATATGCGCTGTTCATCAATGTGACGTTATCACGTCAAAACAATCCATAAACAAAAATTAGTTAGCACTGTAAAGGGCAGTAAAAGCTCACCTTTGTAAAGATACGCGGCGATTCTTCTGAATTCGGTAAGTTCGTGTTTCTCTAGTTGCTGTGCCAACGCAATGGTGTCGAAGTTGTCGAATGCGTCTATCGATGTTCTTAGGCCCTGAGAGAATAAAGAGAACAATAGTTTATTGACCACATTGTCGTGGGTATTGACTTTGGTTTTAGAAATCATGAAGCTGCAGATGATCGGCCTTGGTACAGACGTTCTGAACCTCAATGACCACCACAATATTGAGGATCTGTCCAACTTTAGTAGAGTAGTGGATGCAGTGGCGGATTTACCAGCAGGCTGAGTAGGCTGAAGCCTAAGGCGGCAGATTTTAGAGGGCGGCAAATTTGGTCTAAATTGTTTTGTCTTACATACAAAAAAATATATAAAATACATAGAGAAAATGAATCTCGAAAATTTAACAAAAAACAATATTTTGTATATTAACAAGTGAACACTGTAACGTCTAAATATGAAAAGTACTAAACGCTTTGTAAAATATAATTTTAGAGCACTAATTATAAAATTGCAATTTTATTGACACAATAAATGTACGTAACTATTAAATAATATGATAGCGAACTAGCGAACCTGAAGAAGACAGCGGGAAACCGTTGGATTCAGAGGGCGCAGGATCGGGAGGAGTGGCGACGATTGAGGGAGGCCTACGTCCAGCAGTGGACCCAGAAAGGCTGATGGATGGATGGATGGATGGATGAACTAGGGTATCGAATTTCGGAGGTTAGTAGGGTCGGAAAAAATTGAATAGCCTACTGGCGGAAAATTTGTAAATCCGCCACTGAGTGGATGTAAATTCTTTTACCTGGTAGTCTTCCTCATCAATGAGCAGTGAATTGAGTGCCTCATTGACCGCTTTGTTGTTCAGGCTCTGCACGGAACGAAGGTATGCCTTCACCAGCTGCAGATGCCCTGCCTTAGTGAAGAAGTTGACGGCGCGCGTGTGGTCCATACGCGGCGCCAGCACGAGGAGCAGGTCGTTGAGGAGCAGCGGCTTGTAGTCGAGGTAGAACTGGATCGCCTTGTAGTACAGTTCCATGTTGGCGACCTGGCAGAATGGATAGTGATGAGTGTTTGAAACACAAATATTGCTTCACACAACATCAGAAGTAGTATGAAGTATGTAGTCATATAAATAAGCAATACTTTTGAACATGTGTACCTTCATATATATTTTTGTGTAACTACATATATGTATGTTTGTATTTACTGTTCTTGTTCCCCTTTGTGTACATAAACGGAAATGCAAATAAATAAATAATTATACCGTAAATTTTTTTTTATTTAAAATAAAGCTTTTTAAAACTTTATTTTTATTTTCACGCATTGTCATCGGAACCAAATATGTGTGCCAAGCTCGATAGCTTCAGTGGAAGTGGGTGAAATATTGATATCAAGATTCCAGGACATACATACTTACAAGATACATACGAGTGAAGTTAAATAAAAGCTTTTAAAAATGAAGCTTTTTTGGTGGGTGATATTATCATGGAGAGTATGGGGAACTTGATATTTGTTTTAGGAGGCTATACAGAGTGAGTACCTGGACAATGAAACCGTTGTTGAGGATGTGATGGTACCATCGTGGTAAAGAGGATGTTAGGGTGTACTATCCTACATGGGCCTCAGTCTCTCCAAGGAGTGCAGATTCTGCAATGAGGACGAGGAGACACCCTTGCACCTTCTCCTCAACTGCTGTGCTCTGGTGTACAAACGGAATGTTCATCTCGGAATGTATATATTGCATCCGGATGAATTCAAGGACATCGCCATCCAAAAAGTCTTAGCTTACCTCAAAGCCATTGGACTGGATGGCGAACTTTAATGGGCTGGGCACAAACGATCAGCTATGGTCGACGTGCCTAGGAGCTGCTAAGCTCAAGCCCCAACTACACAAATAAAAAAAAAAAGTAGGGTGTACTTCAGTGACGATGAGATTGTTGTCTTAATGACAACAAGGATGTAAGAGTTCCTGTGTCTCAAATAGACGATCTAAGAGTACATAGGTGATGATGAAGATGTATGTGTACTGTTTTTTGAGAGGAGTACCTTAGTGACAGTGAGAATCTCAATGACAAGGATGATGATGAGTGTAGCATACCTTGGTGATGATGTCCTTGAAATGCCCCTCGCGCCACGCCTCGGTGGGGTGCTGCATCATGGTGAGCGCCGCGTTGTCGTACTCCTCGTACTTGTCGTACAGGAACACCAGCTCCGACCACAGGTGGGCTTGCTCGGCCGCGCGGAGCACCTGATACACCAGCATTTATACTCACTTATAGTATGGAAATACAATGCTTGAGTCTGAATTTATAAAGACACTATAGTAAAATTTACAGAGGACGAGGGGAATTGGAATTTAAAACAAACACTTACTTACTATTATGTTTTCTTTGTATCTCATTGTAAATGGAACTTGTGTTTCTTTTTATTTTTATGAGAATAAATTCTTTAAACCTAAATAACTGGGAACTTTCTTTTATTACCTACTAGCTTTTGCCCGCTTTAGGTATGTTTAGTCACTCTTATGTGAAAATCGAAAAAACATATAATAAGGCGACAGAACGAGTGTATCCATTTGTAGTGTTTTTATCAGTATACGAAAATGTTTCGTATACGAATATCTAACAGTCGCATTGGTGAAATATAAAAAAAAAGCTCCTGGTTTTTCACTTTCACTTATTGCATACGTATTACTAGTATTTGAATCTCAGAGCACCACCCACTCAAGAACAACCACTGTCCACCATGTCAACAATAACTCACCTTGGGTATGTTGACTCTGGACCAGAACAGTTCGAGATGCTCGCGCATCTTGGCCGTCTTGAACTTGGAGTAGAGGATGGCCAGCTCGGTGAACATGCCCATGTGCGCGCGCTCCAGCCCCAGCGCCGCCTCCAGCAGGCTGATCAGCTCGTCGAAGTGGCCTCGATCCTGAAAAAAAAATATTTATAGAAGCTACAACCCATAGACGTTCTACTGCTGGGCACGGGTCTCTACCAAAGCCATCATCTCAACTCATAATATTGTTTTTAATTTTCGACGGCTTTGTGGCGCGGTGGTGATTATTAATTGCCGAACCGCAGGTCGCAGGCTCGAATCCCGGCTGAGGAAGATTTTTATTTCGCAGATAAATATTTGTACTGAGGTTCCATCCATTAGCCTTTCTCAAGGTCAACGATTGACGGGCCCGTTGGCGCAATCGGTAGTGAGCCTATCTGTTGCGCCAGGAGTCGTGGGTTCGAATCCCACTCAGGACAAATATTCGAGTGACGAACACTTGTATTTGTTCTGTGTCTGGATGTTAATATTGTCTATTTAAGTATGTATTTAAAAATATCTATGTATGTATATCAGTCTCTGACACCATAACGCAGGCTCGCGCCTACTTTGGGGTCAGATGGCCGTGTGTGAGAATGTCAAAGATATTTATTTATTTATTTATTCAGGTCATCAGTACTCAGGTTATGTGTATAACCCATAAGCGTTCCACTGTTTGGCACAGTTCACCCACGGACACAGACAGCTGCGGGAGATGTAGAGCTCAAGTTACCTGGTAGTAATTAATGAGGTCCTCAAGCTCGTCGGCGTGCACAACGATGTGCAGGCCGCACATCTGCGCCAGCCGGAACTCGCCCGCGTCCACGCACGCGAAGCACACCTCCTTCCACGTGCGGGTCGAGTTCGCCTTGCGTGCGCTGTCCACCGCACCTAAACAAACATATTAACATTATTAATTTCTTAAATCTATATATATAAAAGGAGAAGGTGACTGACTGACTGACTGACATATCAACGCAGGGCCTAAACTATAAGAGTTAGAAACTTGAAATTTTGCACAGGGGTTCCTTTTATAACGTAGGGGAGCACTAAGAAAGGATTTTTGAAAATTCACCCCCTAAGGGGGTAAAATGGGGGTGCAAAGTTAGTATGAAACTTTGCCGTTTTTTAAGTCAAGTGGGCAACCCGAACGCGGGCAGACGTCGTTAATTGGTCTAATTCTGCGCGAGCGAAGCTGCGGGCGTCCACTAGTTTTCTTATACTTGAACGCAGACATGTTCAATTCAGCCGCTTAGACCAGCGGACTGAACTGGATCAAACTTGCAATGCTTTCCCATTGGTTAAAACATTAGCATTTTACTCAGGAAGTCCCGTTACAATATCAAGCACGATATGACTTTTTTTTAATACATATAATAAAATCTACACATTCACAACTCCGCGATAAACTTTAGCAGGTGGCGGACACACATAGAAAACAAATAATTGAACATCCATCATGACCAGAATACAAAAATTAATTTGCAAAATTCATATCTGAGTCGGCCAGAATTCAATCTCGAGGTTTGGCTGTCAGGGTCACTCACCACTGCGCCACGGAGTCACCATTGACCATTTTTATTGAAGCATCGTGAGGAAACCTGAATGCTTGAGTTGGTATAACCATAAGGTATTCGAACGTATTAAATCTGCTTATTCTTTTTTATCTTACAGGTTAGAGGAGACAACGTGTCAAATTTTTAATGGCATGCTGATAAATAGAGACCGGATTATATGCATTTGCATATTTAGCCTATTCTCGGTGATTATTGCATATTTTACCTAATATCTAGTTATGATGCATATTATCGGTACATTTACAATATTTTTCTGAGTGCAATGCACTCACCCTGCGTTCCGAAATGCGATAATAGTGATAATAACGCGAAAAATTCGATATGACAATTAATACAAAACTGTTAAAAAAAAATGATTGGATTAAATGGAGGGTTCATTATCAAATGTGTTTTATTTCAAATTGAATCTACCCAAAACGTCTCAAATATAACTAAACATTTGTAATTTTAAAATGCGACCTAGTAGATTTCAGTAAATTTTAGCAGTGTCTTTGGTAGATTGGGTAGAACCGTTTGCATATTCTGCCAATTTTCATGCATATTTCAAGCATTTTTCATGCATATTTGCATGCATATAACAAGCTTTTTATGTTGCATATAATCCGGTCTCTACTGATAAACATCACTGACCTTGAAATTCCTTGAGATGCACCAGCGTGATAGCGAGCCGCGCAAAGTTGCTCACATTATTGTAGAGCAATTTCGCAGCATTATACATCTTGTCTTCGAAGCAGCGGTCACCGATCTTCTGGATATCGGCGTGGTTGGGACCGGAGATGAACTCCTCGAGGTCGGCGAGGCGGCCGGTGCGAGCGTAAGCGTAGATCAGTTCCGATTCGATGTACGATTCGCGCGCCTTCTTGCGTGCCATCTGCAATAGAATATTAGTATTAACATATTTATTTGGTATTAATTTATTTTTATTGGGAGATAGCTCAATAAGGCTAGCAAAAAAGAATGCCGCTCTGATGTTGCCCTTGTTCATAGGCAACCATAATAACTTATTGAGTAACCAGTCTGTTTGTTCAGTAGATAGTCTTGAAGACAATTCAAAGAAATTCGAAATTCTCAGTCTGACTCTCGCTTGAAAGTTTTGTAAACAATTTCTAGGTGATTTGACTTGAATGTATGAATTTATATGAGTACATTGCTGCCATAGCCAACAAACGCACATATATGGATGTACGATAGCGAATTTGCGCCCATGACAACGGTGACTGACTTTGAACAAGACTCCAATAGGGACTAGGATATTGGTTAGCGCAGTTAGCGGATTACTCTGTCAGTTTGTTAGTGGTAGCGCTCCCAGTCGCGCGCACCGCACAGCACCGTTGGTCTCCGCTCGTGAGGGCAATAGGGCTAGTAAATACTATAGTGGCGCGGTATCCGGAACTAGATGTATTTATTTGTTCCCCTATTGAATTCCAAAAGGTAGCAGTGTTGCTTAACATTGTTATCTAACTATGTATATACATTTATTATATACTATAATAATAATAACATATATACTAATTTATTGCACATTTACGTTTGGCTTAGCTGTAAGTAAAATGTTGATTGTTAATAAATAAATAAATAAGTGGGTATGAGGACTGGGGCAGAGACAGTTAGTGATTGTGTTAGTTCTGTAAGCTGGTGTTAGTAATTCCTTATTCCCCGCTGTTGTCTGTTCCTCACCTGCAGATACCGCACAAGGTCCTCCCACGACTGCTGGTTGGTGGCCGTGGCGACCACGTCCATGTAGGCGGAGGGGTCGTCCGCCTTGATGTACGAGTCGATGGCCTCCTTGACGAGCCCCTGCTGCAGCTGCGCCTTGGCCAGCTGCGACCACACGCCCGGCTCGTTGCACCGCTCGGCGAACTCGTACGCACGTTTCAGGTCCTTCACTTGCTCGATCAGTACCTGGGGACGGGAGGTTTTGTTGTTTAGTATTTTTTGATGTTTTTCCATCATCAAAAAAAAAAAAAAAAACAGAAAAAAAAAATATGCTAATAAAATGCTAAGAAAACACATAGATTTTATCCTATTCCGCTGACCTGGAGCGAACGGAAGAAATGGTGTAGGATTCATAATTGGTTTAGGAGAGGCCTACGCCAATAGGCGACTACTACATGTAATAGTTATTAAATAGTTTAAATTTTTGGGACACTTATCTTATTTTAAATTAATATAGTAGGTATAATATATTGTAATAGTAGTAATAATTTTATAAGTCGTTAAAGTATGTACAAGTTGTAGTAGAAATAAAGGCTATTTTTATTTTTTATTTTTATTTATTTATTTTTTGATGTTTTTAAACAGCTAAAACCCATAGACTAGTCAAGCGCATACTCCACCACGCTGCTCCAATGCAGATCGGCCAACCCAGAGTCGAATGTTCTCAAGCCACCCGAAAGTCATCGACAAGGCTTAATAATTGTTTTTACCAATGAAAACAATCGGGACTGACTGCTTAACGTGCCCTCCGAAGCACGGTGGCGATCATGACATTTTGGCACTAACGGTCACCCATCCACAAACCGACTGCGCCCGTCGTTGCTTAACTTTTTCAATCACATAGAATCGATGCGAGCCATTGGGCTAATTGCGCTACCATTTTTCTAATACTATGATACACACACACACACTCAATTAGGACATTATGTGGATTGTCTAAGAGAAAAGCAAAGAGAACCTACAGTGACAAAGTTACACACAAAAAATTTACAAAATGTCCACAATTATTCAATTATAGAGATACCCTGCTGCTCATTCAGATATAATATACGACATCACAGAATTTTAGACACATTGCAATAAGATAAAATAAGATGAATATCTTCAAAAAGTTATAGTCTGCACTCAAGATATCCTTAATTATGTATCCTCAATATACATTCTATTTGCACACAACGTAAAGCAAAATTTATGCCTGTAATAAATCTACGAATGAATGAATAAACATGTGGTGCATACATAATCAGACTCACTTGTATGGCAGACGTGTTGACATCGAACTTCTTGAAGATGGCGAACGCCTCCTCGTACAGTTCATTGTTGATGGCGATGTTAGCGATGTCGGGGGCGTCGTAGTTGTCCAGCCGGTTGATATATTCCATTACGCGCGATCGATCCGCCTTTATGGCTATAATGCATAATTAAATTAATGAAATTTATATTTTGGACAATTGACAACATATAAAACAGTTCTAGCACACAAACTTGTCACAAAACTTCAAGCACAATGTCCATTCGTTACCACATTTGCCGTTTGCGAATTGGTGTCCACTGTTTGATGCCCATTACACTTTTTATAACCTAAATAAAACAGTAGTTTTAGCTAAGCTAATGATAAAACTTCTTAATGTTGCTCTACTACTACTAACCTGTAAGAATAAGCAAGTTTTGAAGGTTCCTATGGTCAGAGAACACAGAATTGTCAAGGACAATCTTCTCCAGCAGCTCAATCAGTTCATTCGGCAAATCGGCTGTCATAAAAGCCTTCACCGTCACCGATATGTCTTCGGGATCCTGGGTCTCCGATAACGCTGTTTGTACAACCTGAAATTAAAAAAACGGTACATCATCTTCTATATTATAAAAATGAATCGCAAAATGTGTTGGTAAGCGCATAACTCAACAACGCCTGGACCAATTTGGCCAATTCTTTTTTTAAAATGTTCGTTGAAGTTCAAGGATGGTTTTTACGGCGAGAAAAATTTGAAAATTCATCCCCTAAGGGGATAAAACGGGGGTGCAAAGTTAGTATGAAGCTTTGCCGTTTTTGAAGTTAGTGAATGTGTAACGCGAGCGAAGCTGCGGGCGTCCACTAGTTACATATAGAAATAGTAATAGAGTTTTTTTTTCTTAATGCTACAACATTATCGTAAGCTTCTAGGCGCGCCTGCGTCTTGAACAGCGAGCACCCTTACAAACTAGCGGTCGCACGTCTTAACATAGCTAATTCTTCGAGTCTGGTCAAAGCGTTTAACTCACCTGATCGATCAGCTGTCGCTTGTACGGGTTGGCATCCGTGAGCACCTCCAGCCAAAGGTCCTGGTCGCGGCGGCGCACGAGGTAGCGCGCCTGCGTCTTGAACAGCGAGTTGTCGTTGCACACGGCGATCAGCTCGCGGTCGCACTGCCCGCGCTCGTACGCGACGCACGCGAGGTGCGGGTCGCGTTTAACTCACCTGATCGATCAGCTGTCGCTTGTACGGGTTGGCATCCGTGAGCACCTCCAGCCACAGGTCCTGGTCGCGGCGGCGCACGAGGTAGCGCGCCTGCGTCTTGAACAGCGAGTTGTCGTTGCACACGGCGATCAGCTCGCGGTCGCACTGCCCGCGCTCGTACGCGACGCACGCGAGGTGCGGGTCGCGTTTAACTCACCTGATCGATCAGCTGTCGCTTGTACGGGTTGGCATCCGTGAGCACCTCCAGCCACAGGTCCTGGTCGCGGCGGCGCACGAGGTAGCGCGCCTGCGTCTTGAACAGCGAGTTGTCGTTGCACACGGCGATCAGCTCGCGGTCGCACTGCCCGCGCTCGTACGCGACGCACGCGAGGTGCGGGTCGCGTTTAACTCACCTGATCGATCAGCTGTCGCTTGTACGGGTTGGCATCCGTGAGCACCTCCAGCCACAGGTCCTGGTCGCGGCGGCGCACGAGGTAGCGCGCCTGCGTCTTGAACAGCGAGTTGTCGTTGCACACGGCGATCAGCTCGCGGTCGCACTGCCCGCGCTCGTACGCGACGCACGCGAGGTGCGGGTCGCGTTTAACTCACCTGATCGATCAGCTGTCGCTTGTACGGGTTGGCATCCGTGAGCACCTCCAGCCACAGGTCCTGGTCGCGGCGGCGCACGAGGTAGCGCGCCTGCGTCTTGAACAGCGAGTTGTCGTTGCACACGGCGATCAGCTCGCGGTCGCACTGCCCGCGCTCGTACGCGACGCACGCGAGGTGCGGGTCGCGTTTAACTCACCTGATCGATCAGCTGTCGCTTGTACGGGTTGGCATCCGTGAGCACCTCCAGCCAAAGGTCCTGGTCGCGGCGGCGCACGAGGTAGCGCGCCTGCGTCTTGAACAGCGAGTTGTCGTTGCACACGGCGATCAGCTCGCGGTCGCACTGCCCGCGCTCGTACGCGACGCACGCGAGGTGCGGGTCGCGTTTAACTCACCTGATCGATCAGCTGTCGCTTGTACGGGTTGGCATCCGTGAGCACCTCCAGCCACAGGTCCTGGTCGCGGCGGCGCACGAGGTAGCGCGCCTGCGTCTTGAACAGCGAGTTGTCGTTGCACACGGCGATCAGCTCGCGGTCGCACTGCCCGCGCTCGTACGCGACGCACGCGAGGTGCGGGTCGCGTTTAACTCACCTGATCGATCAGCTGTCGCTTGTACGGGTTGGCATCCGTGAGCACCTCCAGCCACAGGTCCTGGTCGCGGCGGCGCACGAGGTAGCGCGCCTGCGTCTTGAACAGCGAGTTGTCGTTGCACACGGCGATCAGCTCGCGGTCGCACTGCCCGCGCTCGTACGCGACGCACGCGAGGTGCGGGTCGCGTTTAACTCACCTGATCGATCAGCTGTCGCTTGTACGGGTTGGCATCCGTGAGCACCTCCAGCCAAAGGTCCTGGTCGCGGCGGCGCACGAGGTAGCGCGCCTGCGTCTTGAACAGCGAGTTGTCGTTGCACACGGCGATCAGCTCGCGGTCGCACTGCCCGCGCTCGTACGCGACGCACGCGAGGTGCGGGTCGCGTTTAACTCACCTGATCGATCAGCTGTCGCTTGTACGGGTTGGCATCCGTGAGCACCTCCAGCCACAGGTCCTGGTCGCGGCGGCGCACGAGGTAGCGCGCCTGCGTCTTGAACAGCGAGTTGTCGTTGCACACGGCGATCAGCTCGCGGTCGCACTGCCCGCGCTCGTACGCGACGCACGCGAGGTGCGGGTCGCGTTTAACTCACCTGATCGATCAGCTGTCGCTTGTACGGGTTGGCATCCGTGAGCACCTCCAGCCACAGGTCCTGGTCGCGGCGGCGCACGAGGTAGCGCGCCTGCGTCTTGAACAGCGAGTTGTCGTTGCACACGGCGATCAGCTCGCGGTCGCACTGCCCGCGCTCGTACGCGACGCACGCGAGGTGCGGGTCGCGTTTAACTCACCTGATCGATCAGCTGTCGCTTGTACGGGTTGGCATCCGTGAGCACCTCCAGCCAAAGGTCCTGGTCGCGGCGGCGCACGAGGTAGCGCGCCTGCGTCTTGAACAGCGAGTTGTCGTTGCACACGGCGATCAGCTCGCGGTCGCACTGCCCGCGCTCGTACGCGACGCACGCGAGGTGCGGGTCGCGTTTAACTCACCTGATCGATCAGCTGTCGCTTGTACGGGTTGGCATCCGTGAGCACCTCCAGCCAAAGGTCCTGGTCGCGGCGGCGCACGAGGTAGCGCGCCTGCGTCTTGAACAGCGAGTTGTCGTTGCACACGGCGATCAGCTCGCGGTCGCACTGCCCGCGCTCGTACGCGACGCACGCGAGGTGCGGGTCGCGTTTAACTCACCTGATCGATCAGCTGTCGCTTGTACGGGTTGGCATCCGTGAGCACCTCCAGCCACAGGTCCTGGTCGCGGCGGCGCACGAGGTAGCGCGCCTGCGTCTTGAACAGCGAGTTGTCGTTGCACACGGCGATCAGCTCGCGGTCGCACTGCCCGCGCTCGTACGCGACGCACGCGAGGTGCGGGTCGCGTTTCTCGCAGTAGCGGCCGACCACTCGGGAGTCATACCTGAAAACCAACATTTATATTGGCTACTGGGATCCAGTTTTAACTAAGAACACTTTATAGTATACAAAACCGTCAGAGTCTCTGAGCGCGCTTTCGTTACGCGACCAACTCTAGAATGCTGAAATCCGTAGACGAACAAAAGTCACCGACATAGCTAGCAGAGTTAGATAGGTAATAAGCAATGCGCATCGATCGCGATCTTTCAAATCGTTGTTTGAAAGACAAATTAGATCGAAACCCTACCGATTCTGTCTAATTTGTTGGTGGCGTCGTATAGGAGAGGGTTATGTCCAGCAGTGGACCTCTAAAGGCTAATGTATGGGTACGAAAGTTCCTAAATTCTGTAGCATATGAATGAACTAATAAGAAAATACTTTTTCTAAAGGCCTAAAGGCCACGTAAAAGATTTGTTACCATCCAAGACATCAGTACAAAAGCAAAAATTCACTCACCATTGATTCTCCTTGAGGAATCTCTCAGGGTTGTTGTTGGAGTCGATGTATATCTTAGCGAGAGCATTGTGCGTCGCCGGCTCGTTGCAGCCTTCGTGCACGCGCGTTTCTAACCACGGCAAGAGGAGCTTTAACCTGTAAACATATACAGTATACTTAAAATGTTACGATTATAGTTCCAACAGTTACTTAAAAAATTTGAATTATCTGTTTTATTAAAAAAAAAACAGTAACAAATAAATCAAGGAACAAAAAACTAAGACAAAATGTCTTTGCCTAGTAAAAAGTACGACAAGATCCGAAAAATTATGAACTAAAAAATTCAATGACTGCAATAGTGTAAAGGCATAAAAAAACAGTAACAAATAAATCAAGGAACAAAAAACTAAGACAAAATGTCTTTGCCTAGTAAAAAGTACGACAAGATCCGAAAAATTATGAACTAAAAAATTCAATGACTGCAATAGTGTAAAGGCATACCTGTTACGCTTCTCGACTTCAGCGACCAATTCGTCGGTGGAGAACTGTCCGCGAACTACCAGTATGAGGTTTTTAATGATGTCTTCCGCGCAATCGACGTCTAACAAACCGCCGACTACCACCGGCAGTCGGGATGGGTTCACCTGGAAAAGGGATAAAGCGCATAAATATTCCTATTTGCATTTATTTCGGACCTAAATTACCTTTTTAGGTCCGAAATAGTTTTAAATTGGCAATAGTTATTGTATAACAGCACAGTGAAGCAATAATAGCCATTTAAAAGAGAAACCCGTAGCTATTTTAAATAAGTACATCATACTGTATAATATTATGTAAAGAAGATTTCCAAATGTTTGGCTCCCAAATTACTGTAAGAATGTCATACAGTTTTCACCATTAGAATGAATGGTTTTTTCATCTATCTATATATATAAAAGGAGAAGGTGACTGACTGACTGACATATCAACGCAGGGCCTAAACTATAAGGGTTAGGAACTTGAAATTTTGCACAGGGGTTCCTTTTATAACGTAGGGGAGCACTAAGAAAGGATTTTCGAAAATTCCCCCCCTAAGGTGGTAAAACGGGGGTGCAGTTAGTATGAAAATTTGCCATTTTTGAAGTCGTTAGACGGGTAGACGTCGTTAATGGGTCTAATTCTACAGTATAAAGCAACATGTGCAAAGGCAGACGTCGCAAGTAGCAAGTTTCTATTTCCTACTAACTATGTGCTAGAACGTATTTTCAACATACCTTCTGCACGTAAATCTCGATATACTTCTGCAAGCTGTTCCTGTACAGGTACAGCACGAGGTCGTGCACGAAGTCGAAGCGGTCGCACACGATGATCAGCGGCAGCTGGTCGGGCAGCTTCGCCTCCTTCAGGAAGTTCTTCACGCGCTCGGCGTTGTAGCAGTTCGACTCGCGGCATATGCGCTCCACTTCCTTGATCTGGCCCGTTTTGCAAGCCGCCTGTGAATTATTGCAAATGTCATAAGTCAACGATATTGGGGTATTGAAAAACGTAATTTGATTGCGCAGATTTTTGGGTTAAGCGGATGTGTATCCCTTTGGGGTTTCCACTGTTGAGAATGCTTGTTGTGTTGTCTCTATAGGTATGTACATACTATCAAATAAATTGATTAGTTATCCCCCATTAAACTCATTTTCTCGCAGCAATAATACATACAATAAGGTCGAAATTCTTCAATACTCTTGTTACCTAGAAAACAAACATGTTACTATTTTACTCTGATAGTGTTTTGACACTGTTAGTGGCAGTCTTCACCATACCTTGACTTAATAGTACAACTCAAATGTTTCCAATTTTCTCTGCAATTGTGAGCTTCCTGCGTCCTGTTGCTTCTACATATTTGCACTATCAATGAACAAAAATTTTCAGTAAAGTTTAGATCTGGGGACCTAGGTGGCCATGGTATTTCGATAATATTTGGTTGGCTATCTGACGCGAATATGTGGTTCGCATCGTGATAGCTTGCTTTGAAATACTGTGGGAAAAATAATGTCAATTGTTTCTAAGATATTTTTACTATGGAATGCTCACCTGTATATATTTGAAGTGGACTTCTGGATCCTGACTGAAGTTGACAATCGAACCGAGGAAGTAGAATAATCCCTCGTACGTCTTGAAGCTTTCAAACAGTTCGATCAGGGACTTTGTTGTAAGTTGTTCGTGGTATTTGGTGGCGATTTGCACGCAGATTTGCAGGTTTTGACGGATATTCGCTTGGAGCATAGCCTTGAGGCATTCAAGGGAGTCTTCTACAGAGAGTGTTCCGAAGTAGTTTACTAGCCAGTCAGCTGATAATAGATGAGTATGTACCTGATACAGAAATACAAAATATTACAATATAAATTATATATATTTATTTATATTATGTCCAACAGTGGACCACTAAAAGCTGATGATAATTATACATATTTTAAATGTTATTAATTAAAAACTTTTTTTTAAAGTATGCTCTTCTATAGTTGTATTTTTGATAATTTAAGTATTTTTAATGAATGTATGTATGTATGGTAAATCATGAATTTAAGCAAAGACCAACCGCGCTCGATGTTTAACTCGGTGGACCGCGTATTACACAAATAACGGAATTAATAATTCTTTATTTCTTCGGGATCTGTTTAGTTTGGGATCAGATGACCTTTGTGTGAGGCCCATGATGATTATTTGTTTCTTTTTTTAAAAGCTTTTATTTAACTTCACTCGTATGTATGTCCTGGAATCTTGCAATCAATATTTCACCCACTTCCACTGAAGCTATCGAGCTGAAATTCGGCACACATATTTGGTTCCGATGACAATGCACGAAAATAAAAAAAAAGTTATAAAAAGCATTTAAAAAAAAAAAAAAATTTATAATTACGAATATTTACGACGACTTTATATATTGTTAGCAACTACCCTCATTAAGTGGTCAACTACTGACAACTACTCGACCGTGCCTATATAAAGCCAAACGCAGCCAACAACATAACACACACTCTCTGCTCAGCCGTCGAACGGTAAGGTTGTCGGTACATACGCTATGTGCCGGTACCTAACGCTACTTTGCTGTAAGTACGTTCCATCTTTTGGTGTAGGTGATGCCGAATCTGGTACTTATTTGAACCTGTGTTCTTTTTATTTGTTATTCAAGTGGCTAAAATCAGAAGTTTGATAAAATCAGAAGTTTTGATAAAATCAGAAGTGAGGATAAAGAACGCATTTGTCCACTATTTAAGGAAAATTAAATAACAAAGCCGTTTCTCACGAATTACTAAGTACTGTGTTTGTATTGTGTTAATTGTGTAGCCTGTGAAGTGCTTGTTTCCATAAATTTGAGGGTCAGGTGAGACCGTGACCACGAAAAACGTGAATCAAGTGAGCCAACTACTTGGTATCGCGGGATTCGAATTATTTGCTTACAATTGTTAGCCTTGATACCTACACAAACAGCCGTTGGTTTCAAATAAGAATGCCACATGAAGAGCTGGCTAGGACGCCGCCTCTCTCTGGGGCTAGGCGTAGCCGTCGCAGTGAATTTCAACAACATCATGCGTCACCAGGCGTGGTTCACGATCGCCACATGTTCGCGCCGTGTTAGAACTCACTCATTCACGGTCATGCCATAGTAGAAATCGTTCGTGTTCGCGTCGTGACGGACTCACTCGCGTAAATGTAATGACATAACTGGTTCACGAGCACATTACAGTCGCTCGCGTTATTAGTCATGGTCAGGTTAGGCCGAGTCGGCACAAAATTGAAGTACAACTTATTCTCAGTCCGCTGGGAAGCTCGACCGCTACATACCGCGTAACTAAAGTGTTACCAAGCTACCGATATGAGTTTATACTGCTTAGTGGTGCACGTGATAAAACAACCTAGGCCGCAGCTTAATACAGGTGCCTTGCATTGCACCGCATTCTTTGAAAGTGAGTTTACTCTTCTGCTAATGTTTCAGAAAATATTTCCATTGCGCACGCAACGCAAAAGTGAGCTCTGCAGACGCGTGTCTGACGCGTATGGGACAAGCCCTGTGGACGTGTTCCTGACGCGTATGGGCCGTGCACTGCAGACGTGTCCTTGACGCGTGTGGGCCCTGCCTTGCGGACGCTGCCCACGCGTATGACCTGCTGTGGGAGGGGGCTTGTGCTCCGTCGACGCGTACCACGTATACGCCACGGGTGCTGCCCGGAGGACGTGTGCTGTCTGCGCGCCACGGGTGCTGCCCGGAGGGCGTGTGCTGTCTGCGCGCCACGGGTGCTGCCCGGAGGGCGTGTGCTGTCTGCGCGCCACGGGTGCTGCCCGGAGGGCGTGTGCTGTCTGCGCGCCACGGGTGCTGCCCGGAGGGCGTGTGCTGTCTGCGCGCCACGGGTGCTGCCCGGAGCGCGTGTGCTGTCTGCGCCGCGGGTGCTGCCCGGACGGGGTATGCTTTGTGTGTACTCCGCGGGTGCTGCCCGGAGCGCGTGTGCTGTCTGCTTTGCGGACGCTGCCTATGCGTATGACCTGCGCGTCGTTCTTCGAAGGCGAGTCTCGGCAGTGGTATGCTTAATAGTGGAGCCTATGCCATTACTGCCGCCAGCAGATATGCTTAATAGTGGAGCCTATGTCTGTCGAATAACGATCTAGTGGTATGCTTAATAGCGGAGCCTCTGCCATTACTGCCGCCAGCAGATAAGCTTAATAGTGGAGCCTATGTCTGTTGAGTAACGATCTAGTGGTATGCTTAATAGTGGAGCCTATGCCATTACTGCCGCCAGCAGATATGCTTAATAGTGGAGCCTATGTCTGTTGAGTAACGATCTAGTGGTATGCTTAATGGTGGAGCCTATGTCGATGATTTATTACAAGTAAGCTTACTAGTGGAGCCTCTACTCAGTGTAAAATTTATTTTAAAATCGAGTCGACTCGTCTACGTATTACGTATAACATTGTGTCTTATTTGTTTGCGATTTATAAAAGAATCGAAAATAAATAAATGTTCAAGTTATTATTTTACGCTTGTCCGGAGTGGAGACAAGATAACGTGGGCTTGTCACAACATCTCTCCTTTTTATTTGTTGCATTGCAGTGCGTTTGATGGTAGTCCGGAATGCTATCATTCGCAATGCCTTGTATTTTTATTGTTGTCCATATGTTGTGTATATTTGTGTTATGTCATCCATGAGACTTGAAGCAGGCGCAGTCCTAGTGAACTTGTACAAATTCAAAGTATTGCAATGATGACGACCCTGACGATGTTAGAGAGCCTATAGGTGCTTCTGCTTGTCCTACTGGTACTGCGAGTACAGACGAGACCATGGAATAGACGGGACCAATGCGGCGATAAAACTCTCGCCGTATCTGCCAGTGCTCCTGAAGAAGTGCCAGGTGCAGCCGAGGACGGCGCACTGTCAAGAGAGGCCGTGTTAGCAACTACCGTCATTAAGTGGTCAACTACTGACAACTACTCGACCGTGCCTATATAAAGCCAAACGCAGCCAACAACATAACACACACTCTCTGCTCAGCCGTCGAACGGTAAGGTTGTCGGTACATACGCTATGTGCCGGTACCTAACGCTACTTTGCTGTAAGTACGTTCCATCTTTTGGTGTAGGTGATGCCGAATCTGGTACTTATTTGAACCTGTGTTCTTTTTATTTGTTATTCAAGTGGCTAAAATCAGAAGTTTGATAAAATCAGAAGTTTTGATAAAAATATACTAACGAACTGACCAACTAATGTTCTAATTAACTTTCTCAACTAATTGGACTAACCATCCCAGTCCCTAATTGAGTCTTGTTCAAACTCAGTCACAGTTGTCATGGGCGGCAGCGGATGGGTGGTGCTGCAAGCTCGTTTGCTATCCTGTATCCATAAAAAAAAAAAAAAATTACGATGCGGTACGTACCACGGCCCGCTTAATGTCGTACAGGTCGGTGTAGTGCTCGAGCGCGCGCTGCAGCAGGCCCGCCTTCTCGCACAGCTGCGCGACGTGCGCGCGCTCGTAGTGCGTGAACATGCCGTTGCCGAGGATCGCGTCCGCCACTTGCGGCGCCGACATCAGGTTCATTTTATGATGTGGTACGTACCACGGCCCGCTTAATGTCGTACAGGTCGGTGTAGTGCTCGAGCGCGCGCTGCAGCAGGCCCGCCTTCTCGCACAGCTGCGCGACGTGCGCGCGCTCGTAGTGCGTGAACATGCCGTTGCCGAGGATCGCGTCCGCCACTTGCGGCGCCGACATCAGGTTCATTTCCAGAAGCCTGACAACAAATTTATACAATTAGTGGAATATCCATACAAATAAATATAAATATCTTGGACAATATAAATATCTTGGACATTCTCACACACGGCCATCTGACCCAAAAGTAGGCGCGAGCCTGTGTTATGGGTGTCAGAGACTGATATACATACATAGAAATTTTTAAATACATACTTAAATAGATAATATTGACATCCAGACACAGAACAAATACAAGTGTTCGTCACACGAATATTTGTCCTGAGTGGGATTCGAACCCACGACCTTTGGTGCAACAGACAGGGTCACTACCGATTGCGCCAACGGGCCTGTCAAAATTGGGACTACTAAGGAAATACTACGGGACTTGACTTGCAACTGACACTCAAGCCTGTCCGCGGGCCTCAGCCGCTGTTGTCGCGTACTAGGCGCGCGTTTTGCAATATTACTAGCCCCATTCTTATTATAATAACTAATGGTATCTTAATTTATCGCGACCGCAAAATTTTTAGGGCCACTCCCAGGAGGCGGGAAGCAATATTTTTTATTTATTTGCATTTATGTACACAGAAGGGAACAATAAAAGGAACTACAAACTTATTGTAACACATGTACAAAGTTATCGCTTATTTTATCTTTGTCCACTAAAAGGCAGTATTTATAATATGTTAATAGATAGATGAACAGAATCCTGACTTACCGTGTCTGCAGCGGTCCCTCCTCCGGGCGGTTGTTCTTGAGCGCATCGAGGAGGAAAGCGGTGCACTGCTGCACCATGTTCTGCTCCATGAACACGTCGACGATCTGGTTGATGTCGGCCAGGGGAGGGTCCTCCGCCACCAGCATGCCCGCGAAGCCGGCGCCCTGCTCGGGGTTCGTGCGCATCACCGAGCGCAGGAGGAAGATGTAGTCGGGGGTGTAGCCGATCTGGTGAAGATGGTGTATAATTTTAGCTAACCAAGATATAGTAATGAACAGGGGGCCTAGACAAGTGGCAAAACGCTTGTAGAATAGAAATAGAATAGATTAACAAATGTATGGGATTGACATTCGCTATCGACTAATTAGTCGTGAGCTAATGTCAATCCCATACATTTTTTAATCTATTCTATTTCTATTCTACAAGCGTTTTGCCACTTGTCTAGGCCCCCTGATCAGTTCATGTTTTTATTAACTCTCTGGCTAACTGGACGACGACGAGGTGGACTGACGACCCGAAGAAGACAGCGGGAAACCGTTGGATTCAAAGGGCGCAGGATCGAGAGGAGTGGTGACGATTTAGGGACTATGTCCAGCAGTGGACCAAAAAAAGCTGATGGATGGATGGAAATTGGACTAATCATCCTAGTTCCTATTAGAGTTACTCGTTTGCTCTTACATCCATAAAAAAAGAAAAAAGGCATATCAGTTGGGTTTGAAAGACACATTGTGTGGTCTGTTTTAGATTTATCATTGAATCTCTCACTCTGGGTGGTTATCCTCAGTTTTGAGGGAGATGGTGGTGAGGGCCACTCAGGTACGAGTCCCGACCGAGCCAGATATTTATCTCGCAGATAAATGTTTGCATGGGGTCATATGGATGTTAAAGTAGGTTGTTTTCTATGTGCCCACCATCCACAACGGCTATGAGTAGCAGGGGCTGTTAGTAACTAGCAGCGGACTAGAACTATAGAGGTAATTTTAGAATACAAGGTAAAAAGAAAAGGCCTTACCTTCTTCGCATAAAGTACAATTTTCTGAAACTGTCCAGTTTCCGCAAAGCTCTGGATGACCTTGCTGGCCACATTGGCTCGAACGTACACAGACAAGGCCAGCGTGGGGTCCACCTGCTTAACAAGGTCTCCCAGCTCTTCTGAACACTCCAGCTTTTCTTCCTTCAGCCACTTCTCGAGGAGTTGCTTGCGACCTGAGAACAAGCAGAGATTTCTCGTTAGTCATATCAAGTTTAATTTAGCAAACAACGGGTGGCCTCAATCAAAATCAACAAGCTGGAAACTTTTGCTGAAAGCGCAAAGACCCGTTAGTATTTAACCAGTAAGCGGTGAACCTTAAAAGTTCTGTCGGTCTGTTCTAGATGCCATCATATGATTGCTGTAAATCACTTGTGACTGGCTTAGAACGAGACTCCTACTAACAAGTACTAACTGGACTATACTAACACCAACTAACAGGACTAACTATCACTAACAGTCCCTAGTCCTCATACCTACTAACGAACTGACCAACTAATGTTTTAATTAACTTTCTCAACTAATTGGACTAACCATCCCAGTCCCTAATTGAGTCTTGTTCAAAGTCAGTCACAGTTGTCATGGGTGGCAGCGGATGGGTGGTGCTGCAAGCTCGTCTGCTATCCTGTATTCATAAAAAAAAAAAAACTTAAGGTCTGTATACCTTGCAGCAGCACCGGGCGGCACAGCTCCAGCGACTCGTACTTGTTGAGCTGCGCCTGGTCGAGCAGGATGCCGAAGTACTGCAGCAGCGGGGACGTCTGACCGGGCTGCGCGGGAACTTGCTGGAAGCGCTGGATCGTCTGCGGCGTACGCAGGATTCCGCGCGGAGCCTTTGCTGCAACCTGTTGGGTGAAACGTTAAATTTAGCCTGTTCTAGGGCTCGTTTAGACTTCATTAAGAAGTTAATGGCAAAAAATAGGGTTAAAGTACTTCTTGTATATTTTTTAACCTAAAAATTTATATGCTAACATTTATTGTATAGGATACAAATTAGACGCTTATACGTAGTAGTATAAATGGCATTTTATTTCCATCCATCCATCCATTGATGAAATTGACAAAAACTCTCAATTGATTGGTTGAGAGCAATGCATTGGTGATCACTGAACAAAATATTTTTTTTGGGAAAAAAAAAATACACGAATAGAGAACGCGCGCCACCACACTGACGTATATTATCTTTAACTGGTTAATAACTTGGATATAAGCCATTCCTTCCGACCCTGTGCTCTCACTTACGCCTGATGGATAGATGAGTAAAATAAAAGTAGAAAGTTAATTACCGATCGAATTACCGATTTCATATGGTCTGCACTGAAAATCAGCGCTGTTGGTTCGGTATCGTTCCAACAGCTTAATGCTGAGTGCAGACCACTTGCAGTGTAACACTGCAACATATATACATATCTAAGCATAGTATTGTGTACCTACTTTTAAGTGTCTATTGTTTGTTTGTATCATATTTGTATATGTTGTTGTGTAATTTCTGCAATAAACGTTATTCTATTCTATTCTATTCTAAAGTAAACCATACCTTAGCAGCCTCCCCGTACTGTCCATTAGTGAAGAGCATGTTGAACTGCCTGACGAACAGCTCCTCGGCGCCGGCCAGGTTGTTCCGGACCGCCATCCGCAGCGCCAGCTCCGGGTTCTGCAGCACCGTGTTGATGTACGGCACTATCGAGTCCTCCTCCACCGTCACCGAGAGCACTTGGCCCTTGCGGTTCACGCCTGAAACGATTCATAGCTATACGAGGCGGCACGGAAGTGGAGCTCTGTAGCCCAAGTGTGAGTAACTAAAATCGTCAAACGTCACTACCGCGTTAATCGAGCATACTTTTCGTTGATAGTAGATGATAAATATGCGAGTGTGAGTTTCACAAAGGCAGACGAAATAAAATATCGTTTGCTCACTTCGTTGATAGTAGGGTTAATTTTGTTATGTTGCAATCTTGTGTGTCGGCGAAATGCGGCTAAGAGGCGGTCGCTTCGCCGACACTCATCCAACCAAATTGAAAAGCTACCACATATCATGTTACTACTGAGGGAATGGTGTACTACTTAATTTTTTTGCATTGGCCTTGAAATATTTGAAAAAAAAAAAACTTGCGTTGCTAAGTACGCGAATAATAAACATAAGTCAATAACTTAAACATAAGGGAACCTATGTCATCAAATTATCGATTTGAATTTTCAATGCATCGCTGTTAGCATCTTGCTCATGCATTTATTTTGTTTCGCGCGTTTGATTGAAGTTTATTATACATTGGTACTATCGTAAAAATGAAAACAATGTAGAAAGTTGCTTCTAAAAAGGATAGAGGATGAGGCGAAACTAGAAAGCCTAAATAAAAGGCAAATGGAAATTGCAATGCAACAAAAATGGCAAGATCAAGATATAGCCAAGACATGCTGTAGATGTTTTAAATAAATTTCAAACTCGAAATTATGCAGACTAAACTATAGTCTTTGAATAATTAATTAATTAATACTGTGATTGTTATAAAATTTATGTGGGGATCGAAGAAATAAAACCAGAAAATTTTCCTATGTTCTTTATTTTCAAAAAAATTCTACCGTTCCAGACCTGCACGCAAACGTCGTCTCTCATACACAGATTCACAATCACACTAACCGGATACTCATGCTTGCACTACACTTACATTCATCATCGTTCGGATTCTTTCTGACAACATTCCCACACTTCGGCCATACCTTGTACATTATTCCAGACCTCTGGATACCCATTACATCATCTTACCTTCCAAAACAAAATTATACAATACTAGGTTTCTCATTCATACTCTTACAAAACACTCCTTATAGTAACTTATGCTAAACAAATCTTCACTTCAAGTACATAACAATGTGTTATCTTTTACTGTAAGGAAACTTCAAGGAAATAACAATGATGTTTTAACTGTACACAGCTCTCAATGAAAACTAAAAATAAATAGTTAGGTACTTGAATGCAATACAACATCAGAAATAAGTATTAAGAATACAATACAGCTTAATGTACTGAATCAACACTACTTTTAAAAATTACACTTATTAAAAATGTCAATGAGCCTTGGATACTTATATTGACAACAAAATCCTATACTTTAACTTTATCTTTCAACTTCTTTCATACTGAATAACCTCTCATACTAAAACATTACAATTAAAAGAACTATACTTAAATAAGAAATACATAGTATTCATACCGAATGTATATATGCATATGCAACCACTAATTTAACATTACCTATTAACATTAACCTGAAGCAAAACTGAAAAATATGATATCTAAACAACACTGACAATACAAGAGTTAATGCACTTTTAACTTTTAATTTTAACATTAGTTCAAAAACATTTCACTCCTTTTTATTATAACACATAGCATTATTAACTTTTCTAGAAAAATGTGGCAAATTGAATTTAAATACATACATACACATATTTTGCTATTGTGTGATAGCTTAACTTAGAGAAAAAAAAATTGTGAGTAACAACTTTTACTTCACTACTGTAACATAATATATATACAAGAACTTCAATACATTTGTCAATTCAAGATACATAGTACTAACCATGATAATAAGCGAATAAGTATTATAGAACGAAAAAAAAATACAAGTATGGTTTCAACAGAATTAAGAAGAATAGTATTTTATCCTCCTGTAACAAAAACAGAATAATTAATTATATAATAACCTCAGTGAGAAGTCATTCCCCTAAGCTGTCAGAGCCGTTATCTTCTGGCCATTTCTTCATCTGATGCAGAAGACGATGTCCTCATGGGTCCTTCAGTAGATGTATCAATTTTCTCCATATCATATCGATCATTACTTTTATACTTGATTACGCGGTAGGGACCTAGGTACTTAGGTTTCAATTTAAGCCCTGGACCACACTGAGTCCTTTTAATTGCTACTTGATCACCCTCTTTATACTGGTAACTTTCTTTTCTTCACTTATTGTAGTACTTTCTGTTTTATTCCTGGATTTAAAGAATTTGTTCTTTTGCTTGCCCTCTAATTTTTTCTGTGTAAAATTTCCTCTTTCTGTAACAAATCAAAAAGGTTAATATCTTCTTTACATCTCATCTTTATATGATGGTACCATAAAGTGGGATTTTCAATAGTTAATTTAGTCAAAATAGGTATAATTACCCTGTGAACTCTCTCCACCTGACCGTTTCCTCTTGGTATACTTTCTTTTCTTATTGGATTCAACAAGCCTTCCTGCTTTCCCTCCTTTCTTGTCGCATATCATGCACGATTAATATCTACATAGCTATGGGATAACATCCTCCAAACTAAAAAACTACGCGCACTTATTCCCCGTACTAAACATTCATTTCATTGTTATTTTTGTATAGGTAGCTATACAAATTCGAAACAAAACCACGTTTCACCTATGAAAACTCAAGTGAGTAAATCTAGTTTACTTTATTGCGTTTACGTATGTGAACGATCAAAAATATCGAAAACTAAACTTACACTCGCGTAAACGTCAAAATACCATAGATTCATTAGATTCAAACGTATGCGTCAAGGACGTCGAAAAAAGTTGCGTAAACCATACAGCTTAAAAAAACTTACACTCAGTTTGAGTTTTCTAAACGATCCGCCAGGGGCGCTGACTAAAACTCCATACAATTTGACTTTTTAAAGTAAACGCGATAGTAAAGTAAATCCTTCTAAAAACTCACACTTGGGCTACTGACCTTGAATGCGCGGAAGTCGAAATTTAAGGTTTCGTCTTGCGATCCGAGGCAAGTGGGTTGTCAGTCGTAATGATTGATTCGCCAGCCGTATTATGTCCCCCTCGTTCATGCCCCATGCGCACCCTATTCCCTCTGAATTTCGTTGAAATAAACGTTTTGCAGGGCAGTGTCGAACTATCGAATTTGTCGGATTCAGGTTTCAACTCTTTGAGTTAGAGACAAGAAGAAAACAAGAAGAAAACAATTCCACGCCAAATACAGTACAAGCGATACTTAATAGCAGCATTGATCTACATTCTTAACGTGTGAGCCATCCTCTACGTTCCGTCTACGTCCGTTACAAATTAACATCTGCCCCTGTAGGCGACTTTTATCATCACATAAAAACAATGTTTTACTTCAATATCATTTCAGGTTCATTAATTATTCCAAACTTGTACCGTTAACATCGCGATGCATGTACATTGTATAACTGCTTGTTAATTTAATAACAAGCTAATAGTAGTTCAATTATACATTATATTTAATTCTATAAGAAAAAAATAGCAAAAATAAAACTCACCAATAATTCCACCGGTGGCCTCGTGGGGCGCGGTCACGAATATTGTGTCAGACGATATGCGGTTCATGTATATGCAGGTGCCTGTTTCTATGTCGTACATGTGGATGTAGCCGTATTTGGTGATGAGGTAGATGACGTCGTACTTGGGCGACACCTGCATGGCGACGGGGAAGTCGTTCTGGGCTTCAGCTGGGAAGAAAACGTCTACGGCTTTCTTGGGGAACGGCTGATTGCCCGCTGGGGTCTGGCCGACCTCTGTGAACATAAACAGGAATTGATTTTTTTATTTCATTTTATAGCTTTTTTGCTGTCGAGAATTCGATGAGTTCAATTAAATAAGTATCATGGATATTCTCACACACGACCATCTGACGCCAAACTAGGCGCTAGCCCGTACTATGGGTGTCAGAGACTGATATACATACATAATTATTTTTTTAATACATACTTAAATAAATAATATCACATCCAGACACGTAACAAACATAAGTGTTCGTCGCTTCTTCGCTCTTTGAATGTTTGTCCTTAGTGAGTTTCGAACCCACTACCCCTGGCGTAACAGGTAGGGTCACTACCGATTGCGTAAACAGGCCAGTCAGCAATTAACAACAAACAAAACATTGTGATTCAAAGGGCATTATTATTATTGAATGACCTTTTGACTTCCGAAAATCAGTTTAGCTCATCAATTCGCAACGGTGATGCATGGTGGATTCCGAATCAGTACTACAAGCGACTTATAAAGATCGACCCACTCTGAAATTAGTCGTCGTCAAAAAGTTCAACCAACTAATCATTGGAACGCCTCTAACGGGATAACGACACTGCAGATATGGTTCAGTGCCGACTGAGCGTGTATTGTATGGTGTGTACGCACGCCCTAAAACAATCCAATATATTATAACGCGTAGAGAGGTGGCAAACGGACCTGCGTGCCCCTCGATCGGCTGCGAGCACTTGCTCTACCGAGTGAAGCAGATAGACTGATAGATACTGGGGCTGTAGTCAAGCACTCACCAATGATATGCAGTTTGCCACCTTGGGCCGTCCTCACGGCGAAGCAGAACAGGGTGGAGGGCTCCGCATTTCCCTCCGCCTTGAAGGTAGCAAACGAGGCCGCGTGGCCTTCGATCGGCTGCGAGCACTTGCGCTCTACCGAGTAGAGCTGCATTGCTCCAACCACGCGATTCTGTTGCGCGGATATACCTGCGAGAACGAAATACATATGTATTGCCTTTCACTCAAGAAAACATTAAAATTATTAAGAACCTACCAAGACATTTATTAATTGATTTTTCTTTCAAGGGAATATTATATTGGGATAAAATGTATCCTCAGGGTGCCAGCTACCTTCATATAAAATTTTATCAAAATTGGTCCTGCCGTTGGAGCGTGAAGAAGTAACAAACATACAAACTTTCGCCTTTATAATATTAGTGTGATGTGAACATGTTCAACACACACCGTTTAAAAAACCAATTTTCCGTATACACATAGGTTTAAAAAAATAATTGTGAGTGTCAAAATGTACAAGCGACAGAAAACGAGACAAAGAATTAAGATTATAAAGGCAGAAGAACAGAGTATTCAAAAATAAACTAAAAGGATTATTTTCTGTCACGACAACCGATACTGGCGAGAAATAGGTGTTTTCATTATTTTATTTATATATACTTATATATACATATGTTTCTACGTATGTTATATCCGTACATTGCAAGTCAAACCCACTTGCCATTTCATTAAAAAAAATTGTAAACCTATTTATTATAGCTATAAAATGTTTTGTCACTTTCTTTAGAATTCAAAATTGGGGTTGAATTACAAAGACAAAACGCTCTATCAATGTTTTATGAATAAGAGGATAAGAAACGTGCAAGCAAGAAAAAAAAAACCGAATAAAACCCTCCAAGATTCGGAGTAAAAATAAGCTAAAACAGTACAGTTGTGTAACAGCAACGCAGATTAAAGACATCCACAGTCTCAATTTTCACAACCTCCAACTTCCTACCAGCGATTAATGTAACATTAGCGTGTCGTAACGCACTGCAGCAGACCGTAAAGATCTGCCATCAAAGCGGTGCGTGTGTACCGGCACTTTTTTTATAGCTTCGCGTAGACGCAAACGAACTTTGTAAACGATATACGTAAGGAACACCATCTGGAGTCTAACGTGAACAGGTTAACCGATTTTCCAGTCCATTGGCTGGGAATCAATTTACAACGAAAGGGGGCTACACGAACTTACTATGTCATATTAAAACAAGTACAAACGATTAAAACGCTAGACGCTAAACACTCACCCCACGGTAGGCCTAAGCCTGTGGCGGACACATAAAGAAAACACCACATTTAAACATCTATAGCGCGAGTAGAAATATTTAACTGCGAAATAAATATCTGCCACAGTCGGGATTTGAACCCGGAACTGTTTGCCATACAAGCGGTTTTTTTAACTATATAGGAAACTACGTTTATCAGCTACGACTGTAAATATAAGACTCGTACGTAATGTCTCGTAATATCATATCAAATGAGCAAAAGCCTGCTTTTGAAACCATGGTACACTTAGAGCTGGGTGACGAAAGCTACAAGATCTCACTGAGATCTTCTAAATCACAATTTTCAGCTTTTAATATGACAATAACATCATCTCGCCCTAACATCATCTGCTATGCTAACTAGACCCTATTGAGTCTTGTTCAGTCTATCTCAGTAGTCATGGGCGGTGACGAAAGCCAGCATGTTCAGTGAGATCTTCCAAATCACAATTTTCAGCTTTATTATAATATGACAATAACATCATCTCGCCCTAACACCCTCTGCTATGCTAACTAGATTAACCATTGGAGTCCCTATTGAGTCTTGTTCAGTCTATCTCAGTAGTCATGGGCGGTAGCGGATGGGTGGTGATGCAAGGTCGTTTTCTATTTTATACGCACGCATAAAAAAGAAATATATTGAAGCAAAAGTCTGTTTCCAGTAAAAACGATAGGTTCAGATAGTCTACCAACAAACGGATCTTACCGACAAGCAACAGCCACTGCTGCTTGGGATCGGTCCTGTAGTTGATGATCTGGCAGTCGGAGAGCGACGAGTGGCGGTCGAACATCTTGACGGGCGTGGAGTCGCCCTCCATGGACCAGTGGTACACCGAGAGCTTGGTGACGAGCGCCAGGGTGTTCAGCGATATCCATTTCCAGAACACGATGTCCTCGCTCATCGTATGCGCCTTCATCTTTGACTTCATCTCGATGTTGAAGATTTGGAGCGTCTTCTGGGCTGTGGGACAAAATTTTTGATTGAATACATCGATGTTGATGGATGTTTAGTGATAATAATTATGAGAAACTAGCTTACCCCGCGGCTCCGCCTGACGCAAAGCGTTTTACCTACAGAATGATCTCTACCTCTATTCTATCATGGGATGTTTTAAAAAATCTGGCAATAGTTATTATTAATTTGAAACAAAATTAACTAAAACATATGTGAAAATCAGCCATGAGAATATAAGAAAAGTTGGTACTGTAATTTTCGATGTTCAGCATCTGATACCAATGAATTGGCCGTCTACCCAAGCTAGCGGGTATGCACAAGCTCAAAGTATGTACTAACACTAGCTTATCACATATAAATTGTTTATGAGAAAATAAGTAACGTCTGTCGGCACTGGGATCTTGGACCATAATGTATACAATACATCTCTTTTTCAAATACTACTGGCGCATGGCGGTCGGATAAATGTTCCCATGAATATTAAACACGACCTTATATTTAACAGTGAGGCGTCAAATAGTCGCGACGACTCATAATATACAACAAGGAGCTTTCCAAATTGTAGACACTGTCCTATGTATAAAACAACATATACCATACCATCAAGAAATGAGGTTATTGATCCAGTTTGCGTTATCTACTCCAATATAATATTCATTATTATTTAATAGAGTTGAGCTGATAATATGGAATAATATAGTATTCACTTAAACTTCAATAGCTTGTCTGATATCAACGCAAGACAAAGTAATGTAAACAAACTAGAATAAATTCCTTAGCATATTTTTGCCCCGGCTTAGTTTAATGTTAAAATAATGATAAATGTAAAAAAACTGTGCAATATTTGCTGGATTTATATATATACTTAGGTAAGTGTGTAAGTGTAAAAAGTTTATCTAATCGACATAATTGCGAAAATTTAAATTTAGTAAGTATCAAATTATTCTGTATTCGTCATAAAATATCGTGTTTCCCTCAAAAGCTGTTATTAGGCGAGGTAAAAGTGACGTCAGCAACAAAAATCTGTGGGCGGTGCCCTATATCGGGTACACCGCGTGGGATAAAGTAAAAAGATGTTTACTTCAACAGCCTTTTAGCTAGCATTATTTTTCCGTCCACTGTTTCCCAGTTCTTATTGCTTCTCATGTTTCTAAGCTTCCATCTCTTATTGATCGAAACAAATGTTAGACTAAAATATTTCAAAATCTTTATCAGATCTTATTTATCTTATACAAACCCTTGTTTTGACCCATCAAGCTGACGATAATCGAAAATATTTACTTGCAATGATGACAAATAGTTACGAAAATTAGGAGCTTGCATCTGATGTTTAAGTCATTAACTTAATTTTTTTACAATAAATAGGGAATGGCCGCAAATCCAACATTTCATTTCATTTTCTTAGCATCGTAAATAAAAACTAGAAAATGTCGTTCATGGCCCGACGCATTTGCGTGCCTTGACCCTGTAAGTCATGAGATAGTCTGGTAGGATCTACGAATAGTTGCAAGGCGAAAAAGTGTTTGATAATTTGAAATATTTTTATGGTAAAATTATTTACAAGAAAACGTTTAAGTTCATATATTCTTTTTATATATCAGAAAATGATGGAGCAAAGGTTTAATGATGCTTAAAATATACAAATGCGTTGTAAGTTCAAGAAAAGAATTACAATAATACATAATCTATAATACACTCTCAACTAAACCCAATTTTTTTTAAATTGGTACCTACAAGTATATTGTACAGTAAGGTAATGACAATGACTATTTATCAGTATTTAATATATGGAGTTCAGCTGTGTAATTGAAACAACGCTTAATTCATTATATCTAGAGGGTCAATTAGGTAACTTAACGAGATGCAATATGACCCCAAAAACCAAACTAAATTGGCAGATACAAAGGCCTAATTCAGGGGCCGACTCAAACAATGTTCGATCCTTGAAAATGCTTCGATCCAATACCAAGCCAAGGTTTTTAAGGTCAAGTTAAGCATTTCTTCGACATTTGGGTCAAAATATACATTATAGTCGCAAATGGCACGAGATTCTGGAACAGCGTTTGTTATTCCACGCCCCATTTGTCATGTAGAGCAGTATTGATTAATATATTTTATATTCACTGTCCTGTGCTTCATTTGTTGCATTTTGAAGTCAAGAAAAATCTAACACTCACTTGTCACATTTTACATTTATCTATATGGTATATTATGGTATTGGGTTGCTTTGATACAAATAAATAAATCCTAACTTTAAATGACATATAATAAATTGCTTTGCTTAATGCGTATTGCTTGTACGAAAATGTAACAATCAGGCAAATGCAATTATCAGGCGTTACAAAAAAAACCAGGTTTTCGATTACAAGACTGTAAATGCGAGGATATTGTACCACGCTTCGAACCCCGGCTCGGGCGACAACTTTTGGGTTTTTATAACTTGTTGACCGGTTGCAGCTTGGAGCTTGGAGTCTGGATTTGTGTCCGGTGTCACATCCGGTGGTGAGCTGAGCATATGGCAATAGGCTCACCACCTATTAGATGGGACCATTTTTTTTTGTTAACGATTGGGAAACCTTGAAAAGGTACTAAACTGGTGGAAAGTGGGTCACACACACCTCTGCCTACCCTTTCGGGGAAATAAAGCATGATGTTATGTATGTTATGTTATTAACAACTGTTATTTTAAAATAACAACGGAAACCGGCTTTAAGTGCCGAAACTTTTGACTTGATAAAATCATACCTACGTATTTTGTGGACTTTACGGATATGAGACGCATCCACGTATCACAAAGTACCTAAATAATGATGTCATGTCTGCCTTTATGTTTGTATAACTAACGGATCCTAATTAGACTATTTTATTGTATTTTAGACGTCGTCATACTGATAGGGACCCTCATTATTTTCAGTAAACGCCTAAAATGTTAACTCAAAATATATAGTACTTACATATAAGTTGGTCAAAACGTGTCAACGGGTTTTCATGTTATGTCTAAACAATAATAACTTGACTTCTTATATGCTCCCATTTTTTAACCCATAGTGAATTGAATATACAAAAACGTTGAATTTGTATTGGAGAACACACATGGATACCATCCACCATCGTCTTAAATTCAGGACAAAAACACTCATGGTTTAACCAGGAACGCGTCTTATAAAATTAAAATTATCTACAGTTATTTAAATTTTTTCTTTATCTTACAAAATACAAAGAAACACATATTCTATTAATTTAAATAATTATGTATTAAGAAATGTTTTTTTTTTAAAAGCGTTTTATAACTTTATTTTTATTTTCGTGCATTGTCATCGGATCCAAATACGAGTATGTGTGCCAAATTTCAGCTCGATAGCTTCAGTGGAAGTGGGTGAAATATTGATTGCAAGATTCTACGACATACATAGATACATACGAGTGAAGTTAAATAATAGCTTTTAATAACAAACCATTTTCAAATAATGATTCAGAAAAATTCCATACAAAGTTTCATCCTATATTCCAGGTGATCCGTCTCAGGGATATTGTTCAAGTTTTATTAAAATCGGTTAGGTTGTTTTTGATTAGCGCACTTAGGGATAGACGGACAATAAACTTGAAAAAAAATCGGAATCTGTATCGATTTATTATTTACATCCCCTGATAGTTTTTTTAAAGATTAATTCAATGTTCAGACGCGGACTCGTTAGTTGACCAATTTGTCATAATAATATCGTTTAATGATGAGATATACTTAACTACTCTATAGAATATTGTTATGACGTAAACATGAATCATCATTGGCTACATAACATAAATACGCGCGATTTAAAGGTGATACATACTTGGATACTAAAAAGTTTGTATGTATTACTAAATAAATAAATAATACATTAAATCACCATGTCTAATATATTTTACTTTAATCGAAACATTATCCCGTATATCCCGTTTTTTTCCCCCACTTTCCCCACCCTCGTACCATTCCCAGTATAAAGAATAGAATACTTATTACAACAAGGGGAGAATGTTTCCGCGAACTGCGGTTATTTCTGTTGTAAGCGTGAATAAAACAGTACGTAGTGCACGCGTGGGTGACTCATCAGACCTTTGTTCGGTGAAGAGGTCGCCGCCTTCCGCAAACTACAAATGCACCATTAAACAACTTTATATTACTTTCCTTTTGCCTGACAAGCGTACGCCATTTCTATAAAATAACTTTCACAGCGGGGCAGTCTCTCGGGATGCCAGGTCTGCCAGGACATAAACATTGTATTCTGGCATGTGATGCTAGATACACCATTTCTAGGGTTTTTAGAATGAAATAATAATTGATTTAATTTAATTGATGTTTTCTTTGTTACTTAGTATAATTGGTCTGCCGTTCTAATTTACTACATAGTAAATAACAAATCAAAATAAATAAATAAGGCCTATGTAATTCAACCAAATAGGGTTTTCAACCGCAAGACTTTCTCCGACATTATTAAATATCAGACAGTTGTACAAATCGTTCTGGATTATACATATATTTTCCTTATTGGGATATCTTTGTTGCTGGGGAGTTCCTACAAGCTGCTATGATGCACTCATCTCAATTATCGCTTGATAACTCCTCCATATCGCGAAGCATCCGTGCCAGGAAAGCCTATCTGCTATTGATATTGAACCACCACCGTGAAGCACCAACGTAAAAACTATGTTAAGCCCTTATCGAGAGCTTTTACTTTAGCTGCCATAAATAATTAAACCGTCACAAAATTTTGTAAGGCGGAATAGTAAATGCTGCCTGCATACATCTTATTTATGTAGTTCGTATTATTATTATTATGAATGTAAATTGTTCCTGGCTAGTTCGATTTTAGTCCAACTTATGAACGCAGGATACGAAACGGATAAAAGCTTTAAAAAAAATCTTAGCCCGAAAAGGAAAGGGATATTCAATCCAAGATATATCCAATCTGGGGAAGCAATATTTACGAACAATACTTTTAATACAGTGTAATATAATTTAGAATTTGAGACATAGCATTAAATAGCATATTTTTCAAATATAATTGAAGTTGTTCCGGAAAAATGCGTCGTAGAATCAGGCATTTTGATATGCCACACTAATATGCCATGCCATATAAAGCTTGGCATTATGCCTAAAATAATGCGGTGTGATAATGCCGCAATCTGCCAAAAAGCGAGTGTGCTTGGGAGGTTTAACTGTGGTACTTAAGAGGTGTCTCTTATAAATGTAGGCTAAAAATATGCAGCCTGTGTTAATAATAAAGCCAAAAATGTTCTAATTATATAAAATTATATTATCATTTAGGCACTACTTACAAATTCCAATCTATTTAGCTTTTCTTGTTTATTGCCTTGTTATGCCAACATCGCAATATAACGTGAACAATAGTAAATTATTGCTTTTAAAACAGCAGTTAGAAAGGTGTTTACCAGTTAAACTTCTCTAGGACCATCTTTAAAAATAATAATAATAATAAACTTAGGCCTGGTAGCAGGTGGCGCAAGCAGACAGACACAGAAATTAACATAATGTAACATCTATCATCTGCTCCGGCTGGGATTTGTACCTGGGACCCGGTTCGGCAGTCAGGGTCTTTCGCAAACACACCACGGAATTATTGGACTAACCATCCCAGTCACAATTTGTGAGTTGCTCAAAATCTGTCACAGGTCACACTTGTCATGGACGGCACCAATGGGTGGAGCTGCACGCTCGTTTTCTAACTTTAAATCAGACAAAATCGACTTGTGTTTCAAACTGGAACTGAAAATTTATTACTCATAATACACCTCATACTCACCATTACTGTTCATGGGCAAACTGCAAAGTAATGAGGCCCTCATGCTTGCTGCATCATGGAGGTCTGAGACCTAGGGCAAATCTTAATCTTAAATAAAGTAGAAAAGGTACACACACTCACCTTCAACGCCCGCCTTGCCCTTGAGGGCGATGACCTTGCTCGCTGGGTTCATGATGGCTGAATCGGCGCTGATAGGACGCCGGATAGGGTTGGTAGGGTCCGCCATGTCGATGATAACAACCTCAGATGTCTCGCCAACCTTTTCCCGTACACAGATGAACTTGTCCGATTCCATAGTGAGAGTGTTGAACGATATTGATGCTGGGTTGATGCCGACATTTGTGAGCTGCAACAAGATTTATATTAAATTATGCAATAAAACATACTAACAGCAATCCTGCAACAATTCTAGGAGTAGGCAAATCAATGGAGAATCAAAGAGACAATTTTACAAATCTAATTATAACAAAAGGTTGCAGATAGACAGAAATAAAACAAAAAATAATAATAACACTGGGTTGTATGCCCTTCCCCATGTTGGAGTAAGCTCTAAACCTAACTCAGCTGTGGCTGTGGCAGACCTAGGCCCAATGTATCTCAAAACCTATGTCTAGTAGTTTAGCTTTTTTTACTGAAATCTTAACTTGTGAGTATAGTTTATCAAAGCCACACTGCTGCTTAACTAACTAAACTACAACTACTAATTTAACTTCTCATCAGAATCTTTTCTGCAATTGCCTCCACCAGTGGTTGGATGCCATTACAGACAGAATATAAGCCACAGCAGCTTAACTGACATAATTAAACTTATATTGATCTAAATTTATGTAATATTTACTAAGTACTTAGCAAGTACTAATACAATACTACTACATGATTAAAATTACAGGTGGCACCAGCAATCCTTTGTGCTAGCTATATTGTATAAAAGGACCTAAGCAACATAAACACATACACTACTTTTACCAGTTGTCAGGTTCATTCCTATAATGTTGACCCAATTTCCTTACACTGGGTACAAATCTATACTACAATCTACTACTGGGACTCACAAGTTGGAAAAACCAATGTTATCTATTTTTTGTCTAACCCAGGGCTTAAACCCAGGAACTCTTTATATTGCTCATGCTACCTCCAGATCAACAATAAAACAAAGTAATGTGTCAAAACTGGGTAAAAAAGGTTGTAAGAAATTAAATAGGACTCAGTGACTTTCAATAATAATTTATTTGACTCATCAACTCAATCACTACTATCCCTCCCCTTTAGATACTAATCCATTTAGACTTGATAATATTAATTTGAAAGTGATCGAAATTTATAAACCACAGTACTCAACTTTTGAGTGGCAGCCGGAAATACAGCTGATAATCATAATATAGGCTTTGTTTCGAATTCTGGTTAAAATAACTAAATTCTCCTTAGATATGGCAATATATGAGTAATATTGGCCAGTGTCCGAGTTAGTTAAATTCAACTACCATATGATCCAGTAGTGGAAGTGGGCCGAATCGATACCGGGTCTCTACCGTGCCCAGAAGGGGGTGGAAACGTCAATTGCGCAATGACACTATTATCTCTCCCATTTAACACATCTATTTAAACCCTTGAAAACATCGTATGGAAATCGTATCTAGCTTTTTGTCAGTCAGCTACCACCGCTATTACAAATCCAATAAAATCAATGGGCGTACTCACCTGTAAGTGCTCCTGAAAACGTATCGGTAGTACTTGCGCCATTTTAACAAAAACCTCCCGGCTCTAACTACACCTTCGCGATTAATAAGCGACCCTCGGTTATCGCGGAGTCTGAAAATATAACACAAATTAAATTCACTGCCGTCTCATCCGATCGGAAAACACCTTTGATTGAAAGCTTTTTGACAATCAACATGGCGTTCATTCATGTTTGAAAGAAAAAATGACAATGACCCGAACGCGACAAAAGTTTTTAGCCGCATTTATTAATTAACTCTATTTACTCACTGATTTTATTTAATTCTACATGAAGAAAACTTGGTATTTTTTTGTATTTGCTTTATGCTAGGAGAAATTGAGATTATTACACCCACGGCTGCCACATATACAAATGAATGACAAGAAAAGGATGACCGTATTTCGTAGGAATCGTAGGGAAAGAAAAGAAAGAGATGCAAGAAAATGAAATGTTACCATTTTTTGGCAACTGGCAGCGGTACAAAATATGGATGTACAAAATATAGAAAATTGTTGTAATTGGTTACTTGGTTAGTAATCTGTGTAATGGTTAGGGAATTAGTGGATTACGAACGAAATTGTCTCATTAAATCGATATAAATTATCACAAGCATTATTTTATGGTTTTAAGTGCGATGGATAGAGAACGATTCCATTATATCACATTATTGTTGCTAACTTGTGTAAAGGCGGTCACTCACATGTGCGCGAATACGCGAACCGACATGTGTAGGACGACCTTCGCGTATGCTTATGCGAAGTTTTCGATGCATTCGATGTTTTCCAAGCTGTGTCGGTTATATGTCAAACATCAAAGTGCGCGAACCTTTGCGTAGTCTCCCACACATTCGTGGTGTGCCCAGTTGAAAAAAAAAAGAAAAGCTATTATTTATTCATAGTACTCTGACGCATGTGTAGCAGTTAATATTGGTTAACTACTTGGCTTTGTTTAAGTTGCGCACACGATTGCAAAGGTGACGGATGTGCTAATTTATCGTTGTTCGTGGCGTCTAATCTTATCTTTTTGTATTGAAAATGGATTGGAATAACAATAACACATTGGAATTTATTGAATTATTGCAAAGTGAACCCTCTATTTTGGACCCTGAAAAGAAGTCCTATAAAACAGGCTATAAAAATAGTGAATGGTGCCTGGAAGAGAATAATTAATAACAAAATCGCGAGCAACACTGGACATTCGTGAACTCATTTGCGAACCCACTTTGAACCATGGCGTTCATTGTAATAGTAGTAACACACGCCAGGATTTCGTACGAACGGACCACGGATTTGGTTCGCTTCCCAACTAAATCCGCGATCCGCCGTCTGTAGAGTAGTCCTGCGAACATAATTATTATTAATTGTGTCCGCCTCGGTCCGCTTCGGATATGGTCTGCTCCAGTCTGCTCTGTACCGAATCCAGACGTGTGGATAGTTGGGCCGGACAAACTACGACTAGTCGCGTTTGAAACGCCAACAAGGACGGCTGCGCGTACGCTCTGCGCTCATTGTACATTATATCGGTATTGACCTTGTCTGTTGCGCCAGGGGTCGTGGGTTCGAATCCCACTCAGTACAAATATTCGTGTGACGAACACTTGTATTTGTTCTGTGTCTGGATGTTAATATTATCTATATAAGTATGTATTTAAAAGTATATATAGGCGCTTGGTCAACATCAGATACCCTATTCACTGGCCGAGAACACATATTGTTGGAGGGTTCTATTTGATATGTCTGGACTTTGGAGGAGAGGGGCTATTTAAATTAAACACACTCACTTCATGTTATTATATTTATTGTAAATACTGTACAATTACAGTTTATTATTACATTTATAATATTATTGTTTATAATGACATTACTTATTATGTCTACCATAGTTCGTGTCTCAGATAGAAGTCCGTCACAACATAATACATTCTATTATGACGTTATTCAAATATACTAATATTCTAAACCAACCAGTGCACGTGTGCATGTGTTGCTTGCCAATACTAAAACCTTACACAATTAAAACTCTTAGACATGTCATATCCTATGTGTTTTCCAGTAGGCGCGGTTATAGAGGGTGTGAATATTAAAAATCAATAACCTAACGTTACAATCACAGTAATATAAAGGGTATTAATAACGACACTCCACCGAACACGTGATGTGTACGCTTGATACGACCTGATTCCTAGTTTTGGTTCATCATCAGCCGTATCGCAGCGGGGGCAGTAAATTCGAATCGGTTCCAAAGTATTATTTATCAATTTCCAACCCCAGTCTTCAGGGTTCAGTCCATTGCCTTGCCATGTCTGAACTTGATAGTATACTCGAAACAAATGTTGAGTAACAGATGCCGATGTTGGAGGAAGACAATATAGCTGTACTTGCTTTTTGTTTCGTGTATTTTTTACAAATGTTAAATATCTGTTATTCAAGTAGAGAGTATTCGGTAAGGGACCGGCGGTCATTTTAGAGTAAATTTTCTTAGAATAGTATAATCTATATATATAAAAGGAGAAGGTGACTGACTGACTGACTGACTGACTGACATATCAACGCAGGGCCTAAACTATAAGGGTTAAAAACTTGAAATTTTGCACAGGGGTTCCTTTTATAACGTAGGGGAGCACTAAGAAAGGATTTTTGAAAATTCACCCCCTAGGAGGGTAAAACGGGGGTGCAAAGTTAGTATGAAACATTGCGGTTTTTGAAGTTAGTGAATGTATAATTCCACGCGAGCGAAGCTGCGGGCGTCCACTAGTGTTTACATAAAAGAGACACGAGTAGGCATTTTTGCTTGCTTGAGTACCTAAATATGTATATACGTGGCATATGTGTTCATACTATGTAGAACAACGAATACCCTGATTTAGAATATATAATAATGTCCTTAAAGGAAGATTGCAAGGTATCCAAGACCAAAATTTTAAATCCTCCTCAACAGGATTGGATAAATGCTAATATTATAACGGCTTTGAATCACAGGAACATGTTATGGGCGAAACTTATGAAAAACCCTAATGACGACTCCCTTAGCGAAGAGTTTACTGAAACTAAATATAAAGTAGCTCAATTAATTCAAGAAACCAAAAATAATTATTATTTGAATGAATTTATAAAATGTAATAAAAAACCGAAGAAAATGTGGCAGTTAGTTAACACATTAGCTAATAATAAAGTAAAACATTGTTGTGCTCCCTCAAAACTTGTTCTAGATTGTAAAATTGTCTCCGATTTGAATGAAATTTGTGAAGTCTTTAATGAATACTTTTCGAACATTGGGCATACACTTACCAGCCAAATTTCTCACTCATCTCAAATCCCAATTAAAGAAGTAACTTCCGTAAATGTAGAACTTTCTGACTTTGATCAGTGTACTGAAACTGAACTTATTACAATCGTTAATAATTTGGAATCCAACTGTAGTGTCGGAGCAGATAATATTAGTACGAAAATTTTAAAGTCTATTATAAACCATATACCAAGCCATCTTTCAAAATGCTTTAACAAACTTTTATCGGAAGGAACATTTCCGGATTCTTTAAAATTAGCTAAAGTTACGCCGATTTATAAATCAGGCCCAAAAACTGATCCCGGAAATTACCGACCCGTATCTGTTCTGCCCGTACTATCGAAGGTTTTGGAAAAAGTTTTACAAAAGCGATTAGACAAATATTTAAATACTATAAACTTTATCTCAGAACGACAATACGGATTTAGGCCAAAAAGTAATACTCTTGCTGCTTCAATCGATGTAGTTACGAAAATAAAACGTAACATAGATAATAAGAACATAGTGCTAGGGGTATTTATTGATATAAAAAAGGCATTTGATACAGTAAGCCACAAATTACTTTTAAACAAATTACAATCAATGAATATTACTGGAAATGCCCTGAAAATGTTTGAATCATATCTAACTAATAGATCACAAGTTGTTAAGATCAATGATTGTCAAAGTAAAGCATTACCCGTTACATGTGGCGTGCCTCAAGGATCTATTTTGGGTCCGTTACTGTTTTTGATTTATATAAATAACATTAAAGACATAGGGCTCCAGGGACATTTTACTCTTTACGCAGATGATACCTGTTTATTCTACTTTGGGCCATCCATACATACACTCATCTTGCAGGCTCAGGAAGATCTTAATACATTATTTAATTGGTTACAACAAAATCTCCTTACAATAAATATTTCAAAAACATCTTTTATTATATTTAAAGCTAAAAACAAACCATTACCTGCTCATCAACCCCTGTCGATAAATGGTATACCCATCGAACAAAAAAGCCATGAAAAGTATCTTGGTTTACGGTTAGACGAACAACTAACATGGAATGTTCACATTGACCATATAAAAAATAAAATGATATCCCTTCTTGCCTCTCTTCGTAGCTTAAGTAGATGTATTCCACACAAATTAAAATATACAATTTATAATACCCTAATAAAACCTCATTTGCTGTATTTAATAGAAATTTGGGGCAGCGCTACAAAAACAAAGTTAGGTAACCTTCAAAGAATACAAAATAAAATAATAAAAATGCTTTTCCGATATCCGTATCTAACACCAACAGTTAAAATATATCAGGAAACTAAAATACCAAATTTGAAACAAATGTATTTATATAATGCCTGCATATTTGTCAGAAGATGTCTCGATAAAAATATTCACACTGATATAATTTTTAATAAAATTAAACCTTTTAGCAAACGCAGCCACCGAAGAGCTAGTTATCTTGCTGTTCCTAAAGTCAGGACAAATTATGCGTTCAAAACTAAATTAGCTGAATATATTTATAAAGAAAATTCACTACTGTGTAACTAAATGTGTTGAATGAGTTAAAGAGAAAGACATTTTTCTTATTTTTAATACATATAATACATAGGTACATATAAATCTATATATAATCATAGGTACATATAAATCTTTACAAAATCCACTTTTGTATTAGGCGCATGAAATTTATGTAAGCTATTATTTTTTAAGTTAATTAATGTTCTCATAGAAGTGACTTGTAGTCTTATTTGAGAATAAAGATCTTTAAACCTAAACCTAACATGATTCTTACAAGCGCAATATCTTCGAAATAGTGGGTCTTAGAGAAAAAATCATAGAGACCATTTTTATAGAGAATTTTAAGATCTACAACTTTGCTCTAAGGTACTTTTTCGATAAAACTTACCGTTTTCGAGAAAAATCCAAAAAACCTAAAATTTAGACCTTGGGACCCGAATAAGTCTCGACGCACACATGGGATTGATGGGGACTTTTGACACTTTATTCCTTGTGGTTAACCTAAGGTCTCTACGAAGATTTGGCTCAGTCGGAATTTTCTTTATTTCAATTGTCTAATTTGACCGGACTAACCGCTTTATTTAATACTGGCAGTCTAATCAAATGAGGCGCCGACATATACAGGGTTATTGGTAATTCGACGTATTCCCGTTAGGAGGTGATAGGGGTGACTATTTGTGATAATTTTAACCCCCATATGCATTATGCAAAAGTGAACCATTTTCGAGTTATCAAGCTTTTCAGCTTTTTTCAAAATAGGTCAGAAATGCAACATCAAAAATTTATTTAAAAAAAAGAATCACATAAATCAATTTATTTTCTTCTGATTTATAAAAACGATTAAACAATGGTTATTTATCAACATTAAAATTACAATTATCGGTCCAACTTTAAAAATGCGAGACGATTAACGATATTACTTCAATATTTTTTAAGAGTTTTGTCCACTAAAATGCCTTAAAAACAAAAAAAAACTTATATCAAACTTGGCTTGCAGATTATTTTAAAAACATAACCGTTTTCTTAGCTTTCCAACAAGGCATAACAACTATGAACTTATTTAAAAAAAACTGAGAAAAACCGATCACAAAGCAAGCAGGCGGAAATTTGTATTCGAACCAAACTTATGGTTTTCCTTTAAAATTTAAACAAAGGTAATTAAAAACAATGCCCAATGTAAATAAAACAAAAAATATAAATATAAAATTAAATTTAGAACCAGTAAAAGTTTAGTAATAAGAACAAATAATAATAAGTAACAATTACGAAATTTTGTAATTTAGCCAAATTAAAGTTCTTGCTCGAAGGGACTTCCCCTATTGCGTACGCAGTCTCATTCTTTTTCTGAGGTGTAACTTAACTACCGAAGTGTTTAAATTATACCGAATCACATTTGCAGGACATCCGTCTTGCTAGTATATCATGTTGCAGTGGGGACCCCATATCTGTCGACTGGCGGATAGACTAAGTTCTGCAGCTTACGCGGTTAAAAGGATACGCTGTTTGGCGGATGTCGATACCGCTAGATTGGTATATTTTAGTTACTTTCACAGTGTAATGTCCTATGGCATTTTACTCTGGGGTAATGCAGCTGATGCTAATATTATTTTTATTTTGCAGAAGAGGGCTATCCGTTATATATACAAAATGAAAAGTAGAGACTCCCTTAGAGAAAAATTTAAGGAAATAAACATCCTAACCCTTGCGTCGCAGTACATCTATGAGAATATTATGTATATTCGTAAAAATAGGCATCAGTTTGTAAGTCGTAGTGACCTAAATGCCTTACGCAATGTAACACTAAGGAACGGCCACAAATTAGCGTTTCCTAAATGCCGGCTTAGTAAGAAAAGTCGTTCCTTCATAGGAATGTCTATTCTAATATTCAATAAAGTCCCGGCTGCGGTTCAGTCTCTGCCTTTACAAAGGTTTAAAAAAACCATCAAACAAACATTATGTCGAAAAGCTTATTATAATATTCAGGAGTATTTGGATGATATAAAGGCATGGGACTGAATTAAACTCTGACAGGCTATCACTATGCTTCTGTATTAATTATACTAAAAATTGTAAGCAGGTGGCATATGGGGTGATTCTTGGCATACACGATTGGCTGTCTCGTGTCTGACTTAATCATGTCATGGTCATACTGTGCATTTTTCTGTAAAAATTAATTTGAATTTTAAAAGAGTACCGAGAGTTTTTTCCTCCGGCTTTTTTCTCTCTCGGCCTACACTAGGGCATAGGATAAGAATATTGTAAATTCTTCCTAAAGCCGATGACCATATAGATAGTCTATCGTGACTTAGAGCTTAGCTTAGTGGTAGGTAATTATTGTAAATTTATCTTAAGGCAAGTTAGACACCTGTGTAGGATTAGCTATTCATTCAATAATCAATAGCTAATCCTTTGCCTTATATAGATCAGTTAGTAGTTTAAGTAGTTTTTAGTTAGGTACCTAGACTTTCGTTAAGCGTGTCTAATCACCTCATAGCGAAATAAATTATTTGACTTTGACTTTCACTTTGACATGTTTTGCCTTATAGCTAAAGGCACGTCTTCAAGCATTTCATTTGTTAAAAAAATTCGTAAGCGAGCAAAATTGGTTCATCGATAAATTCTTGCACATAATGCAGAATAATTTGACTACTTCGGTAGTTAACTTACATCTGTAATTTTAATGTTGATAACTGATACCCATTGTTTAATCGTTTTTATAAATCAGAAGAAAAAAATTTATTTTAATTGATACTTTTTTTTGATACATGATGATTGATACATTTTTGATGTTGAATTTCTGACCTATTTTGAAAAAAGCTGAAAAGCTTGATAACTCGAAAATGGTTCACTTTTGCATAATGCATATGGGCGTTAAAATTATCACAAATAGTCACCCCTATCACCTCCTAATGGGAATACGTCGAATTACCAATAACCCTGTATATGTATGTATATCAGTATCTGATACCCATATTACAGGCTCGCGCCTACTTAGGGGTCAAATGGCCGTCTGTGAGAATGTCCAAGATATTTATTTATTGAAACATAATATTGAGCTAGTATACTTTTAATAAAATAAAGTTGAAAAATTATGAAGGAAATCATTAAATTACCGAACTTACGAGTTATTAAGACTTCATGTGACTAAATTCGTCACGTTCTCTCAAATACTGTTTCGCCCATTCTCTTTTTTTTTCCGCTTTTTACGTGGTGGCTGTAACGTTGCTTGCCGCTACCACCATAATTTTTATGTCCAACGACATGATGACAACTATTGACAACCGTGTCCATGTGCACTTGAAGGCGTACGTGAAGCAACTGTCCGATTTGGTCGTCTGTAACGAGTACGGATTTGGTACGCGGTTTTGGTCCGCCGGACCAAATCCGAGCGTGTATTAATACTATTAGGTTGCGATACATGTGACAACAATTGCCCTGATGCCTTTGCTAAAATGAAATTTAAAAAATATATTGAAATGACAAGTCATGACACTAGACTTGACAGTAACGCGTCATTGATTGGATTTGAATGATTTGATTAATTTTGATTGATTGACTTGACTTGACAAAAGAAAATTGTTTTGCAATGCGAATGGTCTGAGACCTCTGAGATTTGTTATTTTCCAAAAATTGATAGCAAGCAAAATCGTATCGTTGCAACATACTTGAAATAATATTTTCTATTCACTTATTTAATATTGTAAATTGATTGTGGTCTCAAATACAAGCTACAAAATGGTATTACTTTAATTTTAATGCTCATCAACTTTGCAGTATCGTATTGGTTTCCATTGTCTGCTTAAAATACACATATTTAGTTTCAGTTCGGGTTCAATATGTTCCACGAGATCACAAGGCCTTTTATCATGTCCTATCGATGCTATTCCGTCTCCATGTTGCCAGGAAACGAAAGGCAAGATGTCGAAAGAGGAGGCAAAAGTAAGATACCTAGTAATTAAATAAATGCCAGGGAATGGAAAGTCATAACTTACCCGAAATCTTTATTTAGCGCACAGATATAATTATTTTTCTATCAAGCTTCATAATTAACATTTACTATGAGAAATACTGGTAAAGATTTACAAAAGAATGATACGAGGAAAGTGATTAGTCGCCCCTGACTCCACAATGGATTCCTAGAGTGTACTAATGTCAAAAATATTAAGTTGCTCTTCTAACATTATTGTATTCTGTAAATAAATTGTGTAGCTTTTTTTATTTTTTTTTTGGGTCAATGAACTAAACACTTATTTATATTTATGAATACTTATAATTATTAATATTTAATTACTTAATTACAGTAATAATGCCCCCTTCGGCCCTGGAGCAGCTAACTAGATTAAACATTGAATACCCGATGATATTCAAACTGACAAACAAAAAGACAAAGAGAATAACACACTGTGGGGTATTGGAATTTGTTGCAGATGAAGGCAGGGTTTATCTACCTCATTGGGTATGTTTTATTTCTACAAGTGATTCAACCAAAAATACTTGGTCTTTAAAAAGATCTTTTATTCACTAAAACTTACTATCCATTTATTACTGCTTCTTTTGACAGATGATGGCAAATCTGGTGTTAGAGGAAGGTGCAATAATTCAAATTGAAAGTGTATCATTACCTGTGGCAACGTTCTCAAAGTTCCAGCCACTGTCTGAAGATTTCTTGGACATTACAAATCCTAAAGCAGGTATGATTAAATTATGTTAAACCTCCAGAGCCCTAAACCATCCATCCCAAATAAGAAAAAATACAATTTGCATGGTAAACAAAACTGTGTTTCAGTTTTAAATAGCTCTATATTCATTTATTGGTTTATTTTGTGTGTATTAATTATAACAAATAAACCAACCAAGATATTGGACAGCTCTAAAAATTGGAGTATACACTTTTTGCTCTATTAGTATTTCAAGAATTTTTGCAAACACTACTACTTTACATTTAACTTAGAACTAACCTTGTTCATAACAAATATTATTGTGTTAACACTTTCCTTCAAATTCTATATTGAGTTTTAATAATGAGGACGAAACACCTTATAAATAAAATAGGTCTAATATTTTTTATGATTAAGGGGGTTAGTCTATAAAGATATTATGCCACCACCTTTCAGCTGCTTCTCAGGACAAAACTGCATTAACCATTTTTAAAATACATATTAAATTTAAATTATTTCCAGTTCTGGAGAATTGTTTGCGAAACTTCTCATGCCTCACAACCGGTGATGTGATTGCTATCAAGTACAACTCCAAGGTGTACGAACTGTGTGTGCTTGAGACCAAGCCAGGGAGCGCTGTCATCATCATCGAGTGTGATATGAATGTACGTACTGATTGTGTGCCTTTTTGGAAAATAGTAGTACAAAAATGAAATAAGGCTAGTAGTATTTTAAATCTGCTTGTTTATGCCCTAAAGTTAAATACTGCTAGTATAAAATCTCTCTAGTATAAAAGCTCTTCAGACATTAAATTAAAGCGGTCTGGAAAATAATTAACTCGGTAAATCAAATTTTTCTCATATTAAGTTAATTCTTGATACTAAGAGAGGTCCTATTTCTTCCGATCAAGAGATTTAATTTTCACATAAAAACGAGCCTACACTTAAAATTAAGGCTCGACCGAAATCTTGGTCTGGGATAAGATCGAAATACACACGTTCAAAAATAGCACTTCATAGCTTTAGTTAGAGGGTCAAGACTGTTAATAAATACTAATTACTTGAAATACTAGTATTTGGAACGGATTTTTGACCGGAACGGATTTTTAATAATAATAAATAATGACGGGTTTTTTTTATAAAACATACGCAACGCATTTAAATTATAAATATTGAATTGTACGGAGTTCTTGCCGTGTTATTCTCGGTAGCATCAAAAATGTAATGACGTTCATTAAGCGTTTACAAAATACCATATAATGAAAGAATAATGAATACCTATATGTAGTTATGTACCATTGGTATTGTAACATCATTTGATGAAAAATGTAATCAATTTATTTAGGTATATGGTATTCTCCAATGAAAGAAGGTTGAATATTTATACTATTTTATACAAATGGAACTAATTACACCATACATAGGGTGGAAAATGCTGACCATTTTAATTATAGTGGCGTGCGTGGTGGTGGTGGAGTATGCTCTAGCTGTTGAAAAGCAATATTGACTCTCACTCTTGTCATAAAGTTCTGATTTGGAACCTTCTCCACAGTTACTCTCTCTACCACTAACTTTATTTTCAGGTTGACTTTGCACCACCGGTTGGATACAAAGAGGAGGGTTATTCGTCTAGAGGCGGTGAAGGCACTTCTGGTGAGAGTGGAATGGAGGAGGACCCTGCAGGCTTGATGCCTGAGAATAGTGGCTTTGTGGCCTTTAGTGGGGAAGGCAACCGGCTAGATGGCAAGAAGAAGAAGCTTACCAGTGAAAGTGACTCAGAGCCACAGACATCACAGTCCAGACAGGTAAGCTGTGACCAAGGTTTCTAAAGGTGCATACACTCCTTGGGACTCGATACGAACAGGTAGACCTATTGTGTAAAATAACTAGACTCTTGTGGGAAGACAATCAAGGCCAATCTACCAGGTGAATACGCACTTGCATATTATCTGTTTTATGGAGCCAACAATACATGAGGCCAAACGTAATCTTGTGAGATGTGCGACTCCCAACAATGGCGCGAAATTTACACTAGACTACATACAAAATTTAGTTTTTACAACACGACATCTCAATATTAGATAGAACGAATTTTTCGGGACTCGAAATACGCGACTAAAACTTACGCCCGTCTGGGCTCATATCTATTTAAAATTTACTGAAGCTATTATTTCTCTTATAATTATTCATTATTTTTGCAGCCTTACGTTCGTGGCATCCCAGATTACGATTTTGTAATTGGTACTCTACGCTTTATCAGAAACTCCCGACCAGCCAGTGCCAAGGAGGATACACCGCAACCAGAGTCATTCCAGGCATTCAAAGGGGAAGGGTTCACATTAAGAACAGCTAAATCCAAAAACTGATGAAAATTTAATATAGTTTTTTACAGTAGCATGCAATATCAGAAGACATTTTTATACACTTATAATATTGCAGCATGATTGAATTTATTCCATTAAAGTTGTGAGAGTTGAAATGTGTATGATATCACAGACCAAGACTGATGGTTTTTTTATAACTGATTAGATAGGTCCAAAGATACAACATAATGGAGGGTTTGTAGTGTTCTCCATACTACACTAAAACTATTACAGGACAACATTTAAAAATTTGTAACACGTGAAACTAAAAATACGTTTTCTTTATTTTTGCACCCTAAGTTCAAAAATATTTATTTCAAATTTTTATATGACTTCGTTTTGGAGAAAAAAACCTTAAAAAACTGATGATGACGTCATGAGTGATGTCACTACGATCCGAATAGAGTTTGATAGGCAAGTGACATCCAAACAGCTAGGGTGACACGCAATATGTGTATTCAACCAATGTCGTAATTTGGCATATAAGACTTTTTAGAATGTGATGATTTTTAAACCTGAAAATGTAAGTGAAAACCTTAGCCTTTTCAAAAATGAAAAACAGACATCTTAATTTTTCATAAAATAATAATACGTAAAAAAAATGAGGTCAATTAAAGTTCTTCAACTTCATTCTATACATAGACCAGTCCGATATGCTAGAGCCTACTGCAACAAGAGCAATAAATTGTAATGAGGAATTATACTTGAGACTTCAAAATAAATATTTAATTTTATTTAATTACCTAATTCTTAAGTAAACACTTAATTAAAGAATAAATGGCAAAATTATAGACAAAAAATGTTAGTATATATTTATATAATAACATATTTATATATTTATTTATTCTGATAATAATCCATACTAATATTATAAATGTGAAAGTGTGTTTGTTTATTTATTTATTTGTTTGTTTGTCCGGCTTTCACGTCGCAACGAGGCTATTAAATGGTATGGTTTTTGTGTGTGGAGATAGTGAGGAGGGTGGAGAGTGACGTAGGCTACTTTTTACCCCGGTAAAACATCCCCATGGGAACATATCGATGTTTTGTTATTTGCTAGATATTTAGTTCCGGATGTTGTTAATAGATGGCGTTAGTAAAATTAATTTGCAAGTTCTGAATCACGCTGACAAATGATACATGTAAATAAATTAAATCATGGGCAACTAATAAATTAAATTGAATTTTGAATTCGCGCTGGATAAATTGTTGTTTTGGTTTAAAATTAATATGGTAAAGGAATAAGACATACGTTTTGATTTTGGTTTTGGTTCGCTTCTTCGTTCGTTCTTTTAATCGTGGAACTGTCACTATTCATCCACCACAAATGTGTCATGTATGATAAACAACTCATTGTTAATTCCCTTTGACCACGCGGGCGGAGCCGCGGGTAAAAGCTAGTTTAATTATAAATTTGATCCACATTTTCACTAGGTAATTCCATACCAAGTAAAAAAGATATATGAATGGATGAGTAAAATATGTATGTGATATCTGATTGATTGATAAAGCAAATTAACTTCATAATTAACTTTATTCAGTTGTGTTATCTCATTGTAACTTAACTACCTAACAGTAAACTTAACTGAAAATGTCATTAGTTTGTTTTACTTCCAATTGTAAGACAGAGTTTATCAATTTTTCCATAGGATACATGACAGTGAAGTTTTTTACCCATAAGTTAGTAATGCATTAAATTGGATCTACAAAATGGTTGGTTTGAGAACTTTGAGTCAATTGGATATACTGCCACTAACCTGATGGGTAAGGTTACTTGGACAAATAGTTGGTTACTTTTTTTACTCAATTGTTCAGTAAATTGTGCTTCACCACAATGAATCAAAACAACTGTTATAAAAATATAAGGAAAGTAAAATACAAGACAATATCTTAAAAATAATAAAATTTATTAATGCATCTATAATACAGTTAATTGTTCACGTGACAGAGTAAACTTACATGATAGAAACAAGCAATAATAATCTTTGTATACTCCAATAAACTTATCTTTTAGAACTAAATGCATGAAATACAATACAAAGAATACTGATAATATCTAAAATTAAATAAAGTCATAACAACTTTGTTATCAATTTTATCAGACTATAGACATTGGCAGAATGTTTATTATAATTATACTAAGAGGTCATGAAAAACCAGGGACAGAGTAATAAAGGTAAAATGTCCATTTTAAAACCTAGTGTTACACAGTATTATACTAAGCGTGGATTCAGAAGCGTTTCAAAAATTCCTCTGAGCAGATTCGAGCGCGAGCGTTTACGGCAAGCTTCATCTCGCTAATTTCCTTATCAATTTCTTCCATAAAGTATATGACAAAGTCCACCAGCTTATGCTTATACATTTGTTCGGTGTGGAAGTTTGTAATCAGGAAACTGATATGGTATCCGTCGACCGGCTTCCGCCGTAGGACGATAAAGTTTTCCGCCCTCATCATCATGAATCTCATAAACTTTTTACACAGAATCTTTTCAATCTCGTCTGCTTGCTTGATCATAATACTCACTCTTATCGAGTTAATAGATGACTCAATTAGCACTTTCTCGTTAGCATTCCTTGAAATTATCACAGGGTTCAATAACAACTCTTTACTTGTGCCCACCTCTACCTCCGGTTTGTTGTATCTCTCCACCACTTGGGATGAAAAGTGTTCCAAACACATAGCTGAAGTAAGTGTATGACGGACGGCAGTTAAATAAGGCTTTAACGTAGCCGACATTTTTGTGTCTGATGATTACTCCTATTTTATGGGGTAAATTTGTAGAGCACTGTTATTCACTAGTATGACGAAATCTTTACGGTGATGAATGACAAATGACAACGAAACGACTGATTCTCATGTCATTTTATTGACATGACAGCTTTCATAGATTAAACATAATATAGATATTGTATGCTTTTATCACTGGTTTCTACTTTTCAATGGAAATAGCGACTAACGGCTGCAGTTCCGCGCGCGCGGTACGCGTGCGCGACGACACACCGTCTCCCACGCCCAACAGCGGGGATGTCACCGACGGGGTTCACCCCTGGAGCAATTGCCCGGATAGAAGGATAATTCTTACATCCGAATTCCCTCACGCAGCGCCGCGGAAGAGGAGAAAAGGTTTCGTTCGTACAAACTAGCAAGATGTACGCATGGAAACTAAAGAGAGTAATAATATTGGAAAGGTCACCCGATGAAATGAAAAGATATTACCATTGGACAATAAGTACTTAATGAAAAAAAGCTAATAGCTATAGAAGTTTTAGACATGAATGGATTGCAAAAATTATATACAGTGAAACCTGGTTAAGTGGGACCTGGATAAATGAGAAACCTCTATTATTGAGAGTTGCAACGAAGTCCCGGTTCTTTTTCATTAAATTACCTCTGGGACTTTTTGAACCTGGTTAAATAAGATTTGAATTCTAAGACTTTTTCGATGTTTACCTCTATAATTGAGACTCTGTAGCTCAAATACCTGTATAATGTGAGACAAATTAATCATGTTTCAACACGTCAAAACGTGTTGAAACAGGTTTCAGCAACTAGCAATCTAGTATCTACTAGCAAGCAATTTTTTTTTCGACGCAATACATTATGTATGTACATTCATACCTACATTAAATTCATAACATCAAAAATACGCATTTTTATTAACATTTCCACCTCTAAAAATGGAATAACGGCACATTTCGACCTCTGTAAGCGGGGACCTCTGTAAATGAGACAACTATAAATTTAAACCTGTTTTTTTTTTAATCTTTATTTTATCAAGGCTTTGGTACATCCTGGATGACCATGCCAGCCTCATTGGAAGTTTCAGAACTTACCTGCCGACGTTCTCACGAGGAACGCTTCCTCAAGAGTAGCCTGGCAAGCAACAAAATAATTTTAATACTATTTCCCAGGAGATTCAACCTCCTTACAGCATTCACAAAGTTGGATCGGACATAATTTCATTAGAAATAGAAAGAAATTTATTCAGCGCTATGTGTCCAGAACGCAATTTCATAGCCAAAGAACGGGCTTCCCTGGAGAGGCTGGCCTTGTCAAACCAAGGAACCCGTGGTGGTTCACATTGCAACGTTTTATACCATATACCCTTTGTTACGGACCTCTCATCAAAATGCTCTTTCCACATTATAAAACACGCATTCTTTGCTTCAGATAGGAGCTCCGTAGCAAAAGGTTTACAATTAATTACATCCGCATCGCTTATTGCTTCTTTCCATTGGAGTATGTTAACGAGCTTTTCATTTTTCTTATCCATCATTATGGCAAAAGTACTTATGCCCGGTTTCTGAGGTCCATTTGACGGCAGTTTATCTATTCATTAGCGCTATCGGTTCGATAACTTTTCAAATTGTGTTTCTGAACAACCCAATGTAAGATAAACTCCGTTTAAAGTTAGATTAACTTAACTGACGAAATATGGCCGTTTACCGGTTCGTTAACTTTATTTGACGTTTTTATGACAAATGACAAAAACTTTTAAGGTATTATTGCCTAAGTACGTGTTAAATAGTATTGAATTTTAGTCTAGAATTCCCGGTGAAACATTTTACAGTTATTCGTAGGACATAACAATAGATCAATACGAGTTCTAATAAGGACATCGAAATATCGAAATAAATTATTTTACTTTGACTTTTGACTTTGTCAAAAGTGACTGACAATTTCGGTTATAAACATTAGAATTGTAGATATTGTTTACATTTGACTATGATGCACAGATGCTAATAAATACCAAATTACAATATTTGGTAAATAAAACAAGGTGTTACTACTTATTGACTATGGAAAAAATATTTCTTAGAAATAAGACTATTCCTAGGGTACAAACTACAATGAATATCTATTTTAAACTTGATCTTTTGAAGAGACCCATCTAGTGGCAGTTTAAGGTACTCGTTATCGGATTCATAGTTAGTGGAAGGCACTTCGCGTGTTCAGAAACCCAGTGACAGTTATCCGACATATATCTTACGTTTAACTTTATTGATTCAATAGCTGTTGATAATATAACTGAAGACTTCAGAAACCGGCCATTAGAGATACTTTTGGCACTAATATTTAGTTAGTTAATGGTTATTTTTATTTTCTCTTTTCTTTGTAGTTTAAGTTTTAAGCTGCTATTTAGTTTAAACTAACGTTATGAAGATGTCATTGGATTTTGGTTTTTGCGATGTGGTATAAATAATATTTTTTTACGTCAACAATACGTACATTATCTGCGGAAAACGAAACGACTTAGCGAATAAAAAAAAAAATAAAGGAGATACACAGACAGTGACACGGACGGACGGACAAGAAAGACAATAATGGCGGACGTTTTGTAAAGTGACGCAAACGTTTTACGGCATGCGTTTAACTAATATTTCGATTTTAAAAGTTGTCCTTACGTTATCAGTGAACACATGACCAATTAGTGAAATAGTCATTTTGATCGAAAGCAATGGCGCGTGAGTTTGACCACCTTTTCAAACTGCTGATTATCGGTGACAGCGGTGAGTGGGCGAGGCCTATGAATGCGAGTGTTGAGCGTTCCAACGTCCGTCCAATTGTAATGAGTGAAATGTTCATATTACAGGTGTTGGTAAGAGCTGTCTTCTCCTGAGATTTGCCGACAATACGTTCTCCGGCAGTTACATTACTACAATTGGTGTCGATTTCAAAATAAGAACTTTAGAAATAAACGGTGAGCGAGTAAAGCTTCAGATATGGGACACGGCAGGACAGGAGAGGTTCAGAACGATTACGAGTACGTACTACAGGGGCACCCACGGGGTCATCGTTGTCTATGATGTTACCAACGGGGAGTCCTTCGCCAATGTCAAGCGGTGGCTTCACGAGATCGAACAGAACTGCGATGTTGTCAACAAAGTATTAGGTGGGTGAAGTTTACATGTTTTATTTAACACTTTAATCACGAGACATAATAATATCACATAGACAACCACTGTATGGTCATACAGACTTTTACATTTCACCAAATAGGGTGGTATGCTTCAACGAGCTCAAACCAAAAGGGGATGGATTAACTCTTTAATGTGTGTGGGTGCAATTGATCTAAGGGTCTGCCCCTGATTTAAAGTAGGACTTTGTTTGCTGCTTTATGAACTAAACTGAACTGTTGGGAGTTCCAAGTCTCGATGCAGATCTTAATAGTATTTAATAGTAACCTTGACTTGTAGAACTTAGTTACAATCCATAAATAGGTTTCACAGGATGCATCTGCTAAACAACACCTACTGGGTGTCACCAATCACCATATAATGTGTCTGTGATTCATATTTCAATAATAAAAACAAATGGTTTCTTTGTTTAAGATTATTTCCCTTCCACACAAACCAATTTTTACTTCAATAAGATTGATGATTGGATTTGTCTTACTTTTTTTGTTTCCATCCACATAAAACAACTAAAATGCCAATTTCCTTTCTATTTTTGAATGTTTGTATACACAGACTTGTTACTTTGTAGAAAGATTTGCATTTAATTATATTTTTACAGCTTGTAAGCTGATCACAGACCATTGACAGTTTAAGGATACTTTATACAGACTATAAATGACAAAATTGACCATTTCCACATAGACTGATTTCACCAGATATGATTTTTATCAAGGTTGAATTGGACAGTTTGAATATTTTGTGTCTACACAAGAAAATTCAAAGTTCTGAATTGAACTTTGAAAATGAAAATAAAATTGCAAATGAAATTGGACTGTGTGGGAAATTGTACAACAAAGTATGACTTTATGACCAGAAAATGGTTGAACATAGTTGGTAGTGAAATGGGTAGTCTAGAATTTAAATCTTAACTTACAGCTATAAAAAATTAAAAATAATTGTGCCCCCATGGCATTGTACCCAAGATGCTGCCAGCATTTCCTTATTTTAATCATCATATTGTGTTGAATATAAAACTGCTAGATCTTGGATTCTTCATTTTGTAAATTAGATATTGCTAAGCATACAAAGTATCGCAAGTAAATTTTTATAATAGTTTGAACCCACTCTTGAGTAAGTGGATGAATTTAAGCTATCACTACTATTACCACTGCTAATTTATTAGAAATATTGTTTATTATTCCTAAATATTTGACTCCATGAGAATCCTACTATAGAGAACCAAATAGGTTTTATAGAAAACCTATTTTGCTCCATATAGACTTTGCCGGGGCATTACCACTGCTCTCCACAGTACCTAGTAACATTTCTACCATGTAATACTTACACTTCTTTAGAGGTTACCATCTTAGTAGTACTTACACATCTGTGACTGACTTGTAACGAAACTCTTACTAACAAATTCTAACTGGACTATTACTAACAACAACGAACAGCACTAACTATGACTAGCAGTCATGTCAGTCGTATGTATCCTAAAGGTCATAGTCTTATTAACTCTCACCTAACTGGGCTAACCATCCCAGTCCTTATTTGAGTCTTCTTCAGAGTCAGACAAAACAGCGTATAGGTGGTGCAGCTCTTTTGCTATGTACCATAGAAAAAATGTGTTAATGTCAAGTGTAAAATGATAAATGAAGGTCACTATCAGCTGAGTCAGTGGTGATAACAACCCTGCAATGGTGGATGGTTTATTTTTAGTTAAATGTGTTGGAAATTGAGTGATTCATTTCATTTTGATGAGATCTTAGCCCTTTATAGATAAATGTTTTTATGTGTTGGCATGAAATGTACCAGTATCTTATATTTTACAGTGTACATAATATGTCTTTACCTATTTAATTGGTCATTATTTTTAACCAGCATTTTCATCTTCATTCATTATCTGTGGATTGGTGCACAATTCAAAATTCAAATAAACTATTTGAATGCTGTGTTATTTTAATTTCATATTCAGTGATTTGTTTTTAGTTAGATTTTTGTTTTTGTGAAATTGTGGTAGTGTTTGGTGGTGTGGATAAACTGAGAGAAGATACAATTTTTGAATATGTTTTTCAACAAGGATACAACTACTATGTAAATCTACAATTTCTTAAGTAAAGACCAAATATTAATAGGAATTGTTAATATACAGTACATAACCACGATTCAGAAATACTTTATTGGTGTGAAAAAATACATCAGTATTTGTAATTTTTTAAACCAATACTAGAAAAATATGTTTGTATGTAAGTAACCAAATATGTACTCTATTTTATTTCATACTGCAAAAACTACCTAGTTTTGTACATACTAATTAATCTTTTTGGAGATATTTGCAATCTTGCAACTGTGTAGTAACAATACTAATTAACCACTAATATAATTGGCTGGGCAACCTTGCATCAGAATGTATATTGATGCTATGATTTCTTTTGAATTAAACTGATTATGTTTAGGCTGTAACAAGGCAACTGCTCTTTTCTCTTACTGGGCTAGCCTGGAGCATACCTCACCATGTTGCAGATTGGTGGAGGGGTTAGTGGCCAACCCAAGTTTTCAGGCTTACCAAGGTCTCTATCATCATTTGATAACAACTTAGACCAATGCCTTATGTCCAAACAAAAGTGTTCAAGAAATTTTGTGTACCTAAACCGGTGCAGCTTTAACACTATCCATTGGCTTATAATGTCTATAGCCTCTCGAGCACATGCTCATGAATAACTGGCTGGTTATAATTATAACTGTACAATGTACAGGTATGTCCCAACAAAAATATTTAAATAACTAGATGACGCGGTGAATTTCGTACCACCGATCGAATAAAATAAGGTAGATAATAATGTTAACTTCATACTATTCTGTGTCAACAAATAGCACATTTTTTAACCAACAAGTATATAAGAATAAGGCAAGCACGGTCCTTCATCCATCGATCAGCCTTTCAAGGTCCACTGCTAGACATAGGCTTCCCTCAATCGACACGTAATGACGGAAAACGAAGCAAAAAGTGCACAAAGTTGATTGGATCCTTTCTTCATCCTTCATCAGTCTGACAATGCTTTCTTAAAATACGTTGTCTTTACTCTTCAAATCCCACGCTTTTCATAATTCCAGTCATAAGTCTACCTAAATGAAGAGCACTTAAGAGGTAGGTTAGGCGTTATGCAGAAAACCGAGGAGACCAATAATATTTCCCCTGCATTGGAAGATGTGTTGGAGTGGAGACCACGTCTCGGAAAAGGAAGACAGTAGGATTCAGAGGGAACAGGATAGGGAGGAGTGGCGACGATTGAGCTCCCTCAATCGTACTGCCTCAGTCCACTGCTGGACATAGGCCTCCGCCTATGTCCAGCAGTGGACCCAAAAGGGCTGATGTATGGATGGAATTGAAATTTTGAAAAAATATTCAATGTACAGAAACAGTTCCTCTTCAGATTTATTATAATAATGGATAAAGAAATTTGATTATACAAAATGTACCTAATTTATTTGTTATTAATTTATTTTCCAGTTGGTAACAAAAACGACTGTCCGTCACGGAAAGTAGTCGTCACTGAAGATGCCCAGAGATTTGCCAACCAAATGAACATACCATTATTTGAGACAAGCGCAAAGGAAAACATTAATGTTGAAGAAATGTTTCTTACTATAACAAAAATGGTATGCCTTTTCATTTATTAATTATTTTATGTTTTTAATTTACATAAGCTAGTTTTATTATTAACTGTTATATTTTAACTGCACATAAAATTGAAATGAGTATCAGACACATTATGACATCCTACATTTTTTTTTTAAATCTTCCGCTTCGATGGCATGACGGCGTCTGAGGATGCTTATATTAGTGCGTCGCCCTGAGACGTAAGGCTTAAAATAAGGCATTTTAGTTAAATTTCATCGATGCGAATGTGTATGTTATTTCGGAATTTTTTTAGTTAAAAAAATTACTGCAAGGTCTACCTAAATATTTGCATACCTATAATACTTTAAACTACCTTTCTATTAAGAATATAAAATAAAATAGTTGTGACTCAAAATATCGAGTTTTTATGTGACGAAAACTGGTTTTGGTAATTTAAATGCATTGTCTTCAGGACATGCATATGCAGAAAAAATGCATTGGCACGCCTGAATATTACCCCGGCACCACAGAAATATAATAAAGTATATTAGAATTTGCAAAAATCATAAATCAATGTCAACAAAAAAAAATTTGATGTCAACAAATGCATCATGGTGATGTTGCATTTCAAACGAATATAATCAACGTGTATGAAATTTATTATCTGGTTTGGTGTGAGTTCTGTGAACTTTCATTACCTACCATTCATATACCTATTGAAACGAATAAATTCAAATATAAAATTTTCTTTACAGGTACTGAGATCTAAATTGGAAATGAAAGAAAGACAAAATGTGACAGCCAATGATACTGTTAATCTAAAGAAGAATCACAGGATCAAGAAGAAATGTTGCCAGTGACAACAATTGTTAACACCAAGCCAGGGATGTCGCTTTTACAATGCTCAAATATTGAGAGATATGTTGCACAACCCTAGCAAGACACTACGGTATATAGGCCATGTAAAGTTTACCAATGAAAAAGATACTTTTGTTAGTTGTCGCTGTTAAGGTATGATATAAAAAAATTATGTAATTTTGACAATATTATATATCTTATTTTTTAGTTTATGAACTCAATACTCTGTTCAAATTCAACCTGGAATGTAAACAAAGAGCTGTTCATCGGTTGTCTAGCAACCAGTAACAAAAAGGTGCATAGATCCTTTTGGTACTAGTATCAGTAAGATATTATTTTTGTATTGTCGGATAGCGCCTGTCAGCAGTGATGAACGTTTGGCGATCTCCCCATTTATGTTTCTGGAAATCCACTCAAAATTCAGAGTAAGGAAGAGCGCGCTGCATCTTCGAAGCCACTTTGTTACTTTTTGTTCGTATGTAATCGCATTACGCAGATTTGTTTCGTTTTTAGTAGTTCATTTTTGTTACTTTTAATCTTCACGACTTTTCCCAAATAAATTCCCTCCATACCAAGTTTATTTCCTCCATATACATATAGCCCTGAAAATATTTCGTATAATTACCCCATAACATTAAAAATTCCCCCAAATTTGTGAGAATTTCCATCAATCTGGCATAATTGTAAAGATTATAAAATATTATGTCTGTGGCGACTGGCAAACAGAATAACGTTCAGTTTTTTATTTTTTCGTTCGTTGTCAATATTATTTATTTTACAATTGGTTAATTATTTTAATAACCACGAATTAGATAGGTAGTTACATAAATTACCTATTTTAAAATACATGAACATAAAACGATGATTTGTTTTTCATTCATTTATTATAAATCAGTATTAATCTTTTACATGCGCTGTTTGAAATGTAACGTACGTATTTCGTTATTGCCAAGTTGTTGACACCAACGTCCCTGCAAGGTTTTGGGAGTCATTTCTATTTATACACAAAGCAGTACTTTTTGTTCAAAGGTTTCTTATCTCTGCGTAGTTTTTCAGTGACGAAAGTGTGAAATTATATTGGATTAACGTCATTTTTACGCAGTTTTTGGTTGATATCAATCTATAAATAGTTCATGAAAGGGTTCTTATATAAATCATTAGTAGTTTGGACGTGTAATACATATTTGGTGATTATGGTGTAAGAATACATGTTATACGGTTGGTGATAACCGTAACAAAGGAATTGTAATGTTTTGTTTACATTTATTCCAGATCAAATTTGAATAGAGTATAATGCAGTTTTGTACCTTGAAGTGGTATTTGTATTGATCTCTAACAAACCAACATTATTGTTTTTACTTTTCCTGTTTGGTCTGTGTAGTGGTAAACTAGTAAAATTTCCTTCTGGGGGCTCTGACAATCGACACCCAAAAGCAACTTCAGCAGCATGCAGGGTTGAACATTCTCACATTATGAGCATGTACATTATTATGGATTAATTGCCTCCAAAAATTAAATTAGATTAATACAAATGCATAGTTAAAGTGTATGATGAATGTATTCTCATCATCAAAATTCTTATGGAATGGAATGTTGTGCATGGGATATGTTGCATAGATATAAATGTATACCACTAATTTAAAATTTATTTTATATACTTTTTTGTCATTATATGGAGTGTTAATTAAAACAAACAAACTATCATAGTTTGTCCATCACAGACAGCACAACAATAGTATTAATTGAAAAATGATTTTGTAACTTATAGAGTTGAAGTATTATGTTTGACACGTTAAAAGTTTGGTTTTAACATGTTATCAATATCATATGATGTACTCAGGGTGTGTAGTCTTTAAAACTATCTTATTATTACTGCTAGTGTGGAATTTGATCCAATGTGTAATTTATAAAGTGAGATGATATTTATATTTTTTTATTAATAATTGGCAAAGTATACAAGTATAAAATGTGTATTTGTGTACCAAAGTTCCAAATTTGTTAATTACACGCTTCTTGATATTTAATAATGACAATCCAAAGTTATATAATTTGTAAATTATTTTATCTGAATGTACCAAATTGAAGCCAGTAACATTAGTGAAGGTGGGAACAGGTGTTAACAGTTGAAGTGCCTGCAGTATAATAAGTTTGTCAATTAGTTCAATTACATTCCACAGCATAGTCGTAGAATCTATAAACCTAACCTTTCTAGGATATATCTATTTGGAACCTATGTAGGTTGCATTTAGATATCGCCTGGGACAGTACCCTCTCCACCAAAAGTACCCATTATCATTTCTGCCATTTATTAATTGTTTTTAGAACTATTGTGTTCCTGTAACACATTTCCAGATAGAACCATTTTAGTCCTTGAACGAGACCTGCATATTCTTGTTTAAGGTCTGTCCCAGTTGTCATGGGTGGCAGCGTGGCAGATTGGTGGCGAAGCATTCTCTTTTTCTATCTTATATCCATAAAAATCTTTATGTACCTTGAATACAAAACATATTAAGCAACAGAGTAATAAAACATCAGAACTTCCAGAATTGGGCTGTCTGTGGCTTTTTTTTACACCAAAAAACTGCACTTCCTCACATTGTTACTGGGCACCAAGCAGTATGATTGTATCTTTATTGCTGATTAGAAATTCTAGTGGATATATACTATAGTTGTTAGTTTCAAATTATACGATAAAAAGACAATGGTTATTGGTTATGTTACTAAACAAATCAGTTTCATTTAAAGTAACAGTGGATTTGAAATGCCTTTCATGCTAAAAATATACAATTTATACTTGGTATGAAAATAATCTGTCTTTTTATATAATTATGATCTTTAGTATTGTCTATTTTTTAACTAGATGTGAACAATAATATCAATATTAATCAAATATTGTATTAATTTTAAAACGAAACACAAGTACTTGCATTTTATTGAACACACAATATTGCGTAGTAATTTTGATTTTAAAATGTGATGTTTATTAGCATGAAATTCCATCACAAGACATTTGTAAATAAATATATTTATATATATATATATATATATATATACATAGTTATCGAATCGTTTATTAGAAACGTCTTAGATAGTTTACCTAGAATGGGTACTTCTAATGTGAAAATAGCCAGAGACCAGTGGAGTAATCAAACTTTTGTATATCATTCCAACAGGTTTTTTTTAAATTTTAGACTGGCTGACTATGTTGACATAATCAACCATTTCTTCAGGTCATAGAAGTATAGTATGTAGCCGTAGATATTTCTTTGCATAAAATCGAGACTGAACAATTTTGTATTTCAAGAAAACCTGTCTCCTTTAGAAATAATTAATACAATAAATTACGATCATTTCTCGATTACAGTTTTGGTGTAATTAATATACAAACAATGGTCTGCCTAAATAGTACATAGCAATATGCTTTTGTTTGTCTTGTTTCTTTACTCATTTATTTTAAGGAATTTTGTTCATACCAGCATTTTAAAAATGTAAATAGATGATATATTTTGCCCAAAATATACCAAGTGTTTTTATTGCGTCTTCCACAAGACAATTCCCTTGATCGATTTAATGATTTATCATGTTTATGAAAACCTTATTTCAAACATAAGAACTGGTGCAAACAGCGGTCAGATACATTTATTTTTCATCAAAATTCTCCGCCTTTTATACCGCGTCCAATAGTTTTCCATTCAGGATTACCTCCTATACAACACACTTTCCCATTTATATTTAAGTAAGTATTAATGAATGTCATTACATTTTTATCTACCGCCGGTTCACATGGTTGAAGCTATCGAGAAGAATAAGACAAGAAACGTTATTCTTTATAAAAAAAAGAAAAATAAACCAAAATATATGTAAATTATAGGAAGAGAAAATAAGACTACTTTCAGCCTGTGCCGTGGTACCAAAAACGTAGTGATTACTTGCTCAGTGGTGGTACCTACCACGCCCCACGCTAATAATGCTAATATCCCTTAGTAGTTTGTGGCACAGATTTATAAGTATAGTACTGTTTGTGGTACCTACTGAGAGAACCGCGGCCGCTGGTGTTCACCGAAGCTCCCAAATAGCGTTTTCAAAATTAACATATTTATGGTGGAGGTTTTTTTCGAATAGACTGTATGGTCATACAGACCTTTACGGCGTCACTGAATATGTAGTGGACGGAGGTTCTTTGCTTATTTGGCTCGGACATTTTTTAGCGCAAACTAAATATTTACCATACCTAAAAGTCTGTGGCGCGGACCCTGCGTCCTTAATATAAGGGCCCCACACAAAGCTCTGCTTGCAGGGCCCCACACAAAGCCCTGCTTGCAGGGCCCTGCTTGCAGTGCCAATCGTATCGTGTGTGTGCAAGCAGGGCCGATATTTTAATTGCTTACCCTGCCGCAGGGTGGCAGGGTCATCCTGCCAGCCCGACGCACTCCAAACACTGCAAGCAGGGCCATGTCTGGTACGGTCGGACCGATTTTGTTTCAATTACAAATTTATAAGTATAGTATTTAATAATATGGTGTATATCTAATCTGTGGTTTCTACTTTTCAACGATAAATGTTTGGTTTTCTTCGTACGCCGTCTTAGTTTGTGGACGCGCCAAAGTTCTTCGATAATATGCACTGAAGGGAATAGCGGGTTATGGACCAGTTTGTTTTCATTTTGTTGTACTATGTATTGTTTGTGCAATAATAAAGGATAGTTATAATAAAGTTACAGTATCTCTCATCAATATATTCTTTTTTTCAATTAAAGGTGTCACCATTGTCAATAAATCATCACAGAATATAATATCTCTACCTAGTCTGTGGACGCTGATTTGCAGGGCTTTGTGTGGTAACATCCTCTGCAGCAGGCCCTGCAAGCAGGGCTTTGTGTGGGGCCATAAAAAGGTAGTATTCAAAAGTCAATGTCTGTGAATTGTTATATTGAAAAATGTTAATGTCAATTCTCTGACAGTTTGCGTAAAATTGATTGAACAGATTTGAACAGTGTTGAACAGTCGAGTGTCGAGCTTTGGAGTCGAGGTTGAATTTACGAGCTGATATTTACATATATCGCTTCAAAATGTCGTTGTGGTCCACATTAAATCGCGTTGTTTTCAAGCGAACGTCTACCTTCTTCCTGGCTACGGCAGCAGGGACTTTCTTCTTTGAGAGGACCTTTGACTTGATGTCAGTAGCCATCTTCGAGAACATCAACAAGGGAGTAAGTTTATGGTTATATAATTTTGCATCATAGTTTTTGAAATCAATGGTTTTATATATGGTAAGCGTGCATTTATTTCATGATAAATACAGTCGCACATTTAACAAGCTAATCGCTAAAAACAAAAAACGAAATCAAATAAATTAGTATGTACCTAACTTATTTTTATGCTTGAAAGAACTGTTCTTCTGACCTCTTTATCTGGCCACTATTCATCTGGATTACTGAAATGCCGATTGAATAAAATAATAATCATATTCAAAATACGAGCTATTATTAATTCAGATCTGGACGTTTCTACAATACCTGATAAATTGAATAAGTACAGGAAAAGTTAATTTCATGTAACTCAACAATGATTTTCCTACAAATCAGTCATTTTAACATGACTGCTGCATGTTTTCTAAGGTTTTTGTAAAACCTAGATCATGATTAAAGCTAGTTAAAAATTATGAATATTCCATAGGACATTTGCATGTAATTTTCTCTCTTATTTTCATAGATATAGATATACCTACCATGTGCATATATATTAATAAACCTTAAATTTCATTTTTTCAGAAACTCTGGAAGGACATCAAGCACAAGTATGAATAATATGGGAAGAAATAAAAGATCTTCATGATGATTATAATTAAATAATTTATTAGTTAATTGTTAACAAATTAATTAAATTATCTTTAACTGAAGTAAGACTAGAAGTTTTATTTCTAACAATGTTTAACTAATACACCAGTCATAATTCGGTGAAACACCGAACACCTGATTCAGTGGTCTGTCCATACATACTGGCCGTGACCAAGTTCAGCAACTCGTGGTACACAAGTAGGCCGTGATCTAGTACAGCAACTCGTGGTACACGAGTAGGCCACAATCTAGATTTAAGCTCCTGACTAAGCATCACGAGACGCGCGTGTCGCCGGCGACGTAGGTTTCCTCATGGAGAGGGAGTCCTAACAAGATCGCAGTCCAACCGCGACGCGCCAATCATTTATTATTTTATAGCAGTGTTTGTTATACTGAGTTTTAGCATTTAAATCGTAGTTTAGTTATTTATCAAGTAAATCAATTCAGCCACAAATATTGGGGTATACTGAAAACCAGAATTCAGTATTGTTTTGATTTGTTACTATTATTTTTGTGTCTTAAATACACTGTGGACACCATTTATCTAACTGCATAATCATTTCATCAATAACTTTACCAAATGTTAACTAGAAATCGACGAACATCGAACTTTTTTAATATACATAGTATGTAGAAGAACAAGAATAAATAACGCTTGATGAGTTAAATAATCCAGTGTTTGAATCGGCTATACTTGAGATAAAATGTGACAGATGTGCCTACACATCTGAGGAATTTATTAATTATATTATTTCAATGGAATATTGGGAAATTATTCTAACAATAAAATATTCCATTGAACATCAATGAATTCATAATACTCATCACCAATATTTTTCAATAAACTGAGTTATATAGAATACTTAATTATTGCACCAAATAAAACTAATATAAATAGTTATAATATTACAATGGGCATTGTCAAGCAATAAGTAAATTACTAAGTTAGTTTGTAAATTTCAAATACATAAATTGAAATCTAGCAATGAGACAGAATTACTCTCAACAAAAACAATCTCCCAATTCCTTAAGTGACCAACCAGATAACAGTTCTGGTTCTGTCTACCGCCGCCTTTCTACAATAATTCAGTCATTCATACTTTTCGTTCAGTCCACCCTTCATACTCCGCCGTTCTTGACATTCAATGTCGACCAAATATAATAAACCGACCAAAAATAATAAATAAATAGGACTTGAATGACTTGTGTGGTTGCAAGTACTCCGGGTCGTCGGACGCCGTGTTTATGTACGAGCAGAAAGCCTTACTATTGCTTTAAAAAGCTCTAAAATCCATTTTAAAACGTCAGAATTATCTTTCTCTCGATAGTGGTGCACCATTTTTTAGCCCACAGTCACAATAGTCGGCCGGATACTAAGATGCTACTATAATAATGGTCATACCATTACCGTCCGATTATACACCATACCTCGCACGAATATCATTCAGAGTTCAAAGTCACTCTTGCTTCATTACCCAACCATTTAAGTCAACATCGTCGAGCGGATACTAGCCATTAGTACTAGCAGGGTAATAAAATTATGACACTTTTACCGTGGTACTAGGCTCGTAGCAGAACTTTCAGAGCAAAGATTTTTACTTTTTTTACCTTTACTTTCGGATTTAGTCCTAACCGAATACTAAGGACTTGAACGAGTTGTGTACCCGCAAGTACTCCAAGTCGTCAGAGCATGTCGCGGGACGAAAGTCAACAATATTGTTTTAACTCTCAGTAAATTTCCTACTCCTCCAGTCCACAGACCGTCCTACCGTCCTATATTCCGAATCTATTCGTCCTCTAGCTAGTGGTGGTCAATTTCCCAGCCATCAAAGTCGCCGCTGTCGACCTTATACTAGGACTTGAACGACTTGTGGAGCCGCAAGTAGTCCGGGTCGTCGGAGAGCGTGTCCGCCGAGGAGGACGCGGGCAGCGAGCGCGGCTGCGCGGGCGCCGGCGGCGCGTCGCCCCCGCCCCGCTCCGCCAGCGCCGTCACTATGTCCACGAGCAGCGGCTGCGCTAGGACTTGAACGACTTGTGGAGCCGCAAGTACTCCGGGTCGTCGGAGAGCGTGTCCGCCGAGGAGGACGCGGGCAGCGAGCGCGGCTGCGCGGGCGCCGGCGGCGCGTCGCCCCCGCCCCGCTCCGCCAGCGCCGTCACTATGTCCACGAGCAGCGGCTGCGCTAGGACTTGAACGACTTGTGGAGCCGCAAGTAGTCCGGGTCGTCGGAGAGCGTGTCCGCCGAGGAGGACGAGGGCAGCGAGCGCGGCTGCGCGGGCGCCGGCGGCGCGTCGCCCCCGCCCCGCTCCGCCAGCGCCGTCACTATGTCCACGAGCAGCGGCTGCGCTAGGACTTGAACGACTTGTGGAGCCGCAAGTAGTCCGGGTCGTCGGAGAGCGTGTCCGCCGAGGAGGACGAGGGCAGCGAGCGCGGCTGCGCGGGCGCCGGCGGCGCGTCGCCCCCGCCCCTCTCCGCCAGCGCCGTCACTATGTCCACGAGCAGCGGCTGCGCTAGGTGCTTGATCGACTCCTGCCGAGCTACCTGCGGGTTTCAATGGTTTTTGATGTGTTACGGTAATACCTAGAACATTTTTTATTACATTTTACAAAATTTATGTTAAGTATCTAAGGGATTCCTTGCGATACGAAAGATTAGCTCTGAAGAAATCCGGAGGGGATAGTTGCGCATGGGGTATCAGTGCGGGGCACATAATAAGCGAACCAATCTGCGCTTACGGCAGGCTTGACAATCTTCTCATTGGCTACCGAGAAATAGGTTTTAATACGAGGATTGTATCGTGGTCTCACATTCACGCAGAGATGGCAGTGCACAGAACATAATACTCCTAGCGGACTACGTAGTTTATACAGTACTCCCAAATTAATAATGCGCATAGAAATCTTCGTTACTGTTCGGCAAAGGTCGTATTCCCCGAGCGTCGGAAAACGATATGTGTATAGAGTGGTTAAGTGCATTTTCTTAAAAATGGTTTTCAAACACAGGTTTACATTAAAATCTAATCATTATAATCTCAGTTCAAAAGTATTTACAGCACTGATCATTCCAGAATAATATTAAAATTACAAATAATTAATCAGAATCAAGGAGGATCTCTATTCCTGACATCCTAGATTCATCAGAACTTTCATTATGCTCTTGTTCATTTACACTTTCCCCACTGCTATCACCCGTGTAAATAATCATTTCACCGGAAAAACTATCGATTCTTGGGTCAAATTTTCTATATTCATCTTCGCATTTAACAGCGTGATCACAAACTTTTTTCCATTCTTCTGATCCTATATTATTGATTTTTTCTAATATAGCATCTTTAACTGACTTGACAGTCATTGCAATATTTTTTTTGGCTACGTGATGCTTTATTTGGGACCAAATATTTTCAATGGGGTTAAAATCGGGATGATATGGTGGCAATCGTATAATTTTATGCCCATGTTCCTCCATTATACGGTCTATGGCGAATTCTGTATATTCTGTATATTCTGTATGTTATTTTACAAAATAAACTATTTCAATTTGAGTAAGATAATTAAAGTTGAAATTAAATTCACCTTTGAAAACAAAACCAAGAAGGGTGTGTAATAGCAGCTCTTTAAAATTCACCAGTATATAAAGACGACTGACGGACCTTTGACTGACCGGCGACAGCCGCCGACCAACCGAATTGTTTTCAATTTTTTCACATGATTTGACATATGACTTTGACTCCTGTTTCTTTCGAACAAGGTGCAAAATGCAAGTGCATTGTTGAGGGCTTTCTCCGATTCAATGATTCGGGTGTTTCCGGGAATACGACAATTAGCGAAGATTTGCATGCGCATTATTAATTTGGGAGTACTGTACTATGGTACGTAAGATGGCGTTATTACGTTTGTTGTTATTTACGTTCCTGCCTGTCACAAATCTGTACTGTGGCCGCCGGTTTGCGCAATTGTGTTTTTCGGTGTCTTGGCTTGTTTCGCGTTCTTGTGCTTTTTCTGTACCTAAGAGTTCCTGCTCCTCCGGCTGTGCTGATTTTGTACATACGTGCGTGCATTGAAAGTTTAGCATTAAGATAGGACTCTGACGATCGTTGGGTGTTAAGGTTAACTTTTGTGAAAACATGTCTAATAAAAAGTGTTGCGTCCCCGGATGTGTAAATAGTTCAGCAGGTTATAAGAGAGTGTGATGATGATACGGATATGCATAAAGTAAAAGCTAAGAAATTGTTTAAGAAGTGTTTTAAAAGAAAGAAGTAAATAATTACATAAAAGGTTATCGTTGTTTTATTTATTTGTAAACTTTAGTTTAACAGTTGTTTTTAATAACCTATAATTGGATTTGGCTACTAGAGATTTATATTTGAACATAAAGACCATTTTAGTTTCTAGTAGACAAATTCAAAGATAGGTTATTAAAAACTATTATGATGCCAGCTAGGCCGTATAAGTATACACGCACACATACGCGAATGCATTTACGCACCCATGCATATACGTGGACATTAGCTCCAAACCCAACGTCCAGAGGGCGATATTTGTATTACCCACTTCGGTCGCAAAGATAAACCTCTATTTCAGTATATATAAAGGTACTCTGTGGCTTACGGCGCCCTGCGCAAGACTTTATTTTTTACTTTTTTATTTTTTTCTGCGCATTCAAGTTAGCTACACCTACACTTTTGCTTCGTGCCGCTCTGCGTTGGTACCTAGGTGCTTATTTACTAAAAATATAATCAAGTTTAGTTACACTTTCATGCCGCTCCGTGTACCAAGTGCAATACAACTTTATTTATTGCCACACACATTAGATAACACGAGTACAAAAGTATAAAAATATAAATTAAAAAACATGGGCAAATGGTAGTGACTCAGCTTCTGCTGACTTGAGATGAGACCGTGGGGACCGTAGTCCTAAGCAGCAATTTTTTAGCTACTCTGTTCTCCCCGGGTTATCAGACGGGAGTGAAGTATACTGGTTATATTAATTAAACTCCTGATCTGATTACAACTATTTATGAGTTTAGATGGACTTTGCGATTAACCGTCGTGAAGTCTACTTACCCTGAGGATGCCTTGTTTTGAGGCGAAACACGTGTTGGTGTATGTTTTCACAAATCGCGTGTGCATGTTTCCTGTGTGGGAGGGAGGGAGGTGCTACGTGCGTGTATACCTTATACACCACTATACATTTTGACGTGATAACGTCTTATAAATCGATGAACGCCAACACATACGAAAAAGTGTGACGTCATGCGGCGTTACCTCGCTCTGAGGCGTTCCATGTAAGGCTTGAAGTGCAACCGAGAGCGCGGAACGAGCGACAAAGAAGCACAATCGGCCTTTGCGTTCGGCAGCGTTCGACATCCGTCTCTCTCCTACTTGAGTGAGCGATGCGTTTGCGTGGACAGCTGCTATACTATAGTACATTTACATGTTGTTTAATATAATTGCAGTATTTTCTTAAGAAGTTGTCACGTTCAACTATCTTCAGTAAACCGACTTTACAGACAACCAATTTTTTGTTCGCGGATTGTTGCAAAGTAGATTAATCCTTAGTTTGTAATAATGGAGTTCCGCAAAGTAACGCCTGATACAATTAGTTAACCAAAAAGATAGTCACCAGCTTGAAGTGGTGCACGATCATCTTGAGAGCGTATTCCTTGATGTCCGACGTGCGCATGCGGTCGGCCGCCTGCAGGATGGCGAGCACGTTCTCCGGGGACACGTTGCTCTGCAGGTTGTGCTTGCAGAACACTTGCAGCCGGTTGTTCGTAAAACCTATTTGCAGTATAGTTGAATAATGGTTAAATTAAAAAATAACTTTATAATACTATTCCTAGAGATATCAGAGATGCGCCTACTCTCAATTTGTTTAAAAAAAAGGTTACATAGTTACATTTTAAATACAAACTTCATTTAATCAATATATTTAGCCCGCTACTAACTTGGACCACAACCTATTCCATATGAGGCACGTGCAGAAATTTTTACCCACCCTCATGTTTGGCTGTATTCGTTCTTGATATTTTTGATAATGTATAAATTATAAAGTTAAGCAAAACTACCCACACCGGGCCCATGTATTTCTACCATATAATTTAATTATTTTTTCTCATGTAAGTGATATTTTGTATCTTAATGAGAAAATAAAGATCTTTAAACCGAAATCAACTTCAAATCATCGAAGACTGAAGTACTGTTATGGCACGGTACAATGGACATGATGACAGATTTTGAAATTGCCTTGTGTAATTTAGGTACAGACAGAAGCCCAAGCAACAGGTGAATTTTTACTAGCCGTGACGTCATCCGCTCTGATTGACGTTTCAGTTAACATGGCCGATTGCTGTATTTTATACTTTTATTTTAATTTTAGGGCTTCCTGCTTACAGTATTTTAATTTCATCTACCTACTTGAGTTTCTTCCTAGTTTTGTGATTGTAGTTGTTGTCCCAGAGACAAAAAGGGGTGGAAAAGATGGCAGTGTCATAGATGAAAAGACGATATTAAAAACTGGAAGACACATCATGGAAGAGGAAGCACATAATAGAACTTTATGGAAAGCTCTGGGGGAGGCCTATGCTGAATAGCAACACAATAAAAAAATCCGGTGTCCGGTGTAAGGAGAGTTTGTCTCAAGTCGTGATAGTCTCAAATGGTACTCACCATAATAAATCGGAGCTTGAAATAGATAAAGCGAATCCTCTGTCGGCATGTTTGTATCTCCGTAGTAGATGTATCTAAGCAGGGAGTCGAACGCTTCTTCCGATGGCACCACATCGCAGATTTGAATCTAAGAACATAATATTAATATAATGTATTATAATTAGTAATATTGTATTGTAAATGTGTTACGTATGTCTTAATTAAGGTAAATATACGACGGTCTTTTTAGACAACCACACAACCAGTCGGCCAAGGGATGGACTTGGTTACCGTGGAAAATAATGAAAACTCATTATCCTTGTCGGGTTCTGAACTTAAATCTAAGTCCGTCGACAAATGCCACAGGCATTGATTGTAAGCAAATGCGGACACACGTGTCCACCAATGTCATTGCAACATTGGCGCAGTGCCATGAACGAGTGTTATCCTTCATCGAGAAGGAGCGAAAAGTTCTCGAAATTGCATGCACTCACGGTCGGCATGAAGCGGAGCACTGCAACCAGCAACCAACCAGGCTCTTTTACCCTTCCAGTTGTTTGCTACCGCCCGTTTAAGAATGGCGTAAGTCATACGCCCTGCTACCTATCTGCTGGAGTAGTTTAACTACATACTCGTACGTCAGATCTAGACGTTAGTTTTAATCTACGTACATACTATCGTGCGCCTTGCTCGTGGGTTGTTGCAAATTACATTAAACAACTAACTTTATAACAATGGATTTTGGAAAAAAATATTTTATGTATATACTAGCGGACGCCCCACAGCTTCGCTCGCGAGGAATTAGACACAACAATAGTTTCGTTTAGTAACATTATATAGCCTATGTCACTCAGTGAAGATGCAGTTTTCTAACGGTGAAAGAATTTTTCAAATCGGCCCAATAATTTTTGTGTGAAAACACTACAAACAAATCCTTCTTTATTTATTTATTTATTAGAGTTAAGGCATCCTAACAACATTTCACAGATTATTATACGAATCACATTAAATGGTGTTGTGTGCCAGAGTGAAAATGTCAATTCTTTAGTAATAGTTTTTTATAATAATACTATAGATATATTTTCTTCGAGTTTGTAAGTGGTTAATAGTGCGTACTCACGTTGACGATGTTGTCCTGCGGGGAGAAGGAGCGGAACATGGCCTCGAAGTATGACGCGCGCGCGGCCAGCACGGAGCGGTGCGCGGGCCGCGCGGCGCCGCCCACGCGCAGCTGCACGTCCGCCAGCTCGGCGCCGCCGCCGCGCCCCGACGTGAACACGCACATGTCCTGCTTCAGCGTCGTACCTACGTGTGAATTACTCACGTTGACGATGTTGTCCTGCGGGGAGAAGGAGCGGAACATGGCCTCGAAGTAGGAGGCGCGCGCGGCGAGCACGGAGCGGTGCGCGGGCCGCGCGGCGCCGCCCACGCGCAGCTGCACGTCCGCCAGCTCGGCGCCGCCGCCGCGCCCCGACGTGAACACGCACATGTCCTGCTTCAGCGTCGTGCCTACGTGTGAATTACTCACGTTGACGATGTTGTCCTGCGGGGAGAAGGAGCGGAACATGGCCTCGAAGTACGAGGCGCGCGCGGCGAGCACGGAGCGGTGCGCGGGCCGCGCGGCGCCGCCCACGCGCAGCTGCACGTCCGCCAGCTCGGCGCCGCCGCCGCGCCCCGACGTGAACACGCACATGTCCTGCTTCAGCGTCGTGCCTACGTGTGAATTACTCACGTTGACGATGTTGTCCTGCGGGGAGAAGGAGCGGAACATGGCCTCGAAGTACGAGGCGCGCGCGGCGAGCACGGAGCGGTGCGCGGGCCGCGCGGCGCCGCCCACGCGCAGCTGCACGTCCGCCAGCTCGGCGCCGCCGCCGCGCCCCGACGTGAACACGCACATGTCCTGCTTCAGCGTCGTGCCTACGTGTGAATTACTCACGTTGACGATGTTGTCCTGCGGGGAGAAGGAGCGGAACATGGCCTCGAAGTACGAGGCGCGCGCGGCGAGCACGGAGCGGTGCGCGGGCCGCGCGGCGCCGCCCACGCGCAGCTGCACGTCCGCCAGCTCGGCGCCGCCGCCGCGCCCCGACGTGAACACGCACATGTCCTGCTTCAGCGTCGTGCCTACGTGTGAATTACTCACGTTGACGATGTTGTCCTGCGGGGAGAAGGAGCGGAACATGGCCTCGAAGTACGAGGCGCGCGCGGCGAGCACGGAGCGGTGCGCGGGCCGCGCGGCGCCGCCCACGCGCAGCTGCACGTCCGCCAGCTCGGCGCCGCCGCCGCGCCCCGACGTGAACACGCACATGTCCTGCTTCAGCGTCGTACCTACGTGTGAATAATCTATATACAGTGGTGGACGTCTAATTAGAAACACTACCAACGGTCCTTGACATTGTGTAAGATACTTCACCGCAATCGTTTTTATTTTGAAATTAAACAATAAATACGGCAACAATATGTTCAACGATTTATCATTTATCAGAAAAGCAATATAATTCCCAGTACACAAGTGCAGTTTCAATATTACATTACTGACAAACATTTAAATCAGTTTTAAGGTATGAACAGTAATGGTCAACTAATTAGAAACAACAACAAAAAAGTATTAAAAACAATATAATTTTAAGTATTAGCAATTAGTATTGTTATTTACGAAATAGTTACTATCCACAGCATACCAATAGTTAATTAATATTTAGTGGCGTATCCCTTATTTTTAATAACAGCACTGCAACGACGTGGATATTGATTCAATCAATTTCATACATTTTTCCAGGGGGATTGAATTCCATGCTTCAACAAACGCTTCATATAGTTCGTTTTTACTGGTGTTACGTTTGTTTGAGACTTTCTTTTTAACAATATACCAGAGATTTTCTATCGGGTTTAAATACGGACTATTTGGTGGCCAGTCTAAAACGGATATACGCTGTTCGCTAAGGAAACATTTGACGCTATTGGCCGTGTGTTTAGGGTCATTGTCATGCTGAAAGATCCAGGTTACAGGCAAATGATCGTCCGAGTAGGGAATCATTGTGTGCTCTAAAATATTTTTGTATTGCCATTGATCCATTTTACCTTCAATCTTCCCAACGGGTCCAACTCCACATCCGGTAAAACACCCCCAAACTTTAATGTTACCGCCACCTTGCTTGAGTATATACTCCTTGTGTATTTATAATTAAAAGCATTGTTTACAGGACATCTAACATAGCGCTTTCCATCGGAATTTACCATATTTATTTTTGTTTCATCTGAAAATAACACTTTTTTCCCATTCTCATACCGTTCACTTAACATATTTTTTAGCGAATAATAATCGCTTCTCTCGGTGTTGCTTGGTAAGAAGCGGTACCTTTCGAGAGATTCTTCCAAACTATTTAGCTTCCACTAATCTTCGGCGTATCAGTCTTGACGAGATGTTTCTCGGGTCATCAGGCGAAAAAAATTCATTTTTAATCTGGTTGGAGCCTTTACTTGGGTCTTTTTTAGCAACACGAACGATCAGCGTATCTTCTTTGGGAGAGGTTTTTCTTAGCCGAGCCTTTCTAAGAGCATTTTCAGCAGTTTCATGTGTTTTATAATGATCAATTGCATTAAAAACTTTCTTAACAGAACAATTTAAATGCTCAGCTATTCTTGTGTACGCCCACTTATGAGCTAAATGTAAATTAACAATTATTTGCCTAGTTGACGCGTCACAACTTTTATTTTTGCCCATTTTAAACAAAATAAAATTCAGATTTAATTTTGAATTACCGCCAAAATAATAGAAAAAGCCAAGAATGAAATGATATTCTCCAATTTAAAAAAAAAAAAACGAGCTATGGATGTTTTTATAAAATGTTTCTAATTAGGCGTCCAAGCGGCAATCAGCAGAAAATAAACTCCTTCATTTGTAAGACTCATTTTTTAATTAAAAGTAAAATAGGTTTTATATTTTATGCATTTAATGAGTTTTTTATTTGAGTGGCTATATTATTGTATGATTATTAAATATTGAATGTATATATTTTTTACGAACATTTTTACATTGAAGTTATACTTTCTTTATTCATAAGAAGTGTTTCTAATTCTGTGACCACCACTGTATATAAAAGGAGAAGGTGACTGACTGACTGACTGACTGACATATCAACGCAGGGCTTAAACTATAAGGGCTAGAAACTTGAAATTTTGCACAGGGGTTCCTTTTATAACGTAGGGGAGCACTAAGAAAGGATTTTTGAAAATTCACCCCCTAAGGGGGTAAAAGGGGGGTGCAAAGTTAGTATGAAACTTTGCCGTTTTTGAAGTCGTTTGACGGGTAGACGTCTTTAATGGGTCTAATTCTACGCGAGCGAAGCTGCGGGCATCCACTAGTAATAAATAATAATAAATATCTTGGACATTCTCACACACGGCCATCTGACCCCAAAGTAGGCGCGAGCCTGTGATATGAGTGTCAGAGACTGATATACATACATAGATATTTTTAAATACATACTTAAATAGATAATATTGACATCCAGACACAGAACAAATATAAGTGATCGTCACACGAATATTTGTCCTGAGTGGGATTCGAACACACGACCTTTGGCGCAACAGACAGGGTCACTACCGATCGCGCCAACGGGCCTGTCTAATGAAACACCCTTGTTATTTGGTGCGAGAATTTAGCGCCGATCCAAATATGGAGGTACGATTCGTGAGTGTCTATATTCATAGTTGAAGTTCATGCCCTGCTTCAGCGTCGTACCTAGGTGTGAATTAAACACCCTTGTTATTTGGTGCGGCAATTTAACGCCGATCCAAATATGGATGAATGAAAATACATTCCCAGTTCCTCGCTCTACGCATGACATATTTGGCTGTATGTCTCGATGCCTTGACCATATAATATTTGAAATGTAGATAATTAAAAGTAATAATAAATTCTCGCTCTTCTTCGCTGTCTGTCAAACTGTACACTGCCGTTTTATTTATTCTCCTCATAATTTTTACCTAAATACACAATATAAAGTCAATAGTACGATTCGTGAGTATCTATATTCATAGTTGAAGTTCATGCCCTTCTTCAGCGTCGTTCCTGGGTGTGAATGAAACACCCTTGTTATTTGGTGCGAAAATTTAGCGCCGATCCAAATATGGATACGATTCGTGAGTGTCTACAGGGTGGAAAGATCGAATGCCACATTGATGGAAACTACCATGAATATTGTAAATAGCACATTCCGTGTAAAGGAGACTTTCTGAAAAGAGTGTTGGTTATTTCTGGTAGACCAACAGCTCTTTGATTATTATGGTTAGATGGAGGAAAGAAAAGATGTGAATGTGTATAACTGGTTTCTATTGTTTTCTTTCACAACTGTTTGTAACACTAGATATTATAATTATTTATATACTTTAATGGTTATTATTGGTTATTAATGGTTTTACATATATTAAATGGTTTATAAATGGTATGGTTTAATACGCGGCGCCTCGAGCGGCTGCTGGTCACGTACAGGACGATATGGTAAATGGTATGAATACGCGGTGCCTCGAGCGGCTGCTGGTTGCGTACTGCTGTTAAATTACATTAAATTAAGTAAAGCGATTGCGCGTTAATGCTCGCTCAGCAAAACGCACAATCGCTGAGCCTGGCCGCTCGAAGGCATGTTCCCGAACACTTTCCTTTGTTTTAAAAACAATAAATTCTGCATTTATGGATTTTTGAAAAATCGCCTGCCTGAGTCGGGACTCGAACCGGTCAAATGTGACAAAAAATAACGTGCCGTATTTTATGATGCAGATTGAAAGGGTTACTGATGGGGTTTAGTTTTCTCTAAATAACAAATACAATCAAGCGCTGATCCAAATATGGAGGTACGATTCGTGAGTGTATACATAGTTGAAGTTCATCTCCTGCTTTGTTTAGCCATTGGGCTATGGACGCTAAAAATAGACCATGAGCCTTACCTAAAATTTTTTGGAAATCATAGCTTTTCCGCTAATATTTGAAGCACATTTAATGCTCAGTGTTGACGTTATAAATCCACCAGTTACCCCAAGACTCGTAGACGTCGCTGTTCTGCGCGGCCTTCTGCTGCGGCGCCTGGTGCCGGCGGATCACCTCCACCATCAGCTGCCGCTCCAGCGACTCGAACGCGCGCGACATCACTATCTCCGTGAAGTTGTAGTCTTTTATTATGTACCTGCAATAATTTTAGTGGTCGACCAAATGCTTTTTAAGCTTGCAAAGCAAATGCTTTTTGACGTGATAACGTTTATTAAATCGATGAACGCCAACACATCCGAAAAAGTGTGACGTCATGTGTCGTTATCTGACGTCATGTGTCGTTACCTCCATGATAACATAGTATACAGGGTGTGTGAGACAATAACATAGTATACAGGGTGTGTGAATAGTATACAGGGTGTGTGAGACATGAACATTGTATACAGTGTGTGTGAGACATGAACATTGTATACAGGGTGTGTGAGACATGAACATTGTATACAGGGTGTGTGAGAAATGATATAACTTATATTATTATATCCAATAACTTCGTTCCATCCGGGTGTCCCTTGACACCTCTCATTTTTTGTATAAAATAATGATTATGACGTTATCACGTAAATCTATCGTCCATAAACCGACTTTACAGACAACCATTTTTTAAATTGAATAGTGAATGAACATGTGAAGAACCGCAGCTTGAATGGCAATGGAGTTTTAAAAAAGTTGCTTCTGAGTGCTCTCATCGTTCTGGTGTTCATAAATATAATAAAGATGTATTTGATTTTTGTATAAACGTAGGCTGAAATGCTTGTTTCACAACGATACGTACGGAATAATTTTGGCGGAACCCTAATAACTATTCTACGGAACCCAGTTTGGGAATTCCTGACATAGAAGCTTCATCACGCAAAGTTTCTCCATAACAAGGATGAAATAGTTGATTGGTGGATCGTGTTAGGGTCAACTCACACTGGCGCAGAGTCGAAGCGACGCGTCATGTTTTTCCGCCTACAGCATATTCATCTCTGCGCGCGTCGACGTGAGATGACGCGCGCATTCGCGCCTCGACGCGCGGTTGGAGTCGAGCGGATTCGCGAGCCGCCGCGCGTACCAGGCGCGTACTCGGGCGCAGTGACGCGTCAGACGCCGACCACAAGTCTCTGAACGGGTTCCGGCACTCTATTATCCGGACGCGCTTACGAGCATCGTGCAAAACAGTGTGAGTTGACCCTTAAGTAAGAGATTTTGAGCGTAAGCGCGAGCCACAACACTTGCATGGCCGTACGGTGCAGGCAAGTCGGGGTCACCATTTCAGTTGTTCAATACTAAGAGAGGCCGAGGTAGACCACCAACATCTTGGATGGGAACAATATGGAAGGACATTAAGATGATGGCGTTACAGCCGGACCTGACCCAGTCACGTTCAGAATGGCGCAGTAAGATTAGGAGGGCCGACCCCAAAAGAAATGGGAAATAGGCGCAGAAGAAGAAGAAGAATACTAAGGCACTCACTGCACGCAGTGCTCCTTGATGCAGTCGAGGCCGGCGTAGTGCGCCGCGTGCAGCGCCTGCAGCACGTTGCCCAGCCCCAGGTTGGTGCGCAGGAAGCCGGAGCACAGCCCCTTCAGCCGCGGGATCTTGAGCGTGAGCGCGAGCCGCAACACCTGCATGGCGGGGGTACGGTGCAGGCAAGTCGGGGTCACCATTCCAGCTGTTCAACACTAAGGCACGGCACTCACTGCACGCAGTGCTCCTTGATGCAGTCGAGGCCGGCGTAGTGCGCCGCGTGCAGCGCCTGCAGCACGTTGCCCAGCCCCAGGTTGGTGCGCAGGTAGCCGGAGCACAGCCCCTTCAGCCGCGGGATCTTGAGCGTGAGCGCGAGCCGCAGCACCTCCATGACGAGGAGGAACGTCGCCGGGGACCCGGGGTCGGGGTCTGTTTATAAAAGTTGTAAAGCGTTCACTTTCATCCTTTCGCTGCGACCCATAGACGTCCCACTGCTGGGCACGGGTCTCCCTTCTGCGGGAGGTCTAGAGCATACTCCACCACGCTGCTCCAATGCGGATTGGTGGAGGAGTTAGTGGCCAACCCAGTGTCGAATGTTTTCAAGCCACCCGAAGGTCTTCGACATGGCTTAACGACTGTTTCCACCATTGAAAACAACCGGGACCGACGGCTTTACGTGCCCTCCGAAGCACGGTAGCGTCCATGAAATTTTGCCACTAGCGGTCACCCATCCACAAACCGACCGCGCCCGTCGTTGCTTAACACTTTCGATCACATTGAATCGAAGCGAGCCATTGGGCTATGGACGCTACCGCTTTCATCCTTACTACATCCCAACTAGTAAATAAATATACTATTCGGGCGTCCACCAGTATATTTACATACTTACACTGCTTCGCTCGCGTGGAATTAGACATAATAATAGATTTTTCTTAACGCGTTAACTTTAGCTCCACAAATTTGTAATAAATAAAAGGAGAAGGTAACTGACTGACTGACTGAGACTGACTGACATATCAACGCAGGGCCCAAACTATAAGGGCTAGAAACTTGAAATTTTGCACAGGGGTTCCTTTTATAACGTAGGGGAGCACATAGAAAGGATTTTTGAAAATTCACCCCCTAAGGGGGTAAAACGGGGGTGCAAAGTTAGTATGAAACTTTGCCGTTTTTGAAGTCAAGTGGGCAACCCGAACGCGGGCAGACGTCGTTAATGGGTCTAATTGTACGCGAGCAAAACTGCGGGCGTCCACTAGTTATAAATATAAATAAATATCTTGGACATTCTCACTCACGGCCATCTGACTCCAAAGTAGGCGCGAGCCTGTGATTTGGGTGTCAGAGACTGATATACATACATATATATTTTTATATACATACTTAAATAGATAATATTAATATCCAGGCACAGAACGAAAACAAGTGTTCGTCACACGAATATTTGTCCTGAGTGGGATTCGAACCCACTACCCCTGGTGCAACAGGCAGGGTCACTACCGATTGCGCCAATGAGCCAGCTCATTGCTTAAAGCAAACTGAAACAAAACAAAATCGGTAAATTGACCTTTCTCAGTAGGGTCGATCCGGTCGGTGTATATGTAGTTGAGCACCATGCTGAAGGCCTCGGGCGTGGCCTCCGGCAGCGTGATGGTCAGCTGCGGCTGGGACTTGTAGGACCAGGGCACCTCCTTCAGCTCCCCAGCGGCTATCTTGCTCACCAGTTCCTCCCGTGCTTTGCTGGAGTAGAAAAATTGGTTTTAATGAAATTCAGAGCTAATGATTAACAATTTTAAAAGTTGCTGGTCGACATATGGAGGCCATGACCGCTGGTACCAGTGTTACTCTATAATTACTTTATAATTATTATTTATTAACCTTAAATTTGTGTACCTACTTCATGATTACTATCTCATTCTCATTGTATTGTGTGTATCGCATTTATGTCTGGTTTATCAACTGTAAGCAAATTGCTGACTAAAATAAATAAATAAATGAATTTTTAAGAATTGATGAAGGATTTTAGTTGGCATGCTACATAATAGAGTGTCTTTAAATTAGAACATTTGTGGGTTCAAAGACTATTCATTTAAGTAATTCAAGAAATCCGCAATAGCTCATTTTAGTTAATAGACCGGCTTGACTATTAACTTGTAACGCTTTTAATGAAACGACATTAACACACGATGAATTGCTTCAATTTCACTATTGAAGAAGTTATTTATTGTCACACAAAACACTATACCAATTGACATTTTAACAATTAACTTATAACTACTTAAGCTACGTACAGTGCCATGCATGAAAAAGGGGTTACTTTTTTTAGGGGGGATTTTCAGCGCAACCCAACGAAATTTGACTATAATATGTGTGTATTGCCTACCCTGGGATTTTATTTTCGCTCCTTTAATCCGTATTACGAAGAGTCAGTTAGATACTACAGTAAGCTCCTTGTCTCAGTTGTCAGTACTGATCCGTGCGGTGGGGCGCAAACGTGTGGGTTACAGCTTGCAGCTCACAGCCAACACTCGATAGTTCAGATTCAGATTCAGATTCATTTATTTTTCATTATATGGTATTTTGTATACGCTTAATGAACGTCATAACATTTTTTATCTACCGCCGGTTCACAAAGTTGATGCTACCGAGAAAAACACGGCAAGAAACTCTAGTTACTCTTTTCAAAATTTACAATTTTTATAATTGGATCGCATTACATTATTATTGAACAAGTGGAGCTGGAGATACATCGCACCAAGCATTTCTATCGTTCAAGTAGTCATTAATTTTATAGAAAGCTTTATTAAGGAGGTTTTGTTTAATGTAAGATTTAAATTTTTTATCTGAGAGACAAGTAATATTTCCGGGTATTTTATTGTAGAAGCGAACACAGTTCCCCATAAAAGATTTTGATACTTTACTTAGTCTAGAGCTAGGTACAATAAATTTATCCTTATTTCTTGTACTAATGTTATGTACACTGCTTTTTTTTGTTCCTTACTTGATCTTAGCCCGGAGGTACTGCGAGCGGGCGGCGAGCATGGCCTGGTGCGCCAGCACCGTCACCTCGTCGGGGCCCACCAGGATGGTCACGTCGCAGAACTGCTGCGACTTCAGGATGCGCCCAAAGTCGTCGTGGAGGGTGCAGCGGGGGTAGTTTGATAGCTGGACATTTTAAATAAATAAAAGGATTTTTTTAGAAAACAAATGCTAGAAAACAAACAAACAGAAAAAAATTAAAACATAATACATACTACAAACATACCATAGATACGAAACAAATTATCTGAATTAGTAGTTTTTAAAACATGCTGCAATTAAAATTTGTAATACTGTGAAATCTGTAATTGAATATTATTTGTAAAGTATGTGGACATATTTGGTCCTAATAAACGCTTACATACTGACACCCCACAGAAAACAACAAAATTTAACATCAAAGCCATATCTCCCGTACTCTCTCTATCGTACAAATATTGATCTGCGAAATAAACATCTGCTCCAGTCGGGATTTGAACCGGAACCAGTCTGGTAAACGCGGTTCGGTTCGGTTCCCTTACCACCACAGAGTCGTAAAACCGACTCCGAACATTAATTTTTACACCACTTAACAAATATTTAGTTTCATTTATTTATTTATTATATATATATTATATAATTACATATAATTTATGGTACAGGTGCCTTATGAACTTGTTTTGGACACGCTCTAACATAACCACGTATTAAGCTTCATAGGGTGACCATATGACAGCGCTGTGTTGCAGATTAATGCAGATCACTCCTGACCAGTGCATCACACAGTACCTTAAGCGCAGTTATGTTAGTTATGCCTCGCGATTGTCTCAAAACAAATCCCAAGTTCCTGTATGCCTTTCGACAAATTTTTAAAACGTGATCCCGAAACTGTACATCGCTCGTCATACAGATGGCCTAGACAAGTGGCAAAACGCTAGTAGAATAGAAATAGAATAGATTAACAAATGTATGGGATTGACATTCGCTTACGACTAATTAGTCGATAGCGAATGTCAATCCCATACATTTGTTAATCTATTCTACTGGCGTTTTTGCCACTTGTCTAGGCCCCCAGAACTATGAGCATGCCAACATTCGCCAGCCGGTAGTAATACCTGGAACCTGTAGAGGTCGCCACTGCGCACGTTGTTGTCCACAGTGCCGCCGAAGATGTACATGGCGTCGCCCACCACCGCGCCCGCGTGGAACAACCGCCCCGCCGGGATCTCCGACTCGGCCGCCGGTCTCACCACTGACCTGGTATCATATCATGTCACATCTGCTAAAATAGATACTTCAATTAAAGTGAGATAAATAATAAAACCTTAAACTAAAACAAAGAATTATTTAAAAAGAAATAATCTATATAATAAAAATGAATCGCAAAATGTGTTGGTAAGCGCATAACTCAACAACGCCTGGACCAATTTGGCCAATTCTTTTTTTTATATGTTCGTTGAAGTTCAAGGATGGTTTTTCGGCGAGAAAAATTTGAAATGGTGCAAAGTTAGTATGAAGCTTTGCCGTTTTTGAAGTTAGTGAATGTGTAACGCGAGCGAAGCTGCGGGCGTCCACTAGTTACAAAATAAATATGTCATCCAGAAACAGGCCTTGTGGCATTGTACCCAGAACGCTGGCAGCGTTGCCCCGCTGTATAGCGAGGCTAATTATTTGGGCGAAAAAGCTGCCAGCCCTCCGGTCACCTGAGACGGAAATGAGTCTGGTGGACAAGACTTCCATTAATGTCTTCATATCACCCAACCAAGGACCTAACGTCTGCTAAAATTACAACAATCCCAATATTAACAAGACACACTCACACTACCGTAAAATGGGGTGAATAGGGGTGAAATGGAAATCATATAAAACCTATTCGGTTCCCTATAGGCTCCAAATCACTATTAATTTCTGGTTAATATATAAACCAACTTTAACCAGTGAAACCTGGTTAAGTGAGACATTAAGGGACCTGCAATGTCGTTTCACTTATAGAGGTATTCCACTTACCCAGTGTCTCAGATATACAGGTATAAATAAATATCTGTCTCATTTACAGAGGGTTCCATTAATAGAGGTGAGAATACAGGTTATTTCAGTTATAGAGGTGCGATCATTAAATAAAATAACGTGTTATGTATGTAAATGAGTTTTAATAAAAAAAAAATTGTACTTAAAGGTAATCATACAAATGTAATCAACAAAAATATTCAAGCACGTTTTTACACGTAATATGTACGAATATGGAAACAGAATGTATCAATTATAAAAATCTGTCATTATAGTTTGTCGTTTGGAAGTATCAGCCATCAGATGTTTTTCGATGTTATAAACGATGTTATCTCAGCTACAGAGGTTTATGCATATAAATTTTACTCGCTGTCTCAGTTATAGAGGTAACAATGATGATAAATCGAAAGAACAAATCCCAGATATAGAGGCTTACCTCGTCCCACTAACAGAGGTAATTCAGTGCCAAAGTGTTGGGACCTCAGCATGAGTTCCAATTATGGAGGTTTCTCACTTATCCAGGTCCCACTTAACCAAGTTTCACAAGTATTAAAAATATATAAGCGCTACTGCTACTATCCATTGGCTCTAATGGTTTTTATTAAAAGCTTTTATTTAACTTCACTCGTATGTATCTATGTATGTATCTATGTATGTATGTCCTGGAATCTTGCAATCTATATTTCACCCACTTCCACTGAAGCTATCAAGCTGAAATTTGGCACACATATTTGGTTCCGATGACAATGCACGAATATAAAATAAATAAATATTTTACTATTGAAAACAACCGGGACCGTCTTAACGTGCCCAGCAAAACGCTCAGCTCCCACCTACCACATCTGCGTGTCCAGATCGAAGCAGTGCAGGTCGCAGGGCAGCGTGTTGTCCGCGGCGCCGCCGAACACGTACAGGTGGCGGCCGTGCGGCACCATCACGTGCCCGTAGCGCCGCGCCGGCGCCGGGCCCGCGCTGCGTAGCAGGTGCTCCGTGCATACGCGAGTCCATCTGAAAACGGATTATATTACAATACTTTCGTTTACACCTAGTAATATTATCCATACTTCCATACTTATATTATAAATGTGAAAGTGTGTTTGTTTATTTATTTGTTTGTTTGTCCGGCTTTCACGTCGCAACGAAGCTATTAAATGGTATGGTTTTTTTGTGTGGAGATAGTGAGGAGGGTGGAGAGTGACGTAGGCTACTTTTTACCGCGGTAAAACATCCCCATTTGAAGATCGCTTTCGAAGTACGCTTTATCTGCGGTCAGCATTACCTCAGGTTCCTCTAAGTATCTTTTAATTGTGGAACCGTCACTATTCATCCACCACAAATGTGTCATGTATGTTAAGCAACTCGTTAATTCCCTTTGACCACGCGGGCGGAGCCGCGAGTAAAAGCTAGTAATATTATACTCAGTTAAGATGCAGCTTTCTAATGGTGAAAGAATTTTTGAAATCCGTCCAGTAGTTTTTGTGTGAAAACATTACAAACACTTGTACTCTTTATAATATTAGTATAGATTAATTATACACCTACCCTCAACCTTTCACCATCACCCAGAGCTAGTGAAAAATGCCAATTGGGAATAATTCCGCCCTTTGTACCAATTTGCGTATGAGAAGTCTTAATGAATGCAAATTAATTCCCGTGCCAGTAACGTATATAATCTACGTCTCGCGGTTTAACTTCACCACGAACGCTTCCGATTTCGTGGAGTACATTGATGTGAAGCCGAGGCTTGATAGTGCTTGGCAGTGGGTCAATTATGGCTTGTAATGAATAATAATTATACTGTAAAAAAAATTTTTTTTTTAAAAAGCTTTTGCAACTTTTTTTTTTCGTGCATTGTCATCGGAACCAAATATGTGTGCCGAATTTCAGCTCGATAGTTTCAGTGGAAGTGGGTGAAATTGATTGCAAGATTCCAGGACATGCATACATACGAGTGAAGTTAAATAAAAGCTTTTATTTAATGTATAGTGAACAATTATAACTTACGTGTGCGTCTCAAAGTCGAACTGAAACAGAGCGTTGGTGATCTTAGCGCCGCTCTGTCCGCTGAACACGTACATCTTGCCGCGGGCCACCGCCACCGGGAAGTTGCAGCACGTCGGCGGGCACTGGCCCTTCTGCTCCACGCACTCCCACTGGTGCTCTTCTCCCTGCGACAATTGGTAAGGCGCGAAAAAGGTATGTGTGTCTAAACTCCAGACTATCCAATAAGGTTCGCTGCGACCCATAGACGTCCCACTGCTGGGCACGGGTCTCTCCCACAGACACTTCTGCGGGAGGTCTAGAGCATACTCCACCACGCTGCTCCAATGCGGATTGGTGGAGGGGTTAGTGGCCAACCCAGTGTCGAATGTTCTCAAGCCACCCGAAGGTCTTCGACACACAATAATAATAATAAATAAATATCTTGGACATTCTCACACACGGCCATCTGACCTCAAAGTATATGGGTGTGATATGGGTGTCAGAGACTGATATACATACATAGATATTTTTAAATACATACTTAAATAGATAATATATCCAGACACAGAACAAATACAAGTGTTCGTCACACGAATATTTGTCCTGAGTGGGATTCTAACCCACCACCCCTGGCGCAACAAACAGGGTCACTACCGATTGCGCCAACGGGCCTGTCGCAATTCCTCCAACCGTCGAATGTACGGGACGAGAGTTGTTTGGTTAGCGGCGCGTCCGTCCGTACATTCACTATTGCTGGGATTGACGAGTGAGACGGCTATAGAAGACACGAAGGGTTGTATGGAATGAAAGCCCGGTGTTGTTTGTATGCGCCAGAGAGGAGTCCTTAGTGTCCGCCGGCTGCCGCGAGAATACTTCCATACTAATATTATAAATGCGAAAGTATTTTTGTCTGTCTGTCTGTCTCGCTTTCACGCCAAAACTAAAGGACAACCCCAATTTCCATACAAACTCAGGCCTGACGTTACAAAACTGAAAATTTGCCATCAATTAGAACATAATATAATGTTTAAGTGGCCCAATTTTCACGGCTGCCAGCAATGGCCATTTATAGTAATCGTAGGATAAACATAAGGTTTATAGGTTATACTTGTCGCAAACTAGGTACATATTTTGAGTGTGACTGGTTACGTGTTTATTGAAGGAAATATCATTAAATGATTATGGTACTTAAGTCAGCTTTTGTATAATTATCTTCAAAATAATACATAAACTAATTGTAAATACCCGTACGTACTACGTGCATAGCACAAACTTATCATTAGGCACCTATTCCGTGGGTAGGTATCTATTAATTAATTGCGATTGCTATTTTTGTTTTCTTCTAGACATCAAACCTCAATAAAATAATAGTAGTTTATTTGTATATTATTATGGACAATTAAACATAATTCATTTGAATAAAGACGTGTTACCGTGGACGAATGACTCCCAACAATCGATTATTATTTAATCGATAGTTAAAATAATGTAACGATAAGAGTTATTTATAGACCTATGTCTACGGGCAAGTCATATTCGCGTACGTATGATAAACATTTACAGAGATAGTATTTAGTAAGTAATACGATTAAATAAAAACTTAAAATGTCAGATATTTACGAAGACAGTGCTAAATAATAAAAAAAGAAAAAATTTATATCTCCATTTGGCCATTGACAATAAAGCTAATATTTATTTACGTAAATTAAGTAATTATGACAATTTTTTTTGGTATATAATTGACACGTGTCAAGTCTGGGCCTGAAATTGGGTTTCTCCTTTGGTACACAGATAGTCTAGAGCCCCAGGAAGGACATAGGCTACTTTTTAATTGAAAAAAGGGTTGTGAAGGGTTGAAAAGGGGGATGAAAGGTTGTATGAAAGTATTATCATTTTCAGAACTAGAAGCATAAAATATACTTTTAGGCTGTTAATACGATATAAATAAATAAATATGGCATACAAAGTTTGTAAAAATGTTACCCTTACGGGTGTAAAATAAACATAGGGGTATTTCTAATTCCACGCGAGCGAAGCTGCGGGCGACCACTAGTGATTTTATAAACTTTAGTTATTTTCTGTGTACTTTTCTGAGTTATGTGCGATTTAAGAAATTAAATGTCACTTGCTATAATGGTGAAGGACACATCGTGAGGAAACCTGCATGCCTGAGAGTTCTTTATAATGTCGAAGGCATGTGAAGTCTGCCAATCAGCACTTGGCCAGCGTGGTGGAGGCTTAATCCCTCCCATTCTGAGAGGAGACCCGTGCCCAACAGTGGGAAAAGGTTGTGATGATGATGATGACCTACCACTAGGTTGATGGTCCACATGTCGTTGAGACGCGCGTTGCCGTCGTAGCCCGCGAATATCCACAGCTTGTCGTCGTATATTGCCGCGCCGTGGGCGGAACGGGGCACGGGCTCTCTGCGATTACGAAAACAACTTTATTAGTTAGTTATAAGGTTGTAAACTTGTAACTTACAATTTTAGTTAAACTGTATTGTGGAATTTCGTACAAATAAACTTTTATTCCACTCTATTTTAAATTAAACCAACATAGAATGTTTCAAACATCTTCGAAAATGGCATCTTACTGTATACTAACTGAACTCTACGAATTTACTACCTTCTATTTTGCAGCGATGTTGTCGCTTGAGTTGCGTGGGTATTTAGGTTTTGAGAAGTCCCACTACCCAAGCAATTGCATCAGAGTTACAAATCCCATTGGTATACGGACCGGCATTAAAGTCTAGCTTGTGAATGCGCTAATGTCGAAACTAGTGCGGGTGTACCAGGTTGTGAGCCGTAAGCGCTGATTAGTTCGCACATATCCCCATGCACAAATATCATCTTCAGTTTTCGTTCAAAGCTAAACTTTCGTGCCGCGAACTGTACGCTCCGCTAGTCGCGATTCGCTATAAGGTATCCCCAGTTGGTCGTATTTGAAGTCCAGCACCTCCCATGGAAGCGGCCGGCATCTGTCATAAACTGCATCACTGAACTTAGCTGCAATTTTAGGTCGCATGTTTTGAACTACTAACGCCGTTTGATTGTGCCGCCTGTCTGAATATTGTGTATAGCCACAGAATAATAGTACAAGTAGTATAGCGCAGGGAACTGCTAACTGGACATATATCAGAGCGGCCCTAAAATTTTGCGTTTATTTTACCTTGTTTAACATTGTTTGACTTACGATTAAATCCTTAAAATAGTTACTTCAGTCAATAGTGAATTTTTAATTGTTTATTTTAAGTTAATACATACTATACTATACTTATGCTTGCCCTCAGTTACTCTGAATGAATCTGAATCTGAATCATGCAATAATTTTTTTTTTAATATGATATTAAAATGTTACTCTGAATGAATCTGAATCTGTGCCACGCAGTGAATTTTTTTCAAGGTAAAATTAAAGTATTACTGCTTTGGTTGGTTGGATATCATTATACTCACTGGCCGGTAAACTGCCACTGGACCCACTGGGCATTCTGAAACTTGTACTCGAACAGATCATTCTTGTTGGTGAGATTCGAGTTGGCGAGGATGTCGCCGGTGTATCCGCCGAACACGAACATAGACGACCTGTGAACCTGCAGGAGGGCCAAACTAGTTAAACTAAACATGACTGACAATTTTCACTGTACAAGTGACCAGGTTTTTGACGAAATTAGTGGTTTTCTTGGGATTCACCTATCATGGAACAGTGAAAGTTCGATAGTAACTATTCATTAATAAGAAGTAATTTAATTAAGAATAAAATAATGTAATAATGAATTGGTCCGTTGCATAGTTGAGAACATAGATGAAGAAGTAACTATGTTGTATCTGAAGACTCCTTAAACCCCCTTATTTAGGAAAAACATAAAAGGGTATATGAGATAAAAAGAGAATAACTCAATGCATAATTTCAGGTACTGCAAATGCCTTCGAGAACATTATATAGAAAGCATAATTAAGTCTTACAGCATTAAAATAAAATTGAAATTTTTTTCTATGCTTTTGTATTAAACATATTTTCTTTTTTGAAAAACCTCAGAAGTCAATATCAATTTAAAAAAAACAATGCATTTAAAAAATAAAAGCCTACTGAAAAGCCTAAAAAGGAAGTTTATTCCACAATTTTTATTTTTTATAATATAGACGGACAAACTGTAGGGTCTATCTTAGCCATAATAATATTTAGTACCTATGTTTATTAGTTAATTAGTTAGTAAGTTAGTTTATTTAATAATACATGTAATGTTTTGGCCAAAGCTGTTAAATTACGTGTAAATATGTATTTTAAATAAATAAATAAATAATCAGATGTACGGGCCTGATGGTAAGTAGTCACCGTCGTATATGGACACATGTGCCACCAGGGGTATCACAGGTGCATTGCATGCCTTGAAGGAAACGTTTCACACTCTTTTTGAAGCGCTAAGCTCTTTTTTTCTTTCATTTTTCTATTTACATGTAACAAAATTAATTCAGGGAAAATTACTCACCACAGCTGAATGATGGTATCTTGGTGCAGGTGGAGTGCCCATGTACCCTGTCCTTGTCCATGATTTCTCCCGTATGTCGAAACGGATCAGGTCATTCAGCATGAACTTGCCATTATCTCCACCAAACACATAGATTGCATCCTTGTATGCGACTGCTGTGTGTTTGCTGCGCCTGAAAATAAAATAAAATATCAAAATAAAATATCAAAAACCTACTTCAAACCTTAAATGTAAGAATTATTAATACATTTGTTTGCTAGCTAGCTACACTACAACCATTACTTAGGTCCCACTGTCGGGCATAGGTCCTCCCTCAGACAGAAACAGCTGAGTAATGTCAGTTTAGTCTAGCTAGAGCATACTCCACCAAGTTGATTGGAGCAGATTTAATATTATATAAGTAATGCAGCATATTTTTCTCTATGACTTTAGCTCTGTAAAGACACCACTGTCTAGGTAAGTTAATAAAAGGAGATATTTACCTTGCACCAACAAATTCATAGCACTCTAACATACGCTCCCATTTGTGAACCGTTTCGAATGGCCCAAACTCCATCCTGAGGCTGATGTCTAGCTCATTAGGGTTGCGCAGCTGGTCACTGATCAACATCTCCCGCGTCTGCATTGATGCTGGTTTCCTGTATTTGATTTATCAATATCATATTAATAATTTGAAAACAGTAACAAATCTGGCACCATGTTTTCCTACTCGGTTTTTGTCCAACTTTAAATTTAAACATACTGATTACAAACTACTAAAATTACCTTAGAGAAAATAATATATCTTACTTACTTTTTATGTACTGTGAGGGCATTACTCTCGTGTACCGACTAAACACGAGCAGAGCAATGATTAAAACGAATGAAAATGGCTTACTTTACTTGTAAGGGATTACGAAAATAAAACTAGAAATAGGTCGGAGTAATAATTATCTCTACCTGGTCATTGACTCCCACAGAAAATGTCGGCAATTGGTAGGGTCTTACAATATTCTGCATGCTAATTATTTGATGATCGGTTCACTTTTACCTTGGCCAGTTTAACAAAATTACGATGTAGGTATTTCACATAAATCTTCAGTATTCTTTTTTCTCTATGGAGGTAAGTAGTAAAAAACTGAAAATTCAGGTGTTTATACCGGGAACACAACCTTGCAAACAAATCAAATATTTAGGAAGTCGCGACAATCATACGTAGGAGCGATCTAGTGACTTGACTTGACTCCTTTCTTTTCGTTGGTTTGGTTTGCCATCAAATCAAATTGTTTGTATCATGAAATTCATGAATTCATGAAACAAAGCTGCCTGCCATGACAATGAAATTAACATGACCATGACAGTTCCTTCCTTCCACAGAAAGTATCAGCCACAGATATAGTTACATTCGCTGCGACCCATAGACGTCCCACTGTTGGGCACGGGTCTCCTCTCAGAATGGGAGCGATTAGGCCTTAGTCCACCACACTGGCCAAGTGCGTATTGGCAGACTTCACATCTTCACTTCACATTCTGAAGAAGGGGAACATTATGAAGAACTCTCAGGCATGCAGGTTTCCTCACGATGAGTCCTTCACCGTTATAACAAGTGACATTTAATTACTTAAATCGCACATAACTTAGAAAGTCATTGGTGCGTGCCGCTGGGGTTTGAACCCGGACCGCTCGAGTGAGAGACGAGTTCGATAGCCACTGGGCTGTCACCGCTTATATATATATATGGTTACATTAGTTTACACAAATGTCTAAGACTGCACATGATGAAATATTTAAATATTATTAGACGATGGACCATGAATAAAATAGAATGAGGTTTAGAAGACAGAAAACATTTACGCAATTACCCCGCTGATTTAGGCTGGTAGTAGATTTCCGATTTTTCTCTCCGAGGAAATCCGATCTGTCCGGAAAAGTCATAAAGTTAAATAAAAAGTTTAAAAAAAGTAATGTACGTAGTATCTCTAGCTAGTTTTGTATCGTGCAGTGCTCAGCCAATAACCCCATGTGAATGTTTTTGCGGCATAAAGCGGTTTTTTATATGAAATCTCATTAGTTTAACTATCTATTTGATGATCAACATAGTTAACACTAGTAAGCCATGGTTAATAATAATTGTGTAAATTATCTTTTTCTTTTTGTATGTATATTGGCTTGATATTGGTGCTACGTGCTACGGACAGCATCACCGGATAAGTCGTAAATTTTTGTCTTTGGAAATACAAAAATACAATCTGTATTACGACTTGTTCTAATTAATTGTTTTCTGTGGACATCATCAATTCATCAACATCAACAGCCTGCATCTGATTTTGCCACTAAAATTATTTTTGCAATCGTGTTTTTGTCGTAGAAACGGTATTGAAACTGCTATTAATTAAATATATTTCATATTTTATTCATATTATGTCTTCGCCGGTAAGTAATTTTGTCGGATTGTTTTGTTGTCGTTAGTTCTAAATACTTTGAATTGTGTTCAATTAAAACGCTTTGTTTGGTTGCTAATGTTCAGGTTGAAGAAAGCGTAAGACGTAATAGCGAGAGCGAGGCGGGAGATGCAGAGACTCCTCCTGAACATGATCCTCACTTTGAGCCGATTGTTTCATTGCCGCTCGTGGAAATTCCAACCAACGAAGAAGATGAGGAGGAACTGGTTAAAATTCGGGCTCGTCTATATAGATATGATACTGTTGATCATGAGTGGAAGGTCAGTTTAAATCACATTAGAAATATAAAATAGAATAAAATAGAGAAATCATCAGTAAAAACAAAAATTAAAATTAATTAAAATTCTACAATTATTGGTTAAGCTAATAATTAGCATTACATATAAATGTAGCCCTAGATTTCCATGAATTTGACTGTAGTTTTTTATTTGGTTCACTTGTTACAATTATCTATTTTAAAAAGAGCTGTGCTAATGCTAGTGCATAAATGCAGTTCAACTATAACATTTTTTACCAGGAGCGAGGCACAGGTGATATAAAATTGCTCAGACATAGAACCAATAACACAGTGAGAGTTGTAATGCGACGCGACAAGACTCTCAAGGTATGCGCCAACCACTTCATCACCCCGGACATCAGGATGAATGTGCACTGCGGCTCCAACAAAGCCTTCAACTGGTCTGTCTTCGCTGACTATGCAGATGAGCTGTGCAAACAAGAATTGCTGGCCATCAAATTTGGTAACGCACCAAGTATGTATCTTTTGTGTATATAAATCTATGAAATATTTTAGATGCAAATCAATTGTAGTGCATCTGTGTACACTGTCACAAGGCCAACCTGATTTTTTTTGCTAAAGGGCCTGCATGTGTTCATTCTTTTTGTCATTTTCACATAGCAGCAATGCTAAGAATCTGTAACATCATAGTAACTGATTTGTTGTAAATTATGATAATGGTGAATAAATATTCTTCTTTAATGGCTGACAAACTAGTTATAGTCCCATTGACTGTCATTCAGCCTTTTATTTGAGTGTGCTTAAGTTATTTATTGAGCAGCATATTATACCTATGACTACTAAGTTATGTATTAAGAAATTAAATATCAAATGCTGTAATAGTTGTCAAAGTAAAAAGTCATGAGTAAATCTGCATGCCTGAAGGTTACCCATAATTTTTATCGCAGCATGTGACTTCTGCCTATACACGGCAATGGGAAAGAGCTGTGGTTATAGTATGTTTAATTTATTTAAGAAGCCTTTAACCAGTTTCTATGCAAGTTAATTTGCTCCTCCAGATAAATCACCAAAATTATTTTTTTGTACACTGGACGTTTTATAACTTTTACTACTTCATTATTATAATGTATATATGTTTATTGTATGTTATAAATTTTCAGATGCTGAATTATGGAAGACAAAGTTTGCAGAGGCCCAAGAAATTGTAAGAACGAAATGCAGCCTGTACACTCAAGATCCTTCTTCCGATGAAGATGAAAGCAGTATCACCCGAAGTGAAGACACTGACACTCCGGAACCTAAGAGTACTGATAAAACTCAAGATGATGAATCCAAGAAGGAAGACATAAATTCTGAAGGTGTTATTCTTAAACTTAAAGATCTCAAAGTGGACAGTGTAAAAACAGAATAATGCTAGTTTTACAGCTTTTTTCATAAAGAGTTGATATGTGCATGTCGGTCACAGAGCTTGCAGTTTTATTTGTTACTTGAATTACATGTGGAATGAATGATATATATCAATATTGACTCTAGAGTAATTTATATTTAAGGTCATATTGTTTATGGGTGTCCTGAGAAATTGTTACATCAAGAGATAATATATTTGGCAACTCAAATCTACAATTATTTTTGTCCAAGTGACAATTTTCTTAGCAAATTGACAAATAAATGTAATTGTACAACAGAGCCATTGTTATAAAAAGTGTGAAGTGTAATAAAATATGTATTAGATTATGTTATATGAGCTTGGAGACTAAAGCTGATTAATCTTGTGCACCTTTTGATTAGTCTGGTGTCAGTACGTAACGGATGTCACATGTCCACGAAATATGCCATCAATTGGGAACTCTCAATAAAATGAAGGTATCTGTCTCTTTTTTACGCAATAAATCAATTAAAATATATCCCATGAAGTAACGTTATATCTTGATACAGTGATTCTAAAATATATTGTATTTCATTAATAATATGCAATGCATCAAAGACAAGACTGATGTGTGTAGATTGACTCTATTAAAATTGCCAAATTTGAACTTAGCTTAATATTATTTCTAGTATTAGTAATATCTTACTAATTTTTGTATTTCAGTTAATATTTGACAAATACTTAAGTAAGCTTTTTCATGACGTTTAGAATGTAAAGCTGAATGTATGATTGAATCCTCTTTAATTTTCTAGAACTCTTGGTACTCACATTGCATACAAGCTGTGTCTTCTGGTAAATGCACCTAGATATATGTATGTAAATAAGGTTTTAAATTGCTGAATGTTTGTGATAGTTTGGATTTGATACGAAAGTGGTTTATGTAAGTAAATGTTTATGCTCATTCATTTAATAAGTTCGTTAAAATACATAGATGTTTTTTCTAGAAGTCCTTTGGTTTTCTTCTGTATGTAATTTACAGTAAGTTGTATGAAATGCAAGGGATTCGCTAGCTATTATGGTAATAAAATAATCCGATGAGCATATGAGCACCTTAAGATTCCATGTATTTTGCTTTATTTTTTCTTCTGTGATTCGTCTTCTTCGAAGCTATTTCTCTTTTGATACGAGTATATTGTTTGAAAGATACAAGCACCCGTATTTGTATGCGCCCGTATGGAGCTTAAATATCTTTCAATGGTTAAATTCCCGTAAAATTTAAAAATTTCTACAGTAATTATATATTTATCTACATATATTTCTACATTACATTTTAATAAAATAAAAATAAACTAGGGGACGCCCGCAGCTTCGCTCGCGTGGATTTAGACTGCGGTAGTTTCGTTTATAGTTGCTACCTATTTTAATCACGGACATTACTGGACAAACTCTACCCAGTGAAACTTAAGGAAAATGATAAAATATTTTCACTTTAATCTGAACTTTCATCCCCTTTTTCAATACTTATTAGATTGAAAATACAAAATAGCTTAATTTGTATTGGACATCATTATATTTTCGTATCTATAGGTATTCTTATTTCCAGGTCAAAAACACACTAATTTTTTTCCGTCTAGGTACGAGTTTTTACGTGATGTGTGCACAGACCGACGGACAATATTTTCGAATACACATTTTTGAGATCAAACTCGTTATAATAATGCCCCTATACTGAAATAAAAAAAAAATGTACAGAAAATATTCCTCTTCAATTTTGTTATAATATAGATACGTTAACGTATGCAATAACGTTACTATGAATTTGTTGGATGATTAGTATGTTGAAATAAACTGAAGAAAACTGGCTTCAAGGAGAGGTTGAAAGAAGAAAGGTCTTATTAAATTCCGCTCCATACATAAATTGGGATTTTATCCTATAAAATGCGCCTTTGGAGGGTCATAGTGGTCTAAATGGGCTCTATGGTGATTTTTATTAGTTCTGTATCCATCTTCATTTGGCTGCTATGAACCTTAATTGTAACAGGGGTGATAAGTACAGTGGCTATAAAACTCGAAGTGGGTTCACATTAAAGCAGCAATGACTTTTCAAGTTGTTTTTAAGAAATTAAATGTCACCTGCTGTAATGGTGAAGGAAACCCGCAGACCTGAGAGTTGTACATACTGTTCTTTAAGGATGTCTGTCTAATGGCCTAAGCCCCACCACACCGAGAGGAGCCCTGACTTGCCTATGTCTCTGTATACTGTGCCCGAGCACAACAATGGGATAAATAAATAGTGAAATTGGTGGAATTTTATTTGTACCAGAGCAGATAAAATAATGTTGGTGACTGGATTATTTTTTAGAACATAATTTTTACTGTCAAGTGTTCTTATTTCCATATTACATACGATTTTATAACACATTGTTTTATTTTTACACCCATATTATAATTGCTTATAGCAAGAATGAGTTGAACGCGTTGTGCAGTCATTCTTTGCAATTATATTTAATGGGGATATCATGCTCAATGATACATCATAAAGGAATATCATTATTTGTCCAAATCATTCCTTCCTGAATAAAATTTAAAAAAAAACATCAGCACTATATATTATACTCAGGATTTGTTGTTATGGTACCACGGTACCCAGTACCATAACACTAGTAACGGCATGCTCGTTTGCTACTTTATATCTATAAAAAATAATTGGGAGATATACTTTCAAAATTTTGTTATCATGGTATGGTCTCAATCATGTATCGATATATGGGGATTTTATTATATGCATGGTCAGACACAAAGAAGACAAGAAGTTTGAGTAGGTACCAACTTTATATTAGGCGCAGTTTCGAGCACGTGGAATTGGACCACAGGTATACACCTAATTTTACTTTAAGTACATCTAGTTGTATTGTAGTTGCCATCCTTCTTAAAAATAATACCAAACAGTCTATTTTATCCTTAGAATTATAAAATATATTTGGATTTTGGAATCTGTATCGATTACTGCCACAAACTACTAAGGGATCTGGGATACTAACTACCGTATATTACTTGCACTTCAGATTTATTCCATGTACACATATTGATTGTTAGAAATAATCAGTTTAAGCAATCTTGAATCAAAAATATCATAATAATAATACATATATCAGTTAGATGGATCGATAAGTCTAGTCCGAGTTCTCTGAGTAAGATCTACTTACAAAACCGAACGTATCGTTAGAAGCAGTTGTCGTGATTCGTATCGTCGCCCGCGCAAAATACCTAAATTTGCACAGCGCCGAAATGTGCCACTTATTATATTTTTCTATCCATTCCATTGCATCCATCACACAAGGTTGACTGGTAGAAAATGCCTTGGGGCATAAGTCCACCTTTTGTAAAATCTTTTCTCAGGATTCTTCAATAAAGCCTTAAATAATGAAATAAATAAATATTGTTACTACTCATAGGTATTGGATGAATGATAAAATAAACCACTTTAATATGTCACTCTTTATTGCATTGTGTATGTTGTCTGTGCAACACATAGTGCAATAAGAACTTAAATACTACATACCACAAAGATTTATTGTAAAAAAAACAGGCACATTAAAATAATATTAAAAACAATATATATGTACTAAAATTACATAGCTTTGGACATTCACTTAACTTAACATCGAATTTTAATTCCTGAGAATACTTACTAAATGGAATGCAGTTATTCTATTACAAAGATGTAAGTTTACAAAGTAGAAAAATAAAACATTACAATCTACCAATTCTTAAAATCTAGAATATTGATAGGAAATATACCCTTTAAATATATTATGCTATATGCCTTTCCTTCTCTCAATAAGTACCTACCTATACCTATACTTGGTTTTTCATACATATCAATTTATTAATTAATAGTAATAAATAAATGAGACAGTATACATGTAAGTATTAAAGAAAATTGTTATTTAATGCTGAAACCATTTTCTGAATAATATTTAATAAAACAAGTGCCAAGTGTTTATCAAACTCAATAAAAATGGATAAAAGATTACTGATGTCATATTGCTGATATGGTGTATATGTTTAGCAGGGTACATTTATAGAAAAGCTGGTTACCAGCCACCATGAATAATGTGTGTCAAGTACCACTCTGAAATATGCAATGGTACATGCAGGATCTCAGGCCACCCCTGCTCAACCTTGGGCTGATGAAAGGGGTGTGTAATGTGTAAGTGTTGTACTTTAAATAGTAGTAATCCCGGCTAGCAGGAACTCAGCTTCTATAAATGCATTTTAAAATAGCTTAGATATTTCACAACTCATCTGTTACTTTACTAATACTATGCAGTTGGAATGTTTGGAGAATGTTCACTCGGATACCCAGTTCTTTCTTCTTTTCTTCAGACACTTTTCCACTTAGTAATTTCTTTACCCTCTGGTTTTCAGTTGCAATAAACTCATCTCCCTTTTCTTGAATCTTCTCCATAATTGTTTTGTAAATCTTTCCGGATGCTGCATCCTGTAATTACATGAGTAACTGAATATACTATTTTGAATTACCTGGTAATCAGAATAGACAAATAACATTGCATTCAATGCTTTTTTTGTAGAACAGCCTAGAAAACAATGAGATTGGCCACCTGATACTAAGTGGATGGTTAGCACTGCATATGCAGTAACACCAAAGGAGTTGCTAATGTGAGGATGTACCTGAAGGAGAGCTCATTTCAAATTCAAATGTTTTATTTCAAGACCTTAACTGTCTCATTGGTTCTCCGCAAAGTAACGCCTGATACAATTATTGCCTCATTGGTCTAATGGTTGTAACTGCAACTGTTTTACTAGTGGTTCTGGTTTGGATCCCGGGTCGGGCAACTACAATTGGGTTTTTCTAACTTAAAATGCCCAGTAGCAGCTTGGTCTGGATTTGTGCCCAGTGTATGCAATAGGCTCACCATATATTACATGGGACCTAAAGATAACTGGTGAAAAGTAGGTGTATCTGCCTCCTCCTAATATTAAAATATATTATCTACTGAAATAACCTAAACTGTAAATATAAACACTAGTTCTCTTACCTTGCTACTAATAGTTTGTAAAACTTTTTCAGCCTCATTCAGGAGATCTTTTCTACTTTCTTTGTTGGACTTCATGAACTTGATCGCTAGCTGGTCGAGTTCTTTCACGCAGCCTGGGAGGCTTAAGTACACTCCGCTTTTTTCACGGACGAACCGTCTGAGCTCATCGCTGGTGAATCCTTTTGAGTCGTCAAACATTACGGGCTCAGACTGACCTTTGATAAACAATTTAACCACCGGAAAGTTATCCTTAGTCGCTCCAAACCTGCGCGCGAGAGCCTCATTTTCCTTTTCTCCATAGTCTTTTACTCCCACTTCAGCAACTAAAAGATCGTCCACATCCTGCGACCCCTTCGCAAGTGCCACGAACGCATCATGCTTATCGCCGTAAGGGTACGCAACATCGAACTTCACGAGCGAAGCTTTAAATTTATTTATCACTTTATCGAAAGAAAATTCATCCAATTCTACCGATCCACCAGCGGCCGATGTTTTACCAAGAACTGATACTAAAATAACAAAAACCCACGCCAGTGACGACATTGATATAAAATGCATTGCTCGAGAAGATATCAAATAAAAGGTTCAATTACTACTCAAATTCAAATAAAATATTGACGATTGTAGTACTAAATCTGACTGACAATCTGTGAATTGGACCGGCGCGGCGACACCGGCTAGAGAAGAATTAATACATACAGCAGAAAAAGCAACCAATCACAAACGCCCACGAACTGTCATCCGGCCGGGCCGGCTACGATATACATTAATCTATGCGGCTACGGACGGGCGACGCGGTGGGTGCGGGTGGTACCACTCGTAGCCACTCCGTTTCATTTCACAAATTAAGTAAATGCTAAATACCGTAAAAAAACTTTTCGATAGTAAATTTTTCACCAATTATTTATATACTTATGGTGTGCTTAAAAGTATCTACAGTAAGATTTAAAAATAGACAGTATTGTTTGAAATCTTTTACTTTTGGGTACTTATTTTTTATCACTCCGAGATACCTATTAGCTCCGAAAGAGGATGTTTTCACTATTTCGTATTTTCATCGTTTCATTGGTCATGGAGGTCTTTGGATCATTCAAAACCATAGATTTATTACTCTAAAAACCTTCGAATGTTTTATTACTTACCTAGGAATATAAGTTAAATACTTATTTTACCTTGTTCTTATTGCTTTGCTATCAAAGTTGTAAAGTTTTGTGGTTTTATATTATTTATATCATGTATTTTTATGACTAAATCCATGTAGGTAGGTACACACACTTTATTAAAATGAGAGTAACCCTGCAGTATGTTTTTGCTATAATTTTTTTATACCTTTTCGCTGTTACAAGAAGTTCGATTAAAATACCTGGTAGGTTTTATACCAACGTATCGGTATCCTTGGTATATAACTAAATATTCCCTCACATTTCGTCTTGTTAATCAGTCAGGGTTTGTATTTTAGTTTAGGCCAGCTTTAGAAAAAATCAACAGCATTTTTCTAACGGAGGCGTGAACATTGATCGCTGTTCTTATTTCTAGACCTAGAATAGGGATAGCATATTGTGGTCATATGAAGTTTCCTGAAGTCTTCAACATGTCATCAGCCGTGTGGTCACAATTGAATCCACTAACAATTGTTACGGTATCAACTTTGGAAATATAGACCATAATGGTAGGCATGGAAACTGGCGAGCTATAAAGTTTAATTCAGAATAAATAAAGTATTGGTTTGTTACAGGATATGAGTGGCCCCTGGGAATAGTCTCATATTACATCGATTCAAAATCTTACGGTAAGTCTGCCGTGATTTTGAGAATCACGTACGCAGTTCAGTCATAAGATTCGCACTTTCGTATCTACGGTCAAGATTCCTTTGTCTTAGTGACAGGAGTTCTCTTTCTTCATTTTTTTAAAATTGTTCAACATATTCCTTATTATAATGTTATAGCAATCACAAAATCACAATGGCATAGTTTAACTTTAAGAACGCTTCCACCTTTTCGAATTCATTCATAAAAATAAATTTTGTTGCTAGATTACATCATAGCTCGGAAGATCCGCATGGCCATGAACTCGTTGGAGAGTGTTTCGTGCGTCAAGTTCAGGCCCTTATTGCAGACAACGCCTCTTAACTTGGGACGCCACTCCGCGTGGATCAACTTCACCAATCCGGAAAGACAGCGTGAATGCGTACATGATACCGTATTGAAGAGTCATGGCGAAATTGTAATATATCTGTGTGATCTATGTATAGTTTCTAGATTTTTTTCCATAGCATACTTAGGTACTTTTTTACTAGCGGGGATCCTTTCAAAGGTAGACACCCTCGGTAGCTAACCGATGCATGACGGCCTTGATTGACCTGACGGACTACGAAAGACCTGTTAGAATGCATCTGTACCCTCCATCAGTGCTCATGAGTGGCTCCTCGCGGATATGTAATTACATCACCTATACGTACAATAGGTACTAGGTGGCTATTCGGCGGTGAACGGTTCAAGGTTCTTGCGCCCGCAACCACTCATTATAGGTTCTGCTGAACATTAATCACATCCAACATTACTAGAATAAGAGAGTCAAGGAAAACATTACGGTGAGCTCTTAGCAAAGCACGTATTCTTGGGACATATTCAAGAAATAATTTTTGGTAAAAAGGATCCTTATAGGCGTTTGATAACCGTTGAGACTTTGAGACCAGGCTTGATCAATATACCAAAAGACACTGAAGCGTTGCTGCTCAAGTGTAAAGCTATATATTCCAGGTCGTCGTTATAGGTTGGGATTGTTTGAAAGCCCACGAAATCCTACACGCTTTGCTACACGGCATTGGGTTTAAAGACGAGGTGAGACTTCCGAAGAGGGATCGCTACATTCGAGTAATGTGGGGCAATATTCAGCCTGGTAAGATTTCATTATAAACATTCATCAGATTCACCAAAAGAGTATGTTACTCACAAAAAGGTGGATAATTATGCTGTGCCTTTGGGTGAATCGCCTTGGTCTAGTAGTCCGCAAACGCGACCGGTAAGCTAAAGTTCCTGGGTTTGATCCACAGTTCAGGCAACAACCAGTTCGGAGTCTGGATTTGTGCCCGGGCGGTGTATTGGATATTACATGGGTGAAACTTTGGTTAACTTAACTTAACGGTGAAAAGTTGGTTTACTATACACCTCCTTACTACGCCTACCCCTTCGGGGATATAAAGACGTGATATTATGTTATGTAAGACTAGTGGACGCCCGCAGCTTCGCTCGCGTAGAATTAGACCCATTAACGACGTCTACCCGCCTAACGACTTCAAAACCGGCAAATTTTCATACTAACTTTGCACCCCCGTTTTACCCCCTTAGGGGGTGAATTTTCAAAAATCCTTTCTTAGTGCTCCCTACGTTATAAAAGGAACCCCTGTGCAAAATTTCAAGTTTCTAGCCCTTATGGTTTAGGCCCTGCGTTGATATGTCAGTCAGTCAGTCAGTCAGTCAGTCAGTCAGTCAGTCAGTCAGTCAGTCAGTCAGTCAGTCAGTCAGTCAGTCAGTCAGTCACCTTCTCCTTTTATATATATAGATATAATTCTTAAAATGCGTCATATTAAAAACATCTTTATTATTCAAGCATACAGAGGGTTGTACAAAATGCGAATCGGCGAGCAATTTCAAAAAGAAGACTACGATTCTCACAGCATCATGCAATTCCACGATCGAGCTTTCAGTATCAATGGCCGTGCTACCGTGATTCCTTTGGTATGATATTGACGTTTTATATTGTTACCTGATGAATTTTGTAGGGGCTGATACAATCTACTTTTCGCCACAAATCTAAACATTATCATGTCTATTAATAGAATAATAAAAATAATTAATAATAATTAGAATTTGGACTAGAGGCAGGAAAAAACCCGTAGTTGACCCAGGCGGACAGTACAGTTAGTTGGACTACCACAAATGTTGGTAGACTTTTTAGATACCGCACCACAACCGTTTCACTGTCCCATTGTTGGGCACTAGTCTCCGATTCGGTTGCTCTTGGCAGACTTCACATAAGTAAAGAACCCTTGGGCATGCATGTTTCCGCATCATCATTTGCGGTTTGTTATCTTTTGTCGAACATCAACAATAACATTATAATTTAGAAAAGTCAAATGCGTGCCGCCGTGCCGTGCCGTGGAATCCGCTCCCACATGATTGAGAGGGAGAACCACTGCACTATCACTTCTGTAATGCCACAGATTACTAAATAGTACGTAATGTCTTATTATCGATATCATTTTATTTTTTATTTTTATGGATACAGGATAGCAAACGAGCTTGCAGCACCACCCATCCGCTGCCGCCCATGACAACTGTGACTGACTTCTCTGACCCTCTGCCCCATATTCATATTTGGTCTTATTCCTTTTCTTTTTTGCAGTTCTATATTTTATCCACTCTAGTGATAATTACCACTTACTTAGTCTTATTCATCATATTGTATACTGGTTATTTAATTCTACCCCTTACCGTTTAATCTTTTTTACGACAGGTTCCTGGATTAATGATCAAACCATCTAAGGGATTGTCTCAGTTAGATAAATTGGCACTACGAGAATACTTTAACCATGAGTGTCTCCAAAGAAAAATTGACGATATGATGGATACGTGTAAAATGATGTCTGGCGGCAATGATAAGCCTCTCAATAAGACTAAAGACGCAGATTATGCGCATTTGAAAGAAATATCAAGCAAGGTACCTGGGTCTGAGAACAGCGCTGATGACGCAGATGATACAAAGTCCAAAGAAAAATCAAGCATGGCACCTAAGGACAACGAAGAAAAAATGGCCACAGCTTTTGACAGTCCATACGATTTAAATGAACGGCATCCAGACAATGTAGACCAAGTAGACGAAAATGAAGAAAGTGTAGAATATTGAAGATTTGAAAATGAGCTCTGTTTGGCGCCCACCATCGCCTATTATTTTGCAGACAGTCTAATGTTTCCTTGTTACGTTTGCAAATTTTCTGATAAAAAAGGTCTTGATTTTTTTTTAAAAAATGTGACCTACATCATTTTTAACAGCTGGTGTCCAATTAAATGACTTTACCAGCAACCATCATTGAATCAATGTGTAAACTTTGAATAAATATTGTTTTTTTTAAAGTGTATCATGTTTTGTTCTTTACTTCTCTCGTTTGAGTCGCTTTACTGGTAAAAGTTCTTTGATTTTTTTTTATACATAGCATTTAATATTGTTTTATTATTCTTTTATCAGTTCAGTGACTATTGCGGATGCACGTGACAATGACTTCAAATCTTGCTTGTATAAAAAAAAAACTATTTTATACGAGAGAGAGAAAGTGAAAGAAAGTCTGGGCATCTCCAAAATTTAAAATTGACGGCTGTTCAATTTAACCTAATTTTAATCTCCTTGGAAATCGACTTGTACCTTTTTCCTAGGATTTTACCTAATGTTCATTGACTCAATATTGACTTAAAAATCGATTAGTAAAATAATTGAATAAATTTTACACATATTGATGAAAAAAATAAAACAAAATTGATTGTATGTATAAACAAAGTTTATTCTTCGGTATAATGTTTTCGCATCGAGCACTGTTCAAAGTAAATGAGATTCAATTTGTTGACATCAGTGGTACTAAGACCCTGCCAGTGTCCCATGGCCCAACCATCGTTCTGGAAATAATTTATATGTCAGTGTACTTAATTTCTATGAGTTTTGTAATCGCTTATGACCACATTCATACATTAATTAACATTCTTCGACAAATCAAGACAAGTGAATCTTCTTCGTAGAGTTGATCGATAGCTTACCCATATTGGATACATGATGTTAGTGACTCCTTTTTTGATCTGCAGCCAGGGGTAGTGCATAACGCTCTGGTAGTCATACGGAAAACCTACAGAAGCAGCTGGCGGCAGTTTTTCCTTCATTTCTTCTTTCACTTCTAAAACAAAACATTGATTCAATAAAACACAAGTTCTTTATTTGCAATAAGTAGCAAAGGTCTTGACAATTTTTTTTGAATACAAGAAACGAGCTTGCAGCACCACCCATTCGTGACTGACTCTGAACAAGACTCAATTAGGGACTGGGATGGTTAGTCCAGTTAGCTGACAGTGTTAATTAGTTGGTCAGTTTATTAGTGGGTACAAGGACTGGGGACTGTTAGTGATAGTTTGTCCTGTTAGTTGGTGACTTGGTGTTAGTAATAGTACAGTTAGTAATTGTTACTAACAGATGTGTTGCTACCCTTGAGGTCTAAGATGGTCGCCTCTAAAGAAGTGCAACCGGAAACCACACCATTCCAACCGGACCATAATTGCTTATTACACGGCAAAAATGTTACAAGGTACCGTGGCGGGCGATGGTGCTGCCCCGGGCGAGCTCTATATGGTTTCATATAAAATCTATTCGGTTCCCTATAGGCTCTACCACCTATTGCCCTAATTGTACCTGCCTAATTTGTCGACTTACTATGACATACCCGTAGGTATGTGTACTTTTAGCCTTTCCTGCTGTCGTTAAAGAGTTCAAATAAATTATAGAACAACAAAAACAAGCGTCAGGAATAACACGGTAAAATTTATCACAGTGACCTATTACTTATTGGCAAACACGTACACTAAAACCAACAGACATCTAGATTATTTAAACGTGAATATTTGGGGGCCTTTGAACTCGGCAGATATAAATGTTATCACTGAATACTCTGAATAGACTTCGTTGTATTATTACTTTTATGGGTTATTGATCTAACCTGGTGTTAGTTTATCCCACAGGATATGGAGGAACATGTCTCTGTCGTACATATTGTGCTGGTGATCCAGTCCTAAGACGTGTACAAACAGATGCAGGAGGTCGTTTACTGAATTGAAGCAGTCAGCATTGATCTTCAAGAACTGGAATCATAAATTAACATGTGTGTTAATTAAGCTGCTAAATGACGTTTTACGGTCGCGAGACATTTTACCCGTGCACCCCTCACTATCCTGAGAAATTATTATGAGGGTTCTAATAAAAATAATGAGTAATTTTAAATAACTTATTAGACAACATTATGTGATATTTAGGCATTTATATACACCAAAAATAAATTGGGGCTTACCAGTTTACTATACATATAGGTACCAGATAAGGCCCTACTGCTGATAACCTTGAAAGTTTATTTAATTTATATGGAGGGCATAATATTAAATACTATCAAGTACGATAAATTTATTTATCAGTTCTCGAAAGCTTACAATTAATATCCAAATATGTTTCAGAATGATAAGCTGTCCTTCCTCTATGGTTGTAAGTACCTACATATAAAACTCAATAATTTTACACCAAAATAACAATGACCACTTTATATTGCATGGTCCGAAGAACATTTAAATTCGCATAAAGTTGTGCACCTACCTTAGTTGCGTTCACACCGATTTTTGATAATTAATTAGAACAAATAAGTTAAAGAACGTACCACCACCACCTACTCGCATAGCTATATTTTAATGGATAAGTTAGAATGTACCCATATTATTATGATATTTTGGCCAAGGTATTACCGCTATCTATAATTTTAAGATTCTGAAATAGAATGATTATACCATCACATATGACTGGTCAAGATCTAATTAAAATAGCCCTTACCGTGTGGCCAGCAGGCCTCCCTGGCGGAGGGCAGCGACAGCCAGGTTCAGAAGAACGGATGAAAATGAATGAGCTATGGGCATGCCTTCTTTCAGCTTTTGTTCCAACGTTGCGGCGGAACCTTTTCCTTTGAGGAGTGGTAGCTGCAAATAATTATTTCAGAATGTTAAATCAAGTTAACATACCTCAATAACTCAAAAATATGGTGTAAGTGCTAAGAAATATTTGTTGCCTAATGTTTCTGCCATTGCTAACTGTTTGTAGAGACTTTGCTTTGTCCAACAATGATTCAAAACTTTTACCTTTGGTCAATATCCTTACGGAGTTTTTATGAACAGATATTTTCTTAGGTAGCAAGGATTTCTTCGACCCAGCAAAAGATTTTTTGACTGAGTTTTTTCTTAAATCTTGCTCAGTTTCACTGTTCTTTATAATTTCATTATCAGAATCGTTAGGTGGTGGGGTTTGATTAGAATTTTCACTATTTCTGTTTTTATCATTATTATCTTCTGAAACACTATCATCTCTCGGAGAATCTGATACCTTGGCATCTGTTTCTACTGAATATAATTTTGCGTCTTTTTCCGTGTTGGTGTTGACTGTGACTTCTGGGTTTTGGGTGGTGCTAATGTCTGATGTAGTAACGTCATGGATTGTGTTTGTCGAGGTTTGATCGTCTTCATCCCATTTTCCCATTTCACGGAATTCAATGCAGGTTTCCTTTTCGATATGACGGATAACTGTATCTATATTTTGACGTTCTTCACTTGCTGAAAACACATTTTTTGTTTTAGTTATATATGGACATGCTAAATTGAAATTATGTTATTTAAGTGGTCGAAGTGATATTTTAAACGGAATCGAATGATGATCACCGATTAATAGATGAGACCCTTAACAATATTATCAATGTTGTTAATGACAAGAGCCGCACGAAAATGTAATTAATTCAGCAGTCTGTATCATACCCCCACAACAACTATGTATAATTATTAGGTATAGCGTCTGTCAGTATATCATGGGCCACTATGAATTAATTCAGGCGCTATGTACATAGTGCGGTAACAGATGGTACCTATTGGTATCGGCTTATAAATTCAATACTTACAAAATTCCATTTTGTCTCTTATTTTGTAATTTATGATTCCATATGGCCACAATCGGTCCTTGAAGTAGTCTTCTATTTCCTTTTGGGTCACAACCTTTGAGTTGTTTAAGTGTTTTGATCGTACCACATCTGGGCATGTCTGCACGAGGTATTCCTTATTACGGTCCATACAATCGGGGCCAAAAATAGTAGAAACTTTGGTAATGTCAATATCACTTAAACCTTCGCGTTGACCAATTTTGACGTCATTCTGAAATATTGTTTTAGCACGTGTATGTGGGAGTAAATTATAAGTAGATTACAGTTAAACCAGATTTACTGATGATAAAGCTATTAGGGTAGTCAGAGGCGAGTACCTTATCTAGTACACATACTTTTAAACAGTATTTACAGTGTATGTCGCATCGTGTATGAGCATCTCCGAAATAGGTACCTACTACTGGAAATTTCACAAAGACAAATCGTATTTTGCGCGCCAAATACTTCTTTTTCTAGCTTCACGCTTATCAGTCACGCTTGTGACCACTATATCAACGAGGCAGTTTGAATGATAAGGGAAAATATAATAATACCCGTGTAACTAAAGTGACTTGGCCATTTCTGGAAAATGCACGCGGTGGGTAATGTAACACACTGGCATAATCGTAAGGGAGGCTAGATAGTGGATCGACTTCACGGACTTCAAAGAATTTTTTATAGCCTGTAAAAGTGTAAGGTATAAAATTTAATTTATATTATAAATGAAAATGTTTTAATTGAAAAAGGAAAAGGAAGAGACTACCACTCTCCTACAGTCAGCTGCGGGAGGTCTAGCTAGGGTGTAGCATACTCCACAACGCTGCCCCAATGCGGATTGGTGGACGGGTTAGTGGTTAGCCCGGTTAGGTCAGTGTCTAATCCGTCCGTTCTCAAGTCTCCCAAAGGTCTTTTTTTGACAAGACTTAAGATTGTTTTACAATTGAAAACAAACGGGTCCGGTGGCTTAACAAGCCCTCCGAAGCACGGAAGCGCCCATGATATTTTGCCTCTAATGATCCCCATCCACAAACCTACCACGCCCAAAGTCCACCACATGTCACACCAAAGTCGATCGTGTATAATTAGCGCGAGCCATTGGGCTATAAAAGATTCACTGACTAGTGCAATGCTGACTGCCTGAGAATGAAGGAGGAAGTTCTATGTTAGAATGTATGTACTTTTTTTAATGGTAATATTTTACCAGGTTTAATAGCGTCCCACATCACACTAATATAGTTGTCTCGGTCAGGCCGCGTGTGTTCATGTGAGAATCCCAAGACGTGCATTATCTCATGGAGTATCTGCCCCCTCGACAAGCAATCATATCCGAACACTATCATCTGAAATCGATTTGATGTTGATGAAATTCAAACACTTATTAAAGTAAAAAAAGACTTTCGGAAATCGACGGCACGAAATGATTATTGAAGATGAATGGATAAAACCATGGATTCCAACAAAAATGCTGTCATTTTGTGGATTATTTTGGATGTATTATTTAATTTTATCGTCTGGATCTGACACATGAGTAGGTACTTTAGTTCAGCTGTGTCGTAACAACGTACTATTACGAACGAATGTTACGATCTTGAGTGGATATGTTTTTCGACATGCAATCAGAACACTGTTGAGCAACAATTAAACATAACAGCTGACTTTAAATCATACGCCAATGCGTCTCGTCTCCCTCCTTACCAATATCTATTAGATTAACTTGCCCATGATTGATTATTAATCTTTATGATTAATTAGCATGTCTTCGATAACATGATGGAATATTCTCAGACGTGCTGGTGTTTTCTTCCTCACGATATTATTATTTTCCTTACCGTTACAGAATTTGAAGTTTATTTTTTAAAACGTATATGTAGGATTGATAATCTGTAAGTAAGCAATGGCCGAAAAGAATGTAGAAGGATAACCGATAAAAGTATAACTTAAAGGGCTGGATGTATGTGTGTAAAAGGGACGAATGACTAATTAAAGATGGCTCTCTGGCTCTTAATCTGGTTGAAGACGAAAGGACGCGGTGAGGCTAGGTTAAAAATTCAAATAAAGTAGTCAAGTGTTGTTAATTCTTTTATTTCGCCCACCAAGACGCCACCGCGTAATATATAACTAATTGGTTCGTCCTGTAGGGATTTCAACCCGGACCCTTTTGAATGAGAGGCTCAATTTCTGCCACTGTGCAATTTTGCAGTCGCTGTGAAAATACACCATAATATCGATAAAAATAAAGAATACCTGGACTCCCTTATTCTCCTTTTTTTCATTACTATGGACGCACTGCCGTATTCCAGACGGATTGGTGATGTACAGCCACTCTACATTTTTCAATGACTCCTTGTCTGCGGGCCTTTGTCGAAGGCGAAGCAGCCTAATACATGTCGCCTTCTCAAAGTAGTCGAACGCATTTATAATGACATCTGATAGATGTGTATCTAGAGTTGAAGGAGGAATGATTAAAATGAGATCAAAATATCAGATTTAGATTAATTTAATTTTCATTATCTAGTATTTTGTATACGTAATTAACGTCATTAAATGTTTTATCTACCGCCTGTTCGTAGTTACTCTTATCAGAAAAGCTTGTATGTACCTTCTGCAATAAACATTAACACACACGAGCACAACCACACAGAGGCCGTGGTTAAGGTTCTCCAGAACCATATAAAGTATTAACCCCGACAATTAATTGGACAACGACGCCTCACCCTTTTATAAGTCAATGAGTAGGTAGTTCGAAAAACAATTATCACTTGTTTTAAAGGTGAAGGAAAACACTGTGAGTCAAGTATATACGAGGTATTCACATTATTTCTCGATCGAATTTCGTCAGTATTGCTGTACAAATCCGGCCTGGATTTGCGCCGGATTTGTGCCCGGTGTACAGCAATAGTCTGGCCTGTAAGGTAATTAAGGCCGAAACGTAACTGGCGAAAAGTGGGTACTACACACCTCTGCCGGCCCTGCTACTTCTTCAGGGAAGTACAATGTTGTTTTCCTCGACGTAGATATATATAAAAAAACTAAGTATACATACCATATGTATTTGGATCGATGAAATACGGAATGATGCCATGTTTCCATCGCTTCAGCCAAGGTATCCTGACTGTGTCTGTGTCATTATCATTCCTCGGCTTGTGAGTAGGCAGGGGAGGCATAAGCTCCGCGGGGGCAAACTCGAACCTTCTTGCACTTTGAACTGCCTTTGGCGCCTTGGATGGAAACATTTTTAGGAAATAATTCAAGCTGATTTATCTCATGCAAACGTTGCAGGTATATTTTCAAATTCATACAAGACTGATGATAGCCAGACATATCTTTAATGTCTGACTATCATATCATAATATGGTTATTGAAAGTAAATTAGACATGATGTTATAATATAATAATCTATTTATAATACATACTAAAATATGAAGATATTTGGAATACCTTCTAAAATCACAGTACATAAATAATGTCACACCTTACAAATCATACATCTGTGCTAATACGTCTAAGTAGTAGAGACACATGGTATATACAAGAAAATTAATTGCAATATTTTTTGGATTAATCAGTTTATCTTTCCACCAGTTTTGTCATAGAATGGATCATCCATGACTCAAATGTGACAGTCAGTCTAAACTTTCAATATGCAGGTAATTATGGCTATGGAGATAACACCAGACAACTTTACCAACCAAACGTTATTGGAGTAATGGTGATAGACATAGTAAGAGATAATCATAGGACGCTTCCTTTTAGTAAAATCAGGTTTAAGCACAGTCTGCTTCAATCCGAAATACAGAAACGAATGCATGTATACGTTAGGTACATAAAGTCGTTACGCTCGCATAGTTCACGCTCCAAATAGTTTGTGTGGATTCCGAAAGTTCATATTTATATAAATTGTATTAGCTAACCCAATAACGCGATGCACTTGGTTAATTACGTGGCAGCGGTTCGTAATGGTCATGCGTGATTGCAAGCCATATTCATGTAAAGAACTTGTCTACTTAAATAAAGAATACTTACTGGACTGACCACATTGATTTTTAACCTTTTTTTTTGTATAAATTGAATACTTTTATCTATCTGTGTCTCTGCTACCGAGTGAAAAATGATAAAACGGAAGCTTTGAATACAGATATCAAATCCTTTACATATTTATGAGTGAGACTTTTAAGGGATTTCTGACTTTAGGCATGAAAATGATAAAGTTTGTAAAGTGTATGATTGTTAATCATAATGCCTGAGTAAATAATTAGACCAAATTAAGTAGAGTCAAGTGGGACCAGTGTAACAGGCGTAGGTATATGTATCCACACACATCCACGGTATATCATCAAGATTATCCCTGTATTTTTTTTTTGTATTTTGTATTTTTGTATGTTTTTAATTTACCTACTTATTTATGGTGTCTCTTTCTTTACGTCTGTTGACAATACATAATCTTAAATAGCTGTTATCGGAAGCCAAATTATGAATACATATTCATAAAACTACAAAAACTTAAAAAAAACCTGAACCAAATATGAAGGTTGAATTTATGGCAATTATTATGAAGGCTAAATAAAAAACCTTTTTTTTTCTTATAACCTTTTTGTTACACTGTCCCCAATTTGACCCTTGACTACATATTTTCTATTGTGCAAAATCTAAATTACTTAAAACGCACGTAAAGCCTACTCAGTCGTAGATCATAGGAGAATATTCGGTGTGGTTACCTTGGCAGTTGTTGTGTCCAATATTCTTTTTCTATACGTGACTCGTTGACCATTTTCTTCCATTTCGTCGTACAGTTTATCCACAATGGTCTCAACTCGTTTCACATCTTCCATTTGTGCGTCAGAGTTCAAATCGCGTTTAACCCTCCTATGAGTATCGACAAAATTGTGGTTTTCAATATCCTCATTTCTATTATTAAAAAATTTGAGGCGTTCGTTCTCTTCGGTGAACATCCTACACATTTCTAGTGTATCTTGTCGTTTTCTTTCAATCAGTTTCCTATCAACTGTGAAAGAAGTGTGTGTGTCTTATTGGCTGTCTAAAGCTACTATGTATTACTTAAATTGAGCAATTCAATTAATTTTGAGACTAAGTAGTTTATCTGTCGTTGCCTAGGGTGTATTTAGGAATGTTAAGATGACTTATGTAACTAATCATTACATTGACTACTATTATTGGTACTATTTACTAACAGATTCTACTGGGTAATACTACTGAGATTTAAACTAAGTACAGGCCACTCAAGCCGGCAGTGGATCATTTAAGTTTTCTTCTATTAACCAGGAAACTGGGGTAATCGGTGTGAACAAGTAATACGTTTACAAAATATTTAATTTTAATGTTGGGCATTCTCACACACGACTATCTGACCCCAAGCTAGACGCGAGCCTGTGCTATGGGTCCCAGAGACTGATATACATACATAGATATTTTTTAAATACATACTTAAATAAATATTATTGACATCCAGACACGGAACAAACACAAGTGTTCGTCACACGAATGTTTGTCCTGAGTGGTATTCGAACCCACGACCCCTGGCGTAACAGGCAGGGTCACTACCGATTGCACCGGGCCCCTCTGTTTCATTCCCATTGCGAGAATAGGTGATACACGTATACTTTCACATTTCACTTTTTATAATTCTTCGAATTACTTATATCAACCTTTATTTTTCACCTAAGTATTTATTTTTTTCGGAAATGATAACTCACGTTTCTGAACATGAAGATCTGGTATAAGGCATTCTACTGAAATATAACAAAACAAATAAATTCCACAGTAAATCCAAGGTACGAACATCGTACTACAATACAAGTCAAATTATTTCTTATTCGATTTCTATATCATAAAAGAGAAGCATAAAAGAAACATAACGTTGACTCGCAAGATTACATTAATTTTATAGCTTACGTGTATTGTTAATGTCTTTCATGGTGTGGAAATAGTTTTATGGAGGTATTGTTTGTCTTTGAGATTTGTGATCAAGAAGTAAGAACTAGTAAAACGCTGTATGTTCTTAAAAAAAAATTAACTACTTTGAGGTATGCCATAAAGGTGAGACATAAATTAATTACGAACTTATTGTATAAGATTGTAATTAATTTACTTAGTTGAGCTTTGGGCAATTGGGTTTTGGTCTGAGTACTCCGATAAACGGACGAGGAATTTCTGGTTCAATTCAATGTATTTAACTAATAAAATAAACACGTACACACCACCACAGTTTTTTTTATGGATACAAGATAGCAAACGAGCTTGCAGCACCACCCATCCGCTGCCGCCCATGACCTAGCCTAGGCCTAGGTAGGCCTAGGCTGTTGCGGATGGCGGACACACAGAAAAAAGCACAATATAATACCCATGACCCGAGGACAAATATCTGCCCCGGCCGGGATTCAAAACCGGGACCCGCGGTTGGGAAGTTATATACAGAACTAGTGGACGCCCGCAGATTCGCTCGCGTGGAATTATACATAACAATAGTTTCGTTTACACATGGTTTACACCTAGTAATATTATATAGCCTATGTCACTCAGTGAAGATGCAGCTATCTAAGGGTAAAAGATTTTTGAAATCGGTCCAAAAGTTTTTATGTGAAAACATTACAAACAAATCTTTCCTCTTTATTATATTATAAGTACAGATAATTTTCCCTGGAAAAGGTAAAATGTGTGATGTCTTCCTAGGAAAATGGGAATACCTAGGAAGACATCGCTTCACCAGTGATCAGGTAGCACACCTATAGCATTAGTGATAGCCAGTGGTTAAAAATACCTCTAAATATACAAAACTAGATGGCCCGGTGGACTTCGTACCATGTACAATCATTGAATTATAAAAATAATTAGATAATTATGTTTGTTACCTTAATACTATTCTGTGCTCGCTGTATTTCTGTGCTGGCACATTTCGTAATTTTAATTTTTAAGAAATCGGACACTGGTGAACATAGGGTTTCATAAAATACCTTACTTAGTACCACGGACTACATTAGTAAAGCTAAGTAGTATCAAGTCATGTAAAGTCATCAGTGTATTTAATTGAAGAGCGCTTATAGGTGCCTACACCAAGGTAGGCCATGGAAAAAAAGGCTTTGGGGAAAGTATGTCACTTGGTCACTACTATCAGAGACAGTGCTAAACATAGGCCTATCTATCTCTATCTATTTCCTATTTGGCGCAATCCTGCCGGTCTGACCTTTAATCCAACTATTTGATGTCGTTATTTTCAGTATATCAGTCCTTTTGAATTAGGCACATTCTTTTCAAGCTGCCTGTGTCCACTAAGGTAACCTAATATCTTTAGGTCTTGCCGTACACCACTTAACCCTACAGCAGCCTGCCGATGGCTACTTGAGCTTGCTAGCTTTACGACGTTGGAATCAATTCTTAATAACGTTTATGTAAGGAAATACCGAGTACAGTTCTCTCTGTAGCCCAGTGAACACTGACCAACTTTGAGGATACGAAAGAGGACCTTCCTCTTTGAGTTTGATTAAAGTTACGTGCGTTTGTATTAGTATTTTTGTACTATTTTCGTACTAGGTACGCATTATGAAGAAGAAAAACAAGATTTTCTTGGTTTTTTATAATGTTCTCTTAGCCAGAATATATTTTACGCATTTGAATCTTGGTGGATTGTGGCCTGCTCTCTTCTAATCTGAGAGGAGACATATGGAGCAGCCACGCATTACCTTGTAATTATGGGCTGTGAAAATATATTCATATTAATTTGGACATATAGTCAGACCAAAAATAATCTTAAAGCTTTCTCACTGTCGCCATTGGTTGGAAGACAATATCATTAAGTCTGCTTTTTGTACTATGTTTTTATAGTGTAATATAGAGTTTTCATTAATTCATTCAATATCCGTATATTTAGCAGCGAAATTATGCTGATGAGCTGAGTATTCTTCTGAGCTGGTATTTCATGGGCAGTAAACGAAAACACAGTGACGACAAAATTCTTTAAAAAGGCATAATGTAACTAGGTAATTGACTAATGGATTCATTCTTGGGGCAGATATTTTTAGCAGGTAGTATTATTTTTACATAAAAGCATTTATGCTCGTGACTGTACAAATGAAATAGTACTTGCATGTAACCTTAAAAATATGCAAGTACTATTTCATATAACAATAAAACCTCGTATGCAACAAAGTGTGTCATTGCGATCCCACAATCGCTTATTTGTGCAACGCAAATACGGGTCATTGGATGCGCCTTTGAACCTGCGCCCTCAATTGTCTATGCGCGCCTCGTTGGAACACCTTCCCTTGATTTCCTATCTGCTGGCACTGCTGGCGAGTACACCTGCTTGACGGATTGGCGAATTCGATGTTAGAAAGTAACTTTTTATTCCGGCTTTAAGTTGGACAAGGTTGTAGTGTGTATAGCACTTAGTCGCGTTTAGTGTGTCAGCGTGAGCAGACGCCTCGGGTATCGGTTGGTCGTATTTCGCGTTCCGGTAGTGTGGAATCTGGTTTACATACTTCAACGAAAAGGAATTTGTGAGTGAGCATTTTATTTGATTTATTGCAGTATACACAATGGTAATTGGATCAGGTCATTTTACTGTGATATTGTTTTGCAGGTGTTCTTTAATAAGTGTCGATTTAAATTTACTTTACATTAACTTTTGATTTGTTTATAAGTTTAAAAATAGAAATATGAATACCGAAAAAGGGTTTGATCAAGCATCAAGAAAGAAGTCTTAAACAAAGATTTTCACTTATTACATAGTTAGTGGAAAGAAAGTCAATGTAGGTACCGTTACGCAAGTCGGCCGGACCTGTCCAAGAATTACGATCGGAACAATACGGCGGATCGTAATTGATGAAATAAATAATCAATGGGTTGCGTAGGCGGCTGAACTTTGCGAATATTTAATCTACTTCTACAGGCCTACCTTAAATAATGTGGCGTTTTGGGAAAAACTACTACCTAGTTGAAACTATTAATTAATTAGATTTTCGATTTTCTAGTAGGTAAAGGAAAACTGCAATTAATGTTGTTCTGTTGATCGAAAGTAAAATACGTCGTTTTGGATTATATACTTCACGTAGGTAACTTGTGCTATAAAATTATCACGCATTATTTCGAAAATGTTTAATTTTGCATAATTTAAGCAAGTGTAATATTTTTATACTTAATTAAATTATAAAAAAATCTGCATTTGAAAATAATTGATTTTAACTGATTTATCTATTTAATTGACGCCACATACTTAAGTTACATGGTTTTAACAGCTATTATTAAGGATATTTTCTTTATTTTTCCAACTATTTGCGGACAAGATATGGGCGCCGCAACGGTCGCATCTAGTCCAGGCGACGGTGACCACTTACCACCAGGTGGCCTGTTTGGCTATTTGTCTGTCTATGTTTAAAAAATATATGTAGATACATGTTATGGTTGTAATGCGATATGGTAATTAATTAGTAGGATTACTCAGTTATTATTTAAACTATACCCATCTCGTTATACTGTGTCCATGTGGACTTCGAGTGACTGTTAACAATAAGACGTAACAAAAAGTTTTGTCTCATTTTGGTAAGTACCTGTAATAGTCGTAAACTCATTAGTACAAGCAATAAAAAGGCTAGCAAAAATAAACAATACAGTGTCTAATTATTATTTCCCACGAACTACGTACGAGTACGTACACAAGTACTAAACTTTATTTTATTTATTAAAAACTAGTGGACCCGCAGCTTCGCTCGCGTGGATTTAGACTGCGGTAGGTTCGTTTATAGTTGCTACATATTTTAATTACGGACACCTACCAACTCTACCCAGTGAGTACCGTACCCGTAGTACCCGTTATTATAATTTTCCTGATATTTTTTTTAAATATTCAATGTACAGAATAAGTTCCTCTTCAGTTTTATTATATTAATATATAGATTATTATATCTAATGAACAGCCTAAAATATAAGTTTTATGCTTCTAGTTCTGAAAATGACAATACTTCTATACAACCTTTCATCCCCCTTTTCAACCCTTTACAACACTTTTTCCAATAAAAAAGTATCCTATGTCCTTTCTCAGGATCTAGACAACTTGTGTACAAAATTTCATTTAAATCGGTTCGTTTTGGCGTGAAAGCGAGACAGACAGACAGAGTTACTCGCATTTATAATATTAGTATGGATATATTACTTACTTTATTAAAGTTAGTAGGTAACTATTATAATGGATGGATTTCATCGTGCAATATGCCTTGGATAGCCTGTAGGTAGGTATAGGTACTTGTGCATGAGACATTAGCTGCAAACAATTAACCTTTGATTGACATTAATTTCTATGTTCTGTGTCAAGATGCAATAAAGTATGAAACGAACAATTAAGTATAGATTAAATATTAACATACTCATAGCATATATGTACGTACGTCGTACATTACCTAGTTATTTATCAATTCTGGAACTTGTAAAAATTAGGATGATGACACGAAATCGAAATCTTTAAAAATAAAATAAGTGGGGGTAGTTATAGGTACCCAGTCGAGGAAATACAGCCGTATTTTTGTGTTATTTTTAGTACAATAAGAGCAGAAGTTCCACATCGCTTGCAGTGTTGCCACCTTGTTTAGTCAAGTTAATTTTTATGGACAAAGAAGCTGCCAAACAACAAACAAACAACTTTCATATTTTTCTTTTCTTAATTTTTATGGACTGAACTATTAGATGGATGGGTGACCGCTAGTGGCAAATTTCATGGACGCTACCGTGCTTCGGAGGGCACGTAAAGCCGTCGGTCCCGGTTGTTTTCAATGTTGGAAACAGTCGTTAAGCCTTGTCGAAGACCTTCGGGTGGCTTGAGAACATTCGACACTGGGTTGGCCACTAACCCCTCCACCAATCCGCATTAGAGCAGCGTGGTGGAGTATACTCTAGACCACCCGCAGCAGTGTCTGTGGGGGCAGACCCGTGCCCAGCAGTGGGGCGTCTGTGGGTCGCAGCGAACTATTAGATATAGGTACACAATATAACTTGACTAACTACACTAAGAGGACGAAATTAAAAAAAGATAACCTCAAAGAAAAAAGAAAGCCCCCCAGAGAAACCAGGATTCTTCCACTTAAACCCCTTTTGTACAGAGCTTTGGTATTTCTGTTTGAACGAACTGGTGCCTGCCGGCGCGATATTTTGTTCGTGTATGGTGGGGTTGTGACCATGTAACGGGTCATTTTTTTTGTCGCGTGTTATTTGTATCAATGTTTTGTGTGTTCGATTAATTGTGTGTGGTCAAAGTTGCTTATGACATCACGACATGGTGACAGCTTCGCGGAGTATCCACGATCCAACATCTACGTGTGCCTACTCCACAATTCCACATGTCAAATTATGCAGCGTCGTCTTTCCTTGGATTATCCCCTATCTTGCCACCCACATCCACAGAATCCCCTTCCAGTCGCCTGTTAGGATAGGTCCTTGCACTATCATCATGGTCTTGATTTAGATATATCGATACCTTGAATCTCAAATGGCGTAATCACCAAATCGTCATTTTTCAGGAGAGCCGAAACAAAAAAAAAATCTTAGATTAAAATTCATATCTTTTCAATTAATAATGCTATTTAAATGAAAATTGGATGTAATTAACTTATATAGGGAGCTTTATAACACAGTAATACGGAATTAAAAATTCAACCAATATATGCAAAAATGATTTGTGATTACGCCAAAAAAATTTTGATAACTTGGAGTTTACGACCCAAAAAAAAGGCTGTTCTGTAAAAAGTTACGGTGTAACAGGGTGTAACAGCCTAATTGACTTATAAAAAACAAGGAAGGAAGGAAGATGCAAGAAAAGAGACAAATTAGGTAATTTGATTATTACAAAATTAATAGCAAGTGCAACAATGAAATAGATTTTATTACTTCAATTATCCAAACACAATAATTTTGGTTTGCAGTTCAAACTAAAATTATTGTGTATGTATAATTCTGTTTTGTTTTTAGATTAGGATAGACATAATAATATTATACTTCGCATGAACTAAGGCTAGGTACTCACTAAGGCACTGACAGGAGCCTTGCTTAGCGCCTAGATTCTAGATAGTCTTCTAGTGTGTAAAGAAATAAAACGAACGTTTTAAAATGTTATAGCTAGGATCTAAGATCTGTATAAGATTTAGGCGCTAGCAACACTCCTGCCACTTGTGGTCGAAGAAACTTTATTCTCAAAAGAAATAACATTTCACTGAATGAGAATATAAATTAACATGTTCACTTGTTGTGTGCACAAAGTATAAAGTAAAGATAAGTTTTGAGTTGATAAATTTATATTTATGTTAAACTTATGCCTAGTTAATAAGAATAAACAACAGCTTATGGTCGGTAATTTGAAAAATAAAATATAATTTACTCGGTACTCGTACTAGCTATAAGTGTGTCAACCAGCGCGGCACGGAACACTTCGTTTATCTTTTAGGTTTTTCCTGCAACTAAACAATCTTCAATACGAGTAGTATTGGCCAAAAGAAATAAAACACGTCAATTTCACTATTCTAACTAGAATTTAATGAGTTTAATTATAAATCACAGACCTAAATTATCGTCAACATGAACTAACATGAAAGGAAAACGTTTAAAGAATTAAACTGAGTTTTCTTCATATTCACCTTCTTCGTCCTCTTCATCGGTTTCTGCTAATAAGTCGATTAGTAGGTACCTTTTTATCTGAAGGCAAACGAATACTCTTCGTGAAATATTATTTTTAAAAATGATGGGGCGTAAGAGTCAATTCATTTTATAATACAGATTTTTTTGGCCTAACATTTCATATATAACATGGTTGATACGACAAAAGTAAAAAACATATTTTTAAAAATCCATGGGTCGTAAACGCCAAATTAAATGCAAGAAGGTAATACCCCCTAAAATTATTTATTTTATTTTAAATTCTTAAAGTAACTTGAGTCGTAAACGCCATAGTTAAACTTATGAGTCCTATACGCCTAACTCGATAATCAGTATTTTTCACATCATTATAATTTTAACTGGTGTATCGACCGAAATCTTAAAAATTATTTTTTTAAAGGTATTTACGACTAAACAATTAGAAAATTCTTGTTCATCGACGAAAAACACGTGGGCTGTAATCACCACTTTTTTGCGAATTATGAAACTCTGATTGGACAGATCGATAGAGAAAAAAAAACGCAGTAAGACAGCATTCAAAAGTCATTTTGGCCAAAATGGTGATTACGCCATTTGAGATTCAAGGTATCGATATTATGTCAGCAGTAAACAAGGTTTCTTTTGCTTGTCCATGCCATAATTTCAGATATTATTACGCTTCAGTTATCAGTAATTTGAATTGTGCAAAGTTTACAGAAAAAATATTATAAAACTCCATAGTTCAATGTAACCACACCCACTTTTGTAATAAATGTATAAAATTATGCATAAAATTATAACGAATGCTAACAAAGCGCTTTTAACAAAATATGGAGCAGTAGGCAGGTTTGATGCTGATTAGATTACGTTTACAATATAGGCATAAGTACGAAAGTTGAGTAACATTCTTACTTGTGATTGTGAAATATGGAATATCCCCGGGTTGGGAAAATATTTTTCTATCGATTTTTTTTCGAATGTTTTTCCTAAGTCCTAACCAACCATCTATGTGGGTGGAATGAGTGGTTAGTAAAAAGCCGTAGTGTGGATTCGTACCGTGTATGGCTTTAACGGAAACTATGTAAAGATAACTGGTCAAATGTCAAAAGACGGCTCAAAGTCGCAGAAGACCGAGGAGAGCCTGTGTTGGGCAGCGCTGGAGGGCACGTTCTAAAAGATCCTCAGCCCTCCTGTAGCGTCGGGGTAGGGCAACGAGCGGGTTTTGATGGGTGTGTGTCCCACATAGCCCGGCGTCGCCCTCACCATGTCCGGGTACCATTTAAAGGTTTTCCACTCGTAAAACAAAACAAAAAAAGGTAACCAGTAGCATCTAATGAGCTTCGATGAAACAGTCATTCTTGTAAATACACACATCTGCCCCTATCGTAACACCATTCAAGATTAAATTTCGTACGCGGCCAAGGCATCGCAAGGTAGACACTAACCAGACCAACTTCCAAAGATCTGCAAAACGTATGCAAGCAAACAAGTTTAACCTGCTCAGTTCACATCAGGGGAGATCGCGGTCAAGCACACGCCTAATTACCTACGTTCAAAAGGTATATATATAACACACAAGATCAACGAACTCCTCAATAACCGACGTGCGAAAGAGACCCGATAATGTATTATATTATTATATTAAGACCGGTAATTGACGACTTTTCGATAAGAAGGTACTCATAAATGATTTATTTATTATTCTCATCCACAATACTAACTATGCAATGGAATCGTAGTCTAAAAATAAAATGTTATTATAATAATCAATTTTATTGTAGGTACTGTTTATCAATTGTATTTGTCTCATTTTACCAGTTAAAGAATTAGTTTGAGGTGCATGGAAGTTCTGTTTGATAGCGTTAATTTTCAAAGTTATGAACCTTCACTACCTTGCGTTGTAGATATCACCCGCTATAACGGTGACAACGGAAGTGAGTAAACCTGCATTTCTCTACCATATTTTTGATGGCATACATATTTGAGGTCTACCAATCTACACTTTACTAGTTAGCGTGGCCAGACTCACCCATTTCAATTTCAAAAAGAGAATTCCCAAAGGGGATTGAAGGAAGAATGGGGTTGTGGTGGTGTATGACCACATACCTACAGTCAGCATTGTGCTTAATCGCTGGGAACCAATAAATTTAAAACATTAAATCACATGTCCCCGGTGAAGGTCGAACCCATGACCGAATGAATGACCCGTCAATGAACTCACTACACAAGGATTGTTACTGACTTCACGCGAAGATATATTTAAAAAGTAGAAATTTCGGAACCCACGACTCAAAAATATCTCACTTATAAGTAAAAAATAATACATTTGCTGTATGTATGTATAATACGTTTATACTTACTTAGTACCTATACAAGCTACTTACTATACCTAAGTTTTTTTCTATACAAGAGCATCGGGCGGTGGTTTTAGTAAGTTTAACTTCGTTAACTTCATTCAACCAACTATTATTCTGTGCTTCAACATTAAAATGTAACCTTCGATACAAAAACTATTTAGTTTAAAATCAATACGATGGCACATGTATACAGATACAGAGTAACACAACAAACTTAAAATAAAATCCCTTTTTTGAAGGGTGTTAAAACATTGTATTTTGAGGTCAACGGAGCATAAATATGAAACAATAAAGATCATAAGTTAATCACTTAATGAAATGGTGGAAATTATACATAATTTAAATAATAACCGATTGTGTACGAATAAGGTAACAAAATATGTATATAGGTATAATTAAGTCTGAGAGCTAAGTACTTGTACGGTAGGTACTCAATAGTAAATGGCTGTCAAAGGTCAAATGGGAAAAAATCAGGGCCTCATGACGACGATTTTTTAATAAACTTACAAATTAACGTCGAGATTGCAGCGCAGAGCAGTAATTATTGCACTAAGTAACTATGTAAAAGTAACGAAGCAGTTAGATTATGTCCTACTTAAAAAAGTTCAGGAATTTATAAATAATTCAAAATATTTTGGTGTTAGGTACACCACAGAATATAAGGTACCCTTATATATTATTATATATATATATATGTCTAATGTCGCGCCAAGGAAATAAAATTAGCTGGATATTCACAACTTTTAGTAAAAGCAGGTAATACAAAGGCAATGAGTTAGCACCAATTATTTTAATTTTGATTATTTTAATAAAAACATCTGTGATCTAACTAATGATAGATGTGTGAAAAAAAAATGTTATCTCCAATCCATAAAATAAAATAATTATTGTTACAACGATGTACACGGTGCATGTATTCTACCATGTTTTTGAAATTTTATTTACGTCGAATTTGGTTTCAGCTCGTGCTCTTCAGCAAATTTTGTGGTCAGTTATGTAGTCTGAGAAATTATCGTGCCTACGCTTCAAGTTTTCCAAGCACTTTCTCGCGGACGTAGAAACACATAGAAAGCGAAACACCGGTCAACATCACACACACGCCAAATAACGGAGATAGTTGCATACATACACGTAATATTATAATGTGTGAAAACATATTTTAGACCGCATTTCTTATCTTTGTCTGCAATTCCTGAGAGTCATTTATGGCTGTTTACCTTGATTCAGATTCAGATTTATTTATTTTCAGTATACGGTATTGTATTTGTACTTATTGGTATTTGTATACGCTTAATGAGTGTCATTACATTTGTTACATACTTTTCAATATTTTCAATTTAATAAATCGTGTATAAATCGTTTCGGAAAAAAGTTTTAATAAATGATAAGTATCTATTTATACAGGCTACTATAAAGAAACTGAACTGAACTATACCTCCTCTTTCGCAGCGATGTTGTCACCTTGCTTGTGGGAATTCGGTTTTAAGTCCCACTACCCGGACAATTGCTCCAGGGGTACAAACCCCTTCGGTATCACCCCCGCTGTTGAGCAACTCCCTCGGGAGTGGCCGGCTTTCGGTTGGGCGCACATGAAGCGGCGCAATCCCGTTGAGATGAGAATGCGGTCCGTTGTCGTAACGGTCATGACACGCGCCAACCGAACGACAAACTCATCAAACCACTCAATCTTTCAGTCGCGCGCTAAAACCGAACGTAGCTCCACGCAAATGTAATTCTGCATACGTCATACTGGATATGCGGCGCCTGCATAGATGCTATGGTGTCAGCCACGCAGCGCAGAGTACATTGCGTAATACGAAAGAATTATGAAAAACGTAATTACTACTGGCAAATTGCGTGCAATAGCAAAAAAAGAGTAAGAATAATGCGTTGCTCATCGAATTCGGGCATATCGTACTACTCGTATGTTATGCTTGCCTAGTAGACCGCGACGGGTACGTAACCAAGTAACACTTTCTTTCACTAATCACTTGTTAATTAATCAAAAATAGGATGCGCGTACGCTGAAATATTCGGACTACTCGGATACGGACGGATGTACAATTAATAAAAAAGTACGTCCGCTATCAAAATCTTTTACAATGGAAGATGACATTTCTTTGTGTGTTTCATGAATTTTCACTTAGGTACAACCACAGAACAGATCATTGATTTGTAACCAACAAATCAATGATCTGTTGGTTTGTCCTTATTTTCCTCCTCAGCGAAATGATGGACCGATGTGATGTTTTGCATAGATTACGCATCCAACCTGTCCTTGTGAGGGATAGGGAGTGGGACTCGCCGTTATCGGAATACCCACTAAAACACAGCGGGACACCCCACAGCATTGATGTGAGACGTCGTTTTTTCTGGTGCAAGAAATTATATTGTATTGTAATTTTAGCTAGACTCTCGTTCTACGTTATCTATACTTCTATAGTAGGTAATATTATAAAGAGGAAAGATTTGTTTGTAATGTTTTCACACAAAAACTACTGGATCGATATCAAAAATTCTTTCACCATTAGAAAGCTGCATCGTCACTGAGCGACATAGGCTATATAATATTACTAGGTGTAAACGAAACTATTGTTATGTGTAATTCCACGCGAGCGAAGTTGCGGGCGTCCACTAGTTTTAACTTAAATAGCTTATTAGTGTTCGTTTCCTCTTACAGCTAGCACCAGGGGTGCGCGCTACAATGGCGGCGACTAAGTACTCGCACCCCTTCCTGCACGGCCTCAAGCCCCTGCCAGAGGGTCACGAGGAAGAACTACAGCAGGTTAGAGAATGGTGAGTTACAGTAAGATTTTATTACTGAACGATTCGTGAGTGTCTATATTTACTCTTGTACTATTTTTCTGTGGTTGAAGTTATCGGCTTGTTGAAGTTACAGTGTATGGTACGCCGTGAGCGCCGAGAGCGCGTTCACTCCTGAAGATGATCATCGTAATAGATCAAAACTAGTCGGCCTATTTCCGATTTAAATCTCACGTGAGTAAGCCGGTAACTTCAACTATGAACAGTAGGTAAGATTATTAGATAGGTACCAATTTTCAAAATTTTATTTAATTTATAAATTTTTCAAACTTTGAGATTTGACTTCTTCTAGATACTACTAAAACTACATCTATTCGCCGATATGTACAAACAAAGATAGGTACGAGTACACTTTAAGTAACGGACTGAATCCGGCATGAGCGGATCCGGAATCAGAACAATTCAGCGCGAATAGCTTATTACATCCAGGAATTAAGAAATAGGCGAATTATTTTTAGTTAAAATTTAATATTAAAAAAATAAAGAGTAAGTAATATGTTTTAGAACCTACTGTTTGTATTAAACTAGGCTGGGTTACATAACTTGTGTTACTAATTATGTGGCCGCAGCATTCCATCTACATACAGTGGGCTAAATTACATACCAGAGAGTAGGAACGCAAGCGCAGACAGAATTCGAAATATTGTAATGTCACTTTCTAGCGCACGGCCGAATATAAAATTAATGACGTAGCTTACATAATTCCATCTCAATTTTATGAAAGCGTAGTTATTTGATCTTCTGTAATAACGTCAAATTTTAAAACGATTACGTTACCCGTTTATTGTATTGTGTATCTGTGAAAACAATACCTAAATATCACTTGCTTTTTACATTAAAGGAAAACTGTAGGCCTTATAATCATTCGCACACTATGTTTCTAAATTAAATCGGTCAATATGTTTCAACTTAGAGGAAATGATTTACAGGTACTACAAAAAGTAATTTATTATGTATTAAAAACCCTGATTTGTAAGATTGTGAAGAAGCAATTACAACTGAGGTGTAACTGGAGAAAGAAACATCTTGACTGTAGCTATATTATAATAATAATTTGCATGTGAAAAGGAACTGGCCTGACTATAACCTCTTTTAAATTATACTCTTTTAATAAGATTGTGTAAAAGCTATTTTATATGGCTCAGTGTCCAAGACAAACCATGTCAGGTTTTACGGACTTCACTTAGGCATTGAATAAAATTTGTATCGATGTTAACAAAACGCCTCCGTATCACAAGCCTAAAAGCAAATTGACCTTATAGCAAAAATACCTATTATCACAACCCTACTTATCTTCCACTGTGGGAAGCCTACCCCTACAACAAGTATCCCTTAGTAGTTTGTGCCTTACGATAACTATAATAGGCATGATGACAGTATTAAAAAAATAAAGAATAAATGGTTTTAGAGGAACAAGTATACTGAATAATTCCTAAAAAATGGTCAAGTTTTAATAAAAACATTGAGATTAATAAGGTTTTCATTAAAATAAAAGTATTAAATACAGCTATTGGCCATGTTAACTGAAACTCCAATGAGAGCGGATGACGTCACGCCTCAATAATATTCAGCTGTCGCTTGGGCTTCTCTTATAAATACAACGGAATCATCTGTTATAATATCTAGGCGTGACGTCAAATTGGACGCCATGACACCTACGAGCGTTTTCGCGCTAAATTTAAAGTAGATAGGAAAAACTGTAATAATTTGCGATTGCTGAAATAATGTTTTTTTTTTAAATATTGGATGTGTACATTACAGAAGGCAATTTCAAAATCTGTCATCATGCCTACTGTGTTTAACCCTTCTCAAATGTTTAATGACTTAAATTCCACTGATTCCAGGATGAAAAGCCAGCCCCACCTGCCGTACATCTCCGACGAGTACGTGTTCCTCTTCCTCCACTCCAACTACTACAAGGTGAAGGAGACCAAGGAAACCATCGAGTGCTACTTTACCCTTCGGAACAACACGCCCGACCTCTTCATGAACAGAGACCCGCTGCTGCCGAAGAACAAGACCATTTTGGATATCACGTAAATAAAAACATCAAAAAAACAATAGAGTGCTGCATTACAACTTTTTGCATTTAGGAATATTATTATTTTAAAATATTTCTTGTAGGTAGGTAAGTTGAGTTTCTTATAATATTATAATAACGGTCAAGTGATTCTTATTATATACAACTAAACCATTGTATGGAAATATTTCATTAACTACTTACAACTATTAGAGACATATAATTATTAATGTAATACAAAAGAAACGTATGCAAAGGTTCATGTACATACCGATATTTTATAAGTACCTATGTACGTAATGTTTGAATAAAAAGCAATACATTTTCGCATGGCCATTACCTAATAACCTAATTTCAAATTAATTTCTTTAATGCTTTAATTTCTTCATCATAAGAATAACACTCAGTAGCTGTGTTAATGACGATAATTATCTGATGTCCTCAGTCACATGGTGGCCCTGCCCAAGCTGACGGAAGAAGGCTTCCACGTACTCCTGTACCGGCTGTCTGACTTGGACTATAGCAAGCTGAACTTCGCCGACGCAGTCCGGGTCTTCTGCATGTTCAACGACGTCAAGCTGTCGGTGGACCGGCTCTCCGAAGGGTACATAGTCATCTTCGACATGAAGGGATGCAGTTTGGGCCACCTCACTCGCGTCACGCTACCCGCACTTCGGGCTTTCATGCATTACATTCAGGTATGTTGAGCTCTGAACTCTACCTCCTTTTAGTTGCGGAAAATGATGCTGATGTGGCGACATCATCATCATTCCCGAATTGCCTCACGCTAGGCGTAGTTGTTTTCAACTGTAGATCAATCAAGCCTTTTGGAACCAATCCGCATTTTAGCAGCGTGGTGGAGTGGGTATGCACTATCAGCCTCAGCTGCGGCTGTGGGAGAGACCAGTGGGATACTTTTAGGTTTTAGATTAGATTAATGTGTGTGTGTGTCCGCTGTGGATTCGTAAAGAAAATGTCGTAGTATCATAAAATGTTGAATTAGAATCTGTTATGTACTTATATATATTAGAAATTATGTTGTTAATGCAGTGAAAGTAGAGCCCAATAATATTACTTCAGTCTGGTCAGAATCAATAATGCAGATTAGTAAACAACTATATATCTACTTATTAGATTTTAACTTCTAGATCTTAATAGTCATAACGTTACAGACAGCCGAAATAATATTACATATTACATTGTTTTTTTTTTAAATTGTTACGATTGTACAAAATATATTTTGCTTTGGATGTCAAATTGTGTTGTTTTCTGTGTATGTCCGCAATCTGCAACACAGGCCTAGTCCTACACCACTACCCTGCCACCTACCACAGGTCTAGGAGACAAGCATAAATATTAAACTAATTTATTTTACATTTTATTCCAGAACGCGCACCCCTGTCGCCTGAAGAAGATCCACGTCGTGCATACGGTGTCCTTCATTAACCAAGTGATGTGTTTAGTTAAACCTCTCATCCACTCCAATCTTCTCAACCTCCTCAATTTCTCCTCCGAAGGCCCCGATTCGGTAGTCGACAAGGAGTTGCTGCCAGAAGACTATGGCGGTCCGCAACCATCGGTCAAACAACTACACGAGGAACAACGAAAAAACATGGAGGAGAATTATAGGGACTGGCTAATAGAATCAGAGATATTCAAAACTGATGAGAAGAAAAGAATTAAGAAGCCTAGTAGAGGAATGTTTGCTAGCTTTACTAGTAGCTTCAAGAGTTTAGATATCGACTGATTGATTGTACTTATTTAGAAACACACTTGGGACCTGACGCAGATGTGAAGCGAAATAGACTTGCGATTTGTTATGCAGAATGTAGATGTGTGTATGTAGACAAATTGTCTAGGAGCTGGGATTTCTCCGACTTTTTTGTAAAATAAATACTTGGGGTATCTAGCTAGGGAACTTCAGGTTGTGTGTAGTTTTTCTATTCTGGGATCTTAAATCGTTGTTAATCAAAAGTTCTTATGAATGCTAAACGAGTTGATTCGTCTTCTATCAAGAGTAGAATTTTATTAGTCAGCATTGTCAACAATGTCAATAATGTCAACAAGGTATGGTTATACCACAGAGTACATTTTACACACTGATATATAACTACAAAAAGAGCGCACAAGGGTGAAATGGTATATTTTGATACTATTTGGTAAGTTTATATAATAAACATACTTAGCTCTGTTAATACAATCGATTATCAAGTAAATATTAGTAACAAATCAAAAATATGTTTAACCATCACAATTCTGTATTTAATTGCAAATAATCCCGGATCTGATTCAAGGATTTCTAATTGTTGGGTAGGCTTTGGCTGTATTTCGACTGCATCGTAGATCTGTTTTTCGACAGCATCGACATATCGATAGAAATATTTTTTTTTTAACTGTCTATTTTCCAATGTATATAATAATAAAAATTGTATAAATTAAGTGCATTATTGATCGAAGAAATTAAGCGAAAGAAACATAATATCGAATATAATCTGCAATTTTAATTTAGAATATCTAAGTACATTTTATTGTTTGTAAAGTAGAACAAGAAACCTCTTAGCCGATTTAGATTAACTAGGGTACTGTAAAGAAATAGTTATTATTTTAAAGAGTATGAATTTTACTGTATAATGAAGACCAAAATCTAAGTCAGTTCATTTTAACCTATATGTACATACTGATTTACCACACTCGGAGTTAAGACTCCTGAGGTGTTACCCACTTTTTATTGAAATGCTAGCTTGGTATATAGTCATTGCTAAATTGTCATTTCATTGTATTGTAAGGAGACAATGTTTATTATACAATAAAATTCCATCTAGAATCTTTCCAAAAACTACGTATTTCTTTCCACGGTATGTGCTTGTTTTAATGATGTTTAAATAGGTATATTATAATTGATTTAAATAGCTCAAATTAATTTAATAGGATGGTACGTACGTACGTCGATACGTTCATTGTCGTTCATGTCGCATAGATGTCGCCAATATCGTCATTATGTTATTCTTACTAACATCATATTGAATTGTATATTTAAAATCATTATTGTAAGCTTGTAAGCATATAACGTTTCTGTTTTATCTTTATCTTCTCATGTACCAAAGCTTCATTAGTGAAATTTTGTAAGTAATTTTTCGCGTGACCAGGAAATAAAAATTCGAGTGGGGGCGCTAGTGTAGTACTATATCTTTAAGAAAATTAAATTTTACCATGTACCACAATATTTATGTATGTCTGGTCAGGCTTACAAATCCACTTATATTATAAATATTCAATAATATACTGCTATCTAAAATACCATACACACTTTTTACTATTAGCATCATAGGTACGACAGGGTATCTTACGTGCCAAATATATCTAAAAATAACTATGCTGGATTCCTATGAATACATCGCAAAATATAACAGCTGATGTGTTGTTTTGATTATATTAAACTTATATATTATATATTTATACTAGTTTTACTGTGTAACCTTTTATATATTATTAAAACAAACAAAATGCTTAAATATTCCAACTCCTTTTTGTTCCTTCGCAGGGCTTGTCACAAATGGAACAGACGTTATTGGAGGCCTGGAGAATACGTGCCCTTAAATTGATGTTATTTCCCAATATATTAGATGAGTCCCCGAATAAATGTACTAAAATCAATAAACACAATAACCGCAAATTGACGTGGTAACAAATTACCACGCAAATTTGAGTGGTGAATTATGTAAGATAAGTTTTCAAAATGCGATTTCAGCGTCACCTTCACACTAAAATCAGGTCTCAAATAATAGGAACCCAATGCATTGTTTTCCATCGAATTAGTTCGTATAACTCGAATAGCTCAATGGCTCGCGTCGATTAAATGTGATCGAAAGAGTTAAACGACACGCGCCGTCGGTTTGTGGATGGGTGAACGCTAGATTTGGAAGGCACGTTAAGTCGTCGGTCCCGGTTGCTTTCAACGGTGGAAACTGTCGTCAAACCTTTTCGAAGAGCTTGTGGCCTGAGAACATTCGACACTGGGTTAGACACTAACCCTCCACCAATCTGCAATGCAGCAGCATGGTGGAGTATGCTCTAGGGACGTTAATGGGTCGCGTGGGAAACGTTTATATTTATTTCATTTATTTATATGTAGCTACAGTTCGCGATAACTAAATCAGTGGTTCGCTCTGTATAGCAATGCATTTTTTATGTTACGACCTTTAAGGTCGGGTGTATTAGGTAGGTATGTAGGCGGCGCACAATTCAGTGAGCTCGTGTCAATTTAGGCCCTATATTTTTGTTGGACCTGTGTTGAACATTTCATAGCATAGTGGTGAACATAATAGAATTGCATTTGTTTTGCCTAACACAACACACAAACACTGTAGGTAATTGAACAGACAAATAACTTAAAAATTATAATAAAATGGATAACCGGAGAGCAGCCAAAAAGGGGCCACACTCAGCAATGGATGCAGCGAACCGCGACGGCTGGTTTTCCGGGCGACCCAACGATTTGAAAATAAGCCGATCTCGTCTGGCCGCTGTGCCTGGGAGTAATGGTCCACAGACGGAAAACAATTTAACCTGTCGCCAGGTAACGGAAAGTAAAGTAGTAATAATTAAGTTTAATTGTGTAACTACGTACATTATATTAGTGTTCAATAAAAAAAAACGGTAGGTATTAAACTCATCGAATAGCGGAACGACACGAAGTTGGTGACTAATATTTCACTGAATAAGTCCAAACTGAAAAAACGCCTTAATTTTTCTTCAATATGTATTTCATATTACATAAATATTCAATAGATATAATTATGAGCATATTGACAGTTATAGCAATCTGATTAAACTTCTATTACGATACGAGGTAACCTATTTAGCTCTACTAATCGGAATCAATTTTCGTAACTCATCGATGTTGTGAATTAGGGTTATATTAAATCTAAAGCAATAGGTATACGAATCGTTATGAAGACTAGATATCACGACTAAATCCAAGGTTTAGGTATCTAATGCATCCCCCACAGGCCTTCCTTAATCGTTGCCTGGTCAAGTTTATTCTTAGTGCAGTCTGCACGTCACATTATTATAAGCATAAATAATACAAGCCAATTCCATGTGAATAATGTTCTTATTAATGTACTTATGCTTTTGGTAAAAATTAAAATATTCTTTTTCTTATTCCTTCTATACTTGGCGTTTTATTTTTCACATTTATGTTTATTTTAGATAAAATATTACCACACAAAACTAATATTAACTTTTAGTTTTACTAATTTAGCTTTACTAATAGTACATACATAACTCTATGAGATGAGTGCCTGGGATAGGATCAGAATTTACGAGTTCACTTGAATCTTCAGGTTAACTATTTAATTGACCAGTGCGCCACTCCAGTATTTCTACCAATTAATAATTGTTTTTAAACCCGTTACAAACTTGTAGTTTTCGGAGTTCTTAAGAGTCGTCCATCTTAGCAGTTATGGTGTAGAAACGCTTTTGTGGGTGACTTAGAAAGAGACTCTTACTAACAATTACTAAGTGGTCTATTACTAATACCAACTAATAGGACTAACGATTACTAACAGTCCTTGCCCCAGACCTCATAACCTCTAACGAATTGACCAACTAATGTTTTATATGCTTTCTCTGCTATCCTAGTGCCTCCATAATAAAAAAATTAGGCAAATACTTAATTAGGTTTTATCGATACTATTTATCACAAAGCTTATCGACACTGATTATCTCAGTAGAGTTAACTGTCTAAAATGGCAATTTTATTAGTTCGGTACATAACAGGGTAGTCCGAGCTCGCTTATAAAGTTTCCACCAAAATTATGAAGTCCAACTGTCTTACGAGCTGCTTCTCTTTAGTCAGAAGTAAGATGTCGAGGTTATGTAAAACAGAAATGTACGGAAGCATGTCCGGAAAGGCAGTGAGTGGAAAACTGGAAAGTAAAAAGGCAGACCAACATAGTCGTGAAAGTAAAGCGGTGTCCACACAGACATCAGATGATGATCATCAGACTGTAAACAAAGATGATTTAGAAAACGGTGAAGAATTCAGTGTTGATGCTAAGATTCAAGGTGTAGTCCATTATAGTAATGAAAAAGTTTTAGTTGAAGTCAAGTGTGAACGTCCTTTCGCTCTCGCCAAAGACGAGGTAAGAATAGTGAATTAAATACTAATAATACCTATTAAAGTTTAACAAACATCGAAGTCTTGTCTTCATGGTAGTCTACAGGTCAGGTCTAGTCATACAGGTCTAGTCTATGTTAACTCTATGCTAACAAACGGCCTTCTATTGGAGAAGATCAAATATCGGGCCTGTAACTGAAAATTTGGAGAATTTCACGAGGGCCTCCGGGTACACATATCTACACATCCCAATATTTTTTAAATATTACTTACGCTTTTTATGGACTGTGCTTTACCTTACCTACTTTAAAAGGAGATTTTTATAATGTTTTAATTTGGGTGGACGTGATATTATGTTAAACTTTAGTTGACATTTGCATTCTATGATGGCACAGACGCCAGGAGTTGCTTGACAACGAAGCTTCGCAATGGATACAGTCAAGCAACGTTTGGCGCGCTCTAGCTGGCCATTCCTAGTCACTGATCAAACTAAATTGAGGTATGGCAGATTTCAGGTGCTCTTTAGGTCAGCTTTAGGAACACCCAAGATCCTATATTATATAGACTGATGATGATGTTGCTAAACTTAAGCAAAATACTGCGGTTTTATAGTCGATTTTAGAGAAGGAATTATGTGGTAACACTAAGTAGGTTACCACACCAACATCATATTTGGTGGTTTCACTAGCCAGACTTCCGAATTAGTGTCAGGCACAATACATATGAAACTTCATTCACCATGAGGTGATACTTACTCCTTAATAGGCGTTGAGAAGAGATACCCCAGCAATTGGTTAGTATTGCTGGGGTATCTCTTAGGGTCTGTAATACCAACTGACAAATTATTGGTGTTTTCAATCGGTAGGTACTTAAAATGTCTGGTTTTAATTAGCCTGCCGTAAATACTCAGATTGTTTGGGGTAGTAAGTACGGCGCTACAAATAGTCTCAATTTGGCAACAGTTTGAGCCTGCGTGTAATAGCACCTACTTGAGCTGCAATCGTTGCGGTACAGTCAGTACGTTCATAGCCGGCCCAACTGCTCAACGGGAACTCTAGGCTGCTTCCAAGTTGTACATATAGTGATATAGTGATAATGGAAGCAGAAAAAGAAGATGAAATGGTTATTGTCTTTTTTATTCATTCATAATGCTTACTCTCCGTTGAATTGGAGCCAAAACGAAAAATTTCCAGATCCGAAAGCGAACAAAACATAGCTATTATGAAAATTGAAAAACGAAACAATGAGTGCGGCTAGCAGAAGCGACGTCCATCAAAGTTTCGCATTGCAATTCGGCAAATGGTTTCGCATCGGCCGCCCCGATCACGGGCTGCGAGCAGGATTAATTAGATTGATGTTTAAGTGGCGGTGTCGGTTAAATAATAATGGTGTGCGCGTGGAGTGGTAGGTGGTAGGGCCACGGCGACTCATTGAGGAGGTCGCGGAGGCACGGCGGCGGCGCGAGGCGTGACGTCACGCGGAGGGTTGTCGCGCACGCGCCCAACTATCGAACGGCATGTGCCACTCGCCGGCCGACCGCTCCGCCCGACTGGATCGCACTTTTTTATTTTCCAACCTCACGTAGTTCCGCGACATCCCGATTTGAACAGAATCACGCCCGAAACGCGTTCCAGGAGCCAACTGACGGGGTGGACTCTCGCGGTCGCGGCGTCTGGTCGAATCCAAAATGGAGGGACGGAGTGGTGTCGGGAGCCGTGCGCGAACCCACCTCTGACCGAACGGCTCTGTTCGTGGACGGTATGTGTCTCGTTATATAAATGTTACGCAAGTTCAGGACGGAGTGGACGATAGGTGTATCTGTTGTCTTGTCTGGCTGACCGGAGCAGTGACCGGAGCCCATGTAACGCTCGGGGACCCCTACTACCGTGAGTACTCGTAGCGTAACCCTACACGCCCTCGCATAACTATACATGCACCTAATTAACACACGAGCCGCCTAACGATCCGCATGCGGCGAGAAAACCACGAGATTGTTCAAGGAAAATCTCATTTGAGTTCGTCAGTATCGATCGGTTCGTTATCTGGAGCCCCTGGAAATCGCCTTTGTTGAGCACACGCGTTGTGATATCGATAAGCGTGTTAAACGTTGGATTGGCTGTGATTGCCCCACTGTTGCGATATGGCATGTCTATGTGTATGATGTTGGCTGCTGGCACTACTGTGTAGTTAATCACTTGGTTCTGGGTTGTGGTCCCGCCGCCTTATTGATATACCTACATATATATGATATACCCGTGACTTCTTGCTTTCGTTTCTGCTGCTTGACGTTCTTGCTTTTTATATAGGTACCTATTCAGTAACTTTCATATTTTATTACTAATATGAGCATGCAACTCCGTTTTGTAAATAAAGTAAAGATAGGTGGGATAAGAACAGCAGTTTTTAATATTCATTAAAGTACACAATTCTTTTAAATTTGTACTCGATGTATTCGTAGTTTATACAACAATAAATAATGGTGTCGGATAACCGACATAGTAGTCCACCTTATATCAAGAAGTTGATTATTCGTACAAAATTGAACGAAAAAAGAACATTTTACATTTTTTAACGATATTATCTCACGCAGGACACTCACAGCCAAATAAATAAATTTTGGCGTAAAATTTATGATACCATAAAACGTTTAAGATGATACAATCAAATCTGGCATGAAATGGTCACGTGAAGGTTATGATCAGGAAAACCACTCAGTACCATTGATCGAAAAATCGATTTAAATTAAAATGAATTTAATATATTATTTTCTCTCCACAATAATAGTCAGAGGTAATGTTGTTTGCAAACAAATAAAACGCTATTTAAAAAAAAAAGTCTTTTTAGGGTTTGGCTGATGTTATGAATATCGCTGCTTGATTGAGGTACCTAATAAAATCTGATAAAAGCTGGTTATATTTTACATAACTTATGTAAAATATTTTGCATATGTGTGGTGTATACAGTCCATTTCTCTGTGTGTAACAGTTGTATTTTAATGAAGCAGTAATCGAATAAAATACAAGGAGTAAAGACATATTTTCATTACATCGGTTACCAAAATCAATAAAAGTCGGTTTTTCACAAACTACACCTTATTACACCATCATAAGCCATCTTATAATATTGGTAGGATAGTATTAGCATAGAGTAAGGACCAAATTAGTAAGTTAGATAACCCAAATAAAATATTCTTGGCCGGCCGCTACATTTTTAAAAGCTTTTATTTTACTTCACTCGTATGTATCCATTATTAATGTATGTAAGTATGTATGTCCTGGAATCTTGCAATAAATATTTCACCCACTTCCACTGAAGCTATCGAGCTGAAATTTGGCACACATATTTGGTTCCGATGACAATGCATGAAAATAAAATAAAAAGTTTTAAAATGCTTAAAAAAAAAAATTACGGTATAATTTTATGAACTTCGCCCATCAAGTAAGTACTTATGAAGGTCGTTGTACTAAACTAGTATAAATCACATGTATACTTTAAATTAAATGCTAATAATTTAATATTCCTTGTAAATACTTAATCAATTATTAATGCTTTAAATGATTTTGGATAGTGATTCCAGTTAAAATTAAAATTATTGTGAAGCATGGCCTCATTTTGTAATTCAATCGAACTTGTAACATAAGTTGCTAGGACTTGCTTGCTATGACTAGAACTAATCATGTCAACTAAGCAACACAAAAAAAATTAATTATTAATTTAAAAAAAATGTCTATTTAAAGAAAGAAACAACAAAGAAGGCTGGGGACCTTTTTATTTTTGGATTCCAGATTCCATTAATAAATGAGTACCTACTTAATTCATGAAACAAATACTTGATTACTTTTTTACACAATGTAATAACAAACATTTTTGAATAACTCGATTAACATTATAACTACATAGTACTATTTTGTTATGGAACGATATCAACGCATTGAGTATTGGAATCATGTACTGACCCATCCATCCATCCATCCATCCATCCATCAGCCCTTTGAGGTCCACTGGTGGACATAGGCCTCCCTCAATCGACGCCATTCCTCCCGATCCTGCGCCATATCCAATTCAACGGTATCCCGCTGTCTTCTTCAGGTCATCAGTCCACCTCGTCGGAGGGCGGCCAATACTTCGTTTTCCGAGACGCGGTCTCCACTCGAAGACTTTTCTTACCCAACAGTTATCAGTCCGTCGAGCGACGTGGCCTGCCCATTGCCACTTCAGTTCACTGATCCTTCGAGCTATGTCGGTAACCTTTGTTCGTCTACGGATTTCATCATTGCGAATCCTGTCCCGTAGAGTAATACCGAGCATAGCTCTCTCCATAGCGCGCTGAGCGACTATGAGCTTGCGGATCAGACCGACGCGACGGTAAAGGACCACGTACTGTGTACGTGTGTATTATGTACTGACCCGCAAGATACTTTTTTTGTTTGTTGTTTGAGTGAGAAACCTTCCGGACATCGACCATTCTGAGAGCTTGTGGAGGGCTCCGGGATCTTTGTTAGAACGCACCGGGCCCCCCAGCACTGTGCGTATAAGACAAGACGTCGAAAATGTCAGCATTCACAGCATCCATTTACAACGTAGATGCGGATGAGCTTTTATCCTTACAACCCTAATTTCCTCTGCATTAAATATCCTCGTCCCAATTTAAGTCTTCTTGTTCTGGCTCGGTCACAGTTGTCATGAGCAGCTGATGCTGTGCAAGCAGGCTGCATGCTCGTTTGCGATCTTATCTGCAGCTATAATAATTTAGTTATCCAATAAAACAAATTAGGTAACTAATTACCCGAGCTACATAGTGATGATATTCTTTAAAACCCCGATGACCTTAATTATAGCCTCAAAAGACTGTTCTATATTCATATTATCACCCAATTTTGCTCTTGACTGAACTCGAGAAGGAATAAATCTGTATAATTATTTTATCGATGACTGTATTTTAAAGTTTAATAAAGCGCGTCGGCCACGTCTGAAAACAACACGTACCGTTATCGACTCTTTCATAGACTAGTGGACGCCCGCAGCTTCGCTCGCGTGGAATTAGACGTAACATAACCTAAATACCTACAAAATTTCATTGAAATAATGTAGGTATACCTATACGAAAAACTTTTATACCTTTTAATAAAGCGCGTCGGCCACGTCTGAAAACAACACGTACTGTTATCGACTCTTATCATAGACTAGTGGACGCCCGCAGCTTCGCTCGCGTGGAATTAGACGTAACATAACCTAAATACCTACAAAATTTCATTGAAATAATGTAGGTATACCTATACGAAAAACTTTTATACCTTTTAATAAAGCGCGTCGGCCACGTCTGAAAACAACACGTACTGTTATCGACTCTTATCATAGACTAGTGGACGCCCGCAGCTTCGCTCGCGTGGAATTAGACGTAACATAACCTAAATACCTACAAAATTTCATTGAAATAATGTAGGTATACCTATACGAAAAACTTTTATACCTTTTAATAAAGCGCGTCGGCCACGTCTGAGAACAACACGTACTGTTATCGACTCTTATCATAGACTAGTGGACGCCCGCAGCTTCGCTCGCGTGGAATTAGACGTAACATAACCTAAATACCTACAAAATTTCATTGAAATAATGTAGGTATACCTATACGAAAAACTTTTATACCTTTTAATAAAGCGCGTCGGCCACGTCTGAAAACAACACGTACTGTTATCGACTCTTATCATAGACTAGTGGACGCCCGCAGCTTCGCTCGCGTGGAATTAGACGTAACATAACCTAAATACCTACAAAATTTCATTGAAATAATGTAGGTATACCTATACGAAAAACTTTTATACCTTTTAATGTTCTTTTTGCTCTGTATTTATGTTGTAGATAGCCGCCAAGTAATATAAGCGACATCACTGACATAGAGCATTAATTGATCTAATAAGAAATTGTAGATCTATTCAATGAATTACGTTCTACCACTATCTACTATTACTTGGTTTCCTTAGCACACCACTCCAGGCTAAATTTGTTGTGAAAATCCCTTGGCTGACGGGTAATCTGTAAGAACCTGAATGTAGGGTACATATACAATCTATAAACGTTATTAATAAGTTTTACCATCTAGTCCCTGTAGTTCGAAACCAGAATAGTGCTCCGGTAGTCCTTGACTGTCGTAATAGGCGTCAAGAGTTGGAGCTCGAATCGTCCACCAAGTGACCTCGGGAAAGACGACGCTGTTCGTGGTCGCAGAGCGTTGTAGGTTCGATAACATTTGTTTTTTTTTAATTATTGCATTGTCATCGGTCCTTGACAAGCATGCACAGTTTAAAATTAATCCAACGTTTTGAAGTGGGCGAAAATCAGGTTCAAAGATTCTGTAACATACAAACACAGATACACATACCAAGCTTATAAAAGCTGTTAAAAAAAGGCTCTACCATCTCAATATTTCTCTCATCTATATCTCTATTCTTCTTCTTCTTCTTCTTTGTCGTATCGCTCTTGTCAGAGCGGTCGTGGTCGTCACGAAGTATCATTATCTCTATTACATTATTTTAATACTCTGTTATATCAAACTAAATAATGCATGTTTTAATATATTAGTTGTTTCACTATAAGTAAATAACAGAGGAAATTTGTTTAAGTTACTGCAAGGCATCTGTAGGGTTTCTGAGTTGACCCGGCAGCGATCATCTGTCGGATAATGTACTCCTATAGAGACCAGTAAGAATTACCTACTCGTATGGCTGTCTAGCGAGAACTTCGATGAAATAGTTCGGCCATCTTCACGGTAGAAATGAGGTCAGGCGTGACTATCTTATAAAGGCTTCGGGCACGCCGCGTTTAAATGTAATTGCAGATATTACATGAGAAAATCTGAACAAAAAGGCAAGGCAATATATGTATGTTATGGACATAATTTTACATGAGGTTCTTAATTTAAAAAATATCTTCGTTGATATTGAGGGTTTGGTTGGAGACGCTAATGTTACGGGATCATTGAATCTGTTATTATTATTTCACACCAATATACTCGTTTTTATGGATCATTAATTTATGCCTGTAAGTAAATATTTTCCCGAAAAATCTCTATAATCTGTTTAATTATTACTGTTTAAAGTTAAATAGTAAAGAGATATACAGGTGGGTGGGTAATTTGATTATGAGACAGTCTTGAATAAACCGGAGTATTTTGTATCAACAAAAAAAACACGACTGTTATGACCTACTAAAACCCAGTAGTGATCATCATATAGATATGTTTTTGATAGTTTTTCAAGATAGACTTTCAGGGCCATACACTTTGTCATCATTCAATTTGGCCACATACCGCTCCCCCAAACAAACCAGATGCGGCGTAGTAGAATAGGCCCCGTCCTCAGGTCAGAATAAATCAGGTCACGAATAAAATCCGGACATATCCGGATTCAGAGACGATATCTATTAACTTAGAGCGGTATAAGGTCTTAAAATTTGGTCGAAAACATAGCCGGTCAAATGGGTTACCATCAGATGAACTCAGTTAACATAGATTCGTATCCTTAATTCCCGATGTAGCCGCTTATATGTAAAATCTAAAGGCGTGAATAATACAGTATTATTCAGGAACGGACCCGGTCATTGTACTTTTGGCTCATGAAAACAACTTTCTGTGAAATATTTAAGCTCCACGAACGAATACACGCGACCGTGCCAAATTGCGCCAGTGGGCAATTTTAGGGTTCCATTTTTTAAATCGTATAATGATGACTTCTACGTGACCTGAATAAAGGATTTCATAACTTATTAAGAAAAACCCTATTGATCAAGGAGTAGATATAATTTTAGTCACAGTGCTTTACCAATGCGAGATGGTGATCAGGCAGACGAAATGTAAATGTAGTTCATTATAAAAAAAACGTTAATCTATTGCATTATTCTCAAGCCATACGAAGGTCTTCGACAAGGCTTATCGTTTATTTTTACCATTGAAAACACCAGGGACAGACGGCTTAACGTGTCCTCCGAAATTTTACCACTAGCGGTCACTCATCCACAAACCGACCGCGCCCGTCGTTGCTTGAATCTGTCGATGGACACTACACGAATATTCGACACTGGGTTGGCCACTATAACCCCTCCACCAATCCGCATTGGAGCAGCGTGGTGGAGTATGCTCTAGACCTACCGCAGATTTGTCTGTGGGAAAGACCCGTGTCCAGAAGTGGGACGTCTATGGGTTGCAGCAGCATTGCATCATAGCTAAGTGAGGGTAGGTAACCAAATAATTAATTCTGAAATTCTCAGTTGGCATTAATATTCGAAAAATTGTCAATTGACCGGTACCCCGGGAATTGGAATCGCGTCCGGATGAAATTTTTAAAATAAAACCGCACATTAATGTAGTTTCGTTCGCGAATTTCTCAGCTAAGAATTGTAATTGCTCTGAATTCATGAAAGGCTGATTGTAATGGTCGCAGGTTGAGAGCTGCGTAGCGCGTTGGCACGAATGCGGTAACGAGTTATGAACAAAGAGATTCTGATATTTAGATTAAACAGACCCCGTGTGCCGATGTCAACGTTACCAATGCATGGCTGCGGGTTTTATAGCCGGAATTTCAATATGAAAAACCACCTGACGAAAATAATATGAGAGAGGAAAGGTTTTTTGCGCTGCTGAAAACTGTACTTGGGTTGTTGCAAGAGATTTCTAATAGATATAATGCGAATACTAAAAGAGAGAAGAAGGGAAGACAGAGATAGCAGAAGAGCTAAATACATATTTGTTATAACTTTCTTACTTCGCAGTAACCCGGGCAATTAGGGAAAAATGATTAATTAGTACTGTGTACATTTTTATCCCATTGCCCATTTTGCATAAACTAGCATATCGATAGGCTAACATATCGTCGATAAATTAGGTTTGAGCACAGTATGCACCTATATGCAGATTGTTCGTGCCTTATTTCGCTGACAATTCGATCGGATGTCTATTACTTAGTTTTGTTCGATATTTCCAAATTCCCCGTTTTAGATACTAAGAAAAATGTGTCAGCGAGGGAATGAGGGGAAGGAATTTAAGAGGTAAAGAGGGAAACATGAAAAGTGGGGAGAAGGGAAAGAGGGAAGGTGACAAAGAGGAAATGAGGAATGGAGGTAAAGAGAGAAGGTGGAAAGAGGATGAGAGCGAAAGACGGTAGGAGGGAAAGAGGGAAAGAGGTAAGGAAGGAAAGAATGAAAATACATCATCCTACTACATACATACAATGACATACATGTGGGAAATATATATCCGGCTCGGCCGGGATTCAAAGTTCAAATCCGGATACCCGTGGTTTGGTAGTCAGTCATTACCGCGCCACGGGAGTCGCCTAATAGTAGTTCAATGAATAAAATGATCATTTTACATCTTATTTGTTTTTAATTTTACTTTTTTAAGTATCACGTACAAGAAGTTAAATTAGTTATGCTTTTACAAAAAGTTCTGATATTATATCACAAATTAAAAGAATCCTAATAAAAGAAACATTTTTATTACTTTGTCCAACCCGGGCATTATGTATAGCGGGAATTATGTAAGCGGACGCCCGCAGCTTTGCTTGCGTGGATTTGATAAACAAATGTTTCGTTTAACTGTACTATTGAAGTTCAAGTAGAAGAGGTATTAACGGGATATAAGTCTATCCATCCATCCCTCTAATCGAAGCTTATTATACTACATATATCTGCATTAAATACTCTAAAAATACACCTACCCTCCTTAAACCTATTTTGTATTTTATGAGACCAACAAATGATTAAAATAAATTCTGCCTCTTGGTTTAGTAGTATCTATTGCTCGCAAGGGCGATTGTAGCTTGGATTTGTACCTTGTAGGGAATGTGCTACCTAGTCATTTTTTTTTTAAATCGGAATGATACCTACTTCCAGAGATCAGCGCGTTTAAACAAACTAAAAAAACAAAAAAACATCTTCCGCTCTATAACGTTAGAATAGATGACCGGGCAATAAGGTTATTTCAACAGTTATTAATCACTTATCATCATCATCATCATTTTCTGTGTGTGTCACCCACCCTGTGCCTAGGCCTGTGTAGCCCTAGCACGGTCTATGTGGTGTGTGATTTAAAAAAATAAATTATAACGACCGCACAAAGTGATCTGTGGTAGGAGTATAGAAAAATAACTTATTTACATCTCAGTAAACCGCTTGTTTCTAGTGTCTACACAGTATCAAGTAGCAGTCCCTAATGCACAGTTTCATCACTGTCTCCATCCATCCGCTGCTCACGCCATCTACCATCTCCTAATGTTTACACAACAGTTAGGTATCGTAAGCTTGCTAAACTTCGAAAAGAGTAGGTGTGTACGAAGATTCGTATAATACTAGTATTGAAGTGGCGATTCGAAGTAGAGAATATATATAGGTAACATTATTCTCATATTAACATTATTATTATTATTAACTAATTTCACTACTTGGTGTATGCATTGATTAACACATTTTATTGGTTATCGTATCCAAAAACCAGTAGAGTTTTTTAAATTGATTTCAAGAAAACACCAGAACTAACTGGAACTAAATGGAATTTCATATAAACATCGATAAGACAGTATGGTGTACCTACTTACCATGCACACATCGATTTCAAAATACAGATAAGGTAAGTAGGGTCAACGAAATAATTGTATTATGTCGTCAGATCAGAAGAACCATTAAGTATTTCGTCCCATTAACTAAACGTAGTTTCGCGGTAAGAAAAATGCTAATCTGTAAAAACTAAACGTTTAGATATCTTTAGTAGGTCCGTTTCGTTTCCGATGGACCCCAAAATCTCGGCCCTTCTTATAATCAGTATTTTACGCCAACACCCTTTTTTATCGAAAGAATGATTGATTAGTCCATAAGACGTAAATGCAAGCGGGCTATCCTAAGCTCCTATCATCCGTAGGATGAACCCTTGTCATCGGAGTAACGACATCCCGTCTAGACGGTCTAAAGAACTGCAGATAAATCTACCTAAACACGTCGGGCGCGCACTCGTCTGTTATCTGCTATTGATTGAAGATCAATCTACGATGTATAAATTTTCCTTTTTCGGCGCTATCAAAAGAAACCGCGCTTAGGTACTTACAAGGCATTTTCCATTTTCGTCGAACAGATACTAAGTACCTCAAGCATTTTGTGATATCGAATCTTTAAAACTCAGATTTTGCGTACAGTCAATTTATCATTTTTATATAAAAATGAAAAAAAAAGCTTGTTGCTTACGTAGTTGCGATATCAGCTTTTTATTTCACACGTATTTTCACTTGAGATATGTATCTACTATTCTTATACTTATTATCCATTATTAATAATACTGGAGGATATTATCTAATTGCATTATTCAAATTAAGTCTAAGAATTAAGTTTATAACACATTTGCTCGTAAAGGGTCCCTTAATTCACCAATTTCAATAGGTATCGTAATGTATCTCATTACGCACTTGTGCGTTATTGTAATGTAAAACACACGGGTTTCTTTTACCTCTAACCACGCTATCGGCCGAATTCGGCCTTGCAACACGTGTAGTGACATATGAATGAGAATAATAATTATACCGTTAAAAATTATTTTTTTTAAAAAAAGCTTTTTAAAACTTTTTTTTAATTTTCATGCATTGTCATCGGAACCAAATGTGTGTGCCAAATTTCAGCTCGATAGCTTCAGTGGAAGTTGGTGAAATATTGATTGCAAGATTCCAGGACATACATACTTACAAGATACATACGAGTGAAGTTAAATAAAAGCTTTTTAAAAAAAAAGGTAAAACGCACGGTACTTTTTTCAATCAATATCGCTTCGGCTGTAATTTTCAACTAACCGCACTTGTATCATAATGTACTATAGTCGCCGAGTGGTCAAAATTTCTCTATAATCAGTCATAGGTTTCATGTACATATTTATGATAGATATTAAATAAAAAAATGCTTTCTCCACTTCTTTAACATATAAAAACTTCAACTGTGCCAAATTTCATACACATCCACGTAATTTTCGTAAAAATAGGTACCTACAACGTTTTTGCTTCACTTACGAGTATTAATATTATGATGATCTTAGTATAAAAGAAAACTATTCTTTATACTACAATTGAAAAGTTGGTTCTCGTCACGGCCCATTGTTTTGTCGACCTTCTAAATATTTTCGAACAGATACTAAGTACCTCAAGCATTTTGTGATATCGAATCTTTAAAACTCAGATTTTGCGTACAGTCAATTTATCATTTTTATATAAAAATGAAAAAAAAAGCTTGTTGCTTACGTAGTTGCGATATCAGCTTTTTATTTCACACGTATTTTCACTTGAGATATGTATCTACTATTCTTATACTTATTATCCATTATTAATAATACTGGAGGATATTATCTAATTGCATTATTCAAATTAAGTCTAAGAATTAAGTTTATAACACATTTGCTCGTAAAGGGTCCCTTAATTCACCAATTTCAATAGGTATCGTAATGTATCTCATTACGCACTTGTGCGTTATTGTAATGTAAAACACACGGGTTTCTTTTACCTCTAACCACGCTATCGGCCGAATTCGGCCTTGCAACACGTGTAGTGACATATGAATGAGAATAATAATTATACCGTTAAAAATTATTTTTTTTAAAAAAAGCTTTTTAAAACTTTTTTTTAATTTTCATGCATTGTCATCGGAACCAAATGTGTGTGCCAAATTTCAGCTCGATAGCTTCAGTGGAAGTTGGTGAAATATTGATTGCAAGATTCCAGGACATACATACTTACAAGATACATACGAGTGAAGTTAAATAAAAGCTTTAAAAAAAAAAAAGGTAAAACGCACGGTACTTTTTTCAATCAATATCGCTTCGGCTGTAATTTTCAACTTACCGCACTTGTATCATAATGTACTATAGTCGCCGAGTGGTCAAAATTTCTCTATAATCAGTCATAGGTTTCATGTACATATTTATGATAGATATTAAATAAAAAAATGCTTTCTCCACTTCTTTAACATATAAAAACTTCAACTGTGCCAAATTTCATACACATCCACGTAATTTTCGTAAAAATAGGTACCTACAACGTTTTTGCTTCACTTACGAGTATTAATATTATGATGATCTTAGTATAAAAGAAAACTATTCTTTATACTACAATTGAAAAGTTGGTTCTCGTCACGGCCCATTGTTTTGTCGACCTTCTAAATATTTTCAGAATGCCTCTGAGATCTTCGTGAAGTATTTACTTTACTTAAGAGAGAAGAAAAGAAAAGTGAGATTTTATGTAGGTACGTTCCGATTGCCACCGCCACTCTGATGCAAAAAAAAAAATTTAATTGAAAAGATAAAAAAATAAAGGGCAGTTTGTGCGTGGCCTCAATACGAATACCAATCATATTTCACTTTCTAGAATTGAGGCACTGTTTGCCATGTGAGCTTGGGCTAGAGTGGGTGGAAAATTTGATGGTTTTAGTGCTTCGATATGCTTGCACTTCGGTAGCATGGGTAATCGCTACTTGAATTTTTTTTATAAAATCTTTTGTTTTTGAACGCTTACCTATCCATTGGTCCCGGATGGCCTTAGAATTTTCGACAATGAGGTTGGTCAATAAAGCGAACTGGCCATATACTACACTATGTTCAGCAGTAGTAGTGTTGTGCCATAGTTGAAATATTATATTTTTTTAGGCTTTCTCAGTCGTGAGGGCGTTCTGACCAAAACTGTTCCACCACTGTTCCTGTGACCAAAATCGCTATACAGTACCTATACAGGCTATCTTTCGAATTTCAGTAGGTTAGTACCTACTGAAATTCGATATACTATACTAGTACATAATATTAACCCATATGACTAAACAGAATTTATGTCATTGAGTTTTACTCCATGTGTTTATGTAATATTCGTGTCAATATGATATTGTCAGGACATGCTTGTAGTTTGGAGTTGGAGCAGATCCAATGATATCAAGCCGACGTTTTATCGTTTTACCGCATTTATTATACCTAATATAATATCTGTACTTTACCACAACCACCATCCTTTCTTTGTCCCACTTTTGGTCTCGAACCTCCTCTCCCTTACTCCTCTCCTAATAGGAGGGGTTAAGTCATTGTACAACAACACGCTGGCCAACTGACGATTGGCAGACTTCACAGGCATTCGAGATTATTATGGAAAACTCTCAAGCATGTAGGTTTCCTAACGATGTGTCCTTCATCGTTACACCAGGTTAGGTACATTTAGTCTTAGGTCATTTCTTCAATCGCACATTATAAAAGACATTGGCGCATGTCGCTTGGATTTGAATCTATACATATTTTCAGTACTTTGCTAGAATTGTCGTTAAGTTTAGACTACTCCCTAGTCCTATCGTTTGCTGCAAGGCAGCCAGAATTGAACAAGATCTAGCTAACGCGGGTCATTGAACCTTGGGGCATAACTTTAATATCATCATGGGGATGGATACTAAAACTATGCCCATTACTCAGTCTGTATTATCTCCTACTTTATTTGATTTACGATTGCTTTATTTATACAGGCCTCAGCTATGAGTTTACGATACCCCGTATGTGCCACTTTAGACAACTATACCTACAGACTGTTCTTTTTAAAAAGGCTCTTATGGGGAAATCTGAAACCATAGAAGATACAGAGAATTCGTTTAAGGAAATCAACTTAATAATACTATTTAATTTAATACATTATGATAATCTCAGATTTTTTGTTGGTCTGAGATGATAATATGTATTTACAGTTATCGCAATGTAATAAAACAAACTGTCTTTTTTGTGAAACCAAAATTTTAGTACATATGTATAAGTGTAGATATACTTAGTTATTTTTTTGACAAGCTTGAGTTGTTACTAAAATGTACTAAAAATTAATAAAAAAAATTTGATGCCGATCGACTGTTTCACTTTCATGTAAGGATCATTTATTAATTGTATCGGAAGAAAGAAATCGGGACAGCAGAAGGTCATGTATCAAGTATATTTTCATGTATAAAGCATATACATGCAACAATGAAAATGGTATCGTCTAATCATTTACCAGGTAGACAGACAGACAGACAAGTTCCTTTATTGTACACCAAAAGGATACAGATACAACATACAACAAGTATACACAAAAATAATAAAAATAACAGTGGTACAAATGGCGGACATATCACTAAAAGGTAGGTTTAGGTACAACGACATAGGTAGTGATTGGTTAGTCTATTAGCATACGAGTACACCGGGCGCAATTCCAGAAATGGTATGTTGGAAAAGCCCAATAATACTTTGACTGACCGGAATTAAACTCAGACCCTCCAGCTCAACGCGCAAGCTACCATGTACCAGCCAGGCAGTATTTAGTTTCTAATTTGGTTTTGAAATTCTAAATGTTTCTGACAAAACATTTTGTGAGTACCTACCTTTTATTTAAATCCACATCGTCCATGCATAACTTTACAGCGCGTACAAATTATTAAGTTGGAGTGTAGGTACGGGTACATCGGGCGTACAAGTAGCTTTTAATTTTTGAGCAGCCTGCGTGTTCCGTACACAGTGTTTTCAGATGTTTCCTGTTTAAAGCCGCATACGTAGGTACACGATCGTATAATAGAACCTTGTTAAGATTGAAGCGAAAATGGAAAATGTAATGTAAAATTTTGATCCAAAATAACAATAATTGTTCAGGCTATTTTACCGTTCTTAAAAATATTTTTATCATTGTTAAATAGAACCAACAAACTTTGGTAGGCCACTACGTAATTGACGACAATTTGTTGAAAAAATAATTATTAATAAAAAGATGTCGACACTGTCGGCAGTGACTGTCGGTATGTTTATGTTATGTATATGCTTATTTTAATAGATCATCTATTGGATCTTTAGTAGTTCTAAATTATAGAAAATTATATGTTGATATACCTATCGAGAGTAGGTAGGTACGCGGGACCTGTTTTATCGGGACAATTATGCGCACTGATTTAAATTTGGTCTAATATACTTAGCCCGTACAACCTAAAAATTACAATGGTGTAAAGTTACAAGAGACCTCAGAAAAAAGAAATCATCTAGGAATACTGGGATTTCTGTCAGCAGAACTTTAGGACGCACGTCCATCAGAGCTGTATCGCCGCCCTTTGTGGCTGTGTCCATAAAAGCTTTACATTTTATGAGACGTTTATTCCTCTCTAGTATAGAGTACTAAATCTATGTTTATTCCACAAATGATTCAATTGTTTTATTCGTTTTTTACTACAGTCAGAGCAGAGGCTACCATTGGACCGGAATAGTTGTTATAAGCCCCTAAAATGTTAAACAGAGCAGCACGCAAATACTTCTGTCCTATGTATAAGTATACCATTGGACCGAAATAGTTGTTATAAGCCCCTAAAATGTTAAACAGAGCAGCACGCAAATACTTCTGTCCTATGTATAAGTAGTAATATCTACCGTGAGTTCTCCCAGCCGCCACATTAATGTTTCCTTCATTCAATAGTCTGTTATGTCTATTATATTTTTATTTAAATATTTAAACAACTTTATTGACACCTTATAAAAGTAAAATGTACAAAGGGCTAGCTTAATACTTGATGGCATTCTCACCTGGTGTAAAATATGTAATAGGTGTAGTTACTAAATTAGAATATATATATAAAATAATTAGACTAATAAATACATATATGTCAAATATATTTATATAGATACATAACATGAATTTTGAATGCCATGGGATGAAATATTTGTCGTATGAAATCACAGCACAATACTGTATATTTGACGTCAGCGCTCGATTCTTCTCCTCCTGACCAGTATGGAATGAAAGCCAATCAAAGATGAAAGCATATCTAATGAAGTCCGAGATAATAATATGATCTCTTTCCTCAACTTCCGCTTCTGAAGCTTACCGGTTCGAAAATATACCATTATGTAAAAAGAATACCTACTTAGAAAAGATACATACAGGAAGCGAAACCATGAACACCACTTTTTTTATATTCCGAGTCTGTCTCATAAATTAAATAGCTACAAACAGCTTTTTTTAAAGTTAAATTTGGGTTGAACTTTCAAGTAAGTAATCTCTTACATTACAAAAGCTCCTCTTTCATGTTATCTGGACACACGGTAGTAAATACGCCAAGATTGTCTGTACAGACATATGTAATCTTAGTATGATATGCGTTGCTTTTAACTTTTTAAGTAAATAAGGTTTAAAATTTATCTATCTTTTCATTTACTTTAAGTTGAAATATTTATTTTTATAATTTTTATATAGTTATATAGCATAATTTATAACTCTTAAAAATAATCGGAACTGATCTATCTAACTGAAATTTTCTACAGTTCCGCATAAACATGCTTAATTGAATTGAAAAACACGTACGTCACAACATTGAAAATATTATTACATTCATTAATTGTTATTATGTGTAACTGTCATTAAAACACGTCAACTTAATTTTTACTTCAGTTAAAACCAAAATAAATTTTAAATGGGATTCAATACTTCATCTTCTTTGGAGATGAATGACCTAAATCTGTTAAATAATATTTGGACAACAAATATCAATCCTACATCGGTTGCAAATTGCAAGTCTTGGCCTATGTTTTACCAGGAACGTTTTTGGGGTATCCTTTATACTGTAAGCGTCTAATGCAGCAAAAATTCTAGCTCCTAAAGAGCGTAGTAATGTGAGCGAGGCACGGCCATCCAGCCGGGCGTTATTACATGCTTTGTGCTCTGCAAAGCGCAGTCAGTGGTGCAATTTGTTCTGTGAAATGTTAGAAAAAAACTGCTCACACATGTAAAAAGGTTTCGCGGTGTAATGAAAGTAAAGGCTCTTTGAAGGGAGTTCGAGCAAGCTTGAAGCAGATTTCTTATACATGATGAGCCCGGTCGGTTTGTCCAAAAGTAGTTCAAGCCGATATATTCAACCGGCTTGCGTTCTACTGTTTGATACTTTCAACTATTTGATTCAAATATTTATTGACTACAGTGGTACCTACAACTGCTATACGTACGAGTTTTTTGATTGAAGTTGAGTGAAGACGAAAAAATTATTAGTTGTGGCCAAAAAGGATGAATTTGCATACTGATGAATTAGCAATTCAGACACAAAAAAATCTTTCGTTTGAAAGAATATTTTTGTATCCTTTACATGGAGTTAGTTGAACAATTTCAATCGTTAACTCACATGGTCATTTTTCAAGCGTCCTGGAAGCGTTTGGTAATTTATTACTTTGTCTTTTATCTATCTTTTATACCGTTGAAATTTTTCTATCAAAATCTTTCCCTCTTGCAAGCAAATACATATTTAATTTTATATGTATTTGTTTCGGACAGGTAATAAGTTTAAACATTAACAGTAGATAATTAGAATATTCTTTGCAAGTATTGAATAAATTGGCTATAGTGCGTTAATAGAGATACCGCAAAGTAATCACAAAAACTTTGAATATCTCTCCTACTGATTTATATTTTCGACTTAATATCCTATCCCTGTAGTCTAAAGTCTACTAAATTAGGTTCGTTAGGTCAAATGTCCATTTAAGATGTAGATCAGAGAAGTAAAGATAAGCGAGTAGCTTATAATGTTTTGCTTTAAAAAAATAACATATCGCCTTAAAGCCTGAATATAAAACCTTTGTGACAGATGAGTGGATGTTTAATCAGGGGTGTATTTTAATCAACGATGTATTTCATTTAGAGCTTCGGTAATGGGTAGCAGAAATAGCTTCCGTTATTAGACGATATGGAGCGAAAGCTTACTATGACTAATATAATGTTACTACTTTGTATGTATATTTTTTTAATTCCCTCGTTGTTATAGAGGTCGTTAGCGTGATTGCTGAGCTAGAAGTCCTGGGTTCGATCCCCGGGTCAAGCAAAGTATCCTTTTTGGTATAACTGGTGAAATGTGATACACGCTTCTGCTAACCCCTTCGGGGAAATACAGGAGTTATATTATGTATATTTTTTTACTACTGTATAGTTGTATTCACAGAAGCTTTAAGAAGAAAGCTATCGAGCGTAAACAAACTAAATGTACACATTTTGCGAAGCTGTAGCTGTGCTGTAGCGTGACATTGCGTAGCAGGAGTTTCGTAGCAAAGCGCTACGACTTCTGCAACTGTGATTTGATTACAGAGAATTGCTTAGTAAACAGCAGTATAAATATATACAACACTAGTGGTCCGCCCCGGCTTCGCACGGGTATTTTATATAAAAATCAAAATTATATATATACACACACATAAACCCTATTTGCGTCAGGTTACTAAAAAAATAAAAATTTAACACGACTTTATTTTACATATATAGATTATAACAATAGTTTCGTTTACGCCTAGTAATATTATATAGCCTATGTCACTCAGTGAAGATGCAGCTTTCTAATGGTGAAAGAATTTTTGAAATCGGTCCAGTAGTTTTGGCAGCGCACGCCAGAATAGCTCGCAGATGGTAGATTTTTTCCTACTTACCTACTTGACACTTATCGTCATATTTTGGACAATTCACACAATATCTTTATAAATTTTAGCCTGTGTGTTATTCTGATGTATAAGCTATATTATTGTAAAGTTTCATTAAAATCCATTCAGTATTTTTTACGTGAAAAAGTAACACACATCCATCCATACATACATACATACATACATACTTACAAACTTTCCCCTTTATAATATTAGTAGGATAGGATTAGTAAGGATTATACCTTATCAACAGCCTAAAATTTAAGTTTTATGCTTCTAGTTCTGAAAATGACAATACATACTTTCATACAACCTTTCATCTCCCTTTTCAACCCATTACCAATTAAAAAGTGTCTATGTCCTTTGTCAGGCTCTAGACTGTGTACCAAATTTCATTTAAATCGGTTCAGTAGTTTTGGCGTGAAAGCGAAACAGACAGACAGACACTTCAAAACCAAACGTCCAATTTTAATCATTCAAAGACCAAATATTATCTACATAAACTGTAAATGTAGTCAAAAAAAATTCAAGATAAAAGAATGGTTGTTGTGCCTCACTCGACATAGATAGGTATAGTGTGTCGCGGACTTTTTTATAGATATTTATAAGATCTACAATTAATTAGAACATTTTATTTTTCTATCTATATATAGGTTCTATCTTTAATAGTTTAGGCAGCGTACGCAAAATAAGTAACTTTTCTGGTTGATTTTTTACACATTGTGTCCGAAAAATCCAAATATCTTACGGAACCCTATTTTTTTTCCAAAATAAAATTTAGCCTATGTCACCCGGGGATAGTGTAGCTTTCCAACAGTGAAAGAATTTTTCAAATCGGTTCAGTAGTTTTGAAGCCTATTCGATGCAAGCAAACAAACAAACAAACAATCAAATCTTTCCTCTTTATAATATTAGTATAGATAAACATGTCCAAGGTCCTAATGAATGTGTCCATAATATTTCATTTAATTAAACATAAAAATTTAATATTATAATAGAAATTATTGGTAAGTACGTGAAGAGAAAACTTGGTAGGTACCTCATTTGCAATATAATATAAGTGTAACCTGGAATTCGGCATAATTAAAGTTAGCTGAAATGTAGAACTAAAAAATACGAGTCAAACATAGAACCTTCTTTTTTCAAAGTCGGTTAAGGTACGTGTCAGGTACTAGTTACTTAGGTAGGTTAGTAAAAATTAAAAAGCTATAGTGTCAAAAAAACTACGGTGAGAAGAAAAATTACTATGCGTGGTCCGTGACTTGCTCTGTCGATTTCTTCCACGGCCACATTTATAAAAAGTTGCAAATTCGTGCTAACGCATATGAGCAAGGCTTACCACGCTTTGTGCATACTGTATTCATAATGCTATTAGCATTAATAGCAACTGAGACACAATATTTTCTTGTGTCTCTTCTTAATTACTTTTTGAATTTTGCTTTCTTTATAATGCAGAATATACATATTGCACTAAAAGTAGATGAGTACCTACCCTACTCATGTCAAAAATACTCAGAAATTAAAGGATGGCTTAATTCTTGCATTTTTCTAGGTACTATGCGATTTGCTCTCTAGACCGAACAAACATCATAAATAAGTAATCTTAATATACGATATATATTTCTTGTGTACGTGTGTCTCACAGTGAACTCCTCCTAAACAGCTAGATAGATGTTGGTGAAATTTTCTGTGTGTGTTCAAGGGGATTCGAGAATGGTTTAGATTCACAATTTGGTCCACTGGAAAATGTTTTTTAAATTAATTTATTTTAGTATTTTTATTTTTAACCGTCATTCATTGACGTGAAGCGTCGCGTCACATTGACATTTCATATGGCAGAACAACGTTTGCGGGGCAGCTAGTGGGGCAGCTAGTATAAATATATGAATAAAAATTCTTAATTACATTGCGAGTCGGAACCATTTATTTTCAGTCTTTATTAGAGAAGTCGGTTTTTAGGTTAAAGTAAAGAAAAGTGGAGCATGGAACAAAGCAGCAACAAGTGCAAGAGCAGCAAAAACCCGATTGATGTGAAAGAAGCTATTTTCTAAGCACGCAGTATTGGGTTGGAGACCTTCTTAAATTCCCCACTTACCGTCATCTAGTCTGGCAGTCGTAGATGGGTAATGTTGAATTAGGTCAACTTATATTTATCTAGAATCTTTTATTCCAACTTGAATTCGTATTAATTGTACTCCGCGTAAATGTCAGCATCGTAGGTTAAATTAAGAGTGATTTATGCTACTCGTAAATGAATTGGAATACAACGTTGTTGTAAGCTGTCAGTTCATAATCAGATATTTGATAAGTATTAAATATTGTAGGTAGTATTAAATCCAAATATACTATAATCATTTCATCTAATTATGTGAAAAAATTGGCACCTGCGATGCTTTACCCAAGATAATCGTACTGGCAACATTTTGTGACTGCAAGCTGCTAGATTTTAGATAATTAAATAGAAAAATTTACTTATTTTGTTATATGTTTTACATCGAAGTATAATTGCTTTATCTAACAGTTACCTACAGCTCCAGCTCGCACTCACGGCTTTTTGGGTAAAATTAAAGGGAAAATAAGTGCACCGTCAATAAAGAAGAGATTCAAAAGGAGCAACTTACTAAGCGAAGTATTGCGTTGGCGGGGTTCCCAAATTCCCCACTTGCCGCCCCCCAGTCTGGCAGCCGAGATAGTGGGAGGGGGAGGGGGCAGGGTGGAATCCTAGAATCAGGTCAGCGCACTTTTTCGTCTCATGGCTGAGACGGGCGGGTACTACGTTTTGACTATTATACCCATGATTCCGTAACAATTCTCGGTAAATCCGAATTCATTGTTCGATCCCGTAAGCCGTTATTTTATCTTATGCACCTTTCCATTCCTTTTTTGTTACTGCGAAGCCAATAAGGCAATTAAATAACGGGCAATTTAATTCAGCTTTCTTCGATCTGAATGCTGGAAATGGATAAAAATTACATTTTCAGAGTAGGTATTTCTTGTAAGGGTTAACAATTGACAACATTTGATTTTCTTAACATACTCATATTAATATTTTATTAAAAAGCAAATGTAAAATTATGATAGTGTTTTTTTTATTTTTTCAAAATACCTACTGACTTTTTGACTTAAAACGCTAAGTTAGAGAGGGAAGAAGGCTTGTGTCTATCACCTTCTATTTCTTATATAAAAGTTATACCTGTAGATAAATAAACGAACTTCATGCGGGTGGAGCCGCAGACAATATCTAGACTAGCGCTATCGTACCTACCTATAACTCGAATAATAAATGGAGTACAGCAGTATCAAAGAACTACTTTTCCATTATAATACGCAACAAAAGCGGTCTGTACTCAACATTGATTCCAGCTGTGCTAAAACCAGACTAGGTACCTATCTCCTATTCCAAACCATCCACTTTTGCGTGAATTTATGAGTCTTGTTCCTTAGGTATTTTGTTGTTATTAGTTCCACTAAGTCCGGCTTTTGTCCCTGTAATACCTATATTGTTAGATTAAAATAAAGTTGAAATAAAAAAACAAATCTTTTGAAAATACGATGAATGCTCTATTCATAAACGGACCTAATTTACCACATTTCAACCACTATAGCGGCTTGTAACGAAGCGTCTTTTAAACTAATAGAAAAGGTTTTATACGTTACGTTAAAATAATATAATGTAAATTTTATTGTAAGTATAAGGTCCTCGTAAGAAGATTTTGTATGCGACCGCTTGCTTCTACACAGACTTTAAAACTTTGCAAAAACACACAGGCAATTCATTCATGGTGAGATATAAGTTTAACCATAAGTATTAACTTGTATAAAACTAGATACCTACTACATATATAAGTATCTAGTTTTATACAAGTTAATACTTACACAAAACTTAACTACACGAAAAGTCCATATCAACGTTTATCGCTCGTGACGTCAATCGTGTTTGGCTCGATTTTACCATAATCGATAAATTATTCATACAGCAGCTCCCAGTACAACGAGGGGCTTTCACGTTTTTGGTGTGAACTGTGAACGCAATTTGAACTAGAGGGCGAGAGTGTTGCAGTCCAAAGCAGAGACTATTCATGCGTTTCCCACCCTCCCTTATCATACATTTTATTTAATTTAATCTTTTTGAAAACATAATATTTAATTACAATGCAATATGCAATTAAATGTTTCAAACTACATTACAGAACTCATACTCTCTTTGCTCTCAGGGTAAGCATGCTGTGGGATTATACTTGACAAAGTTTTAATTATTAAACCTAGTTATCGCCCAGTTCAACTCGTCACTTTTCTTAGACGTACGTTACATAATACCTATTATTCTGTTTTAATACTTACCTACTTATAAACCGTTGTACGCCACAGTTTATATAAATTAGAGTAGAGGTTATAAAATCCCTTGATTGCACTTGATGTACTAACTATTATAGTTGCAATTAGCATGTAAGTAATATAAAACAATATATGTATATTGTAAACAATATTGTATTGTATTGTAATTAACCAGCATTTACCTGTAGCTTCAGCTGCGTTTAATTTGGCCATAAGTAGGTACAGAATTTTTCTATCACCTTCTGGCACAAGTACTTTGGAATAAGAGGTCATGTTGAAGTGGTGGTCTCAGGAGTGATACTATCATTTGTATGACTTTGGCTGCAACCCATAGACGTCCCACTGTTAGACACGGGTCTTCCCCACAGACACAGTAGCGATAGGTCTAGCTAGAGCATACTTCGTCACGCTGCTCCAATGCGGATTGGTGGAGGGGTTAGTGGTCAGCCCAGTGCCAAATGTTCTTAAGCTACCCGAAGGTCTTCGACAAAGCTTAACTATTGTTTCAACCATTGAAAACAATTGGTTCTTTTTTATTTTCATTTTCCTTTAATACCCCGAGTATTGAAGTATGGAAGCAAGTGATATTAAAGTGAGGTGCCCTAAAACTTAAGGTGAAATCGGAAATTTCTTTTGTATTTATAGAATTGATATTTGCTGTGCCCGTAAGTTTTCATTTTTTATTTTATGTTGGTAATAAGCTGTTTTATGTACCTATGTTCTAAAATTTAAAAAAAATTGTCAGTTTTGGTAATTTTAAAAGATTTATTAATCCTCTATCAATCAAATAATAGAAAAAGCCTTGTCGAGGTGCAAGTATGTGCATTTAATAATATGGTAATTTCATTATCCTAGTAGGTACAAAAAAAAATCGCCCTATATCCCCTTAAGTTAAGGAAAGTTAAAGATATTAAAAAAAATCCTAAAAACTCCCGAGGCGTCGTGTGTTTAAAAGATATGATAAAATCCTCTGAGCACTAACTCTCACGTGTCTAACGGTGCTACTTTAATTGCTCAAAACGAGCTTAACTTAATACTTAAAAGCTAAAGAGTTCAGAATGCAAGTCTAGACTCAGTTAAGTGCTTTGCCGTGTACGTCTGGTCAATGTCCTCAGTTTTCTTTTTATTCGCGTGTATAACATTGTCTTTCTCTTCATTTACGTGATGACATGTACCTACTTTATTTTCTCAAAGCTTTTGGAGCAATGTTTGCGCGTCCGATTTTAATAAGAAACGTTTTCGTTGTCGCGACAGTTAATAAACAAAATAAGAGAACATTTAATTTAGGTCAGAAATTATAATTGAATGTACCTACTCTTATGAGAATCGATTTTTTATGTATCGAGTAATTAAGTATTATGCCTTTACCCATACGAAAATGGAGAATCTCCTGTCATGCCACCCGACAGTCGTAAAACAATTAAAAGGTGCGCAGGCTCCTTTATATATAATATCTTGAAATTAAAACTGTAACAGCGTTCTATACGTAATTCCCAGATATACTTGAATATTTTAAGTTATATCGTCAATGCTGAAATCAAAATCACATTAATATTATAAATGCGAAAGTTTGTGAATGTGCTCAAAACGGCTGGAGAAATTTTTATCCCGATACTGTGTTCCCATGTGATGAAATCAATTTTAATATTACATTAATTTCAATTTCATAAATTAATATAAATTTTTATATTTTATTTTTAACCGTCGTTCATTGACGTGAAGCCTCGCTTCACTTTGACATTTCATATGGCAGAACAACGTTTGCGGGGTCAGCTAGTACCTATTACATTAAAACGGGCGAAGCCGCGGACGGCTAGTACGAAATAATTATATTTTTATAGAAAACTACTATACTTACTATATATTTCTTACAATCAATTTTTTCTCGTGCGGAACCTCAAGTGAGTCGACATTTGCTTGGCACGCTGTAGTTTATACGGCCCTATCTCCTTGCCCCTTTCAGACGTGAGCAATGCCATGTCTCGGCTCTTTGTTGTCTTTAAAGGTGTCTACTTATAAGGTCTTTTCATTTGCGATGTGCGTTTCCGTCAGCGACACTTTCGTCCGGCTTTTAACCTCCTACTCAAAACCGAGTAGGTACCTTGAGTTGATGATTATTTTTACGAGCAAGCAAAGAGCATGCACCATCCATTCACTGTCTCTCATGACAACTGTGACAGACTTTACAACACTCAAATAGGGACTAGGATGGTTAGTCCAGTTATAAAAGGGTTAATGTGCAAGTTAGTTGGTGAGTTCATTGTTCGGTTTGAAGAGGTTAGCTATGTTAGATATTGTTAACACGGACTTTGTCCATCCTCTTTTGCGTTAGTAATAATCCAGTTAGTAAGTTGTACTAGTAATAATAAGAGCTTCATTGAAAGTCAGATAGAGGCGTAGCTACCTTTGAGGACTTAGATGGTCTAAGCTTTGGTCTATGTTCCTTTAGAGAAGTGTACCTAAACTATTACCAGCTCAGGAAAAGTATAATTCGCCGTTGAAATTTCCAGTAGTAACTCGGTGTCTGGAAGCGTGCGTGAGAGATGTTTGGCAACAGACACTCGTTACCACATAAATGGGTCCTTAACATTACTGGTGAAAAGTGGGTGTGTTTACTTCTTCGTGGAAATACAGGCGTGATGTTATGCTATCGCCAGAGTAATCTGAGAGTGCTGCACGATATATATTTTCTGCTTGCTCCTTTTGTGCACATCACATAACACATGTTATTTTTGACAGCTAATGTTTCGATTCGACATTTGAACGCTTCGTTCGCTACTTATACCTGAACATTTGGTTTCCAGAATATGAGTGGGTACGGCATCGCTGGAGGGGGCGAGACCGACGCGCTGTCGCGAAGACTGCGCGAGGCGGAGCGTGCGCGCGCGGACGCGGAGCGCGCGCACGCCGACGCGCTGTCGCAGCTTCGCTCGGCGCAGCGGTCGCAGCACGACTCCCACAACGTCGAGCAACTGCAGTCGCGCGTGCGGGAGCTGGAGAAGAAGGTAACTTATGAATATGGTAGCAGCATCGTGAGACTGAGCGCAACATGAAAGTAGTGCGGAGTCAAGCGCGCGGAAGTAAAACGCGCTGTTGCTGTTTCATCTAGCCTGTCTTACTGTGTCAAGTGGTGCACCCAAGCTAGAACTTGCAGCAGGCAAGAAAGAGCTTGCAGCAAGCAATATAGAATTTGTAGCAAGCAAGATAGAGCTTGTAGCAAGCAAGCTAGAAGCTAGCCTGTGGTGTACTTGCGAACTAAGCTCTGCGCAGTGGTTGATGCAAAAGGTATCCCCTGCTAATAAGTTGAGTAATATTTTACTTTGTAGTGTTATAAGAAAGAGAAGCTAAAGGAATGTAAATAATAAGAATTTTAAATAAGGAGAATATGTATTACCCGCTTGGTGGTTACACGGAAGTTATAAATTTAGTAATAAAGAGTCACTTAAGGGAAGGCACAGACACAGACGTTCAAAGGCTCCGATGTACGGCCGCGCAAGCAGCGGCACTGCAACGCGCTCTCCCTGGCTGAGCAGCGAAGGCAGGGCGGTGAGGTGCGGGCGTGCAAACAGCGCACAAACCACGCACGAAGTATAACAGCAAGAGACCGTTCAGCAGGTCTCGGAAGCTCACGCACGAAGTATTCAGCGCGGGACCGTTCAGCAGGTCCCGGAAGCTCTGAAAAACACTCCGTATCAGATATCTTCCTGTGAATAAGACTTAGCAAGCCAAACAAAGTCGTCTTTCCATAAATCAATCCACTTTTCTCTCTCCAGAATGATCTCTCTAGAATTCCTCTGTGTCTAGAATGATCTCTCTAGAATGAATCTTCCTTCATCATGTTCCACACATGATTCTTCTAAATTTAAATTATGAATTTCTATATGGCCTAATACAAAACAGCTAAATTTTATATAATATCTCTATATAATCTACACAAATTTAGAAGCTATATCAAGACATTACTACTCTGACATAAATCATGTATGAAATACTAATCACAATATTAAATGTTCCAAGAAAATAAATAGAAAACATTATAAACTAAAGAGAAAGTTATACAAGGATGTTACAAAATAATATTTAAAGTTACAAACATCCTACAAGTGAGAATTACATAAAAATTTAATAGTAAGTACATAAGATTTAGAATACATAACCAAAACTAATTAACAAGTAAAAGGACATCTATAAATACTAACTAATTTACAATTGTAAGAAAAGTTTTTATTTCTTAACAAAATACTTTACTTCTAAAACAACAAATTACAAAATAATCAAACACCCTTGTCCGCACTAACTCCGTTCAGTCACCTTCTTGCGAATCTCTCGCTCGCGATTCAAAATGCGCGGCAAAACAGATGCCGCGCTCTGATTGGTCCTACGTCCTACGCATAGATGGAGGACCACAGAGTATGGCCCGTTCCCTTTATGCGTTCGAAGAAAAATAAAAGGAATGCGTTGATATTCATTACACAATTCAATTGAAGCCAAATAAATTACCATAAAATGGTAAAGAAACATATAAAGTATGTATATCAATATAAGAAATAAACAAAGATAAAAATGATGAAAAGAATGAAGTAAGATGAAGAAACTGATGTGTTAAAAAAAGGTATAATAAGTTTAAATATTAAATACTACAACTTATTGGCATGAATTCGTTATTCGTAATGATGCGAATAGAATTCTCCTGCATTGAAGTGAACTGCAATCAAGTAAGCAATGTAAAATCCTGATATCATCCCGAACTCCTAATAAGAAGGGCCAAATGGCCTGGTCTCCGTCCCGCCCTAAATGTTCTAAGTTTAAGATGTCTCAATAATTTAAATAATATTCTATTTGATTTCCCCACCAGGCGGCGCTAGAGACGGTGCGATGCGAGGAGCTGCAACTAGAGCTGTCGGCGGCGATGCGCGCGCGCGGCGCCCCCTGCACCACCTGGTCGAGCCCCGCCTCGCAGCCTGCCACCGAGATCGAGCGCATCATGGCCAAGATCGAGCAGGACAACCGGATTCTGGCCGAGCTGGAACACACGCGGTCCACTACTCATGGTAATTTGGGTAATTGGTGACAGATTTCATAATTATTATTATGACGCTTGCCCAAAAGACAAAAACGCACTCAGGAATTCTTCAGTAGCAATGTTTATGTAAGGTCTCCGAGCATAAGCTTTGATATTGTAAACACTGTTTATTGCAGGGATGCAGTCAAGTGGATCTAACCAGGCCTTGGGAGAGTTCCACTCACCAACGCCTTCGCCTCTCCCACATTCGTACACCGGCTCCGGACACGTAGCCCTTTGCCAGAGTAACACTATGCCCACTCTGTCCTCGCTCCACGCCACAGGGCAGTTCACCGCACCCACTTCCAACTCCGTAAACTACTCCATGAGCTCGCACAACCCTAACTCCTACACCAATCCTGTATCCGCCTTCACCACCAACTCATACGGCCTGTCCAACGCGCATCAAGTCACGTTCACGAACCCAGTAACAGCTCCACTTGTGAATAACATCAGTCAAATCTCAAGCACATTGGCAGGGTTACAGAGCAACCTGCAAAACATCACTGGAAACGTTGCGGCAATGAGCTTGGGTGGACCACTGGGTGGGCCGACGTTAACGAATACCATGGCCGGGTCGGCGCTGACCGGTTGTCTGAGTAACCCGCCAACCAGCTTGGCCGGAGGACTCTCGAGTACGCTGGGGATGCAATCCACCTTCCCTGGAGGGCTCGGGAATGCCTTGTCCAACCTTACCGGCGGGACGCAAATAGGAGCCCTCAATACAAGCCTGACGGGTACCGGCTCGTACGGCGCTGGTGCGGGTACATATACAAATCCACTTCTTTCTAGCGGTTTAACAACCAATGCTATGAATATTAAGTTAAAACCTTTAGATGAAATAGATCTTGGCTTAGGTAGATATGGGACAAATACTACTTCACTAGTTAGAGCGACGACACCAGTGACACCTCATCAGCCGTCGTGGAGCCTAGGATTAGATAGCCAATTTGGAACTGATAGGCTAGGAGGAATAGATACAGGATTCAGTCACGATCGAAACCAAAGAGCTTTATCGAGAATTTTGCCGAATTCAGGATTGGAATTGGATGGTAATACATAGTTTATTGTATGTAGGCATTTTTATTGGGATACCATTTGGTGTTTTTTGGCGAAGTTTATAATGAATTTTGATTTTCAGTTCGGAACACTCACTATATGAATGGAAGCGCACCAGAGCTTTTGGTCGATATGTTAGACATTCCCGGCAGAGGACGCTGTTGTGTATACATTGCAAGATTTAATTACGATCCTCCAGAGTAAGTTTATCGCCAAAATAGTAAATATATTTTGTAAAATGCCGTAAATGCAATACTTAAGCATAATGTATTCATTTCTTTATATCACAGTGTGACCTAAACTCTCACTTTAGCCACGCTTATCCATGTCTAAAGAAGTCTATTTTATTACCGTCACAGAATACTTAATAGTATACCGTGTGAAAATCAATCGACTTCCTTCATGGATGCTAAAAAAACGAAAAATTTGTCTGTACCTGCATTACGTTACATGTGTCTTAAGTTGTTTAATATTGTATAGCATGAAGTTAGAACGAAATTCAGTCGACTATCTCCACATATGCCTAAAAAGACTGATTCTCCTAAAAACAATTTCACGTATACTGTGATAATTTAAATATGTAACGAATCTAATAATATTTAATCTAGAGTTGATTTAACTAGAGCTTACGTGTACTTAATAAGATCTTAAATTCTATTCAAGAAACTATCCACGTACAAATTAACCTAAGAATTTATTATTCTTATTACCTATTGTTATTTGACTAACACATGTTTTCAGAATTGATAATCCGGAAGGAGAAATGCTATCAATCAGTGCTGGTGACTATGTAATAGTGTGGGGCCCGCTAGACCCCAACGCGACGATGCTAGACGCTGAGTTAATGGATGGCCGTCGTGGCTTAGTGCCGGCCAACTTCTGCCAGAGATTGGTTGGAGACGATCTTTTAGAATTTCACCAGGTAAACTGTAACAGTCTGATACCTTTACTTATAAATTTTAAAAAAGAAACCCTCGATCCTACAACTGTGTGTGGATGGGTGCTATTGGCAAAATTTCATGGGCGGTGTCCGTGCTTCGGAGGGCATGTTAAGTCGGCCCGTTGTTTTCAAGTGTAACACAATCGTTATCTTGCCGAGGACCTTAGGGTGGCTCAAGACCATTCGACACTGAGTTGGCCAATAACCCACATTAACGCGTTCACCAATTCTAATATGATCTAGACTCAGCTGTGGCTGTGAGAGAAACCCGTACCCGACAGTAAAATTGCTATGTACTCGTAGCTAGCTAGCAAATCTATAGCTAATTCAAAGCACCACCACAACCCCTTCATAACAACAACCTTCGAGAACATTATGAAGAACTCCCAGGCATGCAGGTTTCCTCTCAACATGTCCTTCACCGTTACAGAATGTGACATTAAATTTTTTTAATCGCACATAACATTGAAAAATAATTGGTGCGTGCCGCTTGGGTTTGAACCCGGACCGCTCGAGTGAGAGGCGAGTTCGATAGCCACTGGGCTGTCACCACTTCAATTCAAAGCACAGTAGACCGTTATTGTCCAATATTTCTTCTATTCGATATAAGTTATTATGTTAGTGTGAATTAAGATTTTGTATTTGTTCTCAGCAGACTAAGGTATTGGCCGCTACCTTTCAACATGACGACACAAACACTACAGCAATGAGTGAGCTTTCACTAAGTCGTGATGTAGCTCGCCTTAGCGAAATGGTCGATATTAGCGACGGTGCAGAAGATGACGATAATGGTAACTGTCTTCTCACATCTTAAGACTATTTTAAAACCAAATCTAAAACATGTAGGTACAACTACTTACTTGTACGTATTTTTATAATTTGAACTGAACATCTGTCATAAGTTTTTCAGCTATGTTTCTTATTAAGAACGAGCGAATTCATCAGTCACTCACAGAATCATGTTTACAAAATAAAGAGTTGTATTATATGGCAGAAAAACGATTAATATTTACTAGAATTTACATATTAATCAATATAAAAGAAGAAATACTTTTTGATAATAACAAATTGCATTGTTGAATATCTTTAATGAAAATTGTTGTATGTAAAAATGTATCTTTGAACTTTCAGTTGAACAAATTTGTTTGATTGAAAGGATTAATTTATTTGTCCTTAGTTTATCATGTTTTTTTTATATTTTTATCTGGCTTCTAATCGAGACCTTAGGTTAGTCGATTAGTAGGTATGGTTGGTTTAGATACAAAACTGATTTCTTGTATAAATACTTAGTTCCTCTAGGAGTTTGCATGCAAACCTTGAATTGCACTCATGAACATTATTTTTAAATCACATTTTTTGTTTCATAATTGACAAAATTTGAGAAACTGATAAATATTTTATTAAAAAATTGTAGCTTCTTGCATTTTAGATATTTGCCACTGAATAGCATTCTAGATATTTAAAGTTGTACCTTTCCATTCCGCCCATCCCGTACCATTGGACTTGGCCGCACGCTTCTCGCATATCACTCGCACTTCGCCTCGCTGGCCGCTCTCCTATCGCGATCTTCCCTCGGACCTGAACAGCAGGGCTGTTTTTCTCGTCGCTAGTGCCTGCTCCGCGGCAGCTCACGCTAGAGAGGCAGCTGAACAAGTCTGTGCTCATCGGGTGGACGGCGCCGGAAGGGGTCCAGCAAGCCAACATCGAGAGCTATCACGTCTACGTCGACGGAGTCCTCAAAACCACCGTGAAGGCCTCCGAGCGCACCCGCGCTTTAGTCGAAGGCGTAGACTCCAACCGAGTAAGTGCTCTTTATCTCTAGATGCTATCACGATAGATGCTCATCATTGATCTATTAGATTCATCTTATTGAGCACCTCACACTTAGACGGTCATATGACTAGGTCAGTGTTAGAGATCTTAGAACATTTTTCAAAAGTAACGACAACTAAGTCTCATTTTCAAGCTTCCAATTTTTTACAATCGGACATCACTTTAGCGATGGGTTCTAAATTGATCGCTTTTAGTAGAGTATAATGTTTCAGATCAGTTTTATTGTCCAACCTCAGACTAGCGATTCCTTCCCTAATCTGAGGGTTCAAACAATAATTTCGTTCCCAAAACATAGTGGGTGCTTAGTATTGTGTTATGAATTTCGAAGCCTCATCGCATCAGCGTCCGATCGGTGACGACGACTCGTCGGACGTCCCGGGATGCCGCTTGCACCATGGTGATTGGCAGGGACACGGCCAACATGGGCCCCACTTGCGTGCGGGCCAGCGGCGTCACGTGCTCCCAAGCTATCATCTCCTGGCTGCCAGCCAACTCCAACCATCAGCACGTTGTCTGCGTCAACAACGTCGAAGTAAGCTTCAATATTAGTCCTGTCTAATTTTACTCGATCATCAGAAACCATTAATAAAACGTACCATTGTCCCATAGGTTCGAACTGTGAAGCCAGGCGTATATCGTCACACTATAACAGGCCTCTCGCCGAGCACTCAGTATCGGGTAACGGTCAGAGCGAAGCACTTAAGAGCCGGCCCTCCAGGGTTACCGATCGAAGAAGCCCCAGGAGCCTATACGGACTTTAGGACTCTACCAAAAGGCCTACCGGATCCACCGAATGAGATAATGGTACTTAAATTGATACTCATTAAGTTTAGCATGAGGTGGATTAAGCATGCTTTTGTTTGAAATATTTACACTACACCCAAAACCCTTGCCCGCCATACATACGATATTACGATACGATTTTGTCTACATAATACCTACTTACTTCTAGATTTCGATAGTGGTGTGTGACGATTATGTAAATAATCTGGATGTAACATTCCAAAAGCTTTTTCCAAAATAAAAGAGCGATTAGCACACGCAATAATGTTAGCTTATAACGCTCACAGTGTGTGATAAAACTCCTTGTACTCGTTACTCTCACCAAGACATACACCACCCTATTCCCTTAAAGTAATCACAACCTCAAAGCACGCGGCACCTTGGACAATCTCGAAGAAGTCGCGTCAATCGCAACCATAAATCCAGCGCTAGGATAAATTTCTTGAGTCTCCGTTCACATTGCTGCTAGATTTGCAATCCCTTTTGTGATGTTGATCCCTTGGTGTGGCTTTTAGTGTATGACCTGAACATAGTTGTCAAAAATGTCAAAACCGATTGGCCTAACGATATTGGCTGGATTATTGGTGGTGATTGGTGCGGTGTCGCAGGTGGAGGCGGGGCCTCAAGACGGCACCCTGCTTGTGACGTGGCAGCCGGTCCTCCGGCCGCCCGCGTCGGGGCCCGTCACCGGGTATGCAGTGTACGCAGACGGCAAGAAGGTGACCGACGTTGACTCGCCCACCGGCGATCACGCTCTCATCGACATTGGCAAACTGATCGGCCTGAACCCTAAATGTGTCACTGTAAGTATCCGATCGCTTAGATAGCCTTGCGAGCGCCGCGTATTTGCGCTTTTATTTGTGACTGTGGTTATCGCTATTGTACGCATTGTTTGCATTAATGTATTTGGTCGCTGAAAATATTTATATGATACGTTTAGGGTGTTGACCGAAGCTCTTGTTTACACTGTCTTCGTTACAGGTGCGTACAAAGTCTCGTGACAGCCAATCCAGTGACAGTCAACCGACGCCTATTCCGCCGGCAGTGCTAAGGGGAGTGGCATCGAGGATGCCACGGGGGCCCATTCCCCCCAACCAACCGGGGGCGGGCTTCCGCAACATTCAGCGTCCACAAGCTTATCAGCAACAGCAGCAAGTCATAGAGCACGATGAAAATCTTTCTGATAAAGAGATTTTCCCGTCTACTAATCGTCATGACCTGCCTCAAACAACTCAGGTGATGACTCTTTGAATTTATATGCCTTTTGTATATACATATCTTTGTAAACTATATGTTAAGAGTCCCATCTCAGATTGCATCTGTAATCTGCGAGTTACGTATAATTTAAACTAATCGATAAGATTAAACGATCTAACTCAGTATTTTGACAGCATAACATTATATTAACTGGAATTATACCTATACTTCCTTTTTTACTTTATATGGCTTTGTTAATACAAAAATATAGATTTTGCTTTACTTACGACTTATTTATAAATTAATAAAGATTCGAAAATATTTCCTAAATATAATTAAATTATATGTTGGCACAGCACTTGGTGTACATTTAGTTTGCAAATCAATGTTGTATTACGTCAGTGTCTTAAATTTAATTTGGCCAGTATTTTTTAATTTCAAAAGTTGTTTATGTAATTAATATAAGCTTTATATTGTTTTAATTTAATAATTTAATGGTTTTATTCGTCTGTGTCTTCTTAGATGTCATTATGATTATTATCAGTGTCATTATGCTCTTTTTGCGTAATAAGCGATTTGTATAAAGATAGTTTTATTAATTTATCAGAATTTTTTATAAGTAGGATAGAGGGACCAAAAGATGAACAACCCCAATTAATGAACAATCGATCTAAAATTTAAAAACTATAAAACACCCCGCTACTTACATGTGTGAAATATTTCGTAGTATTAATATTCTTTCATGCGGTAATATCTTCATTTCCCGGTTCCAATAACACGGACATAATAACATCTCAGACGCTGTCCATGAGCGTCACTAACAAATAGCAACATTATTTTTTAATTAGTTGATCTGGGAAGTATTTTTTAATCACACCAATCATGAAAATAGGTACATGCAATTATAGCAAAAAAATCCAGTAAGTATTAATATATGTAATAAAATACTGAATATGGCTATTCAAAGTTTTGAAAAACACTTAACCGTGTGTTTATTGGTACCTCTACCCTACTATTCGTTTCAGAACTCTTGATTGTTCTTTATTGTCGCCCTAAATCGCTTGTCACGCAACATCGGTGTTGCAAACTGCACTCTTTATACTTTTTCCTGTGGTTCTGTCGCTGGCATCTTCTAAATGTCCAGTAGTTTACTGCCGAACGGTCTCGACACGACCACGCGCGTCATCGATAATAGCTATGCACTCGGCTCCAGCGTTCAAAATTAAATGCATACTGCTTGCGACTAGATCTGTAGACTCTCTAGTGCTATTGGCCGATACCCGACAACGCACGACACCTTACAGATACTTAGAACAGATAAAGAGCTTGTACTTTGTGACACAGACAAACCCTTCATGGAGCCCTTGAGATGTATTCATGTCACTATCTTTAACTTTGCCTCTCTCTCTCACATAACTGTTATACACCTTTCCGTAGCCTACGACTGGATTCGGCACAGGCCTCCTAAAGAGTATATTCGACAAAATAACCCCTTCGGTAAGGAATTTTAACACGTCTTTTCAAATATTATTTTGTTTTTGTTTTTTATCAATTTAATATACACACGTTTTTTTTTATTTAGAGTACAGCCAGTTTTTTTTTAGTTCAGAGTGATTTTTAATTTTAGTTATTAGTTATTAATTTTTTATTTATAAGTATTTACTTACACAGTGTGCTAGTGTTCAAATAGAATGATAATTATACGTATTTACTTAAGTAGTAATATAATAATCAGTAGGTACATCAAACCGACTCTTCCTGAGTATGCTTTTGTAAATATAAATTTAGACAAAAACAGTATAAGTACGTACAGTACATATTTAACAGTAGACAATAAGTGGTAAGCCTTAAAAACATTATTTTAAACTGACATTATCTCTACTGATTTAAAGTGTCTACGTTAAAATAAAAAACATTTACCGCCACACTGAATATATTGTAGTTTTCATTAATAGGTTCATAATTATTAACAATAGTCTTAGACAAATTTAGCTGACGATGGAAATACTTTGTTAGATTTTATTTCAAACATAGTTATTCAATTTCCATAGTCGATTAGGTTTTAATAGCACAGACTCTAGAATTTATGAAAGCTTATTGATTACCCATTACAGTCTACTCGTACTCATACTCATTTACTCCTATCGACTCATCGACACGCCATATTTTCATCATACTTTCCGTGAGCTCTTGAAGAAAAAGTGTTTAGTCGCAAAGCAAAATAAAAACGACGGCCAACTACTCATATGGAATAACATGCTTTCCGGCAGCAAATATTTATTTTCACTTCGGCTTTTCTGTACCATGCGGCTTATAGCTCCTCGTGCCTGCGTTTCTCCTTCAGTGATGTCTATCAACCTTAAGTATACTTTAACCTGATGCATTTAAGGTACTTGCTTCATTAATCAGTTCAGTTTACAGTTTCACGCTTCGGCAAGCGGCAGGTAATGGAGGATTTGATCACATCAACTGTCTAGCACGATCACATCAGCCATATGTCACGTATTTCACTTTGTGTTGCTCTTTTGATCGATATGTGTGCTAAAATTGAATGACCGTGTGGTACTATCAGCAATCGGGGATACCGGCCATCGAAATCACTAAAGAGGGCGCTGGCGAGCTCGGCGAGGAGGAGGAGGCCGCGCGGCGCCGCACGCAGGTCTGCGATCTCTCCTAGCTGCCATCGATGTGCTCTCCATGTGCTAGCACTTTACTATGCTCTCTTCTCTCAATTCTGTGCGGATCTCTCAATCACGAGTTTCCACTTTTCGTTGTTTGTGTTGTCATCTTCACTTGTTTGTTGCGTCCTGGATGTTCGATGCTACACACGACACGGGTCCACGTCCCACACACTTATCGAGTTTATACACGTTAATCACATACTCTCACGAGCCCTGAATGACCGTTTTAGGCATAGGTTATCCAGTTCAAGCGACGTCCCCACAGAGCACTCGAAACAATACCATATCATCCGAGCATGTGCAGCGAGTCTTTGTATGATTGTATCTGCATGTTGTCTTGGCTTCGACTCTTGCGACTCAGAACAACTTCCACACACCTCTTCTCTACGTCTCTATGATTAAGAGGTTCTTAACACAACGATATTAATATATCTAAGTATACCAAACGTAAAAGTTTTGGACCAATTTAATTAATGTTTTGATGAAACTCTAAAGTAAGTTTATAATATGTGCATATCCTATCGCTGAGAAACACCTTTTGATAAAGATTTCAAACTTACCGCTACTAATCCTTGTGGTTCCAAGTGTAACCGCTGCACGCTAGCTTTCGTTGTGCATGGGGTTGCCTAGTGTTTCGGCGGAATGTCTTGTTGATTTTAAACTTCCAGATGAAGGTAAAATGTTCCATTGCTTACAAACGCATACCGCCAAAGACAAACGATATTTATGTGGCTATGAGCTTTTATGAATTGCTACTGGCTTTTTTATGGAAAATCTAACCTTATTAATGTGTTGGTTCGTACGGACGTCAGCAGCAACCGTCCCAACCTGCGCAAGCATCGCAGCAGCCTTCGAGTCAGCAGTACCCGAGTACACCAGCCTACCATGGCACGCAGCAACCCCAATCATATCCACCCCCCGGCCAGTTCACAAGTAACCAGCCGGCCCCGTACCCCGGCCAGCAGCAGCAGCAGCAGCAGCAGTACCAGAATCCGCCTCCGAGAAATCATCACGAAAGAGGACGCCCTCCCAATCCTCATCAGGTACACTTATTGTAAAGTATTCTTGTTGACAGTTGGTTTTCAAAGGTTAGAGACACATCGTCAGGAAACCTGCTTGCCTGAGATTACTCCATAATGTTATCGAAGGTGTGTGAAGTCTGCCAATCAGCACCGAGCATGTAGACCACCCATCCTTTGTCGCCTATGACAACTTTATTTTTATGGATACAAGATAGACAGATATACCTATGACTGACTTTGAACAAATAGGGACTGGGATGGTTAAGTCCCAGTTAGCAGTTCATTAGTATGTGAAGGTGAAGTTGCAGGATTGCGTTTCCACCAGCAGTTGACCCCATCTAAGGAGAAGTTAGGTATATGTTGAATGCAGACCGGGACGAAAGTGTAGTTCTGACCTTGAATGCACAGAAGTTGAAATAAAAGTCATCGTACTGCGCGGGACGAGCGGGTTTTCAGTCATAAGCACTGATTGGTTCGCCTGCCATATTATGTCCCCCGCGTTGCATACCCCACGCGCAACTATCCCCTTCGAATTTCGTTCAGTTTCGTCCAGATGTTTATACAAACAATTACGTTCATTAACAGCAGGCAGTCCAAGGTCAAGGCCAAATGTCCGGGCAGTACGGGCCCCGAGGACCTCCGCCCGGCCCTCGTGGCCCCATGCAGGGCCCGCGTCACCAGGCACAGGGACACCCGCAGTCCAAGAGGAGTCGCTATTTCATCGCGCTGTTCGACTACGATCCTACCACCATGAGCCCCAACCCTGAGAGCTGTGACGAAGAGCTGCCCTTCAGTGAAGGGGATACGATTAAGGTTTTATTTTTTTTAAATTTATTTATCACATAAAGAGTGTATATTCCTTATCTAAATATTGCCAAACTGTAGGCCAGTTTGTCGACAACAAAACAGTTTATCGAGTGTCACTCCTAAACTCTCACTTAGATAATACAAAATATGTATGCATATCAAAGGTATCAAACCTATATTAAATCACTCTACCAATTCTAATGATTTAATATACTTTTGATATCTGCATCCACATAAAATAAATGCATTGGTTGTTTAAAGATTATTTTTATACCATACGCTTTCGCGAAAATAACTGATTTATGAGATTGACCTTAGTACAAGGCCTCATAAAAATAAATTATTGAAAAAGACTATGTTGCATCCCATTTTCAAAGTCAATTTTGGCGCATGCAAGAAAAACACTTATTCTGCAGATAAACACTGTAGAAAGAAAAATACGATGTAGTGTTTTAAGTGCGTTGTTATTTAATGTCCATTTTATCAGGTGTGGGGTGACAAGGACGCCGACGGCTTCTACTGGGGCGAGTGCCGGGGGCGACGGGGCTACGTGCCCCACAACATGGTGGTAGAGGTCTCCGAACAGGAGGCCACGGGGCAGGTGGCCAAGCCCCGGGACCGGTGGACCGACGCGTATGCTAACCAGCCCGTGCGTCGGATGGTGGCACTCTACGACTACGACCCACAGGAACTGAGCCCGAACGTCGATGCTGATGTGAGTAACCGGTCGCCGGTTGTTTTCAATGGTAAATATAATATTTACGCCTTGTCGAAGACCTTCGGCTGGCTTAAGAACATTCGACATTGGGTTGGCCGCTAACCCCTCCACCAATGTCGGCAGATGTTTATTTCGAAAATAAACATTTGTAGATCGAGTAACATCCATGGATGTACGTTGTTTTGTTTTCTATTTGTATCCGTCACCAGTGATACAGAGCTAGACCTACCGCATAGGTACATGCACTGTTGCGTGTGTTTATTACAGTTAATGGCATGGCTGGTATGCAAAGTTTTCACTCTGCTCTTAATTATTGGCATATTTATCAATTTAATTAATAAAACACGTATTGTGTTATTACTTACAGGCGGAACTGAGCTTCCAAACGGGCCAGATCATCCACGTGTACGGCGAAATGGATGACGACGGCTTCTACATGGCGGAGATCGAAGGCGTGCGGGGACTGGTGCCGAGCAACTTCCTGACCGACGCCAGCGACCAGTACGCGTCTGCTGGCCAGACGAGCCAAGGTTGTCAAAACTATCAAGTCATATTCCTTAGGACGTCTTTCGAAGGACTCATAACAGATGGAGGAGAAAAGTCCTCAAAGGGAGACCTCGGCCTTTAAAAAGGTGTACAGGTCGCCCTTCGACAAGGTGGACGACCTGAAGAAGGCGGGAAAACGCTGGATTCACAAAGCACAGGACTGCAAGGTTATAGTGGTGTCATTTAGGAGAGGCCTATGTACAGCAGTGGACGTCAAAAGGCTGATGCATGGATGGATTCCTTAGTCAAATCAGTGAGCAGTTATTGCAGAATGCCCTAGATTTGTGGAACTAACAAGCAGGAAGGAAGGGGAACTGGCAACAGCAACTTTATCTGCGACGCTAGCGTCCAGTGCGTGACAAGTGGTCAGATGAACCGCAGAATAATAAAATTGTTAGAACAAATTTCTTAGACAATTTAGCAAGTGAAAAAGCTCTTTGCTGATAGAGATCAGCTTACTTTTAACTATAGGCAGATCATTTTTGGCTCAATTTTTTTTTAAAGAGTTTAGTCTTTTTTACAAGGTGGGCGTAAACATCTGCAACACATTTTTAACTATAGCAGCTCTTCACGAACATATTTCTTTTTCTGTATCGCTTTGTTTTTATGTTGAAATAATTAAATTGAAATTGAAATTGTAAATGGTCACTGTCATTGCTGGCATTAACAGAGAGCTCTTTTTGCATCAACACAAACTACCTCATAACCACTCAGATGAAAGGTCACTTAGAGGCAAAAATATTGAAGAAATCATTTTCGAGGCCCGTTACTATAGGTACCGGTCAATGTAGTTAGAATTTAATTAAAAAAAAATGTCACGATGAAAATCGACCGGCAATCGCATGACTGACAGATTGGTGATATGGGATTTTAAGACACTAAAACCCACTTTCTGACCTACCTCGGAACTTGATAAGGATTCCGGAACCTCTGGCCAACTGTTGGTCTGATCTCTCAACCGCTCTCTCCTACCGCTCGCGACCCTAGATCCATTTTGGTACCTATTGCACAGGTCCCGGGATGGCGAGCGGTAGGCCCGGCATGCCGAGTATACCGGGAGCCATGATGCCCGGGGGCGCGGGGCGCGGGAGGGGCGCGCCCCCCGGCCCCGGCGCCCGAGGCCCCCCGCCCCCGCCCCGCGACAACGTCGCCCCCGCCAGAAACCACCTCCGCAAAACAGGTACACTCATCTCCCACTCTTTGTGTACTGGTAGAGCCGCGAACGGCTTTTCAATATTCGCTGTCATAGTTTATCTCCCTGTTAGCAAACGATTAATGATACGGCCTAGGTAAGTCCGGCCGATGCGATCAGCGTCTATTCTGATCACTGAGAGCTTTGAGTGTTTCATGTTTGCACCTTGGACTTGTTTTGTGACTACTGAAAGACGCTACTAGCTATTTCGCTCTGGAACTTTCTATCATCTTTCTTGTACACGGTGTTGCGATTGCGATGGGACTCGTCAGGCGTCTTGTCTTTTCCACACGGGTCTCGATTTGCGGTTAAGAATAGTAAATATTCGCCGTGGCAAATTATAAATTAAGTACATACTATATAACGAGTCCGGTTGCAATCTAGGGAGCACGAGGACTCTTGGACACATTGCTAATAAACACCATCTTGGATTACACAGTCACAGACACCGTTCAAAGTTGGAATACACGGAGAAGAGATTTAATGAGTAACACAAGAGAGTACCTACTTACAATGGCATCAGCAACAGCATTTCGATGATACCTCAGCGGGAGTAGGGCCACCTTATTTTGTTTTCGTCTGCGTTATCTGTCCATCTATCTGTCTTGTTTTTGTTTTTATTACGCGTTTAGGACGACAAGGTTGTTTATGAACGTGGGATAAAGTTTTAATTACTTAACCGCATAAACCAAACATTTGATTACTTATTATTGTGAGTGGTAAATAAATTGAATATAATTATGTTATAGAAATATATTCCGAGAATATATTTATTTAAATGCTGATTACCTCCTCGTACCTACTTACATTACATGACGGCAATAGTGATGTATTCGTTAAAATAGACAATTCCAAATTGACCTAAAATAGGTAATAATCGTCAAGTATAGTGAACTTTTAGCTTGGTCAAATTCATAAATATCCTTGTCCGTCTTTATTATTGGAAGCAAAAACACGAGTCACGCAGGGTAGGCTGAATACACGCAACGCGCACAACATAAGAGATCTCACGGTGTCAGTGAGGTGTGATCCAAGATACAAGAGGTTTTCTGTGGTCACTATATATGTTGTGTGTATTGTCTGTTTGCTAGATGCCTGCCCTCTCCCCCCTTCTCAGTTAGACCACAACACATGCGCCAGTAATCCAGAACAGGCGAATTCTCAGGTAAAAATATTACCGTTTATATGACCCACAACAATACTGTTTCAATAATACTATGCAACGATACTAGACGTTTTTAGTTCGACTTCCACTTCATAATTATAGTATTTTTTCTTTTCACTTTCCTTCTATTTATTTCCTTTTACTTTATTTTTTCGTTTACGCTCAGTGTGGCCTGCGGTCACCCGAGGCTTGGTCCATATCGATATGCGGACGTAATGATCATGAAGACCATTTAACCTGTAACACATCATTAGCTACCATTGCCATCATACTGGACCAAACCGAACAATAACGATGAACAAAACCAAAAACACTGGCGTATACTTCACTCACATCAAATATACCATGACTCATTCACTGTATTCTAACAAATCAAGGCCTGTGAATTGTGGTCCATTGCTGGGCGATTACGAAATTGATACGAATTTACGTAATCGCATAGCACACTAAGAAAAATCTTTGAAAGCTTTTGATGTACTAATTTATATTTATTTTAATTCGAAGCATGGTTGTGTCATAGATATTACGTTAATTGCGTGATATTTTTACATATTTAATTTTGTTTTTTAACTTTCATCTGCTTTCGTGTATGGCATTGCATGATAGATTGCACCTGTTCTAAGGAAGTGTATAGGTTTATATTATTATGTGACGTATGAATTAAAGGAATGCTTAGATTCCAATCCGATGCATGCAAAGTTATATTTTATAATACAAATAAACTTTATTTAAATTATAACTTTAAACCTACCCCATACCAATAAGTTCTGATGTTACCTAACGTTATTTGTTCTTTAACAATAAATTCAAATTAACCCTTAAATTTTTTGATACACTTCAACAAAAGAGAAATTCTACGAAATGATTTTGTCCTAGTCTTAAAAATAGAGCTTTCAAAGAAGTTTGCTTATAGCGTGTGAAATCATTATTTACCAAAGTGATAAAATCAGAACATTCGAGATTCATTAGTTAATACATCTCGCTAGTGACAATCATAGCGTTGCATAGTACTGCCGCAGTAAATATAATGTTAATAGCGAAGTTCAACAGCCCGTTCATTCAGCAGAGAAAATCTGTGTGGTTAGTATTGGTACATACCATTTGAAGTACATACCGACATATTTACAAAATTGGTGTTTCATAAAACTAAAAAAAAAATCTAGTATATTCTATGGAAAATTACACTAAAAGAGTGTGGGTTTCACCGCGAGATATCAAACGATAAGCTCGCTATGATATGTTTTGTTTAATAAAAAAAAATAACGAGAACGTAACGGTTCGACCCAGGTCGAACCTGTAAACTTACAAGAGGGTACGATGGACTGAACTGTCGTTGCATTATGTTTGCTGTGGTTCAAGGAGCGTGGTGCGGTTGCTGTACATGTGTTAAATGCAGGGGAGGGGGAGAGGCGCGGTGAGCGCGCAGGCAGCGAGCACGATCGCGCGCACGACCGCTGGTAACGCGGGCACGCCCGGCGCGCAGTCGCCCGCCTCCGCCGCGACGCTGGCCATGCCGCCGCTCGGCACCACCACCGCCGTCAGCACGTCCCCCGCGCGCCGCGCTGGCCCCGCCGTCGTCCCCGCGCCCACCGCGCAGCCCGTACCCACCACGCAGCCCCCCACCACCCAGCCCAATCTCATGCAGAAGCTCACAGACATGACCGCGCCCGGCGGCGACATCCTCAGCAAGGGCAAGGAACTCATCTTCATGAAGTTCGGCCTCGGTGGCAAATAATGTCGGTCTTCCGGCCCCCGCGGCCCTCCCCCATGCGACTCCTCTTCGACTCGACGTCTCGAAGCCGGAGGTAATTCTGCTGCGCTGTTCCGACCGGAACTCGGCCGAGTTGTATATCGAGTTTTTCTACTGTAGGCGATTCGTTTACCGTTACGTGAGTATCTTTAAGACATGTTGTAAATAATTAAAAAATTCAATAAACGCACAGTTTAGTGAATATTCAAATATTAGTGGAGTCTCGATAGAACGCACGGTTGGAGTTTAAACACCCGAATAGTCGTATCGTATGTGTAACGTTTTCTATCTCTCGGACTTCTGCAGGTCTGACAGTCTAGGTTGTAAGGATATTGAGTGAATTGTTTACATGTTACATTGGAATTTACTTCATATATATATATAGTTGTAATGTATTATTTATGTATAGTTAAAAGTTGTTACTTCACAAATATATTATTGCGTAGATTACTGCGGGTAACTATATCTTCGTTACGTTGTCGATCGCTAGCTGCAGCCTTATTCTATATAAAATCAATCCGATGAAATTAGCTTACCTAAGATCGTTATGATAAACTTTGTAGTCAATATATCTTTTACATACTCGCTGTTATCGATATATATTTCCTTTATTTATAGTTGTTGAACGATTTTAACCTGCAACCGTCCTTGCAGAATTGTAACAAACTTGACGTCTCTTTTATGCGATTCGCACCATTGGTCGCTATTGTCTTGAGACTCTTGTCATACTGTAACATGCATGTTCAGAGTATGTAGTTTTAAATGAGAATGATTTATGAATGTTACGATCCCAACGTTTTGACAACCTAGTAAGTTCTCTTGATTGTAACGAATGTATTGTACGACTTTAAAATAGCCATAATATAGGTGCCTACTATAGGATAACATGTTCAAAAGTCACGAGATCAATAAGAATTAATTTTTAAAATAAGATTTTTATGTAAGCGCATTAATTAAATTTATATACCGCCCCCCTTTCTCGAAATAATAATATTCTGTGATAGTAGACGTGATACCATCTTCGACATAACTCTAATATACATATTAAAATACTGCGTCATTTATCACTTAGATTTTCGAGATGTACGATTTTGATCTTTTTATTTTCCTCCGTGGCATGTATTGTGATGAAATGTTGAATAGTTCAGCCCAGTGTGAGAATCAGCGAGAGAACGAGATGAGCGATAAATGATAATACTGATAACAATTTGAAGAGATAATAATATTTCATCGGTGTTTAAAGTTTACGTTTTACACCCTGTATGACTTACATGTTCTTATATGAATTTTACAACAGTGCAAATACAACAAAATTCTACTTGTTAGTTTGTAATTTTCATATCAACAATTGTTTAACGTTACCAGTGCTTGTAGTGTCCTTATTTGTAGCAGTGACTTGGTATTTTTGTTAATTGGTGTTGAACTTTATTTAGGTATAGGTACTCAATAATTATTTCATTTAGACTTTTTACATAATTTCGTTACTTAAATAATTAATCTCTTTTTATAACAACAAATAGCTAGAATATACTAAATTGGTGCTTAGGGTATTGAGACTACGAATGAACTATTAATTTTTAAATTATCTTGTGCGGAAAGTATCGTAGTAGTATATTTATGTTGAAAATCCTCGAAAATATATGTTAAAGAACTTACATAAGTAGGTACGTACCTAGTCATCAGATATTTTTAAATGGTCATATACAATAAAATTCTAATAATAATAAAATACCGTTTAATACATTTTAACTGGTCCTTTATATTCCTACTATTTATATTGTTATTTTACAACAACAACTGGGCATGATAGTATGGTGAAGGTATCCTCTATTAAAATATTTATTGTTAATAAATTGGGAAACTGTATTTATGAATGTAAAAGTATGCACGTGGAAGTCCATGTCATGTTGCGAGGAATAGAGCTCATCTCACAATAATCATTTATCTTCAGCGAAATTCGATTCAGCATTAAACTAACTATGTGGACAACATATTTTAGTTTATTAAATATAATTTCAAATTTTGTATTATCAACTCAATAAGCGACTACTTATATCTACTGTTTTTTTTTTTTTACGCCTCATTGTCTCCCCATCGCGTAGGGTTGACTGGTAGAGAATGCCGTTGGACGTTATGTCCACCCTTTGTAGTATTTTGGCTCAATAAAGGTTTAAAAAATGGCGTCGTTCATTTACTATTCTCAGTACCCTACATAAAGTATTATCAAAAATGTATATCATATTAAATAGATCAATATTGTACATTGGTTAGTGACATAATCGTATCAGTGAATATACCTTCTATTACCAGTAGGATTCAATTACATAATTTACACTGTTTCTAGAGCTTATTTATCAAATGAGTCAAATTAAGACTGCTTGTGTGTGTTGATTTATTCGAAAATCATTGCTCTGAACATGTAAGAATGGTGTCCTCGAAATCACGAGTCTCGAACTTGATGAAATAATTGTGTGATTATTATAAAGTAAGTACAGAAATGTACTTTTGTTTCTAGTGAATTTCATATTATGTTTTCGTAATCCGGGTTAATTTTAACCAACTTCGTGTTGAAGGACGTTTTTCTTACATCATTCACTTCAATGAAAATCTAAGGGACTCAACTCCAATATAATAATTATGTGCTTATCGAAAAGTCCTTTAGACTAAATTAATTAAATTCTCATCATTTATAACTAAGCGATGTAAGTATTCAACTGAACAATTCGTTAATAACATTGATAACCCAGGAGTGACTTACTGGTTAAATATTTCTTTTAAACAATCATTGTCTGTTCTGTTAAGAGTTTTAGAGTTTAATAACTATTACTTTCGTGTTGATTACGTTCAAACCAGGTAATGTAACTAGAAAGATTAGTTTATTTTTAAATACTATTTGGTTTTAATAATGAATCGCGAGCAAGTCACTCTTTTTCTCGACATTCTTACATAAATTCTGTTGCCAGACTTACCATAACTTCATTATTCTTACGAGAAACTTTCAAGTATGTACGTCTAGAATTTTTTTTTTAAACAGTAGGTATTTTACTTTAATCTCTTATCTATTGAATGTTTTTAAGGATTAGGTAGGTGTATTAGAGATCAAAAGTCATCGTATCACTTAACTGATGCTTCTACATCGTCAATTTATATTGAATAAACATTTTTTAAATGTTTAGTTATTAAGTAACAGCTTCTGTCGTTTTATCATTTTAAGCTCTTGATTTTACAACTAATTGCATATCGTTTTAAAGCAAATAATACAATAATTATATTTAAGGCGATATTAAACAAAATTAAATAAGTCACGATGTAGAAGCTCCTTGGCAACTTGTATCGAATAATACAAGCTGTGATATGATTACAATTTTCTTCTAGTAAAAGACGTGTGTCATCGCTAACGTGTAAAGCGTGTCACACACTACGCAGATGCGGTAAGATATCTGTATCTGAGCGCATATCTGTCCATATCGGTCTCTATACTAAACTCAAGGAGCAACACACACTACGCAGATCACTTATATTTTACCGTCAAGCATCTGTAGGCACCGACATATATCAAAAGATGGGCAGATAACATCTGCCGATGCAACAGATTTTATACAGGTTGTTTTGCAGACGGACGTTGATCTAGAATTGTAGGTGGTAGAGCCTATAGGGAACCAAATAGGTTTTATATGAAACCTAATTGGTTCCATATAGAATTCGCCCGGGGCAGTACCACCGCCCGCCACGGTACCTAGTACCATTTCTACCGTGTAGTAATTGTTTTTAAAGCAATTATGGTCCGGTTGGAAAGGTGTGGTTTCCGGTTACACTTATTTAGAGGCCAACATCTTAGTCCTCAAGGGTAGCAACACATCTGTGACTAACTTAGAACGAGACTCCTACTAACAAGTATTAACTGGACTATTACTAACACCAACTAACAGGACTAGCTATCACTAACAGTCCCCAGTCCTCATACCTACTAACGAACTGACCAACTAATGTTCTAATTAACTCTCTCAACTAATTGGACTAACCATCCCAGTCCCTAATTGAGTGTTGTTCAAAGTCAGTCACAGTTGTCATGGGCGGCAGCGGATGGGTGGTGCTGCAAGCTCGTTTGGTATCTTGTATCCAATAAAAAAAGGAACAATAAAAGCGAAATCATTGCCATATTAATGGCATTTGTATCAGAATTGATCATACTGTATAATATGATCCGCACCAAAAACAAGTGAAGCCAGTTATATTATCGTATCTGCGAAGTGTGTGATACTTTCAGATCAGTTAAGTTTTTATACGCAGATAAAATATTACCGCATCTGCGTAATGTGTGACACGCTTAAGTAGCAGCAAAAATACGTTTCATTAGAAAACTCCCGATAAAATGAACAGTAACGGTTTCTCAATTCTATGCCTATATGTACCTCATAACAATGACGATATTTTGTAATAAAAATAAATATTTTAATTTTTTTTAACATCTCAACATAATTTGTCTGTCGTTGGTTTTAAATATGTAGGTATAATAAATGAATATCTGTATCTACCTATAAAGTTCTTGAGTGGTTTTGAATTCTGAAGCAGTTTTTGCTATCAACATATATAATTATGTGATTAAACCACACTCGAGTAAGCATACAAGATTCATTCAAGTTGTAGGTGGTTCATCGCTTTTCGCTTACCCGTTCGCGGTGGGACCTGTCAGTACATCAAAACAAATCGTTGAAAAAGAAGACAATAACTTTCTATGAGTACCAATAATTAAGTAATAATGGCAATAATTTATAAGTACATACATATTTTGTAACCTTTGAACAAATATTTTAATCTGTAAGCTTTGAGACACACCTGACAAAATGTCCTCATGCAGCTTTTCACTAAAAAAGTGATTACCTATACTAAGTTTCTGTTGTTCGTTGTTGGAGAAACTTTTATAGTCATTCAAACTTAACTTTAAATCAGTAACTTTATGATTGTTTGAATTTAACAAAAAATCAGTCTTACAGGTACAACTGCAAAAATATCGTCTCAAGCCTTCTAAGATTATACATTTATGGTTAGGTAAATAAAAGATAATATTCAATAATTTCGCGTCGAGTTCTCAAACGCTATATTTCCGTAAGCTCTACATGATTTGTACTTAAAGATACACAGCGTCCTAAAATGTGTAAATCAGTGCTATGTGAAGTTCAGCTATGTGAAGTTGCTGGGTGGAAACTTGATTCGGTGCAGTTTCTAGAAAACATAAAATTTTTCTTAGTAGATAAACATTTTAAAGTATTTAGACCAGCATTTACCTATTTTTAATGATATTATAATTATGTAAGTATATTTAAAATATTATCTACTTATTATTTATTATATTTAAATAGTTAGTTATATAAAAGTTCATACCGGTTGAATTGTGAATGTTACGGTTAATACTACAAATGAAAATGTATATTTCAACAATGGATCATTTCTTTTTCGCAAAATAATTGGACCAATAGAAAAGCCTTTTTAAACTCGCACTTTTTTATATAGAGAATTTTAAAGCCGTCTCAAATTTTCACCACCTTCACATGTGTTAAGATTTGAAATACGAATACTATATACGTACTAACAAGTACTAATTAGTAAGTATACTAACAAGTACTGATTAGTAAGTATACTAACAAGTACTAATTAGTATAGTATTAGTATATTACCTCATGTGCATGGTTTGTATTGAAAAGTGATTTCTTATAATTTGCAGTAACAGATGTTATGTAAGAGTGACGCTGAGGTTTCGTATGAGGCTGGTCCGAATAATTTACAAACGTTCCAATATTGTTTTTGTATATATTGATCGGTAAGGATGCTTGGAAGTAGGCTATTTCTTGATGCTCAGTTCGTACGAATAACTCTCTATAAGTCCCTAATATGCTTCGTATCTATCGAACCAAATTCTCGCGCATTTATATCTTTTCATATAATGTATGAATTCAGAATTAGCTTACGATTCCTAGTGATAACTATTTATATATAATGAACATGTTTAGCCACGCTGTTTAGTCCACAATTGTTGATAAAGCTTGTACCATTATGTCCAGTCATGTTACCGTGGAGTGTCTGTAATGTATAATATAATATAGTTTTATCGTCTTCCTAATCATTTTAGTTACATATTATCAGAAACTTTATGCTAGGCGTTTTCTGATTTTTAGACATAACGATTGACGAAATTGTTTTCTTTATGCTATTTTAGACACGTCGTTCGTTGGTCAACTTTGCAAGCTGCAGTGGTCAAGTGGTACCGGCTTTATCGAGTGTTACTTTGGTTGTATTGAATATTACCTTCTGTAAATATTTATTAAGCGCCTGGAGTTTACACTTAGCTGCTCCGTGGTACATATCTGTACGTGTAACCTGTATTGATTGAAGTTTTTCTATCATTAATAAAATATTCTAGTGTTAATTCTAACACCGTTCGAAGTTGTTCACTTGTTTATACATTGTTACAAACCTGTATCCATATCTTTTATCACGACATGTACTTAACGTGTATGGTTATTTATACGATATAATATAAATCAATTAAATTGTATATTAATCGTGCAATCATGTGTGCAAAATTTAATATGAAAAGTTGTAAATTAATAATAATTAACGATGAATTATGGCAAACACTATCTAAATCTCTAACAATGTACCAATGGAATAATGTGCTGAGATAAAATAAATGATACAAATGCCGCTTCCTTATTTACTCTATTATTGGCTATTTTTTATGGATATAGGCTAGCAAACGAGCATGCAGCATCACCCATCCGCTGGCAACAGTCACTGACTGAACAAGACTCAAATAGGGACTGGGATGGTCAGTCCAGTTAGCTGTGAGAGTTAGTGATAGCACGGACTACATTACTAAAAGTGAATGTTAGTGCTTTTAGTTGGTGTCAGTAATAGTACAATTAGTAATTGTTAGTAAGAGTCTCGTTTCAACAGATGTGTTGCTACTCTTGAGGACTAATATGGTCGCCTCTATAGAAGTGTAACCAGAACCGTACCTTTCCAACCAGACCACAATTGCTACACGGTAGAAATGGTATTAGGTACCGTGGCGGGCGACGGTAGGTACTGCCCCGGGCGAACGCTATATGAAACAAAATAGGTTTCATATATAAACCTATTCGGCTCCTTATAGGTTCTACCACCAAAAACGTATCTACCAGCGATGTAGGTATCAAAATTAAATGTAAAGTGGGTAAGTAGTTATGTTATAGACTCTAGGTCCTAGAGTCTATAACATAACTACCTACTTCCTAGAGTCTAGGAAGTGGTTTATCAAATTTAATATAATTGTACCACCTTTTAGACAATTTCGCGACAGTACCTGGCAAAATCCAATGTCAACTAATGTGCTATTTAACAACAACCCATAGACGTCCCACTGCTGGGCTCGGGTCTTCCCCACAGACAAATCTCCGGGAGTATAGAGCATACTCCACCGCACTGCTCCAATGCGGATTGGTGGAGGGGTTAGTGGTCAACCCAGTGTTGAATGAAGCCACCCGAAGGTCTTCGACAAGGATTAACGATTGCTTTCACCATGGAAAACAACTGGGACCGACGGCTTAACGCCGTCCAAGCTCCGAAGCGTTCATGAAATTTTGGAGAGTGGGGCATGAAAATGTGGGACCGACACCGGACTATATATATATTTCCACCTACTAAAACACCCTCGGTGACCTTCCTCAGCGCTTGTGGAGGGCTCCGGAATCTCTGTTCTGTTAGAACGCACCGATCCAGCGCTGTGCCCATGACCGGCTCGTCTCGGACGAGACGTCCAAAGACGTCGACGACCATTTATAACGTTGGTTGTGCAGCGTCGTCAACGTCGTCTTTCCCGGGGTCACTGGATAGACGGTTCGAGCTCCCACTCCAGAAGTCCCCTTTTAGTCGCCTATACTAATTCCAAGCTACAGGGACGACGAGATAGGTACCTACGGAACTTTTAAGTTATTTGAGTGTCCCGAACTTGCTTGTAGATTACAAGAAGATAAGGGGGTCAATAACTTTTATAGTAAACCAGTCTACGTGCCCTGAGGATGCCTTGTTTTGAGGCGAAACATGTGTTGGTTTGTGTGTTGGTGTACCTATGTTTTCACTAATCGCGTGTGCGTGTTTCCTGTGAGGGAGGGAGGTAGGTGCTGCGTGCATGAAGGTATACACCACCAACACATAAAGCTCCGCAAAGTAACGACTGATACAATTAGTCACTTTTATAGTATTAAAAATAGGTAAGTACAAAAAAAACCATAAAGTATATAATAATAATTTATTATTTACGTATTAATGAATAAATTAATTTACCTCGACTTTAGTTACTACAATTGACTCGATAATTATTTGTTACTTTTGCTTACACCTTCATTTGTTAATAATTCGGTACATCGAACCATTGGAAAAACTTCATACTGCTAGTATCATACTCATATTCAACACATTTTGTATTCAGCCATCTGAAAAAAAAAAACATAATTTTATTAAAAAATTATTATATGTATTTGAATCGGAATTTCAAGAATGAATGTCAGTAGTTCACTACTTTTCAAGCGACGACTAGTAAATTTTGAAGTTGGGTATTTATTTATTTCATTTTAATTTACGCTTCTTGTAGTCTATAATGGGCGGACTTAATGCCTGGAGGCATTGTCTACCAGTCAACCCGTGAGATGGTGAGAGGTAGCGGTAGGCGTTTATGATTTTAAACGTCAAGTCAAATGCACATGGCCAGCGTGGTGGACTAAGGCCTAATCCCTCCCACTCTGAGAGGAGACCCAACAGTGGGACAAATAATGGGTTGTGATGATGATGAATTAAAGTAAAACAAAACAAAGAAATATTTAAAAAGAATTAATCACAAAAGAAATATGTCATACAACAGAACTTTGTTTTTTATTTGTTAGCTTTAGTTTTTAATTTAATTTTGGTTATATTTTGTGTGTTTTGTAATTTTGGTAATTCAGGTTCTTGTAGGAATCTACTTGAATTCTACTTCCCATCGTTTATTTTATCGCCGTCTTATTAAATGTGGGGTGATGTCTCTTAAAAATCACCAGACTGGGAGGAGGGCTCACTTCAATTAAATATTATTTTATCATTTACCCGCCGTACTCCTTACAGCCTGTTGTGTTATAGTCCTTTCTGAAGCACCGAGTCCCGATTACATTGAAGTACAGAACTCCGATACTCGACGACGTCTCGCTGCCATCCTTGCGAAGGCATTGTCGGAACTTCTCATCACATTTGCAACTTAGCCTGTGAAAGAAACTGTATTAAAATTGCATTCGATAATCATGGTTGCGTCACAGTGTAGCCGTAGAGTCTTGATGTTTACATAATTATCAGACAGAAACACAGCAGTACGTAAAGCTATACGTGTACCAACAGCATCACATCTTGCCTGAATTTCCCGAAGTAGTTGGCAGAGTACCCGGTTTTCACAAATCATTGTTTGGGTCCCAGACTCAGAGCTACAAGTAATTTCAAGTTCTAGTGGACGCCCGCAGCGCTCGCGTAGAATTAGACCCATTAACGACGTCTGCCAGCGGTCGTGTTGACCACTTGACTTCAAAAACGGCAAACGGTTTCATACTAACTTTGCACCCCCGTTTGAATTTTCAAAAATTCCTTTCTTAATGCTCCCCTACGTTATAAAAGGAACCCCTGTGCAAAATTTCAACTTTCTAACCCTTATAGTTTAGGCCCTGCGTTGATATGTCAGTCAGTCAGTCAGTCAGCTTCTCCTTTTATATATATAGATAGATAAATTCACAGGCCCGTTGGCGCAATCGGTAGTGACCCTGTCTGTTGCGCCAAAGGTCGTGGGTTCGAATCCCACTCAGGACAAATATTCGTGTGACGAACACTTGTATTTGTTCTGTGTCTGGATGTCAATATTATCTATTTAAGTATGTATATAAAAATATCTATGTATGTATATCAGTCTCTGACACCCATAACACAGGCTCGCGCCTACTTTGGGGTCAGATGGCCGTGTGTGAGAATGTCCAAGATATTTATTATTATTATTTATTAAATACATTGCCCGAGCCGAAGATCGAACCCAGGACCTCTAGTTTAACAGTCACGTTTGCTACTACTAGACCAACGAAGCAGTCAGTCGTGTACAAGTATGAACTACTTACTTTTTATATCAAAACGTACAAAAAAAATCTGAATATTGTAAAATATAAAAACTCGTCGTTATTTTATTCCTTTGCACATATTTCATGACATTGATATAATTCAATTAAACTAAGGAGGATGGACCTATGAGTAGGTAGGTATGTTTATATGGTTTTTTAGTTTGTAATCTAAAATGAATGGTTGGCTGGTTACAGAAGCATTTGGGCCGCCTTATTTGAAGCTGTGTATTAATCCATACTAATATTATAAATGCGAAAATAACTCTGTCTGTCTGTCTGGCTGTCTCCCTTTCACGCCAAAACTACTGAACCAATTTAAATGAAATTGTCTGAGAAAGGACATAGGCTACTTTTTAATTGGAAAAAGTGTTGTAAAGGGATTATAAGGGGGATGAATGGTTGTATGGAAGTATTGTCATTTTCAGAACTAGAAGCATAAAAATTATATTTTGGGCTGTTGATTAGATATAAATAAATATGGCATTCATAGTTTGTAAAAATGTTACCCTTATGGGTGTAAAATAAACATTGGGAATAACACATTTACGGATTGTGGAGGTAAAGTTAACGCGTTAAGAGGACTACAGAGGCTAAACGCGAGTTTTATAAACAAGATATCACACGAACCATTGCAGAGAATCAAATAAAAAAAATATATGGTATTCTTGGGGATATATGTTATATTGCTATGGTCTTCAAAACATAATACATTAATTTTGACTCGATAGAAAAAAATCACGAAGATACCTCTAAAATAATCTTCTAAACAATCAAATCCCTTCTAAAATACGTATTTTTTTTTTCAATTTAACATATATTTTTCATCACAATAAATACAATATTTCGGTTGTACCACTTTTTAAATCCACTTTGTAGAATTTCCAAAAAACCCTTGTTCTCATTTTCGGACATATTTCGCGAGAAATGGCGAGCATGTGTGAGTAAACGCCGTGTACCGACAGTCGCGGCTCAGGCCTCTTGCTAGACGGGCGTGTCGCGCTTTCTGCCGCAAAATTTCTGCAAGATTCCAACGTTATTTCATTACTTTTATTGATTGGATAATACATTTTTTGATTTATATAAATAATTTAACGGTATATGTATTTTTTAAATTCGTAAACGGACTCCTATTTTGTAAATAAACATGGGAAATAAATCAAAAGTATTCATATAAAGCAAACGTCACACATATGAATGACGTAAAGAGGTAAAAGCATTTTAATTTTGTCAAACACTTATTAATTTTCATTGTTTTCTCTGCAGTTTTGCAGAGTACAAAAAGATAGATACGTACACAGTTTTTCAACCCTAATCATATAACTGTAAATGGCGTAGTTGGGAGTTGGCGGTGAGTAAGAATCTCGCTCTAGAGACTCGGGTTCAAATCCCAGTTACACTTCCTATCTTTTTCAATTTTTTCTTTATTTTTTATGACTTTTTTTTTGTTATTATTTTATGCAAATGAAATAAAAAGCTAATAATATTTATATATGTCATAATATGTATTTATTACAGGAAAAGAGAATCCAAAGATAATATCAATAACGGGGAAATTATAGACATTAGCAGTGAGTAAGAATCTCGCTCTAGAGACTCGGGTTCAAATTCCAGTTACACTTCCTTTATTTTTCAATTTTTTCTTTATTTTTTTATGACTTTTTTTTTGTTATTATTTTAAGTAACTAAAAAAATTGCATAAATCTAATTTCATTACGTTGTCGTACCTTCCTATAAATTTTTTGTTAGGTCAATTATTACTTAAAATAAACGCCATCTACTGAAACACTTCCCCGTATAAGCCGCGCAGATAGAGAATAGATTTGAAAATGGCGTCCTCTCGCATGCGTTCTCGCTCACTCTCTATCGCTGTCTATACTCACACAGTGAAGTACGAGCTGCAAACAAATAATCAGTCGGGATTCGCTTTCTAAGCTACTTGACGCACTCCGAGTAATTGTTGTTTTCGTTGATATTGTTGTTTTTGTTTGCGTTACATTTGATTGTTATTTATTTTCGTTAAGTTTTTGTTACGAACGTTGACATTTTGTGATGTAATTGAACAGCAACACCGAAGATGAAAGTGACGACTCTGAAGACCAGGACTGTGAAAGTGACCAGTCCATGGAAGATTTTAACCAATTCATGGAGGGAATTGAACCAGTAATGGGTACAGATGACCAGGACACTGCTGGACCAAGCGGTTTATAAAACCTTTGATACCATTCCCATCCTATTGTTCTTTATTTTTATAATCTGATTCTGAAATGTCACAATTAATAAAGGCAAATTTTACAATCCAGTGTTTTAAGTACCCTTGCTTGTGTTGTGTGTTGTGCTTGTATTTTAAGTGCCATTTTCAGATCTATTCTCTATCTGCGCGGGTTATACAGGCGATTAATACAGTACCTCATGACATGTCATTGTATGCTCTGTAAGGTAGTTCTGAGGTTTTCCGTTAGAGGCGCTGTTGTCGTTTGTGAGAATGTGTGCACCGATTCTCAAGGTCATTTTGCACCACTAGGCGCCTTAAGAAGAATCTATTATTAAGTCTAATTTCACGCGAGCGAAGCTACGGGCGTCCACTAGTTTGGTTATATATTACTGTTAAATGTTGTTTTTGCCTTCCTTGTTGCGTTTGTTTTATTATTGTTTTTTTTTCTTTATCTATACGTAAGCTTTAGACACATAACTATTGTATTTTTGTTTTATGAGATGTATATCAGGTATGTTCGAACTACCTTACAAACTACAGGCTGCACTGAAAATCAGTGTTGCAGTTTGAACAACTACAGCTATGCTGAGTGTAGACCTATTTACTGAGTTGTCACTAAACATACCTACTACTATTAATAATTGTGTAGGTAATCTTTCTGTGTTGCATGAACTATTGTGGCAAATAAAAGATTCTTTCTTTCATTCTTTCTATTGCACAATTTAGGATATTTGTAATACTACCCAATGCGTGAGATTTTCACAACAATTGTTGGGGCTTATTTTTCCCTTTCCTGTAAAATGCAGGATTGAAAACGCAGTAGGTAAGTGAGGGCATGAAACCGAGTGGCTGACGCATAATCCCCCCTCCACCATGCAACAGATTTTTTTTAAGCTCAGTGTCAGTGTCATGATGCTAACTATTTATGGAAAAGCTTTCAGCCGGCGTAAGTACTATGACTTCATTTTTATTTTATTTTTACCACTTCCGGAACCACCCACACCCGCACCCACCGCTACCGTCTGCTGACCGTCAGCTGCTCAAGAGCTGAGCGGTCAGTTCACTTATTGGTCATATAAGATCAACCATCGATGACAATATCAGCCGGCTTATTATGACTTTCTTATTTGCAACGTTACCTCCCGGACCAGAACCTTATCCTGACAATTTGATAGTAGGCCAGAATTTGTTTCAATTTCGATATTCTAATTATTAGAATCTAATATATAAAATTCTCGTGTCGCGGTGTTTGTGGTTAAACTCCTCCGAAACTCATCTTACCCCCTTAATTTCATAATTTTTTAATAGCGATTTTAGAGTATTATTTAATCCAAATGATTCAAACGTCGTTCATTGACGTGAAGTCATTTACATCAAGTGTCGCGTCACTTTGACTTTTCATATGGCAGAACAACGTTTGCCGGGTCAGTACTTATATGTTTTTTAACGTGCATATACAATACATATCAAGCAAATCAAAAGGATATTAAAAAAATTGCTGGGAGTACCTACGGCTAATTAGGAAAATCTAGGTTTTTAACCCGGTGCGTAGGGCTGGCGTCATCAATGTTGTTTAAGCACCTACCTAAGTCAAATTCACGTCACAAATGGCGAGTTAAGTTAAGGCGAGTGCCAGTAAGGGCCCCGCATTCAAAAATTTCTTTGTTTGTTTGTATCTATAAAATTGTATGATAATTTCCTGTGAACATAATAGTATTCATCCAGAACTCACAATAGCGTGTTTCAGCCGTCTATTTACAGCGCCATCTATAAAACGACTGTGTAAATTTATGTTACTTAAAAGCTTAGAAGTGAGTAAAAAGTAAGTTGATTTACGATGATCTTAAAAAATGTAAGCACTAGTATGCAATATTCCATAATAATACGGAATTATATTTTATTATTTCAATGGAAACTTACTGTACCCTCGAAATTCTTTGGATGTGTGAGTGAGCCACGTGAGCCATATTTAGTAAATCGGCTACTTTTAAGTAATTTCGAAATACACGTTATCAAGAAATATAAGTGTAATATATCCTATTTTCTTCAATTTCGAAATTCACGCGGACGAAGTTGAATGAAACGCTTTAGTACATCCCGGTTGGCGAGCGAAGCTGCGGGCGTCCACTAGTGTTAAATAAATAAATCGATTTCAGTTATGTGATGCACTAAAATGTTTAATTTGGTAACCTATTTGTTGGTCTAGTTCGTGTTATAAACAAAGGTTTTTAGCTAATTACCTATCTACTGATAAATCAGGAGGCACATATACACGACCCACATTAGGTTTTCTATTGTGTCTAAGAACAGATTCAACGAGTTAATCTCATCTATGTCTAGCTGTTTAGTAGTTTACAATAAAACAGTAATTTTAATGCAAATAAACCTTTATCCCATGATAACAGTCCAAGTAACATTCCATAGAAAGGCCGCCTGCGAGGACATTGACAACCTGTTATCATTAATGCAGATAATCATAATGGCTTACTTCCATACAATTAATGACCTGGTTATTTCATAATCAGTCATCTCATTAAAGATATATAATTATATAGCCAAACGAGATACTAGCAAAGAGGTAAACTAATTATTCGAATTCTTCTTAATTAAATTTCAAAATTCGAATGAACGAGGGAAATGGAAGACAATGAAATTTTCAAAGTAATCTGCATAATTCTTTATCCAATATTATCACCAAACGGTGAAACGCAAGACGCTACAGTCGGTCAGTCGGACTCAAAGTCGGTTTGTTCCCGTCAAGTGATTATCCGATATGTTAGGAAAAAATAGGTCAGATTCGGTTTTTATGAAAATTGTATGATAAAAAAAATTCTCCTCTGTCAGTTCTCATTATTTACGTGTTGACATTAATACCTACTATAAAAACCATTACAGCATGGAAATCCCGGCTTTATAGAACGTATACAGCCAATTCTGTTCGAAACTGGATTTCGAATGATGGATTAACTTAGTAGATACCTAATCTACCAAGTTTTTCCAGACAATACCGATTCGGACAATACCAATTCAGGATTTCGAATGATGGAATAACTTAGTAAATACCTAATCTACCAAGTTTTTCCAGACAATACCAATTTAGTAAACAATTTAATCTATCAGTGTCTTATTATCGTAATTTTTAATTTAAAAATAATGCAAACACAATATAAAAAGGATTAAAATACACGTACTAGCCATTAATGCTAAAACTAATTTCTGTTCATGAAAAGCTCTGTTCTGCGTAGGATTTTCAAAAGAAAGAACTAACCGAGAGTAAAATGCGTCGTTGGTAAGGTTATGCTTGGTCTCCCCAGCCTCGATGACCTCAGCGCACGAGTCGTGAGCCCTGCAGCACTTGTCCGTCTCCACTGCAGGACCAAGGTCGTCGTAGCTGTCCGCTACGTTACCCGCTCCGCACCATTTTGTACCTGAAGCATATTGTTTAAGACGTAAAACTATCTTTACTTTTTTTCATTACAATTCATTACATTCATCGAGGATTTTAAGCAAAAGATAAAACGACCAAGGGTTTTAGTCGGTGGAAATCACGTAACCTTAGGAAGGTTTCGTTTATCATCCATCCATCAGCCTTTTTTGTTCCACTGCTGGACATAGGCCTCCCTCAATCGTCGCCACTGAAAACCGAGAAAGGTTTATTCGTATAATAATGTTCCTTTAAACTATGTTACTACAACATTGTTTCTGTATCATTGCGCATCCGGTAGGTACTGGAGGCAGTTTAAATATTCATCATGAAATTCCGTGATGATTGAGATGTTTTTTCACTGAGTTCATGTTTTGGTTCTGTTAAATAATAAAACTACCTATGGACTCTTACTTGCTTAACGATTGTTATCAAGATAACCGACCGATGGCTTTATATGCTCCGAAGTAAGCGCACTATAAATTTTTAGGTACCACTGAAATTAAGATTTTTAGCAAGTATTTATCAATATGTAGGTCGGTTTAGGTGCGCTCATTGATGTCGCAAAAAGACGCCAAACAAACGAAATATTGCCTAACTGCAGATGTGGGCCTAGTGATCTTGAATGTTTGCAAATATTACAAATCTATGCAATATGCCAATACAAAATGGCAGTGAAATATTCCTCTCTTTGAAACACATGCATAGTACGTACCTATAAATGTTTAAAAAGATTCTTACCTGGAAAAATTAAATTAAATTTTAACCGCGCTAATTCTTCAGGGCTTATTTCATTTTCTAGAGCCCTAGGAATTAATCCCCTTTCTATCATATTCGTATAGTTCATTTCGTTAAAAATCCAACAGGTACCGACTTGTAACATACTCACAGTAAATAAAAACAAACATTTTGTTAACATTTTAAATGCTAGCTAGGTAGAAACTTAAACGCTAAATGAGCGTGGTTTACGGAAAATAAAGGATTCCCATATTAGAATACTCTTTTTATACTTAGTTCTCTAAGCGCTAGTTAGGTAGAGGTTTTATTGGACACGAGAGCGGGAAACTCAGCGGAATTTAATACGCTCATGGGCACTGTAACACTTGAAAACCTCTGAGCCCGTATTTAACCAAACTCAAGCAGGCAATCAGGATTAGCTGAACCATGCCTAAGATCATTCGTGAGCCGGCTCAATTCTTTACTCAAGTCTACACTCAAACATGAGTTTGTTTCATTATTTTGCCTTGAAAAAACTTCTACTGCAGGCGGCATTCGAACCCACCTGCCATACTGGGCATGTTCTAACCGCTGAGCCACCGCGGTTTGTACCACCAGCAGTGAAAGTCTAAGAGTTTGTTTTGTTAATACGCGCCACTGATACGTCAAGACCCGGGTACTTCGAGATGTTTTCCTTTAGTTAGGTGAATACAATGGAACAAAATATGAAATTGTACCACGGACGATAAGTGCCCTCACTATTAATTAATATTGGTGATAAAGTACCATCAAAGACTTATCGTCGCAGCAGAACTTCGTTTGAGTTGCAAAACATATCTATTAAAAAATCGCTCTCGACAACACGATGTGATGAGTATAAGTGGATGATAACGCAATGAGGAGTAACGACTTAGCACCGCATGAAATGTATGATCTGCATGAAGTGTATGTCTTGGGTGTACGATGCGCGTGGACGTGTATTTTAACAGTTTTTTTATGTACCTATTGGCGCGCAAAAGTTTTACGAGTGAAAATTTCTCTCTAACAGTAAACAAAGAATATAAGATAGGTTTATGCTATCTCCATACAAATAATTTAATTTTCGTAGTAAGACTAATACTTGGTTACTAAGTAGGTAGGTACATAATTAGTTTTTACAATTCCTCGAAGGTCTAACCAGTACCTACGTATCTAGTAATAAAGAAACAAAAATGTAGCGTTATTCTTGAGATTGTAAGAAAACTGGTTATGACTAAAATTCGTTTTCTTGGGAGTTGGTGACTGTAATCAGCGCTGACAGTCCAGTGGCAATAAAACTCGCCTTTCACTCGAGCGGACCGGGTTCAACTCAGTCGGCGTATGTGCGATTTATTGAATTAAATGGTAACTGCTGTAGCGCTGAAGGAAACTTGTTGAGGACACGTTCAAACCCTGAGAGTTCTACATAAAATTCTCAATGGCATGTGAAGTGTGCCAATCCGCACTTGACCAGCGTGGTAGACTAAGGCATAACCCCTTCCAATCTTAGAGAAGACCCGTGCAAAACAGTGGGACAAGGAAAGGGTTCTGAAATCACGAGAGACTTATACAATCAATGATATTATATACCTACATACATTTTGAATAAAATAACAAAGCATGTGGACCTCGAAATAACGGTTTGCAATTGTGATAATGTTAGGATTTACCCATTAGGTATAATTTTTATAAATCACTATCATTAACAGTGGGTAATAAATAAACTTATTTCTCACATTAAAGTACAGGTTTATGAACCTGTACTTTAACTTTACTCATAGTAGGTAGGTCCTTATACGATATTTACTTTATACGATATCCACCACGCTGGCCAAGGGCGGATTAGCAGACTTCTCATGCCTTCGAGAACATTATGCAGAACTCTCAGGCATGCATGTTTCCATGCAAATCGCACATAAATCGAAAGTAATTGATGCGTGCCGCTGGGGTTTGAACCCGGAACGCTCGAGTGAGAGGCGAGTTCGATAGCCACTGGGCTGTCACCGCTTGTAAAATTACCTAAGTATAAGTACTTAATTATTGATCATTCACTACTTGTGCCGGGAAAGATTCTAGATCATCCATCATTCCATCCACCTTTTCATCCATAGTTTACCTATCCTATGACAAGTATAAACATTTGAAATTCACATGATAACTAAATTTTCATGACATCCTTTCTTTGATGTATACAGGATGTGGCCTCCATTTTACAGTCAACAAACCAAGGCGAAGCTACGGGAGGTACTGCTTATCATAAACCATTGTGGATCTAGACGCCACCTACTGTTGTTACGATAATTAGCACTTTATTATTCAAGTTATTACCTACAGGTACATTATTTTATCTTTCACTAGAAAACAAAGACCATAAAGAATCTATCTACCGATAAATTTCTGCTTTGTGTAATCTAATTACAAAGAATCTACTTCGGCTTCGACCTCTTATGGACTTCCGGCATTGTTGATAGTTAATTAACATGAGAAATCATTTTCTACTACACTAAGGAAGGTACTAAATAATTTATACTCAGTCCTTGAAGTCACGATATTAGGTACCCATAGAATTTCCGTTTTTTCCTTTTTTGAGCATATCGATATTTAAAAAAAAAAATGGCCATTACATTCTAACTGACATGTAGATATTGTATCTATCCTCAGAAAACAGAACCAAGTATCATTTGGCAAGGGTTATAACGTTAGACTAGCTTCCACCACGTACCAGACACTATACGTGTCTCATTGGATAACTATGCAAAATCTTTGCTCTAAAGAAATTACATTAATAAAGATTTCTTTGATCTACATAGTGATACGTGATACGAGTATCTATTATTTCCACAGCCGATACTTTTTGTCAGCTCTACCTCCCAATTCGAACAATTTCTTTGGTATGTACCTACGCGGCGTACATACCAAAGAAATTTCGCCGAAATTCCAATTTTTTTGTACATACCATGCATGCTCTGTCTCATTGGATAACTAATCTACAAAAAAATAAATATAGAATGGTTAAATTGAAGTCAGCAAGATCATATTATGGAATCAATAGATGCTTTAAATTTCAATGTAATAATAATATCTTTGGTCTAGATTAGACTCAATTTAGAAATTTATTGACTTAATTGAATAAACTATGTAGTTTGAGAACCGCATGGAATCAATAAACGGTATGTTTATCAGGTGCTTTGTCATTATTAACAGTAAAAACGCGAGCCAAAATAAGTTCTGCGCTGAAGTTTATGGATTTTACGGATTGTTTTGTGCTGACTCCGAGTATTATTATTTTATTTGTTAATCTTTTTAAAAATAAATCTCCTCTAATCTCGGGTTCAATATATTTTCTGTGGTCATTTGTCGTATGCGTATGACAGACATATACAGTGACAACTGCGAGTGACAGTTGTATTGTTTTATAATGTAGCTTTTTTTTTAAATATTTTGACTTTTGTGTTAGACCTATACATTTTCAATTTCATCAACATTTCCTTTTCCTTGACAATATTTCTGTGCATCTAATTTTATAATACAGTACAATGGAAAACATAAAAAACATTTGGAAACCAGAGCGTGTGTATTTGGAGAATATAATATGTTGTTTTCTTCAGTGAAAATCTGAAGTAAAGCTTTATGGAGCAATTCTTGAATTGTTTCAGTGTATCGTATACAAATGGAGGCCCCAGTGCCCAAAAGTATAATCTGCGATAATTGCCAAAGCAGGCCAGAGTTCTATGGTAAGGAATACCATGGAATTATGGGTCATAAGCAAGCAACAAAACTGTTGGAGAACGAACCGAACGGTGCCTTTCTAATACGAAAAGGAAATGAAAACAATGATTTCTATACGTTAACATGGAGGTAATACAACTAAGGGAGAGATATTTGAAATATCAAAATATTCACAACTGTAGGTTACTATAAGATTAATATTTTCTGTTCAAGATATTCTATGACTATGAATTCTATAGACTATGTCGCACTGCAAAGCCCAGGTTTCATCTCATAACTGAGTAGCCCAGGAGCATATTCTACCATGCTGCTCCAATGCAGGTTAGTTAGTGGCCAACCTGACTGTTAATTTTAGGTCACCCCAGGGCCCTCCTATATTGTTCATTAAAGTACTTCAAGATGTGATTAAAAAAGTGGGGTTTTATGTATATACTGCTTGGTTTTGCCGACATTTTTAAAGTGTATTCCAATTCGAATAATTTAATTGTACACATTTCAGATTCAATAACAACATATACCATTATAAACTCTATTATGATGGTACACATTACCTAAAAGACAAACGATATGAAACTGTCTATGATCTGGTAGCAGATGGGCTTATCATCTGCCATATGGAGCAAAGGGCTCAGCATATTCTGGACATGATAAACTCACAAACCAGCTACACTGAGAGCCCATATGTCACCCTGAATAGACGGAAAATAAACACACTAACAAAGATTCACCAGTAAGTATAGTATGCACAAAACTTTATGATCACTTTAATCTATGCAAAGCCAAGTTGAGTGGAGTCATGAAGTTTTATGAAAAAACTTTATATTAATAATCTATTACTAAAATGGAGTATGTCTGTTAAGGTGTATTTGCAAACATCCTGTTTACAAAATAGTTAAGCACTGACTCAATATCCCAATGTTAATGATGATTATTACTTACAACGGTTACATTTGACAACATTTCATAATTTATAACGCATAAGACCAAAAATACTTTAATAGTTAACTAGGTTGTTATAAAATTTTGAAATGTTAAGAAATTCATTATTTTGTCTCTAAAAAAGTTACCTACTCCTTATCTGGATTTCCACTTATCAAATATGCAATCATAAATCATAAATCATAAATCATTTATTTGTAAATGATATGAAGGGTTCATAAGGATAAATAATTTTAACCAACAATGTTTTCCTATTTCCTACATTTTAATTAATAATGTTATCTGTGGGAGCAATGTATATTTTAGGGATGGGAATAATAATTTTAACTTTTTGTGTACTAACTTGAGTTATAGAATCAAAAAAATGTTTAGTTCAAAATGTTCAGTTACCTTGTTGTACTAGTGTTATGAAGGTGTGTGTGAGATTTAGAAAATAAAATTTTGTTCATAAACAGTTTTTACTGTAAAATAATCTTTTGTGGAATATTCGATTCCCTCAAACATCAAAGCAAACACTGTGCATTCAAACGAGTCGCCCCTTACGAGAACAAACTTACCTATCGATCACAACGTAAATAATGGTTCGATATTTCTCTAAACTCGTTATTTGTTCCCTTGTCAACTCCTTGTCAAACATTATGACTACTCTGGGCTTCCTGCGCGCATGTACAGGTTAGCCGGGGTTGCGGGGAGACGCCACTTAGCATGCACACCCCCTTCGCCTGCGTGTGTATTGCGCATGCGCATCGATCTGTGCGGAAATCAGAGCGGCCATAAAGTTTGCCATCACTTCAGCTAACGATCCAACTGCATAAATAAATTGATAGAAAAATCGATCTACTCGTTATTCGAGCTCATAAAAACGTAGATCGAGTTGACTCACTCGAGAGGAAACTCGATACGCTAATTAAATAAATCGACTCGCTCATTACTATGCATTGTGTTTTGATATGGATATTTGTAGGTATCGTAAAAATGCATTGGAATATATTTTGGTTTAATTTGGCTCATTATTGTGTTACTTCTGAATAGCTGTAGGTACCTGAATTGTAATATTCTGACATGTGGAACATATCTAAGATATATATTAGAAGGCGAAGTACAAAAAGGAAGGTTTATGAGGGGTATATCAATACTAAAAAAATCATTATTACTGACGGTTGGGATGTGAATTAATATTAATATAATCAACTCCATCTTTCATTATCTGTCTCTTTCTTATTACTCCATCTTATTTCGTCTAATTAATCATTACTTAATCATACTAATTGCTACCGATATTAACCTTTCATTCCATTTTTGTAGAGCTTCAAACAAATCCAGTCCAATATTTAACAAAATCGAGTCTATAACTGGGCCGGATATTCAAAGTGACTTCAAGAAACCCATCTTAGACATATCACCAAACATCGAGGATAATACTCTTCTCTCTAAATACACAAAATCTCATAATTTCAAACTACATACATTCAAAGGATTGAACTGGTGTGAGCTTTGTGCTAATTTTCTTTGGGGTTTCACTGCGCAAGGGGTAAAATGTGAAGGTAGGTTGTTTTTGATAACTTTTATAAAGTAATGGTAATTTATTATGGATATGACTTTATCCTACTATTGAATTAGGTTGGCCTTCTTTAAAAGTATGCAATATCCAAACTTTTAGCTACAGGGGAAAAAACTGGTTTCTCACTAGCTTGATATTCCGGATTTATATCCCAAGCACGCTTTAACGACATGGTAAGCCATTAAAATTCCTGTAGTAAATCAAAGTTTGGATTTGTGCCCGGTATAAAGACATAATGCTTACCACTGACCTCATGGGTTCTAACTTTACTGATGAAAAGTGGATGCATCTCCCCTTACAACCCCCAAAACAGGCATGGTGTTATTATGTTATATAATAAGTTTATATAAGTGGCTTGTGACAAAATGTTTTTATCATATTAATGATTTTTTATGATTGACTGGAGTATTTTGCTGGGATAATTTGTTGTGTTTGCCCATACATACATAATACCACAACAGAACATTATAAATGCAACAACACAAACAACAGCATTTATCACCTTACCTATATTTACATTTGCATACCACCCAGTGGTTAGAGTGAGAAACTTTTAATTGTAACATCAAAATGTAGCAAATTAATGATTTTATTTAATTTAATTTATTTATGTGATCTTTATTTGTAGACTGCGGCTTCATAGCACATTCCAAGTGCTCTGAACGCGTGCCGGACCACTGCGTGCCGGACCTGAAGAGACTGCGCGGCGTGTTCGGCATCGACCTGACGACGCTGTTGAACGCGCACGCCAGCACCTTGCCCTTCGTGGTGAGGAAGTGTGTCGAGGAGATCGAGGCGCGCGGCATGGACTCCGAGGGCATCTATAGGGTGTCCGGCTTCGCCGATGAAATCGAAGCGCTGAAGATGGCGTTTGATAGAGGTGAGGTTTTTTTATTGCACAGATAATTATAATTACCTAAGGTGTCAGTGTCAAAAAGCGGTGACAGCCCAGTGGCTATCGAACTCGCCTCTCACTCGAGCGGTCCGGGTTCAAACCCCAGCGGCACGAACCAATGACTTTCTAAGTTATGTGCGATTTAATAATTTAAATGTCACTTGCTATAACGGTGTAGGACACATCGTGAGGAAACCTGCGTGCCTGAGAGTACTTCATAACGTTCTCGAAGGCATGTGAAGTCTGCCAATCCGCACTTGGCCAGCGTGGTGGACTAAGGCCTAATCCCTCCCATTCTGAGAGGAGACCTGTGCCCAACAGTGGGACGTCATTGGGTCGCAGCGAAGGTGTCAGAGCACTAATTATTAATTAGTGCCGAAGCCTTATTCTAATTATCGATCACGATTTATTCGGTTTGACACAATACGACACCGAATCTATCGGACCCACCATGATATTATATACATTACAAGAGGTAGATACGCCACCAACGCACCAAACGCGTGCCGTGTAGGATTAGCTATTCATTCAATGATCAATAGCTAATCCTTTGCCTTATATTGATCAGTTTAGAATAGTATTACATATTATCTGTTTTCTTTAAGTAATTTGTAGTTACCTCGACTTTTGTTAAGCGTGTCCAATCACCTCATAGCGAAATAAATAATATAGTAACAGTCTTTTGGATAACCCTTTAACTGGGGAGGTCAAGTCAAAAGGCTGACTCAATTGTACAGTAAAGATGGTGAGTTTTGCCTGTACGGGGGTGACATAGTCATGCAATGACAAAACCCCTTTAAAAAATAAAGATAAAAAAAAAATTGACTTTGACTTTGCATTGCAGACGGCGAGGCGGCGGACCTGAGCGCATACAGTAACATCAACGTGGTGGCCGGCACACTGAAGCTGTACCTGCGGCTGCTGCCCGTGCCGCTCATCACTTACGAGGTGTATCCGAAGCTCGTCGACGCCACTAGTGAGTGTTATCTTTTACTAGGAAACTAGGTGCTATGTTTTACTAGGAAACTGTTGGTTATTAAAAGCTTTTATTTAACTTCACTCGTATGTATGTATGTCCTGGAATCTTGCAATCAATATTTCACCCACTTCCACTGAAGCTATCGAGCTGAAATTCGGCACACATATTTGTTTCCGATGACAATGTACGAAAGTAAAAAAAAGTTATAAAAAGCTTTAAAAAAAAAAATTACAGTATATTTTATTTCATCCCAACCCTTTCTTTGTCCCACTGTTGGGCACGGGTCTCTCAGAACGGATGGGGTTAGGCCTTAGTCCACCATGTTGACCAAGTGCGAATTGGCAGACTTCACATCCCTTCGAGAACATTATGATGAACTCTCAGGCATGCAGGTTTCCTCACGATGTGTCCTTCACCGTTACAGCAAGTGACATTTAATTTCTTAAATCGCACATAACTTAGAAAAGTCATTGGTGCGTGCCGCTTGGATTTGAAACCGGAGTGCTTCCAAAACAGTGTGAAACGCTCTCTTCAGGATAGGCAACAACGCACCTGTGATACCCCTGGTGTCTGCTGGTTGGAGTTAAAAATAACATTAGTTGATCAGTTTGTTAGTGGGTATGAGGATAGGGGACTGTTAGTGATAGTTAGTTCTGTTAGTTGGCGTTAGTAATACAGTAATTATAAGTAGGAGTCTCGTTCCAAGCCAGTCACAGCCTTGCTTCTCTTAAGGACTAAGATGGTCGCCTCTAAAGAAGTGTAACCGGAAACCATACCTTTCCGACCTGACCACAATTGCTTTAAAAACAATCACCACACGGTAGTTTTGATTTGATTTTGAAGTACCGTGACGGGCGGTGGTCCTACCCCGGGCGAACTTGTGTCTTGACATTTTTAATGTAATTAAAAATTCCACCTTTTTTTTTTCGTGTGATAATCCTCATGGCTATCCTTTTCGGCTAGGGCCACGGGGGATTATGTCGGACTCGTACCGACTAAAACCCCACGGTACCTTTCTGTGTGTGTCTTGCGTTGGGATTATGGGTACGCTTTCGCACTCTTCCGCAATAGTTTTATTCCACCTTACGCCAACCTGTCCAATGTTTTCATGTACACCAAAGCACACTCAGCTGTATATAATTTGACGCACTTTTTTAGTCCATGTTTATAAATTTTTATAATATGGGTAACATTTCTTCTTTTTAATTTTTTTTTTCTATAATTTTAAAATTTCATTACTAGTCCGAACTGCATGACAAAACGGATCGCACTGAAAACCAGCGGCTGTGGTATACTAACCCGTGGCCAATGCTGAGTGCGATCCATTTTTGTTAAGTATTACTTCGACAAACACTATGTATTTTGTATTTACTTTTTGTTATTTGGTTTGTAGGTTATTTTAGTATGTATCAAAATTTTAATTATTATTCGTTGTATTGTATTTTATGTCGTTGCAATGCTTGACAAAATAAATGATTTCTTTCTTTCTTTCTTTCAATGTTGCAGTGTCGGGGAGCACTGCAGCACAGGTGGGCAAGTTGCGCGAGTGCCTCGACGCGCTGCCGCCCGCGCACTTCAACTGCCTCCAGTTCATGGTGCAGCATTTGCACAGGTTTGTCTTTATGTTTTATATCTGACGAGATGATGGCACTTGTGATTTTTTTCTTAATAATAATTATCTAATTAAGACAAGTATAATTTTTTAAAGCATATATTAGAGCGGAAATGGTATGCCTGATTGGACGCAAACAAAGAGGCATCCACTAGTACTATATTAAAAAAAAACATCAGAGCTGACTTCCTTTTTTCGCGTTTTCATTATTCGCGGATTAAAAAAATGCGACCCAATTCCTATATTCATGGGTAAATATTTCTTTATTCGCGGATCTAATTGGTACATCGGTACATACATACATATTAATAAAAAGCATTCGGTATCCTTTGCGTATTCGCGGTATATTTACTGAACGTATACCCCGCGAATAAAAAGCTTTTACATCTTTTGGATGCCTGGACCTTCTTATGCTGGATTTCAATAACCTATCTACGGATTGATTTGGCTATCGGAGATAGAAATGTGACACATTTTATATGGAACTTATGTCAAATTTCTATCTCCGATAGCCAATTCTATCCGTAGATAGGTTATTGAAATCCAGCATTAATGGATCACCTCGTATATTCCTGGTTTGCCTATATCATTGTCGGCAACAGGGTGTCCCGGCAAGCGGAGGTGAACAAGATGAGCGCGCACAACCTGAGCACGGTGTTCGCGCCCACGCTGGTGGCCACGCCCCCCGCCGTCACGCAACTCACGTGCGAGATCCGCGCGCTGCAGGCCCTCATCGACTACTGCCCGCAGGTCTATTACGGCAGCAAGTGATAGCGACTAGTGTGCTATTACGGGAACAAGTGATAGCGACTAGTGTGCTATTACGGGAACAAGTGATAGCGACTAGTGTGCTATTACGGGAACAAGTGATATCGACTAGTGTGGTCTGTTGGGTGACGCAGTAAAGGCCAAAAGTGTCGAAAGCAATTGTTACCCGTAAAATAAATAGAATATTGACCGGTGTAATGAATATGAACACTCTTCTCTTATTTTTTCTTCGACGCATAAAGGGAACGGGCCATACTCTGTGGTCCTCCATCTATCATTAGGACCAATCAGAGCGCGGCATCTGTTTTGCCGCGCATTTTTGTATCGAGAGCGAAAGATTCGCGGGAAGGAGACTGAACGGAGTTAGTGCGGACAAGGGTTGTTTTATTATTTTGTAATTTGTTGTTTTAAAAGTAGGTAAATAAATTTTGTTAAGGAATAAAAACTTTTCTTACACCGGTACAATATTCTGACTCATTTTTTTAAATTCTATACATTTTCTATATAAGAGTAAAGACCAAATCACTTACGTGCAATCACAAATCAAAATTTTGTTTTGTTTCAAAGTCAGACACAGACTGTGCCTGGACTTGCATTGGAGCACTTGACTTATCATTTAATTCTTATCTTTAAGAAATAAAAGGCTGGTTTATTATTACCTTTTAAGTCGAAAAATTAGTTCTTTTACTCTGGTATTAGGACTGTTTTAATAGTTTCCCCGCAGAGAAAGACATTCATAAAATATATGTGCCGGTATACTAGCCAAATGTAAAAATTTCTGAACGGTCCACTCTGATGAGAATGAGAATTTTGTTCTCTGTTATATCTGGGGGCTATCAGGGTTGTGACGATGAATACATTTTTGTGTACAAAATGTATACTTGATCTGTATTTATACTTAAGTACCTAGTAATAAAATTATAGATCTCTATTGCAATAATATTTAAAGTTCTTGTATAAAATTGTGATATTGGAAAATTTGATCTTTATAAAAGATGTTCATTTTCAAATCATTCCAGGTTTTGTATTGTGAAACTTGTGTATTTGTTTGAGTGTCAAAATTAATCACCTGTAGGATTGTGCGCAGGAAATACAACTCGCCATCACACTGTTATAATACGAGTAATTATTTAAATAGGTGATAGAGTCAATGTATAGGTTTTGTATAGAGGCAGTACCACCGCCCGCCACAGTAGCTAGTACCATTTCTAACGTGTAAGATTTTATTTTAGAGCAATTGTGTTCCGGCAGAATTAATTTATGTGGAAATGTTTAAGCTTACACCAGTACTAATAGTTATATTAAAGCACTAGCATAATTCTATGTCGCGCCGGTGACGTAGTAGTAGAAATTCGCTTTGAGGTCAATTAATAAAAAAAAGGAACAAGAGAAACACGCCACTGAACATGTATCAACTCATCCTGATTGATTGCGCGCATCATATACAGGTGAATGAAGCTTATATATTATTATTTATCATATCAGTTTATCACTATGTATCATTAGTATCTACGTATCTAAAAAGAATATTAGGCGTTTTAGATGTGTCAGTGTATAGGATTTTAAATTAGAACAATTTTTAATGTATTTTATACTTTAGGTATTTTATATGTTTGTTACAATGGAAATCGTTTTGTTACTTATTATATTCCTAATTACTAATTAATGCATTGTTTATCATTTTGTGCAGGTACATATTTTTGTTTTAAAATGTTATTAAATTAAATTAATCAACACAAGCATTTAGTTTCAATTTGCTAGCAAAATTAACTATCCCCAATGACCCCTTTTTTGTTCTTGATTTCAACGTTTATACCCTTCGTCGTTGTTAAGACTTCTTTAAATTGACTCGTCAGGGAATTTGAATTTTTTTTTATTCAATGATTAAAATTGGATGACTTGTCCCTTGATTCATCTTCGTTTCGTTCTTCACAGCTGCCATAACCAGCAGCTGAAGGTGATGTTTCATGCAAGTTTCCTATCTTATATCAATAAAAATGAGTATTTTTATCTTTAACTAGTGGACGCCCGCAGCTTCGCTCGCGTGGAATAAGTCAATAATTTTTTTAAAGATTTTAATTGTAAATAAAAAATGTATGTATGTACAAAAATATCCTATAAATTACTGGTATAGCGTCGCTTTCGCTTTCTTCTCTTCACATATTCGCCAAGATCCATCCGGCGTATTTGGCTGCATCGGTGAATACGACGAATTCGTTGAGATTGCAAGTGAGGTCTCCATTTCCTGAGACCAGAGAGACCGAGACGATGCCTCGCAGCGTCCAGCGGCCGTCGCGTACCAGGTAGAGGCCGCCACCGGAGTCGCCGAGGCAGGGGCCCGCGCCGTTCTTGTCACCTGGAATCCATTTAAATTACTAGGTATATTGTTAGCGACTACCCTCACAAAACAGTCAACTACTCGACCGTGCCTATAAAAAGATAAACGCGGCCAACAACAGGACTCTCTTTCTGCTCAGCCATCGAAGGGTAAGGTTGTCGGTACCTATGATATGTGTCGGTAACTACGCTACCTTGCTGTAAGTACGTTCCATACTTTAATTTATTTGGTGTATTTGATGCCGAAGTGGGTACTTGTTTAACATGTTTTTATTTTATTTGATCTTCCCTTCGGGTTGCTAAAAATATCTACATTGTTATAATATTTTGCTGTGAAAAAATTTCAAGCAGCTGCGCAGGTGGGATTCGAACCCACAAACATCAGTAATTTTATTGCATATTAAAAAATACTTAATTTTTTTTATTGTTATAAGAGACGTATTAAATGTAATGAAGTAATCAATTTCGCTATAAAATACAGTAGGTAAGTTAACGTTCAACAAATGTCATAAAAATATAGTTTTAAATTATTGTCTACATATTATTAGATATATTAGCTGGTTATTATATTAGCGTACTAACATTAGTTACATTATAAACTTAGATTATGGACCTAATGTTACATTACCTTACCTTACATACATCAGACTCTTCTGGTCTTACCTATACGTAACCGTAAATTAAATACGCGAGCAAAGTAGCGGGCTTTCGCTTGTTTCGCTCCCGATTTTTATATAGACATGAATTTACAATTTCCAGGAACTAGAAGCTTATGGTAAGCAGGTACGGTACAGGTAACTTTTATGGTACGACTTTTTAAATGCCGCAACTCTGTAAGCTCTATAGAAAATATCGTCTAGAAATTATTTTCTATTATATTATTATAATATATATATTATTTTGTTATTTTCCGTTGTAATGTAAAGTAACAGCGTAAAATCTGATCCTCCGAATCCAACGGTTTCCCGCTGTCTTCTTCAGGTAGTCGGTCCACCTCGATGGAGGGCGGCCAATCTTTCGTTTTCCGAGACGCGGTCTCTACTAGAGGACTTTTCTTACCCGATGGTTATCAGTCCGTTATGGCCTGCCCTTTGCCACTTCACGGATCCTTCCAATCCGGTTTCGTAGAGAAACCAATTTAAACGATGAAAGATGTGTGAAAATACCTGCACATAAAGTACTGTTGGAAGTGAGCTTGTGGAAATCCGGCTTGCTGGCGCGGCACTCTGTGGTGCTGACGATGGGCATTCGTATCATGCGAGGGTCGCCGCGGCCCGCCGGCCCGATCTCGCTCACGCCCCACCCAGCTACCTTGAACACATAGGTAACGCTTACGCACTTAAAACTCCGCGGTTGACTACAACCCTTAGAACCTCCCACTGTTGTGTGCCTCGAATCAGCTGCGGTTTGGTTTGGTTTTTCCAGACTTCTTTGAGGTAACGGCTTAGGTCGATATTGTGTTTAAAATTACGAATACGATCGACCAGTCACTTGTTAATACTTCTTGTTAGCCTTTTGAAAGTTGTGTCTTCGTGTCCACCGACATGTAATTGTAGATCATACAATAATGTTGTATACATATGTGTAATGTGTATGAGCTGTCTTCATATTTAGCGAGTAGGTAACTTACGGTGTAACTTTAACGGTGAAGGACACATCTGAGGAAACCTGCATGCCTGAGAGTTCTTCATAATGTTCTCGAAGGCATGTGAAGTCTGCCAATCCGCACTTGGCCAGCGTGATGGACTAAGGCCTAATCTCTCCAATTCTGAGAGGAGACCCGTGCCCAACAGTGGGACAAAGAAAGGGTCGTGATGAGGTAACTCACAACTCCCACCGCTCCCACCACCAAGTTAAGGTCATCGGTCCCGCTCCAGATACAAATAGGCTTAATGTACGCGTTGATCGGCACCGGTCTCGTGAACTTCAGCAAGAGGATGTCATCTGTAATAAAATATATATAACAATAAATAACTAGGTACCTAGATAAAAAAAATTATGTGGTCCATACTCCCTAATGATGGATTAATAATGGAAAATTATATTTATATTAACACCAAATTTCTTGTCTTTACCTTTACCGTGCATCACCATCATCGGTAGTGTCGGTCGAGTGACGGTCCCTGACGAATCTTTCTTTATATTTGATTTGATTTGATTTTCTGTGTGTCCGCCACTCGAAACAGAGAACTAGTCCGTTAGAACTTGGTATGAATGTATTAAGCTAATGCCACACTTGAAAGAGCCACGCTTATTATTATAAGCCAAGCATAAGTATTAATGCATACTGTCGCAGCTGGTCACACTGCACTCACTTGGTGACTAACCAGGCACCTAAAAGCGTTTATAATCTTACTGGAAAGAGTGGAAGCGTTGTAGGCCGGGTGTTCGGTCGCAGAGGAGAGGGTCCTGGTACGGGTGACCTCATCGTCGCCCCAGTCCCGGATGTTGTGCACGCCCGCCTTTACTACGATGTCGTCGATGGAAGTCAGCGATGTCGTTCTATGCATGCAGTGTGCCGCTGTAAAATACACACAGAAAGTTTTGCTTCACTCAATAAGAGCACTCCAGTCGACCGTCACTTTTGAAGAATAGGTTTTTACCAAAAATATTGCCGTCGCGCTGAGCCCAACCTTACCCCTTAGCGTGCGATAGAGAGAAGTGCAGTCTCGAACTGATTTTACCTACGTAAAATTAAGAAAATCGTCCTTTCGTAATCCCCTGTTTCCTCCTCGAAATCTAGACCGATTTCAATATTTCTTTCAGTTAAAATGTAGAACAGGGTCTAAGCTATGCCCGTACGTTTTGCTTTTTTGGGATATATTAGTAATTACCAGTTTGCTTGATGTTTGAAAATGTATGTAAAAAATGTCGATTTTTTTGATTTTAAATGATTTTTTTTCTCTTCTATTAATCAAATTATGAAAAAAAACAAAACGTACAGTCATGGCAGAGGTACGTATAAATCGTATGGTATTTTTTTTTCTTCTGTAACTTCTTTATCCTACGAGGAAACAGGGGACTACGTTTGTATGGAAAAAGTGTCGACTTGTTCGCTTGTGATATCCTCTGTGAAGTAATATATTTACTGCTTTTTGAAGTATTCTCCATTACATTTTAACACTTTTTCATTCAGCTAAACCATTTTTGAAAACGTGAGGACCATTAGTCTAAGTTACCCTTAGACTAATGGTTTTCACATGCTTGTTGAAACCTATCACGGCCTCTTCCAACCCCATACATGTCATACCTCAAATCTCATGGTGCCAGGTCAGGACTATGTGTGTTTAAAATGTGGACGTTTTCAGTAGCCAACACCACCAACCAAAACCAACACCAAGCCACAATAAAGATTTAATAAATCAATAAATAACAAAGGCATATTTTTCACTTGCGCCATCCGTTAGAGATACTCGTAGATGCATTGACTAATAATAAACAACCTCACCAGCCATAACATTATTATCTTCAATTTATTATTTTACCTATAAAAAAAAATCTACCGCACGTGCGATTCAAACCCACGACCTTCCCATCAGTATACTGGGCATGCCCTACCCGCTAAGTCACTGCTGTTCGTACTACAACCATCGTACATTGTTATCTCCTCAAAGTTACATTTAAATCCATACTAATATTAAAAATGTGAAAGTGTGTTTGTTTGTTTGTTTGTCCGGCTTTCACGTCGCAACGAAGCTATTATGTATATGGTATGGTTTTTGTGTGTGGAGAGAGGGGAGAGGGAGAGAGGAGGGTGGAGAGTGACGTAGGCTACTTTTTACCGCGGTAAAACATCCCCATGGGAAGATATCGATGTTTTGTTATTTGCTATATTAGATATTTAGTTCCGGATGTTCTAAATTTCGCTAATCATTGGTTTAAAATTAATTAAGTCATAGGCAACTAATAAATTGAATTTAATATTGAATTCGCGCTGGATAAATTGTTGTTTAGGTTTAGAATTAATATGGTAAAGGAATAAGACATGTGTAATGTATGATAAACAACTCATTGTTAATTCCCTTTGACCACGCGGGCGGAGCCGCGGGTAAAAGCTAGTCATTTATAATTTAATTAAGTTCCCAAAACTTTCGAGCTTAAATCGGGATACCTACCTGTTAAAACATGACGATCTGAGAGGAGCGTTCCTGAGCAGATATAAGTGAGACTGACGTCTTTCCTCTTGAAGATGGCGACCAGCCACGGCCAGTCGCCGCGGTTGAAGTTCATCCCTCCGAATATCAAAGGTTGGACTGGTGTATTGTCCAGGGTCATCTTTTGGCCACATGTGTTGGCAGGGATTTGCGTGGACTGCTGCTGAGGGCGCGGTGTCCTGGTAATAGTTTCGGCATATAAAACAATGAGATCGGTAGGTTGAAACATTATACTATTATTTTTTAAATAATTGCACAATTATCTCTGATTCGTTTGGAAAAGCTTGCTAGTCAAGTAGCGAAAGCTGACTAGCAAGCCTGAGAAGGCATGTTAGTCTATGGCACTATATTCGTGAAGAGAAAATCTTCCAAAAAAAACGATGATTTCCATCCATTTTGGAACCAACATCAAATTTTAGCTAATATTTGCAAATCAAGCTTAAAATAAAATTTAGTGGCAAACTTGTTTCTGACAAGTAAGACGTATTAAATTATCTGGCAGAGATAAGACCGCCACTTGTTTATACTTATTTCTTCTGTATATCTCTGTTATGATTTTAGTCTTACGTTGATAAAAAGCATATCTGTTTTAATAGTCCGAATAATATAGTCGGTCGTACCTATAATGTGTCTGACAATTGAATAATATCCTAAGACGTACCTTATACGACTAGTGGACGCCCGCAGCTTCGCTTGCGTGGAATTAGACATAATAATAGATTCTTCTTAACGCGTTAACTTTAGCTCCACAAATTTGTAATGAATCCGTAAATGTGTTATCCCGGCCCGCTAGACAGTTTCGAATCCGATAACTACTTTAAACTCTGGGTAGGATATCGCCAATAATACTTATTATGAACTAATAACCTAAATACAAAATTTCATTAAAATAATGTAGGTAAATACGAAAAACTATTATACCTACTAACTTTGCAACCCCCTTTTGCCCCCATAGGGGATGATCTTCGAAACTTTCAATGAAAAACCTTCATACTGAATTTCATAGGAATAACTTCAAAAACGGCAAAGTTTCATACTAACTTTGCACCCCTGTTTTTTAGGGGTGCAAAGTTAGTATAGGTACCCTTAGAGGGTAGTGAATTTCAAAAATCCTTTCTTAGTGCTCCCCTACGTTATAAAAGGAACCCCTGTGCAAAATTTCAAGTTTATATCTAACCCTTATAGTTTAGGCCCTGCGTCTATGTCTATAATATGTCAGTCAGTCAGTCAGCTTCTCCTTTTATATTTATAGATTGACAGGCCCGTTGGCGCAATCGGTAGGGACCCTGTCTGTTGCACCAGGGGTCGTGGGTTGAATCCCAGTCAGGACAAATATTCGTGTGACGAACACTTTATTTGTTCTGTGTCTGGATGTTAATATTATCTATTTAAGTATGTATTAAAAAATATCTATGTATGTATGTCAGTCTCTGACACCCATATCACAGGCTCTCGCCTACTTTGAGGTCAGATGAATGCTGATGATGGTCAGAGAATGTCCAAGTTTTTTTTTTTTTTTATTATAAAAGTTAAATATAGTTAAATATAGTATATAAAGGAGGTGGTGGCTTAGCTTATTAATTGTTAATCTTACGTAATCACTGGTGGAGGCCGTGGAGTGGCCGGTGGCTCATTAGTCGGAGGCCGAGTAGCCGGCGGCAGGGTGGTTGGGGGCTCAGTAACCGGCGGCGCGGTGATAGGATCCGCCTTAACATTCTCATCATCATTCTGAACTTTCTGCCCTGATGGAAAGGCCGAAGTCTGGCTGCCTCTGTTGAAGCGTTGGTCTTTTTCGAAGTCGTCTAAATACGGTCTGCCATTGGCGTGGAAATTACTAAATTCGGTTTCGCTTTGATATCTAGAACGCTTTAATGGCGTATTAGGTATTCTAGAACCTAGAAACAAATTCATTTATCATTAAACATGAAAGTAAAAATTGGCAAACCATAGATTTATTCGAGAAAATGTTTTTATATTGTTCTAGTTTATTAGTTAAGAAGATTTTAATACTACTCACAGCAGCCTCAGATTACAGAAAGAATCTGAGGCAGTAGCTAGTAGTAGACAGTAGTTAACTTTCGGGTGACAGATCCTCTTGAGTTCAAGAGCTCCAATAAGATAAGCTACCCCTACCTGGGTCAAATATGAACAGTCGGTAAATTTTGCCATTATTAACTAAAACAAAACATTTTATAAAACTGAACGCGCTGGTACATGTCCGGATAGAGATTCGTATATCATACATAGGTACCGAATGTATATGTTGCTTGTCTTTAGATCCCTCTACACGTATACGGATGCGTCAGTGGACGTCGGCGGACGCATCAGCAGATGGATTATCACGATCACGATGCAACACGCATAACGCAGCATTACTTATTTTTTGAGGTACCTACTTAATTTTCGTGTTCCACAAGCTGATTACACATTAATATTACTCAAGGAACTAGCCATTTTATTGAAGGAAAAAAAACATGCGTGAAGAATACGTGCATGTGTAGAGAGGCGCCGAAGGACGCCGTCTGACGCCGTGCGCGGTCGTGTGGACCCATTGTTGCGTGCCGAAAAACCAACAACTCACGGTTTCGTGCGTTGTTGATTAAATAACACAGAGGAGCAAAAACTCCCGTCCACACGTTCGCGAACGCATCAGCCGTTGTCATCTACGACGCATCCGTTTACGTATAGAGCAGGCATACTGGTCAGCCCGATTATCACAAACTTACCATCAGTCCAAGAAGGCCTGACTGGATTTTCGAACGGCAAACTGGGGTCGTTCTCTTCGCTAGGAGCAAATGGCATCGATCTCAAAAATTCTGAATTGTCTGAGTAACTGTATTCTGAGTTGGTAGCAAAGAACGTGTGGGAAAGACCCACTGTAAGTAATGATGGGCTGCGATCATCATCTGAAATATTAGAAATACCATAATTTATTTGCAGTAAGTATCGATATCATTCATAATATGACACCTAGGAGTGTTATTGGATTCGAGTTGTATGGTACCTAGGAAAATTTTTTACTGAATTTCGCCGGTGTTTTGAATAACATGAAGCCCTAAAAACCCTAGCAGCAAGTAAGTCTAGTGTAAAAGACCAGATTTCATTAATCACACCCTAATATATCACGTTAACGCGGTAGGTAATTCTGCTACGTCCATTTCTGGCTTATAATGTCCGGAACACGCAATGAGATAACTCCATTGAAGTATAAAGTTGGGCTAAGTCGCTTAACTCCTGTGTTAGTTTTTCCTTCTGAGTTTTATCTTCTCCGTACGTCAATAGCTTTGCTGACACAAATTGAGGCGTCTCGACGACAGCTCGTGCCGCTCTTCTTGCGGCAAACGCATTGTGCACCGAATCTTCACAAGCGTAATTATAGCTTCTATTATTATAAATTTCTATGATACAAAGCAGTCCATAGTTTCCCTATTTTATAGACTAGCAAATGAGGAATGAGACATCATTCATTCTGCTCCTGATTTTTTTTCAATGGGCGATGCCTATTGCAGGTAAAAACCTCATGTAGCAAAAATAGTCTTCCTTCTGAGACATGCAATTTCTAGAACTAGAAAATTATTAAAAAATACGATAATATCAACTTGGAATATCGTTAAAAAGTAATTAGTGTGTTTAAAGAGGAAAACGTGTAGAAAGGTGTAAATATTTGGTACAGGTAATACCTGTGGTGTAAAATACACTAAAGCAATTCGTGTACCTCCAGGTCCAGTGCAAATAACGACACCGTTGATTTCGATGGAGGTGATCTTGGGTATTCTCGCACTCTCCGGGAACACCACAGCGAAGTCAATGGGTGAGCCGCTGTTGAACTGCCGGACCAGCGCCGCTTCGCTGACACCTAGCGTCTGGATGTGCCCTCTCTGATGGAAATAAGACCTTCATTTAAGGTGGATGACTGCGATACGTGTCGGGAAATTGAAATAAATATAATTTTGTTATTTTTTGCCAAGTTTAGTGCGCAGTGGTAATCGGGATGTCAACATCGTGCAACATTACATTACATTGGTCAGTTCGTTTGTGGGTATCAGGACTGGAGACTGTTAGTAATAGTTAGTCCTGTTACTTGGTGTTAGTAATAGTCCAAGTAGTAATTGTACCTAATTATGAGTCTCGTTCCAAGTCAGTTACAGATGAGTTGCTACCCTTGAAGACTAAGATGGTCGCCTCTAATGAAGTGTAACCGGAAACCACACCTTTCCAACCGGACCAAAATTGTTTTAAAAACAATTGTCACACGGTAGAAATGGTACTAGGTACCGAGTCGGGCGGTGGCACTGCCCCGGGCGAACTCTGTATGGAACAAAATAGGCTTCATATGAAAACCTATTTGGTTCCCTATAGGCTCTACCACCTAAAATACTACCTACAAACAGAGGTTAATCTTTGCCTACAAAGATAATCGATATCTATTGTTTTCAGTTCCTAAATAAATTTACAGTAAAACCTAGAACATTTTTAATAACGTGTAAATTGTAAGTACTTACCGATCTCACTCTTCCCGTGACTGTAAAATCTACACGGACTTCTATCATGTCCAAATTAGGACGTCCAACAGGATAAAGGTGCACAATTCCATACACCCCACCAAACCCCCCACGTCTATATTCAAAAAATTCCGGGCAAGGAGACTGCCATACATACTGGCCATGTACAAAGTTTAATACTAAAAAAGTTAGGAAACATGTACTACGGAATCGTTCCATGTTTAACAAAGGTATTATTTATTTGTTTGTAAAAAACCCTAGAACTTCACATAACACAGTACATTTTATATAACTGAATTTTATATAACTGAACTGCATCACATTATGTCTTGAGTAAACGCGTAATTCACTCTTCGCTCTCCTATACACTGCCGGATGATAGAACATAATGTTTAGTATGGCGGAGTAAAAATTATCCTCATTCCACACTAATCAGTTGTGTTAATTAGTCTCGTCTTGGGTTATCTATTATCTATTTTACGCTGTAGGGTAAACCAATAAAATATGTAAATAACATGAGTATCGAGATTTATTTTTTGCTAGGTACGTTACTTACAGTTGATGAGTTCAGCAGATCATGTTTTAAGTTTTATATAAATAAGTTTAAAAATGTGATTATTTATTACTATCTGATAATAACAAAATCTGTTATAAAACGAGTATGTATATATATAAAAGGAGAAGCTGACTGACTGACTGACTGACTGACATATCAACGCAGGGCCTAAACTATAAGGGTTAGAAACTTGAAATTTTGCACAGGGGTTCCTTTTATAACGTAGGGAGCAGTAAGAAAGGATTTTTGAAAATTCACCCCCTAAGGGGGTAAAACGGGGGTGCAAAGTTAGTATGAAACTTTGCCGTTTTTGAAGTCAAGTGGACAACCCGAACGCGGGCAGACGTCGCTAATGGGTTCTGATTCTACGCGAGCGAAGCTGCGGGCGTCCACTAGGTATGCATAGTTTATCATTTTGTGCTGGTACATATTTTTGTTTGAAAAATGTTATTAACTTCCTGATTTTAACTATACAGGGTTATTGGTAATTCGACGTATTCCCGTTAGGAGGTGATAGGGGTGACTATTTGTGATAATTTTAACCCCCATATGCATTATGCAAAAGTGAACCATTTTCGAGTTATCAAGCTTTTCAGCTTTTTTCAAAATAGGTCAGAAATGCAACATCAAAAATTTATTTAAAAAAAAGTATCAATTAATATCTATTTTTTTCTTCTGATTTATAAAAATGATTAAACAATGGTTATTTATCAACATTAAAACTACAATTATCGGTCCAACTTTAAAAATGCGAGACGATTAACGATATTACTTCATATTTTTTGAGATTTTTGTCCACTAAAATGCCTTAAAAACAAAAAAAAATTATATCAAACTTGGCTTGCAGATTATTTTAAAAACATAACCGTTTTCTTAGCTTTCCAACAAGGCATAACAACTATGAACTTATATTAAAAAAAAACGGAGAAAAACCGATCACAAAGGAAGCAGGCGGAAATTTGTATTCGAACTAAACTTAAGGTCGTTCGATAAAATTTCAAAAAAAGTAATTTAAACAATGCCCAATGTAAATAAAACAAAAAATATAAATATAAAATTAAATTTAGAACCAGTAAAAGTTTAGTAATAATAACAATTAATAATAAGTAACAATTAAGACATTTTGTAATTTAGCCTAATTAAAGTTCTTGCTCGAAGGGACTTCCCCTATTGCGTACGCAGTCTCATTCTTTTTATGAGGTGTAACTTAACTACCGAAGTGTTCAAATTATTCCGAATCACATTTGGATGACATCCGTCTTGCTAGTATATCATGTTTTGCCTTATAGCCATAGTCTTCAAGCATTTCATTTGTTAAAAAAATTCGGAAGCGACCAAAATTGGTTCATCGATAAATTCTTGCACATATTGCACATCGCTGCGACCCATAGACGTCCCACTGTTGGGCACGGGTCTCCTCTCAGAATGGGAGGGATTAGGCCTTAGTCCACCACGCTGGCCAAGTGCGGATTGGCAGACTTCACATACCTTCGAGAACGTTATGATGAACTCTCAGGCATGCAGGTTCCCTCACGATGTGTCCTTCACCGTTATAGCAAGTGACATTTAATTTCTTAAAACGCACATAACTTAGAAAAGTCATTGGTGCGTGCCACTGGGGTTTGAACCCGGACCGCTTGAGTGAGAGGCGAGTTCGATAGCCACTGGGCTGTCACCGCTTATTGCACATAATGCAGAATAATTTGACTACTTCGGTAGTTAAGTTACACCTCAGAAAAATAATGAGACTTTGCGTACGCAATCGGGGAAGACCCTTCGAGCATGAACTTTAATTAGGCTAAACTACAAAATGTATTGTAAAAATTGTTACTTATTATTAATTGTTATTATTACTAAACTTTTACTAGTTCTAAATTTAATTTTATATTTATATTTTTTGTTTTATTTACACTGGGCATTGTTTTTAATTACTTTTTTTTAAATTTTAAAGAACGACCTTAAGTTTAGGTCGAATACAAATTTCCGCTTGCTTCCTTTGTGATCGGTTTTTCTCAGTTTTTTTTAAATATAAGTTCATAGTTGTTATGCCTTGTTGGAAAGCTAAGAAAACGGTTATGTTTTTAAAATAATCTGCAAGCCAAGTTTGATATAATTTTTTTTTGTTTTTAAGGCATTTTAGTGAACAAAAATCTAAAAAAATATTGAAGTAATATCGTTAATCGTCTCGCATTTTTAAAGTTGGACCGATAATTGTAGTTTCAATGTTGATAAATAACCATTGTTTAATCGTTTTTATAAATCAGAAGAAAAAAATAAATTTTAATTCATACTTTTTTTTAAATAAATTTTTGATGTTGCATTTCTGACCTATTTTGAAAAAAGCTGAGAAGCTTGATAACTCGAAAATGGTTCACTTTTGCATTATGCATATGGGGGTTAAAATTATCACAAATAGTCACCCCTATCACCTCCTAACGGGAATACGTCGAATTACCAATAACCCTGTATAACCTTCATCGTTGTTAGGACTTCTTTAAATTGACTCATCAGGAAATTCGATTTTTTTTTATATTTGATTATTGACATTAATAATTTAAGGCTACATGCAAGTTTTATATCAATTAAAAATGAGTATTTTATATTAAATCTACATATAATAAACAAATATTTGTGACAATTTGTATTTCATTGTATTAAGACTAAATCCAATATGATATTTAAAAGTCATGCTAGGTATTGAAACATTGTAAGTAAATACAAAATTGTGTAATCTAATGTAATCTCTGATCTAATGTAAATCTGAGAGGACACCCGTGCCCAACAGTGGGACAAAGAAAGGGTTGTGATGATGATGACACTGTTATAACTTAGAGACTTTTTAATCTAGAGAGCAGTTGCAGATAAGTGGCTTATAAAAGGGTTTAGGTAATAATGTGTGGTCTCCGTAGATACATTTAATTATAATTAATAGTTTCTTATGTACAAAAATATCCTAGAAATCACTGGTATGGCGTCGCCTTCACTTCCTTCACTTCAAGCACTGTCCAAGATCCACTTGGCAAATTTGGCTGCATCGGTGAATACGACGAATTCGTTGAGATTGCAAGTGAGGTCTCCATTTCCTGAGACCAGAGAGACCGATACGATGCCTCGCAGCGTCCAGCGGCCGTTGTGAAACAGGTAGAGGCCGCCACCGGAGTCGCCCAGGCAGGGGCCCGCGCTGTTCTTGTCACCTGTAAGCGGGAAACAATTTAAATTACTGTACCTTTACCTTTTTTTTTTTGCTGTGAAAAAATTTAACCGCAGGTTGGATTCGAACCCACGACCATTTGTAATTTTATTGCATATTATGAAATACTTAAAATTTGTAATGTTTTTGGAGATTAAATGTAATGAACTACCTTCTACCTTATAGCGAAATGGATAATCCATTTCGCTATAAGGTAGAAGGTAGGTTGTCTAGAAGAAATCGCTACTGGAGCGGTAAGGTAGTACACGTTATATACGTTCAACAATTATCATAAAATTATAGTTTTAAATGATTGCCTACATATATTATCTGGTTAGATATTCGTCGGTACAAAAGTCAACTAGCCAAAGTGTCATTTTGGCAGTTTTTACATATATTTATATGGACATCAATATCTTGACACAACGCATACTGTGGCAAAATATAGTGTAGGTATCTGTGGCATTTCAAATATAAATGCTATTACAAATCGTTAACTGAAAAAAGTAAAAATTCTACAAAGGTAAACTAATTGTGAGATTAGTTTTACTTTTACTTTTGTACCGACGAATGTACTACATAAATTCTAGTTACATTATAAACTTAGGTTATGTATTAGACCCTTCTGGTCTTATACGTAAACATAAATTAAATATGCGAGCAAAGCAGCGGAAAGTCCGCCGTCCGTTTGTTTCTCTCCCGATTTTTATTTAAACATGAATTCACAATCTCTAGGAACTAGAAGCTTATGGTAAGCAGGTGACAAGAAAACTTTTTACGACTTTTTAAATGCCGCAACTCTTTAAGCTCTATAGAAAAAATAGTCTGGAAATTTCTGTATTTTTGATCCCTTTACGTTGTAAAATAAAGCAGCAGCGTAAAATCTTACCCTCTAAATTTGATTCCACGCTTCGCTTTCCCGCCGTCCTCTTCAGTTCCACCTCCACCCGAGGACTTTTCTTGCCCAACGGTTATTAGTCCGTTATCGCCTGCGCATTGCCACTTCAGTTCACTGATCCTTCCGTAGAGAAATCAAATTGAACGAAGAAAGATGTGTGATAATACCTGCACATAAAGTAGTGTAGGAAGTGAGCTTGTGGAAATCCGCATTGCTGGCGCGGCACACTGTGGTGCTGACGATGGGCATTCGTATCATGCGAGGTTCGCCGCGTCCCGCCGGCCCTATCTCGCTCACGCCCCACCCGGCTACCTTGAACACACAGGAAACGCTTACACAACACACTGTAACACACATACCCCCGCATAGACCTCCTGTTGGGCACGGGTCTTCCCCAGACGAATCAGCTGTGGGAGTTTTATAGCATTCCACCACGCCGCTGCAATGCGGATTGGTGGAAAGGTTAGTGGCCCAGTGTCGAATGTTCTCAAGCCATCCGAAGGAATCCGATTGTTTTTAAAAGCTTTTATTTAACTTCACCCTATGTCCTGGAATCTTGCAATCAATAATTTTCAACCGCTTCCACTGAAGCTATCGAGCTGAAATTCCGCACACATATTTGGTTTCGATGACAATGCACGAAAATAAATGAAAATAAAAAATTTATAAAAAGTTTTTATTTAAATAAAAAGATTCAACTTATAACCACTGAAAACAATCGAGACGGCTTAACTAGCTCTTCAAGTGGTAGCACCCATAAAATTTTGCCACTAACGGTCCACAGACCGACCGCGCCCTTCGTTACTTAACTTTGTCGATCACATAGAATCGACGCGAGCCATTGAGCTATGAACGCTACATCGACGCGAGCAGACCTATGATGAAATATTGAAAATTCCTCCCCACCTCGCTCTGCGTTGACCCATTATGTCTCTATGCCTTGGCCATAAAAACAAACATTTAACATATTTAAAACTAATAATAAATTCTTATAAGTCTGTCTAAAGTGTACTGGTATTTTATGTCCGCTCATAAAATTATAATTATTTATCTATACTAATATTATATTATAAAGAGGAAACATTTGTTTTTAATGTTTTCACACAAAAACTACTAGACTGATTTCAAAATTTCAAACTCGGTAATACTTGGTGTTGTGTCTTCGTCTCCACCAGCATGTAATTGTAGATTATAAAATTCATAATTGTCAGAGCTGATAAAATATTTAGCGAGTAGGTTAACTTACAACTCCCACCGCTCCCACCACCAAGTTAAGGTCATCGGTCCCGCTCCAGATACAAATAGGCTTAATATACGGGTTGATCGGTACCGGTCTCGTAAACTTCAGCAAGAGGATGTCATCTGTAATAAAATATACATATATAACAATAAATAAGTACCTACTTAGATAAAAAAATATGTTTACTCCCTAATGATTCAATTAAAAACGCTCACTAAAATTAATTAAGAATACCAAATTTCTTGTCTATCCCTTTACCAGGTGCAAATAATCGGTAGTGACCCTGCCTGTTGCGTCAAGGGTCGTGGGTTCGTATCCCACTCAGGACAAATATTCGTGTGACGAACACAGTGTTGTTGTTCTGTGTCTGGATGTTAATATTATCTATTTAAGCATGTATTTAAAAATATCTATGTATGTATATCACTCTCTGACACACTAGAAAGAGCCTTTTAATGGATAGATACAAGATAGCAAACGAGCTTGCAGCACCACCCATCCGCTGCTGCCCATGACAACTGTGACTGACATTGATCAAGACTCAATTAGGGACTGGGATGGTTAGTTAGTTTAGAGAGTTAATTAGAACATCAGTTGGTCAGTTCGTTAGTAGATATAAGGACTGGGGACTGTTAGAGATAGTTATTCCTGTTAGTTGACGTTAGTAATAGTCCAGTTATTGCTAAGAACAAAACAACTCACTTATTAACTCTTTCTATAGAACAGACGTATTAATGCATGCTATCGCAGCGTGTCCACACTGCACTCGCTTGGTGAATAACCAGACACCTAAAAGCGTTTATAATCTTACTGCTAAGAGTGGAAGCGTTGTAGGCCGGGTGTATGGTCGCAGAGGAGAGAATCCTGGTGACGGTGATGTCATCATCGCCCCAGTCCCGGATGTTGTGCACGCCCGCCTTCACCACGATGTCGTTGATGGAAGTCAGCGATGTAGTTCGCCGCATGCAGTGTGCCGCTGTAAAAAAAATTGGTGAATAGTTTTATCTTCATTGTCATACGTGGGGGGTACAGTGAATGTTTTGCGTAACTCATTAATAAAAACAATTCACATGTAAAGTAATATATGTTTGTTACTGCTTTTCGATGTTGTCTCCATTACATTTTAAACACTTTTTCATTCGGTCAAACCATTTTTGAAATTATGAGGACCATTAGTCTAATGTTGTTCACGTGCTGGTTGAAACCTAAGCGGTGACAGCCCAGTGGCTATCGAACTCGACTCTCACTCGTGCGGTCGTGGTTCAAACCCAAGCGGTACGCACTAATGACTTTTCTAAGTTAAGTGCGATTCAAGAAATTAAATGACTCGTCGTGAGGAAACCTACATGCCTTCAAGAACAGTCAGAAAACTATAGATTTCTTTCCGGCATGCAACAATATATCCTGTTCCACCTCCTGTCACAATGTCATATACAGCATTTGAACGTCCATGATCGTACTTTAACAAAAAAAATTCACCGATCAACGAGTCAGTTTTTGTTCTGGGGTGAGAGTTCATTAAGAATCCAGCGGCAACAAAGTGTTCTAACTTTTTAAATGTTGATTTTTTAATTTGGCTCATACCAATCCCCAAATGTCCTCGAATCTCCTCACACACAGGTCAGTGTTCTTCAATGCCTGACAGTAGCTACATTTTCCTCAGTTATCGCACTGGAGAGATACACGGACATGATCAAATTCTGCGTACCAACGCCTTACAATGCTCAAATGCTTCCCTCCCAAAAGCATTTTGAATACGAGAAGTGCAGTCTTGCGAAGTCATTGAACTTTTAAAATCATATGAAGTCATCGCCCTAAAATCTTATCGCGTTAATTCTATCCTACTACGGACGACGAACTTCAACTTGTGATAAAAACAATTGACACGCGATTTCCCGCCATTTAAAAAAAAATCAATGTATGAATTTTGTGACTTTGATTTAGTCAGTTTACTGAGTTTTTTTGAAAATTCAAATTGTGATTCCCTGTAGTATCACAGACTATGTAATTTTACCCAGTGTATGGCAATATTCACCACCAGGCATGACATGGGAACTAAAAATAACTGGCAGACATGGGACCTCTATCCTATCCCTTCGTGAAAATAAAGGCATGATGTTATGTTACAATACAATAGTACCTACCCGTCATCATCAGTTCATTGACCCACCTTTGAGCACGAGTATTCTCTCCTATATGGCCTAACTTGCATATCTTGCTGGTCGTTGGGTTTAGTCCAGCGTGTCAGTACCTAAAGATTGTATTCGAAGACAGCAATCTTAATCAGCAAGCTTAATCTTAAATCTATCTTTTAAATTATGAATACAACACAATAGGTACAAAAAAATTTCATTGTAAGTTCATCAAAGTTTAACTTTGATAGGTAGGTGTACAAAAACTACAGCACATTTCAATGAAACAACTGACACTCTTATCTATTATATAAATCATGTATAATATAAACTTATTATAAGGCAGATTTGTGTAGGTAAGTCATGTACCGATATCTATAAAATATTTCCTCATTCATGTTTCTCATGACCTTGCGTAGTTATGAACGCTAGTATTCGAGGACTAGTAAAGTTCGACCGTAATTAATTTAATTTTGGACGTTATTAAAATTTATTGTCAATGACTATAAATATTTATCTCTGTTTTAATCTAAACAAATGTTCAAAGTGACATGTGATAAATAATATGCCACCGTATTCAGGTAAACCTTAATATGTTTTGTGTAAATTCTTTCTTTTATTAATTTAATGTACTTACATATTTCTAATGCATATTATATAAACATTTTAGCAATCTGCAGTCCTTCTCCATTAGTGTCCAATGGATACAAAGGTTTTGCTTCACGTATATTATAATGATTGCTTACACCGTTCTTGTAGCCGAGCTTGTAGCGTATTCTGTGGCAGGGGTAACAAAGTCACATTTTTCACACCGGTAGACAAAGACAAAGTCACATTTTTCACACAGGTAGAGATAGAAGCATTGACTTTATTATCTTCTATTTATTATTTTACCTGGAAAAAAAAATACTACCACGTGCGATTCACACCCACAACCTGCCCATCAGTACTACCTGTTACAACATGACGATTTGAGAGGAGCGTTCCTGAGCAGATGTACGAGAGACCGACGTCCCTCCTCTTGAAGATGGCCACCAGCCACGGCCAGTCGCCGCGGTTGACGCTCATCCCTCCGAATATCAAAGGTTGGATTGGTGTATTGTCCAGGGTCATTTTCTGGCCACATGTGCTGACAGGGGCTTTCGTGGTTTGCGGCTGAGGGCGCGGTGTCCTGGAAATGGTTTCGGAATTTTATATTCCGACATTGAAATCGGTAGATTGAAACATTGTAGACCGTGTATACCGCCACATTATACCATTATTTTTAAAATAAGTGCACAAACTGTCCCAGATTCGTTTGGCAAGGCTTGCTAGTCAGCCTTCAGGCATGGTAGTATATGGCACTTTGTTCTTGATGAGAAAATCTTACAAAGAAATGTTGATTTCCGTCCGATGATCGATGCCAAAATCAAATTTTGGCTAAAATCTGCAAATCAAGCATAAAATGGAGTGGCAAAATTTGTTTCGAACAAGTAAGACGATTATCTTATTAAATAGGTATCTGGCAGAGATTAATAAGACCGCCGCTTGACCAGCTTAGTTCTGTAATCCCTTGTATGACTTTATCCTTCCGTTGACAAAAAACATATCTGTTTTAATAGTCCGAATGATATAAATTCGGTCATAACTATAATGTGTCTGACAATTGATGAACATCCTAAGTTAAATAGTAACTAGTCAATATTTATGTACTTACTAGTGGACGCCCGCAGCTTCGCTCGCGTGGAATTAGACATAATAATACATGTTTACTAGCTGACCCGGCAAACGTTGTTTTGCCATAATTATTAAAAATAAAAATCGCGATGGGAAAATAGGGGTTGATCGTAGAGGCTTGAAAATTCAGGGTTGTATGTAATTTCTAATGCTGTATCATAAAAAAATAAAAAATAAAATATTATCTAAAAAATAAAAAAATAAATTTAGGGGTGGACTACCCCTAACATTTAGGGGGATGAAAAATAGATGTTGGCCGATTCTCATAGATACCGGATAAGCACAAAAAATTTCATCAAAATCGGTCAAGCCGTTTCGGAGGAGTATGGCAACGAAACAACTGTGACACGAGAATTTTATATATTAGATTTTACACCCTTACAAAATTTTTACAAACTTTGAATGACATATTTATTTATATCTAATCAACAGCCTATAATATTTTATGCTTCTAGTTCTGAAAATGACAAAACTTTCATACAACCTTTCAACCCCCTTTTCAACCCCTTACAATACATTTTTCCAAATAAAAAACCTATAGCCTATGTCCTTTCTCAGGCTCTAGACTATCTGTGTACCAAATTTCATTTAAATCGGTTAAGTAGTTTTGGTGTGAAAGCGACACAGACAGACAGACAGACAGACAGACAGACAGAGTTACTTTCGCATTTATTATATTATTATGGATTACATGTCATGAGCAGCAGATGATAAAGAGAAAAGGAGATGGAGAAATGTTTGATTAACAAATTGATTGTTAATGTAATTCTATGAGCTATGTAACGTCCGTCCCAATGGCTCGCGTCGATTCAATGTGATTGAAAGAGTTAAGCAACGATGAGTGCGGTCGGTTTGTGGATGGGTGACCGCTAGTGGACGCTACCGTCCTTCGGAGGGTACGTAACGCCGTCGTTCCCGGTTGTTTTCAATGCTGGAAACAGTCGTTAAGCCATGTCGAAGACCTGGGTGGCTTGAGAACATTTGACACTGGGTTAGCCACTAACCCCTCCATCAATCCGCATTGGAGCAGTGGTGGAGTATGCTCTAGACCTCCCGCAGCTGTGTCTGTGGGGGAGACCCGTGCCCAGCATTGGGACGTCTATGGGTCGCAGCGAACGAATCTTACGTAATCACTGGTGGAGGCCGTGGAGTGGTCGGTGGCTTAGTAGTCGGAGGCCGAGTGGGGGGTGGTTGCGTAGTTGGAGGCCGAGTAGCTGGCGGCCGGGTGGTCGGGCGCCGAGTAGCCGGCGGCAGGGTGAGCGGGCGCCGAGTAGCCGGCGGCAGGGTTTGAAAGGCTGAAGTCTGCGTGCCTCTGTTGAAGAATGGGTCTCGTTCGAAGACGTCAGGTCTTTCAATGGTATGGAACTGTTTAAACCTGTTTATGTCTTTATTAGCTTTCAAAAATTGCTGTAATGGCGTTTCAGATATTGTCTGAGAACCTGGAAAGAAATTAATTTCTCATTAAATATGAAATATTAAAAATTGGCAAACCGTTTTACACGAGAAAATGTTTTTATATTGTTCTAGTTAACTAGATAAGAAGATTTTAATACTACTCCCATAGCCTCAGATTACAGAACGAATCTGAGACAGTAGCGATCTAACTGTAAGGTAAGTAGATACAGGCTTGCGCATATGTACCTAGGCACTGGCACAAGGTACCCGATATACTTTTGTCTATAATTTTCATGAGTTCAAGATCTCCAATTAGATAAGGTGCCTCTACCTGGGTCAAATATGGCCAGTTGGTAAATATTTTCGCATGCCGTTATTAACGTTACGTTAACGTACGTAACGTTATTAACTAAAAGGAAACATTTTATAAAACTGAACGCGATGGTACATGTCTGGACCGAGGTACATATACCATACATACCGAATGTATATTATTATATTACTTGTCTATAGGTCTCTCTATACGTCAGCAGACGCGTCAGCAGACGCATCAGCAGATGGATTATCACGATCCGTCCGTGTGGATCCGACGGCATACGTCCGTCCGTGGGACCAGCAGTCTGTGTCAATTCACGACGGATGCAACACGCATTACGCAGCATTAAAAAAAATTGAGGTACCTACTTAATTTTCGGTTTCCACACGCAGTTTTCAGATTAATATAACTCAAGGAACTTAAATGTTTCCTCATTCGTCATGTTAGCCATTTTATCGAAGGAAAAAATGGAAAATATTAAAAAAAAGGAAAAAAAATTAAACTTTATGCACACAACAAGTGAACATAATATTAATTTGTACTCTTATTCAGTGAAATGTTATTTCTTTTGAGAATAAAGTTTCTTTGACCACAAAAAAGCTTGTGGGAAGAATACGTGCACGTGTAGAGAGGCGCTGACTGAAGGAAGCCGTCTGACGCCGTGCGCGGTCGTGTGCACCCATTGTTGCGTGCCGAAAAAAGCGACAACTCATGGTTTCGTGGCAGACGTTAAATACCACAGAGGAGCAAAAACTACCGTCCACACGTTCGCGAACGCGTCAGCCGATGTCATCTACTGACGCATCCGTCTACGTGTAGAGAAGGCATATTGGTCAATCTGATTATCACCTTAAGCTAAACGCTAAATAGATTAAAAACTTACCGGAAGTCCAAGAAGGCCTGACAGGTTTTGCGAACGTTAAACCGGGAAACTCCTGGTCGTCCTCTGCGCTAATTACTGAAGGAGCATGTGGCATCGAGGGCCCCAACGGTAACCCGTTTGTATGAGTGTTAGTAGCAAAGAATGTGTGGGTAATACCCACTTCAGTTAATGTTGGGCCTTTATCATCTGAAATATTAAAAAAATATCTAAATTAATTTGCAGTTAGTAAATCGATAACACACACAATAATATGACACCTAGGGGTGATACTGGATTCGTCGGGATGTATGGTACCTAGTGTCTACATAAAGTAAACATAAGACTTCCGTTGGGTTTAGGTATCTCCTTGATGAATCGACATAGTTTTTTTATTCATCATCACAAACCTTTCTTTTGTCCCACTGTTGGGCTCCTCTCAGAATGGGAGGGATTAGGCCTTAGTCTACCACGCTGGCCAATTGCGGATTGGCAGACTTCACATGCCATCCAGAACATTAAGAAGAACTCTCAGGCATGCAGGTTTCCTCCGATGTGTCCTTCACCGTTATAGCAAGTGACATTTAATTTCTTAAATCGCACATATCTTAGAAAAGTCATTGGTGCGTTCCGCTGGGCTGTCATCGCTTTTTTTTAATATTGTGATGTAATTTTGTTATTATATTACTTAACTACATAATAATATCCTATTGATTGTACAATGTAACCATGTTGTATGTTGGTGTCCTATAGCGTCCATAGCCCAATGGCTCGATCGATTCAATGTGATCGAAAGAGTTAAGCAACGACGGGCGAGGTCGGTTTGTGGATGGGTGACCGCTAGTGGCAAAATTTCATGGACGCTACCGTGCTTCGGAGGGCACGTAAAGCCGTCGGTCCCGGTTGTTTACAATGCTGGAAACAGTCGTTATGCCTTGTCGAAGACCTTCGGGTGGCTTGAGAACATTCGACACTGGGTTGGCCACTAACTCCTCCACCAATCCGCATTGGAGCAGCGTGGTGGAGTATGCTCTAGACCTCCCGCAGATGTGTCTGTGGGGGAGACCCGTGCCCAGCAGTGGGACGTCTATGGGTCGCAGCGATGTTGTCCTTACCGGACACTCACTCACACTCGCGTCACTCATCACTAGCCAAGCCCTTAGAAGGTTAAAAACGTAGTGTGTTTAGAGAAGGAAAACGTGTAGAAAGGTGTAAATATTTGGTACAGGTATATGTTATATCTGTGGTGTAGAAAACACTAAATCAAATTCGTGTACCTCCAGGTCCAGTGCAAATAACGACATCGTTGATTTTGATGGAGGTTATCTTGGGTACGACCGAAGTCGCCGGGAACACCACAGCAAAGTCAATGGGTGATCCGCTGTTGAACTGCTGGATAAGCGCCGCGTCGCTGCCATCTAGTGTCCGTATGTGCCCTACCTGGTGGAAATAACACCTTCATTTAAGGTGGATGGCTACTATCCGTGAAGGGAAATTTAATTAAAAACACTAACACTCACTAACAACAACATCGAAGTCAAAGTCAAAGTCAAAGTCAAAGTCAAAGTCAAACATATTTATTCGCAGGATAAGGTACAGTAGGTATTTAAAAACAGGTTATTTTAATCCTCTTATCCTAACCCATAGGGCATGCAAAATTTAAACTTAATCTAAATACAATTGGTGAAATTTACTAAAATGAATTTGTCAAAATATTAATAATAGGTATTAATAGTAGTATAGTAAGCGAGCTTGTGATTAATCCGATATTTTAAATATTTTAAATGTTATAAAATTTAATATTTTAAATGTCATAAAAGGTCAATTTTCAAAAAATTCTATCATCCAAAAATTCTTTAATATTATAATAGCATTTGTTATATAATAATTGGATCAATTTCCTTTTAAATGATTCATCATCAGTCAGTGTGCGTATTTTCTCTGGTAGTTTATTATAGATTTGTGGCGCCATAGAGAACACACTTTTTGCATACAAAGCTGTATTGTGAGGAACACTACGTAGTTTATTCCTGTGTCGCGCTCTTGAATGAAATTGAAACTTATCAATATGTTTTCTTATAAATTTGGAACACTCTAAAATAAAGATGCAACTAACAATAATAATATTAATAAGAGCTGTGGGACTGTAACAAGTCAAATGTCAAATTAATGTTGTGTACTGTTTTTGTTAATCCTAGAGAAACCTTCAGGAAAATGATTAATAATTAAGTACCTATGTATTTACAATAGGTATGAAGGGAGTAGAATATCTTGGTCTGGGTATAAGGATGGACAAGAATATTGTTGAGTTAGTTTCCTTTTCCTGTAGGATACTGCGAGTACAAATTTTAAGTATACATAGTTAATTGTTTCTACTGGCATAATATTAATCGTGGGGAACATTTTTGTAAGTTAATATTAAGTAAGTATTAAATATTTCAGAATCCTGAATGTCCTTTCGTTGTGACGTTGAAGTCAATCGCTAAAAAACTGATGGTTCTATGTCTAGCTCAGTGGTCTCAACATACATACAAAATATATTCTTATTGCATACAATACATTATAGCGCACTTAATTATTATTTAATTAACTGCTCTGGGTCAGATTCATCCATAATGGCCGTTAGCTACAAGTCTACGAGCTGTGAGATCTTGTTCTTATAATATTCATTAGACATCATAAACCGGTATTATTTAAGTTATGCAGATAACATTTACGTAACTTTATGTTTATCATCATATAGGTAGGTCTCGCATATACCTGCCGCTTTTTTATATATAAGTATGTAAAAAACTACCAGCTGATCAAGTTTTTGCTACAATTTTATCGACATTGATGGATCTGATGATGATCCAACTAACGTGCCATCGACTTGTCGACACGGTTTGTCCGCCTAAAATTAACTGAATGTAATGAATATAGTTAATTTTAGGCGGACGTTCCATAAATGGGCAGCTGTTTTACCAAACCAAATTAAATTTAGTCTTATCCGCACTTGATAAGCCTGGTTGTCTTAACCCTCTGAATTCTGACAAAAAAGAAAAACTGCAAACTGGATAAAGTTACTGACACACTCAACGAGCTGAGATGATGATGATATTTTAACAAAATTGTCTTATGAAGAAACTCCCTCAGCTGTGGCTGTGAGACTCTTGTTCTACAGTGGGACGCCTATGGGTCGTAGCTTAGCTATGAAGAATCAGAAAAATGAGGGTGTGAAAAGGTGAAAAGGGGTACATAGGTTTTTGTAAATTCTCCAGCGTACATTGGCCTGGCTTTCAACTACCTTAATATGCGCTCACATACTACCAATCAGCAAGTTCAGCAACCTTATTTTTTTTTTTAGTGTATGCATTTCCGAGATTATTACATAGCTTTCAGACTTCCACAATATAAGTAGAGATACCAACGTATATTACTATACATTTGACATTTCTATCGAGAGTAATCGAGACAGTGTTAAGTGTGTGTGTGTTTTTACCCGACTGCTCAGTACTGCGACTACAGGGCAGGCAGAGCAAACAATGTATGTATTCAGTCTATGTATAATAATAAATAATACACGCATAAAAATAGATAAGCAGCTGCCTAATCACTGACCAATACCTACGTCAGTCACTTTGTACAGAAGTAATTAACTAGCCAGTAGAAACACATTAGAACAACATTAGATTAACACAGGAAGTTATATTAAAAGCACTATGGGATTCCCAATAATTTATTGCTACGATAAACCAGACAATACTCGTACCTAAAACGTCACATATTTAAGTTAAGACGTCATACCAGAGAAACTAAGGTAAAATAAATACTTAGCGGTAATTATTAACTAAGGTAATCGTTTTTTAAGTAAATACATGTACAGAGGATACAGAGTGAAAAAAAGTGAATGCAGGAAGGAAGGGATGTAGATAGGGGTGTAGTGTAACGTAAAACTACCTACAGAGGTTAATCTTTGCCTACAAAGATAATCGATATTTATTGTTTTCAGTACCTACCTAAATAAATTTACAGTAAAACCTAGAACATTTTTAATAACATGTAAATTGAACTTACCGATGACACACTTTCAGTGACTGTATATTCTACTCTGGCTTCTATCTTGTCCCAATTAGGCCGTCCAATAGGATAAACGTGCACAATTCCATACATCCCAGACGCCCCACTTCTATATTCAAAATATTTCGGGCAAGGAGACTGCGTGTACTGGCCATGTACAAAGATTAATACTAAAAAAGTTACGAAACACGCACTACGAAATCGTTCCATGTTTAACTTAGGTATCTACTAGCTACTACGGTACTAAATCATTTGTTTGTAAAAAAAGGCAAAACGCTCGAGAAGTTCACATCACACAGTTCATTTTCTATAGCTGAACTGTATTACATTTTGTCTTGAGCAAACGCGTTATCCACTCTTCGCTCTCCACTACACTGCCGGATGATTGAACATGTTTTGTATGGCGGAGTAAAAATTATCCTCATTCCACACTAGTCAGTTGTCTTAATTAAGTCTCATCTTGGCTTATCTAATCTTACGCTGTGGGGTAAACCAATAACATGAATATCGAGATTTATTTTTTGCTACGCTACTCACAGTTGATAAGTTCAGCATAGATCATGTTACAAGTTAAGTTACTTTGTTTATAAAAGCTTTTTTCTCTAAAACTCTTTTTGCCATTGTGATTTAAACGGATTGGGCGGAAGCCTAGTCTCACCTTGTACAATCAAGAAACCTGACCCCAAAGGCATCCTGGGATTTATCCGAGTGATTGGCCTTTGGAATCAGGTTTGAACTTCTGGGGGCTAGCTACTATAGATATCTTTAGGTCGCAGTGGCTTATGGGCATTATGGCCCACACCCCCTTCCTACAAATAATAATAATAAGCCCGCAGGGTAGCTTGTGGCGAGCTGTTGGGGAGTAGCGATCCCACGGACCCGAGTTCCCCGGAGACTCCCGCTGGAGTCTCGCCTCTGGCTTGTCTTAACCCGCCGTCCAGAGTGGGGCGTTAGAGCTATATGCTCGCAGGGTGGAAGTGAAACTTACGTAAGTCGCGAGTTGGTAGAGTGGGTAAAACCACCTCATTTAAAGCGCAGTACACCTATCTACACCCTGAGCCACTCACGAACATGTTGCCGCCTTTGCCGTCCAGCGTGTCGGCATGTTTGGTTAGCCCATACAGTGAGTGGCGAGTCATCACCTGCCGCTTTTTAGGTTTGTAACGATCTGAATGGCAGGTGTCATAGTTCTCCATAGCCCATGTATCAGTCCCTCTAAATCCACCACAATCTTCGACCACAATAGACACAATATAGTTTCCATTTATTTGCAATAGTTCCTGTACATCTGGCGGGGCCCACCTTTGGGTGTACCAATTGATGGTGCAGTCGATCGAGGGTGGTATCCGCCACGTGTGCCACATCACAACTCATTAAAATGTCTCTCTCTACCTCTCGGGCCTCTACGTGTTGGACCTGTGTCCCCACGCAAGCCTTGCAAATTACCGGGTCCACATCTAGACCCGTGAAAATTAAAGAGATACATACTTAATAATAATAAAGTTGCGAACTCGTATGAATTGCTAGGAGCTGGCGGGTAACGCTCGAAGTCGTTCGATTACATCACTTGTAGCTCAAGAAAACAGGAAACTAACGCCTATTTTAACCGTTAATACTTTTGATTTGATTTCAAAACCGCTGGATTGAGATTCAGAGAGGACAGCGTCAATTGAGATGCGACTGTAACGCTCTAGCTAGAGTTTGTAGTTATCTAAATATTATAAAATGAAACAGCTAAATATCTTAAAAAGCAATTTATTTAACAAATTTAATGTCTTGTAAGACATTAAATTTAAAAAAAAAAAATTGTTAAAATTGTCTTAATTACATTGCTCTTTTCAGATCACGCATTTTTTACTTTATTTCTTGTTTTCTTCTTTTCCTAGGTTTAGCTTTATTTTCATCATCGTCTTGTTGGAACTTCTTTAAATCCGCACAAAAGAGAACCTGTAAAATCAATATTATTTGCATTATAGGATGGTTAACGAAATTTGGCACGTTCATAGGCAGGACCATCACAAAGTAATAATATAATAAACTTTAGATAAGTTTACTAACCAACTAAACTATCTGATAATAACGAAATCTGTTATAAAACGAGTATGAATAATATTCGTACCGTATGAGCCCATCCCGCCATATCACCATACAAATTCCTAAAGTGATCACCAATCTCTGAATACATTTTCTCGGTAACATTCTTCTTCCCTCTGAGGTGTGGCAGATAGTTATGAGCGGCTATTTGGTACACATGAGTGTCGACTGGAAGAGCCTCTAGATGGTTCAATGACATCAGACAAATGCAGTCAGCTACCTGAACATAAATAAGAACAAATGTACAAAATTAAAAAAAAATTAGAAATCTATTTCTATGTGGAAACTTCATAGCGTCCATAGCCGTCGTCGCGTCGATTCAATGTGATCGAAAGAGATAAGCAATTACGGGCGCGGTAAGTTTGTGGATGGGTGACCACTAGTGGCAAAATTTCATGGACGCTACCGCGACTTTCTGAGGGCACGTAGACCTCTCAGGCTTGAAAGTTTCCTCACAATTTTTTCCATACTGTTAGAGCAGGTAAAAGTTAATTTATAACATAATTTTTGTCACATATCATCATCATCATCATCATCATCATCACAACCCTTTCTTTGTCCCACTGTTGGGCTCGGGTCTCCTCTCAGAATGTCACATATCATTTATATGAAAAATTAATAAAATTAAACTCTTTTCATTCTACATAGAGAAATTTTTTACTACCAACAAAAATGTTGGGATAAAAGAGTTATTAACAAACCAACCTTTGGGCCAATACCGCAAAGCTTCATAAGTTCAATCCTGGCATCTTTGTACTTCATATCTTGCAAACTCTTGAACCAGTCTTCTCCTCCCCACTCCACTATCTGGGCAGCAGATTTTTGTATGAACTTTGCTCGGTAACCAAAGCCTAGGTTTCGCAATTCAGACTCCACCTATCACAAAATTAGAAGATATTAATACATCTTCATTTTAATATAGCCACAATTTGCTCTGTACATATAAGTGATAATTGATATATATTCCGTTCTGTGTCAATTTGGTACAGATTCTAATGCTGTTCTAATGTCAACAAAATGTGTCATTTGCTAACACTAAATTCAAGGAAGATACTATCTACTTCTTTTGTAACATACATTTTGAAAAAAATATATATAAACAAATAAAATGTCTTGGGACCTTTGAATGTGCCAGTTTTTCAACTTCAGGAAAAGCATAATATGAAACTCCTTCACTGCTGCAAATCTCTTCACCATAATGCTTGCATAGTTTCTCTACCATAGTAGATATCCTGGAAATGTTAAATGATGATGTTTATAATTTTGATGGATAGGGTAATAAATAAGTCATTAAATACTGCATAAATCAAATTGCACCATTCAGCCTCAAGCGGTTCTGACTTTAAAATCCCTTACATATAAGAATAAAATATTACCTGGATATATGATTGTTTTGACTGCAAATAAAAGAAAATAGATTTTCTACAGGTTCTTGGTTCAGCATTCTTACTCCATGGAATTGTTTACATGCTGCTTTAAATAGTTCATCTTTTTCTGACCAGTCCTTGTAATATTCACCTAAATTCATATCTAACCGAAAATAGTTCCGTAATAATTTTTTAAAAACTTCATTTTCAGCTTTAATGGAATTTATGGCTGATTTTTTTAATAGAGAGCCTATTACTTTGTACTCTAAGTAATTATCGCATGCTCGTAATTTCCACGCCGTTTTGGAAAATACCCCAATCCATTCTTCTGTGTCTTTATTCTGTATCCATCTAAAATCATAAAATAGGTGAAATACAACAGAAGAGTTTAATTTTAACTGCCCTTCAAATTTTTAAAATCCTGAACGTTTACCGCTTACCTAAAACTTTGTCCACCACTGAGGGTACTAATTAACTGTAATTCTTTGTGATTAAAAAATAATTTATTCCAAGCCATAATCAATGAGAAAAAACATTTGTACGATTAAGTTAAATTAAAGGTATGTACATTTATTAATGTTTACAAAAACAAAACACAAACATAACCGAAGGAAGGAAGGAAGGAAGCAAATATTTAATAGTAGTTTGTGGTAGGTACTCTGGTATTTATTTGACGGCACGGCACGTCATAATCATAGTTCCTGCCTGCTGTCAGAAAAGAAAAGAGGGAAGGACGTGACCAAAGAGCCAAAGAGTATGTATAATAGTGACGTGAGCGAGTCGGTCCCTCGGACGGAGCGTCGAACCTCCGCTCCGCTAGTGTGTGTCGAACGGTGGTGGCAACTGTGGCATGGCAAGCCGCCTCGACCTCCAGGAGATAGCTTTTATTAAGACGCTTTGCGCCACGGACGACGTGAAATCGTTTATTCTAACGGCGCACAAACTACTAAGGATATCTAATAACCCTGATTGCAAAAAGATTGTGTACCTTTAACTAAACTCGCCATCGGCATCTAAAATGGTTGTCCTACTAGTGTTAAACGTACCTACTAAGCCTACTAGTGTTATACGTAACTACTAAGCCTTAAAAACCTTCTTATAAACTTAGCATCTTTCATATTAAAGGTATTAAAAAATATAAGTTACATATACCAGAGTTAAATTGTTATCCATGCTGAATAATAACCACTACATAAAGCATTATGGGATGGTTTATAATATAAATGTTTTTTTTTAATTTGTGCTTTATAATACCACGGACTACATACAATATACTCTATGATAATACAATGCATTTTCAATGGCAAGATACACCAGACCCTCTTCAAAATCTAGCTTTTACTCGCAGTTCCACCGCATCAGATTACGATAAAGATGTAGATTCTATTGATCAAACGTTAAATCTTGCATGCGTTTGATGCGTTATTGCGTATCTTCTTATGTATTTCATGGAATCAACAATAAGATGGATCCGAATCACTTCACGGGACTCTTTTTCATACGTACCTGTCATTATTGAAAAAGAGACAACAAGTATTTTACACAGTGTGCGTTTAAAAAACAAAAGCTTTAAAATAAGTAGTCAACTACATGGATCAAATCTAAAGACTATCCGGATAGTGAACTGCAAAATTACTGACAATTAAAAACAAACTCTATTTCTAATGTCGTAATACTGATTTTTAAATTAATCGTAATGGAAAATGAAAACGGGCTAATGAGATTAACTTTTACTTCGTGTATCTCTTTCACACATTGGAATGACATATTGTCAGATTGTAGGTTATAAGACCATGTTTTTAAAGCTTAGTTAAAGACTTTAATAATTTATTTATTATTAATACACACAAACTTAAATCTAACATTACAGCCTGACCCAATTCACAGATTTATAAGTATAGTAACCCAATTATTGTTTCGTGTATTATTGTTAATCCATACTAATATTATAAATGCGAATGTCTATCTGTCTTTAAATTCCTCTACGGCCATTGTAATATAAAATATGTGTAATTTTTTTTACAATCAATCGAATTTTTACCCCATTCCCCCCTCCCCATCCCTCCCTTTTTTCGAAATCGGTTAAAAATAGGGTTCGTTCGGCCACTTTTGTAATATTAAAAAATTTTGTCGTTAACTAAAAAAGTAGTACCATTCAAATTTAATTCGAAAATTCTACTTCCAAGAGTAGTAGTAATCAAGCATAATAAGGGTAGCTTAATTTTTTTTGTGTTAGTGGCGTCGCGTCGCGTCTGTGTGTGCGTATGTTTTTTTATGATTCTCCTTTTAATTCAAAGGTCTCACACCAGATTAGGTCCTTTAAAAATGTAATGAAATTTTTTTACCAATAATTATGTATGTATTTTTCGTATTTATTATCCTGTAGTTAGTATGTGTTCTTCGGATTTATTGCGCTGTAGCTTGGCTGTAGCCGTATTTGTGTACCTATGGATTTTGATGATTCTTTTTCGCCATAACAAAAGTTAAAAACATTTATCCCATAAAGTATTTAAAATTAAGATAGAGTAATAAATCTATGGTTCTAGACGGGAAAAAATAACGCTCAAAAGTTTTATTTTCATGTTATATTTTGAATGTACATACTACCTACTTTTAAAATTACATTAATGTAACTAATAGATCCGCGTTGCGCCATGGAAGTAAGATCCACCTGCGCGTTTACATCTTTCCTTTGTTGTTCCTAGAGGTCCTTCTATACAAAGACAATTAGAAACATGTCCATAATTAACAAAAACGTAGTGATTACTTGCTCAGTGTAATTAACAACGATCAAGTCTATAATTAAAGAAATCTGTGTCCATAGTTTAGAGTTTTAGACCATCATAATCTGTGATCATAATATTTTTGGAAATTAAATAAATCAGGGTTTTCAAATAAGTTTTATTGATTGTTACTTAAGTATAAATATTATTCTATGTATCCTACAATTTACTTTTATGGCAATTTTAAAGTGAACAGTGAAGAACATGACGTGAATTGAATGAGATGATCATTCAATTCACGTCATGTTCTCCTGAATCCAATCTGCATATTTTGCAGCGTCTGTGAACACAATGTAATCGTCTAGGTTGCACGACATATCCCCATTATTGGAGACCAGCGAGAGCGATACGATGCCGCGGAGCTTCCAGCGACTGTCGCTAAACAGGTATAGCCCACCACCAGAGTCGCCGAGGCAGGGCCCGGCGCCGTTACGATCACCTATATGAAAGAAAAAAATTGTAATAACTTCCCGCCAGTAGGTACTTGATTGATTTTGATTGCATCAATCAGCTTCGAATAGTCCACGGCTGGATATAGGCAAGTGGCCTCCCATGTTTAGCGTTCCTCCAATCGATCCCTTTTCCCAGACGTGAAAAGAAAGCCAGTCAAGTAAAATGTTTAGGTAAAGGACCATAGATTGGGGAAACCGAAAAGGTACCTCTTGACTATATATACTGAAGTACCTACAGACCTACGCCGAGTTAATTACTATAAAATGTCGGCAATGAACAAACCATGGTCTTCGTTAGACTGACAACCGATGGGGACAGTTGGAGACTAAGTACCACAATGTGACAGGGGGGTATAATCTACGTTTGTTGTTGTTCCACTCCCTAAGGTTGGCTGGTAGAGAATGATTTAAGCATTAAGTCCGCCTGTGTTGTAGATTTTTGTTGCAGTGCATTATTATTGCAAGATTAAATAGGTAAATAAATAATCCTATTATAAATGACAGCCCAGCGGCTATCGAACTCGCCTCTCACTCGAGCGGTCCGGGTTCAAACCCCAGTGGCACGCACCAATGACTTTTCTAAGTTATGTGCGTTTTAAGAAATTAAATGTCACTTGCTATAACGGTGAAGGACACATCGTGAGGAAACCTGCATGCCTGAGAGTTCATCATAACGTTCTCGAAGGTATGTGAAGTCTGCCAATCCGCACTTGGCCAGCGTGGTAGACTAAGGCCTAATCCCTCCCATTCTGAGAGGAGACCCGTGCCCAACAGTGGGTCGTCTATGGGTCGCAGCGATTATAAATTTATACGAGCAATGAATGTATTAGTAACCTGCACAAAGAGTCTTGGTGGATGTGAGTTTGTGAAAGTCTGGTTTGCTGGAGCGGCACTGCGTGGTGCTGACGATGGGCATCCGCACCATGCGCGGCTCAGCGCGCCCCGCCGGCCCGATCTCGCTCACGCCCCATCCAGTTACCTAGAACATTCATGAAAAACATTAATTGGATGCATCCATATGCTAACAACTAGTGGACGCCCGCAGCTTCGCTCGCGTAGAATTCGACCCATCAACGACGTCTGTCCGCGTTCGGCTTGCCCACTTGACTTCAAAATCGGCAAAGTTTCATACTAACTTTGCACCCCCGTTTTACCCCCTTAGGGGGTGAATTTTCAAAAATCCTTTCTTAGTGCTCCCCTACATTATAAAAGGAACCCCTGTGCAAAATTTCAAGTTTCTATAGTTTAGGCCCTGCGTTGATATGTCAGTCAGTCAGTCAGTCAGTCAGTCACCTTCTCCTTTTATATATATAGATTGGTTTTAAATCAATTGTGGTTCTGGTTTTTGGCAATTCGATTTGAATGGTGTCATTCTGTATACACTTCTCTAGAGGCAACCATCATAGTTCTCAAGGGTAGCAAGGCATCTGTGACTGACTATTACGGACACCAACTAACTATCACTAACAGTCCCCAGTAACTAACGAACTGACCAACCAACGTTCTTAATAACTCTCTATCAGTCCAAATTAAAGTCTTGGTCAATGTCGGCCACAGTTGTTATGGGCGGCAGCGGAAGATTGGTGCATCTTTCTAGTGCTCTATAAATCTATGTTCTTATATCAATACATAGGAACCTGTGATCTTTTTTGACTCCAACCGGTTTACTTTTGGAGGGCACCTAATCATTGGATTGGCCAATATTTTTACCAATTATTATGAACTACGAGAGTTTTAGAGCTCTGCTTTACAAGTGACTTTTATTCAAAGTGTTAGTTACTATCAGTATGATAACTTTAAAACGTATTGCGAATCAATACGCAATGGAGCAGTGTGGTGGAGAATGCTCTCGATCTCCCTCAAAGAATACAAAAAAATACACACAGTTTAGAGCTGGATCCCTTCCCTCCATTTTAGATTTCGCTGTGTTATGGAGGATAAGGTTATTACATTTTTTTGTATTTATTTGTACCTACTTAGTATTTTTTTTTAAAGTATTTTGAATGCATGCTCTTCCGTTTTCCGAGCAATAGGTATGTATGCATGAAGCGTTTTATGTAGCTGTAGAACTAGCAAGTAGGTAACTTACAACTCCCAGCGCTCCGACCACCAAGTTAAGATCAGCGTTTCCGTTCCAGAGACAAGCCGCCTTGATATAAGTGTTAAACTCTACTGGTCTCGTGAATGTCAGCATTAGGATGTCGTCTGTAATAAAAAGTGGTAACAACTCGGTTAGTAACCGCCGGTTACATTATACCTGAGTACTGAATATAGTTCCATCGTTATCTGGAATGCTACAAGTTTCAAAAGGTACAAATACAGTACAAAATACTCTATTCTACACCAATCTAGGACGATACATGTAAAGAAAAAAAGAACATTCAGTGGTCTTATCGCTTGAAGCGACCTCTTCCAGACAACATTACTATAAGACAATAATGATGAAGAGATGGTAGGCTTACAAAAAAAATTTAAGTTTAAAGATATACAAATTCACTCATCGTACTAATGGATATACACGTGACCACAGAATTAATTTTAATTTACACGAACATACGAGCTGGAGAGAGATATATATACCTACATAGAAGTATTTTTAAAAAATACTTAAAGAGAAACCTTGTTTTACAAAGGAGTTTAGGGAAGGGACTTCTTCGGTGGAAAGAGGCAAGGGATTCCAAAGAGCAACCGCACGAACACAGAAGGATTTATCAAAGAACATCGAGGTAGAAGGTAGGTAGAGGAAAGAAGGTTTGAATTCGACCGAAGGATACTGTTAACATCTCGTGATTAGTGTGCAAGAAAGAGAACTTATCTTTAAGATGGATAGGAGCAGACGGGTTGAACTACACAGTACAGTGCAGTTAACCGTTTCCCTGATCGCACGAAAGTGTAGCTCTGAACGAAATTCGAAGGGGATAGCTGCGCATGGTCAAGTGCGGCGGCGGATGCGAGGGACATAATACTGCTGGCAAACCAATCAGCTTGTAGCGTCCATAGCCCAATGGCTTGCGTCAATTCAATGTGATCGAAAGAGTCGACGACGAACGACGGGCGCGGTCGGTTTGTGGATGAGTGACCGCTAGTGGCAAAATTTTAATGGACGCTACCGTGCTTCGGAGGGCACGTAAAGCCGTCGGTCCCGGTTGTTTTCAATTGTGGAAACAGTCGTTAAGCCTTGTCGAAGACCTCCGGGTGGCTTGAAAACATTCGACACTGGGTTGGCCACTAACCCCTCCACCAATCCGCATTGGAGCAGCGTGGTGGAGTATGCTCTAGACCTCCCGCAGCTATGTCTGTGGGGGAGACCCGTGCCCAGCCGTGGGACGTCTATGGGTCGCAGCGAAACCAATCAGCGCTGCGCTGTAATAAATTGTAATCAATAGAATTTGCAGGTAGATATGTAAGAATATTACTGGCAAGTGTGGTGACGTTGTAGGCCGGGTGTACGATTGCAGATGAGAGGCTCCTGGTGACGGTGATGTCATCATCGCCCCAGTCCAGGATGTTGTACACGCCCGCCTTCACCACGATGTCCGTAATGGAAGTCAGCGACGTCTTCCTGTGCATGCAGTGCGCCGCTGCGGAATAAAGCAAGCTTTGTTTTTACACGTGGTAGAAAATAGTAGAAATTCAAACAAACTGTCTTATTGGTCTAGTGGCTAAGCTAGTGGTCCCGAGTTTGATCCCCAGGTTTTGCAAAGTACCTATTATCGTTTTTTATTTCAAATTTCCATAAATAGGTCAGTGTCTGGATTTGTGCCCAGTGTATGGCAAAAGGCTGCTGATAAGTGGTACCTACTACAAACCTCTGCCTACCCATTCGAGTTAATAGACAATTTATATGTATGTGCTTCCTACAATATTTACCTCAATAAATATATTAAAAACCAAAAACCGCCATCGCCACCTATGGCATCAACTACCATTCCTACCATGTAATCTGGTCAAATGCGCCGGCGGTAGGATGGCGCTACTTGCTATTTTGCTATCTTTCAATAAAAAAAATCTACCTGTAATAACATGTCGATTGGAAATTAGGGTTCCAGAACAGATGTACGTTAGTCCGATGTCCTTCCTTTTGAAGATGGCGACCAGCCACGGCCAGTCGCCACGGTTGTAGTTCATCCCATTGTATATCAGTGGCTGGGACTCGTCCATGTTCCCGTTCAGCCCGCAGACGTTGAAGTCGTAACTCGGCGGCGGCTGGTGCTGGGGGCGACGTGTTGTTGTCCTGGGAAACAGTGGTGAGGATAGAATGTATTGGCCGTTAAGTTTCAAAGGGTTAGGTACGATACGACCCATAGACGTCCCAATGTTAAGCACGAGTCTCCCCCATAAACACAGCTGCAGCAGGTCTAGAGCATTATCCACCACGCTGCTCCAATGCGAGTCGGTGGAGGGGTTAGTGGCCAACCCAGTATCGAATGTTCACAAACGTGTCCCCTGTGCCCCGGGGCGGCACAGGGGAGGTAAAGCGACAGCTACGCCCCTATTTAAATCTTACGTTGTCGGCTGCGTTGGTGGGGGAGTTGGCGGTGGTGGGGGAGGCTCAGTCGCCGGGGGCCCACGAGTAGGCAGCACCGGAGTCGTCTGGCTAGGGTAGTTAAAGATCGCATTGAGGTCAAGTCCATCGAATGGCCGCTCAGGCTTCTGAGGCTGCACCAGGTTGGGTGCGTCGAAGTCTGGCTTTGAATTGTTTATCACGTAGACTGGCTGGGAACCTGGAATTGATAAAGGATTTGTTAATCAGTTGTAAGCCTTTGTCTTAAAACATAAAGGGAAACTTTAAGGGTTAGTCCTTTTAACAAAAGACTAACCAACCCAATACTGCGTTAACAGTAATAATAATATTCCTAGTGTCATGTTTTTGGACATGTTTTGTCTTGTGAAAAACTTTAATTTAGTACGATTTTAGTTAAATATAAAAATATTTTATGACTGTAACGCTATGTAAAAGCTGGAAGGCATAAGGTCTTTTCTCTGAATCGAAGCCTCTCAGCCTCAACATAATCCACCACGGGCACTTGACTGAAAAACTAAAGAAGCAGATAAATTACTTACTGCTAGTCCACGATGGCCTGTTAGTAAACTCCAACGTATTTGGGAAGTTCTGACCGTTCCCTGAGGTGATGATGCTCACTGGCTTGGTCGGATACAAATGTTCTGAGCCTGTATTCTTAATGAAGAGTTTGTGCTGAAGGCTTACTTTAGTCACGTATTGGATGTCTGGACTGTCTGAAACATTAAGAGGACATCGTGTCAATGAGACTTGAAAAATCGATAAACACCAAAAATATTGCAGTCGCGCTAGCCTTGGCGAGCGATAGAGAGATCTGCAGCTAGAACTGATTTAACATGCGTAAAATTGAGGAATCGTCCTATTGTAATTTCCTGTTTCCGCCTCGAAATATGGACCGATTTCAATATTGGTTTTATTTTTATATTTTTATTTATATAGAATAGGGTCTAAGTTTTGCCAGTACGTTCATGCAGCCCCACTGTGTCCAAGTTTCAGTTCCGTAGGATATGCAAGTAGTGCTGATTGAAGACTTTAGTCTTTAGACTTTGCGATTTAGACGACGAGAATACGTGACGAAGCTTCCCAAACGCTGCCCAGCCCAACCGAATCCTCCTATCGGCGTCTTTCTTGAAGTTGTTTTGCCAAGCTGAATCATATTGCCGAGGTAAACATAGTCCCTGACAACTTCAAGATGTGAGCCCTCAATGATAACGGAACAAGGAATGACCTGATATTTGACCATAACCTAGGTTTTGTTCAAGTTCATCCCACCCACGGCCCACCAGCCGGGAGGCCACATTTAGGCTGGTCAGCATTTTCTGCGGTGATTCAGTCATAATGACAATGTCGTCTGCAAACCGAAGGTGTGAGACGTATTCGTTATCTAAACATATTCCACGTCCCTTCCAATCCAATGTCTTGAAAACTGTTTCGGGGACAAAATTGCCCCTTGTCTTACGCCCCTGTGTAGTTGGTCTTGTTGTACCATTATGGATGTGGACGGACATGGTTGCTGGGCTGTATAGACATCTCAGCACATCGATGATTCGGCAGTCGACTTCGTACCGTTATTTCCTTGTGCGGATATAACATTTAGAACAATTCGAAATTTCACGCGGGGAAAGTCCAATTCGCACTTTCTGCCTTAACTACATGATAAAACTTGCACGAAGTTTATAATTATAAGCACAAAGCAAACGTTACGGAGAAAGTTTGTTTGCTCTGTCAATGTTCCTTATTTGCTCTTACCTCCAGGGCCAGCACATATGACGTCATCGTTCACAATGATAGAAGTGATCCGGGGTAATGGCGAGACCACCGGGAAGTGCAGCCGGTAGTCAATAGGAGAGCCTCTGTTGAACTGTTGGATTAATGCCAATTCGCTGCCACCAAGGGGCTCTATCCTCCCTATGTAAGTCTGGAAATCATACAATATTTATAATGAATAATGATTCTTACATTAAGGTCACACTATAATTAGACTTGAGCTGTGCAGAACTTTCACGTCTTACTGCTGTCTGCCTGTGAGGTGGTTTCAACAAGTCGAAAGCGTTAAGTCACAGTTAAAATGAATACTTGGCGGGATAACAAAACAACCTAGCGCAGGCATTTTGTACGTGCTGAATCAGCATAGTCAGTTAGTGAAAGCCTAAGAATTTTAGTATGTCTATGATATTTATTTACCTCACAATCGACAAAAACTCAAAGTAAATGTCCAGTAGCAAAACAATAAATCTGCGTCGATTTTTTCAAGTTGGGATCCCAAATAGGTAGGTACTTACGTAGATACTTCTTATAAATAAATGTTTTATTTCTGTTCACTAAATAATAGGATTAGTTAGTAACAATGTAAGTTTAATTTATATCGCAAAAAATACGTACAAAAACGCTTCAATACATAGAGACCGGTAGCTTCGCTAAGTTTTATATTAATTTTTCCTCTTGTAGTATCATAAATCATTTTGCTTATAGTCGCTCATTATATTTGGGGTACCCATTATTGAGACCAGAATAGTACTACAGTACCTGTTTCTCTCAAAGAAGGCTCTATGCGTGTTCTACAGATATATAAGAGTCCGCAAGAGCTGAGGAAAAAAAATAAAACCCAAAAAATTTACTTCAATGGTACCCAACACTTAATTTGATTTCGCTATCACGAAATTCGTGTGCCTACTTTTGAAAGGTTTTCCCTATTGGACAAGAATGATTCAGATATACAGGTATATACCACATGATTTTTTATCACGCACATATTTTAAACATATTTATTTATTCCATGCTTATCGATTGCAGTTCCGTACTACTTACTTTTAAAAACACCTTACCGAAACCTTGATCAAAGGTAATTACTTTAGTAAGTAAGAGAAGCGCGTTGGACTTTCACATTTTAATTAAATCCTTTTCCTTTACGGTACCGCCTTGCGAACAGACTAATTAATTTAACCCCGGAATTCCCTTCTCTGACATTCGTAAGTAGTTATTTTTATGGAAAAGTTACAAATGCATGACACCTCCGATATTTACTTTTTGGAACTATGTGTTAGGTTATTATACATGAACATGACTCATGTTTATCTTAATAATATATATATTTCTTGTGTACGTGTCTATGACAGTGAACTCCTCCTAAACACCTAGATAGATGTTGATGATTTTTTTTGTGTGTTCAAGGGGATTCGAGAATGGTTTAGATTCACAATTTGGTCCACTGGAAAATGTTTTTTAAACACTATTTTAGTATTTTTATTTTTAACCGTCGTTCATAGACGTGAAGCGTCGCGACACTTGACATTTCATATGGCAGTACAACGTTTGCGGGGTCAGCTAGTATTTAGGTATGTATTATATTTACTTGGGTGACCCTTTTCGTAAGTTGAAAGTCTTTGACCTTTGCTTATACCTAACGGGATTCTCATATTCAAGGATCTAATGTTCATATACCTCCTTATTTCTCATCTCTGGTCAGGATAAGACAAGATAAATTTGTCATACAAAACTAGACCTAGTGATGTATGACAAATTTATTTGCATTGTACACAGCATGCTGGCAGCATTGCCCCGACGTATAGCGAGGCAAAGCTTTTCTGGGCAAATAAAGCTGCCAGCTCTCCGCTCACCTGAGATTTTACTTATATATTTTATCGCTACGAGTAGGAATTTGAAATATGTATTTTGTAAAAAGATATTGTAAATTGTAATGTACGCGAGCTAATATACTTACATCACTTTTTTATGATGCGTGGTGCGTTTGATTTATGAATTCTGTGGTTTGATGGGAATTCCAAGCGAAACGTCGCGCCACGCAGGACTTCCCCGAGAGAGAAAGCGACCGGTGATTTGAGTTGCCAAATATGGTGGGCTTTACTTACCACGTAGCTTTGTATAATTTTGTTGTGGAAATAAGTAAGTGCATTTTTTATATTTATATTAAATTGTAAACTTATGGCTATTAGTTATGAAATGTTATTCATTATAGAGCATCATTCATACAAGTATGACTATTATTAAGACTATTATTATGTGATAAAGGGGCCTCGTTCGGAGTCGGTTTCAGATGCGTTGCTACCCATAAGGATTAAGATGGTCGCCTCTAGAAAAGTCGAACCGGAATACCTATACCTAATCCTAATTTATTTAAATTAGGTACAACCCTTACCACAGAATACTTAATAGTACAAGTATAACCCTTGCACCAAAGCAGGACTCAGGTGTTACTTTTCTCAATTAAGTAAGAAGGCCGACCGTACCATAGATTTATTATTCTATACTAAATCTATGGAGCGTACCTACTTCACCACGCCACTGCAGTGTGTATAAAACTTTGTCACAATCACACTTGTTTGCTATCTACTATATAAAAATAAGTCGTGTTTTCCTTCCTGACGCTATAACTCCAGAACGCACGAACCGATTTCCACGGTTTTGCATTCGTTGGAAAGGTCTCGGGCTCCGTGAGGTTTATAGCAAAGAAAATTAAATTAAAATTATTTAAATGGCAAAACAACGTTTGCCGGGTCAGCTAGTTTGTTGATAAAAATCGATCCAAGCTTGATTTGTGCTCAGACATCTCAGTATTATCATTAGCATAACACATCAGCTATAGGTAGGTAGTTATCATGTTGTTTAAACTTAGGTACATTATCATAATCAGAATTAGGGTGTAGGTACATAAAAGTTTTGTATTATGACCTATTATGACATAAATACATACTTGCCAAGCGATCTGTATCAAAGTAACAGAAGCTGACCTAACCATAAAATTTCTACATAAATTGATATAAACAGGTGTTGGTTAAACTTAATGTCTACGTCGCTTCCCGAAAGGCAATCTATTAATAAGGCAAAATATTAATAATCTAAGGGCATGGTCAAATCTCATGTGTCAAATCTCTCATTTGAATTTTCAATCAGTGGTTAATAGGCCTGTATGATGATGATTTCATAAGTATCTAAGTAGGTAACTATCTAGTTTATCAACATTTTAATGAGGTGTTAAAAATCACTAAACGAAGTTTCAATGGGGAATCCCAATAATTTTGACTTACGGCACCTTACGGTTAACTTACGTCATCGTCACGTCTCGTCATTCATGTCATGACGTAACGTGAGCGAAAATCCCAATTTTAAAATTATATTTTCTCGATCAGGAAGGTGACTTCGATCTAGAAACATAACTTATAAATAATGGCAATGCTTTTATCCGCTTCGCATCACTCAATGTTTTATACTACTTGCTAGCTTTCCGCGCAGCTCCGCCCGCGTAATTTGGTTTTCCGTGCAGAACTATTTCTAACATCATGAAGTGGTTGAAAATATAAATAGAGCCTTTATCAACGCCAAGCTACACCAAAGTTAATAACCTTTAATTAAAATCAAGCTTTACCCGTAGTTCGGATAGTCATAATCCTAGCCATCAATCGATTAAATATTAATTGATAGTCAATCAATTATTGATTAAAATTCGAACGATTATTAGTGATTCGTCCATTTCATGGGAACCATGCTATTTTGCGGGTTAAAAATGTACGTTATCACTGTCCTAGCCGTATACCTACTAATGCAAGAAATCACATCGATCCATTATTTCTTTAAGGAGGAAAAGAATGACAAACCATGAAACCAACAGACACACTATCCCATCTATATATTTTTTTTAATATTGTACTAATTAATGTAAGGATTCCTAACATAACTCCGCGCCTGAATTTCCTGACGGGGTTAGCAGAGTTGTGTTGTAAGTACCTATATCAGCTTTTCACCGTTAGTTCCATGTTCCTGAACTGTGAAAAACTATGAGCAAGACTAAAAAAGGGACTGGGATAGTTTGTCCTGCCTGTAAAGGATGTTAGTAATAGGTAGTCAAGTCCCAAGCTAAGTCGGTCTCAGCTCAGCCAGAACAGAGGCGTAGCTACCCTTGAAGCCACTTTTCATAAGGATTGTCACCTGTGTTCATTAAAAAATCATTATAACTTTTTCTTATTGTTCATACGTACTCGTAATTACGCATTTTCGCCCTTCAACTTCAACGCACCTGACTGACATAATCTGCTCCGGGCATTGCCCTTTTCCATCACCTTGCATTACATACGTGACGTCACACGTTTAAGTTTTATCACGGATTTGTCCTTACTCTATGATATTTTAAAAGCTTTTATTTAACTTCAGTCGTATGTGTGTATATAAGTATGTATGTATGTCCTGGAATCCTGCAATCAATATTTCACCCACTTCCACTGAAGCTATTGAGCTGAAATTTGGCACATATATTTGGTTCCGATGACAATGCACGAAAATAAAAAAAAATTAATTCCAAGGTTAGGCACCTGTGTAGGATTAGCTATTCATTCAATGATCAATAGCTAATCCTTTGCCTTATATTGATCAGTTTAGAATAGCATTATACTATCTCTTTTCTATAAGTACATAGTTTGTAGTTACCTTTTTTTTGTTTTAAGAGTAGGAAACCTTGAAAAGGTACCCGAACGTCGTGGGAGCGACGCCGGGTTATGTGGGACTTTCACCCACTAAAACCCACTCGGTGGCCTACTCCGGCGCTACAGGAGGGCTCCGGGATCTCTTTTAGAACGCGCCGGTCCCCTCCGGCGCTGCGCCCAAGACGGGCTCATCCCGGTTTACACAACGCTGTGCAGCCACAAACAGCGTCGTCTTTCCCGGGGTCACATGATGGACGATTCGAGCTCCCACTCTCACCGCCCGCAACCCCAGAAGTCCCCTTTTAGTCTCCTTTTACGACAGGCAGGGGCTACCTCTTTTATCTGTTCTGTGGGGGCTACCGTAGCACTATTCTGGTCCCGAGCAGACTTTCATTAAAAGCGTGTCTAATCACCTCATAGCGAAATAAATTATTTGACTTTGACTTTGACACAAAAACCAATTTATGTTTACAATTAATTATTTTTTAACACTAATGTTTGAAAAATAGTAGTGCCACAGTTTTTAACCAAACACCTCGCGCGCTGCGTCAAACTTTTTATTCTGAACAGCTTGTCTAGTTATACTTTAAGGTCTGTGGTCATGGGTGGCAGCGAATGAGTACCTAGCCAGGTACTGCATGCTCATTTACATTATATTCATAAAACAATAACTACATACGCAACTCATTCTATTATCTACTCATATGTTTGTACCTACGGGACCGAGATAACAAATTGGATTAATTTGCATTCGAAGCACGTGAGGTTGGGTTAAATTTATTGACATAGAAAAAACCTACTAGGTACCTACTTGTTACCACTAAACTGGCAGGATGGCACTACTTAAAGGTATCTACAAAATATAGCGTGCTACGTACATAATATTGATAGTAATATTATAAAGCTAGAGAGATTTTTTGTTTTTAACCGATATCCAAATATATCGTCGTCCAACCAAAGGAGGTCGTCAATTGGGATGTATGTTTTTTTTTATATGTTACACGATTTCTCCGCAATAATGGGCTGATTTTAATTATTCTTTTTGGAAAAAAAATACCCCTAAAAGTAGTGAACAAGCATAATAAAGCATTTATGTAGCGTCAGCAGCGTTTGTTAATGGATTTTGATCATTCTTTATAAGTTAAAAGTTCGTAATAAAGACTTTTATTACTACGTTTAAAAGTCTACGTAGGTAACAGGATGGTTCACTACAAATACGTGATAAATAAAGAATCAATTCAAAATGTCTCACCACAAGCTTTTCTTTATCCCACTTGTAAATAATGAAACGAGTGAAGTTAAAGGAAAAACTCAAAAACTGTAAAAATGCGTATATTCCAAACGTGTTTATAGTTTTACCATTAAATCGAGACTGACATAATAAAACAAAAAAACCAAAAATTAAATTAAACTTACTTCTAATTTCAAATTATGATACATATAAACTTTTCCTAACCCGCCAGCTCAAATCTGTTGCACGTCGTCAACACCACTTTTGAGCACTGGTCTACCTACTCACGGAATGGGAGATAGACCCGAGTCCACGCTAGCCAAGTGCGGATTGGCAGACTTCACATGCCTTCGAAAACAATATGGAGAACACTTATGCATGCAGGTTTCCTCACTATATTTCCGGTACCGTTACAGCAGGTGACATTTAATTTTTTAAATCGCACATAACTTACAAAAATCATTGGTTTGCTTGGTTTTTCAATCTGGGCCGCGACTTTTTAAATAAAAGAAATTTAAATAAGAGAAAGTGCTCGGACGAAGTGGAACGGACTTTATCTTCGCGTGTCTTGTTACATACACATAATAATATGTCGTATTGTATATTTGTAGTTATTTTTATCACTGAATTGAACTTAAAAAAAGAAATTGATGCCTTCGAATACAAATTCGAATTTATTGGTGTGTGTCACTTGGATATAAACTCAAGACTTCAAGTGTCTTTTTTAAAAGCTTTTCTTCACTCGTATGTATCTTGTAAGTATGTATGTCCTGGAATCTTGCAATCAATATTTCACCCACTTCCACTGAAGCTATCGAGCTGAAATTTGGCACACATATTTGGTTCCGATGACAATGCATGAATATAAAAATAAAAGTTTTAAAAAGCTTTTTTTTAATAAAAAAAAATTTACGGTATAATTCAGGTGGTAAAGCCTATATGGAACCTACACATAAGTGATACATATATGTTTTGTATAGAGTTCGTACCGTACCGTTGCGTCCGCTATAGAGGGCATTACCACCACCCGCCACAGTAGCTAGTACCATTTCTACGGTTTAACAATTGTTTTTACAACTAGAAAGGTGTGGGTGGGTGTGGTATACGGTTGCACTTATCAAGAGGCGACCATAGTCCTCAAAGGCAGCAACATATCTGTGGCCGACTAGGAACGAGACTCTTACTAACAATTCTTAACTGAACTATTACTAACAACTAACAGGACAGGTTTATCAGGATAACCATCACTACCGGTCCTTACACCAGCTGATGGATGGATGGATGAACTTTGTTCTTTACAGCATGTCAATAATTATATTTATAGTTTACGAGATAAAGGAAAGATAAAAAATACATAATATGTCGCTCAACGCGCGTAAAAAGTGGCACGGATCGAATTTGAATTATACTTTTTGGTTATTCACTAGGTAAGTAAACAATAAATTAAGGTAGTTTTGAAGGATTCATTTTTTAATTATCATAGTAATTATTTATTAATGATTAAACGAACTTACCTCTACGTGAAGTTGTATCATAACTATAAGAGGGCTTTGTCCGAAGAGATTAGCAATAGTGATACTATTTTTGGTTTGTCTTATGGCACAGAATAATAGTCTTATGTTATTATTATTATTAGTAATTGCGACTAGTTGGGGTTTTGGGATTAGATGGCTTTACGATTGTTTTTTTTAAATTTAATTTAATCATAACATTACATTACGATTGTATTTCTCCAAAGGGGAAGGCAGAGTTATGTTGTATTAAATCCACTTTTCACGCTGGTTCCTATTTCCATGCAACTCATTCCAATATAGGTACTCCAAGCTACAGGGCATTTCAAGTTAGGAGAAATAATTGCCCGACACGGGATCGAACCAATGACCTCAAGCTTACCCATCACCTTTGCGATCACAAAACCAATGAGGCAAAATTTACTATAATCATATTTTTTTTTCTCGTTTTACAAAATAGGTTTAGGGTAGGTAGATTTATTATTTTTAGAGTATGCAATGTAGATGCTTGTGTACCTACTTAACTTTGATTAGACGAATGGATGGATGGACTTTTATCCAGTTAATACCTCTTCTCTTTGAACTTCAATGGGTAGAGATTTTCCGGCTATCTCTTTATGAATGACAGGAAATATATACGAAACATTTGTAATATGTATATCTAATTCACGCAAACGAAGATTCGCGCGCTTTAACTTTACGCCAACCAAAGCAACGCACGTATTTAGATAACGTGAAAGACAGTGACCAGTGACCTTAAGCACCGACACAAGGAACCGCAAGGAGTTACATCCATGTTTTGCATAATTTTAATTACGTTTACGTTTATACATTTATCTAAAGACTACGTATCAAGAATGTATTAATTACATGAGACCTTTCACGCAGAATTATAAATCTCATAATCTATTTTTTTTATTTCTTCACGCACACACGATGCCGCATGCCGCAGCGAAACCTGCGCAACTGACAAATTCTTAGGTTTCGGCTACGAATAAACCAGTCCAAATGGAATATGTTGTTTTCGTCGCTTGAATTTGCATAAATTACTGACAAAATTTATATAATATATCGTCATTATAAGAAGATAGCCCATCTTTGTTTCGTTTCTTTTCTACTTTTCACTTTATTTATTTGTTATATGCAATTTACAGGACAAGCCTAAATCACTACTACATACAAGTAAACGGGTGTCAATCCTCTGTATAGAGTACTAAATCTATGATCCTCTGGTTCCTATGTAAATGTAGGGGTTCAGCAAGGCTTTATCTTAGGCCCGTTTTTATTTTTAGTGTACATAAATGATCTACCCTTTATAATATATGGAAAATTTCTTGAAAATCGTTTTGTTTGCCGACGACACGTCACTAATCTTTAAAGTTAAACTCAATTCAGAAAACAATGAAAATATAAATAAAACACAACACAACAATCTTGTACTCAATCCTAAAAAAACTAAATGTGTTAGATTTGTTTTGCGTAATGTGAAAATTCCGGCGATGGTTGTCACCTAAACAATGAAATATGTACGAGGTTTGTGGACCAAACGGTTTTCTTAGGGATAACCGTTGACTCTAAGCTCCAGTGGGGCGCCCACATAAATACATTGTCCAGCAAATTAAGTTCTGCTGCTTACGCTGTCAAAAAGATCAGACAGATCGCTGACATAACAACAGCTCGGCTCGAAAAAAAGCAGTGTACATAACTTTAGTACAAGAAATAAATAAATTGATGGTACCTAGCTCTAAACTAAGTAAAGTATCAAAAAAAAATTATGGGGAACTGTGTTCGCTTCTACAATAAAAAACCCGGAAAAATTACTTGTCTCTCAGAGAATAAATTTAAATCTTACACTATAAACAAAACCTCCATAATACCCAAAAGCTTTCTATAAAATTAATGACTACTTGAACGATAGAAATGCTTGGTGCGATGTATCTCCAGCTCCACTTGTTTAATAATAATGTAATGTGATCAAATTTAAAAAAATGTAAATTTTGAAAAGAGTAACTACCGAGTTTCTTGCCGTGTATCTTGTGTTTATGATTTTAATTAATAGTTTTGTGTTTCCACGTTCCGAGAATCGTTCTGTCGAGGACTTTTTGTCCCGTCGACGGCAAGCGAACGATTAGCGAAGCGATTAGCCTCATACTAATCAAAATACGTCTAACTAAATAATATATTAAAGTAAAAAAATATGATTTATTTTGCACGTCACTTTTCATTTTTCATATGCTAGGTCGAAGTGTAACAAAATGATTGATTGTGTCAGCTCCTAGCCTCCAGCCCTGTGTATACCTATAGGTATTAGTCTGTGGTCAGCCTCCTCTCCTCCAAATAATACTTACATAACGTGTCATGCAGTAATTGAAAATACCTAGGTAATTGAGTTTTTCTGAGTCCAGCTACGCTTCGGCTACGAGTTGGTTTGGCCTACGCGAACAGTAGTTTTTTCGATACCACATTATAGTAGATAGAGCACACGATAGCATACGGTGGAAAGCGTCTTCTTTAGTGCTTGCTGGCAATTTTGTAGTGCCACTTTGTGACTCTATAAAATATAATATATATATAAATATAATAAATAATATTTAAAAAAAAATCTTTAATTTAACCGCTACATAAAATTATTTTCCTACTAGCTTTACAAGCGGCTCCGTCGCCAGATTTCCACAAAGCAGAATACAGCAAGATTTAGATTTTATCGATCCTCAAATCATATGTCATGTCCTAGCCGTATACTAAATTTATGCAAAAAATCACGTCGATGCATCATTCCGTTGAGGCAGAGAAGAAGGACAAACCAACAAACACAATTTTGCATTTAGATATTAGTAAGGATTACTTACCGATTGCAGTCTTGCAGCGATTGTTAGATTTATCCTGATAAGTATAGATGTCACCTGATTTCTTGGATATACATGCACAATACCGTAAATCCCCGTCTCATCACTTCGATATTCAAATAATTGTGGGCAAGGAGATTGCGCGTACTGGCCGTGTGCCAAAAATATTACTAAAAAACTTATAAACAAAAAACCACGAGTTGGTTCCATGATTAATTTTTTAAAGTAATTTATTAATTTATTTACTGTCACTATTTAAAGCTCGAGAACTTCACATTTTGTTTCGCGAAGTAAACGCGCTGTCGGCACTTCGTTCCGCGATGTACTGGCGAAGAAACTAGATGAATGACTTAAAACATGTTTTGAGTTGTGGTCGTTGTGGAGTAAAATTTATCCTCATTCCTTACTAGAATAGTAAGTATAGTATAGTTAATTGCCGTCCCGTTTATTACGGTTCTGTACCCAAAGGATGAAAAACGGAACCTTATTAATCTGCCTCACGTCTCCGTCTGACAGACTTATGCAGTTCTATGCAGGAATGGAATATACGAAAAGGGATATACAGGAACGGAAATAGCAACTATTTTCGTTCCCGTATATCCAGAAAATTTTCACAGCATGCGTTTTACCGTAGCCAATCACAACAAACAATAAAAAAGTAAACATGTTGGATCCCGGGGTCACGCATGAATGAGGCAACAGAGACAATTTTTTTTTTGAATTTTTGTTTTTAAATTATTTTTTTTCTTATATGTTTTAGTTCCTGTCTTAACTTTTGTGCTTAATACTTGTATAAAATAATTTCGACGTTTCACATCTGCCAGGCGTCCCGTAACGGCTCACATTTTATGTTATTCCTACATATAGTTATTAAGTATAGTTAGTCCTGTATTATTCCACAGATTTTTAAATTTGTTTCCTGGATGGTTATTCGACACTAACAGATCTTGCTGGGGAAACGTTACTCCAGCCTTCAGTCGATTTTATCATCATCATTATAATCATCACAACACTTTCTTTGTCTCACTGTTGGGCACGGGTCTCCTCTCTGAATGGGAGGGATTCGGCCTTAGTCCACGACGCTGGCCAAGTGCGGATTGGCAGACTTCACATGCCTTCGAGATAATTATGATGAACTCAGGCGTGCAGATTTCCTCATGATGTGTCAATCACCGTTATAGCTTATATGTATTATGACATTTAATTTCTTAAATCGCACATAACTTAGAAAAGTCATTGGTGCGTGCCGCTTGGGTTAGAACCCGGACCGCTCGATTGAGTGGCGAGTTCGATAGCCACTGGGTTGTCACCGCATTCAGTCGATTTCACGATGGTCAAATCGGATGGTCACGGCTACCCAATGACCGGTTGGCAATGGCATTTTGTTGTTTGAATCCACACCAGACAATTTGCTTTTTTTTATCCAAATTGTAAGATATTTTTACGTGAAATTGTGTCGTTTGGGCTGGGTGTGGATGAATCAGTCTGTGAGTGAGTCAGGCAATCCAGGTCTTTCTTCTATGTTCTTTTACACTAAATCCAATGTTAAAAACCACTTTTTTACTTGAGTAGGAAATTCCCACAACAGTGTGTCCTTCTTTTGTATACATATCATATTATTATCCATCTTTATAAATAATTTATTACAACAGGTCATAGTAAAATTAAATTATTAATAAAATTTAATTTAAAAAAAAAAGTAAGTACATAAACAATCAAATAAAAATTACTTATGCTAGTGATGACGGGTTGCCAAAGTGCGCTTATAAAAACATAATTGAGAAATCTCAATTTATCTTCAAAGATATTCGTTTGGCTAAGAACACTTACATAGGTGACGTTATAGACTCGTTTATTACGTTTCAAGATACAGAAGATACCTATTTCAATATTATTGATTCCAAAATCTTTCCTATAAAGAGACACTTCAATAAACCGGTTGGAGATAAAGTTTATGGAGGTATAAAAGCGTGAAGTTTTCAAGAACACTGAAGAACGAGTTTACTTTTGAAAAGGAAACTCTAGAGTTGGTTCAATCGCCTTTATTAAAGCCTTGGTTTGATTCAATAGCACGACGCAATCAACTCATACAAAAATGTTAATAGAAAGCATTCGCTGCGACCCATAGACGTCCCACTGCTGGGCACGAGTCTCCCCCACAGACACTTCTACGGGAGGTCTAGAGCATAGAAAGCATTAACAAAATGAAATTAACCTTTTATAGTAGGTATAGATCAACATTGTCAAATTATTTTAAATTTAGTGATTGTTTTTCAAATACATTATGTTAAATATATCCCATTAGTCATTACCTACTTATTATTAGTTTTGGATATTTTGTATTATTCCGAAAGATGTTTCTGCAATTTTCAAAACGTAGGGTAAGCTCGCATAATTATGTGACTCATTTAATTCTGTGATAACAAGTTTCGAAGCTCATACCTTTTTACATGAGTAAAATACACTATTAGAAATACGACCTTAAGACACGGGCATAAACCCTCTTTTAGCATGCAAAGTTTTGTCATCGTTGCGTGAGAGAGAAAGCAACAGTGCCGCGTATTGTCTCCCAGTCGCCATTTTTTGTTGTTTGCCGGCCACTTGGTGTTGTGCTCCTATAAATTAATTGTTTTCTAGTGGAAAACGTTGTTATTTTTACCTGAAAATTTGACTATTTGTGGGTAATAGTGTTTACTTGTTACTACCAGTTACAGATTTAGTTTAACTTTAACAGTATTCTGATAATACCTTACGTACGGTGTCTCAAAAATAACGATTTTTTGGATTTAAATGGAAAACCATATCACCGAATTAAACAAGGTAAAGTAACTCGCATGTTATTTTCTATGTTAATTGATGCTTTTATTACGAATAAATGGGAAAGTTAAGTAAAGAAAAATTAATTAAAAGTGTAGAAAGTTATTTGAACAACTTTAATTAATATTTATCTGAGTCGTTATTTTTATTATCACATAATTAAGTGAGTTGTATTATTTTCAGAAAAAATGGAGGGAAAGGGCAATACTCCAAAAACGTCTAAGCTGTCAAAAAATAGGAAGTACAGTGAAGCTGTGTTGAAATCTGCTATTGAAAGTGTTCTGGAATCAAAATTAACTGTGTATGGAGCATCAAAAGAATACAATGTGCCCTGGAGTACATTGAAGGTAAATGTTGAACGTGTAAAACATGAACGCGAGCTGGGAGAAACACAAATTAAAATGTTAAAAGTGGGTAGACCATTTTCCCTTTCAGTAAATTTAGAGCAAAGCTTGTTATCATACATAGTTCAAATGCAAGAAATTGGATTTGGTCTCACAGTTAACCAAATAAGGCAGTTAGCTTTTACATTAGCTGATAATTCGCTCTCAAAGCATTATTTCAACGCAAATAAAGGGCACGCTGGCTGGAATTGGTGGGTAGGTTTCAAAGAGCGGTATGGATTAAGCCTAAGGAGCCCAGAAAATCTTTCCGCCGGTCGAGCTATTTGCTCTAATGCTGCGGTAATGGCTGATTTTTATGAGAAATTACAAACAACTCTAGCTTCTCATGATTTGACAGATTGTCCAGAGAGGATCTGGAACTGTGACGAAACCGGACTAATGTACGTAAACAAGCCAAACAAAATTGTTACTAAGATCGGAAAAAAGTATGTGTATAACCGGACATATGCAGAGAAAGGCACCACAACTACTGTCTTGGCTTGTATCAATGCTGCTGGGCAATTTATTCCGCCTTTAGTCATATTCAAAGGGGTAAGAAATATCCCCGAACTATGCAGAGGAGCTTTTCCGAATAGTTTGACAAGACTGTCGCCTAAAGGATGGATAAATGCCGATTTATTTTATGAGTGGCTTCAATTTTTCATTGATAATATTCCTCCTGTACGGCCTGTATTATTAATAATGGACTCCCATGCAAGCCACATAACACCACAGGTACTTGCCTATGCTAAATCGCATCAGATTATACTGTTTACGATGCCTGCTCATACCAGTCATCTATTACAACCACTGGATGTCGGTGTTTTTAAGTCACTCAAAACAGTGTGGCGCGCAGAGTTGCAAGATTATAAAGTTAAAAATCCTAGTAAGGTTCCTACAAGACTTGATTTTCATACATTTTTGACACCAGTGTATGAAAAATGTTTCACACCTTCCAATATACGTTCAGGATTCAGAAAGACAGGCATATTTCCCTTAAATAAACAAGCTATTTGCCCTGAAGCTATTGCACCTTCCACATTATCTGATCAAGTGCAAGTAATGCCAGAAGTTGTAAGTCTTGAAGCAGATTATGATCTTGAAATCGCGCAATCCGAAATCCATAAGACTGATATTGATCCGTTTAAGGAGACAGAAGTAGTAGATATAGTCAGTCCTCTAGAGATCGAATATCCCATTCCATGCACTAGTTTTAGCAATCAACCACACCCAATAGAAGTTGCACCATCTGAGATATTACAAATGGAATGTGAGTCAGAGCAAATTACTGAAACCAATAATTTGGCAAGTTCTTCCTCCTCAAATTTAAAGAAAATTTTGATCCACGATATTTTAGTATTACCTAAATGGAAGCCCAGCAACAAAACACGTCAGAAGCGAACAGTTCCTAAAGCTCAGTGTTTGACACCGATTGTTTCTACCTCCAGCACAGATCCAACTCATGCCCAACTTACTGATACCAAACTAACTAATACCAAACCAACTAATACCAAACTAACTATAACCAAAGAAAAAAGCCTCTCACACCAAAAAAATGTGTCTGGGACACAAAAGCGAAAAGTAAAATCTGTCGTCAAACAGACTTTAAAAATATCAAAACCATTAAAAACGTCCTCCACCGACGAAGATTGGTTCTGCAGTGTTTGTAATGGTTGGTACTCACACGATGTTAAGATGAAAAATGGAGCTGACTGGATTACATGCTCATTTTGTACTCATCCTTATCACACACATTGCCAAAGTCAGGATGTTAATGACGATCAGCGCGTTTTTATGTGCGATAATTGCAGTTTTGACAATTCTAGCGGTGAAGAGTAACAATAAAATCACATATGATTAATTAAACTATTCTGTGTGTTCTGTTATAGTAATTACTGTTATGTTTGAAAAAAACGATAAATACTTATGTTAATTCTAATTATAATTATGTGATAAAAAATATAAAAGACTCATCTAATTGTGTTATATCAGAATTATGATAATGCTATCACCGAATTAAAGTGACTGTCACAGAATTACTTAAGTGAACGTGTGATTTATAAAGTCATGTTAGAATAAGTTCTTTGTTGTAAAACTATAAGTTTATTAGCTTAAATAGTAAGTAAAAGACTGAAGAAAGTTCCTACAAAAAATTAAACATATTGATTACGATTATCCTGGGTTTTATTGCTATTATCCAAATTATCACAGAATTAGGTGAGAATACCCTAACGTCCATACCACGTTGAACACACCGGTTCTCGTCCTATCACCGAAGTTAAGCAACGTCGGGCGCGGTCAGTACTTGGATGGGTGACCGCCTGCGAACACCGCATGATGTTGGCTTTTTGTTGCTCCTATACTTTTTTTACGTGGGACTCTTTTTATTTTCCGACTAGTGGACGCCCCGCAGCTTCGCTCGCAGACCCATTATCGACGTCTGCCCGCGTTCGGGTTGCCCACTTGATTTCAAAAACGGCAAAGTTTCATACTAACTTTGCACCCCCGTTTTACCCCCTTATGGGATGAATTTTCAAAAATCCTTTCTTAGTGCTCCCCTACGTTATAAAATGAACCCCTGTGCAAAATTTCAAGTTTCTAACCCATAAAGTGTAGGCCCTGCGTTGATACGTCAGTCAGTCAGTCAGTCAGTCAGTTAGTCAGTCAGTACAAATTTCTGCTATGTAAATATGGATGCACGCGTCGACGCGCGTTGACGCGCGCATTCGCGATTCGACGCGCGGCTGGAGTCGAGCGGGCTGGAATCGAGCTGTGCATAAATAACAGAACAATAGAGATGATTAAGCTGTAGGTGGAAAAATATGACGCGTCGCGTCGCTTCGACTCTGCGCCAGTGTGGGTTGACCCTAAAACGTGTATTGCCAGCAGATGGACCTTAAAAATTTGCTGAACATTTACAGAAGCTCGAGTATCTAGCTATTTTTTTTAATCATCCTAGTAAAATCCAAACCAAACCAAAGAACGAAATGACGGCACCAAAGCGATAGATACTTTTCCTATGGCGCTTGTCCACCGCTCGTCCTTCACACGATAATTATAATTTCTCATGTAAGTGAATGGGTGATTCTTGGTGAGAATAAAGTTTCCTTAACCATAAGGCCTTTGTATGACCGCTGATATCAAGTAAATCGGCGCGACTGCTAAAATGATAGCCGAGATTGTAAGGTCCATCTGCTGGCAATAAAAGTTTTAGGGTCAACTCACACTGGCACAGAGTCGAAGTGACGCGACGCGTCATATTTTTCCACCTACAGCATAATCATCTCTATTGTTCTATTATTTATGCACCAAGGGACCACATGTTTGGTTTTATAGTTTCTCATTGATGTTCCATTGACACTGTTATGAGATCACTCTAAAAATCATACTCCAGTCGAAAGTTTTTAATAAAATGTGTGGCTAAGACGACTCCCTTTCCCTTGCAAGCTCAGTCACTATCTTAGTAAAAACTATTAATGAAAAACATATTTATATTAACCCGTGGACTCCCAGCGGCCTCACTTGCGGCCAGTAAAAAAATACCTCTACAACCCAGCGGCCTCAAGTGCGGCCACCCGCGCCGTGTCCGAATTTGAGCCGTTTGGGTATGAAATTACAGCAGATTTTGGCATGTATTTTATATCAACGAAAAGCGTGAAGTTGCAGCTATCCATTGATTCCAAATACTCTATGTTCATTCATTCCGTTCGTTCAAAGAAACCGTTACAAAAGTGACAGAATTTTCGCGAGTGTTTGGTGTATGTTGTGTGCAAGAGATTTGTTGTTTTGTATTGGATTTTCTGCAGAAACACGTAAGCGCCTAATTTATTCGTATTCTTTATACTGTTAGCAACATATATACGTCCATAAATCAGTCTATTGTCGGTATGAATCCAAGAAATATGCAAATCTATCACGCATTCGTGACTGGGTCATGACGTGTCCCGGTTTTGATTCGTGAATTAAAACGTATGTACATTGACCCCTATCATACTATTTACATTGTTTTATTGCAAATTTCACCAGCAATTCATTTATGCTATTATTTTATGAAATCATTTTGTATTTGAGCTATATTTTGCTTCTAAGTAAACTGCAGTCTAACTTGAGACGCCATTTTGTTGCAAAATTTCACATACAGCGTGTTCACCTAAAATTGCGACAAGTGCGAGTTAATAATAGTATTTTCTGGTAGATATTTTTTCCGGTATTTACTAATATTAGTGGAAATATTTCCAAATCGAGGAATCCTATACAATACCGACAGCGGGAACATTCCTGGTATTTTTTTTTTGATAATTTTCCGGAAGAATACCCCAGTAAAATCAAAAATACCAACCTCTGTAACTTTTATAAGTGCCACGTTGTGCCAAGTGCCATGTTGTGTTATATTTTAGTGTGGGTATTTTGATCAAGTATGGACGGCAAAAATATACAGACCTACTGGGGCCATCAGCCATATTTCTCACCTCTGTGAGGACAAAATGGTGTATGTATATCTGGCACGTACTGTTTACTGTATTGGGATCAAATTATGATTGGTGTAGTGGCTTTTGGTGTTTTATAAGCTTTTTGGTGTTTGGGATTGGCATGGTGTTTTTTTTAGCAATCGAAAATCCGGAAAATAGGCAACCACCAGCAAGCTGGTGGAACTGACGCGGCTACTGGACCCATGCTTACTGACCATTGGCCTGTGCCTTGGCCAATACTGGGATGATTATTTAAAGGTGGTGAGTGTAACCCACTTCTGTTTAGTTATAATTACTACAATACAGTAAAGAAATAAATACTGATAACTAAATATGATGTATTTTTTGGCTCCCAACCTCCTGAATCTGAATCCTGGTAATTTAGTCTAATAATACAACTAGATAAAATACTATAACAAGTGATATTTTTTCCCGGTGTTGATTATGGTGTCAATTGGCCGTATTATTTATCCATAGTAATACTATGGGACATATTTCAGGTATTATCGACAAAATATCAATAATACAACTAGATAAAATACTATAACAAGTGATATTTTTTTCCGGTGTTGATTATGGTGTCAATTGGCCGTATTATTTATCCATAGTAATACTATGGGACATATTTCAGGTATTATCGACAAAATATCAATAAATTTTTTTTCCGGAAAAGATCAATCAATCAATTTATTTATTTCTCATAGTACTAACGGTATTCTTTTCTGGTTTTGTATCTTGGTGTCAATTGGTCGTAGTATCTATTCATAGTAATACAATCGGATATATTTCCGGTATTATATCGATAGTATATCATTAATTCCCTATCAAATAGGAAAATTCCGGATTATTTCTGTTCCCAGTAGTTAGGAATTCGAATATTCCCGAGTAATTTGTGTAATACTATCGACAGCAATCCCGGCAATACTATTACTTCAGTATTTATAGTTTTCGTAACAAAAAGTATCAGCCTGTATTACACTGCGTCAGGAAACCCGGCGGCCTCAAGTGAGGCCAGGCCATTTATGTGAAAATGGCGTGGGAAGCTCGGTGTTTTCGGGCACGGCGGCTTGGGTCTCGAAGGGTTAATAAACGCTGTAAAGGTAAAAAGTATAGCAGCCGATGTTTGTATTACTTTGTATCAAGTTTGTATGGTGTACGCCGTAGTTAGTACTGTTCATAATGTTCTTATAAATCTGTGATGTACGTACGTAGTACTTCACAGAGTAAAAACGAGTTGGCCTCGGTATTGTGCGAAACCACGAACGATTTGGCGCATGTGAGGTGAGTGACCGGAGTTAGATTCGTTCATGGTTTGGATAGGCTTAGTTAAAATCCATCCATACTATCCATACTATCCATACTCCATACTAGTACTATATACATAATTTTATTAAGGTAATGTTCTCTATTGTATATAGAAGCCTTTTGAATATCTAAGAGTGTAATCATAACCACACATAATTTCTATTTAACTAAAATAGACAACAAGGGCATAATTAATGCAATGGAAGAAAAAAAAACAATTTGTTATCTGTATTGTATTCCCCTTATGGCAACATTTTAGCAACACAAAAATAAATTCTAACCATCATGAAAGTTGTTACGTTTTCTGTTTTCGTTTTCGCCGCTTCAATGTAGGATTAAATGAAAATGTTTGTATAAAAGCGAGGTTTTTAACTTTTTAGTGAAATAGAAAATGGTAACGATTGTTGACGATCTAGATTCTTTAACATTGCAAGAGCAAATTTTCAAGGATGTCAAGTACTATGTCTCGGGCGATGTTTCTGAAAGGGTTTGTTTTTGTCGTTTTTCTTGTTTTTATTTTATTATCAAGGTGGCGTGCCATTAAACCTGTCCGATGTTTTATTGTAATTGCAGATTATGCTCCTACTTCAATCAGGCGGGGCGGAGAACACAAAGTATTTCTCTGACTATGTCACTCATCTAATTTGTGGACAGAATGCCGCCGATACGGACCTTGACGATGCGCAGGATATCTACCAGATCCCCGCTGTAACGGAAAATTGGGTTATAACGTGTGCCCGGCTCAAGAGACTGGCGAATCCCAAACCCTACTTCCCCACTAAGAATAAGATATTCTCCAATATCGTCGCTTGTGTTGCGAGAGTTGGCTCGTCGGATGCGAAGAATCTGTTCGCGCTTATAACATATCATGGTGGCAAGGTCAAGTTGAATCTAGACACTCAGTGCACTCACCTTATATGTGGTTCAGCTACCGGAAAGAAATACAGTGCTGCACTCTCTCTTCCTCATAAGATTAAGATTGTGACTCCTGATTGGGTGCTGGAGAGCCTGCGTGCAAGGATTCAAGCTGTGGCTGAAGTGTTCCACCCCAAGCTTTTGATAGTGCCTCAACCACCTCCTAAGTCAATGGATCGTATCAGTGCCATTACTGGTTTTGATTTTGAAGAAGGTATTGCAAAAAACGAAGTACCGACCCAAAACATGACAGAAAGCAAAGATGATAGCACTCAAGCTCTGCTGGATAAACTGAAACAGAGGATGCCATGGAATCACCCTCCTTCTACAGCAAATTCATCAGTAGTGATAACATCCAGTGTAAATTCCATGGGATACACTACTGCTATGTCTTCACCAAGTATTATTAGTAAATCTATACCTCCCGGCATTGTCACACAAAATGTGCAAATACAAGGTAGTCAAGCAAATACCCAATTGATTCAAAAGTTTGGACAGAATACCTTAGCTTCGCAAGGTGGCATCAATGTGCAAAGTCAACAAGTTAACTTGCAACAACAACAACAACAGCAACAACAACAACAACAGCAGCAGCAGCAGCAGCAGCAGCAACAACAGCAGCAGCAACACCAACAACAACAGCAGCAGCAGCAACAACAACAGTCATACCAGACTCAGCAGCAACAGCAACAACCTCATGGACTTTCTGCAATTCAAATTCAACAACAGAAATTGTTGCAACAGCATCAGCTTAGGATGCAAATGCTGCAACAGAAAGCAATTGGCAATCAACAGAACCAACAAGGATTCTCCCAGCCAAATGTATCTGTTTCCCAGATGAACATATCAAACCAAATCCAGCAACACATCCAAAGCAACCAGCACCACATTCAGCAATCACAAACAATAAGCCAGAGTTCAAACATGTCAATGAGCTCGGCTCAGCAACAAATTGAAAATATAAGTCAGATGTTAAGTCAAAGTGCCAATAATTTGCAACAAGCACAGATGAATCAACAAAACATGGCAATGAAGCAAAGCCTGACTCTCAGTCAACAAAGTGCTGTTCAGAACATTGCCCAGCAATTGGCTCAGTCCACGCAGAATCTCCAACAAAGCCTTCAGAATGCAAAACTCAATCAGAATTTGGGTCAATCTCAAGTGTTAAGTCAGCAGCAAATTATGAACTCCGGTCAGCAGTTATCATCACAAAATCAGGGTTTGATTCAACAGCAGACTGTTCAGACTTTGACCAATCAACAACAAAACCTGAATATGGGTGTTGTTAACCAACAAGGGTTGGTAACATCATCACAGGGTCAGTCGGGGCAAAATGTGCAGTTGAACCAACTTGTGGGCAATAATACGCAGCAGTCTGTTATTGGGCAACAGGTGCAGTCTGTTCAACAGAATATTCAAGGGCAGCAAAGTGGCAATGTGCCAGTACAAGGTGCGTGGAGACAACAGAACATACAAATGGTGCAGAATGTTCAAGGGCAACATCAGATCATAAGAAGTCCACTGGTACAACAGCGCAATCAGAACCAAGTTATATTGCAGCAGCAAATTATGCAGACACAGCAGCAGGCTCTGATAAGCAATCAACAGCAGCAATTGAGCCCTCAGCACACAATACAGCAGACACCTCAACAGATTTTGCAGCAATCTATCAATTCCCAGGGGCAGACAATTAACCAAACTCACCACCAGATATTGGTTCAAAAGCAGCAGTTGTTGAACGGATCAGGTCAGCAGCAAATTGTACAAACCCCACAGCAAGTATTGATAAACCAGCATACTGGCCAACAGCAGATCTTGGTGCATGGGAACCAACAAGTTACATTGCAGGGTGGTCAACAAATAGTTTCTCAGAGCCAGATTGTGCACCAAGGAGGACAGATAGTTAATCAAGGTGGTCAGCAGATCATCACTCAAGGTGGACAGCAAGTTTTATCACAGGGAGGTCAGCATGTGCTATCACAACAGGGCCAACAGCATCAAGTTGTGATTGCTCAAACTTCACAGCAAATTGTGTCTCAGTCTGGCCAACAAATCATTGGGCAAACAGTTGGTCAATCACAACAAGTGCTGTCACAAGTACCTCAGTCACCACAGCCAGGGTCACAACTCACTGGTAGTGGTATCCAGCAGATCATCACGCATAGTGGAGGTCAACAGATTGTCTCTCCAGGTGGACAACAAATCGTGCAAGGTGGACAGAATGTTGGCTGGCAGCAGCAACAATACTTGCAGCAACGACAGCAAATTGGACAACCTGGAACTGTTGGGCCCAGGGTAAGCCACTATTATAAAATACGTTTTGCTAATTTAGGTAGGCTTGATAACAAGAAAGAACATGTATTTGGGCACTGCATGGTCTAATCTAAAAAGTCTAAATCATCATTTAAAGTACAACAAGCCCACAGCTGAACGAAACCTCAAAGTGATTTAACTCTAAAGCTTGACATCTGTAACTTAAGTTGGTGAGTGCAGTTTTCATACATAATGGGCAGAAATATACTTTCTGGATTTCAATCATGGTCGCCTACTACGAACTTTGAAGTGATGAAGAGAAAAAAGTTCAATTCGACTATTAGTCCATTGAAATCTTACATTTTTTAGGCCTAACCTTGCGTTTTTTAGAGGACGCAATTTTATTTTTTGATGTGTAGGGGGGGTCAGTGTAAAGCTAAAACCAAGTTTGTGGGGTCGCCACCCTTGTCCCACGTCCGCCATCTTGAAAATAGGGGTTGAAATGGTTTTTACGATATATCTCTTAACCTGATAAAAAAAAATTGTCAACATAATTTGTTGCAAATTAAATTCTCTACAACTTTGGTTCAGTAACTTTTTGTCGTAGAACTATAAATAAAAAAGTTATAAGCGGAACCCCAAATGTAACTTTTCAATGGACTATATAGAATATAGACAAAGAACGCAGCAGTGATTTGTAACAGTTGTGGTTTTGTTGCCTTTATTGTTTCCTAGGTAACGTGGACGGCGGGGGGCGGCGGGCGACAGCTCATCCACCTGGATGCTCAGACGCATGCGCAGCTGCAGCAGATGGACCCGCAGCAGCGCGCCATGTTCGTCGCGCAGCTGCAGAAGCGCCGTCAGCTGTCCATTCAGCGGGCGTGCGCGCTGGCCCAGCAACAGGTAGCGCTCGGGAACAGTTCCATCTGCCGGCCGCGTAGCTGCAGCAGATAGACTCGCAGCAGCGCGCCATGTTCGTCGCGCAGCTGCAGAAGCGCCGCCAGCTGTCCATTCAGCGGGCGTGCGCGCTGGCCCAGCAACAGGTAGCGCTCGGGAACAGTTCCATCTGCCGGCCGCGTAGCTGCAGCAGATAGACTCGCAGCAGCGCGCCATGTTCGTCGCGCAGCTGCAGAAGCGCCGCCAGCTGTCCATTCAGCGGGCGTGCGCGCTGGCCCAGCAACAGGTAGCGCTCGGGAACAGTTCCATCTGCCGGCCGCGTAGCTGCAGCAGATAGACTCGCAGCAGCGCGCCATGTTCGTCGCGCAGCTGCAGAAGCGCCGCCAGCTGTCCATTCAGCGGGCGTGCGCGCTGGCCCAGCAACAGGTAGCGCTCGGGAACAGTTCCATCTGCCGGCCGCGTAGCTGCAGCAGATAGACTCGCAGCAGCGCGCCATGTTCGTCGCGCAGCTGCAGAAGCGCCGCCAGCTGTCCATTCAGCGGGCGTGCGCGCTGGCCCAGCAACAGGTAGCGCTCGGGAACAGTTCCATCTGCCGGCCGCGTAGCTGCAGCAGATAGACTCGCAGCAGCGCGCCATGTTCGTCGCGCAGCTGCAGAAGCGCCGCCAGCTGTCCATTCAGCGGGCGTGCGCGCTGGCCCAGCAACAGGTAGCGCTCGGGAACAGTTCCATCTGCCGGCCGCGTAGCTGCAGCAGATAGACTCGCAGCAGCGCGCCATGTTCGTCGCGCAGCTGCAGAAACGCCGCCAGCTGTCCATTCAGCGGGCGTGCGCGCTGGCCCAGCAACAGGTAGCGCTCGGGAACAGTTCCATCTGCCGGCCGCGTAGCTGCAGCAGATAGACGCGCAGCAGCGCGCCATGTTCGTCGCGCAGCTGCAGAAGCGCCGCCAGCTGTCCATTCAGCGGGCGTGCGCGCTGGCCCAGCAACAGGTAGCGCTCGGGAACAGTTCCATCTGCCGGCCGCGTAGCTGCAGCAGATAGACTCGCAGCAGCGCGCCATGTTCGTCGCGCAGCTGCAGAAACGCCGCCAGCTGTCCATTCAGCGGGCGTGCGCGCTGGCCCAGCAACAGGTAGCGCTCGGGAACAGTTCCATCTGCCGGCCGCGTAGCTGCAGCAGATAGACGCGCAGCAGCGCGCCATGTTCGTCGCGCAGCTGCAGAAGCGCCGCCAGCTGTCCATTCAGCGGGCGTGCGCGCTGGCCCAGCAACAGGTAGCGCTCGGGAACAGTTCCATCTGCCGGCCGCGTAGCTGCAGCAGATAGACTCGCAGCAGCGCGCCATGTTCGTCGCGCAGCTGCAGAAGCGCCGCCAGCTGTCCATTCAGCGGGCGTGCGCGCTGGCCCAGCAACAGGTAGCGCTCGGGAACAGTTCCATTTGCCGGTCGCGTAGCTGCAGCAGATAGACTCGCAGCAGCGCGCCATGTTCGTCGCGGAGCTGCAGAAGCGCTGCTGTCCATCCAGTGGCGTACGGCGGTGTTAGCGCTTGCGGACAGTTTAATTCGCTAGTTAACCGACAGTTAACCGCTGACCTCCGACCTATCCGCACTGGAGCAGTGCTGCTCTACAAACATAAAGATTAAGAAAAGTTCTCGACTCATGCCGTATAAAATTTTCTGTATAAAATTGCTGTGGGTGAGGACTGCTATCATATGCTTATACAGATAGACATAAATAGATCAGATTATACTGATAGCTGCTAGCAGGGCTCAGCCTAAGCAATGGTAGGATTAATATAATGTTGGCCCAGGGGATGCAGTCAAAATTTATTTGTTGCTAGCCAGGCTTTTTTTTGGAGAGTTTGCAAAGCAACTTCTGAAACTCCATATGAGGCTGGCATGAGGAAGGAAGTACCAAAGCCTTCGTAAAAATATAGAATTAAAAAACGAAAAAAACTCCCAATGATTCACTCCACATAGTCCCTCTGTCGGTTAATGGGTAAAACCGGATACGCATGATTTCAGCAACCGGGCGTGGTCGCGGGCTCCCCGGGCGCGCAGTCCCCCGCGGGCGCTCCGCAGAGCGTCACGTTTATCCGCAGCCAGCTGCCGCCCGGCCTCTCGCAGCAGCAGCAGGTATCTTTGGAACTTATCTTTTTCCTTATTGTATTATGAATAGAATCATCATATCAGAATTTAATAGTAGCGTCCATAGACCGGGTCGATTCTATGTAATCAACAGAGTTAAGCAACAATGGGCGCGGTCGGTTTGTGGATGGGTGAACGCTAGTGGCAATATTTCATAGGCGCTACCGTCTTTCGGAGGGCACGTTAAGCCGTTGGTCCCGGTTGTTTTCAGATGTAAAAGCAATTGTTAAGCCTTGTCCAAGACAATAAATTTATATAACAATGTCTTCAGCTGTCCAGTTGTCGACTACTATACTACTAACAGCTGATTAAATGTATCTTAATCGCAATTGTGTATTACTGCTAGATCTTAGTTAGAGCGTCCATAGAACTTGGAGCAGCGTGGTGGAGTATGCTCAAGACATCCGTCTGTGGGGGAGACCCGTGCCCAGCAGTGGAACGTCTAAGGGTCGCAGCGAATTTATTGAAAATGAATATCACTCATGTGTGAACTATGCTGTTTAATCTTAATCTATAGATTCGTCAGACCAACAACATAAAATGGAAGTTATGAAGCGTTTAATAAACTTAGTGAGCATTTTATCTAATGAACGGCGTAAACGTGTACTAAGCGATTTTTATGACTAAGATCCTGTCTTTAATCTATATATATAAAAGGAGAAGGTGACTGACTGACTGACTGACTGACTGACTGACTGACTGACATATCAACGCAGGGCCTAAACTATAAGGGTTAGAAACTTGAAATTTTGCACAGGGGTTCCTTTTATAACGTAGGGGAGCACTAAGAAAGGATTTTTGAAAATTCACCCCCTAAGGGGGTAAAACGGGGGTGCAAAGTTAGTACTATGAAACTTTGCCGTTTTTGAAGTCGTTAGACGGGTAGACGTCGTTAATGGGTCTAATTCTACGCGAGCGAAGCTGCGGGCGTCCACTAGTAGTGTATATTCACTACTAGTGTGACGTATCACGTGGTCGTCAAATTGTAACATAATATTGTGCGATGAATGTAAAATGTGTGGTACAATTTCGGAAGGTGCAATGGCTTCAGCAGCAGGGAGCTAGGGCGGCGACCATTCCCGCCGCGCCGCCCGCCCAGCCGCCGCAGTCGCCCGGTGAGCGATGCACTTGATATCCTCTAGCATCTATCCTCTAGCCTCTAGCCTCTAGCCTCTAGCCTTTACACACACTATCAGCTTTGTTGACCTGCCAGGTTTTCTCTAAAATTCATGTCAAATTCGGTTATTTTTGAAGCACTGTGTATACTCGGTGAACAGTTCGCTGAATTATATACGAATACGACCGCGAATAGACCTTTTTTTTCATACACGTAGCATGTATAGAATATATGTACTCGAATAATCCGTTTACATCATCATGCCTATTTATCTGTGTTCGGCCTGTTCAGAGACGATGTACAGGTTATTCGGGCTAACAATTGCAATTGTCGATTCCAAAATATAATTCTACTCGCGAGTGCCTAAACGGGGCGAGAATACAGATTAGGCCACAGGTGGCGCTTTTTGTATCAACTTGTTTATAAATAGAAATAAAAAGAGCAAGGTGATTGTGTGCTTATTGATAACGCTGTCTCTGTTTGTTGTATTGAAAGTGAGTAAAAAGGACATGGTTAAAGAGTTTTCGTTCGTTTAGTTTATTGTTTATTTATGTTCTATCAAATAAATGTATAATTATTATGTATAACTCATTGATGTTAGATGTCTAATAACATTCTTACGACTATAATGTTACGAAAATGCTGAACATATGTGACATTTTAACTGGTTGGTTATAGGTAAATAGTATCCCAGTCAAATTTAAAACTGTTATCAATTCACCATGAAGATAACGAGAAATACACAAGTATAAATTAGAGGTTTAAAAACATGCTTAGGCACCGAAGTGAAAAATGTAAAGACATTGCATGCACGCATAAAAAGACTGATACTCACCTTTTTAGTTATTTTCGTTGTTACTGCACTAATTGGAATAAGGCAGCCCAACACTATTTCATATTGTTTTCTTTCGTTACCTTCTATTATGTGCTTCTGTGATTTTTTTCATTTGTTATTAAAATTTTCATGACACGTTCATAGCTGTTTTATTAAAAAAGCTTTAATTAACCCCCGCTAAATTCATTTTTATGTACTGATACTAAGTATTGCCGTACAATCTAGTATTGCCGTGCACGTGCTACGAAACTTCTGAAATATTTTAGGATTCTTTCGATTTGATTGTAGGTATAGATTGGTTAGCGAAAGTTGATTCACAGAAATCAACCCAAAGCAACGATAAGCAATCTTAATTCATCATCTTGAATCGGATTAATTTAAATGTACCAGAATAGCATTAAGGGTGAGTAACTATAGGATTTATAAGCCGTTTTGCACATATCGTATTAAGGCAAATTATGTTGATAATTCTCCGCTTAACCTCATACAGAGAAATCTAAATGTAATCTATCTCAATATAGACATTAACATCTTCGCAGATATACTAGCTCAATTTAAGAAGGAAAAAAATTATATGCTGTTGATAGATACTGATATTTAAACTTAGTATATCTTTAACTTTTTTTTTTATTTACTGTAGTATTAAAGTTAGATATGTATTTATACATAGCTTGTTGTCTGATTACAATGTATTCATAACTAGCTTTTACCCGCGGCTCCGCCCGCGTGGTCAAAGGGAATTAACAATGAGTTGTTTATCATATTTGTGGTGGATGAATAATGACAGTTCCACTATTAAAAGATACTAAGAGGAACCAGAGGTAATGCTGACCGCAGATAAAGTGTACGTAAGGTACGCCATCTATTAACAACATCCGGAACTAAATATCTAACAAATAAAAAACATCGATATCTTCCCATGGGGATGTTTTAACGCGGTAAAAAGTACCTACGTCACTCTCCACCCTCCTCACTAACTCCACACACAAAAACCATACCATATAATAGCTTCGTTGCGACGTGAAAGCCGGACAAACAAACAAACACACTTTCCCATTTATAATATTAGTATGGATAACAATGTTGTGCAAAACTTTAATAAGTTAAAAATATATTAAAATAAAAGTTATAAATAAGTGTAATAGTAACACCACTGTATTGCTAATCATTGTAAAATAATCTTAAGTACTTTGTTGGTATTCCTGTAATAAATCAATTAATTAATTAATTAATTCTGATGCATGTTTTAAAAACTACTACATAGTTCAGATATTTTTTTTATTATCTTGACTTACAATATAAAAGTATAGCCCGGTGACAATATCTATGCACCTGGCGTCGATGAGCGGCATGTCGGTGCTCTGGTATAGTGTGCACAACAAGCATCACTAGGAATTTTAATAACTGCAATTACTCTTTTTTGTGTAATGATTGAATTAAAGTGTTCTTATTAAATGTATACATTATTATGCTATAGAAAATGCATTGCAGCGAGGTGCAGAGTTATTGTGACTGTGTTATACTAATTGAATGTGTTATAAGCGCCAAGTTTTGATAATCCTACTAAATCAAATATGCCACTGAATCTATTGTACTTATACGCTCGGAAATGTAAGATAAGTCAATCGCGTTTGAAATCTAGGCCTTTAGACTATCAATATTTTTCAATTTAAGTTGTGAGGTGAATTCTAATTGATTTAGGTTGAAAAATATCAATAGTAATCTAAGCATATTAAGGTTTTTCACATGTAAAGTGGTCAAATCGTTTATGTTCATTCTTCAATCTTTGCATCTCAGAACTCTACTTGGGACAAAATTCTAATCTGAAAATCAAAAAACAAAGCGTTACTTTTACTTCGACTTAGAAGTTTTGGTATTCAGATTCTGCTCATACATAAGAATGTGTGACGCATCTACACTGATCAAAATTTATAATCCTACTATGTACTATATCTTCTCGATTTCTAAGCTGTTATACAGTTAGCTCATGGTACGCGAAACTGCAACTACACTTTGGCTTGAAATACAAAAGCTACAGTAATAATTAAATACAATTTGACTACCTGTTTCAGCCAATAAAATTTATTGTAACGTGAGCTTCTACCTCTAACTTTTGAATTTCGTACGGCAAGGTCGTTTGTACTTATGAATTTGTAATTTCTTTTTCTAGAGTGTTCCTTGAAATAAAAGATACGTGTATTTTAACAAGTTTTATAAATCATCGCCTAGTTTGTTTATGATAGCAAAATATGGAATTAGAAGAAACAGTGTGTAAGTTGAGTGTTTTTTTAAATCTAATGGGAGTTTTAATCAAGTTGTTGGAAACTAGTGGGAGAGTATAGTTTTCTTTATGTATGCGTATGAATACAAAGTATTTGGAGGGTTAGCCGGTGCGCGTATTCTCGGTATTTGAAAATACTGAAATGTGGTTAACACATGTTTTGATATTTAGATATTTATTTATCTAAGGAGTAATTTGTTATAAATTGTTGTGTCTGTGTAATCTTAGTAAATATAATCAATATATTTTTTTGTAACACAATGAATGATGGTTCATGTGGGGTTTGATTGAGTAATAGTTGACCTAATACCAATACCATAGACATTCTATTTAGTAACGATTGAAATTTATTGCTTTAAGAGGGCTATCACAATTTGTCTTGTATTTGACCTATTGACTCGAGTTTTGATGCTTTCTTACATCGATGATATAATAATTTATAAAAATGTCGATGGTACAATTTGTATCTCCTACTTTGAAATTATGTTTCATACATTTATACACCTAAAATAATTATGTAAAACTGAGAGTTACTGATAAATTTTCATCTGAAATTTTATTTTTTATCTTTGTATATAATGCAAAAAAATCAAACAAAAAGTATTTAATAAGTACATATTACGTATTTACGATAGCATGGTAATCTAAGGTTACCATGTTACCGATTTTGTCTATTCAAAATAAAATAATATTTAAAAAAATTGTTGTATGCAGTCCAACAAATCAGTATAAATCTCGGGACGCGCGGTCTTTAGCTTTAGCCCGCACCAAGCACTGCGTAACTTACTTTGTAATCGCCCTCTTAATATTTATTTATATATGCGCATCATACGAAGTTTTCTAATTGTATGGTTTTATAAATGCTTAAATTTTTAAAATATAATATTTTATTATTGAATGTGAATTTTAAGATACATTAATACATTCGAAATAATTAGAACTCGTCACGTCAGAGTTTGAATTTTGAATAAGTTAAAAGGTTGAAGGGGCTGTGGGTTAAGCCTATAAGCCACAGCGACCAAAAAGATCTATTGTAGCTAAAATTAAAAGGTTACGCTTAACCTATTCGGTGCTACAGATAAAATGCTACAGAAAAAAAACTCAATATAATCTCGTAGGCGTAGGTTACTCGGCTTAATCCTTTCTTATTCATGCTATTAAAACTATAATACACTAAAGGATGTTCATCGCAGCAAATGGGTTAAATATTTCGCACTTTTAAACACTTTGAGAAATACCAGTATTTTTTACTATCTTCGTTTAGGTTTTTTTAAATAATTTTGTAGCTGCATGTAAGTAGTAAGATAGTATTTTAGTTACACCACAAGGCAGTTGACAAAAGACACATTTTTTTGTCACTGTCACAATAATCCTAACTGCTTCTTTATTTATTTTATTTATTGCACCCGTGGATGACATAGAAATGCTTACCGGTGCAGTCTTGGCTTAAAAACTGCATGCATTCAATGTTGACAAAGGCATGGCAGGCTCTTAGCTTTAGGTTTAACTTTCAATGCGGCAACAAACTTCACCATTATTATCCGTATTGATAGTTACCGAAAAATTTGCGAATCACTTAATGTAACCCTTTTATACAGTTTGCGGCGCTAAAGTCTAGCGCTAAGCTATATCCGGAAGGGATAGATGCGCATGGGGGATCTATGTATCGCATATCAGTGCGGCGGATATAATACTGCTGGCGCTCCAATCAATGCGTATGACTGACAACTCGCTCGCGCCCTACTATACCTAATTTCGCCTGCGCATTCAAGTTCAGCGCTAGACTTTGATGCCAGTTCCTATACATGGATGTATAAAGTTCTACCATCGGCATATATAATAATATGCATTTATGAATGGCCGTTTTTGTTGCTTCAGTGAATGAGTTAATGTTTATTTAATGTAATTATTTCTGGATCAATTGCCCCAGTAGGTGGAGCGGTCGGCGGTGCGGTGGGGAGCGTGGGGGGCGGCGCGGCGAGCGGCGCGGTGGACACGTCGCTGCTGCAGCGGCAGCAGTACCAGCGGCTGCAGCAGCTGCAGGCGCAGCGCGACCACGCGGCGCACCACCACGCCGCCGCCAAGCAGGTCCATCCATCCATCAGCCTTTCAAGTTCACCTTAATCGTTGCCACTCCTCCCGATGCTGTCCCGATTTCAAATCCAGCGGTTACCCGCTGACTTGTTTAGGTTCTCAGTCAATCTAGTTGGGGAGTTTCGAGTGCTCCGTTTCAAGAGCCGTTGTCTCCACTCGAGGCCTTTATCTAACCTATCGGTTGTCCGTCTTACGGAGGACGGACAATCGTACGACAATTACTAATTTTGTAACTGGACTATTACTAACACCAACTAACAGAACTAGCCCTCATACCTACTAACGTACTAACCAACTAATGTTCTTTTTAACACCCTCTGCCAACAAGACTAATCCCGTTAGAGTCTTGTTCAGAGTCAACAGTTGTCACGAGCGGCAGCGGATAGGTGGTGCTGCAAGCTCGTTTGCTATATTGCATAAGATTTTAAAAAACACAGAACAAAGACAGCTCTAGACAATCATCAACTCACGATTTTATTTTTCTCGACGGCAGGTGGCGCCCGTGGCGCAGCACGTGGCTCCGCTGCAGGAGCAGCAGGTGGATGCGCTGCTGACCCCGCCCACGCCTGACCAACAGCAAGGTACCATCCCACCATCAACTATATACCAATGGCATTTGCAATTGTCAATTAAGTATCTATTATAATTATTTATTGCTATCGCTGCGACCCATAGACGTCCCACTGTTGGGCACGTGTCTCCCCAACAGACACTGGAAGCAACGATGGAATATGCTCTAGACCTCTCGGTATCTTAGTGGGGATACCCGTGTCCATCAGTGGGACATCTATGGATTGCAGCTTAGCTTTTTTTTATACCTACATATTGTGTATATTATGTAGTTCTTGAACGATAATTTTATAAAGACGTACTCGACAGGCCCGTTGGTGCAAGGTCGTGGGTTCGAATCCCACTCAGGACAAATATTCGTGTGACGAACACTTGTATTTGTTCTGTGTCTGGATGTCAATATTATCTATTTAAGTATGTATTTAAAAATATCTATGTATGTATATCAGTCTCTGACACCCATAACACAGGCTCGCGCCTACTTTGGGGTCAGATGGCCGTGTGTGAGAATGTCCAAGCTATTTATTTATTTAAAAACGTACGTCTGTATAAAATTATCGTTCAAGAACTCGTGTGTTTTTATTTGAAATAAACTATTCTGAGTGTTATCGACAGGCGCAGGCGCATTGCTCGTGAACCCGAAGACGAAGACAGCGCTCGCGAACATGTTGAGTATCCGCTTGCAAAGCACAAACGCACCGCCTGATCATGAGCCTTCGGCCGCGGGCACTCTTAGGTTGGTAGTACCGCCGCGCTCCTGACTCCTAAACCCTTGCCAGTAAACCATTGCCAGTGCTGACACTCACACGATACACTTGGTATTTACTGGTGTACACACTTACATTCTTACCACTATAGTATCCATCTACCACTATAGCCGCGGGCACTCTTAGGTTGGTAGTACCGCCGCGCTCCTAACTCCTAAACCCTTGTATTGCCAGTGCTGACACTCACACTATACACTTGGTATTTACTGGTGTACATACACTTACATTCTTACCACTATAGTATCCCTACCACTATAGTAGTACATGGTACTATTTTAGCTTGTATAGAAATTGGAAATCAATAAACTCTCACTTTCATTATGGGTTTATATAATGTACTACATAGGTTGGTAGTACCGCCGCGCTCCTAACTCCTAAACCCTTGTATTGCCAGTGCTGACACTCACACGATACACTTGGTATTTACTGGTGTACATACACTTACATTCTTACCACTATAGTATCCATCTACCACTAGTAGTACATGGTACTTCTTTAGCTTGTATAGAAATTGGAAATCAATAAACTCTCACTTTCATTATGGGTTTATATAATGTACTACATAGGTTGGTAGTACCGCCGCGCTCCTAACTCCTAGACCCTTGTATTGCCAGTGCTGACACTCACACTATACACTTGGTATTTACTGGTGTACACACACTTACATTCTTACCACTATAGTATCCCTACCACTATAGTAGTACATGGTACTTCTTTAGCTTGTATAGAAATTGGAAATCAATAAACTCTCACTTGCTATCCGACAGAATTTTATTTAACAATTTAAAAAAAAAATATTTGACATTTATGCTAACCAACGTAGTATTATTTTACAGATATATTTTCGTAAATAATATGCTATGGTTACTCAAAGATAGCGTTAATTGTATTCAAAATCACTCATTTTATATTATGACTATCGCAAATTACATTAAAATTATTTAAATTGTAATTTTTTTTTAAGTAGAGCAATATATAAGTTTTTAAAATGGGCGAAATAATTTGAAAACCTCTGAACTATAACGTTTTCTGATTAAATATGGATAAAGATGTATTTTCTCTGTTCCCCAGCGTGTTAATGTCGAGCTCTGACCTTGAGTCTACGGCCGCGGGCACGCTTAGGTTGGTGGCATCGCCGCGCTCGTAAACTATTGTATTATATCATTAATTATTATAAACATATCATTGAATACAACGATCGTATACGATAAGAATTTAAATAATTCCCTCTTAACATAAAATTTCTTGAAAAAATGATTTTAAGAATGCTATTAAACCTGGTAAAGGCTCAGTTTAAAAGACAGAAAAAAATATAATATTATCTTGTGTCTAAAACTTAAAGATTACCTTCGTATGGAGCGAAGCCTGGATGTAGATTTAAGTTATGATCAGCTAAATATACATATTAATAAACCTGTCAAATGTCAAAATAATAAAACAATATGGATGTTATGTATCTATGTAGATGTATATATAATAAAACTCTAACGAGTGCGCGTCGGTACATTGAATAAATCTTGAAAAACACTGTCGGGGAGGATATGTAAACGATACAGATTAGGAAAAAAAATTTTTTTTCCAATTTACCGTTTGTCTGTCTTTCTCTCTCTCTCCCTCCCTCCCTCTCTCTCTCTTTCTCCCTCTGTTTGTCTCTCTGAATCCCGGAGACGGATTAAATACACTATTCATACCGAAAAGTAAAGAGATTCTCCTGGAATGCAGAATGGAAGTTTGTATGGAATTTTACACAAACAATCTGATTCATTTGAATACGGAGTTGTCTTTAAGGAGGATGGTAACTAGGTGTAAACGAAACTTTATCGTCGAATTCCACGCGAGCGAAGCTGAGGGCGTCCACTACAAAAAATTTGTAACAAATCTAAATAAAACACGAGATATTTAATTGCTGAACTTTATTAAATTAATTAATAAATTAAATCAATCTAGCTTAATACTAACAATCTTGTTACTAACCCATAATTATATTTACCTATAATACAATCTTTTACGAGCGCGGGTAAAAGCTAAGTTACTATTGGGCGTTTATTTTGGCTGGATTTGCAAATTAATGGCTCTGGCTACTAAATGTTTTGCTTCCCATTTCGATGTATAAATGTCATCACACAAGTCGCTATAGCTACCGATCAAATTTTTGAGCGTTATCTCTTTATTAAATTAAATTATATGCGTAAAACTTGGTGTTTATTAAATTTCTTTAGACTCCCTATTATTCATTTAAAAAAAAATAACCCTATTATAGCTATGAAGGGATTAGTAATTTTCTATCGTATAATTTATTATTATTTTATTTCGAATTAAATGGCTTAATATTATCATCTTTTTGCGTACAAAACTTATATAAGTGTTGGGCGAATACGAGTCGACTATTGAATGGAATCAAATCAATAATTTAAATATCTCATTTCTAACAGACACTACAGTTATCTTCCCTCTTAATACTATTACTGTTATGTAGCATTTAAGTTATAGTCAGCCTTTAATAATCTTATTAAATTATAAGACAACTGGAAATATAGTTATGCGTTCCATATAATAGTCGCATCGATGGTGATCGGTTGCTAAAGCTGAACAGATGACTTGAATCGTCCACTGCTTGCTGTTCATATGCTAAACGTTGAGGAACTCATTTCAATAGTTATTTGAATATCCAACAGGTTCTTACAGGTAAATCCACAGGTAATAGCGTTACAACAATTAAAATAAATTGAAACTCAAATTGGTGTCATTTTAAATTGGTCGGCTTTGCGAAACGCTTTTAATGTCGTCGTGTATATAATATTTTGTAAATTGCGCGTTTTTATCTTGTTTATGTTATATTTAAATTTATTCGGTGTCCTTTTGTATGTAGTTCATATTTGCATTATTATTTTTAATAATTTGTGTATTTTTATCAATTGTAGACTGTGATAAATGTTTTTTAAATGATTATTAGCAAGTAATGTTATGTAATGGATTGACTTGTTATTCGTATTGAATTGTTTAAACTCAACATTAGGTAGTCATTGTAGTAATAGTCAATTGTATATTAATTGTTTGAAACATTAGAAACAAGCTAAAAAAAATCTATAATATCTTTTTAATACAAGAAAATAAAACAAAAATATAAACAGTCGAACATAAAACCGCGTCCTTTTTTCGAAGTCGGTTAAAAAGTTTTAGTAATCTATATACTAGATTTTCCCGCGGCTCCGTCCGCGTCTAATAGTCAATACGTGCAGAATACGATTATTTCAGTGGTTTGTCCATTTCACGGAAACCATGTAATTTTCCGGGATAAAAATTCCGTGTGTCACTCTTCTAACCGTATACTAAATCTATGCAAAAAATCGCTGCGATCCATCATTCGTCGAGGAGGAAAAGAAGGACCACTAAACCAACAAAATGAATGGTCATTACAGGTTTTTGTCAATTTGCACGGAAATACAATTTTCCGGGATAAAAAGTAGCATTTCTATATGTACATTTATGTTTCTGCTTATTCAAATAGCGGTCTAGCCTTTTAAAATGAGGGAATAAAAAAAATTATTTTACACGTACTGCGTACAAAAATATAGTGATAAAAGGTCGTACGTGACAAAATCAACCGCTATATGGTGTTTAAAAAATAATGTTTATAATGTCCCTGCATTTTTTACTCAACATCAACTCAACCAAGGTAGAAGAATATAGACACAAACCAAGGATAGAGGAAAGATTATACATGTCTTTACATTGATATATCAGGTGTAAAATAGATAGAATTATGTTACATGCGTACTGACTGCATGACGATCTGAAAGTGTAACGTCAAACCTTGTGCTCAGACAATTTCAAAATTCAAAATTATAAATTTTCATTAATTCAATTTCAATTTTTAAAATTAGACAACCTTGTGCTCAGTTTCTCGTTACTACGCGATTGGAAGCATACATATCTGTTTAACTTGATGTGTCAACGTGTCTCAAGGTCAAATGTTTCCTATCGCGTAAGCCATAAGGTGTGTAATTGCGTGCAGGCTGATGACAGCAGCGCACGCGGCGGGCGGCGCCGTTCGGGCGCCCGCACGCCTTCTACTGGGCCCGGCGCACCATCCACACCAAGTACCTAGTCCGGTATGTATTATCGACCATTTTTAACATAATTGATTTACTGTATAGCGATAGGACCTATTTAATTTATTAACGAGAAATACCAGCAAGTTACAAATAATCAGCGACCTGCTTACAATCTAACTGGAATTTAACTAAAATCTCATGGCTGTCTGTATGACACTCCAGTGCATCTAATGGTGCGTAAGCATGCACAGAGTTAACTAGATTATTATTGCCACATGCTCTATGTAAGTTGATTCTATAAGTTTGATAATTTGAAGAATAGTGGGACGTCTATGGGTTGTAGCTAGCTAAACGGCGAGTAGTGTCCCCGTAGCGCTTAGAGGACGTTCATAAAAGGTACTTCACATTTTATATTTTATTTTACTCTTCTGTCTGACTCTGACTGCGATACTGTCAGGCGGGCAGTGCGGGCGTGGTCGGCAACAAGGTGTACGCGGGCGCGGTGCGCGCGGCGCCTCCCCGCGCGCAGTTCTACGGGCACAACCCTAACCTGAAGCTACCTCCCGACCTCTTCCTGCTCGGCTGCGTCTTTCATATTGTGAGTAATGATTTGGTCCTAGTTTGTTTGCAATAAGAGTTTATCTGAGTGAAATACTGTAATATTACTGTACTAAGTATATACTAAATATGTAGTATTGTTAAGGTGGTGGAGTGCCATGTTCGTTTTTTTTTGTTATATAATTGTAATCAATTAAATTTCTATGGGGGTAAAGAGTGTGGTATCCGGTACGCAGCTATATTTTGTCTGTGGTTTTGGTTCCGGCTAGCGTAATAACAAAATGGCTACTTTTACTTTTGTACTTTTCTGGCAACGCTTGAGGTTAATTAATGTACTCTCTCTGTTATTCAACTGTAAGACTAAATAAAGTTGATAGCCGAAATATCTGTGTTTAAATTAATACACAACATTACACCTAAATAAATGTTACATTTAGTAACAACTTACTCTTGCTTACCCGTTGTATGTCGCGTTTGTGGACTGAGAATGCCTTCGATTCTGTCGAAACCTGGGTGGCGTTGGCGTCTTTTCAGCGGTGCCGGATCGACTATAGGTACATCGAGGTGTTGAAGTGGATATACGATACCCCCACTATGTCAGTCCGATTACACGACAGAAGCACGAACCCCATCCAATTGCAGAAAGGTGTCAGGCAACCACTTGCCAACGTAATCTCCCAAAAGCTTTTCACCGCTGCATTGGAAGATGTGTTCAAGCTGATGTAGTGGAAAGGTTGCAGCATCAACATAAATGGAGAATGCCTCATACATCTTCGATTTGCTGATGATATAGTCATCTTAAATAAAAATAAATTATCATAATATTATATAAATTTATATGTATTGACACTTGTGTTTGGTTAGGTAAACTGTAAACAAGATGTAGACTGAAATAAATAAATAAATAAATAAATCTTTGCGAAATCGCTGGATGACCCCAACACCATGCTAGGGGACCTGAACAGCCTCGCAACGGGTGGGCTTGCAAATTAACATGTACAAGACTAAGATCATATCCAATGTACATTTCAAACCAATACCGGTTGTTGTTGACTGCGCTGCTCTCGATGTTATGGACAAGTATGTTTACCTGGGACAAATGGTCCAGTTGGGTAAGTCCAACTTCAAGAAAGAGATCACTCAAAGAATCCAGCTCGGCTCTCAACGTTCGGGAGGTTACGACACATCTTCACATCGAAAATACCTCCCCAAGAGTGGAACCGAGAAGGATGGATGAATGGAAGATTTTCGTAAATGTTAGCGCTCATTGTGAAATGTATGCTGGTGAGATTTGCGGTTATATTTTAAGGTAGTGATATGGTTTCGTCGCTTAGGTTCGTCTTGTTAGATGTTATCAGCATTTCAATGCTCATATTACGCTATACTTGCGCTATTACAAGTAAAATGAGTAGATAAAAATGTAGTATTTTTGTGAGCAGGTGGAGTACCAACAGTCCATGGGCGCGGAGCGGGTGGCCAAGTGGACGGAGGTGATACAGCGGCGCGGCGGCGAGGTGGAGGCGGTGTACTGCGCGCGCGTCACGCACGTGCTGTGCGAGACGCAGCGCCACGGCGTAGTCATGCAGGTGGAGTACCAACAGTCCATGGGCGCGGAGCGGGTGGCCAAGTGGACGGAGGTGATACAGCGGCGCGGCGGCGAGGTGGAGGCGGTGTACTGCGCGCGCGTCACGCACGTGCTGTGCGAGACGCAGCGCCACGGCGTAGTCATGCAGGTGGAGTACCAACAGTCCATGGGCGCGGAGCGGGTGGCCAAGTGGACGGAGGTGATACAGCGGCGCGGCGGCGAGGTGGAGGCGGTGTACTGCGCGCGCGTCACGCACGTGCTGTGCGAGACGCAGCGCCACGGCGTAGTCATGCAGGTGGAGTACCAACAGTCCATGGGCGCGGAGCGGGTGGCCAAGTGGACGGAGGTGATACAGCGGCGCGGCGGCGAGGTGGAGGCGGTGTACTGCGCGCGCGTCACGCACGTGATGTGCGAGACGCAGCGCCACGGCGTAGTCATGCAGGTGGAGTACCAACAGTCCATGGGCGCGGAGCGGGTGGCCAAGTGGACGGAGGTGATACAGCGGCGCGGCGGCGAGGTGGAGGCGGTGTACTGCGCGCGCGTCACGCACGTGCTGTGCGAGACGCAGCGCCACGGCGTAGTCATGCAGGTGGAGTACCAACAGTCCATGGGCGCGGAGCGGGTGGCCAAGTGGACGGAGGTGATACAGCGGCGCGGCGGCGAGGTGGAGGCGGTGTACTGCGCGCGCGTCACGCACGTGCTGTGCGAGACGCAGCGCCACGGCGTAGTCATGCAGGTGGAGTACCAACAGTCCATGGGCGCGGAGCGGGTGGCCAAGTGGGCGGAGGTGATACAGCGGCGCGGCGGCGAGGTGGAGGCGGTGTACTGCGCGCGCGTCACGCACGTGCTGTGCGAGACGCAGCGCCACGGCGTAGTCATGCAGGTGGAGTACCAACAGTCCATGGGCGCGGAGCGGGTGGCCAAGTGGGCGGAGGTGATACAGCGGCGCGGCGGCGAGGTGGAGGCGGTGTACTGCGCGCGCGTCACGCACGTGCTGTGCGAGACGCAGCGCCACGGCGTAGTCATGCAGGTGGAGTACCAACAGTCCATGGGCGCGGAGCGGGTGGCCAAGTGGGCGGAGGTGATACAGCGGCGCGGCGGCGAGGTGGAGGCGGTGTACTGCGCGCGCGTCACGCACGTGCTGTGCGAGACGCAGCGCCACGGCGTAGTCATGCAGGTGGAGTACCAACAGTCCATGGGCGCGGAGCGGGTGGCCAAGTGGACGGAGGTGATACAGCGGCGCGGCGGCGAGGTGGAGGCGGTGTACTGCGCGCGCGTCACGCACGTGCTGTGCGAGACGCAGCGCCACGGCGTAGTCATGCAGGTGGAGTACCAACAGTCCATGGGCGCGGAGCGGGTGGCCAAGTGGACGGAGGTGATACAGCGGCGCGGCGGCGAGGTGGAGGCGGTGTACTGCGCGCGCGTCACGCACGTGCTGTGCGAGACGCAGCGCCACGGCGTAGTCATGCAGGTGGAGTACCAACAGTCCATGGGCGCGGAGCGGGTGGCCAAGTGGGCGGAGGTGATACAGCGGCGCGGCGGCGAGGTGGAGGCGGTGTACTGCGCGCGCGTCACGCACGTGCTGTGCGAGACGCAGCGCCACGGCGTAGTCATGCAGGTGGAGTACCAACAGTCCATGGGCGCGGAGCGGGTGGCCAAGTGGGCGGAGGTGATACAGCGGCGCGGCGGCGAGGTGGAGGCGGTGTACTGCGCGCGCGTCACGCACGTGCTGTGCGAGACGCAGCGCCACGGCGTAGTCATGCAGGTGGAGTACCAACAGTCCATGGGCGCGGAGCGGGTGGCCAAGTGGACGGAGGTGATACAGCGGCGCGGCGGCGAGGTGGAGGCGGTGTACTGCGCGCGCGTCACGCACGTGCTGTGCGAGACGCAGCGCCACGGCGTAGTCATGCAGGTGGAGTACCAACAGTCCATGGGCGCGGAGCGGGTGGCCAAGTGGGCGGAGGTGATACAGCGGCGCGGCGGCGAGGTGGAGGCGGTGTACTGCGCGCGCGTCACGCACGTGCTGTGCGAGACGCAGCGCCACGGCGTAGTCATGCAGGTGGAGTACCAACAGTCCATGGGCGCGGAGCGGGTGGCCAAGTGGACGGAGGTGATACAGCGGCGCGGCGGCGAGGTGGAGGCGGTGTACTGCGCGCGCGTCACGCACGTGCTGTGCGAGACGCAGCGCCACGGCGTAGTCATGCAGGTGGAGTACCAACAGTCCATGGGCGCGGAGCGGGTGGCCAAGTGGGCGGAGGTGATACAGCGGCGCGGCGGCGAGGTGGAGGCGGTGTACTGCGCGCGCGTCACGCACGTGCTGTGCGAGACGCAGCGCCACGGCGTAGTCATGCAGGTGGAGTACCAACAGTCCATGGGCGCGGAGCGGGTGGCCAAGTGGACGGAGGTGATACAGCGGCGCGGCGGCGAGGTGGAGGCGGTGTACTGCGCGCGCGTCACGCACGTGCTGTGCGAGACGCAGCGCCACGGCGTAGTCATGCAGGTGGAGTACCAACAGTCCATGGGCGCGGAGCGGGTGGCCAAGTGGGCGGAGGTGATACAGCGGCGCGGCGGCGAGGTGGAGGCGGTGTACTGCGCGCGCGTCACGCACGTGCTGTGCGAGACGCAGCGGCACGGCGTAGTCATGCAGGTGCGTACTTAGGCTCTGCGCAAACGGGCCACCGACCACAGCCACCGGTGGCCAGCGACAGCCACTTAACATATTTTGTATAGACGCGCCGCACACGTGTAGCCGGTGGCGGCCACTCGCTCCGCGACGCGCCACTAGTGGTCGCTACGGGCCACACAAAACGCCGACACCCGCCACTGTCGAACTGCTCCACCCCCCGCGCAGTTATATATTATATTATTTATTTATTTCAATGCATTAACAAAAGCGCGAGCACACTTCCCGCGTCGGAGTCCATCGTTGGAGCGGACGGGTTATAAAATGTGGCGACTTCCGAACACCGGTGGCTGTCGCTCGCTTCTGACACTGGCGGTAGCGCGCGACAGCCACCGGTGGCTGTGGTCGGTGGCCCGTTTGCGCAGAGCCTTAGAGTATGTGCGTGCGTCATCTACACGTGCGCACTTGGACGCGAGCTGATTTTATTTGAACTTTAAATTTTATCCTAAATTTTTAAAAATACTGGTGGAGGCCCGCAGCTTCGCTCCCGTGGAATTAGACATAATAATAGATTAAAAAGTAGCCTATGTCTTATCTCGGGATCTAGACTATCTGTGTACCAAATTTCATTTAAATCGGTTCAGTAGTTTTGCGTTTTGCGCGTGAAAGCGAGACGGACTTTCGCATTTATAATATTAGTATGGATTTATATGCACGCTCAAAAATATCCTGATTGCCAGTACTAAATATAGTTATAATAATAATCTACAATCCATACTTCCATACTAATATTATAAATGTGAAAGTGTGTTTGTTTGTTTGTCCGGCTTTCACGTCGCAACGAAGCTATTATATGGTATGGTTTTTGTGTGTAGAGATAGTGAGGAGGGTGGAGAGTGACGTAGGCTACTTTTTACCGCGGTAAAACATCCCCATGGGAAGATATCGATGTTTTGTTATTTGCTAGATATTTAGTTCCGGATGTTGTTAACAGATGGCATTGTTAATTCACTTTTCCCACGCGGGCGGAGCCGCGGGTAAAAGCTAGTCTTTAAATATATGCGTTTATCGGTAGGCTCTCCGCGATGCGAAGCGCTGCGTGACCGCCTACTGGCTGTCGGACGCCATGGAGCGGCGCGGCGTGGCGCCGCCGTGGCAGGCGCTGCACCTGCCGTCCATGCACGCGCCGAGGGAGCGGCCCGCGCGCCACCACCGCGCCTCGCTCTCCGGCTGGCGCAGGGACGAGCGCCGCCGGCTGGCCTGCTCCTTGAGGCACCTAGGGGCTAAGGTATAACCTACTGGCTGTCGGACGCCATGGAGCGGCGCGGCGTGGCGCCGCCGTGGCAGGCGCTGCACCTGCCGTCCATGCACGCGCCGAGGGAGCGGCCCGCGCGCCACCACCGCGCCTCGCTCTCCGGCTGGCGCAGGGACGAGCGCCGCCGGCTGGCCTGCTCCTTGAGGCACCTAGGGGCTAAGGTATAACCTTCTGCATTCATAGATAGATGGACTCAAATCCGGCTCGAAGGACCATTGGTTCAACAGGTACATATGCACGCGCCGCGGGAGCGGCCCGCGCGCCACCACCGCGCCTCGCTCTCCGGCTGGCGCAGGGACGAGCGCCGCCGGCTGGCCTGCTCCTTGAGGCACCTAGGGGCTAAGGTATAACCTGCTGGCTGTCGGACGCCATGGAGCGGCGCGGCGTGGCGCCGCCGTGGCAGGCGCTGCACCTGCCGTCCATGCACGCGCCGAGGGAGCGGCCCGCGCGCCACCACCGCGCCTCGCTCTCCGGCTGGCGCAGGGACGAGCGCCGCCGGCTGGCCTGCTCCTTGAGGCACCTAGGGGCTAAGGTATAACCTACTGGCTGTCGGACGCCATGGAGCGGCGCGGCGTGGCGCCGCCGTGGCAGGCGCTGCACCTGCCGTCCATGCACGCGCCGAGGGAGCGGCCCGCGCGCCACCACCGCGCCTCGCTCTCCGGCTGGCGCAGGGACGAGCGCCGCCGGCTGGCCTGCTCCTTGAGGCACCTAGGGGCTAAGGTATAACCTTCTGCATTCATAGATAGATGGACTCAAATCCGGCTCGAAGGACCATTGGTTCAACAGGTACATATGCACGCGCCGAGGGAGCGGCCCGCGCGCCACCACCGCGCCTCGCTCTCCGGCTGGCGCAGGGACGAGCGCCGCCGGCTGGCCTGCTCCTTGAGGCACCTAGGGGCTAAGGTATAACCTACTGGCTGTCGGACGCCATGGAGCGGCGCGGCGTGGCGCCGCCGTGGCAGGCGCTGCACCTGCCGTCCATGCACGCGCCGCGGGAGCGGCCCGCGCGCCACCACCGCGCCTCGCTCTCCGGCTGGCGCAGGGACGAGCGCCGCCGGCTGGCCTGCTCCTTGAGGCACCTAGGGGCTAAGGTATAACCTACTGCATTCATAGATAGGTGGACTCAAATCCGACTCGAAGGACCATTGGTTCAATAGGTACATATGCATGCGCCGAGGGAGCCGCGTGCCACCGCTAAGGTATCTTCTTTTATGTAGTGACGCTACTCCAATCAGGCTCGAAGGACCAATTAATTATATGGTCGCCTACCGGCTAAATGTGTAACTCAAAGTATTGACGATTTGATTATCGACTTTGTTTTGGATTGGTCACTCGAAAGCAATAAGGTCACGTGTCCCAGGTCACGACAATAATCCAAAAGAAAGTCGCAAAAGACCTTTCAATGACTATAAAAGACCAACCTAAACCAAGCTATTAATTAGTTTGAGTTACACAATTACCCCACTAATCGCATACACTGTATGAGTGAAATATTAACAGCTAGATAAAAACACGTTAAAAAAACATTCAGCGCTTTAAAGCGATCTTTTATTACAAACCAAGAATTTATCTACTTTGCAACAATCCACGAACAAAAACGTATGGAAATGTATGTATACTTTCATGCACGTAGCACTTCCCTCTCTCCCACGCAGGAAAACATGCACATGCGATAAATGAATACCCACACCACACAAAGTAGATTAATTCTTGGTTTGTAATAATGGAGTTCCGCAAAGTAACGCCTGATACATTTAACGATCTTTTATTATGTTTGGACAAACGCATAATTACGAGGCGCTTTTTTGATAGCTGTCGAAGGCACGCTGAAGTGCTTCTTTTAGTCGACAGCTAATCGTAATCGTGTTCCACAGCTGACGCCGTACATGAGCCGCGACAACACGGTGCTGATCTGCAAGCGCGCGGATGACAATGAGCACTAATCTCATACACTGTATGAGTGAAATATTAACAGCTAGATAAAAACACGTTAAAAAAACATTCAGCGCTTTAAAGCGATCTTTTATTATGTTTGGACACACGCATAATTACGAGGCGCTTTTTTGACGTCTGTGCGAAGGCACGCTGAAGTGCTTCTTTTAGTCGACAGCTAATCGTAATCGTGTTCCACAGCTGACGCCGTACATGAGCCGCGACAACACGGTGCTGATCTGCAAGCGCGCGGATGACAATGAGCACTAATCTCATACACTGTATGAGTGAAATATTAACAGCTAGATAAAAACACGTTAAAAAAACATTCAGCGCTTTAAAGCGATATTTTATTATGTTTGGACAAACGCATAATTACGAGGCGCTTTTTTGACGTCTATCGAAGGCATGCTGAAGTGCTTCTTTTAGTCGACAGCTAATCGTAATCGTGTTCCACAGCTGACGCCGTACATGAGCCGCGACAACACGGTGCTGATCATTTAGTCGACAGCTAATCGTAATCGTTTTCCACAGCTGACGCCGTACATGAGCCGCGACAACACGGTGCTGATCATTTAGTCGACAGCTAATCGTAATCGTGTTCCACAGCTGACGCCGTACATGAGCCGCGACAACACGGTGCTGATCATTTAGTCGACAGCTAATCGTAATCGTGTTCCACAGCTGACGCCGTACATGAGCCGCGACAACACGGTGCTGATCATTTAGTCGACAGCTAATCGTAATCGTGTTCCACAGCTGACGCCGTACATGAGCCGCGACAACACGGTGCTGATCATTTAGTCGACAGCTAATAGTAATCGTGTTCCACAGCTGACGCCGTACATGAGCCGCGACAACACGGTGCTGATCTGCAAGCGAGCGGAGGGTAACAAGTACCGGCGCGCGCGCGAGTGGAACATCCCCGTCGTCAGCGCCGCCTGGGTCACTGACCTGCTGCTCGGGAACATGACTGCGCTCGCGCAGGTATGTCGCCACACTACACTTTACATTTCAAAGGTATCCTTATGGGAAATTCACGCACACTAAAACATCTCGGTTGCTTCACATAGCGCTTGGGGATTCCGGGATCTTTGTCAGAACGCAACCACAGAAACCTCCCTTCACTCATCTCTTATGACACGAACCCTTCGTGTCGTAAGAGGTAATCATCAACCATCATCACGGGTAATACCATAGGGAGGAGGGATACCATATCGCTACACGAGGCACAAGCCACATCCATTTTCCATCGTTTTTAAAAGTAATAGTCATACAGTCAGTTGCAAGAAAGTTTCATTAAATTTTAATGCCGACATTAGACACTAATGCTCCATTAAACTCCTTTTTTCATTGAGTTTTAGCTCTAAACTAATGGTTTCATTAAATTTAATGGGTGGAATGTCAATGATGAAGTTTCTTGCAACTGACGGTATGTCATAGATAGAAATACGATGCGATGGAACACGGTCGTTAGTGTAAATTGAATGAACGCCTAATTACCAGTGAATTATTCCAACTTGCCTCGAAACCACACCACAAAACAAAATACAAGATATGATGAAGTCTTAATAGCGAATTTGTTATCAATGAAAATTTAGACACTTCGAATTTGCTGTAAATTCCTCGAAAAAAAAAAACAAATCTATACTACTACTACTCATACATCTAAAATAACGATCTTAAGTTCATATGAACGTAATACAAAACTGTAAGCTGTTTGACAAGTGAAATCCTACGTTAGGAATGAATCCACCTCATGAAAACATCTGCACAATTTACTCGGCAGTACACTATAGCTCGTGCAGACAAATCCACGTCCCTGTGACGTCACGCCACGCTCGCTGTGGGAACGCACGCGCTTGGTTTTGCGAGTTGATGAATCGAAGATCTTAAATGCAAAAATTATATTACCCCACAATGTTAGGAACATTGAATGCAGCCTTGAAGGATTGCTCAGAAAGCAAGCAATCTTCCTACTATTTGTTTTGTGACCATCCATTTGTCTCTTTATTGATTACAGATTGAAAATGCGAAGTTCCAACAGTTCAACTTGGCCAGTCCGTTCCGAATGGACTACAGCTTGGTTTCACACCTCATGAGTAAGTGTTTTGCCTTAATTATTTTATTTTTTAAACTCAAAAAGCGCAGAATGTTGTTGGTATTGCTCGAGGTTAAAACACAATTTTTATGTCCCTACAGTTAAGTTATAAAAATTTACGTAACTTTATTACTTTAATATATTTTTGTAAGCGTGGATCTTTACTCGTCAGTTAATTTTTTCTGCACCTATTTAGTACACCGAACCCGGCGTACAGTGGTTTATTTTATTTTGTAATGCGGCTATCAGGCCCGGAATCGTAAGATATCAACGGCCGCGATTACGCGTGTCGGCTTGTTTAGTGTTATGTGTATTAACTATTCTGACAGGCCCGTTGGCGCAATCGGTAGTGACCCTGTCTGTTGCGCCAAAGGTCGTGGGTTCGAATCCCACTCAGGACAAATATTCGTGTGACGAACACTTGTATTTGTTCTGTGTCTGGATGTCAATATTATCTATTTAAGTATGTATTTAAAAATATCTATGTATGTATATCAGTCTCTGACACCCATAACACAGGCTCGCGCCTACTTTGGGGTCAGATGGCCGTGTGTGAAAATGTCCAAGATATTTATTTATTTATTATTTATAACTATAAGCCACATTGATTATACATGTTTTACATGTTTAATATTTTTAGTGGATACCACATAGTATTTATTTATTTTATTTATTTAACACTTTATTGCACACATAGAAACAATAAACAATACAGAAATAATATAATTAATCTTAGTATCTAAGGTACAATGGGCGGCCTTATCGCTAAGCAGCGATCTCTTCCAGGCAACCACATTGCAAGGATTATGTATTTTAATTTATTTTTATTGTGTGTGTACAGATGCGTGGAAAATGCCAATCAACATAACTCAGGAGTCGCACGAGCGCGCCAAGCGCAGCGCGGCCGCGGCGGCGGGCGGGCGGCGCGCCAAGCGCGCGCGGCTGTCCCCGCCCGCGCCGCCGCCCGCGCCGCCGCCCGCGCCGCAGCCGCCGCCGCCGCCGCCGCCGCTGCACCTGGCGCCGCGCGTCATCTTCTCCGGCATGCCCGCCGGCGACGCCGCGCGTCTCGCCGCCGTCGTCAGGTGCGTCACATACAGTTTGTATGGCCGTGTAAAGCATGTCATTCTCAATTTTCACAACAAACAACAACAACATGTGCTAATTTTGTTGTTGTTTGATTATGAGTAACTAGTGGACGCCCGCAGCTTCGCTCGCGTAGAATTAGACCCATTAACGACTTCTACCCGTCTAACGACTTCAAAAACGGCAAAGCTTCATACTAACTTTGCACACCCGTTTTACCCCCTTAGGGGGTGAATTTTCAAAAATCCTTTCTTAGTGCTCCCCTACGTTATAAAAGGAACCCCTGTGCAAAATTTCAAGTTTCTAGCCCTTATAGTTTAGGCCCTGCGTTGATATGTCAGTCAGTCAGTCAGTCAGTCACCTTCTCCTTTTATATATATAGATTAACAAACACGAATAATTGTACACACGTAAAAGAGACGGCAAATGGAAAGCAGATGGAAGGCAGGAATTACTTTGTCGGAAGGAGTGACTTTATCAATGTTATGTTTCAATTTCAGCAATGGAAATGATGTTTCACATGAAATATGCAATGCTAATTGTGATGAGGATGATATTACATGAAAATTTTAATTTTAAAGGTTAATTATACTATTTTCTTCGTTGCATTGTCCTTTTGTTAGTTAGTCAGTATTTATTTTGAATTACATAACTATGAAAAAGTAATTTATTTTTTCTTCTCCGTCATATACATTGCATTATGTTTGCTTATTTAAAAACATTGTAAAATGATTTAGCCATCTTTCTGATTACAATAGTAGTAACAATAATACATAATGTATATTGATCCATTAGAAATTAGAACATCCGAATCAAATCATGGATTGCCTAAATAAAATTTTCGTATCCTTTTCAGATAACGTAGATATTGAACTGTGTTTTGTGTTTAGTTGTATATTTTGTTCACAAGTATTCGTCACAAGTATGTTCGTACTGAATGGGATTCGAACCCACGACTTGAGACCACGGCGCAGAAGGTAGCGTCACTTACCGATTGTGGCAATGAGCCAGTCAATATTATTTATTTTACAATACATTGTAGCTAAATGTGGTAAACTGTTATATACAAATACTAGCTGACTCCGCAAACGTTGTTCTGCCATAATATTGTATGAAATGTCACAGTGACGCGACGCTTCACGTCAATGAACGACGGTTAAAAATAAAAATACTATTTTTTTTTTTTTTATGGATATAAGATAGCAAACGAGCTTGCAGCACCACCCATCCACTGCCGCCCATGAATAATGCTGCTAATGCCACTAAAATATGCTAAGTGTAAGTGTTTAAAAAACATATTCCAGTGGACCGAATTGTGAATCTAAAACATTCTCGAATCCCCCGTCGAACACATTCAAAAATTTCATCAACATCTATCCAGTCGTTTAGGAGAAGTTCAGTGACATACACACGTACACAAGAAATATATAGATTAAGATATAATGTCCTACCACGCTTACTTTGGCGTGGAAACCAGGATTTAATTTGTACTTACCTTACAGACAACTCGGCGGGGTGGTGGTGACGTCACCGGCCGAGGCGACCCACCTGGTCATGGAGAAGCTGGTGCGCACCGCCAAGCTCATAGCCTGCCTCGTCACCGTCAAGCATCTCCTCGCTCCCGATTGGGTACTAGAGAGCCAGAGGCAAAACAAGTTCGCCGACGAGGCCCAGTACCCCCTCAGAGACGAGGCCTTCGCCAAGGAGTACAACTGCGACATATCTGAGGTACTACTCTCCGGCGAACAGCGGCGGAAGCTCTTCGAAGGTATCACCTTTTACTTAACCCCCTGCGTGCTACCCCAGAAGTCGGCTCTAACGGAAATAATAGAACTATGCGGCGGACGAGTCGAGAAGAACAGGCGATCGTTCCTCGCTATACAAGAAATGCACAACGCGCGACCATACAGCTACCTCATATTAACAGTGCCTAATGATCTGCATTTAGTATACTATTTGCTGCAGACCGACAAGACGTTGAATATAGTGTGTAATACAGAAGTGGTCCTCTCGGCCATTGCGAGACAGAAGCTGCAGGTGGAAGACTTTCTTGTTCAAGTCGACTAGGACACATAGCTGCGTGTCCCTTCGAGTTGTGACGCTATAAAGGTCACAACTATAATTTTTAAAAAAATCCTCAATTCGTACCAAGATAAGCGAGGATTTAGTTAGACCGTGTTTTAAATTTTAACCAGCATTATGAATGCTATTCTGTCTGACGAATTTAAAATGTCTTTCATAGATGTGAAGGATCTGATCAATACAAAATACATGGTGGTGTCTGTCCTTGTGCAATGGATACGCAGCTTTGATAATCCTATTGGTTACCTGGCTAACCAATTTGCTTGTAAAAGTGTAATATAACACAATTTTGTGTACCAAAATTATTATTAATGAAATGATTCTACGTGCAAATTGGACGATAGCAATTTTTAAAGTGTTGCTGTATAAAATATTTTATAAATATAAATTTTTTACGTGTATTCAAAGTCAAAATATAAGATCAGTTTTAATAGTTTCAGTATAATTTTACCTTTACAATATTTCGTCAAATATATAGCTTAAATAATTTATTCGATTCGCAAATGAAATAGTTGTTCAAATTGAACATAATTTATTCGATTTTCAATTAGTGACTTTTACAAGAAATACATTTGTTTACAGGTTTACAGTATTCATAAATTTGTTATTGTTATAAGATTGAAAATGAAATATATTGATATTTTTTATAAATGAAAATGAATTTAATGTGCTCCAAGTGTCTAGGTGTAAGAGGAATGCAAATTGTTTAATGTAAAAGTAAATATGAAATACATAGTTTAATTTACAATAGTGTTTTTTTTCCTTTACCTCCTAGCCTATGGTTGAGTAGTTTAATACACGGATACGTATCCATGGCGACGGATCTACATGCGTGGGTTTTCAAAAACTATTTATAGATCATTTTATTGCACGCTAAAATTCGTTCGCTTTAATAATTGCTTTGGAACTTTTTTTGTTACTCCTTCACTATTTATTCAACTGGCATATTCACTGATATAAAATAAGACTAACTAGCTAGTTGCATTATATCGAAGCAGAAGAATAAAGTTTTTAGGTAAAGCAATAATGTAATTCATTATTGAATGAATTACACCAAAGATGAATTTCTTTAATACAGCTCAAAATCTTATGCACGCCTCTTATAATAATAATGCTTTTATTCTTTAATTAAACATACGGTTCATACTCGTACTCATAGTACTCGTACTGACCTATGGCCATGGTCAATTTTGCCGTCCCCAACGGTCGGTTTGGTTGTGGTTTACTTTTTAAATTATTTTATTATTATTATATATAAGTGCAAACAGACACACGGACCACCTGATGGTATTGATATATTTACTATTTGTATTGCGTTGAGTATCGAAATAAAAGAAATAAATGCGTCTAACATATTTTATTTAACCATAAATATTTATAGCGAGAATGTAATCACCCCGAACGAAACCGGGTCGCGCCAAGCGCGTCACACACACATCCATTCGTCAATCATTCTACAGAGCAATTTACATACAATCATGTATAGTCTTTATTATAATAACTTATACAATACTCTAAACATGAAACCGATATACATATTACGATTTGATAATAGCCTCGTACGCTTGGAATATGCACGTGGCGACCTCTACGGTGCGGGATTTGAGACTCAGCGTCGCCTCCGGATTGCCCGGTTGCAGTTTAAGTTCGAGCAGCACCCATATGTTGTTGGTGAGCTTGAGAGACTGGTAGAGCATGTCCTGCCCCTCGACGTTGCGTTTCGCTATGGTGTATATGTTGTTGAGCGTCATCTTGTGGGCGATGGTGTCGGCGTTGCCGATAACGTTGGAGAGAGTATGCTGCACCTCGTTGGCGGCGGGGATCTCCTTCCAGGTGGTGAGGAACACGCGCTTGTCCAGCTGCCCGTCCTCCGTGAACAGGACGTGCGCGGGTATCAGGCACGCGAAGTAGAACACGTCCACGTTGTTTTTTATCGCCACCTGCCATACGAAAAATGTTATATATGAGTACATACTGCCATATGAACATTTTTTATGCCCCCCATACATAATTTTTAGCCTTGTGAATCCCGAAGTTTATTTGACGACTAATAACCCGGTTGATATTTTGGTAACGTCAAAATAAATTATATCTTGTAATTATTTACAGCATTTTTTTAAGAATATGCCTTTTGTTAAATTTGCCACCGATATCTAGCATTGCATTTAAATAACCCAAAGTGAAAGGGTTAAATTCGTGTCAAGTCCATTTTTAAATTGCCCCCCTGTGGGGCGTGGGCCCCACGTTGGAAAACACTGCTCTAGACCTATCACAACTTCGGCTGAGGGAGAGACCCGTGCCCAGCAGTATACAGTGTAAGTGGCGGGCATCAGTGAGCTGCGACGATTGTAACAGCAACCCACCTTTTTTTTTTTTTGTTTAACGAGTGGGAAACCTTCGTAGGTACCCGGACGTCGTGGATGCGACGCCGGGTTATGTGGGACTTTCACCCACTAAAACCCACTCGGTGGCCTACTCCGGCGCTACAGGAGGGCTCCGGGATCTCTTATAGAACGCGCCGGTGCCCTCCAGCGCTGCGCCCAAGACGGGCTCTTCCCGGTTTCACAACGCTGTGCAGCCACAAACAGCGTCGTCTTTCCCGGGGTCACAAGATGGACGGTTCGAGCTCCCCCTCTCACCGCCCGCAACCCCAGAAGTCCCCTTTTAGTCGCCTTTTACGACAGGCAGGGGCTACCGTAGCACTATTCTGGTCCCGAGCTACAGGGACACAGCAACCCACCTGCAGGTTGTTGAGCGGCTCCATGCGCTGCACGGGCCCGCCCAGCGCCAGCGGCAGCTGCGCGTCGGCGCGCGCGCCCGCCGCCAGCGCGCCCACCGCCAGCGCGCCGCCCGGGTACACGCCGAAACTACGTCACATACACACGCATATACATACACATACATGTTTATTTACTCAAATATAAGAAAATAGTGGACGCCCGCAGCTTCGCTCGCGTAGAATTAGACCCATCAACGACGTCTGCCCGCGTTCGGGTTGCCCACTTGACTTCGAAAACGCCAAAGTTTCATACTAACTTTGCACCCCCGTTTTACCCCCTTAGGGGGTGAATTTTCAAAAATCCTTTCTTACTGCTCCCCTACGTTATAAAAGGAACCCCTGTGCAAAATTTCAAGTTTCTAACCCTTATAGTTTAGGCCCTGCGTTGATATGTCAGTCAGTCAGTCAGTCAGTCAGTCACCTTCTCCTTTTATATATATATATGGGTGTTCTTCAAATATCTGCAAAAAGAGCTCTCCTTCAGGGCCAACGATTGGACGCATTGGCGATCTCTCTGTTGTTGCTCGTGTCCATAGGCGACGGTGACCAATTCATCATCATCATCCATCCATCCATCAGCCTTTTTGGTCCTTTTTTTTTGTGACCAATTACAAACCGGTAACCCGTCTGCTACATTTATAAAAAAAAACATGCTCTGACGAAACGTTAGAAAAAATAATCCCATATTATTTTTTCAAAGCGGCTTTCAACAACGTGGCCTTCAAGAAAAAACTTGTTGTCTGTAAAGTCGGTTTACGGACGATAGATTTACGTGATAACGTCATAATCATTATTTTATACAATACAAAAAAGGAGAATTGAAAATACAAAGATAACAGACAAGTCTATATATTTATTTTGACAGTTCCCTATTTCGGAGCCATGGAACCGCCAATGTTGTCGTGTGTAAAATTAATTTAATAAAATTAAAAATTAATTTAATAAAAACACACAAAACAATAAAAACAAAAACGGAAGCGGAACAGGATAATTTATAAGACGTTATCACGTCAAAAAAACGCACGATATGTAGTATGAAATTTCATTAGTTCATTACTGTTGTGTAATGACACAAAAATAATTAAAAGTAAAATTTAAATGAATATTTCAAAATGGCATAAAAAATATTTCAAAGGTGGCATAAAAATCCATTTAGTACCTACGGGGTTTTAACTTTTTTAGTATTTAGGCCATGCTGTCATGACTACAATATTCAGTACCTGTTCTTGTTGAGCTGTATGGCGAACCCGCTCATTGCCTGCATCGCCTTGTTCGTGAAAGTCATCTCCATCTTGGGTTGCCCGTTCTGCCGACTGAACGTGCCCCATATCTCCAGACCTGACAAGACAACCATTTATTCATTACTAGCTTTTACCCGCGGCTCCGCCCGCGTGGTCAAAGTATTTATAGCAACCAGAAAGGAAAGGGAATTAACAATGAGTTGTTTATCATACATGACACATTTGTATAGTGTATAATTTGTTAGCGAAATTCAGAACTTGCAAATGAATTTTACTAACGCCATCTATTAACAACATCCGGAACTAAATATCTAGCAAATAACAAAACATCGATATCTTCCCATGGTGATGTTTTACCGCGGTAAAAAGTAGTCTACGTCACTCTCCACCCTCCTCACTATCTCCACACACCAAAACCATACCATATAATAGCTTCGTTGCGACGTGAAATCCGGACAAACTAACAAACACACTTTCACATTTATAATATTAGTATGGATTCCTACTTCTAAAACTCGTATCAATGTACCTTTTGTATGCCACAGGTCTACAGGATGTTTTGTAAACTTCGAGCACCGTTCGAATGTACATGTAAAGTCCGTCATTCTGAACAAAATCACGAAGTTTTTTTTTATATCGCAAGTGTTATTCCTCATATAATGAAAATCCTTTTCAATATTTTCCAAATTTTATCTTAGCGCGCTTTACATTCAGCCTTGACCGTAGGGCGGAGCAACAGTTGTATCAACCTTTTCCCTGTACGCCACAAGTACACTGAAAAGGGGTAAAGGTAGGGTAGGAAGAGAAAGATGATTTAGCTAAGAGGATTATATAATGACTATACACTATTGACTAGGTATGGCAAGGGGTGATGGATTGGATACGGTAATGATGCGACGGTACGAAAATGGTTATTGTTATACACGGTGCATCGAACGGATGCTGGTCATGTGTACTGTAATAAATTTGGTAAATCGACCACGTGTTCTTGCCAACTCAGCAAGACGCACAATCGAGGGCATATTTTTTTATATTTTTTTTATAGTATAGACAGACAACCAGACATACGGGCCACCTGATGGTAAGTGGTCACCGTCGTCTATGTACACGTGCGACACCAGGGGCATCACAGGTGCGTTGCCTGCCTTGAAGGAAACGTTTCACACTCTTTGTAACTCTCTGTTTCACACTCTTTGTAACTCTCTGTTTCACACTCTTTGTAACTCTCTGTTTCACACTCTTTGTAACTCTCTGTTTCACACTCTTTGTAACTCTCTGTTTCACACTCTTTGTAACTCTCTGTTTCACACTCTTTGTAACTCTCTGTTTTACACTCTTTGTAACTCTCTGTTTCACACTCTTTGTAAATCTCTGTTTCACACTCTTTGTAACTCTCTGTTTCACACTCTTTGTAACTCTCTGTTTCACACTCTTTGTAACTCTCTGTTTCACACTCTTTGTAACTCTCTGTTTCACACTCTTTGTAACTCTCTGTTTCACACTCTTTGTAACTCTCTGTTTCACGTTACCTTTCCCCTTGTCAGCGGGCAGCCAGCACTGCTTGGGCGCGGCGTAGCCGGCGGGCGCGGCCGCCACGCCGAAGATGTCGCCGAGCAGGCCGGTGGTGCTCGCCGCCGCTACCGGCTCGGGCCCGGTGCCCAGCTATATGCAACACATTATTAAATTAAATTAAAGTTTATTTAATCTATTATTTATCGCATGTGATGTGGCAGATGAGGCTGTCGCCCTAGGTGGTTCACAAAAAATATTATTTATATTAAATGAATTTAAAAAGGCTAGTAATCTCATTTTCATAGTACTACTAGTGGACGCCCGCAGCTTCGCTCGCGTGGAATTAGACGTAACATAACCTAAATATAAAATTTCATTGAAATAATGTAGGTGTATACAAATATACGAAAAACTTTTATACCTACTAACTTTGTAACCCCCTTTTGAGATGATTTTCGGAACTCAATAAAAAACCTTCATAGGTACTGAATTTCATTCGAATAACATCAAAAACGGCAAACTTTCATACTAACTTTGCACCCCCGTTTTACCCCCTTAGGGGGTGAATTTTCAAAAATCCTTTCTTAGGTACCCTACGTTATAAAAGTAACCCCTATGCAAAATTTCAAGTTTCTAGCCCTTATAGTTTAGACCCTGCGTTGATATGTCAGTCAGTCAGTCAGTCAGTCACCTTCTCCTTTTATATATATAATATAGATTTGCAAAATGTTGATGTAGTATCTCCACAAACAAGTACCTATTTTTTACTTAAAAAAATTAAGTTAAGTACTTCATCCATCCTTTCCTTAAAACATGAAAATTGTAGGGTCTATATACGCGTACTACGATGTTATTATGTTTACTCACGAGCACGTCGAGCCCCCCGGCGAGCAGGTCGAGGTTGGAGGCGGGCGCGGGCGCGGGCGCCGGCGCGCCGATGTCCATCGACAGCAGGTCGCCGATCAGAGACTCCTGCGCAGCGGAACCGACGCATGTGTTAGTGTGTGGAAATATATACTAATCGCGACTAAAATTAGGCTTGTTATATCAGGCGTTACTTTGCGGAAATACATTTTTATAATGTTAGTTTATTTTATTACTGTAGTCAAAGTCAAAGTCAAAGTCAAATAATTTATTTCGCTATGAGGTGATTAGACACGCTTAACGAAAGTCTAGGTACCTAACTAAAAACTACTTAAACTACTAACTGATCTATATAAGGCAAAGGATTAGCTATTGATTATTGAATGAATAGCTAATCCTACACAGGTGTCTAACTTGCCTTAAGATAAATTTACAATAATTACCTACCACTAAGCTAAGCTCTAAGTCACGATAGACTATCTATATGGTCATCGGCTTTAGGAAGAATTTACAATATTCTTATCCTATGCCCTAGTGTAGGCCGAGAGAGAAAAAAGCCGGAGGAAAAAACTCTCGGTACTCTTTTAAAATTCAAATTAATTTTTACAGAAAAATGCACAGTATGACCATGACATGATTAAGTCAGACACGAGACAGCCAATCGTGTATGCCAAGAATCACCCCATATGCCACCTGCTTACAATTTTTAGTATAATTAATACAGAAGCATAGTGATAGCCTATGATAGATAGATAGATAGATAGAAGGGTAGTGTTTGGGTGTCCATTATAGTAAATAAAACACGCCTTTGATCACTCAATAGGTGAAGCAGGTAATGCGGCCGGCCCACGCCCTACTGGCTCACCGCTAGCGCGTGACTGAAACCGGCGCATACACTACATTTACTGAATGATTCGTGAGTGTCTATATTCATAGTTGAAATTGCCGGCTTACTCACGTGTGATTTAAGTCTGAAACAGGCCGACTAGTTTCAATCGATTACGATGATCATCTTCAGGAGTGAACGCGCTGTTGTCGCGCGAATGTTAGTTTAATCTACTTTGCAACTACCATCGCGGGTTCTTGAAAACCCCAATAATATTTGTTCAACCCGGGAGTCAAACTCAGGACCTCCAACTTAGCAATCGCGCTTTGGGATCACTAGACCAACGACGCGGGCAAAATTTTCGCTAAGATCCTAATTTTCAGAGTACCCTAAACCGCGCATTTATAAGGCGCTTTGCAGATGACGGACGAGGACGGGCAACTTATTCATGAACGATAGAAAAAAGGGAATCGTATTTTGTACGTACAAGGCGGAAAGAAAGACTGCGCTGCCAATTACCGCTTTATATGCAGAGGTGAAGCGAAGCAGTTTTGCTTCGCGGACAAAAAGTCCGTCCCGCCCCGTCCTCCCACCATAGAGTTTATTGTGCAGACGCGAAGGGAAGCAGTTTTTATTGCTTCACGGACAAAAAGTCCGTCCCGCCCCGTCTCCCACCATAGAGTTTATTGTGCAGACGCGAAGGGAAGCAGTTTTTATTGCTTCGCGGACAAAAAGTCCGTCCCGCCCCGTCTCCCACCATAGAGTTTATTGTGCAGACGCGACGGAAGCAGTTTTTATTGCTTCGCGGACAAAAAATCCATCCCGCCCCGTCTCCCACCATAGAGTTTATTGTGCAGACGCGAAGGGAAGCAGTTTTTATTGCTTCGCGGACATAAAATCCGTCCCGCCCCGTCTTCCACTACCGTTTATTGCCCGTTTAGTGGCGAGATGTCGAACAGTACCTGGTTGGGTATGACGGTGGGCTGCGAAGACACGGTCTCCTCCGCCGCGCCGGCGCCGCGCGACGGCAGCGACTTGCGCACGCCCGCGCCGCGGCCTGACCACACGATATAAACATTCAATTCAAATTCCTTTTTGTTCCTACTGTTCTTAGTTTAAGATGGCACACTGTCAAATTTTTTTTTCTGTGATCGGAGCTGTATACATATATGTTTTTTAATAAAATAAATAAAATAATATTTCCGGTTTTGTGGTGACACTTCGAAATGGTCATTGACAGAACAAGTAATGGGCGGCAGTGGAGCGGTATTGTCCCTCGATGAAGGTTGTGTGCGGCTTGTAGTAGACAGAGGCTTGAGCTAATGTGGCAGATGAGCTCGTCCAGCAGCGTCGGCTCCAGCAGGTCCGTCTCCTCCGAGATGAGCGGCTTGTCGCACAGCACCACCTACTTAACATAAGAAGTAATGGGCGGCAATGGGGAGTACTGACCCTCGACGAAGGCGGTGGGCGGCTTGTGGTAGACGGAGGCGAGCGAGCTGATGTGGCAGATGAGCTCGTCCAGCAGCGTGGGCTCCAGCAGGTCCGTCTCCTCCGAGATGAGCGGCTTGTCGCACAGCACCACCTACTTAACATAAGAAGTAATGGGCGGCAATCTGGAGTACTGACCCTCGACGAAGGCGGTGGGCGGCTTGTGGTAGACGGAGGCGAGCGAGCTGATGTGGCAGATGAGCTCGTCCAGCAGCGTGGGCTCCAGCAGGTCCGTCTCCTCCGAGATGAGCGGCTTGTCGCACAGCACCACCTACTTAACATAAGAAGTAATGGGCGGCAATCTGGAGTACTGACCCTCGACGAAGGCGGTGGGCGGCTTGTGGTAGACGGAGGCGAGCGAGCTGATGTGGCAGATGAGCTCGTCCAGCAGCGTGGGCTCCAGCAGGTCCGTCTCCTCCGAGATGAGCGGCTTGTCGCACAGCACCACCTACTTAACATAAGAAGTAATGGGCGGCAATCTGGAGTACTGACCCTCGACGAAGGCGGTGGGCGGCTTGTGGTAGACGGAGGCGAGCGAGCTGATGTGGCAGATGAGCTCGTCCAGCAGCGTGGGCTCCAGCAGGTCCGTCTCCTCCGAGATGAGCGGCTTGTCGCACAGCACCACCTACTTAACATAAGAAGTAATGGGCGGCAATCTGGAGTACTGACCCTCGACGAAGGCGGTGGGCGGCTTGTGGTAGACGGAGGCGAGCGAGCTGATGTGGCAGATGAGCTCGTCCAGCAGCGTGGGCTCCAGCAGGTCCGTCTCCTCCGAGATGAGCGGCTTGTCGCACAGCACCACCTACTTAACATAAGAAGTAATGGGCGGCAATCTGGAGTACTGACCCTCGACGAAGGCGGTGGGCGGCTTGTGGTAGACGGAGGCGAGCGAGCTGATGTGGCAGATGAGCTCGTCCAGCAGCGTGGGCTCCAGCAGGTCCGTCTCCTCCGAGATGAGCGGCTTGTCGCACAGCACCACCTCCTTGGCCGCCGCCGGGTCCGTCGACAGCAGCCGCCAGTAGATGAAGCCGCGGTCCCTGCGAGATACGATATTATTGATGTGAAGCATCTTTAGGCGGAGGGCAAACCAAATTTTTGGCGTGGCGAGCGTGGCGAATATGGAATATATATACTATACAGTTCCGACAAATGACGGTCGGAAATTATTTTATATATTTTTTTTTGGTTTTTTTTTATATATATATTTTTTTTTATTATATATTTTAGTTCCTGTCATAATCTGTACTTTTGTGCATATTACTTGTACAACATAATTTCGATGTTTCACATCTGCCAGGCGTCCCGTGACGGCTCACAATTTTTTTCTCTTTAATTTATATTTTATTCATACAACTTTGATGACATTAAAGAGTCGTCCTCATCATCTCCCGATGCTACCCCAAATAGTGAGATTATTGTATTAAGTTAATGACAAATCAAACCAATTACGGTGGTTGAGAGTGGGAGCCGGTGTGTCGTCGCGGACGCGTCTGCAGCCGTCAGTCGCTATTTCCCTCCGTATGTTCGAAGAAGGTACAATAATAAAGGCAGAATGTACAATAGCTCTCTAGGGAGCGGTCGGCCTTCAGAGGGGCGCGCATGCAGCGGCGCTATCCCCTTTAGACAGGGATACGGCCTAGGGTCGCGATTCTACATAACATGCGTCAACCAGACTGTAGTGTTTGGGTATTATTATAGTAAATAAAACACGCCTTTGATCACTCAATAGGTGAAGTAGGTAATGCGTCCGGCCCACGTCCGTACTGGCTCACCGCTAGCGCGTGACTGAGCCGGCGCATACACTACACAGAGACACACAGACCACTCCACCAACAAATATACGTCATAAGCGAACAGGAAGAACACTACATCAGGTTTACATTCTGCGAGGTGCCGAGATTGGGCATATTGTTGGTGTTGTACGCGTATAGGAATGGGGCAAAGCGCTGCTGACCCTGAAACTTCTATGACCTACACACTTCTGGAGCAATCCCTGGACACTGTACTGACCGGAGGTCCGGGTTGTCGGAGTCCTGGGTGGCGAGGCTCAGCACGTGCTGCACCAGCTCCTGCGTGTCGGCCGGCCGCTTCAGGAACAGCTTCACCACGGCGGTCAGCAGCTGCAGTTGCACCTGCCAGAGACGACCACGTCACATATCAGTGATACCTTCATCAGTGGCCCGTTATTATTGGAACGAAGTTCCATATCGCGCGTTGTGAAAGGGGGCTAGACGGAAAAAATTCTTACGAAAAGTTGTCACGACACTTTTGTGTCGACACACTTGTGTGAGACATGAACATTGTATACAGGGTGTGTGAGACATGAACATTGTATACAGGGTGTGTGAGAAATGATATAACTTATATATCCAATAACTTCGTTGCATCCGGGTGTCCCTTGACACCTCTCATTTTTATTATTATTTGTAGGAAAGGGGTGTGGGCATTAAGGGCAATAATGCCCATAAGCCACTGCGACCTAAAGAGATCTATTGTAGCTAGTCCCCAGAAGTTCAAACCTGATCCCAAAGGCCAATCACTCGGATAAATCCCAAGATGCTTTTGGGGCCAAGTTCCTTGATTGTACAATGTGAGACTAGGCTTCCGCTCAGTTTACGACTTCTGTCATGAGTAATACTAATGGCCCGTTACTGATTATGATAGACGAAAATGCGCTATCGTTTTACGGCTACGCTGAAATCCAGCAGCAGTGGTCTTCTCAGGACCATGGAACAGGCCTCAGACCACAAAATAATTGGAGTGTTTATAATTTCACTAGTGGATTTGTGTCTTTATAATTTCACTAGTGGACGCCCGCAGCTTCGCTCGCGTAGAATAGGCCCATTAACGACGTCTGCCCGCGTTCGGGTTGCCCACTTGACTTCAAAAACGACAAAGTTTCATACTAAATTTGCACCCCCGTTTTGCCCCCTTAGGAGGTGAATTTTCAAAAATCTTTTCTTAGTGCTCCCCTACGTTATAAAAGGAACCCCTGTGCAAAATTTCAAGTTTCTAACCCTTATAGTTTAGGCCCTGCGTTGATATGTCAGTCAGTCAGTCAGTCAGTCAGTCAGCTTCTCCTTTTATATATATAGATAGATTTACCATTAGTTTACAAAGCCGTTTATTGGATGGCGCTGTGAAATGACAGTTGATAATATTGTCAGTTCTGAACTGTAATAATATTGTCTTTCATGGTAGACCGAAGGCGTACGAAGGACCAATTTTATGAATTTTAGATGTAGTACCCTTACTGGTACACGCCATAACTTCAAATTCTTTAATGAAATTCTTCTTATTCTTATATTATAGACCTTAAAAGTATCGCAGCCGCAGCCGATTTACTAAATATATTAATGCCACGTGGCTCACTCACACATCCAAAGAATATCGAGTGAACAATTACTCTATGCTAATATATACTAATACTAATCTATACTTCTATACTAATATTATAAAGAGGAAACATTACATTTGTTTGTAATGTTTTCACACAAAAACTACTAGACCGATATAAAAAAATTCTTTCACCATTAGAAAGCTGCATCTTTACTGAGTGACATAGGCTTTATCATATTATTAGGTGTAAACAAAACGAAACTATTGTATGTCTAATTCCACGCGAGCGAAGCTGCGGGCGTCCAGTAGTAACATAAATTTACACAGACGTTTTATAGATGGCGCTGTAAAATGACGGCTGAAACACGCTATTGTGAGTTCTGGATTAATGTATAACCATTTTAAATTGAGTAGTTTCTGCACATTATTTAAAAAAATCATAATGTCTTTAAATTTTTGAAAGCGGTACCCTTACTGGTACTCGCCTAAACAAACACGCCATTTGTAAATTTGACTTGAATGACTTGTATGTAACTTTGGTAAAATGGTAACGCCGGCCCCACGCACCGCGTTAAAAGCCTAGATTTTCCTAATTAGCCGTACTCCCAGCAATTTTTTTTTAACATGCTTTTATTTGCTTGATAAGTATATGCACGTCAAAAACCATTTAAGTATATCGAAATTGAATATACATAATCGAATATAAATTGAAACAGAAAGTCTGGCCCTACTATCAAATTGTCACAATAAGATTCGGGTTGGACTTGACATTGTGAAAACCTTTAAAAAACAAAACTGCAAACATTGTAACATATTTCCAGGATGAAAAGTATATTATGTATTAACTACTCGTGATCAAAATTAATTAGGTTTCCCCTTTATTTTAACCATTTAGGGGTGGAATTCAATAAAATCCTTTCTTAGTGTTTGCATGCATTATAAAATGAATCTAGTGTCAGCATTAGCCGTTTTGGCTGGGCGTTGATCAGTCAGTCTGTCAGTCAGTCAATAATGACAAAGAGTTTTAAACATAATATACTAGTGGACGCCCGCAGCTTCGCTCGCGTAGAATTAGACCCATTAACGACGTCTACCCGTCTAACGACTTCAAAAACGGCAAAGTTTCATACTAACTTTGCACCCCCGTTTTACCCCCTTTGGGGGTGTATTTTCAAAAATCCTTTCTTAGTGCTCCCCTACGTTATAAAAGGAACCCCTGTGCAAAATTTCAAGTTTCTAGCCCTTATAGTTTAGGCCCTGCGTTGATATGTCAGTCAGTCAGTCAGTCAGTCAGTCAGTCAGTCAGTCAGTCAGTCACCTTCTCCTTTTATATATATAGATATAACACTAGTGGACGCCCGCAGCTTCGCTCGCGTGGAATTAGACATAATAATATATGTTTATTGTACACCCTTACAAAAATTTTACAAACTTTGAAAGCCATATTTAATTATATCTAATCAACAGCCTATAATATAAATTTTATGCTTCTAGTTCTGAAAATGACAAAACTTTCATAGAACTTTTCAACCCCCTTTTCAACCCCTTACAACACTTTTTTCCAAATAAAAAGTAGCCTATGTCCTTTCTCAGGCTCTAGACTATCTTTGTACCAAATTTCATTTAAATCGGTTCAGTAGTTTTGGCGTGAAAGCTAAACAGACAGACAGAGTTACTTTCGCATTTATAATATTAGTATGGATAGTAACGAAATAAAGATTTTCTTTCATTCTTTCTAGTCACCTCAACCACTCATTATATAATTAAAAAGGCAAAATTTCATGTTTTTAATATGTATTTCTACATAGTAAAAAGGAATGGCTAAATTTGTTGCGAAGCATAAAACTCGAGTACTGGTGGATCAATATGGATTTTTTTTTAAATATTCAATGAAGTCCGGTTACATAACGATGACTTTAACATTGCAAAATTACACATTCCTCCTATCGCGCATCTATATATATAAAAGGAGAAGGTGACTGACTGACTGACTGACTGACTGACTGACTGACTGACTGACTGACTGACTGACTGACTGACTGACTGACTGACTGACATATCAACGCAGGGCCTAAACTAGAAACTTGAAATTTTGCACAGGGGTTCCTTTTATAACGTAGGGGAGCACTAAGTAAGGATTTTTGAAAATTCACCCCCTAAGGGGGTAAAACGGGGGTGCAAATTTAGTATGAAACTTTGTCGTTTTTGAAGTCAAGTGAGCAACCTGAACGCGGGCAGACGTCGTTGATGGGTCTAATTCTACGCGAGCGAAGCTGCGGGCGTCCACTAGTTATTTCATAAAAAGAACTACAGTACACAGAAGGTAATAAATAAATTAATAAATAAATTAAATTAATAACAGTAAATGTAGTCAGTTACCTGTGCGTTCTCATCGTGGAAGCCCTCCAGGAACGAGTCGAGCAGCTCGTCCGCGTTGTCGATACGCTCAGCGTATTCGCCCACGATCCATACCTAGGAAATCGATCATAATTAACCTAGAAAATCGATCATAATAAAATAACATTTTATAAAGTTATAAACATGGATCATAGTCGCTCAACGAGCTATGATCGGTATTTCTCTTAGGAGGCATATATGTGCTTTATGATTATGCCTGAAGTAACATAGGTTATTTTTATTCTCGGAAAACTGCGCGATTCCCGTGAAACGGAAATAAAATTAAAACGGGTTGCACTCCGGGAGTGCCGGCAGAAGTGAAAACTTGATTATTAACAGTAGGCCCAGGCATACATTTTCGCCGCGCCGTAGAGAGGGGATAGCTGTCTACTCTCCATCCGTCTTACGCTTTTTCGATCAGGTCACGTGTCCTGACGCGAGTTTAAGATTTTATACCCATTACAGAAAAAGTGCTCAACGCCGCTAAAGAAGTTTTCACTTCAAAAACTAAATAAATACGCTACACACTCAAACCCCCGCAATAGGCCTAGGCCTGTGTTTCGTGTGGCCGACACACACTGAAAACACCACGATTTCACATCCATTACCGGAGTACAACATATTTATCTGCGAAATAAATAACTGTTATTCCCTTCCCTCCCCGGACGCACAAGTAGATAGACGTGTTCATGTACAAGCTCTTAATTTAATTAAAAAATAAATAAAACAATTGATTTACACAGTTTTAATAGAGTGAAATATATTAGGATTGCATAAAGTGCTCAGAGTTGCTACGGGATCAAGAATAGTTCTGTTGTGCGCGTGAGTACACATAGCCCACCACCACGCAAGATGCGATAATGCACGCCTTTATTTATAATCATCCAATGGCGCAAGGCTAGTCGCGCAACTGCTGCTGCCCTGGTACTTTAAAGAAAGGTATCTGGTAATGCGTCATTAGTATCATTACCTCGAATGTGCGATTAAATAAGAACGCCATCTTGCATTGGAACTAATTAGCCAATTAGGAATCAGGCCACGCCTCCTAGATACTCTTCCATTTTGATTGATTGCTACGCAACTGATAAGGTGCAGCTAATAACTACTCATTACTGGTGGTCATCCCCGCCTTATAGTACAGGAGCTTGAGGCAAAAAAAAAAAAAGGAAATAAAATATATATATTTAAGAACGCTTGTTGGTGATTGATATGAATGATATGAATTATAGTCCAAGGACTGGCTGATAAAATAACTTGCACGCTTGGTATATTGAATAAATCGGAGAAGGTGCATATTCTTTCCATACCGCTTTTATTTGCTTAACATATAGCATGCCGTTAAAACGCACACCTCCGAGAGACTTATCTCCATTGCCATCGGCTTTTGCTCAGTCTCTTCAACACTCACATTCGGACACAAATATCTCTACACTTAGAGAGGCCTCAAGAAATGTACCTAAGCGTAAGCGTGGAGATACCGATGATATAAGTAAGGCGGAGTTAATGGACTTATTATCTTCTATGCAAAAGAGTCAAGACGCCAAGTATGACTCAATTCTAAACTCAATTAATGACGTCAAAGCTTCACTTGATTTCATGTCAACTAAATATGATGAGGCTTTACAAAGAATCAGCTATCTTGAAGGAGAATTAAAGAAAGATAAGAGCTACATTCAACATTTAGAAAATACTTTAGAAACTGTGCAACGTAACTCCAGAAACACTAGTATAGAGGTAAGGAACATCCCAACCGGAGACAAGGAAACTAAATCAGATTTAATCAAAATCGTGACAAGTACTGCACAGGCTCTTAACGTTAACGTGCAAACTACAGAAGTAAAGGACGTTTATCGTATAAACACCAAATCTATTGTTAAACCTATCATAGCTGAGTTTACTACTGTCTTCGTGAAAGAAAAAATTTTAAGCTCCTATAAAAAATACAATAAAGATCACCCGAAAGAACGGCTATCCACGTCTAATCTACATATTGGCGGTGTAAATAAACAAATATACATTTCAGAAAATCTGACCAATAAGGAACGCAACCTCTTTTACCTTTGTAGACAATTTGCCAAAAGCTCGGGGTACCTCTTCTGCTGGACATCTTTTCGGAAAATTTACTTGCGCAAAACAGAGGGTGAACCTCCAATACGCATATCTTCTGAGAGTGACCTAGACAAGCTGAAATCTACAAGTACGAGTACGACACTATAGAAGATCGGTTCCCACTTCAGTACAACCATCACTTGTTATTTTCCTACAATACCTACCTACTTAATATCATTAATGTAACTCTTACACCACTATTACTACTTACATGGAACACAAATACTCCTTCTTTAGTTCTCCTTATAGTAACTATTATATCAGAAACCTGTTCACTACACTATTATAAAAAGCAATTACCATCAAGTAGTAATTTGTGTTTTAAATTATAATTTTACAACCACCATCCTTAAGAATAGTGGCGACTCTTTGTAATATTAGATTCTCAGTTTTTACCTATTTTATTATTTTTAATTGTTTTTTTATTTTTTAATTTAGTTTTTTTAATATTAAGCAACCACAACCTAATTGAAAATGTTTGATTTAGTAAATAATTATGTTCTGCAGGATGTAGACAACAATGACTCTGTTGATTGCAGGTTCCTGGATGATCCAGCAAACTGCTACAATTTTTTAAAATATAGTCATGGTTACAAGAACCTCACAGTGATAACACTTAATATTAGAAGCATTAACAAAAACATTGACCTATTTCTTGCTTTTTTAAGTAACTTTAATATACCCATTGATGTTATTGTTTTAACAGAGTGCTGGACTGGAAAATATGACCCTCCACCTATTTGTAACTATAATATGTTTTATACCAAACGGTCTTTAAACCAAAATGACGGTGTTGTGGTTTATGTTCGTACAAATCTATCAGCTACTGCTATGGAACCAATGATATCAGAAGGCAACTGTTTGGTGTTAGAAATAGATGACAGGTACTCTGTAATATGTTCATATCGCCCACCATCTTTCAATAATCCAACTAACTTTCTTAATTCATTAGATACCATACTTTTAAACGTAAAATACAAGGAGAATATCGTATTCACGGGTGACATTAATATTAACACCATAGCTGGTCCGAATGTAACTGGTCATACGACAGAGTATCTGAACTTAATTTCATCGCATGGCATGATCCAAGGCATTAATCTACCAACTAGAGCTTCATCGTGCATTGACCATTTTATGATAAAGACTAAAAGTACGTGGAGGACCATAGTTTTTAATGAACTAACAGACCATTCGCCTATTTTACTTTATCTAGGCTGCAATGAACCAACTCGGACACAACCATTGCACAGTAAATACAGAACATTTACTAATATTAATGCAATCAGAGAAACATTATCAATACACTCCTGGAATGATTATTACAAAATAAATGATGTTAATCAAGCTGCCAACTGCCTAATTTCTACTATAAAAAATGTCGTGCAGGTTAATACCATTAAAAAATGTATTCCTAACAAGTTAAAGCCTATTAAGCCCTGGATCACGATAAGTGTAGTCGCTTGTATTAGACGTAGAAATCACTTGCAGAAACAGCATAAAGCATGCCCAGAAGACTCTATTATAAAAAACAAATTCATTAAATATAGAAATACCTGTAACCACCTCATCAAGACCCTAAAACACAATTATTATAAATTAAAACTAGAGCAATGTCATGGAAACATGAAAGAGACTTGGAAAATTATAAAAGATATCACAAATTACAAGCAAATTAAAGTAGACACTAATCCATTATTAACAATTGCGGATACCCATGAAAATTCTCTCAATCAAGTAAATGAATACTTTACAACCATTGGAACGAAACTAGCAGCTATAACTTTAGATAAATTAAATAAAACAGATACTGAACTTGCTTCCGTACTGAATTGCCTCGACCAGCAGCCATGTCATTCTTTTTCAATGTTTTTGACTGATTCTAATGAAGTTAATAACACTATTTCAAACTTAAGGACCAATAGCGCACCAGGCTGGGATCAAATAACTACGACTCTACTAAAAACATGCTCTATAGAACTATCTGGACCAATAGCCTATCTATGCAACCTATGCTTCACGAATGGTACATTTCCTTCGGCACTAAAAACGGCTTTGGTATGTCCAATATACAAAGCGGGAGACAATCGTCTACCCTCTAACTACAGACCTATCTCTCTCTTGCCAACACTTTCTAAGGTAGTTGAGAGGATAGTGAATAAGAGACTTATATCTTATCTGGAGAAGCATAGTTTGCTAGCCAGTAACCAGTTCGGATTTCGAAGTCGTGTTTCAACTGAAGATGCCGTTCTTCACTTAACATCCCTTGTTACGAAATATGTTGACGAGGGAAAGAAGTGTATTGGAGTATTTTTGGATCTCCAGAAGGCTTTCGATACAGTTTCCATTCCTATCCTTTTGGCACGTCTGGAGGGTGTTGGTGTGAGAGGGAATATTTACGATTGGTTTGCAGACTATCTTACAAATCGCTCACAACATATTAGTGTCAGTGGACACAAGAGTAGAAGTGCCACCTGCAACTATGGCGTTCCACAGGGAAGTACGTTAGGGCCTACTCTATTCTTAGTGTACATTAATGAGCTCTGTAACATTAAACTGAAGAACGCAGATATACTAATGTATGCAGACGACACTGTTCTCTTATTCCATGGTTCCACGTGGGAACAAACCCAGCAGTTGGCAGAAGAAGGACTGAGAAAAGTAGTATCATGGTTGGAACAAAACCTGCTTTCCTTGAATTTATCGAAGACCAAATACATATGTTTTAAAAAAACCAATGCAAACAAACTCCCACGTGACTTCAAAATTTTTGCTCACAATTATTCTTGTACTTGCTTGACTGCAAACACGTACAGTGATTGTCAAGCTTTGGATGGAGTTGATACTATTAAATACCTCGGTGTGTTAATAGATCATAGATTATCATGGCATCCCCATATACAGATAGTGTCAAGGAGAATACGTAAACTCATATATGTGTTCAAAAATCTACGCCCAGTAACGAATTTCAAGCTACTCATTAATACCTATAAAGCCCTGGGAGAATGCATCATTGGATACTGCATTAGCTCATGGGGGGGAGCAGCTAAGACCCACATGATAGAAGTCGAGCGCGCCCAGCGGGCACTCCTTAAAGTAATTGTAGGAGTGCCCTTCCACAGCTCTACGACTGACCTCTATTCAAAGTGCAAGATACTGACAGTAAGAAAACTGTATGTCCTTAGGTGCCTATTAAGATACCACAGGAAAACTGCCCCTACCCTACCTATAACACGTAAAAGGATACAAAAGATTCCAATCCCAAGATGCAATAGTGCTTTTGCAAAAAGATACTATAACTTTTTATCCCCAAAATTGTATGGACACTTTTGCAAAATCCTCAATATAAGAAACTTAACACTACGGAAGCTGACAAGTATATCAACCGAGTTTTTATATAGCCTTAATTATGAAGACACCGAAAAACTAATAATAACGGTCCAATAATAACACAATAAAAATAAAAAGCTCCAACACTACACAAACACTGACACTCATAATGATACACTCTGATAGAAAACTCCAAAGAAATTGGAAATTGTCAAACTAAAATTTCTTTGCATAATATTTATAATCTTATATACATAATAATCAATTAATTAAGTTTGTTTGTTCTAAGTAATTTAAAAATATTATAAGGTTAGTTAAGGTTAAGGCATGTGCGTACATATATTTATGTAACTTAGTTTGTTCTGTTAAGGAAAAAGAATAAGGAAAAAAAAAAAAAAAATCTTATCTTAAGTTAAGTAGTCTGTTTCTATTGTTTTTATTATTGTTTTTTTTTTTTATTATTTTTCTTTTGTTTTCCTTTGATACTGGAAAGATAGGGGAAGGCACTATCCCTCCATAACACAGTGTAAGCTAAAATGGAGGATAGGGATCCAACTCTAAACAATGTATTTTACATTAAGAAAATAAAGATTTTTGTATTTTTTTTGTATTTTTTTTTGTTATAATTGTTCAATTTCAAATCGCGCTGGTAATGCTCTAGGTTTTATTTTTATGGATACAAGATAGCAAACGAGCTTGCAGCACCACCCATCCGCTGCCGCCCATGACAACTGTGAACATTAGTTGGTCAGTTCGTTAGTAGGTATGAGGACTGGGGACTGTTAGTGATAGTTAGTCCTGAGTCTCGTTCTAAGTCAGTCACAGATGTGTTGCTACCCTTGAGGACTAAGATGGTCGCCTTTAAAGAAGTGTAACCGGAAACCACACCTTTCCAACCGGACCATAATTGCTTTAAAAACAATTTATTACACGGCAGAAATGGTACTAGGTATTATACCTACTAACGAACTGACCAACTAATGTTCTAATTAACTCTCTCAACTAATTGGACTAATCATCCCAGTCCCTAATTGAGTCTTGTTCAAAGTCAGTCACAGTTGTCATGGGCGGCAGCGGATGGGTGGTGCTGCAAGCTCGTTTGCTATCTTTAATCCATAAAAAAAAAGGTACCGTGGCGGGCGGTGGTACTGCCCCGGGCGGATTCTATATGGAACCAATTAGGTTTCATATAAAACCTATTTTGTTCCCTATAGGCTCTACCACCTATTAAATAAGTAGTAATCTTACATTAAACAAAACCTCCTTAATAAAGCTTTCTATAAAATTAATGATTACTTAAACGATAGAAATGCTTGGTGCGAAGTATCTCCAGCTCCACTTGTTCAATAATAATGTAATGTGATCAAATTATAAAAATTGTAAATTTTGAAAAGAGTAACTACCGAGTTTCTAGTGTTCTTCTCGGTAGAATCAACTTTGTGAGCCGGCGGTAGATAAAAAATGTTATGACGTTCATTAAGCGTATAAAAAATACCATATAATGAAAAAATACTAATATTATAAATGTGAAAGTGTGTTTGTTTGTTTGTCCGGCTTTCACGTCGCAACGAAGCTATTATATGGTATGGTTTTTGTGTGTGGAGATAGTGAGGAGGGTGGAGAGTGACGTAGGCTACTTTTTACCGCGGTAAAACATCCTCATGGGAAGATATCGATGTTTTGTTATTTGCTAGATATTTAGTTCCGGATGTTGTTAATAGATGGCGTTGTCATGTATGATAAATAACTCATTGTTAATTCCCTTTGACCACGCGGGCGGAGGGTAAAAGCTAGTGAAAAAAATAAATGAATCTGAATTTTAATCTGAATTAGGTAAGAAATATTCGCTCACCATAGACGCGCGCGCCTCAGGCTCGTCCAGCGTGTCGAGGTTCTCGCACAGCGTGCTGATGATGCTCTCGTACTTGTTCGGGTACTTGCGGAATATGTCCTTGATCACCACGATCGCCTCCTGCACCACGTAGTTCACTTTCGTCTGGATCAGTTCGAGAAGCGTCGACACGCAGCGCTCCGCCGACGGTTCAACCTGAACACAGTCATGTCACATAGAATACGTACTAATATATAAATGCGAAGGTGTGTTTATTGGTTTGTCCTTCTCCGCTTAAGGGCGGATTCGACCAAACATAGACTTATGTTAGAGTGTAAACTCAAACTATACTAGACTACATACTTGAAAAAGAAAACGTTGTAATTAGGTTGTCATTAGGAAGTCAGATATAGAAAAACTACATCAATGTAAAACACGTCGTGTGTGCTCAATATATTAATTCAAAAGAGTAACGTGTAACGTGTTTCCTTTCTACATGTGCTCCACAATCCAATAGGTTATGGGACCCAGATATTCCTGCGGAGCATTTAGATCGGGAAATTCGGAACAAAAATAAGCACAGAAATTTGGCATATTTTTTGTTCGAAACACGAACGTCGACATGGCTGACGGACATTCATCTTCGTTCCCAGTTGAAAAATTAAAGGGAAGTAATGATTACCACAACTGGAAATTTGCAATGCGCATGTTGTTGGTGCATGAAAATCTATGGAGCTGCGTGGAATCGGAACCCAAAGAAGGGAAGATGGATGACAAAGAAGAGGCGAAACAAATGAAGGCGCTAGCCAAAATTTGTTTAGGTATTCATTCCTCAGTGTATCCTTACGTAAGAAGCTCAAAAACCGCCTACGAAGCGTGGAACAATTTGAAGAAGGCGTTTGAAGATAGGGGTTTGAGTCGGAGATTGAGCCTTTTAAGGAGTCTCTTCGGATTGAAAATGACTGATTGCGAAAGCATGGACGCATACTTGACGAAGATATCGAAGATCGCTCAGCAATTGTGTGACATCGATTCCGCTTTAGAAGATGATTTTCTTGCTGTGATTATTTTAAGTGGATTACCAGCAGACTATGATCCCTTAATTATGACTTTGGAACACAGCAACACAAAATTATCAAGTGAGATCGTGAAAAGTAAATTGTTACAGGAACACCAGCGACGCGACGAGAATACCGAGACAGTTACTGCTTTGGTTACAAGGAAGACTATCAAATGTTTTGGATGTAAGGAGCAGGGTCATACACTAAGAAATTGTCCTCGGAAGAAGAGTAGCAAGAGCAAGGAGAAATCGCCCGCGAAGACTGAGACCTTGTTGGCGGCGCTCTCCGTAGCTGTGCGAAGTGACATATGGTGCATTGATTCGGGAGCAACGAATCATATGAGTCACGATAGAAACCTCTTCTGTGATTTTTCTCGAATTACGCCTGTCGAAGTGAATGTTGCGAATGGTGACAAGCTGTCAGCTGTCGGTCAAGGAAAAATCAAACTTCAGTTAAAAGACTCTATAAAATTTATTACTGATGTGTATTTTGTACCTAAGCTTTCAACGAATTTACTTTCGGTAAGCGCTTTAGCTAGAAAAGGTTTTGAGGCTAAATTTGTTGGCAATGGTTGTAAAATTTTTAATAGTAAAAAGGAATTGTCAGTCACAGCTAGCCTTGTAAACAATGTTTACCAGTTAGACAACGTGAAACCTTTGACGTGTAATATAGCGTTAGAAAGTGCCGATTCTGCCTCGAGTTCGATTTCAGAGATTGCGGCTACTATCCCAGAGGCTGCTGAGGATCCCTTGGATGTTGGGAACGTGGCAAAGGCTGATGAAAATTCGTGTGAATCCGGAACTGGCATATCGTCGAGTGGAAAAGTGAGTCAAGAAACATGGCACCGACGTCTTGCTCATCTTAACTCGCGTAGTATGTACGCCATGAAGAACGGATTGGCAACAGGTATCGACTATGACGTTACTAATTTTCAGTCATGTGTAGCTTGCGTTGAGGGGAAGCAGTCTAAACTTCCTTTTCCCAAGAAATCTTTCAATAGGTCCAGTGAGGTTTTAGGCCTTATACACAGTGATTTGTGTGGACCGCTACCACAGCCGTCGATTGGAGGTAAAAAGTATTTTTTAACTTTTACCGATGACTATAGTAGGAAAACGTTCGTATATTTTCTGAAATGCAAGTCTGAAGTTTTCGAGCATTTTAAAAATTTCAAAGCTCTCGTGGAAAACCAGACTGATAAGCGCATTAAAATATTGCGAACTGATAACGGAGGTGAATATGTTAACGACTCTTTTCAGGAATACCTAAAGAAGTCAGGTATCGTGCATCAAACCACGGTCCCGCACTCGCCGGCGCAGAACGGAGTCAGCGAGCGCGCCAACCGGACGATCTTGGAGAAAGCGAGATGCATGCTTCAGGATGCAGGTCTAGACAAGAGTTTTTGGGCGGAGGCTGTAAATACAGCAGTCTTTATTAAAAATAGATCTCCCTCGAAAGCTGTCTTGGGATCGACTCCTGAAGAGAAATGGTCTGGTGTTAAGGTTGACGTAAGTCATTTCAAGATCTTTGGGTGTGTGGCATACGCTTTAGTATCACAGAGAAAAAAGTTAGATGCTAAAAGCAAACGGTACATATTCGTCGGTTATTGTGAGAAAACCAAGGGTTACAAACTTATAGACCCTGAATGTAGAACTACATGCATTAAGGCCAGAAACGTAGTTTTCTTTGAAAATCAATTTCATACCAAAGAAAACCTACCTAGCCTTATATCGCGCAGTGGTGTAGTTAGACGTGAAAACCGCATTTTTGAATGGCGATCTACACGAGGATGTTGTGATGCAGCAACGAGAAGGATTTGTTGTAAAGGGGAAGGAAGGTATGATATATAAGTTCCAACAAATCCGTCTATGGTCTGAAGCAAGCAGCTAAGGTATTTGAAGGGGACAATTCATTATATGTTGAGCTTTGAAAAATCGGGTCTCGGCATATTTGGCTACGTGGATGCAGATTGGGCGTCGTGTGAAGTCGATCGCAAATCGTACAGCGGCTTTGTGTTTAAAGTAGGTACCTCAGTTGTCTCTTGGGAGAGTCGGAAACAGAGGACTGTCGCGCTGTCCAGCACCGAGGCAGAATATATGGCACTTTCTGATGCATGTAAGGAGGCTTTGTTTATGCGCACCTTCTTTAATGAATGTCTCAACTTGAAATGTATACCGTTACTACGCAATGACAACCAGTCAGCACAGAGGTTGTGTGAAAGATCGATGTTTCACTCAAGAACGAAACATATCGATGTTCGACATCATTTTATTAGAGATATTGTGAGTAAAAATCTGATTGATGTTGAATATCTCTCCACAAATGAAATGGTGGCAGATATACTGACAAAACCTTTAGTGAAGAACAAATTTGATAGATTTGTTCCGCTGTTAGGCTTACTTAAAGTAAATAGGTAATAATAATAGTATATTATAATATATGTAATTAAAGTTATAAATATTAATTATTATTTTTTACTTTTAAGTTGCTTTTACTTTTTTTAAGTTAAATTAGTTTCTTAGTGTTTTGTCTGTTAATTGTTTCTGTTAGGTTTGTAGCATGTTTTGTGTTTATAGAGATGTTGTGCTGTAACGTTTGGTTTAAGGGCAGGTGTTAGAGTGTAAACTCAAACTATACTAGACTACATACTTGAAAAAGAAAACGTTGTAATTAGGTTGTCATTAGGAAGTCAGATATAGAAAAACTACATCAATGTAAAACACGTCGTGTGTGCTCAATATATTAATTCAAAAGAGTAACGTGTAACGTGTTTCCTTTCTACATGTGCTCCACAATCCAATAACTTACACGCGCGTAACTATACCCGGGATAATTTTAAAGTAGCGAGCTGAAAGCTGTCATGAAAAAAAATCATGTGTTAATTTTGCTTTGACATGACAGCTTCTCCTGACTATGATAGAACATAAAAATCGCATAGGCGATCATATGGCGCCTAATTCTAGAATAAAATAAAATAGAATAAAATTTATTCTCGTTTGGTCGAATCCGCCCTAAACGGAATAATGGATTGATGTTTTATTGCATAGCTGTAATAGGGCCTGGAGAGTGACGTAGGCTACTTTTTATCCCGGAAAATTAAACGGTTTCTGTGGAAATGGATAAAATCCTTTACAATCATTCGATTTTTGATCAATTTTTTGTTGGTTTATTGGTTTGTTCTTCTCGTCTTTAACGGAATGATATATTCAAGTGATTTTTTGCACAGATGTAGTATATGGCTAGAAAATTGCACGATTCCCATGAAATTGGCAAAACACTGAAATAAACGTTTATTTAAGTATGTAATTATAAATATATATGTATCTCAGTATGTATATCAGTCTGTGACACCCATAGTACAGGCTCGCGCCTAATTTGGGGTCAGATGGCCATGTGTGAGAATGTCCATGATATTTATTTTATTTATTCATATTGTCTCCTGCACATACGAGAAGCTGCCATTGGGCTATGGACGCGATATTTATTTTATCTATTTATATTGTCTCCTGCACATACGAGAAGCTGCTAATGATGACGCGTGCCCACCTTGATGGCGCAGCGGCCGATGGCGCGCACGGCCTTGCGCACGAAGTCCACGTCGACCTCGGTGGCGTACTCCTTCAGCTCGCCGAGCACCTGCGCGATGTTCGCCTGCGACGCGAGCCGGATCATTATGTCCAGCTTCTAATGATGACGAGTGGTCACCTTGATGGCGCAGCGGCCGATGGCGCGCACGGCCTTGCGCACGAAGTCCACGTCGACCTCGGTGGCGTACTCCTTCAGCTCGCCGAGCACCTGCGCGATGTTCGCCTGCGACGCGAGCCGGATCATTATGTCCAGCTTCTAATGATGACGAGTGGTCACCTTGATGGCGCAGCGGCCGATGGCGCGCACGGCCTTGCGCACGAAGTCCACGTCGACCTCGGTGGCGTACTCCTTCAGCTCGCCGAGCACCTGCGCGATGTTCGCCTGCGACGCGAGCCGGATCATTATGTCCAGCTTGTAATGATGACGCGTGCTCACCTTGATGGCGCAGCGGCCGATGGCGCGCACGGCCTTGCGCACGAAGTCCACGTCGACCTCGGTGGCGTACTCCTTCAGCTCGCCGAGCACCTGCGCGATGTTCGCCTGCGACGCGAGCCGGATCATTATGTCCAGCTTGTAATGATGACGCGTGCTCACCTTGATGGCGCAGCGGCCGATGGCGCGCACGGCCTTGCGCACGAAGTCCACGTCGACCTCGGTGGCGTACTCCTTCAGCTCGCCGAGCACCTGCGCGATGTTCGCCTGCGACGCGAGCCGGATCATTATGTCCAGCTTGTAATGATGACGCGTGCTCACCTTGATGGCGCAGCGGCCGATGGCGCGCACGGCCTTGCGCACGAAGTCCACGTCGACCTCGGTGGCGTACTCCTTCAGCTCGCCGAGCACCTGCGCGATGTTCGCCTGCGACGCGAGCCGGATCATTATGTCCAGCTTGTAATGATGACGCGTGCTCACCTTGATGGCGCAGCGGCCGATGGCGCGCACGGCCTTGCGCACGAAGTCCACGTCGACCTCGGTGGCGTACTCCTTCAGCTCGCCGAGCACCTGCGCGATGTTCGCCTGCGACGCGAGCCGGATCATTATGTCCAGCTTGTAATGATGACGCGTGCTCACCTTGATGGCGCAGCGGCCGATGGCGCGCACGGCCTTGCGCACGAAGTCCACGTCGACCTCGGTGGCGTACTCCTTCAGCTCGCCGAGCACCTGCGCGATGTTCGCCTGCGACGCGAGCCGGATCATTATGTCCAGCTTGTAATGATGACGCGTGCTCACCTTGATGGCGCAGCGGCCGATGGCGCGCACGGCCTTGCGCACGAAGTCCACGTCGACCTCGGTGGCGTACTCCTTCAGCTCGCCGAGCACCTGCGCGATGTTCGCCTGCGACGCGAGCCGGATCATTATGTCCAGCTTGTAATGATGACGCGTGCTCACCTTGATGGCGCAGCGGCCGATGGCGCGCACGGCCTTGCGCACGAAGTCCACGTCGACCTCGGTGGCGTACTCCTTCAGCTCGCCGAGCACCTGCGCGATGTTCGCCTGCGACGCGAGCCGGATCATTATGTCCAGCTTGTAATGATGACGCGTGCTCACCTTGATGGCGCAGCGGCCGATGGCGCGCACGGCCTTGCGCACGAAGTCCACGTCGACCTCGGTGGCGTACTCCTTCAGCTCGCCGAGCACCTGCGCGATGTTCGCCTGCGACGCGAGCCGGATCATTATGTCCAGCTTCTCCAGCTTCACGTAGATAGGGTCGTTGTACTTCACGAAGAACACCTGTAACAGGAGTAAAAGAACTTTTGAGAGACAAAAACTGACGTATAGATAAGAAATTATGAATGTATTATTTGAATCTTTGTTGTGGATAATTGACTGTATTTGTATTATTCTCTAACATAAAAGTCGATTTAAATTGTATGACATAAATGTAATAATAATAATAATATTATTTTTTTCTTTTCGTTGAGTACAATTAATGACAGATACTATTAACTTGACATTGTTATCTATGTTTGCATGCCACAGAGTGGTTAAAATTGATGGTTTTGTTAAATTTAAGAACTCCAATTTTACTGCAAATAAATGAATCTTGAAGATACAGCCACAGTCATTATTTATATTATGTGCTGCAACCTATATACGTCCCACTGCTGGGCACCGGTTTCCCCCACAGACATAGCTGCGGGAGGTCTAGAGCATACTCCACCACGATGCTCCAATGCGGATTGGTGGAGGGGTTAGTGGCCAACCCAGTGTCGAATGTTCTCAAGCCACCCGAAGGTCTTCGACAAGGCTTAACGACTGTTTCCACCACTAAAAACAACCGGGACCGACGGCTTTACGTGCCCTTCGAAGGACGGTAGCGTCCATGAAATTTTGCCACTAGCGGTCACCCATCCACAAACCGACCGCGCCCGTCGTTGCTTCACTCTTTCGATCACATTGAACCGATGCGAGCCATTGGCACAAAGTAGATATTAGGAACAGAGGCTAAGCTTCTTAAGATCGTGCAAAATTGTTACCTATTTTGGTAGGGTTGTCACAACAGGTTAAGACAAATTAAAGAAATCATTTGTTAAATAGTTTTATTATTCAGAATATAAAAATAATACTACAATAAGAACTAATACAGAATAGAAAATAGAAAATAACATGCTTTACAAATTTCTTACTCTAATAATTTTATTTTTTTAATTTTTATTTTTTAATATTTTATTATTTCTTTTTATGGTATGGCAAATTCTAAATCTAATATATAGTTTTTTCAAGTAATGTATCGGGAAACACTCACATGGCATATCAAGTCCTAGCTGCAGCGTCAGGTTATAATCTATCATATTATTGTACTGTCACCGAAGTTACGCAGGAATAAAAATTTCAGTTCAATAAGACATCTGGATGTGGTTCAAATCTCACTTGTAATACTTAAAATTAAAACACATAGTACGTACCAACCCACCCACATACCTACAAATGTTTAGTAAAAGCTTGTAATAATAATAAAATGGTAAAAACACACTGTGTAGTACACATTTCTTATTAAAAAAAGGATCATACAGTAAAATAAAGGTACTTACTTGAAAAAGTAATAATCAAATATTTACTTACCTATTGCACTCCTTGGGATAGTTAAAGTATGATATATTTTTATTTTTTCTAGCATTATTCATACACACAGTACAATATACAACCATTATTATTAATACCACGTTTTTATATTTGATATTCAAACTTGCAACTAACAAAACCAACAATGTGCGTAGCGATTACCCTGAGATAGTCAACTTGATGTGACAGCGTCAACCGGTTTTTTCCAGTCTCGCCGCGTACGCGACAAGCGGCCAGTGGCCACGCACAGATGTCCCGCGTGCTTGTAGGAGTGCAACCGATTTGCACGTTCCTATGAAGCTTAATCTCTGTTCCTAATATCTACTTTGTGCCATTGGGCTATGGACGCTACAAAGTCTGTACCGTGTGAAGAGTTTTTCTATGCAAGTATACCTTCATCTCATGCTTGAGGATGTCGGGCCGCTTCTGCACGACCAGGTTGATGTTCCGCAGCGCCACGTACTGCACCTCGGGCTCCGCCGACAGCAGCGTCACCAGCGGCGGCGCCAGCTTGCGCGACAGCGTCCCAACAACCTCCGCCTCGTCAGCCAACATCTCCATCAGCTTCATAAGCACCTGACAACACAACATAATAAACGTTGAACAAAAGGCTGACCTGTAGAAGCGGACCAATAATGCACAAATGATTACTGTGAGTATGCTAGAGTCCAATAGTAATCATATTAACTAGTGGACGCCCGCAGCTTCGCTCGTATGGAATTGGACATAACAATAGTTTCGTTTACACCTAGTAGTATGTCGCCAGTGAAGATGCAGCTTTCTAATGGTGAATGAATTTTTGAAATCGGTCCCGTAATTTTTGTGTGAAAACATTACAAACGTCACACGCTGTTGTGCACCGTTGCTGTACGTGTCGCGCGCCAATGGGGACTATCGTTTCTTTGCTCACCAGTTGGCGCCACTGTTAACTAAGGTCAAGTTGTCAACGGCAACGAATTCGGAGCCATAACAAAGTTATAAATCTTGAATCTCATTAAGTTTATTAATTATAAATAACTATCATCATATCAAGTAGCTATGCCGCAATGTTGTGCAGTACCGTTTTGTTCGGAAAAAAAGGAGGACACATGTTTCCAAAAGATAAAACTGTTCTAAAACAGTGGCTAGTAGCGATTCGCAGTAATAACTATACTCAACAAAATACTGTCGTGTTTGTAAAAAAAAATTTAACCCCAGAGGATTATGTGTTACCCAAAGAATTAAACACAGAAAATCATACATTTATATATCATGAATTTACATACATTTTGTCAGTAAATTCAAGATAATCTTAATTATTTATATTATCACAACAGCTTCCAAAACGGTGGTGCACCATGTTCATTATAAAAAATTGCATAATCAATATTTACGATGATTTCACGAAGGAGATCACTTTTCAACAGGTAAATTAAATAAATTATAATTTATGTCATGAAAAATGAATGTTATTTGACCTAGCGCGACACAAGCGCCTCTAGTGGAAAATTCACACGCGATACTCCCCATTGTTGCCTAGTGGATACGCAGCTTAAGTGCGAAGGTCACCTTGACGGCGGACAGGACGACCGCGGCGTTGGCGTGCGCGAGGCGCGGCGTGATGCGCTCGCATATCGAGTGCGCCTCGCGCGAGTCGCGCGGCGAGTAGTTCGACAGCGCAGTGGATACGCAGCTTAAGTGTGAAGGTCACCTTGACGGCGGACAGGACGACCGCGGCGTTGGCGTGCGCGAGGCGCGGCGTGATGCGCTCGCATATCGAGTGCGCCTCGCGCGAGTCGCGCGGCGAGTAGTTCGACAGCGCAGTGGATACGCAGCTTAAGTGTGAAGGTCACCTTGACGGCGGACAGGACGACCGCGGCGTTGGCGTGCGCGAGGCGCGGCGTGATGCGCTCGCATATCGAGTGCGCCTCGCGCGAGTCGCGCGGCGAGTAGTTCGACAGCGCAGTGGATACGCAGCTTAAGTGTGAAGGTCACCTTGACGGCGGACAGGACGACCGCGGCGTTGGCGTGCGCGAGCCGCGGCGTGATGCGCTCGCATATCGAGTGCGCCTCGCGCGAGTCCCGCGGCGAGTAGTTCGACAGCGCGTCCAGGATGAACACCTGGCCCCACTCCGTGCACTCGTTCAGCGCCGTCAGCAGTTTGTTGATTGTTGGCGCGTTCATCTCTGCGAAACAAATAAGAGTAAACAGGGGGCCTAGACAAGTGGCAAAAACGCTAGTAGAATAGATTAACAAATGTATGGGATTGACATTCGCTATCGACTGATTAGTCGTAAGCGAATGTCAAACCCATACATTTGCTAATCTATTCTATTTCAATTCTACTAGCGTTTTGCGTCTAGCCCCTCAGAACAGACAGTTAGTTTTAGAGCTGCAAGCATTTTTATAACCATACTAGTGGACGCCCAGCAGCTTCGCTCGCGTGGAATTATACATAATAATAGATTCTTCTTAACGCATTAACTTTAGCTCCACAAATTTGTCATGAATCTGTAAATGTGTTATCACCTATGTTTATTTTACACCCTTAAGGGTAACATTTTTACAAACCTTAAATGCCTTATTTCTAATCAACAGCCTAAAATATAAATTTTATGCTTCAAGTTCTGAAAATGACAATACTTTCATACAACCTTTCCTCCCCCTTTTCAACCCTTTACAACACTGTTTTCCAATTAAAAAGTAACTTGTCCTTTCTCAGGCTCTCGACTATCTGTGTACCAAATTTCATTTAAATCGGTTCAGTAGTTTTGGCGTGAAAGCGAGACAGACAGACAGACATACTTTCGCATTTATAACATTAGTATGGATTTTTTTAATTATTACACGACTTATTACAGCGCCACCTGTTGATGGTGTCTTCAGCTTTCCAATAAACATGAAAAGCATCTTAAGGGAAAATGTTTTCGGAATAAAAAGTATCCTACGTGATAATCTAGGTTATCATCTACCTATGTGCTAAATTTCATCCAAATCCGATTTATAGGTTTTGCGTGATTGAGTAACAAACATCCAAACTTTCACATTCATAATATGTATAAGTTTAATAGTTAATTTATTGGATCCGCCCAAAATATTCGGGTTAAATGTATCCATAAAATATAGTACATAGTTAAGTATTTATGGCGTGTAATTTCGAAGTCCTCGATAGTGACGAGAAAAGCAGAAATCAGAGAACAGTGGCGACGTGTTCTTATGCTTGCTACAAAACTAGATAATCCGACCGATAGACGACCGTTCTGCCAATAACATACTGACATAGAAAATAAGTATCAATATGCCAACAGCATCAACAATCAATTTGTATTTCAGATGTGGTGAAGGATGACAAAATTAACAAAATGTGATCTCCACATTTTTCTTTAAGTCATAAAAAAGTTTAAAAAAAAGTACATAAATCTTTTTTGAAGTGAAACTTCTTTTGGCGCATGAGGGTAAAAATTTTACGGATGAAGCGGATATAACGCATTATTGTGTCACGGATCTGACGCAATAATGCGTCACGCAGCATGCAGTGAGATAGAGCGAATGTCGCACAGTACAAGTCAAATCCAAAGCTCCACCACAGACTAAATACGAGTAAAATACAGATACAAAATCCAAAACCAAAGATATACGACAGACTGAATAAGACAAAATACAGATAAAAGATCGCTAAACGGAATCGTCATTTAGAGATACCGTGCGGTGCGAACATAAAACAACCCACTATTTTGACTCCAAATACTCTCTCTATCCACGAAGTACAGTATCTCTGCCCTGCGTCGCTGTCAAAGCAAAATAAAACCGTATGAGTCAAATAACAGGTGACATCTGGTCCTGGTTTGCTATTTTTAATGTGACTGGATATTGTAAGTGTATATGGCAATAAATGAAAATTAAATTGAAATTAAAACTTATAAAGACTTACATAACTAAAGTTTTGTAATAAAACAACAAGACTTTAAAATGAATATTTATATTTATTCTTTTTTTGTGTATATTTGAATATTTAGCCAAAGAAGTTTCACTTCTGACATGTGTACTTTGTACGCACGCACTTTTTTTTAAGTTAATGATGACAAAATTATGGCAAAATGATAATTTCATAACATACCAACTAGAGGATGTCCCGACACGCTGGCCTCGTTGATCTCAGACAGTGCGGCTACTGCATTGGCCACTACCATGGGATTTGAGTCGCTCAGTAAGTCCTTCAGTTGGTCTAGAAAGCCCTGAAAATATGCAAAGAAAGTTCCAAAATGTACAACAGACAGTTTCAGTTGTATTAAAAAAGCTGGTACTGTGCTAGACTACAGTTCATTTGTTTTTTTCTCACCTACTGCAACTTTTCTCCACTCAACCAGGGTTTGACTGGAAAAGGCCATTAGGCATTAAGTTCGCCCATTGTATTAAAAAGGTTAAATTAAGTTGTGATATTTGATTTGAATAAGATAAAAAATTGTTCTCCTGTTTTATTTCTTTTTTTACAGCTTCATTGTAAAACCTTAATATGCCGGTAGGCATTCTCTGCCAGTCAACCCTAGGTGATGTGGAGAAAAATGTGTCAGGTGTCAACAATTTCAAATTTAGATAATAGGCAAAGGGCTCCTCCAGCTCACACCATTGTCTTCTGTCGTTTGAATTAGTCAATAAATTTTTTCTTTGACGTTCACAAACTCTTTAATCTACTTTGGCCACAGAATACATAATAGCTTTGGCCTTCATGATGGGTATACAATAGATTGTGATATAGGACAAATGGTTGGTCCTCACCTGATCCTCGACCATGCTGGATGATATATCGTACAGCTTAGCGACGCACACGGCCGCAGTTTTCCTCACATACGGATCCTCATCTTTCAGACACTTGCGCAGCGGCTCGCACAGATACTCAGTTATCTTGTCCACCCGTATGCAACCCATCGTCCTAACAGCGAGCGCCCGTATCAACGGGTTTGAGTCTTCGCAATCCTGCCGGCGTGTCAACGTTGTATGTTGTTGTATTTGTGTAAGGGGGAAAAGAGAAAGCAACACATCAATCAACTGAAGCAAACTGACTATAAGCGCAGGCTGCATAGACCTGCCGATTTGTTACATTTGAAATGATAGAGACATGAACTTGACAAAGGTCTACCAAAGTTTTGTCATAAACTATTATTGCAAATGTAATTTCACTATGATGTGATGTAATATAAATAAGAGGGGAAATGTTTATAAAGTATATATGTATGTATGTATTTTATAATGTTGCTCTGAAATCATAGCAAATCGACAAATCTCTACACAATTATGTATATATAGGATATAAAATTAGCCAATGTGCTTCTAATTGGATAGTATATTTAGATGAGGCATGGATTATTTTTTATAATAGTATAATCACACTTTAGCAAGTATCTCTATTACTGGGTAATAATTATTAGAACTGATTTGATGTAGATTTACACATCTGTGTGCAGTGATTGGGTTCTACATTTGCATGCAATTTTAGAACGATTTCATTATACACATAAATCCATGCTAGGCTATGTCTGAAAATGTACTAATTTTTAAACTACACAGAAGTCTGTACTGAAGAATTATAATTAAGAAGAACATTATAGTTTCTTTAAAAACATGGTTCTAATGTGTAAATCTACAGATTATTATTAATTTTATTATTATGAGTCGATTGGTTTTTTGGATCATTTGATTACCTTAACAAGCTGGTATGTTGGTAGATCCTTCCACCCATCATAATACGGTACAGAAGACATTAAAAACGATAAAAAAGACAAGTCACACACACACAGATAGCTAAACTACTTTGTTATATTAACTTGTTGTTGTAAACCAATTATTATTATTCTAAACAGACTTGATAAGACTTCATTGCAATTCTATACTAGTTACAAAATTATCACAATAGAAAAATGTTATGAGGATATCATTTAACTGTTACCTAGAAACTCTCCTGAAGCTATTAAAAAACTTATTAGAACATAACACTGTCAAAAGGACTTAATATAATTATTTTTTGTATATAATCCTGCCATAGTACGTTAATTCAAGAAAATTTTATTCTTAACCATGCAAAAGCATAAATCAACCCAAATCTTAGAAGGACAAGACGGAACTTTTCTTAATAATGGCACCATAATGATGGCACTTATACTTGGCACACTTAATAATGTAAAAAGTGTAAAGCAGTGTGCATATGCTTGCAAGATAGGGAAATAAGTCTCTGACCTTAATTTTTTTAAATCTTACAACAGAGTAATGGCCGTTTGAATTCATCTTACAACAGAGCAATGGCTTTACTGCCATAGAGTAACAAGTGCCAACATCAGTGCCACCTCTACATCATGTAATGTGTGTGTAGAGTAATCAAAATAGTACATACCTTGACAAATGTGTTCACAGCCATTATAGCCATATCGGGCTGTGACTTTGCATAGTTCATAAGATACAGGTATACTAGTTTCTTCAGCTCCAGATTGTCTGTCTGCATGCAGTTGACAACATCGGGGAATAGTGCGGAGACATCTTTGCCAACTGTCATAGAGGCAATTACCTAAGACATATAACAAAAAACATTTTACTCTGAAACTGAGTGAGCCACATGTTATATTTGTCATTGTAGCGAGAGAAACAAATAATGCCCTGCCTCAAATAAAGACTGAGGGGTTCCTTGGGTAATATTAGTTTTTTATCAGTTAGTACCAATAACTAGGTTGAAAGTTGAATGGCATAAATACATAATAGATAGTATGTATTTATGCCAATATATATTGACAGTGTTATGACTCATTAATAAGCCAATCTTAATAGTATGTAACCTGTATTTTTACTATTGCCAATTAACATGCCAATGCAGAGCACCAGTTACTTCACAGCTAAGAAGGCCTTGATATATCATACAACATTAGGGCAGAATGGAGGAGAGGTTAGTGGTCAAACAAGTTGTTGAGTCTTACGCCCCAACATTGCTTTATATCTGCTATTTTATTATACAACCACGCTATGAAATCTAAATTTCTGTGTTAGACTATCCCCACCTCAAAGTCAAACATTTATCATTGTTACCTACATCATTTATTGTTAAATATTAAAAGTAATCTAAGTAAATGAAGAAATTTGTCTTCATGAGCTTTTGAATTTTGATGCAAAATAAATATTTTGTACCTTTTTAACCGCTTCCTTCTTTTTTTCTTTCTTGTCGCTGTTGAGTTCAGACTTCAATTCAAAGATTTCACCTTTTTTGGTAGTAGTAAAGTACTTGGAGTCTGTCATTTTAAGGACCTGTTAAATCTACAAGGATGAAGAGAACACGTACATAAAACTAAGTATAATCAACTGAAAATGTAAAAATCGATTGTTTGACCAAGACTACCTAGTGTCTCTTTACTGTTTAGTTATTAAATACCTTAAAAGTGTAGATACTCCGGAGACTGTAATGCTCAGATCATATATTTACATAACACAAAGTAGTTCTACAATATTTACTACGATTTTTCACACAAATAGTGAAAAATATTCATAAATATGCCCCAATGTAAAATGACAGAAAAATTGCGGCGGACACGGAGGAGAGAACAGAATATGACAGACAGCCGAAGGGGGCGTAACCTAACCGTGGTCACTCACATGTGTGCAAACGTTTGACATTTGTACGAATGTTTGCACGAATGTGGCGGTCCCTCACATGTGCGCACATACGCGAACCCACATGTGTAGGACGACCTTCGCGAATGCTTAGGCGAAGTTTTCGATGCATTTGAGGTTTTCCAAGCTGTGTCAAGCAACATCAAAGCGCGCGAACCTTCGCGTAGTCTCCCACACATGCGTGGTGTGACCAGTTGAAAAAAAGAAAGAAAACCTATTATTTCATAGTAATCTGACGCATGTGTAGCAGTTATAATTGGTTAACTTGGCTTTGTTAAGTTGCGCACACGATTGCAAAGGTGACGGATGTGCTAATTTATCGTAGTTTGTGGCGTCTAATCTTATCATCTTGTATTGAAAATGGATTGGAATAACGATAACATATTGGAATTTATTGAATTATTGCAAAGTTAACCCTTTATTTTGGACCCTGAAAAGAAGTCCTATTAAAACAGGCTATAAAAATAGTGAGTGGTGCCTGGAAGAGAATAATTAATAACGAAATTGCGAGCAACACTGGACATTCGTGAACTCATTTGCGAACCCATTTGCATATGAATTCTTGACATCACTTCACATTCGTGCAAACATTCGTACAAATGTCAAACGTTTGCATACATGTGAGTGACCGCGGTGAAGGACGGTCAGGAATTAATACCGCGGTCACTCACATGTGTTCACCACTAACCCCTCCACCAATCCGCAATGGAGCAGCGTGGTGGATTATGCTCTAGACCTCCCGCAGCTGGGACTGTACGGGAAAACCATGCCCAGCAGTGGGACGTCTGTGAGTCGCAGCATACGTAGGTGCGATATATGAAATTAAATGTCATTTGCTATAACGACGACGGACACATCTGAGGAAACCTGCATCCCTGGGAGTAGATAATGTTCTCGAAGGCATCTCAAGCCTGCCAATCCGCATTTGGCCAGCGTGGTGGACAAAGGCCTAATTCCTCCCATTCTGAGAGGAGACCCGTGCCTAATAATGGATAAAGATAGGGTTGTGATGAATGTGATATTGCTGATGTAGGTAGTATCTTTACCACAGATTTATAAGTATAGTACTACGTAATCTCTATCTAGTCTGTGGTGTATATGTATCTCTATCTCTAGCTAGTTTGTGTCTTTATTCTTTATGTTATTGTCACAGAGTACATTTTATAATTAGAACTATACTTATAAATCTGTGTTATTGTCTGTGGAGAATGTGGTGGAGAACCACAAACTAATAAGGGATACTTGGAGAACAAAACAAACTGTTTCGTTTCGTCTATATACTTATATATAGTTCAATATAATTTAGTTTAAGGCTCAGCTTTAGAATATGCAACACCACAGATCGGATATGTACTTCTTTCACAGCTAGAACTCGTTATGAGACGTCCATTCACAAAATATCTCAGCGCGGAGACGCGCCGTTTAGGAGAAAAAAATTATTAAATTTTCTATACAAATTCGTTCGTACACAAACACGATTACTACGCGCCATCACAATAATAGAGTTTAAAGATCGATTACTCTGTGGTTGTCACTGGGATCAGGGTTGCAAAAACGAAAAATTAAAAATCGGTAGATTTGTCACCTGAAAATCGGGAGAAATCGGGAGAATTTTTATTTGGAATAAAACAAAAGTATTTTATGTTAATAATGTGTTCATTTATTTGAATTTGTTCCATTAGTTTCACACAAACATTTATTTTCATTTGATATATGTACATATTGTACATTGATTAATCATTTCCGTCTTCATAACAGCTTTTACAAGCTATTTTGTGAACATTTTCTCATCTATATTATCCATATTAAAAAATGAACAACATTGATTATTTTCTCCTATACGTCTATTTGTGTGTAGAAGACCTATCATTGATTCAGTGGAAAATTTATTCCGTTGTTTAGTTTTCATTAAATTTATGCAACATATTATTTTGAAACTGAACTGAGACGTCTAAGACAAGTGCATGCAATTATATGAACGGACTATATAATTATTATGAACGTCTTAGCCTCTTTGTTAAGTTACCTAATTTGGGAAACAACCCGGACAAAGTTATCTTTAGGGATTTTCCCTCGTACCAGACAATAATAAACTGTATTAAAAGAATTGTTAGTAGAATTTGCTATAACATACCACAAAGTTGAATGACCGTATTCGACATGGTACGCGGAATTTCGGGAAGTCCCCGTGCCTTTATGTTGTGTTAAAGGTTTCTTTTAGTATAGAGAATATTATTTTCCATTTTTTATATGAAAATTTTTTAAATTGGTTGAAAATCCAAAAAATCGGGAGATGGGACTGCTAAATCGGGACATCGGGAGACAATGACCAAAATCAGTAGATCTCCCGATAAATCGGGAACTTTTGCAACCCTGACTGGGATGCGTTTCATTTCACTTTTTTTTATAACCAAAACCAAATTTTTTTTATGCCATAAATTTATGATAAAAAATTTAGTTTTAGTTTTAAATCTGGTTTAAAAAATGTCGGGCTTAATTAGGCTAGTTTCATTTTTTTGTATAACTAAATTTATATCTTGTTTGAAAAATGACAATATGAAGTTGTGTGTAATCGAAAGATTGGCTGGTAGAATATTTATGGAGAACAAATATAAGAAAAAAGTATGGGGATGAATTCGAAGAATTAATCAACGCCGTAAAATATGTGTATAAATTTTAATAAAGGTATTTTTTATATGTAACATAAGTGTTTTATAATCCATCCATTTATCCTCAATTTAATCTAAATAAATCATTTCTAATCTTGATAGATAGTAAGCGGGGGGAACGGGGGGCCGCAGGCCTCCCGGAAAAAAAAGGGGGGCTCGGGGAGCGAAGCCCCCTGCCAAGAAAAAACGACACAATTAACTCCAAATTTTGTTAGGTTAGGTTCAGGTTTTGTCTATGATTATTTACGCAAAAAAAGGAACCCCGCTTGCGGGGTTCCGTCGACATTTGTGACAGAGTCCGACTTGTCTGATACGAAATTATGTTAGATTAGGTTAGGTTCAGGTTGGGTTTTTTATAATTTAAAAAAAAAAAGGAACCCCACCCAGCGGGGTTCCGTCGACATCTGTGACAGGCTTCTGATATTTGTGTTTATGTGATTTTTTATCCACTATCGAGTACAAACTACAGAGTTACGTCTATCGAAAAAAACGAAAAAAAAAAAATACATTCAAATTATGAATTTTGTTAATCGAAATTAAAATATGAATGATATAGTATCCCCACCTAGTCTGTTTGAGCTTTTGAAGCTCACCCTGTTTAGTGACGCTGTAAAGGTCGGCGTGACCACACAGTAAAAGGCCACTCGAAAAAAGAAAACAACATCTGTGGAAGTTAGTGCTCCTTGGTGTATATCTATTCTGTGAGTTAGTGTCATGGCATATAATAGTCGTGTTTATTTACGAAATTGTATGGAAACTTTAATAATTTTTTTCTCATGAACCGCGCGTCTCCGCGCTGCGAAATTTTGTGAGTGGACGTCTTTTAACGAGTTCTAGCAGTGAAAGAAGTACATAGCCGATCTGTGGTGTTGCATATTCTAAAGTGCTTCCTAGTTTAATTTTCTTTGAATTAAACAAAATATTTAATTTTGCACGTAAAGATGCGGTGTGTTGTCCCCAATTGTCGTAATGTCTCTGGAGTTACCGGTGCTTTAGCCAAGCGGGTTACATTTCATAGGTGAGTTACAACTTACAAAGTTTTGGTTAGAACACACAGACACAACTGCGGGAGGTTTAGAGAATACTCCACCACGCTGCTCCAATGCGGATTGGTGGAGAGGTTAGTGGCCAACCCAGTGTCGAATGTTCTCAAGCCACCCGAAGGTCTTCGACAAGGCTTAACGACTGTTTCCACCATTGAAAACAACCGGGACCGACAGCTTTACGTGCCCTCCGAAGCACAGTAGCGTCCATGAAATTTAGCCACTAGCGGTCACCCATCCACAAACCGACCGCGCCCGTCGTTGCTTAACTCTTTCGATCACATTGAATCGAAGCGAGCCATTGGGCTATGGACGCTACCTATAACACGATTACCAATCGCCTAATTCTACTGTGGAGGGAATGCCAATCTGATGATTATAACAGCAGCTCAAAATTTGCCAATCAACGGCAACAGAGTACATTTTACATACTGAAATCAACTGCCAATGGCTTAATGTCTAGCCCATTTATAAAAGTCCCTTTTTATATACCAGATTCCCTAAGGTGCAGTCACTATACATGACATGGATAAAGGCGCTGAATATAAAGTGTGGGGAGGTTGCTGTTACCAGTTTTGTTTGCTCAGAACACTTCCTAGCAGAGGATTTGTATACAACTAAAAATGGAATGAGAAGAGTACACGCGGGAGCTAAGCCATTTATTGAAAATGTGAAGGTAAACAATAACTATTAAAATATCAAAAACTTGACATCCAAACTAATGAGTAAGAAATAATTATAAGTATAAATTTTAAATATATTACAACACATAAACATCCCACTGTTGGACATCTGGACCCAACCACATCCATAGTTGTGATGGAGGTCTAAAGCATTCTTCAACACACTGCTTTATACAGATTGGTTTGTTTATTTGAATACATAATATCCAGCCGTTAGGCTGGAAACTGTTAAGGTTTATTTCATATCAACATGATACTCTTCAAATACTCTATGCATAAAAAAACAATCTGCTTATAGCAGTATGGTGAAGTAAACACCAAAAACAGTTGAATTTAGAACTTCTTCCTACTTGGAAGTTGTTTAAAAATAGCTTCCTAGTAGATTAATGAAATAAGATATTTTGCTATCAAAATTAAATGTAAAAGTGAATTTTCAAATGAAGCTAATAGTTCCAGAGATGAGTTGACACTTATTAAACAAACTTCAGCTGAATTTGAATTTTGGTTTTAGTGTGAACCCAGATGACTTCTACTTTTATAACTTTCTTTAATACTTTTGAGTTGTAATAACATTATTGGATTACTGGCAGGTATGCAGGATGTGTTTAGCTACCGACTGTACAATGTATCAGTTGCCAGAGCAGGAGGCCTTGGACCAGGCATACAAAACATTGACAGGATTCAAGGTGAGACAGTCACATTTATAGATTATAGATTTATAGTGTCTGTAGAGTACTTACTGAATTAAGAATGCTTCATAATTAGATGTTGCTTGTTTCCTTTGACTATTCTTCACACATTTTTATCAGAATAAAAGCATACTTTAATGTTTAGCATTGTATCCTTTATCCTGTTCAAACTATTTCACTGAGTCTAATCTAAGCATGATGCCTCTGCTGTAAGTTTGTGTGAAGTATGGTCAAGGATGATCCTTGGTGGCAATATTATTGAAGGACTGATTGATTCTAAATTTTAAATCAATCAGACCTATTCAAGCTGCTCATATCCTTTCTTGTAATAGCTAGTTCTAAGCAGATGATCGTCAAATAGGTGGACAGTTTTCTTGAATTGTAGCAAAGACTTTTTTAGATTAAATCAGTTCATGGTCATCTGTCCATCAGTCCGGTTTGTTATGTATTATATTGTAAGCAAATTAAACAGCAAACATGGTGCTGTCAACATGTCGGCAGAGCGACAGTGCGCGCTTGCCCGAGAGCGTGTGCGCCGCGTGCGCGCAGCAGCTGCCGGCCGCCGCGCGGCTGCGTGTTCGCAGTTTGCGCGCGCACGCTGCTCTCATGCGCCTGCTCGAAGTGCACGGCTAGGTGAGGTATACTATAATATTACCTATATTATATAAATGTTACCGAAAATCTGTAAAATTCAGGTATTTTATACAATTCCTGGGATCTGATTCTCATGCTGTAGAAATGTTAGAATAGAATAGAATATAGTTTATTCGTCAGAGTACACAAGTTACAGATTAATAAATACAAGTTTTACAAATCATTAAAACAAATAGATAACGTAACTTAGTGGTACTGATAACAAATAGGAAGTTCGAGAACGACCAGCGCTGATGGAGTGACATCATGGAGGCCACGCTTGAACAACAAATGTATCTTCTTTTTATAAACATGAAGTGCTAAAATTATACTAAAAGTAAATGTATTCTGACTTAAAAAAATAAAAATAAAGAAAAATAGATATAACCAATTTTTATGCATTTGCTTGTACCTAATAATTTTGTTTAGTAATACTACTTTTGTATTTATATCAATCTAGTGTTTCATTTTCATGTAAGCATTTAATTTTGTAAATTTAAATGTATGTATTTAATTTAATGCATCTTTCTTAAGCTTTAATTTCACTTTCACATAAAATTGTTAATAGGTGTTTAAGACATTACAGACCTGCAGATTATTATATGACATACACTGAGATTTAATTGAACAAGAATTAATTATAAAAAGAAATGAAATCACAGTGGACACAAAGATTTATGACAAGTTATCGGTATTCATGTAAGATATTTAAGTATAACTTTTAATACTTCCATGCATATAGGAAGCTAAACAAAATAGGAACACTTTTTATTACCTACACTATTACACATATTACTTTTACATGCTTATACTATCTAATGAAACTGGGTATAATATTACTAATAGCTACCTATTATCAATTATATTTACGATAATTATGTATTACTCTATAATTAGTTTTAACAATATATTATTAATATACTTTGATGGACTGGTTCGTCGGTTCCGAAGAGCCTGGTTGAGGCGTGAAAGAATGACAAACAATGCAAACAAACACTTTTGCATTAATATACAGGGTGTAATTTTATTCATAGAAAAAACCTTCGCTCGCTTGCTCTATGAGTAATTCTGAAGACCACCACGAATGTAGTTTATTTTTAAATGCATTAATTCAGGAGAAATTAATAATTTGATGTTTTCCGAAGAAAACTCGAAAAACGAGTTACATCATTTTGCTTGCAGCGCGCGAACTCACTACTACTAATACGGCGCGTGTGGCGAGCGAGCGGCATTTTTCAAAGACCGCTATCGGCTTCGCGCTGTTGTAAAGCTTAAATCACACTGCACGGAAATTTTGTTCAGCCACAATAACGGATTCTTATGAAATTTTGTGTGGAGTTAGTTTGGATTAGAGCGAACAATGGCACACAAGCTACTATTGTTTCTCACCAAAATCATTCCCCAAGGGCAAGGGGATTGAATCTGGTGGTAGAATCTGTACACGGATCGCCCGGGGAAGTTCCACTGCCACACCCTTTTCTGCCGCATAATAATTGTTTGTGTTCCAGTCTGGTGGAGGATGGGTGGAGCTGCAAGCCCGTAGGCTACCTTAGTTCCACAAAGAAAATGTTGGTTTGGTCCAGTTTCGTAATCAGTTATGAAAACAGACTTTTTTATCTTTTTCGTAGCAACTTTCGAAATAAGAATATTGAATCCATTTTCATAACTGACTCTCATAACCAGTTGTCAAATAAGAATATTTTTTTAACGCGGAATGACGATGATAAAAGTCGGCGACGGGATTTCTCAGCGGTAGTGTGAGCGGAGCCTAACCGTTCAGGTTCGTAGGTGCTCACGCGGCTCGCGCGGCGGCGCGACGTTTCAAAGGCGCCGAAGCGAGCTACCGAGCCAGTTGTAAACTTTTATTAAATGGAAGCTTATGTTCGATTCATTCATCAGAACATTTGCGGCTTAGTGCCACAGTGTTGTAAGTTATATTTTTGAGAAAATAAATCGTGTTTTATTTTGTATAGGAAAAAAAACTTCCTGTTAAAAATAAACTACATTCGTGGTGGTCTTCAGAATTACGGGTAGAGCAAGCCAGCGAAGGTTTTTTCTGTAAATAAAATTACACCCTGTATACATATATTAGTTTGGATTAACTTTGAATCATTATATTACAGATAACACCAGAATCTATTAAAACTATTAAACGTGAATACGAAGAGACAAGGGGGATAAGAGAAGAAAGTTTTGCAGATATTTATGACGTTGATAGCAAGGCTGAAGAAAAACAAGAGAAAATTATTGATGGTGATACAAAACATAATAATATAGTGGGTTCATGTCCCACAGATATGTGTGATAAAACCATAGATGATAAGAGAGAAAGTGATGAAAATTTTATAATTTAGCAGGAACTTGATATTGATTGTGAAAGCATGGATGTTCCTCTTGCCTTCCTGAAGACTGAAGATGATGACGATATCTGTCAGGATGATCTTAGTTCTGCAGATCCATTTGCAGCCATCAGTGATATCCATTTATTTGATGCCCCAGACAATGGTACGGTCAACGTTAAAGTGGAAAGCTACGACGAAGTAATGACATTGTTGGGCAAGGAAAACATCAATAATAAATGTAGCAATGAGGATTCAAGGAAAAGCCACGTGTCTGCCAGTGAGTGTGCATTTTATTAACTAAATATAATAAATACTAGTGGACGCCCGCAGCTACGCTCGCGTGGAATTAGACATGATAATAGATTCTTCTTAACGCGTTAACTTTAGCTCCACAAATTTGTAATGAATCCGTAAATGTGTTAACCCCTATGTTTATTTTACACCCTTAAGGGTAACATTTTTACAAACTTTAAATGCCATATTTATTTATATCTAATCAACAGCCTAAAATATCAATGTTATGCTTCTAGTTCATTTACATGACAATCCTTTCATACAACCTTTCATCTCCCCCTTTTCAACCCTTTACAACACTTTTTTCCAATTAAAAAGTAGCCTATGTTCTTTCTCAGTTTCTAGACTATCTGTGTACCAAATTTCATTTAAATCGGTTCGGTAGTTTTGACGTGAAAGCAAGACAGACATACAGAGTTACTTTAGCATTTATAATATTAGTATGGATTGTATACATATAAGTAACATCCAACAAAAATTACACATTAAATCTAGGAGTAGTAAATTAATTAGTGGGTATGTTTGAGGACTACCATCCATCCATCCGTCAGCCCTTTGGGGTCCACTGCTGGACATAGGCCTCCCTCAATCGACGCCACTCCTCCCGATCCTGCGCCCTCTGAATCCAACGGTTTCCCGCTGTCTTCTTCAGGTCATCAGTCCACCTCGTCGGAGGGCGGCCAATACTTCGTTTTCCGAGACGCGGTTTTCTTACCCAACGGTAATCAGTCCGTCGAGTGACGTGGCCTGCCCATTGCCACTTCAGTTCACTGATCCTTCGAGCTATGTCGGTAACCTTTGTTCGTCTACGGATTTCATCATTGCGAATCCTGTCCCGTAGAGAAATACCGAGCATACCTCTCTTCATAGCGCGCTGAACGACTATGAGCGAAGATGTGTCGTAACTTCCCGAACGCTGCCCAGCCGTGCTGGATTCTTCGAGTGACCTCTTTCTCAAAGTTTGACTTACCCAACTGGACCACTTGTCCCAGGTAAACATACTTGTCAACAACTTCGAGAGCAGCGCAGTCAACAACAACCGGTATAGGTTTGACATGTACATTGTACATGATCTTAGCCTTGTCCATGTTCATTTTCAAACCCACCCTTTGCGAGGCGTTGTTCGGTCTCCTAGCATGGTGTTGAGGTCATTCAGCGATTCCGGCGTATCAAATTCTGCCTCACTGTAGGCCAGTTTGTCGGCAGCCGGTGTTGTGTGTCAATTGTGTTTGAAATGCGTTTGGTATTGTATAAACGCCAATTGCGTCGCATGCTGCTTGAGATCTCTGCATTGAGTTGCCTATATTCTGCCATTGAGGTTGAAGATTGGACACATAGATCTCGTCTTTTCCCGATGAGACCGAGGGTGTGTTTTGAGAGAATTCGGGTTTACCACTCTTGAAAAATCTAGAACCCGCCTCTCGGACAACTGATACAAACCTCGTGTTTATTTCGTCCACAGATAAGCAGCTTTCTAGACAGGCAAAACGATTTTCCAGCTCAAGCTGAAAGTCTTCGGAGCCCTGGATCTGAACAGGTGTTGGGCGAAGGGTAGACTTCATCAAGCGCGACCGTTCCAGCTTAACGTTGATATTTATGGTGCCTCTGACCATTCTGTGATCACTTCCAGTTTTGAACCTGTTGATCACGGAGACATCCTTAAATATGTGCCGTTTGTCAGCCAGAATGAAGTCTATCTCGCTTTTAGTGGAACGATCAGGGCTGATCCAAGTCCACCTGCGTTGCTCTTTTTTCTTGAGGACTTTCTTAAGGACTACATGAGTAGGGATTTCAGAGATTATCCATCTATCCCTCAGCCTTTTGAGTCTACTGCTGGACATAGCTGGTGATGCGAACGTGTGCGCACGGCCGTCTTGCGTACACGTTGTATGATGGGCGCGCGTCGGGCGGCCATTTATTTTATTAATCTTCATCTCATAATTTCTGCGTTTCGTTCCTAATTCGGTAGCGTATCTAAATATCGAACATTGTTTTTTTTTATAGTATAGGACGGACAAACAGACATACGGGCCACCTGATGGTAAGTGGTCACCGTCGTCTATGGACACGTGCGACACCAGGGGTATCACAGGTGCGTTGCCTGCCTTGAAGGAAGTGTTTCACACTCTTTTTGAAAACACTTTTTGTTAACACCAACACTCACCGATTCAACTTGGTCGATCGTGTATCATCGAAGCGATTCGTAGGGTATGGTTGCTTCTTATAAAATGATTGTTGACTGATGATTGAATGTAACATACATATTTATTTTTTACTAGTGGACGCCCGCAGCTTCGCTCGCGTTACACATTCACTAACTTCAAAAACGGCAAAGCTTCATACTAACCTTGCACCCCCGTTTTACCCCCTTAGGGGATGAATTTTCAAATTTTTCTCGCCGTAAAAACCATCCTTGAACTTCAACGAACATTTAAAAAAAAGAATTGGCCAAATTGGTCCAGGCGTTGTTGAGTTATGCGCTTACCAACACATTTTGCGATTCATTTTTATAATATTGATTTATTCACTGATTTTTTTGCCTAACGAACAAGCAGACGGGCCCTATGGTGGTAAGTGCTCACCGTCGCATATGAACTTAGCCACATCCTAGAGTTGTGGCTCAAGATAATAATACATAATAATAGTGATCATATGATTTTGACATCGCAACATATTTCTTTTGTAGATGGGGAAAACTCATCATATGCTTACGATCTCAAATCAAGGGAATGGGTCAGAACCAAGAGCCTTCCGAATTCGGATGGACGTCTGGATGCGATACAGCAGGAAGCGAGTCAACCGAAGATTGGCAAAACGAGGGGAAACTCTATTCGGGATGTTCGAAAATCCAAAGCAGATGGTAAAATAGAACACCCTGTTGACGAACGTTCAAAAATAAAAGGTGAAAAGAAATCATATTCATGTGGCATCTGTTATACAATGTTTTGTAGCAATAAAGACTTAAGAGTGCATTTAAGAATATGCCATTCTGATGAAAGACTATGTATGGTAAGGTACTTACCAACATCTAACGATGAGCTGGAAGGGGAGCTAGGGATTGGCCGTTGGCGTGGTGGAATTGGATATGAACGGCAGATGGGTGAAAGCGATCTTGAGCTGGCGTCCGGTTCTCCTTCTGGTAATCCGTGAGGTCGTTCACTTCACGTATAGTTTTACGTACACACACGAGCACTATCGCGTATACTGGGCGAGCTGAGGAATTTTGGTGCCACGCGGTTTAGCAAGATGGCGGTCAACCCGTGAGTTGGTTAGCGCGGCGCGTCGGGGCGGAAATGGAACGCGGACACGTACGTGTTTTTTTTGAGCTCTGGCCGCCGTGAACTGTTACTACGGGGCCGTCGCGCGCGCTGGCCGGCGGTCGCGGGTGTGCGGGGTGAGGTCGCGCGGGCGCGTGAGCAGGCGCGCAAGAGAGAGAGCGAGCGAGAGAGCACTAGTGCGCGGCGCGAGCGGAGCCGATGGCGGCCGAGTGGGGCCGAGGGTTCCGTCGCGTATGAGTAGCGCGAACATCCTGGGGGGCGGGGGAAAGGCGCGGAAGAGCCGTGTCCTCTTGAGCTGGTTCAATGGGAAACCGAGCAATCTTCAGCACCGGTCTCCTTAGAGTTCCATGGGCAGTGTCTAGATCGACTACACGGATCACACCATCCTTTCCAGGGAATGTGCGGGTGATTCTTCCAAGCCTCCAGTGAAGGGGTGGCAAGTTGTCCTCCTTGATGAGGACGATCTCTCCGACTTGAGGAGGGGATGAAGGAGCGAGCCATTTGGAACGGGTCTGTAAGGTATGGAGATAGGATTGGGACCACAACTTCCAAAATCGTTGGGAAATGGCTTGGATGAGCTGAAATCGCTTAAGAGCGGACAATGGCCTATCATCAAAGGAGTATTCAGGCAGTGCAGTAAGCGGACGACCTACAATGAAGTGCCCGGCTGTAAGTGGTTCGAAGTCCGATGGGTCGGACGAGAGCGGGCAAAGGGGTCGAGAGTTGAGTACAGCTTCGATTCGCGTCAAAAGGGTAGAAAATTCTTCGAAGGTGAGGTGTTGCTCACCCATAGTACGGTACAATAATTGTTTAGCCGACTTAACCGCGATTTCGTGTATTCCACCGAACCACGGACCTGTTGGGGGGTTTAACAGCCACGTTATGTGCTGGTTAGCTAGTTTATGCGTGAGAAAATCATTGTTTGCCGAAAGAAAGTTCTGAATTTCCCTGAGCTGATTCCGGGCGCCTTGGTAATTTGTACCACCATCCGACCGAATAAGAGTAGGAGTACCGCGTCGCGAGACAAAACGCTGCAATGCCGCAAGAAACGCTTCCGTGCTGAGTGAAGACACAGGTTCCAAGTGAACCGCTTTCGTAGACAAACATACAAATATACAAAAGTATGCCTTTAAGAGTTTTGCGTTACGTAATGTGCTGGATTTCACTAAAAACGGGCCAGCGAAATCTGTAGATACTTGACTGAAAACTGGTCGTGGCGTGACTCTGTCAGCTGGCAGGTCACCCATGACAGGAGCTTTAAACTGAGGTCGGCATCTAAAGCATGTTACACATTTATATACGCGATGTCTGATGACGCGGCGTGCTGATAATATCCAGAATCGTTGTCGTAATATAGCGTGTAAGGTGTCGGTACCCGGATGGCAATGGATTTTATGATAATGATCAATAATGAGATCTACTAATGGGCTTGAGCTGGGAAGAATTAGTTGATGTTGAGCATCGTACCAAAGTGGAGCGTGAGTGAGACGACCACCAACCCTGAGGAGATCGTCCTTCAGGAAGGGCGTGAGACGTTGAAGTCTTGCAGTACACCGTTCGTTAGTTCGAAGGCTTTGTATATCTTGAGCAAACACATTTTGTTGAACGGAGCGGATCCAGAAGAGCAAGGCGTCTCTTCGTTCAGTAGCCGTCAAGGGGCCAGATCGGCGATTCATGGACGCGGTTTTACAGTTGTGTAAGAATCGCTTAATGCAAGCTGTCACTCCGATAAGCATGTCGAGAGAACTGAAGCGCGTGAGGAGATCCGTGTCAAGGTCAGGGATAGCTATATGAGTTGGCACCTTCTTAGGTTTAAGTCCTGGTAAAGCGTGGTGTCCTAGCGCTGGAGGCATCTTCGGCCATGTGTCTGGGTGCTCCATGAGCCAATTCGGAGACCACCACAATGAATGTGTGGCCAGTGATTGAGCAGATAAACCTCTGCTCGCGCAGTCGGCAGGGTTCAGATTTGAAGGGACGTGTCTCCAGGTGTAGTTGGATGCGGTGGACCTTATCTTGGTTACTCGGTTGGCTTCGAATACTTGGAGACGATGTGGGGGTATAGATAACTGAGTTGAAACCCTGGTCATGACCTGGGATAGGAGAGCTGCTGCTGAGAGTTCCAACTTCGGGATTGAGAGTCGATTCTTTATCGGTGCGACCTTTGATTTGGCTAAAACTAAATGAATGCTTGCATTTCCGTTTGTATTCACTCCATGTAAATAAACAACTGCAGCGTAGCCAGCCTCAGAGGCATCAGAGAAGCCGTGCAGTGTGTAAGTTGATGATGAAGAATCTGGGCAGATATGTCGAGGAATACGCAGAGCTGAGAGTTGTGGGAGATCTTCCGCTATGTGAGTCCACTCCGCGTGGATTTCTTCGGGGGTCGGTTCATCCCATGACAAGTTCAACAACCACAGTTTTTGAAGTAGTAATTTAGCGCGGAATACGACGGGAGTTACCCAACCGTTGGGGTCATACAGCGATGCAACTGTGCTGAGAATGGATCTCTTGGTGACATTAGTTATAGGTTTCAAGGCAACGCGATAAACGAACTGATCCGTCCGAGGGATCCACTGTATTCCCAATACTTTGATGGGGTTAGAGTCTGGGCTTGTGTCGAAATCCTTTGGTAGATCACACTGGTCATCTGGGAACCTTTCCAAGAGCTTGGGTGAGTTGGAGGTCCATTTAGATAACTGGAAACCTCCCAAGGCCAGTAGTTCTATGAGCTCAGTTTGTAGTGATTGGGCACCTTCAACAGAGGCGTCGCCAGTGAGAATGTCGTCCACGAATATAGCCTTGCGGATGACCTGGGCAGCTCTGGGGTACTTATGACCCTCGTCATGAGCAAGCTGAAGGAGCGTGCGGATAGCGTGGTAAGGGCTGGATCGGAGCCCATAGCTTACAGTGTCCAAAGAATATGTGAGTAGAGGTTGTTCCGGTGATGATCGCCAGAGTATAAGCTGATACCGTCTATGGTCTGGATGCATGAGAATATTCCTGAACATCATTCTGATGTCCGTACTGAACACGACAGGATGAGTTCGAAACGCCATGACAATGTCAATGATGTCTCGCTGAAGGGGCGGACCTGTGTGTAGACAATCGTTAAGACTGACACCGTTAGAGCTTTTACAACTTCCATCGAAAACCGTGCGGAGCTTTTCAGAGCCCGACTTAAATATGCCATGGTGCGGAATGTAGTAGTGAGCCTTGTCAGCAAATGTACTTGGGTGACACAAGGACATGTGGCCTAGGTTGATGTAGTCAGTCATGAAGTCGACGTATTTTGAGCCGAAGGTTGGGTTAGCCTTTAGTTTCTTCTCTAAGTTGAGAAATCTCCGTAGTGCAATTGCGTGAGTGCTACCTAGTTCAGGTGCATTGTCAAGGAAGGGTAACGTGACCATGTATCGTCCCGATGGCTCACGAGTTGTTGAAGAGCGGAAAATTTCTTCACACTGATCTTGTAGTGTATCTGAGGCCACTGTTGACCCGAGGTCTTCGGAGTCCCAAAATCTTTCAATTGCCTTATGTATCTCTTGAGTTGATACGTCTGTGTCGGCAACGCGCGCGGAGTACACATGAGTTTGAGGTGCCGTGCATGAATCGTGGATGGGTCCAATTAACGTATAGTCAAATATCGTGCCGAAGGCTATAGGCCTGCCGGGGCCCAACGAGAGCTTGGTACCGTCGAGGACTTGACCAAGGACGTCCGAACCGAGCAAAATATCAACCGGAGAGGGTACATTGTAATCATGATCCGCCAGGGGCAAGCGCGAGCTCCCTGGTAATTGAGTCACATCAGGTAATTTATCCAAGGGCAGATAACCGGTGACGTGCTTTAAAATATGTGCTGTGACAGTTATTGTAGGCGTGTGAGTACGTGTCGGACGACAAATAATTGTAACTGATGCTTTAGATTCCTGTGAGTGCTGGTTTCCTATCCCCCCGATCTTCAATGATGTGCGTTGTGTAGGTAATTTTAAAAATTTTGCCATGCTCTGAGTTATGAGTGTTACCATGCTACCACAATCTAGCAACGCTCGTGCTTTGTGGAAATTGCCATGTACGTCTGATGCTTCCAACGAAACTGTTGGTAATAAGATAGGAATGTTGAGGGATGCCTGAGAATGAGTTGAATCTGTTTGAGTTTGTGCTGATGACGGGTGTTGTAACTCTATTTTATTACATAATACTTGTTCTGTATTTGAGATCGTGGGGTTATAAGTGTGCGGATGTAAATGTATGGGTGTATCGTTTTCGTGTTCGGGGTGTTCGGTAATCGTAGCTAGTCATTGTGGGTGTGTGCGGGAACGCGGAGGAGATGGAGACTTCCGAGCGGCGAGCACTGGGCGGTTTTGGGTTTGATGCGCTGAGCGCTAATGTGGTCGCTCTCTGAGTTCCGCGGGTAAATAGTGCGCTGATGAGTGCACCGGTGATGTAGCACCGTGCCGATGCAGGGACGTGTGGTGATTTATACTTAAATTTAAGAATTGAAAGTCTTATTGAAAAAATTAAGCACGAAAAAATTTATTGTTAACCGAGAAAGGGATTTATATGTGATGTCACAATCGTATGCAACAGGCAGAAAGCTATTTAAAATATCAAGGAGAAACAAAAATAAAAATTAATTAATTAATCTACTGAGTGTGTGGCGGCCCTAATATTTCTTGAGTCTTATTATTTATTTTACGAATAATTTACGAATCGAGCTGTACCAACGCTATACCGTGTATTACTTTAATTTATACACTAAAATACAGACACAAAATACACAGGAATGAAATTCAATGTTTTCAATAATTAAATGACAATTAACTACTACGCAACTGGGCCGTTAACTATTTTGCAGTACGTACCCACTTACTTGCACTGTTTGAGAAAATATAAATTCACACTTTGCAATTTAATTTTGTTACTTACTTGTTACCTTAGATTTAGGTATTTAATTATAAGTTGAATAGATAGATAGGAGCAGAGGGTGTGCGGATGATAATGTGAGATGGTGGGTACGGACGTAGTAATTATTTACGGGAATATACTAACGGGACGGGAGCTGATGGGAGCAGGGGACGTATTCCCAGGGCGGGTTATCCGGCTCGAAGGACCAGGAAGATGTATGGTAAGGTACTTACCAACATCTAACGATGAGCTGGAAGGGGAGCTAGGGATTGGCCGTTGGCGTGGTGGAATTGGATATGAACGGCAGATGGGTGAAAGCGATCTTGAGCTGGCGTCCGGTTCTCCTTCTGGTAATCCGTGAGGTCGTTCACTTCACGTATAGTTTTACGTACACACACGAGCACTATCGCGTATACTGGGCGAGCTGAGGAATTTTGGTGCCACGCGGTTTAGCAAGATGGCGGTCAACCCGTGAGTTGGTTAGCGCGGCGCGTCGGGGCGGAAATGGAACGCGGACACGTACGTGTTTTTTTTGAGCTCTGGCCGCCGTGGACTGTTACTACGGGGCCGTCGCGCGCGCTGGCCGGCGGTCGCGGGTGTGCGGGGTGAGGTCGCGCGGGCGCGTGAGCAGGCGCGCAAGAGAGAGAGCGAGCGAGAGAGCACTAGTGCGCGGCGCGAGCGGAGCCGATGGCGGCCGAGTGGGGCCGAGGGTTCCGTCGCGTATGAGTAGCGCGAACAGACTATATTCATGCAATATCTGTGATAAAGCATTTAAATTAAAGGGTAATTTAAAAAAACATTTAGATACACATTCTAAAAACAAACCAAATAAATGTGAAGTATGTAAGAAAGCGTTCGTTAATAAGGTATACTTGAAAATTCACTTAAAGACACATTCAAGTGAGAGACCATATTATGCATGTGACACCTGCAACAAAGCATTTATATCGAAGAATTATTTGAAAAATCATTTCAGAGTTCACTCGACAGAAAAAAGTTTTATTTGCCATATTTGTAAGAAAGGATTTCGTCAAAAAAAAGACCTGATGTCACATGCCAATACACATTCAGACAAAAGACCGTATTCATGTGATAATTGCAGCGATACCTTTAAATCCCAGAGGGCTCTTAAGAATCATAAAAAAATACATTCAGAAAACAAAGAACATTTATGTCATGTTTGTACGAAAAGATTTAGATTGCGGAAAAATCTAAATTTACATTTGCGAATTCATTCTAGCGAGAAACCATTTTCATGTGATATCTGTAACAAAGCTTTTAAAAGCAAGCAAAGACTGAAAGCACATTTGAGAGTACATACCGGCGAGAAACCTTATTCCTGTAATATCTGCAACAAGAAGTTTAGTCAAAGCTTTGACCTAAAGAGGCATTTAAGGATTCATTCTGGTGATAAACCCTACTCGTGTAATGTTTGTAAGAGAGTATTTACTTTGAACGATCATTTACAAAAGCATTTAAAAACACATAACATATAATAAGATCACGCCTGTATTTTCCCGAAGGCAGAGGTGTGTATACACCCACTTTTACCAGTTACGTTTACAAATAGGCCTATTGCCCTACACCGGGTTCAAAAATATATTATGCCCGACCAGGAGATTGAACCTAGGAACTGTAGATTAGCAGTTGCGCTTGAGACCATTAGACCAATGAAGCAGTAATTTATAAACACATGCAGTTTCAAGATTATTTATAGATTACAATGCCACTTCGTTGTCACAGCGAGAAACTTGTTTACTTGTTTTTTTTGTTGTTGTAGTAATTAATTAATTTTGATTTTTAGGTTAAACATTACTGGCCCAAACCAAACTGTAATACTCGCAAATGTGAAATATTGAAAAAAGCCATTGATAACCTGATGACGAACAAATTGTCTGCCCGCCTTGTCCTTTCTTTGACCCACAGGACGTCGCGAACATCTTCGATGGGGACCACCCGACTGTAGTGCTCGGTGACCTAAACGCCAAACACACTGTGTGGGGCTCGAAGGTCATATTGTAAATCATGATTAATACATCAATTTTAAAATATACTGGTTCCAATTTCCTTTCCTTTCTTTCTCTCTCATTGTGGCACAAGCCACCATTGCCGCCGCCGTCTTCTGATCAGTCCAGTGAGTCTAGACTGGCAGTGACGTTTCCTATAAAGGCTGTATATCTCCCCCAGCCTACAATATTACATACACCGCATTTGGAAAAGTCGTGGCTAGGGAATCTAGACCATGAATTTTAAGTGCGACAACTGTATGGAAGGTATTCTTAACTCGCATATTCATATTCTGTTTAAGAATGATAAATAAAAAAATTCTATTACAAACTAGTTTTCCCGTGGCTCCACCTGCGTCTGATATTTTATCGTGCATCATCATCAAGGGATGGATTATAATAAGTATAGTCTAGTAGACCTTTAACGGCAAGATAACAAAAATTAACAGTTATCAAAATCTAGCTGCAGTGAAGCTCTGGTTTCCTCGGAAAACGTTGGCGTCATTATACGGACGCAATATGATGGCCGCAAAAAGACGGCCGTAGGCACGTAGACTGTTCGAGACTTCGACGGCCGTCTTTTTACGGTGAACAGACCACAAAGCAGTGTTACCAGTGCCTGTTAATCAAATGTAACATGAGACACAAAACAAAAAAATCATTGGAGGTGATCCGAGAATGCAATTAAATAAAGCTTAATTAACAATTTTACGTTACTAGAATGAGTGCTAGACAAAATAATGTTAAGATCACTAATATTTTTTTAGGATATTAGTACCCTCAACAGTGCGGCAGGCCGCGTTTCGGACATACTCCAGCAAGATATGCACTAAGTCCTCAGGTACACAAAAACTAAAAAAGGAAATTCAATTCTTCTGTCGGGTCACAAACTTAAGCGAACCAAAACCGAAAACTTTAATGGATGCATTCCGTTTTACGATTATTTATTAATTGCTGGAAAATATTTTAATAAGTCCTAAAAGTAACGTAAAAGTAACATTTTGAGTCGTGTAATATCGAAGTAATATGAGAGGATCAAAAGTAACGTAAAATGTTACAAAAGTAACACCCTGCCACAAAGTCGTGTGTTGCCAAATGGCTTCACCGCTATCTAAATCGTTAGGCTGCAGATGCAGCCCGGACATTTGAGTGGATAAAAAACGTTCACAGATAATTCAACACCGACAAGACGACCGTCATGCAAATGGCGGTACCACTTTTTGACATTACGGTGTCTATTAACGTTCTATAAAAAACCGCGCAATTTGGTTTATATAGACAACGTTCTAGTGACGTCATTCACCGCTGTATTACGGCCGCATGATAGCGGTGGCGTCATTGGAGGAAACCAGAGCTTTAGGCAGATATAAATCCGAGATATCGATCAATAGATTAAAAATTGATCGTTAAGTTACGTTACTAGAAAGTAACGTAAAATTGTTAATTAAGCTTTATTTAATTGCATTCTCGGATCAGCTCCAATGATTTTTTTGTTTTGTGTCTCATGTTACATTTGATTAACAGGCACTGGTAACACTGCTTTGTGGTCTGTTCACCGTAAAAAGACGGCCGTCGAAGTCTCGAACAGTCCACGTGCCTACGGCCGTCTTTTTGCGGCCATCATATTGCGTCCGTATAATGACGCCAACGTTTTCCGAGGAAACCAGAGCTTCAGTTAAGTATCCACATTGTTGATATTCACATTGTATCGTAACACAACAGGGATCGGTAGGCCCTGCGACACAAACCTAAAAACGGGTAGGTACGGCCCTGTTCGATATACCCATGAAGGAAGAAAGGAGTATACCTAATCCGAATAGCGGCTAACGACTTACCTGGGCGCTCCAGTTTTGGTATACTGAAGGAAATCACTCGTCAGTCGGTATAAGTCAAGGGATTGGGGTTCCCCAAGGGTTTAGACTAATATACTCAACAAAAGGGAATATGATATTTTGGAATAACTAGGGGGATACTTGTGTGTCCGTCGCGTGATCTCCTGTTCACGCACACAGCGAGTGGAAGGCAGTACCTGGGTTGTCCAGCCAACTATTCCGATCTCGACACCCGAACCGAAACACAACTTTTCACTACTTTAGTACAACAACAAAAGTTTTACACGATAATTTGCCCCGCGGCGAATCTTTTTTCTTGTTCAAGGCACCGACGCCATGCGAAAACTTCCCATTGGCTAAGGAGATCACATCAGGTGATAAGCTTCAAAGAGCTCAAACCAAAAGGTAAAGGATTAACTCCTTCAAGTGTGTGAGTGAGTACGATTGATCCAAGGAATTGCCCCTGGAGTATGGACATCAGCTTAGGTCAAAGCTTTGATTGTAACTTTATAAGAGGATCGACCAATACCTCGTGTTGGCCGTTCCGTAGTGTTGCGTCATCGGGGTCTTCTAGCACATGTGTAGGTCGTCTAAATCGAATCTCCCGGTTCTGGTACGTAATCAGCTGACTGACAGACTGACCAAATGATTATACCATGTGTTCAGCGAATGATAAAAATCCATTCGTTTTGTGTTTTAATATGTTCTATGTTTTATTTCTAATCTACAATAAATCTTTTATGTAGCTGTGGCTTATGTACCTACTTAACCCACACCACAATCCGTCCCTATATTTAATGTTTTAAGGTGTTGTTTCGAAGTTCACCGGTGTCTATATGTCTTCATTGAATTGATCGTGCATGGAATTGATAATCTTCATCTTTATTCTGTGTTCTTTACAACACGAATTTGCCTGAACGATCGCACGTAACTCTATCGCTTCATAACTTCATATAAGAAAACTTTTACGCAATTGGGTATTTGAAAAAAAAAAAATTATTGATTTTTTTAATGTATTTTAATACTATATTATTAATAATATTGATATTTAATGCAAAAAACTTAAAAATGTTTTTTTTTTCTTCAATTAAATAAAAACAATTAAAAATTGATGAAATTTGAATAAAAATCACGTGACTATAAACGCGCCATGATTGGTCACCATATTTGTGACGTCAAAATGTTATATAAAGGAGGATGGCCATTTTGGTACCCCATGTCCAATCAAGATGAATCATGCACCGGTACCAGGTTCCATACATTTTTGTCCATCATCCTTTAAATATTTAACAATGAAAACTAACATTATGACGTCACACGCGCTCGGGTTTGTTCGGGAGTTGTCGGCGTGTCTTCGGTACTGGATTCAAAAATTATTGAATTGAATTTTTATTTTGAAATAACTTTTGAATTATTGCGAGAAAAAAAGAAAAAAAAATAGTTTTGTTATAAAACTTATATGATCATTTCATTTATCACATAAAAAAAAATATTCAAATACCCAATTGCCCAGCTCATAACGGTAAACCGTTACCTCAGCTCTGGCTGGTGACGGTTTACCGTTATGAGTATGCAAGCATTAGACATCACCAATTTGCAGACATACCTTGGACAAGATTGATGTATAAGAGACTGTTTAACCTAACATCGTCACCTTTAACCTAACCCATCAAAAACGTATGCACAAAGCTTTAGCAGTTACCTCGCATGTGTATAGGTGGTGGTAGGTAATTAACTATACGTAGGTGATAGCGTAGATGTGGATTTGAGAGGAGTTCAGAGGAGACCCGTGCCTAACAGTGGGACAAAGAAAGGGTTGTGATGAATGTGATGTGATCAGTGTTGCCAGTGGCAGATAGTCAAATGTAACATGAGACACCTCAAAAAGTTACATTTTCACGACAAAAGTTACATTTCCATATTTTATGTGGAAAACAACACTAATACTATAATATGACACTTTATTACACAAAAACAAAAAACTAAAAATCAAGGGAACAAAAACCAAAAACTTTATTGGATGCGTTCCGTTTCACGATTATTTATTATTTGCTGAAAAATATTTAAATATTTTAATAAGTCCTAAAAGTAACGTAAAAGTTACATTTTGAGTCGTGTTACATGGAAGTTACATGAGTGGGTCAAAAGTAACGTAAAATGTAACAAAAGTTACATTCTGGCAACGCTGGATGTGATGTTGATGATACGTATTTAGTATCTCTACCACAGATTTATAAGTATAGTACGATGTAATGTAATCTCTATCTAGTCTGTGGTTTATATGTATCTCTATGCACAGAGTACATTTTATATAACTTCTCTATGAAAAAAAAGATACCTGCCTGTGGTAAGTGGTATATATTATCCCTTTTTAGTTGCTGTGGTCTTGCTGTGGTATTTTAAGTTGTGTCATGTTGTTGTCTGTGGAGAAGAAAACAAATTAGCTAAATAGTGATTACTTGCTCAGTGCTATTTAATTCAATTTTCAGTAGTGTAGTAAGTTTAAACTTTAATCTAGGGTGTAGTACCATCCACAAACCAATAAGATAAGGGATTGTACCATCCCTTATTAGTTTGTGATGTAGTACATACATAGTTCATTAGTTTTAGTATATTTTATTCTCTGAATTAAATAGAATATTTTATTTTGTAGGTACGTAAAATAGTATGCGGTGCGTTGTACCCAATTGTCGTAATGTCTCTGGAGGTAACGGTGCTTTATCCAAGCGAGTTACATTTCATAGGTGAGTTACAAAGTTTTGGTTACAAAAAGGAACTTAACCTCCTTTTACACTTAGCACGATTACCAATCGCCTAATTCTACTGAAGGCCAATCTGATACTTAAAACAACAGCTCAAAATGTGCCAATCAACGGCAATAAAGTACATTTTTCATACTGAAATCAACAGCATCCTTGCCCTAAAATTCAATTCACAAGGAGGCTGAGCCAATGGCTCAATGTCTAGCCCATTTATATAAGTCTCTTTTTTATATACCAGATTCCCTAAGGTGCAGTCACTATACATGACATGGTTAAAGGCGCTGAAAATAAAGGGTGGGGAGATTGCTGTTACCAGTTTTGTTTGCTCAGAACACTTCCTAGCAGAGGATTTGTATATAACTAAAAATGGAGTGAGCAGACTGCGCGCGGGAGCTAAGCCATTTATTGGAAATATGAAGGTAAACAATAACTATTAAAATATCAAAAACTTGACTTCCAAACTAATGAGTAAGAAATAATTATAAAATAGTATTTTAAATATAGTACAACACATAAACACTGTTGGACATCTGGACCCATCCACATCCATGGTTCTGATAGAGGTCTAAAGCATTCTTCAACACACTGCTTTATACGGATTGGTTTGTTTATTTGAATACATAATATCCTGCAGTCAGGCACAAAACTGTAAGGTTTATTTCATATCAACATGATACTTTTTAAATACTCTATGCATAAAAAACAATCTGCATTGAAGCAGTATGGTGAAGTAAGCACCGAAAATAGTTGAAGTTAGAACCTCTTCCTACTTGGAAGTTGTTTAAAATTAGCTACAACTTCTTAGTAGATTAATGAAATAAGATATTTTGCTATCAAATCGACGGTCCCTACGTATAAAAGGACAAGTCAAAAACCAAGGTTTACAGGAGAGCGTATTTTGTGTTCAACATGTGTTCAACACGCCCTAGAAATAATTCTGTGACAAATAATAAATATTTTCTTTCTACAATATTTTAACAGTTTTAAGAGCTTTATAATGCTATTTACACATATTTTATTTTTTTACGTTTTCTCAATGTTTTCTTGAAAAAACTGATAGATGACCGTTTTTACGCCGATAATAAAATAGAAGTATGTCAGTCATGTCTATGTTACCTTTTTATACGCAGGAAACAAAAAAGCAGTGTCTGATATAGAATTTAAATAAAATGTTTTATGAAAATGTAGGATTATGTTACTGTTTTTAAATCAATACGTTAAACATCCTGAAATCGTCACCCATGGATATAAAAAGTACTTCAATGAAGACATATCACTTTATACGTGGTTTTAGTCATTCGGGGTAGGACTATTCTTGTAATGTAAATAAAGACATGTCTTTTAAAATTATCAGGTTTGTGTTTTATTAATTAAACAAGGTTTATAATTTATAAATTCAACATTATTTATTATTAAAAAACAATCTTCTTAGCATCTAAATAATAGGTACATACCTATAGACTCACTGAAGTAGGAACTAAACATAAAAAATCACTGTTGTCTAATATTAGCAATTAATAATTTTAAAATTGGAAAATCACTACAAGAACAAACCAGCGAGGCAAGGACTAACGAGTCGAAACACAAACGACACCAAAACCACAAACATTGCACTCAATGATTGTAACATCGAAAAACGAAATGGAGACAGGAGAAGTGCTTGCGAAAATCAGAAAAGCAGCAGATGCAAAAGAGGTGTGGATCAAGGTTGAAAAAATAAGGACAGAAAAGGATAGAAAGGAAGAAAATAATAGGATTCAAATCAACGTAGGAAAGAAACAGACTTAAAAAAAAGTGGAAAAGGATGCTGACCTAGTCATCGAGGAGGTCAAGAACGTGTTCAAAGCAAGAAATCCGCACACCAGCCATGTGGTAATTAGTGTCTCTCCAATAGTCTGGCGCAGGGCTATGGACGTTGGGCGCGCCCACATAGATCTTCAGCGGGTCAGAGTAGAAGATCAGACGCCGTTAGTACAGTGTACACGGTGCCTCGGCTACGGACACAGTAAGCGCTTCTGCTCTGACCCGGCTGACCTATGCAGTCATTGCGGGGGTCCTCACTTAAGAGCCGACTGCGTGGATCAAATGGCGGGGGTGCCTCCGAAATACCGAAATTGCTGCAAGGCAAAATTGGAGAGCACTGAGCACAACAGCTTCGACCGTGACTGCCCCATTCGTAAGAAGTGGGATGCGGTAGCCCGCTCCATGACGGCATATTGCTGAGGGCCTCCCAGGTGACAAATCGAATATTAGCGTCAATACCGCGCACAAAAAGGCTTACAAGGTTATCCAAGCTAACCACCAACGAAAGCACCTAGCCACCACAGAAGCTTTACTAGAAGCTAATAAGAGGGACATAGCCTTTGCACTGCTGAACCATACGTGGGCAGCTCAAAGTGTATGAAAAGTTATGCTATATATTTATATATAAAGGAGTAAGGATCTTCCAGAGTACGAGCCCAGGAGACTCTACTGTTAAGGCTGCCATCGCCGTCCTAGAACAGGACCTCGACATAAGCCAGTACCCACAGTATACCACGACTAACATCGTAGTGGTGGGGATCCGAACCCGAGTCTGGGAGATCACTGCGATTTCATACTACTTTGAGCCGGACCAGTCAACGCTACTCCAGTTTCGTTGACGTTACGGCCTGCACAAGCGAAATGGTCAGCCTGATAGAGAACTGGAAGGTAGAGGAAAATGTCACAACCTCGAACCACAACACCGTGACCTTCAATATCAGGCTGGCTTAAAATTTATAGTATTGTTGGAGGTAATAATGAGTACTTATAACTAAATAACACACCACTAAATCTAAACTGTATCAAAACATTAATATAGTTTCATCACACGAACAAGCAACCAAGTCGACCTGTCTCGTTCGGGGAACTCCCGTAAATGGCGATAAGTCTGACAAGACCGCGTTCGCACCGAGTGGCACGCATTTTAAAACACCGTACAAAAAGATATGTATAGATGTCCGCATCTACGACACTTATTCGTTGTATTTATAATACTTGTTCTCTTATACGATTTGTAAAACAAGGTAAATAAATGAGATATAAAAAAAAATCGTATGTCAGTATGTGCGCATTGATAATCTAAAGCCAATGATACAATAAAAAAAAAATGCCATTTTCGACATGTCTTTATATACGTAGGGACCGTCGAAATGCAAAAGTAAATTTTCAAATGAAGCTAATAGTTCCAGAGATGAGTTGACACTTATTAAACAAACTTCAGCTGAATTTGAGTTTTGGTTTTAGTGTGAACCCAGATGACTTCTACTTTTATAACTTTCTTTAATACTTTTGAGTTGTAAAAACATTATTGGATCACTGGCAGGTATGCAGGATGTGTTTAGCTACCGACTGTACAATGTATCAGTTGCCAGAGCAGGAGGCCTTGGACCAGGCATACAAAACATTGACAGGATTCAAGGTGAGACAGTCACATTTAAAAATAGGTATTTTTTTATTGTCTATGAACCAGTGTCTATAGAGTACTTACAGAATTAAGAATGCTTCACAATTAGATATTGCTTGTTTCGTTTGACCATTCTATACATTTTTATCAGAATAAAACACACTTCAATGTTTAGCATTTTAGCCTTTAACTATCCTGTCCAAATTATTTTACTGAATCTAATCTAAATGATCATGATGCCTCTGCTGTAAGTTTGTGTGAGGTATGGTCAAAGATGATCCTTGGTGGTGGCAATATTATTGAAGGACTGATTGATTCTAAATTTTGAATCAATCAGACCTATTCAAGCTGCTTATATCCTTTCTAGTACATACTAGCTAGTTCTAAGCAGATGATCTTCAAATGGGTGGACAGATTATCTTCAATTGTAGCAAGGACTACCCGAGCTGACTAACACTGTTTTGTTTAGATTGAAAGGTGTGGTGTTCCACACCTTTCAAAACTAGATTAAAATCAGTTCATGGTCATCTGTCCATCAGTCCGGTTTTTTATGTAATTATAGTTATTAAAAGCAAATTAAACATAGCAAACATGGTGCTGTCAACTTGTCGGCAGAGCGACAGTGCGCGCTTGCCCGAGAGCGTGTGCGCCGCGTGCGCGCAGCAGCTGCCGGCCGCCGCGCGGCTGCGCGTTCGCAGTTTGCGCGCGCACGCTGCTCTCATGCGCCTGCTCGAAGTGCACGGCCAGGTGAGATATCTATATTATAAAAATGAATCGCAAAATGTGTTGATAAGCGCATAACTCAACAACGCCTGGACCAATTTGGCCAATTCTTTTTTTTAAATGTTCGTTGAAGTTCAAGGATGGTTTTTACGGCGAGAAAAATTTGAAAATTCATCCCCTAAGGGGGTAAAACGGGGGTGCAAAGTTAGTATGAAACTTTGCCGTTTTTGAAGTTAGTGAATGTGTAACGCGAGCGAAGCTGCGGGCGTCCACTAGTACTATAATATACTTAACATTAATTATATAAATGTTGCCGAAAATCTGTAAAATTCAGGTATTCTATACAATTCCTAGGATCCCATTCTCATGCTGTAGAGAGAGATGTTATGTTACTAGTAGACAATGTCGATTTGATTTCTTCATTTTATGAATTAAATTGTCAAAATGGCTACAGAATCGAACATGTTATTCTTGGTCTTAATCTATGGGTCGTCTTTTCTATAATTAATATATTCATCAAAACCTAAACCACTGTCGGCGTCATCATCAACATCAGTAGGTATCATCATCAACACAACTAGATATTTAATTATATCAGAAGTTTTCATTAAGCAATTATTACTCCAACATAACATCTTACTAGTATTAGATACTTAACTACAAAAAAAAAAAAATACAATGTAGGTAACATTCGTTTGATTTAGGTATTACTAACTTCTAACAAAATTAGAGAAGTAATCACGAGTGGTTATTTCCTCTGATCCTCTTCATTGCAAGTCAAACACCGGGAGTATACATTTTCTCGAACGTGACATTCCGAGAGTATGAAAATTTAGTATTTACGATTTCTATTAGACATTCTCCGAATCTCCGATGTTTTAGGCATACGTCCAATCGTCGTCCTTCGTAAGATCTCCGATAATATTTTTCGTAGAGATTTGACGATAGAAATTATGTAGAAGTTCGAGATTATGTCTACAGCGCGAGAATTGATTAATTGTATAGAATACCTGGACCGTCCAGACAATGTACCTATGAAATGTGTAAAATAAATAGATTTTGGTCGGTATTTATTAATGTTTGTTCTTACTAATTATACGAGATGTGCATTATGTGGAGAGTGACATATTTGCATTAAACATGTCACTCTCCAGACCAGAAAGACAAGACAAGACCAAGACAGAAAATCACATGAATAGATCAATGATTCCGGAGAGCCTGGTTGAGGCGTCAAATAATGTCAAACAATGCCAACAAACACTTTTGCATTAATATATTAGTTAGAATTAACTTAGAATCATTATATTACAGATAACACCAGAATCTATTAAAACTATTAAACATGAACACGAAGAGACAAGGGGGATAGGAGAAGAAAGTTTTGCAGATATTTATGACGTTGATTGCAAGGCTGAAGAAAAACAAGAGAAAATTATTGATGGTGATACAAAACATAATAATATTATGGGTTCATGTCCCACAGATATGTGTGATAAAACCATAGATGATAAGAGAGAAAGTGATGAAAACTTTACAATTCAGCAGGAACTTGATATTGATTATGAAAGCATGGATGTTCCTCTTGCCTTCGTGAAGTCTGAAGATGATGACGATATCTGTCAGGATGATTTTAGTTCTGCAGATACATTGGCAGCCATCAATGATGTCCCTTTATTTGATGCCCCAGACGATGGTACAGTCAACGTTAAAGTGGAAAGCTACGACGAAGTATTGACATTGTTGGGCAAGGAAAACATCAATAATAAATGTAACAATGAGGATTCAAGGAAAAGCCACATGTCTGCCGGTGAGTGTGCATTTTATTAACTAAATATAATAAATATTGTATACATATAAGTAACATCATCTAGGAGTAGTAAATAGTGATACATGTACTATAAATGTTTGTAGGATTAATTAGTGGGTATGTTTAAGTCCAAAGAAATGTTAACACTAGCGCTCACAGATTCAACTCGGGCGATCGCGTACGATCGAAGCGATTCGTAGGGTATGGTTTCTTATAAAAGGATTGTTGACTGATGATTGAATGTAAATATGTATTTATTTTTTACTAGCTGACCCGGCAAACGTTGTTTTGCCATATAAATAATTTTTAGTCAATATTTTGGGAGAACTTAATGTAAGTGTGTGGACTACTACTACCACTACCACTTCCACTATAATTACCACTACCATTACCAGTACCACTACCACTACCTCTACCACTACCATTACCTCTACCACTACAATCACCACTACCACTACCATTACCACTACCACTACCTCTACCACAACCACTACAATCACCACTACCACTACAATCACCACTACTACTACCATTACCACTACCACTACATTCACCACTACCACTACCATTACCACTACGTGTTAAGTTTTCTTAAATAAGGATTCTTAAATTTAATAATTTTCAGCGCAATTGTTAATTTTTCCATTATTTTTTTCTAATGTTTTCTGTCATTAGAACCTTCTCCTGACAATAACAAACACAACAACAAAAAATTTGTGAAATCGTTCCAGCCGTTCACGCTTGGCTTGACCAAGGGATATAGGGATTCATTTTTAAAAGCTTTTTTATATATATAGATTTATTCACTGAATATTTTTTGGCTAACGAACAAGCAGACGGGTCCTCTGCTGGTAAGTGGTCACCGTCGCATATAAACTTAGCCACATCCTAGGGTTGTGGCTCAAGATATTAATATAAGAATAAGAGTAGTTTATTTCGACAAATTTCATAAAAAGCTACTTAACCTAATATAGTATAAATTTGTCGAAATATATATAAATATATAATAATAGTGATCACATGATTTAGACATCGCAACATATTTCTTTTGTAGATGGGGAAAACTCATCATATGCTTACGATCTCAAATCTAGGGAATGGGTCAGAACCAAGAGCCTTCCGAAGTCGGATGGACGTCTGGATGCGATACAGCAGGAAGCGAGTCAACCGAAGATTGGCAAAACGAGGGGAAACTCTATTCGGGGTGTTCGAAAATCCAAAGCAGATGGTAAAATAGAACATCCTGTTGCCGAACGTTCAAAAATAAAAGGTGAAAAGAAATCATATTCATGTGGCATCTGTTATACAATGTTTTGTAGCGATAAAAACTTAAGAGTGCATTTAAGAATATGCCATTCTGATGAAAGACCATATTCATGCAATATTTGTAATAAAGCATTTAAAAGAAAGGGCAATTTAAAAACTCATTTAATTACACACTCTAAAACAAAAAACAAAACTCACAAACCATATAAATGTGAAGTATGTAAGAAAGCGTTCAGTTATAAGTCAGCTATGGATTATCACTTAAAGACACATTCAAGTGAGAGACCATATTATGTATGTGACACCTGCAACAAAGCATTTACATCGAAGGAAGTTTTGAAAACTCATTTCAGACTTCACTCGACAGAAAAAAGTTTTATTTGCCATATTTGTAAGAAAGGATTTCGTCAAAAACTGGGCCTAATTAAACATGCCATTACACATTCAGACAAAAGACCGTTTTCATGTGATAACTGCAGCGGTACCTTTAAATCCCAGTATATTCTTAAGATTCATAAACAAATACATTCAGAAAACAAAGAACATTTATGTCATGTTTGTACGAAAAGATTTAAATCGCGGCAACACCTAAATTTACATTTGCGAGTTCATTCTAGCGAGAAACCATTTTCATGTGATATCTGTAACAAAGCTTTTAAAAAAAATGAAAAACTGAAAACACATTTGAGAGTACATACCGGCGAGAAACCTTATTCCTGTAATATCTGTAACAAGAAGTTTAGTCAAAGCGGTGACCTAAAGAGGCATTTAAGGATTCATTCTGGTGATAAACCCTACTCGTGTAATGTCTGTAAGAGAGTGTTTACTTTGAACGATCATTTACAAAAGCATTTAAAAACACATAACATAAAATAAGATCACGCCTGTATTTTCCCGAAGGCAGAGGTGTGTATACACCCACTTTTACCAGTTACGTTTACAAATACGCCTATTGCCTACACCGGGTACAAAAATATATTATGCCCGACCAGGAGATTGAACCTAGGAACTGTAGGTAGCAGTCGCGTTTGAGACCATTAGACCAATGAAGCAGTAATTTATAAACACATGCAGTTTCAAGATTATTAAGTGGCATTGTAATCTGCCACTTCGTTATCGCAGCGAGAAACTTGTTTACTTGTTTTGTTGTTGTTGTAGTAATTAATTTTGATTTTTAGATTAAACATGGGTAGGCCCAAACAAAAAAACAAAATTATGATTTAGATAATTTTTTTACAAATTAATAATAACTATTGCCAGACACTTTCCGTCGGCGCTTACCCTTACCAGACGCTTTAAAGATCATTAAAAAATAATGTTTTTTACTTATACTCTCAAGCTTGATTTTTATGCACGACACTTGGGGAACTATTTCAACACGAGAAAATAAGTAAAATAACATAATTTTTTCAGGATCTTTCCGATGAAATAACCAATTTTAAAATGTTTTAATTTCTAACTAAAAATTACGACGCATACAAATAGTACCTAAGTTTTATTTTATGTACCTATTGTCATTAACGCGGCGCGGTCGATTTGTGGGTGACCGCTAGCAAAAGTCCGACACAGTTCACACAGTCAACTCCAAATTTGTTAGGTTAGGTTCAGGTTTTGTCAATGTTTATTTACGTCCGTCGTACGTTCCGTCGACATTTGTGACCGACTTGTCTCACAAGAAATAAAATTCCTATCATTATTATACAATTTGTTTTATTTAATTCCTTCAGTCAAAGCAAAAGTAATTTGTTTTTCATTGCTATTTAAGTAGGTACTGTTTTTATGTACTAATTTTACTACCTCATTGTTTATAGAATTGCTTAGAATGAGATTCTTACCGAAAAATTCCGATTTATTTCCGACATTTGTGACAGACCGACGTATTAAATTAGGTTAGCCCGCACATTGAACGAGTTTTCAATTTGCCTTCAGTATAGCGTTTATAAACTGCCGACGCCGTATGTAAACGGCGGAATTATACACTATGCCTGCGATATATACACCGCATTTGGAAAAGTCGTGGCTAGGGAATCTAGACCATGAAGTTTAAGTGCGACAAATGTATGGAAGGTATTCATAACTCGCATATTCATATTTTGTATATTTGTAATAATTGTTCGTAAATACATAAATATTTATTATTTTAATTGGGCAATGATTTGTACGGTGGTGCTAGAATTTGTTTCTACCCTCCGATTGTTTCGCGTGTGTGCGCGGGCGCATCGGAATCGACCGAGCGCCGCGCCGCGAGTCGTGAGTTGGCACGGGCCGGAGCTGAACGCGCGCTATTTTCGTATCGCCGCGCCGCGCCGCAGTCAAAGGCATCGCACGTGCACTGTTCGAACTAGTGCAAATTAAGCAAGAGGAGTCAAGCCGGCTGAAGTTGTATTCGAGCACCCACCCGGCGAGCTGCACAGCGGGATAAAAGGTTGGTGGAATTCATTTTCTTGCATCCGTCGTCGGATCATTGGCCCAAATAACTGTGACGCCCATAAATACAGTCCACTTTTCGTTTTCGATTATTCGTCGCAACCAGGTTCGCCCAGCGACCTGTGGAGGGATCCAGCCAACCCCACCGGTCTGCGAGTCCAAGTACCAATTCCGAGCCGGAGGCACGCTTAACGCGTTTCGATTTGGTTTTTTTGTAATTTTAACCTCCGAGCTCTGAATCTCGCCAGCTCGCAGACCATTCATTCGAACATTTGGTCTTCGAGCCGAATCCCTATTTCTATTTGTTTATTAGCTGGAAAAATATAAATTTAGACACTAATTTCCATAGTTATTTTTGCCTGAAAATCAAAAAAATTCCACCGCCATACACCGTTTGTAAGCAGTTTCGAACGACGCCATCTTGTGTTCGTATTAGTAGTGTGATATAGTGTTTAAGTACTTTAGCAAGTACGCATACGCACTCGTACCGACCCGACTCCGTCCATCCTAACCTGCATTAACCGACCAACTTAATTTAGTCGCGTATTTCGTACTTCGTAATTCGTTCGTATTACATTTCGATACGTAGTAAATACTAATCAATTCGTATTATTTCCCATTCGATATTATTATTAGGGCAATAGAATTACAGTTCGTGAAATTACTAGTACCCTAATAAAGCAAGTCAGTCAGTAGTTACAGTCAGTCGGACTATCCTATGAACTGTCATTGTTATTCGTTAAAATTAATTATTGTTCGAGCATTCATTCGTTCGTTGGTTTGTAAGAACAATAAATTCGTTTTCGTTATTCGTCCAACTACGTTTTTGATTTGTATTATCATAGCAGGTGATGGAATGTAACAACAAGTAGGTATCCTTTATAGTTACATAGTAACTTTCAGTCAAGTTGCGGTTGATGAGAATAATTAGGTACATAATATTCTTTATTCGTGTGTAGTAAGTAACTTGTTTACATGTTTCAATTCTTATCTATCGAGCCTTTTATTACTCACGACCACGACACGATTACTTCATAACCTACGATATTTTATTTCGTTAATTTTTTATTCGTTCGTTTTTTATTTTATAATTTTGTTCGTCGTAAATACAGGGGCACACGGTAGTGCGCTCTGTCAAGTTCTTTGTTTCGTTCGTTCGTTCGCATTCGTTTTTTTTCGTATTTTGTAATTTAAAATTATAAATTCAGATTTCGTTTTCGGTTGGATGCACGGCACCGCCCCATTCAAGTTCGAATTTAGAAAACATATTCGTATCGTTTGTAATTCGCAATTTTCATTTGATATCACATTTGATAATTACTGACAAACGTGCACGGCAGTGCAGTGTGTCAAGTTCGAGTAAAAATTCGTTCGCTAAAAACGTTCATTTCTTGTTACCTACTTGTGCGTGTCTTGGGTACACGGCAGTGTACTACGCCAAGTTCGTGTGAAATTCATTTGTCAAATAATTCAAATTAGTCACCGTGTTAGTTTCAACTGGGCACACGGGCCACGGCAGTGACTTCGCCAAGTTCGTGGAAAATTCTTTTGCTAATAATTTTTATTAGTCTTCATTTTACTCTCACTAGGGGTGCACAGCAGTGCATCTTGCCAAGTTCGTTGAGAAGTAAATTCGTTTTATTTTCAAAATGGAACAATCTCATGAATATATTCGGTTAATTCATAAAAGAAATTGTATTGAGCGAGACTTAGATACAATTGTTCAGCTCGGGGCAGCTGCTAAGGTAAATGTTAATTCCTTTCGTAAATTCAAAGCTGCTTGCCAGGACCTGCTTCGCCTACAGGAAAAATTCGAACGGATCCAATCTGATATCGAGGACCTGGAACTTAGGGAAACTAAACAAATAAGTTCAAATCATGCGGATATTCGTTTAGCCTTCAGTGATTTAATCAGAGAAATTAAATCCACACAATTAGAGTTCGAGAATGTTAAGCCATGCAACCTAAGTTATGATCATTCTCAGAAATTTGAAAATGTTACGTCTGTTCAACTTCCGCGATTATCGATTCCTCTATTTAATGGTGACTATAAAAAATGGAATGCCTTTAGCGATCAATTTATTTCATTCATAGATCAAAACAAAACCTTATCCGATGTAGCTAAGTTCCAGTATCTTTTATCATATCTTCGTGGAGAACCCAGCAAATTGCTACGGAATTTGCCCATAACAGACTCGAATTATAAGAGGGCATGGGCAATATTAGAATACAATTATAAAACAACTGGGACATTCCTCACGAGCTTACGTTCAGATAATGTTAGTAAATCTAATAACATAAAAGTTTCGAAATCCCTTAATTGTATTTTATGTAAAAATTATTCGCATCCCCTAATGTCTTGTCATTCGTTTAATCGCAAAACCCCTTTCGATCGTTATACTTTCGCAAAAACAAATCATCTTTGTTTGAAATGTCTCGAGCCTATGCATGAACCAAATGAAGTATGCTCTAAAATAAAATGTTCGGTTTGTGATGCCACTCATCATCATGCAATATTGCATTTTGCGAAAGAAAAGCCCTCCGCAATGGAAAACCGTACCTCAATTTCGGAGGAAGGTGATTCCAATAACGTTGTTTCGTTGTGCTCGACAGAAGCACGTGTACAGCACAATGTCGCTCTGTTGTCGACATCAGTTGCACTGATTCCTTACATGCACGGAAAGTTCCACAAAGCACGTGCACTTATAGACCCGGGTTCCGAAGCATCGTTTATATGTAATGAGTTGGTCTGCCGTCTAGGTCTGCCAAGGCAAAAATTCGGCATACCTATTCCAGGCATCGGTGATTTGACCACTCGGGCAAAGGGCTCAATAACCTCAGTAATAAGGTGGCTTGTCGCGCAAGCCACCGGACCCGAGTTTCGTTTAAGCGGAATTACTTTGGATTATATCACGTCCAATAAACCATCGCATTCGTTTGAGACTAAGTCTTGGTCTCATTTAACAGGTTTAGAGCTTGCCGATCCGAATTTTGATGAACCATCCCCCATCGAACTTCTAGTGGGAGGAGATGTTTGTTGTGTAGGCGAATCGATTCGTGGGCCCATTGGTACTCCAATGGCCATCTCAACGACGTTAGGACGGCTTCTAATAGGAAACGTTTATCCTAAATTTATCTGTAGGCAAGATAGCTCAAACAATATTTCATCGTATATTATATCCAATCAGGAGGAAGCTCTTGACAAAACTCTTCGAAAATTTTGGGAAATTGAATCTGTCCCAGAAAGACCTCTTCTCTCACCAGACGATCAGCTCTGTGGGAAAATATTCGTACAAACGCACAAGCGATTAGAATTCGGAAGATTTATGGTTTCCCTTCCATTTCGGGATCGTAAGCCATCATTCAGTGAGTCTCGTTCGTTAGCGCTCAAACGCTTAGTGTCGATGGAGCGTCGCTTTCCTCATGATCAAAAATTTCGCGATCCATATCAAGTTAAACCTCTGCATGATAGGTGCATGATTACAAAACGCGTAATTTTGTCTGAAATCGCGCGCATATTTGATCCTGGAGGATTTCTTAGCCCGGTTATCATCGTTGCCAAAATTCTTGTACAAGAACTCTGGTTAGCTGGGATTGACTGGGATGCAGGGGTTCCAGATGATATTCGTATGAAGTGGCTTCGTATAATATCTAAGGAGCCTGATTTTACTGACCGATTTTCTTCGTTTGGTGCATTAGTTAAGGTAATTGCATATTGCATTCGTTTTATTAATAATTGCAGTTTAAAATCTAAAACTACAGGGCCTCTCATGGTATCTGAAATAAATAATTCCTCATTACGTTTTGTCGGCATTATCCAAACCATTTGGTTTAGCGACGATATTCGAAACCTCACGTCAAAGAAACCATGTTCGACTAGGCTCCAACGTCTAAATCCATTCCTTGATGATCGGGGTCTTATCAGGGTGGGCGGTCGCCTCAGGAATTCAGCTGAAGAATTTAAGACCAAACCTCCTTTACTTCTCCCTCCAGAGAGTGCCCTTACAAAGCTAATCGTCGATTATTTTTATTTAATAAATTTGCATTTAGACTTACAAGCCACACAAGATGGAGTCGTTCGTGCTGTATGTCTCAAAACCCAGCAGGGATATTTGAAACGACCGGTACACCGGTTGTGTCCCCTACCTATCGCTGAGTAAATTCTGTAGTATTGTTTTTACCTTTTTACCCTACTTTTTTTCGTTATTAATTTTTATTCTTTTATTTTTTTTATTTTTTTGTTTCTTTCACTAATATTATTAATTTTATTGCCCATTTCGTTCGGATTTATGAGCACTTATTCGGCCCCATTTTCGAAATTCTTATCCTGGTTAAAATTACATTTTAACGGTGGGCGGTGTTCGTAAATACATAAATATTTATTATTTTAATTGGGCAATGATTTGTACGGTGGTGCTAGAATTTGTTTCTACCCTCCGATTGTTTCGCGTGTGTGCGCGGGCGCATCGGAATCGACCGAGCGCCGCGCCGCGAGTCGTGAGTTGGCACGGGCCGGAGCTGAACGCGCGCTATTTTCGTATCGCCGCGCCGCGCCGCAGTCTAAGGCATCGCACGTGCACTGTTCGAACTAGTGCAAATTAAGCAAGAGGAGTCAAGCCGGCTGAAGTTGTATTCGAGCCCCCCGGCCACCACGAACCCACCCGGCGAGCTGCACAGCGGGATAAAAGGTTGGTGGAATTCATTTTCTTGCATCCGTCGTCGGATCATTGGCCCAAATAACTGTGACGCCCATAAATACAGTCCACTTTTCGTTTTCGATTATTCGTCGCAACCAGGTTCGCCCAGCGACCTGTGGAGGGATCCAGCCAACCCCACCGGTCTGCGAGTCCAAGTACCAATTCCGAGCCGGAGGCACGCTTAACGCGTTTCGATTTGGTTTTTTTGTAATTTTAACCTCCGAGCTCTGAATCTCGCCAGCTCGCAGAACATTCATTCGAACAATAATAATATTAATTTTAGTAGTGGCCAAAGGGTTGCCAAATTGTAATAATAATAATTTTGATAGTGGCCAAAGGGTTGCCAAATTGTAATAATATGAATTTTAATAGAGATGGTTTAATAAAAGCCAAGTTGTAATAATAAATATATTTAATATTTAATAGAAGCAGAGCTTTTATAATAATAAAGTATTTGAGTTAGTTAGAAACAACAAAGAAGTTTACAGTGTCTGTACCTTTAAGGCACAAAAACAACAGCTTGATCATATTCATATTATTAGTATAACAAGGTATAGGGATCGTATGGTGGTTTGGTCGTCGGTGTATCTGGTACCTATTTTAACTACTAAGCTTATGTATTTTATATTGATTTCTGCCGGAGTTCACGGTAGGGTGTTCACGCACCAGCCCTGGCCAATACCTCAATGACTCAGGGGGTAGGGTGGTGGACACAGGTAAGTTAAATTCAAGTTAGATGTAAGTTAAATGAAAGTTAAAGGTAAGTTGAACGCCGTACGGTCACGAGGGGTTGTACACACACCGGTCCTGGTCAATACCTCAATGACTCAGGGGTAAGGAGGTGGACAAGGTAAAGAAATGCCGTACGGGTAATAAAAGGTTGTACACGCACCGGTAGGGTGGTGGACAATTAAAGTAACTTATCAGTGGTGAAAGAGTTGCAAACTCCTCCAGACGCCTTCACCAACACAGGGCCCACAGAAAGGCTTCCGGAACCACACTCCGACCGGAACAAGCTCCACCGGGAACACAGCTCCCCAGGAACAAGCTCCACCAAACAAAAAACTCTTGGGACAGCTCCCCAGGAACACTCCACCAGAAAAAACCCCTATAAAGAAAGGTTCATAGTAACTAAGTGTATCTAGTAATCTATATCGAATCTTATAGGTTATTTTAGTTATTCTTAGGAATTAATATAAAATAAAGGTTCATACACGATAGGAAGGGCTTGAGGATCGTGTACACAGGCATTTTTAACATAATTAAGGAACCCACGGGAATTACGTATCACGTAGCGGAACCCTAACGAAGAGCGCTGACACCGTCGATATAGTTTGTAGAACACTAATATGCAATTCAGCAACGTATTTGGTCTACTTTTGCAGTTCAACATTGACGCAGATCACGAAGAATGCTGATGCCGCCACACCAGTTTTTGATCTAAACATATTTGTCCTAATTATGTAATTCATCAATCGCGACGTCTCTTGATACTATAAATACACTACTATTCGAGTAGGGAAGCATTCTTTATCCAGCATCGATAGGAATCGCTTAGGCTAATTATAAGTTCAAATTGTAATTTATTTTAATTAAAGTAGTTTTTAAAGTAATTTTGGTTTTCCTGGAACCTCCGGCCGCAGCAAACGTAATTGGCGCAGTCGGTAGGATAATTCGCGGGCCGGTTCACGATAGCTAGGGACCCACAATTCGGAAACCACGTCGTGAGTCGCCTGGGAGGCTGTCCAGCCCCGTCTTCGAGTTATCCAGAACCTACGGACCTGCTGCAGACAACCGGAAGAGCATCCAGACATTGAAGCATCCAGAAGGCCAGAAATGAAAACCCTGTAAGTGCACTTGAATTGTTCTCGTGTTGCTTCCCGTTACTCCTGTAATTTTCCAACATTTTCCACCCTAGATCGGATAGGGCCCAGGGGTCTGAATTCCGTCAGACTCACTGGGATATCGATAGTAATAGGAATATAGATTTAGAGTTATTTAATCAATCAGATATTAGTTTAGAGTGCTTAGAGTCACATACGATGGCACACGACCCGGACACTATTTTTAAGGCACTCCGCCTTGTCCCGGATTTTGATGGAAATCCAAATGTGCTAACTAGGTTTATAAGTATATGCGATCAATTAGCTGCTAAGTATCTAAGTACGGAAAAAGGTTCCGAATTTTCTAATTGTTGCGTATTGAACGGAATACTTAATAAAATAACAGGGACTGCCGCTTGTACTTTAAATTCAAATGGAATTCCTGACAGTTGGGCAGGTATACGTAAAACTTTAATTAATAATTTTTCTGACCAACGTGATGAAATAACTTTATACAATGACCTCTCCTTAGCCACTCAAGGTAATAAATCTCCCCAAGACTTCTATGAACACTGCCAGACCCTATTTAGTACACTTATGACTTATGTGACTTTACACGAGACCGTACCTACTACTGTTACTGCAAAACGCGACTTGTATAAAAGGGTTACCATGCAGGCATTTGTTCGTGGCCTTAAAGAACCCCTTGGGTCACGTATACGTTGCATGCGCCCCGATACTATCGAGAAGGCTCTCGAGTACGTTCAGGAGGAGCTGAACGTACTGTACTTACAGCAACGTAACGAACCACAAAAGAATATAGCGACCCCCAAGGTACCCCATCATCCACCATCCATAGTCCCACAGCGACCCCATGTTCCTACATCCAACTGGCCGGTACCAATAGGGCACCAACCCATGAGGCCTCCGCCTCAGCCATTTAAATTTAACGAGGCTATACAGCATAACCGCATGCCCACGCACACCCAAAGAGTATTCGGTGCACCGCCCCCGAACTATAATCCCCGCAGTAATGTATTTAGATTACCACCTCGCCACAATCCATCTCAAGGCCAGAACCCCCAGCCTATGAGCGGTGTACAGAGATTTACTCCTAAACCGCTTCCTCCTATGACGTCAGGTCATGATTGGAGAAGGTCAGGAAACCCTCCTCCAAGTAATTATTTTAAAACTCGCGAAATGAATGTTAATGAATGTGCTGCGTACGACGAATCATATTACCGCCCATATGACTATTACCAAGAACCGACCTACTTTTACAATGACAATACCTACTACACTACTAACTATGCCCCTGACTATGCTTATGACACCGCGTATTATATATCTGACGATTATCCTTTACGTAACGAAGACACGCCTCAGGTAGGAGACAATAGCGAAAATCAGGATTTCCAGGTGGATTACACAAAAACCAGGATAGAATTAAACCTGCAAACACAAAGGCAACTACCGTACATACAGATAAATAACCCTCCATTAAAATTTTTAATAGATACCGGTGCCAACCAATCCTTTATTAACCCCGAAGCTGTTGCGAAGTATTTCGGTCATTTTCCCCTTAATTACGATCCGTTTGAGGTAACAAACGTACATGCAACCAGTAGAAATAATTATTCTATAACATTACCATGCTTTGCTGAATTTAATGACCCAGATAATATAAAATTATTCTTGTACCGTTTCCATGACTATTTCGACGGGCTTATAGGTTTAGATTTGTTAGGTAAATGGGAAGCCCGTATAGATCTAAAGGAGAGACAGCTATTCACACACTCAGCGTCGAATCCTATTAAAATGTACAACTCGCGTAATGTTAATTTATATGAAGATATTATACCTGCCGGAACTTCGAAAGCTATCCGCGTACCCATTAATACAACCGACGGCGATGTATTCATTGGAGAACAAATAATATGTAATTGCATTATACATGAATGTATTACCACCGTTATTAATCAGCGCGGTTACATTGAAGTCGAGAACCCAACACCTAACGACATAATATTCTCTCTCGATCGGCCGGCACACGCGGAGTTATTTAATACCGAGTGCATACGCACTGATCAGCTATATTCGCGCGCGCAAAACGTAGTGTCGCGGTTGCGATTAGAACATTTAAACGAAGAGGAAAAGGTTAACCTTACCACCCTTTGCTCTCGTTACGCCGACGTATTTTATATTGAAGGCGAACCTTTAACGTTCACTAACAAAATAAAACATCGCATTAGGACCAAGGATGAAGTTCCTGTGTATAGTAAAAACTATAGGTATCCATTTGTTCACCGACAAGAGGTTAGGGATCAGATTACGAAAATGCTAGAACAAGGTATAATAAGACCATCTGACTCTGCATGGAGTTCACCAATTTGGGTCGTACCCAAAAAATTAGACTCATCCGGCAAACAAAAATGGCGTCTTGTGGTTGATTTTCGTAAACTCAACGAGAAGACGATAGATGACAGATACCCTATCCCCAACATAAGTGACGTCCTCGACAAGCTAGGGAGGTGTCAGTACTTTACTACTCTAGATCTGACGAACGGCTTTTACCAGGTAGAAATGGATCCCCAGGACATTTCTAAGACCGCTTTTAACGTAGAGCACGGCCATTTTGAGTTCCTTAGAATGCCAGTAGGGTTGAAGAATTCGCCCAGCACCTTCCAGCGTGTAATGGACAACGTCCTCAGAGGTCTACAGAACGATATATGTTTAGTATATCTAGATGATATAATCGTTTTCAGCACTTCACTCCAAGAGCATATGATCAACCTAGAGAAGGTATTTCAGAGACTTCGAGAGTCCAACTTTAAGATCCAGATGGACAAGTCTGAGTTTCTTAAGCGTGAAACAGCTTACCTCGGTCATCTCATTAGCAAAGATGGTGTAAAGCCAAATCCAGATAAAATATCGGCAATAGAAAAATATCCTATTCCTAAAACACCAAAGGAAATTAAACAGTTTCTAGGACTTCTCGGTTACTACCGAAAATTCATTCCAGACTTCGCTCGTATTACTAAGCCCTTGACCCAATGTCTCAAGAAAGGAAGAAAAATTACTCTTGATACTGAATACGTTAACTGTTTCGAAAAATGTAAAACACTTCTAACTAACGATCCTATCTTACAGTACCCAGATTTTTCTAAAGAGTTCAATCTAACAACAGATGCTTCTAACGTAGCCATAGGAGCCATACTATCGCAAGGTCCAATAGGCTCGGACAAACCCGTCTGTTACGCCTCTCGCACACTCAATGAGAGTGAGATAAATTACAGCACGATCGAGAAGGAACTCCTCGCCATAGTATGGGCAACTAAGTACTTTAGACCGTATCTTTTTGGTAGAAAATTTAAGGTTATAAGTGATCATAAACCGTTACAGTGGATAATGAACTTAAAGGAGTCTAATTCCCGTCTTACACGTTGGAGGCTGAAACTAAGTGAATACGATTTTACAGTTGTGTATAAAAAAGGCAAAAGTAATGCGAATGCAGACGCGCTCTCGCGAATAGAATTATATAATGAGGATACTAATACTTTAATTAAAAATACCGACGAAATAAGTTCCTTATTAGGAAACCCGACTGAATGTTTGCGTACCCGAGTTGACTCTTCGACCGAAACCGTACACACCAGCAATGAAAATCAAATATTAGAAATCCCTATCACAGACGAGCCCCTCAACAAATTTCACCGACAGATATACCTTACTATCGTTAATGACGTTAAAAAGAAGTCGACAGTGACAAAACCATTTGATACCCACACTCGTATTAGTATACAGGTTTCAAGGTCTAACCTAGAAGCAGATGTTATAAATGCTGTAAAAGAATATGTAAAACCCAAAATTAAAACTGCTTTGTTAATTAACCCCACTCTCGCCATGTATTCCGTCATCCCTATTTTACAGGATAAATTTAGAAGTTCTTCTATGAACCTTGTTCTCACTAAATTCGAAATAGAAAATGTAAAAGAGTATCTCCGCCAGCAAGAAATTATACGTCATTATCATGAGGGAAAAACCAACCACCGTGGTATAAATGAGTGTTACTTAGCGTTATCAAATAAGTTTTATTGGCCCAAAATGAAAGACCACATAACTAAATACATTAACGAATGCACAATTTGTGGGCAAAGTAAATATGATAGGAACCCAGTCAGACCACAATTTAATTTAGTTCCACCTGCCACCAAACCCTTTGAAATCGTTCACATGGACTTATTCACAGTGCAGGGTGAAAAGTACATTACCTTCATAGATGTCTTTACAAAATATGGTCAGGCTTATCAGTTACGTGATGGTACAGCTGTTAGCATTTTACAAGCTCTGTTGATATTTTGTACTCACTTTGGTGTACCACTGACGATTATTACAGACAACGGAACTGAATTCACCAATCAACTTTTCCTTGAATTTACCCGGCTTCATAAAATAAATCACCACAAAATTCTAGCTCATTCCCCCAACGCTAACGGCAACATAGAAAGGTTTCACTCTACACTGCTAGAACACCTCAGGATCTTAAAATTACAGCATAAAGATCAACCGATAGTCAATCTTGTTCCATACGCTATAATTGCCTACAATAGTTCGATTCACAGCTTTACTAAGTGCCGACCATTCGACTTACTTACCGGACACTTTGACCCCAGAGACTGTCTTGACATCGACGTTACGCAACATCTTTTACAACAATATACTCAAACCCATAGGGAACAGATGAAAAAAGTCTATGACTTAATCAATGACTCCTCTCTTGCCACCCGCACTCACTTAATTGAGAATAGAAACAAAAGTCGAGAATCTGAAATAGATTACTCACCAGACCAACAGGTTTTCATCAAAAACCCCCTGGCCAGTCGACAGAAAACAGCACCCCGTTACACTCAAGACACTGTTCTCGCCAACTTGCCTATACATATCTATACTTCTAAGAAACGCGGACCCGTTGCCAAATCACGACTGAAACGCAGCCATAAAACTGCTAATTTGTTACAGGATCCCACTAACACTATAGCCAATCCAGCCTAAAAAAGGTCTTGTACATAGTTTAGTATCAGTCATAAAAAGTATAACCGGCAATCTCGATTAGAACGATGCTGTAAAATACAATGATAGATATAGAAATATTAAAATGAACTTAAGATTATGTACCCAATTTAGAATGTAGTGTATATTATGGTAGTTTAAAACCTGGTTCATATTATTATATTAAGAACTCCAAATTTCCAATAACCTCTAGAAATAATTTCGAACTGTAAAAAATATGTGTAGCACCAAAGAAAGATAACCAAGCCCTCATCCCTCCCTCTCCTTTCATAGCAACTTACGAGAAATTATTCGTGTACATAGAGACAGAATGTCCGAAGTTGAATAACTGATATTTCTGCGATGAAGAATAACCCTTCAGGTCCGTATCAAAAGTGACTACATCCAAGAAGTAATCACAAATCAAGCACTGAAGGAGTCCTGTCAACTTACTACAGTTACATTGAAAAGAGAAGCGATGGAGAAACTCGTTGACCAACACTACGTACTCTCCTTTCCACATCAAACGAGAGTACAACTCACTACTTCTACCAATTGGAGGTATGGTGATCGTCGTCTTCGCGTTACGAAGATACAATCTCTGGACCCGCTGCATGAAGGAAAATGATTACAGCCAGCGACCGAAGGAGTCAACCCCAAGGGAAGGGAAAAAAGAGAAAGCTGAACAGATGCCGGCAACATTTTCTCTTGACATTCTAAAATAGTTGCCGTTCTCGGGGTGGAGGAATTACGTATCACGTAGCGGAACCCTAACGAAGAGCGCTGACACCGTCGATATAGTTTGTAGAACACTAATATGCAATTCAGCAACGTATTTGGTCTACTTTTGCAGTTCAACATTGACGCAGATCACGAAGAATGCTGATGCCGCCACACCAGTTTTTGATCTAAACATATTTGTCCTAATTATGTAATTCATCAATCGCGACGTCTCTTGATACTATAAATACACTACTATTCGAGTAGGGAAGCATTCTTTATCCAGCATCGATAGGAATCGCTTAGGCTAATTATAAGTTCAAATTGTAATTTATTTTAATTAAAGTAGTTTTTAAAGTAATTTTGGTTTTCCTGGAACCTCCGGCCGCAGCAAACGTAATTCGGGCCTCCAGGTTGTTAATTTAAACCGAACTTAAATTGTGGCTAAATTGTGGAAATTTAGATAAATTTGGATATAAATTGTAGCTTGCATTTACTGTGTATAACGTTTTACAATGGCCAATGGTATCAATTTATCAATATTTCAGGGCTTAAGCTAGCCGGACTCAAATAAGTATAAATTCACAAAAATCACCAAAATTAAGATTAAATATGCTATAATTTATATACTGTTCTGTAGCTAACCATGAGGGCCAGCTTTTAAAATACCTAATGGGTGTGAAAAGTCATTACTTTTAGATTTATGGCTCACTGTTGGCAGATGGAACACACAACCTAACTATATGGAATTTGCACTACAATATTATTAATTTTGTATATTAACTTGGCAATCTACACTCCTGAAGGGCTTATAATAAGTCTACATACCTTATTCAGGGGCAAATAGAAGCAATGACCTGTCAAAGGTCACGGGTAAAAGCACGTGTCGCCGGCTCTGAAAAGTGATAAAAAGTTATGAAACCACAATAATTCCGACAAATACGATGATGTTAAACTTCTGAAAAATGTATGGTATTTAATTGGTATTGTTGAGGAGTCGCAAAGACTAATAAGATCTTTATATTTATCATTGCTGATTGGAATTGGACGCACATAAGCTATGTGAAGATTGGAGTATGAACCCGAACATACCGTCACCTCCTTGTGTAAGAACACAAGCAAGGCATACAAGGATCTTCTCTAAAAAGAGAAGATCCTTGTATGGCCGTGTATCAAAATGCATCCTCACCATATTTACTCTCGTCAGAAAATCAGCATGGTGTCGAGTTCTTAAATATCAGCTCAGCCCCTTTGAATACCTCTACCTTGATATTAGATCTGTCACCTTTCCCTCAACCGATTACCTCGGCTGTTGACAGCAACGGACCAACGCCTATGCCATCACCAGCAAAAACCCATGGTAACGATTAAGTAAAGTATGTAACGATTTTATCTGTCCCACTTACGATGGTGCAGACTATAGAAACTGTCCATCAATCAGCACAACTGTATCGTCATGTCAGTCGTCTCCAGCGCCTCTTATTTGATGTAGAGGTAAAAAACGTGTCTGAAATTATGATGATTGGGAAGAAGTTAAGAGAAAGCGCTTAATGAATGCAGGACTAGAATACGAGGAGTATTCTAGTAAGTTTGTAAAACCATGTTTTTTAAGTACATATTCGATTAGTGGAAGGTTAGTTCGGACGGCTTGGGATAAATATGACGGTAAAAAGTCAAGTGTAACATTTATATCTACACGTGCAAGGCCTACGTATACTTTTTGTTGAAACAATAACGCCCTTTTTGGAGGAGTATTCTAGTCCTGCATTCATTAAGCGCTTTCTCTTAACTTCTTCCCAATCAACATAATTTCGGACACGTTTTTTACCTCTACATCGAATAAGAGGCGCTGGAGACGACTGACATGACGACACAGTTGTGCTGATTGATGGACAACTGTCCATCAATCAGCTCTAGTCTGCACCATCGTGTGTAATCGGTTGAGGGAAAGGTCTGATAGAAGATCTGATATCAAGGTAAAGGTCCTATGTTAAAGCTGAGTTGATATTTAAGAACTCGACACGATGCTGATTTTCTGACGAGAGTAAATATGGTGAGGATGCATTTTGATTTTGATACACGGCCATACAAGGATCTTCTCTATGAGCACAAGGAGGTGACGGTATGTTCGCTTTCACATTTCATCTGTTGATATCTCTTGTTCCGTGTACGTCGTCTGGAAAGACGTCCTCATAAATATCTTTGATCTTATCTATCACGTTGCATGCTCCTGGTATGGCGATTGGCATTCTGAAAAGATATCTGTTTATTATGTGAAAAATACTGGATATATTGGAGCGTTGATAGCCCAGTGGCAAAGAATTCGGCCTCTTACTCAGGAGAGTGCGGGTTCAAATCCCAGAGACACGCACTGCCTTGCGTGCGTTTGAAACATTTCAATATCACGCTCTAACAGTGAAGAAAAACATCGTCAGGAAACCTGCATGCCTGAGAGTTATTTAATGTTCTCAAAGGCGTGTGGAGTCCACCAATCCGCAACTGGCCAGCGTGGTAGACTATGGCCTGTACTCTTCTCTTTCTGAGAGGAGACCTGAGCCTACAGTGGCTCTTATGGGTTGCAAGCAAACAAACAAATATCGATACCTCTGGGCTCAAAGGGCGTAAAGCACATTTTGGGCCAAATGGAGTTAATAATACCATCGTATTCAGTTTTTCATTCTCTATCGATTGGTATATACGAAGTTGCCAAATTCGCACAAAAATGTTCTTTACGCCCCATCTATTTTGGGCTGCTAAAACAGAATGAAACAGGAAATCGGGCTGTAAATTACATTACTGTGCAAGTTAAAAATGTCCTAGGTTGTATAGGAATCCAATTGGACTCATAATTATGAGTATTATGGCGTATAACGCATTAATTCTCATTATTGTTCTTTACAACCCTTTACTACCTCAAAATAATTACAAATATTTCCTGAAGTTTAAGGTGTAAAGCACATTATTCTATAGGCTTAAAGTGAAGGAATTTATTGAATCACTACCTGCAGTGCCATCCCATTACAATAGACAAAGAACAAACAGAGTGTATCTACCTCAAGAATTAAAGAACGTGTCTAATTTATATCAGATAAATAAAAAAAGCATAAACAGTGTCCAAGACACTGTTAGTGAAAATATGTTTAGAAACATTTTTAATGAATATAATATTAGTTTCCACATTCCCAAAAAAGACAAAATATGTGTAACATGCACAAGAGCGGAACATAATATGGATACAATGAGTGAGAAAGATAAAGAGTTTTTTGACTATCACATAAAATAAAAAAAGCAAGTTAAAAAAGGTTTAAAAAACATCAAAATTTGAAGTCTTTTGTTAATGGAACTATTACATGTAGTTTTGATTTGCAAAAGGTTTTAGGCACGCCGCACGGTCAAAGTATGTAACTATACTATTCAAGAAAATATGTGGTGTATAATTTTACATTTTACGAAAGCGGCACACAGGAAGTTTACTCCTATACCTGGGGAGAGAGCGACGGTAAACGAGGAAGCAATGAAATTGCCTCTTGTCTTTGTAATTGTATGGAGTCCATCGCAATGGCCGACATAGGTACTTTGAGACCGCTCGGAAAAAACCTGCCAATACTTTCACACCAAGCACATTGAAAAATATAAAACTAAAACAGATTAGAATTACTACATTTACAAAGAAATACGAAAACCAAATAAATGTCAAATATTCCATGGCAGAGGAAGCTGAAACTCAATGGAAAAGCCATCGGTCAAAGGAAAAGGCAAAGGAAAAGGAAAAAGTAAAACAAAGGACAAGTCAAGCGGAAACAAAAAGCAGGAAGCGGAAGAAGATAAGCCACTATATGCAACTAAATTATACATACTTAAACAAAAAAAAATACATACATGGATTTGACACGTCTCTATGACAACGGAACTATACCTAAGAGATTTCATGAAGAATATAGAAAGCTTCCATGGAGCTCTAATGTTTGTGATACATTAAATGAAACTGATGAAGAAGATAAAGAAGAAGATAAAGAAGATGAAAATAATACTGAAAAAGAAAATAATTCTTAAAATGAATAACCCAAAAATTGTTTAAAACTTTCTTGTTTGTCCTTTTATTACGTACCTATAATAAAAACTATTAAAAATAACTCTCCAATTAATTAATTTTTAAAAAGCTTTTTGGTTATTCCCATAATCTCCATTGGGATGGGGTACCCCCACCCCGTTTAACCCTTTTTATTATGAAAGTTGTACAATTTTAAATGCAAACATTGTGATTTACAACACAATTAAACATTGCTATTATCATTTACTACATAATATTATACAACTTTTTACGCTAGGTTGTATTTACTGCCAAAGTTAGTAAAGTTAGCTGTTTTTAAATGGGTTTAAAGGACATTTTGTTGTTTTTTTTGGGTAGTAAAGCAAAACTATTTTGGAAACTATTATACTTAGACTTCGTTTAATAATATTAACTTAAAATATAGGAGAATGTAAGTATTTTTCTCATAGATTGTTTTTTTATAATTATTGAGACAAAAAAGTTATAGCTAATTTTGTTTTATTTTTTTGGTTTTTTGGCTCTCCTGAAAAGTAGCTGTTTTGTGCTATACGCCCTTTGAGCCCAGAGGTATCGATATGTGAAAAATATATAAATTATTAATATCGGAGCGTTATATCGGAATATTATACGTTTACTAACAACCATAAGACGATTCACAATAAAAATAATGGGTAGGTATAAAAATAGTAATACTCGTATTTACTACATGTTATTCATACCGGTAAATTATTACTTAGTTAACATTATTTTTTTATAGAAAAATATATAAAATATTTACAAATAATCGTTGTTTCTCAATAGAAAAAAGGCGGATGTGAATTTAGTTCTAAGAACAACGTGGGATGGTCACATACGACCGTTAGATAAAGAAACGAGTCCGCAGAACATCGTCGGGTGTGATCACGCGTCACTATCATATCCGTAGAAAAATGTAGTATAGTTACTAATGACTGTAAAATTTTAATCTTGCTAAATGTGACACAACTCAACAGAATAACTGTAATATCACATAGCAAATATTATTTTTATGTTAGTTAAATTTTAAATTGATTTATAATTTTCCGTAGAAAACCGACGGATAGTCAGAACCGACGCTTTAATTATTCACTTCGCAAAATTTTGTATAAATATAAGAATTAAAAAATATCAAATGATAAAACATAATTCAATAGCTTACCTGGAGTCCCTGGTATGCAGTCCTCCTCATCAATGTACTCTTCATGAGTAAAATTCGTAATTTCTGCATATTTGCTTGTTTCTTCCACAAGCTTTGATCATCCTAATTTCATTGTGGCACACTTTTTAACATGGTACGTAAAAAAACTAATCACAAAATAATTGAAAAACAGGTAAAAAAAGATAAACTAGTGTAATTGTTTAAGAAAAGTCTAATCCGGTGCAACGCGAGGCGAGTCCGACGAATAGAGGCGGTTGGGCCGATTCGTCGGGGGCGGCAGGGACGGCGGGAGATCCCCGCGCGTCGTATAATGACGAATATACACAAGCGTCATTTTACTATGAGAGCATTGTCAAATCCGTCATTTTACGACTGATTATCTAGAAAACTAAATTACTTAGATTTTTTTTTTTAATGTAGTTATAATATTTAGACATTGTATTTACCAAATATGGTAAAAAGTGATTTTCGTACTTTTTTCAAAACCGACATTATTCTACGATCATGACGATATCTGAAATGAATGAATCGGACAATTTTTGACGTTTGACAACAGAGAAAATTGAACGCACCAATGATTAGTAGGAGAGGACATTCGCCGAACATGACGTATTTAATCCGATGGATATGCCATACGGAACTTGTAAAATAGAGATACTAAAATTTTAAAGTGTTACAACCTATGTAGTCTTCGTTTTCGAATTCCAACATTATTCAAAAATACAAATTATAAGGCGATATGTTCGCCGCGAATCAAGGCATAGAAGTTAATTAAAACAATTTTTTTTCAATGACAGTTACTTTATTAAATAATTTCATTTTTAACCAATATTGAACGAAGTAACATTTCATCACATTACCCTACTTTACATATTATAGATAAATTATACTTGTGGTTATAGACACATAGCTAAATCGGTACACATACAACGAATTTAGAAAATGGTTACATAGACACATGACGATTTATAAATATTAATGTTTAAATATTATTACAGATTAGCTAGGTAATGACACAAAATTTTTTAAGTAATGATACAAATTTATTTTACCTTGGCTTGCGCTAATTTAAAATAGTTATTTTGTAAAAAAAAAACAAATCTCCATAAAACGACCTTATAATATAAAATAACCAGTCGATGAGGGTAGTCAATAAAAAAAGAAATCTATCACCTAACAGATATGTTCGTTCGTCTATGATAAGCAACAACGTACTTGTAACAAATAAATCATAGTATAACAGTCTGATCACACAAAATATTACAAATTAAATAATAATCATAAAAAAATTTATATGCCATCTAAGTTATTTACAATAGTTAGCTAACTAAATAACAATTAATCTAATGTTACACTTTGCTAGTCGTTCCACTTATGTTTTCTCTAAACTGACTGGCTGAATTACTGAACAATGGTAATAAACATCACGGGAACCTAGGGAATCAAACGCAATCAATTGGACTTTCCTCTTTTATGCATGCACAATTTATTTGTGTAGTTGACAATTTGTTGACATTGCTGTTTGACTTTGGTGGATGGATGGATTATGGCCAAACATGTTTCTAAGTTCCCGTGGCATATTTTATACTTTAGTAAGGTCTCTCAAGAAAACTAAGCTAAATAAATTAAGTCCAAGCATGTCGTCAGTGCCGGCGGCCAAGTGACCGAACGATCGTTCGAGTCTAACATCGAATAAGTCTCGATGTACTTTTTATATGGAATGCATACAATTTTCACACATCCGTGTACCGATGACGTCACTAGCCCCTCGCGTATAGTTCAAGCCGAGATAAAAAACGGTTATATGATATGAATACAATTTTATATCAAAAATGTTGTAAAAGCATCTCAAATTCTAATACTTTGCATAAGTTTATTGTTAATTGAGCAGAGAATAGGATATCATTGCTAATATGATTTTTATGAACCTATGCAGTTAAAATGGTAAAAACTCGTTTTCATAAGACCTACTTGCTTTATATTGTACCACTCACAATTTAGGACACTTCACACAATCAACTCTTATAACCTTCCTTATTTCAAAAAGTGATACAATTTAAAGCGTACTTTCCTTAAAATTTAAAAATGGCTCTCACTGTAAAAATCAATACCAATCAATACAGACTTATAATACATAATATGAGGAGTTTAGGCCTTGATTAGGTTGTGAGAGTTTTGGATCTTTGCGGTCTATAGACTGCTAACACTCGTATGTCGTGTTCAGATAGTGCGACGCATTTGAAACACCGTTAATGACGGTCCCGATACTTTTCAGCCGCAAGCGTGCAAGCTCTCCAGCTTATGAGTATGCGGTATGAGTTTATGGTCCGGTTGGCGCATGTTATGTATAACCGCGCCGACAATGGGCCGCATCATCATCTAAGGGGGATAGCGGCGCTGCATGCATATCCCCTGAAGGCTGATCGCTTCCTAGAGAGCTATTGGACCTTCCCCCTAACCATCAGGGGGAAATAGCGACTGACGGGAGCAGTTCCGTGACTCACCGTCTCCCACGCTCAACAGCGTGGTTGTCACCGAAGGGGTTCACCCCTGGAGCAATTGCCCGGATAGAAGGACCATCACCTTACATCCAAATTCCCTCGCGCAGGAGCGCTCATAGCGCCGCGAAAGAGGAGGAAATGTTTCGTTCGTTGAAACGCCGTTGTTTTGAAAGTGAAATATTATTGAATATAATCCAAGTTATTCAATCGCGTCTATTCCTTATGAAAATTCTGAGTTGAATTGTGTTAATCCTGGCATTTTTTTTCCCGTCGACACACAAAGTGTTGGGATGGTGTTGATTTCTGATTCGACCTATACACACATATATGTATAATATATGCACTCTTCATCCGGTTGCCTCGAAACTCGTCCTGATGTATCAATTTTAAACATACACTGTAACACTGTACACTGCACAGGGCGTTTATTTATTTATTTATTTAACACTTTATTGCACACATAGAAATAACAAACAATTATACAGAAATAATATTCTTAATCTTAGTATCTAAGGTACAATGGGCGGCCTTATCGCTAAGCAGCGATCTCTTCCAGGCAACCACATTGCAAGGATTAACATTAATAATTATAATATGTATTAAGGTAGGGTGCACAATTACGTAAGGAAAAGAAAGAAAAAAAATATTACACTTATATAACTACATACATAAAAATACATCAACATTACTATAACTACATAATTATGATAGCGAAATACCGTAATGGAAAGAGCAATAGGAAATGGGGAACAACAGAGTTAGGTTAAGGATGCGAGGTAATGAAGTTTAAGTTGGTGTTTAAAGGAGTTTAAAGAAGTTGCTTGACGGATGCATACAGGAAGAGAATTCCAGAGTTTGGCAGCAGTGATAGAGAAAGATTTTGCATAGAAAGAAGAAGAATGTAGCGGGATATTTAGCGTGAGATTTTGTAATGAACGTAGGGGACGATCATGAGATTGATGGAGAAAATTGAATTGGTTCACTTGCTGAGTTGATTATCAATCGATTCTAGGTTTATAGATCAAAAATACGTGATATCGCCAGGTCCAACAGCCTATTATAGAAGAAAAAAAGTTTTTCAACGTCCATCAGAGATTCAGAAACTAACGTGCACAGGACAGGGTGACTCCGAGACAGGCGAGCATATCTAACGGCATTCAAAGCCAACGCGTCACATATTCACAGTTCAGTTGAGAACGGCCAGACAACACAGTGGAGTGATCACGTTGTGGCACTCCTCATATTATGTATCACGTGTGTGATACATAATATGAGGAGTTTAGGCCTTGATTAGGCTGTGACAGTTTTGGATCTTTGCGGTCTATAGACTGCACTGACACTCGTATGTCGTGTTCAGATAGTGCGACGCATTTGAAACACCGTTAATGACGGTCCCGATACATTTCAGCCGCAAGCGTGCAAGCTGGAGCAGCGGTATGAGTTTATGGTCCGGTTGGCGCATGTTATGTATAACCGCGCCGACAATGGGCCGCATCATCATCTAAGGGGGATAACGGGGGAGAGTTAATGGACCTTCCCCCTAACCATCAGGGGGAAATAGCGACTGACGGGAGCAGTCCCGTGACTCACCGTCTCCCACGCTCAACAGCGTGGATGTCACCGAAGGGGTTCACCCCTGGAGCAATTGCCCGGATAGAAGGACCATCACCTTACATCCAAATTCCCTCACGCAGGAGCGCTCATAGCGCCGCGAAACAGGAGGAAATGTTTCGTTCGTTGAAACGCCGTTGTTTTGAAAGTGAAATATTATTGAATATAATCCAAGTTATTCAATTGCGTCTAGTCCTTATGAAAATTCTGAGTTGAATTGTGATAATCCTGGCAATTTTTTTCCCGTCGACACACAAAGTGTTGATTTCTGATTCGACCTATACACACATACATGTATAATATATGCACTCTTCATCCGGTTGGCTCGAAACTCGTCCTGATGTATCAATTTTAAACATACACTGTACACTGCACAGGCCGTTGCCTCGCTGAGTTGATTATCAATCGATTCTAGGTTTATAGATCAAAAATACGTGATATCGCCAGGTCCAACAGCCTATTAATTAAGAAGAAAAAAAGTTTTTTCAACGGCCATCAGAGATTCAGAAACTAAGGTGCACAGGACAGGGTCACTCAGATAGGCAAGCATATCTAACGGTATTAAAATCCAACGCGTCACATATTCACAGTCCAGTTGAGAACGGCTAGACAACACAGTGGAGTTCACGTTGTGGCTAGCAGGGCTCGGACCACGACTCGGAAAAAGGAGTACAGGTCGCCCTTCGACTATGTGGACAGACGACCTAAAGAAGACGGCGGGAAACCGCTGGTTTCAGATGGCACAGGACCGGTCGGAGTGGTGTCGTTTAGGAGAGGCCTATGTCCAGCAGTGGGCCTCAAAAGGCTGATGGATGGATGGCCAGCAGGGGGCGGGCTCAGTCGATGACGGCGGCAGAAGGCGGCGCACAGCAGCGGCAGCACGCCCGCGCCCCCCGCCGGCTGTTATGCGAACGACTCCTTCGTAGGCGACTGCTTCGACGAGGACGCGCTGGACCGGCTCTGGCGGCTTTCGGGGCTTTGGGATCTGCAAATGAGTATTGCGGAGGTATAAGCTAGTTCTTTTTTTTTTTATGGATACAGGATAGCAAACGAGCTTGCAGCACCACCCATCCGCTGCCACCCATGACAACTGTGACTGACTTTGAACAAGACTCAATTAGGGACTGGGATGGTTAGTCCAATTAGTTGAGATAGTTAATTAGAACATTAGTTGGTCAGTTCGTTAGTAGGTATGAGGACTAGGGACTGTTAGTGATAGTTAGTCCTGTTAGTTGGTGTTAGTAATAGTCCAGTTAGTACTTGTTAGTAGGAGTCTCGTTCTAAGTCAGTCACAGATGTGTTGCTACCCTTGAGGACTAAGATGGTCGCCTCTAAAACAATTATTACACGGCAGAAATGGTACTAGGTACCATGGCGGGTGGTGGTACTTTATTTCAGACATTCCTCCACCAATCCGCATTAGAGCAGCGTGGTGGAGTATGCTCTGGACCTCCCGCAGCGGTGTCCGTGAGGGAGACCCGTGCCCAGTAGTGGGACGTCTATGGGTTGCAGCGGATTTCAGACATTTAAAAAGTCCATAGATTGCGCTAGTATGGGTCTTAACAACTATGTTAGTTCACATAGATTAGATTATAGAAATAATTATATAGTGCCACAACCAGTTTATTAGTTTGAGAAAGAAATCAATAGATATGTGTTAATCAAATTCGCATCTTTTCTTTCCTAGCTCCATCTCTGAACCATATTAAACTAAAAGAGCTGTCGGTCTACCAGTGACAACTAACACTCTTTTTATTAAAAGCTTTTATTTAACTTCACTCGTATGTAAGTATGTCCTGTAATCTTGCAATCAATATTTCCCCCACTTCCCCTGAAGCTTTCGAGCTGAAATTTGGCACACATATTTGATTCCGATGACAATGCATGAAAATAAAATAAAAGTTTTAAAAAGATTTTTAAAAAAAATAAAATAATATAACGGTATAATCTATATATATAAAAGGAGAAGGTGACTGACTGACTGACTGACTGACTGACTGACTGACTGACTGACTGACTGACATATCAACGCAGGGCCTAAACTATAAGGGCTAGAAACTTGAAATTTTGCACAGGCTTCCTTTTATAAAGTAGGGGAGCACTAAGAAAGGATTTTTGAAAATTCACCCCCTAAGGGGGTAAAACGGGGGTGCAAAGTTAGTATGAAAATTTGCCGTTTTTGAAGTCGTTAGACGGGTAGACGTCGTTAATGGGTCTAATTCTACGCGAGCGAAGCTGCGGGCGTCCACTAGAATATATATAAAAGGAGAAGGTGACTGACTGACTGATTGACTGACTGACTGACTGACTGACATATCAACGCAGGGCCTAAACTATAAGGGCTATAAACTTGAAATTTTGCACAGGCTTCCTTTTATAAAGTAGGGGAGCACTAAGAAAGGATTTTTGAAAATTCACCCCCTAAGGGGGTAAAACGGGGGTGCAAAGTTAGTATGAAACTTTGCCGTTTTTGAAGTTAGTGAATGTCTAATTCTACGCGAGCGAAGCTGCGGGCGTCCACTAGTTCAGGTATAAAATGTTGCGCATAGTTTAACCAAGCGCTCAACTCCAAGCTATCCAGGTACTCACTTCTGCGATTCTAGCTGGATACTGTTGCGCGAGGGCGCCGACGGGCTCAGCTTGTGGTTGGCGAGGAACGTGCCGATCGACTCGTCCGAGCTGTAGCTGTCGTTGTCGCTGGGAAATAACAATTGTTATTGATATGGTGATTTGGATTCAGAGCTTTTACTGTATAGAAAGAATGTATGTATAGTGGTGTTTATATTTTTACGCTAACAATTAATGAGATATTGTTGTCATGAATGTTATTTAAAAAGTAATTTTAAAATTTATACATCGGACTTAATGGAAAATATATTTATTTGTTGTATAATCATGTGTTTAATTTTGCGTTTATTCTCAAAGTGATATCTTCACATAATATAATGAGAGGATAACATATAACATATTTTATTCAAACATTGTTTAATTTTGTAATGCAATTCACATTCCATTCACATTAACGAACGTCCTTCGCAACGGCGAATTTATGTGAGTTAAGCAAATTAACAAAAAAAAGGTACAAACGTACATACAAACATTCACTTCTATAGTAATATTATAAAGAGGAAACATTTGTTTGTAATGTTTTCATACAAAAACTACTTTCAAAAATTCCGACCGATTCAACCGATTTCAAGAATTCTTTCACCATTAGAAAGCTGCATCTTCACTGAGTGACATAGGCTATATAATATTACTAGGTGTAAACGAAACTATTGTTATGATTAATAATAATTTCACGCGAGCGAAGTTGCGAGCGTCCACTGGTTTATAATACATAGTGGTCCGCCCCGGCTTCGCACGGGTATTTTATATAAAAATCAAAATTATAATACACACACATAAACCCTATTTGCGTCAGGTTACTAAAAAAATAAAAATTTAACACGACTTTATTTTACATATATAGATTATAACAATAGTTTCGTTTACGCCTAGTAATACATATTATATAGCCTATGTCACTCAGTGAAGATGCAGCTTTCTAATGGTGTAAGAATTTTTGAAATCGGTCCAGTAGTTTTGGCAGCGCACGCCAGAATAGCTCGCAGATGGTAGATTTTTTCCTACTTACCTACTTGACACTTATCGTCATATTTTGGACAATTCACACAATATCTTTATAAATTTTAGCCTGTGTATTATTCTGATGTATAAGCTATATTATTGTAAAGTTTCATTAAAATCCATTCAGTACTTTTTACGTGAAAAAGTAACACACATCCATCCATACATACATACAAACTTTCCCCTTTATAATATTAGTAGGATAGGATTAGTAAGGATTATACCTTATCAACAGCCTAAAATTTGAGTTCTATGCTTCTAGTTCTGAAAATGACAATACTTTCATACAACCTTTCATCTCCCTTTTCAACCCATTACAACACTATTTTCCAATTAAAAAGTGTCTATGTCCTTTGTCAGGCTCTAGACTATGTAGTACCAAATTTCATTTAAATCGGTTCAGTAGTTTTGGCGTGAAAGCGAAACAGACAGACAGACAGACAGACACTTCAAAACGAAACGTCCAATTTTAATAATTCAAAGACCAAATATTATCTACATAAACTTTAAATGTAGTCCAAAAAAAATTCAAGATAAAAAATGGTTGTTGTGCCTCACTCGACATAGATAGGTATAGTGTGTCGCGGACTTTTTTATAGATATTTATAAGATCTACAATTAATTAGAACATTTTATGGTTCTATCTTGTATAGTTTAGGCAGCGTACGCAAAATAAGTAACTTTTCTGGTTGATTTTTTACACCTTGTGTCCGAAAAACCCAAATATCTTACGGAAACCTATTTTTTTTCAAAATAAAATTTAGCCTATATCACCCGGGGATAGTGTAGCTTTCCAACAGTGAAAGAATTTTTCAAATCGGTTCAGTAGTTTTGAAGCCTATTCGATGCAAACAAACAAACAAACAATCAAATCTTTCCTCTTTATAATATTAGTATAGAAGTATAGATATAGATAATAGTAGGACAATATAACTGAGCAACTTATGTTATTATGAACTCTCTATCCACTGGACTAACCAATGTCCAAGTCCTTAAAGTAAATCACAAAACCCTAACATTAGCAGTGTTTATTTATTTATTTTAAGCTATTGCATAGCTTCTATCGCGGGCCTGGCGTGGGGACGGTCTACAGAAATTTCGTAACGAAAATATGAAGTAAAAGTAACGAGTAACGTTTCATAACGAAAATATGAAGTAACGAAAAAACGAAGTAACATGTCGTGCAAAATTTCACTATCGCATCAGTGGCTCAATTGGCTAGCGCGTTCGGTTTGATTTTGATTTTGCTTTTGAAAATACTGCATAAATAAAATCAATAAATATAATAATTGCATAAGTTGATAAAAAATGCTATGCAATAGCTTTACCGCGCCAGTCTCCGAGTTGGCACGTCTTTTTATTTATTCAACTTTATTGACAGCTCTAAAGAGATATACAATGGGCGGACTTAATGCCTTATGGCATTTGTTTAGTGTTAAGCGAAGAATAACAATAGTGGAGTCACCTGTCCGTGTCCCTGGAGTCGCCGGGGCTGGACAGGTCGCCGGCGATGGCCTCCTGCAGCGCGGCGGCGCGGCGGGCCGCCAGCCGCGCCTCGTCGCGCGCCGCCGCCGCCTCCGCCGCCGCCGCCGCCGCCGCCGCCTCGGCCGCGCTGCGCGCGCGCGCCGCCTCTCCCAGCCGAATAATAATAGTGGAGTCACCTGTCAGTGTCCCTGGAGTCGCCGGGGCTGGACAGGTCCCCGGCGATGGCCTCCTGCAGCGCGGCGGCGCGGCGGGCCGCCAGCCGCGCCTCGTCGCGCGCCGCCGCCGCCTCCGCCGCCGCCGCCGCCGCCGCCGCCTCGGCCGCGCTGCGCGCGCGCGCCGCCTCGCCCAGCCGCGCGTTCAAGTTTGAGTTCTCTTCCTTCAGCTCTCTGTGGCGAGGAATGGTTGCAACTAAGTACAGTACTCCCAAATTAATAATGCGCATAGAAATCTTCGTCACTGTTCGGCAACGGTCGTATTCCCCGAGCGTCGGAAGACGATATATATATATATAGAGTGGTTAAGTGCATTTTCTTCATGCATTCACCTTTGAAAACAAAACCCAGAAGGGTGTGTAATAGCAGCTCTATATAGTTCCACACAGAGAGAACAAGTGCAGTCACCACCAATATATAAAGACGACTGACAGACCTTTGACTGACCGGCCACAGCCGCCGACCGCCCAAATTGTTTTCAATTTTTTCACATGATTTGACATATGACATTGACTGCAAGTGCATTGTTTAGGGCTTTCTCCGATTCAATGATTCGGGTGTTTCCGGGAATACGACAATTAGCGAAGATTTGCATGCACATTATTAATTTGGGAGTACTGTACGAGTGTGAAGCAGTAAATATTACGAAGACAATTAAATTTTAACTTAAGACATATTTTGTCCCAGATTGCCCAGGCTCGCTCTATTATTAAAGTTTTCGTAGATAAATTCACCTAACGCGAGCACTGCAACCTCTTTTTTGTCCCAGTGTCGGGGGCTTGGGTCTCCTGCCCAAATGAGAGTGGTTAGCTCATAATCCCTTCGCACTAGCGAAGTGTGGATTGGCAGATTTCACAACTCTCGAACATGCAGGTTTCCTCACGATGTTTTCTTACACCATTTCGGCAGGTGACTTTTCATTTTTTAAATCGCACATTACTTTGAAAAGTTATCGGTCCATGCCTATAATGGCTATAACTATAGTGTGATTTTATTTGGAAACTAATTGATGCAGGTGCGTAGATAGTGGCCCAACCTCATAGCAAACCAACATGCACACAGGCATTAATCCATACTAATATTATAAATGTGAAAGTGTGTTTGTTTGTTTGTGCGGCTTTCACGTCGCAACGAAGCTATTATATGGTATGGTTTTTGTGTGTGGAGATAGTGAGGAGGGTGGAGAGTGACTTAGGCTACTTTTTACCGCGGTAAAACATCCACATGGGAAGATATCGACATTATGTTATTTGCTAGATATTTAGTTCCGGATGTTGTTAATAGATGGCATTGTTAATTCCCTTTTCCCACGCGGGCGGAGCCGCGGGTAAAAGCTAGTTTAAAACTAAGTGTCACCGCTAGGAGTGTACAAGTTTCCAAGCATGCCATTTGCCGCTGCATGCACGCCCCCCGGAAGGCCGACCGCTCCCTAGAGAGCTGTTGGACCTTCTTCCCCCCGACCATCTAGGGGGAATTAGCGACTAATGGCTAGTGGGACCGCGCGCGCGTACCGCGTGCGCGACGATCGACTGGCTCCCACGCTCAACAGCGGGGAAGTCACCGACGGGGTTCACCCCTGGAGCAATTGCCCGGATAGAAGGACCATCACCTTACATCCAAATCCCCTCACGCAGGAGCGCCCACAGCGCCGCGAAAGAGGAGGAAAGGTTTCGTTCGGTTTCGTTCGTAAAAGCTAGTTTAAAACTAAGTGTCACCGCTGTCTAAAGTTCAACTAGATGGCGCTGTTCCGTTTTGTAGATCACGCTATTGAGTTTTCTTTGTGAATACGTAAGTATAAGCCTTACTTGAAATAAAAGAGAGAGAGAGAGCGAAAGCAATCTTGGACGGTTATTATTTGGTTTTATTTGCAAGCCTCCAGAGTAGTGATGAGTAGGACACGAAATAAAAATGAGTTTGAAAGAGTAGCCTCTTTTTTGTATTGAGCCGCTACAATGTCACACTTCAAATGAGGCGAGGCGTTCGTCGCGCGCGATACATTTGTACTACAATGTCGCACTTCAAATTGTTCAAATGAGACGAGGTGTTCGTCGCGCGCGATACATTTGAAGTAACTAGAATGACTTGGTACTTGTATTGTCCTACCTTACAATGTGTGACTGACGTAATAATTATTATTTATTTTAAACGTCATTGTGTGTGTTGAACGTACCGCGACAACAAATTTGAAGTAGTACGTAATAAAATTTTGAGCCGCTCTTACATTTCTACGTCATGTCCGGGACAAATGAAGTGCCTCTTGTATGTCCTACTCAACACTAGAGTGTACAAGTTTGGAAGCATGCCATTCGGGTTGTACTGACCGCAGCTGGCGCGCGAGGCGGCGCGCCTCGTCGGCGGCGAGCTGGTCGCGGGCGCGCGCCGCCGCCAGCTCGGTGGCGAGCTGCTCGTGCGCGTCGCGCAGCCGCGCCAGCTGGCCCTCCAGCCGCGCGCGCGACGTCGCCTCCAGCTCCAGGCTCGACTCCAGCTCCTGGAAACAAACATTATACATACATATAAAGAAAGTATTGCATACTTCTTTAAGTTAAATTATTCTTTTGCTTGTCAAGTTGTCACTAAAGACAGAAGGCGTAAAAAGAATATATGATATGTTAAAAATAAATATTGAATTCTATTAAGTATACAGGGTGTTTTCGTTAAGTGTGCACAGGCGATTATTCCGTCACTATTACAGATATCAAAAAACTTTAAACCGATTTCGAAAGTACTTCACCTAATGAGCAAAATGACAATAATAACTTATCTACTATATAAAAATAAGTCGGGTTTTCCTTCCTGACGCTATAACTCCAGAACGCACGAACCGATTTCCACGGTTTTGCATTCGTTGGAAAGGTCTCGGGCTCCGTGAGGTTTGTAGCAAAGAAAATTCAGGTTGGGGTAGTGGTAGGGGTAGTGGTAGATGTAGGGGTAGTGGTAGTGGTAGGGGTAGTGTTAGTGGTAGTGGTAGGGGTAGTGGTAGTAGTAGTGGTAGTGATATTGGTAGTGGTAGTTGTTGTCCACACACTTACATGAAGTTCTCCCAAAATATTCAGTAAAAATCTATATATATAAAAGGAGAAGGTGACTGACTGACTGACTGACTGACATATCAACGCAGAGCCTAAACTATAAGGGCTAGAAACTTGAAATTTTGCACAGGGGTTCCTTTTATAACGTAGAGGAGCAATAAGAAAGGATTTTTGAAAATTCACCCCCTAAGGGGGTAAAACGGGGGTGCAAAGTTAGTATGAAACTTTGCTATTTTTGAAGTTAGTGAATGTCTAATTCCACGCGAGCGAAGCTGCGGGCGTCCACTAGTTATACATATACATTGACGGGCCCGTTGGCGCAAACGGTAGTGACCCTGTCTGTTGCGCCAGGGGTAATCGGTAGTGACCCTGTCTGTTGCGCCAGGGGTAGTGGGTTCGAATTCCACTCAAGACAAATATTCGTGTGACGAACACTTGTATCTGTCTGGATGTTAATGTTATCTATTTAAGTATGTATTTAAAAATATCCGCGTATGTATATCAGTCTCTGACACCCATATTACAGGCTCGCGCCTACTTGTCGGATGACCGTGTGTGAGAATGTCCAAGAAGATACATACACCATACGTACCTACCATTCAAACTCTCCGCTCCCTAGAGAGCTATTGGACCTTCTTCCTACCGACCATCTGGGGGAAACTAGCGTCTAACGGTTAGCATTGCCGACGATCGACTGGCTCCGACACTCGATAGCGGAGAATCCACAGACGGGGTTTACCCCTGGAGCAATTGCCTGGATAGAGGGGATGTCCCCTAACTCAAAATTCTCTTCTCTTCAAACAGCGCTGCGGAAGATGAGGAAAGGTCTGTCTGTCTACAGGGTACTTGAATCTTTCTACCTTAACTGCAGCACGCTAAGCGACATTTTTACTGCAAAAGAAGAGGTAAGTTTCAGTACCGGCAGTTCAATCGGCTATGCCAGGAACCCCTCTCTCAAGCAGCAGCTGTTCTCATACGCCATCCTGGGTTTTGCCCTATCTGAGTCCATGGGACTTTTCTGTCTTATGATGGCCTTCTTACTGCTGTTCGCTTTCTAAGCCACTTACTTTTAAGAACACTACTACTGCCATCCTATACGAGGTTTCAGTGTATACTATCTGGAGTGGAAGGCCATGGAATCGAATGTTTGGAAACCTCACCCTTATAGTGATGCAAGGACTGATGTGTGATGTGTTACACTTACCAGTGCATCAACATGAATGCAATTTATTTAATTATGTAGTACATATAATGAAAAATCTGGAAAATAAAATGTTGTATGTAACATTTAATGAAAGCTACAGTTATTCCTAATCCTGATCAATATGGGCTGTTATTCTGAATCATGTGTTATATTCAATCTCTCGGTGTAATTAAGTAGAAAGCCGTTGATGATATATATATATATAGAAAGCCGTTGATGATATCAATATATATAAAAGGAGAAGGTGACTGACTGACTGACTGACTGACTGACATATCAACGCAGGGCCTAAACTATAAGGGCTAGAAACTTGAAATTTTGCACAGGGGTTCCTTTTATAACGTAGGGGAGCACTAAGAAAGGATTTTTGAAAATTCACCCCCTAAGGGGGTAAAACGGGGGTGCAAATTTAGTATGAAACTTTGCCGTTTTTGAAGTCGTTAGACGGGTAGACGTCGTTAATGGGTCTAATTCTACGCGAGCGAAGCTGCGGGCGTCCACTAGTAATTACATAATACCTGTATTATTGAAGCATCATGCATGTATCCTAAAATCAAGTCTAAATGTTGAATAATTCCTAAGCTACAACTAAAAATATAATTTTTTGTTAATCGTGGCCCCGGTCTCCCCTACCTTGTTGCGCAGCTCGAGCCGGCGCTCGGTGTCGTGGTGCGACTGCGAGTGGCCCGCCTCGGCGGCGGCCAGGCGCGCCGCCAGCTCGGCGAGGCGGTCGCGCGCCGCGCGCGCCTCCTCCGCCTGCGCGTGCGCGCGCGCGCCCGCCTCGCGCGCCTCCGCCTGCGCCGCGCACAGCGCCGCCGCGCTGCTGCGGTACTTCTTCAGGAGCTTTGGAAACAAACATACAATTAAGTTTTAAAACGCATGGTTACTGGAGTGGAACGTGAAAGACGCAACTCAAAATTTTAACTGAGCGTAACAATGTGAATGTTGTGCTCACCTGTATGCACACGACTGCAAGATTTATTTGTACTGTTTTTTTATACTGTTTCGTGTATCATATGTTGGTGTGCCTAATTTAAATAAATAAATAAATAAACTCTGAGTGAGTTGCGCTTTGCTACGGTGATAATCCCGCAACGCTGGTGCGTCCGGTTTTGTAGCAGCAATGGCTCAGTAGTTAATTACTAATTTGGCATCTAACTTCTCTTGAGATCATCACTCTTGAGAGAGATCTTCACCATATATAGCGGACCTTATTGAGAAATTTGATAAGTAATTTTTGCACTATACCCTGTACAAGATAGCTTGATCTTTTTGACAGATGTAAATTTTTGTGATCGACATAACTTTGCAATGACGACCATAATAATATTATTTTCTTAATATAAAGTTTTTAAAAATTGTAAAAATATTAAAAAAATACATATAACACAAAAGTCCCTTAAGATTCAAGCGTTATCCGAAAATTTTGGTTCTCGGTTCTCACCTCCGCCGCCTCCTCCTCGGCGTCGTCGAGCTGCGCGCGCGCGGCGGCGGCGTCGCGCGTGGCGGCGAGCGCGCGCTCGGCGGCGTCGTTGCGCGCGCGCGTCGCCTCCTCCAGCGCGGCGGTCGCCTCCGCCGCCTCCGCCTCCGCCGTCGACCGCGCCTTGGTCGCCGCGCGCACCGCCAGCTCCAAGTCCTCCACCTGGTCGATACATACGATACTACTTCATTTGCTTAAAACATAATACAACAGAATCCATACTTCCATACTTTAATATTATAAATGCGAAAGTAACTCTGTCTGTCTGTCTGTCAGTCTGTTAAGCTTTCACGCCAAAACTACTGAACCGATTTAAATGAAATTTGGTACACAGATAGTCTAGAGCCTGAGAAAGGACATAGGCTACTTTTTATTTGGAAAAAAGAGTTGTAAAGGGTTGAAAAGGGGGTTGAAAGGTTCTATGAAAGTTTTGTCATTTTCAGAACTAGAAGCATAAAATTTATATTATAGGCTGTTGATTAGATATAAATAAATATGGCATTCAAAGTTTGTAAAATTTTTGTAAGGGTGTACAATAAACATATTATATTATTATGTCTAATTCCACGCGAGCGAAGCCGCGGGCGTCCACTAGTATTATATAAGTATTAATAGTTGCGTGTGTTCCAATGAAAAATGTCATATTATCATCAAAGCCTGATATCTGATTTCACCCAAAAATTCGCCGGCAGGTTCACCAAATAAAAACCCGAGGAAAAAATGAAGAAGAAGGGTACTTTTTCAGAAGTGTAGCTCTAAACTGTCGTTCTAAATATCGCATTACTCGCTCAGATAACACAATATTTTCAAGGGAAAGTATACGCCCATCAAGGAACATCAATAGCAAAAAACATACATACACGAGTACTTATTCGTCGTACCTGATTCTTGAGCTGTCGTATTTGGGCCTTGCCGCCGCCTTCTTTCTCCTTTTGTTCAAGCATGGTCTGCGCGTCGCGTAACAGCGCCCTGTATCTCTTCAGGTCCCTGTAATAGATACAAATCGATAAGCTATGTTTAATTGAGAGCGACCCACTGCAACGTATGGGACTCTTCTGCTGATCTGTCATTGGAAACATCCCTACTTTACAGTTAGAGTGAGAGAAAGTAGGACATATATATTGAGAGACACAAAAAGAGAGTGAGTTAAATAGCGTGTATGAAAACACAAGTTAGTGTTGTACTGTTTATTTATGTTATGTAATTTATGACGTAAACGACTCGCGATCGTTTGACGCGGTTGTCTCGCGCGGTCTTTATTTTAGTAATGTCTCTAATAGAGTAACATAATGACACAGAGTAATGTGATAGTGTAAATGATCCGCCGTACCTATTTCTAACCCCAAAAGATGAACGCATGATCAGCATCAATACAACGAGAAAGAAGTAAAGAAATGGAAATTGAGTGGAATGGAAATGGAGTGGAATGGAAATGGAAAAAGAATGGAGACAGAAAAAAGGAGTTTCAAGCACGGCCAGGTAGTACGACGTATTTGTTGGTGGTAGAGTCTATAGGGAACCAAATAGGTTTTATATGAAAGCTAATTGGTTCCATATAGAGTTCGCCCGGGGCAGTACCACCGCCCGCCACGGTACCTAGTACCATTTCTGCAGTGTAATAATTGTTTTTAAAGCAATTGTGGTCCGGTTGGAAAGGTGTGTATTCCGGTTACACTTCTTTAGAGGCGACCATCTTAGTCCTGAAGGGTAGCAACACATCTGGCCAGGTGGTCAGCGAGCTACCTCTTGAGCCGCTGCACCAGCTGCGTCTGCTCCTGGGCCTCCTGGCGCGCGGTCTCCTCGAGCGCGGCCAGCCGGCGCTCCAGCTCGTGGCGCTCGCGCAGCAGCAGGCTCCGCTCCGAGTGCTCGCTCTCCAGTTGACTCTCCAGCACTGAGGGTAAACAAAGTACATTTTTAATATTGCTGGATAATATAAAACTAGCTTTCACCCGCGGCTCCGCCCGCGTGGTCAAAGGGAATTAACAATGACTTGTTTATCATATAATTTTACTAACGCCATCTATTAACAACATCTGGAACTAAATATCTAGCAAGTAACAAAACATCGATCTTCCCATGGATGGGGTTGTTTTACCGAGGTAAAAAGTAGCCTACGTCACTCTCCACCCTCCTCACTATCTCCACACATAAAAACCATACCATATAATAGCTTCGTTGCGACGTGAAAGCCGGACAAACAAACAAACACACTTTCACATTTATAATATTAGTATGGATAGTATGGATTTGTTCATACTAGTTATTTGTTTGATAAGAAGAAAATTATAAATATTATATTTCTCCGCAGTACGGATATTGGATCGTACGCCAACAAAACACGCTGATTACAAATTTGAACGCACGTTGACGCTTAAAGGGTACCTACACAAGTTGGACAATTTATAAAGATTTTTAGTGAGCACTTTTTTGGATAAATCGGCTTCTCTCTCAGCTCCCCCGCAGCTGGACAAAGGCTCGCACAGGCAGCAAGCTACACTCACTCTTCAGCTTCTTGGCGGCGTTGGCGCGCGTCTCCTCCATCTCGTCGTCGCGCGCCGCCGCCTCCAGCCGCGCCTCCTTGCGCTGCTGCTCCAGGAGCATCTCCAGCCTTAGCTTCGAGCTCTCCAGAAGCTGGGGAAAGGAAAAAATCAGGTTAAACGTGAAAAAGATAACTCAAGTCGCAGGGGCATATGAGCCGGATGCAATAACCCCATCCTCCTAAAATTCGATAGTTAAATCCGGCTCCACCTTATCCCCACTACAGCTGCGCTCCTCGAGCTCGCGCGCCATGTTTTGCTCCTCCTCCTAGTCGCGCACGCAGCGCTCCAGGTGAGCGCGCATGCCCTGTTGACCTGTATCTAGCTCGCGAGGTTATCTAATTCCTCCTCCTGGTCGCGCACGCGCCGCTCCAGGTCGGCGCAGCGCTGCCGCCTTGTCCCCGCCGGCCCCGCACTCCTCGAGCTCGCGCGCCTTCGCTGCGACCCATAGACGTCCCACTGCTGGGCACGGGTCTCTCCCACAGACACTTCTGCGGGAGGTCTAGAGCATACTCCACCACGCTGCTCCATTGCGGATTGGTGGAGGGGTTAGTGGCCAACCCAGTGTCGAATGTTCTCAAGCCACCCGAAGGTCTTCGACAAGGCTTAACGACTGTTTCCAGCATTGAAAACAACCGGGACCGACTGCTTTGCGTGCCCTCCGAAGCACGGTTGCGCGGTCGCGCGCCATGCTGACCTGTATCTGGCCCGCGAGGTCGTCCAGCTCCTCCTCCTGGTCGCGCACGCGCCGCTCCAGGTCGGCGCGCGCGCGGCGCAGCGCGGCCGCTTCGTCCCCGCCGCCGCCGCGCTCCTCGAGCTCGCGCGCCATGCCCGCAAGACGCTCCTCCTTCAACTCGACCTCCAGCCGAGCTTCCTGAAAATAAATAAGGTGATGAACCTTGCATTGCAAAATAATTACCTGCGAAATGCCGCATTGTGTAAAATTCACCGCATCGCTGCGACCCATAGACGTCCCACTGTTGGGCACGGGTCTCCTCTCAGAATGGGAGGGATTAGGCCTTAGTCCACCACGCTGGCCATGTGCGGATTGGCAGACTTCACATACCTTCGAGAACGTTATGATGAACTCTCAGGCATGCAGGTTTCCTCACTATGTGTCCTTCACCGTTATAGCAAGTGACATTTAATTTCTTAAATCGCACATCACTTATAAAAGTCATTGGTGCGGCTTGGATTCGAGCCCGGACCGTTCGAGTAAGGGGCGAGTTCGATAGCCACTGCGCTGTCACCGCTATATGAACTTGACAATACCTTTAACATATTCTTGTACGAGAAAGTTTCCATTGAATGTGTTCCTTCACAAACGACTGTCTCTTAACACGTTCTAAACATTATGATATGACGATATGTTGTTTCACTATTACCGACACTTAGTTTAATTAACCATTCAATTATCGTTAGTTAACTTTAAGTTGACATTCAATTATTTGCGTATTGATAGTTTTTGAAATTGTAGACACTGAATTCCTGGTAAATATCTATTTAATGATAACATAAATTATTCGGATGACAGTAATTAAAGACACTGACAATGAGCCAATTTAAGTCTCCATACAATTGCCTCTGAACTCTTAAATCAGACCAAATTTTTTGAAGTGAAAACTTCTTTAGCGGCGTTGAGCACTTTTTCTGTAATGGGTATAAAATCTTAAACTCGCGTCAGGACACGTGACCTGATCGAAAAAGCGTAAGACGGATGGAGAGTAGACAGCTATCCCCTCTCTACGGCGCAGCGAAAATGTATGCCTGGGCCTACAGTTTCGTTTAGGCAGGAAAAAGTCGTTGAAATTATGGATGAAAGTTGATTTTTCGGAGAGATAAACTTTTTAATGTAAAATAATTGCAATAGTTTTAAAGTGTTAAATTTTTAATGTAATATAAATTGTCATGTTTGTGTACGATAGCGCAATAAATGAATATTGTATTCTACCACATAAATGATAGTACTTTTATACTGATAAAGCTATTGGTGCAAAATTATTCCCTAACCATTCCAAAATATCAAACATGCTCAACGTTAATAATCAAGTTTTCACTTCTGCCGGCACTCCCGGAGTGCAACCCGTTTTTTTTTTTATAAAAAAAAGCTTTAACCTTTTTGACGTTCGATATTTCGGAGGACTTAAATACTTAATTACTATGTATTAAGTATTATCAACTTATTTCTGAAAGAGCGACATATAATATACGCGGAACAGTAAATGCAAGTGTTACACATTAACTTTTGGCCTATAAATCAAATCGTAAATTGGATTAAAAAAAATTTTTTCTGGGTATAACTCAACAGGTCTGTATCCACCAGTACATAAACTTTGGGCTATAAATCGTAATCGTAAATTGGATTAAAAATATTTATATTTTTTCTCTTGGTACAACTCAACAGGTCTGTATCCGGCAGTTGTCCCTAGATGGCTGATGGATGGATAAATGGATGGACAGCTACAATCACGGAGGAGGAGGAGAATGTGTATAGACCATCTCCTCTCCCCTTTTTTCATCTATGGCTAAAATACTTACAGAGAGAGACTGCTCGACGGCGTATTTGTCGGCCAGCGCCTGATCCCGCTCGCGGGATAGCCGCTCCTTGGCCGCCCGTTCGCGTTTCAGTTCCTCTTGCGTCGCTTGCGCCTCAGCGTCGAATTTGCGCTGACGTTTCTCAAGCAGGTTATTTCTGCAGGTCTGCAAGTATAAATATAAAGGAGAAACGTTAGTTGTGTATTCATAGTTACTGTTTTAACATTTCCATTCCCAATTAATACGCTCAGCTAGTAACTGCTGAAGTGGAACTTTGTTTAGTGTGGAATTGTTTACATAGATCGGCTTGAACAACGTAGAAAGGCCAATAACTAATAAAGATTACTTCATTGATGTTAAACTGCGTGAGACATTCGATTTTTCAAGGGTTCGCCACTCGATTTGCCTAAACATAAAGCTACACTAAACTAGCTTGGCATTACGCATTACCCTACGGTAAAGAGCACGGTCTGAAGCTACGGCTGCTAGGACTTGCTAACTACACAATCCTACTAAAATCTACTTTACTTTATACCACTACTAGTGGACGCCCGCAGCTTCGCTCGCGTAGAATTAGACCCATTAACGACGTCTACCCGTCTAACGACTTCAAAAACGGCAAAGTTTCATACTAACTTTGCACCCCCGTTTTACCCCCTTAGGGGGTGAATTTTCAAAAATCCTTTCTTAGTGCTCCCCTACGTTATAAAAGGAACCCCTGTGCAAAATTTCAAGTTTCTAGCCCTTATAGTTTAGGCCCTGCGTTGATATGTCAGTCAGTCAGTCAGTCAGTCAGTCAGTCAGTCACCTTCTCCTTTTATATATATAGATAGATATATTGGGACAGTACGATGCTCGAATGACCGTTGCCGTTTCGGAGTGTGGTTTTGTGTTGTTGCTTTTGCAGATTTAAGTTTAACTTTTATATCGTCTCTTTCATGCTAATCTTGTTTTAGATACAGTTTTGGGAATTAAAATTGACAATATCACAACTCAAGGTTATAAATTGCGTATGAACAAATCGTAACCAACAATACAATGGCTCGGAATTCCTACCAGACATAAGCAATGCAAGAGTCATCCATACATGGGCGACACATAAATTACTTTAAGACAGACTGTAGTTGAGTTAATGAAAATTATTGGGACTGCGCAAGTTGTTTGAATCATCTGTTACAGATAATGTTTCCCAGACAAGAGTTATGGAAGATTTTTTACTATCTCGAAATTATAACAAAAATATTTAGAAGTACCAAGAGTATGTAACAAATTAAAAAAAAAATTTTTCTTTGAAGTTTAACTGGGATTTTATTTTGCAAGTTTTCATAGGTTAGGGTTATACTCATATAGGGTTATTTAACTGGAGCTGGGAGGCATACCCATGACTTCTAATCGACAACTTCCTAGTTCAGTATCAAGTAGGTATGTCAAAGTTGGTAGGTGGTAGAGCCTATAGGGAACCAAATAGGTTTTATATGAAAGCTAATTGGTTCCATATAGAGTTCGCCCGGGGCAGTACCACCGCCCGCCACGGTACCTAGTACCATTTCTGCCGTGTAATAATTGTTTTTAAAGCAATTGTGGTCCGGTTGGAAAGGTGTGGATTCCGGTTACACTTCTTTAGAGGCGACCATCTTAGTCCTCAAGGGTAGCAACACATCTGTGACTGACTTAGAACGAGACTCCTACTAACAAGTACTAACTGGACTATTACTAACAACAACTAACAGGACTAACTATCACTAACAGTCCCCAGTCCTCATACCTACTAACGAACTGACCAACTAATGTTCTAATTAACTCTCTCAACTAATTGGACTAACCATCCCAGTCCCTTATTGAGTCTTGTTCAAAGTCAGTCACAGTTGTCATGGGCGGCAGCGGATGGGTGGTGCTGCAGGCTCGTTTGCTATCTTTTTCCCATAAAAAAAAAAAAAGTTAATGAAAGCTACATGCTGAAACAGTGCACGAAAATAAAATCTTTGCATGCGTGAGTGCTTGATTGGTCTTGCGCGTGTGTGCGAAAAACGCGTCTTAATCGAAAAAGCGTATTATGCGGGATAGAAAAAATAGAATACATACATATTATTAGGCATTACGTTCATTTCGTTTAAGTAGGTATTAAATTATGCATTTATAAATTAGGTAAGTACATTAAATAAATAGTGTCATAATCATTACGTTATTTAAAGTAATCACTTATTTTGGTTTGACAGAAAGATTTTGATGCATTGGCAATTACAAGATTTTCACCATAATTTAACTATTGCAATGCGTCTTCACTTTGATTCAAAGAAGCTACATAGCGTCTTAAATCATTAACAGCTGATAATGCTGGGGCGTTTGACAAAATCGGAGTTGATTCATCTTCATCATTATCACGACCTCTTTTTGTGTGTTATTCACATTATCAGTAAGAATTGATTGAATTTCGTACGGTGCCACATTGAAATCAATGGAAGAATTTCCAGGGAAACCCTGCAGTATCACGGGTTCTTCAAGTTCTTTTAACACGACTTCAACCCCGTATAAGGCGTATTAAACGGGATGACGAATCGTATTAATGGACGAGAAATCGTATTAAGCGGGTTCTACTGTATATGCGCGAGCGGGCGTGCGGGCGTGCGTACGTGCGTGCGTGCGTGCGTGCTTGCTCGTGAGGCCACTGACCTGTTCGTCGAGCAGCGAGCGCAGGTCGGCCATGTCGTTGGTGAGCTTCTGCAGCTTGCGTTTCCACTGCGCCGCCACCGTGCGCTGCTCCTCCACCTCCTCGTAAGCATCTTGCACCTGAAATACACAAGTATTCACTAAGTTAGTTTATCATAAGATCAGAAACAAGTGGCGAACTCTCGTGTCGGAAGCCAAGACTCAATTCGGGTCGCTATGCCAGCGTAGTAAGTAAGTTTATCACCATTGCCCCAGTGAGTATGATACCCAACAAACAAAAAAAAAAATACAAAAATATTTATTTTCTTAATGTAAAATACATTGTTTAATGTTGGATCCCTTCCCTCCATTTTAGCTTACACTGTGTTATGGAGGGATAGTGCCTTCCCCTACCTTTCCAGTATCAAAGGAAAAAAAACAAACTTTTTCTAGTCCACAATGTTGAATATGCAAAATCAAAGTTTAACGTTGTGGTCCAGAAGGAACAAACTGCCCAACTAACGTTCTCATCTTTCCGAACTGGACCATGTGTGACTCTTGTTTAATGCCGACCACATTTGTGGTGCACCACAACGGATGGGTGGTGCTACAAGCTCATTTGCCATTTTGTATCTGTTGGCTGAATGTCACCTTCGCCTTGTAGCATGAGGCGAAGGTAAAAAACCTGTGTAAAAAATGTCGTCACCTAACTTTTCTTTCTGTGTGGTTCGTCCCTTCCCTTACCCTTATGCTCTCGCGCTGCAAACCGGGTTCTATAATTGTAAATTACTTACTTTTATAATAAAACTACATGTTGTGATTGTAAAAATGGGTGGTTTCATTTTCCACAATAGCGCTCAAAAAAATTTCCCGCTAACGTTCACCCACTCAATTCATCAATACCGATAATTAGTATGCCGCATATATTGTATGTATGTAGTTGAATTACCTATCTTCATAAAAATATTTAAATTTGTCCTTTTATTGACACTACTAGATGTAAAGGAAAGAAAAAATGTTTCAGCAGTATTAAAAACGATTTACTTCAGTTTTATTAAAATACTAATGGACGCCCGCAGCTTCGCTCGCCAACCGGGATGTAAGTACGAAAGCATTTTAAAAAAAATTGATTAAAAAAAAAGCTTTGTTCGCGTGCCAATAGAAATAATAGCCTCGATAAAATGAACTATCCAACACAAAAAACACACAACACTGTTGTTCCTGAGATTAGCGCATTCAAGCAAACAAACGAACTCTTCAGCTTTACATCCAGACACAGAACAAATACAAGTATTCGTCACACGAATATTTGTCCTGACTGGGATTCGAACCCACGAGCCCTGGCGCAGCAGACAGGGTCACTACCGATTGTGCCAACGGGTCTGTCAAATTTGGCTGGGCGTTGATCAGTCAGTCTGTCAGTCAGTCACTATGGACAAAGAGTTTTATATATACACTAATGGACGCCCGCAGCTTCGCTCGCGTAGAATAGGCCCATTAACGACGTCTGCCCGCGTTCGGGTTGCCCACTTGACTTCAAAAACGACAAAGTTTCATACTAACTTTGCACCCCCGTTTTGCCCCCGTAGGAGGTGAATTTTCAAAAATCATTTCTTAGTGCTCCCCTACGTTATAAAAGGAACCTCTGTGCAAAATTTCAAGTTTCTAACCCTTATAGTTTAGGCCCTGCGTTGATATGTCAGTCAGTCAGTCAGTCAGTCAGCTTCTCCTTTTATATATATAGATAGATTTACCATTAGTTTACAAAGCCGTTTATTGGATGGCGCTGTGAAATGACAGTTGATAATATTGTCAGTTCTGAACTGTAATAATATTGTCTTTCATGGTAGACCGAAGGCGTACGAAGGACCAATTTTATGAATTTTAGATGTAGTACCCTTACTGGTACACGCCATAACTTCAAATTCTTTAATGAAATTCTTCTTATTCTTATATTATAGACCTTAACAGCCGCAGCCGATTTACTAAATATAATAATGTCACGTGGCTCACTCACACATCCAAAGAATTTCGAGTGAACAATTACTCTATGCTAATATATACTAATACTAATCTATACTAATATTATGAAGAGGAAACATTACATTTGTTTGTAATGTTTTCACACAAAAACTACTAGAATATATACTAATACTAATCTACTTATACTATTCTACTAATAAAATAATATACTACTATACTACTAATATACTTCTATACTAATATTATAAAGAGGAAACATTACATTTGTTTGTAATGTTTTCACACAAAAACTACTAGACCGATATAAAAAAATTCTTTCACCATTAGAAAGCTGCATCTTTACTGAGTGACATAGGCTTTATCATATTATTAGGTGTAAACAAAACGAAACTATTGTATGTCTAATTCCACGCGAGCGAAGCTGCGGGCGTCCACTAGTAAATAACATAAATTTACACAGACGTTTTATAGATGGCGCTGTAAAATGACGGCTGAAACACGCTATTGTGAGTTCTGGATTAATGTATAACCATTTTAAATTGATTACAGAAACTGTTTAGCAATTCAACGATAATTGATTTATCAATTTTTGAAAGCGGTACCCTTACTGGTACTCGCCTAAACAAACACGCCATTTGTAACTTTGACTTGTAACTTTGGTAAAATGGTAACGCCGGCCCCACGCACCGCGTTAAAAGCCTAGATTTTCCTAATTAGCCGTACTCCCAGCAATTTTTTTTTAACATGCTTTTATTTGCTTGATAAGTTTAAGCACGTCAAAAACCATATAAGTATATCGAAATTGAAACAGAAAGTCTGGCCCTACTATCAAATTGTCACGATAAGATTCGGGTTGGACTTGATCTTGTGAAAACCTTTAAAAAATAAAACTGGAAACATTGTAACATATTTCCAGGATGAAAAGTATTTTATGTATTAACTACTCGTGATCAAAATTAATTAGGTTTCCCCTTTATTTTAACCACTTAGGGGTGGAATTCAATAAAATCCTTTCTTAGTGTTTGCATGCATTATAAAATGAATCTAGTGTCAGCATTAGCCGTTTTGGCTGGGAGTTGATCAGTCAGTCTGTCAGTCAGTCAATAATGACAAAGAGTTTTAAACATAATATACATTAGTTTAAAAAGCCGTTTATTAGATGGCGCTGTCAAATGATGGCTGAAATAGACCGTCAACAGTTCCGGACTATATACATACATATAAATACTATAATATTTTCTTTCATATGGCCATTGTAGTTAGTAGACCTAAGGCGTACGAAGGACCAATTTTATGATTTTTTAGATGCAGTATCCTTATTTGTACACGCCATCATTTTTAATGCTTCTTATTGTTATATTATAGACAATATAGACCTTAAAAGTATCGCAGCCGCAGCCGATTTACTAAATATAATAATGTCACGTGGCTCACTCACACATCCAAAGAATTTCGAGGGAACAATAAGTTTCCATTAATATAGGTAATTAAATATAATTCCGTATTAATAAAGAATATCGTATATACATAATTATGCACGCATGCCTTTTTTTTTCGCTGGGAAATGTATTTAGGTACGCATCCGCCTCTCACAGACAGACAGGTATGTGGGGCTCAACTAGAATACCCATAAAACCCAGCGGCACGTTCAGCGTCCGAATGAGACGCCACGGGATCGCTTGCGCATCAGATGTGGTAACAATAGCATTTCGCGGGACTTCAAAGGCAATGGGTTGCAGTAGGAGGTGTCATCCCTCTATATTTTGTAGACAAATGCCTGTCAGTTTAAAGCATCGAATAATTCAGTCGGACTATAGATATTCTCATTACTAATCACTAGGCAATACGTACACATAGATTGGGTCATGGCCAAAAACACGTGATTATAGTAAAAATGTTGTCAACACAACGTTGGTATGCCTCAGTTGTCCTTAGACATTATAAAAGGGGCACTAACCTGTGTACATTCGTCCACCATTTTACTTTATGTACGTATTTAATAATAAATACGTAAAAACTATTCACAACACAATAACTGAATGAAGAAAAAACTATGTTTTAAGCATATCTATAAATACGTGACGAGAATGTTAATCCAGCTGCTTTAATATTTTTTTTTAATTTGAATGTTAAATTAATAAAATTCATTTTCAAATTTTAATCAGTCGCTTTAAACACTATTTTAAGGAATATGTATGAACACTTTTCGAATAATTCATTGCATTTAATTGAATTAAAATTTGTCATGCACTCAGAAAACTCCAATCGAAAACAATACAAATTTATAACTTTTGTTTTTGGAAACACTATGAATACTTTTAAATATAAAAAAATTTAAAACCCGACTATGAGCAACTGACTTACAGTAATAAAGTAGACATACTCGTAGTTGATAACATGTCATGGCATCTCTGTTATCACACCATACTATCAGAATTTAACAGCCGTATCTATTCTGAGGCCGATCGCGGATCATCTCAGATAACTATTTCTGTTCTACATCGTAACTTTTGTAACGGGGTCTATTTTTCGCTGGGTATTAAATATATTTGTATGTATAATATTTAAATTCAAACTAATATTTTTTCGTATTATAAGCGCTTTTTTGTCTTTTAGTTAAATAACATTGTTTGTTTCAAAATAAATAAAAATAAAACAAAAGTTCGTCTGATTGAGCTTCCCTGAGATTGTTATAGGGTTACTTTTTGTCTTGGCAAATAAGGAGGTTCACTTGAGTTCCCTACTTCTGTACTTGCATTTTGACGGCTCATCTAAATTATACTCAAGCGAAGCTTTGTTCTCAATAGCTGGAGCCCTATGTGCGCCGATTTCAACCGCATCATACATTCGAATTTGCTGCTCCTTTACGAAGAACAGCTATTGCAGGCTATTCTAAGGCATCTTACGTAGCGGTGCCCCAGCATCTGACGATTTCTATTCGCCGCCGAAATTCAACCGTCTATCTATCCATTCATTAATCCACCAGCCTTTTGAGGTCCACTGCTTGACATAGGCCTCCTCCCTCAATCGACCAATCAATTAATCAAAACCTCCCGATCCTTCGGTCTCTGAATCCAGCGGTTTCCCGATGTCTTCTTCAGGCCATCAGTCTACATCGTCGGAGCACCCAATACTCCGTTTTCCATGTCGTGGTCTCCACTCGAGGATTTTTAACCCTTCGGTTATCAGTCAGAACTTCCGCCGTTATTTTATCCAGTCCCCCGCGTCTTACCTTCTTCTCCAGCTGCTTCTTGACAGAGACCAGCTGCTCCAGGTCATCCTCATGCTGTCTGCGCAGCTGCGCCCTCAGTAGCTGGAGCTCCCTGTGCGCCCTCTCGAAACGCCGCTTGTACTTGTCCCCTGAGGCTCCCGTATCGCCCTCCGAGGCTTCGGAGTCGGAACCTTCGCCGCCGCCACCGTTCTCCGCCGACCGCCAGTGAAGCAGTTCCAGCTCTAGGCGTTCTGAGGCCTGGGGAGAGAGAAAACAGGTATTTAGCAATTAAATCTTTAAATACAAACACAGCTTTCATGGAAACGTATTTCCACCAAAATAATCTTTATTTTTGTCAACAGTTGGTGGTAAAAAAAGATTTGTATTGGTTTCAACCGCGGAAGCGCGGCGCCCGCCCATTCCTTCGCCTACTCAACCCAAACTTCTTAACAGCTTCCCTCCCTTGATCCAGCCCTAAGACTGTCAGAGATAGCAAACCTGCCGCAGCCGCTGATTGTTGGCGAGCAAGTCTCGATTGTGGCGCTCGACGTGCAGTCACTCGGCAGCCTTAAGCGCCGGCGCGTTCTGTCCCAAGCGCGGCGGCCGCCCATTCCTTTGCCAACTAAACTTCTCAACATCTTCCCTCCCTCGATCCAGCCCTAAGAGTGTCAGACACAGCGAACCTGCTGTAGCCGCTGATTGTTGGCGACCAGGTCCCGGTTGTCGCGCTCGATGCGCAGTCTCTCGGCGGCCTCTGCATCGGCGCGTTCTGTCGCAAGCGCGGCGGCCGCCCTCTCCTCCGCTAGCTCACCGCCAACTTCTGATAACTGCGGACAAAAATACACATTTAAAAACTTTTATCGCTTTGAAACAATTTAAACTGAAAATCCAGTCTTTGATGTTTACCGTAGTACCTACTACGTACTACGTAGAGCTAAGTCTGGGATTCGATCCAGACCATGCTTGCCTACTTTATCAATGCATTTATCATCGCCACTGGACTAACATAGGTAGGTATAAAATTGTTTACTTCTAGGATTGGAGTTAAGAGATTGAGTGGGAATTTAGTTTGAAAGATTTGACCAAAATCAACTAACAAATCGATACAAGTATGATCGACAATCATTAATCGAATCATCGATTTATCATGAACAATATAATGCTTGTGTTATGACAAATTTAAATTAATTCTAAAAACTAAAGGCACTACTGGAGCCAAGTCGGTTTTACGTCTTACGTCTAAAATATGTTTTCAAACATAACGGATGTAACTGTTTCACGTTTACTGACTTCCGCGATTCAAAAACAAATGAAACAAAAATTCATCTGTAATCGCAAGACTGGTGTGTGTTTAGACTATGTACTATTGAGCTTCTAGTAAGAGTAGTTAGTGGCATAAAATAGACAGTAAATAATAGATAATATCGTCTGAGTAGTAACATTTAGTACGCGAGTCGTCAGTTCATCTATTTTAATCTTGATCCGTCTACTGCGCAAACCAGAGCGAAATTATATTCAATTGATTGTCCGCAATTAAAACGTTGGAAATGTCAATCAAAAACTTAAATTCAACAACTCATTGCTTTTTAAAAATAAATTATGTAAGATGGTAGACCAGGTATGTAATGTTAAAGAAACGCTTTTTAACATATTCCAACTCTATTTCGCGCGTGATATGGGCAATCTAACGTAGCATTGACAGGACATACAGAGTATATGGACATAAAAAATACTTCTCGAGCCAGTCCATGCACTTGTCTTATTAATCATGTAAACATAATTATGTTAACCAGGACTATGAGTATTAACCAAGTTACATCTGAATCCATCCACGCCTTTTCATGTGATTCCCGGAAAGACAGGCAATATTTTCAAAAAAACACATTTTTGAGTTGTTAGAAACACGCTTTTCAAAATTTCGAAATTCTGATAAATATAATATTCAATGTACAGAAAAAGCGGACTCTGCGGATTTATTATATTTTAATTAGATTTATATAGTATAGATAGAATATACATATTAGATAGATAGATTATAAACAAAATAAAATATTATTACACACTTGTACTACTTGTATTACTAATTACGCATTCTAGAGTTAGAATAATCGCGTTATTATTAATTCAATTCCGTTCTACATAAGATACTACACTTTAGGTATGTAACGTAAAGACGGATAAGGATTGATCGAAGAGCTTTCTTCAAGTTGTACTTAGTGCTTTCGAAGCATTCAGCACGAGTAAAAGTAACGTTTCGACTGACCGATGTGCCTGAGGCGAAATCTCTATTTTAAATATTCACATTCGTATCTAGAACAGGTAGCTATTCGAAGTATACGCGGTACAGCCTGTTGCTCTTGTTAGTTAGAATAGTAATCGATATAATAGCATAACATAACATCACGCCTGTTTCTCGCTGAAGGGGTAGACAGAGGTGTATTGTAGTAGGTATACCCACTATTCACCAGTTATGTTTAGGTAATAGGAATAATCAGACACAAATCCAGACCTGGCATTTCAAAGAAAAGCCAAAGAAATTTCTTAGAAAAGCCCAATAATTGTTTCCCAACCCGGGGATTGAACCGAGGAGCTCTAGCTTATTTTATTTATTTATTTATTTATTTATTCAATCTATTATTATTAATCAGATGGCTGGTGCTATTGAAAGTCCATACTTATATATTTACACTTTTATAATCTTGCCACATACGTACGCACGTACGTCACAAAGGGAAACGCTCTATTGCGCAAAAAAACAATGCAAAGTCACTGGAATAACGTTTCATAAGAAAACAACGAGGAACGCAAACAGGAGGAAGAGGCCTTGTTTATTAATTTTGATTTCCAAAGATGCAAATGTTTAGCTATTTTTTTTGTTCTGTGATCGAAGATTACAACTGATGGTTTTCCTTCGCTTCAGCACAATTTATAACTGTTCAACTCTGTAAAGTGTCAAATCCTCAACTATATTCATCTTCATGTTAATCACGTTAATATATTACCGTGATACTACTAATTACATTCAATCCTAGGCTTTGATGATATGGTAGGCGTTTAAAACAAATCACCCTGACATCTAGGCCTTCGAATTCCCAGCTCCCCAGCCCTCGGCACTTGTGATGTGAACCGTGACCCGTATTCGTCTGCTAATGGACCGCTGCTGTTCCATTAGTGACGGCAACGCGAGGAAACATTTACTATTTGCGTAGATCATGAATGAAAGATTACCAACGTGGCAATAATTTGGGAATCAGTTAAAATTGGAACGGTAAAGCATAGTGGGAGCTCCAACTATACAACCGTATGATGGATGTGCATTGGCTGCGCTATTACTTGCAAAATGCATCTATCGGTTTAAGTCAAACGGCAATATTACAAAATCGATGCGCGTAAAATAAACGCTTCCGCAGTTATAACTGTCATAAGTCGTCGTTCCGCGTGATGATAGATGGACGGGACTGGTCTCACGCATTTGTAAAAGTTAACGTAAGAAGACAACAATGAAGAAAAAAATATTTTGGCAAGCGTCACTAGATGCGGTAATCTCGAGCCAACGATCACTAGGCGAGCGCCACCGTTAGCGCTTCTAGGAGACGTTGGGCGACGAATTATTTATTGCCAAACAATAATTCTGTATGAGAGCGCCATGAAATTCTTTGAATTTTTTTGTGCGAGTAGAAATAAATGAGAGTAGAAATGAATAAGAGTGATTTACCAACCTCGTCCATTTCAGATACGGTTGTCCTATCCTCGGAAATTCCCCTGGACGATCTGCATACGCTGCTGGCTCTGCTTCCGTTACGACTGAACATCGTGAATCCTTTTATCATTATGTTAGTGGCCGATTTTGACCTCCCTAATCTTGTTTTTCCATTGCAATATGAATCTAAGTCATCTTTGTGACCCAATCTTCGCCACTCATCCATTACATGATCGGTTCTCTTTAGGAAGTTATCGATTTTCGAACTCAAGTAATTCGATGATGTGCCTTCCTCCAAATGAGCTGCTATCGGCTGAAACCGTTGTCGTACCGGCTGCTTCTTACAGCCCAGGACGAAAGATAAGTTGGCATCGAAAACAACGGGAGCTTGTTCTTTCGATTTTAGTTCGTTAAGGTTCACGCTTTCGGAAAGGTCGCAAGTTTGAGGATACATCCTTCTGGGCGTGGGAGATCTATTGTAAAGTGTAGAGTTCATACTGGAACAACGGGATAGTGGCACATAGGTCCCATTACTGCTGCAAGTTGAATAGTGGCTTGTTGTACTTCGGATACTGCTGTAGGACGAGGGACTCGGTGATCGGGATACCAACAGACTGCTATTAGGCACATGCCTCTTTGCTAGTTCAGCTATAGATCCCGTTTCTACCGACAGCGACATTGATCTTCTGTATGATGGACTCAGAGTCCGTGTCGTTAAATATTTTCCGATTTCCGGTTGATTTTCATGTTGAATCGTGTGTACTTCTTTCAAAGGTTTATAAAGGAACAGCTTTTTTCCATTCTGGAGGCTACTGGTTACTTGCGGAGGCGCCGATTCTTCTTCAAAGTGGATTGGAAGTGTTCTGGATTTTTTCATCGGTAGTATCGTTCGTCCGAGAGGCGCTTTAGGCGGTTTCTTTGGCGTCGCATCCAAGATGGGCGGCGATAGGGGCCCGTTGGAATTCGGCGACAGAATCCCATTGGTGAGATGATTGCCGTTCGTTCTCTCTTCTGGTATTCTAATGCTGAGGTGGTCGCGGTCGACGCCAGCCGCAGCCGGTGCGAAGTTTGCGTGCGGCATGGTTTACGCGTAGACGCGCTTGCGTTTCCTATTGTAACGGAAGTGTTGGACGTGAAAGCCCAGTGCCATTTCACCGTATCGCAGTATTAGTGTCGCGAACGGCACGGGATGCGTCGGGAGATCGGCATCGTTCGAAATAGAACCGGCGCGTTAGGGCTCCGCGGACGCACTGCGCCGGCTAACTCGGTCGCCGGGTAGTCGCGAGCGCTCGACTATTTTAGTTTACGTAGATGTCGAAGTGCACGCCCGATCGACAGCGGAACTTCTGGACCTTCAAAAGTCAGTTAGCGACACTGCGCCGCGTCACATTTTGTGTACAGTCGCGGCGATGCAAACATAATTTGCGCGTCGAAGACTATAAACCCGGTTGTGAGAAACATTAAAACTGAACCGATGCCGACTGAGCCAGTAAATAGATTCGTAAATATCTCGTTGTTTTGAGGTTAAGTAAACGGAGTAAATCAGTAAGCAATAGATATCAATTAGGCCAGTTGTCAATAGAACAGAAGTTGCAGAATGCGCGGGCGCGGTCGTAGAAATTTGAGATATAATGGAGCGAATTGCTAATTAATCCTAGTAAAATCAAAATCTTAGTATCTTCCTTCAGGCGTCTGATGGAAATAGCTCTCTATTTTAACTGACAACATTTATAATAAAATCTAAACCCAACTTTTAATATTTGAAAATCGTTCAATGATTGTCATTGCAACGTATACCTACTACTCTCCCAAAGGTTGACTACCCTCGCGCTACTACTACTACAAATACTACAGTTTACACTACACTACAGCTACTACATTTTACACTGTATTTCATTATTTAAGAGTAATGAGAGACGTCCGTATGTCAGTGTATTCCAAAGTGGTGATGGGATGAAATATATATGTACCTATTTCAAAAAGATAAAGATTAACTTGAGGTCAACAATAACAACAAAGAGGTCAACGGATCTAAAACGAATCAGATAGAAGGATGAAATTCCAAAAAGATTGGCATTATTATTGCATTGACATACTAAACATTATGTCGAAATATTCGAGTCAAAGAGTGTCGAATGGTCTCGCGTGTTTACAGGAGACCTTGCCAAATAGCTCAGCCGTACAGATTTCAAGAAAAAAAAACGACATGTATCGTGCGCAGATGTAAGAAGTCGTCGTGAAACTTTTACGAACCTCCATACGGCTGTCAACATGTTTTTTGCCGCATTCTCTCACATTTTGGCGATACCGCGCGTCATGAAGTCAAACGTAAAGCGCGTTTGATGCATGAACTTTGAAATGTAGGAGCCGAGTACGTTTGGCAAAAACAATATTGGATTTGCCAAGAATTTGCGCTTACGCAGCCGTTAACGTTAAACCGTAGGCTGCCGCCCATAGCTGGCAGCCAAAATTGATAATAAAAAAACGGACTATAAATATTACGGTTTACGGACGATAATTTTACGTGATAACGTCATAAGAAAAAACACATCACGCATTGACGTTCATATTCTGTTCATATTCTGCACTTTACATGATTCAATCATTTACTCAAATACGTTATGCCCCATCCACACGCTGGCTGTTTGTCACAAACACCGCAAACAGCAAGCAAAGTCCCAAACACCAACCACAATCACCCAACACAAACAGCCATCCACATGCTTGGCGAACGTTCATAACATTCCGAATCGGCAAACATGGCGGACGACAAGCTTGTGGCAGCTATTACTTTCGGGTTGACATATTTTTATTATAAATTAAAGCAAGAGAAAGAAAAAAGAAAAAAAGAAGAAAGCGAAGACGATGGTGATTCCGATGAAAATTTTGCAATAATAAAATGTATCAATATAGTTAGATTTTATTCATAAATTATACTGTAAAAAAATCTTTTTTTTAAAGAGCTTTTACTTATATCTTTTATTTTTATTTTCATGCATTGTCATCGGAACCTAATATGTGTGCCAAATTTCAGCTCGATATCTTCAGTGGAAGTGGGTGAAATATTGATTGCAAGATTCCAGGACATACATACGAGTGAATTTAATTAAAAGTTTTTAAAATCACTTGTTATAAATAATTTTGCTACCATCGAATTCGAATACTTGAGGTACAGTTGTTAAATGGGGTGGAATCTTCGATCAATAATAGGGTGGAATGTTCTCTTTATATGCCCATGAATATGGCAAGTAAATACGTCCACCTCCCGCAAGCTCGCGCGCATTACTGATCGCTGCCAAACGTGTGGATACGTCGCAAACTGTTTGCCGAACATCCTTTGATCTGGCAAGAAAAACCGACACCGATGCCGAACACTGCCCAACACAAACACAAACAGGCAAACAACGACAAACACCCATCCACACGTCCGTGTTTGCTGTTTGCTGTTGGCTGTTTGCCATTGTTTGCCAAGCGTGTGGATGGGGCTTTAGACGTTAAACATGAATTCAAACGTTATTTTGAAGTTTAATTGTCCTATATTGTCCAACCACATAATGTAGATAAAGCTCTGACTACCGAGGTAAATTTATTTTCACTGTGTTAACAAAATTAGTTAAAACTAGTGGACGCCCCGCAGCTTCGCTCGCGTAGAATTAGACCCATTAACGACGTCTACCCGTCTAACGACTTCAAAAACGGCAAATTTTCATTCTAACTTTGCACCCCCGTTTTACCCCCTAAGGGGGTGAATTTTCAAAAATCCTTTCTTAGTCTCCCCTACGTTATAAAAGGAACCCCTGTGCAAAATTTCAAGTTTCTAGCCCTTATAGTTTAGGCCCTGCGTTGATATGTCAGTCAGTCAGTCAGTCAGTCAGTCAGTCAGTCAGTCAGTCAGTCAGTCACCTTCTCCTTTTATATATATAGATTATTTGGACATCTTATTAACATCAAATACACGGATTTAAACCAAAATGACGCAGGTCGGACGCAATATCGCGAAACGGGTAATAATAAAGACCGAATCGCGCAATGATATTAAAGGTATACCTACATACATTACGAATCTCCACAGTTTATTTACTTCGAGTATAGCGCAATAGCGCAACGTAATCGGAAACATAATGTTGGTTCGAAAGTACCTTGTTTACCTATAATGAAGATAAACATTACTTATTTCTCGAAATAAAGGTACCGGGTTCTATATTACTGTTATAAGGCTGTATGCGACGTTCCGCTACTTGTACTATTATTCTGTGGTTCCGCAAGAAACTTGGGCTTTAGGAACGCAAGGGAATATGAAGTTAACGGAATATTTATTTTCTAGAGTATTTTGCTGATCTGGAATAGAACAATCCTTCTGGCACACATTACGACATATTCAATCCTAGTCTGCAGGGAACGCAAAATTACCCGTAAACTCTGGTAATTTACGAGTACGTAAAGATGTAGGTACAGGTGTATATGCAACTCGCTGAGACACTGAAACAACCGTTCGACCATCTGACGCCACTGAACAGACATTCAGTCATTCATTTACACTCCATCCGATCCAAATTAAAAAGAAATGAAATTAAAAGGGAATCAAAATAGATTAGGTATAAAAGAAATAAAATTTGAAACGTCTCCAACCACATCATCTCGATCACTCGGATGTATTTGTATACCTACCTACTTTCGGATGACCAATAGGAAATAAATAACAGTAGATGACCGTCTGCCAATGCGTTCTTAGGCGTTCCATTCACGATCGTTTATGGACAAGCTAGTTTAGTCGACAATTGTATCTTATCTCTTTCTTTACTCTTTTTTACCTTTAAATTGGTGTTACCATAATAAGACAAAAATCTTGACTGATAAAATTTAATCTGTTTGATTAAGTACACCTACTAAGTGAGTAAGGACTAGTACGTAATAAGGACCAGTTATATTTAAATTTTGTAAGACATTCGTTATTCTCTGCACGTTGAGAGACTATGAAACTAGATAGGTATCTATCTAGGTATCTATCTTGCATTGTAGACTTCGTATGAATTTTTTTATTGATTTCACTTTCACCTACTAGCATGAACAACTAATTTGAAGCTCGTTATAATATCGCTTGTTGTTCGTATTTTTAAACATAGGTTCTATTTATGTCGACTTTTGTGGAGCGTATCCGACAAAAAGCGGTCATGTCTGATGCGCCTAATCCCGTCTTCGAGCGAGAGATGCAACGTGCGATCCGAGCGTGTGATGTTACGCAAGCGCGGTGGCAATAGGCGGATTAGCTTCGAAGCATGTCAATAGGTTTGAAAAAAGCGTAGTGCGGCAAAAATAAACACCAACTGGTTGCACTGAAAATCAGCGCAGCTGGTTTTATTTAATTCAACAGCAATTGCAGTGTGCCAGACCGTTTGTCTAAATACATAGCTATATTGTGTTGCAACATCGTAACAAAGTACAAACAGTCTTCATGTATATCAGCAGTGTCAGATTCGGCACATAGATCTATCAATGCATCATATTACTTACTCAAAAGAATTGGCTCTCATGGTGGCCTAAATGCCTCCCGTGTACGACAAATCGACACAATCGTGTTCATAATAATTATCGACTTATCGACAAAGATCGAATCTAAATAAGTTAATTTAATACATTAAGTCGAGATGAACGACCGATTGTCGCAAAAACACTCTGGGACCGAACCCAATAAAAACTTGTTTTTGTCATTTTGAAATAAACCTCGTTACAAATGAATGTTGATAACTTGATATGTTTAAGAGGACTACAGAGGCTAAACGCGAGTTTTATAAACAAGATATCACACGAACCATTGCAGAGAATCAAATAAAAAAAATATATGGTATTCTTGGGGATATATGTTAGATTGCTACGGCCTTCAAAACATAATACATTAATGTTGACTCGATAGAAAAAAATCACGAAGATACCTCTAAAATAATCTTCTAAACAATCAAATCCCTTCTAAAATACGTGTTTTTTTTTTCAATTTAACATATATTTTTCATCACAATAAATACAATATATCAGTTATACCACTTTTTAAATCCATTTTGTAGAATTTCCAAAAAACCCTTGTTCTCATTTGCGCAGAGTTTTTGAACATAACTCGCGAGCATGTGTGTGTAAACGCCGTGTACCGACAGTCGCGGCTGAGGCCTCTTGCTAGACGGGCGTGTCGCGCTTTCTGCCGCAAAATTTCTGCAAGATTCCAACGTTATTTCATTACTTTTATTGATTGGTTATTACATTAGGTTGATTTATATAAATAATTTAACGTTATAAGTATTTTTTTAAGTTAGAAGGGCGTAAACGGACTCCTATTTTGTAAATAAACATGGGAAATAAATCAAAAGTGTTCATATAAAGCAAACGTCACATACATGAATGACGTAAAGATTTAAATTTTGTCAAACATTTATTAATTTTCATTGTTCTCTGCAATCCTGCAGAGTACAAAAAGATAGATACGTACACAGTTTTTCAACCCTAATCGTATAGCTGTAAATGGCGTAATTGGAGTTTGCGGCGAGTAAGAATCTCGCTCCAGAGACTCGGGTTCAAATCCCAGTTACACTTCCTATCTTTTTCAATTTTTTCTTTATTTTTTATGACTTTTTTTTTGTTATTATTTTATGCAAATGAAATAAAAAGCTAATAATATTTATATATGTCATAATATGTATTTATTACAGGAAAAGAGAATCCAAAGATAATATCAATAACGGGGAAATTATAGACATTAGCAGTGAGTAAGAATCTCGCTCTAGAGACTCGGGTTCAAATTCCAGTTACACTTCCTTTCTTTTTCAATTTTTTCTTTATTTTTTTATGACTTTTTTTTTGTTATTATTTTAAGTAACTAAAAAAATTGCATAAATCTAATTTCATTACGTTGTCGTACCTTCCTATAAATTTTTTGTTAGGTCAATTATTACTTAAAATAAACGCCATCTACTGAAACACTTCCCCGTATAAGCCGCGCAGATAGAGAATAGATTTGAAAATGGCGTCCTCTCGCATGCGTTCTCGCTCACTCTCTATCGCTGTCTATACTCACACAGTGAAGTACGAGCTGCAAACAAATAATCAGTCGGGATTCGCTTTCTAAGCTACTTGACGCACTCCGAGTAATTGTTGTTTTCGTTGATATTGTTGTTTTTGTTTGCGTTACATTTGATTGTTATTTATTTTCGTTAAGTTTTTGTTACGAACGTTGACATTTTGTGATGTAATTGAACAGCAACACCGAAGATGAAAGTGACGACTCTGAAGACCAGGACTGTGAAAGTGACCAGTCCATGGAAGATTTTAACCAATTCATGGAGGGAATTGAACCAGTAATGGGTACAGATACTACAGATGACCAGGACACTGCTGGACCAAGCGGTTTATAAAACCTTTGATACCATTCCCATCCTATTGTTCTTTATTTTTATAATCTGATTCTGAAATGTCACAATTAATAAAGGCAAATTTTACAATTGACCAGTCCATGGAAGATTTTAACCAATTCATGGAGGGAATTGAACCAGTAATGGGTACAGATGACCAGGACACTGCTGGACCAAGCGGTTTATAAAACCTTTGATACCATTCCCATCCTATTGTTCTTTATTTTTATAATCTGATTCTGAAATGTCACAATTAATAAAGGCAAATTTAACAATCCAGTGTTTTAAGTACCCTTGCTTGTGTTGTGTGTTGTGCTTGTATTTTAAGTGCCATTTTCAGATCTATTCTCTATCTGCGCGGGTTATACAGGCGATTAATACAGTACCTCATGACATGTCATTGTATGCTCTGTAAGGTAGTTCTGAGGTTTTCCGTTAGAGGCGCTGTTGTCGTTTGTGAGAATGTGTGCACCGATTCTCAAGGTCATTTTGCACCACTAGGCGCCTTAATCAAATGATATTATTATTGTCATTTTTATTGCTGCAAAATTAACTATTATTTTAAGAAGTATTTTATGATTTAGTATATTTAATAGCGAATCGATTATGCTAAAACAGTAGTTATACAATAAAAATCTACTGCTTTACAAATGTACTCAATTGAAATCAATGAACTAAAAACACAACAACAAAAAACTAAACAAATCCTCCCATATTTTTATCTATTTCAACAAATTGTATTTAATGAAAGATATGTATTTGTATACAAATCGTAAATCCTTGAAACATTTTCAACGGACGACAAACGTAATTATATCTCTGAGGAGCGTGGGAAGCTACTTTTTATAACTCACTGCATCAAGCATGTTCCAATATATGGGTCTTCTTCACAATGTTTACGTGTTTGTTATGACAAGGGATGGAACTATGGGCTTGGTTAAGACCTCTATGATTACCCCTTACTTATCTTTTAAGCGGTGACAGCCCAGTGGCTATCGAACTCGCCTCCCACTCGAGCGGTTCGGGTTCAAACCCGAGCGCACGCGCCAATGACTTTTCAAAGTTATGTGCAACTTAAGAAATTTAATGTCACTTGCTGTAACGGCGAAGGACACATCGTGAGGAAACCTGCATGCCTGAGAGTTCTTCATAATGTTGTCGAAGGCATGTGAAGAAGAAGTGGCCAGCGTGATGGACTAAGGCCTAATCCTTCCCATTCTGAGAGGAGAACCGTGCCCAACAGTGGAACAAAGAAAGGGTTGTGGTGTAGGTATCTTCTTTTTACAGAAGAGGATAATAGAAAGTAACATCCTCGTACATTTACAAAGATAATATCTGATTCTAATTATCTACTCTCAGAATAATAAGGATACGAACGACATGCTTTAATAAAAAATAAATTTCTAATAAATAAATTAATAATAAATTTCTTTTATTATTTTATTCTATTATTTTACTTATTAATAATAAATTTCTTTTGGGAATGCAGCTTTTATTGTCCGTTAAATAAGACATTCGAATGCTTAAAACACAACACGAATTCTCATTTCAAATCTCTCAAGGTTACCCATTGCGGGATGATATAATTTAGACACTGCAACGTGAAATATGGGAAGCATGAAGCGTTTAAAATCAAATTTGTGAACGTAACTAAATAGAACAATTTTCCCAAGATATATTTTCCATTAGCTTACAGACGCGACACGACTCACGAGTAGCGGCAAATTTTCCAGCGTGATGCATATTATTTCTGGATAAGTAAATCATTCACAATTAGGGCGGCCGTGGGGAAACGAGGGTGACGGCCCATAGGGCGGGAAAACACGCGCGACACTGCGATTTGACGACTGTCGTATGAAATTTGAATGAGATTTGATGAAAACCCGATATTATCATACAACATTTTATCTGTAGTTTTCACGTCATCAACAGGAATTCAGGAATATAAAAACGAAGTGTAATTAAATCGCTCAATTCGATTAGATTAAGAAAAACCTGTAATTTTCTAAATATCGAGCAACACCGCCATGCATGTTATTACATTATTACCTAACTAACTTATAGTGTGTAGTAGGCCTAATATTACTGTAACAAGTGGTCGCCATCACAGAACAGATCTGTTCTGTGGTCGCCATGATGTCGCAATTAAACAAATTTTTCAACGTTACGTTTAATTTTGATTAGTCGTGATTACTCGTGATTAGTCTTATTTTCAATGACAATAAATATACTAATAATCATAAACTTCGTCCAAACCAATGTTCAAAGTACTTGGTAAGTAAACTTTCGTAAATACCTACTACAAATTATTGCTTCACGTATTTATCTTTAAAATAAAATTGGAGAGGAACTTTTTCTGTAAATTTTTTCAGAATTTCAAATATAATGCCACTTATAAATGAAGCTTGAATGCAGAAATGTGTTTTTTGAAAATATTGTCTGTCTGTCTGTGCACGCATCACGTGAAAACCCGTGGTGAAACTTGGCAAAGTTATATCACGGTTCTTTTCAATGCTAAAAACAATCTCCACCAATCGGCATTGGAGCAGCGTGGTGGAGTATGCTCTAGACCTCCCGCAGCTGACTGACGCGCGACTGGGGTTCAGTACCCCACATTGGGACGTCTACGGGTTATAGCTAGATTCTCATTACATTCAACTCTTCGGGAATCGGGACCGATTACGATTCGCTCATTCCTCCCGCGTCCTTCATTTGGCTCGATTTTATTTACGTACAACAAGTCATTACTCGCTCTCGGTTAAGGGGACACGACCCATATTATTTCGTTCACCTTGACATATAAATATTTGTTTCACATTTTTAACGACCGTATAAAAGCGTAAATTGTGATTATTATTTTAAACCTCTCTTTTTACCCCACATTGACTATAACGCGTATTCATTCATAATACAAGCTATTGCCAGTGTTTAGGCGACGGTGAGGGGACCACTTACAATCAGGTAGCCAGAGATAGACAGGCCATAGAACATAATACTCTGTTAACCCAAATGTTATAAGAACGACATCACATAGCCTACAGCATCAGTGCTATGTCAACACTTATTGAATTGATTATTATTGAATAATAAATAAATAAATAAAATTATAATTGATCTTCGGGCAGTTCTGAAGAGGTATTGTTGTGAAAGGTGTCCTCAGCAGTGGACATAAACACATTAATTATTATCTACAGATTACAATAATCTCGCAAAAAATATAGTTTTCTCAGTATCGAAAACAGTTTTTGCAACTGATGACAGGCCGCGTGGGAACTCGTAATACGGTAATTAACTTATCGTTCTAATACGTTTTACCATTGTACTGTACAAGCCACAGGTGAAATTGAAATGTTTTAATGACAATAACTTGTAAGAGAAATCAAAATGATATACCGCTCATTCTTAATTGCTGCTAAGTATACTTAGATCAGGTGTGAAAGTTAATTTGCCACTTAGATATAGTAATATTAAAAAAAATTACCGTCGTTAAATTAGTTTTTTTTTAAATCAAATTCTTGTTTCGCTATATTTGGCTATCGGTACATCAGTACCGACGACGGAAGTCGAAATGACAACCTAATTGAATTTTACTTTCACATAGTTGTTATATGTATGTACATACTGAAATAAATAAATAAATTAAATTCCCCCCTTTTTATGTAAGTCGGTTTTAAAATGCCATGGTACGCGGATTATACGTTCGTCAAATTGCCCTTACACGCTTGTACTTATATCAAATTAAAGGATCTATATATAAAATACCGATGATTTTTCGAATTTCATAATAAAATGACTGAGTATGTGTTTGAATGATTTTTTTTAAATATCAAAATAACAAAAACATTCATCATTCATTTATAGAATTCGAGTTTAGTAAGTAAAATTAATTTGTTTATTTAACTAGATTAAAATATTAAAGAGAAAAATAGGAAGAAATAAATAAAAACCTTACATGCATTTATGTCACCAAAACGTACATCACACGCGAATCAGACATTAATCATTTTATCATCGACAGAACTAAAACACGCAACACGTAACGGCTCTAGGACATGGAGTCGTCAAGTAAAACCTTTGGCTCAAGGAGAGCTAGAATCCTACTAGTATCGATGAATCAGCTCACCAAGACACTTTTAGTGATCTTTATTTCTATAAACATAAAGTTCAATGTTTATTGAATCGCGCATCGTAATGAGATGAAGTGAAGTAGCGCATGGTAGGCGGGGCGTTCCTCTTCAATGAACAGAAAAGAGATAATCGAGCTATTGTTTCGATTGCAATCGATTTGAACGATTTTCGTTAAGGATCTGATCTACTAAAGTCCTGAAAATTGAATCCGTAATGGATTTCAAAGTGCTCATTGATACGTAATAGCTACTGCATGATTGATCTGGATGGATATAATACATATATGGATCTTGGGCTCGACCAAAATTGTAGCTAAACTTTTTGCTAGGTCTAAGATTTTTTATTGCTCTGGATGAGTTTCTGTTTAGACGTTTGGTGAGTCGTATGGTGCTGTAGATTTTATTCTTAGACTATTTTCAGAAATATTACGATATTGTTATAAATGTCAAAAAAGTAATCCTTACAAATATACAAATGGCAATGTTTGTTTGTTAGTTTGTTGGTTTGTCCTTCTCCAACTCAACGGAACGATGGATCGAGGTAATTATTTGTATAGATGTAAAGGAGGGCCGGCAGAGTCACATAGGCTACTATTTATAGCGTAAAAGTGCACAGTTCTAGTGGAAATGGACAAAAGCCTAACATAATCATACGATTTTTAATCGATTTTTTGCTGGTTGATCCTCCTCTTTCTAAAGAGTTTTTGAATGACAAAGAATACTTTTATTGCGGAAAATTGCACGGTTGAATGAATAACGCTGGATTTCAATAACCTATCTACAGATAGATTTTGCTATCGGAGATAGAAATTCGACACATTTTATATGGAACTTATGTCAAATATCTAACTCCGATAGCCAAATCTATCCGTAGATAGGTTATAGCCCAAGAGCCCACGACGGCCAGACCTTCGTTATTTTATAAAAGTTGAAAGTTTCTCTGTACATGTCTCCTATACATATAAGAACAACCAGCGAATATAGAGTTTGGGTTGTGGTTACCTGGGCAGATAACAGGTAGTAAAGGTGTAAAAAAAGTACTTAAAATTCGTTGACTATAAAGCTCTATTTTTTTATATTTTCTTCGGGATAACTTTAGAAATCTCGTCATCCATTGCCGGACAATTATGACAGTTGCTACCCCCTGCCAGACACCCCTAAACTTTGATAAATTACAATTATACTTTCGTTATAGTATAAAAGCTAAATTATATATATGTTACTTGGGGACCTATAAAAAGATGTTACCTCAATAGCCGGACAGTTTTCATGGTTTTTACATCTTGCCAGACACATCGAAAGTCCACTGTATAGTCCGGTCAATTTAGACAATTGAAATAAAGAAAATTCCGACAGAGCCAAATCTTCGTAGAGACCTTAGGTTTACCACAAGGAATAAAGTGTCAAAAGTCCCCATCAATTCCATGTGTGCGTCGGGATTTATTCGGGTCCTAAGGTCAAAATTTTAGGTTTTTGGATTTTTATCGAAAATGGTAAGTTTTATCGAAAAAGTACCTTAGAGCAAAGTTGTAGATCTTAAAATTCTCTATAAAAATGGTCTCTATGATTTTTTCTCTAAGACCCACTATTTCCCAGATATTGCGCTTGTAAGAATCATGTTCTACATAGTATGCACACATATGCCACGTATATACATATTTAGGTACTCAAGCAAGCAAAAATGCCTACTCGTGTCTCTTTTATGTATACATTATACTATTCTAAGAAAATTTACTCTAAAATGACCGCCGGTCCCTTACCGAATCCCCTCTACTTGAATAACAGATATTTAACATTTGTAAAAAATACACGAAACAAAAAGCAAGTACAGCTATCTTGTCTTCCTCCGAGTTCCTCCAACATCGGCATCTGCTACTCAACATTTGTTTCGAGTATACTATCAAGTTCAGACATGGCAAGGCAATGAACTGAACCCTGAAGACTGGGCTTGGAAATTGATAAATAATACTTTGGAACCGATTCGAACTTTACTGCCCCCTGCTTCAGAAAAACTTCTTAACACTATTTTTTGCAATTGCAAGAAAGGTTGTAGTGCAATATGTGGCTGTAAAAAAGTAGGGTTGCAGTGTTTTCCAGCGTGTACCAATTGCCAAGGTGTCTCTTGCTAATATGTTCAATTAAATACAAGAGAGGAGAGCAGGGGCCAGTAAATTCGAATCGGTTCCAAAGTATTATTTATCAATTTACAACCCCAGTCTTCAGGGTTCAGTTCATTACCTTGCCATGTCTGAACTTGATAGTATACTCGAAACAAATGTTGAGTAGCAGTACCTAAATATGTATATACGTGGCATATGTGTGCATACTATGTAGAACATGATTCTTACAAGCGCAATATCCGGGAAATAGTGGGTCTTAGAGAAAAAATCATAGGGACCATTTTTATAGAGAATTTTAAGATCTACAACTTTGCTCTAAGGTACTTTTCGATAAAACTTACCGTTTTCGAGAAAAATCCAAAAAACCTAAAATTTTGACCTTGGGACCCGAATAAGTCCCGACGCACACATGGGATTGATGGGGACTTTTGACACTTTATTCCTTGTGGTAAACCTAAGGTCTCTACGAAGATTTGGCTCTGTCGGAATTTTCTTTATTTCAATTGTCTAAATTGACCGGACTATACAGTGGACTTTCGATGTGTCTGGCAAGATGTAAAAACCATGAAAACTGTCCGGCTATTTGTTCAGGTTTGATTTCAGTGAAATACAAGATTTCTCTTCTTAAATTTTATTTAAACTTTATAAAATACAGCGTAGCGAACAGTAAGTAAAACCAGAGAGGAGTTGACACATAGATAAAGGAAACGCATAGACAAAACTTAAATCATCACAGCACATATATACCCAACATTTTTCATGCGTACAGACAATATAAAATTTTATTACAACACTCCCACTAAATTTTATATATATATATATACCTACAACAAATCTTTTTTAATACACTTGTTAAAAAAAATATTCATAGTATTTAAAGTTTTAAACATTACCTATTATGTAGTAAATTATCAACCTACATACACATTATTTCATCTCTCAAATGTTCAAATTTAGCAAGAGGCAAGCCTTTGTAAAAATATCAGCCAACTGATCAGAACTCTGTACATATTTTATGTTAATTAACTTTTTCTTGACTTTTTCTCTAATAAAATTAAATTTAATATCAATGTGTTTGGTCTTCTTATGATAAACTGGATTATTTATTAATTTAATTGTACTTTGATTATCTATACATAAAGTTGTACAATCTTGACTGATATCAATTTCTTTGAAGAACTGTTTTAGCCACAATAGATTCCTGGCAGCTTCACATGCAGCCATGAATTCTGCTTCAGTTGTGGATAAGGCTACACATGATTGCTTTTGGCTGGCCCATGAAATGGGTCCCCCATTCAACATAAAAATATAACCTGAGGTTGACCTCCGCGAGTCTAAGCCCCCAGCATAATCTGAGTCTGAATACCCAATTAAATTTTCATGACCTTGAAATTTTATACACAAATTTTTAGTTTTAATGAGATATCTGATTATTCTCTTAAGTTGGGTTACATGAATTGAACTAGGATTATTGACATATCTACTCAACAAATTAACACCATAAGAAATGTCTGGTCTGGTTGCTGTTGATAAGAATAACAATGACCCTATAGCTTCCCTGTAAGGAAAATTGACTTGCTTATCATCACCGCCTTTACAGATTTGAACATTTACATCTATAGGTGTATTACAAGGTTGTGCTGTACTCATATTAAATCTGTTTATTACTTGATCTATATACTGTTTTTGACTAATACATAATATACAATTATCAGACTTTGAAATTTCTAAACCTATAAAGCAACTTAAGCTCAATTCTTTGATATTAAAACCTTGTTTTAAATAGCATATTATTTGATTCAATACCATGTGTAGGCGACGCACCTTAGAAAAATATAAAACTAAATACTTTTGAGAAAAGAATAAAGACGTCAGCTGTCAGGCTGAAGTAACAAAAGGATTTGGTGGTTTTAATTATTCCCATCGCCAACAATTCTGGTCCAATCGAGCCGAATCAGACAAAGGAAAAGGTCCAATGTTTAATTCACCGCCACAGCACGTATACCGCACGCGTCGGCAAGCCAAAAAAGAAGAAAACAGTGAGTTGGCCAACGTCGATGTCCAGGTACAGCAGTGTAGCGACAAGATGAATATAGCACCGCCGCAGCACACTCCAGCAGCAGCGCCAAGCCGAGGCGGCCGCTCCGCGCGAAGCCCGGCGTCGTTGGTAGGTACCAATGCAAAATCTACAACGACGTCACTTCTTCGGCGGAAACGCTTAGAGCTAGAAGCCGCCGAAGCCCGAGCTAAAATTGAGCTAGACCTGATTAATAAACGACTAGAAGTCGACTTAGCCTCAGTTGATGGCAGCGTTGATGGTAGCGTACATAAGGTAGACGTTGAGCAGTGGATGGAGTGGAGCGAGTATGGCACTCGCGACGAGCTTGTTGAGCCGGCCGTCGCCGCCGCCGCATCGGCGCGCAAGAGCGGGGCGCAGAAGCGCGAGCGCGAGTTGCCCAACAACAGTATCGAGAAGCTCGCTCATACACTACAAGATATGGTGCTCCATTCCTGCTCACAACGGGAAGAGCGTCTGTTGACCAGACTCTCAACGCCCCGTGACTTGCCTTTATTTAGTGGAGATTGCATCGAGTGGTTGCACTTCAAGTCCGCTTATGAAGAATCTTCACGAATTTGCAACTTCAGTGACTCCGAGAACCTATGGAGGCTTCGACGAGCCCTCAGAGGGGAGGCTAAGGAGGCAGTGACGGACTTGCTCATAGGCAACACTGCACCAGCGGTCGTCATGGAGGCACTGGAACTGAGGTTTGGCAATTCCAATTTGATCATACAACATTTAACGTCACAGATTAGAATGTTGGTTCCACTGCCCAATAATTATCAAAGCAACATAATTGTATTTGCTATGAAAATAAATAATTGTGTAGCAACATTAAATGCGCTTAATCAACAAGATTACTTGCGGAGTCCCGAGCTATCAGCAGCTGTAACGTCTAAGCTCCCTTGTATTTTGTTGAGCAAATGGACCGAATACGCGTACACAAGACTAACATCTGATATACCGAAGCTCAATCTGCTAGCTGAATTTTTAAAGAGAGAGGCTGAAATGGTGTCGGTTGTTGGTGTAGAGCATGTATATAGAAAACCTGAAATTATACAACAGAGTCGGAATTTCGTTGATAAACGTTTCAGTAATAATCGACCCGTATTAGCTACGATTACGGATCCGTCTTCTAGACAATGTAAATATTGTAAAAAAGCTGCTCATTTGTTACCGGAATGTCGATTTTTTAAACGAGCTATGAGAAAGGATAGATGGAGGTTTGTCAAGTCTAACAACTTATGTTATTGCTGTTTACAAGAGAGACATGAGCGAGATAATTGTCCGGGTCCCGTGTGTGATATAGATACCTGTGGCCTCGCTCATCACCGCTTGTTACACTACAATAAGCCTCACGGAACGCATGCAACTTCAACCGAGGAGTGTGTAGCTGAGCAGACGCCGTCGTCGGAAAGTCAACGTGGTGAATCATCATCAGCTGCAGGCCGCGAGACTGTGGCTCACTCCCTCGCAACGAGCGAGGCGCTACGGCGCGGAAGAGCCCCGGAGACTTCCCGCACGCGCGCCCCCTTCACTCCTAGTTCTGTGTTACTTAAAGTAGTTAAAGTAAATCTGAGTGGACCTAAAGGTATGGTGACTTGTTATGCTTTATTAGACGATGGTGCTTCTATTTCCATGATTGATAAAGATTTAGTGCACGAGTTAGGTCTTAAGTCAACGCAAAGCAGTCCTATAAAATTTATTGACGCCTTTGGTATTGAAATATTTCAGTCTGATGCTCCTAAAATGTGTACAAAGATAAGCGGTTACCATGTAAATAAATTGTATGATATATCATTGCGACAAGTAGACAAATTACAATTGCCTAAACAAGATTTGTCATCCATAAACTGTATAAATTGTAAACATTTGTTATCTGTTAAAGATGTTGTATGTAAAGAATGTGTTGTGCCTCGCCTACTTATTGGTGAAGATAATTATTATCTAATTGCGCCTTTGGAAATTCTGCACGGTAATAAGCAGGAACCTTATGCTACGCAATGTCGATTGGGGTGGTCAATTCATGGTTGCTATGGTCTCACTCACTCTTCCGTGGATGCACATACATTCCATCTCAGTCACACCGAGGCGCACGAACAGTTATCTGTTATCAATGAACTTAATAACTTAGTTAAAAATTCCTTTGAATTAGATTCCATCGGAGTTTCGATCTTGCGACGTGACAATACGGCGCACTTGAGAGCAGTACGTATCCTAGATGAAACTGCACGTCAAATAGGCCAACGATGGGAGGTTGGTCTACCCTTCGTGAAAGACGAGTTCTGCATGCCTGACACCTACGAGTATGCATGTTCCAGGTTAACAGGTATTGTAAAAAAATTTCAAACCGATAGTAGTTTCGCGGAGAGATACCGGAAGGAAATGCAGAAGTTATTAGACCACGGCTACGCTCGAGAACTAAACGATTCTGAACTCGCAGCTAGTCACGTATGGTATCTTTCTCACTTTGGGGTTCAGAACCCTAACAAGCCCGGAAAATTAAGGTTAGTCTTTGATTGTGCGGGAAAAGTGAAAGGTGCTTGCTTAAATGATTTCCTATTGACTGGTCCCGACTTATATAATTCGTTATTAGGAATTATGTTTCGTTTTCGTCAACATAAAATTGTCGTGACGGGCGATATTAAAGATTTTTTTCTTCAGATAAAAATTCGTGATGAGGACCAGCACGTGTTTCGCTTTCTGTGGCAAGAGAGCCCAGCAGCACCCGTTAAGAGATGTGTCATGCAAAGTCTATTGTTCGGCGCCACCTGTTCACCTTTTGTCGCACAATACATCAAAAATAAAAACGCTCTAAAATACCAGGACTTGTATCCCGATGCCGTCGATGTAATTATAAATAATCACTACATGGACGATTGTTTGCACTCGTGTGACGACGAAGCTCAAGCTATTCAATTAGTACGAGATATAACTAATATTCATAAGTCCGGCGGGTTCGAGATAACACGTTGGTCTAGTAACAGTAGGGTTGTATTGCAGTCCATCCCCTCCGATGCACTCGCGCCTACTGCCGTAGAGTTCAAACTTGGAGCTACGAACACAACTGAGCGCACCCTTGGATTAATGTGGCATCCTAACGACGATACCTTTGGATTTAAAGTTGTTAAGGATCGTATTTCACCTAATGTTATGAATGGATCAGAGCCTCCAACGAAGGCACAAATGTTGAGCATTATAATGTCAGTTTACGATTTACATGGCTTTCTATCCCCATTTATAATAAAAGGTAAAATTATTTTTCAGCTTGTACATCGTAGTGGTGTAGAATGGAATTGCCGCATCCATTCCGAGGAACATGCCTTGTTCGTAACGTGGCTTAATGATTTACAACGTTTGAGCTCGCTTCGTATTCCGCGATTTTATTTAGATGCGCAGAAATGGATCGAGTGTTACTCGACATTGCCGAAGTCAATGTCGAAAAACACGGAACCAATTATTGATACACAAATGCATATTTTTTGTGACGCTTCGGCTAAGGCTTACGCGACCGTTATTTACTGGCGCTTTACACGATCAGATGGACGTGTGCTTATTTGTTTTATTACCAGTAAAAGCCGCGTGAGTCCTTTACGTCCGATATCCATTCCTAGGCTGGAGCTGCAGGGAGCACTGCTGGGCGCGCGGCTCGCGGCCACCGTGCAGCGCGAGCACCGAGACACACAACCTACTAAAAGGTACTTCTGGACGGACTCCACTACTGTGTTACAATGGATAAAGAGTGACCCTCGCAATTATAAACCTTATGTAGCTCACCGCTTAGGTGAAATTGATGAGCTGACACAGGCATGCGAGTGGCGTCACGTCCCCACCAGCCTCAACGTAGCAGACGTAGCCACGCGCGAAGATGCTCCTCCGCTTGTTTATAGTAGTGACTGGTTTCAAGGTCCTTCCTTTTTGCGCCGCACCGAAGATCAGTGGCCAAAGGACCTCAAGCGCAACAAACCGCTACTGGAAGCAATGTGTGAGGAACGATCTGTTCATGCTGTGGTCGAACATGACTCGGGGTTATGTTTGCCTGACGAACACAACATCTCGAGTTGGATCACACTAGTGCGCGCTACGGCAAGGGTTCTGTTATTCATTAGAAAATGTCAGAGCAAACAGTGCGACTTAGACATTATTCTAATGAAGGAGGCAGAAGACCTACTGATAAAAAAATGTCAAAATGATAGTTTTAGCACCGAATTGTCATATTTAAAACAAAATAAACTGTTACCGAGTAATAGCCGCTTGTTACAGTTGTCACCGTATATTGATGACTCTTGCGTGTTACGGGTTGGTGGTCGTATAGACAGGGTCATAGGTGTGGAGCACCACGCACGGCGCCCCGCTATTTTAGATGGTAACCATAGGATAACACGATTATTAGTTGAATTTCATCATAAGCAAGCGATGCATGGCGCTAATGAACTCGTAGTCAATAATTTGAGACAGCAATATTGGATTTTACGACTCAGGCCAACCGTCCGTTCTGTCGCGTCCCGTTGCTTGCTCTGTCGTTATCGACGGGCCACGCCTCAACCACAGCGTATGGCTGACCTGCCCGCCGCTAGACTGCAACACAATAGGCGTCCCTTTAGCTTTTCGGGAGTGGATTTTTTCGGTCCATTCGAAGTCACTGTCGGTCGTAAAAGGCACAAACGGTATGGAATGTTGTTCACGTGCCTCACCGTTCGAGCAATTCATATCGAGCTTACAGAAGACCTCACAACGGACTCCACGATAATGGCCCTCCGAAGAATGGCTGCTCGCCGTGGCATGCCTCAGGTAATCATTTCAGATAATGGTACGAACCTTCGAGGCGCCGATGCGGAGCTGAGACGGAGCATAGCCGACGTAAACCTGGATACGATCCGAGATGCCGCTGCTGTTCGTGGCGTGGAGTGGAGATTTAATCCACCAGGTGCCCCGGAGATGGGAGGCTGCTGGGAGCGGATGGTTCGCACGGTTAAGTCTTCCCTTAAGGTAATTCTAAAAGAACGCGCTCCTCACCCAGATACTTTGAGTACATTGTTAGCTGAGGTCGAGGCATTGGTAAACAGCCGTCCTATTACTCACGTGTCTGATGATCCGAGTTACCCGGAGGCGCTTACCCCCAACCATTTTCTGATTGGTACGTCCTCAACAGGCCCGCAATTTGGTAAGTATGTTGACTCTGATCTATCTTTACGAAAAAGATGGCGAGTCGCACAGAGGCTGGCAGACATGTTCTGGGCTCGCTGGCTCAAAGAATATTTACCGACTTTACTGCCGCGCCAGAAATGGTCTCAAGAAGCGAAGTCTCTCGAGGTAGGTGATTACGTCATCATTGTCGATCCTAGTCAAGACAGGGGTTGCTGGCGTCACGGAGTAGTGAGTGCAACCTATGCAGGCAGGGATGGTCGCGTCCGCATTGTTGATGTACGCACATGCACAGGCGTACTGCGCAGACCGGTCACGCGCGTCGCTCTACTGTCACCACGGGACTGTAGTGCTAACTAGTTAGCACTAAGGAGGCAGAAATTGTAGGCGACGCACCTTAGAAAAATATAAAACTAAATACTTTTGAGAAAAGAATAAAGACGTCAGCTGTCAGGCTGAAGTAACAAAAGGATTTGGTGGTTTTAATTATTCCCATCGCCAACACCATGTTTGACTCTGACATAATTAAAGCATCATCCACATACAAAATTAACCAAGCTTTAGTCTCATTGAAATTACCTACAAACACACAATTATCTGCTTGTGACTGAACAAAACCAAATTTTAATAAAAATGCTGTAAATTTTTGATTCCAACATCGGGCTGCTTGTTTTAAGCCATACAGAGACTTATTCAGTTTGCATATTTTATTTTTGGGTGCTTTGACACCATCTGGCACTTCCATAAATATACTCTCTTCGAGTTCTCCATATAAAAAAGCAGTTTTAACATCTAGTTGCCTGATTAACAAATTATATTCTGCAGCAATAGACAACAGTATTCTTATAGACTCATATCTTGTAGTAGGTGAAAAGATTTCACTGTAGTCCACTCCTTCAATTTGTGTGAAGCCACGGGCACAGAGTCTAGCTTTGTATTTTTGAACTTCCCCGGCTTGATTTCTTTTAACATCAAAGACCCATTTTGAAGTGATAGTTCTCTGATTACATCTGTCGACAAAACTCCAGGTATTATTATTCTGATGAGCTTCAAGTTCTTCGTTTATGGCCTCAAACCATAACTCACTGTTCTCACTATTTATAGCTTCATCATAAGTCATAGGGATATTCAGTTCCAGTATGTTAGCTTCGAAGAATTGATTTCTTCGCTGACGAAGTGTGATGTTTGACCTATCTATGTGATCAAAGTCGATTTCTTGTGAGGGCTCGTAGGTCTCATCATTCTCATCTAGAGCTGTGTGTATACTGTCCACGCTTTGGGAACTTTCACTGTCCACAGCCTCCACAGCTTCTGGTTCAATCCCTGTGGTATCATCAACACCTTCACTCATATTTTCATCACCTATGAATATCTGAACTTGATTCTTTATTATATCAGGGCTCCTGTGTTCATCAAAAATAACGTTTCTCGACACTGTAACCTTCTTGGTTTCCGGATTATACATTCTATAATTTGTGTTCTCGTAGCCAACCAACATCATCTTGCGGCTTTTGCTCTCTATTTTATTTCTTAGCTGATCGGGAACATGTACATATCCTTCACATCCAAACACCCTGACATGATTTAATGAAGGTTTATCACCGGTCCACAACTCCAATGGTGTAACATTTGGTGTTTGACTGGAAGATGTGCGATTTAATATATAAACAGCGCAATTTACTGCTTCTGCCCATAGATCAAGGGGCACATTACGGGCATACATCATGGAGCGAGCACTTTCTACAATTGTCCTGATCTCACGCTCTGCCCTGCCATTTTGTTCTGGCGTATATGGTGCAGTAAGCTCATGAGAAATACCTTTACTTTCCAAGTACTCTTTGAAGTCCTTGTTGACATACTCTCCACCATTGTCTGTGTGCAACGTATGCACGCTGTGCATAAATAAATTTTTGACCTTTGTATTGTACCTTTTAAAACATCCTAACACATCACTCTTGTGTTTGATAAAATATACATATCTATAAGACGTTGCTGCATCTTTAAAAATAACAAAGTATCTCATACCTTGTACAGATGGCACGCTGAATGGTCCGCATACATCACTGTAAACCACATCACCTGGCTGTTGTGGTCCTCTGTTAGACTTCTTGAATGGTTGCCGGGCATGCTTACCATAAGCACAGCCTTCACATACAAACTTTTCACATTCGGACAAATCCACACCAGTTATGACGTTGTTCTTACACAAGTTCTGGATCTCTCTCACATTCAGGTGTCCTAAACGTTCATGCCAAGTTCTAAGATCAGCCTTCTGCACAACATTACACACAGGATTCTGTAGAGATTTTATTTTAAGTTCATATAAATTGTTACTTAATAAAGATGCACACATAACTATTTCATTTCCTTTGAATATTAATGCATAATTATCCTTTTTAACAACTTTATATCCTTGTCTTGTCACTGCTCCTTCGGAGAATAGGTTTCTTCGCAGTTTTGGAACATAGAGGACATTTTTCAATATACTTGTCTCCCACTGTCCATTGACACACTTACTGATGAGAACATTTCCTTGACCAAGCACTTCAATGGCCTCTTGGTTTCCCAATTTTAATGAGCTTCCTTCATACTTGAATAGCTCCACAAAATGATTCCGTTCAAAACACATATGGGCTGACGCGCCACTATCTAAGATCCATTTGCTACTCTCATCATAACTCCAATCATTGTGGGATATGTTAAAGGCCAACATATTTTTCTCCCCATGTATCTGTTTCCGTTTTGGAGCACGACACTCTTTAGCAAAGTGGCCTCGCTTTCCACAGTTATAGCACATAAAACGATGCTTTTGTGGCTTTTCCTTGGAATCCTTTGTTTTCTCAAATACTTTTTTATTGCCACCTTTCGCAACCAATAATGCCGTTTCATTTTCATCTTCCACGTTCAAGCTGGCCTCTTCATCTAATAACCGAGCTGTCAGGTTCACTATCGTCTGACTCTTCGGGTCGAGTGACATCCAAGCTTGTCGAAGGGATCTGTACTTCGGAGGCAGTGTACTTAACATTTTTGTTATTATAGCAGTATCACTGATTTTCTCCCCACTTTCTTTTAGTTGTTTCGCTAAGCTCTCAACTTTTGAAATATGTTGAGCGATACTATCACCAGCTGACATCTTGTACTGGTAAAATCGTTCGTGTATCATCATTTTCGTTAGTTCAGACTTTTGTTCGTAAATTGACTCGAGCTTAGTCATTACTTCAAGTGCTGTTTCGCAATTCTCAACAATTGCTACTTGTTTCAAGTCCATAGCCGATGTCATGATGAACATTGCTAAGCCATCATCTTTGTTCCATTGTGTTGAGTTTGCCTCAGTTTTTGTCGCGTTGATGTCCAACCCTTTCGCACGTAGGGCACATTTTATTTGAAATTTCCACTGTTTGAAGTTCGATCCATCGAACTTTTCAACAGTCATCTTTCCGAACTCCATTTTAGGTTATGAAAAATGTGTATCACGCGGTTCTTGTTTTTTATACTTTACTGTTATGCTCTTTGTTTTTCACTTCTTCTGCAAGCATAGACCTGGGCCCATAACCTGTTCAGGTTTGATTTCAGTGAAATACAAGATTTCTCTTCTTAAATTTTATTTAAACTTTATAAAATACAGCGTAGCGAACAGTAAGTAAAACCAGAGAGGAGTTGACACATAGATAAAGGAAACGCATAGACAAAACTTAAATCATCACAGCACATATATACCCAACATTTTTCATGCGTACAGACAATATAAAATTTTATTACAACACTATTGAGGTAACATCTTTTTATAAGTCCCCGAGTAACATATATAAAATTTAGCTTTTATACTATAACGAAAGTATAATTGTAATTTATCAAAGTTTAGGGTGTCTGGCAGGGGGTAGCAACTGTCATAAGTGTCCGGCAATGGATGACGAGATTTCTAAAGTTATCCCGAAGAAAATATAAAAAAATAGAGCTTTATAGTCTAACGAATTTTAAGTACTTTTTTTTACACCTTTACTACCTGTTATCTGTAGTATAGTCGCTGGTTGTTCTTATATGTATAGGAGACATGTACAGAGAAACTTTCAACTTTTATAAAATAACGAAGGTCTGGCCGTCGTGGGCTCTTGCTCTATTATTGAAAACAACAAAATTAATTATCCTTCAATTTTTAATTGCTGATTAAGTAACGATTTTAATCGATTGATGGCTATCTCGGATTATGATTGGCCGGATTGCGGGTGAAGCTAGATTTTGATTAGTGGTAATCTTTGCTGTAGGTTGTCCTGGGTTGCAGAGATAATTCTGCATGTTATAGGATTTTCCCGAGGTTTCGTTAAAAACAAACCAAGTTAAATTTAAATTGGGATTATTGCAAAATAGGTGTAAGTAGGTAAATACGTCTTTATCAAATATTTAATGCATTAACTTTATTTGAGAATTAAATGAAACGAAGCAAACCTAACTCGTTCTCTCGACTGGCTTGTTAACCAAACCTATGATTTCTCATATGCCCTGAACTGGACGACTGACCCTGACTTGCCTTGACCATATCGAGTGATCTAAAAATAAATTCCCCAGTTTGAGTTTGCCCGCTATTTTATAGTTTTCTGAATATAATTTGTATATAATATGTATCTACTGTATTGTATGTATACCATGCTTGGACTCACTGTACTATTAGTAATGTCTAATATACCTACTAGCATATTTTTTTATGGCATGTAAGTAATCGATTTTGGTGGAATACTTTTTAAGCTAAAATCGCACACATTTATCAACAATTCAGGATGATTGTACAAGCAATCATTATTAATATGAACTTTATGGAACCTTACATGTGTCTATATTACCTAACCGAAATAGAGCAGTTAATGCCAAAGCCAGTCCAAGTCCAAGGCCAAGTCCTTATTGCCAAAGGGTAGCATTTTTCCTAACTAAAAGTAATTAAAATTAAATTGCCTTTATTAATTATAGTTAATTAATTATTAATAATAATAATCGTAAGTATTATTACTTATTTATATTTATTTAAGCGACGTGTTTGTATCGAGGTTATATACCGCAATTATGATTGGGTAAGTTATTTCTGGTATTCGGACCGTGCGTTCGAGCGACGGTTTTCTCTCCCTTTCAAATTGCAAAAGAGTCTGCGTACGCGGGAAACGTTCACATAGCACGCATCACATAGGCACAAATGTGAATTACATGCTATCAATCAAGTTATTTCGAAACTCGTGAGCCTATCATTCGAGTAAGTAGGAGCCTTTTGGGGTCCACTGCTGGACATAGGCCTCCCTCAATCGACGTCACTCCTCCCGATCCTGCGCCCTCTGAATCTAACGGTTTCCCGCTGTCTTCTTCTTGTCGTCAGTCCACCTCGTCGGGGAGCGGCCAATTCTTCGTTTTCCAAGGCGCGGTTTCCACTCGACGTCTTTTCTTACCCAACGGTCATCAGTCCATCATTTCCAAGTTAATAAATGTTACCTGATGTAACTATGTATATCGTGAAGAAATATGCGGAGTTCTCCATAAGTTTCTTGAAGGCATGTGAAGTCTGCCAATCTGCACTTGGACAGCGTGGTGGACTATACAGCCCAACCCCATCAGAGACACGAGCCTAACAGTGGGACACGGAAAAGGTTGCGGTATCATTATCAAAGCCCGTTCATTCGTTGTTCAGGAGTAAGGCGTACTGCGTCACGGTGAAAGGTTAAGGAGACTTCTCTTATTTATATCGAAAACACAATGTACCTACATTCATTCAACTTAAAATATAATTGCTCCTTGGAGTTGAACCCAGACTCAGAATGGGAAACCTAACCCTTTTTAACAATTAAAAAGTCTATCCAACAAGATTGACATAATTTAGTAAGTGGTATGAAAAATATCTAATGAATCTCTTTACTGCCCCGTTGGCGCAATCGGTAGTGATCCTGCCTGTTATGCCTGGAATCGTGGGTTCGAATACCACTCAGGACAAACATTCGTGTGTCGAACACTTGTTTGTTCTATATCTGGATGTTATTAATTATCAATTTAAGTATGTATTTTAAAAAATAATATATGTATGTATATCAGTCTCTGGCACCCATAGTACAGTCTTCTTCTATCTTTCTATATTCTATCTTTAAACAGAAAGTCCAGGTTTCAAACTCCAGGCTTACATCCGTATTTTTCTCAGAAGTACCTACATTCTAATCAATTAAAGAAATTATTATCATGCCGGTAACAATAATAAGATTTGAACAGAATTAATAAGTGTGAAATTAAGAATGAAATAGTTGACAGTATGAATACTATGTTCGAACTTCACACGAACTTCAAACGAAGAGAACTCAACACACTAATGCCATCTAGCGGCGTGAAACGATGCTTATAGTATAGTACAACAGGAGCGATAAAAGATTTCGACTGGACGATGGAGTTATCGTTGTCGTATTAATGCGCGGGCACTACGTCAGGTGGCGCGTTGTTGCTTGACTTCAGCCAAACGCAATGCTTAGAATCCGACAGTTTGGCTTCAGATAGGTAGCTCTAGTATTAAATCTATGTAGGTAGCTGTATTATTAGGGGCGACACCAAGTTATGTGGCATTTCCATGTATCGACAAAAACCACCTGTAGCGTCCATAGCCCAATGGCTCGCGTGGATTCAATGTGATCGACAGAGTTAAGGCCAAGGCTACACGGGCGGTTCTCCCGCCGCGGAAAACCGCTTCTGAACCGCACTGGACACAATTTAATATGAAGTTGTATGCTGCATACTACACTGCGCGGTTTCCCGTCGCGGCTCACAGGCGGGAGAAATACGACCGCCGCATGCAGCGTCAAACCGCCGCTGATAACCGACGCTTAAACTACACGGACGGTACATATTATCATACATCATCATTATAAATTAAACATTTTTGTCACATTTATAAAAGAAAAAAAATTTTTCTTTGGGAATTGATCTTGGTGATAGAGCGGATACATCGGCTGGATAACAAGTCACCACAATCCAATTGAATATTTTTCTCAGGAATACAAGGCTAATGTCCTACTTGGAGATATAATATATTTATTTCGTCGTTTTTTCGCAAGCAAAAGCATTGTTATTATCTCACAATCCGCGTCCGGTCTAACCAGACGAGCTCCCGCTCCGTACGACTGGACCCATTTAGGGTTGTTCTTTTAGGTATACAAGATTTCGTATACATACCTACTATTTTGTATATAGATAATTGGCACAAAAAAATCTGAAGACGTTTCCCTGACCTAAAAATAGCTTGCTTTTTAGCGTAATACTGTATCTAAGCATACAAATTATTAAGATACTTAATTTAAAAATATTCGATGAGGAACAACTTAAAAATAATACATACTTGAATTGGTGTGGTGGAGGACCGGTAACAATTATTTCTTTCCGGTTAAAACATGCATAACATTTTAAAACCTATAAAAAAATCAATAATAAACAAGAGAACCACTCCTCGAATGACTTTCACTACATAGTCATGCATTTAGAAACGAATCGTTCGAATTGTTCGGATATCCGATACCATCAAATATGTATCACTCTCGTCACTACACTGGATAAGTCCTGCAGATCATTAAGGCACAAATTGTTGATATTGAAATAAAACCTGTTGTCGATTCGAAAAAACTATTCAACGTCAATGACCCAACTGGTCGTTTTTGCATTTTGCTATACGAAGGAATCTTGACAGAACATGTGCTAATTTTAAGATCTGTTTGTCTGTATGCAAATAAGGCGCAATGTACTAAATAAATCCATAAAAGCGAGTCGGGTATGCGCTATTTGTTTCTCAAGTAAATTTTTTTTAAAATGTTATCCTAATGTTAATGATATTATATGCTGCAGTACCTACACAGTAAATTCAGTCCTACTCTTAGGACGGTTGAAAACTCAATACTTAAATTTCAATGTCTACGGTACAAGCTGAAATCTTCAAGTTGTACGTGTGTCTAAAACAAATGGTAAAAGTAATTTCACATTACCTTAGTTTCCAATCTCTCGGTCTCGTTCTTGTAATGTGTGCGTTCATTCTCCACTCTTTCCAACTTCGTCCTCAAGGTCTCAAGCTCTTCCTGCCAACAAACAAGAAAAAATATATACAATAAGCAATAAGCAAACAGACGGAAATACATAAAATCATCGGTAATAGTACAAATCAACAAGTACCGAAACTGCATTATATACATTCAATCCACTGACGGAATAATTGCTACAGATAATTTAGAAAAGACTTACTTAACTCCTACCCACATAATTGCAGTTATAATTTTACACATACTAATCCATGCGCAATTCGTAACCTTATATGTTTTCAAATTATTCTCTGCGTAGGTTTTAATATATTCTTAAATATAACATTATGTTGAGACCAGCGCTTCTAAAGGAGAGGACAAGTTGTAGAGATAAGCTAATTGCAACTTTACATCAATTTCTGATCATAAAAAGTCATCCATTTGGTTTATATACCAATGTCCGGTAGTTTAACGATTCACTAACAGACAAGTGCTAAACGTTTTTAAACTTTACGAATTCTAACTTACAAATCGTATCTACACTATGATTGCCAATTAAAATAAGTTTCGCATTACAGAGCACCACTATAACAGTAACTGCTTTGGATCATGTTTAAAATTTGAATACGGTTGGAGACGTTTGCCATTTAATTTTGTCTCATCCCTAATTTTATTTTTTAAAGAAGAAGTATTTTCGTTCCTCTAAATAAACCGGGTTATTAAATTATTATAATACTAGTGGATGCCCGCAGCTTCGCGTAGAATTAGACCCATTAACGACGTCTGCCCGCTTTCGGGTTGCTCACATGACTTCAAAAACATACTAACTTTGCACCCCCGTTTTACCCCCTTAGGGGTTGAAGACTGATGCAAAAATTAAATAAAAACAATCCTTGATGCGGATTATATCTAATATATAAAATTTCCGTGTCACAATGTTTGTTGCAGTACTCCTCCGAAACGGCTTTACCGATTTTTACCAAATTTTATATGCGTATTCAGTAGGTCTGAGAATCGACTAACATCTATTTTTCATCCCCCTAAATGTTAAGGGTAGTCCATCCCAAATTTTTTTTTTTTAATTGTTAGATACATTTTTATTTTTGTATTTTTTTATGATACAACATTAGAAAATACATACAACCCTCTACGATCAACCAAAAATTATTTATATGGCAAAACAACGTTTGCCGGGTCAGCTGGTATCATGCTAAAATTTCAGCTCGATCGGTGCAGAACTTTTCGAGTTTTTGAAGCGTACACAAACTAACATAATATTTTTATATATATAGATAGTTATATAAAGTGATATTATTGTGTGTGATTGTCTTGTTATTGTGGATGATCGATATGGGCGCTGGACCGCGACCGCACGTCGCGTGCGTTTATTTCATAATCTCTCCCCATATCATTGCGCACATTCCACTAAGCTATGATATATTGGTTTATTTGTATACAAATGGACATTTCATGAGTTTTTCATTACCATATTATTTACATTATCATCGCAAAATACGAGTAACTATGTGGATAGAATCTTTCTAATTTTATATATTTATCTAGATAGTACTAGTTTTACGTGCAGATATTTACATTCTTTTATTTATTTACACAACGTGGTGGAGTATGCTCTCAAAACCTCCCGCAGCTGTGTCCGGTGCCATATTGTCACATGTATGGGTCGCTGCTATTTACAGTTTTTACCTTTACCATACATGATTTTAAATACATTTATTATTATACATATCAATTACAAGCTACACCAAATATGACTTGCAATCAAAATCTGAGATAGTCATCGAACGAACGATTATTTCAGTATTTTGTCGAAAATCACGTCGATCCATCATTCCGTTGAGGCGGAGAAGTACAAACCAACAACCATTCACTATTTCTTGTTTGATACCTTTTGTGGATACATGTTTGACAGATATATAGGAGGAATGTGTAGGCTATAGTTGCCTTTTAATATTTCGTTTAGACCTTAGAATAATTACTTAACTATTCTAAGGTTTAGACATTGCTATCGTAGGAAAATCTTAATCATTAGTTTTGTTAAGAGTTCCGTACATAAACTAACTGCAGTTGCTGATGAATGCAGCGATGCTTCATAATTATGATGCGCATCTCAACTCAACCTGATCATTAGACGTGGCGGAAGTATCTCGCTCGCTTCGTACGATTTCAAATAGCGTGTTCCTGCTAACACTAAACTAAAACAATTTGCGACTTTATCACTCTAGTTTGAGAGTCGAGATTATTTCTGAATTGCAGTCTTGTTTAAGCAATTTGTGTTCTATGCTTGACTTGTAATCTTGCCACTGGATTTTTGCATGAGTTTATGTTGGTGATGTTTACAACCTTTATATCTTTCTGTGTAGATCTGTTTTAGCTTGGTCTGAAGGCGCGAATTTGTCTTGGCATTAGATTTATTAGTTGCTTGCAACCGCAATTATTTTGGCTTATAAAGCTATTTATGTACTTACGATGATTTAGTAAAGGCCGTGTTTGATTGACGCTGGTTTGTAATTTATCAAGCATCTCGCCAGCCATTAATTGGTAAGCGGAAAATTAAACCCTTCGCGAATAACCATACAGTGTGTATTATATTGAAGTTCATGTAGCAGTAAATGCTCGACAGTGTTTAATGGAAGATGTAAGAGTAAAAAGCTCATTACGTGTTCCTACGTGCGCAGTCATGTGATGCGTTAAGATAACCGAGAGGTTATGGGGATTAAGTGCTAAGAAACATGAAGAGAGATGGGTGCTATCCAATCCAAGATGCGTACTAGTATCAAGTATCTTGTTGGTTATAACGAATGCTGTTAGATGTCTTGATTATATTCACAAGGCTCGTTCCAAGAAGCTGTGTAAGTAAGGAACACTCGAAAGCCATTTACTTTTTCGATAACTTGAAAGCTTAAAAGCTCATTTTATTTAACTAGTTAGAATTTAGATGGGTATTTTTATTTTGCGGCAGTTAAGTTGACTATGTATGTTTTATAAAGTAACCTATTAAGTAATTAGGAGACTCGTTCATTCAGAAATTCTAAACTTTTTTGGTTTTAAGTAATTCGCTATTCAGGTCATTTTAGGCTAATAAATAACCATCAAAAAGATAAAGATTATGACATAATTTATCAAACATGAATGAGTAGATATGAATAGTAGATTCAGATTCAGATTCATTTATTTTTCATTATATGGTATTTTGTATACGCTTAATGAACGTCATAACATATTCTATCTACCGCCGGTTCACAAAGTTGATGATACCGAGAAGAACACGGCAAGAAACTCGGTAGATACTCTTTTCAAAATTAACAATTTTTATAATTTTAAACATTATTATTGAACAAGTGGAGCTGGAGATACATCGCACCAAGCGTTTAATAGTACGCTAAGGTATATGTAAGTATAATTTAGACTCAACGGTTAATAAAAACAAGAAGATCGTGATTGATCCGTAAGTAAACGGTAACATTATCCGAGCACGTCACTTGGAAGCGAAGCAGGCTATACAATTTTATTATTTCAAGCGGTGACAGCTTGTATCTTTGTAAACTAACTGCGCCTAATGCCGGTAGTCGCCTTTCTAACCACCACTCGGTCGCCGTCAACGTCGGAAGTCCCTATCTTCCAAGTGAGTTTATGTAAGCAGACACTTATCGTCGACTCACTAGGGAGGATTTGGATATGAATTATCATCAGTAAATATCTGATTAGAACTTCTTAGAGGTTATGTTATTAAACTCTCAATGTAAATGCACTTTATATAATTGTTTTACAATAAATTTTTGAGTATTTTGAAACATTAATTTGTTTATTCGAAACACAGAATAAAAGCACTCTCTATTTAAATTTTCATTAAAAAATAAGGAAAATTTATCTAAAAAACATCAATATATCACCGTTACGCTGGAAGATATTTCTTAGGGAAATAACCGTTACCTTTGTCCATAATCATATTTTAAGATTATATTTCCTGCTCTTATTCTCTTTTGTGCACATAAATAAATAAATCTATTCCTTAAAATACTTAAACATTAATTATTTCAGATATAAACATCTGGATCCACCCGCATATTTATTGTGGGTGATATACGGCGATAGTTACTATTGTATTATAAAGTAGGCTACCAAATAAATATGATGAGATTATTAAAATAAATTCACACTCACAGTTTCGTTCGAAACGTATTTGTCGTGCAGAATAAATTTTTTGCACCTCAAATATACAACATTTTCAGTTAAGAACAAAAACCTTTCTTCATGTAATTTTAAATATCCGTTTCGGATAATGATTTCCTTAACATCCCTAGCAAACGTCTGCCATGTTTACAGCACAATTGGTGAGTAAAATAGTCTTTGACCAACCCAGCCACTCACTTGACCGGAAAGGGATAGTCAGATCCAACTAAGGAGTTAACATTTCCGATTGCGTCTTACCACGGAAATAGATATATTCATGTACGAGTAGGTGTTAGTTAAGGTGTCTAGCATGTTACGTGGATGCCCTTTTATGTTTTCCGTGGAGTTGGTAATGGAAAGTTACATGTAGACCATGTTCTAGCGTCCATAGCCCAATTGGCTCGCGTGGATTAAATGTGATGAACAGAGTTAAGCAACGACGGGCGTAGTGGTTTGTGGATGGATGACCGCTAGTGGTAAAATTTCATTTCTTGTGACGAACACTTGTATTTGTTCTGTATCTGGATGTTGATATTAACTATTTAAGTGTTTATTTAAAAATATCTATGTATGTATATCAGTCTCTGACATCCATATTACAGGCTCGCGCCTACTTTTGGTCAGATGGGCGTGTATGAGAATGTCCAAGATTTTTATTTATGTCCAAGATATTTAATTAAAAGTTTCCGCAAATGAGATAAGACCGGGCTTTTCATTTGACGATACACAGTAGAAGCAGTTCGGCGGCATGTCATGTAAGTAACACACCCTTACATATTGATAACAGAGGCAAGATTCTATTGCATCATACCCCCACATTCTTGGCAATTCTGTACCTAGTCTTAAAATAAAACATCTATCATTCTATATGGTGTTCATTGGAGTTAAATTTTGACCTACCACCATGCGGAAGTGTATTAAAAATTGCATCCAAGATCTGGTCTCACACAGTCTAAGGTAACACTTCAAAACCCTCGACCCTTCAATTTCATATTAATCTGAACCCTAAGACTACATATTCACCATCCACTTTCGCGTACCATAGTTGAACTAAAGTGTGATGAAGCTCTTTGACTGGCGTTTTAATTTGAGTCTTAATACCTTTATTTTACAGTATATTTTCATATGAAGTGACCAGTGTGTAGTGTGTAGTGTTGGCGGTAACCAAGGAAGACGATCATGACAATTTATTGCTCACTCGCGGTTGTGGTCGAAGACGCATCGTCTACATAATATAAACTAACCCGACACAAGATCTTGTGCACGTGGACAATATATTTACAAAGTTGTATGTGAAGACTGAAATTTAATCCTACTACTCGATAATTTAAAATTAAATGCTAAAGTGTATTTGTAAGGATAAGTGATAAGTGACCCCCGTGCTGGGGTATGTTTTACAGCAGCATACATCAGCCTGTTACCTAAAATCTACAACTGTCCGACGCCATTCTTTCTGATCCCATTCTCACCCATCAGATGTCAGATAGGAGAGTTTACATTACGCTATAGATTGATATAGTCAAACAATGGCCATGCCCCATACTCGACCACAGTATTGACTGTGTTACGCTCGTAACACATGTTTTGCACCCACTGCTTTCCCTTTCATACACCAACGTCACTTGTTGGCCTTTCAGCACGACGACGGGCCAGTCTATGCAGAAAACAAAGAAAGGAAAACGGGCCCGTTGGCGGAATCGGTAGTGATCCTCCCTCTTAAGCCAGGATTCTTGGTTCGAATCCCACTCAGGACAAACATTCGTATGGCAAACACTTGTGTTTTTTCTGTATCTGGATGTTAATATTATCTATTTAAGTATGTATACAAAAGTATGTATATTTGTGTCTGACATCCATAGCATAGTATAAAGAGTCTTCGCTTCGCTATGTCCATAGTATAGGCTCGCGCTTAGTTTGGGATCAGATGGCCATGTGTGAGAATGTCCATGATATTTGTTTACTTATGTTTGTGAGGATATTTGAAGTATGTATTAACTTCTGAAGCGCAGTAAATTGAAACACCCTTAGGTACTAGTTTCTCAAGTATCGATGGAAGTTAACAACACGAAGAAAAGAGTTTCTCGTTAGTAATGTGACATATATTTTTAGGTAATTTTTAGCATTTCTATTACATAACCCAAAGAATCATTGCGCTCTCCTTCCCATTCAAACCACGCTGTTTGAAGACATTTGGTTTTCTTATTAAGGTACCCATTAAAAGGCAATCTGCCGTTTGCTGTCACGCAAATTAAGCAGCACCGTGCGCGGTGACACTCCAGTGCAGTAGCTAACGAACTCACCTCTCACTCGAGAGCGGTCCGGGTTCAAATCAAATATATTTTAAGTTACGAGTGATTTATGACATTAAATGTCACTGCATGCCTAAGAGTCTGCCAATCCGCACTTGGCTAGCGTGGTGGACTAAGGACTCCTCTTCCATACCAAGAGGAGACCCTTGCCCAACAATGGGACAGTGAAAGTGATGTGCTTACACGTGCGTACAGACTGGTGGATGCCAGAGAGTTGTTTGTACAAGTTGAATATTAACGACAGCTTATTAACATGCCAAGGCTTCATTTATTTCGATATGCATGCTGTATCTTCCGAATCTCAATAATTCGGGCATGGTATTCAGATTAATTTGTTTTATATTATATCGTATTTGTATACGCTTAGCGATTGTCATTACGTTTTATTTTCTATACTCTACCGGCGACTCACAAAGTTGATGCTACCGAGAAGAACACGCTAAGACACTAGAAAATACTCTTTTCAAAAATTACAATTTCACAATTTGATGCGTACGTTACATACTTACGGTACGTTATTATTGATGTTAAAGTGGAGCTGGAGATACTCGTACATCGCACCACGAGTTTCTTATCGTTTAACTACCTAGTCGTTTATTTTAAAGAATGCTTTATTAAGGAGGTATCATATCTACATTCCAAACACGTGGTACTGGAAAAAATATTAGCAAGTGAGTAGCCGAATGCAAGGGTCAGCCGGATCAACCAATCGCAAGTTTCCGCGCCATGAAACAACCAATCGTGTGTTTTCGCGCCAATTCGTTCCGCCACACAGATAACTGTGCAGTATATTTTTTTCCAGGCGTTGCGGAGTACAGTATTCAGGCGCTTGATACATACAGGTACCTACTTCACAGCAAACTTAAAGCCTTCGCCTCTTTAAAAAACTTGTCGTTTTCACTTGTAACCAGCGTCTTCCGGGAAGGAAAGCCGTCTGTCTGTCTGCGGTGGCGTTATGCTGCAGTTTTTAATAGTTTTTAGGTCAGTAATAAGGAGAGAAAATTGCTGCTCACTTTAAACCGCTGTATCTAAATGTTTTTGCCGTACCGTCCATAGCCCAGTGGCTCGCTTCGATTCAATGTGTAGCGTCCATAGCCCAGTGGCTCGCTTCGATTCAATGTGATCGAAAGTGTTAAGCAACGACGGGCGCGGTCGGTTTGTGGATGGGTGACCGCTAGTGGCAAAAATTTCATGGACGCTACCGTGCTTCGGAGGGCACGTAAAGCCGTCGGTCCCGGTTGTTTTCAATTCTGGAAACAGTCGTTAAGCCTTGTCGAAGACCTTCGGGTGGCTTGAGAACATTCGACACTGGGTTGGCCACTAACCCCTCCACCAATCCGCATTGGAGCAGCGTGGTGGAGTATGCTCTAGACCTCCCGCAGTAGTGTCTGTGGGAGAGACCCGTGCCCAGCAGTGGGACGTCTATGGGTCGCAGCGAAATGTTTTTGCACACAATATCAATTCCATCAGGTTTGTCAATTCAATTCTTCAAGATCAGGATCTACCTATGTGCCAAATCCGTTTTCTAGTTTTTGCGTGATTGAGTAACAAACATCCAAATATCAAAACATCCAAACTCACAAACTTTCACATATATAATACAAATTGTTGGATTAGGTACATAAAACCAAGACGAATTCAGAATGTATGGCTTGTCATAGAATGAGTTTATTTATTAATAGTATGATTTTAACAAATCTACCAGGGATTAATCGCGAGGAGAGACTCGTGCATACAACATTGTATCGAGTAAACCATAATCATTGTATGAGATCGAGTCTCGCTCTACTTGTCGCTATCATAGCGCTTATTTGCGTCACTGGTTTGATGAGGCGTGCCTCACTGAACGGGACTCGGGGCTACATAAACATTTATTTAAAGTACTATTCTTTACAATACATTTTAATTTACTCAGAGTGATATTTCTGACTATCTTTACCAATAGTGATGTCTGACTAGCTTATCTCACGTATCTAATGTCGGAACTCGGAACAGTCGAATAGTTCCTGCCAATTACACATGAGCCCTGACACCCTGGACTTGCAATAGGTAGATACAACGCGTGAATGTAAATATTTCTTATAATGGTTATAGTAATTTGGCGATAACAGTTGGCTGATCATTACAATTGTGAGTTGAGGCTGTAATTCATTTAATTTGGACATAAGAATAGATTGACTCCTTTACTAAGAAGTCACAAGACAAATATCGAAGATACCTTTTAGTGAAATAAAAAAAAGTTCATATTGTAATCCTACTTGAGGGATTTTAATTTAAAAGAGGACGTAGAAATTCATATAACTCGATAAATAGAGACTACATCTATATAGTAGAGACAAATTTAAATACATTAAAATGAAGAATAAATATAATAAAGAATAAAGATTCTTAAAAAGAGTGTAACTTTTTAATTCAGCCAATCTGAAGCCAGTTTATCGACAATTACATGCTTCAACCACTTTAATTAAGTTTAAAATACAGATTAAATCATAACCTTGACCCAAGGTTTCGCTAAATGCGAAAAACAATCAACAAGAAAGATGGCACGTAAAACAATATCAATTAACCAGCTTGATATAAATTTCAAATCGTTCTCGTGTCGTGTAACAAGTTAATAGTTAATTAGATCAGCATATAACAGTTCCACGAGCGGGGTTTCGAGTCAATAGCATAACGGAACGACTGTGAGAACTCACGGAATAGTCGAGTTTCCTAGAATAAGGATGTCTTTGGAGCGATGCAAACATTGGTTGACAAACATTTAGGCGCTGTCACAGATCTTAATTGCTTTGTGTGTATCCGGATTTCTAAGTCGTTCTAAGTAGTGAGTTCACTTTCATATACATACACTAGTGGACGTGGAATTAGACATAACAATAGTTTCGTTTACACCTAGTAATATTATATAGCCTGCTACTGCAACTGCACAGTGAAAATGCAGCTTTCTAATGGTGAAATAATTTTTTAAATCGGTCCAGTAGTGTGAAAACATTACAAACAAAACTTTCCTGTTTATAATATTAGTATCGCTGCGACCCATAGACGTCCCACTGCTGGGCACGGGTCTCTCCCACAGACACTTCTGCGGGAGGTCTGGAGCATACGCTGCTCCAATGCGGATTGGTGGAGGGGTTAGTGGCCAACCCAGCGTCGAATGTTCTCAAGCCACCCGAAGGTCTTCGACAAGGCTTAACGACTGTTTCCAGCATTGAAAACAACCAGGACCGACGGCTTTACGTGCCCTCCGAAGCACGGTAGCGCCCATGAATTTTTTGCCACTAGCGGTCACCCATCCACAAACCGACCGCGCCCGTCGTTGCTTAACACTTTCGATCACATTGAATCGAAGCGAGCCACTGGGTTATGGACGCTACATCTACATATTAGTATACATACATTTAATACTAGATTAGGGTACCGGCGACAGATGAGTCATAGTAAAAATTATGCTCCCATACTTGTTACTAGTTTCAATAAGTCACTCAGTGTAGTCGGGCCAAAGAAATTGGACGAAACTCCAATTTCTTTGAGCCGGACGTTTCCTTTGACATTTGTGACGCTAACAATGGAATCAAAGGTTTTGTATCCAGCCGCCTATGCCGCTCTATCTAGAAAAATCTCTTATATTATTAACAGCAGATACGTATTAACCGCAGCACACTCACAATAGTGTCAGTGTTTTTTTATTATCACTACTACCAGACTCTGTGTAAACGTGAATTCAACACCCCCGTAAGGATGCTGAATTCTCGTTGTTAATGTTTTTCACACCTACAGCAAAAATACTAAACAGCCAAATAAATATTAGCCTGGGCCGCGGGTCAAACTCGGTACCCTCGGATTACCAGTCTATGTCAAGGACAATCACGCCACGCAATATGATAAACATGAGATTATCGGGCGTAGTATTATTAGGTTTGTCAAGTGGGGTGTGTACACAGCTCTGGCTACCCACTTCGGCAAAATCCTGGCGTGATGTTTGTTTTAAATCAATGACGCTCTCAACTTCTAACACGTGTACAATGTGTACATACATATTGGAATTAGAAAAAAAGTATAATTACCCACCCGCGGCGAGTGATTTACGAGGGAGTTCTCACGCGCTATGATTTCTTAACGATGTTTTATATCCACGAATGATATTTTTTTTACCCTTGCACATGGGTTAACAATGTTACGAGATCGGCCCATTCAATAAAAAAAGCGAGACAAAACTATGTCTTATCCCATTGATATATATTATTACGTATTTAACTCAATGTCTTACTGTAAGATTCTCGATTAGTACTGTAAGCAGTTAATTCAAAGCAATGGCGAGAGCGTAATATTGTAAGCCTCTGTTTTTGGAATTTCTATAGGCGTAGGATTAAATCATAATCTATTCCATAATAAAATTCTAGTGCATTCCCTTGCACTTAACTATTAGTACAGTAATATTAAGTTGCAGTAGCAGACGATGAAAATGAATTGCCACTGAATTTCCATTGAATGGCCACGGTTCTCCCCCTCAGACACAGCTGCGGGAGGTCCAGATCATACCACCACACACATGATTGCCATACCTCTAACTACCATACTAGTTTAATCTAATGTGAAATTAATACTTTCTATCTAAAATTCGTCCAAACTTTCCCCCAAATGATAAAAATTCAATGAGCGTTGTTAGTACGGCAGCGGGTACAGAATCGACGCCCGAATAGGTTTGATAATGACGTGGTAGTGAAGCGACGAGAGACGAGACCAAATAAATTAAGCTCCAGCGACGTATCAAAGAAGATATTGCGAGAAATTCAAATAAAAATCATCTTCAACTAGTAAGAACTTAATTTGCGCACGTACTGAGTACCTACCTACTCGTAGCGTTGCATATTTCAATATATCATTCATCAAATTTGAATATTGCTCCATGAACCACAAAAACCGTCAATATTAGTATGGTGGTTGGTCACTAAACCCTCCAACAATCCGCATTGGAGCAGCGATTATGCTCTAGAGATGCCAGCTGGCTGTGACAGAGACCGGTGCCCAACAGTAGGACGTATAACGATACCGTATGGGTTCTACGTAGATAAACTCGTATCGATTAAAAAGGAAATCAACATCTTTATATGTTTATTTCTTGTGTACGTGTGTATGACAGTGAACTCCTCCTAAACGGCTGGATAGTTGTTGATGAAATTTTTTGTTCAAATTGTGTGTTCAAGGGGATTCGAGAATGGTTTAGATTCACAATTTGTTACACTGGAAAATGATTTTTAAACACTATTATAGTATTTTTATTTTTAACCCTCGTTCATTGTAGTGAAGCGTCGCGTCACTGACATTTCATATGGCAGAACAACGTTTGCGGGGTCAGCTAGTTTTAGTATAAATTTCTGGAGTAGTCGCTTAGCTTTACTTCAGTGATAGGTTGAAATCAAATACAAATTTAAAGTAACAACGCATATCTTGCCTCTGCCGAGTGTACGGGGAAATGGGCGTTTATTATCTGGAGGCAATAACCATAAATATTGTTTTACTGTACGATCGTCCAATTAGAGGTCTAATGGAATCGGAGAAAATGTGAAATGGTTATACCTCCACACTCAGTACTCTTTGATTGCAGCTGTAATGGGGAAGTAGTAAGCCCACTGTCTGTTCAGTTCCGATAGAATTTGAAATAGAAAAATAGGTAGCTTTTTATGCATGTATACACTTTAACCTCACTGCAAAACCAACGAGCTTAAAAGTTCACTGGAATCGGCAAATAGACTTTCGTTTCAGTAATAAGCACGTATAGCAGATTTCTTAGGTGTCCTTTACCGTTACAGCTCTTGCGATTTAAGCAATGAAATGTTACCTACTACTTACCTACGTACGTTACTTATTTAATTTCTTAAATAGCACATGGCTTAGAAAAGTTATTGGTTCATGCCGCTTGAATTTGAACCGGGCTCGAATGAGAGGCGAGTTCGATAGCCACTGAGCCTCTAACATTTCAACCAACCTACAACCCATTAACATCGCAATGTTAATGAACCTTAACTGTTAAATAATAAAAACCGGAACCATGTGTCTTCCCGCACTGCACCCTCTTAATACGATCGATCAGTTCATATTGTTAAGCCACCACGATCCGCTCTACCATGACCATATAATAGGCATAAAAACTAGAAAAGTCTCGTATAGAGTGCTCCCAGTAGCCCCAATCTTCGCTTCTTCATACATTTCGTTACTAATCGCTTTGACAACTGAGATTTTCTTTTGATCACTGATTCCTTTTGTGCTATCGCCAAGATTATAGAGGCTCCTTGCCTTTGGACTTTCGACTTTAGCAACACGTCTTAAAGTCTAAAACGTGTGAATGTTTTATGGTTTGAACATCAACGAGTAAGTAGTGCATATTCAATTTAGACGGGAAGACTATCAAACGACCGACGTCCGAAACATGAGTTAATTGTGTGGGAAGAGTTATAGTTCGAGTTACTCTGGTTTCAAATACTACACGATATACCACCTGGAGTTGATATATAACTCTATGACGCAGACGATCTTACGATGTTTTTATTAATTTATTTTTATATATAGGTACACCTTTATTGATACCTCTACGGAGATATTCAATGGGCGGACTTAATGCCTTTTGGCATTTTTAAACAGTTTCATTTTTTACCAATCAAAACCTGGTTGAGTGGGGAAATGTCGCGGTAGGGTAAATGCGGTAGTAAAAAAAAAACTATTTACAATTAACCAAATATACATACATACAAAACATACATACAATACGAATTTTATTTTGCTGCTACATATTTTATTGTTTATTGTGCTGCTAGTAATAAATATATTTGATAATTAAAAATATACAAAATTCATACTACTTAAATAAAAGAATCAGTCCACGTCAATCGCAGCGCATTGAGTGTACTTACACAATTCAGGCGGACGTTAGTCCCATGAACAAGCAGTGCCATTCGCCATGCTATACTCTTCACTACCTTCGCTGTCGTAATATCGCGAGCCTCATCTCCAGGGTTCAATGACCCAATTTAGTTCACACACTCAGCCGCGATACATAATTATGTGAGCACGTTTTAACTGATGTGATTGTGTTAAAACAGGTGTGTTAACTGGGTTTTAATAAAACGCACCACCTTGATTTGCCTGATTTATTTTAATATTTAATGAAAACAAAGTACGTTAAACTTTATGAACTGATACTTAAAAGAAGTCAATACTTAAAAGCTGCAAACCATAGACGTCCTACTGTTGGGCACGGGTCTCCCCCATAGACGCGCTGTGGGAGGTCTAGAGCATACTCCACCACGCTGCTCCAATACGTATTGGTGGAGGGGTTAGTGGCCATCCCAGTACGTGTACAAAGGTACTTGATAAAAATCTCTATCAACCAACTAAACTAGTCCATCTCCATTGTAACGACTCTTTTTAACTCATGATTTTTTACACTGACCAACATTTGTTAATCTCTAACTAGACAACAATATACTACGAGTAGTATCGGCGGCGATACAGCAAGCTTCCTGTTTCTTGTAATATGCAAGTAGGTATTGGGTCGGCGACCCGTGGCAAAGATCACACGATTGCGTACAACGCCGGTTTCATGATGAATGGACGCGGAGCCATCTAGGGTTATCCGTCAATATGTTGTTTGTTTTCAAGAATCGTATGGGGGAATAGTAAAAAATTATCTAGTTACAACTTTGTAACACTTTTTACTATCGGTATGTTGAAAACTTCACTGAATCACTGTGTTGTGTGTAATCACTTCATTATACATATTATTTTGATATTATGAAACATAAGAAAACATACGAGTACACCTACGTACGTACAAATAGCTATGACATATTCTGCGGTCTCATAAATTAAATATTACGATCTAAACAAAATAGGAGATTAGAGGAGCAGGAGGAGATTTCTATGTCTAACAACACTACTTCAAAATTGTGTCAACCAACTCTAGACAATATTATTATGGTCCAAACTGAATACTGTAATCAACATATTATTAAATTATGTAGATTATACATACACATCGCATTTTAAGAGAAGACTAGCGCTCTTTCAGTGAGGCTGTAAATGGATGCTAATGTGACACACGGGGAAGAGTTAATTAAAGACTTAGCAGACACGTTGCGTGGAGCGCAATCTCGCCAGACGATCGACACTTTAGCACTCGAAAGCCAAGCTCAAGGCGTTAATAATACAGCGATTTTGTCGTTCGCTTTGTTTTTGCGTCTGCCTTTGTGTCTGCGCCGGCGCAGCGGTGGGCGGTGAGAATGCGGGAGCGGTGAAAGTGCTTCGCGGCAGGTGATGCGTCCATTCAGCTGGTACCAGCTAGTTTTGAACCATCCAGTTTTTTTGACTGTTTGAGACGCCAACTGTTTGAGAGTCCAAACGCACGTACTTAATGAGAGGGTTGAAAGACAGATGCGTTCATTAGGCTAAGACTAATCAATACCATCAATACAATCCAAAACCCTAAATCACTGAACTATAAAGTAAGAAATACAGACTTTTCGATTCATTAATTTAACGTAATGTTTACAACTGATGCTCCTAAAACACGTTCCCAAAGGCGATATTTGTTTAAAATCTAGCCGGCATGGACCGTAGATGACTACGGTCCATCCTTAGCTTATATCCTTAGCATAAGAAAGCTAAGGATATTCACATGTTTGTCTGTGTTGTACAACAGAAAATTTTGAAAGTTTCTGTTCCTTAATTAAGTTGCATCATTGACATCATTCTCATGACTTGATTTATTATAGGTACAAAAAGGTGTTAATATAATATTCCTCCATCCTTCCCTAACCTTAAGACGGAAAGTAATTTCAAAATTGCGCACAAATCACACTTGTTGGAACTGCAAAAAACACAGTAGTTACGCCAACACACCATCACACATGGATTCGCATGAGAATTTCTTAGATTTTAATTAAATTACTGTAGTTTGTTATAATTAAGTTTTTTTTGTTTCTATCCATATCTAAAATGGAATAATTAGTTCAATTTACGTATACCTATATAAAAAACAACTGACACGAATTTCAGACATTTGCTGAGGGCGTCCTATTTCGCCATCTTTAATTTTTATATTGTTTGTTTGTTTCATTTTAGAATATGTATGATGTCGACATAAAGTTATGTCTATGTATTAATAAATCGAGGAGCTTGTTTTCTATAGGCCTTACAGGAGACTACAGAGTAAAGGACTACCATTTGTAAAAATCACTAGTTTTCTGTCAGATACAGACGAAATCTAAACGTCTACTCGTCTAAAAGCCACTCCTACAACTTTACCTAGCAAACTTAGATTCCATAAAAAATGTCGTAAAACCATTTGTGCCCATCAAAGGGAAACCGAATCGTTATGGGCAGGGGTAATGTAGGGAATGGTGTTCGTGAGAGACGTTTTTGTCATTTCCACGCTTCGTTGGGCGGTCGAAATGCGTTTAGAATGCGTTCGAGACGAATCAGGGTGATCTTACACTGCATCTGATGGCAGGGCCGTTTCGAAATTTGATTTCGTTTCGTTTGTTATCTAAAAAAATTGTTGGGCGCGAAGATATAAACAAAGCAATTGGTAATTTTAATTTTAATTTTATCGAGTACGATAAATTAGAACGGGCGTAAGCGAATTTTCAGATATTATATGATCTTTTAAATGTATTTATAGGTATAAAAAGTATTTCGATGTGCAGTGGACAAGTTGTTGCATAGTTACTTATAAAGTTGTGTTATTTATGTCGAATTTGATTCGACTTTATCTATTGTTTGCTTAATTTACTATCCAGTTAATTGAATTTTCCTGTCATACAAAGTACAAGATATATTTTATTAATCAACAGGCTAACTCGATGAATTAGACTTTGTAAATCTTCTGTGACCAACATAGCTTTACATGCTAGCTAAAACATTCTACATGCATCTCAATCCCTCAGAATAAGGAGACGAAGAAGAGTGTATGGAAGTACCTAATATAAGATGAAGTAAAAAACATTGTCTAAAATAACGTTGAAAGTCACATTTACGTTTCTGAAATTTTGTATAATCATTGAGGTTTTTCAGATGCAACACGGGTTTTTATCCGGCCCTGTGATTTCATGGTTTATACCTCGAGACGAATAAGGTGACATCCGTGAACTCAATGTTGGGGTTAGACTTTTTGTCTGTCAAAATCTAATCGCAACATTGAACAATGAATTATGGTAATAATGCGCTGTAAGTCTCTAAAATAATAAGGCATTGGGCGGAGTTAAGGGCGATCGGAGGAGCTCCCCCTCACCGCCCCTCAGTAGCGTATCTAGTAATAATTATAAAAAATAGATCTAACTTAATTTGACTAAAACTCAACTTATCTGAACTTACTCTAATAAAAAAACTATCTCAACAATCTTAAGAAATATCGCGCGTGAATGGTTTCGCGGCACGGAGCGATCCTGTACAAGTCAGTATAGTCACAGGTATAGTATAGCAGCGTATAGTATGGCATTGTTGGTGTAACTGGACTTTTAGAATTTGCTAAAATTTTGAAAATTAAATAATTAGTAGGTAATAAGTTATAACTTATATTACAAATTTGATTTCAACTTAACTTCATTTAGCACACAACATAAGTACGTAAATATTTATGGTAGATAATTAGTCTATATATATATAAAAGGAGAAGGTGACTGACTGACTGACTGACTGACTGACTGACTGACTGACTGACTGACTGACTGACATATCAACGCAGGGCCTAAACAATGAGGGCTAGAAACTTGAAATTTAGCACAGGGGTTCCTTTTATAACGTAGGGGAGCACTAAGAAAGGATTTTTGAAAATTCACCCCCTAAGGGGGTAAAACGGGGGTGCAAAGTTAGTGTGAAAATTTGCCGTTTTTGAAGTCGTTAGACGGGTAGACGTCGTTAATGGGTCTAATTCTACGCGAGCGAAGCTGCGGGCGTCCTCTAGTTTTCAAATATGAGAGATAAAACATATTTTTAAGACTTTATTTTAAGATAAACCGTAATTTGGTAGATTTGGCGGCTTACCGGGCCTTAACATCCGCTAGTTATTATTGATTACTGAGTTCATATTAAGTTTTCGACATTTGACATGCGATTTGCTTTGGTTGTTGCATAATGTACTTAATTTGTTTATCGGTGAAATTCATACGGATGTCATTCAGTAATCAGTCAATCGTAATATCAGTACACTGTGTTCAATTACTAATCGATCTAACCAATCGGTATTCGTAAACAGGTGTGGTAAGGATTGGTGAGCTGAAAGTGGTTTGGTAACAACACGAGCCTGCTCGAAGCAATGCTTCGGGAATAAGTAGCCGTTACTTTTTTTAATGGAATCTTCCTCCAGCCAATTCAAAAATAAAGGTAAGATAGCGGTGGGTGGTGAAGTGTGGGTGGTAAGTCCATCCATCTCTCACTCAGCCTTTTAGGGTTCACTTCTAGACCTCCCTCTAATAATCGTAGTTATTATTATCCAGTGCTATCATCCAGTGCCCTCGAAATGCTGCTCTGATTTATTTCGCAGATAAATATTTTGTACTCGAGTCATGGATGTAAATTTTTTTTTATGAGTGCGTCCGCCTCACGCATACTACCAGATGGGTGTCAGTGTCCTCCTCATCATTCGATGATGGCGACCCCAGTTTTATAATTTTACGTAAGTGTGTCCGTATATTATGTAATGTAGGTATATTGCAAATTAGCCTTAAGGCAGGTTAGGCACCTGTGTAGGATTAGCTATTCATTCAATGATCAATAGCTAATCCTTTGCCTTATATTGATCAGTTTAGAATAGCATTATAAATCTCTTTTATTTAAGTAGTTTGTAGTTACCTAGACTTTCGCTAAGCGTGTCTAATCACCTCATAGCGAAATGAATTATTTGACTTTGATTTTGAATATGTAGGTCTATGTCTCGCTAGATCAAACTTGGTTTAAAATTTTCCATCACAAGTTTTCCAGTACAGTTCAGCATTGAAAGTGCACGTGTAGAGGAGGGCGTAGGTGGTGAGTGGCGAGTGGCGAGTGGTGACTGACCTGCGCCTGCTTGAGCCGGTGCTCGGTGCGGTGCACGGCCAGCAGCGGCGTGACGCGCACCAGCAGCCGCCACCACGGCCAGTCGCGCACGGCGAGGAAAGCGCGCACGTTGCGCTGCACGCACCTGGACGAACAAACAACGATCAAGAACAGAACATTATACCGTTTCTAGCGCTAACTGATAGAAGTCCCACTGTTGGGCACGGGTCTCCCCTACAGACACCGCGGGAGGTTTAGAGCATACTCCACCACGCTGCTCCAATAGTGGAGTTAGTGTCTAATTCAGTGTCGAATGTTTTCAAGCCACCCGAAAGTCTTAACGAGTGTTTTACCTTTCAAAACAACTGGGATCGAAAGCTTAACGTGCCCTTCGAAGCACGATAGCGCCCATGACATTTTTTTAATACCATTTCTACCATGTAATAATTCTCACTTTGTACCCTGTTTTGTGCCTTGTATTCCTCGCGGCACGAAAGCATAGTTCTGAACGAAATCCGTAGGGGATAGCTGCGCATAGATGGCGAACCAATCAGCGCATTGAAGGTCACAGCTAGACTTTGATATATCCGTATACATTGTATGTGGTTCAATAAAGATAAGTTAAATCAGTACAAGCCATTGACATGTAAATTATGTTGTTAAATATTATGTACTCTTGCAACTTTCTCTTGTAAGTTCTGAGAAATTTAGTTTTACTCACCGAGCGGCAGTGTGCTGCGTCCGCAGCTTCTGCGCGCGGCGCCGCGCGAGCAGGCCGCGCGCACGCGCCTGCAGCCGCACGAGCACGCGCGCGAGCGCGGCGTCGCGGCGTGCGTCCAGCCCGCCGACGACGCCGCCGCGGAACATAATCTGTGAACAAGGAAAGACAATTATAAATAAAAATTAAATAAACGGCAACAAAACAATTTATCATCAGTCCTGAGTAGGTATAAATATTTATTTGCGAAAGAAAAATCTGCCCCGGCCGCCGGGGTTCGGCTCGGTTCCCGGTCACCCCGCAACAAAATTGGCATTGGCATCGAACAGCCAAAAGTTGCTTCCAGAAATTATATTCTCATTTTTTTTCTTTACCAACGGTAGTAACGGTATATTATGTGGATGGATGATCGCTAGCATCCACATACACAGTTACTAAACTCGGTATTTCACATACAATCGAGCGAGCGATCTAAATATGTAGGTATATATAAAATTCAAAGTCCTAACTGTCAATTATTCCTATGTAATTATCAATGCACAGGCCAAACCGCTGCTCCTAGAAATATTAAATATTTACTGTAGGTTCACTTAATAATGCAAACACCCATCCACATTATACTGTTAATCAACTCGGTCAATCACATTCGATCGTGAGAGCGATAGGCTATGAGATTCCGTGCTTCGGAGGTCACGTTTAGCCGTCGCGTCGGTCCCAGTTATTTTCAATTATAAGACAACCGTTAAGCCTTGTCGAAGACCTCGGGTGGCTTGATAATATTTGACACTGTTTGATGATTATCAAAAGATATTCCGATCGAAGCGGTGACAGCCCAGTGGCTATCGAACTCGCCTCTCACTCGAGCGGTCCGGGTTCAAACCCCAGAGGCACGCACCAATGACTTTTCTGAGTTATGTGCGATTTAAGAAATTAAATGTCACTTGCTGTAACGGTGAAGGACACATCGTCGAGGAAACCTGCATGCCTGAGAGTTCATCATAATGTAAAAGGCATGTGAAGTCTGCCAATCCGCACTTGGCCACCGTGGTGGACTAAGGCCTAATCCCTCCCATTCTGAGAGGAGAACCGTGCCCAACAGTGGGACAAATAATGGGTTGTGATGATGATGATGGTCCCGATCGAAAGAAAACAGATATTCCAATCTTTTCCGGACGATTATAACGATTTGAATTCAGAACAGAAGAACTCAACTCCATTTCCGCAAATACTAACGAGTTACAGATGAACCGATCATTATAGCACTCAAGAGGAAGAGAACAATTTCTCCGTACAAATCAATAGTATCGAAAAACTACAAAGGAAAGCTATTATTACGTTCATTGTGCGTATATTAGTATTGAGACAACTTACATACGTAAGAGAGAGGCGATGAACTATCGTCTGGCCGACAATAACATTTTAATTCGGCAATTAAATTAATTTATTATTCATACATTACGTACGTACGTACGTACGGACGTATTGTATATACTATATAAGTAATATCTTCATTAACTTGGCGTCTGAAAGAAATTCCTTAATAAATTTCTTTAGGACGCCCAGTTAATGGAGACTGACAACCTCAAATAACTAAAAACAGTAATCTGTATTGTTTTGCAAGTGTCAGCTATCCATAACACAGGAAATTGTGCGGAGGTGCGAGTGTGCAAATCATTCCGTTAAATTCGTTGCTCGCTTATCGCCAGCAGTCAACACCGAGCTTTGTAATCTCAACGCATAACGTGCGAACAAAAACTTAATTTCACGTTGCGTAATAACATTATGTTGTCTGCACGAGGAAAAGTTATGTATTGTTGTAATCGTAAGCTATTAAAATTGATACTGATCGGTGCGTAAAGGCGAAATTTTTGTAATGTGGAGTAGCAAATCCATTGCTAGAAAGTCAGGTAGATAAGGACATTGTTGATTAATGGTAATCGTATGACTCCATCCATAAATAATTATTAAAAGTATTCATGGCATGGTCTGAGGCAAACATATATATAACTAACTATATATTTTGTATTATTATATTACAAATTATTTTACTTTAACAAACCCTTACTCATTTCAATAAGTAACAATAATTAGATTAATATATATAGTAGGTATGTACATAATTATATATTTGTAACAATAATTTAAAGTAATAAACAATAATTCCAATAAGATTACAATATTTACTGTAAAGTACAAACAAGTATATAGACTATTAGCACAGCCGTAAAGTGCCAATAATTGAATCTTTTCAACGACTCATAAAATAAGTGTTCGCACGCATTTTCAATTAGGAACACATAAATAAATAGGGACAATTGGATGCAAAAGCTGTGAACTCGTAACATGACTCTATTAGACGCAGTTAGACTGTAATCACGACACGGCACAAACGATTTTTAACCTTACTTGAGAACAGATAAGGTTCTGAATTTCCAATCGAGATATGTAGAGCTCTGATGGCAAATTGGCGATACTAAACAATATTGTTGTCAGGTGGCAGTTGTTTAGCGGCCTCTGCGTTTAATAAAATGTAACATAAACTCACGCCCGTATTTTCCCGAATTCATACACTTCTGCGCCTACCCCAGGCGCAGAAGTGTATAAATTACTTTTCACCTGTCACGTGTAAAAAATTAATTTCGTCGGTCCTGATGTAAAGTTGTTCAAACACACCGGGACACAAGACTCCAAGATACTGCTGGGAATTTTAGAATACCCAATAAATATCTACTTTGCCTGACCCGGGAATCGGACACAGGACCTTTAGCAGCAGTCGCGCTGCTCCACTAGCTAGACCAACGTGGCAGTCTTGTACGCTGTGAACCTTCTACTTCCATGTTACTCTTTGCCACTAGCACCAGAACATCATTACATTAACGGGATTTCGCATTCCCCAGGGTACGTCAATTATATTTTCCATTACCAACATGTATTGAAGCGACATGCGATGCGACAATATCAAAAGAACGATGAATGATGATGCTGGTGGGTGAACTCCAGGAAAAACGATGCTTCGAGGCTTGGGAACCAATGTACCCACCATCTTATTAATGGCGCTATAGCTAATAATATTCCATAGTAATGAATATCAGCGAACAGGCTCAAAGCGAGCATTCCTGCACATAGGTAATAGATTTCTTCACTCAGTCAACTATTATCCTGTGACTGCAATTTTGATTAAATTTTTTAGTAGCTCAGATTAGATGGTTTAAGATTTGAAAGTTAGATATCGCTACTGCACCCCGCTTTAATTAATTTTGTGTGTTTGTCAAGCATGTGGGGCGTGCTCGATTCCCCTAAAACATATGGATGTTAAAATTATATATTTAAGTATGTATTTAAAAATATCTATCAGTCTCTGACACTCATAGCTCGCAATACAGGCTGGCGCCTTGTTTGGGATCGGATGGTCGTGTGTGAAAACGTCAATGTTTTTAATATTTTTTTATATAAATATATATATGTATATATAATAATACTTAAATAAGATAGACGAGTACTAGACATTTCTGTGCTAGGTGGTTGTTTACCGCAATAACAGAAAACATTCTGCAGTTATCAATAGTGCGACAACTGGAGCGCGACAATACACTGGGTAGGTACTGTACAGCACTTACTGAGAAATGTATTTATGGATCCACCATCATACCTCATTCTATGTCCCACTATTGGCCACAGCACGGGTTTTAGGCCTTAGTAAACTACGTTGTCAAGTACGAATGGACAGACTTCACATGCCTTCGAGTACGTATTGAACCCACACTCACTCGACTGAGAGACGTGTTCGCTGGGCTGTCACCGCTGTCATGGATACTGTTGGTCACCGAATGGTAGAAAATCAACCTACAATTTTGTTTCATATAATAGACACCTCGAAAACTCATAGAGGCAATACATATAAATTTAAAATGTTTTAATTCATGTAATATTTATCGATAATAATTCTAGGTTACTGCAATTAAATGTTAATTTCATAATCCTTTTCCGCGAATTATTTCAAAAAGGCAACATAGATTTCTCTTTACGTATTAATATATCGTATATATGAGATAGAAAACGAGTATGTACACACTAATAAATAAATATTTGATTTAAGTGATTTAAGTTTCGAATTAAGTTGAAATAAAATTAATTTTGCTCTACAACAAGCAAGCAGTAGTTTATGAATTCCGCAGAAATTCTCGCAGTGCAGTCACAAAGTAGATATTAGGTACAGAGATTAAGTTTCATAGGAACGTGCAAATCGGTTGCACTCCTACAAGCACGCGGGACATCTATGTGTGGCCACTGGCCGCTTGTCGCGTACGCGGCGAGAGTGGAAAAAACCGGTTGACGCTGTCACATCAAGTTGAAAATCGCAGGGTAATCGCTACGCACATTGTTGGTTTTGTTAGTTGCAAGTTTGAATATCTATATAATAAAAATGAATCGCAAAATGTGTTGGTAAGCGCATAACTCAACAACGCCTGGACCAATTTGGCCAATTCTTTTTTTTAAATGTTCGTTGAAGTTCAAGGATGGTTTTTACGGCGAGAAAAATTTGAAAATTCATCCCCTAAGGGGGTAAAACGGGGGTGCAAAGTTAGTATGAAGCTTTGCCGTTTTTGAAGTTAGTGAATGTGTAACGCGAGCGAAGCTGCGGACGTCCACTAGATATAAATATAAAAATAAATATAAGTATGTATAAGTATAAGTACAAGTACAAGTACAAGTACAAGTACAAGTACAAGGACAAGGACAAGTACAAGTACAAGTACAAGTACAAGTACAAGTACAAGTACAAGGACAAGGACAAGTACAAGGACAAGGACAAGGACAAGTACAAGGACAAGGACAAGGACAAGGACAATTACAAGTACAAGTACAAGTACAAGGACAAGGACAAGTACAAGTACAAGTACAAGTACAAGTACAAGGACAAGGACAAGTACAAGTACAAGTACAAGGACAAGGACAAGGACAAGGACAAGGACAAGGACAAGGACAAGGACAAGGACAAGGACAAGTACAAGTACAAGTACAAGTACAAGTACAAGTACAAGGACAAGGACAAGGACAAGTACAAGTACAAGTACAAGGACAAGGACAAGGACAAGTACAGGTACAAGTACAAGTACAAGTATAAGTATAAGTATAAGTATAAATATATATACTCTAATATAATAGACTAGCTTTTACCCGGGGCTCCGCCCGCGTGGTCAAAGGGAATTAACAATGACTTGTGTATCATATACGTGATTCAGAACTTGAAAATGAATTTTACTAACGCCATCTATTAATAACATTCGGAACTAAATATCTATCAAATAACAAAACATCGATATCTTCCCATGGGGATGTTTTACCGCGGTAAAAAGTAGCCTACGTCACTCTCCACCCTCCTCACTATGTCGACACACAAAAACAATACCATATACATAATAGCTTCCTTGCGACGTGAAAGCCGGACAAACAAACAAATAAACAAACAAACAAACACACTTTCGCATTTATAATATTAGTATGGATATAAGATAAAGATATAGATATAAATCTAATATATAAAATTTCCATGTCACAATGTGTTGTTTGTTGCAGTACTCCTCCGAAACGGCCTTACCAATTTTTACCAAATTTTATATGCGTATTCAGTAGGTCTGAGAATCGACTAACATCTATTTTTCATCCCTCTAAATGTTAAGGGTAGTCCACCCCAAATTTGTTTTAAAAATTTTTAGATAATTTTTTTTTTTATGATACAGCATTAGAAAATACATACAACCCTGAATTTTCAACCCTCTACGATCAACCCCTATTTTTCCATCGCGATTTTTATTTTTAATAATTTCCTACTTTTATTGAACGTTTTCGATTATAAGTAATGGTAGTCGTAGTGGTAGTGGTAGGGGTAGTGGTAGGGGTAGTGGTTGTAATAGTGGTAGTGGTAGGGGTAGTGGTAGGGGTATTGGTAGGGGTAGTTGTAGTCCACACACTTACATGAAGTTCTCCCAAAATATTCAGTAAAAATTATTTATATGGCAAAACAACGTTTGCCGGGTCAGCTAGTCTTATATATAAAATTTCCGTGTCACAATGTTTGTTGCAGTACTCCTCCGAAACGGCTTTACTGATTTATACCAAATTTTATATGCGTATTCAGTAGGTCTGAGAATCGACTAACATCTATTTTTCATCCCCCTAAATGTTAAGGGTAGTCCATCCCTAATTTTTTTTTTTTTTAATTTTTAGACAAATTTTTATTTTTGTATTTTTTTATGATACAACATTAGAAAATACATACAACCCTGAATTTTCAACCCTCTACGATCAACTAAAAATTATTTATATGGCAAAACAACGTTTGCCGGGTCAGCTGGTCTAATATAAAAACGTGGTATTAATAATAATGGTTGTATATTGTACTGTGTGTATGAATAATGCTAGAAAAAATAAAAATATATCATACTTTAACCACACTTTAACTATCCCAAGGAGTGCAATAGGTAAGTAAATATTTGATTATTACTTTTTCAAGTAAGTACCTTTATTTTACGGAATTATCCTTTTTTTAATAAGAAATGTGTACTACACGGTGTGTTTTTACCTTTTTATTATTATTACAAGCTTTTACTAAACATTTGTAGGTATGTGGGTGGGTTGGTACGTACTATGTGTTTTAAATTTAAGTATTGCAAGTGAGATTTGAACCACATCCAGATGTCTTATTGAACTGAAATTTTTCCTGCGTAACTTCGGTGACAGTACAATAATATGATAGATTATAACCTGACGCTGCAGCTAGGATTTGATATGCCATGTGAGTGTTTCCTGATACATTACTTGAAAAAACTATATATTAGATTTAGAATTTTCCATACCATAAAAATAAATAATAAAATATTAAAAAATAAAAATTATAAAAATAAAATTATTAGAGTAAGAAATTTGTAAAGTATGTTATTTTCTATTTTCTATTCTGTATTGGTTCTTATTGTAGTATTCTTTTTATATTCTGAATAATAAAACTATTTAACAAATGATTTCTTTAATTTCTCTTAACCTGTTGTGACAACCCTACCAAAATAGGTAACAATTTTGCATGTTCTTAAGAAGCTTAATCTCTGTACCTAATATCTACTTTGTGGTGCAGTGGCGCCAATATGTCACTGTTTTCGATAAACATAACCACACTGTAGACAAATTTCAACTCTGTTAACATCAGAAACGATTAATTACGTCAATGCTAGCGTTAAAGTAACTATTTGAATTGCAATTACTGTAGTTTATCAATGGTCATAAAGTTTACATCATGACCAGTTCAGTTAATTTCGTTTTATCTCAAGTTAGCGCCTCCCGGCCTAGCTTTGTTTAAATGACGACAAAAATACGTCTACGAAATTGTACAAACAAAATTGAAACTATAATTTTAAAGAACATAATGACATTTTTATACTTTGTAAAAAGTACTTTTTTGTGTCATTCCACAAAGGATTCTAGTACGAAAACAGTTCAAACACAACTTACAGTTTGGTTTACGTGGAATAAGACATTACAACAGTTTCGTTTACGCCTAGTTGCCGTTCTGCTTAAAGACATTACCGGTCGAACTCACAGATATTTAGCTTCTCTCTGCTTAGCCCAAAGGTTGACTGGCAGAAAATGCTCTTAGCATTAAGTCCGCCTTTTGTACCATATTTAGGTATAATAAAACGTTTAATAAATAAATAAATAAATATTTAAGGCGAGGTATCGCGGATAAACTAAATATGTTTTTGAATGTGTTTTATTCATGTACATTAAATAACACTTTGTCGGGCCCGTTGGCGCTATCGGTAGTGACTCTGCCTGTTATGCCAGGGGTCGTGGGTTCGAATCCCACTCAGGGCAAATATTCGTGTGTCGAACACTTGTGTTAGTTCTGTGTCTGGATGTTAATATTATCTTTTTAAGTATGTATTTAAAAATATCTAAGTATGTATGTATGTATAATAGTCTCTGATACCCATAGTTCAGGCTAGTGCCTAGTTTGGGGTTAAATGGCCATGTGTGAGAATTTCCACACAAATTGGGATTTTTTTTTACAGAATTTCACAAACGTGATGTTATGTCATAAAGAGACATCGGTGTACAAAGATCAGCGGCATTATTATTAAAATATACTCTTAACATTTTTCATACGTTATAACCAACCAACATCCATAGGACGATTAACATATTGTCCAAAGGTTCAATAGTTGCAAAGTATTGTACTGACTTGGATTATTTTACTGATACGCTTAATGACGTCCAACTGAAGAAATGTTATCCGAGCTACAATGGGCATTATTCATACGGCATTCGGCGAAGAATGGACGAAAAATGTCCAAACAAGCAAAGTGTATTTAGGATTATATTTCCCCTGTTATACAACACGAAGCTCATTTGGATACCAAATTCTGTGGCGATGAGTAAGAGGCATGAATTTCAACTTCCGCATACTCAGTTACTATAATTACATTTAAGTTGTCAAATAAATGTTAATTGGAATCATCAGTAACTAAGTATGTCGTCGTCTTAATATTTACAGTCTACAGAAATTGAAATAAATAAGATTTTTTCTTCCAAAATAGATAGATAGATGTTTCTTATTCTGCTCATGAACATTGCTGAAAAACACTACCCAGTGAAACCTTCACTTTCTAGGTATCCCTTCATGTTAACCAGAATAAATTGTTATCACATTATGCTTGGGCATACAGAAAGACAGACAAAAAATGTTTTGGAAAAAAAACACATAATATTTGAGTTCAACGAGGCAACGTTTAGTCGGATTTACGAAAACCAAACTTTCCTTCGAAACATTCCAATGGCAGAGTGAAATTATCAAACTCGGTAGCTTACGTATATCGTGCGGAAACTCTGAACGTACCTTTATTATCGAATCCAACCGTCCAATCTGCATTACAATGTACAACAAATCAGCGATTTCGCATTCCTACTGAGCAATCGCGGTCGACGGCGCCGAAGAGATTTCCAACGATACTCACATCTTGAATATGTTATTTGGTTTGATCCAATGCGTGATTGGACTCGGAAAACAAGTTAAAGAAAAAAAAATTATAGGAAAAAAGTAACTTTGAATTCTCAGTCCGGCGACACCTATCTTTTTACACACAAATCCAGATTTAGAGCTACTAACTTTGCCCGATTCGGGGATCGAGTCCAGAATCTCTAATTTTGCCTATCATCATCATCACAACCCTTTCTTTGTCCCACAGTTAGTCCTTAGTCCACCACGCTGGCCAAGTGCCTATTGGCAATTGGCAGACGTGCCACATGCCTTCGAGAACATTATAATGAACTCACAGACACGCAGGTTTCGTCTCGATGTGTCCTTCACCGTTATAGCAAGTGACATTTAATTTATTAAATCGCACATAACTTAGAAAAGTCATTGGTGCGTGCCGCTTGGGTTTGAACCCGGACCGCTTAGGCGAGTTCTATAGCCACTGGGTCCAAAGTGGGACAAAGAAAGGGTAGGTGGTGGTGGTCGGTCTGTACGCAAGTCACTGCCCGCTGACCACGTGCGACCACGGTGGTACGTGCTCGGTATCACGGTAAAAATCTCATCAGTAAACTGCCTTAAGACATACGCGTTCTTTAACATTGACATTACAAGTATCGAGTACCCTCAACGAACAAGTAGACCAGTCATTGAAGTGCTCCTCTAAATTTGGTTACATTATATATTTTATACTAGTGGACGCCTGCAGCCTCGCTCGCGTCGAATTAGACATAACAATAGTTTCGTTTACACCTAGTAATATTATATAGCCTATGTCATGCAGTGAAGATTCAGCTTTCTAATGGTGAAAGAATTTTTGAAATCAGTCCAGTAGTTTTTGTGTGAAAACATTACAAACAAATCTTTCCTCTTTATAATATTAGTATAGTTATTGCACACATTTCGGAGAAGCACTATAATGCAACCCATTTGGAGACACACCAGAGCTTATCTAGATAGCCATCTGATTAGAACTGTAGGCATTACTATGACCCTGTTCTCTGTTTACTACCTGTTTCGTTCCAAATATTTTGGCGGCACACCATTAACACGTAACTGCTTACTTTCACTTGCACGGGTGTACAGCTACTCAATACGACAAATAAAAACTAGCCTGCTCAGTCATTCGGCATCTACCGTGATTCGACGGCCCTGTATTGGTAGCGAGACAGAATTATTAACCTCTTGTATAGGTCGGTGAACGAATGATGGATTTAGTTAGTTATATTATTATAAACATCACTTTTTTACAATAAAAAAAGTGATGTTCATAAAATTCTGTTCAGTTGTTCTGCCATATGAAATGTCAAAGTGACGCGACGCTTCACGTCAATGAACGACGGTTATAAATATAAATACTTACTAAAATTATTAACTAAAGTGTTTAAAAAACATTTTCCATTGGACCAAATTGTGAATCTAAACCATTCTCGAATCCCCTTGAACACACACAAAAAATTTCATCACCATCTATCCAGCCGTTTAGGAGTTCACTGCTCATACACATACACACGTACACAAGAAATATATACATTTATTAAGATATTATGTGTGATATGAAGTGCCCGGGTCGGGCAAAAGATCATTGAGGTTTTGTGATTTTAAATTTTCAGGAGTCTGTATTTGTGCCCGATGCATAAACCATACTTACATACATACACATACAGAATACACCAGCTCAGCATCCACATAGGCCCTAAACATAACTGTTGAAAAGTGGTGGTAGGTAGGTACACATATGTGTACTTCCTACTCTTTAGTGGAAATGGAAATAATAATAGTCTGTTATGTAAATATCCAAATATTCTATATTTATAAAAAAGAAAAATGTTGTTGAATTTTATACTCACCCACAAAATCATTCATAGATATCAGCATGTGTAGGTACGACAGTTATATTTGCACAGTTTGCATCCATAATGATTAAGGTAAATATTTAAGTGTGAAGATCGGACAATTGAATGTTCTAACGATGCTAATGAAACAAGTTTAAATGCTTTAAAATTCAAGTTCATTTATAGTACAAATTGACGTAGCAGTCAGAAGATTTTTTTTTAGAAACACGGTGCAATGAGACAAGGGCACTATTTTTGAATCTCAATTGTTTACGAAAATCGCCTTAGCTTCTAAGAATTTTTGTTGTCATCAACCTCTTTCCGCTATCGCAATACTCGCCAAGGTTTGAAGTTCCATCCACACCGCATTGACTTCTTGTCATCGACCACCGCCCGCTTCTCGCGGTCTTGGCGAACGAGACAAATGTGGCATGGGCTTCCAGCAGAGGTATATCCTTATTCTACGACATAAAGCGCAGTAAAAAATTTACGCCCTTACCACTCTCAATCTCATAATTGTTTATAGTAGCTTTACAAACACCAACAGTGTCTAAGAATTATTTCTCAAACACATTTTATAAGGTGCATCTTCTGTACCGAATAAAAATATAAATGTTGCACCGGCACTTAAAATTATCATGTAAATTAGCATTTTACGTAATGGTTATAAAAGTTACATACAAACGTGAAAGTGTAAGTATGACCTTATTAAAACTCGTTATATCGTATAAAAACATCGGTAAATCAAAAATTATATAACAATACGCAAAACGCAAAAAAACAAACAATTTTATACACAACTAGTGGTCCGCCCCGGCTTCGCACGGGTATTTTATATAAAAATCAAAATTATAATACACACACATAAACCCTATTTGCGTCAGGTTACTAAAAAAATAAAAATTTAACACGACTTTATTTTACATATATAGATTATAACAATAGTTTCGTTTACGCCTAGTAATATTATATAGCCTATGTCACTCAGAGAAGATGCAGCTTTCTAATGGTGAAAGAATTTTTGAAATCGGTCCAGTAGTTTTGTCAGCGCATGCCAGAATAGCTCGCAGATGGTAGATTTTTTCGTACTTACCTACTTGACACTTATCGTCATATTTTGGACAATTCACACAATATCTTTATAAATTTTAGCCTGTGTGTTATTCTGATGTATAAGCTACATTATTGTAAAGTTTCATTAAAATCCATTCAGTACTTTTTACGTGAAAAAGTAACACACATCCATCCATTTGTAGGATAGGATTAGTAAGGATTATACCTTATCAACAGCCTAAAATTTAAGTTTTATGCTTCTAGTTCTGAAAATGACTATACTTTCATACAACCTTTCATCTCCCTTTTCAACCCATTACAACACTTTTTTCCAATTAAAAAGTGTCTATGTCTTTTGTCAGGCTCTAGACTGTGTAGTACCAAATTTCATTTAAATCGGTTCAGTAGTTTTGGCGTGAAAGCGAAACAGACAGACAGACACTTCAAAACCAAACGTCCAATTTTAATCATTCAAAGACCAAATATTATCTACTTAAACTTTAAATGTAGTCCAAAAAAAATTCAAGATAAAAAAATGGTTGTTGTGCCTCACTCGACATAGATAGGTATAGTGTGTCGCGGACTTTTTTATAGATATTTATAAGATCTACAATTAATTAGAACATTTTATGGTTCTATCTTTTATAATTTAGGCAGCGTACGCAAAATAAGTAACTTTTCTGGTTGATTTTTTTACACCTTGTGTCCGAAAAACCCAAATATCTTACGGAACCCTATTTTTTTCCAAAATAAAATTTTGCCTATGTCACCCGGGGATAGTGTAGCTTTCCAACAGTGAAAGAATTTTTCAAATCGGTTCAGTAGTTTTGAAGCCTATTCGATGCAAACAAACAAACAAACAATCAAATCTTTCCTCTTTATAATATTAGTATAGATAATTTTTTTACAATTGGTGGCGTGGACTACGGTACAAACTGTAAAAATTTGTCCGTCTACCCTTTCGGAGAAATTCATGCGTTAAGTTATTAATAAGTCGAATAATCTGATTAATAATTGTGAACCCAGGTTTCTATTATATAGTACGTAGGTACCTCATAAGCTTTATACAGGGTGTCCCAGAATGAATGGATAATCCTTGAGCCCCGCACAGAACAGCTCTCCAGCGCTTAGAAAAAAATATCAAAAAAAAAAAAATCCAAGTGATACCCAAAATATGATTTTTTTTAGAAAAACATACGTTATTTTAGCTTCACTTCACATTAATTTACACAACTGCCACAAATTAATGATATTCTTGGCGTTTTTGGTGTCATTTTATTCCTGATAGACTATACTACTAGAAATACATCAAATAATATAAGTATCTGTGATACTTTTTTCATAAAAAAAATAAGAACTTGAATTTTTAACATGAAATTTGATACCAAAATAATTTTGACATAGTTTGAGAGTGTTTCATGTAAAAAAAAAGTATGAAAACGTAAGTGTCCAACTATTTTAAAAACATGCGCAGTTAATACAGATTAAATAATGGTATAATACATCATTTTATCTAATACTACTACGAAGTTATTGCTATTGAGATGCAAAACGAGTAAATACGACTATAATTAAAAAGTTAATGTCTTAATACATTTTAATAATAATAAAACATTTCAGGTGTCGCTGCGACCCATAGACGTCCCACTGCTGGGCACGGGTCTCCCCCACAGATACTGCTGCTGCGGGAGGTCCAGAGCATACTCCACCACGCTGCTCCAATGCGGATTGGTGGAGGGGTTAGTGGCCAACCCAGTGTCGAATGTTCTCAAGCCACCCGAAGGTCTTCGACAAGGCTTAACGACTGTTTCCAGCATTGAAAACAACCGATGTAATGTACACCTGAAATGTAGCGTCCATAGCCCAATGGCTCGCGTCGATTCAATGTGACCGAAAGAGTTAAGCAACGACGGGCGCGGTCGGTTTGTGGATAGGTGAGCGCTAGTGGCAAAATTTCACGGACGCTACCGTGCTTCGGAGGGCACGTAAAGCCGTCGGTCCCGGTTGTTTTCAATGCTGGAAACAGTCGTTAAGCCTTGTCGAAGACCTTCGGGTGGCTTGAGAACATTCGACACTGGGTTGGCCACTAACCCCTCCACCAATCCGCATTGGAGCAGCGTGGTGGAGTATGCTCTGGACCTCCCGCAGCAGCAGTGTCTGTGGGGGAGACCCGTGCCCAGCAGTGGGACGTCTATGGGTCGCAGCGACACCTGAAATGTTTTATTATTATTAAAATGTATTAAGACATTAACTTTTTAATTTTAGTCGTATTTACTCGTTTTGCATCTCAATAGCAATAACTTCGTAGTAGTATTAGATAAAATGATGTATTATACCATTATTTAATCTGTATTAACTGCGCATGTTTTTAAAATAGCTGGACACTTACGTTTTCATACTTTTTTTTTACATGAAACACTCTCAAACTATGTCAAAATTATTTTGGTATCAAATTTCATGTTAAAAATTCAAGTTCTTATTTTTTTTATAAAAAAAGTATCACAGATACTTATATTATTTGATGTATTTCTAGTAGTATAGTCTATCAGGAATAAAATGACACCAAAAACGCCAAGAATATCATTAATTTGTGGCAGTTGTGTAAATTAATGTGAAGTGAAGCTAAAATAACGTATGTTTTTCTAAAAAAAATCATATTTTGGGTATCACTTGGATTTTTTTTTTTTTGATATTTTTTTCTAAGCGCTGGAGAGCTGTTCTGTGCGGGGCTCAAGGATTATCCATTCATTCTGGGACACCCTGTATATACAATATATAAATCGACAGGCCCGGTGGCGCAATCGGTAGTGACCCTGTCTGTTGCGCCAAAGGTCGTGGGTTCGAATCCCACTCAAGACATATATTCGTGTGACGAACACTTGTATTTGTTCTGTGTCTGGATGTCAATATTATCTATTTATGTATGTATTTAATAATATCTATGTATGTATATCAGTCTCTGACACCCATAACACAGGCTCGCGCCTACTTTGGGGTCAGATGGCCGTGTGTGAGAATGTCCAAGATATTTATTTATTTATTAAAAAAAAAAAAAAAATATAGCATTATACCATTACTTTACCTTTAAAATTTCCTTTGAGTTATAAGCACATAATTGTCTCATAAAGATTGACTGTGAAAGGCGTTGTGAAAATTGAATACAAAGTAATAAAACTTACAATTAAAAGACCATAAAATAATCTGTCAGGTATGGTAATATAAAACATGATGTAACGTTATGTATGACATAAACGTTAATATCCCATTTTAATATCCGCTAATTAATGATACACTTGCAAACAAGTTGGCTGGTGTCCGAGGTATTTTGTTGTTATTACATAACCACAGCGGAACAAAACTCCGTTTTTCTTGACTTGTCTCGTTTAGTAAATAATCTTGACACTACCTACTTTTTATTGAAATTACCTAATAGAAAATAAGTAGAAATTACTTTTTTAAATTAAAACCTACGACAAAAAGATTGTTTACTACAACAATTTGGGTTCGATATTTATATCGATAGTTTCGTTTCTGTAGGTCATGAATATGAAGCTGTGATGTTTTTTACATGTGTCCGCCACACGCAACAGAGGTACTACCGCTTTGTAATGTTTCCCGCGTTGCGGCGTCCGCATCGTCGATTTCGATTTTGGCGTCATTTGTGTTCTGCCTAATTCTGAATCTTATTACTTAAATATTCTTAAATAATCGTTTTTTCACATAACTTCTAAAATAGGAACATTTTCAAAGCTCTACCAAGTACTTTTAATAAAGTATAGTATAAAACTTTGTTTTTGTATGATGGATTTGTTTTTATAGACCTTATCACTTTTACCTACCATCAGAACTAGAATAGAATAGAAAAATATTCAGCGCAGTAATAGAAGCTCGAGCCGGGCGCATAAAAGGCCAGGTACGACACTGGCTAGGTACAAAGCATTTTACTTATTAATATTATGATGAACTACTGGATTTCTATGAGAGACTTCACAAATTTCGTTCGACTGTTAGCGTGCAAGAGCCCTAAGTTGCAGTCGAGGCGTCCGGTGCGCCCGGTCCGGTATGTCGAAGACAGGACCCGCCTTTGCTTTCGCGGACGGCGAAAGCAGGACGTGATGTGTATGCGCGCGGCGCACCGCGAATCGCGTTTTAACTACGTTTCTAAAGCACCGGTCGCACCCCGCGTGCTCGCGTGGAATTAGACGTTCACTAACTTCAAAAACGGCAAAGTTTCATACTAACTTTGCACCCCCGTTTTACCCCCTTAGGGGGTGAATTTTCAAAAATCCTTTCTTAGTGCTCCCCTACGTTATAAATGGAACCCCTGTGCAAAATTTCAAGTTTCTAACCCTTATAGTTTAGGCCCTGCGTTGATATGTCAGTCAGTCAGTCAGTCAGCTTCTCCTTTTTTATATATATAGATCACAGATACAATCCCACTGTTGGGCACGGGTCTCCCCACGGACACAGCTGCGGAAGGTCTAAAGCATACTCTACCACGCTGCCCCAATGCGGATTCGCGGAGGGGTTAGGGGCGAAGCCAGTCTCGAATATTCTCAAGCTACCACAGAACGATTGCAGCTTAGCTTTTTTAGAAGACGCACGGAAAATAGGAGTGGGTGTAGTACTACTCCTTCAGAGAATTGCAGAAGTTATGTTTGTGTGTTATATGTCATGTCACATTTTCACACACACATTTCTGTCATTTCTGTGCAGATTTATGTTACGACCCCGGCTCTCAACAGAAGGGCAAACGTGACCTAACGAATAAAAAAACTGATGACGCACGTGTCATGGGAATTTAATTTCAATAGTATATAATATTTAAAGCCCAAAAAAAGTGTGTACGTGCAATTGCTAAAATACGTCCCTGGGAATCGTGCAAACCTTATTTTATAAAATATCAATTACTGACATTTCCAGCGTTATATATATTTGAAGTCGTAACATTTGTAAAAGCAAATACAAAAATATTTAACAATCATTTTAAAAGTAGTCGAAAGAAATTAGATCTATTAACAACAAGAACAAAAACTGCACTATTCAGTAAAAGTATTTATGGCATGGCAATAAAAATTTATAATAAGGTCCCAATATGGCTCCGAAAAATTAACAACATACACTCATTTAAAATAGAATTTAAAAAACTCCTCATTAATAAATGTTATTATACTATTGACCAATTTTTAACTGACAATTTTAAATAATTTTATTTTTTTTAATTACATAATCCAATTCTTAATAATCAGAATATAGAACTTAGTTAATGATAAGTGACATTTGTACACCCATCATGGGAAATGATAGGCGAGATTTAATTTTATATTTACCATCTATTGTACCTTATCATACAAATAAATAAATTGATTGATTGATTGATTGATTGATGAAATAGTTAACGTGAATATTTGAATATCATTAAATTATACAACGATATTGGATTAGTGAACAATCAGCGTAAATTACTCACATTTAAAAGAAACAAAAAATTATAAACAAAAACATTAATTATTACTTTTTGCGACCTGCTTTAAAATTAGGCAGCCAGTGCAAATTATCTAAGCCACTTAAAGTGTGTATGTGACCTTTTGAAGGGAAAAAGTTTAGCCAACTTCGAGAAATTACCTCGCTATTCACAGTTACTGTGTTGCCTATGGAATGTGTGTTAAAGTTAGTAATACATACCTGACCCGCTTAAATCATTAATATTTGTAATATTTTTAAGATAAAATTAAGACTGGCTACTGGATAAGAATTTTTTTACTGTTTCTAGATCACGAAATTAAATAGGCATCTCATATTCTTTTGACTAACTTACTTTACTTTGAATGTTAATTTAATTTATAAGTACCTGATTATGTTACCTAATAATATGTTACAATATTTGCATGCAAATGTATTTAGATAGCTGAATACAAATGACTGTAACCATCATTATTTTAAGACCTCTTGATGTATGTATGCAAAGCAAATAAAAACACTTGAATTGAATTGAAGGATGAGGTTCTATGTTAGACTGTATGCATTTTTTAATGTACGAGTATGTACATTATATTGTACTATTATTTAATAGTCCTCAATGGTAGCATAACAACACATCCGCGATATATTTAGAGACTCTCTTGAGTGTCGGCCAGGGTCTGTCACTGATGTCACGGTGTCACTGGATAGGTGGATCTGCATGCTCGCTATTCTCTTGTCTCCGTAAAAAAACACGTCACTCATTGGCCATCCTCCCCCGCTCAACAGCGTGGATGATGCCAAATGGGTTTTGTACCCCTCTAGCAATGCCCGGGTAGTGGGACTTCCCAAAACCTGAATTCCCTGAAGAATGGCGACAACATTGCTGCGAAAGAAGTACAGTACATACTTTACGTAGCACGTCTGTACTGAAGTAGTAAAAGTCTTTCAAAAGCTTACCTACACAGCCGATTTAATGGCGAGCTTTCTATCGGGCCGGGGAAGTCATAAAAGGAAAACTTAAGCGCTAACGCCTGATAATGTACGTGAGAAGTGACGACAGATGCCTCGCTTTAACTTAGAAAGTCTTAGCCCTCCTGTCTGTTGAAGAGGAGCGATCGTTAACTATAATACGTTTATATGGTAGTTAGCATCTACATAACCACGAGTTGTAAATCTTAGAGTTGTAAAAACGCCCGCAGCTTCGCGTGGAATTAAACATAACATTAGTTTCGTTTAAACCTAGTTGATATCATCCTCGAAGACAATACCGATATGTTTCGTTTACAGACAATAAATTTAAAAAAATATTTTCCGAACCCTGTATAGATTATCATCTTATCATCCCCTGATAGTTTTTTTCAAGATGTATTCAATGTACAGACGCGGACTCGTTAATACGTACTACTATAGATTTCATAGTAACATAACAAGAACAAAATTGAAACACTTGTTGGGTACAAAGACATAACTTACTAATAATGGGCACAACGACACAACATATTTAGTTAAGATTTTCAGGCTCCTGCTGGAAGAAAATACCTATTCTAAAAATAAACCATCATATTATTGTAATTTTTGTAAATATTTAGGTTGAAAAAAATTTGGAAAAGCCCTAATTTAGGTTATGATCTAAAATTCCTTTGCACTGATGAAACAATCGATTAGGAACATAAGTAGCTATAAGACATTTTTAAAAAGTAGATTACGGTTCAATTTCAGAGCATTAGAATTTATATTCTAAATTTGAATATTGTTGTAATCATATTCGACGACGACGAAACGAAACGACGAAATCCAACTCACAACAAACTATGACGACGGATGGATCTCGATGAAACGAATGAAAGTTAAAAATGATAATAGATTCGTAAACAGGATCACCGACTAGGTACCACCGATCTACGTAGAAAGTATAACACATAAAACGACAAAAATGAGATATATTGTAACAGTCTTGAGACGTTATTGACTGCTGAACGATCGCATATTACTCATGTGCGACGAGCGACCATAAGGCTTCCCATACACGACCGACTTTTTAATCGATTTTATAACCAACTATTGGTCTGATTTTCCTTTTGCGGGAGTTATCCATCATATAAGTCGACATTTACGTTCTTTGTCTTAGATTTTTAACTATTATGCTCGGTTTACACAATTCCAGTCCATCGATAGAATCCAGCGCTCAGCGGAGCACATGCAGTGGTGCAAATGTAATCATGTAAGATAAGATCTAGTAAGCAATCCATAGTAGTATTTGAATTGATGGTCTACTTTTGAATCCTGCGCTAGCATTTTAGCGCAACTAGAACATAGACGGTTAAATTATTCAATGTTTTTTTTGTTTTCTCGAACTCGACACTATCGCCAGTCAGGTTCATTCCAGTCTAGCGCTAATGGGTTACTGGGCTGGAATAGTATAAACTGGCATTAACTTTAACTTGAATAAAATTCCTTTTGACTTGTTCCGTTTAGTCACAAAATCGATTGAAAAGTAGGTTGTGTGTGGGAAGCCTAAAGTGAAAATAAAACAGACATATCCATTAGAACGATCACCGCTCGATCGACCAACGCTCCGGCTCTTGTCTTTAACTGCCTACTGAAAGAGGGAGTGTTTAATGCGTTCGAAGCTTTTGTCCATTTTTACGTGATTAAATTAATCTTCACGTATATGTAAATCTAACTAACACACGTGTGTGTAAAAAAACATAAATACAAATGATTATTTGTTAATGTCTACTACATCACAATATTTGGTCATTTTTTTTAAAACCTCTACAAACATTACGCGGTCGAAACACTCGCTTGCGTGCGTACTTGATATTCCATGTGTAAGCCTTTATGGGAGTAGTTGTCACCATATATTTGCTTGTCACAAGGTGTGCAGGAAAGTCGAAATGAAAGTGACAGTTGGCTCAACACGTAGAAATGCTGAGATCTGCATTTTAAACTAAGTTTTAAGGCATTGAGTAAAGCGTCTTGTTGCATGAGGAACCACAGAGTAGTGGTGTTTCGCTTTTTGTAAAGGTCATATAGAGCCTACTAAGAATCTTTGGGGGTTGTAAAAGGGTATATAATATGTAGGTTTTTTTAGTTTGTTCTAAAATTTTTTTAAAAAGATTATCACAATTATTATGGGCGTTAGCGGCTGCGTGGCTATATGCTCGTTTGCTATCTTATTTGTAATCCATACATCTATATATATAAAAGGAGAAGGTGACTGACTGACTGACTGACTGACTGACTGACTGACATATCAACGCAGGGCCTAAACTATAAGGACTAGAAACTTGAAATTTTGCACAGGGGTTCCTTTTATAACGTAGGGGAGCACTAAGAAAGGATTTTTGAAAATTCACCCCCTAAGGGGGTAAAACGGGCGTGCAAAGTTAGTATGAAACTTTGCCGTTTTTGAAGTCAAGTGGGCAACCCGAACGCGGGCAGACGTCGTTAATGGGTCCAATTCTACGCGAGCGAAGCTGCGGGTTTCCACTAGTGTATCCATAAAAATGTAATACTGAAACTTCCTGAATATCATGTCCACGGACTAGAAAGAACCATAATAATAACACCACTGTCTGTCCAGATTAAACTGCAGTTGATTTCTTCTGATGTATTTTCCGACCAAGTTTCTAACATAGACAGTCAGAAAAAATATGCGTTGGAGAAATATCACACCTTTTCACCAATTTTTCCACTTACGTCATGCAACTTCAGTGCGTCACGTGACGTAATTGCATCAGGTGACGTAAAATATGATGTTGGTCGGTGCCATAGAAATTGGAATTTCGCCAATTTCTTTGGTCGGCGCCTTCAAAGGCATGCCTTGGTGAAAGTGAGAGCGTAAATAAATCTGCCACAGCTGACCTCTCTGGTAAGGGCCCAATCAAACCACTATCGTTGATGAACAAACTGACGTCGTACACCACCTGATGGTATGATATGAAGTCACCATCGCCTATGAACATCAGCAACACCTTTGTGTATGATTATCTGCTACTACTACTACTAGCTTAACTGCAGAATTTTACAATCCTATCTGGCGGAAATCATACGCCGTACAAGAGTACAAGAGTATTAAATACTTCCTCATCAAAGTAACTGGCTAACTAACTATCAAAACCATAAAAATATTCACACAAGTTTCGATATAGGAAAATTTTTCAGAAGTACGCAAATCACATTACGCGACAGTATACGAATGACAATGAAAATACTAATTGTGGTAGTAATTTTACAGTTTTTCAGGATTTATAGGCTACAAGCTTGCCGTCGATAAGGTATGGATTGATTTATTGATCCAAAACCAATACGAATTCATATACTAGGTATTCATTATTAAAGAAAGGAATTATTACATCGCTCGAACACAAAAATCGCCAGCGCATTACAAGTTACATAATTCGATGAGCTTCGCGGTATCGCTTTAAATATTCCGTAACATTTATATAATGTTATCAACAACAATACTTTATCTTTTGTGTTCGCATATTTTGAGTTTAACGATCTTATCTAGCGTCTAAGTTATGTTTTGTTTTGACTGAATGAAGACATGAAGACATAATAAATTATTAGTCATTTGATGATTCAACACCAATTTCTTTAAATGAATCAACGATGTGAAAGGACCTCTTACTTATTAAAATTCACGACATCCAAGCCGAATCGGCATTGTTTACTCGCGAACGTGCATGCTAATAGGAAGTTATGCATTATATCTCGGAGAATGTTGAGGGAATAATATGTAGCTTGCATAATTTCGTGCATACCAGAAGTGGTCGTTGAAATAGGTAGGGGTCGGTGACCTCTAATGATTGTTATTATCGGCGGCAGCTTGGACTGTTTTCGAGCAAGTCTCGTCGGACTCGTTTCAGATGTAATGATAATGAATGTTACTTCGTATACGGGGGGTGGTTTAGTGTATTGTTTGAATGAGCACCTGTTATTTGTTTTTATTGATACGTAAACAGTGTCGCGTACCTGTTCGTCCACATTCGGAGCGTCGGCGCGTGTACCGCTATCGACCTCGATGCCGCGCCCGCCGCGCCGCGCCGGCCGCACGGGACACACCGTCCTCGCATTCCCGGGCACGTGGACTGCGAACTGCTGGGGCTGCTCGAACATCTTGCAGTCCACCTCGTCCACGCGAGACTCGCTCGCCGCGGGGCTCGCGTCGAACGCTATATCAGTCTCGTTCGACGCATCATTCGACACGTGACCCGAGTCGTCGCTGCAGTCCGAGTGGGCATCCGATATCTTCTCCTCGACATGCTTATGCAACTGGAGCTTGTCTGCCACCTGCGTGCATATTCTAGCGTCGTCGCGCGACTCCACGCACTTGACCTGCCGGCCGACGAGTGTGCTCAGGTGGTTGTGAAACGTCGTGTTCGCCACGCACAGCTCCTTGTGCACCGGAGGGATCACTTTGCAGTTCACGAATTGGGCTTGCTCCGTTTTCGATTCCATTGCCGTCTTGCACTCGAGTTTTTTGACTATGTACTTGACAGGTGACAGCGTGGAATCGATTTCTTCCGGTTCGTTTTCATTTCGTTTGCATTCCGGCGGTGGCACGACAAGGTCTCTTTTGTTGTTGTTTTTTCTCTGCTGCAGCTTCGCGCGGACCGCGTTTATTTCATCCGAGTAATCCCTCATTGACGATTTCGGCGACGAAGAGGACGCTCCCTTTTTATCGAGTGAATCTTTCTTCGTTTTATCGCTCTGCCGCTTTGCGTCAGACTTGAGGTTGAGCTGCGATTTTTGTTTTGTTTGTTTGGTAAAATCTGTCTTGTCGGTGGTTTTTCGTGAGACGGTTGGCTTTTTTTTCTGAGCACACTCTCTGGCCTGGTCTACGTTATTTAGATCAACCGGAGTGGGAGAAAAAAGCGCTCTAGTACTACTGAACTTGTTTTGCGACATTTGACTCCTGATCACCGGGATCTTGCTGGGAGAGCCCGCGATAGAAGTGGAAGACTTGGTCCTTTCCAAATTAGATGTAATGAACGATTCATTTCCTATCTCCCACACACTCTTTGCTTTCTGCATTTGAGATTTAGGGTGCTCTTTGATTTCGTAAGACGATTTTGCACTGTTCGTGGATGTTTTCAATTTTATTTTCTTGGGTTCATTTGAGTTTTTGTCCCCTTTTTTCGTGACAGTTTTCGTCTTTGATATAACAGGTACGGGTGTCGACGGTGGATTAGATAAAGTCTTTTTCAGAATCCTTGTTTTAACGTCAAGTTTTTTCAAATCTTCTGTTTTTATACAGTTACTGTGTGGAGTATTTTTTGACGATATCTTATAAGTAGCATACTTATCTGGATTCATCTTTTCATCAGGTACATCGGTCAAAGGTTTCAAAGGGCTCGTCAGCTCCTTACCCTTCATATCGTCAAGATTCCACAGACTAGTAGTTTTGTCAATAGAATTATTTCGCTTTACCGTATTCCGTGTCTTTCTATCACTTTCGGGATCGGAATTGGTTTTCTTTAATATACACCGAGACTCTATAATACTACAAGTCTTAGATTTTTGCAGCTTAGGTACAATAAAATTTTTGCACGTAAAGTTTACATCGGGTGTCAAAGACGTGGAACTCGATGTGAATTCCGACAGTATTTTATCGAAAGATTCTAAAGCCCTGTTCAACTTCGATTCAGCCGCAATTTCACTTTCCGATTTACCGTCAGATTGTTTGCCGAATATCGTAATATTCTCGTATATTGAACAGTACCCCTTAGACTCGTCAAGCAATAAGTCCTTTTCTGGTTCGGCCGAAACCGCGCTCGCAATGTTTATATTCTCGTACACGTGGTGCCGGTCAGAACTGTCGTCGACAACGTTAGCCTTGGTCGTTAACTTTTGCACACTATCACTGTTTACTTTCGCGGGATCACTGATCTTCTTTTCCAAGCAGGCGGCGATCGCGGTGACTTTGCCGCGAGTTTCGGGCGAGCTTTCGGCGCGAACTGAGAAGGTCCTGTAGAACTTCTGTATGGCGCCCTGTGCGGGGGTTGCGGGTTGCTTCTCGGTCGGCTTCTGTCCGCCGAATATGTTGAATACTTTCACTGCGGGCATATCGCGGGCCCGGCGCGCGGGCGGTCGCGGTCGCGGTAGAGGCGCGCGCGCGTGTCGGCGGGCGGCGTGCGTGTGCGGCCGGCGCGGCGCGCGCGCTATCAGCCCGCGACAATAAGAAAGTCAATGTCACCCCGAGCGCACGGCCCGAAGAATCACCCGCCGCGGTGTTAGTGCGACCTGCAGGTTCGATTACAAATCACCTGCGAGGGACGCGATTATGTAAACTATCGAAAGCAGTGGAATCTTGTTATTGTGATGGCCGCTCTCGACCAACGCGTTTAATGATTTATCGGTAAATTTGATTTTGCGGTGCGTAATAAGGTTTTATGGTCACCCGAAAATTCGCCCACATTGACTGTAATCAACAACAAGGGCTTGCGTAAATGAAAGTAGAGATGTTTCATAATGGATGAGATTATAACAATTATCAACAAATTCATGTAGAGGAATTAACGAGTTAACGAATCAAAGAAGTTTAATATTTCATATTATACTCGTCGAAGCTGTAAGGTAAATGACATTACAGACAAATGACAGGGTGCGCTTAGGCATTAACATAATCATTTTAATAGGTACCTATTGTGATACGAAAGAAAGCGACACGTTTACGACTGTATGTATCAATTAATCCAATTCGAGAAACTAATGGTGTTTCTCGGTGACCCAAAAGTGGGAGATGTGTCGTAAATCTGCGTAATAAGGTTACGTAAATATTCAATATGTTACCGAGAAAGATGCTACTTCAACCTAATTTTCAGAACCCGGTTATCCTGAATAGAGCAGCCATGTGCGATGGACTGTCAGTCAACATTCAGGACATTTGATAGCCGACCCGAATGATATTTTGTGGACCGTCTAACGATTCGCTAGGTTAACGCCCGTAACATAATATCCGTAAAAGTTGAATAAAATTATCATAAACATTAAAATAGAAACTAGTATTTTCCGCTTCGCACACATTATTTCTCCTCGCGACTATCGGTTCGACGACATTTACTATACATTGCATAAGGCTATAAGACTCCAATTTATCGATAATTTAGAAGAATAGCATCATCAGCACTTGTCTAGTGGTTCGAGACCTAATTCCAGAAAACTTAACCGAAAAAAACCCGGGAAAGCGTAGTGGCAGCGTTTTTCTACATAAATATCTACAAGAACCTACTACTGTATACTATGGTCGCCAATAGACATACAAACTACAAAATAAGCGCCCCCCCGCGGCATTGTAGACTGAGATAAATCACTTACTTGAAATAATATTTTCTGCGCTTGTGTGCGTGCTGTCGATAGTAATTATTAGTAGATATAGTGAATATAATACAGTCACGGAATCAGCACTTACTCAAACCAGACGTCTGTAATAAAGCGGTCACGAGTGGAGAAGAACTCGTTCATTAGATTAGCCAAGTAATCGTCGCAATTAATGACTCAATGCGCCGACCTCTGGGCGTTGGGCGTATGACCTTAGAGGCACAGACGTATAAAAAATAGTTGTAAGATTCATATCAACTTTAAAACTATTAATTTGTATTACTATCCACGTAATTTGCACTTAACTTTCAACTGGTGAACAATTTTGTTCTTGAATAAAAATGTATCTATTCGCCTAATCGATTAAGTGGATTTATGACTTCTCCAAAGTCCACCACCGTCTTAAATGAATAAATTTCATACATCATTTGATGCTCATGCATACTCGATTTGGGCAAAAACTTTCAATTAACAACACCATTCATCAACAAAACTAATGCGTCTCCATAAATCACATTAAATAGTAGGTACCTGGATACTTATCTGAATTCACGAAATGCATTTTACGACCACTATCTCAAAACAAGTCACTTTCTGTAAAAGTTGTAAACTGTAAATATATGCACATACACATTTGTGAAAAACGAAATCGCGACCGTCCTCACTAATTACAAAATCACGTCCATAATGACGTTATAACATTAAACAATTTGCTTTTCGCCGAGCTGACGTAACATACAATCTCTCGATTTAAGTAAATTGGCGTGTAATGTGATTTTTCGCATCTTTCTTCACAATGTTAATTATTATTTCGTAAGTGTAATTAACATTATTAAATTAAACCTTTATAGATAACTGTTGCAATATGTTGCCACATAACATTGGACCTATTTCATATGGGTGTTGACGAAGGCGAAAACACGTCGATAATTTTGTACGAGTATTACAAAAATTATATTTATTTGCAGGCGGTATTACTAAAACTACTCATGAAAATGCGCATTGACAAAATATGAATTAAGGCTTAAGCAATCTGTTAAGCCGGATTAATAAGCAGCATAATAATATGAATTACTTAACAAATAAACTTGTAAGTGCATTACGTTCCTATATAACAATAATATACCTAATAATAATAATATAATAGATCCTTATTTCAGGCAAGGTACCCATACTATACCACCCAATAATACAATAAAATAAAATATAATAATTATGAAACTAAAATAAAACAATAAAATACAATAGAATAAAAATGTTTAGGAAGCTTGCGCTCCGGCATTGGTACGGCAAGCAATGCAATATACGTCTGCTCTGCATATAACTTATGCCTGATTTTATAACGAAAATACTCGTACAAGCAGTCGAACATAATCAAAATCAATCAAATCAAAAAAAATTCAAAAGTTTCAATGTTCAATTCCAAAGTTTATAAATATTGGAGTGCCTCTCATCAACAATGTTTCAAGGCGATTGTTTTTCAAGATAGCTTCCTGTGTTGTCTTAGCGATCACAAGAATTGCCAGAGCTACCACCGGGGCTTGTTAGACATGTTTTTGGACGCTTTTCTAGATTTCACAAGAAACTAAAATCAAAATTCTAGCTTTTTTCCATCTCAACAGAACAATTAAAGTGATGGCTTTGAGATACGTGTGTGCTAAAAAACAGCAGTCTCAAACTTTCCGTTTAAAATTAAAAAAGGTGTCTAAGTGAACTGGGCTACTTTTACACCTCCTCTGATTTGCTTGAAAGTCTAAGATAATTTTCGCGCAGTTATGTTTGACAACTTTAAAATAAAAAATAAAAATAAATTCGTGTACCTAGATCATGAATTATGATCATCTTTATAAAATAGCCGGCGGAAAAATTAAACAAACGGTCATAATCGTTATAAATGAAAATTTTCGTTCAAAAAAAATTAAACATGTACAACATCCCTAGCGAACATATTTCCGGGATAACGAGTAACATTTGTTGTTATCCAGGATATCGTCTACCTACACCGTGCTAAGTCGCATCATAACAGTAGTGTAATCAAGTTAAGAATTAGGGTCAGCGCCCAGATGGCGCTGGATTCTGGATCTGGTCTGATTCATAGGGCTGGGGATGTTTATGCACTACAAGATCATCAGCTCTGGGATAATTAATTTCAGGATCATGAGTAACAAGGCCTTCAACTACACGGGAGGCGGATTCTCACTATTGTCTAGACATAGTGAACTATTTGGATGAGTTCAGCAGGCTGTGATTCATTAGTAGCACTCGAGCAACGAGCGCAATCACAGCTCCACCAACTATTTATTGGAGCATCGAGGTGGAGTATGCTCTAGACCTCATCTGGTGCATAGTTTTGACTTATGTATTATGTGCCACTGTGGAGTGTGGCGATACGTGGGCGTGTTGGTTAATTGGCCACGATTATATCTGCTATTGCGCGTGACCGATTGATGTGTGTTATTGTTACACTGTAACACGTTACAATTGGCAATATTTCAAAATTTGTAACACCTGAAACTAACGATACCGTTTCTTATTTTTGCACCCTGCAAAACGAAAAAAAGCTTGATGACGTCATTACTACGGCAGAATCTATCAGTTTTTCTTTGGCACCATGTTAAGTTTTAAATTGATGGGATGCATATGCATATTGCTCTTTGCTATCCTACGAACAAGACCCACGAAACTTAATAGCATCAATTAAGAGGATATGAGTCGACACTTTTTCCATACAAACGTAGTCCCCTGTTTCCTCCTAGGATAAAGAAGTTACAGAATAAAAAAAAATACCATACGATTTATACGTACCTCTGCCATGCCTGTACGTTTTGTTTTTTTTCATAATTTGCTTAATAGAAGAGAAAAAAAATCGTTTAAAATCAAAAAAATCGACTTTTTTTACATACATTTTCAAACATCAAGCAAACTGGTAATTACTAACATATCCCAAAAAAGCAAAACGTACGGGCATAGCTTAGACCCTGTTCTACATTTTAACTGAAAGAAATATTGAAATCGGTCTAGATTTCGAGGAGGAAACAGGGGATTACGATAGGACGATTTTCTTAATTTTACGTAGGTAAAATCAGTTCGAGACTGCACTTCTCTCTATCGCACGCTAAGGGGTAAGGTTGGGGGTCAGCGCGACGGCAATATTTTTGGTAAAAACCTATTCTTCAAAAGTGACGGTCGACTGGTGTGCTCTTAAAGGAATATCCAAACAGAAGCGACGCGCGACGTACTGACCAAATATGTTTTGGACAAACATTACCCGAAGCAAGCCACAACTGCCACAAGCAAGCGGTACGGATGCTCTCTTCCTGCTAGCGTCGCTCAAATGTCACAGAAATGTTTGGTGATGGTCTAATTCATGAGGTGAAGCGATCAAGGATAGTATTTTTGCTTTATGGTAAAACAATGTTAAGTCCCTAAAACTTATTAAACATACCAATTTGTATGTATGTACATTGTACTTCACGTATACATGACGTTTTGGGTGTTCATACTGAACTGCCTAAGAAGTTTTAAGTAGGTATTACAGCCGCTAGTAGGCACTTATTCGTTTATTACCTTAGTTCGTCAATAACATCATACGTAATAATGTTGATTGTTTTGTATATAAAACATTCTCTATTTTCAGATCGTTTCAGATCAACACAATTTGAGTTTTTATTTATTTAATAATTTTCACTTTTTCAGCATAAAATAAATAAATGGAGTAACAAAGGAACAAAAACACAGGTACAAGGGTATGCTACTTATTTCATATGGAATTTCTTTCAGTAGACTCGAGAAAGGAAATTTGCTACGGACGGTAGGCCAAAGTGTATACAATATACACTTACAATAATGTATAATTATAATATAAACACATTATATGTATTTGAATAGATAATGTATAATCAATTTGTAAGAGAAAACGCTCTTGAGTTGGATCGGTAACTCAAGTTGTTTGTCTCTAAAGGGACAGGGAAGTGCGCTAATATTTGAGCTTCTACCGGGGCGCCATCACTCAAGTGCTTAACAAGTACATAATGCATACTAAAATTATTTATTTAAAGTTGCATTGTGAAGAATAGTGTAATACTACCATATTCTAATTACAGTATTAACTTTGTGGTTGTTAATTGTTGCGTAATTACTTAACATGTTCCTTATTGTAGTAGTATATTCTAAGTTACTAGTAATCAGTCAGTCTCCTCATTATACGGCTTGTTTTGACGGATCTGTGACAAAAAATCTAAAACTTACTATTAGTTAGGTAGGTAATATGTATGTAACGTAATTCATAAACACAATTCATAAAAACTATGTCTGTATATTCAAGATCAGATCATATTGTCCAAAGTAAGAAAGAACACAAGTACACAAGGTAGGCAAAATACGTGTCGAAAAGGGGTCCTACTACCGGTAACTTAAATGAGTATACGCTTTTTTTACCTCAACTGTATATAAAATAGAATCACATAATCAATTTTATATACATCCATAAATAAATCAAGTACCTAATTACGGCATAATCGTCTACTTGATTTGTATAATGATACAATCAGCCATATATGAAACCGAACGTTTTTTCACGGTCACTAGACAGTCAAAACAAAAGCGGTCCCACGGTTTTCACTGAACGATCGAAAGTGATCATTTCGATCGTGCATGGGCGATGAAAAACCTTCGCCGCGGGGCGCCGGGCGTGCGACAAACAACAATGATGCTGAATAATAGTTTACTTCAGTCGCTCATGGCTCGTGGTGAAGCGAATTGAGCAAATTTGACCATTTTAAGAGGATAAGTTATACCCAACACCCAACAATGATTATGTCGGAATAATTGGTTCGGGTTATTAAACCTTTTAACACTTTTACCAATAACACTTCTACAAGACTTCACTGACTCTTCAGTTGTAAACTAAAGACTAATGACCTGTAATGTAACTACGGCCACGTTTAAAGAGTATGTCAGTAAATGCTTTCCTTAATTAGGACCTTCCTTTCAATTAGTGGCTGGTAAAATCAGGCATTTTTAAGTATCATTCCACTAAATAAATGATTTGAAAATACTTCGTCTATTATGTATCGTAAGGAAAGTAAGGTAAGGAAAGAGCCTAGAACGCGGAAGAAGAGGTAGACGTAACGTGGAAAACGCATCAGCCATTCTTCAGATGTGAAAAAAAAAAAAACTGTCCTCCGATATTTATTTAGAATTAAAAGTATTTGCTTAACCTTGCTTTAACCATTGGGCTATGGGCGCAAGCTGAATTTGGTGATATCGGATCTTTATATCTATGTACTTCTAGATTTTTCCGTCTCGTCTCGGCGTAGACGATACTAACGCGTAGCGCAAACGACGGACAAGATCAAATATTGCCAGTAAATGAAAGACATATAATATTTTACCAATTTAATAATTCAGTGGGACTGCTTGTTTAAGTCTCAAATTCTTTCCAATTCTCTCTTTTATTTATATTGCACTGCAAGTCTATAACGTCTGTTCAAAAGCCAATAAAACTAATTTTTGTCAGCCAGACAAAGTCGTGTACCAGTCGCCTTATTTATTAAACAAAATTTTGTCAGCCGGACAGTCGTGTAATAGGCGCCTAATTTATTACGCAACCGCAGTGGCATCCAGCTGTTACGTCCACCGTACGGAGCCTAGAATGCGACGCCGGGGCCCACTCGGCAATACGACACGCGTACCGAATTAGTTAAAAGAAATCACATTCTTTCCTGTCCTGCCCAGTGCCCACTATTCCAGTGAGCCGATTGTGTAATACTCGTACTTTCATGTTGTGGATGTAACACAAACGACTGTGGGACATGACTAAACAAAACTATGTTATAAGTAGTACCCTAGGTCCATTTTCTTCCTGTCTTATATACTGTACCTATGTCCTAACTAAAGTGTGCACATAAATTATTAAATAAATAAATAAAATGTCGTAAACAAAACTAAGTGTGATATCAAGTAAATAACTTAAGAAATCACTAAAACGAACGCTTGGTAACAATTCAGTTTTTTAATTTTCCAAAAACATGAACATACACATCTCATCATCCCTAGGTTAGCGAGTATCGAATCTATCCGCTTCGATTTTGTAATAGCCCTCTTAACCACGCAAATAGGCAAAAGTTTTTTTTTTTTTAAATAAGTTTACGGCTACTCCTCTCCCTTTCGTACTTCGTGATTTGGACGTAGATGTGCAACTAGCTCGTAAATGGTCTAATTTGAATTTTATTGCATTTGTTGCTTAACTACTGATAGGTTACTTACCTACGTGATGTGACTCTGAATTATGTATGTACCACGGGAAAAGAGTCTTATTTAGACTATATAATTATAATGAATAATAACATAATTATGTTATGACTGAGAACTCTGGTGGAGTAGAGTGCTTATTGTTTAAATAGCTGATTAATTATAATCTTCGAATTAACATTTGCCAGAAGACTCAAATTACTATGTTTTCACAGAAATGTTAATGTAGATGACCGATAACAATAATAACGAGACGAGAGTTGCTCACTCGTTCTGTTAGCTAACTAATCTTAGCTTGAAAGAAAGAAACTACAAACCATAACCTATAACAGAAAGATTTAGCAATTTTAGTCTTACAGCGTAATATGACCAAAAATATTTTTTTTATTTTCAACTTTAAAGTCAATTCTTATAAATATTTCTCTCATATTATATCAAAATTATAAATGTAAATGCATTAGCAAAGCTAAAGAAAATCACGAAGTCCAATAATTTATTCTTACTGCAGAGTAAATACAAGAGCGAACCAACCTTAATGGACATTTAAAACGTTATGCAAATTATACAACTTTAGTTCCACAAATGTTTATGTCGACCGTCTTTTATGTTCACATTATCGTTATAAACACCATTGGAATGGATATATTAAGTAAGAAAATAAATAAAGAATCGGTCGCACAGAAAATCGGGTTTAACATTATAAATACAGATCAGAAAAACCCTATAGTTTTTGCCTGGGGATCAAACCCAGGAACATTGGCTTAGCAGTGGCGGTTATGACTGCTAGACCGACGAAGCTATCTAAACAAGTAATTATTTTTCTTCTTAAGTATGTATACTGCCATGCAGAGGTTAGAATAACCCAATATGTAGTTGTTGCCCGACCCGGCTAATCGTATGGGATTGACATTCGCTATCGACTAATTAGTCGTAAGATGTATGGGATTGACATTCGCTATCGACTAATAATTAGTCGTAAGCGAATGTCAAACCCATACATTTGCTAATCTATTCTATTTATATTCTGCTAGCGTTTTGCCACTTGTCTAGCCCCCCAGAACTTCTAGCTTAGCAGTCGCAGTCCACTAGACAAACGAAGCAGTCTCAATAAGTAATTCGGTACGTATACTGGTTCTGCCATGCAGAGGCTGAAAAAAGTGTTGATTCAAATACACGCGGTAGAAAGCCGGGCGATCGCGTGTTTCGTCGCGCGTCTTCCGATACTTAAAGGTGGTGTTTTTATCCGCATTGCATTATTAGCGGTGCTCTCGTTGAGTTTACCGTGGTTACCTATTGCACCCATATTACCTATATTAATTGGTAAATAAAACTATTAATAACGCTGTAACCCACAGACTTCACTAGAATTCAGGGCTCATTTTTATGTAACGTTTCTTTTACAATAAGTAGGTACCTACATAACATTTAAGTAAATTAAAATGTAAATTAGAATGTAAAATCTAGAGGCCCCATTAAACTATTGTATTCTATTCTATATGGCGGTGCGCGGTGGTACCGCTTGAAGAAATGGTTCTTAACTCATTGTATCAGGCGTTACTTTGCGGAACTCCATTATTACAAACCAAGGATTAATCTACTTTGCAACAACCCGCGAACAAAGATGTATGGTGGTGTATACTTCATGCACGTAGCACCACCCTCCCTCCCATACAGAAAACATGCACACGCGATTAGTGAACATATACACCAACACCAAACCAACACGTGTTTCGCCCCAAACCAAGGCATCCTCAGGGTAAGTAGACTTCACGACGGTTAATCGCACAAGTTAATCGCGGATTGTTGCAAAGTAGATTAATCCTTGGTTTGTGAAATGGTTCTTGTTTACAGTTACTTATTTTGCAATGGCTATTCGCGCAATAACTCGTTCCTACATACGCATCTCGCTTCGAGTTAATCTGTCTACATTTTGTTTCTGCGAATGCAACAATAGTTGTAGAATACCAAGCAGCTATCGGGGCAACCACCGTATAAACAGACGTAACGGCTCAGCCGTACATTGAATCGCAAAGGCGTGTGAACCGTGAGATCTATTGTTGGTTTGCACTGGTTTTATTTACAAACGACGTTTATTTACAAATGACGCTACACTGGGCCTAACGTTGCTAATAAAACATCATAAATCAATTTTTTTTACCCGAATGGGTGTAGGTTAGACAATTCATTTATCATGTTTAGATGAAGACTTACGGCGTGGATATACGATGTATGCGGGCGGAAGTGTAGAGGATCTGTTGCGCGGAGGGATTATCCTGTAGAGGAAGTTAAACGTTCTAATTTCATAATAGCTTTAAACATGGAAGGACGAGTCATGATTAAGGCAACGGTTCTTCCATTGGATATTCCAATTTTACGTTTTAAGAAAAATGTTTGGTTTCATTTAAACAGGCAGTGGGTAGTTCACTTGTGGGAGTTGTGTGCCACTTTAAAGAGTGTTTTAAAATTTAATTCATAATGCTCGCAATCATGTCTTTGCATCATCTTGTGCAGTTAGTGAATTTCTTGACATACTGTATACTTACTTATCATCATAACAATCAATCAATGATTCTTATAACGCTAATACAAACACAAGAAAGAGAGCAGGGTATCATATTACAGTATAACATTATTAGTAGAATATAATTAGCTGATTATTTTGTAATACTTGAAATGTGTGAAGTCTAGCTTCATTTCTTTTGGGGTTGTCGTGTACTCACATGAACAATTTTTTATGTTCGTATAATAGGTGTCGCCTTCTTCTTAAATTAGTCGTCATAAAGCATTCAATAATTGAATCAATTAGTATGTATGTAATTCAGATTCATTTATTTTTTCTATACGGTATTTGTTTTTTGAACGCCATTACATTTATCTACCGTCGGTTCACAAAGTTAATTCTCGGTAAGAAGAACAAGGCATGAAACCCGGTCAGTTCTCGTTTCAATATTTAGAATTTAATAATTTGATACACGTACATTATTATTAAAGTTAAAGTCGAGCTTCACACCAAGGGTTTTTATCGTATAATTATTTATTTATTTTCCGAGAGACAAGTAATATTAACAGGTATAGATATTACTGCAGAAGCCAACACAGTCCCCCATAAGAATGTATAAACCCATGTATACCAAATATTGTGTACCTACTAGTCCGAAAATCAAATAAATAAATCTACCAAAAGAACAGAGAGAAAGAAGAAATACAACTTTATATATACAAGCTAGGAAGTATTTTACAGCCTGCTATTTTAATTTAACCTACCTACTCAGGTTGTCCAACCCACGCACATCCTTATCCCTACACATACGTCGATGTTTGCTTAAGCAACGACAAGACGAATACGAAGACGAAAGCCATTACTAAATGACGGTCTGATCAAAGCATATGGCTGAATAATGAGCTCAATCAGTTGGGCGCGACTCCACACCACTATTTTTCCACGGTACAACAGCCGAACCAGAAAGCTTCGCGAAATTCGTCAAATTGGTTTTCGCTTTACCTGCACTGAATAATATTAGCTATTCAATAGTCAAATTTCATCATTATTAATTTATTATATTGAATATTTATTCAACTGACAAGTTTTTTGTTAAAAGTATATACGTATATGAGATTGATACGTCTTGTATTAACGTTCCTAGTAGAGATTTCAGACATTTCGTAATAGGAAAAGGTTAGTACTTCCAAAATACTTAATTATATATTATCATACACATAACTTAATTTATTTTACTTGTTTTTTGTAGTTAAATAAACATTAATAAGACAATTAATCAAAGAAAAAGCTCTACCGTTGCCGTCACGTGGCCGTACAGTGGAAACTTGCACACGGTACGGTTCATTGTACCACTCTGCCTTATTAGCAGTCAGCGAGTAAGCTCACTCTTCATTCACTCATCACTCAAAACTGACGTTCATACAGGTGATGCGGTGTATTTGTGTATGAAAGAGTCTGACGAGCAGAAATGCATATTCACGAAATATTAAGGTAAAAACATACTTTCTGTGAAGTGTTCACACGAACAACCAGTGTAGTGACACTGGCAGCCGATTGACCTTTTAAAACTTATTAGAGGTGATGCTCTAAAGAGAAGGTGGTAGCCAAGACTCAAGAGGTTCAGGGTTCCAATTCCAGGCGCATTTTTTATAATATGGACAGATTATCAGGAATATCGTACTTACAGGCTTTGATAATACGACCACTTACTATCAGTTGTCATATTATCGCCTATTGCTTTAAAAATGAGGCTTAAAGATTTACTCTAACTTTTGTAACTATAGTCAACTGAGGGTGGAGAGGTGTGGCACCGATTAAGGGAGGCCTATGTCCAGCATTGTACATACTTCTAAAGTGCGATTGATGGATGAAGTCAACTGAACGACTATTTATAAAAGCTCCAATAAACAAAAAAAACTTATCTTAGTAAGCTTTCTAAAAATAGTGATTGTATCTTGCCGTGTCATACATAAAACGTTTAAAATATTATGAATAAATTTTATAAAATCAATTAGTTAATCAAAAGAAATAAATGAGATATGTATAAATATCAATAAAACGAAACACAACCGTCCTGAATCATTTCGCTTCATAATAATCTTTAATTAATCATTAGAATCACGAATGGATTTCCATAAATCAGTCAAACAACTTTTCTAATGGTTCCGTAAAAACCGCCTTATTTCTGCAAGGAAAACTTTCTAAGCTCGTATATTTAGATGTACGAGCAGTCGACTAGTCGGACCGACGCGACGGCTATTACACCATCAGGAGTGGTTGAAAGGAAATGCCTTCCCGATTATTCATACACTTTCACGACAGACGCGAGAGTCGACACTAGTGCGGATTCTTGGGATTTTGTGAAGCGTGCTTTACGATTCATCTATATATATAAAAGGAGAAGCTGACTGACTGACTGACTGACATATCAACGCAGGGTATAAACTATAAGGGTTAGAAACTTGAAATTTTGCACAGGGGTTCCTTTTATAACGTAGGATGGCACTAAGAAAGGATTTCTGAAAATTCACCCCCTGAGGGGGTAAAACGGGGGTGCAGAGTTAGTATGAAACATTGCCATTTTTGAAGTTAGTGAATGTCTATGTATATCCACGCGAGCGAAGCTGCGGGCGGGCGTCCTACTAGTCCTCATATAAACAAGTGATGCTTATTTCCATCCATCCATCCATTACCCTTTTACATGGGCCTACCTCAATCAACGCCTATAACGACCCTAAGTTCGCTTCTTAAAAAGTGTAACCAGTAACCACACCTTCCAAATTCCAAAGAGACCATAATTGCTTTAGTAACTATGCCCCGGGTGAACTTGATCGGAGCAACATACTGTTTCATATAAAACCTATTTTGTTCCCTATAGGCTCTACCACCTAACAAAATTGTATAAGATGTCTTTATAAAACCAACTTAGAAAAACGCCTTAAAGTTTATTACACGCAAAAGATAAATTGAAATGTATATGTCGCTAACGCCTGATAGTTCTGTGATAGCAATAACATGGCAGCGCTACATACAATCAAACGTTCGTAAGGCCTTCGTTGACGGTGTTTTAATTAAATGCTGCTATAAAAATTACGATAAAATAAAATAAGGATAAAAAAAGAAATGTCTTTACGTATTCAATGAACTACACAAAATTTTCCTTTGGTTTTTATTGTCTTTGAAAAGAGAAAATAATTCAATGTGTTTATTTCTGTACCTATATTAACATCATATTAATCAATGTTTCTCATTTCATATAATAATTATGTAGATTTTATATAATCTTATCTGGTAACTCTATAATGTTTTAACCGTCTCTAGTACCTCCGCTAATTTGTCTACGGAGCGTGTAACATTATGGACGAGTTGTTTCAGTGGAGAATTCAAGACATTATATACATGGAGTCTGGAACTTAATTTTACTTTCTAAATTGAGAAACCATTTTATGCTTTGTCTTTTAAGTAGCATCAGGCCTTCGATCACAGAAGAAAAACTAATTAGGATTATTCAAAGGCGGAATACTAATTGCTTAGCAGGCATATTTTGCAAGCGTTTGATATGAACCATTTATTTTCGTGTAGCACGTAGTTAAAACAAACAAACCTATTGTAAATATTATTATGTAGTCTTGGGAGTCGAGACACCCACCAGAAGCAGCGTCTGCGCTTGAATGACAAGTCGATATGACTCGCTCAACTCAAATGACTTGACACGAGGTCGTTTACAGCCTGTGTTTACTTACGGCACTCGATTTGGATACACAGCGTGCTGTTTTCTAGGCCGTCTGAGGTATAAACCTACTGATTTGAATAGGTTAGTGTTTTTTGACTCAGACGCGATACTTGAAATTATTGTTAATATAGAGTTTTGGAAGGAATTAGTAATCATAATCATAGGTCAGACTTATACTTATTAGATGATAGTTAACTTATTCAGAAGAATGAATAGAGAACTAACTTATAAATAAGTGAAATTTGTACACCCATCATGGATAATGATAAGTGAAATTTAATTTTATATTTACCATCTATTGTAACCTTATCATACAAATAATTAAATTGATTGATTGATTGAAAATTTTGAACAGTAAACAATTAATTTTAGTATTTGAAGTTGTATAACAGTAAAATTAGCAACTATAAAAAGCACTGAAATCGCCGAACAAAAAATATACGTACTTTGACATTACGTCGATTCGGAGGTAGACTCCACACTGCTCCTTCGCCTGCCGAAGACCAGCCACAGCAGAAACAGCGCCGCAAAGAGGTAGTGCATCCATTCCGGCAGTGATAGCTCCACTGCGGCCGTGGTGCATCTAGGATAAATTTGTGGTTGGAACGCTTGCTACGATTTTGCTAAGCGCGCTACACGTGGTGATGACATCGAATACTGTTATGGTTGCGAGGAGATATTTGTGTGATTTTGATTATTCATCAATGCCTCTGTATCTTCTAGATTAACCGGAATTTGATATTAATTTGTTTTAAGATGTTTTGTTTATAAAAAAAATCCGTAGGTTTAATTATTCTAAGCATCTGCACATAAGTAGATTGAAACTGTTTTTTTAGATTAGCTTAATTTTACCGATGTTAAGAGAGATAAGAATATAATATAAAAATAATATCTAATACTTATAAATAAATAGTTCGTATATAAAAATACTTTTAAATTTCAGAAAATAATTCGGAGATTCGTTATTAGAATGTTTAAAAAAACTAAAATAATTGTAAGTTCCCGCAAGACAGAAATGGTCGTGACATAACCTTCTTACTTTGGGCGCATATCTATGTTGCGGCGCAGAAAAATAACATCCTGTACCTATGCAATCTTCGGCAGCATCGGTAGTGGGGCGCGCATTGACCGCCAGATAGTAAAATAAAAACAGCGGTTAATAAATCAACCGTTTAAAGCACTCTGATGTTGATATTACACTTGTTACGCAATGTGTAAACGTACTTTTTTATACAATTGACCAAATATTGGGTGGCAGAGCCTAGTTGGAACTATCAATGTGTGTTAATTAATTATTTGTTCTCACTTTTATTTACCACTGGCCTAATTAGCTCCAGTACAGCAGTAGGTAGGTACCACCGCTACTACCCAAAGTAACGAGTAGTTTTTTCTGCCTTGTAATAATTGTATTGAATGCAATCCAGATAATACTAAAGAAGGTACAATCATTGTATAATGATTAAACTTCAGTAAGTATAAATTCAGACATGGACAACTAAAAAAAAACTTCAGATTGTTTGTATATATTTGAACACATATTCCCGACTAGTATTTGGTCCAACAAAAGAGATAGCTTTCATTTCTCATAATCGTATCGAAATAATAAAATGTCAAATTCTCAGGTGTGGAGGTTTCTCACGAGCATTCTAAGCCTTTTATTGCTTATGGAAGTAGATTATTAATTTAGCCAAACTTACACACATCGAATCGGCGATAGCGAATGTTTTAAATACATACGTATATAACGAGCTGTCTTATTTACCTGTGAAATATTTTAATTTAACCGAGAAATATTTTATTTATATATTACTGAAATATTTTATTTATTAAATTTAACCCGTTTGTAGTGACCCTATTAACCTTACGAGCCGGCCTTTTACCATACTAATGTCATCATTTACATAATATAATGAGATGAAATTACGCATTCATAAGCTGGGCTATAAAAATATATCGGAACTTACCATAGCGAGAATAACACGCGTATACCTGTCCAACCCTTCGGCGAAATACAGGCGTGATGCTTTGTTATGTTTGTTTTAAGCTACATAGCACTCGTTCGGTACTAGCAAGTCGAGAGTCATATTTGAGTGACAAGTAGGTACCACAGAATACTTAATAGTCAAGGTACTTACAAATCTTACAAATATAGACTAACTAAAAATAAAATTTTTCATTCTTTCTTCTTTCTTTCTTTCTTATCTTGGTATATTATCATATCCCTAATTATAATTTCAATTAGCCCATGGGCCATGCTGGTGCGGGCGTAGGTATATCATCGATGGCACATCGCCCCGCCCCCTCTTGATTGTGGTTTCGAATCCGATATATTGAAAAATAATTATTGGTGTAGTGCTCCGTGTCACCCTTGTCATAAAGGGTACATTAATTGGCTCGTTACCACACCAGTGCGCAGTAAACGTCCGTTCTCGCCCGTGGCTAATACGTGACAGTTTACGTCACTCCCGTGTGCTCGAGACAACGTCATGCTTAACAGATTATATATAGATCGCATACACTACATCCCTTCCTTATTATAAATTTATTAATCGAGAACATTAAGATAGCAAACGAGCCCGCAGCACCACCCATTCATTTGTTAATTTAATTTTTAATTTTTTTTCAAAGTTCTCAAACATTGCAATTGGAGAATTAAATATTTCAATCTTACTTACATATGAAATGCATACTTCTATGTATTTTCTTTCTTATATGAGTTACCTTCTGGTACTGTATACGTAACCATAATTATTTGTCTAATTAACACCAAATGTACGCTTTCAAACGTAAGATTTAGAAAAATAAGCAAAATTTGTTTCGTGTACAACTGTGGGCTTATACAGGCTGATAGCGTGTACGCAAATGGTCTCGCTTATCTTTTTCGCTCTAACATATGAGTATCTATGTTATTTTTCTTTCGCATTGCCAATCTATTAAGTATTATACCAGTTGATCAGATCGTCAGTAACAGTCCAGCCAGCAACCGTCAGCAAGTCGCTTCATGTCAGACATAAACACGACACGCGCCGCGTTTGGTGCGTTGGTGGCGTATTTACCTCTTGTAATATAATGAGTACTGTTTTTTTGGATTAGTCATCAACGGATATCATATACTACCTCGTATAGTCGCAATTGCAGTCAATAGGAAGTACTAGGTTTCTAGTTGTGTTTTCACAAAGCCTAAGATTGTATTCGATCTTGTAAACGGGCATGTTACACCATCCGGATGTCGATACTATATATTTAAGTATGTTTTTTAAAATGTCCATACATGTATATGAGACTCTGACACCCATAGCACAGGTAAGTACCCAGTTTAGGGTCCATGATTTTTATTTATTTATTATTTAATAAAGTATCGCTCTAAAAATCCATATGTAGATCTCGTAGATTTATGAAACAACTAGAAATAAATGAGCTAGGTACCTATCTCACGACGAGTAAGTACATTCCTTGGTACTTCATCCATCCTTCAAAAAGTATTGGATACTCGGCGTGCTGTTTTCTATCACCATTACAATGGCCCTATCCCAATACATAAGTCACAAAAAGGTATTGAGTAAAGAAAAATATAAGTATAAAATAGACATTAATTGATACGGACATAGGCCTTTCCCAAAATGCAGGCCTCCAAAGCAATGCTTACGGAATGTGTATTAGAATTTATAATAAGATATCCGAACCTATACAAAACTTGATGATTATTATTTTTTTTTTATTTTTTTTTTTTTAATTGTGACAGCATAATCTAAGTGACCCATTAATTTACCTACTATGACATTTGCATACCACCCAGTGGTAAGAGTGAGGGACTACCTTTAATTGTAGCATCAAATTGTACTACTTAAAATATGGAACGTACTTACAGCAAAGCAGCGTAGTTACCGACACATAGCATAGGTACCGACAACCTTTCCCTTCGACGGCTGAGCAACCATACCCTTCGTTGGCCGCGTTTGGCTTTTTATAGGCACGGTCGGGTAGCTGACCGCTTAGTGAGGGTAGATCGTGCGCCGTCCTCGGCTGCACCTTGGACTTCTTCAGGAGCATTGGTTACACCACTTTTCTTTAGTAGGTAGGCATTATCCAATCATTTGTAACCACTGGCTGTTGCAGCTGTCACCGTAGCACCGCGACCGCCTAGCGCACCTGTAATACGACGCATCAAATGCGCCCGTCCGACGATGTATCTTGTGCAGACACGGGTATTCCCATTACAAGTGCTATATCCGATCTAGGCTTACGAGTACGTACGCGGTGCCAGCATGGTATGCTCTGGCGGCGCCACGCCGCGCAAGCGTCTCCAGGCCCAGCAAAACCTCGCCCTGCGAGAAATCACAGGAGCGGGGCGCTACGTCCGGAACGCGGTGATAGCGCGCGACAGCAGGCTGGACGTGTTATGTATAACCGCGCCGACAATGGACCACATCCTCACCTAAGGGGGATAGCGCCGCTGCACGCGCGCAACCGCTACCTAGAGAGCTGTTGGACCTTCTTCCCCCCGACCATCTAGGGGGAATTCGCGACATACGGCTAGTCGCGTGCGCGACGATCGACTGGCTCCCACGCTCAACAGCGGGGAAGTCACCGACGGGGTTTACCCCTGGAGCAATTTCCCGGATAGAGGGGATCTCCCCTTATTCCGAATTCCCTCAGCGCAGGAGCGCCTACAGCGCCGCGCAAGAGGAGGAAAGGTGACAGACCTGTCTGGTATTCCCACTACGAATCCTGTGCAAAAGGGAAACAACCTGGTGACCATCATCTTTTCCATTGCTTAAATCTTAAAGCAACTGTAGCATTGTCTCCTTCGAAATCTAGCTTTTCCGGAGCTGGCAATAAGTTTGTAATTTTCGTGGTAGGTAGATATGGGGCGACCTAGAACTGAAGTAAATCTTGGTAACTACAAGTTTACAGTATATTATTAATTCATCCCCACATCTACATACAGTCAACTAGTATCATAATGCATTTACTGCCTAATACGCAATCACGTACGATTTTCAATTTAATGTAGGTTCGCACTACCTAAACACACGATCACGTACGATTTTCAATTTAATGTAGGTTCGCACTACCTAAACACACGATCACGTACGATTTTCAATTTAATGTAGGTTCGCACTACCTAAACACACGATCACGTACGATTTTCAATTTAATGTAGGTTCGCACTACCTAAACACACGATCAAGTACGATTTTCAATTTAATGTAGGTTCGCACTACCTAAACACACGATCACGTACGATTTTCAATTTCATGTAGGTTCGCACTACCTAAACACACGATCATGTACGATTTTCAATTTCATGTAGGTTCGCACTACCTAAACACACGATCACGTACGATTTTCAATTTCATGTAGGTTCGCACTACCTAAACACACGATCACGTACGATTTTCAATTTCATGTAGGTTCGCACTACCTAAACACACGATCACGCACGATTTACAATTTCATGTAGGTTCGTACTACCAGTTACACACGATCACGCACGATTCACAATTTCATGTAGGTTCGTACTACCAGTTACACACGATCACGCACGATTCACAATTTCATGTAGGTTCGTACTACCAGTTACACACGATCACGCACGATTTATAGGTTCGTACTACCTAACACACGATCACGCACGATTTACAATTTCATGTAGGTTCGTACTACCAGTTACACACGATCACGCACGATTCACAATTTCATGTAGGTTCGTACTACCAGTTACACACGATCACGCACGATTCACAATTTCATGTAGGTTCGTACTACCAGTTACACACGATCACGCACGATTCACAATTTCATGTAGGTTCGTACTACCAGTTACACACGATCACGCACGATTTACAATTTCATGTAGGTTCGTACTACCAGTTACACACGATCACGCACGATTCACAATTTCATGTAGGTTCGTACTACCAGTTACACACGATCACGCACGATTCACAATTTCATGTAGGTTCGTACTACCAGTTACACACGATCACGCACGATTCACAATTTCATGTAGGTTCGTACTACCAGTTACACACGATCACGCACGATTTACAATTTCATGTAGGTTCGTACTACCAGTTACACACGATCACGCACGATTCACAATTTCATGTAGGTTCGTACTACCAGTTACACACGATCACGCACGATTCACAATTTCATGTAGGTTCGTACTACCAGTTACACACGATCACGCACGATTCACAATTTCATGTAGGTTCGTACTACCAGTTACACACGATCACGCACGATTTATAGGTTCGTACTACCTAACATATTCTTGCTATCTGCGAAAACTATTGATGATAGAATAAAAATTAAATAATGTACTACGACTTTGCAGACACCTCATTATTTACAAAAGTGTCGCGATACCATATATCCAACTACTGTAGTTAAGCCACTATAACAACTTTTTTACATTTTAAAAGTTGATATAATTTGCTCAATATAATCAAACCACATTATTCATACCTCTGTATCAGTCCTTATCGCATTAAATGATATTTTATTAAAGACCGTTTCAATACCTGTAAAATACAAATTGTTAAAATCGGAAATTCCATTCAAAACATACCAATAACGAATTTAAAATGTCCGTCTAAGGAAAATAATGCATTTATAAAATAAAGCGGTGTGGGTGGCCCCGCGCAGCGTAGTCTCAGATATATTACTTAAAGGATGAATAGAATTGATGAATTGCTTCATATTAGCAACAAATGTTTGCAGTCGAATTAATTAATAGAAATATAGGATATGTAGGTCCCTTCATCTCGATGATCCCCGAAGAGTATCTGTATCCATGTTACATGTCACACATGTCCACAATACAGATTAAAATCTTCTCGTTTTACACCCATATGAGCAATCCTTCAGGTAGGCAATCCATTTCACACAGTACAGATTAAAATCTATACGTTTTATCCCTTTAAGAACAATCCTTCAGGTAGGTGTAAGTACCTGGTTATGAGTTTATGATACAATTTATTTATTTATGATTTTGTTATCACTGAAATAAGAGCCTATATCATCTTGTCTACTTGAAACTTATATAATAATAATATAACTTAATATAATATGCCTTGGCCAAAGGCAACGAGTTTTTTGTAGTAACTTACATAAAAAATGCTGTAAATTCAATCTATTTATAAAGCGTATTTTTTATTATGTATTGGAATGAAATACAACACAGGTAATACAACAAAGAGCCTACCTACTCTTTTTGAAATTCATAGGTATTTGTGAAATTTAAATTTTTATTATAACTAGGTAAATATAAATAAAATGTTATTTTTGAAATTAAAAGTATTTGTGAAATTTGTGTAACGAAAATTGTAATTATTGTGCTTGTATTATTTTCCATGGAAATAAAGGGCTATTTTATTTTTTATTTTTATAATATAATATGCATGTTCTCTGTGTAAGTTGTGCTTCCTTGTAAGTGACATTTTCACTCTGGCACACAACACCATTTAATGTAATTCGTATAATAATCTGTGAAATGTTGTTAGGATGCCTTAACTCTAATAAATAATTAAATACAAGAAATCAACCTATCTAGGTCAATACTTAGTACCGTTATGGCTTATTAAATTACCAACTTTAGTTGTAATTCATTAAAATTATTGATTACTAAAGTCATAGCCTCGAATAAATAATAGCATAACTAGTGTTGCCGCTGTTGTTCCGGTATAATATTACTCAAAACAATATAAAACCACCACACAGTTTACGGTAAGTAGTTGTAATGTATTGGAAAACAATGGCGGTTACATACATGTTACGTACGGACAATTCGATTGGTCGCGTAGCGGTCCCACGAACAAGACATTCCGTGCCTAACATTGGACGGGTCTCTCACCACTCTAGTAATAAGTTAAAATGTAATTTTCTATTGAAGAAAATTAAATAGTTTATAGAACCTAACGTCTCGACCACCTAATTTCACCCTGCCGCCGATATGTAACTTACATACCTACACGATACATAATTCTAAGTTTTCACTGAGTGCGATGCGTTATAGTGAAGAGTAGGACGCGAATCATACATGAGTTTGTAAGAGTAGCCTATTGTTTTTGTAATGAGCGCGCACAATGTCCCACTTCAAATGAGGCGAAGTGTATATTGTTCGTCGTGATACATTTGAAGTACTGACTAGAACAACTAGGAATTCGAACTCAATTTTATGAATAATAAAAACTGTAATAGTTTGTTTACAATAATCTGCCGCGATACCTGCCTACCGCATAGCAATGCCGCGACACGATGATTAGGTAATCGGGATCCTTATGGACAGAGGTATGTATATTTATTTTATGTTGATCCATCAGTAATTTAACAATCAATCATAAAGTAATAAACATCCAATGCATAAAGTTCTTAGACCATCCAATTTTATTTATGTACCTACATACTTATTCAACCTTCCTTTCTCCGTATTTCGAAAAAATGTTTTTAATATTTTTAATTTACCACTAACCTTTTATTCTCGTCGCCATATGTAGTGCTCCGTGTCACCCTTGTCATAAAGGGTACATTAATTGGCTCGTTACCACACCAGTGCGCAGTAAACGTCCGTTCTCGCCCGTGGCTAATACGTGACAGTTTACGTCACTCCCGTGTGCTCGAGACAACGTCATGCTTAACAGATTATATATAGATCGCATACACTACAATTGGTATGCACGAGAACAGAACAGATTCCTATAATTATCTAAGCAAAGAGTAGGCGGCATCTGGGAGGTGTAACAAGCTTGTTTGCTATCTTATATCTATAAAAAAGGGTACCAGAATAATATGGATCGACTGGTAGATAGTGACTATTGGTATTAAGTCCGCCTTTTGTGCAGCTAAAACTTGGTTTTGCAATTAAGTATATATAAAAGAATAACCATTCTACTATGAAGTACCTACTCATTAGAGTAATTTTTCAAATTAAAAATTGGTTAAACAGAAGGTTATACTAGTACATTAAAACTGTGATTACGATCTACCTACTAGTATACAATTCATATGAGCACTGTTCTAGAGGCAAAATATGAAGCAATTCGCATTTCAAATGAAACAATACGTATGCAAACTTTAAATAAAATGGCGGACTTCGTTCTCTTTATTATTCCGAGTGAGAATTTTCCTTTCGCAAAATGTATTCGCTACAAGAACGTTAAATTCAAATTGCACTTTATTCGTTGTAGGTGGGTGCCTCTAGCAATTACAACACATTATTTTACGTATCTCACATCAAATGACTTGATCCGCCTGTGAACGTGGCTATTAATTTAAAATTCCAAATTTAAAAATCCAAAAAAAAAAAGAACTGGCATGAATAAAACCTAATTAGAAAACTTTAATGTATTCCAAAACTAAAACAGACAGATTTTAGTAAAACACTAATGAGCTCATTATAATCTCTCTCTGATAGCTTTGGAATTTTAATAATTTTTTTTAGATTAAAAAACTAGTGTTACAGTTTTATAAAAAACTGATTATTACAGTAGGAAGTAGAACAATGAAGGTGTTTTACGGTCTAATTAAACAGAATAATTTATGAGCCAAACAATAAGGAGTGCGAGGTAAGATAACGGTTATTAATTTTAGCTATTTTCTCTATCTACTATTTGTATTTTGCTATATTTGTATATTTATATATTAGCAGTCTTTTCAACACGGTATTTTATTTAAACCTGTAATGACAAAGGAATTTATTCTAAAAGTCAAATGCGTATATTCCAAAGCAATCTTCTGGAAACCTTGGTGGAGTTAGGAAGCAAAAGTTTCCAAAATCAAATAAAGCGTTCGTAATTTTAGTACTACATAACAATTATTGTTAAAAATAATTTGTTCACCTTGGAATGTGGTTTAAGCATGAAGCGAAGATTCGTGTATTGTCAACTTTGGCCAGAAAGAAATAATGACATACGGTCATAAGTACCTACTCACAGTAATAAGTAAGTACGAGTACACTTACAGAGGCACTTTTGGAGCACTCACGTCAAGCTTGGTAGTTGGACCAATTCATATGGGAAAATTTGACTTCCTAAGAGCTTCTCAGGTGTAAAGTTAGTAAATAGTAGAATAAGTTAAAACACTTTTCTATGCATAGCGGCACGATCTTCGATAACATAACTAATATTGACACATTCGAAAAACTGCCATATTCATACTACTTCCTAACTCTCTCTGTACAAATAACTAAATTCAACGTATGATGCATATTTAAAATAGTTGTAGATCCGAGATACGAAACTTTTCTTTTGAAGTTGTAAATAATAATCTATCTATCTAGTTTTAAATGAAAATCCGACTCAGGAATTGCTCTAAAAAATAATTATCGCCCATGGAGCCGTTAAATGTAATTAGATAAAAAAAAATCCAAAAGGTAGCCGAACGTTACCGAAGCAAAGCCACGAAGAAAAGCAAGCAAGATATAAAATAGTGTTTCATAAATATTGAACTACATAATATTATTATAAGAATAAAACCAATGAAGTAATTGACACAGGCATGTTCCACAATGGTCGCATAAATTTAAAAAGAGTTTTTGCCTGTTCGTTTTGCCCAATCTTTTGTACTTGTGCATAACAAACACAAACAATGTATAACAGCTTTCTCCTATTATTTAGCGCATTCACTTATTATATTGCCCATTTAATAAAGGTTGACTTGCAATTTAAAATTAATCCAGCGTTTTGAGAACATTATGAAGAACTCTCAGGCATGCAGGTTTCGATGTGTCCTTCACCGATACAGCAAGTGACATTAATTTTCATAAATCGCACATAACTTAGTAAAGTCATTGGTGCGCTTGGGTTTGAACCCGGACCGCTCGAGTGAGAGGCGAGTTCGATAGCCACAGGGCTGTCACCGCGTACGTGTGCACATACGTACTCGTACGTGTTGGTTGAACAAAAAGTAGGAATAAATATTAGAACTTAAATGTTGAAGTGAAATTTCTGTGATGTGAATCGGGCTATGACATTAAAAAGACCAAAGGTATTGCCTTATATGCCTTAATATATAGTCATAAATATTTCGTAGTTTTTTCTACTCAGGTATACATACCCGTTTAATCCCTTGACCCCCATCCCATGCACAAGGCAGGAGCAGGACAGACCGATTGCACCAACGGGCCAGTCGACATATTACTTAAACAGTCTATCCGCTAAGCGGAATTAGTATTCGAGGTGTAAGAATAATTTGATTTCCAATAAAACACAGATATAGTACAGAAACAAGGATCATTAGTCATCCTAGAGAATTTTAAAATAGTGATAACATCGTTGACGCATTGAAAATTTTTGTTTAATTGTTGATAATTCAATCTCCAGCCCCAGCTCGCGATCAGATGCGCTACATCAGGATGCAATATCTCTCTCTTGTATCGATTGTATCCGATTTGCTACAGTTACTTTTTATGGTGAGAGCCGAATTTCGATTCGACTTAAGTAATTCCTTAAAGCAAGTTTTAATTGGTGAAGGTTTGAAAGTGCTCCAAAATCCTGCGGCCGCCCAGTTGCTAAAATATTGCCACATTTTGATATACCGGTTTAGTGGGGAAAGTAATATAAAATTTTTGCGTTGGCGATGCTTTGCTCGAGTTTAAAGTAAATCGTTACTGTTGTTTTTGGTGGACATGACTAGTACATTACATACCATATAGACTGCGAGTGATCTCAGAGCAGAGAGCAGAGCAGAAGTCGTGTACGGAGCGAACTCACCTTGCTCTGTCAAGGAACGTGATTCCAAAGGTAGGTCAGGTAGAGATCAAACGAACATACTGTTCTACCATAAAGGCGGAATGAAATGGGGCGGTGGCATCGTATTGAAGTATGTATCTACTAGTGATTTGATTTATTTCTTATTTCCTATTTTTTTTTTCTATGTAACATCGCTCGTACTCGTACGAACATTATAAATATATAGAAATATCTACAAAATAACAACTATTATAACGGCATATAACAAGCATTCTATGGGAACGAGTAGGCTCTATCGCGGTCAAAAGCTATTTCAAGGCGAATTAAAGTAAAAAGCTTCCATTCCATATAATAATACGCTTAAATTTATTATGGTAGGTTTATACTTTCAATAAAGTATATATAAAAAAGTACTTAAAACGAATACTCGTACGGAATCACTCGTACGGAACCACCTCGTCTTTGAAAGTAAGTTTTTTTCTCGATTGGGTTCTTGTTTTTGGCACATCTTGCACGTAGTAACTATTTTGTAATCTGTGCCTATTCAGCGTCACCAGGGATGGTGACGCTGAAAAGGGTATGGCTACGTAATAGGACGGGGAGCGCCCATAAAGGCCATTGAAGTCCCGAAAAGGTAGCTGATAAAGCACTGCCCCAATGCCATTGGTGAGACGAGGCAGAATGTCTTCGTTCATTAAGGGGATAGGATGAGAGCTCGAACCGGTGACATACATGGGACAGATCAGTGACAAAGATTATATTAGTAGGGGCTAAATAAAGCTAGCCTTAAATAAGTAAAGTGTATTTGCCCACATGATTCTGAGATACGTTTCTCCTATACAGATCAGGTACGTCAGCATGATAGCACCAGTTAAACCTATAGTTTTATTGTATTGAATATTTATATTGGTTGTGAATTGATTTTTAAAAAACGAATGTACGGGAAGCATTGAAGCTAACCATCGAAGCCACCATCTTGTTTTTGTTAATTCGGCAGTGAACTTTCACTGATACATTGTTTGATTTTATTCTTTAAAAAATCACGTAAAACGTTACTACGAACTGTACATACTTTTCTAACAATAATTTATCTAATAAGGCGAACAAAAATTCTAAATAGACGAGTTAATTTTTTATGCCAAGCATTATGCTCGGGCCCATTTTTCGAGTTTGCTAGTATAATAGACCTTTCTCCAATGAAATAATTTTTTGTTAAGGCCGGCGATAAACATGGTAAAAAGTGTATTGCTGTTCAATTGCAGATATCGTCTTTGAACTTGACCCTAGATTGTATTTTCTCCGTTTTATGAATCCGTATCGGAAGGAGAATAGGATTGCAGATTCTTGACGTGCCCTCTGAAGTACGGAAGCGTCCATGAAATTTTGCCACTAGCGGTCACCCATCCACAAACCGACCTCGCCCGTCGATGCTTAACACTTTCGGTCACATTGATCGACGAGGCTATGGACGCTACTCATTTAACTCGTACCTAACCGTAATTCATATGGACCATGATATGTTAAATATCTGGATATGCTATGTCTTTAGTAAAAACTGTTCTTAAAACTCTCTGTATCAACATCGCCGCTTTAATAACTTTGACTGAAATAAACAGCGTTCATTGCCTCATTGTAAACGTTACCGTGTGATTGTATGCAAATTATTCGACGACACGATCCAGTCGCCATTCAAACAAACAATTTGATATATAACGCATTGTCATTGCATGTTAATGATATTTGCGCAACCATTGCGGGAATATCAATATGTACTAGGAGAAAGTTTTGTGCCTCTGTGTTCCGTTGTTTTTTGTATTAATCGCGGTCGTTTAGCAGATCATGAATGTGTTTGACGAACGAAATGTCATTCGGGTTTATGTAAATATTTATATTATTACCAGCTGACCCGGCAAACGTTGTTTTGCCATATAAATAATTTTTGGTTGATCGTAGAGGGTTGAAAATTCAGGGTTGTATGTATTTTCTAATGTTGTATCATAAAAAAATAAAAACAAAAAATTTCGTCAAAAAATTAAAAAAAATTTTTGGGGTGGACTACCCTTAACATTTATAGGGATGAAAAATAGATGTTAGCCGATTCTCAGACCTACTGAATACGCATATAAAATTTGGTAAAAATCGGTAAAGCCGTTTCGGAGGAGTACTGCAACAAACATTGTGACACGGAAATTTTATATATTAGATAAAAAAAAATTTAAAAGAAGTATTTTATAACTTTATTTTTATTTTCGTGCATTGTCATCGGAACCAATTATGTGTGCCAAATTTCAGCTCGATAGCTTGAGTGGAAGTCGGTGAAATATTGATTGCAAGATTCCAGGACATACTCGTAGGTACTTACATCAATACATACGAGTGAAGTTAAATAAAAGCTTTTAAAAAGGAATTAAATGGATTTGGAAAATAAACATGATACTCGCTGATGCCTGATTGGTCGATGTCGCAAGCGTGACAGAGTCATCCTGGGTTCGATCCTCGGGTCGAGAAAAGTTTATCTTCATCAGAAAATTTTATTCAATTTTAATATTATTACTCGCAAAAAATTCGATTTTGAATACACTTCAATTGTGCCATCCAGTTGTGCTTTCGTTAATACCTCAATTCTCTATTTATTGTGTACTAGTGGACGCCCGCAGCTAGGCTCGCGTGGAATTAGATATTCACTAACTTCAAAAACGGCATAGTTTCATACTAACTCTGCACCCCCTTTTTACCCCCTTAGGGGGTGAATTTTTAAAAATCCTTCCTCAGTGCTCCCCTACTTTATAAAAGGAACCCCTGTGCAAAATTTCAAGTGTCAGCTTCTCCTTTTATATATATAGATAGATGTTATCAATTTACCGTTCAACATTCTGTCGCCTTCCTCTGCCGCTGCACGTGAGACATAAAAAACTGCACTACTTTGTTCACAAAGTCAGAAACAAAAAAAAACATATAAAAAGTGCGATAACGTGTCACGATAAAGCGACAGCCGGTCCGCCTGCTCAGACGTGTTAAGCCGTAGAAAGTGGAAATATGTCCGCCAGGACACACGATTAATTTAACGAGAGAGACGTGACTTTTCTAGAATGTCGTTCTAAGGTCAACTTTTCTAAACCACGTCCATCTATCTACATCTAGTTTACGCAAGTCCACCCGCAGGTTGGGTTGGGTATTTGCTGCAAACAAAAACAATTCATAAGCATCGAATTTACATAAAAAGGTATTAAAAATAAACTAAAATAACATAAATATCATTCCATTTTCCTTACAGATGTGCGTACACAAATTTTTTAAGTACCAGATATTTTTAGTTCCAACTCCCATGTAAATAGACAATAACAATGGGTAAACAAATATCACCACATGATAACATAAACTCCCGGGCGACTACTGGGAATACTCTGCCGGAAACGGAGATAATCGAAATCGCAATATTTATTTTATTTATAACTTTAACTTAGAATTAAATACAAATATAATTTTTTTTTATTGGCCAAAAGCTAGTACAAGATTAATCGTTGTCCCCACACTACCCCTGTTCATACCCTGTGTTGTGGGTAACAACGCTCTTCCAGTTACTAATAAAAAACAACAACAATGCAAGAAAATAATATATGTGCTACGTGCAGACTACAAACATAAAAAAATAAGAAATATGATAAAATAAAATAAAAACTCTAAATTGTTAAGTATGTATATTTGTATAACTCCGAACCTGATTCGCAGTCACATTTCCGTCCACGAGACCACAGCGGTAAATGAAACTATAGATACATAGTCCAATACCAGTTGGATCGAGTGCAGACTTTTACGGCACGCACAGTCTTGACTGATGAGTATGAAGCTCGTAGGTGATAGTGACATATTAGCAACGAATTTTATCATAACGTCTGTCAGTTATTTCTATGAGATAAAATTTAAATAAGAAAATTATTATATACTTCGTGCGTGAATGCAATGCAAATAGACGAGTCAGTCAGGGCAGGGGTCAATTTCAAGGTCCTTCATTTGATCACCGATTAGAAATTTCAATTAGTACCTAGTATTATTAGCGGCAAAAATGTTTAGCTCTTCGCTACGATAGTCTACGCTGGAAGTGCTTGATCTGGCCTATTAAATTTCTTTTAAACCATACCCACACCATCGTTCTGGGAAAACGATTACAATCAACATTCAGCTCGTCACCAGTGTATAGATGGTTTGGAAAGATTTTTATACATCTCCATGAACTCAATTGTTTTATGAGACGTCCGTGTGATCGAGCAATAAATTTAATAATCGATTCGCCACACACAATTTTGTTGTATACCTAGTAGGACTTTCGTCTTTTTAGTGTTAACGAAAGTTAGTCAAGAAATATCCTACATATATATTTGACACCAATTAAGTTAAGCTGCCTTGTAAACAAGTTTAAACCTATCAACATAGTATACAGTCGTTAATCATTAATTATAATAGTTCTTATTCAATTGCACATATAAATTTATTAGCATCAATTAACTTCTCTACTTGACTTTAAGGCAAGCTGAAGTGAAGCCTAATTCAAGATAGCAATTCTATTCCTCATTAATGTGGCTATCTAGTACAAGAATATTTAAATAGGACCAATAGTTCCTGAGAAAACCGCGTTTAAACCAAGAAAAAAAAAACAGAACATGTCTCTCGCCTTATAATATTAGTAAATAGATATGGATATGGGTAGGCATGTTTAAATGTGTACTAATACTAATGACAAATAAATTAAAATAACTATTAAACAAAACACGCGAGTGCAGCCGCATACCACCGCATACCAAAATTAATTCAATAAATTATGCATTATAACTATTTATAACTGGATAAAAAATTTACTCTGGTAACCCGATGACAACAGTTGATAAAATGATTTACCAGTATACATAAGATACCTACTTTCGAATGCTATTCAATTGCAGATTTATGTCTGCTGTAATCAGTTTTAAACGGTCATAAGGTGTCTACAATCAATCACGTTGCTAATTAGATGAAGGCTGAATTTATTTTTTAATTTTGATAACTTCGTTGCCACGAAGGTCAGTGAACTTGAATGCAAAGCAGTGAGTAATTCTAGGTATACGAGTATTAATTTTGAATACAAAATAAATACTTGTCATTTGTAATAGTGATTTGAACTATGTAGCGCATAAAAAATTCTTAGTTCCCATTATTGTATGAAAGAACCAATTTAAGGTATCATGCCTAACTATGGCCACGTCTGGAATCCTTGACAATCACTAAATTGTCAGGCAATGACAAACTCTACCTCCACCAATCCGCATTGGAGCAGCGTGGTGGAGTAAACTCTAGACCTCTCGCAGCTGTGGCTGTGGGGGAGACCCGTGCCCAACAGTGGGACGTCTACGGGTTGTAGCTCAGCTCACCAAGAAGCTTTCTATACCGAATGACAAAACTGATAAATGTAAGTTTATTGTTATTTAGATTTAAATTTATTATTATTTTTTACTTTCGTCGCGTGTTCAATCATCTTAATAGCGATTTATTATATTCGAATATGACTAGATGAACGGTTCATATGATATACTAGCTGTTGCCCGCTACTTCGCCCGCGTTGAAATTAGCTTACTGGTTACTATTTAGCTTGTAGCATACCACTTTTTCGTACCATTAGGGGTTGAATTTCAACAGCAAATATTAGCTTAATATCAGCTTCATCGGTCAAGTAGTATTTCGAGATGTTTTGTCGTATCAACGAGTGGTTTTTTTTCGCTTGAATGCATATAAATTGATTTATTTTTAGTGCATCTGCAGATTCGATCCTATCGTGCTATCACCAGCAGTCTTCATATAATCGTTCGTGGTTGACTTCAATTCATCTACTTTCTTTTGTACATATAGTGAATTATATCAATTATTCGGACTAACAGTTTGATTTTGAAAGCATTATTCGCTGTATAATTGCTTCGTCATCTCTCAGTTAATACCGTGACGTACATTCCATGTAACTCAATGAATGTTTTGTATAGAAATAGTTCATCACTTTTATCCCTTACTTTTATAAATGTATCGATAAAGTTATATAAATAATATAATAAACACTTCACAAAATAATTTATTATTGAGGTCTTTAAAAATAATACTTAGCACATAATTAAACTAAAACTAAACAAAGAAAGAATAAATAACAAAATAAATATGTCATCCAAAAACAGAGCTTGTGGCATTGTACCCAGAACGCTGGCAGCATTGCCGCGCTGAATAGCGAGGCAATATAAATAATATAAATATTTTGGTTGTTACATGGCACTCCGTTCATTACCAACTATACATTCAATCAAACTGAGGCATTTATTTGCCAGACTAACACTTGGTCATTGAGTTGATTTCATGTTGTCTTTCCGCCACGCAGTACTGGACAACTGGCATTACTATTGCCGAGGCTTATGACTAATTCGTGTAAAAAATTTCCGTTGTCCATATTAAGATTTAGTCAAACTAAGAAATTTGTTTTACTTGAAGGTAATTTGCATTTTTATGAATTCATCAATAGTTTATCAGCTAGGCATAAGTACTTTAGAGTGACATAAAATAACAGGCCAAGCCTAGTTTTGCATGTGCATTGTACATCATCTATCGGTATAAATTATTTTCTTCATTTATTGGTCCACTGCTGGACATAGGCCTCTCCTAAACGACGCCACTCCGACCGGTCCTGTGCCTTATGAATCCAGCGGTTTCCCGCTGCCTTCTTCAGGTCGTCCGTCCACCTTGAAAGCCGGCCGGTGCTCCTTTTTCCAAGTCGAGGTCTCCATTCGAGGACTTTTATTCCCCACCGGTTATCAGTCCTGCAAACGACGTGGCCAGCCCATTGCCACTTCAATGTACTAACTTTGCGAACTATGTCGGTGAGCTTTGTTCGTCTACGAATTTCATCATTTCTGATACGGTCGCGCAGCGAAATACCGAGCATAGCTCTGTGTGACTCTGAGTGAGACTCTCTATCGGAATACAATTGATCATAATTATCTACTCAAACGTTACATTATAATATTCTTGGTATTGTTTTGTATAGATACCATCTACAAATTGCATCAACGACCCAAATACATTTGTTCTCAGCGCGATATTAATTACAATACATACTTACTTTACTCATTAACGTATTGGTAGGATCTCTTGCGAAGTGTATTTAAACATATGTAGGTACTAATAACGAATAAAATTCATTGGCGCTTTACTAACCCTGTATATGCATTATTTCACCTTCCAAATACCGAACATGGTATGGATAGGAAAAAATAATCTATACTAATATTATAAAGAGCGATTCCACGCGAGCGAAACTGCGGGCGTCCACTAGTCTTTATATAAAAAAGCGCTGGTAAATTGTTATCATTAACAGAAAAATGTACATATTTTCCCCAGCCTATTTTGTGGTTTAAAAATATATTTCTCATGTGTGTTCTGTGTGGTTACACTTCTTTAGAGTGACTGTGATCTCAGTGTAAATGTAAGTGCTCAAATGTAGCAAAACATCTGTGGCTGACTTGGAGCGAGCCTCTTAGTAACAATTACTAGCTGGACCTACTGACCTACTAACATCAACTAACAGGACTAACTATCACCAACTCTCCCCAGTCCTCATACCCACTAATGAACTGATCAAGTAATGTTCTAATTAACTATCTCAGTTAACTGGTCTAACATCCCAGTCCCTATTTAAGTCTTGTTCAAGGTCAGTCACAGTTGTCATGAGCGGCAGCGGATGGTTGGTGCTGTTACATCCATAAAAATAAGTCTAATTCGCATACAGGCAACCATAAACATACCTACGCACTTATCCTAAGTATTCGTGCGACCTTTTTAACCGTGTTGCGTGATAAGTACATAACTATAATGTACCGTACATCACAAATAACATGATGCAGTCAAAACTTTAGAAATTTAACAACATGTAACCTACTCGAAATGAATTCAGTTTTACGGACAAATATATAATAAGCGTCTTAACTTAGTCATCAAGGTTTTCATACGTACAACTACATTCGTATTTAGATTAGATGTAATTTTATTAAAATTGAATGAATTAATTAAAGAACTGGTATCTGTAGCCTTGTCCTGGTTCGCCATCTGTACCAGCAGATAATATTGTTACTGCATTTAATTACAATTGTAAAAGCTATTAGAGATTACTGTAGAATTATTCAGTTATTGTCGTTGAACAGAAATATTATTAGATGCATAGAATAGATAGACAATAGACATCGATGTCAAAGAATAAAGATAGGCCATATACAAACAAAATTTTGCTACATTTTATGCCAATATTGTTGAGGCAAAACGCCATCAGTACATCATAATTACAGTAAAAATTTACCAATATGTAACAGTTTGGTTGACAAATTATTTGTTTGCAATATCCTGTTTATGCCGCATAGTAAGTTAAATGTCTTTATCATTTAAAAATCCTGCTCATTTCGACTTTTGAATTAAGGATCTATCTATCCTATTTATTGAAGAAATGTACTCATGATTTGAAAAAAAGAACATGAAAATGGAAGGGCGTTAACGATTTACGTTTTTTTTTCGATTACTACAAGGTACTACCTACTTCTTGAAGAAAGATTCATCACCATTCCCAAGGGTTAGTTAGGCAAAGGTTTTACAAAAACACCCAATTTTGTCATCTCATTCACCAGTTATGTTTTGGGATAATAATATATTCGGTGGAATAAAATAATCAAGATCTGCAAGACGTCCATAGGCAAGTATGTGCGCACTTGCCTATGAATCTGCCATTATATTATACCATGAATATTATATCATGAATATTTTTTTTACAGGAAAGCACAGGTTACCAAAGGTTAAATAACCGTTACCGAACGACACATTAGCGTGTTGATTACACTGGATTAGCGTTGAGATCGTGATCGTGGCGTGCGAGTGAAACCAGCTCAACTCGCTCGTGTGAACCCATGACCGTTTCGTTTCGATGACACGATGCACTGCTGGATTACTACTGATGTCAGTGGAGTCTCTCACGACCAGTAATTTTAAGAGAGAATGCACACCGTTGTTACTTTTTGTAGAAGAACGCTTCTAAACGGTTCGATCCCCGGTTCGGGCAAAATATTGTTTCTTTTACCTTACACCTATGTAACGTGAAATTCCCAGTAGTCGTTCTGAGATTGGATTTGTGCCCGATCAGTGACCAGTCAGTCACATGTAACATGGGATTTAAACAACTGGGTGTATAACACACATTTGCTTACCTTCGAAATACCATGACACGTAATTAATCATATGATAATCGAACTCCATCAAATTTACATGCAAATTGTTACATATCGACTCATACGCACGCAAGCGTAAGAATTAATAAACATAAAATTAGTTAAATCAGAACGTATTCAAAGTTATGCGGATAGCTCATCAAAGTGGTGTTTAATGCGAGTTCCAGCTGCATTCGAGGTGGAGGTCGCGCAGACCTTGCCGTGAGCCTGGTGGAGCGTGGATGCATGTTATTTATCAAGTTAATAACAACATTGCTTAAAAAAAACACGCACACGATTTTTTTTTTTATTATTGCATTGTCATCGGTCCTTGATAAGTGTGCAAAGTTTCAAATTAATCCGACGTATTAATGTGGACGAAAATCACGTTCAAAGATTCCGTTACATACATACATATATACCTACCTACATAAATACACATATTTTGAGGCTTGCGTAAGTATCACATGTGACATATTTAAAAAAAAATTAGTCCTTTATGACATGGTGGATATCTTAAAAAGAAGATTTTTTTTTTTAAATAGGCGCAAAGCTAATTAAAACTAATAAGGCTTGAGAAGTATGTATTTACAAAAAATCTACGATAATCAGAGGTATATTTCAAAAACATATAGGTAATTTAATTGAGATAAATCCCTCGTCAATCAAACTTAAACGCGTTATGATCAATGTCACCATCAGTGATATGAAATTTGCGTAATCGCGAGGAATCGGGACCAACAGATTGCACTGATTAAGTATTATATTATTATGTACTTCTTAAAAAATTTTTAGAACGCCTAATGCAGTAATTTGCGTGCTACAATTAAAATGGTCACGCAAAGAGGCTCGGCGTCATTTGCGTACGCGATGCGCGCTCTACACGCTACGAGCTACGATTGGCGCCTTAGCTACGCCGCGACGGCGGTTTACTGATCAATCTTATACCACAGCCTATTAAGTATTTTTCTTAAAGTCGACTGTTGATAGGACACGTCTGGTCAATAAATAGACAGAGCAACCGTGCGGGGTTCGCGGGTCGAGACTGAAGCGCACCCCAGCTACCATATGTCTACTTTGTGCCCCAGTTACCGAACACTGGGGTGAAGCCGGTCGAGTAAAAGTTTTGATTAACGCATTGTACTGACGAAATGGAAAAACGTCTTAAAATTCTTACGTCAAACGATTGCCTAACTAAATAATGAAACGGTGGCCTTAACCACCTATGCCAACATTAATACATGTTTGCAATTATTGAACGAGACTAAATAATATAGTGGTAGCGGAAATACGTGTTTTCTATATGCTAGATATGCGAGCTCTTAGGCAATGGAAGATACTTAGAAATGTCGAGTTGAGCTATATGGAAATGTCAGTCAGTCGACCCTCACCTTCGAATTTATTTATCGACAATGTTGATTAATACGATGATATAATACTTCGATGATTTCGACACACAGCCTTCAGCAAATTGCTTATGCAATATATTAGTGTTTATTTATTTATAGATAATTGTACTATTGGCCTTATCTCAATGTCATACGATGACTTAGGTTCGAGATGAAACAAACAGACAGTGTCTTCATGTGTATTGATAACATTAACGACTGCTACCTTAAGGTTTTCATGCGCGTCACCCGTAGGCCACGCCCACGGAAGTTGCTGGTCTTTTTTTTTTTATGGAAACAAGATAGCAAACGAGCTTGCAGCACCACCCATCCGCTGCCGCCCATGACAACTGTGACTGACTTTGAACAAGACTCAACTTGGGACTGGGATGGTTAGACCCCTCGACTATGAAGCGTCCATAGCCCAATGGCTCGCGTCGGTTCAATGTGATCGAAAGAGTAAGCAACGACGGGCGCGGTCGATTTGTGGATGGGTGACCGCTAGTGGCAAAATTTCATGGACGCTGCCGTGCTTGGGAGGTTACGTTAAGCCGTCGGTCCCGGTTGCTTTCAATGCTGGAAACAGTCGTTAAGCCTTGTCGAAGACCTCGCGTGGTGGAGTATGTATTTTATTCCAAAGAAATGAATAAACCTATTATAGCTATTAAATTGTTACTATGTTTTGATTTCTGAATTGAATTTGAATAAAGAAGACAAAGTGCTCAAAAATGGTTTGTCATTCTTTCGTGAATACAGTAACCTATTTCCCATGGAATTTATACCATCTTAATTCAATTTATTATAATGGATACAATGATAGCAAATGTAAGCAAAGTTGCTTTTACTTGCTATCAAAACTAGCGCTGTTGGTAATCACAGCTGACCGTCGTCGTAATATATAAGTCTCGACTGTTACTCAACAGCAATTTCTCTGCCGGCAACTTAGTTTACAAGACATTGCTTCACTGCTGCGCTCGGTCGATAGATTAACTGCAATCCCGAAGCAAAAAGATAATCATTTTGTAAAGTACAAATTTCATAACCATCATAGATATGAGAAGTTGTAATAACTAAAACCTTTACTAAAATGTCAGCATCTACAATAGTTCTACATTTCTATTGGTAAGTTGACAATAGTTACGAGTACGTCAATTTATATATAGAAAGTAGTTTTTCGAAACACATTAGCTTCTGATAAATTTAAATTAATTAACCAGAAAAAATGTACTTAAATCTGGCCAGAATGAATGTCCAGGGATGTGCTAGTGTGGATTTTCAGACTTCAGATTCCTGAGAACGTCAAGGACTGGAGGAGGAGGTTTCCTCGCTGAGCATAGCCAATTTAAGGTTTAGGGAAGCTAAATATCAAATAATATCTTCATCGTATTAAGATAAGTGTTATCAAAAATAAAGGCTATTATCAAAAAATAAATCAAAACAAATATTATTCTGAAATGAATAATTTATGAATGATAAATTATTTAATGACATTCATAGATGTAATTTGTTTCTCTTGAAATCCTGCAATTTTCCGCAGATTGCGTGTAAATTTTTACACCATAGACGTCCCACTGCTGTGCACGGGTCTCCCCCACAGACACAGCTGCGGGAGGCTGCTCAGATCATAACTCCACGACGTTTCACCAATTGCTCCTGTTTCTGAACATTATAATTGTAAAACTATATATGTATTTAAAATCTTATGATTCTTTTTTTAAAAGCGCGCGCATGTAATATTTTAAAAGAGTTATTAGATTCATAAATCACTACCATATTCGGGCATGAAGGCTTCACCTGTCTCTATACTAATATTATAAAGAGGATACATTTGTTTGTAATGTTTCCACACAAAAACTATTGGACCGATTTCAAAAATTCTTTTACCATTAGAAAGCTGCATCTTGATTGGGTGACATAGGCTATATAATATTACTAGATGTAAATGACACTACATATTGTTATGTCTAATTCCACGCGAACGAAGTTGCGGGCGGCCACTAGTAATAAATAATTTCAGGAAGACATTCACCTTCCGACCCAGCGCTAACGAAGGAACAGTGTACAAGTGCTAAACTAAACCCACCGACCCGACCATCGTAATTTCTCTCACGTCTCATTGAATGCTTGCCCTTTACTACCGAGAGGTCTTCCTGAATGACCCAATGATGCCATTTCACATGCATTCGCGGATATGTTTACTGTACCTAAACAATTAAGCTGTAAGAGCGAGTTGTATAATTCTATTCGAAGTTTTCATGGTGGTCTCTAAAGTTGAGTTTATAAATAAAATAAATAAATATGGCTGACAGATGCTGGCTGGACAGATGTTGATGAAATTTTTGGTGTGTGTTCAAGGGGAGTCATGAAAGGTTTAGATTCACAATTTGGTCCACTGGAAAATGTTTTGTTCATTGACGTGAAGCGTCGCATCACTTTGACATTTTATATGGCAGAACAACGTAATTAACCTTTTGATGAGTTCGACTCGATCAAAACTCATCAAATTTGGCGCCGGTCGAACCCGCCATGCGGCACCCGGACTATTCAAAGCAGTAATAACTTAGGGCATTATGCCTACTATATATGTACGCCTTCTATGTAATTAGGATGCTGCGTGCGCTAGACATTTCCTTATTTAGTTTATGTAATGAGAAAGAAAGGTTGCATATACATATTTAGAACTTCGATGCACAGAGAACTTCCGTAGGTACCACGTCCGTCCGTCCGTACTAAAAGTAGTGTATTATGTAGTAGTAATTTTTTTTTTCGAATGGATAGTTGCTGTTGTTAAAGAGCAATAGAGGGACAACAGCATCAGTCCATTCGAAAAAAAAACTCATAATAATATTTGTTTTAATAACTTTAATAAACATAAAAATGAGTTTCAGTTTTGAAATAAGAGAACAAATAGAAACAGTAAAGTAAGAATATTATGATAGGGTTTGAATGGATTCTTATAGCGGCTTCCCACGGTCTGCGATACTGTAGATTACACGGACGCCCGACGACGGGCGGCCGCACGTACGCACCGCGCGAATTTGCTTGCGCTTATACAAATGACATGCGCCATATCTTCCCACCGTGGGGTCTGTGGGTTGTGCGTGCGTCAGGCCGCAAAATCATGCACCATGGGAAGCCGCATTAGAGAAACACAGCGGACGGAAAATACTTTTAAACTAGAAATTGTATGTATATAAAACTATATAATAATAGCATCCTTTTGTCTTTGTTTTCGTGGAGTGGCCGAGTTGCGGGTACCAAAGTTTTACTTCTCACAGGCTGTCTGTGTGCTGGGTACCGATCAGCAATTTATCATCACGCTTCCTACACTCCAGCGGACATGTTAAGCTGTCCGTTTCGGTCGTTACTCAATATAACTCACCATTCGTCAAATCAAGACGTCTCGCTTGAAACTTCCGACAATAGGTCAGAGCATGTGCGACGCAACGCAAGAAGAAGAGCATTCGACAAAATTGATGATGTGGTAAGAGTTAACGTACTCTTTCTATAATTATCAATAACCGAATACGAAAATACCGGCAGAAATATTTTACTTGCCGGTGACCGAATTTACAAACTTTGGTCACTTACTAAAGTTAAATCTAGAGTAAAATTATTTATTCACTTTAAAGTGCTTTTAAGTAATAAATAATATCCTGTGAGATATCAGATATGAAAGACAGATAGATTTTCTCTCAGATGACGTGAGTTTATTAGCCAGACCTTCGTCACTTTATAATTATTTTATAAAAGCTAAAAGTTCGTCAGTGCATACTTCCAAGATAGCTAAGAAAGATGGGCTAAGCTGCACTGGGGTCATCGTGGCTTTGGCAGGTTAACAGTTAACAGGCCTAACAGTTAGCAAAGGTACCAAAAAAATACCGATTTACTTTCATAATATTTTTATTTGGTATATTATTATAAATCACGTTATCCAGTATTACACTTAACATCGTGGAAGCTTGAAGGTTCTTACGTAAGTAAGTATTCTTACGTAATAGTATAAAATTTGAATTTTATACAATGTATTCAGAGCTCCATCTATCCATCCATCTATCAGCCTTTTAAAGTCCACTGCTGGACATAGGCCTCCCATTATCGGTGCCACTCCTCCCGATGCGTTCTGGATCCAGCTATTACCCGCTGTTTTTGCAATTGAAAACGGGACCGACGGCTTAACGTACCCTCCAAAGCACGGAGGCGTCCATAAAATGTTGCCACTAGCGGTCACTCATCCTCAAACCGACCGTCGCGTCGTTGCTTGACTCGACCTTAGTGAATAACGTATAATTATTCCTAATTTAACTTTCAATTATACTTAAAATAAAGACAAATCGCACTGACAAAAGTCGCAAAAAATATCACAATACCGAACCGAACTCCCAAAAAATTCTCGGCCTCAAATTAACAATTCTGTTTGGTCATTATAGTGTGTTTGCATAATATTTAAGATTTCCGTCTATTCAATGTTCTATAAACACGATGATCACACGGAAATAACATAATACTAGTATGTATATACATATGTACAATGTAGAAATAAACGTAGACACAATAAGGAAATCATTTAGGAAAATAATATTAATAGGTAAAGTGTGTACATAAACTATTCAATAATTAAATACCTAAATAAATATACCAATTTTATTTTTGTCCTTGTCCATGACTAATTACTGAAAACTATATTTTTAAATATTCCCCAAATACAGACAGGTAAAGAACAAATTATTTGTGATATATTGTTGTAATTTTATTTTTTATTTTTAAACAAAAAAAAGCATGTTAAAAATAAAAAATAAACTTTATTAGGCCAAAAGACTACAAATGGCGGATATAATACCCAACGGCATTCTACCAGTCAACCATCTAATTTCTTTATTATTTTCCCGTTAAGTACATAATATACCAATAAATAACACAGATTAAATTAGCCGGGCTCGTTGGTGCAATCGGTAATGACCCTGCCTTTTACGCCTGTTCAAATCACACTCAAGACAAATATTCGTGTGACCAACACTTGTTTGTTCTGTCTGGATGTTATGATATCTATAAAAGTATGTATTTAAAAATATCTATGTACCTATGTATATCAGTCTCTGACACCCATAGTACAGCCTCGCGCCTAGTTGTTGGGTCAGATGGCTGTGTTTGAGAATGTCCATTATATTTATTTATTTATTGCAATAAAAGATGATCCCAGATACAATATTAACAAGTAAAGATAAATTACCCAGTAACTATAACAGCGTTTGTGAATGTTTACGAAATTCAAGCATGAATTCCATTCGATCATCACCACTAAGTATGTTATCTTATTAGTACGTATAATATATTACTAAATATAATAGTATAATATATAATTGCCGCAAACATAACGTCATTCCCTCTCAACAGATATTCATGAATACATTCGATGTTCACCACGTGTAGCGCTTATCACAACTAATAATAAACATTGCAACATAATAAAAGGTTTTGACTGTCGATAGCTCGCTCAAAGGCCAAAGGTTTATTTAATTGCTCGCTTAGTGACGATAGGACCATCAATTAAACACATTCAGGTGACGATAGGACCCTCATTGTTACCAGATATTCATAATGACCAAAATTTAAACACTTTTACAACAAATTTAAATTTAAACACGTGCGTTGGGCGTCGTAGACATCCGATTTTAGTTTAAGGTTTTATGAAGTACATGACAAAATTAATATTACCAGACAGAAATAAACTGTCATATTATTTACAAAATAATGGTTTATACCGCTATGGTCGCACTTATGAGGTTTGTCAAGACGATTTCGTAATTATATTTTGGATATTTTTTCGATTAAACAGGGTGAAATTGATTCGTTTCGACTTGATTGGTTTGCGTAGTTTTAGTCCCAATGCAAATAGTATCCTGCACTGCCATAGTATATTTTATAGTTTTAAATTAAAACAATAAATAATACCGTGTTAAATCTCCTGTATAAATTCCCAAATATCTAAACAGATATATCAAAAAAAGGTAGGAATGAGGATACTATAGAAATTAAAAATCATACGAGCATGGTCCACTGACCATCATCGATATAAATTCACCAACAGCAGCACTAATAGACGAGCAATTAAACATAATTCAAATTAAAAAATGCCTTGCCTTGGATTTGCCTAGGCAGGGCATTTATATGCATAAACACAGACTATTTGAGTCTGTGTTTAATTTTAGGTAAATAATTTGTGTACTGGTCGCTTGATAATATATTTACTATGTCTATTCGTCTAATACGGACTGCAAGGACTATTTCCCCTACATAAAAGCGGTCACATTTACAAGACATGCCATGTTATTCTACACCGAAGATTTCATGGGTCGAAACTGCAATCATCCGCGAATATTTCATAGAAACGAAAGAGAAACACTTTATCGAATTTTTACTCGAGCTATCGACAAACAAACCCTTCTAAACAAACAAACATCGAACTTACTTCCTTGTATAGCACTCGTCGGCGAGCGCACGCCCGCTTTGCCTGGACACATGGAGGGCGAATCTCACGCCAATGAATGCGAGGATCACCAACATAGTTCACTCACTCACTTAGCACTTAACAAGGCACTGCTCTGCCGCCTAGGCCAGTGCACACTCAAGAAAGGCGAATAAACGCTAACAGCTCGAATAAACACTTTGCGCAAGTCCAGCTTCCCCTTATGTCCCTTATGTGCACTAAAGTAAAGTTTGTATAAGAACTGCTCCTTGACAAAATTAATTTAGTTTTAAAATTGATTTCGGAATGTTTCAGTTTTCTGTTGTTTGAAATTTAGAATTAAAAAGAAAAAAGTTTATTTCAATTTCATACAAAATTTATGCACTACGCGTGTTGCTATTTCTTATTGTTTTTAATGCCTTTTCGTGGTGAAACGATCTAGTTCAAATATAGCACTGTTAACTGTCCACAGGATATAACAATAAATCGTTTTTGCTTTCTCCAAAATCACGCGAAAACCGATGTATGTAATAATAAATTTCATTCAAATACACCCCGCACTGCACTATCGATAAAGATGTTTACAATCCTGTACAGTCCATGAAAAGATTTCACAGTTCAATTGCACTAATATTTTGGAAAAGTTATTATCGTCACTAAAGATCCTTGGTTTCCTAAAGTTAAAGATCATTGGGTTTATAAACAACCACACGGATTCACATCACACAAATTCAGTCACAACCACCTGTAAATAGGAACCCTTGCGGTCCTTATGTTAAAACCCACACAATCATTGAATCCAGTCGAAACGCTGCGATAAATAAATCGTTAACACTCACGATGAATAAATGTCAAACGGAAACACAACTGAATGTCCTTTCGTAAATCCACTCGGAACAGTTTCGCGTTTAAATCTAATGTTTACGATAAACAAAACTCGGGTTGACCGTACGTCAAGGGATTATTACTCCCAGTCCTTTCAAGATAACTCAAAAGTTTGGCGCTATAATTAAATCGTATCGCGGTTGCATACGTTGTTTACGTTCACGATTCACGAGCGTCGTGCTAGGAAGTGCGAAGCGGAGCGTGTGAGAAGCGGAGTGCGGAAGAGCGTGCGAGAACGAAAGTGCGGGCGGGCCGCGCGGATTACGTTAGCAGACTGTCGGCCGGCGCTCCAGTTGCAGCCAAGGGTTGACGTAACCGTGACCGCCGGTACGACGGAGTGAGATAACCGGTGAGGGTGGGTGTAAAGTCCTTGAACAAAAATGTGCAAAAGAGTGTGCAAAAAATGTTTACGTATATAATATACTAGTGGACGCCCGCAGCTTTGCTCGCGTGGAATTACACATTCACTAACTTCAAAAACGGCAAAGTTTCATACTAACTTTGCACCCCAGTTTTACCCCCTTAGGGGATGAATTTTCAAAAATCCCTTCTTAGTGATACCCTACGAGTACGTTATAAAAGAAAACCCTGTGCAAAATTTCAAGTTTCTAACCCTTATAGCTTAGGCCCTTCGATATGTCAGTCAGTCAGTCAGTCAGTCAGTCAGCTTCTCCTTTTATATATATAGATAAATAATGAATGAAGTCGTCTATATCTGGTCTATCGTCTACATCTAATGTGACGCGTGAGTGCACGCTCCAGTTGCCGCCAAGGGTTGACATAACCATGACTGCGGTTTTCCGAGCGTGATACCCGGTACAAAGCCCTTCAACGCATCGCATCATTCATGAAAAAAAAATTCAGGACCTCAATATTATTCTCTGGTCTCGTCTCCAGATATAGGAAACGTCCAGACCATGAAGGGGCAGTGAATGCTGCATGCTTGAATCTTTTTTGAACTTCATCACGCCTGCATTTCCCAAGAGACCCGTACAGATGTGTGTGTACACACACTTTTCACCAGGTGTGTTTAGGTTCCATGTAACAGGTGAGCCTAATGACAGCGAGCATAAGTTAGTGGCCAACCCAGTGTCGAATGTTCTCAAGCCACCCGAAGGTCTTCGACAAGGCTTAACGACTGTTTCCAGCATTGAAAACAACCGGGACCGACGGCTTTACGTGCCCTCCGAAGCACGGTAGCGCCCATGAAATTTTTGCCACTAGCGGTCACCCATCCACAAACCGACCGCGCCCGTCGTTGCTTAACACTTTCGATCACATTGAATCGAAGCGAGCCACTGGGCTATCTATGGACGCTGGGCTATGGACGATAAAACATATCAATTACTTACTTAATCCTTGCATTAACACTGCATTCGAATGGTTGGAGTGGAGTGAATAATGAACAGATTCTTCCACAACGTGACTCGTTGTGGAAGAATCGAGGTTAGATACGTTTTATTCAACTGAGTTTAAATTGAATACGATCCCGACCTCGAACTGTCACCGTGCCGCAGCGCTAACAGCCGCTAAGTAGGTTCACGGTTGGCGACATCCACTTTGCTGGGAATTAATTAGGTATCTATATAAATCTATCAATGATTATAAGACTTTGCATTTCGCTTCTAATTTCATGCGGATGAAACTAATCGAACGACAAGGGCTCGAGATTTTTTGTTCATTTTTATTTTTAAGATAAATTAAACGTTAAAACTTCTAAAAATTATTGCTTCGATCACGTCAACGGCGCGTGGAGAAGTGCATAATAATATTGAAAAAAAAAATATATAGGTCCAATAAGTCGTTAAAATAATTATCTCTGCGAAATCCGAAAACAAAGAATGTAGTGACAGACGTTGTCCTTGTAAAACTCGTTTCAGTTATAAAGGCGCATTTTAATAAACCAAATGGACTCGAGTTGGCTCTTGAGTTTCATCTTGGACACGGATCAGCTCACACAACCTTATGCCACCATAGCGGTAGAAACTGCAAGTTCTTGCCCACTGTCTAGAGCATACTCCACCACGCTTCTCCAATGCGGATTGGTGATGGGGTTAGTGGCCAAACCAGTGTCGAATGTTCTCAAGCCGGGTGGCTTTTTTTATTATTATAATATATTTTCTATATTCCTAGCCAAACCTGAAAATGATCAGAGAAAGTGACTCGAAGTATCACGCTTTCAACGGTAAAATCCTAATATCAGCCATCCATCCATCAGCTTGGGGTCCATTGCTGGACATAGACCTCCCTCAATCGTCGCCAATCCTCCCGAATAACTAATAACTAGTAACTACACTACTCGACTACCTATTACGAGTACAATAATTATTAAGCACATAATTTATTACTTAAATCGCTATCATTTATGTGAAAGAGTTACTATAAATTTAAAATTTATGTGATCTCTTGCATGCAAATCACATATCGACTTACGTTGTAAATTTACATGCACATAAATTGGGGATTAACACAATGCAAATAGGAATTTGAAAGTTAGTTTAACACTTATAACTGTAGTTAGCCGATTACCCATATGGCAATCGTTACTAAATGCAATTTTTATTCTAATATTCTTTAATATTATTAATATTAAGTATAGAATGATCGCAAATACAAAATGTAACTACATATTGGTGAGAATTGAGCCAATTGGTTAAGGCTGGTTATAACTAGATATTTAGGATTCTAGTTTCACTAACCAAATTAATCGTTGTACTTCTATAATATGTATGTAATTATAATCTAAAGATTATTATATATACATATAATAATAACAAAAAAGTATTAATAAAATAATGATTAATCCTATACTTATACATGTTTGCTTGCAGCTTGCACGCTGGATTGATGTTTTTACCTACCCACGGTTCGCAATGTTAATGCCACTGAGAGAAATAAGAAACTCAGTAGTTACAAAGCTAACTAGAAACAACTACAGTAGGGGTCTACTACTAAACTAGTAATCTCTCCCACTTCCAACAGCGGCGCCCGTCTTTGCACAACTCTGCCCATCGTTAGAAAATCACGTATCGAACTCCAAATATTTAAACAACTCCTTGTCCAAATAGCACCAAAGTGAAATATGGTAATAAAATACTCGAAATATATTTTAAAATATCTATGTCAAGTTTACCAAAAGCGGTTTCTATCGCCGCCCATAAGCAATGATCGTTTGTTTAATGGCTCCGTTCGACCGTCTTTATGTGGGTACTTTCGATTTTCTTTAATTTACATAATCTTAATAATTTTCCGTGAACTTTGTGAAAGTTTTTTATAACACAAAAGTATTTTATGATACAACATAATTATGATCATGATAGTCCCAATAAAAATTTAGGGATTATCCAGAAAATCTAGTTTCTCCGATTTTCCAAATTAAATACGTAAAAATTCTTAATATTTCGTAGTGTCGATTGCAACAAACTACCAATATTTCGACTGGCAGTTTTTGATGCAGTACAACTAGATTTTTATTTTTTTCAGAACAAATTCTCCTCTGAAACCTTGCCAGAGTTAGTGTTGTTGTTGTAGGCTGCATCAACTTAAAATAAAATCGGAGATCGGGCCCTGGGCTCCGAGCTCAAACTAAAAAAAAAAGAAACGAATGAACTAAGCCGACCAATGGACTGCCTTTTCCATACGCACGTCTCTATCTGAACACACTTATAATTGAGTGTAATTTTATTTATATCTAAGAGAATCAAACTTAACAACCCTCTTCTGAAAACGATAAATTTACTATGAGTACAAAGTAGACATAATAATATGGTACTATGAGTAACAAAACTGACTGGAAATTTTGCGACAGCTTTATTGAACTTTACCAACAGTTCATTACAAATGCAAGTGTACGTAATGTAAGTGTACCCATACGTAGAGTTGACATAATTTATTATTTAAATTATGTCGACTCTACGTACGTTTTAAGACGTAATAAAAAGTACGTAATAAAGTACGTAATAAAAAGAATAAAAAGACTGCATTTATGCAGTGTTTTGTACAACACTAATAAAACACACTCGTTACTTACAAAGAAAAAGTTGATAAAAAACCTAATAAAAATGCTTTTTTATTCGTCTAACTATATCAATAGAATTTATTGAGCATACTTTTATTTTTTAATAACTCTTTGTATCACAGATTGCATTGTAACAGTCTGCAATCAAAAAATAATTTGAATCTGAATATGAGATATAAGCTGTAATACCTACTCGTTGTTCAAATGCAGTATTTATTGCAAACAATTAACATAAGATATCATCTCCAATAATAAGAGCATAATAATAATAACTCAACGTAACACCTACATGACGTTCGGAAAACAAAGCACTACCTTAGTTAGTTTGTTGTTAATAAATAACCTCACGTGTCATTAGAGAACTTTCGACTTGGTTCGTAAATTCAATTAGCGAACAACACTGGTCATTCCACTAGAGTTTGTCGTTTCTCCGATGTCCTGACAAGTGAATTAGCGAAACGTGTTGTTAGATGCTGTTAGAACACTTCCCAGAGTAGGCCTTTCATTTAATATTTAGTTCTTAGCCCACGTGAATGTAAAGTGGAGTGATATAAAATAATTAAGCCATAATTTTCGCCTTTCTTGTATTAGGGTTCTGTAGTGAAAGTTTTGCGTAAAGTAGATTAAATCTACTTAACACTTCTATATAGCGGCAATTTTTAAATTTTTAAACACTTCCATATTAAACATATGTATTAGTTTCACCCCAACTTTGGGTAGTATAACCCTTTTTCAATACTTTGAATTGGGAATTCAATACTTGGAACAGGTAAGAGTAATTACCTGAATATACCTGAATAGAGAGTTTTCAGAAATGCAATTTCCCTAATTTTTTCTCCTATTTCATCACATAGACACTGAATTATTATACACCAGGTTAAAAATTCTTACATTATATTAGCCAGTTACGGAATCAGACATAGTATGAAGTGCTTCTATGTTGCGTATCTTTTTATTTCTTATTTGCCTCAGAAGTTGTAATTCCATTAACTTCCCGTCACTCAATCACGTTCCGCTACGCCCAAAGTTTGGTTTTTGTAACCAGGCCGTTTTGTATCAGACCACTTTGCTTAACATATTTTACTTTATTTAACTTGGTTAATACTGGCCAATTATTAATATGAAAGACCGGAGTACTTCGCACCGTTCGAAATTGTGCCTTACTTTAATAAAAAATCTCACGACTGCTGAAAAAAATATGAGAAGCAATTTTTTTTTTGTGGATTTTTTTTGCCAGCCCGCAACATAACGACTACACATAATAATATATATAAATATTTTTTTTTTGAAAAATATATAACTTTCATTCTCATGTAGTTCATTAATTTTAAGCAATTGTGTTTCAGTCTGATGTTTCCTCGATGTATTTGTTTGATGGGAAAGTATGTACATACTTTGAATAGCCAATTTTTCTATACTCCTATAAAGTTTAAAAGGAAGCAGAACTGCTGCGCCACAGAATATATACGAATAAAATAATGATTAATAGAAAACCTATGTCTGGCAATATATGACTTATGGATGGATTGCTACGACTAAGAGTAGGCTACATAGTTACCGAGTGACATAAGCTATTTATAACGCGGGCGAGAGCTGGATCTTCGTTTGCTATCAACTCGATATCGCGATATGAGACATTACTGAAAGTTTATCTAGTCGTAACTCAATCCGCACAGTGGGTTGGCACTCAGATGCTTATCCGTAAGGCACTTTAGGCAGACAACAATAAATCTAGATAGAAACTTTCACTCATACTTCAATCGGACATCTGATTGTATTTGTATTAGTGCAAAATAAATGATGACGTTTCGTACAAAGACAATGATGACAAAGCTGTTTTTGATCATATCGTAATTCGAGTCATCAATAATCGATTCTTAGTGTTCTTTATTTTTTAAGTAACAGCTTCCTTGTTCCTTTTACTTTCACAATGTTTTTTTTTTCTGGATTTTGCTTTGCTGTGCTTTTTCTGGCTGGAAGAGAGCGTTTCACATTCTTTTTGAAACGCTCCATGTCGTTGCAGTCGGAAGCTCATTCCACAGGAACCCAGTTCGCCGTAAAAAAGACCGCGAGAAGCGAAAGATGGTTGTAGGCCAGGAGTCGACTCGGTGTGGATGACATTTCAGACCTCAGCGTGTAGTACGATAGTTGAATGATGTTGGTTGTATTAAGTTGTGAAGTTCCTATTAATGAGACCAAAACTTAACTCGTCAAAAGTGGGAAATATAGCCCATATATCTTCTAATCTCTATATCGCCCACATGCAGTAGTTGTAGTTGCATGCCGTGTCCTTTCTCCACACTAATCACAGTTCCACATTATCGTCCATCTTTTCTACGCACATCATTAAATTTCTAAGTCCCCTTGAAAATCCGGTCCCTTGGAGAACACCGAACTGGCTCCACTCACTTTTACTGGAGGTGCCGAGTTCTCTACGCTCCTACATTATTGCCGCGCCGCATTAACAAGAGCTGGGCCACATCTAGTTCTACAACACAAATTATGCATCTCCTCTAGTATATTAGCGTTGCTCAAGTCGAATGTACACTTATTTGAAAATACATAATACGTTCTCGCGCTTGCTCGTGGAAGGCGCTCATTTGCCAACTTTGTAATATACTCAGATTAATGAAGTTAACTACTTCGAGGGGCGTTTGATGAGCTCTGTGTCCCTGGTTTCGTTACTCAAAGTGAAACCCTACATAGACGGACTAAATTATCCTAAATGTAACAAAATAATATGAGATGGTCGAATTTGGAATAGTTAGATTATAATTATGTAGGAGAAGTGCAAATACCTTCAATAAATATAAAAATATGTATGAATATTTTCATAATTTAACATTTTTGATGTAGGTACAATTAGCGCTATCTATTAGTGCTTGAAGTGACTATTATAAGAACAAAAAAACAACTATAATAAAACAACTAGTACTAAACTATTATTTTTCTATTTTTAATACAGATAACCTGTCTTTTTAATAAATAGGTAGATATATAAAGGTCATAGACACGCTCATTTAATAACGGGTGTAGGATAGAATACTCGTATAAGGTCTAGGAAAATTTCTGCAAAGGTAATAGTATTTTATATAATAGTAATTTAGGCGTTAAATTAGCGTTAAACGTTACTTTCAAGTTTCAAAGTGGTTGTCGTAGGTTGCCGGACTGCGGACAGTTGTAATGACAGATCTCTTTAACGATTGTTTAAGAAAATTGTTGAACGAAAGCAGAGTCGGTAAATAAAGATATTAAAATAATAAACATTACGTCAAGCAAGAGTCGGACTATTCATAACGCAGGTCCGCATACTCTTTAATACTGTAACCACAGAATTTAATCAAGATACGAGTAGAACGGCGGTCACGTATTATTTTGATACAAACGATGCGTGCATTGTGTGTCAGTTTTTTCGACAGCCCTGCCCAAGTGCCGCCTACTATGTGGTGTCACACCATAATAATTAATTGAACTAATCTGAATAATATACTATAATATCTTGGACATTCTCACACACGGCCATCTGACCCCAAAGTAGGCGTGAGCCTGTAATATGGGTGTCAGAGTCTGATAATACATAGATATATACAATACATAGATATTTTTAAATACATACTATTAACATCCAGACACAGAACAAATACAAGTGTTTGTCACACGAATATTTGTCCTGAGTGGGATTCGAACCCACGACCCCTGGCGCAACAGACAAGGTCACTACCGATTGCACCAATGGGCCTTTCAAATATGAATTTAGTGTTTATTTTTAATTTACTGGCAATACTTGATTTATTTTGTTCCAAATGTTACTAAGATAATTAATAATATTTGTTTTGTACGCTCCAGGTTGCATGTAATTTATAATATTTTATCAAGTTTCTCAGTAAGTGATATTGTAAATCTTTTGAGAAATAAATAATGTTTAATCGTAATCGTATTTATGAACAATAGCAACACCTTTTTCATGTATAATAGCAGTACCTACGGAACACTAAAAACCGAAATATGAAGCAATTACATCCGGCAATTCACACTCAAACATAAACATTTATTTGTTTGCGCATTTTAAACCCTACAATTTATGGTTACCAATGGTTCTTTTCAATGAATTTTTACACCGAATTCCCTCCCAAAAACGTGCTAAACTACCGAATAAGGCGAACAAGTTCGTAAATAAAAATCCTGTGAACGGATAAGTGCGGATCTCACGACGTTAATTAACGTTAACAGTTGGCAAAACGAAATGATACACTTTCTTTTCTTTTCATACTTTAAATAAGTAAATTACTCGTCGTGAAATTATACATTCGTGCGTGCGAGACGCCGAGAAAAATAACAAGAGATTCTTTGAGCAAATCAAGTGTGGCATTGCTATAATTGTCAAGAATTGATTGCATCGTAGAGGTTTTTAGCGCAAGATTCGTCACGGTACGACACCATCCGAATGGAAAAATGTAGTTGCTGGTATCATTACATGATACCACATTACAGTAGGTACATCAACCACAGACCTTTCTTTGTCCCACTGTTGGGCTCGAGTCTCCTCTCTAAATGGGAGCGGTTAGGTCTTAGTCCACCACTGGCCAAGTGCGAATTAGCAGACTTTACATGCCTTCGCCTCAGATGAATACCTTTTTTTATTCATCTGAGGCCTTCGCAAATATTGTGGGGTATCCTCGGGCATATCAGGATTCCTAACGATGTTTCCTTCGCCGTTATAGCAGCTGATATTTAATTTCTTTAATCGCTTGGATATGAACCCGGACTGCTCGAGAGAGCGAGCGCGATACAGTCACCGGACATACATAGGCAAAACGAAATACATATGTACATATTTCAATTTTGTTTTTAAATATATAAGTATGGCGTTCGAACAGAGTTCGTATTGAATGTGTTTTTAACATTTCAACATTTTACTTAATAAAAACACCGGCTAATTGTTTTTCTCGCGTTCGAAGGGTTCCGTTCCGTCTTTCCGTTGTTTGGGAGCCCTTATACTTTTATTTTTTCTGTTTTTACGTATTTTTTGTTATAACGGCAACAAAAATAGATCATCTGCGAGTATAATTTTTAACTGTCTAACTATCTCGGTTCATGAAATACAGCCTGGTGACAGACGGACAAACGGACAGCGGTGCCCTAGTAATAGGGTCCCGTTTTACCCTTTGGAACCCTAAAAATCAATAAAGGCATAGATTTATTACTCTATAATAAAGGCGTAACCCAACCCGAGTAACGTTTGAATGACAGAGAAAGGCATAACTGTCAGTTATTGTCAATGTCCGCAAACGTAACGGACGCAAAACTTTTTGTTTTAAAGTGATTGAAGAGATTAAAAAGTAATTATTTTTGTGTAATATGTATATGTATTGGTGTTTGAGATATTAACGGTATCGGGAATTTGTTTCATCAAGGACAAGAGTTCTATACTAAGCTGCAAGACCATAGACGTTTTACAGCTGGGCACGGGTCTCTCCCACAGACAAATCTGGGGGTCTAGAGCAATTCCACCACGCTGCTCCAATGCGGAATGGGTCTGTGGCCAACCCAGTGTTGAATATTCAAGCCACCCGAAGGTCTTCGACAAGGCTTAACGATTGTTTTCACAATTGAAAACAACCAACGGTTAAACGTTCCCTACGAAGCACGGTAGCCGTCCATGAAATTAAAATACAATAACTAATTAAAATCGGATCGTCGCCGCGTCGTACAGGGATTTATGATGTCACAGACAGACACATAAATACAGTCTCGTAAAACTTTGCCAGGTGCAGACAGAATCACCTACAGTTTACATCTCCTCTTAGTATAATGAACATCAACCAGCAGTGGACAGTTATCACCAGTACTCTCGGGAAACAAAAACAAATGGATCGCGAACTTGACCCCAAGTGAGCGTGACTCGACAGATTTTGACACCATCGACCGACACTCGATTTCCGAATCAGCGCGCAACTACGATAGGTATAATATGTTTGTGCCTCATCGCAATAAATATGAGGATTGTCTCTGTAACTTTTGATAGATTCCAAGCTCTTTCACTAATGATGTCATCATTCATCATCAATGATGTCACACAAGTGGATGCGGGAATATACGCGAAATATAAGAGGATTATGTCGCGCGCAATCCCAAAGTAGGTACTTACCTAAAAAAATTTAGCTTTTTTGAATTATAATGAAGTCATTGATTTTAACGACATAGTGGCCCATAATAGTATTTATGACTTCCTTGATACAATCAGAAAATTACTCGTTAGAAAGAAGCCTAGTGGAATTGTAAAATGTTTGCGATTGAAAAATAATAAATTAATGAATGAATGAATGAATAATTTATTCATACCAAATACAACAGCACAAAAGTAACGTAAAATTATACAGAATATATAAGACATACAGAGATACAAAAAACAAAATTTACTTCGCCTATGAATATTATTTTTTTTTTAAATATAAAAAACACAGTATCAGTATTTAGGTAGTAATTAATGTAATAAAGAAAGAAAATAAAATTAAATGTAATAAAATTTAAAGTTATAGTAATTATCTATAGTAGTGGCATTTCAACTATCCATATGGTATTATGCTACTTGCCATATGTACTACGCAGAGAACATGTAAACCTCCGCATTTATATATTTATATTTATACAAAAATATACAAAAACTACGGTCTACAAATTTTATTGGCGAGTTTAAAAGCATTTTGTTCAAGATAACACTCAATCCCAATGATTCACGGAAGATATTATCGTAAAAACTTTTTACTGTATACTTTAAGTTATAAAAATGTCCTAAAAACCAAGTAATAAGGTCTTATCACATCTTATCAACTGACATCCGTGTGGGCGCGGTTCGGCCGGTTGTAACAAAGGTGTCATGCCCCATGGCACTCGTACGTACGGAACGGACAAGAGCAAAGGAGGCCATCGGATGTGACGGCGACGTAATCGGTTACGTACTGTTGCCTAACACGTGTTGCAGTGTTCCAGTTACTGAGCGGCAACCCTAGCCGCGTCATCGTGGATATAGACAGAGTGGGTTCGACGACACAATCACGCCACGATTCCTGAAATTGTATACGGGGTAGACAGAAGTTTTAATGCAATCACTTTCCAATAGCCTGTTTGCCGTACACCGGCTACAAATCCAAACTCTAAGCTTGGTACTACGGGGATTATGCGTCTTTTTTCTTTTACATCATTAGTTGAACACATAGCTCAGCCTTTATCATGTCCTGTTAGATTCGGTTTCGTTGAAACCTATTGAAAATTTAAAACAAAATGTCCCACTTCATCCATTCAGCTCTTGTATGGGACTATGGATATGGTTCAGGGCGGCTCCAACACGTTTTATATTCTGGAAAATTTGTTTGAAAATCCTAATTGGGAAAACTTTCGCGAGAGTTCGTTTTTACAGCCAACGTTTGAACTTTAATAATTTACTTGAACAACGTAAGCCGTTGGTCAACTCAATTCCCTTCACAACACTTGTATCATAAAATTCAAGGAACTATTGCACATTACAAGAACACGAAGCTTTTAAAACCCATCTTTGTGACTCTCACTCAACGTGAATTACGGAAACGTAATAAAAACTTTTGCGATATGAAATCAAACGTTTCACTAGTTTTTTTATGTGTCTTCCTACTTATTACTTTAATACGTACCTACTCAATTTAGCACAAATTATAGGTAAACTCCCCCTCACCCCTCTTCGAAGGAGGTCAAGGAGGCATCCATTCGGAATTTGATGTCATTCGTACAAAAAACGAATACCTACCTTTTCTTTAGGATTTAACAATTTATCATACTTTTTTATAGAGGTCAGGTCACATGTAGATGAAACCGCATTTACAAATTCCATTACAAAAGGGGCCAAGCGATACATCGAGTCACTCGTCCGAATAAAGATACAACGAAAGAAGGCCAGAGACCGTTCGGAAGTGAAGCGGTTTCATAACATGTTACGTACAATTGCATCATATTAACGCTGTATTTGACGTTTTCTGCGGCCGGGCGATTATCTAGCGGAGTCAAGTGAAAGGTATTGATACTTTTGAGATTGGACTTCCATTCCAACGTGAAAAATCGTACGAAAGACAATTAGTGTTAATTGTCTTTGTTTTAAAATTACCCCGATCCGCATTAAAAATGTGCAAAGGGGAATTACGTCATTTAATTTCGTAAATTAATTTAGTAAACAAACAATGGAAGAATAGATCATAGCGATTTCTTTAATAAAAGCGATTGGAATATAGAAATTTTAACTACTTTTTAATGTATTCAATTACGAGGACCTACCTATCTTGCTTTTATCTGCATCTACGAGTATGCCCGTTAAGTAAAGGCTTGGTACGTGCGTATTCATAGGTGCTAATTTATTGTGCTAATTAAAGGTAAGAGGTGTAAATTTTGTTGTCAGTACCTACTGTCAAGTCAATACGGAAGTTCTATCAAGTTTTTTTACAATAGTACATTGATTGGTACGTTCCAAAGTTTATTCTTGTCACTAATTATTATATTAGTACGATCATAAATTTAACATATACACCTATTTTCAAACCTTTCACATTTGATGCGAAAGATGTGTGCGCGTTGAGATTTTCACGTTATCGCACAAAGAATTAAACAATAACTTTTATATCAAAATAATTTTCGTTAAATTACAATGATATACTACTTGTTAATAACTTTTCACGTAAAAAATAACAAAAATCCGAAACAGCTCAGAGTTTCAGTAAAGACATAAAAATGTCGAAACAAAGTCGTACTCATTGGCAGAATCGTAATACCGAAACGATTAGCTCGGATTAAATTCGACAAAGTGTTAAGTATCAAGCGTCGTGGTCGCAGTACACGTAATAGATGATAATGGTTACATAACCCGCTTTCACCGAGCGCTCTGAACCTGTGGGCTTGTTTCCTTTAAGTTAATTATACGTTACGTTTTGTTCAATAGAGGGCGCGCTTGGCCGCATATAACGTAACATAAACGTAAAAGTACGTTTATTTTTATCAAATGATAAATAGTGATAATCATCTAATAAATCATCTAAATTAATTTTAAATAGGCAAACATGTAATAAGTGGAGGATTAGTAGCGTCCATACTTCCATAGCCCAATGGCTCGCGTCGATTCAATGTGTTAGAAAGAGTTAGCAACGACGGGCGCGGTAACGATTTGTGGATGGGTGACCGCTAGTGGTAAAATTTCATGGACGCTACCGTGCTTTGGAGGGCACGTAAAGCCGACGGTCCCGGTTGTTTTCAATGGTGGAAACAGTCGTTAATCCTTGTCGAAGACCTTCGGGTGGCTTGAGAACACTCGACACTGGGTTGGCCACTAAACTCTCCACCAATCCGCATTGGAGCAGCGTGGTGGAGTATGCTCTAGACCTCCCGCAGCTATGTCTGTGGGGGAGACCCGTGCCCAGCAGTGGGACCGGTGCCCAGCAGTCTATGGGTCGCAGCGAGGCATACATAAAATTATTTATACCAAGTAAAAATACTATACCTACATATTATTTTCACACGATAGCTCATTAAAAGCACTTTTCCCGAATACCTGTCCCGCCCTCCAACTAAGTATGAAATATGAATCTCTCCGTCAACTGTCAATGTAACGTAATATTTATGAGTCCGCAAAACAATGCCCAGTTAAAAATAATTAACGCCTTTACAAATTGAAAGGAATTCAATTCATAAAGATTATTAAACATAGTGTAAAACAAAATATGGAGCGTGGCATTTTATTGTAAGCAAATAGATGCCCATATCTATATATATAAAAGGAGAAGGTGACTGACTGACTGACTGACTGACTGACTGACATATCAACGCAGGGCCTAAACTATAAGGGCTAGAAACTTGAAATTTTGCACAGGGGTTCCTTTTATAATGTAGGGGAGCACTAAGAAAGGATTTCTGAAAATTCACCCCCTAAGGGGGTAAAACGGGGGTGCAAAGTTAGTATGAAACTTTGCCGTTTTTGAAGTCTTTAGACGGGTAGACGTCGTTAATGGGTCTAATTCTACGCGAGCGAAGCTGCGGGCGTCCACTAGTTTTTCATAAATTTATTGATTCATGAATTAATTACCTACGCTTTTAAAGCTATAATCTAGTCCCTTTTGTTAGAGTTCAGCAAGGTGTAACATTTACTACACCGTTTGTTTATTTATATTCTCGAACCGAACCGAATCGTCGATATTTACTCGTATTCACAAGATGGCGGTATATTATTAAATTCCCATTACAACAGGAGCCCCATACCCAGCCGTGGGATAAAGATATGGTTGTGGACTGTGGTAGTATCTATATTATATATATATACAATATAGTAGTTGGCAGATTGAGAGATAACAATCTCAATGCATTGACTCTATTAAGATTCTTAATTACGATAAGCGGTAATTCGGTACAGCTTAAATTAAGCTAATACAACCACGGCTTAGAGATTACACGTTGATCGAGCACAAAGTAATTAGATAACAAATGAGGTATTCGGTGGGGTCGGGCCAACATCGTCGTTCGTCATTTTACTATTGTTGATCCGTCACGCAATACTGTACGCCATCATTGGCAACCATTGGCGATGATTGGAATCATTGGAGACAGGAGATCAAGGCGGCCGCAATAGATTGTGCTATTGAGTTATCAAAGTTATCAATGCTTTGTTGCCTTTAATGAAGTGTTATGTTGATTGTCGGAGCACGGTCGTGTTCTAATGTCAATTTTGACACATTGATACAGGTAGCCCGTACCGCTGTCGGCTTCCTATTGATGGAAGTACAGCGTTTCTGTACTTGTGAACACTTGGTAGATGGCTGCAGTTTATTAGGGGTTTACTGCAGGGTAAAAGTCTGAACGGGTTATCTCACAATCAAGAAGCAAGGACACCACGCTTTTCCCCTGCAGATTAGCGAAGGGGTCAGCCTAATTCTCGAATGTTTTCAGGCCGCTCGAATGCCTTATCTAGCAACGACATGTTACGATAACAACCAGACCGGCGCGGTGGCTTCACGTACCCTCGGAATATATGGATACAATAAGTAAATAAACTTTTTGAGTAATAATATTTGCGACTTGGATTTGAAGCTAACTGAATTACTCGTAACACGAGCAGGACTAACGTTGAGGACATTACGTCGTAGTTCTCCCGCACCACTTTCCCTTCTGCTCCAGTGAGAGTCAAGACCTTTTCACCAACAGGAACTGTCCATTCGGAAAAAAAGTTATGAGCGTACCAAATCACGCATGAAAGGAATCAGCGGCTCCGAACTCCCAAAAAAAAATGAACAAGAAAAAACAATATAGGTTTAGGTTTAAAGATCTTTATTTCTCAAATAAGACTACAATAAGTCACTTCTATGAGAACAATAATTAACTTAAGAGATAATAGCTAACATAATATTACCTACATAAAAACATTATCGTAACAGGTTCCCTAGAAAATTTCTCAGATTGCCTTACGGTGTGTAATCATCGAAACCTTCATTAAGACGCGTAACAATGACAACAGAAGAAAGTAGCCTGTTTCTCTTTCATTTCCGACGCATCACGCCGCACCATGTAAGTACCTACTGATTTTGACAGCCGTACAAATGTTAATATATTTTTAATCACAGAATAATTATTGCGATACAAACAGTAGGTACAGCATAAAAAAAGAAATGTACTCGATGGTGTAGATACTAAAGAATCGATTAAAAATCGTATTTTTCTATTCGAGCCCACGTGATATGAGAACTTACAATTGGAACAAAACGCTTTTGTTGCAAACGTTCTACTTCCGTACTTTGTGAACTATTATTATACGGTAGCATTGTATAAATGAATAAATGAATAAATGAATAAATAAATAATTACATGTATTTATTATGATTCGTGTTAAAATCAATTAAAAAAGTTATTATATCTTTGTTTAGCACTCATAGGATAGGATCATAGGATACCTATCCTATGTCCCAATCGGTCCCAGTAAGTAAGTAAGGTAAGATAAAATTTGCGTATAAATTGACAACTGTCCAAAAATTTCCTTCAACAATAAAAACTCTTTTTTTTAAGCCCATCCACTGTGACAATAACAATCAACTCGCCACTCGGTATTTTTCCACACAAAACGTAAACGTGACTACAAACAACAAATAACCTTTTATATAATGAGTATACAAGAAACTGTTTGAGTCAAAATACTCTGGGAGCGCCTAACCTTAAATTACTTAAATTATAGCAGTGAAAGGTATACGAAATTTATGCTTTCATCCAATGTTTTTATCGTTATGTCTTATTCTCGTCCAATAAGAGATCAGCTATATAAATTGATATCGCTAGACATCGCATTAAAAATAAAATAAAGAGATATATGAAAACTACGTGAATAATAAAATAGTACAGTATGACGAAGAGAATAAGTTGTCATAAATGTCCAATTATACTGTCCAGCCATACAAGAGTTACAAAATATAAAACGCCGCTTGTCCATTTTTATTTCAATTTATTTAATTAGGCGCCGTAGTACCATCTGATTTTATTTTAATCATTCACTAGATACACATTATGGACAGACCATAGCAAAATGTTCCTAGGTTATTTATGATAAGATACATTAGTTTTAGTTTTACATTAGAGGATGATGATGATTATTTTTAGAACTTTAATTCGACGTTTTATTTCTCATGTTCATGTTCTACATTTATTCGAAAAACCTTAGCACTTCTAGGATTAAATTTCTTGCTTCACTATGAATAATCTTTCCCATGTCTTCCGAGTAAAGTGAACTTCGAAAAACAAAGACATCAATCGCTACGACCCATAGACGTCCCACTGCTGGGCACGGGTCTCCCCCACAAACACTTCTGCGGGAGGTCTAGAGCACACTCCACCACGCTGCTCCAATGCGGATCGGTGGAGGGGTTAGTGGCCAACCCAGTGTCGAATGTTTTCAAGCCACCCGAAGGTCTTCGACAAGGCTTAACGACTGTTTCCACCATTGAAAACAACCGGGACCGACGGCTTTACGTGCCCTCCGAAGCACGGTAGCGTCCATGAAATTTTGCCACTAGCGGTCACCCATCCACAAACCGACCGCGCCTGTCGTTGCTTAACACTTTGATCACATTGAATCGAAGTGAGCCATTGGGCTATGGACGCTACAAGACGCTAAGACATCAATAGTTAAAACAAATTAACAATTAACGTGAAAATTTAAAACCAAAGTCCAGAAATAAAACAATGATAACACGAAAAAACCACACGGTAAAATAAAATGAAGATGCAAAGCGTACTGACGCGACAGGGCGAGCGCGGGGAGGTGAAGGGGTAGAGCGAGAGGCCACACATACCAGCGAGGTGCAGAGATATTGTGACCACGTTATACCACATAATTTAAGTTTCTCGTTTTAAGGGACACTTATTGTATGTCTTATGTTAGATAATATTTAAAAAGAAGCATCAAAATTATGTAATGAAGTAATTGTTGATTGCTTTCTGAATTAAGATATATCTTAATTGCATGCATCACCCTATCCATTTCAGTTTCAAATACTATACTAGCTTATCGAATAGCGTCGACATGCCAACCAGTGCATTTGATTCAATCTATCATACCAGGTTAGAGATGAGTTACGTAAATGCCACATTCATCTTAATAAAACGCACATTATGTGTACCTACTGTCATTACGCCGTTACGAAAGAACGATTCTAGTTAATTCGATCATATTCGACCTGCTACCAAAAATAACACTACTGTTTATTACCTAGCTTTACCCGCTCGTTAGATCGTTTGCCGCGCAGAAATTTACTGCTACCTCTATACCATTAAGAGTCGGCCTCGCGCCGTTTAAGGGTTCCGCACATCTATACAAACAGCGAAAAAATCATGTCTCTTGTATGCGAAAAAGTCATGTCTGTTGTATCCCTTATATTTTTATGATCTCTATTTTTTAGTATTTGTTGTTATTGCGGCAACAGAAATACTAACTTTCATAGTTCATGAGATACAGCCTGGTGACACACGTAGTCTTAGTAATAGGGTCCCGATTTACCCTGGTACGGAACCCTAAAAAGTATAGCCCATATATAAAAATAGTGCCTTTATTGTAATATAAACATTTCAGTTGCAACAAACTGTCGTTAAATATAAAAATCAGTTTTCTATTCAAGACTATTGTGAATAATAAAATCAAAGTGCATACTTAGCTTAGGTGTGCTAACCAGTGAAAGGTATAGTTAGGTTTTATTTTCGTATCTTTTAGAGATTCCTAGATGAGTTCAGTAAACAATAACAACGTTGTTTTATTTGGAAGTTTAAACTGAAATCATTCTAGGTATTAGGTTTATGTAGAATAACTTTTTATCACGGGAGTAATTAAATGACGATTTATAGTGTGATTATAATTAAAGTTAGCTTACAAGAAGTTAGCTAAAAGAAGTAAGAGTAAGGAGAAGTCAATTTGTTCAAATTAATATTGAATTCACGTATGCTTGCGAAATATAAAATAAAAATAGAAATGATTGTATTGAGTGACGCCATGTTTCGCCTTATACTTTTTAAATGTTACTTTAATCAATTAAAAATAACCACATTCTGTGTTATCAATCAACTACATCACTTGATACGGTTTCCGGAAGGCAGTCAAAAAGCTAAATGAATTACTTACCTGTGTAAGAGCGAGCCAGTAGCGTCCAGTCAAATAGTCCTTTTAAGTATTTACACTTTCTGTGTTCAATAAACACTTCTAAATAATTTAAGACAATTTATAGAAACCATCCACATAGCCTATTGTCAACAGTAACGGTCCGTGTTAAGATGCACATGCATGTCCAAGAATACAGTAAATCAATTAAAATAATACCCGGCATTTCCCGGATTCCCCGGAACTGTCATTAAAAACCCCGACACGGACTTGTTTTTTAATTAAGTTTCTATTGTCGAATAATTAAATTCAAATTCAAATGTTTTATTTGTGATTAGGTATAGGTTTGTCATAATGGTAAGAAATACAAAAAAAACAAAAAATTAAAACAAAATGACAACAGGAGCTGTCCCAACTGTTGCTAATGCGGGGCTAGAAATCCGTGTAGCGCTGGTTTTCAGACAGCCCCTATACCCTGAGGTGGAAGGCGGGTATGTGTCCGTTGTTCCCCCATGTGTGTGTAGACCGAGGCGATAAGCTAAGTCCAGTTAAATACTTACACTAAAACTCCCTCGGCAGCCTTTCTACGCGGAGGCTCTGGCATCTCCTAGAGAAAGCTCCGGCGCAAGCATCTATTGTCATATAAGTCACATACCTGTGTGAGGCCAAGTCGATAGCTGGTCACGTCCAAATCTAGTGCGAGCAACATGTCGTCGACGACTTGTCGGTCCGACGTCGCCGCCGACTGCTGCGTCGTGTCGCCCTCTTCGCTCTCAGACGTCGCCAGCAGACGGTATCTGTATACATAGAAAAATGGTTAGCTGGTAGAGAATGAATAGAAGCCCTAGAATGAATAATGCACTAAGCTCGCCACTTGTTCCGCTTTGTATTTTAATTGGTATAAAGATGTAAAAAAAAACACAATGCGAAGTTTGCCGCAGAGGACTTGGGCAGTGACGGCAAAAGTTGGTCAAGTGTTATTTCTTTAAAAAGATGTATCTACATTTAAAATATGTATGGTTTCAGATTTCTATAAAGATAAATAGCCACTGCTTAAACAGTAAGCAATCGGGCGAGCAGTGGAAGTGGACGGGCGGGACGAGCGGAAAACGCAAATATATTCTGTGAGGAACAGGCACTAAAGCGAAATAATAGTTTAAAAAAAAAAATTGAATGTTTGTTGAACCTTCTAGCGAACTCAGCGAGCGGCATGTGTTCCGGGAAGCCCTGCTTGTAGAGGCGCGCTGCGTCCAGCAGTTGGAAGCCGCGGAACTAAAACAACAACAAATACAAATTACTTATGGCTGAACATTTTAGGCAAGAATTCCCGACTTTTGCTTTAGTTTTAGTTGGCAGTCTTAACAGGAAATTCAATTTACTTTGAAGCGGTCCAAATTTAAGCGTCATTCTGTAGACTTTCTTTAATTACAAAAGTTTCTCACTAAGCGAGTCATAGATGGCGCTTTAATAAATGTTTTAATTTATGATTTCTTATACAATAATAATTCTACTTTTTTGCACTTTACCTCCATATAAAGCTTAACTGTACCCAATTTCTCCAACCGCACATTGTTTCAAAGATGGTTCTGAATAGTGAAACGTCATTAAAATTATCATTCGGCTCTATTAATATTCTATTTTCTGATACTGTAAAAACTGACCTGTGAGCGCAGCAGGGGTACGTTGACGTCATCGGCAGGCTCAGATGGATGGTGCGCGAGCAGGCAGCACACGAACTGCACGCCGCCGGCGCCGCAACGCCTCAATGTGTCCACAACACCGTCCGCAACGAACTGACCTGTGAGCGCAGCAGGGGTACGTTGACGTCATCGGCAGGCTCAGATGGATGGTGCGCGAGCAGGCAGCACACGAACTGCACGCCGCCGGCGCCGCAACGCCTCAATGTGTCCACAACACCGTCCGCAACGAACTGACCTGTGAGCGCAGCAGGGGTACGTTGACGTCATCGGCAGGCTCAGAAGGATGGTGCGCGAGCAGGCAGCACACGAACTGCACGCCGCCGGCGCCGCAACGCCTCAACGTGTCCACAACACCGTCCGCGACGAACTGACCTGTGAGCGCAGCAGGGGTACGTTGACGTCATCGGCAGGCTCAGATGGATGGTGCGCGAGCAGGCAGCACACGAACTGCACGCCGCCGGCGCCGCAACGCCTCAATGTGTCCACAACACCGTCCGCAACGAACTGACCTGTGAGCGCAGCAGGGGTACGTTGACGTCATCGGCAGGCTCAGAAGGATGGTGCGCGAGCAGGCAGCACACGAACTGCACGCCGCCGGCGCCGCAACGCCTCAACGTGTCCACAACACCGTCCGCGACGAACTGACCTGTGAGCGCAGCAGGGGTACGTTGACGTCATCGGCAGGCTCAGATGGATGGTGCGCGAGCAGGCAGCACACGAACTGCACGCCGCCGGCGCCGCAACGCCTCAATGTGTCCACAACACCGTCCGCAACGAACTGACCTGTGAGCGCAGCAGGGGTACGTTGACGTCATCGGCAGGCTCAGAAGGATGGTGCGCGAGCAGGCAGCACACGAACTGCACGCCGCCGGCGCCGCAACGCCTCAACGTGTCCACAACACCGTCCGCGACGAACTGACCTGTGAGCGCAGCAGGGGTACGTTGACGTCATCGGCAGGCTCAGATGGATGGTGCGCGAGCAGGCAGCACACGAACTGCACGCCGCCGGCGCCGCAACGCCTCAATGTGTCCACAACACCGTCCGCAACGAACTGACCTGTGAGCGCAGCAGGGGTACGTTGACGTCATCGGCAGGCTCAGAAGGATGGTGCGCGAGCAGGCAGCACACGAACTGCACGCCGCCGGCGCCGCAACGCCTCAACGTGTCCACAACACCGTCCGCGACGAACTGACCTGTGAGCGCAGCAGGGGTACGTTGACGTCATCGGCAGGCTCAGATGGATGGTGCGCGAGCAGGCAGCACACGAACTGCACGCCGCCGGCGCCGCAACGCCTCAATGTGTCCACAACACCGTCCGCGACGAACTTCGCCTGGAGAGCGGTGGAACGGCGCTTCATCCCTGCCGTGCCTGCGGACGATACACATAAGTAAACGCGTGCCCAAAAGTGGGATAAACTAGTGGGATAGACTAAGGGATGTAGCTATCCCTTAGACGTCCACTGTTGGGCATGGGTCACAGATCCAGCCTTGGGTCTAGAGCAGTGATTCTTAAGCTGTGGTCCGCGGACCCCGATGGTTCCACGAGTATAGATATGGAGGTCTGCAGTCTATGTCAACATTTTAGATGAATGTAAATATTTTTATTAAGGAGATATCAGAACAAGCACTGAACATTGCTAAGCTTTGTTAACCACATACCTCCGTGAAAAGGCAGTCTTATACTTGTTGTATTATATTATATATTTGTTTTTACCAACACAGAAACAGAACAATTGAAACTTGCAATTTAGTAGTAGTAACAGCACGCAGGCACTTAACTTTACATTAACGTATTTTTAACGTTTTTTTTTTCTATTAGGTTATTCGTAGGTCTAAAAAAATGGTCCGATAATTTTTTTTTCTTTTTACTAAGGGGGTCCTTGAGATTGTGCTTTATTTCCTAGGGATCTGTGAACTGAAAAAGGTCAGCCTTCTGGTCTAGAGTACACTGCTTCAACGCGGATTAGTGGAGGTCTTAGTGGCCAATCCATTGTCGAATATTCGCAAGCCACCCGAAGGTCTTCGACAAGACTTAACGATTGATTTTACAGTAGCGCCCATGAAATTTTGCCACTAGCGGTCACACAACAAACTGATCGCACCCGCGTCTTTGCTGAACTCTGTCGATCACACAGAATTGATGTAAGCCATTGGGTTATGTATAAGAAATTAAATGTCACTTGCTATAACGGTGAAGGACACATCGTGAGCAAACCTGCATGCCTGAGAGTTCATCATAACGTTCTCGAAGGTATGTGAAGTCTGCCAATCCGCACTTGGCCAGCGTGGTGGACTAAGGCCTAATCCCTCCCATTCTGAGAGGAGACCCGTGCCCAACAGTGGGACGTCTATGGGTCGCAGCGATTGGGTTATGGACGCCACAATGGATGTAGTTGTTACCTGGAGGTAGCAAGTCTTACCAGAGCTGAGCGTGCGGCGGATGGAGGAGGCGCGGCGACGCTTGGGCTATGGGCGCTACAACGGATGTAGTTGTTACCTGGAGGTAGCAAGTCTTACCAGAGGTGAGCGTGCGGCGGATGGAGGAGGCGCGGCGCAGCGTGGACGCGTCGCCGACGGCCACCGACCACGCGCCGACGCCGCACGCGCCGCGCGACCACGACGACAGCCGGCCGATGTCCTCACTAAACAATACACATTTAGGCCAAGGCTACACGAGCGGTTCTCCCGCCGCGGAAAACCGCTTCTGAACCGCACTGGACACAATTTAATATGAAGTTGTATGCTGCATACTACACTGCGCGGTTTCCCGTCGCGGCTCACAGGCGGGAGAAAAACGACCGCCGCATGCAGCGTCAAACCGCCGCTGATAACCGACGCTTTTAAACTACACGGACGGTTTCCCGCTATCCCGCCGTCATTCTGCGCGGGACCTTGGCGCTCGCTCGTCGTTCGTGCGCTTGCGTGGCTAGTGTCGCGTCAAAATGTTCGATACGGAGCGTTTTATTGTATAAATACAAGATCGACCTGCTTTGTATGATGTGCAGTCGAAGGATTACGCCAATCGCGAACTAAAAGCGAAATTATGGATGGAAATAGGACAGGAAGTGGTTGAACATTGAATGAAATATTCCCAGAGTTAAACGATTACTTAACACTGGTTCCACCCACACATTGCGCTTTACTTTATTTTTTAATAATTCTATTAATTAACACTGGTTCCACCCACACATTGCGCTTTACTTTATTTTTTAATAATTCTATTAATATGAGAGCTGCAAGCGCAGTTATCATTGGCGGATCCATGTTGAAATGAACAAAAGGCAACGATAAACCGCGTCCCGTGTAGTTTGATAATCTGCGGCAGCTTTGTCGAGCGGTTTCCCGCGGCGGGAGAACCGCCCGTGTAGCCTCACCCTTATTGTTTGATACAGCAATTGTATTGTAATGCCGGAGAAAGATTATCGCGCCAATATTCGTGTCACGTTGTTACGATAAAAACATCGTAGAAGTATAAGTATACCCACTTATGTCCCAACAAAACAAAAACAAAAAACCGTCACGATGCGACGAATTACTAGGTCACATTTATCGTGGTAGTGTGAATTTTAGCCGAATCCCGATAGTGTAAATTAATTGTATCAGGCGTTACTTTGCATTATTACAAATTTGGTTTGTGAAAAATGAAATTGATTCAGGGCAATACATTTGTTTTGACTAATTCTTGTATACAATTCAGTACTTGCTAATACGTAACTGACTCTGAAAATGATTTACTACAAGCGCGTAAATTTTTTTTCATCATAGATTCTTTAGAATTACGAGTATCTTTCAACTGTCCTGTATAACTTTCGATATTTATGAATAAAAAAAAATAAACAGTTTTAAGGTATACATGCATGTATAAACTAAACATATCTAGTCTACACATGCCAAATATGTATAAGTCTGTGTAGTCAGAACATTATATTATTTAACTTACTTCTGACTCTCCTGCAGCAATGTATGTGCCTTCTTGGTTACAGCATTCTCGCGACTTGCCTTCACCCATCCGGTCACGTCGTACAGGACAGGATTCGTGCCCTGGGGAATACTCAATAACATTAGATTTAGATTCAGATTCCATAAATATAAATGAAGCCCTACAGTCGGACATACTTTGGATAATAATTCATACATCATACAGTTACCCAGCATTGCTTTACAATCCATACAGCCTGATCCATCCAGAAATCCCTCCAGATTGCTGGAAAGATCAGGCTGTATGGATTGTAATGTGCTGTCTATGAAGTCGCGCTCAATATCATTCTCATCGGCGCAGTGCCTTGCGGGCAGTCTGCGAGTAAGCTATCAAGTAATTCGAACCTTCTGGATACCCTCCCCATAGGCACCACTGAAAGTCAGCGCTGTGGCAATATTGCCACAGCAAAATGCTGAGTGAATGCCTTTTTGGGACAGGGAGTGCAGCATATGCAGAAAAAAAGATAAATAGGTACTACTAGGATATAATTTAAATTGTAATTAGTTTTAAGGTAAGGGAAAGGAATAACATTTCAAATTCAAATTCAAATAATTTATTTCGCTATGAGGTGATTACACACGCTTAACGAAAGTCTAGGTAACTACATACTACTTAAAGAGATATAATGCTATTCTAAACTGATTAATATAAAGCAAAGGATGAGCTATTTATCCTTGAATGAATAGCTAATCCTACACAGGTGCCTAACCTGCCTTATGGCTAATTTACAATAATTACCTACCACTAAGCTAAGCTCTAAGTCACGATAGACTATCTACCTGGTCATCGGCTTAAGGAAGAACTTACAATATTCTTATCCTATGCCCTAGTGTAGGCCGATAATAAGTAATTTGCTGTAATTCCTGAACAAAAAATATTTATTCTATTCTATTCTAATACAAAAGTGAGGTGAATAAATGTAGTTTTTAGAGTGATCCTGAGTTTTCACAAGCCTGACCAAACTACAAGATGGATGAGACCGTATGGATGGATGAGGCCGTATGGATGGATGAGGCCGTATGGATGGATGAGGCCGTATGGATGGATGAGGCCGTATGGATGGATGAGGCCGTATGGATGGATAAATAAATAAATATAAATATCTTGGACATTCTCACATACGGCCATCTGATCCCAAAGTAGGCGCGAGCCTGTGTTATGGGTGTCAGAGGCTGATATACATACATAGATATTTTTAAATACATACTTAAATAGATAATATTGACATCCAGACACAGAACAAATACAAGTGTTCGTCATACGAATATTTGTCCTGAGTGGGATTCGAACCCACGACCTTTGGCGCAACAGACAGGGTCACTACCGATTGCGCCAACGGGTCTGTCAACCGAGACCGTATGGATGGATGAGGCCGTATGGATGGATGAGGCCGTATGGATGGACGGGTATACCTGCAAGTGCTGCAGTATGAACTGGCGGGGGTGCGGCGCTTTCTTGAGCAGATAGTGCGTGTGGTGCGGCGCGCCGTAGTGCGCCAGCGCGCGCTCGAGGAACGTGTCGTCTGAGGAGCCGGGGTACATCGATTCCTCATCCAGAAGCCTGGAAAGACATAAATATTAATAAGTAAGAGCAGCAGAGTCCCTCCACCAATTCGCATTGGAGCAGCGTGGTGGAGTATGCTCTAGACCTCCCGCAGCTTCATCTGTGGGGGAGACCCGTGCGCAGCAGTGGGACGTCTATGGGTCGCAGCGAAGTGCAGCGGAGTTTAATTTAACTAACTTAATCCTGTGTGTGTTGATTTGTTCTTTTGTCCTTCTTCTCCTCCGAACTACTGACACATCAGACGACTCTTCAGTCCGTGAGACGTGTACAACCAAACTACAGAGAGGGAAAAGTCTCTTCAGTTTGGTCAACCGGACTAATAACTGATAGAACCGGACTAATAACTGATGCAAAAAATCGCAAACATATAGTATACGGCCTGGAGTGTGACAGGCCGGCTACTTTTTTTCCCGGAAAATTATATGGTTCCGTGAAATGGATAAACTATGAAATGAACGTTAGATTTTTAACCGATCAATTTTTAATCGATTGAAGACTATCTCGTATTATGATCGGCCGAACTGCAGGTAAAGCTTGATTTGGATAAGAGAGAGAAGGGTAGCTTGCCGTTGATAAAGGCTATTTTTATTATATTTTAATCCAGGAATCACCGAGGTCATCAGCGGTAATTATTCACAGAAAACGATTTGACGCAAGCGGAGCCGGGGGAAAAGCTAGTCCCATAAAACACGGCGTTATTCCAATACCTCACAAAAATTATTTTTTAATACAGTTGCTCAAAAAGTGGCGTATTACAGGGACGTTTAGCGTTCGGGAAGTGAGCTATTACACACTCGTGCTTTTTCTTTACCTTTTCCGAACTCGTGCGTTCTCTTTCCCAACTGTCAAAATAATGTCTATTAAAAAGAAAAAACCAACCACGAAGTTTTTACTAAAAAAAATTCATAGAAGTTTTTATGATTCATGCAAATATTTCTATAAAGAAGCTACTAATTTGTTTCAATATCAGATTTAATGATTTGATTCAATGAGATAGGTTAGGTTTCACTTCATTTCATCGCATTAAATTTCATGTCAATAAAAAAATTCTACTGAAGACTTGGCTGTATGGGCAAAGTTCCCTTTGCCTACCCAAAATGGGAGAAGAAAACAAAAAAATATCTCTGCAATACTCTGTATTCTTTTACGGTTGGCGCCATTTTCCAAAAATGTTCTTTGCGAGTTTAGTTTGTGTTTTTATTATTTTATTAAATTGCTTCATTTTTTCGCAACTGTATTAAAAATAGTTGTTCATTACACGTGCGAAATCGTCATTGCAACTTGTTCCGACTGTCAACCCTCGCCTTCGGCTCGGGTAGACATTTGTCGAAACTCTTTGCAATGACAGGCTTTCCGCACTTGTAGCGAAATATACTATTCCGTAAAATAAAAAGAGCGTACAACATGAGACTTCTAATAAAAGTTTTTATTTATTTGCTCTACAGTAGTCTTATTTAAAGGTACAAGTTGTGTATTCACCAAACCATACTTTGTGAGAGCCTGGTGAATGAGGTAGGTTTAGCACCTATGATATACTAGTGGACGCCCGCAGCTTCGCTCGCGTGGAATTAGACATTCACTAACTTCAAAAACGGCAATGTTTCATACTAACTTTGCACCCCCGTTTTACCCCCTTAGGGGGTGAATTTTCAAAAATCCTTTCTTAGTGCTCCCCTACGTTATAAAACGAACCCCTGTGCAAAATTTCAAGTTTCTAGCTCTTATAGTTTAGGCCCTGCGTTGATATGTCAGTCAGTCAGTCAGTCAGTCAGTCAGTCAGTCCCCTTCTCCTTTTATATATATAGATAGATATATATAAATGAGTACACGATAATGATACACGTGAGTAAGCCGGTAACTTTAACTATGAATATATATATAAATGAATTTAAATGCAAAACAAGTTACCCACCACAAGAGGCCGCGTCGATCGCAGTCGCGCAGGTCAGCCTGCGAGCTGCGAACGATCGTGTTCTGCGGCGCGCGGTCCAGCAGCTCCACCATCGGTCCCGGGTTCACCGTCTCCGACACCCAGTCTGCAGAAATTATTATCAATCAATCTAATAGTTTTTGAGTTAGAGGGGGATCAAAAACGGCTCGAAATTGTTAGTGTAACAATGCATACCGCCAGCGTCGTCGCCTGTACTTGGCTATGACCTACGGCCGTGGGTCTCAATCAACAAAATATAGCATAGCTTGGCACATCGAATGGCACGATTTATAAGATACACTTTGACGGAATATTCTCCGTCCGTCCGTTTGGTATATTTTGGACCTGACATTAAACCTAAGCATTGGACATAGAAAAAATTAACATTTGATATAAATATAATAAATGACATGGAACAGTTGACTGAATTAGAGAGAATATTTGACAAATCTATTAGTGTCATTTTAATTAGATGCTAGGTATTTTCTAATGTATTTTAAAAGCTTTTATTTAACTTCACTCGTATGTATGTATGTCCTGGAATCTTGCAATCAATATTTCACCCACTTCCACTGAAGCTATCGAGCTAAAATTTGGCACACATATTAGGTTTCGATGACAATGCATGAAAATAAAAAAAAAGTTATAAAAGCTTTTTAAAAAAAAAATTTTTTTAGAGTATAATTATTTTAATGTAATATTGTTTGGAATTATGTATTGTCAGAGGATTAAACGGCTTTTTTATTATTTTTATTTACTGTGCTTCGGAGGCCACGTCAAGCCGTTGCTCCCGGTTGTTTTCAAATGTAAAAACAATCGTTAAACCTTGTCGAAGACCTTCTGGTGACTTGAGAACATTCGACACTGGGTTAGCCACTAACCCTTCCACCAAATGTAATGTGCTGAGTAAGGACACGTTCACACGGACGTATCACGTCCCATCGGCGCAGTGGTGCCTTGCAGGCAGTCTGCGCCGATGGGAACGTTATATGATACGTCCGTGTGAACGTGTCCTTACTCAGCACATTACACCGCATTAGAGCAGCGTGGTGGAGTATGCTCTAGACCTCCCGCAGCTGTCTGTGGGAGAGTCCCGTGCCCAACAGTGGGACGTCTACGGGTTGTAGCTAACACGGATACTACAAAGATGTAGGACAAAATGATCACCTTCTTCATTGCCGTCGTCGAGAGCGATCCCTTCTTGCGCATATCTCTCCCGCGGCGCCACTAGCAGGGCGTCGTGGAACATGGCTTGCAGGCGTTCCTGGGAACAATTCACGATGGTATAACTTACGGCATGGTGTAGGCATCTAGTAAAAACAGAAGGTTGCGATTTCAAATCACTTCGGGAACACAACCTACTTATGTCTTAAGGCCTCAGTGCACTCTCAAATATACTGTCAAATACAGAACACACTTTTTTTTTGTTTCTCCACCTACCGCAACTTTTCCCCACTCAACCAGGGTTTGACTGATAGAAAATTCCATTAGGCATTAAGTTCGCCCATTGTAGATTCAGATTCAGATTTATTTATTGCAAATTTGCCGCACGAACGAGCCAACCGGCGTCGATTAATGTTTGCGGTCGACTTCGGCGGTCGCCATAATAGTATAACATAACATAACCACACACCATCACTACCGTTTCTTTGTTCCACTTTGCTTGGGTCTAAAAGAATAGGATGGGTTAGGCCATAGTCAACCACTGGCCAGGTGCGAATTGGCAGACTTCACATGCCACCGAGAACATTATGAAGAACTCTCAGCCATGCAGTTTTCCTCACGATGCTTCCTTCTCCGTTACAGTATAGCTTCATAGTTGAAGTTACCGGCTTAGTCACGTGTGATTTAAGTCGGAAATAGACCGACTAGTTTCGACCGATTACGATGATCATTTTCAGAAGTGATCGCGCTCGCGGCGGGCATGGCGTACACTGTACGTTTTTGATCGAAACTAGTCGGTCTATTTCCGATTTAATTCACACGTCACTAACTTCAACTATGAATATGTCTACACTCACGAATCGTTCAGTAATAAAATACAGTATAGCTATAGCGCTATAGGTAGCTATGTCCTCCAAGGGATAGGCAGAGGTGTCGTACCTGGAGGTAGTTTGACAGCAGTTTTGACAGCGGCGCACCGCTCTGTTGTCCGGCGCACATGGGATTGTCCGCGCCGGGCGTATCCAAGAGTAAGATGGACGCGGCGGTGCGGGCGGATGTTGAGATGCTCCTGAGTGGGAAATATTAAGCAATTCAGGTTGGTGGAGTCGGGTAATACAGTAACTCAGTAGTAAGTCTTTTTGTCGTGATTGTCTCGGTAGCTTTTTTGTGAACCGGCGATAGATAAAAATCTAATGACGACCATTAAAAATAAAGTTAGGTAAATCAGAATTCTCACTTAATGGCACCAGCATAGAATTAGTATAGAACGGTACTACTACTGTACTTTCTAGAGCTCCAGAAAAGTCGCGATAAAATAAATTCAAAAAGTAGCGACATGCAACGGGACTCTTACTAACAGTCCTCATACCCACTGAAGAACTGACCAACTAATGTTAGTATTAACTCTCTGCTAACTGGACAAACCATCCCTATTCCTATTCCTTCCTATTTGAGTATTTTACAAAGTCGGTCACAGTTGTCATATGTGGCAGCTGATGGGTGTTGCTGCAAGGTCGTTTGCTATCTTACACCTATAAAAAAAACTGACCTGTTGACCAATGCAGAGATAATGTTGAAAGTCTCGTTGTAGAGTCCCGTGACGCAAGCATCGAGCGCGTCTGCTCCCGGCGTCTCTCGCTCGTTCGATGGCGAAGGGGTTCTGTGGATAATCAAATTCACGTCTCAGAACGTAATTATATTTGAACAGTTTCCTAAACTATTGTATGATTCACTTATTGTATGATTCACTTATTGTATGTCAATAGGTATGATGATGTAGCGTCCATAGCCCAGTGGCTCGCTTCGATTCAATGTGATCGAAAGTGTTAAGCAACGACGGGCGCGGTCGGTTTGTGGATGGGTGACCGTTAGTGGCAAAAATTTCATGGGCGCTACCGTGCTTCGGAGGGCACGTAAAGCCGTCGGTCCCGGTTGTTTTCAATGCTGGAAACAGTCGTTAAGCCTTGTCGAAGACCTTCGGGTGGCTTGAGAACATTCGACACTGGGTTGGCCACTAACCCCTCCACCAATCCGCATTGGACTCTAGACCTCCCGCAGAAGTGTCTGTGGGAGAGACCCGTGCCCAGCAGTGCACTGGGCACGAAACTCTCCACCCATTTGCACTAACAACCAGAGTTAGACAGGTGCGAGTATTTTCGGCCAAGTCTCACCGGAGCGTGGCGGGGGGCTGCGGCGAGGGGGGCGCGGGCGGCGCGAACACGGCCCGCGCGAGCTCGTCGGCGCCCACGCCCAGCAGCCGGCACGCGCGCGCCGCGCACCCGGTGCTCGCGAACTGGTACTTCAGCGCTGACCCCGTGTTAGCTGGAGACGTAATTGTTACGTTTCACTTATTCATTCCGTGCTTCAGTGGACACTTTATACCTTTGATAGTTTCGGTAATCTATATATATAAAAGGAGAAGGTGACTGACTGACTGACTGACATATCAACGCAGGGCCTAAACTATAAGGACTAGAAACTTGAAATTTTGCACAGGGGTTCCTTTTATAACGTAGGGGAGCACTAAGAAAGGATTTTTGATAATTCACCCCCTAAGGGGGTAAAACGGGGGTGCAAAGTTAGTATGAAACTTTGCCGTTTTTGATGTTATTCGAATGAAATTCAGTACCTATGAAGGTTTTTTATTGAGTTTCGAAAATCATCTCTTAAGGGGGGGTAAAAGGGGGGTGCAAAGTTAGTAGGTATAAAAGTTTTTCGTATATTCGTACCTACCCACATTATTTCAATGAAATTTTGAATTTAGGTTATGTTACGTCTAATTCCACGCGAGCGAAGCTGCGGGCGTCCACTAGTTCGGTATAAAACAATCGAGAAAGCTTGGCGAAGACTTTTGGGGTAGCTTGAGATGAGAACATTCAACACAGTTTTTGGTTTTTTGTAGATTTTATCGTTATAATATTTATTAATTATTAAGCACTGTTATACCTTCCTGTATTGCAGAAACGATTTTTAACAAATAAATTACTTCTTTACCCCTCCACTTAGTCGCATTGGAGTAGTATGGTGGAGTATGCTCTATAGTCTAGTCACTCTAGTCCTTCGGCCGTGTGAGACAGAGGAATATCTGTGGGTTGTAGCTTACTACTGCATAATTCAGATCTGTCTAAGAGGATGACATAGCACGGAATAAGCGACAACTCTAGTATCATGTTTGTAAAATCCATAGCTCAAAAGGCGTACTTGTATTTGCATGCCTATTCGTTTGTATTAGATCTGTTAACGAAAAATCCAAGTGGGTACGTGGTAATACCACAAAGTAGATATTAGGAACAGAGGCTAAGCTTCTTAGGAACGTACAAAATTGTTACCTATTTTGGTAGGGTTGTCACAACAGGTTAAGACAAATTAAAGAAATCATTTGTTAAATAGTTTTATTATTCAGAATATAAAAAGAATACTACAATAAGAACTAATACAGAATAGAAAATAGAAAATAACATGTCACTGTCGCTGCGACCCATAGACGTCCCACTGCTGGGCACGGGTCTCCCCCACAGACGCAGCTGCGGGAGGTCTAGAGCATACTCCACCACGCTGCTCCAATGCGGATTAGTGGAGGGGTTAGTGGCCAACCCAGTGTCGAATGTTCTTTAGCCACCCGAAGGTCTTCGACAAGGCTTAACGACTGTTTCCAACATTGAAAACAACCGGGACCGACGGCTTTACGTGCCCTCCGAAGCACGGTAGCGTCCATGAAATTTTTGCCACTAGCGGTCACCCATCCACAAACCGACCGGGCCCGTCGTTGCTTAACTCTTTCGATTACATTGAATCGATCCGAGACATTGGGCTATGGACGCTACAGAAAATAACATACTTTACAAATTTCTTACTCTAATTATTTTATTTTTATAGGTAATTTTTATTTTTTAATATTTTATTATTTCTTTTTATGGTATGGCAAATTCTAAATCTAATACATATATAGTTTTTTCAAGCAATGTATCGGAAAACACTCACATGGCATATAAATCCTAGCTGCAGCGTCAGGTTATAATCTATCATATTATTGTACTGTCACCGAAGTTACGCAGGAATAAAATTTCAGTTCAATAAGACATCTGGATGTGGTTCAAATCTCACTTGCAATACTTAAACTTAAAACACATAGTACGTACCAACCCACCCACATACCTACAAATGTTTAGTAGAATCTTGTAATAATAATAAAAAGGTAAAAACACACCGTGTAGTACCCATTTCTTAATAAAAAAAGGATCATACAGTAAAATAAAGGTACTTACTTGAAAAAGTAATAATCAAATATTTACTTACCTATTGCACTCCTTGGGATAGTTAAAGTATGATATATTTTTATTTTTTCTAGCATTATTCATTCACACAGTACAATATACAACCATTATTATTAATACCACGTTTTTATATTAAATTAAATTATTTAAATTATTTATTTTCAACACAGAAAACATGGAAAATACACAAACAAAAATATGTTCGTAAACAGCTGCTAAAGTTAAAACTGTGTTGCAGCTGTTTACGCCCACCCCGGAACATAGTAGAAACTAGTGTTAATTTTCAAAAAAGGAAAACTTATACTATATATTATGTTTATATAGTGTGTGTGTGTATGTGTGTGTGTGTGTGTGTGTGTGAATGTATGTGTGTGTGTTTGTGTGTGTGTGTGTATGTCAAGTTATAGCATTAATATCCAGATAAGAGTTCCTCGGTTTTTGCATAATTTAGATTTATTAGATAATTGGTTATTTTGTTTTTACACTCCCGGTACGTAAATGGGTAAATATGTATTAGTTTGTTTAACTTATTATATATTTTACTAGAAAGGAAGCTATAATGTCGTCTTCCTAAGGTGGTACGACATCTTTTATTAACACAGATCCGGCCAGACCGATTTTTGTCTTCCTCATGTACAAATGGTAGAGTCAAGTGTTTCCGCAGTACGAGTTGGCGGATAAATAATTGCCTTACCGTGAGCACTTCCGTAATTTTATATAGGTCTGTGGTAGGGTAAAAAATTGGCTTTGACAACATTACCTTCAGGATTGCTCTTTGAGCCCTCTCCAACCGTAAGAGGTTAGTTTTACTGGTGCCACCCCAGGCACACACACAGTAAGACAGTAATGATTGTACCAATGCAAGATACACTGTTTTTAGAGTGTTACTATCAACCGATGACCTTAATGATTTAAAAATGTAGATGAGTTTTCTAACTCTAGTAACTGTAGTATCTATCTGCTGTTTCCACGACAAAAAGCAATCAATATACACACCAAGATATTTGACAACAGAAGCTTGGGTAAGTTCCGGACAGAAACAAATGGAGTCACTTTGCGCACATCGATGGGCAAAGATAGAAAATGATGGATTCGGCATGGTTGAGTTATTGATAGCGAAATTGGTAAAAACAGTTTTAGTAAGGTTTATTGTCAATAAGTTTGAGTTTAGCCATAGCATTACTTCTCTCATTGCAGCTTCAGCACAAACACGTGCCTCAGACCAGGAGGGAGCTTGAATTAGGAGAGTAGTGTCATCAGCATATGCGAAAATTTTGCAGTTTTTTAAATTTAGTGTGCACAAATCATTTACATAAATAAGGAAAAGGGTGGGCCCAAGGACACTTCCTTGGGGAATGCCGCAGGATAAAGGAAGCTCTTCACTAATATATGGACGGATTTGTACTCTTTGCTTGCGATCCTTTAGGTAGTTTTTGAAGATTTCAAGAACAATACCACGTACACCAATACTTTCCAGCTTGTGTATGAGAATTGGGATAGAGACAGTGTCGAAGGCTTTGGAGAGGTCTAGAAATATACCTATAGTCTTAAGTTTTGCGTTAAAGTTGTCTACTATTTGGTCAGTTAGTTTCAAGACAGCGTCTTCAGTAGATTTGCCACTACGAAAACCAAATTGATTGTCAGATAGAATCGAGAATGTATTTAAATAATTAGTTAATCTGTTGTTTAGAATTTTTTCTAGAATTTTTGAGATTGTGGTCAAAACAGATATTGGTCTATAATTATTGACACAGCCTCTATCTCCACTCTTATATATAGGGTGGACAATAGCCTCTTTAAACACTACAGGAAAAATACCATGGGAGAAACACAAATTGAAAATGTGTGTCAATACGGGTACCAAATAAGAACGGGCTGCTTTAAGAAGAGAGGGTGAGATATTGTCCCAGCCGACAGCAGAGGTTCTCAGCCCTAAAATCAAGCGTTCAACTTCAAAAATATCAGTTTCAATTAATGCCATTGAGTTTATAAAAGAATGATTGGAGCAACTTGGTATATTAACCTGACAACGTGATTCAGTGAATTTAGAGGCCAAATTTTTCCCGATGTTGCTGAAATAATCATTAACGAGATTTACAGATTGTTCAGGGTTTGTGGCTAACTGAAGTAAGGCAGTGGGGGTATCTTTCTTATTTTTTAGATTTGTAATATCTCTAATTAGGTTCCATGTGGCCTTCGGATTATTTTTTGCTTTTTCAAATTCAAGACGTTCATAAGCTAATTTAATCTTTTTTAATAAATTTCCGCAATAATTTCTGTACCGTTTATATATAAGTTTAGCATTAGGATCATTTGGGTCTTTTTTAGTTATCTTGTGTAAGCGGTCACGATTTCGGACACAGCGCAAAAGGCCCGGTGTCATCCAGGGTTTAATTATTCTTTGTTTGCTAGGTATTATTACAGTACGCGAATGGGTACAAATAATTTTCTTGATAGTATCTACAAATGCACTAGCCGCCATTTCAGGATCAGACATGGACATAATAGATGAGAAGTTAATGTTACCTATATCTTTTACACAGGCAGCTTCGTCAGTGATAGTTCGATGATAGGAAGCTTTACTCACCTTAACTTTTTGATTGCAACATAACATTACAGGGGCATGATCAGTTATAGATGAGTCAATGACCAGTGTGGTCGAGGCAGCACTGGATTTTAACAAGACATGATCAAGGCAATTTTTGTTGCGAGTGGGGTAGAGGTGAGCTGGTAACATGCCATGTGCAGCTCCAATAGTCAGGTATGCGTCAGCTTGTGGGTCAACCTGCCCAGGCGCTATATTAATATTTATATCTCCAATTAATGTGACTGTTTTAAAATTAGACAAGGTTTTAAGAGTGGAGTCCAGTGATGACAGAAAATTGGTGACGTTTCTGACTGATGGAGAACGATATACCGCAAGTATAGCGAGGTCGTTTCCGAATTTCAAGACAAGGCAATTAGCGTCATTGAATGTCGGCTTAACCACTGTGCATGCCAGTCCGGACTTAACAAAAGCCACCACGCCATCATTCTGGTTAGTAAAAGTACTTTTAAAAGCAGTATATCCAGGGAGATTAGGCAAGTGGGGACATTTGCTCAGCCAGCATTCACTTAGCACGAGAACGTCTGAAACAATATTTATCTGCTTCAGTAGTATTTGGAGTTCACTAAAATTGCACCCAATACTTCTAATGTTCAGATGTAGGATGGTCAGCGAATTTTTCATAATTTTAAGATATTTCTGACAGTTTTCAGGCGCACAAATATATGATTGAGAGACCGATATGTCCTCTATATCTTGAGAGATTTTTAATGTACTATCCATACTGAGTGAAAAACGAAACAAAAGACAGGTATTTTATGACTTGAGATAGCAACAAAGAAAAGTCCACGAGGTAAATAAACCACCACGGGGGAACCACGGGATAGTTAAAGCAAAACTTTATAGTGAAGAACTCGTACTGGTAGTGTGAGATTGATGAGTATGTGTAACAAGTGTGAGTGAGTGTGTGATAAGTATATTTGTTTACATTTGTGAGGAGCAGAAAATTTACACCAATTAAGTAGTTTGCATGAATATACATATAAAAATAGTAGCTAATTAAATTTAGTCATAAGTTTGGAGTGGCCCTTAAGTTTTCCAGGTCTTGCTCAGCTCGGATTAGAATGGCAGGTGCGCCTTCCTTTTTTCGCAGGAATATTTTTCCACGGGAAACCCAACAGTGGTCATAAGAGTTTGAACGGGAAAATTCTTTACTTAAATAAAGAAGTCGTTTCATCTTGGGGGATAAGTTTTCGGAGATAAACACCGGTTTCCGTGGGCCACTATAGTGTAGAGATTCAGTACTTAACTTGCTCGTTCTATTTTTCTTATTATAGTCTTTATACCTCTGGATCATGAGCTCCTTAGTAAGTACGCTAGTGAAGTCGACAATAATGGTCTTGTCATTCGAGTCTTTTTTGCTGATGCGGAACAAGTCGCGCACAGAACACTGATCCACTGGTACATTGAGGGTGGAACCAATGGTAGAAATATGCTTTAGAAGGGCCTGTTTAGATTCGCCTGCCGAATAGGGAATATTCTTTATCTCAACACAGGTAGCACGTTTGTGACGTTCCAGGTGTTCCAGCTTATGTTCAAGTCCTTGGATATATTCTAAATTTTTGTTTCGATCTAATTCTAACTTCTCAATTTGAGACTGTATACCATCAAATTTATTTGCTAGATAATCTGCAGTGTTTTGCATTGTTAGGTTTTGCGTTTTAATTTCTTCGATAGCCACAGATATTTTCTCCATTTTCGTATCCTGGGACAGCTGGTGTGCTTTTAGTTCCTCAAACATGGTTTTCATTTCAGACATAAATTCGGTAAGCTGGGTGTCTGAACCGTCGGTGCGCTTGCGCTTGGAGCGATGTGTGGTAAAGTATGTTTCACGATCAATATCATCCACTGATCTAGGTTTATTCAGGTCCGGTTCGGAAGCACAGTGCTGCAAGGACTGAACAACTGCTGATTTTGGAGCGCTCAAAGCGCTTGGTGGTTCTTGTGTTACACGAATATGAGGCGAGGTCGGAGGAGTACGTCGAAGTGGCATGTTTACGTTCTTAACTTAATTTCGAAATCAATACGTGCCAGTAGTTATGAGACGATGTGCCCGTCTATGCAACAAGGTACCAGGCTCTTATAAAATGCGAGGAATAGCACTAGCATAGAGATAAGCGATGGGCGGGGCCTTTCCGTAATTGCGTCGGCTTAGAGGAGGCGGAGCATGCGCATGTAGCGGAGAACATGTACTGATTGGAGAATACTTAAGTAGGTGGCGTTGCGCGTGCGCAAATGATTGCCGCGCATTCACAGAGTGCGATCGATGATTATATGAGGCGTTCCAATATGATAGCCGTCTATCTCACTTGCGCAACTGAGTTTTAAGCACACGGTGATGACACGGGCATTTTGCCTCTCTTTCAATGGATGCGCATGGAAGAAGTATCTCGGTACTCACGGTTGACTCAGCTCTGCGCCACTTCTGCGCTCCTATTATTACGCACAATTTAATTTTTGATTTTTGTAATAAATAACATTTTAATTTTAATTTATAAAACTTGTACAGACTCTGGGCACGTCTGCTCCTTGTCGAGGTCCGGGGGAGAGGGGATTAGATATTCAAACTTGCAACTAACAAAACCAACAATGTGCGTAGCGATTACCCTGAGATAGTCAACTTGATGTGACAGCGTCAACCGGTTTTTTCCAGTCTCGCCGCGTACGCGACAAGCGGCCAGTGGCCACGCACAGATGTCACGCGTGCTTGTAGGAGTGCAACCGATTTGCACGTTCATAAGAAGCTTAATCTCTGTTCCTAATATCTACTTTGTGGTAATACTGTTCACACTAAAGCGGATTTCGCTACCGTGCGCGATATACCGCGCGGCTTTCGCTCAGATCAGGTATGAAGATTTACTCTCGTTCCCTATAACCGGCTACCCATACTGAACCATGGTACCAACTATTTCACCGCGGAACTTCATACTAAAATCTGAGCAACATGGTATAAACCTCTACCCACAGCGGTTGCGAATACTCAGGTGCCTTGTGTCTCCTACCTCGGACAGCCCCAGCCCATCCTAGATGGCATATCGAGGCGAGGATCTTCCATATGGCCATCTGCTCCTGCTCCGTGACCTGCAGCAGCTGCAGCGCTTCCTTCAGCGCCGAGAACTCGGCGGGCGCGTCGGCCATCTCGCTGGAAGCGACGTAAGGGTTGGGCGCGTTCACCGGCGCTTGGTCTAGCAGCAGCTCGCGGCGGAGGCGGCCGTCGCAGCCGTGGAATAGACTGGAAATGATAGCAGGATCATGTAGATTGAATAAATCGACCAACGGACGTTTACCCCATCGGGGATATCACGCCTGTATATCCCCGGTGGAGTAGGCAGAATCGTGTAATAGGTTTAGGGACTACATATTTATATTTATTTATAAAAATATTCTCGAGCACTCGTTGGGCCACCACCTATATAATTGTCCCACTTTTAGTTTACTCTCGGAATGGAAGAGGTGTAAGAAACATATATATGCTTAAGAATATTAATTTTCTTGGATATTAGATATCAAACGAGCATGCAACACCACCCATCCGCCGCCAACCGTGACAACAATGAAAGACCCAGAACAAGGCTCATTAGGGTATTAACAGAAGACATCGGTCACAGAATCGTTGCAATACTTACTGGACTGACGGTAGCCTCTAAGAAAATATAAGGGGACTGTACACCTTTGAATTAGATTGGTTATAACACAGCAGAAATAGTACTTGGCACCTTAGGTGCAGCGGTACTTCCCCTTGCAAACTATAAATAAAACTAATTAATTGTATCAGGCGTTACTTTGCGGAACTTCATTATTACAAACCAAAGATTAAACTGCTTTGCAACAATCCACGAATAAAAATGTATGGTGGTGTATGTAGGTATACTGCTGCGTGCATGAAGTTATACATACACCACCATACATTTTTCTTCGCGGATTGTTGCAAATTAGATTAATCTTTGGTTTGTATAAATAAAACTTATATTAAGAGACCCATCTATATATATAAAAGGAGAAGGTGACTGACTGACTGACTGACTGACATATCAACGCAGGGCCTAAACTATAAGGGCTAGAAACTTGAAATTTTGCACAGGGGTTCCTTTTATAATGTAGGGGAGCACTAAGAAAGGATTTCTGAAAATTCACCCCCTAAGGGGGTAAAACGGGGGTGCAAAGTTAGTATGAAACTTTGCCGTTTTTGAAGTCTTTAGACGGGTAGACGTCGTTAATGGGTCTAATTCTACGCGAGCGAAGCTGCGGGCGTCCACTAGTTGACCAATAATGCTCTACCCCCAAGGAGACATTTATAGTTGTAACACTCACGTGTGCAGAGCGCGTATGGGCGTTTGATCGGGGCGCAGGTCGGGCAGAAGGGTCTGCACAGACGCCGACACGAGGGCGCCGCCGCCGTCGAAGTCCAGCGACGTCAGCGACACGAATCGCGACGCGTGCGGGTTCGAGCCCGTGCTGCAAGGAACATTGCGATCAAGATAATAAGCATTAAGACCACCCAATGTGTATATCTTTCTTCTTCTTTGTCAGAGCGATCGTGGTCGTCATTTTGGCGGTCATTTGAGTGTACCAGGCTCACTACCAACCGAGACAGGTGGTGATTGCTCGTGAGGAGTATCTAGTCATAACAATGATATATCTTTGGAGGTTAGCAATAAGCTGCACACACAGCATCACACAGTTTGGATCGGGTCTCCCCCATAGATAAATCTGTGGTCTAGAGCATACTCCACCGCGCTGCTCCAATGCGTATTGGTTAGTGGCCAACCCAGTGTCGAATGTTCTCAAGCCACCCGAAGGTCTTCGACAAGGCTTAACAACAGTTTCCACCATTGAAAACAGCCGGGACCGACGGCTTAATGTGCCCTCGGAAGCACGGTAGCGCTAGTGAAATTTTACTACTAGCGGTCACCCATCACCAACTACCAACCTTACCAAAAACTAAAGCAATCGTTAGGTTATTTTAACAATCGAAGAAACCCTAAAGTTTGTAATTTTCCAAAAGGAATCTGAAATACCAAATCATGTCTGGTGGTACGATGAACTGACTTTGGGGTGACTTAAGGCCCCTGTGGACGTAGTGGCTGTCATTAATGTTCTGCTATTCAGGAATGCTCATATTAATACTAACCGACTGGATCCAAAAGCGTGCAGCACATCCAATGCCGCCTCGAGACGTTCCGGGGTCAACTTTGACCCCTGCGCGGGGTATGCACTTGCCAGGTACCATACGCAGTGACGCATCGCCGAGGTCTTTCCAGAACCGGACCTGAAAAATTTGTTACATCATAATACAAAAAGTAAAAAAGGCGCTTTCCAAATATCTTAGACAGCAGGTACAAAAACTTTAATTATTGTTTGGCAACTAATTTTCCCATTTTATACTTTGCAGTGAAAAGTGGATGGTACTACACACCTCTGACTACCATTTCGAGGAAATAAAGGCGTGATTTTATATTACTTAATATTAAATACTGCGCTGACGGGAAAATCTAAAAATATTAGAAGCTCAATGAACTTATAAACTTATCCCACTTAAAAAAGTAGAATCATTATAACAGGTTTAATTTAGGTTTAAATCTGTATGTAAAGCGACAAGCGACTTACTGTGCTTAACCTGCTTCGACAGTTCCTCTTTAATGTGAAATCGCCGTGTTATCTATCCAATAAAATCTAAGTGGCGGTTGTGAAACAAGCTCTTAACATGCAGATGACGATAATTGAAGTGTAAATTTTCAATGATCCAAATGGGTTGGCGACGCGACACGGATCCAGTTCGGAAAGTGAGGCGACAGCCTTGCACTTCAGTTTAACGAGCTCATTAGCATTATTTTAATGGGTCATTTAATCACGCATGTAGATGCTTACTAGTACGTTCAAGTGGTTTATCTTTAGATCATATCGTGGGATCATATTGGTTGATACCATAGCGCCACTTTTCTTATAGTTTTTAATCCTGTTTAAATAAAATTATAACTATTAATAAGGTGACAGCCCAGTGCTATCGAACTCGCCTCTCATTCGAGGGGTCCAAGAACTCTTTGATCAAGAACAGTCTGGATACTTGTAAATGTAGTCCGGAAAACATTCACATGCGATCAAAGAAGAGAGAAATGCAAGAGGCTTGCCCTGAGGATGCCTTGTTTTGGGGCGAAACACATATTCGTGTGTGTGTTGGTGTGTATTCATTGATCGCATGTGCATGTTTTCCTGTATGGGAGGGAGAGAGGTGCTGCGTGCATAAAGGTACATACATACATCACCATACATTTTTGTTCGCGGATTAGTTGCAAAGTAGATTAATTTTTGGTTTGTAATCGTAGCATACCTTCCGAGGAAAACGATGGCGCGGTCCCGGCGCGAGGCGAGCATGCAGCGGTGCGCCGACTGCGCCGCGGCAAAGATGTGAGGCGGCATGTCGTCCGCGCGGCACCCGCGGAACATGGCCGCCACCTGGAAAACACATAGCTTTAGGTGGTGCAGCCTATATGGTTTTACCTACCTATTTGTTTCTATATACTGTATTAGTAACTACTGGAAATATAGATTCTTATTAACGCGTTAACTTAAGCTCCACAAATTTGTAATGAATCTGTAAAAGTGTTATTCCCTATATTTATTTTACACCCTTAAGGGTAACATTTTTAAAAACTTTGAATGCCATATTTATTTATATCTCAACTTATAATCAACAGCCTAAAATATAAATTGTTTGCTTCTAGTTCTGAAAATGACAATTTTTTTTGGATGCAAGATAGCAAACGACAATACTTTCATACAACCTTTTATCCCCCTTATCGACCTTTTTATTTCCAATTAAAAAGTAGCCATGTCTTTCTCAGGTTCAAGACTATCTGTGTACCAAATTTCATTTAAATCGGTTCAGTAGTTTTGGCGTGAAAGCGAGACAGACAGAGTTACTTTCGCATTTATAATATTACTATAGAAGTATGGATATGGTGCTACTAGGTACCGTCTCGGGCAGTGGTACTGCCCCGGGCGAACTCCATAATATGGAACCAAATAGGTTTGTCAAAAGCAAAGTTACTTGTATATTTAACTTACCTTTTCGGTGTAAATAGGAGCGGTGCGTTTCGGAGGGCCCATCACGAGCAGGGCGTGTCCGGCGCGCGCGTGCGGCAGGCCGGCGACGTAGCGGGACCGGAGGACGTTCAGCGCGCCGCACTCGTTCAGGCAGCGGAGGGAGGCGATGTCTTCGCATCGCTCCAATTGGGGTGGATTGGCCTGAAATATCAAAGATAAACTTTGTGTTAGGTTTAAAGAATTTATTCTCATAAAAAACACAAGTTCCATTTACAATGAGATACAAAGAAAAACATAATAGTAAGTGTTTGCCTCTAATGCCTTTACATAAAATTTTTTACAATGCACTTCACTAATTCCTTAACATAGTCACTACATGTTGTTTTAATTTCTTTTTAAACATAGTTATGCTGTCGCACTTCTTTATATGATTAGGTAAATTGTTATAAAGTAGGACTCCATCAAACATTATCGTCTTCTTACCGTAATTAGTTCGTACAGAAGGTAGTGCAATTTTATATTTGTTTGTTAAATTATATTTAAATACTCTTTTATTTAATTTTATATTCGATTTAGTGGAATCAGTAGTAATTTTTCTTATGTGGACGCAGGTATAATATGTATATAGTTGATGTATATTGAATATTTTGGTTTTTTTTGTATAATTGTATGGTAGGAGTTTTTATATTTGTTTCTTAAATTATATTTAAATACTCTTTTATTTAATTTTATATTCGATTTAGTGGAATCAGTAGTAATTTTTCTTATGTGGACGCAGGTATAATATGTATATAGTTGATGTATATTGAATATTTTGGTTTTTTTTGTTTAATTGTATGGTAGGAGTAAGGTAAGGATAGTGAAATAGTAATTTTATAATTTTATTTTGAGTTCTTTGTAACGGATTTAAGTTTGTTGCAGCAGCCGATCCCCGTGTTACAGACAGACCGACCCCTCCTCCTCTTGCGCGGCGCTGTAGCCGCTCTTGCGCTGAGGTAATTCGGAATAGGGGAGATCCCCTCCATCCGGGCAATTGCCCTCCGTCGGTGAAACTTTGTGTTTGCAAATAAATCAAATAGCATTAGTTAGTGTTGCCTCTCTTGCTCATACTAATACTCTTTTGCTCCTCACGAGCATCCGCAAGCGTGGCTACAGCGATATCTATCTATCTATCCGCGAATACGCCACACAGTGGGCGAACCACAAATAGTACAGAGCCATAACTAGACACTCTTGTAACTACATCGCTGCGATCCATAGACGTCCCACTGCTGGGCACGGGTCTCCCCCAGACACAGCTGCGGGAGGTCTAGAGCATACTCCACCACGCTGCTCCAATGCGGATTGGTGGAGGGGTTAGTGGCCAACCCAGTGTCAAATGTTCTCAAGCCACCCGAAGGCCTTTGTCAAGGCTTAACGACTGTTTCCACCATTGAAAACAACCGGTACCGACGGCTTTACGTGCACCACCGAAGCACGGCCATGAAATTTTGCCACTAGCGGTCACCCAAACCGACCGCACCCGTCGTTGCTTATATATTTCGATCACATTGAATCGTTACCACTACATAGTATTGACCAATCAACTAAGTACATTATATGCACGTATTTTGTTGTCCCTTTTTATACCAAGAGTCAGCACCTTACAAGAAACTGCTCATCCAAGACCCACCTTCTCCAGGTCATCCTCGTCCACCACGAGCACCTCCCCGGTGTGCAGCACGCGCACGCGGGCGCGCCCGGCGTCCGCGTCGCCCTCGCGCACCACCGCCGTGAACCCGCCGCGGTGCGCGAGCCACATGTGCCCCGTCTGCAGCCATTCCTTCTCGCATGCTAGCTGCTCCTCCGACTTGGCCTGGAACAAACAATACAGGATATTGATTTGATTTGGAATATTAGAATTCATCATCAGGATCTATATCTTTCATCTCCGAAATGGGACAGATCTTAGTCTACCGCGCTGGCCAAGTGTTGATTGGCAGACTTCATACGTTATGTACGCACAACTGTCGCACATGCAGGTTACCTCACGTTGTTATCGTTCTCATCACATATTTATAATGTACAATTTATATCGGTTTCGCTGCGACCCATAGACGTCCCACTACTGGGCACGGGTCTCCCCCACAGTGACTGCTGCGGGAGGTCTAGAGCATACTCCATCACGCTGCTCCAATGCGGATTGGTGGAGGAGTTAGTGGCCAACCCAGTGTCGAATGTTCTCAAGCCATCCGAAGGTCTTCGACAGGGCAAGACGACTATTTCCAGCATTGAAAACAACCGGGACCGACGGCTTTACGTGCCCTCGAAGCACGGTAGCGTCCATGAAATTAAATACCTATAAGGTATTACTGCAAGAATTCGCAGTATTTCAAATGTAGTGGCATTGTTTTAAATGTCAATCAAGTCCGATTGTTACCGAAATAAGCTCATTTCGCATTCTGATCGAATCGGCCACGGAATGGATGTTTCCCTCTTACTCGATGAATAAAATATATTAGCCAAATGTAAGAGGACAGGTTGTCAGTGACCTTGAGAGGTTGTAGCTAAAATGTCTAATGAATTATGTTGGATTATGCTGAGTTAACCAACTTATTTATGTGTCAAAATGAAATTACGCAGTGGCAAGAATTAACGTTAATTTATTATTAGGTATATTTACCACCTTATACTAAAACTCGACATCAAATTCAGACAAACACAGAAGTCTAGACTATAGAATTAAACACTTTAAAGAACGTTAATCTCCATTAATCAAGTAAATACTGTTAATAACCCTCTTTGACCATGTATATGTTGTGGGTATAGTTTATTCGCCATTTTATAAGTTAAAATAATTTTTAATTTCCATTTTTAAAAGCTTTTTTCTGTTAATATTCGTAAAAAATATATATATAATATTGTATGTCATTAAAACCACCAGTTGTTACCAACCACTAGTTAAGTTACGCCAACATGGTTAGCATAACGTAGCGTAGATTATACAAATTAAAGCAATTACATATTTAATATAAGCCCTAGACAGGTAAAAACTTCGTGAAAAGTCTCCTCGTCGAAGAAGCAGTGGTTTAAAGGGTACAATTTGAGAACATTTAAGCTGTGGTAAATGGTTGGGTCGTGTCTCGTACGAGAAAGTCTCTCATTATCTGAACAAAATATAGTATGTCCGTGATATTACTATGCTTGGAAAAAAATAATTTATCCAAAATAAGTTGTTCCCCACTATTGCTAACAATGAGTGACGAAAATCACAAGAAGTACCTACGTATCTTAACTTTGTCACATAACCTTACTCAATAACAATCATTATGTCGTACAGAATCTCATCACTTTCTCCACCCGTATCCATGGTTAATTATCTTACGCGGGAATAATATCACCAATTAGATAATTGATTCGACATAATTGATTAATACACGACTTTAAGGCAACAGCATTCCGTTCTACGCGATCGTTGTCACGGACAAATTGGTTTCACCTACACGACATAACGTAACTCTACATTCATAGTCACTCTAGTGATGTTGTTGTATGAATCAATCACAAAGCCAGTAAGTTAACTGCCCACGATATCTTATGTTATGTCCAAACATGAATCATTTTCCCGATCCGATCACCGTATCCGTATCGCCTATGTGGACGGCGATCAAGATACGCGGTCTCGATACGCCGCACGATACGACCCATGTTGTGTCGGTTTTTGTCCGATCATCAAAGGAGATACCGATCCGATACGCAATACCAAGATACGATGCACTGATAGGGAGTAAACAAAAGGCGTTCACAACTAGATACGATCACTTTCTCACCATCACCCTGGGTTGACTAGTAGAAAATGCCAATAAGCATTAAGTTCGCCCTTTGTAACATCTTTTTTTTTTGGTGTAACAATAAAGTATTTAAATAAAACGAATAATAAATAAATGAATGAATTAATATATTAATAAATAAAATTCATTCATTCAAAATACGGCCCTTGTTACGGCGGTACTGTTAGGTGGATCGGATCGGGCAAATGATAACCATGTCTGGACACTGCTTTAAATATCTGCTGCCAAATTTTACTCCAATGCGTATGGTAAAATGGTAAGTAACCCCACACACCACAACACGGCACGGGTCTCCTCTTCCAATGGAGGGGTTAGGCTTTAGTTCACCATGTTGGCCGAGTGCGGATTGTCAGACTTCACAAGCCTTCAAGAACATCAGGCAGGATTCCTCACGGTGTTTCCTTCACCTTACAGCAGTTGACATTGAATATAACACATAACATAGAAAGTCATTGATGCGTGCCGCATGGATTTGAACCCGGACCGCTCAAGTGTTAAACATACCGATTACTCGTATGAGTATAGCAAACAACCCGATTTATCGATATACGAAACAGTACATCACTATTCGGAAGTAGCAAGACTATGCGTTGACTGGGCCGAACAACTAAAATGCCTGTTAATCTTCCCACACTAGTGTAACAAAAACTTTATTGAGACCAATTAAATAAAGTCCTTCGACATTAAGTAATTGTCTAACAAATTATTCAATTGAAATTAACAACTTAATCACGGTAATTTCTTCCTAAAGGATTGAGATCAACGGCTTCTAAATTCTATTATAATTCTTGTATTATTTTGTAGTTGACTTTTCTTGAATTGTTTTGTATATCACTGTTGGGCAGGGGATATAGAGGCGTTAGGCCTTTGTCCACCACACTGGCCAAGTGCGGATTGGCAGACTTCAGGACTTCAGCCTTCGGGAACGTTACGGAGAACTCTCAGATAAGCAGGTTTTTCAAGATGTTTCCTTCAGCGTTACAGCAGGTAATTTTTTATTTAATTTACAATCAACCTTCAATTTATTAAATTGCATTTAGAAAAGACATTGTGATTGGTCCCTAGGATCTGAACCCGGACCGCTCGAGTGAGAGGCGAGTTCAAGGGTGTAAAATTCAGTTAGTAGTTACACGTTGTTAGCAAAGCCATCATAAAAGGAAAATACTATATTTAGTTAGGTAACTAAGCGTTTAACATAAAAAATCTTATTGCCTGCAGGAACTCATTTAAATAATATTTTATCATCTTACAATCCTCCAATACGTATCCTACATATAAATATGAAATTCACTACGATTTTACGATACGTACGATATCAAATTTAACAAAATTAAAACTGTTCAAGATATTTTAACGTCTAATCGCTTACCAACTACTTGTAAGTGTTTTTTTTTTCTTTAGCGTAAATAATTAACCAGTTGAATAAGTAAAATCATAGGCATTGAAGAAGATGAAAAGCTCCGGTACCTACCTTCTACCGCTAAACGTCGTTAAGCCCCATAAATGTATTATAATAATGTGTTTACATAGCGGCTCCGTATTGGACGATCGAATGAACACAAACACATTGGAATTAATTGCTATTTATTGGATAAGTGGCGTAGCAAAAACTGTCAATGCGTTTTGAGATTTATCGAGAGAATGTTAAATAAACAGCTGTACCATAGTATAAAGAGTCGCTCCGCTCTACCGCTGTACGGTTCCTAATGAGATACGATGTCTTTTAGGGTTCCGTATCCAAAGGGTAAAACGGGACCCTATTACTAAGGCTCCGCTGTTAGTCTGTCCGTTTGTCACCCGGCTGTATCTCATGAACCGTGATAGTTATACGGTTGAAAATTTCACAGATGATATATTTCGGTTGCCGCTATAACAACAAATATTAAAAACCAAAACCAGCCCCTCCATAACAGCTGTGACTGACCCCAAAAAAGATTCATTAGAGTTTCGTTTCAAATCGATGCGATGCTACCCTTGAGGACATATAGAAAAGAGTACCAAAAATCATCTCTACATTTATTTAAATTTTTGCTGAATAAATGACAATCCGCTATTTTGTTCGTCAATTGGAGTTGCGTTTACAGAAAACACATCTCGTGTAGTATCAAAAAAACGTTTATAGTGTTGGGGGCAAAACTGGGTGTTTCCGTTGAAGCTAACGTTTACAGCAAATGGATCTCATCCAGGCCCCAGTTCCGAAAGACATCCAACAAAGTCACGCTCGCACCGAATTAGCCAACGGAAAGGCTATGGTTACCCAACAATGCATATCCGTCTATCTATCTATATCTATACGATCGCCCACGCCACGTGTACATACATACCTTCTCATTTACGACCCCTTTATTACTTAGCAGGTGTCTTAGAACCGACCGCTTGCGCTGACGCTCTGACCCACTAAACGCATTTGTTCAAGCCACACGAATTATAAATGAGGCGCGTTTGTATGCCCGCCATATTATTCAGTCTTTAGATTAAGTAGTACCAAGCACTATTCACAATATTCACAAGTAATTTCATATTGACTCCAACGGCTATTTCGCAAAACCATGAAACGATCATAATAATCATGCCATTCGATACGAACGATGTCTGTGGTCGAGTAGGTATACTTAGGTCATTAAATCTTGATTATAATACTTACAATGGAATAGCTCTAAAACATTATGATCGACATTTACTCGAGGCGTAATATTAAAATTTGGTAGCTATCAGCTTCCAGCTTGAATGTTCTACGGATACTTAATAGTGCGGCTTGCGGCTTGCGTCGACATGGCTTGTAAAGTCTATTGATTCCAATTGCCATAGTAATTTTGTTTAATAGTGTTATTTTTACATTATTTTACAAAAAAAAAAAAAACATAACCACATTTTTTCCAATTTCAACTAATAACTTTTCGTTGAAAATTGCTGCGCCAATATTCGAAATGATTCGAATACGCTGTTTAATTGTATATTAATAACAATTTAATTCAATTTATCTCACATTAAATAAATACAAGCAATTTTTTTTTCATTTATAAGAGTTCTTTTTTACTGTTTATATAGTACATAAAGGAAACAAGATGTTATAAAAGAATATGGTAGATTATGTTCAGTATACATATCACATCCTTTTCACTTTATAAATCAATGCTACAAGTCACATCAATGGCTAGTCCTACTTCAATTAATTTTATTTTAATTACATTGCGAGTTCATCTCAATGGTTAGTGCTTCATAAAATTAACCAGGAAGTTTTTTTCCCCGATTGTCAGTCCTTAGAAAGACTACCGGACTCAAAGATACCAGACGCAAGAAGCATATCGCAGGCCGCTGCGTTAAGCCGCATGCCTCTACAAAGGTCCATAATTCAGTGTTAATCGGACAATCAATGTGTTCTCTGCAACTACTGCTCGTATAACTAACGTCAAACCCGGATTTCGATCTAGCCGATAGCGCAAAGACATCGAACTGAATAAATTGTAATGCCAAGGCTTACTTTATGAATGGTGTCCAAATATTTTGACGACAAAATTCCTAAGTCTTTTGAAGTGATCTTTATACCGTCGTCTTGTGCTTTTATCTTTCCCTAGTCGAATATGTTCGGCATTTGTTTGGCTGTTTTGTATTTTCTTTCATTTTACCCACTTTTTACCATAGGTTGTCGGATGGCCATTTATAGGTTTTAACAGGTTTTAATATTTTCATTGCCTAACAGTTAAATAATCGTACTTACTATTTCTTTCATGACTCCGATATTTGTAATTCTTGACTAGACCATTCCAACTGTGAATATTGTTATGAAAAGTTTATTTCCGTTAATAACAAATAGCTCGTCAGCCGTCAGATCCCTCTTATGGTGAAGCATCAGTCTGTTTCTATTAGCATAGGCATTAGTGTCACATTAATATAGACGTTTCCTTTCCAGACATGATTACCGATGCGATGGCAGCCCCGTATCATCGTAATGACACGCTGACATATGAAGATGAGGACTCACTTGTGTTACTTCGAGAGCTCTCATATTAATTACACATTCCATTTTTATAATAAAGACGAGCAAACAGGCATTCGAGCAACCTGATGGTGAGTAGGTTTTCCTAAGCGTAATTCATGAACTCCTGGTAGTTGCTAGTTTTTTAACACTTTTTGCGTTAAGCCGTTTGTTGTAACGTGTATGGGATGTGTGTAAAATTTATAATAAAATTCCCAACTAAATAAAAACAATGACCAATAGTAAATTTGTTTTTAGACTTATTTATTTTTAGAATAATAAATTTAGAATTGTTAATATTTAGAATCAAATTGAAGCAAAACTTAGTACATAATTCCTACTATGGCATATACATTTCATATTAATTCGACATTTATTACACAATTGACATTATATATGACATGTAGTCATTTAATAGTTTAATTGTGTGTAATAGCACCAATTAAATGTTAAAATTTTAATTTGTATGCGTCTTCCGAGGTGATAAGCATGCAAAATGTTTTTTTAATATTCTAATTCTTATGGTTGTAATTTAAATTATTTATTTAAATTATTATACTGTAATTGTTAATAGTTGTATGCTTGAATTGGTTTAGTCAGTAGTATGTAGGTACTTAATACAAATAAATAATTTGAATTTGAATACTTCTTTTAGTTTGACGACCCTCTGAAACTATAGCCCAAGGGGATACATCATTAATTAAATAATTATATAAACGTTACACACCCTAAAGAAAACAACACAATTGAACATCCATGACCCGAGTACAAATATTTATCTGCGAAATAAATATCTGGCCGTCATCGTCTTTAATTTTAATTTTTACTAATAAAATACAAATCTTAGTAAGTACATAATTTATTTCAATATGAGATAAATAAGAGTTAATAAATTAAAATAAAAATTTACTAGTTTGTAACATATTTATTTTGTAACTTGGTAGAAAAATATTTTTTGTAAGTCTAATGTACTTTAAATGTTTGTTTGTTTGAAACTGTTTACTGAATGATTGTTTGAAACTTGCCACGGTCTGAAAAGTAGATATCGAAAATTATTCTTTTCTTAGTTCTTTTTAAAAATATCGACGATTCCTTCATTAAAGAAATTATACAAACAATTCCTTTGGTTAATTAATAGCCGCTACAAATCTACTACCATATTCGGGATGTATCGTCCCGTAAAATAAACCTAACGATGGCGTCTTCAATGTATTTTTAGTATCGTCAATGTAGGAAATTAGATATTTAATGTGCCTCAAACAGGACACCGGCCGGCGCGGCGGCGCGGCGTTTCCGTAATTATCTTTCGTTGTTTGGTTAGACTTGCATATAATAAAGTCAAAAATGGAGAAAAGTTTAGCCTTATTTGGTATGATCAAGAAAATCGCACTAATATAATTTAAGGCAATTATTTCATAGCAACTAATACAACAATTCTCCACCAATCCACATAGGGCCAGCGTGGTGGAGTATAAGTTCATAGAATAATTTCTTGTTTATTGCCTTTTGCTAAACTCTGGGCGGGGCTGGTGACAATCTATTACTAACACAAACTGACAGGACTAAATGGCACTTACATTAACACTCTGATAACTGGACTAATCAGAAACCATCCAGGTCCAAAGGGACTTTGAACAAAACTTAAATAGTTGAGTTTTGTTCAAAATCTGAAGCAGTTGACATGGGCAGCGACGGATGGGTGGTGCGGCATTTGCCTAGTCCTAATCCTAAGTCCTAGAACGGAGCGTCCATAGCCCAATGGCTCGCGTCCATTCAATGCAGCGAATCCCAAGTTCTAACACACAAATTATTCCAAAGATTACCTCAAAAAAAAAACGCATTTGAGTTACGTAATAAAAAGCAATCGCAATACAATTTATTACATCTCACTCATGAGATAAATTCATCGCTATCCCAAAAGTTACAATGTATTCCAAAGATTACCTCAAAAAAAAAACGCATTTGAGTTACGTAATAAAAAGCAATCGCAATACAATTTATTACATCTCACTCATGAGATAAATTCATCGCTATCCCAAAAGTTACAATGTATTTGATTGCACTATTGTTCGAATGTTCAGTGGCTGTGAAGAGAATATATTTAGCACATTTGTGAGAAACCAAGAAACTATACGTCGGATAAAGGAACTGATGTACTATATCTACGTGAATAAAGAATAGGTAGCATTCTACAAAATCGCTGTAGAATTCTACAAAAGAGCTGTAAAAGCTAATTTCGTCACAAAATGGATACATAAAATGGATTGGTTGTATGTTATAATTTTATTCTCAGTGGTCTAGTGCCTATCATTGGGATGGTAAGTTTTCGATGGTTTCCGCGGACTTCACCCAACAAAGTATTTATTGAGTAAGGTTGACACCAATAAATTAACGGTTAAGCGTTTTTGATAACTTTGACTAGTCAAAATTACTCAGTTATTTCATAACTTTGCTGCTTGCTGGATTTATTCTATATTTGCATATATTCTCAAGATTTGAGTGATTAAAAAAACTAACCGATGGGCAAGGAAAGCCCTAGTGTTTTTGTACATAAACTTATAAATAAATAAATATACATAATTAAATAAATACATACATACGAGTACATACATTCACACATAAAAGCATAACCCTCTTTCTGTCGCAGTCGGGTAAAAGAGCCTCGTGCATGGATTGATTTGATTCCTTCCTACATCAGGTGTGAGGTGAGATCTATCAATACGTTTGCCCATCCATTCTTATTAGAATGCTATTGTAATAATAGCTTGAAGACATCCTCCTGTGAACATTTTAATTTTCTTTTGATTTTATTATACTTTATAGAGACGATACTGGTGATCAATTAAGAGTCACTTGTACTACCGGTTTTTGTGTCTTCTTGATGTGTATTTTTCTATTGGTGCAAAATTTCGATGTTCCTTTTATTTGTGTCAGTGTTTCGCATAGTGGTGGTCACGACCCTCAGCAATGAGGAAACCGACTTGTAGAGTTTCGCATAGTGTTAATTTGATTTTAATTTATCTATTCTGTGCCTCGGTGCAACAGTTCGTTCAACAACATTGAAATTGACTCATAATATCCACCGCTACAGAAACTCAATCAAAGAGGCATTACTAGCAGGAAAACATTAGTTTTTCCGCGGACAATTATATGCGCTTAGACCGACAAGACACAGCTACATTATTATTAGTGCATAGTTAAACCAAGCCACCGCACCGCGTTGCCCGTAGAATTCTCTTTAAGGCGGAGACAGGAAGCTGATACGTGACGGCATTCCGTGGAATCCGATGCGGGCTCCATACACTATGGTGAGTATGGTGGGTATAGCGTGGCCATTTTTAGAACTTAATATTTAGAAATAGAATGTGGGTTGCACGGTGCATATTCAAATCGGTTTGTTAACATTTGTTTGCGGCATCCAATTATGTGTCTTTGATGTTACAAGAGCAGCTACTGTGTGAGGAGAAGGTGTCTTTGATACGTAAAGATATAAGATAAAGGTTATATCTTAAGTTAACTCGATTTAAGAGTAAATACCTCTGTACTCTACTTAGTACCACCACTAAACCCTCCACCAATCCGCATTGGAGCAGCGTGGTGGAGTATGCTCTGTCCGCAGCTGTGTCTGTGGACTGAGACCCGTGAATGTAGATATGAGTTTGCATACATTGTACTCGCTCTGCAGAAAAAATCAGAATACAAAAGTTGAATAGGTCAGAAAATAATAATCCAAAACCTATATATAACCAAAAAATATTTTGATTTACTATAGCACTGATTTACGCCTAAAACTTCGGAATCATTGGCAAGATGATGTCGTTAACTGCATTTTGTATTAACATTCTGGAAGTATCTATTTTGGGATGAAAGTGACATCTACCTTAGTGAGGTAGATGTAGCTTTCATCCCAAAAAACGTGACAAAATGACCATTTGGTCAAATTTCTTTGCCTAACATACCTGCATATGTTTATAAACAATCAAAGAACGGCATTGTGCGAAGAGCACTCGACGCGGGAGACCCAAAATAGCCAGGAGTGGAGTAGAGTAGAGAGTAACGGCCTGTTTAGTATTGTTTCTATTATGCAATTTAAGAAGCGAATCAGTGTCTCTAGACAAGTGGAAAATGTTTTATAATAGGTATTCAATTAAACGAAATGTACCAAGTACAGCTAATGAATGCGAAGTGGGGTTGCAGAGTGGTCGAAATATGATGATAAATTCAATTAAATCAATTAAAATTCTAAGTTTGAACGTTATTAGTGTTTTCCGGTCAGACTATAGATACATATCTCTATAATCATAGACTTAATCCGATTCAATGTTCAAAGTGACATGCAATCGTATCCACCAGGTAACCAACGATTAAATGTGTTATACATACGAGTACACACATTACATTACATATGTATAAATAATGGCTTAGGTGGCTTAAAAATCGGAATCCAAATCGGAATTACGCGGCCAAGCTTAATCAATTCTGCATCAATAAGTGACGGATTTTAATTTCAACGAATGCTGTTAGCAGTAAAAATACGGCGTGCATGCTGCTTCGTTGTATGATCAAAGTTTATAAGTCCATATGTAACACACAGTAATAAATTATTGATTTATTATTATTGAATTCGACATTTCAATATTGCTTTTCGCGGCTTCCGCGTCGGTTATCAAATTTATCATACCTGCAACTTCTAAAGCATGTTTTATGACGCAAAGTGGTCATGATTTACAAGTAACATGTATTTTTATATCAAAGCGGAAAAAATATAGCGTAACCATAGGATGTAAGTTAATTGCGTAACCATAACCACAACCGCCACCAGGCAAGAGAAGTATTGGTAGACCGTATACACACGTTGGGAGGACGACATAAAAAAGATAGCGGGCCAAGATTGGAATAAATTAGGAAATCCTTGGAAGAGGCCTTCACCTGCGAGGGGTCCATGTAAATCAAATAATAATTTAAAATTGTATGTGAAAGGTTTAAGTAATAGGTCGGAGTGGTGACGTTTAGGAGAAGCCTATGTCCAGCAGTGGACCTCAAAAGGCTGATGGATGGATGGATGGATAGATTTAAAAGTGCATGGAATAGAAGCTTTTTTTTTTAATTAAAAACAACCGCCTGGTAGACTTTAAAGGAAGATGGTATGAGTTAGAATGTTACCCTCAAAACAAGACTCACACAGACTGAGAATACTGGGAAGGTTCTCGAACCTGAAACCATCTGAGTAGAATTAGTAGTAGTATTATTCCACGACAATCTTCGCTTCATAATCTTAAATCCCTGCCCACTTATAATATTGTATGCCAGTCTGACAGTAGATATCATTGTTTCTCCGTTATGTCGCCAAGTCGACATAGGTTGTTTCCTTGCGAAATAATGTTAATGGCGTTTTAGTTAGCAGTCGCCCTCGTCATCAATTGCTAATTGCATTGCCTTGACACTTGACTCCTGATGTGTTTTGGACAATATTTACTTTACATATGATTCAGATTAATCTATTTCTCATTAAATGGTATTAATGTATTCGTGATGACGCTTAACGTAACTTTAGTGGCGTGTATAGCACAATGGCTATTTTTTAATATTTTTTATTTAAAGGAGTGTTATATTATGATATGCATTCCGATCAACCCTTCCAATGTCCCACTGCTGGACACTGGTTTCCTCTTGAAATGGGAGGGGTTAGGTATTTGCTCATCACGGATGGGCAGACTTCACATGCCTTCGAGAACAATATGGAGTACTCTCAGGCATGCAGGTTTCCCCCGATGTTTCTTACGCCGTTACAGCAGGTGACATTTACTTTCTTATATCGCACATAACATGCTATGTATACATGGACATAAGTCAACATAAAAGAATACAACTCGAAATATTGATCCCGTAACCACACGAATCTATGGAGATACAATCCAATGAATTCTGGGGCTATTAAAAGCAATGAAGTGATAATCATACGCATGTCCAACATTAACCACCATCATCCATATAGGGCGAGTCCCGTTCAATTCCGGATTCCTAACTCGACATCGGTATGCACGTCACAGGGATCTGACAGAGAAACATAATTAAACTCAGACTATGATTAATATAGATAGTGAATAACGTATGAAAGTCATTTATTGCATGTTTACAACATACGTAAAATAGTTTAGACTTTTTATAGTAGGTAAATGGCGTACATACTCCGATCAAGCGATATACATACATAGATATTTTAAATACATACTTAAATAGATAATATTAACATCCAGACACAGAACAAATACAAGTGTTCGTCACACGAATATTTGTCCCGCGTGGGATTCGAACCCACGATCCCGGGCGAAACAGACAGGGTCACTACTGATTGCGCCAACGGGCCTGTCAATATTCTGCTTATGTATCACAGTAGGAAACAGGCATGAACATTATTTATTCATTTTATTTTATAAACGTGATAAGTTTACTAACAAAAACGAACTTCATTAAGCATCCCCGAAAAATTCCTGAATATAAATAAATATGTATGCATGTATGTGATAGCATAAGCTCTAAAGAAATCCCTGTCAAGCCAACCCTAACAGCCTGAGGAAAATGTGTCGCAAATGCAGTGCAAGGCCATAGCTGAGCGAAAAACCGGTAAGGAACTGTAATCTGATCTGGAGCAAGGAATCTCAAAAAACAAGCGAGGAAGTTGAGTCTCCTTAGTGTTAATGGGCAAATTACCTGAAACTTGGATGGCCTGCGGGTAAGATTTTGGATAATCTACATTTTCAATCTCTGGACGCATCGAGCGTAAAATAAATGACTAATCTAAAATAAAATATCATGATATATCACGAAATAATGAAATATCACGATAGTCAGAAAATTCTATATTTCTGAGTCACTCGAATGCAGCGATTGACTACGAGTGATATTATACATTACACTGGCGGGCCGAGCAATAAACTAGATACTACGAAGTTTCGTAAAAACAAAAACTACAGGCCCATATTTTTCTTTGTCTACAATGTTCTCGAAGGCATGTGATGTAGTATCGTAGGAGACCCTCATAATGTACCAATTGAAGTATTTTCTTGGATATGATGGATTAGATATTAATAAATGCTACATTAGGTGGCTGATATATTCGCGATTCAAACCTAAGCGGCACGCACCAATGACTTTTCTAAGTTATGTGTGATTTAAGAAATTAAATGTCACTAGCTGAAACGGTGAAGTACACATCGTGAGGAAACCTGTGAAGTCTGCCAATTCGCACTTGGCCAGCGTGGTGGACTAAGGCCAAATCCCCTCCCATTCTAAGAGGAGACCCGTGCCCAACAGGAACACAAAGAAACATTTGTGATGATATTCACGATTAAATAAATTGGCAAGTATTGAATATGAACACTTAACGACTAACCTCAAACAACAGGAAAAGTCGAAAATCAAGCAATATAAAGTCAAGTATTTTTTTTTTCTTTTACCTTACTAAATTTATCAGGAAAACCGGAGGAGGTAAATACTTATTGATATTATTATTTGGAATTGAGGCTTACCTGAAACAAAACACACAAGATTATTGATGGTTTCTGTCAATTACAATGATCACACAGAATCGTCGTGGCTTGGCTTTGGCTGTAGCCCGAAATAGGCAATGTCGTGAAATTAAATCCTCATTCACAATTTAATTGCAGTTTGTCGCATTTCTGGTACTATCAGTTATCCATATCAAGAGAAACTAATGATTACCGTAATACGGTTGTACGGAGAATGAATAGAATGATTGGACGAGATAGATAGAAAGTTTATACTTGTACAATAATTTCTTTGTACATACATATGTAGTTAGTATATTTTGGATTGACTAACATTACGGAAATAAAGTTCCCTGCTTGCTGAGATAATTGGTAATTTGAATAAGTCATGACACACTTGAGCATGCGCTGGAGTTACCAGAGTATATACGAAAACCTATAAACCAACAAAACGTGTAATTTTTTTTACTTTTTTACATTAACTATATGATTGTGGACAGAACTGTATTATATGGACCGTTAATATTAATCTATTAAATAATAAACCCTATCATTGTTGTAGACAACTCGAAACATAGGAATGTCCGAATGCTTTATGAGGAGGCATAGCATAGCATTGCTACTGTGTAACACCACAGACTAGAGACAAATTCTTCTACTCTGTGGTAACTGGTAAGACGAAATAACTTTCGGAATCTCAAGCAACCACGTGCGTGATTACACGCAATAGGCGTTTGTTGTGTAGGAGACGAATTATGCTTGACATTAAATGTGTCCTTGTGTTGTTATAGCCTTTCAAACCTTCTATCTATATTATTTAAGAAGTTTTGGTAGTCCTAGACTTACATCCTCAATGTCGGCGTCTTATGACTTGTTTTTAAAAGTTCCATCCATCCATCTTTTCCATCCATCCTTTTGGGGTCCACTGATGGACGCCTCTCTCAATCAACGCTAATCCTCCAGATCCAGAGCAGCGCCAACAACAAATTGGCTTTCAGAAAACACATTTTTGATTTGTAATGAAAGCATTTGAAAATTATAAATGAAAAAAAAAGACTCAGAATGCAATGACAAATTAAACTAAAATTAAATTTACACGAAATATTGAAGGTATCCGACTTTTAATAATTGATCCCAGAAAAATGTTAACATAGCAAAATCATCGGAAACAATCAATCATCAATCAGTGAATGCCTCTTGTATTTCGCAATGGTAATCGGGGCCCATGCAGGAGACATACGCGAGATCAACATTGTGGAGATGTTACGACATTCCCATTGTTTGCCGAAAGGCATGGCTGCGACAGTGGCTCTCAAAATGTGAACTAAGCGATACAGATTAAACACGTCAAGTGGAAATTAATTTGTCATTGTTGTAAAAGGAAATGTGATGTTCTTTAAAATAATAACACGATGAAGATTGATTGATTTAGTGTTAAAGCTGAATTCTTATGTTACTGAACTCATAAGAAATTTAAAGATAGTCACAAATTTAGTTAGTATGGTTTACTAACTAAAAATACTCTGTCACACAAAATCCTACAAAAACGAAAATAAAAGATTGAGAAGCCCTGTAGTAATTTACTCAATTATTAACTTAGTGCCACTTTCGCAAAGCTCTGACGAATTGAAGATTTACTCGCGATAAATAACAATAGATATGAATTCCTGAAGCTGCATCGGTCTTTTAATCATACGTAGGGAAAGCTTTCTATGTTTATACATCAAACTGATTTAATGTTTCATCAGGAAATATTGGAATTCGAACACAGCAGTGGGAGAAGCTATACGCATACGAAACATTTTCTCTCAGGAATTTCTTAACAAATATATAAATGTTAAAAATATGGTACTATTAGTGATTTAAGGAAAATGGTTGTTCATCATAGACACGTGATGCTGGCAAATTCCAAAAGCATATTTATGTGAACATTTGATTTGTATTCACAATACTCGTAAGTACGCAGACCTTGTGAAAACAACAACGGCATTATAATACGATCCTAAAGGTAGTATGGAAAACTTAAACAATAAATAGTCAAGAACAACTTCAATAATATATCAATACCGGTCATCAGGCTACAAAGAAACGAAGAATAGTACGAAATAAATAAAAATATACTAGATGGTTCGATGGCATAGACAGACACAGTTGCGAATAATATGAGTGATCAGTTTGACGTACGAGTAGTACGTGAAACTTATAACAATCCTCTTTTCGTCGGGGTAAAAAAATCAACGGATATCTCCTTTTGAAGCCACAAAAAATTTAATGTATATCTTATAGAAATCCAGTTATTGCCCACTTGTTGGGAGCTGCTAAGGCAGTTAGATTTTCTCGGAAGAATGAATACACGTGGAAGAACACAAGACAGCTTATGCGTAACCCACCTCATTGGAAAAGGAATGACTATGAAGCAAATATCATTATAATCATTTAAATCCAGACCCACGCAATTCCTCAATGGGAGGCATACATTATATTCGCACCTCTCGCGTTCTACAGCATTATGTAAGAGGCTTCTAGCAGCCTGCCGGCGACATTGGTAGTTTGGCAATCCAATGTGCTTGATATCGTTAATGCTTAAACAAGTACGGTAGCTTAGTCTCAGACTTATTTCGTTGAAGTCAGCCTTAGGGTCATTTGCATGCAAGCGCACCTCAAAAGCCATTGTAAATAAATAATATGGTTAGTTTAATACTTCAATTAAATTTGATATATGTATGTACTCCACGACTACATATATGCTCACTGCTAACTAACTTGAAAATGTACTAGGTTATGTCGAAAACTGAATCTACCTCTTAAGCGCACAATTTATCTAGTAAATATTATCCTTTATGTTTTCAACACCTTTATTATTTTCTAAATATTTTTATATAAAAATTTACAAAATGAATTATTAATTTAAAAAAAAACATATTCATCAAGTCGCAACTACAAAGCTATACCGTTTTATAAAGGGACAATCGTATCGAAATATTATAATCTAGACCATTGACTAAATATATGAAAGCTACTCATACAAGAATGAATTATATTCCCCAATTAAATTCACTTGATTAAATAAACAAGCAAGACACCTAGCACCGCTACTATACGATTCATTAGACAGCATTAATGATTTAAGTGGCTGGTCAGACCACACTCGGACAAAGTAAATTGTCTTGAATAAGAATTAATTCGCCGAAGGATAGTCGCTGTTCTGTCCGTTCCACAGCTATAAATGGGAAACAAACGTGGCATTCGAAAGTGATTGATCGGCCCCATAGGTTACAAAAGTAGCTAGTTTGAACTGTTGGATTACAAAAGGATCTCACGGTGAAATTTTATGGTGCCTAGGGCGTTTGAATAACTGGAAGGTGTATGAGTCGGTAGTTTAAGCTGATTGGTTTTCTTGTTCTTTATAATCGAAGTATGTATATATCATAGTGGTTCAAAGAAGCCATTGGAATCCTTTAATATCTGCGATAGATATACGACACATTTTCTACTACTAAAAGTATCCCATAATGAATGCACATTTATTAAGATCTCTGCGCCTAATCTATACCTAACCGGAACGATGTAAATATGTATGTATAAACTATCCCATAAAAATATCAAATGTTTAAAAATGCAAGTCTTGCATTGTAGTTATTCTGCAGCAAACATTTGACACAACAACACAATAGATCTAATGTAAATAATATACGTATAAAAACGTACGCTAAATAACAACGGACTGATTCAATAATTCCTAATTGGGACTCGTGGAAAAAAAGGCACTCAAAAGGTAAACGTTGTAACAATAATAACCTCCATCCGTACTGTCTACTAAGAAAAAAAAAACATTGAAAATTATCTGCCGGAGTAAACAGAGGTGCGGGCGGTGCCTCTCGCGGTGGACAGATAAGATTGCAGCACACACAAAGAGCCTTTAGCCGCGCTGATAAAGACAAACGTAAATTTCCATCAAATGAAGCAACATCAGGAACAGTCCGTCAGTAGTCGAATGAGTGGCCGCGGTAGTAGCAAAAATTGCAAAAACTGTGGTTGTTATCGCTAGATTATGATTGTCTCGTCAAAATTGTCGGAACCTGTCATACAATTATCCGCTAACGACCGAATTAACCCATATGAAATCAGAATGGTGAGGTACCCTTCAGGCTGTCTCTGTCTTGAGGAAATAATTCCCATATCCAAAAATGGGAAATACTGTAATGTATGCTTCCACAATGGACTTTCCAGACACGGCCAAAGAATGGCCAATCTACTCAATATAGCCGCTGATTGACGAGGGTTAACAGTGAATACCGCTTCCGATGTAACGATATTCAAAATCGTGCACTCCCTATCAATAAAAAGGCGGAACAGCAATCAATTGATGCATTATACGCAATATAAGGTAACAAAGTGCAGGCGACGCCAAAGGCTGTGTAAAGATTGACGCTCGACTTACCGAAAACGGTGGCGGCGGCTGGGAAGACAGCTCGCTCCACGGACGTAGGAGCGCACGTTCCGTGTCTGCCCAGTTCGCTGCGAAGCTGACCCCACACTTTCTCCACAGCGAAAGCTCGTACAGCCTTCGCCAAGGAATCCCATCGCTCTTCGTCGACTTCTTCCGAATGCTTCCTCGCAAGGACGGCGTACGCACAAACGGTTCTGGCTTCCCGTTCTTACTAGCTCCCCTCCATGGCGGTTTTACACCATTGGTGCTTGACTTTCCATTCGCTGGATTGCCAAATGAACCCTTCCGCTGTAAATAAGTCCTATTTACCATTTTCTTCTTCTCATCCATAACTTCTTCATTGTCATTAAGACTATCCGATTTAACCTCCTCGATAGTAACGACAGGAGATTTTCTCTCTCTGAAACTCGATCTCGAAGGAGTTCTATTGAACGTTTGCTTCCATTTTTCTCCGTCAACTTCGTCGTGCATCGAAGATATAACACTGTCATCAGCGTATCTCATTCGAGCAGTTTTCATTAACGAGGCTTTTGTGTTCTGGGTGAATAATCTCTCACACGCATCTGGGGTCTTATTATGTTCTAGTCGACTTCTGAACGTGCATTCAGAGTCTGTATCACTATGACCTTCATAGGAGCTAGTGCTGTTGCTGAAACTCTTTGTATACCCATTGTTTCTGGTAAAATTGCTGTCAGGTTTTGCAGTATCTTTAATTTCAATGATGCAGTCACCTCGGAATGATCTTCTCGACTGTAGACTTCCGCTGGAATCGGACTTAACTAGTGTGTTGTGCTTGATGTCTACGCAGCCATGTGCGTGGGCTTTGCCAGTGCAATGCTTGTGAATCTTCGCGAGTGCTGCGAGCGTTTTGTTTCCGCTCGGCGACACCTCATCCCCGCACCGAAGCGATTGCTCGAATGGACCTTGAATATGGAACATTCTACCTTCTTTTCCTACACTTTTCTCACACAACACTTGCCTCCCACGTTTGGCATTTTCTAGGGTCAAAAGTTTACTTTTTATCGATCAAGTCATGGCGAATTCACTGCACAATAGGAGTATTTATTAGACTCGAGCTGTATATCGGCGTGATATAAACTATCTTAGACTACATAAAACTGTTTTAAAGTCTCGTAAATCAGATTAACGGACCTCGCGTGTGATACGGCGCTCTGACAAGTATTTACGCTAAAATTATTATCTCTATCGAAATTACTCAAAGGTTTAATGGAGGTATTTAGTGACTGTGGCTAAATCACTTGAGACAACTCTTGCTCGGAGGAACTGACCTCACCACTAGAACATAATTGCTATTGTACACTGACCGTGCCGACAATTTTCCACGCTCTCACTAGAGGTACATGTAAATCAGGTCATAAGTAAATTATAAACCGAAACTAATCAGTAGTCACTTCACGTAAATGTCTTACTCAGGACTAATATAGCTCAAAACGTATGAACTCAGGACTTAATATGCGCCATTGGCTATATGAATAGGCTTATACGAGTACTAGTGGACGCCCGCAGCTTCGCTCGCGTAGAATTAGACCCATTAACGACGTCTACCCGTCTAACGACTTCAAAAACGGCAAAGTTTCATACTAACTTTGCACCCCCGTTTTACCCGCTTAGGGGGTGAATTTTCAAAAATCCTTTCTTAGTGCTCCCCTACGTTATAAAAGGAACCCCTGTGCAAAATTTCAAGTTTCTAGCCCTTATAGTTTAGGCCCTGCGTTGATATGTCAGTCAGTCAGTCAGTCAGGCAGTCAGTCAGTCAGTCAGTCACCTTCTCCTTTTATATATATAGATTAATTTATCCAATCGTTCTTCGGGATAGAACTTTAATACAACGGAGTAACGAATTCAGTACCTTTCCGGCCCATGACGTATTGCGACAATAAAATAGTTTCCATTTCTGTAAAACCGTTCCTTTTGATTATTGATTTCTCACACGTTCCTTCTTAACGATTCAAGAGTTTATCGCCCCGGACTTCCCGGACTGTAATGGCGATATTAGTCATCTTTTGGACCGCAGGCTATCCTGTATCACGACGAGTTTCTGTGTGATTTTGGATTCAGAGCCGGATATCAAATTAAACAGTCTACTATCAAGCCTGTGTCAGATTGAATGCCTAAAATAGCATGTGGTAACCCTATGCTGGAGCCATTACTTCTACTGAATCAAGCCACCACAAGATAAAATTTGCATGTGACAGCTTAGTTCTCGTGGGCGTGTCCTACACCGAAACTGTCTTCGTCGGCAGTTGTAAACGCGCTTTAGGCTCTTGCTCCATAGTAACCGAAGCAGTGAAATAAGTATAAATCGGTCCCTCACTCAAGCGACATTTTCGTCAAAGTTCATTAACTTTAGACAACAGTCAATACTAATATTGTGTAATTCTAACTGAATTTATCGAATAAATCGGCAATTGATAATAAATTAATTATCCTAGATGGAACAAATGACAAATTTCAATAGAGGTTGATGGAATCTGATAGTTCTTCGCTCGCGAGGTTACCAACCAGTAAGTGCGCACGGCTCTACGCGAGATTGGTTTCGATAGCATAAATATTCATGGTGTAATTTGTGTCAACGTTGGATTACGGCATGGCGCAGTCAAATTTAATATACATACCATAGTTTGGACAAAACGTTCAAAGCAGCGAGCGCTAAGATTACTTTCGGGTTTAGTTTAGAATTGGTGTCGCTATCATCATCAGCTAAAACGCAGATAAGGTATTATATGCATAAATAAGTAACGTAATTTATCTACGTCAAGAATCAAAACCAACGATCAATCGGAGAGGCACTAGTGAGATCCCTGCTTCGACCAACATCAACAAAGCAGTGGGATTCTTTTTCTTAATTTTAACGTCAGTGCTTTTCAAAAGCTTTTATTTAATTACATTTTTAACTGCCCAAGAAATAATAATAATCAAATAACAATAACCTTTGAACTAATTAGTACGCAGAATGTCAAAACATATACATAAAAAAGATTAACATTCTGGTTAGCCACAATCCTCCACCTCTACAAAAGTAATCCAGCTATCGCGGTATCAATATTTGGACGAATGCAATCACCGTTGATACAAAACGTGGGAATGAGGCTATATGTACTTGTATTCCAATAGGTAACTGAAGAAGCTCTGTATTTGTTTCATTAACATGTCTTATCAAAGTAAATCTATATACAGGGTTATTGGTAATTCGACGTATTCCCGTTAGGAGGTGATAGGGGTGACTATTTGTGATAATTTTAACCCCCATATGCATTATGCAAAAGTGAACCATTTTCGAGTTATCAAGCTTTTCAGCTTTTTTCAAAATAGGTCAGAAATGCAACATCAAAAATTTATTTCAAAAAAAGTATCAATTAAAATCTATGTTTTTCTTCTGATTTATAAAAACGATTAAACAATGGTTATTTATCAACATTAAAACTACAATTATCGGTCCAACTTTAAAAATGCGAGACGATTAACGATATTACTTCAATATTTTTTGAGATTTTTGTCCACTAAAATGCCTTAAAAACAAAAAAAACTTATATCAAACTTGGCTTGCAGATTATTTTAAAAACATAACCGTTTTATTAGCTTTCCAACAAGGCATAACAACTATGAACTTATTTAAAAAAAAACTGAGAAAAACCGATCACAAAGGAAGCAGGCGGAAATTTGTATTCGAACTAAACTTAAGGTCGTTCTTTAAGATTTCAAAAAAAGTTATTAAAAACAATGCCCAATGTAAATAAAACAAAAAATACAAATATAAAATTAAATTTAGAACCAGTAAAAGTTTAGTAATAATAACAATTAATAATAAGTAACAATTAAGACATTTTGTTACTTAGCCTAATTAAAGTTCTTGCTCTAAGGGACTTCCCCTATTGAGTACGCAGTCTCATTCTTTTTCTGAGGTGTAAATTTTAAAACTACCGATATGTTCAAATTATTCCGAATCACATTTGCAGGATATCTGTCTTGCTAGTATATCATGTTTTGCCTTATAGCCAAAGGCACGTCTTCAAGTACTTCATTTGTTAAAAAAATTCGTAAGAGACCAAAATTGGTTCATCGATAAATTCTTGCACATATTGCACATAATGCAGAATAATTTGACTACTTCGGTAGTTAAGTTACAACTTCGAAAAAGAATGAAACTTTGCGTACGCAATAGGGGAAGTCCCTTCGAGCAAGAACTTTAATTAGGCTAAATTACAAAATGTCTTAATTGTTACTTATTATTAATTGTTATTTATTACTCCAGCGGCTATCGAACTCGCCTCTCACTCGAGCGGTCCGGGTTCAAACCCCAGTGGCACGCACCAATGACTTTTCTAAGTTATGTGCGTTTTAAGAAATTAAATGTCACTTGCTGCATGCCTGAGAGTTCATCATAACGTTCTCGAAGGTATGTGAAGTCTGCCAATCCGCACTTGGCCAGCGTGGTAGACTAAGGCCTAATCCCTCCCATTCTGAGAGGAGACCCGTGCCCAACAGTGGGTCGTCTATGGGTCGCAGCGACTAAACTTTTACTGGTTCTAAATTTAATTTTATATTTATGTTTTTTGTTTTATTTACATTGGGCATTGTTTTTAATAACTTTTTGAAATCTTAAAGAACGACCTTAAGTTTAGTTCGAATACAAATTTCCGCCTGCTTCCTTTGTGATCGGTTTTTCTCAGGTTTTTTTTAAATAAGTTCATAGTAGTTATGCCTTGTTGGAAAGCTAAGAAAACGGTTATGTTTTTAAAATAATCTGCAAGCCAAGTTTGATATAAGTTTTTTTTGTTTTTAATGCATTTTAGTGGACAAAAATCTCAAAAAATATTGAAGTAATATCGTTAATTGTCTCGCATTTTTAAAGTTGGACCGATAATTGTAGTTTTAATGTTGATAAAGAACCATTGTTTAATCGTTTTTATAAATCAGAAGAAAAAAATAGATTTTAATTGATACTTTTTTTTAAATAAATTTTTGATGTTGCATTTCTGACCTATTTTGAAAAAAGCTGAAAAGCTTGATAACTCGAAAATGGTCCACTTTTGCATAATGCATATGGGGGTTAAAATTATCACAAATAGTCACCCCTATCACCTCCTAACGGGAATACGTCGAATTACCAATAACCCTGTATATAAAAGGAGAAGGTGACTGACTGACTGACTGACTGACTGACTGACTGACTGACTGACTGACTGACATATCAACGCAGGGCCTAAACTATAAGGGTTAGAAACTTGAAATTTTGCACAGGGTTTCCTTTTATAACGTAGGGGAGCACTAAGAAAGGATTTTTGAAAATTCACCCCCTAAGGGGGTAAAACGGGGGTGCAAAGTTTGTCTGAAACTGCCGTTTTTGAAGTCAAGTGGGCAACCTGAATGCGGGCAGACGTCGTAAATGGGTCTAATTCTACGCGAGCGAAGCTGCGGGCGTCCACTAGTAAGAAAATATAACATTACTTTTGCTAATACAATGATTACCTACGAGTACGATCGTATATCGTGACTCGTGGGTCTGTTTATCGATGGTAAAATTATGCTTTTTTCATTTACTGTAAGTTAAATAGAAAAACCTATTCATGTCCAGTTGATCTGACATTAATGGGGATAAGTTTTTTTTTTATAATTTGGAATACTGCGGCCACACCCGGAAAAGATAACAAAAGATATGTATGAAATTTTAAAACTTCCGTTTCATTTTTTCATTCTCATATGAAGACAACTTTTTTTCTTAGTTTGAACGCCAAGAAGGACAAAAGTTGAGGATTAATAACAGTTTCCCAAACAGCGTTAAGTAGGTACCCCGTATCTCGTATCATCTAATAATTTAAAAGAGTCGTCTAAATGGTGTTTAGTTTCTTATCATTGTAAGCTATAGCGTTTGTCGTGTCACGAATGATGGTGTCATGGAGAATGCCTGACAAACAATAGATAACAGCCAAAATATCTAGCGTCTCTAGTAAGAACCGTCTTGGGTTTTTTGTCTATTCGGTGTCGTGGTAAAGGTCGGTAATGGAAAAAAAGGTGGTTTAAGCAATAGAAAACAGGTCTACAAAAAACGAATCTATATATGTGATTATGGTTTATATACACATCTACTTCTCATTGTTATACTTTAGAACTTGGTCCCTGGAACCTAATAATTTTGTAGTCTAACTCTATTATGTCTAAACTAGTGGACGCCCGCAGCTTCGCTCGCGTGGAATTAGACATTCACTAACTTCAATCACGGCAAAGTTTCATACTAACTTTGCACCACCGTTTTACCCCCTTAGGGGATGAAATTTCAAAAATCCTTTCTTAGTGCTCCCCTACGTTATAAAAGGAACCCCTGTGCAAAATTTCAAGTTTCTAACCCTTATAGTTCAGGCCCTGCGTTGATATGTCAGTCAGTCAGTCAGTCAGTCAGTCAGTCACCTTTTCCTTTTATATATATAGATTACAACTAACATACTTATAATTTGTAAAATCAACAATTGACAAGATAGTAGTTTACTTTTTTACGATATAAATCTTAAATACGATTTCTAGATATAAAGGTCTGCCTGATAGGCATTTAATTGTCAGAAATTAATATTTTGTTACCAACGTCTTTAATCGAGAGCTTTTGTTGCTCAGTTCGGGCGTTGTCCATGTTTGTGCTAAGGCAATCGATATGAATACTTAAGCGTTTACTTATTGATTAAAACACAAGTACGCGAATCGATTGAAGTGCTTGGAATAGATAGCTCTTTGAGTACCAGTCACAGGTATGCGCTTGAGAGCGGACCGGAGTGGAGTTGGAGTGTCCGAAATATGCGGATATTCTCTAACAAAGACCACACTGGGCGTTATCACCTAACTTTATCAAAACCAAACGATCGTAAACCTTTAATATTGACACCACAAAGCAAACCAGCTACACCAGAAGGCACTTAGAGACCGACCGACCTGACTTGTGTAAATATCCCAAGCACACGATCCATTGGTCAATCACATGCAAATTCGTACGACACAGATCTCGCCTATCCGATAATATTGAAATTGTTCTTGCATAACTGCGCGTGCGCTTGCCATTGTGAGCGAGAAGTTTACTATTGTACATGGTCACTAAAATTGTTTTGATAGCATAATGATACGTCCATAGCATTTACGATGAATTTTCACTCTCCATATTTATGCTGAAAAAACTCAATCAACAAGGTCAAGGCAAATACTTATAATGATCATTGATAGCATGAGAATAATCGATGTTACAAATCGAAAATAAAGCGAGGGTCTCAAATATAATCAGTAAACGTGGAAAGAAGAATTGGGGAATCCTTTGGGGAGATCACGACACCATTTGTATAGCTGAGATAGTCAAAGTTAAATATATTATTCCTTACGAAATGTTTTTGTATCAACATCGTTAAATTCGGGTAGAAGGTGAGTAACATTTAAATATGTGACCTCTGATCGGGCTAAGCTTAGTGGACGGTAAAAATATCAAGTTACTACTAATTTGATATTGTTCTTACACTTCTTACTTACTGATTTATCTCTACACGTAAGTCCGTGATGATTGATTGTTATTCAGTTCTCGATTAAGGTATGTCTTATAGAACAGACAGCCTGTGATGGCATAAAATTAAATAACAGCATCGTTTTAAAAAAAAACTAAAAATCTAAACTAAAATATTTCAGATAACCGAACTTAAATGTAGTTCAGTTTTTACTTTATGATAATTTAATTTTTAAATTTTTGCATCGGTCCTTGGTAAGTGTGCAGTTTCAAACTAATCCGACATTTTGATGTGGCCGAAAATCACGTTCAAAGGTCCCGACCTATGTATGTATCTATGTATGTTTAGTTTTATTAACACGCTTTTATCAGTTTGCATAGCTAATAAAACCGTGTTAATAAACCTAACCTGTAGTTAAAAGTAGCCTTTATACTGAGGCGAACGGAGCCGTTTATAAAGTCCAAGATATTAGCAAACCCGATATGAATGCGTTTGTCATTAAAAGCACTAATGAACATCACCTCAGCAGTAACCCATCGCTTCATAAGTAATCGGCGAACCAAGCGGCGACATCAAACATATAATTAGCGGCCATAAATTATTAAAACTTAGATTTATCCTCCAGAATCGCATCAAAACGAGCACTTTAATACCATGTGGTGACAACACGCTATTACACAGGCATTTGAAAATGATCTGTTCATTATATTGTAAGATTTTAGAATTCAGGTTATACTTTTTGCTGATTTTGAAAGTTTTAACATATATAATGTTTGCAACTGGATAAATAAAGAAGATTTTTCAAAGGACAGAAATGTCCCGCACTGAATAGGTATATGAAAAATAGAAATAAGAATAAAAAATTATTAATTAGTTTTATTTAACTAGTAACAGATTCTCTGGATTGATCTGATTCAAATAAGGCTATACGACGCTGCGGACGCCGTCTACGACGCAGCTTCATCCAAACGTAAAAATACACCAACAAAATGCGATTGACAAGCTAATGCGCTGCATTTCTGAACTGATATAAATATGTATAGGTAGATGGATGGAATTAAAAAGGTCAAAACACATCTGAAGACTAATATATTTGGGTATAAAAAATTACTTACAAAACTGACAAAAACTAATAAAAACCCGTAATAATAACAATACAGACTATTGAATTAAACGTTCATTCTTATGTTAATGATTACATGTTGGCTTTTAATTTCTGGCTAATAACATGCTAACGACATGCAAATTATTTTAAGAAGATGTTTAGCGTTATCTAACCCCGGTACACACAAGATCAAGGTGACCTGGTTATTGCAATAAGACAATCGTGAAACTCCCTCTATGGCGCCTATCACGACTGCAACATCAATAACACTAGCTTCTTATTGTATCTTATTATGCACAATCCCACAGTAAGCGGTGACAGCCCAGCGGCTATCGAACTCGCCTCTCATTCGAGCTGGTTCAAACCCCAGTGGCACGCACCAATGACTTTTCTAAGTTATGTGCGTTTTAAGAAATTAAATGTCACTTGCTATAACGGTGAAGGACACATCGTGAGGAAACCTGCATGCCTGAGAGTTCATCATAACGTTCTCGAAGGTATGTGAAGTCTGCCAATCCGCACTTGGCCAGCGTGGTGGACTAAGGCCTAATCCCTCCCATTCTGAGAGGAGACCCGTGCCCAACAGTGGGACGTCTAATGGGTCGCAGCGATGCACAATCCCACAAACATACAAAACTACAGAAATATGGATATGATGTTACATCATTTAGTTTTGATTAATGGGCATGGTGTGTCAGCACAAAGTAGATATTAGGTACAGAGATTAAGTTTCATAGGAACGTGCAAATCGGTTGCACTCCTACAAGCACGCGGGACATCTATGTGTGGCCACTGGCCGCTTGTCGCGTACGCGGCGAGAGTGGAAAAAACCGGTTGACGCTGTCACATCAAGTTGAAAATCGCAGGGTAATCGCTACGCACATTGTTGGTTTTGTTAGTTGCAAGTTTGAATATCTATATAATAAAAATGAATCGCAAAATGTGTTGGTAAGCGCATAACTCAACAACGCCTGGACCAATTTGGCCAATTCTTTTTTTTAAATGTTCGTTGAAGTTCAAGGATGGTTTTTACGGCGAGAAAAATTTGAAAATTCATCCCCTAAGGGGGTAAAACGGGGGTGCAAAGTTAGTATGAAGCTTTGCCGTTTTTGAAGTTAGTGAATGTGTAACGCGAGCGAAGGTGCGGACGTCCACTAGATATAAATATAAAAATAAATATAAGTATGTATAAGTATAAGTACAAGTACAAGTACAAGTACAAGTACAAGTACAAGTACAAGTACAAGTACAAGGACAAGGACAAGGACAAGGACAAGGACAAGGACAAGGACAAGTACAAGTACAAGTACAAGTACAAGTACAAGTACAAGGACAAGGACAAGTACAAGGACAAGGACAAGGACAAGTACAAGTACAAGGACAAGGACAAGGACAAGGACAAGGACAAGGACAATTACAAGTACAAGTACAAGTACAAGTACAAGGACAAGTACAAGTACAAGTACAAGTACAAGTACAAGGACAAGGACAAGGACAAGTACAAGTACAAGGACAAGGACAAGGACAAGGACAAGGACAAGGACAAGGACAAGGACAAGGACAAGGACAAGTACAAGTACAAGTACAAGTACAAGGACAAGGACAAGGACAAGTACAAGTACAAGGACAAGGACAAGGACAAGTACAAGTACAAGGACAAGGACAAGGACAAGTACAGGTACAAGTACAAGTATAAGTATAAGTATAAGTATAAGTATAAATATATATACTCTAATATAATAGACTAGCTTTTACCCGGGGCTCCGCCCGCGTGGTCAAAGGGAATTAACAATGACTTGTGTATCATATACGTGATTCAGAACTTGAAAATGAATTTTACTAACGCCATCTATTAATAACATTCGGAACTAAATATCTATCAAATAACAAAACATCGATATCTTCCCATGGGGATGTTTTACCGCGGTAAAAAGTAGCCTACGTCACTCTCCACCCTCCTCACTATGTCGACACACAAAAACAATACCATATACATAATAGCTTCCTTGCGACGTGAAAGCCGGACAAACAAACAAATAAACAAACAAACAAACACACTTTCGCATTTATAATATTAGTATGGATATAAGATAAAGATATAGATATAAATCTAATATATAAAATTTCCATGTCACAATGTGTTGTTTGTTGCAGTACTCCTCCGAAACGGCCTTACCAATTTTTACCAAATTTTATATGCGTATTCAGTAGGTCTGAGAATCGACTAACATCTATTTTTCATCCCCCTAAATGTTAAGGGTAGTCCATCCCTAATTTTTTTTTTTTAATTTTTAGACAAATTTTTATTTTTGTATTTTTTTATGATACAACATTAGAAAATACATACAACCCTGAATTTTCAACCCTCTACGATCAACTAAAAATTATTTATATGGCAAAACAACGTTTGCCGGGTCAGCTGGTCTAATATAAAAACGTGGTATTAATAATAATGGTTGTATATTGTACTGTGTGTATGAATAATGCTAGAAAAAATAAAAATATATCATACTTTAACCACACTTTAACTATCCCAAGGAGTGCAATAGGTAAGTAAATATTTGATTATTACTTTTTCAAGTAAGTACCTTTATTTTACGGAATTATCCTTTTTTTAATAAGAAATGTGTACTACACGGTGTGTTTTTACCTTTTTATTATTATTACAAGCTTTTACTAAACATTTGTAGGTATGTGGGTGGGTTGGTACGTACTATGTGTTTTAAATTTAAGTATTGCAAGTGAGATTTGAACCACATCCAGATGTCTTATTGAACTGAAATTTTTCCTGCGTTACTTCGGTGACAGTACAATAATATGATAGATTATAACCTGACGCTGCAGCTAGGATTTGATATGCCATGTGAGTGTTTCCTGATACATTACTTGAAAAAACTATATATTAGATTTAGAATTTTCCATACCATAAAAATAAATAATAAAATATTAAAAAATAAAAATTATAAAAATAAAATTATTAGAGTAAGAAATTTGTAAAGTATGTTATTTTCTATTTTCTATTCTGTATTGGTTCTTATTGTAGTATTCTTTTTATATTCTGAATAATAAAACTATTTAACAAATGATTTCTTTAATTTCTCTTAACCTGTTGTGACAACCCTACCAAAATAGGTAACAATTTTGCATGTTCTTAAGAAGCTTAATCTCTGTACCTAATATCTACTTTGTGGTGTCAGTGTTAACATGATGTCAGAGGTAGGTATTCGCCGCTTAGAACATGTAACGTGTCAAACATGACCTAAATATAAATTCTAAAACATAGCCATAAAACCATGTGGCCATATTTAAATCATACTTTGATACTTAATTGTGGTAGCCTAAAGTTTAAATATTCGGTTACATTTATAAAAGGTAGACTGATATGGCTTGGCCTGAGCCAGCTCACGATTTAGACGTTAAAATCATGCAAGACATTAATACTTTAAACTCACGACTATAGAATATTAATAGCCTCATAGAACTATAAAAATTGGTAATTAGATCTTTCAGTTAAAACTGCAGACCATCATGATTCAGCAATATCTCCAACTAGCTGCTGCCCGCGGCTTCGCCCACGTTATATTTATAATATATCCTAATGAAAATCTATTGCAATTGATTTTTTATCTCAAGGGAACAGTATCGGGATAAAAATTACCCTTTATGTTAATCCAGGGAGTCAGCTACCTCCATACCAAATTTTATCAAAATTAGTCCAGCCGTTTGAGCGTGAAGAATTAACAAACATGCAAACACACAAACTTTCGCCTATATAATATTAGTGTGATATCCTAAGTTATCCTATTTAACATATTATGAGCCAGTGTATTCAACATCCTTGATCGCATACTTCGATCAAGGAACAAAAATTAGATACAGCAAAATATTTATACTCGGACCATGGATGTTAACTTTTGTTGTTTTCTGTGTGTGTACACGATTAGGCCTACCGCGTGGGCATGTGTGTGTAGCGTAGCGTTTGACGTATTATTTTTTGTATTAAACAAAATAGGCGCCCACACAGAACGTAACACTATCATAACGTTCAATATTCATACATTTGCGAAATGTCCTTGCCCCGGAACCGAAGGCCGTTTAGAGCTAAATTGCAACTGAAGATTACCTCCGCGAATAAATTTACTACTGGTGGCGACGATATTATAATATATCGTATACATATTGGTGAAGATGATAATACGGCAATGTATTAATTTGCTCGTAGGTACAAACAACTATCAACTGCTACTTAGTATACTACTGCTACTTCCTATATAAGTACTGCTATTTTATATAATGTAACGCGCTTAAATACTTTCAATTGAACATACGCCTACAAGCCTACTATAAATAATATAGAAAAATATTGAATAAGGATTGATGAATGAATGAATGTTGATATATTATTATAAAGATTTATATTACAAAGATCTTAGCTGATGTGTAATAAAATAATAAAATAAAATAAGATTAGATACATATATAGATGGAGCCATATACGAAACAGAACAAATAGCTTATTTGATAGATAAAGAGAGATGCAATAGTTTACTAACACAAAAAATTTGATAATTTACATTCGCAATAATAAGAATAAGAATGATTTATTGGGGTCTCTAGATTTTACATTCTTAATTTACTTAAATAACATGGATTTATTGTAAAAAAGAAATGTTACATAAAAAAAATGAGCCCTGACTTCTAGTGAAGCGTGAGCTGAGTACTAGAAGCCAGTCTCTTCCCTATTTATGTGGCTACAGTTTTACATGAAGTCTAAATAAATAATAGTTTACTTTTGTCATATTTCAAAAGTATTATTATTTGGTGAAATATCGTCCTTGACTAAACTTGGCTCCTGACAATAGAAGGTAATGAATTCAACGATCACAATTTACGAATCAGTTGGCGCCTGTTCGTGAACTTTATATATATAACATCATTAAGTAAAATGGATTTAAGTACGAAACGGGTTTTCTTGCGACATTTGAATCTCATAATGGAATCAAGAGATTCGGGGTGCTTTTTTTTTTTTTTTTTCTCGCTGGGAAATGCATTTACGCATCCTGCCTGGTTTTATGAAAACACAGACAGGTATGTGGGACTCGCTGAGACCAGAATACCCACTAAAACCCAGCGGCACCATCAGCGCTTAAGATGAAGCGTCACGGGATCGAAGATTCGGGGTGCTAGGAATTAATATAAACGGTGAACTTATTATTACACGAATCAAACGATCAAGCTCTCGAGGTTATCTCCATGAAATAACATGGTGTTCTTAAAAAAAAGGGTTAAAAAGAGCCGTTTTTAAGGGCTTACTCAAGTTCCAGTTGGTAAGGTCTACAAATAAAGTTCTTAACCTGTTTTCGGAGCATCATTTAGTAATCCTTTTCATCAAAATCTGAAGTAATTAAAAACATGAATTAATGATCATATTAAAATTTTAGCAGCGGGTGACTCCCATGAATTAATTGCTGAGAAAACATTTTTATTGCGACGCATAATAATCTTTCGGATGAAGTCGTTTAAGTGAAGGCGGGAGAAATTATTGTAATAGCCCAATTTAATTACGGCTCTAAAACATACGATCTTAATGATCAGATATCGGAGTCCGCAAGTCTGTGCGCCGTGACATTTGGGAAGCGATACATAAATTACTTTAGTCTCAAATTACTATCAATTTGGTTTTTAAAACTTACGGATTAATTGGTGAAAATCAAGAGCTGCGACTACTGGCAAATCCCATACAATAATTGCTATCAGCAGCAGTATCAGCTCAAGTACGTGTACGCTGGTAACGAGCAGGCAGACAGCCTAGGGCGTAAAGGGGGCCAAAGGGACCCAGCTAGGCACAGAACCCTTGTGCGGAGTATCTAGAAGCTAGTATGAACGGAAACGCTCTGAAGAGCTACATAAGCTCAGTAGGCACAACATCCGGATGATGACCAGAGCCCTCACAGGCCACTGCAGACTCAGAAAGCACCTATCCTAACATGGACCTTTGTCTCTCCAAGGAGTGCAGATTCTGCAAGGAGGACGATGAGATAGATTGATTTTGAGATTGATACCAATCGTGAAACCATTAATGATATTGTCAGTTACAAGTGTACATAATCAGCAATGGCCAAGATCCACGCATGCTCGCTTTACATTAAAAACGACAACATACTCGTAGTTTGCAGTCCACAAACTTAACACACCCAACACGAGTTTTAACTCAACACGACAAAATTAATGACGACGCCGCTCCGTGTCTTCTACCTAAAGCACTAAAACGATTTGAAAATAATCGTACAAGACTCAATTAACTGCCGTCGGCTCCCTAACGAATGTGTCGACATGGAGATTTATAATCGGCGATTCCACGGATTAAATATTAACTTGTTGTTGAATTCGGAAATTAACTCGGACAGAATGTGACAGGAAGGATATTTTAAATAGAATGCGATTGTATGTAGGTAAGATCATCGGTATTTCACTCGTCCTTTGTCGAGTACAGCACGATTAACACACGATACACATGATTAACGACAAACCCTATTATTACCTCAAGAACCAACCAACCAACTGATCACAAAATGATGCATGTCATGTCATGGATTGATATGATAGAATAATTATTATTAGTCAGGGTATATCGGCTACCATCTATAATCGACTACGCTGCTGATCTTATTATATTGAAAGCTCGTGAAATTAATAAAAAGTGTAAATCATGATGGTAATAGTAGAAAATCAAACGTGAACGTTTAGCAAAATTTACCGGTGAATAATTTTAAAGAGTACACGAGAACTCGTCTGCGCTTAACTTCAGTCGACACGAACAGGGAAGCGTGTACTAATATGACTTAAACTCTTTAAATTCTATTAAATTACAGAGTGGAAGCTATGCATTCCCATGCAAATCTTGGGCGCTACACCTGGTTCTATTTGAATGTGTTACACTCACAAACATGGACTCAACAAAATAGGAAGTGCATGACGCAATACGCTCATCAGCATCCTAGCTTGAGCTTCTTTATTAGTTACAAGTGTACTAGAGTACATCGGAGGAATACCATACATTGATACATCCATTATGTTTTAAAATCCAACACAAATGAGACGTCATCATCAATCAAAATTAAATAAACATATACATATCATGGACATTCTCACACACGGCCATCTGACTTGTAACTAGGCGCGAGCCTGTACAGAGTGTCAGAGACTGATATACATACATATATATTTTTAAATACATACATAAAATAGATAATACTAATGCAAATACAGAACAAACACAAGCGTTCGTCACACGAATGTTTGTCCTTCGATGGAAGTGGAATTCGAACCCTGGCGTAACAGGCAGGGTCACTACCGATTGCGCCAACGGGCGTGTCTAAAATAAACAAACACAATAAATAATAACACTGCAAAAAACATCCATATCCATCTTGACGTGGACAGATAAATAAAACATAGCCTGCTGGTGATTCTTAGAAGGCAATAATAATCCACTCGAGGACAGACAGACATATCAATGCGCATGTCATTAGTATTCTGCCGTGGCGCATAGGCGTGATATTCATAACAATACTTTATGTAGGCTTCAAGAATCAAGGATATAGGCACCTCAAGACTCAAACGAATATTTATTTACCAAATAAACACAAAAAGACGGAACTAAGTGGAACGACACCGAAATGCCAATTACAAATTCAGTCGAGATCAATATACCCAAATATTGAGACTGTTGATCTTGAAACATTCCCAACAAAGACTTGAAAAATAACATTGTGTGTAAAATTAGAAAACCAAGAAGCCATTCTACGTATGTAAATTTGCTGTTAACAAATATAAAAGGACAAAAGGTCCTTTGCTTTGAAAACGTCACCAGCGATTTAACAATAACCAATTAGTTCCGACACAGACGGAGATTATGTAAAAACACAAGTACCTACTCAAGAAATAATTTCTACATAGTTGAGAAAATACAAAATACGACTTACTTATAACTAAGAAATCTCATGAACTACGCACTCAAGCTTAATATGTGGCATAATGCGCCTCTTAGCCGCATCTTTCATAAACGAATTTATGAAAACGAACATAAGCATTTCTTTCAATACTAGTATTAGTATGCTTTCAATTTTCTCACATCTCAGTTGGCTACGTAACCTAATGAGTGCACATTGCACACAGCAGCTAGCGTAAAAGGGACAATTTGCATTAAAACAGCGCTTGACCAACCGCCATCTGCATGTGACTAGCTGGGAATAATTAACAAGGAGGGGAGACTGGGGCTGGTCGTGACATTTTTTTTATAGTGTCGCAATTTTTTTCTTGTTTGATTGTTTTACCGGAATCTAGGTTTATTGTATTATGCAACTATTTGGGTTATTAATTCAAAATCAATTTTAGATACCAGACTATCAGAAGTGACATAAATGAATGAATCCTGGGAAAAGTGGCGTGTAACTTTTAGCCCCACGCCAGGGGCTGGTTGTTACACTATAAGAGGCAAAATGTTACAATAAAAACCAAACTTAATATAACACTTTTTTATTAAGTACAATCACAGTTTAATACAATTTTATTATTGTCTACAATGACAAACTACAATATCTATATAGCAGTATTTTTCCTCATTAAAACAAAAACATAGTAACTTCGTTGTGACTTCTTTTGGCGTCAATCCGTAGTAAATTTGGCTGCTTTTAATGAAGTAACTCACCAAAATGCCCTCTTGCTCATCGCTGAAAACTTATCTGTTCTTCTGGTAGCCTACTGTAATTGATTCTATAGGTGTGCCCTTCTCTTTTGCTCTTTTCGTATTTTCAAATATCTTGTTAGTGACATAGACATAATTCAAGATCTTTTGCGATGTTACGATTTTTTCTAGTTTTATCCTCTTCCAAAATAGCTGCTGCTTTTTCGTAAATCTCTTTAGATATTTTTCCACGCTCAGTTTTTCTTTTATACGTCCTCATCCTACAAAAAAACAAAAAAATATGAAGCTCCAATTATATTAAAGTAGGTAGTAATATGTAACAACCTGCCCCGAACAAATGTCACTTTTAGCCCCAACGCCAAAACTGACCTTTCAAGATTAAGTAGTAAAAACGAAAATAAGTATAACTGTATAAACGTAGATTCGTTGCAAAAAGAAAGGATTAGGGCACAAATATCACAACACACACATATCTGCTTTAAAGGAAAAATAGTTTGTAAACCAATATGTATTACGAAAAAACTAAAATGTTACTAACCTATTGTTTTGACGGCAACGTGTAAGGGCTCCTCTCACAAAAGCGCTGGCGCCGCTGGCTCGCGCGGCGTGCTAGCCGGTGGTGGCGTGATGATTTGTCACTTTCTCACGTCAATATAGCATTCCCTGTTTAGCCACCGTTGCCGCTGTAACTACCTACCCCTGTCACGACCAGCCCCAGTCTCCCCGACTTGTGAAGTTTTGTTAAGTCTTTAAAAATAATAAAATATAAAAAACGTAAAATAAACTAAACATCAAGAAACAAATACATTACATTTATTATGTAAGTTTTAAAGCAGTTACTAATTCCATGAGCTTTGGCAATGTAATGCAATTTAGACATTTCAACAAAGGTCAAGTAACTTCTGGCAAATTGATTACTTTGAATATTAATCGAACAGATTAAACATAATGTAGATAGGTGACAGTTCTCAACTAGAGTTTAAGTTATTTATGATCTCGAAACTTGTTCACTTACAACGTACCTGATATCAATATTCAATGGGTAACTAATCTGTGATCAACGTATACCGGATAATTGTAAATTAGCAGCACAGTAGATCTACTGACTCGTGGCTTACTTGTCATGCATTGTTTTACTGAGTCATGTCACACAGAACGTAGTTCATTGCACTGACCCTATACCCTCGGGCCTGGATTCAAGTCAATAACAAATTCAATGCAAAGCTTCTCTCGATTTAGGAATATAAGAATTGCTATGGACATCCGCATCCTATATAAAATATAAATGCTCTTGCACGATTTCCATCCGCAAATAGTATCCAGGTGCGTTGAGTGTTTACTTTTTACGGATTTGCTAAGCCAAATTCGTCCATATCCGGCTTTTGTTCACGGACGCTGTCGTGCGACCATTTTGGTGCCAAATTAGGGTCACCATATCGGATTTGAAAAATACCAAACTTGGACAGTCGACTGAGACTTCGTCATAGTGGCTCACGCTAGGAATAATGACGTGGATCTGATTCAATATTTCAGCAATATATTTTAATATCAGCAAAACTAATTACCTACTTTCTTTCATAAGTGTAGCGCATTTATTAAGCACTGTGTCTGTCAAGTGTGCTTAAAACTAACTTTTCTTTTACAGTTAATAAATATCGCATGTCATTCATAATATAAAATTTGTAATCGATATCTGCAAGCGAATTAACAGTCGAAATCGATTCGGAAAGACAAGAAAGTGAAAACAATACCACCTCCGCATGCACCCACATCATTCGGTTTCGAGTCAGTTATGGGCGTTTTTTTTGGGGTTTACGGTTTGTATTTGCTACAACCGCGAGAAATTAAAAATGGCATTGCCAGACACAAGGTTTAGAATAACATAATATTAGACCATTAAAGTATTCAGGAGGAACGCATCTTCGAATAGAGCTGATATTATGATCATTAAACCAACATTTATCTTCACAAAAAGGACAAACGCACACTGACTTTTAAAGTAAGTTGTCACTTTCTGTGGATATGCGACACATTGCGTTGCCAGTCTTGATGGACGTGTTTTACACTCTAGTTTAGTTGAAGCCATGTCCGGCTGTACTTACATTTTCTTAATACATATTTAATACGAAAAGTTGATTATATACTATTACACCTAGAGCTGATTGTAATTGGGTTGACTTCCTTAAAACTCATGATTTGGATAATCATGTGTATCAGTATGTCATATGAATGCTCGTTTTCTATTTGTCAATAGCATTGATTTTTGGTGGTAAATCAATAGTTATTAGTATGTTTTCTGTGACAGATATTATTTAACTGGATTTCATCAACATAAACTAAAGTCTTCATCCTACGTCCCCAAACTTGCCTAAGCCTTGCGATATTGTTCATTTGCCCAACTAATAAACAAACTACAACATCAAGGATTCTATGTATAGTTACACAATATAATTTGTCACAAGTTTATGCATGTAGTCGATCGTGTTATCACTTTCACTAATTCACAATCTCGTCTAGTGCATATGCAAAGTGTGAATTAATTGCTTGAAAACCACAAAGATTGTTGATGAATAATTTCAATTAGTGAACTTGATTTGTGTTGCGATTTGAATCATAGTTCGCGGAACGAGTTTCGTTTATGTTACAAACGTCTAGTGCTCAGCTGTGGGCCTGAGTTGATCGGTTCCTTTTCGCCCACACCGCAATGAATACTTAAGTTTCAATGCAAAGTAAGTATTCTGGGTTTATCGTTACCTATCGACAACATGACAATGCTTTGAAATCTCCTGTCTACAACACAAGTGGATTTCAAAAGCAAATATTTTGTAAACCTTTCACAAAGGCGGCAGATACAACAAATTCCCTTCATTAGATGAGTATGCGTACAATAAAATAGAAAGAGGCTGATATTAGAAGCATCTCATATTGGGCTATAGCAATCGGACAAAGAATACAGTTTGTCTTACAGTAGATAGGCCCAAGATCTCAAGAAGTCTGCTTAAACCGCTGTGTATCGAAATTAAATGGAAGAGCTTCAGGATCTGTTTTTATTTAAGAAGTAACTAAAAGCACTGGCTTAATGTTGCTAGATTCACAAAAAGGCAGACTTAACAATGTTAATTCTAATTCAATTAAGGTTAGATAGATTACGTTAAACAATACAACCATTAAAACTCCCTACAAAGACAATCAATACGACCTAAACCAACGAAGCATAAAATAACTGAACCAAGACAAAGTGCTTTAGAAATTAGTTGAGGAAAGCAAGTCATAATTTTCAACGCTACCCAACAAATCATCCACCGAACTGCTCAATTTAAATGAGTCAAACAAGCCACACCAGTTTGGAGTAGTGTAGGCGGTTGCCGAGTGCAGTGAAATTTAAAACAAACATTATCACTTAACTCCGCGTATTCAATCCACCGAGTATATGTTCTGGCTCAAGAGGAAATTGGGCGGAATTTGCGTCTAGGAAAATGAAGCTACAACAAAAATAAAATATAGGTACCTCATCATGATTATACGTTTTGATTTTTCCCAATATTTGATTAATAGAACAAAAACATATCACCAAAATCGACATACATATTTTATTGATATTTTCAGACATCCAGCAAATTAATTACTAACATAAGAAAACTTGTGCTTGTAACTGTTTATCATGATCCTATCAACACATCCAATAACGTCATATAAAGCTTTTAATACAAAACACCAAAACAAAACGTGAAAGCGTCAAATAAAAAAGAAAGAAAATACGCGGTCGGACTCGCTAGCCATTTTAAAATCTTTTAAGTCCGTTTTAAAGAAGCGTTTCGGACGCATTGATTTTGGGTCAAGTTTGGTTACTCATTGACTCCAAGACGTTAATACCGAATCAACACGACTTCCCAAAATTTCACTTTTATTCAGCTGTGCAAATGACATAGGAAAAAAAAATGGTTGTCTGTAAAGTCGGTTTACGGACGATAATTTTACGTATAACGTCATAAGAAAAATCTTTATTTGACTCGATAGTAAAATAAAGTAAATTATTCAGGTATCAAATGATTTAAACAAATTTCAGCCAACGTTAACAAAGTAGACCGCACAAAAATATCGCTAGCGCCATCTATGCACTGCCATGTGAATTAGTTCCTCGATATTGTGTTTGTTACTACTGAACTGTTTCACAAGATGGCGCTGCAAAATTGTATTCTGAAACACGCAGTTGAGACTTCTTATAGAATACTTAAATGTGAATCTTTTTAAGCCAGTGTCATTTTCATGTACCTACTATAATTATTACTGCAACCGATTATTCGATTGCGCTATAGGGCACAGACAAAAATTATATGAATACACACTTGGCGGAACGCGATGGCGGTACGTTTGGCTGTACGCGATGGCGTAACGGGAGGATGACGTCACTTTTTTTCATATGTGTTGGCTTTCATCAATTTATAAGACGTTATCACGTCAAAAATAATGTGATATTTGGAATCATGCAAACGAAGTAAGTACACTAAAATGATATGATACTTTTGTGCATAAATAATGATCAGTAAGAAAACGAAACTCGAACCGACTCATAAGATCCAAAGCTCACAGCAATTAAATATCTCAAGTGAGCCATCGATTATCTCCATTAAACATTAAGACTGAGAGCATATCTTCGGTTTGGACACGTTCATCCACAAATATACGAAAATAGGACCGCACGGGCCGCGTCGGATGCACAAATGCGTAATGGGGGTCGGAAACCTTCTGATGTGGACGAAACTCTATATCATTTAGTAATATTATAGACTTCTTCAAACCTTTCATATGTGCCGACAGCATAATAAATACAACTCTGGGCATGAAGACTGAAGTTCAGAATGAACGATTTACATAATATGATGATTTTATTTCATATTTTAAGATCGCTTCCCTTTAGCCTGGTTGATATATTACTGTAAATGTTTCCGACCGCTGCCCAATATAAATGCAATACCAACCAATCCCTATAATAGACATACGGAAAGTATCATTCTCGTCTGACAGGACGCTAGTCTAATTACCTCTTACAGTCGGATTGTTGATGGACTTAGAATAAAAAAAATGCAGACAAAAAGACCAATTTGAAACTTCTTTTCAGTGTAAGATCATTCGGAGTTCAGAGTTCAACCTTTGTATTTCATAAAATTTTAATTGCAATACATATTTCCCTGCAAGGTTTTATAAGTTCAATAGCTTTAAAAACGGGGACATAAAATCGTATTGGTCATTTATTTTTATCTGGTGTTCTAAATCTCTGGATTGCATCATCACCCATTTTTTTGCATTACATAACCCCATACATACAATGAACACGATCCCACAGGTATCGTCGTTTAATAATACTTAACTTTATGAAAAGGTTATTTATGTTAATACCAGTGGACGCCCGCAACTTAATTAGACATTCACTAACTTCAAAAACGGCAAAGTTTTATACTAACACCCCCGTTTTATCCCCTTAAGGGGTGAATTTTCAAAAATCCTTTCTTGGTGCTCCCCTACGTTGTAAAGGGAACCCCTGTGCAAAATTTCAAGTTTCTATCCCTTATAGTTTAGGCCCTGCGTTGATATGTCAGTCAGTCAGTCAGTCAGTCAGTCAGCTTCTCCTTTTATATATTTAGATTTCTTTATAGAGACATGGTCTCCAATCTCAGCGGATGGTCCGCCATTCTAAATGCCTTCTACTGTCGGTTTGCTGACGACATTAATACTGTCTCGCAAAATGCAGATTTGACGTTGTGCACTTAAGGATTTATGTTTGACTTATGCTTCGCTATTAATGCGATGCGCTTGAGTAATGTGCAAGCTATTTAAACGTTAAATTGAGTGTAGAAGAACGTAATGAAAGTGATTTCTTAGGGAATGGAATTACTTATTATTCTGCTACAAATATGTTATCGATGTATATGCAATCGACATTAGTTGAAGAGGCCTAGAGCGTCCACTTTAACAATTTTTGCTGTACTTTTTAGGAAGGAGTTTTGAGTCATATCAAATATTTTAAGTTCTAAATTGATCCAACAATGTCCAGAATTCATTGTTCCGCAGCATACTGCTGCTTAGCTTAGCTGCTAGATAATTACAAAAAAATTGAAATATGCATCATTACTCAAAAGCCTTATAGAATTTGACATTAGTCGAGTAATTCATTGAAAAACAAACCATAGGATCAGTCATTTCAAGACCCAATCTTAAAGCAGTACATGAAGAGTAGAAAACGTACTTTTAACTTTACATGAAGAGAAATATTTACATTTGATTTATAATAATTCACGTCATCCCATCAAGATCCCTGTTATTGCTCGCACTGGGATTACGTGTCACATTCGTTAGCGGTCACTAGACCAACAATGGCCCATCGCTAAGATACTCGTAGGACCAGGCGTGGGTGTGACGATGACAGCAAGGCGACGCGATGACAACCGTTTTGAATGCAAAGCTGCCATCCAATTTCTGTCGGAATGTCTCGTTGCCAGGGACTTTCGACATGAACTAGCCGGTACGTATTGTTTGTCGTAGGGGGTGGCCTACCAATGATACAAGAGCTGATGGAGTACGCTTCAGGCCAGGCCTTGGTGTATTTTGGTAGTTAGAGTTAGAACACGATTAACCCGTATCCGTTTATACAGTATGATTTTTTTACTTTATCGGTCGAGCCCATGTTTAGAGTTAAAGAAGTGCTTTTGAACCTATGTTGACCATTTCCCAACAGTTAGAGATTAGCACAAGCAGACTTGGAGCCAAAACTTATTAAGTCATTTAGTACATATAAAATTACGGATAAAAGCATAAAAATTACAACACTACGAATTCGACTTGACCGACTGATCCGAATGATTGACGGTTAAATCACATAATTACGTAGGAATAAATGATGTTTGATTTGTCATCGCAAGTATTTGCGACCTAGAACATCTAGGATAAAACCTTGTGATGGAATGTAAAGCAAAAATGCGATTAATTTTAAATGATTTGTACTTGGGAGTTGGGAAGTATTTAATTTATGTACCCATGTATGTATGGTAAGTACCTACTCAGTTTGGTGGTAGAACATGTACGAAACTGCGAGTCAAAGATGTCTTTTTTACGTCACGGAGCTCAACGGAAGTTGTCAAAGTAAAGTTTACAATTTTCTTTACAATGTTCGATTGCGGTCCATTCGTTGACATTCCCGAATAATTATGTAAAAAACTAAATAAAATCTATTTTAAAAAATCAGACTAATAAGTCCTTTAATTTCCTCCTACATTTTTCTCCTTCATTTCCTCTTCCTTTAATTTTACTAATTCCTAATAAATAACAACAGGTAAGCAGTTATCGGCGAGATTAATGTTAATCAAAATAACATACTTTACATAACTTACTCTAGTAACAATAAAAGTAAAACGGAATATTAAAATAATCTTTATGTTACTGTTAGCTGGTACCGGTTACTATTTCAATCCAGTTTCTTAGAATAAAATAGAAAAATGAGCAATACAAGTTACCAAATCAATAAACGGTGAAGTTACCTTCGAATTAAATTAATTATAATGACGCAACGCAATATGTTTCTACATGCGTGAGTTGACATTAAACAAACGATTACCCATTGCCACTGAAAATAAAGGACACGTTTATCTTTCCATACAACTTGGGCCAAGAGTTGTACCTCGGTTATAAAAATTGATTTTTGGAGAAAAAAATGCGTTATTTTATTAAAAAAATAAATTAGATTTTTTACTGCATTTGTACCACCTAAAATTAATTTTAAAAGATAATTTATGTATTGCAACACTGCAAGTTATGGCAATCTAATTCAATCTATCATAACATTGCGTTTCGGTTGTTACTAAATCTGTAATTACTCTATACCCATATACAAAATATACCTACAATAAGCGCATTGTATTAATAAACTACCTTAAGAAACAGAATCGTATCCTATATTGATTTAAATATTCTATTAATTACCATTAAAGGCTAATTTTTTCTTGAAATCGTTTTTAAACTAGTACCTAATAATTTGTAAATTGAATACAGGTTAATAAACCTATAATGTGTGACTGACGTCTGTCACTAAAACTGAAGTTGGCAAATGATATAAACAGTGCAGAGTAGTTACTACGTAGTATCCCTTATTGGTTTGTGGTTACTACTATGTGGAGTTTTGTGGTACGAAATGTTGTATTTTTTATTATTTTATTACAAGCTAACTATAAGGATTCTAAAAATAATTGATCGACCATTAGTTTCAGTATATTGTAAGGAATTTTTACCAACAATTTGTACCTCGGTACATCGTTTGGCCCAAAATTGATCGTCTCCTTTATCAGTCAATAATTATCTGTGGGATACCTGTCAGAGGCCTTACACACTCCTAACACAATCAGATTTGTCAACGCTGTTTGATTTGACAGCAATTCAAAATTGGAACTGCATCTATTGCTCACTTGCATCCAATCGATTTACAAATCATTAATCACTTCACTACACAGATAAATTTGACACATAAATCAACAAGACCAGTCGAACTTTTCAAAATCGCTAAAGATCGTTTTCGAACGAACGTTATTCGAAATTCGAATCGGGCGCGTAACTTCACCGGCGTGCGCGTGCGCAAGGCTCTCGGCGCGAGTTTCAACTGATATTAGCACGCGCGGTGTTTGCGTCGTAGATTTTGTAAACATAAGTATGTGATAATACGAGAGGATACTTACTTAGCTTAAGCCTTAAGCTGTGCCGCTTAAAGGCACAAAAGGGCGCGACGAGGTTCGTGTTTCTTTATCGAAACCGATTAAACCCAGTGAATTCACCTGCTTATTTTAATGTAATAGAGAGTAAAATAGAGACTTTATTTAAGTGTCTGCCTTTAGAGTACATACACCAAGGAGTAATTACGCGTTCATATGTGATTAAGTGTATCTGACTGTGTGTGTATGAGACTGAATTGAGACTGAATTAGATTTTATGAAAAATTTAGAATTAAGTTACTGGACGACATATTTAACTGTCGTAAAGTCAGGGCCGAACTAAATTTTATGCTAATATTCTCAAATTGAGAATGACAGTACTCACAATACAAATATGTACAGCGTTTTTGAATTTTTATGTACTAGAAAATAAGGTTTTCACCGGGTAGAGTTTTACTGGACAAACTCTACCCGGTGAAAACCTTATTTTCTAGTATGATGAGGAGAAAAGGTAGCAGCAATAAACAAATTGCCGCAATGTTAACTATACTTGTTACAATGTTAGCTACCACAAGTCGCATGATAATCATTGAAAGGGTTATGGGTTCAAGTTTGGAGGTAATCTGTGGTCCAACCCATAAGCCACTGCACATAAGATCTATTGTAGCTCTATCTATGGCTTTTTCTAACATAATCTTTCGTCTGATTGATTAATATAAGAACCTTAAAGACGCTATACTATACACGCTTTTAACTGACATTCGATCTTAGGCAGTAACCTTCGACACTAAACACCATTAATATTATAATTCACTATAGAATCCCCGTTTTATTTTCAGTTCAATGTGATTCTTTAGTCGACAAAACACATTGAAAACTGGCAAGAGATTGAATTTATTATTGGGCACGGGTCACATTCTAAGACCATAACTTAGTTTTAAGAAAAGTTGTTTTATTTATTTATTATTACATGTAATTTACAGGAAATCCTAAAACACTACATGCACATATACAATTGAAAACAGCTTAAACCTATGATAACATATACAGGGTGTCCCAGAATGAATGGATAATCCTTGAGCCCCGCACAGAACTGCTCTCCAGCGCTTAGAAAAAAATATCAAAAAAAAAAAAATTCCAAGTGGTACCCAAAATATGATTTTTTTTAGAAAAACATACGTTATTTTAGCTTCACTTCACATTCATTTACACAACTGCCACAAATTAATGATATTTTTGGCGTTTTTGGTGTCATTTTATTCCTGATAGACTATACTACTAGAAATACATCAAATAATATAAGTATCTGTGATACTTTTTTTATAAAAAAAATAAGAACTTGAATTTTTAACATGAAATTTGATACCAAAATAATTTTGACATAGTTTGAGAGTGTTTCATGTAAAAAAAAAGTATGAAAACGTAAGTGTCCAGCTATTTTAAAAACATGCTCAGTTAATACAGATTAAATAATGGTATAATACATAATTTTATCTAATACTACTACGAAGTTATTGCTATTGAGATGCAAAACGAGTAAATACGACTAAAATTAAAAAGTTAATGTCTTAATACATTTTAATAATAATAAAACATTTCAGGTGTCGCTGCGACCCATAGACGTCCCACTGCTGGGCACGGGTCTCCCCCACAGACACTGCTGCTGCGGGAGGTCCAGAGCATACTCCACCACGCTGCTCCAATGCGGATTGGTGGAGGGGTTAGTGGCCAACCCAGTGTCGAATGTTCTCAAGCCACCCGAAGGTCTTCGACAAGGCTTAACGACTGTTTCCAGCATTGAAAACAACCGGGACCGACGGCTTTACGTGCCCTCCGAAGCACGGTAGCGTCCGTGAAATTTTGCCACTAGCGCTCACCTATCCACAAACCGACCGCGCCCGTCGTTGCTTAACTCTTTCGGTCACATTGAATCGACGCGAGCCATTGGGCTATGGACGCTACATTTCAGGTGTACATTACATCAATCTTTATTCACAACAGGTGTTCAAATTGTCTGCCACCGATTCTAATACACGCTCGACATCTTCTTTTATAGGCTCTACTAAGAAACCGTGCGTAGAGTCATTCATTTATTTTTGAAGCGGCCTCTTGAACACGGCTGCGTAATTCCTCATTTGAAATTGTTTTCGAGTACACTTCTTCCTTTAGACAGCCCCAGTAAAAAACATCCCGAAAGTTTAAATCTGGAGATCGAGGAGGCCACAGAATAGGACCCAAACGACCAATCCATTTGTTTGGATACGTGGCATTTAAATAAGCCCGGACGTTTGTACCATAATATGCAGGGCAGCCATCAATCTGTAACCAATGGGATTCCATTACCTCCTACGAAACAGTCGTTAAGCCTTGTCGAAGACCTTCGGGTGGCTTGAGAACATTCGACACTGGGTTGGCCACTAACCCCTCCACCAATCCGCATTGGAGCAGCGTGGTGGAGTATGCTCTGGACCTCCCGCAGCAGCAGTGTCTGTGGGGGAGACCCGTGCCCAGCAGTGGGACGTCTATGGGTCGCAGCGACACCTGAAATGTTTTATTATTATTAAAATGTATTAAGACATTAACTTTTTAATTTTAGTCGTATTTACTCGTTTTGCATCTCAATAGCAATAACTTCGTAGTAGTATCAGATAAAATTATGTATTATACCATTATTTAATCTGTATTAACTGCGCATGTTTTTAAAATAGCTGGACACTTACGTTTTCATACTTTTTTTTTACATGAAACACTCTCAAACTATGTCAAAATTATTTTGGTATCAAATTTCATGTTAAAAATTCAAGTTCTTATTTTTTTTATAAAAAAAGTATCACAGATACTTATATTATTTGATGTATTTCTAGTAGTATAGTCTATCAGGAATAAAATGACACCAAAAACGCCAAAAATATCATTAATTTGTGGCAGTTGTGTAAATGAATGTGAAGTGAAGCTAAAATAACGTATGTTTTTCTAAAAAAAATCATATTTTGGGTACCACTTGGAATTTCTTTTTTTTGATTTTTTTTTCTAAGCGCTGGAGAGCTGTTCTGTGCGGGGCTCAAGGATTATCCATTCATTCTGGGACACCCTGTATAATAATATTACGACAATAATTTAAATGAAAGTAAAGTAGGAGAAATTAATTATCTGAATGTAAACGCCAGAGGCTGCCATATGTGAACTGCGGGTCAGAAACGCTCTATGAGGTCCGTTTAATTTTAGAATTATTCATTTTTCTCAAATATTTACAGACTACCTACATATGATCAGATACAACATAATGCTTAAATTTTAAGGTAACCTTAAAATAAGGTTAACCTTAAAATTACGTATCTATGTTGATGTAAAATCGTTGGATTACCTATTAATTCCACAAACTAGAGATTTTTGTTTTCTTTTTTCAAAATTATATAGGTATCTTAAGGTAACAATGCATCGTCTTACTATTAAGTAATACTTCATAGTAAGACGATTCATTCGATTTATATTAGGCTTTTAGCGCATAATTTAGATAATTCTGACTTTGCTAAGTCTATAGCGAATAAAATACTTTTTTAATTCGAATATTAAAAATAATTAATTTGAAAATTAAGAGAACGTGCAGTAAAAAACTAATGGAGCAATTACGGGTTAGGCTATGACAACGGACGGAAGAAGGATCCACAGTTCGCTAGTCACCCTTAACTGGCCCTGTTCCATAACAGTGCGTTCGATCGAACCGCACCTTAATTTTTTAGATGAATTTATTACTAATTTTAACCGTATAATATTGTCGTATGAGGACATTCTAACTAAACATGGCATTAAGCTTAGATCCTCACATATGGATGTTTGGATGGAATACATATTAAATAGTTGGAAGGTTATTTCAGTATATATATATTCTACATGGAACAGCCATGGTCTGATTAATATTTAAATTAGACAGTCGAATAATGATCATACAAACTACAGCGCCACCAGCGGCGTATACATAAAACATACATAAGTGTAATCATTATTTAAACTCGGCGGAGTCGAAAGGCTGGCTGAAACCTCTCCTAAACGACACCACTCCAGTCCAGGACTGGTCATGTGCCTTCTGAATCCAGCGGAATAAAGATATTAGATAAAACGGTTGTTATTATACACCTTACATAAATGATGCGAACATGTTGAAAACGAAGTACCGTAGACAGCTTCATCTCGCTTCTTTGTTGTTCGGTGTTATTAAAGACTAGTGGACGAGCACAGCTCTTTTAGATTTAAACTAGTGGACGCCCGCAGCTTCGCTCGCGTAGAATTAGACCCATTAACGACGTCTGCCCGCGTTCGGGTTGCCCACTTGACTTCAAAAACGGCAAAGTTTCATACTAACTTTGCACCCCCGTTTTACCCCCTTAGGGTGGTTTCTTAGTGCTCCCCTACGTTATAAAAGGAACCCCTGTGCAAAATTTCAAGTTTCTAGCCCTTATAGTTTAGGCCCTGCGTTGATATGTCAGTCAGTCAGTCAGTCAGTCACCTTGTCCTTTTATATATTTAAATATATATTTATTGTGACCCAAGCACCCAACAGTCTTTCGTTTTGATTTGTAATAGATTTAAGTAAATATTAACTGTATTTAGCTTCACCATCACCCGAACTACGTGACACTGACGGATGCACTGAAAACCAGCGTCGCGGCTCTAGCACCGCCGTGGCAAAGCTGCGTTCGTTTTTCGCTTTATGTAGCATCTTTTTGTTTATTTTTTGTGTTTTAAGTTTCTGTTTTTTTTTGTTCTTTAATGTTTTGTAAGCTGCATTTAGACGAAATAAACGTTTTTCTATTTCTATTTCTATTATTATTATATTTCAATTTATACTTATGATTATAGTACTTACAATAACATCCAATAGGTACAGGCAACCCTTAGAAATAAAATTTAAAGGTAAAGGTATTGGGTAGTGGTAATTTAAAGGTAAACCTATTGGGTATGTACACTGTTTCTTTTTACCTTTTTTATTCTATTAAGGTGAGGCCACACAAGCGACACAAGATTAGGTATCTTATCATGTGTGCACAACTAAATATGTTCGCCCAGCTAACGTAATCTCAGTAAGAGCTTTCACTATCAACAGTTGATAAGGGAGTTTAGTCTCATATTTATTGTCTACAGTTACAAGATACCGATTTAGTATAATATAAAACACTTAATTTTTTTTTAATTTATTTATTATATTAATAGCGGTTAGCCCAGTGGCTATCGAACTCGCTTTTCATTCGAGCGGTCCGGGTTCAAACCCCAGCGGCTCGCACCAATGATTTTTCAAAGATATGTGCGATTTAAGAAATTAAATGTGCACTTGCTATAACTGGTGAAGACACATCGTGAGGAAACCTGCATGCCTGAGATTTCTTCTTAATGTTCTCGAAGGCATGTGAAGTCTGCCAATCGGCACTTGGCCAGCGTGATGGCCTAAGGCCTAATGCCTCCCTGTCCCGCCCATACAATTCTGAGAGGAGACCCGTGCCCAACAGTGGGACAAAGAAAGGGTTGTGATGATGATGAATATTAATTTGACTCAGACCATGGGTCTCATATCAACGATGAGCATGAGTGTGTAGGAATTAAACAGCTATTGGAACACCATTTTTTTAATTTCCTCGCCAAAAATATTTTTGATATAAGGTAAGTTTTATTAATACACCAAACAATATAGACTAAATAATTATTTTTTTTTAAAACCTTTTAAAAACTTTTTTTTTATTTTCATGCATTGTCATCGGAACCAAATATGTGTGCCAAATTTCAGCTCAATAGCTTTAGTGGAAGTGGGAGAAATATTGATTGGAAAATTCCAGGACATACATACTCAGATGAATGAATGAATACATACGAGTGAAGTTAAATAAAAGCTTTTAAAAAAGAAAGGAGCTTTTATAAATTCAAAACCCACCGAACTTTGTATCTACATAAAATATACTTTTATATGTCGCCAGTGCCCAGAGGCGTATAATTTATCTATACAATAAACATTTAATTTTGAAATTAAAAATTGAATGACTAGAAACACCATTAACAACGACATCAAGTGTTGAGAAGCCGTAGCTAAATATATTACATCTACATGGCGCCATCTACAGGAAAAACAGCTCTTCGAAGAAACCAGTTAGTACAGCTATTCCTCAACAGAGGGCGGACAAAACATTTGTTCTATACAAAATTCTAGATGGCGCTACCATCGCTGCGTGATGTTTTTGCTGAATTTTAGACACCCAATCAGAAACAAAATTCTTAGGAGCGAATATAGCTCAGCGCTACGGGGCCGCTGCAAAGTGCTCAATGTTCACTAGATTGTGACGTCGTGCTGCGCAGCGCGTCTATTTTCGTTCGTGATAGGTGGCCGACATTTTGTTTTGACATCGTGACGCAGGCGAGAACGAGAAATTAAAATGCCTTTGAACGCGGTTGGCTGGACTTCGGAAGAGGAAGAAAAGCTAGTTGAATTAGTCCAGCCACATAGTTATTTGTACAATCTGTCGGATCCATCTAGAAAGAATATATTAGCGAGGGAATCTACTTGGCAAGAAATAGCGCAGGAATTATTTAAGCCAGGTAAGTCAACAACGGTATTGGTAGACTTGAGTTGTGCTGCATATCACAACTGCACTGCCACTGCCTATGGCTCTATGATTGATTGATTTGAATGCCTGTCAGTGAGTCAAATTTCTTGGTCTTTGTATTTTACAGAAGCAGTTTGTGTTTCTTTGTTTAATTATTTAGTAATAAGTGTTGTATCTGATAAACTCACTATTAGTTCCACAAAATCATGTCAGTGCGCGGATTATTACGGAAATGGAACGGGCGTTGACCGAAAGCAATAAATGTGATTCCTAAATGTATGTATTTTTGACTGAGTGCAATCAGCTGTTGTTTTGTTTATGTTGTAAACTTTTATGAGGTTATTTAAAATAGTTTTCATATTTGCTATATGCAATAACGCAATTAGGGTTTTACAATTTGTAGGTAATAAATTGTAATATCCATTTTGCTTACTCTTTGATATCAATGCATAGATTTTTTGAGGCAAACATTTGTAATTTATACTACATACTTGTCCTCCATCATTTTGAATGCTCCAAGGTTCATATAAAGATAAACAGGGTTAAAACTTTAGTTCAAAGCAGACAGTGTATCGAGAAATTCGTCTGTTTCATAGGCCACTGCTTTGCTCCAGTGTGGATTATCACAGGAGCCAGTTGCCAACCAAATCCTGAATAGTTTAGACGGCCTGATGGTCTCCAACATGGCTTAATGAATGGTATCCTATGATAACAACTGGGAATGACTGCTTAACGTCTCTCCAAATAATGGAAGTACTCAAGAAATTTGACCAGAACGGGTTAATATTATCGATTAGTGTTTGTCTAATATATGTGCTCATTTCAGTTGAAGAATGTAAGAAGCGCTGGAGGGGCCTCCGTGATGGCTACATGAGGAGCAAGCGTATGGGCACTATGCACAAGACTAAAGCGACCATGTTTGAGAAGCTTCAGTTCCTCGATACTTCCCTAGATGGCGTTGAAGAGATTCTGGGAGATGTTGCCATGGAAGAGCACAACAACCAAGAGGAGATGGTTCCGGAGCAACAGGAGGTCATCACTGATACACAGGAATATTATGAAGTGAGTAAAAAAGGTTGTATATACTCTTTTTATAATTACTTTCGGCAAATAAAAGGACATCAAAACTGTTGCATACAAAAAAACTAATTAAATTACTTTTGTGTTTTGTTGAACAAATGCATGTTTCGAAGTATAGTATTATGTTTTGAAGAAATCATCTGCCATCGGAATTACTACTTTTCAAAACATGTTATAGAATTGAAAATTGTTTTGGTGAGAGTAGACAGTTCTTTTGGGTTGCATTTACAATTAAATGAGAAATGCTTATAACTACTCCAAATTCATTATTATTAGGTCAAAAGTTAAACTTAATTACATAAATTAAATTATCTTAGGAATAAAAATCAATTTTTATCTTAAACTTTTCAGATCACTGTACTGGACAACCCACAACAAGAACTCGAAGGTGCCACCAAGCCATACATCAAAATAGTGCCAAAAACTATCAATTTCCAGCCAAGTGGACGTGAGCCCGCCAAGAGAAGTGAGAGAGGAGGTGCCAGGAAGAATGCAGGGAGAAAAAAGTCAATACCAATCCCAAGAAACATCCAACCAATCAAAATATTGCCGAAACCAATTCTAACAATGAATGACCCTAAGATTGTCAGGTACATTGAAGACCCAAAGATGCAAGCTTCGGCAGGAGAGCAAAGATCCCAAGTAATAGACAAGCTAATTGAAAAAGTACTGAAAGAAAACACAAACGAAATTGATGTATTCTTCCGAAGCATGGCAGCTAGCGTGAAAAAGTTACAACCGATTCTGATACCCAAAGTGAAAATGGAAGTGTGCAATGTGATCGCCAAATATGAAATGTTAAGCTTTGATAAAAACCTATGAAATGGACATAAGCCCAGTGTAGTGATGCAAATGTACATTAATTTTATTGGCCAAGGAAAGAAACACTTCTATGGGAAGTTATTCTTTTGTCCCTGGAACAGCAATACATTATATTGTAACATAGTGGCATTAAGCAGTACATATATAAATATTCATTATGTAGATTGCTTAGAATATTTGAATGTTATTGAATGAGACAATATTGAAACCTGCACTAAAATGACAGTTACAGAAAATAAATTAAAAGAAATAATTTAATTTATGATAATTAATTATACTTAGTATGAAATACTTAACAATAAATAATTTAATTGTTCCAATTCAGACTGTCAGTTATTGTATATCAAATCAAAGCTTCGACTTGTATATAAATAAGTAGATTTGTTTTATATGCTACTAAAATATATAAATACTTATTAAACCAAAACCTAAATTAAAAACGTTTGAGTGACCATCTATCCATGTTTGACACATAAATTGTTTTATAAAAGATGTGAAGTTTAGAATTTCTTAATGGCCTTGAAAAGGTATTGGCCTAAACATGGTAAAAAGTGGTTGTACAACATTTTTCTATTCCTCCGGAAAAATGTTAGTTAATACTCCAGGAGTAATGTTATTTTTATGTACATATTTTATTAATTGTCGAAACAAGAGAAATTTATAAGATCAAAATGTTTGTGTAGTATTTATTAAAGATGTAGTGCAATCATGGGTTTAAATTCAATGCAAACATCATTTTGTCGTCAATGTGATGATTTTAAACCCGAAAATTTAAGTAAATACGTGAGTTTTTTTTAAAAAAAAAGATAAATATTGCTTTTTAATAAAATAATAATATAAGTATCAATTGAAATATAGCTACAATAGATCTCTTTAGGTCGCAGTGGCTTGTGCATAACTGCCCACACCCCCGTCCTATAAAAATAATAATAATAATCAATTGAAGTATGAAGGACAGGGGTATAGAAAGCTTGAAGGACTCTGACCGAATTGAAATGACAATGTACAGGACCAATCTATATAAGTATGTATTGGTTCAATTCTGATTATATATCCCGTTTCTCAATTGTTTACTAAACAATAACACTAGCTACTACGCTTGATTAATTGGCTTGTCCAGTTTCGCACACCAATACTTCGCAAACAAAACCCTGATTTTGGAACAATACATCGGTCAGAGTGACCGGGGTCAACATTAATTTCAATCAACTCTCCCCTACCCCAAGCGCTAAAGATTGCCGCCTCATTAGGCGATATTGGGCAGTTCTATTTTGGCAAACAGTTAAGAATGTCATTTAAAAATAAGAATTGATATGAACATGATCACCGCGGTATGCCTGTTTTCGCTGCGACCCATAGACGTCCCACTGCTGGGCACGGCTCTCCCCCACAGACACAGCTGCGGGAGGTCTAGAGCATACTCCACCACACTGCTCCAATGCGGATTGGTGGAGGGTTTAGTGGCCAACCCAGTGTCGAATGTTCTTATGCCACCCGAAGGTCTTCGACAAGGCTTAACGACTGTTTCCAACATTGAAAACAACCGGTACCGACGGCTTTACGTGCCCTCCGAAGCACGGTAGCGTCCATGAAATTTTGAAAATACCTGTTTTGCGGGTGGCGAACACACAAACAATAATTTACCTAACATCGCCCGAATACAAATATTTATCTGCGAAATAAATCTGCCCCAGGACCCGCGGTACGGCAGTCAGGTTCTTCCACCACCGCTCCACAGAGTCGTCAAATATTATCAATTTCCGCAAAGAACCGCATAGCGCTGCAATGCAACGTCGAAGAAGACGTCGTTAGCAATAAATACCCAAATTACCTTTTAATGTGTGAATAAACTGCACAATACATACTTACTTTTTATTTAGGACTAGTGGACGCCCGCAGCTTCGCTCGCGTGGAATTAAACATAACAATAGTTTCGTTTACACTTAGTAATATTAATAGCCTATGTCACTCAGTGAAAATGCAGCTTTGTAGTTTTTGTGTGAAAACATTACAAACAAATGTTTCCTCTTTATAATATTAGTATAGATAGCGGAAATTCTACTATAGTTTTAGTTAAAAGCTTTGGGACCATTACGAATTTCTCGTTTGATAACTCACGCACCTACTTTATTCAGCGACAGAATATTTATTTCCTCAAATCGGGGATTACTCCCAAATAAAAAAGCGGCCTATGCATCACGCCACGTAAAACTTATCCGGCTTAACGTTGCACTGCACTGCGTGTCAAACGGGCCAAGGGTTATGCACGCAGCCTTGAGGGTCGTAGGTTAGAGTTCTGGCGGGCCGTCTAGACTAATTTGCACGGTTCGCCGCCCCCGCAGTTCGTAACGACCTTGCGCGATATCGATGTTGGAAACACTCGCACCCCGCACTGTGAATAGATACGCCGTGCATGGGACCGATCACCCGAATACAAAATTCGAACGAGCTTACCAACGATGTACGAAGTAATAGATTTGCGGTTACCGTACGTACCCTAGCCTCGCTTTATCGAGGTAAAGACATAAAAAAACAAGAAGTAATATTCATCGTTTCATCAGAGCAATTAGATCATTACAAGTAAATCGTTTCATTGTTAGAAAAAAGTCGGAGGCGTTTGTACAGATTTCTTTGGTCCTTACTCTGTACTCTATGGTACCACGAAGCATGATATGTATGTCAACTATTCGCATTGGTTCTTATATATTTTTCTGCAACATGTATTTGTTCGGCGGAATAAATGGTTTATATTTCATTTCAGATGCTACCCGCCCATCGATAAATCTACGTTACCTTAGAACGAAAGTTTCTTATTTCTCTAAGCGTATTATGCACTCCGTAACATAACTCTCGCAACATCAAAAAGTCAGTTGGTCAATCAGTAGCTAGACTACTAGACTAGAAAAAGTTAAAAAATTATACTAAGTATCCAATTTTTTAACAGTTTTATAACTTATCTTCGCGCTTACGTTTTTGTTGGTTCTATACTGAAAATAACGCATCACCAAAATAAACGCATTCACAGACGAAAATTAACATATCACACACACAGTAGTGTTTGTTTGTTTATATGTACATGCAAACATTAGACGCATAGGTACGCCACATGCAAAGCAAACGTCGTCGCATCCTCATTCTGGAGTACAAACAGCGACCAATATGCTTACACCACAATTCAGTGCAAGCAATTATCGTACCAATTAATTAGGTGGTATAGTCGATAATCGCCTACGAGTACGGCAATGACATGGATATGCGAGAAGAGGGTTGTGCTTGCGCGTTTACATTATGGCTAGATCCCTCGCGCGCCCCTGACGATGCAATGGAAGCGGTGAATACTCGTGTAGGCAAACAGAACCGTATTTAGGATTTGAAATTTTGTATAGTCATACACGAAGAATTTTTCATTAGGTGCCAGAGGCATGCACTTTTCTAAAAAGTGATAGATATACATTTTATCAAATCAAATACTTTTATTTGCAAGCATGGGTTTACTTATGACATAGCTTCGATGTTATTGCAATTTATTTACTGAAAGGAGTTATATAAAAAAACTGCTTTTAGGCGCCATTTTTCCAATATGGCGGCCCGAGCGGCAAAAATACGAGGTAGCAAAGTTGAAATTCGGTAAGAGCACGTCAAAATCTAAAAAATTTCCACTTTTCAAAACTCCCGGAAATGACTGTACTACAGCGTTTTTTCGATTTATGGAGAACCACGCAATTTCCGGAAAAAGGAATCATTTATATGTGGGTACTGTTCCAAAAAGGCAATCACTTAACATTATTCTGTGGGATATTACCGGGACACTTCAGGAGAATACCAGGAATACCGTCTTCCTGATTACTATGTACATAGCAATCTTTTAATCATTTGACTGTTTTTCCATATTAAAAAATTCAAGGCACATTTTGTGTCAGACTGCCCATATAATACAAAATGAAGGCTAGGTATCTTTTAAGTTCGGCCCTGGACGCAGGGTATCTAGCAATGAACTGGGTAACGAGCTATTTGTAGGGGGAGACCATGATTTAAAACAACACGCTGTTTTGTATTCAGCCAGGTCTATCTTGGATGATGCCCTTTTAAAGCGTCTACATTAGTTGCGACATATTCTGTTCTTAGCTAGGAATGGCTAATCTACTCTTAGTGAGACCAGTGACATTTTTCCTTGTTAACTATTGTTACCAATCACGATCAGGTTGCTCGTTGGAAAAAACAGGTCGAGCACTCTTTTACACGACTGCCATCACTTTTATACTTCAGTTTAATCAATATCGTGAGGAAACCTACATTACATGCCTGAGTTTTCCATAATGTTCTCGAAGGCATGTGAAGTCTGCACTTGGCCTGCGTGGTGGACTGAGGCATAGCCCCTCCCATTCCGAGAGGACGCCCGGCCCAACAGCAGGACAAAGAAAGGGTTTTGGTGGGTATACTTTACTCCCTCAGGTATAAATCGCTGCGACCCATAGACGTCCCACTGTTGGGCACGGGTCTCCTCTCAGAATGGGAGGGATTAGGCCTTAGTCCACCACGCTGGCCAAGTGCGGATTGGCAGACTTCACATACCTTCGAGAACGTTATGATGAACTCTCAGGCATGCAGGTTTCCTCACGATGTGTCCTTCACCGTTATAGCAAGTGACATTTAATTTCTTAAAACGCACATAACTTAGAAAATAAATAGGTGTAGGTAATGTAAAGGTTCGTCGAAACACGTTCTAAAGGCTGCCTGGAAAACTTTGTAGAATTTTAATCAAGTCGCCGTGGTTACGAACAATGCGCGCTGCGCTGTGGTATTACCCAACAATGGATCAAGAATTTGCTATTAATGAAAATGGAAACCTCCCGGTTCCGTATTTCTATAACGGTTGGCCATTGTAGGGGTTTACTAAGATTCCAGGAATACCGCATGGATTACGCTTCCATGTAAGTGCACGAGAAATAGACTGTTTGTGCATTCGCTACATTTACGGCACTTTGGGACTTCGTTCTTATTTCTTAAACAAGTACCTACTAACAATCCCACAGTAGGTGTAAACATCTGTAAACATATTCCAATGAATCCGAAATTCAGGTGGTTAGCTACAACAGTTGACCTATTCGTAATGTTGTCATTTTTCAATTTTGTCAAATTATACATAGACTTGTTTTATCTACGATCTTTTACGTCGTGAATTCGTTGTAATTACTAAAAGCACACAGAATAAGTAGTCCTTGGGATTCTGATTTAAACCAAGACCCGTTCGAGTGAAACCCAATTCCAGCCAATACGTAAACTATCGGCAACATACCCTGGTCCCACCGCTATAACCTACTGGTGAGTCTACGGTTAATTTATTTATATAGGTACAATCTTAACCATCGGTCTCCCTACTCTGGTCAGTCCGATAGCGTTTAAACAAAAAACTTAATGGGCAATCGTTAAGCCGACACACCCATCGAGCCGGAACAGTGCTTAATTAAACAACGATAATAGACTTATCGGATTAGTCAACAAGGGTTAGTCCACGCTAAGAGTCCCTTCTAACGAGGCCATACGCTCCTGATAGGGGTATTTATTACCTATGATTCAGGGTAACACTGAGTCAATACATAAACATGACATAACGCCTGCATCACAGAAAGGGTGTGTACTGTACCTAATACACCCAATTTTCATCAGTTAAGGTGTAAATCCCAAGTAAAGGGCGTATATAAAATTGTAAATTTTGAAAGGAGTCACAATCGAGTTTCTTGCAGTGTCCTAGCAACAACTTTGTGAACCGGTGGTAGATAAAAAGTGTTATGACAAAATTATAATGAAAAATAAATGAATCTGAATCTAAAATCAGAACTTACAACCTACCTTCATTTATTTTATTAGGTACTGAATGATTCGTGAGTGTCTATATTCATAATTGAATAATGTATAAATAGTCGATCGATTACGATGATCATGTTCAGTACTCCCGAAAATGATCATCGTAAATTGCCTGAAACTAGTCGGCCTATTTCCGACTCTAATCACACGTGAGTAAGCCGGTACCTTCATTTAGGTAGTTAAGGTAGATTGTATTACATAGTCTTAGCTGTATTACATATTTCACCATGTAGTCAACCAATTCAATAAGTATGTGCGTCAAAATTTACCCCATAGCAAATAATGCAATCGCACTCACTATTGATGGCGCTCTGGGGTCCATAATTGTTGCCTGGGGGTCAATACATCTTAATTAACGCTCCCAATCGATTTTATGTCTAGGGCCAATCAACCTATACCACATTTTGTATAGCATTTGTATTTGCATTTGTGTTTTGCATTTGTGTTTTCATGTTGCCACGATCACGAATAATCACGATATTATACAACAGTTCACGGTAGGAAATAAATGAAAAATTTTGTGGTAGATACCATTGTGGGAATATGGTAGTAGGTACTAATGTGCTACACATATAGGTAAGGCGGTTAACGAAAATCGCCTCTAGGTGCCTACTTGTATTCTACAGCATGTTTTAGTACTAATTCAGATAATAAGTTTCTTACATTGACTTTGAGTTCAGTTGAAACTGAAAGACGAGTTCATACGAAACAAAAATATAACATCACGCCTGTATTTCTACGAAGCGGCAAGCAGAGGTGTGTACCTACTGTGTGTGTAGGTACACTCACTTTTCATCAGCTATGTTTAAGTTCCAGGTGGTAAGCCTATTGCCATTTGCGGACAATCCAGTCTTAGAGCTACTACTAGGACTATCAATAATAATTTTCTTTGCTTTACGACCCGGGATTGAACTCAGCACTTCTACCCAAGCAGTCGCGATTACTACCACTAGACCAACGAGGTACATTTTATGAGAACCACAATATGTGTAATGCATCCGTGCATCTACACGAGTTATGACGCAAATCTCGAAGCCATAAAACCTGGCTGAGTGCACGTCAATGTGGGATTATCTCTGAGGGTCATCTGAATATCTATTTACAAAAATCTAAATTAGTGTAATATGGATACGAGAAACGATTAAATGAATAGGTTAATTTTTTTCGCAATCTCACAAAGCGGATTTAATAGAATAGCAATAGCTTTTTGAAAAAGGTTGTGGATATCTGCATGCTAATCCCTGAAACTTAAACCCAGCAAGAGCAGCATACTTCAGCTTTGCACTCAAAAGCTCCGTGGTTCAAATTCCCTTCGATGCTTTGGATTGTACGCTAAGCCTTCAGTCCCAATTGTATCATAATCCCCAGCCATCTGCACTGGAACAGCGTGGTGGAGTATGCTCAACGCTTTCTCAGTTGTGAGAAAAGAGGGACGCCCGGATACAAGCGTTTTTCATTGTAACAGTATCATTGAAAGAAATTGATGGCTTGAAAAAAAATCACAACTACATCCCACCGCCCATTAACATGTCATAATTATAACACACTCGAGTTAATCCTAATTAATAACACGATGTAACGTACACAGCTGTCACAACAAGCGAGGAATAACATAAGGCAAAGCACAGACGCCTGATTTATTGGTGTCGTAATCGGGCTACTTGGGTACATTAATTATAATATAATAGCACCTCTAAATAGCACCTTCGTCTAAATTAAATTGGATGATATATGATAAAAGAAGTTCGTTTCCTTGTATTTAGTTGTTTCCATTGCATCACAACCCATTCAATGTCCGCGATTTTTTGATTTAGACGCGGTTCTCCTCTCGCAATGGGGAGTGGTGTGGTCATCGTCCACCACGCCTTGTCATGTAAGTTTTCTCAAGATTTCATTAATTCATCAACCATCATCCCAACCTTTCAATGTGCAATAATGGGACATGATATAGATCTCGTCTTGAAATGGGAGAATCCATAGTCCACCATAGATGTTAAAGCTATTGACTGGTGAATTTCTAAAAACGCACACCTTTGAATTGGTAAATTTAATTCAGGATCTCTAAGTGTAAGGGGCCAAATATAAACCACTGGGTGGGTGCGGTACCCAGTCATTTCGCTGTCTTACAACTAACAATCCATAAATTTTAATATAAAATTAAAAAAGAAATTTTAATAACAATACAGTAGTATAGATTGGATAATTAAGTCGTCTGCGAGTGCCTCACTATTATAAGTGCTAAGTCGTTGAGAGTTATGATGATAGTGGATGATATATGAAATAGGGTTAATTAGAGACGCAATAAAAGGAAATGGGTATGTCACGTGGTGTGATATTCACTCATATAACAAAAGGTTGTGTAATTTTATTTATAGTGGTACTATTGGTAGAGTATATTTTTTAGTAAATTCAATACATAACATACCTTTTTCCAGAAATTTTTAAGTCATGTAATATTACTAAACCGCACAAATCCAAACTTTTGAGTTACTAATGGAAATTTCAAGTAAGAATATTGGTTAGTGCATAGGATGAAAACATTTTATACGAATCGGAATTGACACATCCAGTGGCTTGGGCTCTCAGCTTTTTTCCTGTGTATTAAATGAACTCACGAATAACACGAGCAGAATGACAACGGTCATGTTTAGTGGTCACAAGCGCGACGTTCATCCCCGGGTCGGGCAAACTATTGCCGAGGTTTTTGAAACATGAAATGGCCACTAAGTTGCCATCTCGATGTTTCGATCTATGACTCTGTATGGCAATAGGTTTACCATCTTTATCAATTACATGGAACCTAAACCTAACTTGTTAAAGTGGGTAATAAACCTTTGCCTACCCATTCGAAAACGTTCCTTACATGACAATACCATGTAATGCCAGAAAGTTTATGTGAATCGTGAGACAAACACAGTCACACAATCACATGACGTCTCCAGTTGATCGGATTACGGCCACATTAATGTGGTCAGCGTTCCGGTTCAACGCGAATTCCTATCACGCTCTCCTTCCGAAGTTAACTGTCCACTGACGGATGTCTAGCCATCTGATCTATAACATCGACGGCAACTAATTATTTGCTACCTGGAGAAAATTCTAAATTTTAATTTAAATATTCCTCCAAACATCCATAAACCTTGGTATAAAATCAAGGATGATCAATTGATTAGGTAAAGGTAAAGAGGAACAACATTAGAGGAAGAAGAATATAGTCAAATAATTAAAAGGATTTCTAAAACATATTCCAGTTAGACTAGTGGAACTCTCCAAAATCAAGAAAATAAGAATGACAATCACATCCGTAGAACAATCACATACATGAGCAGCATGAGCCCCGATTGATATTTGTACGATAAAGGCGTTTTAAATGAATTTAAACTATTAATTAACGAATTTCACGTTGTAGATCTAATCATCAAGCATTAATTAAAGATGTGACTACTTAATATATATTATATTGTTTTTAAAATCAAACAAAACATTAAAGATATAATTGTGTATCCATGTCCGAACAAATTACATCGACAAAACGGACGATGAAGTCATTTGAAACCAATCGCGCCAGTTTTTGCATGCGACACGCTGCATTAAGCGCACGCGCAGTTTTAAAGAAGTAGTTTTACAGGTTACTATTTACACTAAGGCATTTAATAGACGAGCGACATCTACTGTAATGATGATGGTAAAGCCATTTGATAGCCATTTAATCAACGATAAATATTGAGCTTTTAGAACCAGACCTTTCTGTCAATCTCCACGTCCCAAGTCCCTCACATCTATTAGGGTATAGTCAAAGTTGACGTAGAAATAACAATAAACGCATCATGAAACATCTTACCCTAAGACGAATCTGCAATTTTATTTTTTGGAATTATTTTCCCATGTGATCCATTAATAAAAGTCGGTGGTCTATGACGGTCCTCATTTAATTTTAAGGCGTGTCGTAATCAGCCTTAGCAGCTAAGCTAGCGGTTTATTTTCTAAACTGTTTTATTCACAAAGTTTCACAAATATTCAAAGTGCAAAAAGTATATCTGTAGTTTGAGGATTTTTTATTTGATCGTTGGCCAAAACTGAAAAGTTAAGGCCACAAGGAATAAAGACACTTTATTAGTATCACATTGAGAAATCAAATATTCAAGTAAATTTTCTTGTTCCGTTAAAATATACACGTTGTTACACTTGGTAAATATATTTGCAGCGAGTAATTGCCTCATCAAGCTGATAATTAAGACAGAGTTCTTATTAAAACCAACCATATCAGTAAGACCTTAGATTCAGCAGATTAAACTGTCAAAACTTTACGAAACATTTACCAACCATACACAATATATTTCTATGCAATAAATTCCGCACGGGTTTAATTGCATGATTGTATGTAAATAATGACAAATGATCGGTAATTCTCAATTATCTGGCTTTTAATCTCTCGTTCAATATAGTGTGGCAAGTGACCCTGAACTGTCATATCAAACAATATATCTTAATAGATGGTATGATAATAAATGGTAACATTTGACTTGAGTGGTTATATGGCACCCCTGAATGGAGTACAATATTTATATTACAATACGAAGATGTCTTGAAACTCTTGACCTACTCCGTCTTTAGGAGTGGAATGGTATTAGTGGCGCCAATAGCTAAATATTAGCCTTAAAATCTTGTTATACCTCTTAATCTTATAAGCATCATCACCAGAACACATTTTCAGCCTTAACAAAAAAATTACTGCTGGAGTTGAACTCGGACTCTCTCGAGGGATTTTCAGCGACTATCTAGTATCTATCGAGCTATCAGTATCACTGCTAATTTCATCGCACTGTAATGTCCAATTACTTGCCGTCCAATCTCTCGGTCCAGTAAGACTCGCGTGTGTGGCAACTGACCCCGAGCTGTCACTGTGAGGAAACCGAAGGTAACATTGCCTGCTTTCTCTTGATCGCTTTCAAACAAAAGTAGTTATCATTGTTTTTTTTTCAAGGCAGGTGAATCTTCCGAAGGCTGACTTCATGATTCATTCTTTTGAAAAAAATCGGTAAAAACGCTCGCTACTTTTTTGCACGAAAAACAAGTGTATAAGTGGTATGTACAACATGTTTGAGAAAATGTTTTCGATTCCTGACATTTCTAGAACCCTTAATTTAGTCCTACCTGATATTGCTGACAAACAGATCAATTGGCATCATAAAATCAATTAACAACGGGCTGCTTGCCTATTTCTTGCTTCATTTTTCCCGAAAACGGTACTGCAGGTTAAAATGTTTTCAGCTTTCTACTTGTGTATTGAATTAACCGTGACTGTGGCATGACCACCATAAACTTTCTTGCATTTACTAACCAAGACACAAAAATAATTGCACACCCAATCCCAATTCGATACATACCCAAAGTGGGTTTGCAACGTGACAGTGACAAAGACCGTGAAAAACCTACCACTCAAGGCAGGGAACGTCGGGAGGCAGACGTAAGGGGGATTAGCAGAGGGTCGCGTCGCTAACTGGGAAGGGTCGCACCTCCTCCCTTCAAATCGATTCTGTCTTATAAGTCTTCAACTTCGCGAAGCTTTAAGCCGTGTCAAATGATTAATTAAACAGGTGCGATTCAATACTCATTGGCTCTTACCTACTGGTTTTATGTATATACTATTTGAATAAAAATGAAAAGGTATGTTTATCAAGCACTTATCAACTAAACAGCAATTTTAGGATATTTGTATAGGTACCTACTCATACCGGCGGTCTTCAACCACTCGCTTGCTATCTGCCTTTAAATGATAATTTTATGGCATATTTCGTACGTGGGGTACACTGAAATTTTTGCGTAACTCATTAATAAAATAATTTAAACGTATGTATTTATTTTATTTTATTTATTTTTCCAATAATTTTTTTTTCTTTAATTTTTGGGAAAATAAAGAAATCGCATGATGCCAGGTCTGGACTATATGCAGGATAGGTTCCGAAGCCAAAAAAGCACGGGTCTCCTCAAGAACATTATACAGAACTCGCAAGCATGCAGATTTTCTCATGGTATTGCCTTCACCGTTACAGCAGGTGATATAATTTCTTTCTAAAATGCACATAGCTTTGCTTGCCTGATTTGAACTCGAAAAGACGACCGATGCGGTCGTTTTGTGGATGGGTGACAACCAGTAAGCCTTGTCGAAGACCTTCGGGTAGCTTGAGAATATTCGACACTGGGTATGACTGGGCCACTAACCCCTACACCAATCTGCATTGGAGCAGCGTATAGTAAACTCTAGCTAGACCTCCCGCAGCTGTCTGTGGGGGAGACCTATACCCAACAGTGGGACGGGTCTCCCAACTATGGATTGTAGCCGGTCGCGTCATGAACAATACACGTACAATATAAAACGTTAACCTACTCGTTAAAACAAAGTAATGTTTAAGATTCTAGCGCACCCTGTAGGTCGTGATTGTTATGACGCGAATGCCACTGCGACTCAATGGCGGACGTTGAGAAGTTGCCATGTACCTAAACAATGTATATGTACTGCTTTAGTTCATTCATGCAATCTAGACATAATATTACGCCGATCGATATGAAAAAGCGTCGATTAGGTCTACTGCCACTGTAATTAATTACTTGAACCTAAAAACATTTAACGTCTGAATTAGTCTTTACTCGCCTTTCTTTTAAAACTATGTCTGTCTTTTTGTCTGTATGCTCCCAATTACGTTTAACATGGTTATTGTAGCTGTATTATTAATATGCCGTTTTATTTGAATATACGAACGTACATTTCATACAAAGAAAGGCGGAGAGACCGGTTGTTCTGCAACGTCCGATATCTTGTTGACAATCCGACCAACCAAAACAACGCTACTCGCTAAATTCTTGCGGTCTTAATTGCTGACACATGTCAATAAAACATGATTTTTCAATTAAAACACTACTTAATTAAAAGCCGTTCGTACGTTTCGTTACGAAAATATTAAATTAAAAAGGTGTCCTGCGTGTGAGGAAATAAGTTACAAATTTAAACTCAGAAGCTCAGACCAAGCGAGGTATATTTTGTGTATTTATTGGCTGCTAAAGAGTCATATTGACTTCGACTCTTGCAAAAGTACAGAATGAATGGAAGTATAATGTTGTTGTAATAGAAATTCCACCACCATTGCCAAATATAAAAATAAAATCAAACCAACGTAACAAACGTATGGTATGCCGATCGCTCAAACCACGCTCAAATCTAGCGCGTCCTGTCGCACCGGTCAGACTAGGGTAAGCAGCACGGCAGCTTCATGCTCGTTTGCTGTTTTATATCAATAAAAAGACACAATAAGCGATGCCACATACTGCTTTTTTAAATCGATAGATAGTTACCGTGACAGCGTACATATTCCCGCGCGAATAATCATATAAAAACAAGAATATCAGTTTCAAGTCAACATTTTGGTGTCAGAATTTATGAGCACGTACCAGCCTCTCCCACTGGAGCAGACGTTATATCCACGGACCAACTGGGGGTATAAGACCCTGCGAGCGTGTCCACGCGCGACCTAAGCGTGCAATTTTGTCAACGCTTACTGCGGGGATGAATCGATGAGCGGTTTATACCCCTTTTTTTCTCGCGTTTACGCATCCTGCCTGGTTTTATGAGACAGGTATGTGGGACTCGCGGACTAAGTGTTCGGGTAGTGGGATTTCCATAAACCCAAGTTCCCTCGCGCAAGGCGACAACATCGCTGCGAAAGCAAATTTTTACGAATGGACACTTGCTGTTGGCCCTGTTGGCCTTGGCGTCACCGCTAGTTTCAATGAACTCACCTGCGTGCTGGTGAACCGGCGGCTGCCGGAGCGGCTGAGCGTGCCGCCGCGCACGTTGCTGTCCGCCAGCTCGATCTCGACGCCGCCGTCCGCCGCGCGCCTCCGGGACAGCTCGCACAGCTCTGCGATTGGTTGCACCTGGATGTGTCAATAATAAAATAAAGTCTCACAACGCTTTTTTTTAATCAGAAAAGAAGGGCTTCGATTATGCCGCCGTGTTGGATAGAGGTACCTGAAAGCTTCAACCTATAGACTTCCAACTGGTGGGCACGGGAATGTCCCCCAGCCAGTTGCTGGAGGTCTGTAGTCATTACACCCACTCTGTTCCAATGTGGATTAGTGTATAAAAGTAAAACAGAACTATTTCTTCTAATACTTTTATGAAGCATTTTTAACCCCCCATGCGAAAAGATTAGAGCTATAAGTTTGACGTGTCTATCTATGGCATTGCAGCTCCTAAACGAATGGACCGATTATGATGCGGTTTTTTTTGTTTGATAACTGATGTGATCTGTTCTTAGGTACAATTTATGAAAATCTGTTCAGGCGTTCAAGGTCATCAGCTCTTTTTATCTCCAGTAGGGATCTTAGACGCATAATCTTAGACGGTATTTATTTCAGTAATTTAAGCAGTTATCAAAATAAGAGACCGCGAGTAATTTGAAAATAACTAATTAAAAATAAAATAAAACTTAAGTACTATACCTATTAATATTTTTTAAACGAGCGTCGCTGCGTCGTGGGAGTGCTAACTGAAGTAGTTTAATTAGTTATATCTACGTGTAATTAATGGAAAACAGGACTGGTCACTTAATTTTTAAAATTAAAATACAACTTATAATTTATTCATAGGTGGGCGTGCTTTTTCCAATAGTTGGGAGAGTTATTCAAATATTTTTAGTTTCGGTAGAACGGTAACTTAATAGTTTAATTAAATGGAGAGAATGACACAGTTACCTAGTTAAATTTATTTTCATCATCAGCTAAGTGAAATTTATCATGAATATTGAATACACGTAATATAATTTATTTGATTGTAAACCAATACATTCAATTTACCGATTGTAATAACGAGCTATTGTAAAATTAGCTCGAGAAAAATTTTCTTGATAATTAAATGTCAATCATATATAAATGAAGCATCAATATAACTGTTAACAAAACCAATGACAGTTCTATTGATGAATAGCTTGAATTAAGGTGTTGTTACTGAGTCGCGCGTGAGACACCGCTAAATCAAAATACAGTTAACTATAGAAAACATACGAATCATTAAAGTGGACAGAAATGCTACTATGAAAAAGAAATCTTGGAAAAAAATCACTTAATATGACTTTATTTTATTAGGTTAATAAACGATTCTATTTTTTGTTAACCACTTCATATAATAATTAGTATTATATAACTTGAATGCATTTGCGTATAAAATCTACGAGATTTTCATAAAATGTTTTTACATATATCTGATCCTTGTCGTTGATTGTTGAAGATAAGTGATAAAACTAATCTTAACTTTAAATAAGTTACAACAATAACTACAGAACATTTCTAACAATGGTTATCAGTTATAGTTATAGCTGTTACCTAGGAATAGTTATTAGTTATAGTTATCACAACTGTCCTGTTTCAGGTAATCTGAACGGATAAAAATTTCATTCAAATCCAGCCACATTTACTTCAGTTAAATATCGTATTCAAATGAGTATGTTTCCGATACGAAAACATCGCACACAGTCGTGCACTAAACTATATAAATACACATTCAATGACTTTAATCTATATACTCAACATACATCAGCTTGTATATCTATATACTCAACATACATCAGCTTGTTTATTTGAATGTCCAAGATTTATTATACGGCTATGCTAGGACATAACATAACAGCACGCCTGTACAGGACGCCTATACAGGATTTGACGGGCCCGTAATCGGTAATACCCTGCCTGTTACGCCAGGGGTCGTGGGTTCGAATCCCACTCAGGACAAACAATCGTGTGACGAACACTTGTGTTTGTTCTGTGTCTGGTACATTATTGATCGAAGGTGTCTGGATATTAATATTATCTATTTAAGTATGTATTCAAAAATATATACATATAGTGTCAGAGACTTTTATACATTATAAGTCACACCCAATAGTAATTTACCGACCCGGTTCAAACCCAGGACCTCAAGGTTAACAGTCGCGGTTATGACCGCTAGACAAACGAGCAAAGTAATATATCCAATGTATATTGCCAAAGGTTGAATTGGGTTATGAAGGTACAATATTTGAAGCCATTCAAAAATTCACGATCAATATTACTGCACTTTTACAAATTGCAGGCTTAGGTGCTTTGAAAGCTGCCCCAGATATAAACGGGCAGGTAATATAACTGCAGTCAATTTTGTTGGAGAACGAAAACTGGGTTTTCCATTTCGTAAAGAACAAATTTTTAGCAAGTAAATACAAAAATAACGTTCATTTTGATTCAGAATGTTTCTAATAGATTCTCATACAGTTGAGACTTTAAGTAAATATTGTGTCAAGGAAATAAGAATGGTTCTAGTTTTTTTTATAACAACCAGTAGTACACTGAAAAATATTAAAGTAATAAACCCTTGATAAACAAATTCACTATTTGAAATAGGTACTTCGATACATTTACAGGAAATTCATAATCTCAGACGTGGCAATACTTGAATGATTACATTTTTATAGTTCGGCAAGTGAGTCAATACTAAAGATATAGTTTAAAGCCACCACCCATAGACTGCTAGGCAGATTAGTGGAGTAAGTTATAGTTAGTTTACTTGTTCTTAAATAATGGAAAATGTGTGACACTCACCTACATATATAAATACATATGTCAACTCTATGGCTTTGGTATTATTAGAACTGACTTATCTTTAAAAGAAGAAAGAGATACTCACTTTGATGGTAACATAATCTTGACTTCCTTTAATCAGGTCAATTACATCTTCCCTACTTTTTTCTTCCACATTGACTCCGTTCACTTCGATAAGTCTATCACCAGGGAGCAAACCAGTTTCACTTGCCCCAGGGTAAGAACCAGGTTCAGCAAGAATCACAGCCTTGTAGGTTAATTTACTAGTCATAATACTGTTTCCGTTGCATTTATTATCACCATTGGTAAAGCCGTTCTCCATATGCCTATCCTTATTGTCCCCGATCAATATTCTCTCTTGTATCATTGCTCGGCGGAGACTAAAGCCGAAGTCATTTCTAGGCGCTTTCTGTCTTTGAATTGTTAACACTCTTGGCTTAGGCAGTTGCCCTGAACTCACATTTGGCAGAGGTAGGTAGACGTCTTCAAAGGTGCTAGTTCTAGACCATCTATGGAAGCCCTGTGATTCACCTACAGGCGAGGTAGAAAACGGCGGTGTAGCAAAAGAGGAATTCGTTGTGGTATCAGTCAATGAGTCTGCACTGGGTGACGTAGAAGTAACACCAAGATAACTGTTCCCATTAGTTTTTGGAGTCTCGTCAACATCTTGCGTCGTAATCGCGGGATTTGAGTTAGAGTTATTTTTATAGTTTTTGTACTGAGTCTCTACAGGGCTGTGGATTACTTTTTTGGTGAAGTTTTGCATGTGCTGCATTTCATCGCTCGACGATTGTGGGACGCCATAAGAAATCACTTCGTTTTGTTGAGTATTTCTCGCGAGTTGATTTGGATCTCGGCCGTTGATGTTATCAACTGTGTCTGTATTTGGAACATTACTTTCTTGTGAATTAGAACTAGTATTGCTTAAACGCGGACCTTTAAGGATTCCTCGTTTTGGGGGTCTCGGTGGTATCGGAGGTAGATTTGGTGCTTGTCGAGGACTGCTGTTAACATTATTTGGATTATTTAAGGAGTTCAGTGAGGTTTCTGAACTATCAGATTGGAGTATCCCGTCTTTTTTACTCCAGCTGTGCGTAGTGGGGTATCCGGGTGACAGATGATTGTTTTCGTCGCTAAGGTTTGAGTTTGATCCGGAGGTCGATATGAGGGGGTAGTTGGAATAATTAGAGTCTTGCTCGAGATGGGCGAACAATGAGGCGGTGTAATCAGCTGTGATACCGGAGGGAAGTTTTTCCTTTTCTTTGCGTCTGCCGCGCAGTTTGAGAGATCGTCGAACCTGCAAACAACAAAAAACATAGCTTAGTGCATTGTCATAAACATCTATTAAGTATACGGTTCAGTGAACACGAAGGTCAAACTGGACGAACAATTAGACTGCCAACATTGGCTTACATAACGATACAATTTGACTTGACAATAGAGGTCAGTCAATACTATATAAGCAGAATTTAAAATATTATTCTAAACGTTGTCATGATTGAGTTTTTTTATTAATGAGTAATTAAGTCCTAACGTGTCACGTAAGGAACAAGATTTAATCTTTCAATCGTGCAAATATCAAGGTGGACTGGCTAATGATTAAACTCTCGGTTTCAGACGATGAGTCGAGAAAAATAACAGTAGACGGAACTGTAATAAAATGAAGCCTGTCAAGTTCCCGCGACGTAAAAACCGCATTCCGTGCGCTGAATTTGCGATTCAAGCACACTCGGCTAATGAAAGTGTAGTGTGGACGCTAAACTCTTTAAACTGGTTCCAGATTTGGTCCGGCGTGTCAGACGGGAGTTAAGTAATTGAAGTGATCATTCGTATATAGGAAATTCGATGGAATGCGCAGTGAGCTTTTTGTATGACGATGTACGTGTACGTGATTGAATGCTTTATGAAGATTTTCAATTAATAAATTGAATGTTGTGTACATAGCATACTGATGGTCTTGCACCTTTTTCTCAATTTAAGGTTCTGTGTCATCTGCCTCGCGTCTACCGAGAGTGTAACAAATTTTAAAGGAAAGCTAATTTAATATTAAATATCTAATCCAAACAATCGTTACAATTTTACATACATATGTAGTAAATTACGAAATACGAACAAAATCTTATTGTGTGAGAACGTCACACTCGATCTATTTTTTGTGAATGGTCCAACAAGAATGTCCAGTACATCATTGACTTATAAAAACGCATTGTCACTGGTCATGAGGAAGTTATTTTAATACGCGTGCCAAGAGATTACGAGACGTGCTCGTCACAATACGTACTGACAGAGGGTGCTGCGTTAAGGATTGTACGAGCTGACAACTTCAAATAGTAAATCTACGAGTAATTAAGTACGTAAGCAAGAGTAAAAGTAAAGATAAACAATGCACCTTGAAAATGGTCCTCCAAAATAACCTGAAAAGCCTAGTTTTGCTTTTGAGCTTTTTGAGCTTGAGGCTGTTGAGCTTTGCAAAAGATTGAGCTTTTTGAGTTTGAGGCTGTTGAGCTTTGCAAACGATTGAGCTTTTTGAGTTTGAGGCTGTTGTGCTTTGCAAAAGAGCTAAATTGTGGAGTTTTATTTTTAAGACGACGCTTCCAGACAGCCGCTTTATTCCTGTCGATGCTGTAGTATTGAAGTTGAGAATAATATCATAGAGACATGATATAGGAAAGGTTACGTCATTATATGTTTAACCACGTTTGAAGTCACTGAAGTGTTATTCCAGACCAAGATTCCTTGAAGTTGTCCAGTGGACAGTTTTATTTAAATATGCCTACCAAGAAATTAGTAAACACCATGAAGTGATCTATTATTTGTTAGTGCGTACCTACTCGCATAAATTATAGGTAACTAAGGTATGCACTGGCTTTCCGTAATAAGCTAGACTAGCTTTTTTAGTAGGTATTAGTATTATAATTATTTCACGTAAGTATATTTAGAATTTGTTTTAAGTTGATTTTTACGTATAGTCGCTTATCGACCGAACTAATCACTCCGCCATGGCCGCACTGAAAATCAGCGTCATGACTTTTAAGGAATCATGAAATGATGTCGAGTACGGTCCTATTATGCATTAAAACTAAAATTACCTACACCTACTGTTATATAAATAATATTCTGTACCATATTGTGGTTTAAGCAAAATAAAGTATATTCTATTCTATACACAACAGAAACCCATAATAGCCTAATAATTAATTTTTTTAATGATTCCACCGTCCCGTTCTACGAAAAGAAGTTTCAACTTCGGAAAGAAGAAATACATAAAGAGACAAATGCACCGTTACAGAGTATAATGAATTGTTGGAACAGAACTACAGACGTATACCTACGTTGAGTACAAAAGAAATAAAGTTAAGGTAAAAAATAACCGTTAAGTGAAAACTAAGTTACCAAGGCGCCAAGCGCGAGTCCAATAACCTTGAGGCCGCCGTAAGATTCTGTTTTCCATAACTCTTCCATTTCCACTGAAGTCCAACTGATTTAGGAGAAATTTTAACAACGACCAATTTTCAGTGCAATTATTGGTTAAAGTAGGTAGCGAGGTTAGGTTAGGTTAGGTTAGGTTGCGAGTAAGCTAGAGCTATTAAATAAATAAATAAATATCTTGGACATTCTCATACACGGCCATCTGACCCCAAAGTAGGCGCGAGCCTGTGTTATGGGTGTCAGAGACTGATATACATACATAGATATTTTTAAATACATACTTAAATAGATAATATTGACATCCAGACACAGAACAAATACAAGTGTTCGTCACACGAATATTTGTCCTGAGTGGGATTCGAACCCACGACCTTTGGCGCAACAGACAGGGTCACTACCGATTGCGCCAACGGGCCTGTCATCATCATGATGTCATGATTATTATGATCATCCCAAAATTAAAGATTTAGGAATACCCCCGTTAGAGGAATCCTCTGAAAATGGAGGCTAAACTTGTAACATAAAATACATAGTTAATGCCTTTGAAATACGTATAACTTCATGGCTTATAAGTAAAGAGGTTTATGAGACCATCTAAAATTTGCATTAACGATGAATTGATATATCTCCAGGAATATTTAAAGAGTGAAAAAACTAGATAGTGAATAGTAAGATGTAAGTACTTATTGCCAACGGTCAACAAACAAAATTCAGTACGCCTATAAATTACAAGACAAATTATACTGTAAAAATCTTTTTTTAAAAAGCTTTTACAACATTATTTTTATTTTCGTGCATTGTCATCGGAACCAAATATGTGTGCCGAATTTCAGCTCGATAGCTTCAGTGGAAGTGGGTGAAATATTGATTGCAAGATTCCAGGACATACATACATACATACATACATACGAGTGAAGTTAAATAAAAGCTTGTAAAATAACCGAAGATTGAAATCACGCGTCTTGTAACTGTTTAGGATGATAATTCTTACAATATATCGGTGAGACACGTTTAAAACTTCCCTAATACAGCACTTGTATATTGATTACAGTAATTAACGAAGATCTAATGATAGTAATGAATGTAAACGCCGCGCCGCACTGCAGGTAAAGACCGTTTGCTCACTTTGCTCTAATGATAATAGCTAACTAACATTATCATAGGTCACCTCAATGTCCAACTGTTTACAAAGACAAAAACGAACAAATAATATGTTTAATAAACAAACTCTATTGAAACAGTAAACAATTGCCTGGTTAGTTATTTACTCATCAGGGAGCTACTCGTGTCATGCTAATGTGCACGTTAGAAATGTGTGTCAAGATGAAAAAATAAATGTATTTTGTTTATTCTTTATGCCTTTATAATATAGATTGATGATGTTAAGTCGCTCCCGTAATAACTGAATGTTCAAAATAAATCTGGAGCTCTTCTGTGGTTCGAAGTGTAGGAGCGACCGAGGAAAGGAAAAATCTAGAAGTTGATATTATAAATTTTATTTCTATCCGAATATTACGATCCTTAGAAAGTGTGAAAATTATTCAGGTTGAAATTTTTCCAAACTAAACAGTCAATTAAACTATAAAATTTACGGCTCACATCAATAAATGTTTTTATGAATCAATTCTTAAAAACATTTATTGATGTAAGCCGTATAGAAAATTTCCTTCCAGTGGGGCCACCTACGCGATATACCATGAAAACTTTGTAGAAAACTGTTACCTAACATTTAATTAATAGGAAACCGCATGCGATCGTTGATCACGCAAGTGCTAGAAAACTAGGTTATGTTACTGGGTTATAAAAAACAGAACCTGAATTTCCAACCCATTTAAATTATTACGTAAGTTCAGTTAATCCAAGTCATAATATCAGATCTCACAAAGGATCTGAAGTAAACCTACTATATTCGATCCCCGTTCAATATGAAAAACATTATGGAAATAACGTAAGGTCCCAAACAAATGCTACCCAACGTATTTCGATAGCAAAATAAACTGCATCTCAGAAACATTTGAATGCCACACGATGGTATTCCGATTCATGGGTACTTTACGACCTATTGCGACAAAAGACACAAAGTCAAGAGATCCGATGGCTGGATACTTAAACAGAGACATTTAATCAAATTGAGTTCATGGGTATGACAACGCTATTTTAAGCATCAGGGAACGAACACATTAGTCAAATGTCAAAATCATATCTTTAAGACGTAAACATAATAAAACGTAAAAGAAAACATTATAGGATGTAAGGGTCGAATATTCCTGGTTCCCAAAAAGTTAACGGTTTTAAATGTCCATTTCTTAAAGTCTAAAAACGAGTCGTTCAAAATAACCAACGGATTTGAATTTGTAATTTTTTTTAATTACCCCATTCAAATTGAAACCAAGGTCCGTAATTGCGTATGACCTACGAGCTAATTAATCCAATCGACAAATCAAAGGATCACACAGGTTTGCGGCTTCTAAACGGCACGTTAATTGAGGCCAACTATGCAGTAGATCGGTCGATCGCAAATGAATTCTACTCTTATGATGCCTTGACCTAAACTCACACAACAGATAAAAAGCGCATATTTCACTATGTTTACAATACGAAATTATTTATGGTGAACCTATTTCTGGATAGAACTGCCTCGTTGATATAATGGTCGCAAGCATTACAACTAAGCTAGAGGTCCTGGGTTCAATCCACGGTTCGGGAAAATTACTATTGGGTTTTTCATAATTGAAATTGTCAGCAATAGTTTGTTTATGTGCCCGGTGAATAGCAATAGACTCACCACCACAGTACATTGAACTTAGACATAACTGATGAAAAGTGGGTGTATTAAAACAAACCTGTGCCAACCGCTTAAGGGAAATAAAATTGTGTTGTTGAGGGCTGGATAGTCCTTCCTTAAACAGTCGAATTAACTATACTAAATTACTTCTGATGCTATTATTTTGTTAAATCACATGCATTCAGTTCAGTAGTTCAGATATGGTCCAAAAGGTAATGAAGGGCGAGTTGAAAGACAGATTGGCACCAAACCGAACATAAATCATAAAAATGAATAAATCATAAAGAAAACAAACATTTACATAAGAGAGCAACGATAGAACGGAATAACCGCAACTTCCAAGTACCATTTCGCCTGCAACGCAAATACATTTGCGGTCTTCAATTACAAACTCGGAACACAATTTGCACTTCGTTTCAAAGATATATCTCAGACTGAATACAAATTCAGAGATTGTATCATTTGTATTGTATGTATTTGTTGGTCGTAGTGATTTTACTTTAGTAGCCTAAGCGTAGAGCGCCTTAGAGCCTTGTATGCCAATGTATGGATAGAAAAATTTAGCAATATCTTTCGAATGACCGTGGTTAAGTTAGATTGGAAGTATATCTCATGAGCCCCCAGGTCAATACTTGCTTGTTGTAATTTTGGTTGTTTAAATAAACAATTATAAGCGTCCCTTGCAATTCCTTCGCTTCAAATCAGAGGGCATGTGTAGTTCAGCTGTATATAATCTACTGTATCAGCTAAGCTATAAAAAGTCTAGCGTTGAACGAAATCCGGCGGGGATAGCTGCGCACGGGGTATCAGCGCGGGGGACAATACAGCTGGCGAACCAATCAGCGCTTACCACTGACAACTTGCTCACCCAGCGCCCGTTAATACCTTAATTTCGACTTCTGCGTATTCAAGGTCAGAGCTAGACTTTGATGCTGGTCTCTTTGCTCATAAGGTATGATAATCTATATAATAAAAATGAATCGCAAAATGTGTTGGTAAGCGCATAACTCAACAACGCATGGACCAATTTGGCCAATTCTTTTTTTTAAATGTTCGTTGAAGTTCAAGGATGGTTTTTACGGCGAGAAAAATTTGAAAATTCATCCCCTAAGGGGGTAAAACGGGGGTGCAAAGTTAGTATGAAGCTTTGCCGTTTTTGAAGTTAGTGAATGTGTAACGCGAGCGAAGCTGCGGGCGTCCACTAGTTTCATATAAAATACCATTCATAAAATGTTGTAGGTATGAGATGCGGATACAACAATACTTTCGCCAATTGGGTTGGCACGGCTTGTTGTCAATCTACGTTTTTAAGGAGACGTGCAGATTCGAATATCAGACTTTTTATATTACAAAGACAAAGGGTTACTTGGAATCGCCTATCATAAAGTGAATGTTCGTACTAAAATTATGCAGCCATTTACTAATGGTAAGAGAAGAAATAGTAAATTAGCGGCCGGCTCCGTTTTCAGACTACCGGTTCGTGACCACCGCGAAAGCAATGATATCTTGCACAAGAGAAATTAAATTTATTATGAAAGGTAACCACGTATCTCCCGGCTGTGGATACAAATGCCTGTATAAGTTCATATATAACTTGTATTTAAGCTGGAGAAAACGATACCTATAGATTGTGTGGCTAAACGTACTACGTGGTCATCCAAACTTAAGGTTTACTGCTTCACAAACAGTTTACTAACAAAAACACGCTTATAATGACCTTGTAAATATTTTTAAAACAAGTTTGTCCATAACCACGGTAAACGCAAGTTTAGGTAACTGTATATACGGAAAATTATTCAAAATATTTAAATTAAACGCATGAAAGGAACTGGGCAACTATTCGAGTGAATATTTAATGACGCGGAAAATCGATTACCATAAATGACACGATTCTAAAGTTTTGATAAACTATGCCAATTAGGTTCCAGTTGTGAATAAGAGGTTGAGCAAGGCCTATGTACAGCAGTGGACCTCATGAAAGATGGATGGATGGATGGATAGATATATGGACGAAGTGAATCCTGCGCTGCATTCAAAGTACTGTATACTCTGCTGATTAGGGCCGATAAAAAGAAGCCATATCCTGCAGTGAATCTTATAAGGTCAAGGGTTAGGTGTAACAAATAACAACTTTTACGTACGTGAGTAAAAGACTTACAAACATACAAACAGCAACTCTTTAAAATGTTATTGTAGATACGACGTCTGGTACTCCGGCTTCGCATTCTCCTTCCTCCTACCCTTTATCTATGTCAAGGTCATTCGACTTCTCACCTCTTCCAACCGCAACGGTTCCTCGAGCCCGGCCGCGATCCGCTCTCTCTTCTCCCTTTCCTTGCGCTCCTTTTTCTCCCTCTTCCGCCTCTCCTTGTCGCCGTCCCGCTCCTCATAGCCGCCGGAGTCGCCGCCCGCCAGGACGGTCGACTTTTTCATAAAGTTGAACATGGCGGCGACAGGCTGCAACAAACACACAATCTATTAACTTATATATTTAATGAAATTTTTATGGATGAGCAAAAGAGCTTGCAGCACTGCTGCCGCTAGCAACTGTGACTAACTTTTCTTATTATTTAGTAAAATGAGTTGCTAAATACATATTTACATAACGCACATAGTATTCCAGCACCAAATTTTGGGACTGACGACGACTACTATATAGATGTAAACATACACGGATTTTTCAATAACAAAAAGCGAACACGATGAGATGAACGATAAAAGCACAATGGATAAATGCCTCAGGAATCGTTCAACTATAAAAACGTGTTAACGCTCTTACGTAAGTGTTACGTTCACGACACGGCAAGTGTAAGTGCGAAAGTATATAGATAAGTGTTTAGCACACAATGCAGCTCTAATGATATAGTAAGCATATTATTTTGCTTGTTATACAAGTTCCTTTAGCGGTTCTCGGCAGTACCTAGTTTCCCAAAGTAGGTACTGTAGTTTTAGTCGTTAGTGTATTATGAAATTGATGTAGTAATCTGTTAGCTACAACTTATAGGCCTGGACTAAGGCCATTCTGAGACCCGTGCCCATCAGTGGTACAAAGAAAGGGTTGTGATGAATAGCTATAAGAAACACTTTATGCCGCGAGTTTTGATTTTGATGACTTCTCAATACTGTATTGCATAATCATTTAGTTATATGGCGCATCATACATAACTAACATTAACTCTGAGAGGGCAGAACCTTAAGGGAGTAGGTACATTCTTTATTGTCTCACATTATCTACGACCCTATGGTCTGATATTACTTGGATTTATTTATCTTTGAGCTGATACGAGGATTAATTTCCATGAATTAAAAAGTCGACCGCCACATAAGTATAGTGCTCCTCTAATTTGACACCAATTAACGACACTGCACAATGACAACATAACATAGTTAAAATTGTTGCGCAATTAACGTGTACACACTGAATGAGGAGGAAATAACAACCCAGATCTAGTGGCACAAATAATATTTATTTTCGGTAGCCAAGCCACTATACGTGAAATATAATCTTTGTATTGTTAGTTATAGGTTTAGTTTAGTGTTTTATACATACGCGTAACAAGCAGGCGGGCAACCTAAAGGCAACACCAAGGAGTCGAAGTATTGCCATTGCGATGTCTGCTCTGAAGGACAGCACTTTTTTCAATAATGCTCGAGGGCATAGCTTTGAATACGAAAAAAAATATGTCGTACATACGTACTGGCGACTAGGAAAGTCGCCAGTACGTATCTAGGCAAACCGCCCAAAACATTTTTGGAAAGAAAAATTTTTTTTAAGCTATTTACTTTTTAGTCGGAGGATCAGCTGTCTTCGCCACCATCAACTGACCACTCTAAATCATAGAATAAAATAGATTGTACAAAGTAGACATAGAAGACAGAGAGAGAGAGAAAGCAGAGAGACCCCTGTCAGGCGTACAGATAAATAAAACTAGTCGTATTCGCATTGTACATATCAAATCCGCAGCAATTGTCACAGCACAAAGCATAATCCGCCTGTAGTGTATGCGATCTATATATAATCTGTTAAACATGACGTTTGTCTCGAGCACACGGGAGTGACGTAAACAGTCACGTATTAGCCACGGGCGAGAACGGACGTTTGCTGACGCACTGGTGTGGTAACGAGCCAATTAACGTACCCTTTATGACAAGGGTGACACGGAGCACTACATATGGCGACGAGAATAAAAGGTTAGTGGTAAATTAAAAATATTAAAAATATTTTTTCGAAGTACGAAGAGAGGAAGGTTGAATAAGTATGTAGGTACATAAATAAAATTGGATGGTCTAAGAACTTTATGCATTGGATGTTTATTACTTTAGGATTGATTGTTAAATTACTGATGGATCAACATAAAATAAATATACATACCTCTGTCCATAAGGATCCCGATTACCTAATCATCGTGTCGCGGCATTGCTATGCGGTAGGCAGGTATCGCGGCAGATTATTGTAAACAATTTATTACAGTTTTTATTATTCATAAAATTGAGTTCGAATTCCTAGTTGTTCTAGTCAGTACTTCAAATGTATCGCGACGAACAATATACACTTCGCCTCATTTGAGGTGGGACATTGTGCGCGCTCATTACAAAAAAAAAAAAAAATAGGCTACTCTTACAAACTCATGTATGATTCGCGTCCTACTCTTCACTATAACGCATCGCACTCAGTGAACACTTAGAATTATGTATCGTGTAGGTATGTAAGTTACATATCGGCGGCAGGGTGAAATTAGGTGGTCGAGACGTTAAGTTCTATAAACTATTTAATTTTCTTCAATAGAAAATTACATTTTAACTTATTACTAAACTAAATCTAGAGTGGTGAGAGACCCGTCCAATGTTAGGCACGGAATGTCTTGTTCGTGGGACCGCTACGCGACCAATCGAATTGTCCGTACGTAACATGTATGTAACCGCCATTGTTTTCCAATACATTACAACTACTTACCGTAAACTGTGTGGTGGTTTTATATTGTTTTGAGTAATATTATACCGGAACAACAGCGGCAACACTAGTTATGCTATTATTTATTCGAGGCTATGACTTTAGTAATCAATAATTTTAATGAATTACAACTAAAGCTGGTAATTTAATAAGCCATACCTAACGGTACTAAGTATTGACCTAGATAGGTTGATTTCTTGTATTTATTTAATTATTAGAGTTAAGGCATCCCAACAACATTTCACAGATTATTATACGAATTACATTAAATGGTGTTGTGTGCCAGAGTGAAAATGTCACTTACAAGGAAGCACAACTTACACAGAGAACATGCATATTATATTATAAAAATAAAAAATAAAATAGCCCTTTATTTCCATGAAAAATAATACAAGCACAATAATTACAATTTTCGTTACACAAATTTCACAAATACTTTTAATTTCAAAAATAAAATTTTATTTATATTTACCTAGTTATAATAAAAATTTAAATTTCACAAATACCTATGAATTTCAAAAAGAGTAGGTAGGCTCTTTGTTGTATTACCTGTGTTGTATTTCATTCCAATTCATAATAAAAAATACGCTTTATAAATAGATTGAATTTACAGCATTTTTTATGTAAGTTACTACAAAAAACTCGTTGCCTTTGGCCAAGGCATATTATATTAAGTTATATTATTATTATATAAGTTTCAAGTAGACAAGATGATATAGGCTCTTATTTCAGTGATAACAAAATCATAAATAAATAAATTGTATCATAAACTCATAACCAGGTACTTACACCTACCTGAAGGATTGTTCTTAAAGGGATAAAACGTATAGATTTTAATCTGTACTGTGTGAAATGGATTGCCTACCTGAAGAATTGCTCACATGGGTGTAAAACGAAAAGATTTTAATCTGTATTGTGGACATGTGTGACATGTAACATGGATACAGATACTCTTCGGGGATCATCGAGATGAAGGGTACCTACATATCCTATGTTTCTATTAATTAATTCGACTGCAAACATTTGTTGCTAATATGAAGCAATTCATCAATTCTATTCATCCTTTAAGTAATATATCTGAGACTACGCTGCGCGGGGCCACCCACACCGCTTTATTTTATAAATGCATTATTTTCCTTAGACGGACATTTTAAATTCGTTATTGGTATGTTTTGAATGGAATTTCCGATTTTAACAATTTGTATTTTACGGGTATTGAAACGGTCTTTAATAAAATATCATTTAATGCGATAAGGACTGATACAGAGGTATGAATAATGTGGTTTGATTATATTGAGCAAATTATATCAACTTTTAAAATGTAAAAAAGTTGTTATAGTGGCATAACTACAGTAGTTGGATATATGGTATCGCGACACTTTTGTAAATAATGAGGTGTCTGCAAAGTCGTAGTACATTATTTAATTTTTATTCTATCATCAATAGTTTTCGCAGATAGCAAGAATATGTTAGGTAGTACGAACCTATAAATCGTGCGTGATCGTGTGTAACTGGTAGTACGAACCTACATGAAATTGTGAATCGTGCGTGATCGTGTGTAACTGGTCGTACGAACCTACATGAAATTGTGAATCGTGCGTGATCGTGTGTAACTGGTAGTACGAACCTACATGAAATTGTGAATCGTGCGTGATCGTGTGTAACTGGTCGTACGAACCTACATGAAATTGTGAATCGTGCGTGATCGTGTGTAACTGGTAGTACGAACCTACATGAAATTGTGAATCGTGCGTGATCGTGTGTAACTGGTAGTACGAACCTACATGAAATTGTGAATCGTGCGTGATCGTGTGTAACTGGTAGTACGAACCTACATGAAATTGTGAATCGTGCGTGATCGTGTGTAACTGGTAGTACGAACCTACATGAAATTGTGAATCGTGCGTGATCGTGTGTAACTGGTCGTACGAACCTACATGAAATTGTGAATCGTGCGTGATCGTGTGTAACTGGTAGTACGAACCTACATGAAATTGTGAATCGTGCGTGATCGTGTGTAACTGGTCGTACGAACCTACATGAAATTGTGAATCGTGCGTGATCGTGTGTAACTGGTAGTACGAACCTACATGAAATTGTAAATCGTGCGTGATCGTGTGTTAGGTAGTACGAACCTATAAATCGTGCGTGATCGTGTGTAACTGGTAGTACGAACCTACATGAAATTGTGAATCGTGCGTGATCGTGTGTAACTGGTAGTACGAACCTACATGAAATTGTGAATCGTGCGTGATCGTGTGTAACTGGTAGTACGAACCTACATGAAATTGTAAATCGTGCGTGATCGTGTGTTTAGGTAGTGCGAACCTACATGAAATTGAAAATCGTACGTGATCGTGTGTTTAGGTAGTGCGAACCTACATGAAATTGAAAATCGTACGTGATCGTGTGTTTAGGTAGTGCGAACCTACATGAAATTGAAAATCGTACGTGATCGTGTGTTTAGGTAGTGCGAACCTACATGAAATTGAAAATCGTACGTGATCGTGTGTTTAGGTAGTGCGAACCTACATGAAATTGAAAATCGTACGTGATCGTGTGTTCAGGTAGTGCGAACCTACATGAAATTGTAAATCGTATGTGATCATGTGTTTAGGTAGTGCGAACCTACATGAAATTGTAAATCGTACGTGATTGCGTATCAGGCAGTAAATGCATTATGATACTAGTTGACTGTATGTAGATGTGGGGATGAATTAATAATATACTGTAAACTTGTAGTTACCAAGATTTACTTCAGTTCTAGGTCGCCCCATATCTACCTACCACGAAAATTACAAACTTATTGCCAGCTCCGGAAAAGCTGAATTTCGAAGGAGACAACGCTACAGTTGCTTTAAGATTTAAGCAATGGAAAAGATGATGGTCACCAGGTTATTTCCCTTTTGCACAGGATTCGTAGTGGGAATACCAGACAGGTCTGTCACCTTTCCTCCTCTTGCGCGGCGCTGTAGGCACTCCTGCGCTGAGGGAATTCGGAATAAGGGGAGATCCCCTCTATCCGGGAAATTGCTCCAGGGGTAAACCCCGTTGGTGACTTCCCCGCTGTTGAGCGTGAGAGCCAGTCGTACGTCGCGCACGCGACTAGCCGTATGTCACGAATTCCCCCTAGATGGTCGGAGGGAAGAAGGTCCAACAGCTCTCTATGTAGCGGTCGGCCTTCAGGGTTGCGCGCGTGCAGCGGCGCTGTCCCTCTTAGGTGAGGATGTGGCCCATTGTCGGCGCGGTTATACATAACACGTCCAGCCTGCTGTCGCGCGCTATCACCGCGTTCCGGACGTAGCGCCCCGCTCCTGTGATTTCTCGCAGGGCGAGGCTGGGCCTGGAGACGCTTGCGCTGCGTGGCGCCGCCAGAGCATACCATGCTGGCGCCGCGTACGTACTCTTAAGCCTAGATCGGATATAGCACTTGTAATGGGAATACCCGTGTCTGCACAAGATGCATCGTCGGACGGGCGCATTTGATGCGTCGTGTTACAGGTGCGCTAGGCGGTCGCGGTGCTACGGTGACAGCTGCAACAGCCAGTGGTTACAAATGATTGGATAATGCCTACCTACTAAAGAAAAGTTACATCCTGAAAAAGTCCAAGGTGCAGCCGAGGACGGTGCACGATCGACCCTCACTAAGCGGTCAACTACCCGACCGTGCCTATAAAAAGCCAAACGCGGCCAACGAAGGGTATGGTTGCTCAGCCGTCGAAGGGTAAGGTTGTCGGTACCTATGCTATGTGTCGGAAACTACGCTGCTTTGCTGTAAGTACGTTCCATATTTTAAGTAGCACAATTTGATGCTACAATTAAAGGTAGTCCCTCACTCTTACCACTTTGTGGTATGCAAATGTCATAGTAGGTAAATTAATGGGTCACTTAGATTATGCTGTCAAAAAAAAAAAAAAATCAACAAGTTTTGTATAGGTTCGGATATCTTATTATAAATTCTAATACACATTCCGTAGGAATTGCTTTGGAGGCCTGCATTTTGGGAAAGGCCTATGTCCGTATCAATTAATGTCTATTTTATACTGATATTTTTCTTTACTCAATACCTTTTTGTGACTTATGTATTGGGATAGGGCCATTGTAATGGTGATAGAAAACGGCACGCCGAGTATCCAACACTTTTGAAGGATGGATGTAGTAGTAAGGAATGTACTTACTCGTCGTGAGATAGGTACCTAGCTCATTTATTTCTAGTTGTTTCATAAATCTACGAGATCTACATATGGATTTTTAGAGCGATACTTTATTAAATAAAAAATAAATAAAAATCATGGACCCTAAACTGGGTACTGACCTGTGCTATGGGTGTCGGAGTCTCATATGCATGTATGGACATTTTAAAAACATGCTTGAATATATAGTATCGACATCCGGATGGTGTAACATGCCAGTTTACAAGATCGAATACAATCTTAGGCTTTGTGAAAACACAACTAGAAACCTAGTACTTCCTACTGACTGCAATTGCGACTATATAGTATATGATATCCGTTGATGACTAATCCAAAAAACAATACTCATTATATTACAAATACGCCACCAACGCATCAAACGCGGCGCGTGTCGTGTTTATGTCTGACATGAAGCGACTTGCTGACGGTTGCTGGCTGGACTGTTACTAACGATCTGATCAACTGGTGTCCTTCATAGGTTTATAATACTTAATAGATTGGCAATGCGAAAGAAAAATAACATAGATACCCATATTAGAGCGAAAAAGATAAGCGAGACCATTGCGTACACGCTATCAGCCGGTATAAGCCCAACGTCAGTTGTAAACGAAACAAATTTTATTACTGAACGATTCGTGAGTGTCTATATTCATGGTTGAAGTTACCGGCTTACTCACGTGTGGTTTGAGTCGAGAATGGTCCGACTGGTTTCGGTCTCTTGTGATGATCATCTTCAGGAGTGAACGTGCTCGCGGCGGGCACGGCGTTCACAAACAAATTTTGCTTATTTTTCTAAATCTTACGTTTGAAAGCGTACATTTGGTGTTAATTAGACAAATAATTATGGTTACGTATACAGTACCAGAAGGTAACTCATCTTAGAATGAAAATACATAGAAGTATGCATTTCATATGTAAGCAAGATTGAAATATTTAATTCTCCAATTGCAATGTTAGTGAACTTTGAAAAAAAAAAAAAAAATTAAATTAATTTAATTAACAAATGGATGGGTGGTGCTGCGAGCTCGTTTGCTATCTTAATGTGGACTATGTTCTCGATTATTAAATTTATAATAAGGAAGGGATGTAGTGTATGCGATCTATATATAATCTGTTAAACATGACGTTTGTCTCGAGCACACGGGAGTGACGTAAACAGTCACGTATTAGCCACGGGCGAGAACGGACGTTTGCTGACGCACTGGTGTGGTAACGAGCCAATTAACGTACCCTTTATGACAAGGGTGACACGGAGCACTACACCGCCTATCGGTCGTTGCTCACAATAGCACCGTTACTAGTAAGAAACGATACAGCCATCAGAACTAACTGTCCTCACATTCTAATACATGTTGTGGCCAGTTTTTGAGTGTTGTAACGGACTGTTCCAGGCTAAATTGCAATATATGCATACTTCCACAATCATACCAAGTCTGAATAGGATTTACCGACCGATAGAAACTTATTTCTGACAAATTAAATCACATAAAACATCATGTTAAAAATCTCGCATCCTTTCTTTCTCCCATCCTTTCTTTGTCCCACTGTTGGGCACGGTTATCCTCTCAGAATGGGAGGGATTAGGCCTTAGTCCACCACGCTGGATTGGCAGACTTCGCATGCCTTCGAGAACATAATAATGATCTCTCAGGCATGCAGGTTTCCTTACGATTTGTCCTTCAGCGTTACAGCAAGAGACATTTAATTTCTTAAATCGCACATAACATAGAAAAGTCATTGATGCATGCCGCTTGAGTTTGAACCCGGACCGCTCGAGTGAGAGGCGAGTTCGATAGCCACTGGGCTGTCACCGCTACAACTACACCACACAGTGAACACAGGAACCTGCTAAAAGGAATATACTACAAGATACTCCCACCGATCGAATCTACCGACTTGGAAAACCAAATCTGAATCCACCCAAATCTCTGGTCACTGCCACCACGACATTGTGACCAGCATTAATGCACGCATTATTCACTTCTGACGCGAATGCAAATCTGTTCCGACGTATTGTGCAACGTGACATTAGTGAATGTGGAACAATCGTAACACGCCTCTGTATGTCGTCGCAGACACAGGGAAGAGACGTTGGAAAGAAACGGATTGACTCAGCGTTACAAGTGCTACTCTTCCTACATTATTTTCCGGTAGATTTAGAAACCTCCCACAGTGTATATAGTCATAGTTCATAGTCAATTTGAATACATTTCACTTAACACTAATAACACGGCCACAGGTTATTAAAACAAGTACATACACGGCCGACAGCTTGATGGATAAATGTTATATGAAGAAGAATCGTAACACACCTCTGTATGGCGATGTGGTCGCTGGGGAAAGACGTAGTAAGGAATAGACTGATTGAGCCCCAGCGGGGCACAACATAACTGCTTCTACTTCCTACATCTATTTCCGCATTTTTCCTCAAGCCTCTTATAGAGAAAATTGCTCGTGGGCAATGCTATATTGAACACCGATTTCTCTGACAGTTGTATAATGGGTGACCGCTAGAGACGAAATTTGTTACGCGCTTCCGTGATTCGAAATCACGGAAGCGCGTAAGGGTTCCTTAATTTTTCGGATAAATCTCTGCTATTCTGCGGAAGATCATTGAACTTAAACTGAGACTTGTAATATCAGTCACCACTATAGCCCATTCTTTGTTCCACTGCTAGCCACGGGTCTCCTCTGGGAATGGCAGAGGTTAGGACATAGTTTAACACTCAAGTCGAGTGCGGATTGGCAGACTTCACATGCCTTGAAGAATATTATGGAGAACTTTCAGGCATCCTTATTATCCATCCGGTATCCTTATTATATTTACTTTCAACGTTACAGGTGACATTTAATTTCATAAAACGCACGTAACTTTAAGTAATTGGTGCGTTCTTCTTGGATTTGAACTCAGAGATTCACGAGTGAACGGTGAGCTCGATAGCCACTTGGCTGTTACCATCGCAGTTATATCAGCCACAGTCCCATAATAGGTTCTCTTTAGAAAAAAAAAACAGTAATCCCAATTATTTGGAAAATGGAAAATTCTCTACAGCCTGCCAAAAGGTACTTTGAATTATTTACTAACAACTAAGCCTTGAATGTTACGGAGAGTTGGCACGCGTCCAAATTTCGTCGGCGTACGTGCAACGGTGCAACGTACTCACTGCAAGAAATTTTGGCAAGGAATACATAGGTAACACACTGACCAGTCTGCGTGGCTTTGCTCGTTTTTATAAAAATATGCTTAAAATGTAGATATTAAGAGAATTCTCTGAATTGCCGGTTGCGGTCACAGAAAACATTCGATTGCGAAAAATTCTGCCAATTGGAAAATCTGGGGATCGATCCTAGTTCACAAAAAATGTTAAATCATGTGTTGTGCGCAGTTCAGTCAATCGGTAAGTCAAGACTTAATTAACTACTGGTGTAGTAAAAAGTGGACTTCGTAAAATAATGCGAAGATGTGTGCAAAACAGAGGCGGACATGTCGAGCATGAAATTTATGTTTTGTTGGAACTTTAAAGTTTAATAAATGTAGTATCTTGTACTTACTATCGTTTTATTTACCTTTGGTTTGCCTTCCCTGTAGCCAGTGAAACTAAGTTTTTTCTATGAATTTTTATTATAACCCTAGATTGTTATACCTCGTTGGATAGCTGATGAACCGTAGATATTTTTAAGAAAATCTGCCAAACGGGGGTCATAATATTATTTTAAGATTTTATTGATAGAAAAATAAACTTTTAAAATTTTTATTAGTTTTTATAAGTTTTAATCGTCTACAATGACTTATTTAATCATTTTACGTACAATATTGGTTGTTGAGGTCATAAAGCATCTTATTTTACATATAAAAATCAAATAATAGTAATAATAAGACTTACACATTTCAAAATATCTAAGCTGATAGGCGAAAATCGGGTATATTTTATAAAAAACAATTAAATTCAAATACATATCTCGAAAACGGTTACATTTAGGATAGGATATTTCATAGTCAGATCAGTCAGAAACGATGTAAACTACACGCCCTTAACGGGAATAGGTCGACTTAACCTGTAACCCTGTAATTAACAGTACGTATTTATGTTATTATATGTAATGGTTTGTATTTTTTGGCTACTTGATGAAATAAATGTGATAAATAAATAAAACTAACGCCACACAATAACGCGTTTGATAACGCAACATCAATTCTGTCAACATACATTCCTATTCCATCTATTGGTCGCCGCCCGGGCGACCTGAATAGCTTCCCAGACTAGCCGACGCCGACCGGCCCCCGCATTGATAGGGTCTCCGCACACGACCGAATTTTTCCCCAATTTTGTGACAGATCCAGCAACGACCATAAAAACAGCTTAAATATATCTCCATCCGTAGTCTAATGGCTCGCGTCGATCGTAGGTGGTCGACCGAGTAAAGCAACGATGGGCGCGATCGGACCGCTAGTGGAAAAAAAATTATTGGCGCTACCGTGCTTTAGAGGGCACGTTATGCCGTCGATCCCGTTTTTTTTTTTCAATTATAAAACAATCGAAGTCGTTACGAAGACCTTTAGTGGCTTGAGAACATTCGACACTGGGTTGGGCACTAACCCCTCCACCAATCCGCATTGGAGCAGCGTGGTGGACTATTCTCTAGACCTTTCGCAGCTGTGTCTGTCTGTGGGGGAGACCCGTGCCCCAACAGTAGGACGTCTAAAAGTTGTAGCTACAGTCGACAATAACTTAATTTTACTAAGCATTGCAAACCTTATTTGTTTGATTTGGTCTACTGAGTCGGTGAAAAACTGTGTGAATACGGTCAGCCGACAAAAAGTCGCTAGTGTGTACCTTGACCCTAGCATACTCCAACACCGGCCCTTGCATTCACAAATGGACCTCGTACGTGATTAGGCACAATGACAACGCGTAAGGGGATATTAATTAGCGTCCTTATGCATTCGTTCCTTTCTAACATACAGCTGGTTTACAGTGCGAGTTGTTTGCGTAATGAGTCGATAAAAGTTCCTAAATCATTAGGAGTAAGTAAGTAACTGGAAGTAACTCAGAGCTGTCGCCAATGTGTCGCTGGCCCTAACGGAGATCTATTTTGCAGCTTTTTTGAAGAACCTATGGGGTTTTTTCATTGCCCAACGTGAAATCCTCATACGGAAGTGCAACCCATTCCACAATTTGTCAGAGTGCGAGGCAGAATATTACAAATGAACCGTGTTTTGGTAGTCCACCAGAAATCCAGTCAGTGAGTATGAAACTTCAGTGTTAGGCAGGTTTGACTACCTGCGAGATATGTAGAAAGGCGGAGTCGGCATAACATCTTCGAGTTCCTGCGACCACTTACCATAGTATAGTCGGGACACATGTACTCGTATGTTATACATATAGGGAGCAGGAATTGCAAGGGTTCGAAGGTACCTAGGCAGGTACTTCGCGGAGCATAGTATTATAGCCGATATAGATCTCACCAATTAGTGGAAGCCTACATAACATAACAGACTGAAGACCTTGGATGTACCGGTGGATTAATAAAACTAGATTGGATTACTTGAACTTTTAGAACTGGTTACTTAATCAAAACACGACCGTACATTCATGACTCATTCATTTGACCTCCAATAATTTATTTGAATAAAAGTATATAGACACAATGAGTGTCCTGATTGACCGAGTAGTTCATTATCCTAAATAAAACATGGCGAAGTTAGCGCACGTACGAGTTAATAAATACCATTGAGATAAAAGGTTAACCGCACTTAGAGAACAGTCCTCGCTGTTAGTTATGGCATGTTATGGCATCAAACTCAATCACTTTTACATTGCTCATATTTTGAAGACCAAGATAACGGAGCAAATCAATGGTATCTTAAAATATTGTAAAATATTCCTAATGTCTGTCCTTTTCTACTGGGTTAACTTTCTGATCGCAGAAAGTGAGACCTCATTATTTGTACAGAATGCCCATATGGATCGAAACATAATTGGGTATGTTGCTATAATGGTACGCCGGTAAAAGAGCAATGTGTCAATAAATATATATTCAACGTGATCAGAATATATCGGCAGCTCCATCTAGGAATAATAATTATCTAATCAAAACTCAACGATTGACTAATAGTTAGCACAATCTAATCAGTCGATATGACGATATAATATTGATAGAGATAAATATAACATATCGCTCTATTAAATGAAAGTATGCAGCCGATCATAATATACTCGTACAGCTTTGATAGCCGCCAACCCAGGCATGGCGCATGGCGCAACAAATACTAATCAATTCCTAGCCGCGAAAAACAATCATTTCTATGGCCTGAGCTTAATAACGATTCTGCAACAGTCAGCCTTTTCTTGGGCCAATCAAATTTAATAAATATCTATTTTTTGACGTCAGATAAAATGAGATGATGATGATGATCTGATGTCAGAGATGCGGTTGGTCGAGGAACTGTACTTAAAACAAAGGATGATTAAGGGATGATAAGTGGCAACAATTTCTTCAGTTCAAGGATTTTATTCTTAACTAGATAACATTCACTAAGCCGTAACGAAGGCTTAAATTCTTTGGAGTATCGGTTAGGCACAATCAGCATTGAGGCAAATTGGTAAGGTAATCCGGGCACCACAGTTGTCCACTAATGCCGCCAGCCTACTCCAAGGCCTCAACAAGGATGCTACAAACAGTTAGATGCCACGCGTAAGCCGGACCGTTAATCACACGTGACGGCATTTATTTACGCTTCTATTTATAATTCTCAAGCCGGACACAAACAATGTCTGCTATGCATCACACATTTACGCGTTGCGGTGGAGTATTCTTCATATGCACAGCTGCAACCTCACTTCCCGCTACTGGCTAGTTTTCTAATCCACGCTGCAGTATAGCATACTTCACAAATTCAAATGAGGTATTCTCATGAAGAAAACTGTCTCTAGAAATACTTAACAGTAATACGGGCGTGTTGTCACCTAGTACGCTTGCCACTAACTAGCATGATATTGTCATTACATGCTTAATGACAATATTGTAAATCAATAAATCATTTTCATTTTCATACGTGAAGCATAATCTCGTCTTATGGAACACATGTAAGTGGAGAGCTTATATAAAAGTAGAAAGAAGAAGAGCTAAGCGGTTGCTGAAAACTCATCAATACAGAGCATACCGATCCTTTCCTATCGAGTAGGAGTGATTTTTTACCGCTTTCTAAATAAACCCTGACTCAGCAGCTAAACCTGGATCTAAAATTGTAAAGCAATAGAAAGTCGGCAATTTACTTTAAATATGGAAAGCATATCCGATCATAGAAAAAATAAGATCAACAGTACCTACATACCGATGAGTTTATTTATGAAATAAACCATGTTTAAGAGATTTTAGTAAATTTTGAAGAAAACTCGAAATTTTATCAGGGTCTCGAAAGATGGTTAAAAAATGAACTATTTGGGAATATGAAACAAGAATAAGTCTGGTTCAGAAGTGAAATACGCCTAGAGACAAACAAGAAATGGATACAGCTACATACATACAGGCGATGTTATCAAATACAAAACATTCCACTTTTAGCCCGGGTTAAAAACCTCATGCGGACAACGAAAAACACAGCATCCTATTCCTTTGACGTCTGCAGGATCTATTCCGACGTACCGAGTGGGGAAATGGCTTTATGTGTCCACGAGTAAAGGGGGACGAGTGTATGTCGCGTCACGATGTATGTCATGTTAGATTACAGCTAAAACTGTAGCTTTTTAGGGGTTCCGTACGACGAAATAAAAACGTGCAGTTATATAGTAGGACTGGTTAGGATTTTGTAGTAGGATTATTTACAGGTAAACTTACTTAAATACGGCTGACGTTTTGATAGTTATAGTATTTTTGTACATACATTTGAGGACATTATGGAGAACTCTCAGGCATGCAGGTTTCCTCGTGATATCTTCACTGTCAGGTGAAGAAATATCACGAAGGAAGTTAGCAAGAAGAAGGAAGTAGATGGTATTTGAATAACACAATAAAATGATGTCTTACGAAATAAAATTATTAAGCTAGAGTTGACGTAAACTTTAGCTTGCAATAAGTCACACACAAGGCATGCAAGCTTCTAACAAATACTTTATCGAATTGCATTCACTGGCACGAACCCAATTTTTGAATTCCCTTTATTGATGCGGTGATAAAAAATCTTGCTGCACTTGGCGCTGCAGGTTTAAAACTTTCCCGCGACCTTTCCCGTGTAGATTTAGATTTTAGAAAATGTAGCGTGATTCTAAAAATAATCTTTTCACCTTTGGGCCTTCCTTGTGGCCTCACCTCTCTTTGAGAGAGGAGAGGCCACCACGCTACGTAAGTGCGGATTTAGATCTGTTTTAGCCTTGGTAGCCATGATTCACTTAATTTATTTCTATTTCTATTTCAAATACTTCATAGCATAGCACGAGCTCCTCTGAGCGTCTATCATCTTTATCAACTAACACAACAGGTTTTCCTGTGAGAAAAATTGACACCATTGTAATCGCAACCATTGTCTTGCGGCTCTGGTATAGATCACAATGACACTGAAATAGATCGATTTGTTACAGTTATAAGGCTTCGGCCACGACCTTTATGTCCCGCGCGATCCGCGTCTTACGTCTGCAGCCTGAAAACAACTAAAACTATTTCCAGATTATAACTTGCTGATATTACATACCTTCGGGAACATAGTAGAGATCTCTTAGGCATGTAATCCTAGTAACTACTGCCTGGCACTAGGATTTGTACCAAGATCATAACGAACGAGAATCGAACTGCAAGCCACTGGGCTATCAGTACATCTTACTAATCATACACACTTCTACATTGTATTATCTCTTCTGTATTTACATTGTATGCGGAATTACGGATAGATAAAGCTGACGGCAAGTCATTACCAGTCAATCACCTGTACTATATTTTCTTGTTTAGAGTAAATTAAAATGCTTAATAGTGCGAGGACGTTGACAGCGGGTAATTATCGGTTTTGTGAGACGTGTAATGTAGACGGCCGGCCGCCAGATAAGCACAAACATTGCAGACAAAACAAAAACAAACTGAACGTCGAACGTGCTACTATTGTCGCGCAGTCATGAAATAAACGCAAGTCGCACGAACAGAGATGACAGGCCACAGCACATGGTATAATTTCTATGATGATGCTTATGCCACTTAATTTGCATACAATTTGACTGTAGCGTTTGAATAGCTTCGGTTTTTGTATCTTCCAACTACGACAAGGAGTGCCTAATTTTGTAAAATTTTTAATCGTTTTTTAATGTATTTTATCCTCTTATGCATGCAGTCGAAGATAGAAATAGATGGGACCAATGTGTGATATGTGAAGTAGGATTATGTTATGTGCGGGCGTTACAAAACGGACGAACAATTGCCATACATGCTCAAATATTCACCAGAGCATCGAGCGGATGGAACGCCGAAGGGCTAACAAGCTTCCTGACGAGACCTAATTCTATCATATTCGCAGCTCCTCAAAATTCAATCGTAGTAACTAAGCGGACATTTAGATTCAGATTTATGTAACCTTTTAAAACTGCAGATCCAGATTAACTACTTACATAGCTGCAAGCAACACATTGCCATCCATGGTACTATCAGTCTTCAGCTGTCAACTCTGCATCTACCATAGAAATATCTTCTCTACGAGATAATGACAAAAGGGACCATCTAAGGTCATTCAGGCCAAAAGGAGACGTAACGTAAGGAGACGTGCTCAAAGGTGCAATAGAGCATCGGATGGAGCGAAGCCAACATCGGAAGGCACTAACAAGCTCCCTGACACGTCCCCATTTCAACTCGTCAGCTACTCAAAAACCAATCATATTAAGCGGGCACTTGAGTCCGGATTGGCGCGGAAACTCGGTCATGTGGAGCACAGAGATGTACTCGGGAGTAACATAACAGCAACAATTCGATTCGCACTCACGCCGTCTACTATGAATACGCAACTGGGTTCAATCACCTGATTGCGTAATCGAGCCGAGGCTTGAACGGAGCTTTTTCAACATGAGGCCAGAGTCATGCAGTAGAATTCACGTATTTTGTGAATCTGATCAATTCTAACGTGTTCTTCTCAGTTGAGATGGCTTGGCTACCGTCATTTTAACGGTAATATATGAAAATACTGGACCGACCTCTGATATCTTAATAGTTAAATGTTGTAGATATATGAAAATACTGACAGACCTCTGACATCTTAATAAATGTTGTAGGTAATATCCTTCCAGAAACATAAAGGTCCAACGCTCCTGCGGCTCAGAATTTAGCACGCAGATATTTGGGGCTTATATCAAAATCATGGGCCACACTAGCCCATCATTCATCTCATCATCATCTACGTTATTAAACACATCCCAGAAATCGCTTGTTAGGGAAGTAAAGCCATAGTGGCCCGTCTGTTCATTAGGCTAACATTATTAGAAAAAACAATGAACCATGCATTAAAACGATAGTAGGTCGGATGGGTGAAATAAAATTACTGGTCAACGCTGGTATAATTTTACTTGGACAGGTAATAATGTGTTCATTAACAATAGTCAATCAAACATTAAATTAATAAAACTAGTAATTAAAGTAGGTAGACAGTGCTTCTTGCTATTTGGCAGTGCTGCCGTCCGCGTCGGTTGGTAGTTAACACATGTAAGACCATAACAGTTATTGTTTTGTGTGTCGACACAATCGAACTTTTGCCTGCATACATTTCGCATTGCGCACCGCTGCCAAATTGGCCTCTCGTTTCAAATTAACCATTCACAAGCTCGCTGTTTGTCGTACTTCTACAGGACATTGCTCCGACGTCACAAATTGTAATTGGCGTATTTCATTCGGCGATTTACACCAGGCATTGTGACTGGGCCAGCTTAAATTAGTGTGTCATTATGATTGTACTCGTAAGTTGTAAATTCGTATCTCCTCTCAGAATGAAAAAGAGTTGTTGGCCATGATATAATAGGTAGTTTACCGTACTTTTTGTGTGGTTCCTGAAGATGTTTTTAAGCCTTCTCAAGATAACATCACGGGGAATCGGCCACCTGCCAACTGCAAGTGCATATGACTGAAATCGCCACTGTTGACTAACTAAGTAAGCGGGTAACCGCTGGATTCAGAAGGTACAGAATCGGGAGGAGTGGCACCGACAGTGGCAGTGGACTTTAAAAGGCTGAAGGATGGATGACTAACCAAACCTTGAAATAAATATGCAAGAGTGAGAATCTCATGACTTCTGTTAGCTTTACGATCCGGCTTGTAAGCCTTTAAGTCCTTTAGGAACTACAATCTTTTTGTAAAAATAATATGTTGTTCAAGGCAATTAAAAAGCAATTTAGATTGTACTTTCCACGTAACGTACGCTCCACGTGGTGCTTAGTTTTTAAAATCTATTGTATCGCAGTTGGAAACATTTTACTGATATTTGTTTTGCGGCTTTGGTGCGGATAGAGATGCATGAATTCTGATATAAAAACAATAAATATTCTACGAGTTTGTCTGAATATTGTTTAAATTGTAAGGAACATAACAATATACTATGACGATATGATACGAAGATACTAATTTAAGTAAAGGATACTTATAAAAAAACTAGTGGACGCCCGCAGCTTCGCTCGCGTAGAATTAGACCCATCAACGACGTCTGCCCGCGTTCCGGTTGCCCACTTTACTTCAAATACGGCAAAGTTTCATACTAAATTTGCACCCCCATTTTACCCCCTTAGGGGGTGAATTTTCAAAAATCCTTTTTTAGTGCTCCCCTACGTTATAAAAGGAACCCCTGTGCAAAATTTCAAGTTTCTAACCCTTATAGTTTAGGCCCTGCGTTGATATGTCAGTCAGTCAGTCAGTCACCTTCTCCTTTTATATATTACTAGTGGTCCGCCCCGGCTTCGCACGGGTATTTTATATAAAAATCAAAATTATAATACACGCACATAAACCCACCCTATTTGCGTCAGGTTACTAAAAAAATAAAAATTTAACACGACTTTATTTTACATATATAGATAACAATAGTTTCATTTACGCCTAGTAATATTATATAGCCTATGTCACTCAGTGAAGATGCAGCTTTCTAATGGTGAAAGAATTTTTGAAATCGGTCCAGTAGTTTTGGCAGCGCACGCCAGAATAGCTCGCAGATGGTAGATTTTTTCCTACTTACCTACTTGACACTTATCGTCATATTTTGGACAATTCACACAATATCTTTATAAATTTTAGCCTGTGTGTTATTCTGATGTATAATATATAATTGCTATATAATTGTAAAGTTTCATTAAAATCCATTCAGTACTTTTTACGTGAAAAAGTAACACACATCCATCCATACATACATACATATACTTACAAACTTTCCTCTTTATCATATTAGTAGGATAGGATTAGTAAGGATTATACCTTATCAACAGCCTAAAATTTAAGTTTTATGCTTCTAGTTCTGAAAATGACAATACTTTCATACAACCTTTCATATCCCTTTTCAACCCATTACAACACTTTTTTCCAATTAAAAAGTGTCGTATGTCCTTTGTCTAAATGTTGTTTTTATGTCCTTTGTCAGGCTCTAGACTGTGTACCAAATTTCATTTAAATCGGTTCAGTAGTTTTGGCGTGATAGCGAAACAGACAGACAGACAGACAGATAGACACTTCAAAACCAAACGTCCAATTTTAATCATTCAAAGACCAAATATTATCTACATAAACTGTAAATGTAGTCCAAAAAAAAATTCAAGATAAAAAAATGGTTGTTGTGCCTCACTCGACATAGATAGGTATAGTGTGTCGCGGACTTTTTTATAGATATTTATAAGATCTACAATTAATTAGAACATTTTATGGTTCTATCTTTTATAGTTTAGGCAGCGTACGCAAAATAAGTAACTTTTCTGGTTGATTTTTTACAGCTTGTGTCCGAAAAACCCAAATATCTTACGGAACCCTATTTTTTTCCAAAATAAAATTTAGCCTATGTCACCCGGGGATAGTGTAGCTTTCCAACAGTGAAAGAATTTTTCAAATCGGTTCAGTAGTTTTGAAGCCTATTCGATGCAAACAAACAAACAAACAAACAAACAATCAAATCTTTCCTCTTTATAATATTAGTATAGATATAGACTAGTGGACGCCCGCAGCTTCGCTCGCGTAGAATTAGACCCATTAACGACGTCTACCCGTCTAACGACTTCAAAAACGGCAAAGTTTCATACTAACTTTGCACCCCCGTTTTACCCCCTTAGGGGGTGAATTTTCAAAAATCCTTTCTTAGTGCTCCCCTACGTTATAAAAGGAATCCCTGTGCAAAATTTCAAGTTTCTAGCCCTTATACTTTAGGCCCTGCGTTGATATGTCAGTCAGTCAGTCAGTCAGTCAGTCAGTCAGTCAGTCACCTTCTCCTTTTATATATATAGATAGATAAAGTTAGTTGAAGAGAAGGCGATGGTGGACGAGATGTCGTCACTACACCTTTCATTGGGCCCTTTCAATCGCCAATGTTAAGCAAGCGTCTCCTCTTATAAGATTTATTCTACGGTTCTAGCGGGTAGGAAGGAGTTAATACTTGATGTGATAAGTTCGTGAGAAAACGAGATATTAACTACCGACAGAATGAGTGATTGACAGGGTTGGAAATCGTGAGCAACATTATGTAGTACATTGCAGTAGTTCTTAATGAATTAACAAGTTGAATGTGTAGGAACTTATTTTATGTATGACTGTCAAGAACTGACTGATCCAAAATAACAATTTACATAGGGGACAAGATATTTACGGATTCATTACAAATTTGTGGAGCAAAAGTTAACGCGTTAAGAAGAATCTATTATTATGTCTAATTCAACGCGAGCGAAGCTGCGGGCGTCCAGTAGTCATTTATATTTTGCCAACTCTGTGTTATAACTATACCTATACTTAAATAAATAAATTTGTTTGTTTAAACGTTTTTATCTTTGGAACTAAACGTCAGATTTAACAATTGTTTTAAATAAAACAGTAACTATTTCATAAATTAATGTTCCAGAAATGTCTGTGAAAATATTGGAAAGTACTCGAACTCAAACTTAAAAAATTAGAAATCTTAATAGTTATCAGCTACTACAAGGCAGTCAGTTAAAAAACATTACGGACATCCGCTTCATGTAGTAATAACTAAAAAGCGCCACTGAAAATCAGTGCGTCTAACGCCAAGGCATAATGCTGAGTGGTTTTCCCGTTATCACATAGAAAAATGTTAAAAAAATAATGTTTAAGTGAAGTTTACTTAATTATATAAGTGTTGTAACAGTCCTATTGTAAATATTTCTTATTCTTTCTTATTCTTAATAGTAGTAGTAAAGCAAATGGTAGTATAAATCGTCTAGTAGATGCGCGTGCGCAGGCCCGTTAGCTATCAGCGCTCCGTTCCGCGCATCCGGACGGATGTAGCGACGCGGTCAATGTACCCGACAGCGCGAGGGCGAATTTCGTGTTTTCGGACGTACCCATGTATGTTACCATAGAGGTTGAATGAATGGTAGAGGCGCAACCTAGACTTTGCTACTTATCACTTCGTTCTAGTAAGATGGCCCCTTCAAAGTCAGTTAACCTGCGGGAAAATGCAGAAGTAATGCCTACTTGCATGCTTATGTATTAGCTGTGCTTTGAGATTGACACAGTGGAATATCAAATTAAAACCTACCAAATGACTTTTCTGAAGGAGAGATCAAAGAGTTCAAGTATCAAATATGTTTTGTCTCGATAATTTTTTTGTTAGGTAAGATTATTACCCGTGTAAAGAATTTTGGAAATTGGTCCAGTAGTTTTTGTGCGAAAACATTACAAACGCAGAGAAAAAGATTAAAAAACGCAGCCACATCAAGTAGGTACTTATGTGTTGCTCTTTCGTCACTACCGTAAAAATATAATACCAATAATTTCAAAATTAAGCTAAGAATAAGGAACTAAGGACACGACCAAACACGAGCGTAACGACTTACGACTCTACGAGAGATTCGCGGAACAGATCGATACTATTTAGAGAGGAAGGTCAATGTCTCGCCGGCCGTAGCTCGTAAAACACACAAGCGTTTACAAATAGGCCGTAGTGTGATTCACATGTGGCCTCCGATTATAAAGATGCTAATGTTAGATGATGTGACGACCACACTACAACGGTTCAATCATTTACGCGTTAAGGGCGCGTTTACATCATACGTTTTCGCCATTGATTGTGTAAAAATTAAATAGATACAGTTCCGAATGGGATGGGTTAGGCAAGAATAAACCACGCAAGCCAAGTGCGGATTGGTAGACTTCACACGCCTTCGAAAACATTATGGAGAACTCTAAGGCATGCCGGTTTCCTCGCGATGTCTCCTTCACCGTTACAGCAGGTGACATTTAATTACTTACTTAAATCGCACATAAGTTAGAAAAGTAATTGGTGCCACTTGTCGAACGAAACCTTTCCTCCTCTTTCGCCGCGCTGTGAGCGCTCCTGCGCGAGGGAATTCGGATGTAAGGATGGTCCTTCTATCCGGGCAATTGCTCCAGGGGTGAACCCCGTCGGTGACATACCACTTGTCAGGGTTCAACCCTAACCCCTCTAGTGAGAGGCGAGTTCGATATTCACCGGGCTGTCACCGCATTTCATAGTATTGTCACAAAGTAGATATTAGGAATCTACTTTGTGGTATTGTGCTCGCAAAAGGCACATTTCGTTGACATTAGAATAATATGTTAAAAGCTTTTATTTAACTTCACTCGTATGTATCCATTATTAATGTATGTTAGTATGTCCTGGAATCTTGCAATCAATATTTCATCCACTTCCACTGAAGCTATCGAGCTGTTTGGCACACATATTTGGGTCCGATGACAATGCATGAAAATAAAATTAAAGTTTTAAAGCTTTTTAAAAAAAAAAAATTAACAGTATAATTATTTTAACTGTTGTTTACATCTCGTGCTGTTTACGTTACGCGAAACGTAAACAGAAGTGAACAAATTTGGTCAGATTCGTGTGCCACTTTCAGAGCGCATAGTTATAGGTAAGATGATTTTGGCCGTATCGCTATTGAAAGTAGAGCCCCATTTGCGATCACTTCCTTACATTAATCTTATGGCCGCTACAATATATCTATCTATCTATCACGCTTGGTTTTCCCCCAAGTGGTGGGCAGTGACGAGTGAGTTGTACCCACATTTCTTGTCTCATGTAATATTGTGTGTGTACATATACACCGGGCACAAATCAGACCGCGGGGTACTAATGGAAATAGCAATGTAGAAAACCAATAAATTGTCCGACCCAGGAATCGAACGAGATTGCAATCCAAGACAAGAGTACGTCATTTCGGTCTTCCCTGAACTACTTCCTGGAGGAAGTCGTTCTAGTTCTATACCCTCATCTTATCAATCGATACTAATAGCGCCCCACGGATATTAATCTAGGCTTGAATGAAACCTTGTAGTTACGGTGACAAATTGTTTTCCGGTCGATCGTATTAGGTAACAATACATTTACGCCCACCGATAAAATTCGTGTTAGTTTATTAATTGTGCCCTTTTTAGGGTTCCGCAGTCAAAGGGTAAAACGGAACTCTATTACTAGGGATCCGCTGTCCGTCTGTCCATCTGTCACAAGGCTGTCTAATGAACCGTGGTAGTAAGACATGAAATTTTCACAGATGATGTTTTGATCTAATGACGCTTTATCAAGGAATATTAAAAAAAAGAAAAAATAAAAAATTAAGGGGCCCATACAACAGACATGATGTTTTTAGATGATAGATAATGGTACGGAACGCTTAATGCGCGAATTCGACTCGCACTTGGCTGGTTTTTCACCGAATAAGTATCAAATTTGGATCGTTTTTTTTCCATCCTTTAAAAATTTTATTTAAATTTTTCTCTTAAACCCCATGATGTACCTACCAACCTTTGGGGAATTGTTAAAAATGCTACGATCAAAAATTTTGAATGGTATGTAATTCCTATTATTTTTGGTTCGGTGTGGCAAGCATGTGATACGAAGATATAATATCACCTAGGTCCCTGCAATAACTTATTATTGGAAGGCACAATAATAAGTCAACAGGAAATTAACAAAATTATAATAAACAATGTGACCGCATTAATGTAACTATAAATATTTCCTTTTAATGATTTACAGTAACATCTTACATACAACATATATAATGTATAATTAAATTAACAGTGCGTGCCGTACAAAAAAATTAGATTAACTAGTATCTAGGAAACTAAAACAGTGACATTTCTCTAAAGTTCTCTAAATAACACTAAATTAACGACATCTACATTAACAAAAATAATAGTATTTCGTTAGTAAATCCGTTCCTAAAAAAGTCTAATGCCGGATCTTCAACGTCATAATAAAATTAACCTACGAGTTAGACGGTTGTGTACACTCAGCATAACTACCGCATCTGCATTGCGCTAGTGCGATTGCATTGCAACTTAGGGTTGCCATAGCAGCCTGAGTACTGACCGGAACATTACAGTACAGTAACAGACATGTCCCGGTGTACCGAGACGGATGGCAACCCTAATCTAACTGCATACAAATGCACATCCCTAGAGTACACTCGTAATTATAAAATACATACTGCTACTTCTATGTTTTGTCTATGATCGTTCACTGACTGCCTTGTTAGACTAGTGGACACCATAGCGACTGCAAATCTAATGATCCTGGGTTCGATCCTCGGGTCGGCCAAAGTATTTTTTTGATTTTTCTAACCTGAAATTCTCACTAGTAACTCTGTGTATGTCATATATGGAACCTAAAGGGATTAACTATGACGTTATGACGTTTTATGTACGTAGTATATAATTTTATTACTGTACGATTCGTGAGTGTCTATATTCATAGTTAGTTGAAGTTACCGGCTTACTCTCGTGTGATTTAAGTCGGAAATAAGCCGACTAGTTTCGATAACTACTGGCGTACACTGGCGTACACTCCCTGCCCGCCGCGAGCGCTAAGACTCACGCTTAAAAAATCAGTCAAAATCAAATTTAAATCAGGACTCTCTTTGTATAAATAAATTCCATTTAGTTATTCATTATTATTTATTCAAATTTTTACTTTAATGCTTTCAGACAGGTGCTTGTAACAAAAATTTATAGTTCTTTCATGACGACGCGACAGTTCAAGTTGCAGTATTGGCAAGCGACGAGTTTATTGGTGCATTACGCAGGTAGGTATCTGCTAAGTACTGAATAACACGGCAATTACTTGCACCAATTATACCGGCGACCTAGATAACTACATATTATGCGTTAATTAGTTACTTGGACTACGTCGGCAGTAGATAACCGAGTAGTTAATTGCCTATGATTCCTTACTAGTTAATATATAAATGGGAAAGAGTTTGATGTTTTGTCCTTCTCTTCGCACATTGGAGTGATGGATCGACATGATTTTTGCATAAATATAGTGTAGGGAGATGAGAGTGACGTAGGCATCTTTTTATCCCGGATGACGTTTACCGTGGAAATGGACATAAACCATTCGATTCGATTTCGATTTTTACTCGATAAATTACTATCGATCGATTTTTAATCGTTTGAAGACTCTCTCCGATTATGATCGGCCGGACTGCGGATTAAGATAGATATTGATAGGTGGTAATGTTTGGTGTAGCTAGCCATTCATAAAGGCTAGAACTACTTATTATATTATAAATCATCATATCCCTTGATTGTAGACGTAATTCTGCACGAAAATCGATTTGATGCGGGCGGAGGCACGGGGAAAGCTAGTAGTTAATTAATAAAGTATTTTTTTATATAAGGCGAGGAGAGGGAACCCGTGCCCATCAGTGGGACAAAGAAAGGGTTGTGATGATGAAGATACTCAGGTGAGATGGTCCGTCAATTAAAGAGAGTAGACTATTTATGATATCCGTCAGATCAAACATTAATCTACTCCTAATTTTAATAACCGGATATCGTTAGGTCTAAAAGCATCAAATCTATAAATAATTTGATGTATGAAGAACATGAACATTGCATGCGCGTCGTGACGTCAAAGCGGAATGCAATATGCTTCGCAGATGGCTAAAATTTCAATTTCAGAACAGCTATGAAACATTTTTGAAGGTTATCCGGTGGCAAACAAGCTTGCAGCACCACCCATCCGCCGCCGCCCAGACAATCGTGTGAGATTTATTTATTTATTTATTTTCAGATTCAGATTCAGATTCATTTATTTTTCATTATAATTATGGTATTTTGTATACGCTTAATGAACGTCATAACATTTTTTATCTACCGCCGGTTCACAAAGTTGATGCTACCGAGAAGAACACGGCAAGAAACTCGTAAGTTACTCTTTTCAAAATTTACAATTTTTTTAATTTGATCGCATTACATTATTATTGTTCAAGTGGAGCTGGAGATACACAGTTCCCCATAAAAGATTTTGATACTATACTTTTAGTCTAGAGCTAGGTACAATAAATTTATCCTTATTTCTTGTACTAAAGTTATGTACACTGCTTTTTATCTTTATTGAACCTGATACAAAAGGTACAGGGTACAACTGCCGAGCTAAATGCATAAAGCATTATCTATAGTCCGCCACTGTACACCAGTCTTGAGACTTCATGCTTTCAACTTCAGAGACCTTTCGGGCAAGTTCCTTGTGATCTTTCCTTCGCCGGTACAACAGATGTCACCTTAAATTAAATATTATCTGTTGTTATCTGTATTAATAGTCATTAATACGAATGAAATGAACTTCATTACCGAAGAATATCCTTAAAAGTTCAATAGAATTAATATAACTATCTAACGATGTAGCGACCATAGCCCAATGGCTCAGGTCGATTCAATGTGATCGAATGAGTTAAGCAACGACGGGCGCGGTCGTTTGTGGATGGGTGACCGCTAGTGGCAAAATTTCATGGACGCTACCGTGCTTCGGAGGGCACGTAAAGCCGTCGGTCCCGGTTGTTTTCAATGTTGGAAACAGTCGTTAAGCCTTGTCGAAGACCTTCGGGTGGCTTGAGAACATTCGACACTGGGTTGGCCACTAACCCCTCCACCAGTCTGCATTGGAGCAGCGTGGTGGAGTATGCTCTAGACTAGACCTCCCGCAGCTGCGTCTGTGGGGGAGACCCGTGCCCAGCAGTGGGACGTCTATGGGTCGCAGCGAATATATCTATCTAAAACCATCGACCTTTGTGGAAGTAAATTAAAAGTACTAGTTATAGGTATAAGACTACGGTATAATGTAGGTAACTAATGTGAACTAATTAATCGCGCGCGCGACCACTACGTCACCGTGTGACACGTGAGTCACCGCAACCACAAAGTAGATATTAGGTACAGAGATTAAGCTTCTTAAGAACATGCAAAATTGTTACCTATTTTGGTAGGGTTGTCACAACAGGTTAAGAGAAATTAAAGAAATCATTTGTTAAATAGTTTTATTATTCAGAATATAAAAAGAATACTACAATAAGAACCAATACAGAATAGAAAATAGAAAATAACATACTTTACAAATTTCTTACTCTAATAATTTTATTTTTATAATTTTTATTTTTTAATATTTTATTATTTATTTTTATGGTATGGAAAATTCTAAATCTAATATATAGTTTTTTGAAGTAATGTATCAGGAAACACTCACATGGCATATCAAATCCTAGCTGCAGCGTCAGGTTATAATCTATCATATTATTGTACTGTCACCGAAGTTACGCAGGAAAAATTTCAGTTCAATAAGACATCTGGATGTGGTTCAAATCTCACTTGCAATACTTAAATTTAAAACACATAGTACGTACCAACCCACCCACATACCTACAAATGTTTAGTAAAAGCTTGTAATAATAATAAAAAGGTAAAAACACACCGTGTAGTACACATTTCTTATTAAAAAAAGGATAATTCCGTAAAATAAAGGTACTTACTTGAAAAAGTAATAATCAAATATTTACTTACCTATTGCACTCCTTGGGATAGTTAAAGTGTGGTTAAAGTATGATATATTTTTATTTTTTCTAGCATTATTCATACACACAGTACAATATACAACCATTATTATTAATACCACGTTTTTATATTAGACCAGCTGACCCGGCAAACGTTGTTTTGCCATATAAATAATTTTTAGTTGATCGTAGAGGGTTGAAAATTCAGGGTTGTATGTATTTTCTAATGTTGTATCATAAAAAAATACAAAAATAAAAATTTGTCTAAAAATTAAAAAAAAAAAATTAGGGATGGACTACCCTTAACATTTAGGGGGATGAAAAATAGATGTTAGTCGATTCTCAGACCTACTGAATACGCATATAAAATTTGGTAAAAATTGGTAAGGCCGTTTCGGAGGAGTACTGCAACAAACAACACATTGTGACATGGAAATTTTATATATTAGATTTATATCTATATCTTTATCTTATATCCATACTAATATTATAAATGCGAAAGTGTGTTTGTTTGTTTGTTTATTTGTTTGTTTGTCCGGCTTTCACGTCGCAAGGAAGCTATTATGTATATGGTATTGTTTTTGTGTGTCGACATAGTGAGGAGGGTGGAGAGTGACGTAGGCTACTTTTTACCGCGGTAAAACATCCCCATGGGAAGATATCGATGTTTTGTTATTTGATAGATATTTAGTTCCGAATGTTATTAATAGATGGCGTTAGTAAAATTCATTTTCAAGTTCTGAATCACGTATATGATACACAAGTCATTGTTAATTCCCTTTGACCACGCGGGCGGAGCCCCGGGTAAAAGCTAGTCTATTATATTAGAGTATATATATTTATACTTATACTTATACTTATACTTGTACTTGTACCTGTCCTTGTCCTTGTCCTTGTACTTGTCCTTGTCCTTGTACTTGTACTTGTCCTTGTCCTTGTCCTTGTACTTGTCCTTGTCCTTGTCCTTGTACTTGTACTTGTACTTGTAATTGTCCTTGTCCTTGTCCTTGGACTTGGCCTTGGCCTTGGCCTTGTCCTTGTCCTTGTCCTTGTCCTTGTCCTTGTCCTTGTCCTTGTCCTTGTCCTTGTCCTTGTCCTTGTCCTTGTCCTTGTCCTTGTCCTTGTCCTTGTACTTGTCCTTGTCCTTGTCCTTGTCCTTGTCCTTGTCCTTGTCCTTGTCCTTGTCCTTGTCCTTGTCCTTGTCCTTGTCCTTGTACTTGTACTTGTCCTTGTCCTTGTCCTTGTCCTTGTCCTTGTCCTTGTCCTTGTCCTTGTCCTTGTCCTTGTCCTTGTACTTGTACTTGTCCTTGTCCTTGTCCTTGTCCTTGTACTTGTCCTTGTCCTTGTCCTTGTCCTTGTCCTTGTACTTGTACTTGTACTTGTCCTTGTCCTTGTACTTGTACTTGTACTTGTACTTGTACTTGTAATTGTCCTTGTCCTTGTCCTTGGACTTGGCCTTGTCCTTGTACTTGTCCTTGTCCTTGTCCTTGTCCTTGTCCTTGTCCTTGTCCTTGTCCTTGTCCTTGTCCTTGTCCTTGTCCTTGTCCTTGTCCTTGTCCTTGTCCTTGTCCTTGTCCTTGTCCTTGTCCTTGTCCTTGTCCTTGTCCTTGTCCTTGTCCTTGTCCTTGTCCTTGTCCTTGTCCTTGTCCTTGTCCTTGTCCTTGTCCTTGTCCTTGTCCTTGTCCTTGTCCTTGTCCTTGTCCTTGTCCTTGTCCTTGTCCTTGTCCTTGTCCTTGTCCTTGTCCTTGTCCTTGTCCTTGTCCTTGTCCTTGTCCTTGTCCTTGTCCTTGTCCTTGTCCTTGTCCTTGTCCTTGTCCTTGTCCTTGTCCTTGTCCTTGTCCTTGTCCTTGTCCTTGTCCTTGTCCTTGTACTTGTCCTTGTCCTTGTCCTTGTCCTTGTCCTTGTCCTTGTCCTTGTCCTTGTCCTTGTCCTTGTCCTTGTCCTTGTCCTTGTCCTTGTCCTTGTCCTTGTCCTTGTCCTTGTACTTGTACTTGTACTTGTACTTGTACTTGTACTTGTACTTGTACTTGTCCTTGTCCTTGTCCTTGTCCTTGTCCTTGTCCTTGTCCTTGTACTTGTACTTGTACTTGTACTTGTACTTGTACTTGTACTTGTACTTGTACTTGTACTTATACTTATACATACTTATATTTATTTTTATATTTATATCTAGTGGACGTCCGCAGCTTCGCTCGCGTTACACATTCACTAACTTCAAAAACGGCAAAGCTTCATACTAACTTTGCACCCCCGTTTTACCCCCTTAGGGGATGAATTTTCAAATTTTTCTCGCCGTAAAAACCATCCTTGAACTTCAACGAACATTAAAAAAAAAGAATTGGCCAAATTGGTCCAGGCGTTGTTGAGTTATGCGCTTACCAACACATTTTGCGATTCATTTTTATTATATAGATATTCAAACTTGCAACTAACAAAACCAACAATGTGCGTAGCGATTACCCTGCGATTTTCAACTTGATGTGACAGCGTCAACCGGTTTTTTCCACTCTCGCCGCGTACGCGACAAGCGGCCAGTGGCCACACATAGATGTCCCGCGTGCTTGTAGGAGTGCAACCGATTTGCACGTTCCTATGAAACTTAATCTCTGTACCTAATATCTACTTTGTGCCGCAACCGACCACAAGTCGTTCAGTCGTATAACTCGGCCAGCTAAAGAATGGTATTGAGTGTGACGGCCTTTTCATTTCCCTTCCACATCGAATTAGCCGGATAAGTAAAGTAACCATAGCAATTTTTTTAAGTTTCAACTTCAATTAATTGTAGTTACTAGTTAAAACAGTAGGCTATTGCTATTTTTCATGCATGAGAAATGATAATTTTAATATTTTCCTGAGCGGTTAGTTCACTACACGAGAATATGCTATGTCATTCAGATTATTTTTAACTATTTAATAGCAGAACCGACTATAATACATGTATGTGACACTGTTTATCGGATTGCGTGACGCAAAGGTGTATGTTTGTTCCTCTATCTATGCCATACTATGGCTTCTAGAGACCAAACGCGAATCTCGATTTTGATGATTTTTTAGTCAAACGATTCGTTTTAATACTTGCGAGTGTCACTAAAGTCACATGACAGTAACCAAGAATCACCACAGCGACAACGATACGCCTTATTGTCAAAATGAAAACAAAAAAATCTACCAACTATGGTATGTTGAATAGGTATCAAAGTGGTATCGTTGAATAGGTATTTAAAAATCATTCATCATCATAAAAATCACAGGTTCCTTTTATAATTTTTCATTTTAAATAACAGTTAAGGATATAGTACCTACAACGATTTTAAGTTAGTAAGCAACCATTCTCGCAAATTTTCTTATTTAATATTTGTTTTGCAGTCGGTTTTTTTTTAACTTTTAAACAACATGTTACAATGCTTATTAAAATTATTTAAATATTTAAAAAAATAAGATGCTATATTCAAATGCATTCTATAACAGACTGATTTACGAGAATATTGTGCGTGTACACACGTACCAGTCGACATGATGTTATGCGCATGCACCGGTACAAGTACAGACGGCGGACCTCGCAATGTAATCTCAACCTCATAATGTAGTAAGTGTTGTTTGAATTTCAAATCGCGTAACGGAACACAAATGTGTGACGAAGAGTGCCGAACCGATTGGCACCATAGAATTTTTAAATGAAGGGCACAAGCCAAGCTCCATAGGCAAGTGTATGTCATTTTGCAGCTATACTAGGGCAAACATACCTTAAACAATCTTATCTTCACGTGTTAGTATAATGTAAGTAGGTACGTGCATATTAAAGAAACAAAAAAATCAAAAAAATCAAGAATTTACTATTATTCCTGATTGAATTCATAATTTGTTTTATTTACAAACACTATTTGTAATTTCTAAAGGTTAGAAAGAAAAAAATGATGGAAAATACTGTAGTTATTGTACGTAATAGGTACTGTACTTGTACTATTATTCTGTGCTATTATTCCTGATTGAATTCATAATTTGTTTTATTTACAAACACTATTTGTAATTTCTAAAGGTTAGAAAGAAAAAAATGATGGAAAATACTGTAGTTATTGTACGTAATAGGTACTGTACTTGTACTATTATTCTGTGCTATTATTCCTGATTGAATTCATAATTTGTTTTATTTACAAACACTATTTGTAATTTCTAAAGGTTAGAAAGAAAAAAATGATGGAAAATACTGTAGTTATTGTACGTAATAGGTACTGTACTTGTACTATTATTCTGTGCTATTATTCCTGATTGAATTCATAATTTGTTTTATTTACAAACACTATTTGTAATTTCTAAAGGTTAGAAAGAAAAAAATGATGGAAAATACTGTAGTTATTGTACGTAATAGGTAGTCTCTCGTTCACCAAAAACCGGAATGGTGACGAATGCGATTGGAATTTTGAAGGAATGTATCCTTCCAGGTATCCAGACGTTCTGATGACCCAGCTCGTAACTAATCGTCTCAATCAAATCGTCCCAAATTTGTTCAGTTTTATCAAATCGATTGAATCTGATTAATTAAATGTGAAACTTTAGCGAAACTCATAGTCAGTTTTATTGAGATAAGTTTGTTTATATTTAACAAAATATATGCAGGTACATGTAGTTTCAAACCAATAAAGTATACTCATTACAATACGTAAATGCCAAACATCTCTTTCACATATCTAGTAGGTTTCTACTTATAATACAGTCGTTTATGCCCAGAAAACAAAATAAACCATCAATAAGAGGAAAAATCGCTAATCAAAAGGGTAATTTAAGGGTGATGGGTTATTTGTAACCGAAATCGAAAAAAATGAGGTGGTTGGTGGTGGTGGTGGAACGTTCGACTGTTTTTTTTAAAAATCATTTTGTAATTACATAATTTGCTTTCGTACTAGATTAGTTTATTTAAACATAACTTAAATAAAAATATTATTCAATATCACTTGTTTTGAATATTTTTAAAAACATGGCTGTTCCGCGTACACTTACAACTTGATCAGAGATTTCTTAGATATTCAAGTTAAGTTTCTTTTTAGCACAAAATATAGCTGTGGAGCGCAGTAACCTTAAACCTTAGACTTAAACCTAATTTTCACTGTCCTTGGAGTTATTAAATGAGTCAAACGTTTATTACGTGTGTAATTTTAAGTGAGCCAGATAGGGTTTTATAGTTAGGGGGACCAGTCTTTTAGGAAATGAATAGGAATGTCCTTTTACGAAAGAAAGCGGCATGTTCAATTAATTAACTTCAGTTACAAGTAGAGTATTGCCAATAATTGTACATAATAATAAGTATCAAGGAGGTTTTTTATTATAGGACAGATTCATATAGTTATCCGCTTGCTGTCAGACATTAATGGCCGAAATTAATAATCGATCTGTAATCCAAGATATAAATTGATCTCAGATATATGCCTATCTGCGGATCGATCTTCAATCCGCGTCCCAATAACGAAAAGAGACAAACCATCAATGGGTAATCCGTGGATATCAAGATATCCGTAGATATCTGTTCCCTCTTTGGACGTTTCGTTGTATGCAAAATCGAAACTTGAGTGCTACATTTATTTATAATTAATATCTTAAAAATTACCCAACAATATATGCATATTACAAGTACCTTTAACTGTTTTGGTACCTACTTTTTTTACTTATTGTGCTCTTGAAATTTTATATAGATTATATAATTACCATTTGTTGTTTTTGTTGTTAAATTATATTATTGTAGCGTCCAAAGCGCAGTAGCATTAAGAACATTCGACACTGGGTTGGCCACTAATCCAATCTGTGGGTCGCAGCAGCATATATGGCCGAAATTAATAATCGATCTGTAATCCAAGATATAAATTGATCTCCGATATATGCCTATCTGCGGATCGATCTCCAATCCGCGTCCCAATAACGAAAAGAGACAAACCATCGATGGGTAATCCGTGGATATCAAGATATCCGTAGATATCTGTTCCCTCTTTGGACGTTTCGTTCTATGCAAAATCGAAACGTGAGTGCTACATTTATTTATAATTAATATCTTAAAAATTACCCAACAATATATGAATATTACAAGTACCTTTAATTGTTTTGGTACCTACTTTTTTTACTTATTGTGCTCTTGAAATTTTATATAGATTATATAATTACCATTTGTTGTTTTTGTTGTTAAATTATATTATTGTAGCGTCCAAAGCCCAGTAGCATTAAGAACATTCGACACTGGGTTGGCTACTAATCCAATCTGTGGGTCGCAGCAGCATATAATTACCAATTTAAAAGTTTTAAATTATAAATTATTTGTATAAAATGGAACGTTACATCTCACTGATTGGGTAATGTTTTTTGATTTTGAAATAAGTCAAAAAGCTACATGTCATATTTTATTTATGTATAAAAATTGTGTTAATTATCTATTATAGTTTTTGCATAATACTGTGTTAAATAGCAATGAACTTTGAAGTGGTAAGTGACTTTGTAGGGATCCATACCCCTTAATTATTTTATTTCATGATGATGCTAATAATGTTCGAAAGCATATTTTTATGAAGTTCTTGTTATTTTAGGTACTACGAGGCAAACCTTTGACGAAGGATGAGACAAAATTATTGCTCAACATAATTGAGAACAGCCCAATGCCACGGCTTGTCGTCGAACACCCCTGCAGGTTTAAAGTTGGAAAATCGAAAGAAACTTGCACGTATCGTATCCAAGTAAGTGTTAGGGACTTTTTTATCTTTGTTTAAAACTTATAGGTATCGCAGTAAAAGTTAACCTAAAATGTTTATTATTTTTACAGACTGGTGGTGGCATTCCAGAGTACATTCCCCCGGATGCCGTACTGGACAGAGTGGCTGATTACTGGAGAGTACTGCAAGTGCTTGTTGTACCATTTGGTGGTGACAAAGAGGAAGAAGTTTTTGTTTGTGGTGGTGGCCGTTAATTAAAATAAATAATAAACAAATCACAAAATTAAATAATGTCTTTTTCTATACTAATATTATAAAGAGGAAACATGGTGTTTGTAATGTTATAACACAAAAACTACTGGACCGATATCAACAATTCATACACTTATAAATTTGTGTTTTTGTATGTATGTTTGTCATGTTTTCACACAAAAACTACTGGACCGATTTCAAAGAAAATAATATAAAATACCGATTAAAAACATTAAAAAGTTGCATCTTCAGTAACAAGTAAATAAAGAAAGAAAGAAAGAATGAGTCTTTTATTTTCAACAATCGTTCATGCAACACAGAAAACTATCAAGTATCAAGTACATGCTATGTTTAACAACTTTTACAATTTTTTTAAAAATAGGGATCCCTAATAAAAATGCAATATAACCCAAGGTGTGAAAATACCTAAAAATATTCTTTGCATCGCGTGCGCTGCGGAAACTATTGAGATAGAATAAAATAATGTACTACGACTTTGCAGAACACATCATTATTTACCTACAAAAAGTGTCGCGATACCATATGATCCATGGTTACGAAACGAGATAAAAAATCACTTTCTGTATCCGAATCCCAGTCCGTCAATTAAGCTAGGATTTCCATATCACTGTTACTATCACTAGAACTGGAGAATATGGCCAAATCCATTTTGAAAAATCTTAAATCTGAGGAAAGTCTAAGATTAAGATTTTGGATTGCTTTCACCGATCGATCGAAACGTCAAAAACGAGAGATAGCTTATTGACACGCTCAAACCGTCGTTTTCATACAGAGGTATACCTGTAATCTTTGATCCGTCCTCCCAAAGATAGATTGATTCTAGAGATTGCAATTTCAATCCACGGATCGTTTATTGGCACACTTAACTACTAATCAGGATTACAATTTTGACATTTAATCCGAAGATTTAAGATTAGATCGATTATTAATTTCGGCCATAAATCACTCATCTACCCGTAAACAACATACTGCATGTGTTGCGTGGCCGCATACGGCCGATCGGCATGTAGGTAGACATATAACTACTTACACACATACATTTACAGTGAAAAATTGTGAGAGAAAGTCCATCAATAAGTCTATTTCTTTTTACAATATACTAGTGAAATTCAGTGTATAGTGTATACCGTTAATTAATATCTCTTTCTGTGATCGATCTCTGTGAAAACGACTATTCACAGTGATTGCTACGATGTGTTATCATAACAAGAGATTTTGGAAATTGTCTATGGCCTATCATAGTAGACCTCTTGTCGATTGGGATTACTTACTCATGGCGTGGCTCCCTTCTCGAGTCTCGTGACGTGTTGGTCTGATGGCACGCACGAGTTCATAATTACTTACTTACTTAATTTGAAAATATAAGTTTGAGTAAAAAAATAATAACTAAATTAATTGAATAAATAAAAAATAACTAACTATCGCGGATCAAGTTAAGCGGGTGAAGAAACAGAAAGAGTACGCACGAGCTTAGCCAACCTAAAATAGACTGCGCAAGTTGTGGTGTGGTACAGCAGACGCCATTACGTATAGTCCGTAGTTATAGTCCCCAATTACCTGATGCTTTGCTGACGTTGGTAAACAAGCCATCTGATATGTTTTTATATTAAAACTCCGAGTATTGCATAAGTAATGTATTATTAATAAGAAGACACAACATTCTTAGTGTAGGTTACAGGTATCAGTCATAGTTCATAGACCTGGCATTTATTCAACTCACATTGAATATGTAGAGGTAGCATAACTATACAACATCCCCCTTTCTTTACAAGCTAAGCATTATACATAGTCAATCAAATATCCTGGTCGTTTTATTTCCCTATAAACCTATAACTCCCTAATAAACCTGATTTTGATTTTGTAAGTGCTAGTTAATCTTTTTTTGAGTCCATCCCACACTTCTTTATTTTTCTAATTACAGTCTACTAAGGCCGAAGGACATCACTTTTTCGGGATTTCACATCAAGACAATCTAATTTAGTCCTGATATTTGTATGTAGCATGGCCAACCTACTGCCGGCTCAGCTGACGGGACGGAGTCGCGTATCGATCCGGCTGCCCCGACCGCCGCGAGGCATACGCCCAAAATTGGGACCGTACAGTCGTACACAGAACAATACAAGTATGAAATAGGGTGAATTTTAGTACCCTACAGAGAAGAGGTTCAGAATACAGAATACTCAATCACAGGACCTGGTATTGATTAAGACAAGTTTTAGGTTGAATTCAATATTTTTTTTGTTCATTTGACCCTACTTCAGGGTAGTTACTAAAATGTTTTTGGCTATATTCAAAGATCTTAAAGGTGCTGTAACTATCAATGGCTTTATCTCATTTCTACTGCAATATTTGATTATTAAACGAATGTGTACTGAGTGGAATGATGGTTTACGGTCACACATAGGTAGCACTTAGTCCTCATAGGAAGCAACGCATTGGTGCCTGACTTAAATGAGACTCTAATTAGTCTAATTCAAAGTTTGTCACAGTTGTCATAAAGGCAGCGCATGGGTGGTGCTGCGTGCTTGTTTGTTATCCTATATTTATATGCATAAAAATCACTTTATAAGAAAAACATAATTAGAGATACATACATGAGATGTATTTTCGGATGGAAGGCTTAACCATTAGGCTTTTATCACTGCCTAGCCAGCTGCTTTAATTCAATCATTTAAATGACATTATTTGGTGTCTGAATGTCAAGGTTACAGTATGTACCAACCAACTAATTAAGTCTGTATTTCTCTGTTTTATAACAGGAAACGACAGGAAGGAAATACATGCATAATGTTATCTTGTCCCTCGTCTGCTTAGTTAAGATTGTAATAACTACATCCAATTTTCATCAGTTACCTTTAGGTAGGTTAGGTTAACCCACACCCCTTTCCTTCAAATAATAATAATAATTAGGTCCTATGTAATAGGCAGTGAGACTATTTCTATACACCGTAAAGAAAACCCGACTCCAAGGTATTAATGGAATTTTCAAGATACAAAATCTCAATGATACTTTGCCTGACCAGGGCATTCATGCATTTCATTTCTTCATAACCTACCTTGCTTTAATGTAATATGATATGAATTTGTTTGATTGAATTTGAATTGGCCTTGTAGCAGTGATGGCAAATAGATTGAGATAAGAACCATGCCTGAGACTCCTGCCAGTAAGGACTGCAAATATGCACTTGGCAGGTCAGGCAAAGAATCATTTGGTATTTGCAACTTTGTGGATGGCCTAATGCCTGGCTAACTGCTCATTCTTAGGTTGCTATCTTAGAGAATGTTAATAAGAGCTATTTGTTGATAGTGTAGATTTTTTCTGTAGTTTTGTATGAATGTGAAATGAGAATTACATAATTAATCATAATCATCAAAGTGTACATCTAAAATATGAGGGTAAGATAATAAATATGAAGTTATATTGAAGACACTGGCTGCCAGTTATATTGTAGACTAACATTGGTAAGAAGGCCATGACTAATCATAAGACATTTCGCAAGTAATTTCGTATAGGAAAATAACTGATTTCAACCAGTCTATGTTATTTGATGTATTCGAAAAGAAACACCTTTGCTAATAATCACGTTCACATATGAGACCTTCCCTAATGCCTCTAGGCGACATACTTATATCCATTATTATTAATGCCACGCACGGTTCACGTAAATATTTACTTACTTGAGCTTATTTTTAATCTTCAAGGCAGAAAGATAATCCTTACGAGCACCTCACTACACACAAAACATAACACCACAGATTCTTGTCATCATACACAAGTAGTTTAATGTTTCACATCGATAACCATTGAGAATTACACACGAACCTAATAACTTTATATAAACACACCTAATTCACCTGATTCATGGCAGATATTCACTGAAAACTGGATTTCGTATATTAATTTGACAGATGTCGCGTATCGCGTTTCGTAGGCGTATCAAAACGTACACTATCGACACGCTACGCGACGCGAGTCAACTTGAGTCAAGAAAACTAAGCAAAGCACGCTAGCATAGAAAATACAACTTGCAAGTGACATAAAAGCTGACATCACATTATTCGCTTCATTCAAACTGTCAAAAGGACTATGCACTCGTCATATAAAAGTGCGACTTCTGTACTTGGTTGCTTTACATTGTATTTATTGCAAGAACAGTTTATTGTTTTGTGTCAGATTATCTTGGTAATAAATTTTATTTTTTGATTATTTCTGATATTTTCAATGCAAAATATTTAAGTCAATCATTTCTTTTCATGTAATAAAAGGAATCAATGATCATTTCGCGCCATCTAGTATGGAGTAGTAGTACTGTTACAATCATTACTTATAACTTATATAACTCTATGCTTATACACATAAAACACATTCTTTTCATTTTCAATCAGTTAATAATTATTCTTAGTGAATTTCTCTGAAACTGGTTTATTCTTAACCAAAGATGTACTTTAATTGCGTAATAAATATTTGTTATAATCTGTGATATCAGTAGTAAGCATTTTGAAAGCCATCTAGTGGGGAATGGCAGTACTTTAATAAGCTAAGTCGACAAGACTCCTGTACGTCACAACTTTTGGGAAATGTTTTAAATAAACAGTAGATGTCTCTCTATCTGTAGTTTTTAACTCCTAGGTGATGGATGATAATTGTTTTGTGATCCACACAGTCGAAGGCCTATGAAAAATCATAGAATATGCCTATAATATAATGTGCGTCCTCCCAAGCTTCATAAATATTTCTTAGTAGGTTATTTAAGTCTGGTGACAACAAGGATTGTCGTCAATAGACTTAATTATAGACATAACTTTACTAATATTCTTAAAATGTGGAAAACATCCTTGATCTCTGTAACTAAGTCTGACTAAGATTAAAAATAACCGCCAGGGGGGTGCCAATGTCGGTCAAATGGGTCGGGGTCAAAATGTTCAATGACATACCCCACAAATCTAGTTTTTTTCATGTTAAAACTATTAAAATCTTTACAAATAACCCAATACCCGGATACTAACATGTCTAAACGCAAATGTACTGTCACAATGTCAAAGAGACTTATCGACAATTACTAACTGGACTATAACTGACACCAACTAACATGACTAACTATCACTAACAGCCCTGACAGACCAACTAAGGTTCTAATTAACTCTCTGCTAACTGGACTAACCATCCCAGTCACTATTGAGTCTTGTTCAGAGTAAGCGGCAGTTGTCATGGGCGGCAGCGGATGGGTGGTGCTGCAAGCTCGTTTGCTATCTTATATACATTTAAAAAGAACATTACAAAAAAAAATTTGAAATTGAAATTAGCGTATTTTGACACAATAGGGACTGGGATGGTTAGTCCAGTTAGCATTTCTTTAGCCTCGAAAGAATCTCGCAGGCTAATGTTTGACTGAAAATTTAATTTTACTTTGTATTTTGTCATGATTGGGGATTGGGCAATCATTTTTTTAAATAGGTAATTAACTTCTTTACAGCATATATAATCTAAACTTTCTTTCGCTTGCAACCTGTCTACCCTTTTGGGGAATAAATGAGTTTAATATTTTCTTTCAGTGAATTTAAGCAACACATCACAGCTGTATTTCCCCGAAGTGTAGCCATTAAAGTATCTACCCCACTTTACCAGTTACGTTTAGGTCCCATGCATGGAAAACGGGAGAGAACATACACTGGGACATACCTAGGTTGAATTATATTGGTTTAACTATTTCGGTTTTTTCAATTTTCCATTTGTTACTACACCACAGAATACTTAATAGTACAATTACCTACTCATAATAAAGCTTTCTTTAAAATAAATGACTAATTAAACGATAAAAACGCTTGGTGCGATGTATCTCCAGCTCCACTTGTTCAATAATAATGTACCTTGATCAAATTTTAAAATTGTAAATTTTGAAAAGAGTAACTCCGAATTTCTTCTCGGTAGCATCAACTTTGTGAACCAATACCATATAATGAAAAATAAATTAATCTGAATCGACTGCAAATCCTTATTTCACATACTACCTACTACAAGAACTAATTTCTGTTAGATTTACAACCTAAGTTCGATTATTTTATCTGTACATCCATTTTCTTTCTCCTCTCTCGTCCACTGTTTTTGCAAGCATGAATAAAATGATAACACAGAATTTAAAAACTAATTTATTTAAATAAGCACTGAAGAACTTATACAACAGTTGTTATGTTAGACTTCCAACGATCGCAACAAACTTTGGCAAAATGTACGAGTATCTCGCAGCACGTGTAAACGACTCTCAGATGTAAAACAATTCGTCTAACGCAAAGATTATAAACCTATGTAGTATATTTATGAAATAGTTGTGCTTGAAAGTTATATAAAATTATATAGGAAATATGAGTTAGGGCTCTGCCCCGCAGTCTTCGAATCTGACGTCTTTACTGGGCCTTGTAGACACGCGTGCACGTCACATCCTTCGCAGTCATTTCCTGGAACAAATAAACAACGTAATCACACACCTATATATTCAAAGTCTGTCCCACTGTTGGGGTAGGGTCTCCCCCTTGGAATGGGAGGGCTTACGCCATAGACCAGTACGGCAGTGCGGATTAACACTTCACATGCCTTCGAAGCAGAGCCCTATCATCATCTAAAAGGGAAATATCATCTCCATTCAAGGACCTTTGTTACCCATCGATTGTTTTGACGGGCCCGTTGGCGCAATCGGTAGTGACCCTACCTCTTGCGCCACGGGTTGTGGGTTCGAATCCCACTCAGGATAAATATTCGTGTGACGAACACTTGTGTTTGTTCTGTGTCTGGATGTTAATATTATCTATTTAAGTATGTATGGATTTAAAAATATCTATGTATGTATATCAGTCTCTGGCACCCATAGTACAGGTTCGCGCCTAATTTGGGGCCAGATGGCCGTGTGTGAATGTCTATGGTATTTATTGTCAGTCCTTCGAGCGATGTGGCCCGCCACTGCCACTTCACTTGCTACTACGCCTATATTACCTCGAAGTGGTAGGCATAGGTGAATTGTAGACTTGTAGTACACACACTTTACACCATTTAAATTCAAGGCCCATGTGATAGGTCTAACTCTATCCACAACCACAAATCCAGACTCCGAGCTGCTAGGAATTTCAAGTTAGAAAATCCCAATAGTTTTTGCGCGACCCGGGGATTGAATCCAGGATATCTGGCTTAAGAGTCGTGCTGACTACCAATATACCAATACAAACAGTCCTAAAACATACTTGTAACTGACTGTATTTGAAGGTGTGTGGCTTTACACCCACTTTTCAAGGTTCATTCAACACCATCTTATTACATGGGATCTATTGAACATACTCATTTTATTATACAATCATCTGCACTACTACGTTTTACTATATAAACTACGAACTCTTCCAGTGACTTTTTTATTTTAATCTAATTATTTTATGAGTTTGTATAGTTTCCTGCTCAAACTTTGTCACAGTCCACTTGTGGCAGATGAATGGTTCTGCATGCTTGTTTGCTATCACAGGATACTCACAGCCTTCATCTCCTCAGGGCCGAAGGTCCGGATGTAGGTCACTTCCAGGCCGTCGTCGGACTTCTGGATGTGCTTCAGGGTGTTGTTGCCCTCGAACGTGCAAACTGATTTCACCTGGAATCGGTAAATACACATCAGTAATCAAGTAACAGTACTGCTGGTATCTATAACAATAGTTTTGTTTACACCTAGTAATAATATATCGTCGGTACAAAAGTCAACTAGCCAAACTGTAATTTTGGCAGTAAACTAAGTAAACTAATCTCACATAGATTAGTTTACCTTTGTAGAATTTTTACTTTTTTCAGTTAAGCAGAAAAACGATTTGTAATAACATTTATATTTGAAATGCCACAGATACAATATTTTGCCACTGTATGCGTCGAGATATTGATGTCATGTAAAAACTGCCAAAATGACCAGTGAAGATGCAGCTGTCTAAAGGTGAAAGAATTTTTGAAATCGGTCCAGTAGTTTTTGTGTGAAAACATTACAAACAAATGTTTCCTCTTTATAATATTAGTATAGACGTAGGTACGCAAGAATTACCTTAGCACCATCGGCGCGCTCCTCTTCGAACTCTTCTCCGGGCGTGAACTTGACCTCGGTGGTCTTGAAGGTGGACGAGGTGACCAGCACGTAGCTGCCGCCGTCCTGCTTCAGCTCCACGGTCGGGGTGACGGCGTTGGCTGCCTTACGGGTGATCAGACCCACTCCTGAAGAGATCATTAATAGTAAAATTATTAATCACATAAGAATGATATATATAATTATGTACAATGTATTTTTTGAAACTTGATCAAACGAAATGTGCGGCTATAAGACAAGAAGTTACCGATAAAAAATAGATTTTTTTTTAAATTTAGTAGCCTAATTTAGTAGTCACCTGCTATAACGGTGAAGGAAATATATGAAATACGAAGTCTGCCAATGGCCAGCATGGTGGACTAAAGTCTAACCCATCCCCTTCCGAGAGACCAGTGTAGAAAGAGTGGTACAATGATAGGGTTGTGGTAGTGAATTAGAGATTATGGTATCGGTACCGAACCCCAGAGGAAATCTGTCGCCTTTTCATGCAAAATTACTTTAAACAATATTATACAAATGGTCATTAAACATAAACATTTCTGTTTAATTTTATGCTGAAATATATGTCACAGGATAGCAAATAAAATAACAAGGAAGGAAGTAGAGATTGAACTATGGTCGCCCTGCACCTCTTTAAGTCTTTCATGTCTGTTTAGTAATTATTGATAATCGTTAGTTCACTGTACCTTAGTCTTAGACTACGGTAATGATAAACACGCCTCTTGTAAAAGCATTTTCTAAGTCTAAATAATTCCGTACTGTCCGATGAATCATTTATCTAGTTTTCTATAGAAACTGGGTGTAATAACTATCTTGGAATGCGGCAGTGCACTGGCTTAAACAATACTTAGCGTGTTGAGTGGTGCTGGGGCGGCCGGATATCCCACTTTAAAATAGTGCATCGCCTGCAAGATAATGTCCCTCCCTATGACCGAGATTGATATATGATATAATTCCTGCTACTATGACATAACGGTTTATTTATGTTCTTTTTTGGTTTTATAATCTGCAATATTTATTATTGTACTTATTAATTCACAGCTTCGTGGCGACCCATAGACGTCCCACTGCTGGGCACGGGTCTCCCCCACAGACACGGGAGGAGGGTGACGCGAGGTCTAGAGCATACTCCACCACTTCACAGCTTCAACTACTTTAAATGTCCACGCTATAGACCTAATTTTCATTGTTTGGTTTTTTTGGAATTCTAATTCATCTTTTTTTTATTCATGGCAACACGCAACATTCTATTCCGCTGAGATGGAATTAACTGCTATAGATATTTGCATAATTTAAATTGGCGCCTATGAGAATGTCGGTTGAATGTTAATTGTAAACCCGGAAGTTGATCAGAACGTTGTCTATAGACCCGGTAGCGTGGTGTAGGTTATGGTTTCCGTTCAGTAACCGACACAATATGTAATGTTTTATTTTTCATTCCTTCTTCTGTGGAAATGGTGGAATCATTTTTCAAATGTGCAAGAAAATATGATTAGAACAAAATGTTATATGAACTTATATGTAAGCAGATGGTATGTGGCAGTGTGGCTATAAAAAATTAAGTTTTGTGATTCAATTCTAAGTTTTAAAATAATAAATATCTTTGTTATAAAATACTAATTGGCGCAGATAACGCCTAGTAATAGATAGATGACGTGGACCTCTAAATTTTAAAATAGGTTAAAATTAAAGATTTTACATTAATAAATATCTTTGGTTTAAATACTGTTGAGCTATTTATTAGCTACACCAAAGAAATTGGAGTTTCTACCTATAGGGGATATTCAATTTATTTGGTTATAACTATCTAAACTTCACGACGAAAACTGTCTAACTAAAAGTAGTAAACTAGTAAAACTAAAATTAGTTAAACTATTTTAAAAAACTGAGTATTTTCTGCTTCGTCACACACTCAATTATGTTAATCTCCATAATAATATGGGGTGATGTGGCTCATTGTAGCTTTTCATTTATCGCTATCCCATTAGAAATGGCGAGATGAAATCATAAAATGCCTTCACGCTGATTGGTCTGTCTGTGGGCACGGCACGCCGCTATTGGTCATTCGTCTTGCCAAAGAAGTCAAGGTCAGCGACCTTTGAATTGCCGTAATTTTTCAATGAAGATTTACCTAATCTTCGTTGAAGTTTTTTTGGTAATTAAGTTCATCTTTATAGCTACTTCCATTCTGAACAATAGCGTTTGCATAATTTTTATGACGCTGAAGTTAAATAACAAAGTGTTTCAAAGTTATTTCCGACAGAGGTGTGTAACTTATAAACCTTGGAGACTGAACTACTTATTCGTAATATCAGTTCAATCCCAACCGTCAGGTAGGTATTGAAGTTTTCCTGCCATGAAACACAATCTTTGGCTATTGCCACGAAGTACCTAACTATTTTGTAAAATAGTTTTATACATACCTTTATATAAAATAGTTTTATATAGGTACATAGGTACTATTTCGGCGAAACTGGATGAAACAAGATTACCTACTATAGATTTTATTGTTGATCGAAGAAAGGAAGAACATCATTCATTATCATGCACAGGCTCAGTATACTGGGTAGTGGTAGGCAGTAGGCACTCATAAATAACTGCGGAACGTCTAGATCTAGAGCATAATAATATTCCACTACGTTCATGGGGATTGGCGGAGGAGTTAGTGGCAAACCAAATGTCGAATGTTTTATATGTTAAATGTTAATTGACGTTTCCTCCGAAGCACGGTAGCGCCCATGAAATTTTACCACAATCGGTCCCATCAACCAACTGACCGCGCCCGACGTCACTTAACTCGCGGACGCGAGCTATTGTACTATGGAACTTGACGCATGACTATGATATTACTAACATTTGTATATTCAACTTTGTTTACTTAGAGAGAAAAACATTTCATAATCGCGTATAGCTGATGTCACCAGGGACAAAGTTCACAGACGCATCCCACAACATACAGAAATAGATCGTCATCTCTACTATGGAAATACATCATCTGTAAATAGTACGTTCGCTGGCAACGGCCAGCAGACCCACTGAGTGCTGCGATGACATTGACAGAATAAAATCTATCCAGTGATCTTCGGTAACTTAATTTCTGGAGCAAACGAAAAGGCAGCACCAGCCTTGACAACAACTAGTTTATCCCATAATCTCATGCTGTTAAAGTTCTCCTCTTTGGATCATCCACACAAACCAGAACCTGTATTACTGGCCCAATGTAATGATTTGTAAGTCATCATTAAATATGAAGTATATTTACATATACCTACATAAATATTATAATTTCGATCATGAATCATTTTAACACCCACGTCAAATAAAAACCAAAAATATTTCAATTGCAAGTCGAAGTAAAAAAGTGGACCCATGTTAAAATTTCAGACGGCAAAAACTGTACAGGTATGGAATTTCATCAGGTTAGTCAGGCATTAAAATAACAATAAAACAGTCATTTTTTGCCGGCATAAATTCATTGCCGTCTGGCATTGTATTCTTGCATTTGTTGGTAATTTAAAATAGTGGTTGGTTATTTAATTTCACGGATACTCCAATGATTGATAAATATTTTTGCTGAAAACTCGACAATATTCAGTCAATGTATTTCAGAGCATTACCTGGTCCCGATGCAAGTTAAGAAGGCTATTATGATTATGACTTATAGCTTAACATTTCCCAGGACATCCACAATAATCCACATACTATTAAGAAGGAGTCTTCCTACCCCGCTGTGTATAGTTTTTTGTAGTGTAATGACAACCCTAATCAATTGTATTATTTGAATATTATTTGATGATGTTTTGAGTTGAGTAATAAACTTGAGTTCAATCAAGCCTGATGTTTCATTCGAACCATCTACACGCCACACATGGCGACCCTGCCAGGATTCGAACCTGGAATCTTCTGATTTTCTTGATCTTGATAGAAATTGTATATGATGAGTGTGTTAAATATTACGTCAGCTGGATGATTAGACCCAACTACGAATACAAATAAAGTAATAGGAATGAGTCATCACTCATCCTACCTACATAAAGAAAATGGAAGGAAATGCGGCAAAGCGCGTTGAATAAGAAATTTTCCTATAAGACGTGGCTTCCCTACTAATTTGATAATTTTACCTGTACCTTCCTTGTTTGTCGATATTACGAAATAAAGCTTTTCTTCTTTCGTTTCTAATTTGTCCGAAGCACTACGCTTAACTTGGAATTTTCTTTTAAAGTAATACAACTACTTCCAACCTACAAATTCCTTTGATTATCGGACCATCTTCATTTTCCAAGTTATCTAGACTTATCCATGCCATATCTACACTATGCCTAGCGTCGATTCAATGTGATTGAAGCGTTAAGCAACAACGGGTGCGGTCGGTTTTGTTGATGGGTGACCGCTAACTAGTGGCAAAACTATATGGGCGCTACCATGCTTCGGAGGGTACGTTAAGCCTTGTGGAAGACCATCTTGTGGCTTGAGAACATTAACACTGGGTTGGCCTCCCCACAGTAAACCCTCCATCGATCTGCATTGGAGCAGCGTGGTGGAGTATGCTCTAGACCTCCCGCAGCTGTGTCTATGGGTCGCAGTTATCCATGCCAATTTGCGTTTAACCCCGTCACATCCACTTTTAAATAAATTTGCATATGCCATAAAACCACAGTCAAAACCCACCAGCAAACACACTAGCATGTTAAAATATCCGGTGCTTGTCCGGTGCTCTGGAAGCAGATGAATCCTGTCGTTTTCAAAAGCAATTTTTCAATTCAGATGACATTTTATTGCCGATCTCGCATTCGGAAGACCCTATCAATCAAACTTGCATGCGCATTTTATTCACAAAGGGTATATAATATTGGTGACCGGACGCGCAGACGTGGACAATCGTGGGCTAGACGGCTCGACAGCGTCTCGGGCGTTATTGACTGAATTGGTGGTGATTGACGTCCATTTGTGGACAATTGTCAGCCGACCAATGGGAACTAATCGTGCAACTATGCCGGGATATTCTCATGCGATCCTAATTAACCGAGAGGATGGCCCCACAGCTTTGGATACGGGATTTGTGTTCACATTTCCTGTAGATGCTATGTTTGGGAGCTTTGATGCCAGATTTTCACGCAGTTAACATGTTTCGACAACTTTTGAAACCAGATTCTCTTCAGCCTGTAGTCTGTCCTAACTGATAAGATCAATTTTTGCGTCTCAATTGTCTCGGGATAAAACAGCTAAAGTTTAACCTGTTTTCAAGTGGGCTAACTCTTTCTTGGTATCTCACAAAAAGAACATTTTTAAAAGACTAGTGGCAAAAATAGGAACCTTGAGTTGCATGCGTCAAGCTTTAACAGTGTACGACTGTAGCTACGAGTGTAAAACCCTTTGAAATACTTCCTTCTTCAGACTTCCTTACAATATACGACGATGGATTGAAGAGCAGGGAGGAAATTAATACAATTTATCAAAAGGTAGGTGTACAAATAGCTTCCACGGACGCATTGTACTCTTATAAAATCATTTATAACTGCAATTGACGATGACGTGGATAGTATCTGAAGCTTACCTGGCACGACATTGTACGGCTTGCAAAAATAAACCATATAGATTTTACTTTGACTTGACTTTGAGTGTTTAAAAAACATTTTCCAGTGGACCAAATTGTGAATCTAAACCATTCTCGAATCCCCTTGAACACACACAAAAAATTTCATCAACATCTATCCAGCTGTTTAGGAGGAGTTCACTGTCATACACACGTACACAAGAAATATATATATTATGATATATATACCTACCCAGAATACCCACCAGGTACAGATTAAAACTATCTAGGTACGTAGCAATATAGAAATTGCATAATATGCTATTAATATTAAGTAGGTACCGCTGTTACAAATGCATTTATCAAAGGCTTAAAGGTGTAATTGATTAGATATTTTACTGTTATATCATCAACAATAAGCTATTAATACATGTCATAATCATAATTTTCTTATGATAAAGAAAGACCATATCCGTTACCTCTGATCGAAGATTATTGGATATAAATATAGCAACGAGATTGCTGCACCATTCCGCTGCCACCCTTGACAACTGTGATAGAACAACAAACATAAAAGTCTTTCAAAGTCGATCACAGAATTCACAGATGCGTCGCTAAACTTTAATAAAAATATATACAAGGTGTCCCAAAATTCAACGATAATCCTGAACCAGAGGATGGCCCTGCTAATGACTACTCCAGAAAAAAAAAGAAAAAATATATATCTCGATTTTTTTTCAAATTACATAATAAAAAGGAAATTCTTAGAAAATTGACACCCCTCATGATATTTTTAACTACCATGACCACAATTTTTGAGATATTTCTGTTATTTTTTTTGTATCCGTGACCTAAGTAGTACTGCTATCTACCACAAATCTTAAAATTCCTATAATGTCTGTAGTTTTCACACAATAAACAATTAAAATCATTGTTTTCCCAAAAAATTTTGATCAAATTTACTTTCAGTCCACTTTCACTCATTGTGGTGTAAAAAAAAAGTATGGACACCACTATGGCAAGTTTTTTTAAAAGTTGACGCAACTAATCAAGATTCCAAAATGGTATAATACTCTTGGAAAACTAGTCACAAAAAAAAAGTGTAATATTTCTAAACAAGAACCAAATTTCATAAATTGTACTTGTTGATAGTTATCATGTGCCCAAAATATGATTTTTGTTGTAAATTTCTTGGATTTAAATGGGACATGTGCGTAGTCAAACAAATTTAGAAAAGAGAGATAGATAGAGAGAGAGTACATGTTAGTCAGAGGTAGATGTAGATGTCGTTATCAAATAACAATAGGGCAGGTAGAGAAGTTGCTGTTCTCAGCAGTCAGTACGCTCTGCTTATTTCTTTACTGTACACCGTTAAGTATTCAATTGACGTGTGAATCAAGTAATCTGCAAATTGAACTGACTTTGCATTATTTTGGACTGTTTTACTTTAACTGGGCCCTTTGAGTTACAAGGAAACTTAGATGGAAATAATTATTTGAACTTTTTACAAAATAACTTGCCAGACTTATTAGAAGACGTGCCTTTAAGTGATTTACAAAACATGTGGTTTTAAAATGATGGTCGCCCAGCTCACTATGCCCGTATTGCCCGTCCTGTGCGAGACTACTTAAACCAAGAGTATCCAGGGCGTTGGATCGGGCGACTTGGTCCTATCTTATGACTACCCCTTTCACCCGATCTAAACCCCCAAGACTTCTTTTATTGGGGTTGTCTCAAAGACAGGATCTACTCAAACATTTTTCACCACCAAAAAACCTATTTTGGGCACATAGTAAAAGTTATTACTAATCGACAAGAACAATTTTTGAAATATGGTTCTTGTTTAGAAATATTATACTTTTTTTTTGTGACTAGTTTTCCAAGAGTATTATACTATTTTGGAATCTTGATTAGTTGCGTCAACTTTTAAAAAAACTTGCCATAGTAGTGTCCATACTTTTTTTTTACACCACAATGAGTGAAAGTAGACTGAAAGCAAATTTAATCAAAATTTTTTGGGAAAACAATGATTTTAATTGTTTATTGTGTGAAAACTACAGATATTATAGGAATTTTAAGATTTGTGGTAGATAGCAGTACTACTTAGGTCACGGATACAAAAAAAATATCAGAAATATCTCAAAAATTGTGGCAATGGTAGTTAAAAATATCATGAGGGGTGTAAATTTTCTAAGAATTTCCTTTTTATTATGTATTTTGAAAAAAAAATCGAGATATATTTTTTTTCTTTTTTTTCCTGGAGTAGTCATTAGCAGGGCCATCCTCTGGTTCAGGATTATCGTTGAATTTTGGGACACCTTGTATACATAATATATAAGTAGGTACACTTTAAATAACTATATCAATATTGAAGTGTAAGATAATGTTAACCTTAAAATAATTACACCGAGCGGTTGGCAAGCTCCCGACCAGTTCAAAGCGGTTCAAAGTCAATGCTTAGAGCACAAAGTATATCTACTTTGTGCTTAGAGTAAACGCTGGTCGTCGTTTCGTTACGATGTATGTTAATGTTGTTTTACCACTCACATTAATCTATAATGATAATGAAAAAAATAGGGAATATCAAGTGACATTTGTGTAAATTACTCAAAATTTATAAAATATTATTAATATGTAAATAATAATTAACATTAACTGGCAATTCGATTCGTTAATTTTGTACATTAGAAGGATCTTAACATTTAATATCTAATAAGTGATGATAATCTATCTAATAAAGTGCTGATAACAACATAGTAAGTATTGGCTCAAGTCTCAGGACAGGACCCAATTAATATACTCGAGAATTTGTTATTCGTATGAATTGCATAGTATAAAACACATTTTATACTAGCAATTATTAATTGCCTAATTAAGGCCTATGTCCAGCAGTGGACTTTGAAAGGCTGATGGATGGATGGATGAATTATTAATTACATATTTATTTTTTACTAGCTTTGCGCGAGGCTCCGCCCGCGTCAAATAGTTTTACGTACAGAACTATCTCTACAATCAACAAACAAAATAATAAGTATAGCCTATATCAATGGCAAGCTACACTAAACATTACCAATTAGGTACCAAAATTTAAAAAAAAACTAGATTCACCCGCAGTTCGGCCATTCACAATCAGATTAAAGCCATCAATTGATTAAATACTGATCGATAGTCGATTAAAAATCAATAAACGATTATTTCAGTGGTCTGTTCATTTTAAGGGAATCATGCAATTTTCCGGGATAAAACTTATCCTATGTCACTCTCCTAGTCGTATACTAAATCTATGCAAAAATCCGTTCGATCAATCATTCTATTGCGGAGAAGAAGGACAAACCAATAAACACACTTTCCCATTTATATATTAGTAAGGATTAAACACACGTAACAAAGATGTAACTTAATAATATTGGCATTCAGTAAGATGATATCTGTGCGTACCTACATATGACAGCCTTGCTCGACAAATGGAATGGAATTTGCTTTGAATAGGTCTTGGATCTTTGAGATTAAGGTTTCTTGAAGTATAGCCTGCAATCAGTTCTACCTACAGATTGAATATTATATTTAAAAAAATCATAATTGTAGTTCGACTAAATTATAACATTTGATGAAAACAATTTTCAAATCTATAACATTTTTGCATATTATTATAACATTTTTCGGGATCCAAGATGGCGGATGCTTTTTTTTACAAACTCTCGTTTAATGTGAGAGTACCCCTTCCTGATATACGCAAGGCGGATCTATCACTAATATGCTATTACTTGCTATTGCGGTATGTTATTTTAACACTGCGCAATTGTAATTATTAGTTTTTCGATGTGTTTGACATTTATTTTGACCAAATGGAATGTTTCGTAGAGACACTTTTACACAATTTTAATATGTATTTTTATTAACATTTTACGAATAGCACAGCCTAATAACGATGTTTAAAAGACATTTGACATTAAAGAAATGATTCCTTCCGTGCTCATAACTCTCATAAATAATTATTTAGAAGCCACTTAATACTTAGGTGTATATGTAGTTAATTTTTAAACAGTTAATTATATATATATATACATATATACAGATACCTTATTCATGACTTCCTACTCGACATAATGGTAATTAATTAAATTATACGTGGCATTGTTATTTTTATTATTTTATTTCACATAGGTACCAGTAGGTAATTTTGGACAATTTTTATCGTGAATTTTACTAACGGTAAATAGTGCTTATGTTGATTTCATAGAATTTTCTTGTATGAGAATCTGCCATAACATTGATATAAATGAAGTGAAAAGGTATCCTACTAATAGTTACTACTAGTTTGGATGTTTGTTGCTCAATCATACACGTAAAAACTACGGAACGTATTTGGATGAAGCTTGGCTTATTTGTCACTAGATAGGTAAATGATAACCTAGATTAGAACACAGGATACTTTTCATCCCGGAATATGTCCCCTAAGGACTTTTGGGTTACTTCGCATCGCACGTTTAGTGGAATGTTATTTGGCACTGAAATAATTTGGCGACTTTAAGGATTCTAATGACTACCAATTGTTCGAACGAATACTGACTACTTTGAATGTAATATTATTAAGCATTAAAAGAGTCTTATTTACTTGATTTATCAATGAAGCCATAATATACCAAAGAATTTAAGAATGTATAAATGTACTGTTATATGCCTACATGTAATTCGGTACACTGCATTTAAATAGTCTTTCCGTTGAGGTCAACTCGTTGACCCAAAGACCATCGACAAAGAATTCCTTAATTAAAACCTATTACAGACAGTACTGTCCGTTTTATTGGTACTTATGTTTAAAAACGGTGCTTTCTGTTCTTTTTTGATATCAATGCATAAAGATAGGTACTGACATTGATGGGCTTATCGTCCGGCAAAGATTAATTTTTGCTCGGATACACCCATTTTATCATGGTAATGCAGTTGGTATTTTTAACGCAATAGATAGTTGATGGAGATAGTAGAAAAATCCCCGTTTTTAACAGAATAGTCAGAGTATATTAATATAAAAAAACTCTCGTGTCACAGTGTTTTTAAATAAACTCCTCCGAAACGGCTAGACCGATTCTTATGAAGTTTAGTGTGTATATTCTCTAGTAGGCCTGAGAAAAGGACGTCTACAATTTTTTCTTGTAGACAAAATGTCATATTTTTATTTCTTTTATGATTATGAATAATAAAATAAATGAAACCCCTAAATTTTCGAGTAGTAGTAGCATAGACGTTGTAGTAGTAGTAGTCCATACACTTACAATAAGTTAGTATTTTTATTTGACTACCAAAATATTCACTTTGACTATAAAAAAAGTATTTATATGGCCAAACAACGTTTACCGGGTCAGCTAGATAATTATTAATCATCAATTATTAAAAATTAATCAAGTCATTAGATAATATTTTAATATTAATATAAGTACACTGGAATAGTTTACGTTAACAAGGTTATGGTTAGCGAATGTCTGTCTTTATCGAGTCAATGTATTATCATCGTAGGTACTATCCTTATAAAGTTGAGAATAAGACATGAATGTTATACCTACTAATCACATTCATAACTCATAAGATACAAACCAGACAAAACAGAAAGATGGACTGTACAAAGTATACAAGTACTTCGAACGGTGTATAACAATTAACAACCACTCTGTATAATGATCAACCTGTACTTCCCCGGATGGTAAAGATAGTTTAGTTAAGGCTAGCTTCTGTATAATGATATACATATTATACTTTTCCATTATCCTGTTATAATATGTGTTGTTGTAACAGTTACAAAGTCGTGCCGAAACGATTTTAAAACATAATCACAATGACATTGCCGTCATTGCCTAGTATACCTGAGATAAGGCCGGGTTGACTCATATCTAGCGAATATCATGTTAGTTGCTGTGCACTTTCATACACGAAGTTTTTTTATTATTGGCCAGATATAGAGCTACATCATCATGTCATCATTCATGTCTGTCCTGTCGTAAGCTTATTAATCACTTGTAGCCATTGATATATATGTTACCACCTTGTAGCTATTCGTTCTGAACAATGAATTTAATCCTTATTTTTCTTTTCCATCCATCCATCCATCAGCCTTTTGAGGTCCACTGCTGGACATATTTTTCGTTTAACAAGCTGAAATATATACTTATTATGAAAATTTCTGAGATTGTTATGAGAATCATAATTGTGTTTTGAAATACATACGTGGTTTAATAAATCTTAATAAAATTATTTAAAATATCCACTATATATGCTAAATTATTAATTACTGAGAAACGGACAATAATTTATCTCTTCTATGTAAAAAATAAATTACTTAACAATCTTAAGAGAAAATCGGGTGGTAATTTATCCATACAAACGTAATCCCCTATTTACCGCTAGAATAATAAAGCTGCAACAAAAATAAAAGTATCATGCGAATATATTAATACCTTTGTTATGATTATGACTGTACGGTTTGAATTTTTCCATTATTTGATTAATAAAAGAGAAAAATATCTTTTAAGAACACCAAAATCGACCAATTTCAATGATGACTACGCCCGCAGTTTCACTCGCGTGATGATAGTTGAGAATTTTAAATGAAACGGTTGATTTAACAAAAACTTCATACCGTGTCCGTAAGGAACCTCAATATTTTACGGGGTAATACTAACAACTTTACCAAGGTATATCCAAATCCGTCTACCTACGGGTTTTTACGTGATGCCCGAACAGAAAGACAACAGACAATATTTTCAAAAAAAAACATTTGTGAGTTCTAACTCGTTATTCTAATGGACTAATGCCCCTGAATTGAAATTTTGAAAAATTATTTAATGCACAGAATAAGATCCTCTTCAGTTTTATTATAGTATGCAGGAAACTGGTTATTACTACACTACATAACATACCATAAATCTATATAAATACGGTAAATATCTATTTCTCAAGTCTCGTTGGACCGATGTGCTCTTAACTCAGTGAAACATTAGCGAAATTAAAAAAAATTGTATGTATTAGCTCTCGTGTTTTTTTTTTTCAATATTACCTAGATATTGAAAAAAAACTCAGTGCGATAAATATTAATTTTTATTTCAAAATGGGAATGAAGTTATGGTTTTAGATAAAGTCCTATATTGCAATCAACTGTGTAGATAGATATTAACTTTATGAACTGATAAATATCATTGGGGGTAATAAATATTAACGGATAATAGATAGCATCGACCGACCGACCGACAATGTGAAGGTTTTAATGATTTTTGTGTCGCATGTGTTAAAACTTCCTACAGCGGGCAGACAAAAAAAATCATCTAAATCTATTCTCAAACAATGTTACATACAGCGCAATGAAGAACACATAGTTTGATACCCTAATTTACGTATTTTTGCTTCTCTTAGGGGTGGAATTATCAATCCATACTAATATTATAAATGCGAAAGTAACTCTGTCTGTCTGTGTGGCTTTCACGCCAAAACTACTGAACCGTTTTAAATGAAATTTGGTACACAGATAGTCTTGCGCCTGAGAAAGGACATAGGCTACTTTTTATTTGGAAAAAAGTGTTGTAAGGGGTTGAAAGGGGGTTGAAAGGTTCTATGAAAGTTTTGTCATTTTTAGAACTAGAAGCATAAAATTTATGTTAAAGGCTGTTGATTAGATATAAATAAATATGGCATTCAAAGTTTGTAAAATTTTTGTAAGGGTGTAAAATAAACATATATTATTATGTCTAATACCACGCGAGCGAAGCTGCGGGCGTCCACTAGTAAATTTATAAAAGAAATCCTTAGATTAGACCTTTCAAAAAAATAAAAAATAATTAGTGCCTAATAAGATTTCCTTCGATTTCCCCTCGAATACCACCTGGAAAGTATAATAACCCTTTGAAAGAAAGGAAGAAATCGGTCCAGGTGTTTTCGAGTAATCGGGGAACATACAAAAACAAAATTCCGACGATCTGAAGTCATTGAAGTCGATTAAAAACAAACCATGGAAATCGATGTTAATGTTTATTATTATCATTAAGGGTAGGGTAAGGTGAGTAAGGTAAGGTACCTGTCACAATAGATTTCATAAAATTGTGTAAAAAGTTGTCATTTATGATAAGATACTATCTACTCAGTTTTCAGTTTTTAGTAGTTATTAGATATATTTAACTCACCACTTATTCTAAGAAATAACCTATTATGTAATAAGTTACTGATTGTCACTTCATTATCGCTTTTAAGTATCGAAATTATCCGTTTTCAGAACTATACCACGTTTAGGTATTACTATGTAATTATAAATCAATTCTACAAACTCAGTTTTCAAACACTTGTAGCTGCAATTGACACTGTATTATACATTTAGGTAGGTAGGTATCTTTAATACATTTTCGTCCTACCTAGGTAGTGCGAGACTGAATTTGTAAGGTTAAGCTTCAGTATCATCACTTTAAAAAGTCAACCATTAAATTGAATAACTTGAAAAATGGATTTGGAAAGTAGGTATAATGAATATTTTATATGTCAATTATTGTTTTATTATAGGTAGGTACCAAATCTGTTGTTGAACGTTCGTGTGATTCGTTAGAAATGTATTTGATGCAAGTACTATAGATACCTATATCGAGTATCGAGTTAAGATGAAATGAGATAATTAAGTATCTATTAATAATAACTTTCAAAATAATTGAAGGTTAATTAAATATTAATTAAATAATTTAATTTACCTCAAACAAACTTTAACAACCCTACAACAAGGTCAAAGATCTATATTTTAAATTTTGGAAAGAGTACTACTTAAAAGATAAAATTCTTAATCTTAATAATCCGTAATGCACATTGCATGTCGTATATGAAAGCTATTTGCCGCGTAATGCATTGAAGAGAAAATTAAACACGAAATACCAATCTACTCGCATTCGATATCATTCTTAATAATCAATGTTCGATAGTCCGCCGGAGTTCCATTTACGGAAATGAAAACACCTATTTGCCGATATATGTACGTACAAATTAGAAATCTACTCATCACAGGGATTTATTCTTTAATTAGATGGGAAGGCACCTACCTGGGCACGTAATTTTATTTTCCTGTAATTGTCCTAGGTAACTACTTCAAGGTCAATGTGAACATACAGCAATTTTATTTCGTTAGGTGGGTAGGTATGTAGGAAGTTTGGTTAGCCTAAGTCTAGGCGGTACTGGCACATTAAGTATTATATTCTCATGTACGTAGTAGGTTGATTAAACTAGGCAATAAACTTCAGACTATTCGATAAAAACAAATCAATAATCGAATCAATGTTCGCTGGTTCGCGGCGTCAAAAAAAACCTGCAGTTTTTATCTATAAAGTTTGAAAAGCAAGATGCAGTTACAATTCGAATGCGATGTAATCCATTAAGAATAATCGAGCAATATTAATTATTATTCTGAAACTAATTAACGGTACAAACGAACGAGTTGAGAACGAAAAAATTGCGGGCCCGCCGGGCACCCCGCCTCGCATGGCGTGGCTACGTAAAACACCGACCGCCGCCGGCCGGCGTCATCTAATTCGCGTTAAATCTCAATAATTGCCATAAAATAAGTATAAAAAAATACTCACCGAGAGCCTTCATGAATTCGTCGAAGTTTTCGGAAGAGATCATCTTGTACTTCTTGCCGAGGAAATCCATTTTTAAATTGAATACGGTGTTTATTGGAGCAACTAACGTGTACGCGCGAAGCCGGCTAAAACTGGAATGAGAAGAATGAAGAATGATCGCGGTCGCGGCGGTTCGTGCTTCGCCCAGCCGCTTGGGATGGGAGGGCGATGCGCGCGCCGGTCATACGATGCGATAATTGAACGAATGGGGATTTGAGGATTCGAAGAGCGCAACTGAACGAATTGTAGTGGAGGGCGAAGTCCGAGTGCCGAACCTATACTTATAAATCTGTGTGCCGAACAATAGAAAGTTGAGCCAATACACAGTACGTAATAACTAACAATGTTGATCATCAATAGGTAACTCATTGAAGCGTTCAAACGCAGTCGCGCGGTGATATTCATTTTTCACCGATCGATAATCTGTGGAGAGTTATGATATGACCTTTAGCTTTACCTATACATATAACGTCTAGATATTGACTGGCCCGTTGGCACAATCGGTAGTAACCCTGCCTTCAGCTTCAGCGGTCGTGGATTCGAATCCCACTCAGGACAAACATTCGTGTGTCGAACACTTGTGTTTGTTCCGTGTTTGGATGTTAAAATGTATAATGAAGTATTTAAAAATATCTATGTAGGTTTATCTCTGTCTCTCACACCCATAGTAACTAGACCTACAGACTGCTTAGTTTGGGGTCAGATGGCCGTGTGTGAGGATGTCCATGATATTTTTTTTAGATATTATAATTATCTAAGAAGATCTGCCATAGGCGTTGTAAAAATGAAGTCTTGAAAACGTGAATGGAACTCTGCTAGTAACAGACTTTGCATTTTAACAGACTCGGAATTTTAAGTTAGATAAACCCAATGATATTTTGCCTAACCTGGGGATTGAACCCAAGACTTACGAAGTAACTACTATATAGTAATATGTGCAAGACCTCTATAGCTCAGCACTTCAGCTGTCAAGCTTGCCACCACTAGACCACCGAGCAAACTTTAACAAACATAAAAGGATCGGGTAAGAATCACTTCAAAAGCGAATTTGGGTGAAAATACGTACTACAAAGTCTCGAGACCTCGACACTGGGCACAAACCCTCAACTATACCGCACTGGACCATCGTGGTAGAGTCATTCATACATAATATGTTTAGTGCAACTGCACTTATGATTAAATATTCCATGCAATACTTATTCCACGTATCTGAAACATTGATAAAAATTCGCCATATTGCATATAAGATAAGAACACTGTATGGCAAAGACGCGCGAATCCGATAAGCTGGCGTGGATTAATTTGTTATCAGTCCCCTGTGGCTGTCTCCAACAAACTACCGCCTAGCCTAGATGACATCATTTTGTTGATAGGTCGCAGGTGTGTCTGTGGGGGAGACCCGTGCCAAGCAGTGGGACGTCTATGGGTCGCAGCGAGGTGGTAGAGACTATTGTAAAGCACTGAGCATTTCGATACCAGCCCTTTATACTATACTAGTGGACGCCCGCAGCTTCGCTCGCGTGGTATTAGACATATCAATAGTTTCTTTACACCTAGTAATATTATATAGTCTATGTCACTCAGTGAAGATGCAGCTTTCTAATGGTGAAAGAATTTTTGAAATCGGTCCAGTAGTTTTTGTGTGAAAACATTATAAACAAATCTTTCCTCTTTATAATATTAGTATAGATGAGCTGACTCATAAAAGTGTTTACAGTAGAGGGTTAAAGGGCAAAGCGAGATTACTTTTATTCGCGTCTGTAAATTGAATAAATCTTGAAAAGAACTATCAGAACTATAAGTAATCGGTAATCGATATAGATTTTTCTTTCAAAATTATTGCCTGTGTGATGTGCGCAATGGAATCAAAAAACTGCCGAACCCTTTTAAATATAATTTGGTACAAACATGCAGTGTTAGGACGGATCCACTGGACTGGACTACTAAATATACTTACGAAAAGTAAATAGGTTCTCCTGGAACACAGAATGAAACTTTGTATGGAATTTTTCTCAAACATCTGATAAATTTGAAATGTGCTATGTACATTTTAAGAAATAATATGGTCCTTTGTACGAAAATTATAATTTTTTTGAGAACTTCGCTAGGTACATGCTCCACTACATTCCTGTTGTTTATTTTTAATTTTTTTTCTTCATTTAAGTGGACAAGTTTCTAGGAACAAAATCATTGTTTCTTCAAAAAATATTATTTCCATAATTATCCACCTTTAATATTTTATCGCAAAGCCGTCTCTAGACCGCCTGAAGCGCCGAGTTCAGTCCGCATGCGCGGGAAATTCTGACATCACGCGCTCTCATCCGTTGCAGCTTCCACTAGTAGCCCCAGCCTCCAGCCCCGAGCCACACCTCCTTGGCGCCAACCACACGGAAAAACAGTGTCATCAGCATCACCTTTAAATCAATCATCAAAACAAGGTATGTTAATATAATACCATCAAATTACAGCCCATAATACATTAATTAAAGTTGTTTTGTGAGTGTTTTCACATTTTCAAAGGATTTTGTTTCCATAAGCCATCATAATAAAATCCCGCTGCAGACCTCGAGATCCTTTGTTTAAGACGCACACTTCAAAGTTTTATTAGTAAAAGGGAAGAACATTTGAAAACGGTGTTTTAACTTTTATGACATTGTTGTGCTCTTGAGTTTAAATTGGGGGAATCTGCGGGATAGAGAGGAATTCATAGAGTACCCTGGATTTATTCCCTTCCATTTTTCAACGGACTTTAAAAAAAAGAAGTTGTTATTTTATTTTTATTTAAGTACAGCGATAACATCGTCGTTCATAAACCGATTTTTATAATTCTTGTTGTGTTTAGTAGAACATACCTGCTTCCAAGGTGGTGTAAAATTTCTTGAAAAAATTCGAACACAATAGTAAACACGAATAATACGGGTAGCAATGATATAATAGTTACTGTTGTGATAGTGCCCTATAGCTTCGGTGTTGGTGTATGATAGATTTAAATGGTCTGATTACAGAGCATGTTTTTTTTTAATTTCAAGAAAAAATTCTACTCCCAAGAGCATATAGCTTATAGCAACGTATTCTTCGTGTTCATTCCTGTCATAGCGTCAGTTTGTGTATGGATTTTCATGATATTTTTTTTATTTTAATGATCTTACCACAGACTAGGTTTGTGTGGGGGGAAGCCGCCGACTAAAATAAAATACTAGCACTCAAAACTAGTACTTAAATAAAAAACCGACTTCAAAACTAAAACGTAAGTACTTGTACTATTATTCTGTGACGTAAGTAATAAAATAGTAATGTCGTTTGTAAGGACAGCACAGGTCCCTCCCGCAGACACAGTTGAGGGAGATCGAGAGCATACTCCTCCACGCTGCTCCAATGCCGATTAATATTTTGAAGTCAGGCCGATTTTTATATGGATATGAAATAAACTGCCAGCCAGACTGAAAAATGTTACGTAGGTACATACCTACCAACTATCTATTCGATACTTACTAAGTAAAACAACTAAATTCTCATTAAAATCTCTTAAATAAAATTGGGACTAAAACTACCCATTTTATTCTCATACTGTTTGTGGAAGATAGGTAACATTTAGGTACGTATGATACGGGTAGGTGCTTCATGTAGGAAGTTAAATAATTTATTATCTAACCGCTTCCAAAAATACGCTAACATTAAACACACCGACTTTGACTGACCGATCATGACCAGACAGGGTAAACAAGTTGAGCTAATACGAGTACATAGCAACAGGTGGGCAGACATTTGCACGGCTTACCAATTTATACCGTTATTTTTTTTATTTGATTGCTTTCATTCTTAGACCTAATGTAATCCGCGGTGGCCCTTCTATGCTACTACAAACATTATTACTGAAGGTGGAGAATTTCAAGTTGCAAAATATTCCCGAGTTCCAGACAGTGTGGTTCCAATATTCCATCACATTTTACAACAAGAATACCTTGGTCTCATTGCGTTGCCATTGCCACCCACCTATTTCTAATGCAATCAATAAAAGCAATATTAAGCTATAGTAAGCTGGTAGGTAGGTAGGTACAGCTACAGGTTCTAGACAGCTCGAGAATAGGATAAAAATATTAAAATGGTTCATAACGTTGAAATAACAAAATAAATAATTCCTCGCATCGTGAATTAGTTTTGATGTGAAAGCTGTGATAGGATCTGATAGAATTCGGCCTCCTCCATAGGCAGTGATATGATATGAGATATGATATGGTACCCATACACTACACTCTTATACTCGCTGATGACTCCTTTGGTCCTCAATGGTTATACATATTGATAGGCAATGGTGAATGTAGTATCGGATAGACTTCGGCCTCTTCCCACGATCCAGTGCTGTGGCGATGATGATGATGTTTGTGATGATGGTGATCAGATGATGAATTGTCCGCAGCGGAGAGTTGGCGGGCGAGCAGCGCCTGCCGGGTCGCGACGGGCTCACGCACAAACATATTCTCCGCGGTGAACAACTTCTTCGCTGATTCGCCGCTGGTGAATCAGCTCAAGGGCATCATGGTAAGATAGGACAAGAGAATAATATTCATATTGATTATTGTTTCACGTAGCGCTATTTTTATACATATTTGCGTAGCGCTGGTGGTCGCGTGGCTAGTTTTTGTATGTTTGAACGATGAGGATCTGCTTAAGGATTTCCTAAGGAGCTCTTCAGTTACACAGGAATTGAAGCTATAATAGCTAGATAGTTAGGTTAGTACTTCACTTCTTAGTTGAACCATTCTTGTGCAACGGAATAGACTCGCTATGCCATCGCGTTGGCCATTTTCAATGTGTTGGACTTGTATCCATTCTACTATTTGCGGTCCCGAGCTGCAAGAACCTTCCCCTAGTGAATGAGGTTGTTCCAGACTCGACAAACAAGCAACACGGGGGAGCCGGGGCCACCAGACGAGCCCTCGCGCCCCGGCAGCCGCGGCCCGCCCTGCGTGGCGCTCAGCCCCTCTGAAAGGTCAGTAATATCTCGCCATCATAGCTGCCCCATAGACGTCACACTGTTATGCACGGGTCTCCCCCACAGACACAGCTGCGGAAGGTCTAGTTGATAGTATACTCCTCCACGCTGTTCCAATGCGGATTTGTGGAGGGGTTATTGGCTGACCCAGCGTTGAAAACAACCGGGACCGACAGCTTGACGTGCCCTCCTAAGAACGGTACCGCCCATGAAATTTTGCCACTAGCAGTCACCCATCCACAAATTATTGTTTAGATTCTACTTATTATTTTGTTTAGATTCTACATTGTTGACATACCCACAGAACAGATAATCTGTTCTGTGGACATACCTATTTGACTCTTAGCCGTGTAAAGCTTTATAATTCATAATAAACAAAGTTCATAAAGAAGATATTGCGTTATAAAATGTTTCAGAAGCGGTTACAATTTATAACCGCCTGCCTTTTTTGAAGACGGTTAATATTAATGAGACAGGCATTCTCATCATGACTTTGAACAAAGAACTTCATTGAGTTTAATTCTGGTAAAAAAGAAACGAAATTAACCGCAATGAGATGGGAAATAAAATTTACACAAATCTTTATCTAACCTGCTCATTATTCTTTTGTATTTGATTTCTTTAGTTATTTCTAGGTACCTAAATAGGATTTGTAATAGGTTGGGATTTCTTGTAGTGAGGTTTTCTAGAGGTAGACATAGAGAGATAGAGAGATATGGTACCTACCTAGTAGGTACTTTACTTTACTACTTTATTTAAATAATAATAATTCAAGGAATAACCACAGAACGGAATAGTTATAGGTACTGGCGGAACTGGTTGTTAAGCTGTGGTTATTACCACAGAACAGATAAAGATATTACCTACTTATTACTTACTAAGAATGTCAAGAAATATACATGTAAAATGAAAGTTCTAAAAAAAATATTTGTATAAAGTTATGAAAATATAGAAACCAATCTGTTTCACTTTTGTGTCGATGACTACATCGTAGATTATTTGCTTGCGAATCCATGTTTTCTTATCATACGTTTACCTTAATCGCGATTTGTGATCCCTCCGTATGTCGTGACCACGCAAAGACCTTTAAAAAATTATAAAATACCATGGATTAATAAAGGTCTCATTGTTCTGAGTAAAATACTGAAGTCCGTCAAAACGGCAGAATTAAAAAAAACATGGACATTAATCTATAAGGTCGGGTCAGAAATCTTTAAAGTCGGTACCTGAGTAATTCGCAGTAGGGTATTTCGAAGCATTCCCCATAATAATATGACAAAATTTCAGCCGACTTACAATTTTAATGACAAACTACAAAACTGGACAGAAAATTTATAATTAGTAAATTAATATTTTTCATCACTAACCCACTAACCTACATAATACTATGTTTTTTCCCCTTAATATATACCTATACCTACCTGTTTATTTTATGTCGCAGGGTTAGGTACTCTGGGTTAGGTACAGGTGCTACGATTATATTTCCTAGTACATAATTCATTTATAGCTAAAATTATTGTAATATAGCCTAAATTACATTTGAAGATACAAAATGCACTCCACATTAAAAATTGAAACTCCCCTACAACATGCACACAATCGCCCTTATAATCGTCAAAATGCGGATGCTTCTTAATGAACACACAATTTCCAAGCCCGGATTGAGTTTATAAGCCTTTGGTGTCCCTATTTAAATAAATCAGCTTGGGAAAATATGACTTTGTTAAGATTTCATATGGGGCTCAATATACAGCGTGGCCAATAGACTAATAACCGCTCAGCTTGGCACTCCACTTGGTGCGATTGTTTTGATTACTTCGAAGCGTTCGAACCACGCTTCTTCCTATCTCCTTTGATCATCAATTTCCTAACATAGTTTAATAGAAAATTAATCTATATTTAATCAATTATTTGTCTGCCGATGTTCATCTTCGCTCTTCCTAATTAAGAATACCTACCTATATTTATTTAGTTTTAAACAAAACAACATTGGTGGTTGTATTAATGTGTGGTTGTTCGGTGATAGATTAGCATCGCCAATAAAATAGTAACATTATTGTACTGTAAATCTTTAAAAGATACTGAACTTTCGAAGAGATCGGTCGGTATCTACGTCGGGAGCGTACCTACTTAGCGCAGCTTCGCTGGGCTGGACTGACTCCGGATAGCTGGTCCTTCAAAACGCCTGTACGCTTGTTAAATGTAGTTAAATAAAGGTGAATAAATCTCCTCAACAGCCTCAACTCTGTTTTAGCCAATTGTCCCAGCGTTCACTGTCCCCTCCGCGATCGCAGCGGCAGGTGAGCTTCTTGAAGCCGGCAGCAGATACCACGCTCGACCGCAAGGCCTCCATCGTAGACGAGACCACCGGGATAACGCGCACGCAGATGAAAGGTGAGTTAGTCCCATCTTCTTTGAGCCATTCGAGGACTGCTAATCTAAGGCTTGGAGTAATTTACCATAGGTACTATTGAGGCGGTTTTTCGATTACCTACGACTCCTACGAGTACCTATACTTGACTGCAAGTTTGCTAAAACTTTACTGGCACATCCAAATGGATAGTGAAAGTCTCTGTTCAAAGGGGTCTGCCATTCTGACAAAGGGTAGTTATTCAAAAAGAAGCTAGGAAACGTATAGGAAATTATTATGAACTAGTGGACGCCCGCAGCTTCGCTCGCGTGGAATTAGACGTAACATAACCTAAATACAAAATTTCATTGAAATAATGTAGGTATATACGAAAAACTTTTATACCTACTAACTTTGCACCCCCTTTACCCCCCCTTAAGAGATGATTTTCGAAACTCAATAAAAAATCATAGGTACTGAATTTCATTTGAATAACAACAAAAACGGCAGTTTCATACTAACTTTGCACCCCCGTTTTACCCCCTTAGGGGGTGAATTTTCAAAAATCCTTTCTTAGTGCTCCCCTACGTTATAAAAGGAACCCCTGTGCAAAATTTCAAGTTTCTAGCCCTTATAGTTTAGGCCCTGCGTTGATATGTCAGTCAGTCAGTCAGTCAGTCAGTCAGTCAGTCAGTCAGTCAGTCAGTCAGTCAGTCAGTCACTTTCTCCTTTTATATACAGGGTTACAGGTTAAGTCGACCTATTCCCGTTAAGGGCGTGTAGTTTACATCGTTTCTGACTGATCTGACTATGAAATACACTATCCTAAATGTAACCGTTTTCGAGATATTTGAATTTAATTGTTTTTTAAAAAATATACCCGATTTTCGCCTATCAGCTTAGATATTTTGAAATGTGTAAGTCTTATTATTACTATTATTTGATTTTTATATGTAAAATAAGATGCTTTATGACCTCAATAACCAATATTGTACGTAAAATGATTAAATAAGTCATTGTAGACGATTAAAACTTATAAAAACTAGTTAAAATTTAGTAAGTTTTTTTTTCTATCAATAAAATCTAAAAAAATATATTATGGGCCCCGTTCTGCAGATGTACTTAAAAATATCTACGTTTCATCAGCTATCCAACGAGGTGTAACAATCTAGGGTTACAATTAACATTCATAGAAAAAACTTAGTTTCATTGGCTACAGGGAAGGCAATCAAAAGTTAAATAAAACGAGAGTAAGTACAAGATACTACATTTATTAAACTTTAAAGTTCCAACAAGTCTAAATTTCATGCTCGACATGTCCGCCTCTGTTTTGCACCCATCTTCGCATTCTTTTACGAAGTCCACTTTTTACTACACCAGTAGTAAATTTCCTTCTCATTTCATTCGCCGTATGGGGTTGGGCTCACTGTACACGAGACTCTTCATGTGCCCCCATAAACACATAAAAATCCATGAGGGTCAGGTCCGGACTTCTGGCTGGCCAGGATAAAGGCCCACCTCGCCCAATCCATTTGTTTGGATAATTTGTGTCCAACCATTCTCTGACACTTCTCCTAAAATGTGCAGGGCAGCCATCATGCTGAAATCACATGTCTCGAATCAGACTGAGTGGCAAATCATCTAGTTTATAATCTAGTAGGTCACTTAGGTCCTGTCGCAGGAAATTTTAGTAGTATTCTCCATTTAAAGTGGACTTCGTAAAATAATGCGAAGATGTGTGCAAAACAGAAGCGGACATGTCAAGCATGAAATTTAGACTTTAATATGTTTTGTTGGAACTTTAAAGTTTAATAAATGTAGTATCTTGTACTTACTATCGTTTTATTTAACTTTTGTTTTCCTTCCCTGTAGCCAATGAAACTAAGTTTTTTCTATGAATGTTTATTAAAACCCTAGATTGTCATACGTCGTTGGATAGCTGATGAAACGCAGATATTTTTAAGTACATCTGCAGAACGGGGCCCATAATATTTTTTTTAGATTTTATTGATAGAAAAAAAGACTTACTAAATTTTAACTAGTTTTTATAAGTTTTAATCGTCTACAATGACTTATTTAATCATTTTACGTACATACAATATTGGTTATTGAGGTCATAAAGCATCTTATTTTACATGTAAAAATCAAATAATAGTAATAATAAGACTTACACATTTCAAAATATCTAAGCTGATAGCCGAAAATCGGGTATCTTTTATAAAAAACAATAAAATTTAAATATCTCGAAAACGGTTAGATTTAGGATAGGGTGTTTTATTATCAAATCAGTCAGAAACGATGTAAACTACACGCCCTTAACGGGAATAGGTCGACATAACCTGTAACCCTGTATATATATATAGATGAATGATTGATATGCATTCATCGTTTTCTAAGCTATCATTTCAGTCAACAGTCAAGATTGTAGTTGGTAAAGTAAATTGTGGCTTCGAAATCGAATTATGGATCTCTCGCTTACCATTGAAATAAAGGTATTCAAATGTGTTGTTTTAGAATTCCGCGAAGCCTTCCGCCTGTTCGACAAAGACGGCGACGGAACCATCACCAAGGAGGAGCTGGGCCGCGTCATGCGCAGCCTGGGCCAGTTCGCCAGGGTCGAGGAGCTGCAGGACATGCTGCAAGAAGTGGACAGCGATGGTGTGTGATCTGTGGATCGTGAGGATCACATGACCCTCTTTAAAACATGACCATTTGTGATCAATAAATTTAACTCAACTAGTTGAGTAGGTATAGTAGGTATAGTTGGTATACTAGTAGGTAGGTATAGGAGTTTCATCCAAGTTCGAACTCTGGGCCAGTTAGCAAGGATGGACAGCGACGATGGGTTTCTTTATGACCCCTTTGGAAAACTGTAGGACTCAACGATCTCAAATAAAAATATCGCCACCCTTTGAGCTAAAGACCTTAAGAGTTGTATCTAAGTTCGAAACCTGGGCCAGTTCACGTGAGTGGAAAGCAATTGCGAATTTCTTTATCATCGTTATCAACTAACCCAACGATCTGAAATACAGGATACAAGTAGGTACCGCAGTAGATGTTTCCTTATAAAGATTTCCTACGAGCATAAACCACTGTCTGAAAGTTGACGCAATAACATGAATGGTCAAAAGAAAGAGCTGGAAGAACTTCGAAAGGGGTTAACGAGTTTCAAGATGCAATCATAACTTCATAGGTAAATTCTCGTGTCAAAACTGGATTATCCTTGTCATGCATGGAAAACAATGTCTGGAAATTGTAAATTTAAAATAATGTACAGGGTTATATGATAAGCTGTAGCCTACTATATGAACAGCTCAAAAGTCAACGCAAAATTTCAAAACTTCCAGGCGACGGCAACGTGAGCTTCGAGGAGTTCGTAAACATCCTCTCCAAGTCGATGTCGGGCGGCGGCGGCGGGCCCAGCTCAGCCGAGCAGGAGGAGAGGGAGCTGCGCGACGCGTTCCGCGTGTTCGACAAGCACAACCGCGGCTACATCTGCGCCTCCGACCTGCGCGCTGTTCTGCAGTGCCTGGGCGAGGACTTGTCTGAGGAGGAGAGTGAGTCTACCACTAGCTCTCTTAGAGCTCGGCAGAGCAGGAGGAGCGGGAACTGGGCAACGCGCTCCGCATGTTCGACAAGCACAACCGCGGCTACATCTGCGCCTCCGACCTGCGCGCTGTTCTGCAGTGCCTGGGCGAGGACTTGTCTGAGGAGGAGAGTGAGTCTACCACTAGCTCTCTTAGAGCTCGGCAGAGCAGGAGGAGCGGGAACTGGGCAACGCGCTCCGCATGTTCGACAAGCACAACCGCGGCTACATCTGCGCCTCCGACCTGCGCGCTGTGCTGCAGTGCCTGGGCGAGGACCTGTCTGAGGAGGAGAGTGAGTCTACCACTAGCTCTCTTAGAGCTCGGCAGAGCAGGAGGAGCGGGAACTGGGCAACGCGCTCCGCATGTTCGACAAGCACAACCGCGGCTACATCTGCGCCTCCGACCTGCGCGCTGTTCTGCAGTGCCTGGGCGAGGACTTGTCTGAGGAGGAGAGTGAGTCTACCACTAGCTCTCTTAGAGCTCGGCAGAGCAGGAGGAGCGGGAACTGGGCAACGCGCTCCGCATGTTCGACAAGCACAACCGCGGCTACATCTGCGCCTCCGACCTGCGCGCTGTGCTGCAGTGCCTGGGCGAGGACCTGTCTGAGGAGGAGAGTGAGTCTACCACTAGCTCTCTTAGAGCTCGGCAGAGCAGGAGGAGCGGGAACTGGGCAACGCGCTCCGCATGTTCGACAAGCACAACCGCGGCTACATCTGCGCCTCCGACCTGCGCGCTGTGCTGCAGTGCCTGGGCGAGGACCTGTCTGAGGAGGAGAGTGAGTCTACCACTAGCTCTCTTAGAGCTCGGCAGAGCAGGAGGAGCGGGAACTGGGCAACGCGCTCCGCATGTTCGACAAGCACAACCGCGGCTACATCTGCGCCTCCGACCTGCGCGCTGTTCTGCAGTGCCTGGGCGAGGACTTGTCTGAGGAGGAGAGTGAGTCTACCACTAGCTCTCTTAGAGCTCGGCAGAGCAGGAGGAGCGGGAACTGGGCAACGCGCTCCGCATGTTCGACAAGCACAACCGCGGCTACATCTGCGCCTCCGACCTGCGCGCTGTGCTGCAGTGCCTGGGCGAGGACCTGTCTGAGGAGGAGAGTGAGTCTACCACTAGCTCTCTTAGAGCTCGGCAGAGCAGGAGGAGCGGGAACTGGGCAACGCGCTCCGCATGTTCGACAAGCACAACCGCGGCTACATCTGCGCCTCCGACCTGCGCGCTGTGCTGCAGTGCCTGGGCGAGGACCTGTCTGAGGAGGAGAGTGAGTCTACCACTAGCTCTCTTAGAGCTCGGCAGAGCAGGAGGAGCGGGAACTGGGCAACGCGCTCCGCATGTTCGACAAGCACAACCGCGGCTACATCTGCGCCTCCGACCTGCGCGCTGTTCTGCAGTGCCTGGGCGAGGACTTGTCTGAGGAGGAGAGTGAGTCTACCACTAGCTCTCTTAGAGCTCGGCAGAGCAGGAGGAGCGGGAACTGGGCAACGCGCTCCGCATGTTCGACAAGCACAACCGCGGCTACATCTGCGCCTCCGACCTGCGCGCTGTGCTGCAGTGCCTGGGCGAGGACCTGTCTGAGGAGGAGAGTGAGTCTACCACTAGCTCTCTTAGAGCTCGGCAGAGCAGGATGAGCGGGAACTGGGCAACGCGCTCAGCGTGTTGGACAAGCACAACTGCGGCTGCATCTGCGCGCTATTCTGCAGTATCCGGGCGAGCACCTGTCTGAGGAGGAGAATGAGTCTACCAGAAGCTTTTTTTATCGCAGGCAAGTCTTTAGACTCTAAAGTTTAGAGTGTACATAGCTATGTAATGATTGACCATTGTCATCCTCATATAGGTACTTGACCGAAATATGTCAGCTTTATCAACACAACGCACTAAAATTGTGGCGCTTACCTACCCATTAATCTACTTGGTAGCAAAATATTCTCTTTGAATGGCAGTTTCGTATGAATCATTCAAAGTGGATATTTTGCTAGCTCGAACGGTTAATGAAGATTTCCACTTGCTGAAATCGCCTCGATGGCGAACCTGTCAGATCCCACCGATGCCCACAAGCGCAGTGCCCTTGACACTCTTGGAACTAGTAAATATGAGGTTTTTTTTTACAGTTGAAGATATGATCAAGGAGGTGGATTCAGATGGGGACGGTCGTATAGACTTTTTGGGTAAGGAAACACAATAGATACAACAATAAACACTAGTCTTTCTAAGGTTCTGAAACACGCACACGAACACACACACACACAGGATTGACGACGGGTTAAAATTTAAAAAAAATGTTTTTGACTGCGACAACTATACTAAAGCATAACTTTCCACTTTAATCTTTTGTTATAAAATAGGTAGGTATAGAAGTTGTTATTTTAAAACAAAAAAATATTTGATGATGATGATGCAATAGATGGGATGATGATAATTAATGTTCCAGAATTCGTCCGTGCACTCGGCGAGCCAGAGGACGCGTGCGATGACGAAGACGAAGATGACACAACTGATCCCGACTTACTTTTAGAACGGCCGGTTTTTGGACACTGTCCCATGCAGTGCTAAGCTTTCACTTACAACGGCCAGTTGTGGTACATTGTCCCATGCAGTGCTAAACCAGCGTAATTTTGTGAGTTGTGAGTCGCGTATTTTGGGTCACAAATATTGTTCTATTGAAATTGACAAATCATTTTTTTCGTGTGAATCAAGACTTATATGAATCCGAAAGCAGCAGAAATTACGCGACTTACAACTGAAAAATTTACACTAGTTTGGCCTCAGCCTTACTCTTAGAATGGACGGTTATGGGACACTGTCCCATGCAGTGTCTTCTTTTGTGTGTCGTCACTTTCACCATTGTCTTCATCAAATTGATAATTGCTAGCGCAGAACGGACGAACCTGTACATTGTTCACAAGCGTTGGTATCTACGGTTGGCAGGTCTAAACCAAGGGGTTTGTTGTGTCGATTAATGATTATTAAAAACTATCATAATAAATAGGTATGAAGTGCAAGCACATCAATATGATCGGTTTATATTATGAACTAATACACACTACAGAACCACCTACCCACATGGTGGGTCCCTGGGTGGGAGTAAACTATTATATACTTACCTACTTTATCTCAAGGTACTTCTACTTATGTTTAAAGTTAAAACAACGACATGACGTTTAATTAAATAATGTAAAATTGAATTATTTAGGTAAGTATTTTATCCCAATTTAAATTTCCGCGCCATATTGGATTTCTGCATGATTTTTTCAATAAATGCCAATATCTATTTGTCTTCGATCTTTAACCAACCTTAAAACTTTAGTAAATGTTGGATCACCGTAATAATATAAGTATGTATATAGCCGAAGTAATTCATTACTTAGTACCCAATATAAACGGCAACATATCTTAGCGGAAGAGAATTTACATTTATACTCATTATCTGTAGGTATTGTATTGAAATTACCTTTACTATTTGTACCTTAGGAATATGGATTTTATCTTCACAAATACTATCTTTACCTCTATGGCGGGTACTTAAAAAAATTCAAATAATTACCTATCTAGCCTATTTCTATGTAAAGTAACCATAGAATGAGGAATAATTGCATACTCACCTCTTGCAAAAAATCTATAGCAAAATTTTTATAACCAAATAATTATTGCTAAGCAAAAATTAAATTTGTTTACTATTCTCCTAGACATAATTTATCAGCCACATTACTAATGCACAAAATATTTATTGAAACAAACACGAGATTTTTAATAATTTTACTAAAATAGTACATTCAACAAGACAAGTAAATGCACACAATGTGATAAAACAACGAAATAAAGTAATACACCAAAATATTCCAATGCTGACTAATGGATGTTGCTTATTTCATTCAATTGCATTTGTTATACGGTTCTACCATAAAGGAAGGACTTTCTCGGTTCTACCTATTCGCAAAAATGAAAGAGTGCGAGGATTGTAAAATTTGTTTGTCATCATTGGACTGATTTGGGAGTACCTATTGATGGAAGGAAGCAAGGACAAGTATTCAGTAGAAGATTATCGTGTGTATATTTGCTTCGTCCAACAAGTTACGGAGCTGCCACTGAGTTACAAGCTGTAGATCATTAACCTGCATTGAATTAAACTTCAATGCAATTAACATGCATTGAAGTTTATCAGTAATTCAGTATACTAATACTCGCTGCTGGAGAGAACGTTAATCAATACGAAACATCCAAAAATCAAACAGGTTTAGTTAAAAATAAAGAGGAATAGATGAATTAATTTTTTATGTACCTAATAAAATAACATCCTTAAATGAAAACTAGTTTTTTTTTTGTTTTCTGCATGATTTTGTAATGACGTGAGTAACAAAAAATATTTAAATATGTAAGTACTTACTTATTAATACTTTTTTCAAGGTTTATATCCACTTTTAATTCAAGATGTCATCAAATTTGTAATTCTAATTTTAAATTAATGTGGTAATAATATAATATTTAATTAATATAAAAATTAAAAGCTTCATAAGATAAGAATGGTGTCTTTATTTAAACGTACCTACTTAGAAACCTACCTAAATTTAATTAAACACACTGACACTGGGAAACCACGCTGGCTTAATGAAATGAAACTTCAGTAGTTAATCGTAAATATTTTTTTATTAACATATCAAAATTATTTACAGTTTAATGAACACGATTCAGATTGACATGTATAAAAAAAACAAATAACACAGGGTATCAAGCGTCCATACAGTCTTCGAGGATTGCACAAAATAACGGTTTGCTAAACTTACGACTTCTGCTTAGAACCAGATGATAACAAATGTTCATTCTATCATTCTTATTTATCGTAACATTGATTTGAAAGCTAGCGTAAATAATATAGACACTACCTAGTAATGCCATCATTAAATGCGATGATTTATATAACGATAATTATACTCTATGTTACAGAGTGCTTTGTACCGGATTAAACGTTTTATTTGTATAAAAATCGAATATATTTCAACGAGCGAAAGATAGCAATCATAATTTCAGCACGTGACATTTAAAAGATGAATAGCTGTTGGCAAATATATCCTCCTGTGATTTTAAAATGGCATTTTGCTAACACTGAATGCGATAAGTTTATCTTCATAGATATTATTACGTTAATTGTGTACCCAAAGTGTTATTCTACCTATATATAAATGGGATAGTGTGTTTGTTGGTTTGTTCTTCTTCTCCGCCTCAAAGGAATGATGGACCGACGGGATTTTCATATGTGTCCTACATATACGAAAATGGAGGGTGATACGCGTTTTCCCGTGGAAATGTATAGAAACCAGTGATAATGATTCGATTTTTAATCGATTTTCTGTTTATCTGTTGGTTTGTCCTTCTCCTCAGCGAAATGATGTATCGAATTGATTTCTTGATTATAAAGAAATAACACTTTAAATTTGACCAACCTCTGCTGTCCCGATTTTTTTCTTTGGATACAGTTAAATGTTTAGTCATTTCTAGTATCAACACCTTTAGTTTTTAAAAAAAAGATTTGTTTTTAAAGACAGATTCTCTATAACTTCTATTAAACTGAAAAAAAAAACCCACTGTATATACTCCGTTTTTCTTGAATTTTATTGGGCAAGCAATCTTATATATATATATATTACTATAATTAAATAACTATTCTTTAAAACTTATGTTTCTAAATATAAAATATGTAATAATATTGTTACCTTATTTTCAAATTCAGAATTACGATAAAAATCAACTGTAAGATCGTTTACTGAATTGGAAATGTCTGAAAAAGGAGTATATACAGTCACGAATCATGTAATAGCAAAAATTGAATCGGATTTCATACATGGATAAATGGTAGTGAATATTACGCATTCAAAATAAAAAATACATTTTTTTTTGTGGCATAACGTCCAAAAATGCTTTTTAATAATGATATGAAGCTAATCTTAAATTACACAAGACCGGTGTCTTATGGTAAGATTAAATGAACTTAAATGTTTTAGGGTATTACTAAAAGATTAAGATTATCTGACTATTTAGGCACCTAGGTATGTAACTAGGTACTTTTATTATTATATACTTATCGGAAGGTACGAATTTGATATGTTCTTTTAACGCAAAATCCCCACTTTTCTAATCATTTTCTCAAATTAGGACACAAACATGTGCAAAACCAATGAAAATCATATATAATATAATGTTTTTTTAAATAAACGAGCAATAAGTTAAGTACTGTGAAGTATCTAACAATATGTCCAGGAATATAGATCGGTGATGTTGCGGAATTTAATAGGAACTAATTTCTTGCACAAGAAATAATTTTTAAACCATTTAATGATTTATTATTGTTATTTTTTTGTAATATTACAATGGGGTATGCAGTATAGAAGCATCAATAGCAATTGGCGATACATAAAAATATAACGAATTTCATTCAGTGCATACGTATGCTAACATTATAATGAAAAGTATGTACCTACGTGAATCTGAATTAATTCTGATATACCTAATGATCCTTCAGATAAAGCTTTTAAGTATATTTTGCAGATACATGTGCATGTATATATATAATATAACAAATAAATGCATTTACATAGGGCAAATTAAGTAAGAAATACAAATTTATGCTTAGTAGCTAGTTCTTCGTTCATTATGAACACACCTTTGTCACACTCCCGTTTCTTTATTCCTGTTAAGTTAACCATTAAAAGCTTAATTGTTATATAGTAATATATGCATACTTGTATATAAGTCTAGAGAATATTAAGGCAACAAGGCTGGCCAGATGCGGCCAATGTTTGATATTATATATTTTCCTACACTACATTATATAATTGACATAAATATATTGTATATAACAAGCACTAACATTCTGCAATAAAACAGTACAAATGTTGTGTGCGTCGGCATAGCGAAGTGGGCATATGTCACAGTGCATCTAATAATTTTAAGTTTTACTTACACATTCGATAGATAGGACAAAAGCACTAGCGAATAAAATATGCAATAATTTATTTTTATAGGTAGGTCTATGTCGAAAACTTGTCTGCTCTGAATCTAGCCGCAGTTAAAACTCGTATGTTTTGTACATCCACAAGTTCCGAAAATGTCTAATGCGCAACAAACTGCTCGTAGATCAGAGCTGTCAAAGTTTTAGCGCGAAATGGAAATGCGCGGACATCAAAATTCCTTCGAAATGATGACATTTGATTTCTATGGGTACTTTCTATTTGTTTACACTTTTGTTCATTGAAATATATGTTTTATAGAGAATATTATTTATTAATACAAATTTTCAGGCATTTTATTTAATTTCTTCCAAGGTTAATTACCATCAAACAGGTAACCAACAAAATATCTACGCGTCAAATTTGACGTGATGTGTTCAGCGCATATCCACAGGGTAACCTACTGTTGCCATGCTAACGCGTGCGAATTTAGCACCAATTTAATGTAAATATGCACTTTTCAGAGCAGAAGCGGCGTACATACACTAAAATATTAATATATAATTTTATATTATTGATAATTCCAAAAAAAACAAGATTTACGAAGCATTTTAATGCTCTATATACATTGATAATACTATTTTCTACATAATATTTTCTATTATTAGTGACCGACGAGTGTGATCAGACACACATTGATACTACGATCTAAATGCATCATTTAGATTTCTACTATACACCGATTCTAGCACTAAAACGTCATCTCTTCTCCAGCCCATATTAGCCCACAGCTGGACATAGATATTCCCTAGATACGTACATCAATACATATAGTAGACGGGCCGGCATGAAAGTCTAGCTGTGACATTGAATGCGCAGAAGTTGAAATTAAGGTATCGCGTGGCCAACCGTATTACCCATGCGAATGTCCTCTGGAATTCGTTCGGAGCTAAACTTTCGTGCCGCGAGGAATACATTGTTAGTTTAACTTATGGCACGATATATCAGCCAAGAAGGCCGATAAATTTCAATAATTTGTTGAACTCATAGTAAATAATAAACTTAACACACTATAACACTTTATATAAATTTATAACAAGTATCTTCAATATAGATTGCACGCAAAAAATATTAAAAAATAATTTATAAAACATATTACAGTGTAACAAATAAATTCTACAAGCGTTTAAGTGTACAATAATACAGATAAATTAAATAGGCTCAATTTATAAAACTAAAAAAGCATAAGTACTTACTAAATAGCAATATGGGGACCCAATTTGTGTTTATTCAATAAAATATTTTTGATTTAAAAAAAAAAAATTATTTATTCCTATTTAAGGCATTTCACCTGCACATAATAATTATTTCCTTAATTATTCACCTGCGCATAATAATTATTTCCTTAATTATTCACCTGCACATAATAATTATTTCCTTAATTATTTTGTTCGTGCATTCTGTACCACTAATTCTCGAATGCATGCATGAAGCATCCATCCAACACCAGAAGTTTAGTTAAGTTAAATGCACGATGACCATGATAAAATTCTAAAATTTTAAAATTTATACCATAGGAAAATTTACTTAGAATATGATTTTCCGGTTAAATAGTTCTATACCTACACAAAAACCACCACCACACCCTATGTAAGTTGATATTTTTAATAATAATTTCCGGCATGCAAAATAAGGTTCTAATGAACTTACTTACGCAATGAACTTTTTATACTTAAAATAACATATTATTATTAACTTCATATTAAAAATGCTGTTATTAAAAGAGGTAAATCTTTTCCCAAAAATATAAGATAATTTCACAAAAATCGTCAGTAATTCGGTCCCCAATACACTCAACTACACAATACAATTAACTACACTGTACTATGATGTGCTTCGAGAACAAGTGCCGTTAATAATACACGCGAACCAATACTAATAATTATGTACCTCTACCAAGAAATACCGGTGTATATGCATAGTAGCATTACTGATATTCTAATCATTGACACAAAAGAAAACATAGACAAATCAGTAACGCTACCACAATTACCGATAATTCGCCCACGATACCGGTAAAAATCGGTATTTTAGTATCAGTATATTAAATAATCTACGCAAACTACCCTAGCACGTGTCACGTTTACCGTACGGTGATGTTTGAGGGCTCCATGTGGCCCGTGTCGCTGAGTGCGCGAAGGATCACGTTCCCGTTGGGCATGATTGATAGCCACGTGATTGAACCGTGGCTCAGCGATATACGAAGCCAGCCCTCGGGCGGGAACTGGAGCGCCCTGAAACGTTTGACAGTAAAAAATGAGCCTACAGATTAGATATACTTATGTGGCAATGAATGTTTTTAGAACTGGCCAGTTAGAAATATTGCCAATGCCAATTGCCCAAACTTCTTTTAAAATTCGATTATAGAACTCTTCGGTTACCTAATGTGATATACATATTGCATTCATTTGTCATTTGTTTTTATGAATTGGCGGCATATTCAAAAGTCTTGTTACACCTCAAAACGAAATAAACGCGGAAATTTTTTCGGTCCATGATTTATTATGACTCGTTGTGGTCTTAATGAACAACAAAGCTTCTGATAAGCTTCGATTAGGTACCATTTAATAATGAAGCCCCATCTCGCACCACTGTTTACTGGTTAATGGTTAAATGGTTTAATGAGTTTAAGTGTGGGTGCGCGCCCTTCAACAGCGACATCTGAAGATAACATCATTGCTGTGCGACGCACTGTATACAAATACAAATATTATAAAAAAATAAATATAAAATATTATATAGGGAGGTATATAAAGAGTACAGAAGAGCAGATGCGGGCAAGCTTAGGCTTGGTATGACTCAAGTACAAAAAATATAACACGAAAATTTTGCGTCAGGAAGCTTTATACCAGATAGATTCCGTATACTTTGACCGAAGATTAGAAACGCCTTCGCATTGATTGGTGTCGCGAAATGTTAGACTCGAATGATGTGTTTGAGAACGTCACAGATGATGAAAGGATAATAATATTGCAAATATTGCTACGAACCCGAAACTAAAAGACAATCTGCTCGGTGGGTGTTTAATTTTGAGGATCGGCCAACTAAAGTAAAGAAAGGAAAAAGTCAAGGAAAAAAGATGATTGAGTCGTTCTTTGGTCGGAAAGGTCATTTCCTGACTGTTGTGCAGGAAGATGGAAAGACGGAAGGTTGTCTTGGAAAATGTTCGACAGCGGCACCCTCGAGGCAGGATTTATCTTTTTTTTAAATTGGTTATAAGATAGCAAACGAGCTTGCAGCATCACACATCTGTTGCCGCCCATGCCTGTAAGGATATAGGTAACTAGTGGACGCCCGCAGCTTCGCTCGCGTGGAATTAGACGTAACATAACGTGCACCCCCCTTTTACCCCCTTAAGAGATGATTTTCGAAACTCAATAAAAAACCTTCATAGGTACTGAATTTCATTGGAATAACATCAAAAACGCCAATGTTTCATACTAACTTTGCACCCCCGTTTTACCCCCTTAGGGGGTGAATTTTCAAAAATCCTTTCTTAGTGCTCCCCTACGTTATAAAAGGAACCCCTATGCAAAATTTCAAGTTTCTAGCCCTTATAGTTTAGGCCCTGCGTTGATATGTCAGTCAGTCAGTCAGTCAGTCAGTCAGTCAGTCACCTTCTCTTTTTATATATATACAGTCAAACCTGGATAAGTGAGAACTGGATAAGTGAGAAAACTGTATGAGTGAGAGTAATAGGCAGAACCCGTCATTTTAAGCTCCCAAAACCTCTATTAGCGAGAAACAGAAACCTCTGTAAGAGAGAGTCGTTTTTCCTTCATGGACCTCTGTAAGTGAGACTGCTACTTATCTATACCTCTATAAGCGACAGTCGAGCTTTATTTATTTTCTTATTTAGGAGGAACTATAGCTACAATAAAAATACATACATACATAAAAGATACACACATACAGTAACAAGTGACAAAACAAATTACAAATTTAACATCTGCTATTTTATGACTCATTCTTAACTTTCGTGGAACTTCATACCATTTTGTTAAGTGTAAATAAGTTCTAAATAAAATAAAATTATATTGTTATTGCTGCGTACCTCTATAAGAGAGAAACGCTACCCATGTACCTGCATTAGCGAGAAACTCGGGTTAGTGAGAAACCTCTATAAGCGAGAATGAGATTGTGCTCCCTTGAACTCTCGCTTACCCAGGTTTGACTGTAGATTGTGGCATCAACATTCGACGTACCTGCATACGAAGAAGCGGATAACGTTGGCGTGGCACACAAGCAGTGTGTAGGTGTCGCCCTGCTGGCTGGGCGGCGCGCGGTGAAAGTACCGACGAAACGCAGCCTCGATGCGCGCCCCGTCCTGGAAGAACTGCTACACCGTGCCAAAAAGTACTCAGAGTTAGTGCACAGTTTTGCTATACTCTCTACCATATAAATCAAAGCTCGGAAATCAGTTAAATGTCTCAAATCACCAGTATAATGTTATTTACCGGTTTATTTGTTGTTTAATATGAGGAACAGGTTCCGTTACCGGTAAAAACGAAACTACAGATAGAATTTATTTTAAAAAATGCACGTTTTATTCAACCATCTTCTGCCGAGACGCATTAGGAAATTAAGCGGTTGATTTAAACATTTAAATAGTGTATGCTCAAGTTACCGATTTTATAGTTTGGATTAACTATAACTCTCACGACTCGCGTAATGGTAATTTTAAAATAACCGGGTGCTATTTTCTAACCGATTCTCAGAGGGGGCAGTTTGGAGGAATAAATAAATAAATAGAAAACAAAAAAACGGTTAAAAATTATATAAGTTTACAAAAAGAGTGGCAGGTAGAATGAAAGACGAATAATATAATGCAGCATTTCCCGGAAGATGGCTTATATAAAATAATAAATCATATTTAAAGTAGAAACAATATTTTTAACACAAGTAATCTAATTTAAAGTAAGAAAAAAAAACTTTACTTGCAGTGTATGCTGTCAAACAAAAAATACACTAAAATAAAATGAAATCATGCAAAAATTAGAATACTATGAATGAAAATGTGTGTGAAATGGGTTGAATTACTAAATTATTATTCATTCAATGGATTAACACTTTGGTATACATATGTATAACACTAGTATATGGAGGATGGTGGAGTATTACAAAACTGTACTAACCAACAAATCATTTTAGCTAATAAGTAAAGCATTAATTAATTATTAAACCATCACAATTCATTTCTAAAGGATCCACAACATGAACACAATACTAAAGAATTAACATCAATTACACAAATTTTGGTTAATATTGATAAGAAAACAGCTTGATAAAGTGTACCCACTACATGAGAACACTCCAATATTGAATTAGTAGCGAACCAAATTTGAATTCAAGTTAATTCTTTTGTTTTATTTTTAATTTGTCTGTCAATTTATTAAAAAAATTTCATTCCAATAAAGAATGATTGAACCTAGACATGTATGTCACATTTAAATATGTAGATTGTGTGTTATGTATAAGCGCTTAAGGTGATTACGCACTTCAAACATGTATTTCAAAACATAGCATGTAATTTTGTCAGTAGTTGTCTATGTCACAAAGCTCATAATCAACAGTTACAAATTATGTGAATAACTAGTTTTAGATAAAGCTTTGGTATGAGCAGTGTACATGACATCTTTTGTTTACTGACTTATACATGATTAATGAAAAACCTTCAAACCAAACCAAAAACATGAGCTACTTACTTTAGGCTCTGGTCTCCAGTGGCCTACTGGTGGCTCTGGGGGTATCGGAGCCCCTTCCTCGAGCATCGAGCAGTCCTTCACTTCCAGGTCTGCGGGGAGGTGCTTCGCTATTAAGGTGGCCGTCTCCTGTGCACGGGTCATTGTTGAACGCACCAACAAGTCCCATTTTATGTCGAGCGAAGCTAACCTCTTGCCAGTTATTTCTGCTTGTTTTCTACCTGAAATGTTAGCAGTTGCATAATGGTTTATAAGAGTCAAACAAAGATAAGTGATATTTATTTTGGTACTGCTACTCCCCCTCCCTCGCCCTATGAACATTGCTTGATGTATGATAAACAACTGTAGAAAAGGATACTTATTTACTTATACGTCGACCTCCTGGTCTCCTGCTACAGGTTTGGGGGTTATTCTGCTCCCTCTCCCTTCCGGCAGCTTCCTTCTGTGCGATAACCGATTCGCAGAAGGTAAGAACGGCTTCCCACGATCTCTCGCCTTAAGCTAACTAAACTAACTGTGCATAATAAATATCACCTCAATCCATCATTTGATTGAGTAAGAGTAGAAAGACAAATCAATCAAAACACACTTTCCCATTTATCTATTAGTAAGGATTACTGTTGCATGACAGAAATGAATCCATGTATTCCCAGTCTTTCTATAACATACCTAGTTCTGTTAGTGTTCTCTCCTTATCAGTAGCACCGTCAATGTTGTACTGGCCATGCCTAATAAGGAACAGGTGTCTGACAGCTTTGCTCTGTGCCTTCTCCACTTGCTCATTGTATCTGTTGTCATCTTCAGGTTTCGTTTCTCGGACTGGGCGCACTATTGATTCTGGCTCCCGACTGTTAAGAAAATAATCATTCATGATTTATAAACTAAAACATGTAATAGCCTTTTTTATATTAGAAACAATTAGAAAAAGCATTCTCAACTCCCATAATGATCCAGTGTGGGTTTGCACGGTAAATAAAGTTAAACAGAAAATAGAACTTACTGGTCCCAATTTTTTTCCCATTTCACACTCGGCGTAAAATTAGTGGTCCACGAATTTTGAACATCAAACTTCTTTTCTGTTTTACCAAATTGATAGTAGGCATAGCCTCCACCGACTGCACCTAAGCTAACTATGGCAATTTTGTGAAATCTTGATAGTGAAGCCATTGGTGCTCAAATAAAACGACCAGTTTATCACTGTGGCACAATTACTTATTCCTGTTCTTAAAATTAGCAATGTTTACACATCGGTTGGAAAAAGTGGGCCAACCGTCCCAGACAGATATATTATATTTTTAAGATACGTAACCTAACTTTATAATATATGCAATTCGTAGTAAGAGCATCAACAATTCAATACAATTTGCAATGTAACTTTTTAGGTTATTTTTATTTCACAAATGACAAGAACCAAACAAGAACTTAACATGATGACATGACATTTGATGATATTGACAATAAGAAATGACAGGTTTTCATTAATATTTTTGAGCAGGTTACAGTAATTTGACTATACACAAAACCGGTGTTTTTAAATTATTTTTATTGTGAAGCACAATATTTGTTAGTTTTTACGGCACCATCGCGTAGTCAAATTGGTCCTATTAAATTCTTATAAAATCAATTTATTGTCAACTAGTGGACGCCTGCAGCTTCGCTCGCGTGGAATTACAAATATCAATAGTTTCGTTTACACTGAACGATAAAAGTATCTATTTTTTTTAGGAATCAGTTTTTATTACTACATACCAAATGTGCTTTTGAAATAAATTATCATTTTTATTGTAGTTATGGTTCACTATTTTGGCTTTATTGGCTTACACATATGATACCTACACACACTGAGTTAAATATCAATGCCTACACATAGATATAATACTGTGGCGGGCTTTTTTCTAAGACTAAAAGATTAAGATAAACATTTCCATCATACATTACATGTCTAACCCCAGCGGTTTGGGCAGCGCACGCCAGAATAGCTCGCAGATGGTAGATTTTTTCCTGCGTCCAAAAGTAAGTATTTTTGGTGAACTTCTTTGTAAAATATCTTAAACTAGTGGACGCCCGCAGCTTCGCTCGCGTGGAATTAGACATTCACTAACTTCAAAAACGGCAAAGTTTCATACTAAATTTGCACCCCCGTTTTAACCCGCTCGCGTGGAATTAGACGTAACATAACCGAAATACAAAATTTCATTGAAATAATGTAGGTATATAGGTACGAAAAACTTTTGTACCTACTAACTTTGCATCCTTTTACCCCCCCCTTAAGAGATGATTTTCGAAACTCAATAAAAAACCTTCATAGGTACTGAATTTCATTCGAATAACATCAAAAACGGCAAAGTTTCATACTAACTTTGCACCCCTGTTTTACCCCCTTAGGGGGTGAATTTTCAAAAATCCTTTCTTAGTGCTCCCCTACGTTATAAAAGGAACCCCTGTGCAAAATTTCAAGTTTCTAGCCCTTATAGTTTAGGCCCTGCGTTGATATGTCAGTCAGTCAGTCAGTCAGTCAGTCAGTCACCTTCTCCTTTTATATATAGATATTGATATAATTATCGTATTTCATAGTTTGCTTATGTAATCGTTATATTTTATAGATTTTATTAAGCCCTTTTGTTTTTGTATAAGTTGTGTTATCTTGCGCTAGTGACAGTCTTATTACCGAAATAGGGGGGTGGGGACGGTTGTAACGATTTTCATGGGGACGGTTGTAACGTCAATTTTATAATATTTTTGTGTTGCAGATGCCTAGAAAACGCATAAGAAAGACCTCTAGAGGTGATGGCGACATATCGTCATAAGAACGCTTACGAGGAGGTCAAGTCAGGAGCTTCTTTGAGACGAGCTGCAGAAAAGTATGGCGTTAACTATGTATCTCTTTTGAGTTATAAGCGGAAGAGGGATGCAGTAAATGAAGACCATGATCAGGTAGAAAATGTTAGCATGAACTTATAGATTATTTTTTATAGTCGAATCTGACTGATTTAAAAAAACATAAATATAAATACGTATTATTTATGTTTTTTTTTATCTCACATAGCCTAATGTACTGACGGAAATAGATATTATATGTGCCATAATTGTGAGGAGTCTGATTATTTATATTGAAAACATATTTTGTGTAACTTCAGATTTTATTGATTAGTGATTACTTAAAGATTATTTTTGTTTGACGAGTCTGATTGAGTTTAAGAGAACTCGAAAAAAAAAGTATTGTTATGTTATTTTTTGTTTGAATATATATATAAAAATATATTTAATTATGTGATTAACATTGTTGATTTGTTTTACTAACATTTTGGTATTTTAAATTAATAAAATTCATTTCAAACCCTAATTTTTGTTTTAATTTCGAGTGTTACAACCGACCACCATTGGTGTTACAACCGCCCCTGGCATGGGGTCAGTTGTAACAATCGCACACACTCAATAAAATGTAATTTTGCTATCAAACTGTTTTACCTAAGCTACAGATTTTGATGTTAATTTAAAGACAAATGACTATGCTTTCATCCCAAAAGCTTTGAACGTTGTATACAACTGTAATAGCTAAGCTGTGAGCAATAAAATAAAAATTGTTACAACCGTACCTACTTTTTACGTGAAAGAGTAACAAACATCCATCCATCCATACTTACAAAGTTTCCCGTTTATACTATTAGTAGGATTTATTAATCGAACAAATTAAAATATTTCGTATAAGCAGGTACTGCTCATAAAATAATATGTTGAGTTGACCGATGATAGGCAAGTGTTTATATTAATTGGGGATCCGAAGATTTGAAAATGAAAATGTTAGATTCTTCACCATAAATGATATACCTAATTGTTTTGTTTATGAGTGGACCTGTTCAACAAATGAAACTATCTGTCTTATCATGTAACATCAGTGTAAACGTTTAATAAAATTGGAGAGAAATAAACTGCAATTTCATGTAATTATGGTAAAAGTGTAAAATAGTTAAACGACATTAGCTGGATGGGATCATTATCATTTTCGATGGAGTTATTCTGGACAAAAACAGCAGTCTGGGTCAGGCTCTTTGATTTCTGGACTTGAATATTCTTGTGGGTAGCACGGTACCCTGAACTTGTCAAAGAAGGATCTAGAAAAGTTGTAAATAGTAGGTATAAACAAAACATTAGAAATTATAACAAAATTATGTCGAAAGGAGAACTCAAAGCTGTTAACAAGAATAGGCTATTCACTTGGGATCCATGTGGCCTGTGTCGTTGAGTGCTCTCAGGATGATTCTCCCATCGGGCAAGATGGTAACCCACGTGATGCTGCAATTGTTCATCGATAACCGTAACCAGGCCTCCGGTGGAATCTGGAGGACTCTGGAAGATACAGGATTGCGGTAAAAATAAAAATGATGAATAATTAAATAATGAGAAAATAATGAAAGGTGATTGTGATGACGATGATGATAATGATGATAACAATATTAATGGCAATGTCTTCAGCGGCGACATCTGATCTGCGTGAGCTTGATCGTCTCGAAATACTTTAAAATAAAGGCGTGGTAATCAGTGATCTGACTACCAAGCTTCTGGATAACCCCAAATGGAGTAAGTATTTATGACAATTCCACAGCGATAAAAGCTTTTCATAAGGTTGCTTGGTTAGGAGTACTTTAAGCACAAGTCTTCCAAGATTGTTATGAACGTTCTGATACTATGGTATTTATATTTGAAAAGAAACGGGCTTACCTGCATATGAAGAATCGAAAGACGTTGCTATGGCCTACGATAAGCCAATAAGAGTCGTCATTCAGATCAGGGGGCGGGCGGAAGAAGAACCGACGGAAGGCAGCCTCAATGCGCACCCCGTCTTGGAAGTAATCCTTGGACAAAGCATACTTAGACCATTAGTAAAACCACATTTCCAGCTATCCACCCTCAGCCTTTTAAGGTCTAGTACTTGCAAAATTAAGCATAAGTCTCTTCTAAACAACACCACTGACTGGACCTGCGCCTTCTAAATCCAGCGATTTCTTGCCATATTCTTTTGGTCATCCAATAACCCATTGAACAGTTGACTGGTCGAAGATTTTGACCAGTATGTATCATGTCAGTTTGAAGAGAAGTATTGATTACCCTCCCGGATAACTTTTTGCTTTTCGTTGCAATGCTGCTTGAAAGTAGTAAGCCACCGATCACCAACATCATGTACCTTAATCATAAACCTTACTGGCTATTAACATTTTGTAGGTAGGATATTTTTATTTTGGAAGGTTTCCTCAAGGTAGGTTACTCACTTGTGGTTCTGCTTTCCAGTTACTAGAAGCAGGTGGTTCCGGAGGTATTGGTGCCCCTTCGCTGAGAATCGGTGTTTCCAACTTGGTAACATCCGGGGGTAGATGCTTGGCTATCAATATAGCTGTCTCCCGCGCACGAGTCATGGTTGAGTGCACAAGCACGTCCCATTTTATATTCATTGATGCCAGTCTCATACCGACCAATTCAGCTTGTTTTTTTCCTGAATTAAAACAATTAAGTAAGCTTACTTTCTCACATAAGTACTCGTTACAATTCAAAGATCAAACATTTGTGGTGGTTACTAACGAGGCTGGCATGACTTGTGAGTCCATTTCCCCTGTAAGAAGAAGGGATAAAAAATGTTCTTCTAGGCGGTCCAGGCTATTCTCAGAAATTGCTGTACAAGTATCATACAATTTTCATTTTACCAGTAAAACGGCGGGTTATCGAAATTTAAGCGGTAACAAACAGGGACTTTTGTAGTTTTACCAGTCCTTGGTTATACGAAAAAGTTACCAATGTGGTATCGATTTGTGTCGGTTGATTCTAGTAAGACTAAGTAAGTCCGAACTCCAAATCCTTGTTATGTAACGAAGAAAAGACCTATAACATACCAAGTTCTGTTAGTCCTTTGTCCGAGTCCTTTTTGTAATCGCCATGCCTAATGAGAAAGATGTGCCTGGCAGCAACTTTTTTTGCATTGACAGTCTTTTCGTTGTGTTGGTTTTGTTCTGAAGTCTCCAATTTTTCAGATCCGCGACTATGAGGACGAACCAACCATATTATTTCAGTTAGGTATAAAACTCTATAAAACATCTGCGTGTGTCGGAGGTAGAACCATATGATATGGATGGAAGGAATTCTTAAAAAGAGCTCTCACTCAGAGGTCACTCTACTCTACGAGCAGTGATACTTTAAGATACTTAATAGACCAGGTATTATTTTTATGAAACTTTTCGTTAGTAATAATCATGAAGGAAGAAACCTTCAATACTCTGTGGTAATAATACTTACCAGTCCCAATTATAGTCCCACGGCACGGAAGGAGTAAAATCACAGAGACTCTTTGAGTTTTGAACATCAAACTTTTTTTCCGATGTGCTAAACTTGTAGTATGTGTAGCCTCCACCGAACGCTCCTATAGTGGTCAGGGCAATTTTACGAAATCTTGACATAATTTTATAAAGCACAAAAGATTTATTCAATAAATATTAAATGTACCTAATAAAATTACACTCATAATTTAAAAAAAATATTAAATTAAGCAAAATAAATATTTTACTAGCTACTAATAATTTTATTATGATCCAAATGTAAAATTTTCATGTAGGCTACGACAACATACGTGTGTAAGAAAGACAGTGGACGAAATAAATGCAGGGTTGAATATCTATTATGATGGGTTTTCGTCTGTAGTCTGAAGACATAACCGACATAACCGCATCAAGCGTAGGGTTAAATAAATAATTAACTAATTTTAAACACTTTATTACATAAAATAGTAGTAAAAATTTGTGACCCCAGCATTCATACAACATAACATTACAAAATAATTTCGCCTCATTCGAAATTCAAGAATAATACTATAGCTTTAATCCATTCTTTAATTTTGCTGCCTCGTTTCTTGGGGTCAGAATGACAGGGAACCCGTTGACTGAAGCAACCGATATTGCCATGATAACCCGTAAATCCTTATAGGTGCCCGTGGTTGTCAGATAGAACTCTCGTATCACTCTTACACAGATAGTTTTTATGAGTTTCGTGCCGAAGTACCGTCCTGAAATGTAAATTTACCAAGAGCTGTAAAAGCATTAAAATGAACTTTCGAAGTCGTTAATTGTATTCGACGTTGCTTTTCGGAAATCCGTTGTTTGGTAATAAAGTTGGTTTAATCTACTTTGCAACAAAGCGTATGGTGGTGTATACCTTCATGCATATAGCACCTCCCTTCCTGTCTCATAGCCGTACCCAAACATAACAGTACCATAACGGTTTCCAAAGAAACCATGCATAAACAATGATGAAAATACACCTACACCAACATACGCACCCCCACAACATGTGTTTCGCCCCCAAACGGAGAATCCTCAGGGCAAGTTGACTGTGATTTGAATACGGATATTTTGATACTGAGTTTTAGCCACTAGGCTAAAGTATAATCGCCAAGTAATGGACTTTACCTAAACAGTCCATAGGCCCCAAGCTGAAAGGTATGTAGCAGTTAGGCCGACGCTGCCTGGTGTTCTCTGGGGTGAATCTTTCAGGATCGAAGTCATCGGGGTTGGCCCAGAATCGACTGTCGCGGTGGATGTGGTATACTGGCACCACCAAGGAAGAACCAGCAGGTAACGTGCCACAGCCTGTGAAAGAAGTGGTACCCATCTAACTTTATAAATGTTATTTAAGTCCGTCCATCTATCAGCCTTTCAGGATCCACTGCGAAAATCTGTTGTAGCTAGACCAAGACCGATGCAATATAATACTATCGATCGGCTGATAACCGAAATAGCTTAACAACTGTTAGATACTTATCTTACGACTGCAAACAAGAAGCATAACGTACCCTCCAAAGCACGGAAGCACTCAAGAAATTTAACCATTAGCGGTCACCAATCTGGCCGAGACTTACGCAGCTTAACATAGATTGGTTGATAATCTCTCAAACCAACGCTTTAGTTTCCCCTTTCACCAGACAGAACCCTTTCTTTGTCCCACTGTTGGGCACTGGTCTTCCCGGAATGGGTGGGTTTAAGCCATAGTCCACCACGCTGGCTAGGTACGGATTGTCAGACCTCACATGCCTTCAAGACATTACATTACTCAGGCATGCAGTTAATCAGATGTTTTCCTTCACCGTTACAGCAGTTGACATATAAATGTTATATTTTTTCTTAATTGGCACATTGCGCATTGGTTAGAAAAGTAGCAATCATTAGTGCGTCCCGCGTGTGTTTGAACCCCTCGAGTGAGGGGCGAGATCGATAGCCACTTGGGCTGTCACCGCTGTTAAATCGCCTTACTTATGGAAATATCTTCGTTTATAGTCCTCTGCAACATGGCTCCGATGGGGAAGAGTCGGAGTACTTCCTTGAAAGCCATCTCCAGGTAGGGCATCTGCTTCAGATCCTCATCTGTTACCGGTCGGTCCTTATCACCCATCACGGAGACAATCTCGCAGTACAGTTTCTCCTGAGAAAAAAAAATTAAGTGTACATTTTTTAAGGGTAATCGTAGATCTCGTTTTTCCTCTGTTTCTTCTATCTCATTTATTATTGACTCCCTGGTCCTGCAATTCACGTTAGTTAATAGATACCTATCATCGCAAGACCCTAATTAGAGATTATTTTACACGATTTTGCTGCGCATACTAAGTAATAAGCCTTGAGTGAAATTTCTGTAATGGCGGAGGGTAATAGCGCATCCCTACTCTTAAAGTATATAAAGCCAATATGGCACACACGAAATAAGTATTCACGCCTCAGGTACAGGCCTGGCCAAGTTTATAGCGTTTTGTAATATAAATGCCCTTGTTGCAATAACATCATCATCATAATTATATTTTATTGTATTGTTGAAATGATGAATAGTAAATTAATGAATTGTGTATGGGTAATTAATTACCTGAAATGAAGATCAATTATTATTAGAGTGATTGTGGGTGCTGATAAGGTACGGTTGGGCTTTTCCTGTCAAGTAAAATTATAAGAAGGTAAGAATATTTTTGATACCTATATCCATGCCTATAAAAGAAACATAAATGTTTAGTATTTTCTTCGTCGCTGGTTTTATGTAGTAATTATTAATACCTATAATGTGAATTAGGTGCAACTTAAGCAGTATTTCTACATCTGCATAAGTACCAGTTTTCTTAAATTGAATGAGATCAAACATGAAAAATCATTGTGCATAATTTGACATACAGAAAAAGTACACAACACTTCGAGCACTCTTCTACTACTTACTGTACATACACAACACATACCTGGTAATTTGGATGATATGCCATCATTAGAAGTAAATATGACGATATTTTTGCTGACGCCTCTTGGCTCTGTAATAAAATAGTTTTGATCGTTAGAAATAAGATGATGCTTGTATATAGGACATATACTCGTATATAGAACAGAGCTCGTGGAGATTTTGTCGAACGTCTGTGTGAAAACTTACCGAAGTAAATACCGTGAACGTTTCCCTTAGCAACTCCGAGCCGTGAAGTTCGCGGGAGAGCAGAAAACGGTCGATCACGCTCAATTGGGTGTTCTTTAGAGAGTCTTCCTCACACTTCATAAGATCCAGTTGACTCTTGTCGGCTGTTTCCAACTTTTTTATCCGTTTCTTCAGAACCTGTAAGATGTGATGATGGTGAGACCAGATGAAGAATGGATGTTGTCCTGCAATAGTTGGGGCTAACAATTTGTTTGGGGGTAACCAGTTTGGCAGTAAGTTTGAACATACTACCATGAATAGTAATAAGTAGTAGTCAATATACTTATGATGAGAAGGTAAAATATTTAATCAGGAATTCTTACATCATGATGTGGCAACACTAATCTTTTGATCTACTTTGAATCTATTTAAGTACCTATTCTAAATCAATGCAAGTAGTAGAGAAATGCCCGAGCGGTACAAATGCGAGCGACTCATAAGATAAGAAATTTAATAAATACAGATATTAGAGAAGATCTTGTAATAAAGGAATGGTTACCTCTGTACTGAATTCATCCATCTTCGAAATGAAGTCAGTCAAGAAGTAGCGTGATTTCGTCAACCGGAACACTGGATCGATTTGGAGGAACCACTTGGTCATTCTATCGAAGAGTATGTCGTACATTCTGGAAACATTGAGTGAGTGAATGATTAAATGATTATAGCATTCGATTGGGCTGCATTGCCTTGACCAGCCATTAATTTATCAGACTTTAGAGGTCCATTGCTGGACAAGGGCCATCTGGCCCTTTTCTACTGTCTTTTTCACGCCATGAAGGGATTAACCATCTTGACGAAGAGTGTCCTGTACTTCTTTATCCAAGACGTAATCAATCAAACCAAGGTGCGGAGCTAAATAAATGATAAGTGCATTTAATTTTATTTTGCATTTTACAGGGCCGAGAGAAATGAGGATAGCCGTGTGTAGTGTTATTACTAAAGTAACTACTAGATAGGTTATGCTCTACGTATGTACTCGCTAACTTTATAGGGTTGCTAAATGAGTTTCTGCAATTTACGACTTAATCTGATAGTTAACGATCTTACCTGGACGTAACTACCTATAGGCGCAATAAATTGACCAACCTAGCTAGTTTCATAACATTTAGATAATTTCATTTTAAGAGTATTTTTGGGGGTGATGAATTATGTGTCAATTAAATATCACATGCTCAAAATACGAATAGTTCCTACTCCTGATATGTACTACCCCTTAGTAAGTACTGCTGATTGACATAAAATCACATTCATCCATTTTCATCACAACCCTTTCTTTGTCCCACAGTTGGGCTCGGGTCTCCTCTCAGAATGGGAGGGATTAGGCCTTTGTCCACCACGCTGGCCAAGTGCGGATTGGCAGACTTCGTATACCTTTGAGAACGTTATGATGAACTCTCAGGCATGCAGGTTTCCTCACGATGTGTCCTTCACGTTATAGCAAGTGACATTTAAATCTTAAATTCAAAATCACATTACGTATGTCTTACAGATGCTATGGTTAACGATCTAAAGTTTGAACTTTATTACCATAACAATTTATCAACATCAACATTCTACATTAATATATTGTAATTGGTCTGTTAATAGTTAGGTAGGTTATTAGATACTATTACCTTACCTTGGAGTAAGATCGATGAGAGGTTGCAAATGTGGTAAGCCTAATGTTTCCTCTCGGCTTAGGCCCATTAGTGTTTCTGTAACGATAACAGTACGCTTGTTAACTAATCAAACAATAATCACAACTAAAATTCTACAACTACGAGTGGCGTAGATTCAAACCAAAGAGGATGATAGTCCGTTCTTCAACGACACCACGCTTCAGTTCAAGGGGTTTTATATGGATTCGCAATTCACTGATTAGAGGCATCAGTATTCAAAATCTTGAAGAGATTTGGAAAGGACTAGCACTACTGAAAGGAATTGGCACGATTACTAAATGGTTACTACTAAACTTCTAGGTCTACAAATGGCGTTTCAAAGCACAAATGCGCATTAAATGTTTTGTATTATACCTACTTATAATACTACTTAGTTAGAAGTGTGGATAGGTAGATACTTACGACAAACAGAGTAGCTGGTAGTCTGTACAATATTGTCGTAGATATCGAACAGCTTGCCGCTGGGAACTTGTCGATACTTCTGCAGCAGAAAGTCTACTTCTCGGTTGAATATTTCTTCGTAGCTCTCGATGGCCCTTTTTCCGTAGTTCGGCGTAGCTATTTTACGATGCTTCCTCCACGCCACGCCTGAAACAGTTTTTGATGATGGCAAGAAACTCCTGGGTTTCGAGATTTGTTAGGCCGTGTTCTGAGGTTTGCTCTGGTTGAAGGTGCGGAAGATTAGGAATTCAAGCAGACAAACTTTATGGTTTAAGATCTTTATTATTTCTCATAAAGAATTAACAATAATTCACTTACTGAGAAATCAATAACAGTAACAAACTTATATAATAGCAAGCGTACAGAAAATAAATACTAATTATTGTATACATATTTGAGATATAAAGTAGCTAGCGGGTGTCCTCAAATTTAGTTATACCCTCATAATGCGTGATTTTAAACTATTCTTTGTGACTACGCGCTACGCTTTACTATGTCTTCTCGACGTTTAGCGGTTGTCGCAAATGGCATGAGTGGCACCTTAAACCTATATTTAACTTTAACTTACACTTACCTATATTTTTTTTTTTCAAAATTAACTGATTTTTCAGTAACCGTTTTGAATTAAACAACGATTCGATGCAATATATATTAAAGAACGTATAGACCACCTCAGATGTGTCCAATATCAGTAATAGCAAAAGATTACCGGATCCGCTTAAAATCCCGCCGCCAAGGATTTCAGCCATGTATTTATACTGTGGTCCTTTCACGCTGATTTTCGGGTTTGCAAGGAGAACCTGAAAATGATTATATTTGAGGATTTAACAAAGAAATAAGACTTACTTATTTGAAAACAAAACAGCCAGAACACCGAGTAAGTATTATTGGATTAAATGGATCCGCATCTAAGCAAACGTAGTTGGGAAGACCTCCTGGTAAGTTGCTCGACGATCTGCGTAACGCTGCGGGGAGCAAGTATATGAGAAGTGTCGAAGATCAGGCTTACCTTGGGTGACGCCTACCTGCACTGGATTGATGGGGCTATAGAGATCGTGACAGAAAAGTGACATGAGTGAAATGAAAATTATCGAAGCATTGAGTCTCAAATAGTTGTGAAGTCAGTGTCAACGACGTATTAGGCCAAAACCGACGAGCTTGCATGAGAAGACTGTTGAAAGAAGCGAAAGACGTAAGTCAGGATCGATTATTAATTATATTATAAGTACTTACGATTAAAATCGTACTTACTTTGATATCATCAGGGTTGCTCACTAAGATGTTCAGTTCTGGTCCTAGCCAAAATCTGACCACATCTCCGTAGTTTTTCATTAGGTCGTCTATTTGAATTATGAATTCTGTAATCAAAATAAGAATTTTTTTTCAAATACCATAATCATGCGGCATAAATTGCCACCGGAGAAAAAACATGTTATACAGGATACATTTATGCATGTAATCTTAACATAATATATATTTCTTGTGTACATGTGTATGACAGTGAACTCCTCCTAAACGGCTGGATAGATGTTGATGAAATTTTTTGTGCGTGTTCAAGGGGATTCGACAATTGTTTAGATTCACAATTTGCTCCACTGGAAAATGTTTTTAATAGTACATTATGATACAAGTGCGGTAAGTTGAAAATTACAGCCGAGGCGATATTGCTAGCCCGAGCCGTAGGCGAGGGCTACAAGAAGCAGAGGCTGTAATTATCAAAGCGCACGCGTGTCATACGACGTTTTATAACATATTTGCGAGGAAATAAATTAATAAATTCATAAATACTTGACGACATTTTCAAATAAAAACACTACAGCGAAAAGAAAAAGCGCGCGGAACACCACAGAACCACGACAGAACAGTCATATCGTACGATTTCATTGATCAATATTGTTCTTATGATTATGCATCGTTATTTTCGATGTTTGAGTGAATTATTTGATTTTTTTCTCAGCCATTTACAGCAAATTCGAATTACAGTTTTCATTTTATAATATAATTTTTACTTGTACACAAATTAGCAATGCGCGCGCATCAGAGCTTTTTTTAAGGCAAAGTCACATAAACAGCCAATATTATTATTAAAGTAAATTGATATTTTTTTGTTTTTGGTACAGATAAATTATTTTAATTTATTGTCAAAATTAATTAAATTAAAGAATTAAATGTTTATTTTTTATATTTTATCTCCCAAAGTTAATTTTATTCATAAAATGTTGACCACTTTTTGACATAAAAACTCTTTGCTAAGATTGAAAAAAGTACCGTTCGTTTTAGACGGAGCATCTTGTTAGACCGTGCGTTTTACCTTATTAAAAAAAAAAACCCGTGCATTTTACATTACATTACCGCACAAGTGCTGTAATGTAATTTAAAACGCACAAGTGCGATAATTAGATACATTACGATATTGAAATTGGTGAAATAAGGGGCCCTTTACGAGCAAATGTGTTATAAACACGATTTAAGTATTTTTATTTTTAACCGTCGTTCATTGACAAAAAGCGTCGCGTCAATTTGACATATGGCAGAACAACGTGTGCGGGGTCAGCTAGTATCCTATAATTATTAATTAGAGGACATTAAATGTACAGGACGACAGGACAGTAAATGGTGATGATGGATAAAAGAAGGGAGACGATTTATGTAAGACCAAGAAGAAATAGAAACTGAATTCTGCAGCATACTGGATCCCTCAGAATTTTCGGCAATTGATGAATTATAGCTCCCTTGCCGAAGATTCTGAAATATTCTGTATGTGAACTTCAACTTCTTCAACTACAGAATAAGAAGGTAGGTATAGTCACAGTAGATATTATAAGCTTATATTGTGGTATAGTAGGATATTATTTGTGCTTGCTCCATAAACGACATGACGTTAACTCAATCTAATATAGATATAAAACGAATTTTAGCACCGTTTTATGACGTTGTTAACATTAAAACAAGTAAGCAGTTATTCCTTGTGCTATTGAACTCCAGTTTATTGCTAGAACTATGAATTTAATTGCCATGAATACTAAAATGTTTAAGCTGTACTTCATGCTTTCCTTGCCTTCATTTTATTGGCAAAGACTTTAATAGATACCTACTTGCTTCTCAAAATTTATCTTAAATAATAAATATAAAAATAAAAATAAATCTTTAATTTAGTAAGGTCTTATTTTTCATCATAATTTTGTTATAAGCTTTGTCTTGTTGTGGCTAACTAAGTAGTGGTAGTGGTGTCAATGGTGGTGTAGTCAATTTGTGACTGGCAAAGCTAAAAGTCCTGGGGCACTATTTTTGAACCACTTGCGTGACTTAATCTATGCGATTCATAATCTCGATCGAATGGGGAAGTTTCGTATTTTTAAATCACTACAATGTAACAAGTGGTATTAAACACTCGGTAGTCGGGCATAGAGATACACTAAGTAGTACGGTATTGCTTATACATATTTAAAGAATATTACTTAGTTGTTATAAATATTACAAACAATACCGTACAATTTAATTTATTGTATTTAATAATACAAGCTAGGCCGAGTCGAGTGTTTAATACCAGGTGTTACATTCTAGACTAGACACTCAAAAATTTGGAATTGCCCCTTTGATTGAGATACGAGTATGACTCGAAATTTTTTATTCGTCAGGCGGCGAGCGATTCAAAAATAGAGCTCCTTGGTTAGATTCCCGATCTCTCTCAGTTTCTCCCGGTGTCTCACAATAAGCTCTTAACCTTATTACATGGGACCAAACTAAACATTTATTGTTGTTTTTGTCTGTTGTAGCGTCAATAGCCCAATGGCTCGCGTCGATTCAATGCGATCAAAACACTTAAGCAACGACGAGTGCGGTCGGTCTATGGGTTGGAGCTAATAAGCGTGATTATAAAATTTATGACATTTAACTTAAGGCATGCAGAACTCAAGCATGATAATTGAATTTTTTGCCTGCCTAGCTCTTCTGTATTCGGGGTCCGTATGAAAACATTACTGCATAGCATGAAAATGCAATCAATATGTTATCGGTCTTTTAATGGCTGTAGGAAATACAGTGTGATCTGACCACCAGACCGCATAAACGTGTAATTACTTAATCACATCCTGCCAGTATAATGAGACCCACGGCTCGGTGGATGACTGTAACCCGAGTTCAGATATCAATAGTTCATTAGACTTCTCTTTATGCCTAATTACTCCAAGAAAATAGTTAAAAATAAAGGCAATGATATAACAAACATTCAAAGTCTGGTCGACCTAAATTTTTTCACAAAATAATCCTGACAACGGGCAGGTTTACTAGGGACTGTTAAAGAAGTAAATACGACTGTGCAACAAGGCTTTTTTCCAAGTGACTGTTTGTTAATAGAATATCTACAACGCAGCCGTCCCACGGTTGGGCACAGGCGTCCCTCACAATCACAGCTGCGGATTGGCGGAAGGGTTAGTGACCAACCCAGTGTCGAATATTCTCAACGACCGATACGAAGGTCTTCTACATTTCAAAACCGGAGCCGACGGCTGTGGTAAAATTAAGTCGAAGAAAACGAACCTTCAGGTCGGCACATGAACTTGAGGGCGTTCCCGATGAGTGGCAGCGCCGTGGGGCCAGGGAACGCCCGCGCCATTTCCAGCAGCCTGCTGTTCTTCCGCCGCCAGTGGAACCAGAAGGATGTCAGGAGTGCAGCGGTTGCTAGGAGTAGCCAGAACATCCTGAGAATGATTCGGCCCGCACGGTGTAAATAAATACACTGCAAATCGAAACTGGAAAACTTTTTTATCTTTTTAAACACATACTTAGCAGGTAGGTACCCAATAACCTACTTACACACGAATACTATATCGACGTGTACCTACTTACTACGTGTAGTAATACTTGTACTATTAAGTATACTGTGGTAGTAGGCTCAGGTCAGGTAGTACAGGTATGTAAGTATATTATTTTCGCTGTGCTACTAAAAAATAAATATTTTTATTTATCTGCCAAATAAACATATTTACTGCTACAGCCTTATTTGGTTGGTTTACCTTAACACAACTTTAAGGTAGTTGTGTGTGTTGTAACTTAAGATCTTAGTAATTTTATATTTAAATATTTACATTTGCATTAAAAAAATACTTCCAACAGAACCGATACCAAATATAAATATATTTTATAGGTACTATACGTTAAGGTTCTGTACAGAACTAATTCCTTTGGTTACTTACCTGGTGTCATAATAATTACCTGGTATCATAAGTCATAACTATTAAGTACTCTGTGGTCATAGTGAGCTACTAATCGGCATAGTTATAATTTGAATCGATATGACTGTAATTGTATTCAATTATCCGTTTGAATACGATAATTATGCCTTGTAGAACAGCTTACCAGCTAGCTTGTAAATATTGGCTTGTGCAATCTATTTAAATATATTTTCAGGCAATTAAAATTATTATGGATATCCAATACGGAAGAGGATAGGTAAAAACTTGTTGTTTGAGGCCTATGGTACTCGTATGTCCAGCTGTAGAGTGGTGGACTGAAGGGAACACTTTACCCCCTCCTCTCCCCCTCCCCCTCCCTCCTCCTGTCTCTCTCTATACTGTGGCTGTGGTGTTATCTTACTAATCCGAAGATTTTGGGAGTATTAGAAGCTGGTCCGTTCACGTGGGGCTAGTTAATAGTTGGGGCAGGCCACGTCGTTCGAAGGACTCAGGGACCAGTCTAAGCAAGAAAATCGGAGTCGGAAAAAGGAGCAGAGGCCATCTTTCAACAAGGTAGATAGACGACCAGTCGAATCGTCGTTTAGGCCTATGTCGAACAGTGTATCTCAAAATGCTAAATAGATGATATATGAGACTAGGCAAGTTTGATTAGTTCTAGTATGAGATAATTATCAAAAGTGTTAAAATGGATCCTTTTTTTTATGAATACAAGATAGCAAACGAGCTTGCAGCACCACCCATCTGCTGCCGCCCATGACAAATGTGACTGACTTTGGACAAGACTCAATTAGGGACTTTTCTGTAAGTACCTACATCGAATTCTTTTTCAAAATTCCATATCAGATGCATTTTAATAACGAGTTAGAACTAACTAACATCTATGAGAATATTATGTATATTCGTAAAAATAGGCATCAGTTTGTAAGTCGTAGTGACCTAAATGCCTTACGCAATGTAACACTAAGGAACGGCCACAAATTAGCGTTTCCTAAATGCCGACTTAGTAAGAAAAGTCGTTCCTTCATAGGAATGTCTATTCTAATATTCAATAAAGTCCCGGCTGCGGTTCAGTCTCTGCCTTTACAAAGGTTTAAAAAAACCATCAAACAAACATTATGTCGAAAAGCTTATTATAATATTCAGGAGTATTTGGATGATATAAAGGCATGGGACTGAATTAAACTCTGACAGGCTATCACTATGCTTCTGTATTAATTATACTAAAAATTGTAAGCAGGTGGCATATGGGGTGATTCTTGGCATACACGATTGGCTGTCTCGTGTCTGTCCTAATCATGTCATGGTCATACTGTACACTTTCTGTAAAAATTAATTTGAATTTTAAAAGAGTACCGAGAGTTTTTTCCTCCGGCTTTTTTCTCTCTCGGCCTACACTAGGGCATAGGATAAGAATATTGTAAATTCTTCCTAAAGCCGATGACCATATAGATAGTCTATCGTGACTTAGAGCTTAGCTTAGTGGTAGGTTATTATTGTAAATTAATCCTAAGGCAAGTTAGGCACCTGTGTAGGATTAGCTATTCATTCAATAATCAATAGCTAATCCTTTGCCTTATATAGATCAGTTTAAGTAGTTTTTAGTTAGGTACCTAGACTTTCGTTAAGCGTGTCTAATCACCTCATAGCGAAATAAATTATTTGAATTTGAAAATTTGAATTTGAACTCAAAAATATACGTTTTTTGAAAATATTGCCTGTCTGTCTGTCTGTTTTTCCAGACATCACATAAAAACCCGTGGACGGACTTGTACTCGTATGTATCTTGGTGAATTTGTTACATAAACTCCGGGTTAGGTTTTAGGCTAATTTAATTCCCGAGAATTTAATATCGAGGTTCCTTAGTGTTGCGTAGACTAACAAAAAAAATCGTCACTAGATATGCCACAAAAAATGCTTAAAACATTAACAGCCCGTTTAAATGTAAAGAATAGTTACATGAGCGCAATTACCTTGTTGACTTAGAGCTCTGTTAAACACCGTATTACTGGAGAACTGACAGAGAACTACCCTAAGGAAAACTTTAAATATACAGTACTAGCGATTCCGCGCACGACTGTTTACTACTAAGCGGTAAAAATGTATTGATAAAATCCACTTTTTAGTTAGGTACTTATCTCTAACTTTAGCTGTTAATTCAAGCTCATGGTCATACGGAAACTGTTTATTTTTAGGGTTCCGTACCCAAAGGATAAAACGGGATCCTATTTCTAAGGCTCCGCTGTCCGTCTGTATCACATGAATCGTCACCAGGCTGTATCTCATGAACCGTGATAGTTGGACAGTTGAAATTTTCACAGATGATGTATTTCTGTTGCCGCTATAACAGCAAATACTAAAAAAAGATATATTTTTTTGCCCTTTTATATAATGGTACGGAACCCTTCGTGCGCGAGTCAGATCGCACTTGGCCGGTTTTTTAACAGATTAGCCTGATGAACAAGCTGACAGCGATAACAGCCCAGTGACTGGATTGGAAAGGATTTGCTGTCAAATGTCATAGTCAATGCCTGCAACGGTGGTGGTGATCTTCCCCTGTAGGTTCGGTGGGTATGCCCCGTCGTAATTTCAAGTCAACCCACTCTTGGCCCACTATTAAGTTGCGTCTCTTGAGACGGAAGATGGCCGAGTGCACCACAGAACAGATAAAGGAGGTGTGCACACACCGGAACTTTTTCGAATGGAGTTCTAGCCAATTCAATACATCGAATTGCTTAAAACTAACATAAATTAGATGTCATTATTGTTCAAGCCTGGCATGGCATTTGAATCCAGAGCACATAAGAAGTCGAATTCTATCCCCAACCCAACTCCCATCCTCCATCACAACCCTTTCTTAGTCACCGTTGGGCACGGGTCTCCTCTCAGAATGGGAGGAATTAGGCCTTAGTCCACCACGCTGACCAAGTGCGGATTGGCAGACTTCACATGCCTTCGAGAGCATTATGAAAAACTCTAAAGCATGCAGGTTTCCTCACTATGTGTCCTTCACCGTTACAGCAAGCAAGTGACATTTAATTTCTTAAGTCGCCCAAATCTAATAATCCGACTCACAGCACAGACCTAAAAACTTGAGATGTAATATTTTGTACCAATATTTATACTACTGTCAGTTTTGTGAGCTAACATAGATCTATTGTTTTCATGTTTCCTGGGATTTTCTTTCTCATTATTATGTCAGAGTTTCCTAATAAAACTTTTTACCGTCATGTCCTCTATACGTAATGTTTGATTTCATGTTACTTAACATAGGTTCTTCCCTCTTCAACTGGTTATAATGCTCTCTCGACTGCGTCTAACGCTTCAAAGTAGTTCAAAGACATAGCAGATTTACTCACGAGTACTTTTCTTTCCAACATGATTTACATTCATACACCATGAAATAAGTAATGTACCTACTACATATAATTAAATGTTGAGTTCACGGCCTCTAAATATTTATGTCCATCCACAGAATGACTAAATATAACAGTGTCCTAAGCCTTATATGTAGTAAAAATATCAGGCTTAATATACCTACGTGATCAGAGCGTATAATAAATTAAGAGTAATTGTTTTGACTGCATATTGTGGATTGGGGAAAAGATTTTGTAAAAATATCTACTTTAGGATATTGAACTCTAGCTTAGCACGGGAACCTAAGTACGGATCGGTCGCATCCACGATTTGAGAATATTCTGATACATTAATATGAGATATGATAAAGACAGTATAGAGAGAGACACACAACTGAGAGGCAGTTCGGATAACATGGTTCTGTTCTACAGGTAGTAGGTACGACTCTCTTGTGAGGGTTATGACTCGTGAGGAGACAGCTGTGCTCTACAGTGCCCTGATAATAGGTTACAAGTCACATGTAATATTAAAAAAAAGTCAAAATTATTAACAAAATATTTTATTAAACAAAATCAATAGTTATTTGTATAGTTTAGTTCTACATTTATTTTACAAAATAATTTGACGACACATCAGTCTACAAAAATAAATTATTTACTTATGTACTTCAAAGTTTGTACTTAATATGTATATATATTTTTTTTATAAATCTTAATCATAGCTTAATAATTAGATAGTAAATGTATATTAAAACTATTTCCTAACTAAAGTGTGTACATAAATTATTAAATAAATAAATAAATAAATAAAATTATACTTCCTTTTAAATGTCTAGCGTATGTAAGACATTATGTATAAGTTATTTTCATACGTAATTACAAGAAATATCTATAATAATAAAAAATATATACATATATGGTACACGGACAAGTCTAATGAGAAGGACTATTTTGCTATGATAGGGTTAGGTACCTTAATTAATCACAAAAAAAATTTTTTTTTTCAAAAGTTACACCGGCCGGTTGTGAGGTCAATCAAAGTCGGAACTGATGTTTTCTCCAATTTGTAAATGGATGGATCGGACTAAAATCCATTGACGGATATTTTTTCACTTTTTTTCCACTTCATTCAATCTATCGTTGTCATCACCATCAATGATGACACAAAAGTGTAAAAAGGCCGATATAGGAAAATATGGATTTTCAGAGGAGTTCAGCGGACACTACCGGATCAACGACAGCCACTTTGCCTTTCAACCGGCTAACTTAGCCCTAGCGAGTGGTTGAACTCTTCAACCAAAGTTACGTCATAGCATTTTTGACTCGTCCATCTACATGTTTCCTTGGGCGAGCGCGCAGGTTGTATCCCTTGGCGAACTTGACTGAGATGGCAACGTGAAGTTCCAGGTCTTCCAGGCGACCGTCTGCCTCCAGGTGAACCTCCCGGACCACCTTCACTACCAGGGTCTTGATCAGAGCAGTCGCGTACACACGACCTGTAAGTATCATCGTCATCAGCATCACAATCAACAACTCTTGTCACTCTCACGGTGACAGCCCTATGGCTATCGAACTCGCCTCTCAATCGAGCGGTGCGGGTTCAAATCCAAGCGAGATACACCAATGACATTTCATGTGTGATTTAAGAAATTGATATGTCACCTGCTGTGACGGTAAAGGAAACATCGAGAGGAAACCTGAAGTTATCTAACATGAAGACATCCAGAGATATTTCAGCACCAACTACCTATTTGAGGACGAGGGCTGTAAAATAAAAAGGCAACATAATGTTTGAAAGAGGGGAAGTAATGATAGGAGCGTATTCGACTCGTATTGGGAAAGTGCCATTTTCTATTTAGTAATTTATTTAAGGACTAGTGGACGCCCGCAGCTTCGCTCCCGTTGAATTAGACATATCAATAGTTTCGTTTACACAAAGGTTTACACCTAGTAATATTATATAGCCTATCTCACTCAGTGAACATGCAGCTTTCTAATGGTTAAAGAATTTTTGAAATCGGTCCAGTAGTTTTTGTGTAAAAACATTAGAAACAAATGTTTCCTCTTTATAATAATACTAGTGGACGCCCGCAGCTTCGCTCGCGTTACACATTCACTGACTTCAAAAACGGCAAAGCTTCATACTAACTTTGCACCCCCGTTTTACCCCCTTAGGGGATGAATTTTCAAATTTTTCTCGCCGTAAAAACCATCCTTGAACTTCAACGAACATTTAAAAAAAAGAATTCACCAAATTGGTCCAGGCGTTGTTGAGTTATGCGCTTATCAACACATTTTGCGATTCATTTTTATAATATAGATGTATTACTAGTATAAACTACCAATACAAGAACAGATGGCACGGTATAAAATTTCACAGTGGATACAGTAATTATTTAACTGTTATACTTATAGGTAACCACAGCATGAAAGGCAAGGTGTTGCGTGTGCATTTAGTGTGCAAACACGATGTTGACATCGTGTCTCACCTAAGCAATCCATGGCGCCCAAGCTGAAAGGAACGAAGGCGTTCGGGTCGCGTTTCCTCACGTTCTCCGGCAGAAACCGCTCCGGCTTAACTTTGTGCGGCTCGTCCCAGTACCGAGGGTCGCGGTGCAGGTCGTGGATTGGGATCACGAGGGATGTTCCCGCTGGAAGAGTGATATTACCTGCAACAAAGATTTTTTTATGGATATAAGAGAGTCATCCAAGAATCCAGTTATATTTCGACAAAAAAATGGGTTAGGGTCCTCGAAAGGATAAAAGAGCACCTCTGCGACGAATACTTGAAAAATGAACAACAAATCCATATGTATAGGGAGAAAATGGCTCAGATCTTAGACAAAACAGTCTCAGAACTTAGTAACTTTGTACCTCTAATTGAACCATTTACAATGTTGCATAATGGTTGCAACCACACCTTAGCGACAGTAAATTGATTATTATCAGTGTAATAGAGTCGGGCTCAGAGAATAGACAGGCTAATATAAATTAATCATTGATTTGAAAAAGAGTGTCTGATTGTGAAAAATCATGATAAGATGTGTGTTTGTTAATTTATTTTTTTTACAAAATAATCAACAATACAAGAACTAAATTAAAACTAAAACTAATAAAATGTGTTTGTTTGCTTCATTTTAAAATCGCATCATTTAATGTTCTATGAACTTATGTACTTATGTATGATGTTCTTGCCTTAATGGACAGAATAATGACTGTTGCCTCTGTGATGCCAAGTGTATTGATTTGCTGGAGATTAATCATTGAGTTGCGCGTTTCAATCAAGTAAGTAGCATTACTAAACGTTGTTGGCGGTGATATCTTTTAAAGGTCGTCGTACGTGGTGTTATGTGGGTTTGACCCAGTAAAACCATCTCAGTGGCCTAAATATGAGTTGAGACATTAATCTGCAACTCACACACACACACTGCTTCGTGTTTCCCGGTGATAGACTGTTCGAGCTCCTACTATTGCTGCTAAAAATACCAAAAGTCCCATTTTTATGGCAGGCAGAGGCCACTATATCACTATTAATTTTCCCTTTACTTCTCACCCTTAGGTACTTCCAATGGCCGAATTCAAAACCCAGAAAGACCAACATCTCAAATTTAAGGTGGTGAAGAAAAAACATTGTCCAATTATTTTCCCTATTTTGCCGATTGACCCAAATAACTGACCATGAATTATTTTATTTTATTAATTCGTGACAGTTTTTTTACACATTTTCCTCCAAAATTTGTTTACATACGTGGGATATTATAGTCTAATGTTACACATAATCAAATGAGACACTATCTAATCCTAACACGTATCTAGTAAGCTGCAAGTATTTCTTAAACACGTTAGTTGTTTCGTTTTATTGTAGCCGTTAACTTATCTCCAATGACGTGCGTTTTTAGACGGAATATGAGATGACGACAGTAATTATCATCATCTCGACCATAGAGGAAGGTAATTCATTCTGCTTGTTTCAACATTGAACTGAAGATATATCTATACTTCTATAGGTAGGATTAATATTGTAAAGAGGAAAATTTGTTTGCAATGTTTTCTCACACAAAAACTGCTGGACCGATTTCAAAAAAATTTTCAATATTAGAAAGCTGCATCTTCACTGAAAGACATAGGCTATAAATATAATATCACTAGGTGTAAATGAAACTATTGTTATGTCTAATTCCACGCGAGCGAAGCTGCGGGCGTCCACTAGTAGTTAATAATCGATTAAACACGATTATTTCAGTGTTTTGTCTATTTCACGTGAATTATTTATTTTCCGGGATAAAAATTAGCCTATGTAACTCTCGGGGCCCTACATCACTGGATAAAATCACAGTCGAAAGTCTAGGTAACTATAAACAACTAAATGAAAAAGAGATATATTGCTATACCTACTAAATTGATTAATATAAAGCAACTAATAAGTTATTTAGGTACTTATAAACCCCCTAACGAGAAATGTTATATAGGATAAAGGTATCAACCATTGGATGAATAGCTATTCCTAAAATAATAATCACATTATACTTATGCAGTAGGTACCTATGTAATTAGACATTAATTAATTAATAATCTTTTAAATATCACGCACGCAGAGTACCTATGTAGGTACCGGTATCAAGATTAAGTAATCGTTATGTATTTATGTACCTACCTGGACGCAGGTGCATTACAAATCACAAAAACAAACTATGTATAGTTTTTATTCAGTGTCGCGTCGTGAAAGTACATTATACGTACGTACGTATAGTACGTGTACGTTATTATATTTTGTCATGTCATAGCTTACCATCATTAATGGTGATCTCTTCTTCCACAGTCCTCTGGATGAGGGCAGCGATCGCGAGGTACCGAAGCACCTCCTTGTAAACCATATCAAGGTGGGGTAGCCTCTTGAGATCTTCTTCGGTCATAAGCTCGTCACGAGGACCCAAGACTTCTATGATTTCCTGGTATACTTTTTCCTAAAATCAGGACTTTTCATTAAATATTAGAAGAGCACTTGACCTTGTATTTTTTTATATTTGTTTCTTAAATACTGGTGAATGCATGGGATGGGAGGAGACCAAATCTGAAAGCCAGTATTATATACTTACACAACTACCTAAAACTCATAGCCGAGCTATTGTGGCTTATGGGTCTCCCCCACACACACATCAACTGTAGGAGTTCTAGAGTATACTTCAACACGCTGCCACGGTGCTTTCTTCTACTACTTACTATTTTTCTACTACATATGTACATATTAAAAATATTATAATATTAGAAAAATTGTACATTAGGTAATGCAATCCATAATCTTTTTGAACTTTGTGAAGCCGCGTCTAGGTACATTTCTCTGAATCATCATTATGAATATAATAATCAATGCTTTCAGTTATTTATATTATATTTGCTCAATATTTCAAACCTTAACTTATTTTTTAATAACAGAAACAAAGTGCGAAATTGTTTCTGTGAGTCATTGTAATGTACACTGTACAATAAACAAATTGACAAAACTATTTCGTATTTTTTTAATACTTCTAGATATTTTTTACTAACCTGCCAATCCTGCAAGTGCGCTAAAAATAGCAATACAGCTGAAGTTATTTTGGCTGACGCTTCTTGACTCTGAAATTATAGAAAGAACATAATTTAATAAAACATGTGTCACATATCAGAAAAAACAAGTAATGAAATATCTATATATATAAAAGGAGAAGGTGACTGACTGACTGACTGACTGACTGACATATCAACGCAGGGCCTAAACTATAAGGGTTAGAAAGTTGAAATTTTGCACAGGGATTCCTTTTATAACGAAGGGGAGCACTAATAAAGGATTTTTGAAAATTCACCCCCTAAGGGGGTAAAACGGGGGTGCAAAGTTAGTATGAAACTTTGCCGTTTTTGAAGTCAAGTGGGCAACCCGAACGCGGGCAGACGTCGTTAATGGGTCTAATTCTACGCGAGCGAAGCTGCGGGCGTCCACTAGTTTTTTTATATACCTAATTGAAAATAGATGATCATCTGAGATACCTGACACACACATACATAATATTACTGCTTTTTTCATATGCAGCGAGAGAAGGAACTACACATAAATGTGTTTTTATATAAGTATGTATATGTGTCTGTATAATTATTGTTAAGCTTCTTTTATCATGATTTTTGTTACGTTTCACGGTAAGTAAGCCTCCACGACAATACTTACTGTAGTGAACAATGTAAAAGTTTCCAACTTTACGTCGCTTTCTATAAGTCCACCATCCAGTATAAATCGGTCTACAATGCCCATGGCCTCTTCGTTGACACCATCAGTCATTATAGCCTTCCGTCGCTTGGTCACGATATCGGTGGTCATGTCGTCTATAGCCTTAGTGAAGTACCTCTGCAAGGCTGTTCCTCCGGTCAGGTAGAACACGAAAGGCAGTTGAAGCCACCAGCGGGTCATCTTTGAAAACATTAATGAGTAGATCCTGTGAAACGATATATATTTGTGATATTTAGTTTCGGAGATGGATATAGGTATTATGTATGTATATGAATTTTAAAATATCCACTATTATCAATGCCTCCATTTACTACGCACGCAATAATAAATAAAATCATTCTAGATTAGACTTTTGTAATAAAAATAGAAATATGTATATAAAACAAGGTTGGATATAGTAATGGACATATGTAGTTTTAACCCTTAATTTGGCAACGACCAAAATTTTTGAAATATGGTACTTTTACTATTTCTTCGGGTTCCTATCACGTAAGAGTACTTAGAAAAAAACATTAAAAAAATCTCGACTTTTCAGTTTTCAGGAAAACCTATGTTTACTGTAGTGAACATTGCCAAAGAAGTAACATTTTATATATAAATCTGAATGTTCACTGTCGTGTACAAAGCCAAAGTAGGGGTAAAATAAAACTAAATAAAAAATCTTATTTTTTTTTTAAAGTACCTTTATTTACTTTTAACATTATTACTTCTTAGCATGGAACGACAAAAAACTGTTTCTACTATTTTGTTGAATGAGGTATATGTTTGTTTGCTCTACTACCTACGTATGTTATAATATCCGGAGAGAAGAATTTGTAAAAGTGCTGAAGTGAAGAGATGGTGTCTGACAAGTCATCGTATTCATCAGTTTCTCGTTCAATTTCTTCATGAGTGCTCTATGCTGAAATACTGCACTAGACCATTTGTAATTCAACGTAAACTTTTTAATCCTTTTTTGTCTTTTCGCTACCGGTGCAATCTTCGTCTTTGCTCTAGTTTTAGGCGGTCGTGTGTTGTTGGTGTCGCAGTTGCAGAAGGAAGGGAGGGAATAGATGATATGGACGGAATATCAAAATAGTTTGGTTCTCTATTTATTGGGCATCCTACATCTATAACTGGAGTAAGCGGCACTAGACTGTGTCACGTTGTAAGGTTGATACAGTATCAGTATTTTCAGTATCAGAGCTACTTAAAAAGTGTAGATTTTCGAGTGAAGAGTCAAGCGAAGGTGAAGAAGATGACATTTATTCATACAGTGCATATTCATGTTCGTTATTATTAGATATATCGCTAGTCTCGGATGGGGCATGCAATCTTGGTACGAGAGCTAATATTTTAGCATATCGACTTTGTTTTAATTTCTGTAGAGTGGCAAGAAAAAAATAAAAAATAATTCATAACCCAGGAGGCTATATTTAGGCAATCAAAACCCAAAAACACTTATAATTAGCCAGCTAACACCAAACACACCTATCTGACTAACCAAAACCCAACACGCATAATTTAGCATTGTTTACCACAATAAACATAGAAAGTTTTTTGGTAAGTTGGCATTGTTTACTCCGATGAACATTACAAACGATTAATAGTTTTATAGATATTTGGCATTGTTCACTGTGATAAACAAACAACTTAAAAATGGCTTACAAGCTAAAATAATAACTGTAATGTATGTTATTTCACCAGAAATCATTGAAAGTATATCTATTTATAATATTTTATAGTTAGATTAATCAACATGCAATCTTTTAATATAAAAAGTGAATAAATACCTTACAGAGAAGAGATGACTTGCCGCGCGCTGGCATTTTGCTCACAAACTGACATTAAGAAATTTTGCCAGAACTATAAAATATTTTTCTACGGACAGTCCAATAGCGATGTTACGAATTTACAAAATAAAAAATTACAAAAATGTACTCACGTAGGCTACAGATTTTTTTTTTTCGGATGTTCATCACCATAAACAACGTCAAATTAAGGGTTAAACAAGACTTACTCTTGTGTTTTGAGAATTACTTCGTCCAGCCGTTTCACGTTAACCGCATCAGATTTTGACAGACCCATCAAAGTTTCTAAAAAAAATTATAACAATCGTTAACAAAGTATTGAATAGGAGATACTCTCAGAAATATCAATCATCTTATGTAAAAGTATTTGTTTAAATATTTGCATACAACCAATCTTACGTAAAACACACTGCGTGGTACTCCTGAGCACGTCGAAATACACGTCGAACGTAGCGCTTGGGTCTTTTCTTTTCAATACTTCTGCTAAATCACCGGCTTCCTTAATAAACACCTCACCAAATATTTGAACGGATCTTTTATTGTATGATGGTGTGGCTATCTTTCTGTAATTCCTCCACATCGGACCTAAAATGAAGAGTAAAGTACCTAATCAATAATTATGTACAGATATACGTATACGTATAAGAAAAAACTATTCAAATTAACGTAGCGTACATATTAATAATACATCCTTATTTTATGTAAGTATCAATGTTAAATTATGTATGCGACATAGAAGTTACCAAAAGTAAAGGAATAGGGATAGGGATACCTACAGATGTGGACACGCCTCAAGTTCCGTGGCAAAAGAAAAAAATAAAACCTTTGTCCTAATACATATTTACAATGGAGTTAATAAATTTAATAAATAATAGCAAATGCCATTGCATCAACGTTGGAATTTGCTACGAATTTGTTCACTGCTACGGCGTAGCTCTGTCTGAACCAAGTAGGTAAGTACGAATCAAATTGGCTTCTCGAAGGTTCGTCCAATATTTTCGTTGTAAGGAAAAAATTAGTATCAACAAAGACGGTTGTGAGGTACGAAGGTGTGGCAGGATAGAAAATATTATACTATAGATTTAAGTTACCTCCTGTAAGAACGCCTCGTCCGATGTAAGGTTTAAGAAAATCGTACAGCGGGCCCTTTTGGTTAACTTTGTTGCTGGTTAACAGGAGCTAAAAGCAGAGGTTTTGATGTAATAAAATATGATCAAAGTCACAAAGTTACGAAAAAAGTCCTCTTACTTATGATTAGTTTTAGCTACAGTTAATTCCAAAATTTTGTTTGGTGTGTATGTAATTGACTCTCAACTTGAAGGCGTGAGAAACGAATATAGTAATAAAGAACTATCTGTAACTTACCCTTATGTCTGCTGGATTTTTCACGCAAATGTTTAGGTCAGGCCCCAGCCAAAATCTGACATACTGTCCGTATTTTTGCATCAGTTGTTCAATCTTGTTAAGTTGTTCTAGAATTAATAAATCATCACCGTTAGGTTGAAGTTATTTTCATCCGTCCATCAACCATTTTAGGTCAAATGCTCCGAATCCAGTTTTTTTCTAACTTGTCAGGAAAAGGAGCATAATAACGTTTTGTGATCCTATTATCCAGTCGTGATCTCCATCAAAGACATTTGTTACCCACCGGTTATCAGTCCTGCCCACTACAGTTTGCTGATGCTGTACAGTAACTTACTCTGCTCAGTATGACGGTGAACCTTATTTATTTATTTTATACTAGTGGACGCCCGCAGCTTCGCTCGCGTAGAACCTGCCCGCGTTCGGGTTGCCCACTTGACTTCAAAAACGGCAAAGTTTCATACTATCTTTACACCCCCGTTTTACCCCCTCAGGGGGTGAATTTTCAAAAATTATTTCTTAGTGCTACCTTACGTTATAAAAGGAACCCCTGTGCAAATTAAATTTTTTACCCTTATAGTTTAGGCACGGCGTTGATATGTCAGTCAGTCAGCTTCTCCTTGTTATTAAACGGTTTTATATATATAGATTTTGGGATAGATACCTAGCATACAATTACAGATATTCTAATACGGAATTCGTATAATCACATACCATGTTGTTGTTCCATTAATGCATACCTTCAGGGTTGGCCATGAACAGGAGCGTGTTACCAACGAAAGGCAGCGCCGGGGGACCTGGCACCACCCTCGCCAGTTCCAGCATTCGACGGTGCGACCACCTCCAGTGCAGCCAATACACCAGCATCGCCAGTGATACGGCCACGAGAATCTCTAGGGCCGTCCAAAACATTGTTTGCTGGAATAAGCAGAAACGATATAGCTGTTCCATAGGCAAGTATGTTGTCGTTTATAATGGCAGATGGAAGCTTGCTTGCTTACGACATATATGGCTACAATACATAGGCGTCCAGTTGGATGTCCCCCACAGACACAGCTGCGGGAGGTCTAGAGCATACTCCACCACGCTGCTCCTATGCAGATTGGTGGGTTAGTGTCGAATGATCTTAAGACAACAATAATGCAACGAATGCAATAAGAAAACGAATAATGCCACAAGCGGTCACCCATCCACAAGCCGACCGCACCCGTCGTTGCTTAATTCTGTCGATCACTTATTTATTTATTTATTTATAATACATATTGTACACATAATTATAATCGACGCTAGCCATTGGGCAATGGATACGACATATTATTATAGGAGTGATCGCTTTAATCAAAAATAAATAAAAGTCCAAAATAAAAAATCCCTTTAGATATGTATCGAATTATGAACTTGCTATTTTAGGATTGCGCAGTCGGAATGTCTAGCCGTGACAAATACCTAATCCATAAAGAGTTCTTTTGAGGCTGTTAAAAATTAAGGTATAGGTATAAGTAGGTACTTATTTTTATGAATAAATTGGATAATAATTTTTAATTTAGTTAAAATTAAAGCCGCGTGTAAACCTAGGTAGGTACTAAATTAAATAACAAAAAACAAAAGCATCTACATACCGGAAACTTCGCTTTTCCTGGCTCAGTTCCCAGTTCAATTATTTTAAAAATCTTTGAAATTGGTGCAATAATAATTTTATGTAAGTACTTACCTATGACTTATTTAACAAATAACAAAATACTTATGTTACTTACTCGTATGTATCTGTCGTGTAGTTAAATAAAAAATAAAATGTGCCCTAATTAACCCGTCATCTATGCCCTTGCAATTTACGCACAAATTTAATTTTTACTAAGTAATTAGGTACAGCACTTACTTAATTTCTTAATATACACTGGGTTAGTATTTTAGCTAGTATTTAAAATAAGATTTAAACTGTTACTAAATAAATACGTGCACCTCTATCTACACTATTATTCTAATGAGAAATGATTTACCCCGTTCACGTTGCGCTGTGTAGAAACTTGTAAGACATAATATTGCATGTCTCATGACTCTCATGGCGTCATGGCCTCATACGCCTGTCCCATCCCATCATCTGTATTTGTCAGTAGATGCGTTAATGTCGTGTTATGGCAAGGACATTTGACCTCATGAAATGCCTCGTTCCATCTTACGACGTTTTTACAAGGTTATTACAAGTTCTTACAAGGTTTTACAAAGTAAGCCAACTTGTGCTCTTTCGTAGTTCGCAGGCGGTAACCATTTAAAGGTACGTTTGTTTCTGTTAAAATTAGGAGGTAGATAGACGTGCTGTGGGACTGGGAGAGAAGATCTAGAGTCTAGAGTCTACCACCTAGCTCGCTACTCCAGAGCGATGGATTGACGTTGGACCCGATTGTCGAATGATTTTAGGCCGTCTTATGCGAAGGCTTCTAAAACGGCTTAGCAAGTGTACAAGCGGGAGCAACGGCTTGACGTGCCCTCCAAACTTCTTGAAAGCAGAGCAAGGATAAACGAGGGATACATAGGTACTTACAAGCAATTACATTCAAACTACTCAGCGGTGATAGATAGCATCGGGAAGGGTGCTGTATGGCATGGCTGACTTCTCCAAAATGTACTAAATGAAAAATGCTTTTATTCATTTTTCATGCATGCGAAGAGTAGGTACCAGCATGATTGCGCACTTGAGCAACGTGATATACTAATTGCAACGACCTTACCGTCTTTCTTAACCCATAAGATTCAGATTCATATCTATACTAGGTAATATTATAAAGCTGAAGAGTTTGTTTTTTGTTTGTTTGGTTGAACCCGCTAATCTCAGGAACTTCATCATCATAAAATCATCATCATCGCAACCCTTTCTTTGGCCCACTGTTGGGCACGGGTCTCCTATCAGAATGGGAGAGATTAGGCCTTAGTCCATAATTAGGTTTTTCTATCTACCGCCTGAGAGGAGGAGTCAGTTCAGGTCAGACCAATGAAAAGAATTTGATGATGATAAGATGTCAACTTCCGTACCTATCGCGGACATTTATGTATCTCGAACGGATTAGGTACCACCACGACACGACATTTCACCATGTGGCAATGAGAGCTTCAACCCAATAGTTGATCAAGTTATGTACCTATACATTCAAGGAAAACTTGACTGAATGATTTTAACCGTGAACTCATTAATAAACCCTTATGACAGCGGACAGGTACTTTGAATACAATATTAAATAATAATTACGGTCGAACAAGCTTTGATCGCCATTTTGCTTTTCTAAAACTATTTATTTATTTTTATTAAATCAATATAATATATACTCAGGAGAGTAAATTATTTGCTTTCCGAGCTGTTTCCTTTCAATTTGTGCGGTCTTTGACTTTAAGTGTCATTGAAATTCTGGTATTGGATAATTCACAGTCACTGTTTCAGATCTCAGTTAATAGATCAACTTCTATCTTAAAATCTAATAAGAAGTGGACCTGTCTTTTTTAATTTATTGTTCTTTGATTGTTGCAAATTATCATCTAAACAGTTTATGACTTCGTTGGATCTTGGTCCCCTCCACAATGGTGGCATCGTGGTGATGCCTAGCGTCCAATCCGACACAGATATTCACCGAAGCAGCCATGCCACGTGAGCACCTGTGTCAGCCAATAGGTGACGTTACCCGCCGTCCTTCCCAGCCAGGCTTCGAAGTTTGGCAGGATCGCACCCACCACCGCGTCTTTCCTCCTCCACAAGCACGCGCCATTCAACGAGTGCCTGTCGGTGCGCCTGACCACAGAATAATAGTACAAGTAGCCTGACTCCATCTATATGCCTAAGTTATGTGGTCTTAACTGTCTTCTGTAATGTAGAATTCATCTAGGAATCTAGGGTATTAGTAATACTACTATGGACTTAGTCGTTAACATTAGTAGTTAGTTAAGATTTTTTATCTTGAGACATTGGAGATTTTTATGTACCTACATCTTTTACGGACTTTTCATCTTGAAATAATTTCTTGTTTAAATGGGACTTCTTTTTTTTTAATTAGTAAGATTCCACATGTACACATACCTAGTTACATTTAGGAAGATTGTGTTTTCTACACGCATCTCCTTTGTCAAATTCACAAAAATCTCACTAAAAAAATTATTAGAAAAGAATTGAACCGTTCGACTCTTAGTCTTTCCTTGTCCTAGCGACGAGCTGTACATATTCTTTTTATTTTTGTTTGTAAGTTTGACTTAAAGTCAAACTCTGTAACAAGTAGCTGGCCTACGCCACCTATCTTTGCTCGTAAAAATATATTGCTTATATTCGAAACAGTAGCCCTTATTAGTTTGTGATACGAAACAAGGATTGGTGCCATTATTAGTAAATTTTTGTGTGATTCTACTTTTTTTTTAAATATCGATGACTGGGTCCTTTAATAAGGCATTTTATTATGATCGTTATTAAACTATAAATCATCATCAATCCTCAATATTCTCTGATATATTTAATTAAATGATTGTATTGATGTCTCTTATGGTCTAAGAGCCAGTGAACGGATACCTGTATGTATTTGACCAGACTTGGGTTTTTGTACATTGAGACCCCTATACCTACCGTACATGAGATGGGGACTCACTAAGCCCAAAGTGGTGGACGCGGCTAGTGCGCAGGCAAGACAGGTATCGATTTTTGGCTATCTATAAATGCATTTGACCACGTCTGCCGTTTTGATATTTGAAAATATATTATTATTATTAATGGAAAATAACAATGGCAGACCATTATCACGCGTTTAACATTGTGGCAGACCATTTTGAAAATGTGAAAAAAAATTTTTTTTTAAACTAATTGACCAGATCTGCCATCAATATATTTTATTTATTATAGTCTTAAAAACTTATATTGATAACGGCAGACGTATTCATTGCGTATAAACATCAGCAGATTACAAAATCTGAGATACTACCCGGTCAGATATCTATATATTATGATAGCAGTTTTACATTAATATAATTTACTTAATCACTGTATTTAATGAAATTCATATTTTACATGTAGTCTATATACTAAACTTTTAAATTTAAACGATAAAGAAGGAGGATACATTACGAAAAAATCTTAAATATTAAAGTATACTGCTAAGAACAAAAAATAATTTAAATTTGTATTTTATTTTTTACATTTATTTATTGAATACAAAATTTAAACGTTAGATAAATAAAAAACAATCATGCATGCATTACTAAATCAATATACAGTCAAAACCGTTTATGGCGACATCGTTTAGAACAACATACCGGTTATAATGACCGTAATCAAAGGTCCTGGCTGAATGCTATAGACACTCTTATCAAAAACATCGCTTTTTGCGACATTGCTTACTACGACATACCGCTTTATGCGACCACATTTAACTAATGTTTTCGGAGAATTATATCTTTAGAACGACCAGCTCAGCTGTATTGTTAAAATTGTAAAAAATTTGAATAGGCCCAGTATAATGATCAATGGCTATTATGGTAAAAGTAAACACGTGTCGAGTTTAAGGTCTTTTATAATTCTTAGAAACAAAACACTTGCATGCCGTAGGGTCCAGGCCCGCTTCATCATATCTCTTCAGTCAGTTTAGTTTGTTACTTATCTGTACACAAGACGCACCAAAACATATTGTTGAGTTAATTGCGAAACTCTTAACATGTCCGGAACAAAAAGAAAACAAATTAATATCGAAGAATAATCGCGTATTAATTCGCGAAAAATTATATTGTTCTTTCATATGTTTCAGAAATATAATTTAATTTCATACATGCATATTATGTAATATGTATTTTGTTACTTACTTCGAAAGCATCGTCGGTTGTTAAGACTATCGGTTTTTACGACTAAATATGGGTGGTCTATGGGTGACTAATTTGTTGTCCTGCTCAATCCAACCATAATCCAATGGGTTTAAAGCAGACTATAATAAATAAAATATATTGATGGCAGATCTGGTCAATTAGTTTAAAAAAAAATTTTTTTTCACATTTTCAAAATGGTCTGCCACAATGTTAAACGCGTGATAATGGTCTGCCATTGTTATTTTCCATTAATAATAATAATATATTTTCAAATATCAAAACGGCAGACGTGGTCAAATGCATTTATAGATAGCCAAAAATCGATACCTGTCTTGCCTGCGCACTAGCCGCGTCCACCACTTTGGGCTTAGTGAGTCCCCATCTCATGTACGGTAGGTATAGGGGTCTCAATGTACAAAAACCCAAGTCTGGTCAAATACATACAGGTATCCGTTCACTGGCTCTTAGACCATTAGCTTGTATATGAAAAAATATACTTAATCTCATAGATTTGCAAAAAAAAAGCTAAATCTATGCCCAATCTATACCAAGTTCTTTCCCAAAAAAACTATTGCACAAGTTCTTTGAATTAGTTTTGCAAGTGGCAATACAAAATTAAACATGTCAATGTCAGTCAGTTGTCGGCAGTCAAAAAGTTTGAAATTTGAACTTTTTGTGAAGAACGGTAAAATCACGCAAGAATTTGAAATCTTTGTCAAAATTTATCATAACTTTGTTTGAAACAGTCAGGGATTTATAAGGTATGTTTATATTTTATTTTTATGTTTAGTCCATAATCCATTTACAGTTTTTGCCAGAAATGCCTCTCGTATGTACAAGCATATAAAATCCTTCTTGTTATTCAAAGGTTTATCATAAGCTTCAAACGGCGGCCCATTTCCCCAAGGCAAACTAAAAAAGGCCTGGACTCCACGCAACTGCTCCATTGCAATTGACAAAGGGATTCGTTGCCAACCTGAATTAAGTTTTAAGGACATCTAAGGCATCTACAACTACTTACACGCAGGATCGACAAATTTACACGCTTTATGAGAAAATTGGGAGAGAAAAGCTGGGTTGTTGAGCTTTTCTCTGCCAATTTTACCACAAGTGGCCACCAATCTACTACTTCTGTGCAAGAAATGCATCATACAGAACATTAAATTGTTCATTAAACAATGTTTCAGATGCCGACCGTCTTCACTTTCCCTCGCAGTGATAATGAGATTCTTCAGGAGCTGCTACAAGTGTTCAGTTCTGGCCGTGGAGCTGTCCGTGAGCAGTGGAGCTTGCAGGCTGAGTTGTTGGTGGAACCAGTTGGATGGGATGCCCTTTGGAAACTATCTAAGGAGTTTTGCAAAAGATTTGGTAATTTTTTTTTAACACAATAAATCTAGCCTATCCAAATTAAATACTATGCCTTATTGGTGAATAAGGCTATGTTAGTTATAAAGTAGGTAGTTAGAGATTGTGTGTAATGATATTTTTGTACTCAAGACATGCTAATTAATGTGTTCATTAAAACAACAAAATAAGGCTTAACCTTTGAACACTGAAGAAAAAATATGTATAATGCATGTTAGCGCAAATTGTGTCACCACCAAAAGGACTCGCAATTCAAATAGAGCTATCATTTTGCTAGTCATATTGTTCATTGAAAAACCAGCCAAATTTCAACTACTCAGGAATCACTCGGTCAAATTACAGTGATACCAGATACTCTGATACCAATTATAAAACGCAATTGCAAGGTATGGTTCGGGTTTTACTGGCACTGATTGATTCATTTGAGTCTAAACCATCTCTTTAATGTTAAACGGATTGGGGGAGGGTTGAGTAGCCAATCTAATGTTGTATATCCTCAATACTCCCAATATCTTTGACAAGGCTTAGGGATTGTTTTTACAATTGAAAACAACTGGAGAAATCAAACCCAATATATCAGACTTCAGAAGTAATATATTTTTTTTAATATATTTGTTTCATTATCTTTGACAGAAGTCCGGTTCCCCTGCATAGCATGTGTGGCTGTCATGTCAGTAGACTTTGAGGAGTTATCAGCCAGCGTAGAGGTCCTGAGCGTCCAACATGAAGCTGTGTCATTGCCTGAAAAAGTGTTGGATGTTCCCTTAATCGAGCTCTGGCCCACAAAACAACAGAGGGAAGTCTGTGTTAACGCTGCCAGTACTGCTGAGTTTATTGATCTAATGAGGTAAAGAAATTTTGTATTTAAAAACAAAGTAAACCAAAAACTAATCTGATTCAAGAGTTTAATAATGGTATTGTAATAAGTTTCAACTAAAACTGAGAATATCTTGTTGGCCTAGTGGTCACAAGCGTGAGTGTGTTCGATTCCCAGGTTGGGCCAAGTATTATTGAGATTTTCTAACTTGAAATTCCCAGTCACAAGTTTTAATTTGTGCCTGATATATGGCACTAGGCTCACATTATATGGGACCTAGCATAACTGTACATATAGTGGGTGTATAAATACACACCTGTGCCTATCTCTTCGGGGAAATAGGAGAGAAGGTATCTTATATGTATTTATAATAAGCCTAAAAATGTCTGTTTCAAGATTCTTCTACAACAACATTTGGATGCCTTGGGATGAACAAGATGATAAGGTTCTATCCCCGAGCACAATAGAAGACAGAATGAAACTCTGGTCGGACATCCACAATGGGACCATACCAAACTGTGTGGCCCGCTCCATTATACAGTTGAGGTCGAGTGCCATCAATGCCCATGAGAAGCTGAGAGAGCTAGACTCGTCACTGTGTGAAACAGACATGGCTGATGACGATGGTAAGTAGTGGATGGTGTGAATTTAAGTCGGACTTTTGTGATAAAAAGAGCTTAGCTACAATCCATTAGATAGGCGCATAGGCGCGGCTTTACACAATCTATGAATCAATCGATAGAATAAACTCAATAACCAGAAACTTACCCCCTTATCTATCTATATATATAAAAGGAGAAGGTGACTGACTGACTGACTGACTGACTGACTGACTGACTGACTGACATATCAACGCAGGGCCTAAACTATAAGGGCTAGAAACTTGAAATTTTGCACAGGGGTTCCTTTTATAATGTAGGGGAGCACTAAGAAAGGATTTCTGAAAATTCACCCCCTAAGGGGGTAAAACGGGGGTGCAAAGTTAGTATGAAACTTTGCCGTTTTTGAAGTCTTTAGACGGGTAGACGTCGTTAATGGGTCTAATTCTACGCGAGCGAAGCTGCGGGCGTCCACTAGTTCTTAAAAAATAATAAACCTAGTTTAGCTATTATTATTTTTATGATAAATAATATTTTAGCTATAGTGTTTTGTCTTCTTTATTCAAATTCAATTCAGTATTCCAGAGAGTGATAATGTGACAAAACACTTTATAGCTGTAAAAGGTTTATAAATTTGTTATGATTAAGGCAGTTTAGTTTGTAAGGAAATTGTTACTAACATTATGGTAACATTTCTCGATTGATTAAATAAAATATAGTGTAAATTGTATTAGTTAATGTCTCGTGTCGCTCTACCATGAGATATAAAACAAACATCTGATTAATATGCGTCATAAATAATTAAAATTCATAATTAAATAAATAATGCTTTTGTCATTTCAGATTCCCTGCTTCCAGCAAATTATTTGTCAGTATGTGCTGAGATGAACGCTCGGCTGGATGGGCTCATGTCTAAGTGGACATTATATGAGAATCCTTTGATAAGAGAACAGTATCTCGCGAAAGCTAAAAGTAAATGGCAAAAGAATAAAAATAAGAAAAATGTAAGTTTTTTGTTACATTACAAAGATATTAAATATTCCAGGTATTGCATGCCACATCAATGTCATAATACTTTCACTTACATAATGATCAAAAACTATTTATTTTTAATAAATTACGTGGACAGGGGTGTATAAAATTTTGGCAAAGTTAAAATTCATACAATACTTATCTATTATACGTACTTTAGGTACTTACTTATATTTAACTCACAAAACATTACGTACCCTTCGAAGCATCGACCTTTACTCAGTCAATCACATACGATCGACGCGAGAAATAGGCCGCTAAGCGCTTTGACCAGACTAGCCGGTTAAATCGAAATGAACTACAATCCTCTAACTTCCTAACATAATGTATAAAAATAACCATAATGTATAATATATATTTCAGGTGGTAGCACTCTGGAAAGGCGGTAGCATATCAGAGTTTGGGGACATATCCAAGTTCCTTCAGGCTCGGCTGAGCAAGGCCCACACGCTGAGCGTGATGGTGTCAGCCGAGGAGGCGCTGGCCCTGGAGCCAGAGGAGGTGGTGGTGTGCAGCGGCAGCTATGAAGTGCCGGAGATGGCTCTCTCGCATGTATCTATTTGCAGCTTAAATGGTGAGCAATCACTTTTACAACACATCTTTATACAGTTAAAAGTTGGCTACAATACAACTACTGTATCCTTCAAGGCAATTCATTAATTATTTTAATCACCTCAAAAGGTAAAGTATAGGAAAATCTTTTGAGGCCACGAAAGTAATTAATGGAAATTTCAGAGATGATTTTGTTGATCATTTACAGTTAAGACGAAAGCATAAGTTATATTCATGTCTAAATATTTGTTCCCAGGAGCAACTCTAAGGGCTTCAGACATGCGCTCGTGCCTGCTCAACATGGGCGACGAGTGCTCCGTCCAGGACGTGACGCTGCACTGCGCGCACGTCAACACGTGCGTGGTGGCGCGCGCCGGAGCCCTGCGGCTCGCCAGCTGTGCGTTGTTCGACGACTCCAGCACCCTGCAGGTACCGCTTCCCCCCGAGGAGTGCTCCGTCCAGGACGTGACGCTGCACTGCGCGCACGTCAACACGTGCGTGGTGGCGCGCGCCGGAGCCCTGCGGCTCGCCAGCTGTGCGTTGTTCGACGACTCCAGCACCCTGCAGGTACCGCTTCCCCCCGAGGAGTGCTCCGTCCAGGACGTGACGCTGCACTGCGCGCACGTCAACACGTGCGTGGTGGCGCGCGCCGGAGCCCTGCGGCTCGCCAGCTGTGCGTTGTTCGACGACTCCAGCACCCTGCAGGTACCGCTTCCCCCCGAGGAGTGCTCCGTCCAGGACGTGACGCTGCACTGCGCGCACGTCAACACGTGCGTGGTGGCGCGCGCCGGAGCCCTGCGGCTCGCTAGCTGTGCGTTGTTCGACGACTCCAGCACCCTGCAGGTACCGCTTCTCCCCTAGGAGTGCTCCGTCCAGGACGTGACGCTGCACGCCTCTTAACAGGTCATCCCACACTACGTTTACTTAAACGTTACTCGTGCAGCCATTTAGTGTAACGGCAGATGTGGCCATTCCCACTTCAGTTTTGATATCAGAATCATGCAACAGTCTGGATGACTCTATACTAACTAATGTCACGTTTAATTTTCAGAGTGACTTTGCACAAGGCCTGGTAGCGATGGCAGGAGCCAAGGTGAAGATTCAGGATTGCACGTTTGAGAACTTTTACTCTGGCATTGTCGTCCATAGTGGGGCGCAGGTGAGATATTTAAAGTATAATTATTTTTAGCTTGCTAACACACAAAATAGTTATAAAAAAAAGTAAATAGCTACCGAATTTGACCGGGTACTAAGAAACATTCAATCCGTCAAAATAAATAAAACTGAATGTATTTGCCAGCTCGCAAACTTTTGCCTGCTTGCATATTTCTGTAATCCGTTTAGTTCGAGTTAAAGCTTCCCCTCAGTAACGCGTCATTCATTGTACTTGACATCAATTGACATATTTATTGAATATAATATATGTCCCACACATAAATATGTATATATTATACTAGTGGACGCCCGCAGCTTCGCTCGCGTAGAATTAGACCCATTAACGACGTCTACCCATCTAACGACTTCAAAAAAGGCAAAGTTTCATACTAACTTTGAACCCACGTTTTACCCCCTTAGGGGTTGAATTTTCAAAAATCCTTTCTTAGTGCTCCTCTACGTTATAAAAGGAACCCCTGTGCAAAATTTCAAGTTTCTAACCCTTATAGTTTAGGCCCTGCGTTGATATGTCAGTCAGTCAGTCACCTTCTCCTTTTATATATATAGAAGATATTTATTTTGGTCCTTCGAGCCGGATATGAACCGGCGACTTACGGTGTAAATTTTAATCGAGTCACTTCTACACCATTGTTTCTTTTTGTTTTTAATGTTATTTTTTTATTTTTTATGCCTGTGGTGTACAATAAAGCATATTTATATTGTATTGTATTGTATTGTACTTCACTGCAATTTCTTTGATCCCGACGCGACGGTCGCCACCAGGTGGAGCTGCGCAACTGCCGCATCCGGCGGTGCGGCGTGGGCGTGCAGATGTACACGGGCGCGCGCGTAATACTTGACGGCACCACCGTCGCCGACTGCGCCGAGCAGAGCGTGCGCTGCGAGTTTGCAGAACACAACGGCGGCGCCCAGTGAGTGCAAACACTTTATGGGACTTGATATAGCAGGCCTTGTCGAAGACAACTTTTTTACCGCGCACTTGTCAACTGTGGAATGAACTTCCTTCTGAGGTCTTCGCGGTAGGCTATGACATGGGGTTCTTCAAAAAAGGCGTAAAAAGAGCTCTACTTCAGGGCCGGCGACGCATTGGCGACTCCTCTGGCGTTGCTTATGTTCATAGGCGACGGTGACTACTTACCATCAGGTAGCCCGTCCGCTTGTTCGTTTGGCTAAAATCTATAAAATAAAAAAAAAGACCTTCTGGTGGCTTGAGAACATTCGACATTGGGTTGTCCACTAACCCCTTCACCAATCCGCATTGGAGCAGCGTGGTGGAGTATGCTCTAGACCTTCCGCAGCTGCGTCCTTGCGGCAGACCCGTGCTCAGCAGTGGCAGCAGCAGCAAACACGTACAGGTAAGTTTCGTTTAATCATTATATTATTACTAGTAGACGCCCGCAGCTTCGCTCGCGTGGAATTAGACATTCACTGACTTCATAAACGGCAAAGTTTCATACTAACTTTGCACCTCCGTTTTATCCCCTTAGGGGGTGAATTTTCAAAAATCCTTTCTTAGTGCTCCCCTACGTTATAAAAGGAACCCCTGTGCAAAATTTCAAGTTTCTAGCCCTTATAGTTTAGGCCCTGCGTTGATATGTCAGTCAGTCAGTCAGTCACCTTCTCCTTTTATATATATAGATATACATATTTCATTCAGTCGGCCACCAGACTTGTCTTGACAGATCACTCGTGCGGGATTCGCGGGACGAGGGAGGAGGGTAGCCGTACTGTCTGCTGTGCTAACGTTCAGTTACGTAGCCAATCAGCGATGACGGGCCCGATTTAAAAATATTACGTGAATAAACTAACTGTGGTGGAGAATGCTCTAGACCTCTGCAGTTGAGTTTTTTGGGAGACCCGTGCCCAGCAGCGGGACGTCTGTGGAGTTGTAGCTTAACTTAGGAACGATTAGTCATGACAAATACGTAATTTTTATAATTAAAAATATTTTTTCAGAATGGACGATGGATTGCAAATAATTGGTAACTGCAAGATTGGATCTGGAGACCTCAGTAAGGAGATATTGATTGTCAAACAAGATGTCAATTTGATATAATCAAAGACTCTAATTCCCTCCAAATAATATTGTTATTCGAAATTGTTTTTTATGTAATGTCATTTTGTCAAAGATTTGTTAAAAATTCTGTAATACCTGTTCCAATAAAAGTAGGTACACTCTTTTGCCATAACATCACAATTTATGCCAACACGGTTGTATTAAATTTACTTAAGTGCTCAGATTACAGAGAGAGGGTCTAATAGAAATCGAAACGAAAACTACATTTAAACCCAGTCTGCGAAATTACCGCGAAATGTTACCAACTTGGGGGAGATTTTTGCTAATACATATTTAGGAATAGTTAAGGAAATATTCATTATGTATCATTACTTCGCGTGACACGTACGTAGGTACTACTGAGCGCCGAAACACCTTAATTAAATTCTAATAAAGTAATCTAACACATTGTTTTAAAAATAAAAATGAATTGGTCCACCCCACCACTTATAATTGCAACAACCTCTTAAGGTTATTGTTGTTTACGATGTAACTACATTATTTATGTAATAAAGAATTGAGTATTAAACAAGTCCATGTTAGAGTAGTATTTGTGGCTTCACTTTACGGACGCAATTGCGATTTTTTTTATTGCGATTCTGAGCTAAAATGTTTATGCATCACAATTATTCATTAGAAATAGGATTAATGTTAGTGCCTTCATTTGTTTGTATGTCTCCAAAACAAAGATAATAATGATGAATGGTGCTTTATTAATACAATTTATTTTTATATTGCGTGTATATCGTTAAAATTATCATTTATCCATTGCGTAAAAAAGAACTAAAATAATCTTTGAGAATGGATTACAGCATTTGAAACACCATTGGGAAGATTTTTATAAATCTTAAATGTACTAATTATTGCATGCATTTACATTCACTGTTATTAAGTTTTGTAAGTATGAGATGATGAGAAGCTTTAAGTTATTTTTCAGACCGTTACAGATAGTCTTTTATTTTTTTAACTATGTATGTATTTTAGATTTTAAATGAGTGAATGAAGTAGGTATAGTAAAATTGTAAGAAGAAAATAAAATTATTACGTTAATTACTCATGTTTTTTATTTATAATCATCGGCGTTGAATATAAAACAATATCGTTTACAAAGCTTACAAAAGATTTATCGCGAGTTAATAAGTTACAATAAAATAATTTTATCATACCAAATAATCCATATACCTACATAAAAACAAAATGTTTAGGAAAGACAATAGTTAATTTCATAAGCAATTTATTCCAGTCAACCTGACAAACATAAAACATTACATATACTTATGTATTATTGGATTTGTACACAACTTATGACCTATTGACTAAATTTTACAGAGTAAAATAACGTTCACATTTCTAAATACGGTAGGGTAAGTATTACTTCAAACATTTGTACATCAAATTTTTCAAAAAAGGAAGTAATAAATTTAAATTCCAGATCTTAAAATTACTTTACTATATTAACATTAATAAAGAATAGTATAATTAATAAATATTAGGTAATTTATACAAAACTATAATAACTATGTAACATTAGTAATTACTTCTAATTAGTGTTAAACTTCAACCTTTTGTCAACAGCGACAACTTTTATGATAACATGTAGGTACCTTTATTATGTATATGTATGTAACGGAATCTTTAATGTGATTTTCGCCCATTTCAATACGTTGGATTAATTTGGAACTGCAAATTTATCAAGGATCAATGAAAATCTACATTTTAGTTTAGTTATCTACAAAAGCGTGTTATTTAGTTTTTTTTTAAACGTATTTTAGTAAAGTAACGTAAATTAGGTATTTACATTTAGATACAACAATGTTAGTGCGACATGAAACGGTATACAGTTTCATCGATTGATAAAATGTGAAAATAATTACTTAAACATTCAAAAAATTTATCTAAACTTATAGAAGGAATTTCGTAACATGACGCCTGTTTCCCCGGAAGGGTTTCGGAACTTTTCACCAATACGAATATCATACTGTTTCATGTTTTGTTGTTTGAAATTGTAATCACGTTTAGTGTGCATTTCCCTGACGCGTCGTGGCGCGTGGAACTGTATCAACTACCAATGAACGCGAATATCCAACGATAAACACGGATTCGTTGCGATACTCTCATCTAAAGATCTTTCTTTCTTTCCCCTTTTCGTTTACCAATTGGGTATTTCATTTATTTTTGGTATCGGTGACGCCGTAAAGGTCTTTCTGACCATACGGCAAAAGTCCCTTCGAAAAAAAAACCCTTTTCGTTATCAAACTGTCACCGCGCTGACATCCGCTGTGTGAACGCATCATCAAACAGCCAAACTGTTTGATAACCGAATATGATCAATATTTCATTTGCTTAAAACTCGAGCACTCCAGGAATGTACTTTTCGATGAGCGACTCGTAGTAAGGCCACAGGGCTTCAATATCGGGAATTCCTGCACTCTTCGTGTACAAGTCGTATTGACTGCAAAATAAATTGGACTTTATTACAACTTTATTAGCATCAACCAAAGAGATGAACATGGGGTGTAAATAGGTACAATATATAAGCATTTTCATACAATAACCTTTATTGTTTTATGTGAGTAACGCCATCTAGTATTGATTTTCTAAAACCAATATGTAAATCATGAAAATAAAGTCTCTAAAATTGTCTACTTAAAAATAAATAAAAAGATCTTTCTGTAAATTAGACTTGCATATAGTGTAGGCTAAAAGAATAATATCTGAATTTTTTTTAAAGTATTAAAGTGTAAACTACGTCCTCTTTTACGATCACGTGAACGTCAAAGGAACGAAAGGCCAGTGAGATTACTTACTTGAATTTCAGCACGGCTTCTTTAATCTTTTCATCGTTTTCAGTCATGAGGTGTTCGTAGTCGCCCCCCGCGTGCCACGGATAAAATGAATGGTACCTGCGAGGGACATTTAACTCAACATTGGGCTCTTCAAAAATAGCGACCCATCGGCCTTGATGACTTTGGTGCCTCTATTTATTGTGAATTGCAAACTACAAATTTCCAACCCGAACACAAATGCTTAAAAACTATTAATACACGCCAGAAATGGTACTTGGTACCTTAGGTGGGAGTGGTAGGTACTACCCCGGGCGAACTCGAAAACCTATACCTATCTACAACCTATAAAAATTGATATACGATTCAGTATGATCGACGTGAGCCATTGGGCTATGGACTCTACGGTAACCAGAGAGCAGAGAAAACCTGCATGCCAGAGAGTTTTCCCTATAGTTCTCCAAGGAATATGAAGTCTGCCATTCTGTTAGTGAAAGACGTTCACATTATCAATTTGAAATGAGTTTAAAGATGAACAGTGGCTGAAAGGTTTGCGACAACTTTATTATAATTTATGAATCTAAAAAAGACATAGGTGCCTACATATTATAATAATATGCGCTCTGAAAGTGGCACACTAAATCTGATGTAATTAGTGAACTTTTTGCATAGTTTCGCTTCAGCACGTGACTTATTCAGATTCTAATATCAACGAATTATGACTGTATCGAACACTACATACTGTGATGGTAACATAATTATCTCCCTACATATTTTTAAAGATAAGTGACGACAAACCTGATCATGTAAAGTCCTTCAGTGGGCAGCGTGGCGCCATTATGTACGAGCACTCGATACAGATACTCGTCGTGTCCCCAAGACATCGTCAGGCGCTCGATGCCGCAATGCGGCGAATACATGCCGTACTTTGTGCTGGAACAGAAATTATACCGTTAAAATTTTTTTTTTTTAAAAAGCTTTTTAAACTTTTTTTTTATTTTCATGCATTGTCATCGGAACCAAATATGTGTGCCAAATTTCAGCTCGATAGCTTCAGTGGAAGTGGGTGAAATATTGATTGCAAGATTCCAGGACATACATACCTTAGATTAGTTACATATAACTAATCTAAGTTACATACATTAATAATTTCACTTCACTCGTATGTATCCATACGTATGAGTGAAGTTAAATAAAAGCTTTTAAAAAGACATTCATAATGTGAATTATTCTGAAATAATTCATCATCAAATAATCATGCTTAGATACTCTCTTAGTTCTGGGAGCGGAGTCGGACATAGAAATCACCACAATGTATCATCCATGACGATACAAATATTCATCTGCCCAGTCTGCCAGGGTCGATATTAGCCCTGGGATTTGCACCCGAGACCCACAGCAGTACAGCACGGTTGGTCAGTTGGGGTCACTGATCGCGTGTAGAAGTGTTTTAACAGTTTAGTAATTGTCTATATCTGTTAAAAAAACGCGAATTTAAAAGAATTGCGCTAGTAAAAATATCACCATTGAATCGATCGCTGATCGGGCGGAAAAGGCTTACTTCGTCTTTCATAGCGATCGCCATTAGGTACCAATAAATGGAGTTGTTAAAAGTTTTTAAACAATATCCAAGTATATTATTTATCTATGGCATACAAAACAGATTAGATTAAGTAGTGATATTTATAATGTTGTATTCTCACTTGTATTTAGAGTTGTACGTATCCGGGTTGTCTTTAAAGCTGTCGTGGCCGTAGACGATGCTCCCGCCCCACTCGCAGCCCACCGGGAACGTGTCCCCCACCACGCACCACTGGGGCTCGTCGTAGAACGCCATCACCTAAATCAGCACGGTCAGAAATATATTTTGCTAAATCTTATATAGGTACTAATACTAATATTATAATGAGGAAACGTTTGTTTGTAATGTTTTCACACAAAATCTACTGGACCGATTTCAAAAATTCTTTCACCATTAGAAAGCTGCAACTTCACTGAGTGACATAGGCTATATAATATTACTAGGTGTAAACGAAACTATTGCTATGTCTAATTCCACGCGAGCTAAACTGTGGGCGTCTACTAGTAACATATAAAATATGTATATTACTGGAACACCTTAACTTTACATACAATGTGTATTAATTACGAGTACTAAAACTACGGACTACATCTATATATATAAAAGGAGAAGGTGACTGACTGACTGACTGACTGACTGACTGACTGACTGACATATCAACGCAGGGCCTAAACTATAAGGGCTAGAAACTTGAAATTTTGCACAGGGGTGCCTTTTATAACGAAGGGGAGCACTAAGAAAGGATTTTTGTAAATTCACCCCCTAAGGGGGTAAAACGGGGGTGCAAAGTTAGTATGAAACTGCCGTTTTTGAAGTTAGTGAATGTCTATCCTCGCGAGCGAAGCTGCGGGCGTCCACTAGTTACTAAATAAACTAAACTAACTCCTCTTAAGGTTTGACAGGCAGATCCGATCAGGTCATCGGTTTTATTTTAACTCGTCGTGAATTATGGTGTAATGGCCTACACTCCCCAGCGCTGTGCCCATGACAAGCTTGTCTCGGACGAGAAGTCTTAATAACGTCATCCGTCACCCACCTACAACTTTGTCTTTCTAGGGGTCACTGGATAGACGGTTCGAGCTCCCACTCTTGCCGCCCGCAAATCCAGAAGCCTCATTACTTGTCTCTTACGACAGGCAGGGGACACCGTAGCACTATTCTAGTCCCGAGCTACAGGGACTATTCAACACACTTGCATACATTTACGTACCTTTCCCAAGTCATGTATGAGACCGGTGAGATGGAACCAGTCGTCACTGGGGTGGTCTTCCCGGATCCTCTCAGCGGTCTGGAAGGCATGCACGATGTTGGGCAGATCCGTGTCAGGGTCAGATTCGTCCACCAGCTCGTTTAACTTGATGAGGGCGTCCTTGATGGTAGACTTAAAGTGGTTGAACTGAAGCCATTTGGCCATTTTACCTGGGAAGTTGCCATCATTAGAACATCAAGAGAAGAGCAAAACAATTAGAATACGAGCCGTATTGCACTGAAAATGCCTAGTGGCAGACTACACATAAAAGACTCTTAATATTTACAACCTCGTAAAGGGCGTGTTACGAGCATGGAGGAGAAAAGGGAGATACGCACATAATATATATATATATATATATAAAGATTATTAGATAATAATAAAATAAATATTAATAAAGATTATTTGAACACCTACGAGAAATATACATCATAAATAATTGAGATTTGAACAGTGGGAGAGTGGTTTATAACGGTGCCTCAGAGTCGCTCTTGACATCTTCCTGGCGCCTGGGTTCGACCCCGGGTCGGGCAAAGCTTTATTGGGTTTTTCTAACATGGAATGCCCGGTAGCAACTCGGAGTCTGGATTAGTGCCCGGTGTATGGCAATAGGCTCTCCACCTTACATTAGTGTTAGAGACTTAGACATAACTATTTCACTTTTATATCTGCCCTGCCTTGACCCATCAGAGGAAATTGCACGTAATTTATTGGAAATTTCCTGTTTTACGAAGACTTCTGATATCAGATGTTTTGATAACCCACGATAAACAGAAATAATGAATGGTAGCATTTATAATAAACAATAAATTGTAATTGATACGAGTAAATAAGTCAAGTTCAATGCGACTATACATGATTATGTTGTGTAGGTTAGTTAGGCGGCAGACTTCATATGCCTTCGAGAACATTATGAAAAACTCTCAGGCATGCATGTTTCCTCCAGACGTGTCCCTTGCCGTTACAGCAAGTGACATTTAATTTCTTAAATCGCAGATAACAAGTCATTGGTGCGTGCCGCTTGGGTTTGAACCTGTACCGTTCGAATGAGAGGCGAGTTCGATAACCACTGGGCTGTCACCGCTTGTGAACACGATGTTTTGCTTCATCGTAAAACACAGACATTACTCAAGGTTCATATCATTCAGAACCTCGCAAGATATTCGAACGATTTGACCCTTGAGGTCGAATTCAGTAATTATCACCAACCTTCAACTAATTCTACGGTCATTTTCGAATGCATTTCATAGTAGGTCCTTCTGACGCGTTCCTTGATGGGGTCATTGTAGTCCACGTTGTAGTCCCGGAAGGCGTCTATGGGCTTCCCGTTGTACACCTTCTCTGGCCGGAGTAACAAGGAAGGGTCCAGCAAACACACTGCATCTTCCTATTAATGAAGTTAATATCTTAGGTATGTTTTTTTTTCTGGACAGAAATACAATAATTTATTCCAGATTCTCTTAAATAACGATATAATTTCCTATCTTCCTTCCATAATCCTCTCACATCCTTTTTATTTCGTTGCATGAATCTGGGTTTGTCTCTGACAAGCAGCCCGATTCTATAACGCGCTTCAAGGTTACCTCAGACGGCCATCAGATAAATTTACCTTTAGGAAGGAACAACACAGGGAATCCTAGTGGCACTGTATTTATTGTATCTGTTGGTTGCTTAGTAAATAATTTTTCAATAAAAAAAATAATTAAAAGCACACATTCATGATCATCGTCTATCCTAATGTTGTTTTTGTTTAATTTTTATAGGATAATTATATAACAATGATGATCTATACTACTTAACTAGTGGACGCCCGCAGCTTCGCTCGCGTAGAATTAGACCCATTTACGACGTCTGCCCGCATTCAGGTTGCCCACTTGACTTCAAAAACGGCAGTTTCATACAAACTTTGCACCCCCGTTTTACCCCCTTAGGGGGTGAATTTTCAAAAATCCTTTCTTAGTGCTCCCCTACGTTATAAAAGGAAACCCTGTGCAAAATTTCAAGTTTCTAACCCTTATAGTTTAGGCCCTGCGTTGATATGTCAGTCAGTCAGTCAGTCAGTCAGTCAGTCAGTCAGTCACCTTCTCCTTTTATATATATAGATATAGATATTATAAAGTAGGTACCTATAAAGAGGAAACATTTGTTTGTAATTTTTTCACACAAAAAACTACTGGACCGATATCAAAAATTCTTACACCATTAGAAAGCTGCATCTTCACTGATTAAACTATGCTATATCATATTACTAGGTGTAAACGAAACTTGTTAAGTATGTATGTCTAATTCCATGCGAGCGAAGCGAAGAGAATAACGTTCACTACATTTAGTAAATCGGCTGCGGCTGCGATACTTTTATGCGCAATGCTAATATGTCAAACAAAACATAAACGACATCTGTGGCTAACTTCAATCGTATTTTGATGCATACAAATGATAGTAGGGGAGCCCAAGAGGGGATTTTGCGGGATACTCAAGCGCGTAAGTTTAATATACAGTGGGAAACCTTGTACCCGGTTAAGTACCTCCACCAAATATGAGCCCCATATATAAATGGGGCCGTCAAGGATAAAGGATCAGATTAGTAAAAAAAAAAAATTTGTCATCAGAAATTCTTGAGCGCGTTAGATTAAGGTAGGGTGAGTTAATTACATGCTAAAAAGTGTATATTCCACTAATCTTACAATTTGAGAGTAACGTAAAGAAAGGGGAGGGCTACAACTTTGTAGCGTAAAGAAAGGGGAGGGCTACAACTTTGTAGCCCTCCCCGGCAGCAGTTTCATACAAACTTTGCACCCCCGTTTTACCCCCTTAGGGGGTGAATTTTCAAAAATCCTTTCTTAGTGCTCCCCTACGTTATAAAAGGAAACCCTGTGCAAAATTTCAAGTTTCTAACCCTTATAGTTTAGGCCCTGCGTTGATATGTCAGTCAGTCAGTCAGTCAGTCAGTCAGTCAGTCAGTCACCTTCTCCTTTTATATATATAGATATAGATATTATAAAGTAGGTACCTATAAAGAGGAAACATTTGTTTGTAATTTTTTCACACAAAAAACTACTGGACCGATATCAAAAATTCTTACACCATTAGAAAGCTGCATCTTCACTGATTAAACTATGCTATATCATATTACTAGGTGTAAACGAAACTTGTTAAGTATGTATGTCTAATTCCATGCGAGCGAAGCGAAGAGAATAACGTTCACTACATTTAGTAAATCGGCTGCGGCTGCGATACTTTTATGCGCAATGCTAATATGTCAAACAAAACATAAACGACATCTGTGGCTAACTTCAATCGTATTTTGATGCATACAAATGATAGTAGGGGAGCCCAAGAGGGGATTTTGCGGGATACTCAAGCGCGTAAGTTTAATATACAGTGGGAAACCTTGTACCCGGTTAAGTACCTCCACCAAATATGAGCCCCATATATAAATGGGGCCGTCAAGGATAAAGGATCAGATTAGTAAAAAAAAAAAATTTGTCATCAGAAATTCTTGAGCGCGTTAGATTAAGGTAGGGTGAGTTAATTACATGCTAAAAAGTGTATATTCCACTAATCTTACAATTTGAGAGTAACGTAAAGAAAGGGGAGGGCTACAACTTTGTAGCGTAAAGAAAGGGGAGGGCTACAACTTGGTGGAGGTACTTAACCGGGTACAAGGTATCCCACTGTATATTAAACTTACGCGCTTGAGTATCCCGCAAAATCCCCTCTTGGGCTCCCCTACTATGAGTGGTTTTGCTGCGACAAAAAAATTGAAATCAGTGGGATATCGGATCTGCTAGGTAAGTTTGAAGAAAATTAGTGAAACTGATGTTAATTTTTAGTCATTTTGAAACTGTGTACATGTATGATTAAGCTATACTTCTATAAATCTAGTTATCGTTTTTAATCACCAAATTCTACCTACAAAGCCACCCGGTTGTATATTTTATGCCTCTACTCAAAAGATGCTATTGCCAGTAATCTAGTTGCATATTGAACGATTCCCTAAGACTGCGCAGAGCCAGAATCCTTAAAACTGCGCGCGCAGACTTACCCTCCCATAATTTAAACTATGTTTTTCTTCGATTTCATTGATTAATACAATGATATTTATTGAATTATACGATGCATAATAAAAAAAAAATATCGACAGGACGTGTCCTCAATCTGTTCTGGATGAAGCCAGAATACGTATACAAGGTAGTAAAAGTCAGAGAAAAGTTGCGCTCTCATATAGTATGAAGGAAAATACTTTAGAGAAGTAAGAAAGTTAGAAAGAGAAGATACGAGGTAAACTTCTCCCCAAAAATAGAAGAAGAGTTTTGTCTATATTTAGAACAACTAGACAATATTGTGTCAAGGAATGACTGCTAAAGATTTACGTACATTGGCTTATGACTGCCCTGAAAAATAATATCTATACATAGGTATTGGGCAGTTCATATGTGATTTTTGTACATAGAGTGGGTTAGTTTAGTATTAATAGGGATTTACTTAATTTAGTATTACTTAAAAGCTCCTGTTCCTTATGCGCAGTCTTACCGATCCTAGTGCGCAATGTTACCCACCCTGAGTCCTAAGACTGCGCATTTACCATTTTCCATATATTTGTGGCGGCCTTGCGCGGGTTGAATAACCGTGCGAGGGCAACGACATAGCAACAGCTGAGCTCGCGCCTCGCACCGCCCGCGCCGCGCTCGAACCCGGCCCCGCAGGCAGTCGGATCATCGCTACGACGCCGAGAGGCCGCGCGCGCGCTACTAGATTTTCGACCTTTGACCGTCCGATCGTGCCGCCTATTTTAGCTTCCGTTTTCTTTCTTGTAGACGCTCTTATCTGTTCTCTCACCCTTTGTCTTCTGTATTGTGCTTGCCCCCTTCTTTCTATGTGTGTGGATGACAATATACGCGTGTTAAAATTTTTACCTGGTTTGATTAACTATCCAAGACAGATCGCGTACACATCCCGCCATAACTGGTGACCCAGCTGAACACGATAGTGAACTTTAGTGAAGTGAGTGCTAGTTTTAAAACATTTAAACTATAATGTCGAAGGCAAGCGTGAGTAACGTTCCTGATGAAGTGTGTCGCGTTGGAATAAAAGTGCCGCCATTTTGGCCGAATGAACCGGCGTTATGGTTCGTACAACTGGAAGGCCAGTTCGCGCTTTCAAATATAACGGCGGACGCGACCAAGTTTTATCACGTTATCGCTAATTTAGACCAAAAGTACGTGTGTGAGGTAAAAGACGTTATAACAAAACCGCCGGCCGAGAACAAATACGAGAAAATTAAGGCGGAATTAATTTCTCGATTGTCAGCGTCGCAGGAGCAGCGGGTTCGTCAGTTACTGACTCACGAGGAGCTCGGAGACCGCAAGCCTTCACAGTTTTTAAGGCACTTGAGGAGTTTGGCTGGAGCTGAAGTGCCGGACGACTTCATACGTTCACTGTGGACGAGTCGGCTACCCAGCCACATCCAGGCTATCATAGCTGCGCAGGTGGACCTCCCATTGGACTCCGTGGCCCAGATCGTGGACAAGATTCACGAAATATCTATCCAACCGGGCGCCCAGGTGGCCGCGGCCGCTATGCCGCCCGCGCCACCCTCAGCTGCATCATGTCCGATGGCAGCTATAGAAAAGCTATCGCGCCAGGTCAACGAGCTTACGCGGCAGGTGGCAGAGCTGTCCACTGGTTCCCGCGCGCGCTCGAGGACTCGAGCGCAGTCTCCGCGGTGGCGTCGTCGGTCCCGGAGCCGCTCTAGTGCTGGCCCGGGGCACTGCTGGTACCATCGACGATTCGGCAGCAACTCTACGAAGTGCCGCTCCCCGTGCTCGTTTCATTCGGGAAACGGGATGGGCAGTCAGTGACAGCGGAATCGCGTGACTGCAGCAGCGTAGTGGGTGGCCGCGTTTATGTGACAGACCGTAATACCAAAGTACAGTATCTTATAGACACCGGTTCTGACCTTTGTGTGTATCCGTATAAGTTTATTAGTGATAGACAGTGCGTGCAAACGGATTACAAACTATTTGCCGCCAACGGCTCCACTATAAACACCTACGGTTGGATCAACCTGACATTAGACTTTGGACTTAGACGTGCATTTGTTTGGCGATTTGTGATAGCTAACGTCACGAAACCTATAATAGGAATCGATTTCCTATCACATTATAATTTGTTAGTAGATAGTAGGAATCATCGCCTTTGTGACAATGTTACTTTGTTAAGCGCTTTTGCTAGGCCCGCATCATCATCTGCTGTAAGCCATGTGAAATCAATTACAGGCTCTTCGCGGTACCACGATCTACTCTCCCAGTTCCCGGACCTCACTCGGCCAGCTGGAGACCTGTGCAAGCGTGAGGTGAAACACAACACCCTGCATTACATTCGCACGACGGCGGGACCGCCCGTATCCAGCCGCCCCCGTCGGTTAGCCCCAGATCGACTGCGCGTCGTGACTCGTGTGTTCGAGGATATGGTAAGAGCAGGTATCGCTCAGCGATCAGATAGTCCATGGTCGTCACCGTTACACCTGGTACCTAAGAAAAACAATGAATGGCGACTGTGCGGTGACTACCGTGCTCTCAATGCAAGAACCATTCCCGACAGATACCCCATCCGACATATTGGTGACTTTGCCCACAACCTGCATGGCCGTTCGGTATTTTCTAAAATTGATTTAGTAAAGGCATTTAACCAGATCCCGGTAAACCCAGCGGACGTGCCCAAAACAGCGATTATCACGCCTGCAGGACTGTTTTCATTCCATTTTATGGGATTCGGCTTACGTAATTCGGCCCAAACGTTCCAACGTTTCATGGACGAGATACTGAGAGACCTGGAATTTTGTTTTCCATATATTGATGACATCCTTGTGGCTTCACAGAACGAGACCGAGCATCGAGAGCACCTGAAGCAAGTGTTCCAGCGCCTGCAAGACCATGGTGTGGTAATAAACGCATCGAAGTGCGTTTTCGGTGAGCCACAGGTGGAGTTTCTCGGCTACGTCGTGTCAGCTGCTGGCACCCGACCACTCCCGCAGAAGGTTGAAGCGATCCAGAGCTTCCCGCAGCCAAAAACTATTAAGGAGCTTCGCCGATTCCTGGGTATGGCAAACTTTTATAGACGTTTTGTACCGAGGATGGCCAAAGTGCAAGCGCCATTACACAAGCTTTTATCTGGCCCGCCTGTCAAACCCAGCACTCCCATCACGTGGTCGGCAGAATTGGACGAAGCCTTCGCTGCATGCAAGTCGAGTCTGGCCGGTGCCGCTCTACTAGCGCACCCAGATCCGGCAGCCGAATTAACTCTGTGGACGGACGCTTCGGACACATCAATTGGTGCAGTACTACAGCAGAAGGTAGACTGTGGATGGCAGCCCCTCGGGTTTTTCTCAAAGAAACTCAGTACAGCCCAGAGAAAGTATAGTCCCTTCGATAGAGAGCTGTTAGCCATCTATGAAGCAGTTAAGTACTTTCGGCACATGGTGGAAGGTAAAGTTTTCACGGTATTTACAGACCATAAGCCAATAGTATCGGCGTTTAGAAAAGCATCGGAAAACTGTTCACCACGGCAGTTCCGGTATTTTGATTTCGTATCTCAGTTCACAACAGATATAAGACACGTCGCTGGAGAACAGAATGTGGTGGCCGACGCTCTCTCGCGTACTGAAGAGATTACCAGTGCGATTGACTTAGACGCGCTTGCAAGCTCGCAGGCAACAGATAACGAGCTTCGAAAGCTCTTACAAAGTGACTCTTCGTTGCAGTTACAGAAAATAAAAGTATCTGGCTCCGACGAACAGTTATATTGCGATATGTCTAGTCCATCACCGCGACTCTATCTCACACCATCGTTTCGCAAGCAAGCTTTCGACTGTGTTCACGGATTAAGCCATCCAGGAGTAAAAGCTACAGTCAAGCTTATGACTCAGAGTTACGTGTGGCCAAATATAAAAAAAGACTGCAGCACATGGACCCGTACCTGTCTCGCATGCCAGCGTTCGAAGATTTCTAGGCATACTCGATCGCCTGTACATGCATTTGTTCCTCCGTCGAACAGATTTAGCCATGTACATATAGACCTAATAGGCCCTCTACCAACGTCACATGAATTTAAATATTGTTTAACTGCTGTCGACAGATTTACACGTTGGCCGGAGGTGATGCCGATCCAGGACATGAAAGCTGACACGGTGGCGAGTGCATTTGTCACTGGTTGGATATCACGCTTTGGGTGTCCAGAGAAGGTAACAACGGATCGAGGTAGGCAATTCGAGGCATATTTATTTAAGGAGCTAGCGAGATTGATTGGTGTGAACCATCTGCGGACGACAGCGTACCACCCAGCTGCAAACGGAATGGTAGAGAGATTTCACCGTCAACTCAAAGCAGCAATAATGTGTCACGCGAACGACGACTGGTACGAAGTACTACCTATAGTCTTACTGGGGATACGCACAGCTTGGAAGGAGGACATAGGCTCATCGTCAGCTGAAATGGTGTACGGCGAAACGTTACGCCTGCCACAAGCGTTCTTTCATAGCGCTCCGACAGAAGTTGTGGACTACACCGACTACTTATCTCGCTTACGTGCTAACATACACAAGCTAAAGCCGTCTCAAGTAGTTCGCCACGGCACCGCTCCTGTATTTATCAACAAGGATTTATCGTCAGCACAACAAGTGTTCCTGCGGAACGATGCGGTACGGAAGCCCTTACAGGCACCGTACACAGGACCATACACTGTGGTAGAACGCGGCGATAAATATTTTAAGATAGACGTCCGAGGCAAAGCCACAACGGTATCAATTGACCGTTTAAAGCCGGCATATATCCTAAATGACGTCACTCCAGCGCTACAGAAGCAGGACGAGCCTCTACGTACGAGATCTGGACGTGCGGTGCGATTTCACGATGTCATTTAGTACATGAGCCTAAGCTTAAGATTTTTTTTTTCGATCTTAAAGATCTCCGGGGGGGCTGATGTGGCGGCCTTGCGCGGGTTGAATAACCGTGCGAGGGCAACGACATAGCAACAGCTGAGCTCGCGCCTCGCACCGCCCGCGCCGCGCTCGAACCCGGCCCCGCAGGCAGTCGGATCATCGCTACGACGCCGAGAGGCCGCGCGCGCGCTACTAGATTTTCGACCTTTGACCGTCCGATCGTGCCGCCTATTTTAGCTTCCGTTTTCTTTCTTGTAGACGCTCTTATCTGTTCTCTCACCCTTTGTCTTCTGTATTGTGCTTGCCCCCTTCTTTCTATGTGTGTGGATGACAATATACGCGTGTTAAAATTTTTACCTGGTTTGATTAACTATCCAAGACAGATCGCGTACATATCCCGCCATATATTTCTCAATTATTCCAAAAAATGTTACGAAATATTTGATTGTCTTTTTTTAACAAAGTATATTAATGTATGTTTGAAAATAAATAAAGATGATTATGCTAACTTATTTTATTCTTGACTTATAGCAAGTCAAACGTTAAGTGCGCAATCTTAGGTGACCCTACCCTAATATAGGTAAGAATAAGAAGCATTTAAAACTATGGCGTGTACAAATAAGGGTACTGCTTTGTAAACGAATGTTATATGTACCTATATATAAAACTCTTTGTCATTATTGACTACTGACTGATCAACGCCCAGCCAAAACGGCTAAAGCCATATCCAGCCAACCCATATCCATAACCCGAACCATATCCAGCCAATTTGATAGCAGTATACCAGCCTTTCTTTTTTAATTTCGAAATACATTAATAGAAGTTATTTATGAAATATAAGTGTAATATTTACCTACTATTTTCTTCAATTTTGAAATTCACGCGGACGATTCGAGTGCAAAAGCTAGTGTTGTTTAAAAAGGTAAAACTAAATTGATCTTTAACTTGTTTAAATGAAAATATGTAAGCTCTAGTAGGCGATGGGCCCCACAGAGACAGCTGCGGGAGGTCTAGAGCATACTCCACCAGGCTGGTCCAAGGCGAATTGTTGCAGTGGTTAGGGCCAACCCAGTGCCAAGTGCTTTCAAAGCACCCGAAGGTCTTCGACAAGGCTTAACGACAGTTTCTACCATTGAAATCAACCGGGACCGACGGCTTAACGTGCCCTCCAAAGCACGGTAGTATCCATGAAATTTTGCCACTGGCGGTCACCCAGCCACAAACCGACCACGTCCGTCGTTGCTTACTCTTTCGATCACATTGAATCGACGCGAGCCATTGGGCTATGGGCGCTACATTTTCTTAAAAATCTTTGGATGTACGACTTTTGATTGCTTCATGTTGAACCGGTGTTGAACGTGTGTAGTTATAAACTAACATAATTTTTTTTTTAATACCATACCATAGCCACCCAACTTAGGGACTTTGAAAAATATACTTTAGACATCCGAAAGAAATTCGAGAAACATTATGAAGTTAACATTTTGGTACCTAATTCTTATTATATCGAACTTTTAAACACATCAAAATGTAAATGATATTTAACTTAATTAATATTAAACACTACGAAAAAATCAATATCAACAAAACTTACAAACTTGATCTTCATGTTGATGTTTATTATTATGTTCGTGGAGCGACTCCACTCCAACTCCAACTTCGACTGAGGATTGAAGATCCCAACAGAGCCCATCTATCTCGGGTCGGGACCTTGTCGATTACTTTGAATAATAATACGCTAACACTCGATAACCAACCCGAAAACTCTGAAGACTTCGCTTATCACAACTCAAGATTTTTGTGATATGAGACTTGATAATTACATCTAAATAGGTAATTAATTAGTTGATGAGCTTGTAGGAATTTACTGACAACAATAATGTAAACAAAATTAACACATAAATAGTAAGTCAGTCTCTCGTGGAACGGGTTCCATACATAATTTTTTTTCATGACGAGTAAGTATTGCTTATAGTGAATATTAATATATTAATATTAATACTAAACAGTTCGTTTTTTTTACGTTTTAATTAGACTTTTAATTCACTCTTTTAAATACTATCCTTATTTATATACCAGTACCTAGTTAATTTTGTTTAAATGAATATAAGGTTCAAACCTTCAAACTCATTTTATTTTTCAAGTTGAACTAAAATTGCATATTCAAAAAATTATGTTTTTTGTTATACTCATAGATTTATTATTCTATAATTATACTTATCAATATAAATCGTGTATATATTTAGGAATTTAAAAAAATATTCTGTAGAAATAGGTATCGCTGAAGAGGGTACAGCAATTTGCGGTCTGCTAAATATATCCCAAGAAGAGGACGAAGCAATCGGCAGGCGAGAATAGCGACAGCATAATGATCCTACAATCGTTTCACGTCGTGCGAAAATATGACAGCGATAAAGTCGAAAGCACATTGGTATTAATCCATCAGCCTTTTGGGGTCCCCTCCTGGACATAGGCCTCCCTCAATCGACGCCGCTCCTCCCGATCCTGCGCCCTCTGAATCCAACGGTTTCCCGCTGTCTTCTTCAGGTCGTCAGTCCACCTCGTCGGGGGCCGGCCAATACCTCGATTTCCGAGACGCGGTCTCCACTCGAGGACTTTTCTTGCCCAACGGTTATCAGTCCGTCGAGCGACGTGGCCTGTTTATAGGTATGTGTATATCTAACTAGGTAGTTAGATAGCAGATTTTGTATCGTGACTGAACTGGTGATTCATTGGAGTATCCATAGTGTTAGCTTCAGGTACAATTAGCAGCAGGAATTGCTAAATTATGCAATGACTAGCTTTTACCCGCGGCTCCGCCCGCGTGGGAAAAGGGAATTAACAATGCCATCTGTTAACAACATCCGGAACTAAATATCTAGCAAATAACAAAACATCGATATCTTCCCATGGGGATGTTTTACCGCGGTAGAAAGTAGCCTACGTCACTCTCCACCCTCCTCACTATGTCCACACACAAAAACCATACCATATAATAGCTTCGTTGCGACGTAAAAGCCGGACAAACAAACAAACACACTTTCACATTTATAATACTAGCTTTTGCCCGCGGCTCCGCCCGCGTGGTAAAAGGGAATTAACAATGAGTTGTTTATCATACATGACACATTTGTGGTGTATGAATAGTGACAGTTCCACGATTAAAAGATACTAACTACTTAACCACTATACTAACTACTTAACTAAATTGTACTTACGCCATCTATTAACAATATCCGGAACTAAATATCTAGGAAATAACAAAACATCGATATCTTCCCATGGGGATGTTTTACCGCGGTAAAAAGTAGCCTACGTCACTCTCCACCCTCCTCACTATCTCCACACACAAAAACCATACCATTTAATAGCTTCGTTGCAACGTGAAAGCCGGACAAACAAACAAACAAACACACTTTCCCATTTATAATATTAGTATGGATTAGTATGGATTGGAAAGGAAAAGGTAACGATAGAGGTAGCTAAAGCAAGCAGCAACAATTTGCAAAATTTGTACAATTTTTGCTGGTACACATGCATTGGTACTTAACAGTCGATTCTAACCAACCTCCCCTTTTTTCCTCTATGTACCCAACAGTAGAGGATCCAACAGCAAGCAGCAAGAATAGACAATATTGTGACTTTTTCCTGCTCGGAACCAAAGTTTTGGCCTACCAAGAATCAGATAAGATAACTTAAAATACACGTCATGATAAATAGATCTTATCGCAAAACACTTCTAATATCTTTTACTTAATCGATTGATGTCAAACGAGTACCTTAATCGACGGTCAAGGGCGAGTCGTAGCATACTGCGCATAAAATATGAAATGGATAACAACTGATAGTGATTACGCTTGCGTAGGTTGTAGATATGATATCCTTTACGTCAGTCATTGTTGTGCGAAATTCACTCTATAAATGTCCCACTGTTGGGCACGGCTCCTCTCGGAATGGTAGTGCTGGCCATAGACCACCACGCTATCCAAGAACGGATTGGCAGACTTTAAATGCCAAAAAAAAGACCTGTCCAAAGGCAATGAAAACTAGCTTCAGGATATTTTTAGAGAACCACTGAAAATAACCCGAATCTGGGACTATTCAGGATAGTAAGAGCCGTAGGGTTGACTCAGCGAAGAACTCTCAGGCGTGCAGGTTTCCTCACGATGTGTCCTTCACCGTTACAACAAGTGACATTTTATTTCTTAAATCGCACATAACTTAGAAAAGTCATTGGTGCGTGCCGCTGGGGTTTGAACCCGAACCGCTCGAGTGAGATGCGTGTTCGATAGCTACTGGGCTGTTCAGATGAATAAAACATGTATGCTTAAAATTGCTTATTTATTGAGATATTTATTAATGTTTACATAACTTCCTTATAAAAATGATATAAAATAATTTTCTACATAATACTTTTGTGGTTTCATAATACTAATCGGGCGGTACAAAGCTGTACTATTACGAGTACTTATAAAATAAATAATAGTATAAATTGCTTAAATGGGCTGGTGTTTTCAAGTTAATGTAAACGCGCCCTTATTTCGCGCTTACCACTCGCACACCCCTGGGATGTACTTGTCGATGAGGCCTTCGTAGTAAGGCCACAAGGCCTCGATGTCTGGCATCTTCTCGCTCTTTGTATAAAGGTCGTATTTGCTGAAAAGAAGTGTACCTAATTAATTAAATATGCGCTTGATTAAGATTCTGCCAGAAGGTCCGAAGGTCTTCGACAAGGCTTAACGATTGTTTTCACCATTGAAAACAACCGGGACCGACGGCTTTACGTGCCCTCCGAACCACGGTAACGTCCATGAAATTTTGCCACTACCGGTCACCCATCCACAAACCGACAGCCCGTCGTCGCTTAACTCTTTCGATCACATTGAATCGACGCGAGCCATTGGGCTATCGACGCTACAAAAAATAAAACATCGTAATACGTCTGAGAGCACCACTCACTTGAACTCCTGCACCCATTTGAGGATCTGTTCATCCTTCGCGTTGGTGAGGTGGCGGTAGTCGCCGCCGGCGTGCCACGGGTAGAAAGAGTGGTATCTGGTGAACGATATAGCATCATAACACAGACATTCTTCATTCGATAGAACGCACCGGACACCAGCGCTGTCCCCATGACAGGCTCGTCTCGAACGAAACATCCAAAGACGTCGAAATCCATCTACAACGTGGTGCAGCCACAGAACGTCGTCTTTCTCGGGGTCACTGGATGGACGGTTCGAGCTCCCACTCTCGCCGCCCGTGAACTCAGAAGCCCCCTTTTCGCCTCTTACGACAGGCAGGGTATACCGTAGCACTATTCGAGTCCCGAACTATAGCTCTTTTTCAAGTTTATGTGATACGAACTACGCGCGTCAAGTCCGGTCGAGCTCCCGTGTTCCCGTCGATTTCGCCGCAGAATAAAGTGCAAAGAAACCATAACATCATTTAATTTTGTTTGTCATGTAGTAGTGCCTCTGAAGTGATACGTGAAATGGTGCTTATCAAAATCATCATATGGACGATAAGAAAGGTCGGAGCTTCGACGCGCCAATCACCATCTGGGCGCGGGGTATATCGAGCCAGGTACCATCCCACCCTACCTACCCTACCTTTGTTGTATGTATGTATGCATTTTTTAGTAATGTTCCCGCGCTTGGCAAGAGTACGAAGTTTTCTCTCAGTTCGGATAATCATGTGACGGCAGCGTCACTTTTTGCCACAAGCGGTCACCCATCCACAAACCGACCGCGCACGTCGTTTAACTCTGTCGATGACATTGAATCGACGCGAGCCAATGGGCTGAGATGGACTCTGCTATGAACAAGTTGGTGTACTATAAAAAATATTCGTATTGTAGTATAACCTGATCATGTATAAAGCCTTCTCTGGCAGGGTCGCCTTGTTGTGCAGTAGGAACTGGTAGAGATACTCGTCGTGACTCCACGACATCAACAGCTGGTCCAACCCGCAGTGAGGCTCGTACATGCCATATTTCGTGCTGCAACATAACATCCTTATCGTTACTAATATTGGAAAGTCTGTTTGTTTGTACTTCTTCTCCTCAACGGAACGATGGATCGAAATTATTTTTTGCATAGATAGTGATAATAATGATAATAGTAGCACAAGCTTTTCATCCCGGAAATTGCATGGTTCCCGTAAAAAAACCCTGTAATGTATCGTTTCTAACTATCGATAAATTTTTGAACGATTCAATTGACCAATAAAATCTTAATCGGAGTCTGGTCCGTTCACGGATCTCCGGGTGAAAAGCCCTTGATGAAAACGATTTAACGTTATAGTAAAATATATAAAACCTTACATATCATGATCAACAACCCAACACCAACTCTATATAAGCTAAAAAGCTTATATAGCTTCGATCGCATTATTGATCGAAGTTATATAGTGATGTTATATGAAGAAGCCCCATACGTTGGTCCGATCAGATCCGGACGTCTCTTGGGACTACTTTCCACAATGCCTTAAAAGGTGCCGAAAATCGCAACAAGTGGAGAGAAACAACGAGGAAAGTGCTTAGTGGTGGTCACGACCCTCAGCAATGAGGAAACCGACTTGTAGAGAGAGAGAGATATAGTGATGTTTTCATAACATAGAAAAGGCGTTTGTGTTCAACTCTGACTGGATTAGCAAACAAACTTGATTTTGCTTCTACAATAAAATCTAGAAAGAGAAAAATCTTACACTAAACAAAACCTCCTTAACAAAGCTTTCTTTAAAATAAATGACTTTAAAAACTTTGGTGCCAAGTACTTACATCTCTACTGTTCAGTGCTGCGGTCTTGCAGTTCGTGGCATGTCACGTGAAGTCTGCCAATCCACGCTTGGCCAGCGCGTGGAAATCCGGAAATCTAATTATGAACTATAAAATGATAGAACGGATGTAAGAGAGTGGAAATTATCGCTAAGCCTCACTTGTACTTGGGGTTGTAAGTGTCAGGATTGTCCTTGAAGCTCTCAGGGCCGTACACGATGGAGTCTGCCCACTTGCAGCCCACGGGGAACGTGTCCCCCACGACGCACCACTGGGGTTCTCCGTAAAACGCCATCACCTATACGATGAAGTAACGAACTTGAAAAAACCAATAATCAAAATAACTTACAGTAGGAATAATAATAATATTGACTTAGTAGTCAATAAGTCCACTAAACAATTCTGTACTTTAAGTGAATAATTTATTTTATCGGTATCAGTACCATGATTACGTAGCAGGTACCCGCTTGGTAACTTTAGAAATTTGAATCTTACTTAACCGACTAACTATACTACGATCAGTTTCAATCTTAAGATCATCACCGATAACTCCCTGGAATTTTGCAAAACAAACTGTTTTTAATATTAATCTTAACCAGCCGGACGTGTCAGCAGTAATCGAGTGACCGAGCAAGATAATAACTGTAGGGTCAGCATAAAGTGATTAGATAATCCAATGTGCTTGAACTGTCGCTTATGTAACTTTTTAAATACAGGTCGAGAGCTCACAGCACGAAGCAGCAGAAAGCCGAGGGGTTTTAGTGAATAAAATTTAAGACTCAAGGCAATGACCTTATTTATTTATATTTAATTAAAACGGGATTATGTACCCGATTGCCTTAATTATAATAGAATAAAATAGATTACACAATTATTCTTCACGCTCGCAAAACCTCAAACCACAAACTAATAAGATGCTCACGTATCCTCAAACATACTGACATAATCTTAGATCATTCATCTGCAAACAAATTACACTCAGGGTTACGTAGTACTATGTAGTAATTTGTTCTAAGGGTTTCCACCCAGGAGAGCGTTGAGCGCGGTGAAATGGGCGAATTGGCCCTTGCAAATATATCTGCATATATCTTGAGCTTACGGCGCCGCCGCCGTTAATTATCAGACACGATCTAATATAAGGTCAGACTTATTCCCCTTGAATAGAAAAATCTGTTTCCCCATGCGTTTGTCTGGTAACCGCAGAAGTGGTGATGCTGGGTTGATGGGCTGGTGATATTGAGCTGGGGCGGAGAATCTGGACGGAGGGTGTGATGATGCTGTGCGAACCAACGAATACAGGCCTAGGCCTATGCGGGGATGGTGTTAGTGTATAGCGTTTACCTTTCCCAAGTCATGTATGAGACCGGTGAGATGGAACCAGCCGTCACCGGGGTGGTCTTCCCGGATCCTCTCAGCGGTCTGGAAGGCGTGCACGATGTTGGGCAGATCCGTGTCCGGGTCAGACTCGTCCACCAGCTCGTTTAACTTGATGAGGGCGTCCTTGATGGTAGACTTGAAGTGGTTGAATTTGAGCCACTTCTCGCGTTTTTCTGGTGGTAATTAAGTGGAATAATTTAAGAGACCTAAAAATTTGTTAAGGTGTCGGTTTTCGTACGTTCTGTACCTTAAGTCCGCTGCCCCAGAACACCCATTTAAGTTGACTCAAAGCTGAAATTTCAGACAGAAAATTGTGTCCCGCAGATCTACGCTCAGGTATATACCAGAGGTAAAGCTATTTTAGCACACCACACATTTGTAAATATGTGATTTCTTTATATTAATCAAAGAATCTGTACCTAACCGTCTTCCAGAGATCAGTAGTTCGGTTATTAGTCCGGCTGACCGAACTAATCTGAAGCATACTTAAGCAGGGTAAGCTCCACCAAGCTGCTACAATGTAAATTGGCGGAAAGGATCAGTTCAATGACTCCATCCAACTGCCTTACAAGGTCCACTGCTAGACATAGGCCTCTCACAATCGACACCAGTCCTTCCGATCCAGTGCCTTCTGAATCCAGCGATTTTCCGCTGTCTTCTTCGGGTCATTAGTCCACCTCGGGAGTGGCCAATACTGCGTTTTTCTAGTCGTGGTCTATCAAAGAATTTTCTCAATAACTAGGTACCTACCTAATTATAAAGAAGATGGCGTGCATCCCAGATCGAAACAAAGCATTATATTTTCTTCCATAGTCACTTACGTTTAACCAGATCCACAGTAACATTAGCATGCATGGTGAAGTAGGTCCTGCGCACGCGCTCCTTTATGGGATCAGAATCGTCCACGCTGTAGTCGCGGAAGGCATCGATGGGTTTGTCGTTGAAGGTAGGCTCTGGGCGGAGGAGTTGGGACGGATCGATCATGGACACTGGGCCTTTCTGCAGAGAATTCGGGAATTAGAAAGGGCACTTAAAATGGCAGACAAGTGATTAGTGAGTGTATTAAAGTACGCTGCTGTCCTTAATTTATTCGATCAATCTTTCTGTTAAGTACCAATATTTAGTTGACCAGAAAAAAACCGCTGCAAGCTATAAGACCGCCAATTAAATTTTTATTTATTTATTTATTTATTTATTTATTGAATGCACCAACAAGATCACCATAAAGATCTTAATGTCCTACATTCCTGTATTTATGTGTGTCCTTTTTGGTGTACACAAAGTATTTCTGAATTGTATTGACAAGCCCCAGTAGTTTTACCATCATAGTTTAGCAATATGTATTTAGCAAACTTACAACTTCAGCCGCCATTTCTGTCGATTTCTTGTATGTACTAGTAAACTCAAAACACCAATAGTGATCCTTACTGTTAACACCGCTCAAGACATTTTATCTCTGCCTTTTATAAGAACAGAGGATCTAGATGAGACACATTGATATCTCTAGATAAATATGGGTTTAATTTACGTTAGATAATTCTTAACATTATATTAGGCCCGAAACACACAAATATAAACGTGGAAACTATTAAACTTATCTATACTAATATTAAAAAGAGGAAACATTTGTTTGTAATGTTTTCACACAAAAACTACTGGACCGATTTCAAAAATTATTTCAAAAATTATTTCACCATTAGAAAGCTGCATTTTAACTGAGTGACATAGGCTATATAATATTACTAGGTGTAAACGAAACTATTGTTGTCTTATTCCACGCGAGCGAATCTGCGTCCACTAGTAACTTATAAGTAGGGAAAGTAGTAGTATATACCTACTGGGTAAGTTGGATAAGCTTACCTGAAGAATACAACTGGATGAGGACTATCCTTCATTTGACTATAAATATTGATACTCCAATCTAGAATATTCTCACGGTGGCATCACCATATCTACTGCTTGTAATCGACTTTACCAAATAAATACACTTTTCTGGCTGCTGGAAATAAGTAATATTGTAACCCTCATACATGCGCAGAGCAATTAAAATAAAATTATTTTTATTCACCTAAATATGTATTAACGTATTTTCAACTTTATATGTTATAAAAGCACCTTAACTTGCGAATAAGGGTTTAACTACACACCACTGCCCATCCCATCGTGGAAACAGCCGTGATGTTATATTTTATTTAAATATTGTTCTGGGTTAAATTTACGTTTCATAGTATAAAAGTATTGTGGCTTACTTATCTTTATCGATCTCCATAATAGATCGTATATCCATTACTTTTATCATCTGATAATCTAACATAGATTATCTACTTTAACTAAACAGTCTCGAGGATTATACTAAACTAGACTAAGTATGTTCCGCGTATTCTAAGACTATTAGATATGTTTTTAAGGTTCCAACAAATCTTCACAAATTCTTATTAGGTAATTATTTAATTAATATAATTTCTTAAATCTAAAACTAAAATAATGCGTGTCAGGTGTTAAGTGTACACACACATCTCTGCTTGCCCCTTCGGCGAAATACAGACTTGATGTTATGTTACGTTAGATTTGAACACGGTACCTCTAAGACTGACCATTTAGCTTGAATTCTTTCTGGATGCTTTTAGTAGAGTATTTGGCCTTTCAATTGCTATTTCATTCTCCTGTGCAAGTCAGAACTGTTAATAAATAACACGTACTTGCAGTCATATACATAATCATATTACGAGTCATACAGACTTAATGGTCGTAGCAGCTCTAAATCGGTTAGGTGCTAACACCGAACAGACAGTTCAGTATGTTATAGTTATTGAAACAAAGTCAGCTAGGCACGAAGCCACGAGGATGGATGGAGATTAAGGGATTTGCATGGAAGGTATCTTGAACTCGAATTGATTGACGTGCTATCATAGCAGGGACAGTTATCTTGTTTATTATTGTATTACATCTTTATCGCGGTAGGGGGCACGAATTACGCAATAAATTATGCGCTGGGCTAATTTTGTGGATTGGCGCCTTATCTCCTCTGACGTTGAAATTACTTTGATTGTAGACTTTAATTTTAGTGTCTGCATCTGCATTACGTCATTTGACATACAATTTTTTCATTCAACAATATCTCAAAATAAAAATAGATGTCCATAACAATTACTTCTTACTGTTGTTATCAAAGAAGCTAGATAATAATTATAAGCAAAAGACAAAAAGACAAAAAAAACACCATTATTATAAAACTCAGAATTTATTAAATATTTAAAAAGTCACACAACATTATAATTTATAAATTAACTAGCATTTGACGATTCCTCGCTATCACTAGACCACTCTCCCTCGCTGTATTCTCTCTCTTTCTTCTTCTTTCTAGTCTCTTCTACGTCTAACTCCGACTCATCTGATGACTGTCTCGGCAAGAAACTAGTTTGACTATCGTCATCTATACGTAACCCCAGTTCTTTAGTTGGAGAACTAGTTCGTAACTCTTTCAATGTATTCTCTAGATCGATTTTTATTTCAACTATTTCTTCTTCCGATTCTACTTCGTCTCTTCTCTTCTTCTTGTTCCTTGAGCTTTGCTTCTTGTCCTTCTTCCGTTTCTTCTTCTTTGGACTGAAAAGAATGATAAGATTTTAAATTAGTACGGGCTAATAGAAAATGAATTCTATTTTTGAATATTAGCTTGATTTTACACTCTTTCTTGACCAATGAATATGAAGCAGTGTCATAGTGATAAAAGAAGACTTATACCTGTTATATTGCTCTCGAAAAGAATAATTTAAATACTGCAATTTTCAACAACTGTTTTCGTGTATCAATTTGACTCGAAAATCTTATTTATAAAAATGTCAAAGAAAATATGTTTTCAGATTAATTTTTTTCATTATATGATTTGTATACGCTTATTGAACGTCGTAACATTTTTATCTATCGGCGGTTCACAAATTTGATGCTACCGAGACAAACTCGGTAGTTACTTATGCGAAATTCCTCACCTGTTGTAGTCTGACTCGTCTTCATCAGATGATCTGTAAAATAGATATGTATTTTCAATTTTAACTCATCATTTATTAAGGCTTCAAGATAAACTATTGCTTTTTCATTTATAAAACAATTTCAATTTATCAATTACATACGGCGACAGGAGAAACACATGGACGACGCCTTGCCACTCAAAAGTGACCCCACGTAAACTATTCCAAAAGTGACCCCACGTAAACTATTCCAAAAGGGGCTTTCTCAGCAGGAGGTTGTTAGGGTTACATTGTAGTTTGTCAGTGACAGCATAGTGTCAGTGCTGTCACTAATTTGCAATATAATTATATAATAAATAATTGATTATAATTTTATATAAATTAGAATTATATTTTATATAAAATTATAATTATTATACATTAAGAGAATTTCAATTTAAAAAAAAACCAAGAATTCTTTGCCCGACCTGTCTCTAGGACCAATAGGCAGTGGAGACAAATTTACAGGGTGTCAAATAAAAAAAAACCTAACAAGATTATATAAACTTGATAATATGTCTTGTACCAACCTGGACTTCTTGTTTCGTTTACTCTTTCTGTGTCTTTCGCTCTCCTCATATTCTGTGCAAAATAAATGTATTGTTATACATCATTTAGCATAACAGGGTTTATTTAACAGATATAAGATAGCTACGAATATATGCATGCAGCACTATCCATCCGCTGCTACCTGTAACACATGTGGACAAACTGAACAAGACCCTTATAGGCACTGGGATGGAGAGGTAGTAGGTACCTATGAGGACTCTAGTCCATTTTAGAGAAAGTTAAGTTAATTTGTAGTTGTTACGGCTTGAGAATATTCGACACTGGGTTGGCCACTAACCCCTCCACCAATCCGCATTAGAGCAGCGTGGTGGAGTATGCTCTAGACCTCCCACAGCATAGTCTGTGGGGGAGACCCGTGCCCAGCAGTGGGACGTGTATGGGTCGCAGCGAAGTTAAGTTGTTAGTTTGTCGAGTTGGTAATTGTTAGTGTCTCGTTCTATAACTAAGTTGGTTGCAAATGCTTTACTACAATTGAGGCCTCTAAAATAATTAACCTTCTTCTACAAAACATTTATAGCACAGCAGAGATTACTAGAGAGAGAGAGGTACTAGGTGGCGTGATAGGCGGTGGTACTGCCCTGGACGAACTGAACAGAACATAAGGTTCTACACTCGGCGTCAGAAAAATCGCACCTTCATGTTTTTTTCAGTAAATTGCTCCTAGAATCCAGCACATAAATACCACGTGTGAAAAAAAAAATATCTTTGTAAAGTGCACTTCAATACCTTTACATTAATTACCTGTATCATTAAGAAACCAATTACCATTTCTAACCAGGGACCAATCAATAAGATGTTGGAAAAAATGCTCTATTAAGGAGCGCTAGTTGAGCTACCTTAAAAAGGGTATAAAAGGTCATATCCAGGTAAAAAATGGGTCAGCCGCTACTCAGACTTTAGAGTGAACACCCCGGAACAACATACGCAAAATAACAATACCTGAAGATGGATACAACCCCTGAAGAAGCCACTCAAATCATTGCGCTATTGCAAACAGGACTGCGACAGGTTGACGTTGCTCGACAGTTGAACCATAGCTGATTCTCAGTTCGACGAGTATACCAACGGTTCCGTGAGATTAGTGGCTATACCCGAAGACGTGGATCCGGAAGAAAACGGTGCACATCAGAAAGAGACGACCGCTTCATTGTGTCCACGACGTTGAGCCCCCGCTTCAGCAATGCTGTTGAGGTGCAACAAGAGCTCCGATCAGCTGGCAGAACGTCTGTGAGTGTCTCTACGATTAGAAGAAGATTGAAAGAAAAGGAATTAAAAGCTCACAGACCTGCTAGGGGCCCAAAATTTTCCGTGCAGCATCGAAGAGAGCGGTTGCAATTTGCTCAGGAGCATGCCAACTGAACGCTTGACCAGTGGAGGGCCGTTCTCTTCACCGATGAGACACGAGTATGTCTATTCTGCAACGACAGACGCAGAAGAGTATACCGAAGAAGAGGAGAGCGTTTTACCCAGGCTTGTATAGAGGAATCTGTCGAATACGGCTGTTGTTCCTGTATGTTCTGGGGTGGCATATCCGTCGAAGGGAAAACGGAGCTTGTGTGCGTCTCTCGGACTGGCGGTGGTCGCGGGCAAGGGTCGCTGAATGCTGGGCGGTACATAACGGAGATCTTACAAGTCCATGTGGTCCCGTATGCCGGTTTTGTTGGCGATGGGTTCATATTAATGCATGATAACGCCCGTTGCCACACTGCGTTTGCTGTGCGGGACTACTTGGAAGAGGTTGAGATCCCTGTTATGCAGTGGCCAGCACGAAGCCCAGACCTGAACCCGATCGAGCATTTCTGGGACGATGTAAAGAGGCACGTACGAGCACGAGATCCTGCTCCCACCACTCTCCAAGAGCTCCAGGATGCCGTGACGGAAGAATGGGAGAACATACCCCAAGAGAGTGGTGACCCTCGTGACGTCCATGAAGGATCGGATGGAAGCTGTCCTCAAAGCAAGTGGAGGAAACACTAGATTTTAAGGACTTATTTGTAATTTTTCTAATGTTTTTAATTTTATTTTTTGTAACTTTGTCCCTTTTTAAGTTTTTTTTAAATTAAAAGATTTAAAACACATACACAAGTTTTTAATTTCTAATAGGCAATTAAATTACCATTCCAATGATATCCTACAACCATACCCTTACTATTGACAAAGTTTGAGTAAAAGTATTTTAAAGTTGCTCTTTTAAAAGGTGCGATTTTTCTGACGCCGAGTGTATATAGGCTCTACCACATACGTTTGTTGAATAGTACATACCCCGTCTCTCACGCCGCCGCCGCTTCTCCTTTCTCCTTCTCTTCTCGTCTTCTTCCGCTTTCTTCTTGCGTAAGGACTCTAACGTGTCCACCTGTATCAAACGGTGTGGTTACTACGAGCGATGATAGCTAGGAACTTATTAAGCTCGCCATGTGTTCCGCATTATTATTTCAATGTGGGTGTTTAAATTAAAAAAATAAATTAATTAAATTCAGTCGAGACGAATAATACAGTTTTTTGTCCATTCCATGCAGTTTCCCGAGGCATTTTTCTATGTATATTATATAGGCCGTAAAAAATCAATGCAAAATCTATACAAAAAAAATTGTGAGCCGTCACGGGACAGACCTGGCAGATGTGAAACATCGAAATTATTTTGTACAAGTAATATGCCCAAAAGTACAGATTATAACAGGAACTAAAATATATAAGAAAAAAAAAAAATACAAAAAAACAAATATTTAATTATTACATTTTATTAACAAAATAATTTCCGACTGTCATTTGTCGGAACTGTATAGTATATATATTCCGTATTCGCCACGCTCGCCACGCCAAAAATTTGGTTTGCCCTCCGCCTAAAGATGTTTCACATCAAAATCAAGGTGCATTTTCAGTCCAGTAGCCCGGATTCGACCAGGTCATAAGCTTTGGCTTTACTATACATAACTCACCATAGCACTGGCCAGCGACGTGGTTGGCAGGGTCGCCGCGGCGGGGTCGACGCCGACCTTCTTCAGGAACTCTGCCGCCCTGCGTCTCCTTTCCATCTGTTTCACCTTCTCCGACTCTGCGTCTATATCGACTGGGAATGGAGAATTTTCTTATATTATGCTCCTACCCTACATCTATATCATTCGATTGTTAAAACATCGCCAAATGCATTTTTTTATGGATATAAGATAATAAAACTAGCTTAAGGCAACACCTATCTGCTGCCATTCATGATAGATTTAAACAAGACTTTATAAGCGTCATGATCATTTAAAGTCAATTACAGATGCGTTTCTACGCTTAAAATTTACCGGAAATCTCATATTTCCAAGAAAAATACAAATGCTTAAAAAACATGGCACCAATGGTACATTGTACCTTGGGAACCAACTTACCAAGTACCATTTCTAAATAAGAGTATATTCACATTTAGAATGTTGTATAGTTTCAGATAACCTTACATAAGTAAAATCTTTACCTTTTGAATCAGACTGGTCTCCAGTCAAGTCAATCAAATCATCAGAGTTGTCCTCCAAGGCAATAATCTCAGTCTCTTGCTCGCCCTTTCTCCTCTTCTTATACCTGTCTCTTTCTTCTCTATCCTCTCTATCCCTATGTCTTTCTTTTTTCTTCTCCTTGTCCGACCTTCTCAACTCTCTGCTCTCTGACTTTGTCTTGTATCTCTTCTTACGTTCCTTATGTTTCCGTCTATCATTATATGAACTCTCCCTTTCACTAATGCTTCTAGAAACATCTTGATTCTCACTCTCTCGCGGCTTCTCTTCATGCGTCGCCATTTCTTTTTTAACTTCTTCAGTTGCTTTGGGTGGTATTTCATCAGCAATTGATTGCATTTTAGGTGCATCGTCAACTTTAGGTCCGGTTAATTTAGACACAGTTACAACTGCTTCGGTCATTGTATTTGATATAGCTGGAACTATTTTCACTACGTTATTATTAGCCATTGAAGCTTGCTCGAAGGTTTTCACAGTCGGAATGTTGTTCTCAGTAGCCTCCATTTTGTATACAACCACCGGTGGCATAACATTCAAAGGGCACAGAGACGGTACATTTGATTTTGGAACATCAGTTTTTGACTCATCCGATTTCTCCTTACTGTCAGATTCTTCGTCAGAACTCGACTCATAAGGTAAGGCCGGTTTGGGTAGTATAGGATCTGGCGCTTTAGGTTTCTTTATTGAGAATGACACTAAACCTGGATAAAAATATGACTTTTATGAAAATTTATTTAAGTCTTATTTACAATGCCACTTATATGTCACTATAATAGGTCTTTTTCGATGGCTAAGTGGTCGCAAGCTTGACTGACTTGCTTGAGACTCTGGGTTGGATCCTCGGGTCAGGCAATGTATTATAGATTATTAAATATACATATTAATAAAAAAAATTCACGTACGTTATGTAGTGCACCTATTTATACCCTAGCTAGACTTAACTCTAGTATTATAGGTTAGCATACATAACAAATCTGTGTGATTTTTTTGTGTTAGCTATTAATATTTATTTGTAAACTCCTGTGTACACAGCAGTTAAAAAAAAGTAGAAATTTGCAAATGTTGGTTAGGGATTCTTTTTGTTATCAAATTGTAACCAACTTTATAACTCAGGTGGTCCGAACAACGTTTTTTAAACAGGAAAGGAAAAGGGTATTAATTAACATTTAATTTTCTTGAATCAATTGAATCTAATTTTGTAGATATATTAACCGCTTTTAGCACCTGCCTGCTTGAGTTTTCCATGATTATCTTAAAAGCGTAAAGTAAAACAAGAGTATGGTCCACACTAAACCATTCTCTTGAGTATCTTAGTCAACTTGCTTATTATTATTCACCTCGAATGTAAATCTAAGTGATGTATTCGTCATTTCGTGTAATTTACGCCGCCAACTTGTCGATGTCGATATTCACTATTCATACAGGTCCCTGCTGTTTGTAAAATCTCTAAAACAATCACAAAACTTACCACTGGCAGGGGTCTTTTTCTCCCCTGACCCATTAACGACCACTCGCTTCTCTTGCATCGTCTTTCTATAATACGCGTGGTACACATTATCGGGCTCAAGAAACACGAAACGCGGGTCTTTTTTGGCGCGAACGATTTCAGCGAAGTCGTCGCCATTTCGTGCCACGTACGCCGCCATCTTGTCGATTACTATGCGCACGTCTTCCGGCGGATCGGCAATTGTCGGCTTCTCCTTGCTATCCGTTGATGAGGTGTCGTCGGTTTCTGATAGAAAAGATACATTGAGAAAAATATACAACGGTATTACATGGGTCTACTAGGACCCGATCGATCTGAAAACCGTAATCTATATATATAAAAGGAGAAGGTGACTGACTGACTGACTGACTGACTGACTGACTGACTGACATATCAACGCAGGCCCTAAACTATAAGGGCTAGAAACTTGAAATTTTGCACAGGGGTTCCTTTTATAACGTAGGGGAGCACTAAGAAAGGATTTTTGAAAATTCACCCCCTAAGGGGGTAAAACGGGGGTGCAAAGTTTGTATGAAACTTTGCCGTTTTTGAAGTCGTTAGACGGGTAGACGTCGTTAATGGGTCTAATTCTACGCGAGCGAAGCTTTTGCCGTTTTTGAAGTCAAGTGGGCAACCCGAACGTGGGCAGACATCGTTAATGTCTAATTCTACGCGAGCGAAGCTGCGGGGGCGTCCACTAGTGTTATATAGAAATGAGATGTACCTACAATGCTATAGTTTATCTATTTAAAGATAGTGATTCAGCTCTTTGTGAAATGGGATTTTTTTCTGTTTCATGCTTATTATGTTGACCAGAGCTCGTGGATAGGAAGAGTGAGAGGGAAAATCGCTCGTAACGTAACATTTCGGTTCCCAGAGCATTTTCTCAAAATGGGTTTCATAACGCGAGCATAAATGTGCATACCAATGTGAATTTGTCTCGAAAATTTGCTATGTTTCATTTAGTTTACATGGATGCTTTGTATGTGCAATTATGTATAGTACATTTTGATCGTGTATGAGTAAAAGAAATTATCACGAGGAGCATACCAAGGATGACTTCATAATCTTATCACGATTTGGGCTAACATGCTGTAACTATATTTTTCTTCATTGATCGAAAGTGACCTCTAGTGGAAAAAATTATGGGCGCTACGGTGCTTCGGAGGGCACGTTCAATAAAAACAAACGTTTAGCTTTGTCATAGACCTTTTGGTGGCTTGAGAACATTCGACACATTTCGACACACACTAACCAATCCGCATTGGAGCAGCGTGGTGGAGCAGCGACGGGAGCTGTGTCTATGGGGGAGACCCGTGCCCAACAGTGGGCGTCTATGGGTTGTAGCTTAGCTATAAAATGTTGATACCTGAAGCATCACTGTCAGAGTCGGTATTGTAGTTCTTCATGAGACTCAAGCCGGTGGACTTGTTGGGTGGTATGGTCTCGGTCGGGACGAGCGGCGCGATGGGCTCGAAACGGGGCTTCGGGGCGGGGGGCGGCGCCACCGGCGGCGGCTGCGGAGGCGGCGTTTGGACCACTGAAACTGTTATTTATAAACAATAAATGTATCTATATATATAAAAGGAGAAGGTGACTGACTGACTGACTGACTGACTGACTGACTGACATATCAACGCAGGGCCTAAACTATAAGGGTTAGAAACATGAAATTTTGCACAGGGGTTCCTTTTATAGCGTAGGGGAGCACTAAGAAAGGATTTTTGAAAATTCACCCCCTAAGGGGGTAAAACGGGGGTGCAAAGTTAGTATGAAACTTTGCAGTTTTTGAAGTTAGTGAATGTCTAATTCCACGCGAGCGAAGCTGCGGGCGTCCACTAGTGTACAAATATAATACAATACAAAAATATTTTACTGTACAGCATATTTAAACACATAATACAGAAAAATCAGCACATTTAGGTAAACAATTGGAGGTCTTACGTATCAATTCCAGACAGTAAAATAAGAAAAATTTTAATAGCTTTTAAGCTTTACCTCGGCCTCATTAAATCGTTTTTCGTGTAGAACTTTGCCAAGACGAAAATTGCCAGGGCGCAAAGTACATAAATAAACGCCATCTGTAATGGCACATACCCGGTAAAGGCCAGACGGGCAGTGCGGGTTCGGTGCCCGGCGGGGCCACCTCGCCGGCGGCCAGCGACGCGGTGTAGTCGCTCTGCTCCGCGCTGTCGCAACGCATTTTCGATATCAGCATCGTGTAGTCACAATCCGCAGACGGCTTGTAATGTATACTTGGGATTGACGGCGCCTAATAATATAGAATAATAATAAATAATCTATATAATAAAAATGAATCGCAAAATGTGTTGGTAAGCGCATAACTCAACAACGCCTGGACCAATTTGGCCAATTCTTTTTTTTAAATGTTCGTTGAAGTTCAAGGATGGTTTTTACTGCGAGAAAAATTTGAAAATTCATCCCCTAAGGGGGTAAAACGGGGGTGCAAAGTTAGTATGAAGCTTTGCCGTTTTTGAAGTTAGTGAATGTGTAACGCGAGCGAAGCTGCGGGCGTCCACTAGTATAGAATACAATAAAATGTAATGCAGTTACAATACAACATGCACATAAGCGTATTTAGCCGTACTAATTACGTCATTTGGCATTTAAGACATTAGAATGTGATAATTTTTAAAACTGAAAATTTAAGTGAAACATTGTTTTTTTTTTTTTTATTTATAAATGTATAGAGTATGTTAATGAAATGATAGTTGTCAATTATTATTCATAATTTTTAATGATATTATTCTAACATACAAACATTGCATTGCTGTTGTGCAACTTTATCTTTTAACTAAGCTAAAGTCTAAAATGTGATACCTAATGATTTAAATACCAACAAGTTGCTTTCAGTATCGAACCGTTACAAACTTATTTATTATAATCATATTTAATAATATGACGGTTTTTTCTCTATTTACTTACAGACTCAATAATAGTTGTGGCCAGACTTGGATGGAGATATTCATCATTTGCTTCTATATGCTTTTCTGTGAAAAGAGAATTAGTTAATGATATTTTTCATTAATCCATTGTTTTTATTGCAACCATTTAACCAAATAACCTGATAAACTAAATAACACCTTACCTTCAGAAACCTCATTTTTCTCCGGCCACTTGCCAACCTTCACCAGATCGACCAGAGCTATGTAATACAGGTTCAGCGGAGAATCACGGTTCAGGAACTGGAACTGCGGGTTGTCTCCCTGCTTGGCTTTGATCAGGATCTCCATTTGAGTGCCCTGGTTTGCTATGAACTTGGCTGTTTTCTCAATTATCACATTCTGTTTCATGGTTTCAGGCTGTTGACAAAATATTAAGTAAAACAGAAATTGTATTATTGTATTGAAGTTCAATTAGACAACTTGGATGCTACAAAAATATAGGTAAGTGTTTATTTGAATGTTTTCTTGATAACAAATTTATAGAGAACCGTTAACCAAAAGTTAAGTAAGCATTTTTTGGAGTCTCCCGTAATGTTCGACTTATGAAGGTTCTATTTTATAACCATGAGTAACTCGTAACTCAAATGTCAGTAACTAATTAAGTTGTGATATAATAATTTTAATAATCTATGAGATTTATATTCTGATTTAAAAAAAAAAATATTTGTCTGTAAAGTCGGTTTACGGACGATAATTTTACATGAAAGAAACAACATCAAAATAACATCATAAAAACTTCTGATGGTTATTACTTTTTCTTTTTTTCGATTTGTACTCTCTTGTTAATAGCAATAGACATAAAAATCTTATTTTTAAAACTGAGCATCTATAAATAATATAGGTTTCGTTTAATTATTAATATTAAGTATGTGACACCACATTATTGTCATCTAAGTAGGTATACTAAATATTCTTCTAGTGTCTGTCATTATTTATCTAAGTAGTATATAAAAATAAATTGGATAGGCTTACCGATCAAACTAACTCAAAACAGGGCTGCACTGAAAATCAGCGTCATGATTCATTAGGATCATGGCAAATGCTGAGTGCAGTCCTATTTTGCTTTTGTACTTAAATTATAATAATAATATGAACTGTATTTTTTTTTTTTTGTATAAATTTTTGTGTGTGCAAGCAAAATAAATATTTATTCTATTCTATTCTATTCTTCTAAAAACATTAATTTACACTCATTTTCCAATGTTTCTCACAATCTATTTATTAAATAAGAGTATTGCGAGAATACAAATGAACTGAGTAGCTAACAAAAAACTCTAGCGCCATCTATGCACTGCCGGAGGAATCAGTTCCTCGATCGATTTTGTTACTACTGATCTGATTCACTGTTTGCACACTAGATGGCGCTGCAAAATTGCATTTTGAAACACACCATTTTAAGCCAGTGTCATTTTAATGGACACAAGTGCAACCGGTTATTCTCTCTATTGCTATGGGTTACAGACTACAATTGTATGAATACTCTTAGCGTAATGGGAGGATGACTTCATTGATTCTTAAGACATTATCTCATCAAAAAAAAAAACATACCAGCAGTATCTCAGAGGAAAACAGTGCTTTGAACTCTGGTGTCGGTACGAATGGTTCCTCCTCCTCTACTGGTTCAGTCTCCTTCTGTGGCTCTGCCGGTGAATCATAGTTGAAGCCGACTTGGCCATAACCCGCTGCATGAAACCTTTTCAACTCTTCCTCTGAAATTATAACAAATCTTAATATGTATCACAAAGCATTTATCTGTCAAATTATTGTATTTTATAAATATTATTATTAAATTACTAACACTTTGAAACAGTTGAATCAGTAAGTATCTTAATCAAACAAAGATATCAGAGAGATATGTAAGTTTATTGGAAACATTTGACTATGATAACTTATGCTGCGGCCACATTACCAGTGAATGTTTGTGTCGCATTGTCGCGACAAAAGCATTTGTGAACGTTTTTTACATATTTATCTCAAATTGTCCATTTAGTACTGTTAACAAATAAAATTATTTATCCTGTTCATCCCACACAGAATGACTGATGACTTACCTTTATACATTTCCTCCTCATCTTCATTTGTATGCAGGGCGCGATACCTCTCCTCATCACAGAGCTGTTCCACGTCCAGCTCCATCCGAGTAAGCTCCACCCTCCAATCGAAGCCTCCGGGAGGGGCTTCCAGGGTCGACAGGTCATGAAGGGCCCCCCTCGCATCATACCTGCCAACATAATAACAAATATCAGACTGCGGTCTAACATGTACGTTTCAACACCGAACATTGATACAGTTTTAAAATTAATTACTTCTGTCCTAAACATAAAAATAATAAGTATTAGCTTTTCAGATCACACTCTTGTGTGGCATAGAAATTTCTAAAAATAAGAATGAGAATATCTCCAATAACAGAAACATGCTACAATTAGTAGCAGGGATTGTGTTACTTTGAATCTCCAGTCATAAGTCTAATGGTAATCAAACATCATTCAAAACTAAACTTTTATATTAAAAAAGAAAAATTCTCATCCAAACTTATGCCAGTGAGTTCTCATAATTATTCAGTCTTCAAACGAGGTACAAAATGGTTGTACTTTTTTTATTGCATTTGTATTTGAAGAGAGAAGTGATTTTTTATTACCATACACATTTAAAACTGACCTGCCTGTACAAAGAAATCTTATAATACATACGCAATACCGTCACAGGTTATACATACCAACGGGAGGGATCACCATAACAAAACGCGAAGCACCAACCGTCCCGAGCCGATGGGATCTTCCGTGCACCTTACAACATCTCTGCGAAATACTTTTAATCTTCCGGAAAAATTAAAACATTCAGATTTTATTTGCTTCAATAATCTTAGCGCCACAGTCTGATAGTAAAAAACGTATCGAACCTGTCGATTTTCAATGCCTCATCCCCCATCCACGGTATGAGATGTTTCCCTTGGTCAACATGCAAGGCTTTGTCATCGTCCCTGAACAATTTGCACGAGTAGCCGAACACGAACAAATCTTCCTTCTTCTCCTTAAACTCACTCTTATTCCTACGCAATATACCGGACTCACTTCCAGTCCATTTAACAGACATTTTTATTCCTATTTTTAATTTACACAAAAATAAATCACCTCACATTATTTAACTCTTGACTTGACTTGACAGTCACAGATTATTAAAGTAGCTAGCTATTGACAGTTGACTTGAATCCACAGACTAAGTTAAGTAGAGATACTACGTATCCTTAGTCTATGAGTCAAAGCACAAACCACAGACAATAATATGAATAGTGTTGGAGGGTTCTTTTTGATGTGTCTGGACTTTGGTGGAGAGGGGCTATTTAAACACACTCACTTCATGATAATATATATTGGAAATACTGTACAATTACACTTTATTATTACATTTATAATATTATTGTTTATAATGACATTACTTAATATGTCTACCACAGTTCGTGTCTCAGATAGAAGTCCGTCAAAACCAAATACATTCTATTATGACGTTATTTAAATATACTAATATTCTAAACCAACTCAGTGCATGTGTGCATGTGTTGCCTGCCAATAATAATACATTACACAATTAAAACTCCTAGAATTGCTATGAATATTTTTATACAAACAACTGGTATCCATGGTTATAATCCAGGCTATGTAAAACACTGTCTGTTTTTTCAGTAAATTTTAATCTTTAATATTCTGGGCCCATAACCTGTTGGAGGATTCTTTTTGATATAAATATTTACAGAAGTTTTTAAAATTCTTCTATGTCTCTTTTATAGTTTTGTTTTATTGTTGTTGTTTAATTTAATAGTTATTTGTAATTTTGTTTTTGGTGTTTATAATAAAATAATCTCTTTGTTAATATTAGGCAATAAGTGAGAAAATTTAAGAAATGAAAGATTATAAAAGATAATGAAAGGTTGTATGTGTTCTTTGAATTCAAGTGTTGAGTCTAAAGTAATGTAAAATTGTATTTAGTAGTTTATGAGTGTTGAGTTTAACTAATTTGAGTATGAATGGCAATAGTGAATGAGATTAATGTTTTATTTATTTATTTAATTTAAAGTTGACTAATTATTGAGTAGTCGTAGCAGTAGTAGTAGTAAAGTTTTTAAGTAAACTTTAGAGTTTATGATGTTAGTTGTAGAGAAGGAGTTTATGGTGTTTTAAATAAACTTATAGAAATAAGTAGTGAACAATAATATTATAAATGTAATAATAAAGTGTAATTGTACAGTATTTCCAATATATATTATCATGAAGTGATTGTGTTTAAATAGCCCCTCTCCTTCAAACTCAAGACATAATCAAAAAGAACCTTCCAACAAATAGGGATATGGCCAAACCAAGTAGAGATACCTATTTAGTGATGCCGTAAAGACAATACACTAAAAGTAAAAAAAGTCGGTATAAGGACGATAATTTTGACGATGATAAATGACGATGGCCACGCACAGCAACAGCAAGCGCTTCCAAAGCCAACAGAATCTCGAACTGCAAGCAATCACAGGTGCGGGACGCGCTAATAGCGCGCACGCAACTGCAAGCTGGAGTCGCTGGATGAGTATGCGGTTTGGTTGGCGCGGTGCTGAGCTGACAATGAGCCACCACATCCTCGTCTATTTCCCTCACGAAGGAGCGCCTACAGTGCCGCGTAAAGAGAAGAAAAGGTTTCGTTCGGTTTGCAGCATATTTAAAAATAAAATCTCCTTGATTGTATCCCATGGCCCCGTGGTCTTAAAACGCGTACGATGCTATCGAGTTTCGACGGGCGACATTTTTTAACAACGTAGTCCTACCTTTTTTACCTGTGGCAGAAAATGACGTACGTTTTCTCATGTTCTGTTTTAGTGATGAGTAGGACACGAAATAAAAATGAGTTTGTAAGAGTAGCCTCTTTTTTGTATTGAGCCGCTACAATGTCCCACTTCAAATGAGGCGAGGCGTTCGTCGCGCGCGATACATTTGTACTACGATGTCCCATTTCAAACGAGGCGAGGCGTTCGTCGCGCGCGATACATTTGTACTACAATGTCGCACTTCAAATGAGACGAGGTGTTCGTCGCGCGCGATACATTTGAAGTAACTAGAATGACTTGGTACTTGTATTGTCCTACCTTACAATGTGTGACTGACGTAATAAATATTATTTATTTTAAACGTCATTGTGTGTGTTGAACGTACCGCGACAACAAATTTGAAGTAGTACGTAATAAAATTTTGAGCCGCTCTTACATTTCTACGTCATGTCCGGGACAAATGAAGTGCCTCTTGTATGTCCTACTCAACACTATTCTGTTTTCTCTCTCATAAATACGGAGGAAAGGTAGATTCTTCTCTTTCTTTGTTTGTTGCGATTTGATTGATGCTTGCGCTAGTCGCCCTACAATCGAACAAAATTTTACAGCACTCTGTGTTCGTGCACACACACAATGTTTTAGTTTTGGTCACTTTTGGTTTGGTGTTGTATCAACGTAATGTATTTGTGTAAATTCAGATCACGTTTGTTACCATATTTTCTGCAACAGCGTACGCACTGAGGTGTTTTTGCGATGCGTTGAGTAAAGCATGCACTGAAGGACAATTTTCACTGCCATTAATTTTGTGGAATATTGTTTGGACGGGCGTTAACATCCGGAATAGTTACATGCATATTTTGTAATTTATTTACACGCCCACTATCTCGTGGCTGGGCTTGTATACGGGAGTGCGTGATGTTATAGTTTTGACATAACAAGTGGTTTGTTGTGAAAATGTCACTTCAAAAGAGTGTAAAAAGTGGTGGTGGTGATAGAGTAGACCAGGCGGATACCACATCAATATGTTCTTCTGTTACCACTCAGCCTGATCGACATGGATTTTTCGGTGGAGCACAGTACAGTCCAGAACCGTGAGTCACTACAGCCTTATTGTTCAATTATATATTACGTCTGGTCTTGGGGAAGTCATAGTCATAACATTTAAGCTATTAATTTCCAAATAATCATAAGGTACCACATAACTACATGATCTAAGTAACATACTCCAGTATTACCAAACAATATTTTTAATACAAATTAAACTCCCCATGTATGTCTTTAATTATATTTTTACTATGCACCTATTCTTAAATTCGTGCTAACCCTATGTCAAGCTTGTCATATTAGATGTCATAGATGGCCCGGAACAGATGGTTGTAACTTGTGATAAAAATAATTAATGGAAATTTTTTTTTGTCAAAGGTTGTCTTAAGGTGTCTTCAGAACACTTAATATTGGCTTGGCCATTTTAACCACTACACCAATTTGCATTAGAGCAGGGTAGTAGAGTATGTTTTAGAAAGCCTTTCGCTAGCTGTGGGAAAGACTGTGTACAACAGTTGTAAGCTGTTGTAGCTAAGCTTTGCTGTATATCTATGTTACTATCATTTAAGCTGGTTAGTCATTTTTAGGTTCAAAAGAAAAACCATCCATTTCATCTACAACTATTCCATCGTCACCTTTAACAGCTAGCCTTTGAGTGGGGATTTACAAGCCACAGTTGTAAAAGTACATATTAAAGATATTTTTACATACATTATTACATACACATTTGCTTATACATGCATATAACTCTAGCTACATGCATATGCACACATTGCATATAATAGAGACTTTTTGTAAAACTGCCCTGCATTAATAAATAATAATAAATATCATGGACATTCTCAAACACGGCCATCTGACCCCAAACTAGGCATGAGATACTTTTAAATACATGCTTATAGATAATATTAACACCCAGACAGAACAAACACAAGTGTTTGTCACATGTATGTTTATCCTGAGTGGGATTCGAACCCACAACCCCTGGCATAACAGACAGGGTCACTAACGATTGCTCAACAGGCCTGTCTTAAAAATAAGTATTAAATCAGCACTCATTGGCCTACTAGTACTACTATCAAGTGTTCAGATAGAACAGGATGCAAAACCATTATACCCTGATACATGTAGGATAAACTGTTTGGAAGGAAATCGGGTTTGAAACCCACATAATATCATATTATTTTCAACATATGAAATTAGAAGTGTAGGCTGAACGTGATAATTGCACACACAACCGCACTGTAATTTGGCCTTATTCCATCCTGTTATCACAGAATAATTTAGAGTTGGTGTTATTAAATCATTAATAGTTAATATAAAATCACCACTTGCCAAAGCAAACCTGATTAATTCTACAGGAGGTTTAAAAAAATATTAATTCAGATAATTTGTTTCTTTTCCATTTACTTTATTTTTCAGCTTTGAGAGACAGATAAGTTCTCAAAAAACAAAAAATCATTCTAGGTATACTTAGACATACATGTTTACTTAATTTTAGTACATCCATCCATTAGCATTTTGAGGTGCACTCTAGGCCTCTCCTAAAAGACACCACTCGGGCCGGTCCTGTACCTTCTGAATCCAGCGGTTTCCCGCAGTCTACTTTAGGTTGTCTATCCACATTGTCGAAGGGCAACCTACACTCCTATTTCCAACTTAATTTTAGTAACTACTTGATTTGAATATAGCACCTCCGATTGAAAATTTCATGTAACAGCTTTTTGAGCTTGCATTCCAATAGGAACAGAATAAATCAAAGATTATTAGATTATTAGCAGATTTTGAAACTATAAAAAGTTGCAGCTGAATTCAATAATGCCTAAATATGATAATGGACTGGTATGGTACGTTTTTGGCTTTTGGGGTCAGCTCAAATACATACATAGTACTTACCAACCTATAAAACTCATACTCATTTTATACATAGTTAAATAAATACAAAATATAAGTCATATTTTATCTTATAAATTCAACAATCCACTTCATCAAATACATTTTTCACTCAATTCATTGAATTTCATTCATTTTTGATGTGTCCAAATTGTGTGTTTTATTCTAACTATTAGTTTTCCATTAAAAAAATTATTATATGCAAAATATTTTTGGGTTATGTATCCAACTTAAAAATTCCAATTAAAAAAAAAGCTCTCAAGTTCGCATTTGCAAATGTGTCTGGTGTATGATTGTCAATAGGCTCCTATTAGTTACATGTAAAATGAAAAATAGATGTACATCACACCTTTGCCTACCTCTTTGGAGATATACAGGCGTGATGTGATGTTACCTAAATATCATAATAATATATAATAATAATAATCAAGCCTTTATTGCAGAAACCATATAAACTATAGGTTTCAAGGTTCCCTTAAAAATTCAAAAACTAATTTAGTTGGTAACTGGATCTGCTTAATCTTATCTTAACTTGACAAAGGCCTCTTCAACCCTTTCCATCGTTCCCTCTCTCGGGAACTCGAACTCTCGGGGTTCCCCCTCATCGTTACCTAGATAACGAACCCTAATAAAAAGGAAGCACGAGTTTCTCGTTCTTCCGACGTGTGGCTGTTGGCATGCGCGGGCTTAGCGTTAACTCGTTATATGTTTTGTGTTCGTAATAATATCAAGTTAGAAGTGATGTAACGTACATATTTGCAGAAATGCGGACCCGTCTGAAAAGCAGCGCCGACTCTAATTTATCTTTCGCCGCCATGTGCCATATCGATGGTTATTGATTATGTTACAAACAGTTTATACCAATATTTAAAATATTATAAATCCATGATCATAAAATAATATCAAGCCTGTATTTCACCGAACGGTTAGGCAGAGGTGTGTACACACAACTTTTCACTAGTTACGTTATTACAAGCGGACCTAAACATGGTCCGCTTGTAATAGATGGTCAACCTATTGCCTGCCATACACTGGGCATAATATAAACTACGAGCTACTACTGAGAATATCAAGTAAAAAAGCTTTGCACGACCCGGGGATCAAACCCGGGAACTCTATCTCAGTCGCGCTTGCGTAAACTAGATCTACGAAGCAGTCATGATAATAATGTATGCATGATTAATTGTAATTAAGCTAATATGTATAATAATTGGATTGTATTTAAGGCCAGGCCTTAGAATTTAAATTGTGAACAAATTGTTAGGATGAGGAATGAAATTGGATTGCTACTTGCTAGCATTCCTTCGAACGAATTTTATCTTCAAAATTCGTTAAATCAGACTTATCGATAAACGTCTAGACATCATTGATGTAGAATTTTAAAAAATTGCTATATCTTCGATCCGTCACTTTATTGTTAAAAGATACATTATCCATTCATGCATGAAACAAATTTTAGTTTTACATATGAACCCATAAGTTTAAAGCGTATTTGAAACCCCTGTCAAAAGTATGTGTAGGTACGACACTGCCTCAGGATACTATTTTACTGTTATAGTGGCCGCACGACTTCTAAGCTAGGTTTGTTCTCTGGGTCAGGTAAGGGTCTTGGATTTTTTTTGAAATTTTTAACTTGAAATTGCCTCTAGCTAGCCTAGCTTAGAGTTTGCTTTAGCTTCAATGCTCACTACCATTGTATGTATTACATGGGACATGGGACACAGATCCGCTTGACTCCTTCGAGAAAATAGAGGCGTGTATTCTCGTTTTCTAAGTTTCGTATTTTTGGCAATATTAGCAGATTAAGTTGAGAAAGTTACTTTTGTAAATTATATTATCAAGTTTAAGCCCTCGTGGGACGATTCGTAGAATGTCTGATTTTAATAAGTGCCTGTGCCGCGCCACCGCTGCACTGTTAATGAACGAAATGGCACTCGCATTCCAATCGTTTAGAAATATTTTAATTAATCACAGTCAAATTAACATTCACACTGTTCAGGAATTCTGTGAAAGATAATTTTTGTGTCGAAGAAGTAATTCTCGCATTGCTGTATTGTTTGATTTTCATACGTTTTATACAATTTGCTGATAATGATGATACCCAATTACCCAATGACACGGTATAAGAAAAATCGATCATAAAATCCGAATCGTACACAAAAAAGCTATCTTCCCAAATATGACGCTAGAATACTAGAGAGATACTGTTGGGTGGTAGGTACTACAACAGTCATTGCTCAACAAAACAGTTAAATCGTAAGCTAAGCCTAACATTAAGTCCCACTGTAGGACACGGGAATCTTCTCAGAACTGAGAAAACCTAAAGCTAACTCGACCACGCTGCTCCACTGACTCCGGGTTCCATCGGGTATAATGTCGCAAGCCGCGCTACCACGAGCGCTTCTAAGCTTGTTCATGTCCTTTCTAGTGGTCGCAAATGCAACTGATAAGCTAGAAGGTCCTGGGTTCTATACCCGGTTCGGGCAACAACTTTTGAGTTTTTACATAACATAACATCACGCCAATATTTCCCCGAAGGCAGAGGCGTGTACCCACTTTTTCACCAGTTATGTTTAGGTCCCATGTAATAGGTGGTGAGCCATACACCGGGCACTAATCCAGACTCCGAGCTGCTACCGGGCATTTCAAGTTAGAATAACCAATAGTTGTTGCCCGATTCGGGGATCGAACCCAGGGCCTCTAGCTTAGCAGTCACGCTTGCGACCAATAGACCTTGCGACCTAACCTAACTTGAAATGCTCGGTAGCTAGCACCTCGAAATCTGTATTTGTGTCCGGTGTATGGCAAAAGGCTCACCACTTATTACCATGGGACCTAATATAACCGGTGAACATTCTGTGTACTACCCAATTGTGCCTAGCCTTTCGAGGAAATAAATGCGTGATGTTACGAATTATTAAAGGAAGTTTTCCACTTTTCGCACATCATTACGCAATCGTAGAGGAATGTTATTCAATGGTGTATACATTTCTTTAAATCTGTTACATGCCCAATGTTGTTTTGGTAGTCGTTCGATCTGTATTTGTAAGAAATATTCCTTTTCTAATTAGGCTACGAATTCGTCGCTGCTCGCTATCATTGAGGATGTATACAAGAATATATAGTTAAACGTATAACAGGTAACCATACTTTTCAAGCATAAACGTAACTAGAATGTACCTTGTGTTAGAATTACCTACTGATTTAGTTATTTGTTAACCTGGATTTCGATAATTAGAAACTCAGATATTTGTTTACAATCGTTGAGCGTGTGCGTGCAATCTCCATTTCGAGATTGAGCGGAACACAATAATTATGTAGTTAAAAATATAATTAACTAACTAGTGCAAAACAAAAACGTACGAGATACGCCATGTGAACTTGGCACTCGACTTTGGAAAAATTTCTGAGTAGTGGATAGTTTAGAAGAAGTTAATTTTATTTGTAGTGGTACAAAAACAATAGTTAACAAAAGGAATGTAATCCCCCAATTTAAAAAAAAAACCTTCTCCGGCCTTTTCCTATAAAAGAAACGTAATTACTGCAGTGTTCATATAGCCCACAGCAGAAGCATAAAAGATGCATCTGCCATAGGCGCTGTAAAAGTGAAGCCTCAAATACGTGCCAATTGGTACGTTTTTTGTTTACTCTGCATCGCGCGGGGCAAAGAGTACAAAGCATGTTCATTTGTTTATAAGCAGATTTTTTAGCACTGAATTCTATGGAGGTGACATCTATGGTATAAAAATCATTGGCCCACAGTCTAGAATCCTATATTTTATCAGCTGCGTTATACCTACCACAGTATGTATACGGTTTCTGCTTTGTAAAAATAAGTATACAGTATCTACATTTGCTTACATTCTTACTTATTCATCTTGATCTGTTTATTCAAGTGCCAGTTTGTAATACTTACACAGCAGACCTTGTAAAGTGAATTTCAAGTTGTGAATCACACGTAGTTGTTAATTGTTGTATTACCAACTCATGATACTCCACCAACGATTGGCTGGTGGGATGGTAATAATGGTCTAAAATAATATTAAATTTATTATGAAATTCGTCTGAAACCTTGATAAAGAGGTATCGAAAAACAGGTATGGGAATACAAATATATCTTATATTATAAAAATGAATCGCAAAATGTGTTGGTAAGCGCATAACTCAACAACGCCTGGACCAATTTGGCCAATTCTTTTTTTTAAATGTTCGTTGAAGTTCAAGGATGGTTTTTACGGCGAGAAAAACTTGAAAATTCATCCCCTAAGGGGATAAAACGGGGGTGCAAAGTTAGTATGAAGCTTTGCCGTTTTTGAAGTTAGTGAATGTGTAACGCGAGCGAAGCTGCGGGCGTCCACTAGTAAAACATAAAAATACAAACATTAGTTATTACATAGAAAGGATGGATGGATGTATGATGTATTGCTACTAGCGAAATAGCGAAATACATTGCAGATTTACCGGTTGTTTAACTAATGGATAGATAAATTGGGCCCGGGTCCCGCGTGCAACCAATTTTGTTGTTAAACTAAATCAATGTATCGGTCGGTTAACTTTGATTTGATTACCTTTATCAACAGCGTACGGCCTGTTTTCTTATCACGGCCTACATACTTACCTAGTAACTCTTTTTGATGATTACGCCTATAATAATACTCCGTACACTATGTATAACAGTATACTGTACTTTGTAAGATGTTGCACTTAGTTATTAAAGTTTAAGTTCTTATTGGGGTCTTTGTACAGCATTGATACTATTTTAAAATCGAAATTGTATACCTTAACGTGTGAGCACGATAATAATATTTCTAAGCAAATAATTATATTGTATTGTAAAGAGTAACTACCTTCGCTCGCGTGGAATTAACAACAATAATTTCGTTTACATCTAGTTGCCACCATACTACTAGACAATACCTACCGATCGAATTCAGTCCTTCGAACTTCATTCCTAGGGAAAACACCAGGATAAAAAATATTTCCGGTACAATACATTTTTTGCAATGAGTGGAGTGGAGCTGTTGCTTATTTTTAATCTTGGCTCGTCGCCAGTGTTTCTATTTACATTGGCGCCCACCTAGGGACTGTTTGTTTACTTGTCACTATATTGACGCTGAAAGACATTTGTTTTGGCTACGTTCGCCTTTTGATTTAATGGCTTTCTTTTAGATTTCATTGAACTTTTCACATTTTTAGTGAAGCATTGAGTTGTTTGTTACTACATAGAAAGTTTGTTCGCTTCGAAGATTTTTTCTATTATTTATTGTCTAACTTGTCATTTCAAAGAAAGTTTAGAGGACTTCATTTGAAAGGAAATTTCGCTATAAAGGTCGTCAGACCCTTTTATCCTATCATTCTACATTCAATAATTAAAATGATCTCTTGTCTTTTACAGAAAAAGGACTGTTTCTCCGACTACAATATTGAAAAGGGAACAAAAATGGCTGCGCATGCTTAACAACTGGGAGGCGTTCATGAGCAAAAATTATAAAAAAGTCCGCGAGAGATGTCGAAAAGGTAACTTAGATAAAATTTGTACATATCGACACCTGCAAGGAAGAACATCGTAACTCACTTTTTGATGAATTTGAGTTACAATCATATTCTTTATTAAAAAAAAAAGCTCTATTTTTTGCACTCACTCCCATATCTGAATTATTTCTAATTAAGTTTTTAGCCAGTATTAAAGCATTGTAAGTCAACGTTTACAGAAAATGATAAAAATGTATATTTAGTTACTTATTGATAATTTGCCAGTAATTGATAATATTACTAAGAAAAAATTGCAATACGAGATACCCTCTTGTCTTTCGCAAGATGTTGTGAACGTGAACGTGAACGTTAAACAATCTTTCATTGCAATCTTAGTTACAATGTTTTCATTCTCAAACGAAGATTAATATTTTCGATTCCAAAATTGTAACATTTTAAAAGATAGCGATAAACACCGAGCCAAGCACTCTGATTCTATTGTAGCAGCTTGTTTCGACTTACAAAAGATCTTGAATACTCCACAGTCGGAAGTATCTCTGTTTTATTATAAAAGAAAACTTGCTACATATAATTTTACGATCTATGATATGGGCACCATCCATCCATCCATCCATCAGCCTTTCAGAGTCCACTGCTGGACATAGGCCTCCCTTAATAGGTGCCACTCCTCCCGATCCTGTGCCTTCTGAATCCAGCGATTTCCCGCTGACTTTTTCAGGTCATCAGTCCATCTGGTTGGAGGGCGGCCTGTGCTCCGTTTCTCGAGCCCTGGTCTCCACTCGAGGACCTTTCTAACCCATCGGTTGTCCGTCCTACGAGCGACGTGGCCTGCCCATTGCCATTTCAGCGTGCTTAGTCGACGAGCTATGTCAGTAACCCTCGTTCGTCTACGGATTTCATCGTTTCGAAACCGGTCTCGTAGCGAAATACCGAGCATAGCTCTTTCCATAGCGACACTGAGCGACTTTGAGCTTGCGAATGACGCCGACGGTAAAGGAACACGTCTCGGATCCATATGTCATCACTGGCAACACACACTGTTCGAAAACTTTCGTCTTCAGGCACTGAGGTAATCTCGATGAAAAGATATGTCGTAGCTTCCCGAACGCTGCCCAGCCGAGTTGGATTCTTCAAGTGACCTCTTTCTCGAAGTTGGACTTACCCATCTGGACCACTTGTCCCAGGTAAATATACATATACATATATTATGGCAGCGCCATCAACAACAACTGGTATAGGTTTGACATGCACATTGGACATGATCTTAGTCTTGTCCATGTTCATCTTCAAACCCACCCATTGTGAGGCACTGTTGAGGTCCCCTAGCATAGTGTTGAGGTCGTCCAGCGATTCTGCCAAGATAACTATATCATCGGCAAATCGAAGGTGTGTGAGGCGTTAGCCATTGACGTTGATGCCTAGTCCTTTCCACTCCATCAGCTTAAACACGCCTTCCAATGCAGCGGTGAAAAGCTTCGGGGAGATAACGTCCCCTTGCCTAACACCTCTCTGCAATTGAATGGGGTTCGTGCTTCTGTCGTGTACTCGGACTGTCATTGTGGCGGCTTCATATATCCATTTCAACACCTCGATGTACCTATAGTCAATCTGGCACCGCTGCAGAGACGCCAACACTGCCCAGGTCTCGATAGAATCGAAGGCTTTCTCATAGTCCACAAGCGCGACACACAACGGCTGGTTATACTCCTCGGTCTTTTGTATAACTTGCCGCAGTGTCTGTATGTGGTCCATGGTGCTGTAGCCTTTTCGGAAACCGGCTTGTTCGGGAGGCTGGAAGTCGTCAAGCCTGCGCGCAATGCGATTAGTAAGGACTCTGGAAAACAACTTGTAGACGTGGCTCAGGAGCGCAAGGGGCCTGTAGTTCTTAAGAAGGGTTTTGTCGTCCTTCTTGAAGAACAACACAACCTCGCTCGCGCGCCACGCCTCTGGGGTGGTTCCGCTATTGATGACAGTATCGAACAGCTTCTGGAGCGCCACTAGGACAGGTTTCCCACCAGCTCTTAGCAGCTCTGCTGTGATTCCGTCATCACCCGGTGCTTTGTTGTTTTTCAGTTGTTTGAGAGCCTCCCTAATCTCGTACAGGCTGACGTCCGGGATATCTTCGGTATAGTGCCGGGTTAATCTAGCTCGCTTATCGTGAGCGCCAGCTGGAGCTGGGGCTTGCGAGGAAGTGTACAGTTGTCCGTAATACTTCTCAATTTCTATCAAAACTTCAGGTTTGGACGAGACTATGGTACCGGAATCTGTCTTCAACCTTGATAACTGGCTTTGCCGTTTGCCCAATGCATTGATCTCGAGAAAACACTTTGGAATTAATAATGAATAATTAAATTATTTCACTTGTTTTACTTATATGGTAACTGCAAATCAAATTAAAATACATGTTGCGCATTGTATGTCAGACTTACAATTTTTTTTTTCTATGAAGCAAACATAGGCGTACAATTTTGAATTGTAAATCTGAGTTACAATGTCATTTTATAAAGTTTATAACGTGCAAACTCATTGTAACTCATAAAAGGTAGTAAAATGAACGTAGTAATAGCATATTAATCATACAGTAATATAAATTATCCCTTTTTGACTACAACTTTCTAGTGTGAATGGCGTTAGGACATAACAGAACTGACTAAGAATTTTTTTAAACTTTAACGCGCTCTCCTGTAAAGTTACTAAAAATGAGTTACGATGTTCTTCCTTGCAGGTGTCGATATTATCTTCTTCTATCTATTTAAGCTCAGGTTTTTGGATTTTGCTAATTTATTGAAGGATCATGATTGTGCGAACTATGATAAACAAGTTAGCGATACGTTCAGTAAGATACAACGTGTTTGCCAATTGAGTAAATGTGTTAATCGAATTTGACAGTCAAATCTTACAATTGGCATTGTCAAAGTGATAGACTGAATGGATTTGATATAATGTTGTCATCTATTTAACATACATTCATCGTCCATCTATGAACAAGTAATTGACCACCTGAACTACAAAATCTACAACCAAACCTACATATATACCTAACAATCATACTACGTCCTTGACCAGATTGACTAATGACAAAACAAGATTCACGGAGGAATCATAATTTTAATTGAGCAGAACTATTTTGAATTTATTGATTTAAGAATTGATGATAAAAAGCAATTATAAAAAATGGCGGTTTTGTGTTTATTTCAATCTGGTAATGACGCGCCTCTGAAAGTCTAAGCTGCAAATCGACTACACTGCACGCTAGACAAGAAACCTATCTATGCCTTGCCCACAGGCATACCGGCGTCCGTCCGTCCCAAAGCCTGGCTCTACCTCTGCGGGGGCCAGCTGCTGCTGGAGAAGCACCCGAATGAATACGAGGAGCTGCTACAGGCGCCCGGAGACCCCAAGTGCATGGAGGATATAAGGAAGGACCTGCACAGACAGTTCCCCTACCACGAGATGTTCATCCGAGAGGAAGGCTTGGGGTGAGATACAAATCAATTTCTGACAATCTATTAAAATGGTTTTAGCAGTGTCCGTCCGAATTTGTGGGTCCAATATAAAGAGGTACATAGGTTACCTTCATATTATGCTGTGATCGAATGGCACATGGCACATTTCGTCAAGTATTGACTAAGCAAAAAGGTGCACAAATTTGATCAGATTTAGGACGGCACTACAGGTGCCACTATGAGCGGAGGATATAAGGAAGGACCTGCAAAGGCAGTGCTCTTGTCACGAGATGTTCATTTGAATAGAATTCTTGAGTGAATTGGGAAGAGTTTATTTATCCTTTAAGTAGTTTGTACTATATATTGTATCCGTTACCTAAACCATGGCATGAGGAAATAAACTTGCTTACAAGCAATTTTTCACGTGCTTTGTTAGGAAGCCATAGGAAAGAAGGAGGCCATAATTATCAAGTTAGGGTCTACCCTCCGATATTGGACACGTATGTCACCCTTGCCAGCCAATATATTGATCTTCACAGTCTTATCTGACATTGATTAAAAATGTAAAGTTCTCAAATATTATGGTCGTCCAAATCTTTAAAACATGTCTATCTATCTAAGCTTCGTAAAATCAGATCAAACGTAGCGTAAAATTGCAAACCGCATGTTTTGTAATGAAATGCGATATTACGGTCGGCGATAAACTAATGTATGCGTCTATTAATAATAAATAATATAACTCGCGGCTTTGGTACGGATAATGAATCACTGTTGTTCTATTGAGTGCAGGCCTGGGCTAGTAGTCTAGTCAACAAGTGCCTTTTAGGTCAAAATTTTTGCGCCTTCTCCGAAAATTATGATTGAGGTGTCATTCGATTCGGAATGGCATGTAGATAGTTTTTGAGAAAATTCGAAGCCCGCTCCCAAAAATTGCAATAGTTATAAACAATTAAGTGAAATAAAAAAAGGGGGTTTGGTATTTCGTTAATATCTCAAAAACTATTTGAGAAAATTTAAATTTGAAAAAAGATTCAAAAAGAGGAAGAAATTTCCTAAAAAAAGTCTTGACTCCCAAAATTGTCGGACTAATGTTTATAATGTTCCCAGAGGGTTGAAAATACGCTCGAAAACGGGTACTCCGGCTTGCGTAAGCCACGGCCCCATCGGACCTGTAATGAATAAATATTATTTAAACTTATTAAATATGAAAATTAAAAATTGAAAAAATTTAGGCGCCTGTAGGATAGATCAATGAACAATAATCCGTAATCAAAAATTTTTTATCGCGATTTTTCAAAAAGTTATCCATTAATTAATTAACAATTTTTTGTAGCATGAACATTAACATTGCAAGTGCGATAATTGTTAAACTATTAATCTGAGATTTTTTTCCTTTCGTGGAGCTATTTTTCAAAGGTCTTAGAATAGATTCCCGTTGGAAAAATCCAAAAATTGTTAATTTTCGTTTTGTTATTAACAATTTACTGAGGGAAAAAATTATAAAGCTTAATTAAACATTGAAAAAAATTCTTTTTTTGTAATATTATTATTGGTCCATTTTCTTATGATCAGAAGCTACTTAAAAATGATTTTTAATAATTTTTATCTCCTATTGTTTAAAAAATTGTTATAAACAAATGCGTTGTTTATGAGATAATTAAAATTTTTTTTTTTATATCATAATCTTTGATGATAATTATGATGTTTTTTAAAAAAATCGTTTCTCTAAAAAAATTTTTTATTGCTTAAAAACGCATTTGTTGAATAACAATTTTTTTTTACCACTTATTATGAAAATTAAGGAACCATTTTTTTAAAAAAAATCATTGTTTATCTTGATCTTTGATAGTAAAAAAAAAATCGATTATTATTTAAATTTTCATTGTTTATTTAATACACTATTTGTTATTAACAAATTAATTATTTCTTTGTATTTTTTTTCTTTTTCTACTTAAAAAAAACAAAAACAACCATGTATTATTTTTTGAAAAAAAAAAATTGTTTATATTTTTTATTGAACGAAATATAAATAATTTTTTTTTTCCAAAAAATAATACATGGTTGTTTTTGTTTTTTTAAGTAGAAAAAGAAAAAAAATACAAAGAAATAATTAATTTGTTAATAACAAATTGTGTATTAAATAAACAATGAAAATTTAAATAATAATCGATTTTTCTTTTTTACTATCAAAGATCAAGATAAACAATGATTTTTTTTTAAAAAATGGTTCCTTAATTTTCATAATAAGTGTTAAAAAAAATTGTTATTCAACAAATGCGTTTTTAAGCAATAAAAAATTTTTTTAGAGAAACGATTTTTTTAAAAAACATCATAATTATCATCAAAGATTATGATATCAAAAAAAAAATTTTAATTATCTCATAAACAACGCATTTGTTTATAACAATTTTTTAAACAATAGAAGACAAAAATTATTAAAAATCATTTTTAAGTAGCTTCTGATCATAAGAAAATGGACCAATAATAATATTACAAAAAAAGAATTTTTTTCAATGTTTAATTAAGCTTTATAATTTTTTCCCTCAGTAAATTGTTAATAACAAAACGAAAATTAACAATTTTTGAATTTTTCCAACGGGAATCTATTCTAAGACCTTTGAAAAATAGCTCCACGAAAGGAAAAAAATCTCAGATTAATAGTTTAATAATTATCGCACTTGCAATGTTAATGTTCATGGTACAAAAAATTGTTAATTAATTAATGGATAACTTTTTGAAAAATCGCGATAAAAAATTTTTGATTACGGATTATTGTTCATTGATCTATCCTACAGGCGCCTGAATTTTTTCAATTTTTAATTTTCATATTTAATAAGTTTAAATAATATTTATTCATTACAGGTCCGATGGTGCCGTGGCTTACGCAAGCTGGAGTACCCGTTTTCGAGCGTATTTTCAACCCTCTGGGAACATTATAAACATTAGTCCGACAATTTTGGGAGTCAAGACTTTTTTTAGGAAATTTCTTCCTCTTTTTGAATCTTTTTTCAAATTTAAATTTTCTCAAATAGTTTTTGAGATATTAACGAAATACCAAACCCCCTTTTTTTATTTAACTTAATTGTTTATAACTATTGCAATTTTTGCGAGCGGGCTTCGAATTTTCTCAAAAACTATCTACATGCCATTCCGAATCGAGTGACACCTCAATCATAATTTTCGGAGAAGGCGCAAAAATTTTGACCTAAAAGGCACTTGTTGACTAGACTATAGGGGAACATAATTTGCAATGTACTTCATACTAGGGTTAGCACCTGAAATCGGAAAACCGGTTCACAATCAAACAGGCAGAGAAAACCTTATTTTTTAATATCCTACTAGTTAATATTATAAAGGGGAATGTTTGTAAGTATGGACGGATGGATGGATGGATGGATGGATGGATGGATGTGTGTTACTCTTTCACGTAAAAAGTACTGAATGGATTTTAATGAAACTTTACAATAATATAGCTTATACATCATAATAAAATAACACATAGGTTACAATTTATAAAGATATTGTGTGAATTGTCCAAAATATGACGATAAGTGTCAAGTAAGTAGGAAAAATCTACCATCTGCGAGCTATTCTGGCGTGCGCTGCCAAAACTACTGGACCGATTTCAAAAATTCTTTCACCATTAGAAAGCTTCATCTTCACTGAGTGATATAGGCTATATAATATTACTAGGCGTAAATGAAACTATTGTTATGTCTAATTCCACGCGAGCGAAGCTGCGGGCGTCCACTAGTTATTAATTATATTTTAATTTATAAAACAAGCACCGAATCTTTAAGTTAAATTCGGTTGATGAGTTCAGTAAAATTGTAAGAGAAAAAAGTCTATATCAGCAGTAGCAGTAGAGCAGCGTGGTGCAGTATGCACCTCTGTGGGGAGACCCGTGCCCAGCAGTGGGACGTCTATGGCTTGCAGCTTAGTATATATTTAAGTCATACGATCAATTTCGATCATAACTGAACTAAACTTAGCATTGTAATGTTTATAAATCCGCTGAGCTACGTGCTAAAGTGTGCTTTATAATTTCTCGGTTATGAGGCATACCTCATACCTCAGGCATAATTTAGTGTAGGGTTTCCCCAACACAGTGCTGTTATAATGGGTGTAATGATTAGGCAGACATTCTCAACGTGGTAATTGAGTAAGTTACATAAAAACGGATAATGTGTCTATTTTGACAAAAAACAAACCGTACATACTATTAGTAGATATTATTATGTTAAAAAAGCATAGGTAATTATGACGAACTTAAATCTCTACTGTAATCTAACACCAGCAGCAGAACAAACTCTAACCGCCCAATAATATTAATACGTGGAAAAATAGTTTCGATTTCCAAAATTTTCCTTGTCCAGTGGATTCGTCATTGGATCGAAATGGGCGTTTGTTATGCTATCATTTAATACGTTGTCTGTTGTCGTGTCATCCAAACATAAACACAGTGCGAAGCCTGTATTAGTAACAATCAAGGTAACATCTTAGCAATAACAAAAAAAATCTTGCTAGATTGATTGAAATTGAGAGAATTGCTGACTGGATTGAAAATATCGGAAACAACACAAATGTGTTATTACGCATACCCTGATTATTATAGAACATGCAATTTCTCTTGTGAATTTGTTATAGATACTTTAATTGCGACAATTCAGACTGGACTGAATTTTATATGTTGCAAAAGGCTCGTGCTAGAAAATTCTGTACAATGGATTACTATGATACACGCGAAACATTATGCCGTCAATTATCTTGTACGCCGTGATTAGTTGTGGGATTCGCTGTGAAATAAGAATACCTACAATATAATAATATGTTCGCAACGGCATCGTTTCAAAATACACAGCACTTGGAACTTGTCTTGCCTTGTCGTTAAAGGAAATGCATGCGTGATGTTAAGTTTGTTTATGTGATGTTAAGTTTAAGTAATGTTATGTTAAGTTTCAAGGTGCCAAAACTTTATCACTCAACATGATAAAACTTAAAGAATACTTAAACAACAAGGACCCCTCGTATTTTGTAGAAGCCGCAAAATTGGCTTACGTGCTCCAGACAGGCTTTCGCGGAACCTAACGTAAGCTGAAGTTCAGCACTTGATCACGCAAAATCTCCCTACGACAACGACGCCCTTCGGCTGTTTGAATAACCCTTTGTGCCTATTTAAATAACCCTATTTTCCAGGGTTGCTAATTCTAGTGTAGTAGGTAGTAGGTGAAGAGTATTTTACATAATATTGGGATGCTTGCAAAATATATGAATCTGAACCTAAAATAGAAACAAGTGGTCTGCACCATCCACTCATCAGCACAGAGGCTGGATGTTAAAACTTTCATCCGATTATAACACTCGGAGAAAGTAATGCGGAAGAACAATGTAGGTATACAAAAAACAAGTGGAAGCGAAGCAAACAATACGAACGCATAGAGAAATTGCTCACTCGAGAACTCTGAGAGTCACTTGCTAAGCTTACGTACTGACTGCGATGCTGGTCGTATTTAAAACTAACTTTAAGCTGCGATATTCTGTACACGTGATTTTATTACGAAATCTATTCGCCAACTATTCGACTCCATAAACCTCTAAAAAAAGGATGGACCTTTAAAATGGGATATAAGTTTGTCCGCCAGCTGTTCTGGGTCCATAGAAAACTCTGATCAAGAACGTTGTCAAGATAGAGGGCACTTAGCCCTCTTTATTAGTCACTAGTGGACGCCCGCAGCTTCGCTTGCGTGGAATTAGACATAACAATAGTTTCGTCTACACCTAGTAATGTTATATAGCCTATGTCACTCAGTGAAGATGCAGCTTTCTAATGGTGAAAGAAATTTGAAATCGGTCCAGTAGTTTTTGTGTGAAAACATTACAAACAAATCTTTCCTCTTTATAATATTAGTATAGAAGTATAGATTACATTTGGTCAAATTGGTCACCACAATTTGGTTTTCAGATCATAGGCCATGTCACTGATAAATTGATCGTATATGTTTGAGTTCGAGAATAATTTTAAAACTAGCTATTATCCGCGGCTTTACCCGCATAAAAAGTATATCCTATAACCCTCGGTAATATTGTAGCTTTCTATTAGTGAAAGAATTTTCAGAATTGGTCCAGTCCTTTCTGAAATTACTGACAAACTTACAAATACTACCTCTTTATATTATTAGTGTAGATAAATCTTCTCCTGAAAATTCCTCTTTTATTCATAGGTTTATTTATACTTTGAATGTTATCAGAAGGCCTCCGACCAGCAATGGACCTTCAATGTCCACAACGCACAACCATTCGCACTTACTCGCGCAATATCTGTTGGTGACAACGCGCGTGCGATTGTCAGTAGGAAAACAATGGATGTTGCGTCATGCGTTTTATTATTTACTGGCGGTGAGAAAAATCTACAGAGATGCGCCGAATCAGGGTTGCCTCGTACATTCCAATTCCATCACTTTCACTGTCGACGAGTCATACGAGGGCTTAATCTAGTCAAAACCGCTGGCGAAACGCGAGCTGGCAGACTTCACATGCCTTCTAAAAAAATTATGGTAAAATCAAGCATGAAGGTTTTCTTACGATGATTTCATCGTTAAAGCACGTGATATTAAAACTTGATATTCTCCAAATCAACTTTTCAAAACGATTCTTTGATCATTAAGATAATATTTTGGATATACGTAGGAAATTTAAAAGGTAGGTAGGTATTTTTGGTTTAGTTTAATGTATAGTCTACATTGTCATATAAATACAAGATAAATGATTTCACAAAATCATGATTCAATGTGGCAACCCTAGTAACTCTACGGCTTGAATACGGTGGAACGTGGCAGTAACGACTGAATGTTTGCTTGACTAATATCCTACGCCGTATCCTACGTCACGTATGAGGATTTATCCAAAAATAAACTAAATAATTTACGTATATTATTACGTGCAGAAATTTAATTTTTTCCGTGCCGCGCTTATGCTCTCCTAGGTGGTCCTGAGAAATAATCATCATTCAGATTCAGATTTTCAGATTCATTTATTTTCATTATATGGTATTTTGTATGCGCTTAATGAACGTCATACATTTTTTTTTTATCTGCCGACGGTTCACAAAGTTGATGCTACCGAGAAGAACAGGGCAAGAAACTCGTAGTTACTCTTTTCAAAATTTACAATTTTCATCATCACATCAACTTCTATACATGATATGCATTTTTTCTTAAACATTTTTCAGCATTACATGATTAAACTTAATTCTGTTTCACTCTAACATAAAGGGATTTTTTCTCTGAGCCCGCATTGGATCCGTAATGCCAAGTTGCACATTCGTCTAATGGTGACATTTCTGCTCGCATTCGACGTACATTTTAATAGAAGTTTGACATTTTAATTACATTTTTAACGATGTGAACACACGTCTACACAGGTCTATACAGAGTCATTAAGTCCTACAGAGGCATTAAGCTCTGGGTGGGTTCAACATAATATTAATATAAAGCATTAGAAAGACAACGGATCTTGAAACATGGGCTGTTTCCAAATAGGTTATTTGGCTAGAGATTTTTAAGCAGTCTTTGTTGTTAGAATATTATATAGGAGTATGTTTGTTTTCTCCTTGTCGCAGTAATGGAGAACTGAATAAACGTAGGAGAATATACTTTTTTGCGTTGTTTTTTGCGTTAAAGTTTTCGCAGGCGAACTCGCGGGAAAATTCTCGAGAGTTCTGAATACACTTGCTCTAGTTTTGAGCCAGTAATTATTTTTAACGAGAACTCTATCAAACACTGAATACACGCCAGTAATCCGTCCAACGTAGTTTTTTTTATACAGAGCATTCTTTTTATGGAACGTTTTGGAAGTGGAAAATTCAAAACCATAGAATGTAGTATTAATCTGCTGCCTAATGGGTCTGTCTGCTGACCAAGAGGTCCTACGTTCGATACCAGTAGTACCACGGAATCTGGATTTGTGCGCGAGCGATGTATGTCACACAATCATGGCTCACAATCACCCCTATTATGAGTACATTGAAGGGTCACGGGACGTGTAATATACTGTTGACAAGTAGTACTACACACCTACCTATACCTCAGGGGAAATGCAGGCGTGATTTTATTATGTAATATTAAAAATTATCAGTCAGTCTAGGTATAAAATCCCCTTTCTGTTTTAATGACCCTGTATTGTTTTTGGCATGATTTCTGTAAAAATATGAGATCAAGTTTTTATCATAGTTATAAAATTCCCGTACGTTGACTTCCATCTAAGTGTCTAATGCCCGTTTTCACCAACATCCCCTAAATTTTAAGTAACACTTATGTCAATTTAGGTGACCCTTAAGTGTAAATTCGATTTCACCAACCGTTACGGGATACCTAAAGACTTATGTGTCACCTAAATTTTAGGGGCCCGAATATTCCTCCCTTAACCAGTCCCTAACTATGTGTCTGATCTACTTGACGTGTTATTTTGTGAAATATTATCAAAATGAGCAAAGATTTAACTAATTTCTTTGACTCACTAATCAAATCAGTAATCCTCGATTTATGACTAGACCGCGAATTTATCAAGAGAGGCCAGACTTTTTTTTAAAGCATGATGACAAATATTTATGTGCAAAATATAGGTTTAAAGAATTATTAGAATTTGCTGATGACAGGTAAGTACTCATACCTACTTTTATTTTATAGATATTAAGTTACTTTTTTTCATACCTTTGTTTGTCTTCAGGAATAAATCTGTCTAACCCATCATTTAGTTACTGTGTGCTCTAAGATTGTATGCCACCGGAAGTCACTTGCAGACAATAGCTGATATAGGAGGGATCAGCATCGCTACATGCAGCCGTATCATAAAAAGGGTTTCGCCACGGTACCTAGTACCATTTCTGCCGTGTAATAATTGTTTTTAAAGCAATTATGGTTCGGTTGGAAAGGTGTGGTTTCCGGTTACACTTCTTTAGAGGGGACCATCTTAGTCCTCAAGGGTAGCAACACATCTGTGACTGACTTAGAACGAGACTCCTACTAACAAGTACTAACTGGACTATTACTAACATAAACTAACATGACTAACTTTCACTAACAGTCCCCAGTCCTCATACCTACTAACGAACTGACCAACTAATGTTCTAATTAACTCTCTCAACTAATTGGACTAACCATTCTAGTCCCTAATTTAGTCTTGTTCAAAGTCAGTCACAGTTGTCATGGGCGGCAACGGATGGGTGGTGCTGCAAGCTCGTTTGCTATCTTGTATCCATAAAAAAAATATGTGAAGAATTCATAGTTTCCAACCAGCGAGCAAGAACAACGCAGTGTGAAGGTTGCATTAAAAAAGAATTGCTAGTCTAGTTTTCCCAATGTATATAATCAGCAGGCAAGTACCTACATTATACTTATCATATTTATTGGCAGATAGGTTTACTAAGCCAAAAAATATTATAAACGGTAAGAAAAAAATGTTTTAGTATTCGTACAAGTGTTTTTAATTATTTTATATATCCTAGGATAATAAAATTTAAGATAAAGTCATGAAATATTGAAAAAAACTTAATCGGTAAAAAATCGGTAAATATGCGGCTATGTTAATCCCTAAATTTTAAGTATAACCTAGTAAAGTGTCACTTAGGTTGGTGAAAACGAAAATTAAGTAAGTGTTGTTTTAGGGTATCACCTACACTAAATGGTACTTAGTAAGGGGATGACTTAAGTGTGGTTGGTGAAAACGGGCATAAGTTACCGGCGTTATCACTTAACGTGACGTCAGACATCACCTGATTTTAGTGCTAGTTTACACGTGTTTTGTGGCAACGTGCGACTTGCCAAATATAAACATTGACGTCTCTCACACTACTATATACGATCACATTTTCCTTAACAGGCAGCAAGAGTTATTCTCAGTACTGAAAGCGTATTCAGTGCTGAACCCGAAGGTGGGGTACTTCCAGGCGCAGGCGCCGGTGGCCGCCTTCCTCCTCATGCACATGCCCGCCGTGCAGGCCTTCTGGTGCCTAGTCAGCATCAGCGACAAGTACCTCAGCGGGTACTATAACCCTGGACTGGAGGTGAGTGAGTTCCTCCACCCAATAGACTGTTATATTGCCCGCAGCTAAGGCCTTCCGATGCCTGGTCAGCATCAGCGACAAGTACCTCAGCGGGTACTATAACCATGGACTGGAGGTGAGTGTGTTTCTGCAGAAACCAAGGTAAAGTTGTGACTGTAACATTGTTACATAACGGATTTATCTAAATTTTGTGAATATTGAGAAATTCCATTTCAGCTCCTGAATCGGTGAAGGAGAATCGATTATAATTGGAAGAATTCATTTTCTTTAACATAAATTATTTATTTTTTTACACACGCGCGGCCATCTGACCCCAAACTAGGCAGAGTCTGTACTATGGGTGTCAGAAACTGATATACATACATACATAGATAATTTTAAATACATACTTAAATAGATAATTAACATTCACAGACAAACATTTGTCCTGAGTGGGATTTGATTCCCACGACCCCTGGCTAATAAGTAGTTACGACAGGCAGGGGATAACGTAGCACTATTCTGGTCCCGAACTACAGGGACAGCAGATTATAACCTAACCTTTCAATCATGACACTCATCAACTGTGGGCCTGATCATTATCTGGATTGGTCCCGATGAAGTAAGAAATTATATTTCAGTTATAGAACACAACAGGTCGCGTTCAGTATTACAATTCACTTTCGCGAGACCCAAGGGCGAACCGCTGAATATGCATGAGCTTTCTAATTAGAGCTAGAGTGGGTAACTGTTTTAGCGAGCATAATGCGTGTTAATTGAAAAGGTAGTTTCTAGACTGCTTTGTTTTAGCTAATTACTTCTTGGCCGAGTTGGGTAAAGTGTGTTACGGTTTCATTTACTGAGGGTTCTTTATAACGTGGTTATCGTCATATAGCGTCGTGCCTAATTATAAAACTTTATGCTGGTTGAAAATATATCTAGTCTAGAATGTTCATAGTTTTATTAAATATTGTCTAGTTTATTTCCAGCATTTTTTGTGGATACAAGATAGCAAACGAGGATGAAGAAGGTACAGGACCTAAGAGCATATTTTAAACGCGCCGACCACGCGCCTATGACGCACGTTAACGCGCTTCTAACGAAATTCAGACAGACAGTTCGTCATCTACAGCGTAGTGTGCGCTCGTATGTAAAACGCAAGCTCACCTCCAAAAGTTCCATAGAGGTTCTACCACATAAAAGTATCAAGTTAACTGGACTCGGTAAATTGGAAGGCTTTCTACACAGGTCAAAAACATAGAGAAAGCTCTCTAGAACCAATACCAGGCTCCATAATATGATTGTTTTAACGTGTGTCCATGTTAGTGGACGTTCTCGAGAAACTTAGCTTCCCGTTTATTTACAATACAATACAAAAACACTATATAGTTGAAAAAACTAGCAAACTAAGGACTACCACAAATGAAGGACAATACATGCAGAAATAACAGCACATTCAGGTCAACAATTCGAGTGATAGCCTCCAGTGGATTGGCCCAAATCTATATATATAAAAGGAGAAGGTGACTGACTGACTGACTGACTGACTGACTGACTGACTGACTGACTGACTGACTGACATATCAACGCAGGGCCTAAACTATAAGGGCTAGAAACTTGAAATTTTGCACAGGGGTTCCTTTTATAACGTAGGGGAGCACTAAGAAAGGATTTTTGAAAATTCACCCCCTAAGGGGGTAAAACGGGGGTGCAAAGTTAGTATGAAACTTTGCCGTTTTTGAAGTCGTTAGACGGGTAAACGTCGTTAATGGGTCTAATTCTACGCGAGCGAAGCTGCGGACGTCCACTAGTTTAACATACGAGTATGTAGACTGCGCGCGGCCACAGACAACATACAAATTGCAGTTCAGAAACCGTACGCGAAGATCGCGGCCTATAATGACGATCATGAGTTGTCTGTTCCGAACAGACGACCTTTTCGCTTTGAAGCGAGATTGCTTCCAGACAACCATTACATTACATTTTATGTTTATGTTTATTATCAGGTTCTCCAAAGAGACGGCGACATCCTCCACGCACTGCTCCGACGCACGGCGCCGGCGGTTCACCGCCACCTCACCAAGCACCGAGTGGAGCCCGTCCTGTACGCGACCGAGTGGTTCCTGTGCGCGCTCACCCGCACCCTGCCCTGGGACAGCCTGCTGCGCGTGTGGGACTGCTTCCTGTGCGAGGGTGTTAAGGTGAGGCTACATCGAGTGGTTCCTGTGCGCGCTCACCCGCACCCTGCCCTGGGACAGCCTGCTGCGCGTGTGGGACTGCTTCCTGTGCGAGGGTGTTAAGGTGAGGCTACACCGAGTGGTTCCTGTGCGCGCTCACCCGCACCCTGCCCTGGGACAGCCTGCTGCGCGTGTGGGACTGCTTCCTGTGCGAGGGTGTTAAGGTGAGGCTACACCGAGTGGTTCCTGTGCGCGCTCACCCGCACCCTGCCCTGGGACAGCCTGCTGCGCGTGTGGGACTGCTTCCTGTGCGAGGGTGTTAAGGTGAGGCTACACCGAGTGGTTCCTGTGCGCGCTCACCCGCACCCTGCCCTGGGACAGCCTGCTGCGCGTGTGGGACTGCTTCCTGTGCGAGGGTGTTAAGGTGAGGCTACATCGAGTGGTTCCTGTGCGCGCTCACCCGCACCCTGCCCTGGGACAGCCTGCTGCGCGTGTGGGACTGCTTCCTGTGCGAGGGTGTTAAGGTGAGGGCTACATCGAGTGGTTCCTGTGCGCGCTCACCCGCACCCTGCCCTGGGACAGCCTGCTGCGCGTGTGGGACTGCTTCCTGTGCGAGGGTGTTAAGGTGAGGGCTACATCGAGTGGTTCCTGTGCGCGCTCACCCGCACCCTGCCCTGGGACAGCCTGCTGCGCGTGTGGGACTGCTTCCTGTGCGAGGGTGTTAAGGTGAGGGCTACATCGAGTGGTTCCTGTGCGCGCTCACCCGCACCCTGCCCTGGGACAGCCTGCTGCGCGTGTGGGACTGCTTCCTGTGCGAGGGTGTTAAGGTGAGGCTACACCGAGTGGTTCCTGTGCGCGCTCACCCGCACCCTGCCCTGGGACAGCCTGCTGCGCGTGTGGGACTGCTTCCTGTGCGAGGGTGTTAAGGTGAGGCTACATCGAGTGGTTCCTGTGCGCGCTCACCCGCACCCTGCCCTGGGACAGCCTGCTGCGCGTGTGGGACTGCTTCCTGTGCGAGGGTGTTAAGGTGAGGCTAATGGGAAAAAAATAAATTGTGTGGTTTTATGAAACCACGGTAAAAGTGAAACTTTTTTTCACATTATAGACATTTGACTAAAAATTTTTGAAATAATATTCCGTTAAGGGTATAAAAATCGCTGTATCAATCTTAATTTTACACTTGGAAAATTGGAATGATAATGGGAAATAAAATAACAAGCGTCACTACACTATTAGCCGTTCGAAATATATGTATCTAAATTTCAACAAATTCTACTAAGTACGAATGGTCGAGGGGTTGGTAAAAACCGCTGGTTCGATACCCAGTGTCTCAACAAAAAATAAAATTTTAGATTCAATTTTAAAATGTAATGCGACGTGCGTCACGCGACATGCGACATACAAGCCAAAATTTTCAGAACGATGTAATAAAAGTTTCACTTTAAAAAATAAAAAGGTGCTATACAGAACTAGTGATCGGTACACCCTTTCAAGCCACTTTATCGCTCTTCTATATCTATGGTAGTTTTTACAATTTTAAAAGCTTTTATTTAACTTCACTCGTATGTATGTATGAAAATATATATGTCCTGGAATCTTGCAATCAAGCTGAAATTCGGCACACATATTTGGTTCCGATGACAATGCACGAAAATTAAAAAAAAGTTATAAAAAAAATTTTTACAGTAAAATTTGTTTACCTACTTATATATTTGGTATTGTTTTATTCTATTTTATTATTATATAGGTTATATCTGTGGGTGTGTTTGTGTGTATGTATTATATATTTAATTAACTACCACAGGTCCTGTTCAAAGCGTCCCTCGTGATCCTCGCCGGCGCGCTGGGCCCGGCGAAGGTGCGCAGGCGCGCCGGCGGGCTCTGCGAGACGCTGGAGGTGCTGCGGCACCCGCCGGAGGGCGTGCTCGGCGAGGAGTACCTCGTGTACCACATGCAGCGGCTGAGCGTCACCGAGGAGGACTTCGAGTTCGAGCACCAGCGGCAGACCGCGCGCCGCCGCGCCATGCCCAATAGAAGGTGAGCTCGAGGTGCTCCGCCACCCGCCGGCGGGCGTGCTCGGCGAGGAGTACCTGGTGTACCACATGCAGCGGCTGAGCCTCAGCGAGGAGGACTTCGAGTTCGAGCACCAGCGGCAGACCGCGCGCCGCCGCGCCATGCCCAATAGAAGGTGAGCTCGGGTTCACTCTCCGGATTGAACAGTTTTCTTATTTATTTATTTATTTATTTACAAGAACTTACCGCTAACATTACATGTCTCTGCCTATTGCGTTAGCGTAAACATAATGAATTAACTAATTAATTAAATTATAAACATAATTAAATTATATTAATAAAATAAATAAAATGAAACATTTTTAGTCGATTCTATGTGATCGATAGAGTTAAGCAACCTCGGGTTCACTCTCCGGATTGAACAGTTTTCTTATTTATTTATTTATTTATTTACAAGAACTTACCGCTAACATTACATGTCTCTGCCTATTGCGTTAGCGTAAACATAATGAATTAACTAATTAATTAAATTATAAACATAATTAAATTATATTAATAAAATAAATAAAATGAAACATTTTTAGTCGATTCTATGTGATCGATAGAGTTAAGCAAAGACGGGCACGATCGGCTTGTGGATGGGTGACCGTTATTGGCAAAATTTCATAAGTTCACGCTACCGTGTTTCGGAATTGTGTAATTTAACCTGACTGGGTATCACTATGTATTAATGTGGCTGACATTTTTATCTGATTTTAATATAAAGTCTTTATTTAAATTATGTATGTATTATGTATATAATTTTAATTTTATTTTTATTCTAGCTATTTTAATTTAATTTTTATTCTAGCTTTATGTTTATTTCTAATTAAATAATCATCTGCTTTTAATTTTATAAGCAATGACACTCAGCAAACGATGACTCTGTCATCGTAGGAAGAGAATTCTGTTGTATAATAATAATAATTTAAAAAAATCCTAAAGATCTGTTCCAATATATTTCCAGTGGCAGCTGATTTAGCGAATGCTCCTACAAGCGCTATTCCAAGGATAACGCCCGGGACATCTTCCACACCCTATAAGACGGGTAGAGACTGCCTTATTATAAAAGTTAAGCCGCGCGCGACGAGGGCAAAACTCGATCGATCGAACCCGAACGCTAAACGAAAATGTGTTATAAAAGTGATAAGTGACTTGTGTTATAAGTATTAAGTGACATGGTGCGTGGTGACGTACCACTTGTGAGGTTAAAGTGTATTGAACTTTCTATGAAGTGTTACGGAGAAAGTGTTTAGTGGGATTAACGAATGTTGGTGCGTACAACACACACTTCAAACGTGCATGTCATTTTACAAAATTGGCAAGATTAAATTTACAAAGCATCAAAAGAAGAATTAACCTTTTCATACTATGTTGTTTTATCTAATATCAGTATTTTGTAAATCCTTAAAAACAATGTTTGGTAAGTTTAGCAAAATTTCACTTCCCGAGGAGAATTCATACCATGTTATTCTTATTTCAAAGTGTACTCACCCTTCTGTAATTGTTGTCTATGAAATGCTTTAGTTTCCTAAGTTATGTTCTCGAATCAACATGCTGTCCTGTATATTGTAGAAATGTGACTGTTATATACATACATTTCATATACATATTTACAATTGAATGGTTAAATGAATATTTAACCATTACATACCTTAATTCTTTTCCTTATTTCTTTTTCTTACCTAAATGTCCCGTCTATCGTTTCTCGTCGTAAGGAATGTACGATGTTTAATACGAGTACTAATGTCCTTCCGATGGGTATAAAATTATTATGCAAGTGTCATAATTAATTTTATTCATTTTTATTATGTCTGGGCAAAGCTAAAGTTGTTAGTAAATCATTATAATCTGACTGGTAACAAGTATTTAATAAAGACTGCCATTTTTGCACACCAATACAGTTCAATTCCTATTTTTTATTATACCATATTTTCTTGAAATTTTGCAGTGAAATAAAGCACAAAGTAGGTAAAACTGTTTGAACGTTTAAAATTTGCTAGGTCTTTTTTAAGTGTTTATTTTTGGCGTTGCATTCATAGTACTGCGCCTTAAATATCTGGTTTTTATATATGGTATTTTATGTATGTAGTAACGTCATAATAAAAATGTATTATAAAATATAATGTGATATATATTGCAATTGTATTATTCTTACATATCTTAAAACTCGTTAGGATTTATGCGAATGTGTTAATATATAAAGTATTATGATAAATTATATAATTATTCCATTACGAAGATTAGAAAAATAAAAAATCTTTTGTATTCAAACAAAGTACAATTAGTGAAGTAACCCTTGTATAAAGTGTGATTGTAATCAAAAGTAACCTTTGTATAAAGTGTGATTGTAATCAAATATGTATATGTTGTAGCAAAACTGGTTCAAGTATCGTTATTTATTTTTCGACTCGAAATTTCCTGTATTTTGTTTAGAAACAGATTCTATATTTGGATGTTGATTAAAAACACATTCAAAGTAGGTACTTATATCTATATAGCTTTACACAGATTTTAAACTAAACTGTGTGTATAAAAGGTCTCATATTTTTCTGAATCACTGAGCTTATTGAGAATCGAAAACAATAACTATTTTAGAGGAGTTAAGATTTAAAATGACACTAACTCAGTTTTGCTACCGAAAATACTGCATAAATATTTTGTCTGAATATTAATTACTGAAGAATGTAATGTAATAAAACGTTTTTTTTTCGTTATAACATATTTTGTTTGTTATTTCGTTTTATGTGTGATTCTATTTAATTACGAATATAATATTATATTCATGTATGTAACGCATAATTTAATGTATTAAAATGAAAAAGTGTTTTGAAGGAAATTACACTCAAAAAAAAGTTTAAAAAGATATATTTTTTCAATGTCATGTCGTTGAAGTAATAGAAAACCTTAGGCAGTATTGACCAGAGACTACGGGTCAAAACCACATTGACTGATACGAATAATCTACCTTTTTCTGCATAGCTAAAAAATCCTCACCCTAACTAGTATTTTTTTCTTTTTGCGGGGTGAAATTTATGAGATTAGCTGAAAGTGGTTTTAATTGTAACATCCATATGAAGCAGAGATTAAGGGACCGGCTTTGCTTCTTTATCTTTGTTAAATGTTTATGGTTAGACCAAACTCTTATTTTCAATGTTGAAAATAGTGATATCGATTTCAAGATAATAGAGATTTTTCACATGTATTTAAAGATATATCTTTCGGTATCTTTATAAATGCACCTGGTTAAATTCGTTCTTTATAAATTACTTTGAATGTAGAATTGATTGGCATGTGCAATATTCTATGATTAAAAGACACTATACATATATGAATCATATGCTTATTATAATGTATTTATAAAATTAATTATTTATTCAGTTATTTACGAGTTTGTCTGTGTAAGTATGTTTACAGTATTCAGTCAGAAACGTTTGGTTTAATTTAAAGCTTGCTACGTCTATTGCAAAAACAAATGAGAAAAAATAATTTGCAAAACCTTTTTTACGCCTATTTGTAAAATAGTAAAAATATATTTTAAATTTCTGTAGATTTGCATATAAATGCTGGCAATACTTCATTATAACGGGTAGTTAACAAGACTGGGCCCTAGCTTATATGAAATAAATATATCATTTTTTATGACAGACCAATCTAAAGGGAATTTTTGAAAAGTAAAGAATCGCGAGAATGTTAATGTATTCTGCATACATACGCACAATAATCTAGGGGTAATTAACGTAATTATATGACGCACCGATAGTTACAATTACGTTTTCCCTTAAATTTGACGATTTACTTAAAGATGACATTTTAAATGTCATTTTTTTTTAATGGCAATGTGAATTGCTCTAATAAAATACATTATTACATTTGCTCCGTCGCGTCGGTGCATCATAAAATAACGTATATTTAATTCATTGAGATTTTTTGTAAATTTTTTACTTTATTGCTATTTAAAATACATACTTAATTTACAATTTGACACTGTTAATGTAGACTTAAATCAGTAATTTGTAAATTCTGATGCAGTAATTCCCTCTGTAAATTTACTGTCTTTACTCTATGTAGATGCACAAATTGTTGAGTTATTTCAAAATAACCTTTCACATCATTTACAAATAATTTTTTAATAATTATCAATAATCAATACAACTTTCAAATAAAAGCACTCGAGTTAAAGTTAGGTCCCCAATTGTGACTTGTTGGACTGCACAAAAATCATTCTACCTATAATGTGAAATATCGGGAATTACTGACAAAATATCATATAAGCAATAGTGTCAGAGTTAGGCTATGATTTAGATGTAAGTTTCAGTATTGGTGCATAATGTTTATTTTTATTTTCCTCATAGTTCTATTTAATTTAATTATTATTTTGTTTATTGGTGTTCTCTGTGTTATGAATGTTTTGAGACAGAAACACGTACGTAGTAGTGTATTATTTCCTATTTAAATTAGTGGGTTACGACATACGATACTCCAACGGAACTACTTAGGTACAGTGAACGCCTTTGAAGTATCGCGACTATGTCACATGTGTTCCATATTTGTTAGTACAACCACTATTTGTTAGTACAATGCGGTCATAATATCTGTGCACCTCGCTGGAAGTAGATTAAAAATACGGAATTTCCCGTTTTTAATTCGTAATTTTTCGCTCGTCTGGCGGCGACCGGTACAAAAGTAGAGTTTCAGAGCGCTTACATGATAGTCATTCGACGCCGGGTGCACAGATATGAGAGATGTGAGACAGACAGACAGACCTTTCCTCCTCTTTCATGGCGCTGTAGATTTTTTTTTTCATCCCCCTTGCCTCGCGAACCGCTCGATTTCTATGTCTAGACGTATATTATAGCCGACTGTATGAAAGAATACTTTTTAGGCTGTGCTATAATTGACTGTTGACATATACTATTGAGCTAAGCAACATCAGTTAGAACGGAACACCAACAATCCTTTCTCACACGTTTCTGTTTCAAAACAAGTACTTGTCTGTGCTCTTTTGAGTGTTGTGTGTTTTGTTTTTATTTGGTTCGAGAATTTATATTCAACGTTATTCGTATGTCGCTGTCGCGCTATAATCGTATTGTGTAATATTCTTTTGTTGTTATTATCAGCTAGTTATTTTGAAGTGAGTACGGGACTGGCTAGTGTAAATTGACATTAATTGTAATAAAATATGCGGTCGTGTAAACGCAACATAAAAAGTAAACTTGAGACATGTAAACATACTAATTATGAACTTATTCATATAGGAGGTACTGCATATACGAGTATATTCATACACAATGTTTAATCTTAGTTGGAAATGTATATTTTTGTGCCAAATAGATTTTAATGTTAAAGTTAAAACTGTTTTTAGAAAGTCAGATTATGTGATAACTGCACGTTAAATAAATTGAGAGCTTAATGTTTTTAATGCGAAACATAACTTGCATTTTATTGCACACCTACGAGTACACAACGTATTCTTTTTCGAGAATTTTGAAAAAATGCGTAGGTTATTGTTTGTAATTATCAAAGGTTCTTTTTATTAAAAAAAAACTTCTCATTCTTGTTAGCCAGTCCCGTTGATAGTATTAAGCGACCAAATACTGTAATAATATTCCAATATAAACGGCATGGAATCATGAGGCATTTTGATTACGTTAGTTGTCTGGTAAACTTCTTAATTTAAAAGCTTTTTACAAGTTTTTGATGAAATTTAACTGATTTATTGTAGGTTGAGACTCGAATAGTAGGTAATGGTCGGTAAAATATCATCAATCTTTTTATAAACTCTAAATACTCTTAATTAAAATTGATTGTGCTTGCCCTTGATAAAAGTTGTTCATACACCTCGATTGTAAAGAAAATATTTGTCGATTAGAAAAAGTGCCTCATCCATTCCAAGCCTAACCAATCACATTCCTTTCACAGACTGTTATAAAGATAATAATTTGTATAAACATGTGCAAATAGTACGACATCTTCGAATTTTGTACTGCGCTAAAATTATCACTGCAATATTTGTGTTGTAAATAAAAGTGTCAAGTTTTACTCGTATTTCATTTAAACGACTCATAAAGCCCTAATTTCATGTCCCAGTACCAACAAAATGTAGATTCCTCACCTGGTGTCCGCTTAGTAATGCAACCAACATCGACGCATACACGTCATCTATGGTGGCTCCACCATGCTGGTTTCGCTACCACTAATATGTAGTGTTGTAATAGTATCACTGACATCAATGGCACCACCAAATGCATACTGTGGTGTATTTGTTAGCCAACTTCAAAGATTATTTTAAAACAGTACGGTGTCTCCTATGGTAATTGAAGCAATTAACTAGCACATCTGCTCGAAGATGTGTCTCGGCATCGACTCCTAGGTACACATTATTCCAATTAACTTGAGTGTGTTATGAATATGAATTTTTCGTGCCTTCTGCCCCAGACATTTTTGGAGTTTTTGCCTCAAAGGCCGCTGTAGCCTCTTCTACCCAGTCGCCTGGTGCAGTTTAGTCGTTATACCGCCACTGACTCGGTCGTCAGAGTAATTTTCATTAGGACTGTTAAAATAAAACAAAATAAACATGCTGTATAAATTATAATTACATACAAAACTGTAAGACATAACACGTCCGTATAACCCGACACGCTATTATTTAGGGTAGTTTTCTATAACAGTCAGAAGACATTAAGATCTGAAGTAGCACAATCTTTAAAACCACCATAGACCATTCTATATTAAATAATTATTTAATATATATAACAACTTGTTATTTAATCACTTTTATTATATTTAATTCTGCATGACACAAGCCCGTTACTACATAATTACTTAGGTACAATAGGTACATATTTAATTGTCATTCTGATTTCAAAAAGATCCACGGAAAGTAATTCTTGCCTACATCTAGTTTGCAACAATCTTACAATAATTATTTACTTTAGATGTGGTCGTGCCCAACAGTGGGACTCATGAGCTTTTACAAAACATATAAATGTGCTGTACCTCTACTTTCATTAATGTGCCTCCTTCCCACGTCGGAAATTACACAAATATGATAAGTATAGTACGTTCACCAAAAAATTTCGGTACAATATTACGGCGTATAACAATTAAACAGTGTTAAATCAACCTTTATCAGTTTAGTTATGACTATTTTGTTCTTTGTAGTAGGTAGGCTATATTAGGACTTTCATTCACCGTGCCTAATTAATTAATTACCTTAAATAAAAGAATTAAACTAGAATTTAGTGCTAGAATACTTGAGTGTATACATAACTACGGTACAGCATCCTACATTGGCATTGGTGTAAAATGAAGTATTTTTGTATTGTATTGTATAGAAAATTCTTAATTCCCCAGATTGTTGCAAAATAGTTTTTAACGGTTATAATTTCTTCAAAAAACGACGTAGAACTGAAGCAGAGTATTGAAGAGTGTTGAGGTGCAGTCTACCAAATGGATGCGATTGATAATGTTAAGCTTTTGTGATTCTTGCTACATCTCGATTGGTAGCAAGAATCACAAAAAATCTGTCTTTCCTCACTATCGAAGTCTGCAATATACTTTTTACCAGGAAATACAATTTTATCTAGCAGGCAATAACTAGTTATGGTTTAACTAAATAATTTGGCTAAGCTTTGAATTTAAAACTTTCCGTTATGTATCCAAGTCAACATTAGTAAGCGAGTAGTAACGAGAATAGGAGAAAAAGAGAACTGTAGGAAACTTTACTGTGAGCAAATGTTTAATTTTAAGGCGAGGTATTGACTGTTAATATATATTCATTAAATAATTTTACAACCAAATTCTTATAAAACAAGTTTCACTAACATCACATTTTATTATGAAACCGTTTAGACTTATTTATTGCAGTGAATTATCGTATAAAAATACACTATGATTTACATGAACTTATTATATTGACTATAGTTTTCAATTTGTCTCCATCGTTTAGTTAGATGGATGGAGAAATGATAGTAGTAACTTAAGCGTTTACAAAGTTATTCCTAGCATTTACACGCGAATATTTACTAATATGTATAATTGTTTAATAAAACAGCGAATTAAAGGTGTAAGTGAACGTAATTGCGTGCGTTTAACTATTAAAGCTTGCGCAGACGAGCAACTTTTATCGCAAGCATAAAAATAGAAAAAGAACAGAACAGGGGGCCTAGACAAGTGGCAAAACGCTAGTAGATTAGAAATAGAATATACGACTAATATTAGTCGTAAGCTAATGTCAATCTCATACATTTGTTAATCTATTTCTATTCTACTAGCGTTTTGCCACTTGTCTAGGCCCTCTGAATAGAAGACGAACAGTCGTAGGTATAAAACATCAAGCCGATCAAGATACGTTAATCAATGCGTGCTAAGCTGAACGTATCCTTGACTTGAAAAGAAAAGAAAAAGCCATGTGGAAGAGACAAATATCTGTCACGTGGCTTTTTCCATGTGAATGCAGTAAAAACATAACACACTATGGGGAGATAAAGACTAGAGGGAGGTAAAGTTAAAGTAAAACTTTCTACGGTACACATAGAGTTCCGTACCAACGAGCCATTTTTTATGGTTACACAAACTTATTACTCTTTTATCGACATCCCCGTTGGCGCAATCGGTAGTGACCCTGTCTGTTGCGCCAGGGGTCGTGGGTTCTAATCCCACTCAGGACAAATATTCGTGTGACGAACACTTGTATTTGTTCTGTGTCTGGATGTTAATATTATCTATTTAAGTATGTATTTAAAATATCTATGTATTTATTTCAGTCTCTGACACCCATATCACACTATCACAGGCTCGCGCCTACTTTGGGGTCAGATGGCCATGTGTGATAATGTCCAAGATATTAATATTTGTTGTTATAGCGGTCACAAATACTTGTGATACATATTTACACTCAAGTGATAGAGCCTTGTGACAGATATATAGCGGAGGCATATAAAGTAAAGAGTTCCATTTGTCACCCTTTGGGTACGGAACCCTAAAAATGGCTTTAGTGGACGCACTCTTCCAGATTAACATTGTTTTTTTTTCAACGATCATTAATACGAATTAACAACTATAGCACGTGTCTTGCTATCAATGCGTAGTTAAAATTAGCTCATAGATCCGACGTTACACTTAATTTAGAATATAATTTGACTTTTAACATTTGTAAGCTACATTTCTTTTGTGACAGCACGCTATTGATTCGTTTGTCTCCATCGTACCTACTAAATGTAGGTAAAACAGAGCGAGATGCAAGACAATATTATATAATTATATAACTAGGTAATACGTGTAGATAAAAAATGGTATTAGAAATGGCTTACTCTATATCGCATTATATAGCATCAATATAGCATTATATCTCTTCTCTTTAAGTGGTTTGTAGTTACCTAGACTTTCGTTAAGCGTGAGAGAAAGAAACTAGGCCATTTCTAAATAGCATTATTTACCAGCGCGTACAGCAATACACAACGGAGTATTTACAAGATATGTTTATTTAAAAAAAACTAATATTTATATTATATTATATGATTTATGTGATGTTCACTGACTTACGGATGGGCCGAACTGATATAATTGGCAGTGATAAATTCGAAAACGGCATACCGCTTTCTTTGTTAAATCAAATATGTACTATGAATGTTGAATTACCATCGTCACATTATCTACAGCATTTTTCTCATGTCCAAAGGAACGTAAAAAAAATATTTTAAAAATATTCGTCAAGGTCTTTGGTGCAAGTCAGTGAGCAATACACAGCAGTAAGTTTATAACAGAGGTCTACAACTTTATAGGGTTAGAAGATAGATATAAACGGCTTACTAATTACCAAAGCGGAACTACTTACAGTGGACTTTGAAATGCTGTTATTTCTGAGGGATGTAACATTTTAAAATTCTAATCTGTTTTATGTGTCACTCAAATTTGATTTAGTACCTGCCAGTACCAAACGGGCGCATGTAGTTCGGTACGGCTTATTTTATGGTACCAAGGTATATAAGGTATACTTTGTATCCAAGACAACCATTTCAAGAACAGACACGTAAACTCCACTAAAGAAAACCAGCATATTATTATTCATATTTCGTGTCGAAGTCTGTCCTCTGTCAACACTTACTCCCGTGAGCACAAACCAAACATTTTGTATCACACACAAGGCACTATTGCAAACTTTTCAAGTACTTAGATTTATTCTTCAATATATTCTTTATATCCGTCAACATGTCCCGCAAGCCGTTACTAAGCTTCTGTTCGACGGGACACTGGTATTTATTGTCAATATTTAGTTTCGCGAGTTCGTCTTGCAACGACGATTTGTAGTTGTATGTCGGCCATTTTTCGAATATGTCTTCTAGTAGCGCTATCGTGTCCTGGACAGCGTCGTTGAGGCAGCTGAGGGTCTCCGACGTCTGTATCTGGTCGGGGGACTGGCTGGCCTTCTTCTTGGACTTCTTAGTGTTGGCCGGCGCCATCAGCTCGTTGCATACACCGAGCAGAAACGTTATTATGCCAATGAACTGGAATGTACAAAAAGTTGCTTTGCGTATATATCTCCATATCAAAACATATATAGATATTCATATCAACTGTGTTTATACTACTCCGTGGCCACTGCTGAGTGCAATCGATTTTCGTCAAGTATTACTTCGAAAGCGGTGACAGCCCAGTGGCTATCGAACCCGCCTCTCACGCGAGCGGTCCGGGTTCAAGCCCAAGCGGCATGCACCAATGACTTTTCTAAGTTATGTGCGATTTAAGAAATTAAATGTCACTTGCTATAACGGTGAAGGACACATTGTGAGGAAACCATGCAGGTTTCCTGGCCTGCATCATAATGTTCTCGAAGGCATGTGAAGTCTGCCCGCACTTAGCGTGGTGGACTATGGCTTAATCCCCCCATTCTAAGAGAAGCCCCGTGCCCAACCCGTGCATGACATCCATCTGTTGTCACCGAGCCTTAACTTTAACTACTTACTGGTGCATACTTATGTATAATTAGCTGCTTAGCGCATACTTATAGACCACGAGTGGACCTGCTGCGCGGCGGCGGCAGTAAGGGCCGGCGCACACTCGCGCAGGAGCCGCGTCCATAATCCCACCTCAATAAAGTGCGAGTACAGCTGCAGCGAGTCCACCAGCTGCGCGGCGGAGGGGCGTGCGGCGGCGGTAAGGGCCGGCGCACACTCGCGCAGGAGCCGCGTCCATAATCCCACCTCAATAAAGTGCGAGTACAGCTGCAGCGAGTCCACCAGCTGCGCGGCGGTGGGGCGCGCGGCGGCGGTAAGGGCCGGCGCACACTCGCGCAGCAGCCGCACCGCGTCCATAATCCCACCTCAATAAAGTGCGAGTACAGCTGCAGCGAGTCCACCAGCTGCGCGGCGGTGGGGCGTGCGGCGGCGGTAAGGGCCGGCGCACACTCGCGCAGCAGCCGCACCGCGTCCATAATCCCACCTCAATAAAGTGCGAGTACAGCTGCAGCGAGTCCACCAGCTGCGCGGCGGTGGGGCGTGCGGCGGCGGTAAGGGCCGGCGCACACTCGCGCAGCAGCCGCACCGCGTCCATAATCCCACCTCAATAAAGTGCGAGTACAGCTGCAGCGAGTCCACCAGCTGCGCGGCGGTGGGGCGTGCGGCGGCGGTAAGGGCCGGCGCACACTCGCGCAGCAGCCGCACCGCGTCCATAATCCCACCTCAATAAAGTGCGAGTACAGCTGCAGCGAGTCCACCAGCTGCGCGGCGGCGGGGCGTGCGGCGGCGGTAAGGGCCGGCACACACTCGCGCAGGAGCCGCGTCCATAATCCCACCTCAATAAAGTGCGAGTACAGCTGCAGCGAGTCCACCAGCTGCGCGGCGGTGGGGCGCGCGGCGGCGGTAAGGGCCGGCGCACACTCGCGCAGCAGCCGCACCGCGTCCATAATCCCACCTCAATAAAGTGCGAGTACAGCTGCAGCGAGTCCACCAGCTGCGCGGCGGTGGGGCGTGCGGCGGCGGTAAGGGCCGGCACACACTCGCGCAGGAGCCGCACCGCGTCCATAATCCCACCTCAATAAAGTGCGAGTACAGCTGCAGCGAGTCCACCAGCTGCGCGGCGGTGGGGCGTGCGGCGGCGGTAAGGGCCGGCGCACACTCGCGCAGCAGCCGCACCGCGTCCATAATCCCACCTCAATAAAGTGCGAGTACAGCTGCAGCGAGTCCACCAGCTGCGCGGCGGCGGGGCGTGCGGCGGCGGTAAGGGCCGGCGCACACTCGCGCAGCAGCCGCGTCCATAATCCCACCTCAATAAAGTGCGAGTACAGCTGCAGCGAGTCCACCAGCTGCGCGGCGGCGGGGCGCGCGGCGGCGGTAAGGGCCGGCGCACACTCGCGCAGCAGCCGCTCCGCGCGCGCCGCGTGCGCGCGTCCGCCCTCCGCGCCGCCCGCCTCGCCCGCGCACAGCGTACACGCCGCCGACAGCGCCGCGGTGTACAACTCCCGGTACGGGATCGGGGAATTCACGAACGCTAGGAAACATTTTTTTTGACGGGATAACGTCTTATAAATCGATGAACGCCAGCAACACGAACGAAAAAGTGTCACGTGATGTGTCGTTACCTCGCTCTGACGTCATGAGGCGTTATATTGACATCCCTCTCTCTCCTACTTGAGTGAGCGATGCGTCTGTTTATTAAATTAATTTTACACGACAACATTGGCGTTTCCATGGCTACTAAATAGGGAACAACTTGCTCAGTGTAGGGAACTGTCAAAATAAATATATAGACTTGTCTGTTGTCTGTTAACTTTGTATTTTCAATTCTCCTTTTTTGTATTGTATAAAATAATGATTATGACGTTATCACGTAAATCTATCGTCCGTAAACCGACTTTACAGACAACCATTTTTTTAATTTATATAACATCGCACCTGCAGTAGCTATAAACATTGGCACGAAAGAACACTTTGACTACTACTTCGTACAGCTGTCCCTAATTTAGTTCGGAGCTCTGAAAAAAATAGCTGCGCATGGGGTACGAATGCGGGGAACACAATGCGGCTGGCGAACCTTCAGCGCTTACGACTGACAACCCGCTCGGCCCGCGCAAGACGATACCATAAATTTCGACTTTTGCGCATTAAAGATCAGAGCTTTCGTGGCGACGTTCGTATAGGTAATTTTTTTTATAAATAATCTTTATTTTAAAAACTATTCATAACAACTTCACCCCTTAACTAGGTGAACCTGTATTAAAGGGGCCAGTGCCTTCACTAACGACATCGATAATTCAAGTACCTATGCGAGATGTTACGATAATGTAAGCATGTAAAAAAGTAAGACTAGTAAAGTGAAAATTAAAGTTATTTTGGACACCTTAGGCGAATTTTTGTGGAGAAGAACGCGTAACTGCCATAGCGATGGCCCTTGAATACAATCCCAAAAGCCGGGAATGCAATAATTATAAAGTTATAAAATCTTAATTACAATGCTACAGTAATTGGACGAAAACACAATTTATTTTAAAACAAATTCGTTTTCTCCTGTGATTTTCTTACATTTATCTTTTGTTCTTTTTAAAACATTTATAAGTGAGTTTTAAAAACAATAAGAGCTAAGGGATAGTTGTTCAGATCAAAAAAACCTTCCTTGCAGCTTGATAAGTGTGCATAATTTCAAATTAATCCGACGTTTTGAAGGGGGTTAAAGTCACGTTCAAAGATTCCGTTATAAACATACCTACATACTAAGCTATTAAAAGCATGTTAAAAAAATAGCTGTGCTGGGAGAAAGGCTAATTACAATTAGGAAAATCTTAGCCCCGCCGCACATGCACCCACTCGCATTGGTCTTCACGAGCCGCGTGCGAGTGGCAGTATTTATTTCCTATGGCACGCGCGTACACGCTCATGTACGTGCCTGCATCGACACGTGCGAGCAAATGCGGAGCTCGGTACTGTGCCATAGGAAATAAATACTGCCACTCGCACGCGGCTCGTGAAGACCAATGCGAGTGGGTGCATGTGCGGCGGGGCTTAGGCTATAAACCCGGTGCGTAGGGCCGGCGTCACCGACCAAAGTTGTAAGTCAAATTCACGTCACAGTCAGTCACATATGGATGGCGACTTATTGCTTGCGTTGCGAGTACCAGTAAGAGCACCGCATTCAAAAATTTAATCATATTTAAGCTATGATTCAATATATACAATTTTATTGGTCTCAAATTTCCAGTGGACATATAAAATACCATTCATCCAGAACTCTCAATCAGGGTTGTTGCGAATATCAGCATCAGCATCAGCATCAGCTGATTATCAGCATTGGTTTCAACATCAGCATCAGCATCAGCATCCGCATTAATCGATGCTGATTTTATTGCTGATATTCCAGTCGTGACATGACCGTTGAAGGCGGGGCTTAGCTATGACTGCGTGGGTTTTTGACCAATCAAAGATCGTAAAATTGTCAGTCGTTCTTAGAGCGAACACCAAAGGCATCACTGATGCGTTGCCGGCCAAGAAAGAGAGAAGAAAAAGAAAGAAAGATCTGGCTCTTAAGCCCCCAGCTGGAACACGATGAGTCGTTTGGCGGCTGACTCATGCTCAAGGGTGTTAGCTATCCAGGCAAACCCCATGGAGAAATAATAATTTTTTTTTTTTTTTTTATGGAAAAAAGATAGCAAACGAGCTTGCAGCACCACCCATCCGCTGCCGCCCATGACAACTGTGACTGACTTTGAACAAGACTCAATTAGGGACTGGGATGGTTAGTCCAATTAGTTGAGAGAGTTAATTAGAACATTAGTTGGTCAGTTCGTTAGTAGGTATGAGGACTGGGGACTGTTAGTGATAGTTAGTCCTGTTAGTTGGTGTTAGTAATAGTCCAGTTAGTACTTGTTAGTAGGAGTCTCGTTCTAAGTCAGTCACAGATGTGTTGCTACCCTTGAGGACTAAGATGGTCGCCTCTAAAGAAGTGTAACCGGAATCCACACCTTTCCAACCGGACCACAATTGCTTTAAAAACAATTATTACACGGCAGAAATGGTACTAGGTACCGTGGCGGGCGGTGGTACTGCCCCGGGCGAACTCAAAAGGTATTCAAATCAATATTACCAATATAATCCCTCCGGGGCCCTACCACCACATTTACGAAGATGATTGTTTGAATTAAAAGTCACAGTATTATTGATGTGAAACATCTTTAGGCGGAGGGTAAACCAAATTTTTGGCGTGGCGATACAGGCCGTGGCGACGCTTCGCCACGCTGTATTATGATAGAATATATATACTTTACAGTTATATATGTCTTATATATGTCTATCGGATATTATTATTAATAAAATAATAATATTATAATTATTAATAATTATAATATAATTATTAATTATATATAATTATTAATAATTATAATATTAATAATTATTAATTATTAATAATTATTATATTATTAAATATTAATAATTTTTTTTTTTTGACGTGATAACTTCTTAAATTGATGAACAGCGCATATGAAAAAGTATCCCGTTCTGCTTCCGTTTCCGTTGAGTGTTTTTATTAAATTAATTTTTAATTTTATTAAATTAATTTTACACACAACATTGGCGTTTCCATGGCTCCGAAATAGGGAACTGTCAAAATAAATATATAGACTTGTCTGTTGCCTGTTATCTTTGTATTTTCAATTCTCCTTTTTTGTATTGTATAAAATAATGATTATGACGTTATCACGTAAATTTATCGTCCGTAAACCGACTTTACAGACAACCATTTTTAATTAATTTTTTATTTATTATTTTGTTTTTTTTTATTATTTTTATTATATGTTTTAGTTCCTGTCATAATCTGTACTTTTGTGCCTATTACTAGTACAAAATAATTTCGATGTTTCACATCTGCCAGGCGTCCCGTGACGGCTCACAATTTTTTTTTTATAATTTCCCTTTTATTTAAAAAGCCTAATAAAGTTATCACTTTTACCAATAACTTCATAGTTTCAATTTCATGTTTCAATAAAATCAGCATCAGCATCAGCATCAGCTGATATTAATTTACAAAATCAGCATCAGCATCAGCATCAGCTGATATTGAAAAAACCTACATCAGCAACAACCCTGCTCTCAATAGCGTGATTCAGCCGTCATTTTACAGCGCCATCTATAAAACGACTGTGTAAATTTATGTTATTTATAAGTGAATAAAAAGTGAGTTGATTTACTTTGATCTTGAAAATATGTATGTCTGCATGCGTGCATATATGCGATATTCTATAATAATACGGAATTATATTTAATTATTATAAGTGAAAATTATTGTTCCCTCGAAATTCTTTGGATGTGTGAGTGAGGACATGGACATTAATATATTTAGTAAATCGGCTGCGGCTGCGATACTTTTAAGGTCTATAATTTAAGAATAAGAAGAATTTCATTAAAGAATTTGAAATTATGGCGTGTACCAGTAAAGGTACCTACTTACTACATCTAAATTTCCAAAAAATTGGCCTTCGTACCTACCATATATGAAAGACAATGTTATATTCCAGAACTGTTGACAATATGATCAGCCGTCATTTCACAGGGCCATCCAATAAACGGCTTTGTAAACTAATGTCATATATATAAAACTCTTTGTCCTTATTGTCTGACTGACAGACTGACTGATCAACGCCCAGCCAAAACGGCTAAAGCTAGAACCCGAACCATATCCAGCCAATTTGATAGCAGTAGGCCAGTTAGTTCAAAAATAAAAATACTAAAATAGTGTTTAAAAAACATTTTCTAGTGGACCAAATTGTGAATCTAAACCATTCTCGAATCCCCTTGAACACACACAAAAAATTCCATCAACATCTATCCAGCCGTTTAGAAGGAATTCACTGTCATACACATGTACACAAGAAATATCTATATATATAAAAGGAGAAGCTGACTGACTGACTGACTGACTGACTGACTGACTGACTGACTGACTGACTGACTGACATATCAACGCAGGGCCTAAACTATAAGGGCTAGAAACTTGAAATTTTGCACAGGGGTTCCTTTTATAACGTAGGGGAGCACTAAGAAAGGATTTTTGAAAATTCACCCCCTAAAGGGGTAAAACGGGGATGCAAAGTAAGTATGAAACTTTGCCGTTTTTGATGTTATTCGAATGAAATTCAGTACCTATGAAGGTTTTTTATTGAGTTTCGAAAATCATCTCTTAAGAGGGGGTAAAAGGGGGGTGCTAAGTTAATAGGTATAAAAGTTTTTCGTATATACCTACACTAGCTGACCCAGCAAACGTTGTTTTGCCATATAGATAATTTCATCAGGAATAATTCTTTCATACATATATTTTTGGTATCTTGAACCGTTTTCGCAGCGCACGCAACGGAAGCCCTCAAGGAAGAATAATTTTCCCCGTTTTTTTTTACATTTTCCATTATTTCTTCGCTCCTAATAGTTGCAGCGTGATGTTATATAGCCTAAAGCCTTCCTCGATAAATGGTCTATTCAACACAAAAAGAATTTTTCAATTCGAACCAGTAGTTCCTGAGATTAGCGCGTTCAAACAAACAAACAAACAAACAAACAAACTCTTCAGCTTTATAATATTAGTATAGATTATTTCTGTTATGTCTAATTCCACGCGAGCGAAGCTGCGGGCGTCCACTATATACAATAAAGATAATAGTCAATGTAGAAGACTCACCTACAATCCTGCTCGGTCCGGGACTAGCCACCGTTCGCCGCTCCCGCGCGCCGTGTATCACCCTCGCACTGGCCACTGCCTCCCCCAGCGTGGCTATACAATCCCTCAGCTCCGCACACTGTTCCCTAGTATCCCCACCCCGACTGGCGGTGTCCGCGCACTCTATGCACAGCGCGACGGCCGACACTATCGTGTCCTTGAGCCGGAGGTAGGCGACGTCCTTCTCGAAAGTTCTCGCCTTCAGATTCGGGTCTTCGAGCTGCGGTGGCTCCCAGTTCACTATCGCGTTGAGGTCCCGGTTATCTCTGGAAAAAAAAAATGAAGAATAATCTATCATGTTGGTGATTCTTAAGTTCGGTCAGTGAGTCGACCATTCATGCTTTTTTCGTAAGGTATTTTACATAAGAAACAAGTGTTTGGATGATATGGGTCTCACTTCTTTTAGGTTACACTGAAAACCAGCGCTAGTTAGACCGTATACTGTATCCGTTTTGAGGCAAACAACTGTAGTATTGTGCGTTGTCTGTTTCTAGGTTTTTTTTTTGTGCTCTTTTAATTTGTGGACTTGTAATATCTACAGTTGTATACAAGTAAAGTATGTATTTCTATTATATTCTACTAGTGAACGCCCGCAGCTTCGCTTGCGTGGAATTAGATCCATTAACGGCGTCTGCCCGCGTTCGGGTTGCCCACTTGACTTCAAAAACGGCAGTTTCATACTAATTTTGCACCCCCATTTTACCCCCTTAGGGGATGAATTTTCAAAAATACTTTCTTAGTGCTCCCCTACGTTATAAAAGGAAACCCTGTGCAAAATTTCAAGTTTCTAACCCTTATAGTTTAGGCCCTGCGTTGATATGTCAGTCAGTCAGTCTGTCAGCTTCTCCTTTTATATCATCCATCCATCAGCCTTTTTGGGTCCACTGCTGACATAGGCCTCCCGCCTCAATCGTCGCCACTCCTCCCGACCCTGCGCCCTCTGAATCCACCTTTTATATATATATATATATATTTTTAGGAATCAGAAGAGAAATAACTTAAAAAATAACATTTATTAACATATAAATCAATAATACCAAATTTTAAATAATGAAAACACTACAAATATCAAACGGACAGAGTAACACCCTACAACTATTGACCCTTCCTAGTTATGGCGGCAAAAGTAACCAACTCCAAGGTCTGACCACAGATTACTCAAGCGCTGCGTTGTGCCGGGTATTTATATTTTTTTTTTAATCGTTAAGTGGTAGAGACCACTCCTTGGGTTGACATCTTACACGGCCTCTCCTGACATTTCTGACGCCTCTGTCAGAATACTTGATTTACTCAAACCCTTGATCTATTGTGGGGAGAGATCGTGATGCTTCCTGAAATAAGTCCTCAGGTGGCGCAGATGGCTGCTGACTTGAAGATTCCCCTGTTGGGTCAACATGCGATGCTTCCTGATATAAGTCTTCAGGTTGCGCAGATGGTTGCTGACTTGAGGATTCCCCGATTGGGTCAACATTAGTGCCTTCAGTTGGTCCAGGTTGGCCCTGCTCATCACAAGTGTCTTCATCGTCATCGTGTGAAGAAATGCACCACGTGATACACTCATTGTGACTGAACATCCTCGCAAGGATAATAAAATACTTTTTTATTTTTTTGTTTGTTGTGTACATGAATTTATAAATAAATACATAAATAAATAAATAAAATAAAATGCACGCACAGTGACTGACCCTCCTCGTAAGGATAATAAAATGCACGTATAGTGTCTGACCCTCCTCGTAAGGATAATAAAATGCACGTATAGTGTCTGACCCTCCTCGTAAGGATAATAAAATGCACGTATAGTGTCTGACCCTCCTCGTAAGGATAATAAAATGCACGTATAGTGTCTGACCCTCCTCGTAAGGATAATAAAATGCACGTATAGTGTCTGACCCTCCTCGTAAGGATAATAAAATGCACGTATAGTGTCTGACCATCCTCGTAAGGATAATAAATAAATAAATAAATAAAATGCACGCACAGTGACTGACCATCCTCGTAAGGATAATAAATAAATAAATAAATAAATAAATAAAATGCACGCACAGTGACTGACCATACATACCCTCAAAAAAAGCAACACACGTTTCAGGCGTCCATTCACCCTTCCAAGGCACCATATATTGAGACGCAGCATAAGTTGTTTTTCCATATGCTCCAGCGAGTAGCTTTAGTTCATATCTACCATTGGGTAATGCCTTGACAATCTTGTAGGGGCCCCTCATCCCGGGATCCAATTTACCCTGGGATTGAGTATACTTGATAACAAAAACCATGTCATTGGTACGAAATTCACGAGGTGGACGTCTGTTTGTGTTGACTAGACTATCTTGACGGGCTTGGTTGCTGCTTAACCGTTCGGCCGTCCTTTGTCTTAACATTTCACGGCGACTTTCACGATTAGACATTGTTGGACTAATAGCGATAATACAAAATATCGTTTCGTTTTACATACCGTGTTGGGTCAAGCTCCTACCGTACGTGAGCGTGATTCCAAGGCCTGGAGTCGAGACATGATTGTGTCCCATGACTCACGACTGTGGTGATCGCAGAACCGAGCGCAGCTCCTCTCGCTTCGGCGGTCATGGCTCCGACTCCGGCTCCTCTCACCGCAGTGGCGGGTGTGGCTATGGCCACGAGTGCGGTCACCCCGGTCGGCATCGCAACTGTCACGTCGCGAGTACCGTGGCAGGGTATACCGCAAATGAGGCGAGTGTACTTCGCGGATACGACGCTGACTTCCAATAATGCGTGTGCGCGAACGCGATCGTCGCGGCGGCGTGCGTCGCGATTGGCTCCGTGAACGTGTACGCGGCGGACTGTCAATACGCCGTGCATGAGAACGCGAGCGAAATGTTCTTTCCATGTCAACGCGAATTAATCGTAAAACCAATTAAAGATTTGAAATTAAGTTATGTAGCACTGTAGCACTTTTAACTGAATTCGCGGTAATATACTCAAGGCGGGAACGCGGGAGCTATCCCCACTTCTGATTTTAGGAATCAGAAGAGAAATAACTTAAAAAATAACATTTATTAACATATAAATCAATAATACCAAATTTTAAATAATGAAAACACTACAAATATCAAACGGACAGAGTAACACCCTACAACTATTGACCCTTCCTAGTTATGGCGGCAAAAGTAACCAACTCCAAGGTCTGACCACAGATTACTCAAGCGCTGCGTTGTGCCGGGTATTTATATTTTTTTTTTAATCGTTAAGTGGTAGAGACCACTCCTTGGGTTGACATCTTACAATATACAGGGTGTCCCAGAATGAATGGATAATCCTTGAGCCCCGCACAGAACAGCTCTCCAGCGCTTAGAAAAAAAAATCAAAAAAAAAAATTCCAAGTGATACCCAAAATATGATTTTTTTTAGAAAAACATACGTTATTTTAGCTTTACTTCACATTAATGTGCACAACTGCCACAAATTAATGAAATTCTTGGTGTTTTTGATGTCATTTTATTCCTGATAGACCATACTACTAGAAATACATTAAATAATATAAGTATCTGTGATACTTTTTTTATAAAAAAAATAAGAACTTGAATTTTTAACATGAAATTTGATACCAAAATAATTTTGACATAGTTTGAGAGTGTTTCATGTAAAAAAAAAGTATGAAAACGTAAGTGTCCAGCTATTTTAAAAACATGCGCAGTTAATACAGATTAAAAAATGGTATAATACATTATTTTATCTAATACTACTACGAAGTTATTGCTATTGAGATGCAAAACGAGTAAATACGACTAAAATTAAAAAGTTAATGTCTTAATACATTTTAATAATAATAAAACATTTCAGGTGTCGCTGCGACCCATAGACGTCCCACTGCTGGGCACGGGTCTCCCCCCACAGACACTGCTGCTGCGGGAGGTCTAGAGCATACTCCACCACGCTGCTCCAATGCGGATTGGTGGAGGGGTTAGTGGCCAACCCAGTGTCGAATGTTCTCAAGCCACCCGAAGGTCTTCGACAAGGCTTAGCGACTGTTTCGTAGGAGGTAATGGAATCCCATTGGTTACAGAATGATGGCTGCCCTGCATATTATGGTACAAACGTCCGGGCTTATTTAAATGCCACGTATCCAAATAAATGGATTGGTCGTTTGGGTCCCATTCTGTGGCCTCCTCGATCTCCAGATTTAAACTGACAGGATGTTTTCTTCAATGTTAATAATTAAGAGTTAAGCAACGACGGGCGCGGTCGGTTTGTGGATGCGTAAGCGCTAGTGGGTGCGGGTGGCTTGAGAATATTCGACACTGGGTTGGCCACTAACCCCTCCACCAATCCGCATTGGAGCAGCGTGGTGGAGTATGCTCTAGACCTCCCGCAGCAGCAGTGTCTGTGGGGGAGACCCGTGCCCAGCAGTGGGACGTCTATGGGTCGCAGCGACACCTGAAATGTTTTATTATTATTAAAATGTATTAAGACATTAACTTTTTAATTTTAGTCGTATTTACTCGTTTTGCATCTCAATAGCAATAACTTCGTAGTAGTATTAGATAAAATAATGTATTATACCATTTATTAATCTGTATTAACTGCGCATGTTTTTAAAATAGCTGGACACTTACGTTTTCATACTTTTTTTTACATGAAACACTCTCAAACTTTGTCAAAATTATTTTGGTATCAAATTTCATGTTAAAAATTCAAGTTCTTATTTTTTTTATAAAAAAAGTATCACAGATACTTATATTATTTAATGTATTTCTAGTAGTATGGTCTATCAGGAATAAAATGACACCAAAAACACCAAGAATTTCATTAATTTGTGGCAGTTGTGCACATTAATGTGAAGTAAAGATAAAATAACGTATGTTTTTCTAAAAAAAATCATATTTTGGGTATCACTTGGAATTTATTTTTTTTGATATTTTTTTCTAAGCGCTGGAGAGCTGTTCTGTGCAGGACTCAAGGATTATCCATTCATTCTGGGACACCCTGTATATACCACCTTGGCGCCTTGGCACGGTGTAGACAGGCCGGCCAATTACACGGCTTAGGAACCAAATAGGTTTTATATGAAAGCTAATTGGTTCCATATAGAGTTCGCCCGGGGCAGTACCACCGTGCACCGCCCGCCACGGTACCTAGTAACATTTCTGCCGTGTAATAATTGTTTTTAAAGCAATTGTGGTTCGGTTGGAAAGGAGTGGATTCCGGTTACACTTCTTTAGAGGCGACCATCTTAGTCCTCAAGGGTAGCAACACATCTGTGACTGACTTAGAACGAGACTCCTACTAACAAGTACTAACTGGACTATAACTAACACCAACTAACAGGACTAACTATCACTAACAGTCCCTAGTCCTCATACCTACTAACGAACTGACCAACTAATGTTCTAATTAACTTTCTCAACTAATTGGACTAACCATCCCAGTCCCTAATTGAGTCTTGTTCAAAGTCAGTCACAGTTGTCATGGGCGGCAGCGGATGGGTGGTGCTGCAAGCTCGTTTGCTATCCTGTATCCATAACTGACCGCGGCGCTGCGGGCGGCGGCGGCGGCGCGTGCAGCGGCGCGGGCGGGCGCCCCACGCCACCAGCTCCACCAGCTTCTCGAACGTTCCATACTTGTACGCATACTCACCGCGGCGCTGCGGGCGGCGGCGGCGGCGCGTGCAGCGGCGCGGGCGGGCCGGCCAGCAGCGCGAGCGCGGCGCGCTCCCGGGCCGCCAGCGCGCTCCACGCGCACGCGTCCAGCCGCGCGCCCCACGCCACCAGCTTAGCTAGTGAAGCAGCACTGGGCAAGGGACTCACCGCGGCGCTGCGGGCGGCGGCGGCGGCGCGTGCAGCGGCGCGGGCGGGCCGGCCAGCAGCGCGAGCGCGGCGCGCTCCCGGGCCGCCAGCGCGCTCCACGCGCACGCGTCCAGCCGCGCGCCCCACGCCACCAGCTCCACCAGCTTCTCGAACGTTCCATACTTGTACGCATACGTCACTTGCTCGATACTCTGTATTAGAGAATGGTTACACGTTTATCTTGTTGGTAAAGGTCAGAAGAAAAAGCGCTAAAACAACACTTCTACTCATAATGTTAAGGTGGATGCTTTGCTCCATGACGGAGAATTTAAATAAAATTAATTTGCTAAACATTTTTTAACAAGTTAAAACATAAATAGTTAACTTATTTTTTGACTTGCGCACACAACATGCCATATTGCATTGGAACTCTCAATGTATCATTTTGGTTCTGAAATTAAGCTCCACCATAAAATTTCTGTCGGTTTTATGGTTCATGGCATATATTCAAAATCAAAATGATACATTAAAAAATGCAATGCTATACGTTATAAGCGAGAGTTACGTTTTTAAATTTTCCTCGACGAACCGAAGCATCCACCTTAAACAGAATGGTAAAGCCAACTGACAATGCTGCCCAGTCGTGTCAGACATCGGAGATGTAAAAATTGGCGCGAAATGTAGCTCTGAACGAAATTCGGATGGGATAAGTGTGCAATCCTGCGCACCTATCCCCCGCATTGCATATCCATGCAATGAGACATAATAATAAATAAATAAAATAAAAATAAAATAAAAAAGCCTTTATTTCCTTATCCTTATTTTTACATTTCAAATGTGATATTTGTTTGTTAGTGTTTGGTTAGTTAAATGCTTATTGTCTAATTGTTAGTAAGAGTTAGTTTTTGCTGTTGGATATGGACCCCTCTTTGGGTGAAGGCCTCCTCCAGTACTTTCCACTCATGAGACATAATACGACAGCCGAACCAATGACGACTGACAACCCGCTTGCCCCGCACCTTAAATGACTAATTCTGCGCATTTAAGGTCAAAGCTTCACTTTCGTGCCGGTCCGTGTACTAACGTCCTTGGTGTGGTGGTGGTGGAAGGCCCAGGTGTCGGCGAGGAGGCGCAGCGCGCGCGCCGGCGCCAGCGCGCCCGGCAGCCGGTACGCGTGCAGCCAGCCTAACGACACCAGCTGCACGTGCTTCGCTTCCAGCCGCGCGTACGCCGTGCTCGCCGCCCACGCGTTACCTGTAACATTTAATCTATATATATAAAAGGAGAAAGTGACTGACTGACTGACTGACTGACTGACTGACTGACTGACATATCAACGCAGGGCCTAAACTATAAGGGCTAGAAAGTTGAAATTTTGCACAGGGGTTCCTTTTATAACGTAGGGGAGCACTAAAAAGGATTTTTGAAAATTCACCCCCTAAGGGGGTAACACGGGGGTGCAAAGTTAGTATGAAACTTTGCCGTTTTTGAAGTCGTTAGACGGGTAGACGTCGTTAATGGGTCTAATTCTACGCGAGCGAAGCTGCGGGCGTCCACTAGATATATATCTTGGACATTCTCACACACGGCCATCTGACCACAAAGTAGGCGCGAGCCTGTGTTATGGGTGTCAGAGACTGATATACATACATAGATATTTTTAAATACATACTTAAATAGATAATATTGTCATCCAGACACAGAACAAATACAAGTGTTCGTCACACGAATATTTGTCCTGAGTGGGTTTCGAACCCACGACCTTTGGCGCAACAGACAGGGTCTCTTCCGATTGCGCCAACGGGCCTATCAATTGCGCCAACGGGCCTGTCAATTTGACAAATATATTGTTTAAAGCCCGATACAAATTATTACCAACACAACATGCAGCATTTTCCATGCATGTATTCGCGAGCGCATTACGCGCTCACTGCGTGCATTCGTAGCGCGCTTTTGGTTTCCCGCCAAATGTCATCTAAAGACGCGTAGTGTTATTGGGACGGTCATTCGCGACAGTTCAGCGCGCAGCGAATAAGCATGGAAAGCGCAGATCTGCTATTATTTCAGAACCATTTCTCTTTTTAAAGTTCACTTCTCCACCAACTACAGGGTCTGCGGTCTTTTTTATCCCTCTCTTGTCTTTAACAGTGGGACAAAGAAAGGGTTGCGGTGGTGGACTTCAAAATGGAGCTGCCCCGTGGCCTCGTGCCTCGCTGCCTCGTGTCGATGTTTATATGTTGGTTTTAATGACAGTAACATATTTCGGCGGTGACAGCCCAGCGGCTATCGAACTCGCCTCTCACTCGAGCGGTCCGGGTTCAAACCCCAGTGGCACGCACCAATGACTTTTCTAAGTTATGTGCGTTTTAAGAAATTAAATGTCACTTGCTATAACGGTGAAGGACACATCGTGAGGAAACCTGCATGCCTGAGAGTTCATCACAACGTTCTCGAAGGTATGTGAAGTCTGCCAATCCGCACTTGGCCAGCGTGGTGGACTAAGGCCTAATCCCTCCCATTCTGAGAGGAGACCCGTGCCCAACAGTGGGACGTCTATGGGTCGCAGCGACCATATTTCTTATCCTTACCTAGTAAATGGTAGACGGAGACGAGCAGCAGCTTGGCGTGGAAGTTGGCGGGGGAGTGGTGCAGCACCAGCTCCAAGACGCTGGCAGCTTCCACTAGCGGCTCCGTGGTCTGCTGCTGCAGAGCTGGAAAACACATCTAGATGGCTGATGCTTCGATCACGGAAGAAAAAACATGGATACTACTGCATGTTAGGTCAAATTGTATCACAACCAAAATGATTCTCAATTCAAAAAGAGCTACCATTTTATATTATTCATACTAGTCGGCGATCACTTGTTTATTTTTATGGCGAACGTGGCTGACCAACTGATCGCACCAGCGTGGCAACTGCGCAAAACTCGGAGCCCATGACGAAGCGATCGCGGAGAAATCGCTGGTGCTGCTCGCGGTCACCACTGCACCATGCATGTTAACCTCACCAGCGTGGCAGTACATATGCGCAGCCAACGTAGCGTAGCCATCAACTGCGCAGAACTCGGTCAGGGTGGCCGTGACGAGGCGATCGCGGTGACATCGCTGGTGCTGCTAACTCGGGGTCACCACTGCACCATGCATGTTACCCTCACCAGCGTGGCAGTACATATGCGCAGCCAACGTCGCGTAGCCGTCAACTGCGCAGAACTCGGTCAGGGTGGCCGTGACGAGGCGATCGCGGTGACATCGCTGGTGCTGCTAACTCGGGGTCACCACTGCATCATGCATGTTAACCTCACCAGCGTGGCAGTACATATGCGCAGCCAACGTCGCGTAGCCGTCAACTGCGCAGAACTCGGTCAGGGTGGCCGTGACGAGGCGATCGCGGTGACATCGCTGGTGCTGCTAACTCGGGGTCACCACTGCATCATGCATGTTAACCTCACCAGCGTGGCAGTACATATGCGCAGCCAACGTCGCGTAGCCGTCAACTGCGCAGAACTCGGTCAGGGTGGCGGTGACGAGGCGGTCCCGGAGACAGCGTAAGTACTGGCCGCGCAACACGCTCGCCAGACGTAAGCTAGTGTCAGCGTCCGCGGGTTCAGCCGTCAGCCGCCACGCACCAAAACAGGACACGTGTCGCTGGATGTCGTCTGGCTGAACGGGAATACGTGAAATTTAAAAACAATGACACATTATTTTCAATGTGTGATAGGGGTTGATCATATTGCCATACTACCACAAGCCATTCCCACTGTTGGGCACGGATCTCCTTTCGGAATGGGAGGGGTTAGGACTTACAGTCCACCACACTGGTTGGCATGACTTCACATGCCTTTGAGAACATTATAGAGAACTCTCAGGCATGTAGGTTTCCTCACGATGTTTCCTTCACCATTACAGCAAATGACATTTGATTTCTGAAATCGCGCATATCTTAGAAACGACATTGGTGCGTGCTGCTTGGATTCGAACCCAGACCGTTCGAGTGAGAAGCGAATTCGTTAGCCATTGGACTGTCACCACTGTATTGTCGTACACAGAGCACAAATCCACACTCCGTGCACAAGCACGTTACTCAATTTCAAGTTAAAAAAAAAACTATTAAAATTGCCTGAAGCGGCGATCACACTTCGTTTGGCATAATAGTCTATTCTCAAAATGAACAAGGTAATCTAAGTCAAGTCGGCCAACCAAAATGTTCATGCCTGAAGATTCAAGATGAAAAAAATTGTAAAAATGTTTAAGATTTAACCATTTTACTCATTCTAATATAAGTAAAAGGTAGACTTGTGGTAGTAGAAGAACAAACAAGACAGGTCCAATAAGATTTTTGATCCGAACTTAATTCTAATTTAGCTATATTAAAATAGAATTTGGTAATTTTGAGTCATAAAATTTATAACTAACTTACCGTCTGAGGCTGGCTATTCTCGTCGTAGCCTAGACACGTCAAGAAGTCTCTGCTGTGCTCCTCTCTTTCCTTCTGAGGTATCATTGCTAAGTAGGCCCTCAAATCCGGCACCGCACACGGTTTGTTGGCGAACACCCTCAAATACTGTACACACAATGCTACCCCACTTCCTAGCAACGCTGTAGGATCGCCGTCTTTCGACAACCTCTTCCACAGTTCCAACCTCGCTAAGTACGGACCGCGCAAGGTCCTCCCAGACGACACACTTTCAACTAACTGACATATAAATTCATGGCACTTTTCTGCTGTGTCATCAGCAGAATTTTCACTATCGTTCGCAGAGTTATCGTTTCCGTTCATAAGTTCAAACACTGAGTCGAAGTAAGGTAGGTAATAATCCCATCGATCCTGATTGTCCCACAAGAGTTCCTTGCAGATTAAGTTTAACCGTCTCCAATGTCCTAGTTTCTTTAAATACGGTATACATGCTTGTGCTCTTGACCCTGGCACCAGCTGCGAGTAAAGGGGGCCTTCGATAAATTTCAGGATATCTTCCCATTTCTCCTGAAGTTCCAGTATCATAATGTACAATCGTGCTTCTTGTTCAGCTTCCATTTTGTTTTCCGTTATAAAGTTGTCTACCATTCGTTGAGCTAGAGTAAGCAGGATACCCTTCTTTGTATCATCTTCTGTTGCCTTTGCCTGTTAATTGAATAATATTTACAATATTTATTTAAATATCAAAAAAAAAAATTGCAGTATTTTTCAATCATACCTGTAACACAATACTCATAACCGCCCAGAAGTAGTAGGGATTCTTTGGTGCGAACTTATACAGCGCCATTGCTGCGCGCTGTTGCGCCCGCGCATCACCAACGCGCACATATGACATGAACAGATGAGAGTGTAGTTCCTCGCTCAGCGGTTCTGCCTTCACCGCTGCCGAGTAGATCTCACACACCTTGTTGACTTGAAACAATTAAATAACTCTATATAAGACACTATATACTGTTACTATTAAAAACGCTGTATTGCACAATTCATGCTACAATGTTCTGGATCATTCTGTTGGATATATTGACTGACTATCAGGCCCATTTGCGGGCACGATAGTGCTGTGATCAAGAAGGACCAAGTGAGAAACTATTACCAAAGAATTTCTTCTTTGGTAATAGTATTCGTTTATTTCTTCTTATTCCAAAATCTTTCAATTAACATTACAGGCTTAGTAACCAACTTAGAACCAGAATAACCTGCAAATAGCGATGCAATCTGTAAAATCCATACAGTTTTAAGTTTATTCTTATTCTTATATCTCTGTTATTATCTATTTATTACATGAATAAAAAAGAATTTGCTCCAACCACATTGTTTTATTTATTGTTTCAATTATTTATTGTATCTTTTGTTGCTTAGTCTTAATTTTTTTTGCATACAAAACATATAGTAAGTATATAAATAAATATGTTACTAAAAATAATAAGTATGTATAGAAAGTATAAATTTATGACATAAGGCATTAAGTCTGCCCATTGTATGTTTTAGAGATGTCAATAAAGTTGTATAAATAAATGTATATTTATTAAAATTTGACTTGAATAGGTGCTGTCCTCCTTTTGCCATCCACGGGCACACTGAAAATCAGTGTTGTGGTTTCTTACAGATCGTTTGACAATTGATTGACAATTTGACAAATTTAAGCTAAAATTACTGATATAACAACAACATGTATTAGTTTTGAATTGGTTTGTAATATACTTTTCATTCAGTATAATATGCTGACCATATTGCAGTATATTTGTTATGCTAGCACTCACATTGTTGCGACTCTCTATAAGTGATGGTCATTGCTTGGAGCGTAGTGTCGTCACTCGGCTTTTCGTCGGCGAGGGCATCGAGAACTGCAAAGGCTTCCGAGACTTTTCCTAACCTAAAAAGAGCTAGCGCCTTCAAAGCCCGGGCCGCTTGTAGCGTAGGACTCTTCTTTAGCACCTTCTCTGCCTCCTGTAGCGCCTTCTTATTGTTCCCATTATCCAACCAATCTACAACGATATTCAACAATAATTAGAGTAAATAACACTCCCCAAACATACAGATGAGGTTACACTAAAACTTCACCGTAAATGGGTCGCAGCCTGCGCTCCACGATTCCATCCTGCATTTGCTGTGACTGCCCCGCCATTTTTCATTTATAAAGTCTTTTTCAGCAGTTTTATAAAGCTTTTTCGTACAACTTTTTTCAATTTTTAGCAGCACGTTTGTTTTGTTTGACTTGTCTTTGGGTGCTGTGTGACAGTGACATTTCATTTGTGTTGATTTAATTATTAAATGTTGCCAGCCTGCCAGTAAAACTAAATACAGAAAATATCTTGAAGGTGTAGTATAGTATATAATAATAATATGGTGTGTAAAAAATTAGTTAGTAAAAACTTGGTTACTAAAGTAGGCAATTTAACGATTTTTTTCTACCGTGATAGAAGAATTTAATAGGTTTAGGTTACATTGAGTTAAGCCATTTATATGCATCGATTAAATTAAGTGAATCGATACTCGATAGAGAGCACTATCGAGACGGAGTACTTCGTCGGTTCTTCCAAGTCTTCATAGTTTGTGGTACCTATTGGGCTTCTTTGCTATCTATGTAGTTATAATTTGCTAGTGGTTAAAAATACCTCTCACACGGGAAGTTTTGTCCTGGCTCGTATTCACTACTACATTTTGCGCGATTATAACATCATCAAAATTAAATGTCATTTGCTAACAGTCAAGTCTCTGTATGTTGTAGATCCTACTTAAACAACTATGTAGGTGTAGGTACTTTTTATTGGTCATCAACTACGACAGCAAGAACCACATTTCAGTGAAACGTTTTTTTTTTTTTTATGGATACAGGATAGCAAACGAGCTTGCAGCACCACCCATCCGCTGCCACCCATGACAACTGTGACTGACTTTGAACAAGACTCAATTAGGGACTGGGATGGTTAGTCCAATTAGTTCAGAAAGTTAATTAGAACATTAGTTGGTCAGTTCGTTAGTAGGTATGAGGACTAGGGACTGTTAGTGATAGTTAGTCCTGTTAGTTGGTGTTAGTAATAGTCCAGTTAGTACTTGTTAGTAGGAGTCTCGTTCTAAGTCAGTCACAGATGTGTTGCTACCCTTGAGGACTAAGATGGTCGCCTCTAAAGAAGTGTAACCGGAATCCACACCTTTCCAACCGGACCACAATTGCTTTAAAAACAATTATTACACGGCAGAAAATGGTACTAGGTATACCGTGGCGGGCGGTGGTACTGCCCCGGGCGAACTCTATATGGAACCAATTAGCTTTCATATAAAACCTATTTGGTTCCCTATAGGCTCTACCACCTATATAAACTTGAATAGATTTCTACTACATTGAAAGCATCGAATATCTGTAGATACAATTAAAGATATTCAATGCCTTCAATCTTTGTAAATTGGCTTTTAGTTAGATATTGTTTATGTACCATAACATTATCTAAAATACGTCTAATATAACTAGGTACAAAATATGCTCTAATATGACGCACGTATTTAATTATGAACAAGTTAACCTGTTATTCCAATTTCCGAATGTGATTATGAAAATAACTTTAATATGTGTAATTTATAAGGATGTAATAAACCAAGCCCATAACATTTAAGCATTTAATTTAAACATAAATAATTTACAAAGTTATAAACTAAATTTAATTTAATATTATAGGTACGTACACTCGTAAATTCATTTACACTTGCACTGGGATTTAGGCATTCTGGAATTTATATTTCACTTGTTAGCATCAATAAATATTTTTATAAAAATTATTCAATATTTCTTGCACAAATACCTCCCTCAAATCGAACATCACTTTCGATCACACACTAACTATGAACAAGCTCACATTTATCACTAATAAGGCAGTGTTGTTTTGTATCTGGAGTATCATTTGGCTCTTAAGTCTACTGTCTCAAAACCTGATTCAGTGATAGGTTTTGGAGACGATATTTCTGGGGGACATTCCCTTGATAGCGAAGCTCTCTTGTGTCTCGGCGGTGGTACGGGGGCAGGTGGGGCCTTCTTCTTCAGAAGACTCTTTATCCTCATGCCACCTCTGTAGTAGTACAGGTAGATGCCCGCCAAAACGGCGACTGCGACGAACAACGTGAGGACGGCGATGAGAACTCCATACCATGCACTGCCCGAGGTTTCTTCTGGTTCCGGCAGAACTGGCTTTCTGCTGGGCGGCACATACGCTGGCGTTGGTCGCCTTGTCGTAGTCGAAAACTTGTCTCCGATAGCGATGTCCGCACAAGCACGGAATTCCTCTTGAGGTCCGCAGCCCACCGCTCCGGTGCCGTCAGGACAAGTTCCCCAGTTATTTCCAGCTATGTATCTCCATTGTAGGACACAATGCGCGCATGACAGTCCCTCAGGCAGCTGATACTTCATCTCGTATACTTTGTTTCCTTCTTTGGGATAGAACTTGCTTTCAGTCCGGCCGTTCAATAGCAGTACGTTCTTGTCTAAGCATTCCTGCGTGGTGTTTTTATAATCCTCGCAGACTCTAAACTCGAAGTATCCGTTGTGGGAGGCTGTCAATTCGACTTTGATGGTGATGACGTCTTTTGGGGCGTATTTGCGGACGATGACGCCCTTGTAGAACCTTCCTCCGTACTCGTGGTGCCTGGGCTTAGGCGAATCCCAGGCGTCCCCGCAGACGCCGCATTTCCCATCGTTCCTGTTCCACTGGCGGGAGAACCCTCCGCAGTAGAGTTCGTGGTCATTGTAGTTGTGCGGGGTGTCGAACCCAAACCGCCAGGCGGAGGCCCGGGACGGCGGTTCGCTCAGCCTCCCGTGGCCTTCAGCGCGGTCCCATAGCACTAGTAGAATCCCTAGTCCGCACCATAGTACCTGTAACAATTAAGGGTACGTCAAATTAGATTGAAATAAGAAATAATTAATTTTGTTTTTGTGTAGGTACATACTCGTAGGCTCGTCGTACGTATCATAAAGTATGCCCGCATGTCCTAGAAGAGTTGAAAAAATATAGGTAAATTGGATTATCGTTAATGGTGAGACCAGAACTTGCCAAAGTTTTTTTTTCACACCTTGTGTTGTAATGCATTTTAACGGTATTTTGATGTAATTAAACGTCATTTGCTCCGATTCTCACGATCGCGACGTTAATTTTAATGAGGTAACATTTTTTTGCAAATAAAAAAAGAAATTTGAATTACATCACCATTGTTAGCAACGCGTTATGGTGGTGCAGGTACTTACTTAAAAATATTCCTAACTTTCTATTGAACTTTATTCACGAGTGGTATTAATCTCAAACTTATTCATTAGTGAAGTTTAATCATGTAACAATTAGGAGTCATTCATAACCAACAACTATTACCAATTACCGAAAACGAACCGTACAGAACCGTAGAGAGAGTACTTAGGTGTTTAAAAAAATGATTAGGTAATTTATTACCTACTACATAAACCGTTAAAACCGTTTCTCAAAAAAATATTACGTAGAATGTGAGCGGAAAATTTCAATTACTGAACCAATAGGTAAGTAAACTGCAACAATTCGTTTATTATTTTGAACCGAGCGCAATCTTATTAATTCTTCACGCTATAGGTACCTAATAGATATGAACCTAAATATTTAGTACAGTTACGTGAACAATCTAATTGTATTTAGTCTGGCCGACTTTCACGGTCTTAAATCGGTGTTCATGGTTAAATATTATTGTTTCAGGGGATCTATTTTTTTAAAAATAGAGCCTCGCAGTGTCTGTATTGAGGATGACGAGTAATAAAATAAATAAATTCTTACAAACTATTATCCCCGCGATAAGCCTAGACCCGTGTTGCGAGTCGTGGACACACAGTAAACAACACAATTAGTCGTATAGATAAAACATTGTAAAAAATGCGGGTGGGGCGTAGACTGACGACGACAAACATTGCTGGTTTATTATTGAAAAACTATGATTCAATTTTAATATTGTTTTAAGTCTAAAAAACCCTTAGGTATCTAATTTCTGGATGTTATGTGTTACGGAGAGAGGAGACCCGTGCCCAACAGTGGGACAAAGAAAGGGTTGTGATGATGATGTGTTCCGGACGACCTGAAGAATGCAGCGGGAAACCGCTGGAGTGGACCTCTAAAGGTTGATGATGATGTGGAAACTAACATGGTGACCACCGTTGCATAAGTAAATACTGGGACATGATCATGTTCACTATAACCACAGATATAAGTAGATAAATCACTTTAATTTTATTGTAACCAGTACCTGAGCACCTACTGAGCTCCCTTCAAATATAAGCTGTAGGCTTGGTTTCGAGAACATTACAGACAGAGTACTTAAGGCGTCCGTGTTTCCTCACGACATTTCCTTGTTGAAAAGCAAAAACCTACCATACACCTTACTTATTCCTATTCAATTCAAATTCCAGCAAGCTTACAGATCCTAGTGACATCATTGGAACCTGCCATATTTTGATGCCACGATGTAACCACATTGTATTCTACATAACTACAGCACACGACCAACTGTAGAAAAGCATTTACAAGTCAATATTTCTGGTAACATGGCGGGCGAGTCATGAAATACCCATTATATTCGCAATTTGACTATGTCAGTGACTCTTGCATTGTATGATGATAAAGTGTCTAAATGCAAAACATCTAGAGGAATTTAGTCTATTCTTGCCACACTAAATTCTGTACGTTGTAGACTGCGGTCTAGTGCGTGTGCAGGGTTAATAACTTCCTAGTTCCTAGGGAGGTAGAATGGTGCAATTACTAACCCTGCCCTTCCCGGGTTCCCAGGAAGCATCAGATGAAACTCTACTTCTGTAACAGAAGTCAGCACGTTCACACTTTCACTGTGCCAAAACTTTTAGCTTTAACTAACAGACAAGTTACAAAAAAATCACGCTATATTTCAAAACTAGTGGATGCCCGCAGCTTCGCTCGCGTAGAATGGGTCATTGACGACGTCTGCCCACGTTCGGGTTGGCCACTTGACTTCAAAAACGGCAAAGTTTTATACTAACTTTGCACCCCCGTTTTACCCCCTCAGGGGGTGAATTTTCAAAAATCCTTTCTTAGTGCTCCCCTACGTTATAAAAGGAACCCCTGTGCAAAATTTCAAGTTTCTAACCCTTATAGTTTAGTTAGGATATGCGTTGATATGTCAGTCAGTCAGTCAGTCAGTCAGCTTCTCCTTTTATATAATACTAGAGGTCCGCCCCGGCTTCGCACGGGTATTTTATATAAAAATCAAAATTATAATACACACACATAAACCCTATTTGCGTCAGGTTACTAAAAAAATAAAAATTTAACACGACTTTATTTTACATATATAGATTATAACAATATGTAGTTTCGTTTACGCCTAGTAATATTATATAGCCTATGTCACTCAGTGAAGATGCAGCTTTCTAATGGTGAAAGAATTTTTGAAATCGGTCCAGTAGTTTTGGCAGCGCACGCCAGAATAGCTCGCAGATGGTAGATTTTTTCCTACTTACCTACTTGACACTTATCGTCATATTTTGGACAATTCACACAATATCTTTATAAATTTTAGCCTGTGTGTTATTCTGATGTATAAGCTATATTATTGTAAAGTTTCATTAAAATCCATTCAGTACTTTTTACGTGAAAAAAAGTAACACACATCCATCCATACATACATACATACTTACAAACTTTCCCCTTTATAATATTAGTAGGATAGGATTAGTAAGGATTATACCTTATCAACAGCCTAAAATTTAAGTTTTATGCTTCTAGTTCTGAAAATGACAATACTTTCATACAACCTTTCATCTCCCTTTTCAACCCATTACAACACTTTTTTCCAATTAAAAAGTGTCTATGTCCTTTGTCAGGCTCTAGACTGTGTACCAAATTTCATTTAAATCGGTTCAGTAGTTTTGGCGTGAAAGCGAAACAGACAGACAGACAGACACTTCAAAACCCAACGTCCAAATTTAATCATTCAAAGACCAAATATTATCTACATAAACTGTAGTCCAAAAAAAATTCAAGATAAAAAAATGGTTGTTGTGCCTCACTCGACATAGATAGGTATAGTGTGTCGCGGACTTTTTTATAGATATTTATAAGATCTACAATTAATTAGAACATTTTATGGTTCTATCTTTTATAGTTTAGGCAGCGTACGCAAAATAAGTAACTTTTCTGGTTGATTTTTTACACCTTGTGTCCGAAAAACCCAAATATCTTACGGAACCCTATTTTTTTCCAAAATAAAATTTTGCCTATGTCACCCGGGGATAGTGTAGCTTTCCAACAGTGAAAGAATTTTTCAAATCGGTTCAGTAGTTTTGAAGCCTATTCGATGCAAACAAACAAACAAACAAACAAACAATCAAATCTTTCCTCTTTATAATATTAGTATAGATATAGATACTATTAGATACGTAGTTGAAGTGCGACGTCACCAAACTTTAATTTCACTTAAATTGTGGCATTTTTCGGTAATATTTGAATGTGTTCTACTGTCGTTCTATGTGATATGTCAAAATGTAACCCTGACCCATGAGATCTGGATAAGTTGAGCGAATGTTCTATTGTACCAACAAGTTGCACATTTTTCTCACATCTCTAAGCACTTCTATTATGTGATGCAACTTCCTCCGTTCCCATCAGAACTGTATTGAGAAAGTAACGAATATTATTATTGGCAGCCGTGCGACTGGATTATCGCAAGGTTGACACCGCTGTGTGTTTTCAGACAAGAATGGATAAATTGGTTACTTACGCACGAAGATCTGACAATATTTAAAGAGAACGAGAGTTAGAGTCATAGAGGAAAAAAGGTTAGAGTAGATTTATATGTGCAACACTGACGACTCTGTGGCGCTATGTGACCTTGACTGACGAACCGCGAGTCCTGTTCGCATCCTTGGTGGGGCATTTTATTTATTTATTTTCAGATAAATATTTTTGTAAGGTCGTGGATGCCAAATTGTGGTGTTATCTATTCGCCACTCACAATACAGGTTACAGACAATACAGGATGGGGACAGATACAGACATGACATAAAAGATCGATGTCAGAGGGTTTGTTTATAAATCTTTATTATCTTTTTCACAATCGGTTTATTATCTTTTTCAGAATAACTTTTGCCTTTTCAGAAATCTCATCACTCATCAGAAATGATAGAAGAGAAAACATTTTTCGACGGCAAGCTACGCTAAAAATTACCACCAATCAAAATCTAACATTACCCGCAGTTCGGCCGAACACAATCCGAATTTAGGTTTAATGGATCAATCGATTATAAATTGATCGATGGTTAATAATTGGTTAAAAATTTACCTATTATTACTTACAGTGTTTATTGAATTTCATGGACACTAAAATTTGCCTAGGTAAAATGTCATTTACATACACAATAGCCTATGTCATTTACACAATATTTAAGCAAAATATCACTTCGATCCATCACTGAGGACAGACAGACGAGGATAAATAATTATTTATTGCTTATAAGTAAGGTACTATATGTACCTTACTAAAGCGTGTTTTTTAAAATTCTTTTTTTAATCTTTTACCCCTAGAAACTGTAAATCACCACTATGAGTAAACACGGCTATGATATGTTATTGCGTCATGGAGTTTCAGTGCCTACCTGCAGGCTCCATCATGTGATTAGCATGTTGCGACCGCTTTATTTTAACGTCGACAAAACTTAACCACCAAACGTGATGATATGTACAGAAATGGAAATTGAACAAAATAAAAAAGTTATAAAATTTTACAAGAAATAACTGTGGCATCCCTAATGGTCTAATGAAGCGTACAATCAAGAAAGAGGCCTGTCTATCTGTATATCTGTTACAGGTCTGGGCTTACCGCGGGGGTGTGAGTATGTAGTGTTTATTTATTTACTTCCAACTTCCCACACAGATACTCAGCACAAGGATTTGCAAGTTCAGGCCCTTACCAACTACTCGTATTATCGAGAGGTCATAATTTTCATTGGTCTGAGGATCAGCATCCCAATATCTTGTATATAAACTTTGTTTCTTTCGCAAAATTAAAAAGCAATTTCAGCATGATTTTTTGATTATAAGTATATATTATTCTTTGGTGATGGTACAGATTGAAACGCAGCGATTTTCCATGTGTTAGTTATTGTGGTTATTGCGTGCTATTAAGTAGATAAGTATCTCATAATCTACCGGTATAGCAAGAATGGTTTTGGTTCAAATACGTGGGATCTTTGTTATCAAAGATAATTTTCCCACGGCATTTTCTATATTTAACGATGAAATCAGACAAAACCCTTGCGTGTTTTGCTAACCTGTTTGCTTGATGTCTCCTATTGTATTTAAGTGTAAATCCTCAACTCGAGAATTGTAAATTTTGCAAAGGAAATAGAAACTACTGTGGATTATTCGCGCCTTTGTCTGTTGCAATTGTAAACGCATTACGCAGGTACCAAATTTTGCGGCTAAGAAACACTTTCATAGTGGCGCATGGCGGTCAAACTTGTACAAGTATGTATACTAATGTATAGGTAATATAGGTATACCTGCTTAAAGCTTGCACTGAATTAATAATACTTAGTACCTTCAGGTAGCGTAACTGCGTAAGGCACTTAAGTATCTATATAGATTTCCTGAGCGTATAAGGTTTAGCTATATGTAAGTAGATATAAGCTACAACCCATAGTAGATAGACGTCTCACTGTTTGGCACGGGTCTCTTCCACAGCCGTTGCGGAAGGTTTAGTGATAGGTGCCGGCCCAGTGTTGTATATTCTCAAGTCACCCGAAGGTTTTTGACAAGGCTTAAGGTTTGCCTTGGTTGAATACAACCGGCAAGCACGGTACCTACTTCCAACTATGCTGCCGAGGTGATTTGATTACATCATATCATGGTTATCTTAACTGGACATCGGTCTATGACAAATGGCTGGTGCAAGGTGTACCTAGAACAAATTGATGCGACACGATCAGAAATATTTCCGGTAAGAGAAACACTTTTATTTGAGCCTTACGATCTAAGCCTATAGCTTCTAGACTAGATAGCCTAATGTTTGAATTTAGAAGTAGCACGCTGGAGAAAGCAATCTAATACACTAATTAAATAGTCATAACTTATTAGTAACTAACTGGTACCATTAGTGATTTTTATGTCCTTGTGGTCGTTGATTTAGATCGGCTACATAATACGTTGAGCGAACATTCTTTTTTCAGTTTTAGTAACGTAGTTTAGTACGTCACGTGCTAGTTAATTAAGGATGAAAAGAAAATGCATGGTACATACTAAAAAATTATAAATATTAATTTGCTGACATAACAATCAGCAATCAAAGAGCCCTGTAGAGAAATGTTTATGTCGCAGTGAGGTCGCATGCATGATGCATAAAATTGGCGCACTTGGGTCAGGTCAGCCATATTGTTTTGGTTTTGCCGCCATTATTAACAAGTGTTGCCACACTGAAACAATTGAAGTTGGTTTGGCAAGCGCGGCTCGATCTACACGTGAGCGGAATGTAGCAAGTCCTTGTATCTCATGATACAAGTCGACACCTGCAAGGAAGAACATCGTAACTCACTTTTTGATGAATTTGAGTTACAATCATATTCTTTATTAAAAAAAAAAGCTCTATTTTTTGCACTCACTCCCATATCTGAATTATTTCTAATTATGTTTTTAGCCAGTATTAAAGCATTGTAAGTCAACGTTTACAGAAAATGATAAAAATGTATATTTAGTTACTTATTGATAATTTGCCAGTAATTGATAATATTACTAAGAAAAAATTGCAATACGAGATACCCTCTTGTCTATCGCAAGATGTTGTGAACGTGAACGTGAACGTTAAACAATCTTTCATTGCAATCTTAGTTACAATGTTTTCATTCTCAAACGAAGATTAATATTTTCGATTCCAAAATTGTAACATTTTAAAAGATAGCGATAAACACCGAGCCAAGCACTCTGATTCTGTTGTAGCAGCTTGTTTCGACTTACAAAAGATCTTGAATACTCCACAGTCGGAAGTATCTCTGTTTTATTATAAAAGAAAACTTGCTACATATAATTTTACGATCTATGATATGGGCACCATCCATCCATCCATCCATCAGCCTTTCAGAGTCCACTGCTGGACATAGGCCTCCCTTAATAGGTGCCACTCCTCCCGATCCTGTGCCTTCTGAATCCAGCGATTTCCCGCTGACTTTTTCAGGTCATCAGTCCATCTGGTTGGAGGGCGGCCTGTGCTCCGTTTCCCGAGCCGTCGTCTCCACTTGAGGACCGTTCTAACCCATCGGTTGTCCGTCCTACGAGCGACGTGGCCTGCCCATTGCCATTTCAGCGTGCTTAGTCGACGAGCTATGTCGGTAACCCTCGTTCGTCTACGGATTTCATGGTTTCGAATCCGGTCTCGTAGCGAAATACCGAGCATAGCTCTTTCCATAGCGACACTGAGCGACTTTGAGCTTGCGAATGAGGCCGACGGTAAAGGACCACGTCTCGGATCCATATGTCATCACTGGCAACACACACTGTTCGAAAACTTTTGTCTTCAGGCACTGAGGTAATCTCGATGAAAAGATATGTCGTAGCTTCCCGAACGCTGCCCATCCGAGTTGGATTCTTCGAGTGACCTCTTTCTCGAAGTTGGACTTACCCATCTGGACCACTTGTCCCAGGTAAATATACTCGTCAACAACTTCGAGTGCAGCGCCATCAACAACAACTGGTATAGGTTTGACATGCACATTGGACATGATCTTAGTCTTGTCCATGTTCATCTTCAAACCCACCCATTGTGAGGCACTGTTGAGGTCCCCTAGCATAGTGTTGAGGTCGTCCAGCGATTCTGCCAAGATAACTATATCATCGGCAAATCGAAGGTGTGTGAGGCGTTAGCCATTGACGTTGATGCCAGGTCCTTTCCACTCCATCAGCTTAAACACGCCTTCCAATGCAGCGGTGAAAAGCTTCGGGGAGATAACGTCCCCTTGCCTAACACCTCTCTGCAATTGAATGGGGTTCGTGCTTCTGTCGTGTACTCGGACTGTCATTGTGGCGGCTTCATATATCCACTTCAACACCTCGATGTACCTATAGTCAATCTGGCACTGCTGCAGAGACGCCAACACTGCCCAGGTCTCGATAGAATCGAAGGCTTTCTCATAGTCCACAAACGCGACACACAACGGCTGGTTATACTCCTCGGTCTTTTGTATAACTTGCCGCAGTGTCTATATGTGGTCCATGGTGCTGTAGCCTTTTCGGAAACCGGCTTGTTCGGGAGGCTGGAAGTCGTCAAGCCTGCGCGCAATGCGATTAGTAAGGACTTTCGAAAACAACTTGTAGACGTGGCTCAGGAGCGCAAGGGGCCTGTAGTTCTTAAGAAGGTTTTTGTTCCGCTATTGATGACAGTATCGAACAGCTTCTGGAGCGCCACTAGGACAGGTTTCCCACCAGCTCTTAGCAGCTCTGCTGTGATTCCGTCATCACCCGGTGCTTTGTTGTTTTTCAGTTGTTTGAGAGCCTCCCTAATCTCGTACAGGCTGACGTCCGGGATATCTTCGGTATAGTGTCGGGTTAATCTAGCTCGCTTATCGTGAGCGCCAGCTGGAGCTGGGGCTTGCGAGGAAGTGTACAGTTGTCCGTAATACTTCTCAATTTCTATCAAAACTTCAGGTTTGGACGAGACTATGGTACCGGAATCTGTCTTCAACCTTGATAACTGGCTTTGCCGTTTGCCCAATGCATTGATCTCGAGCAAACACTTTGGAATTAATTATGAATAATTAAATTATTTCACTTGTTTTACTTATATGGTAACTTCAAATCAAATTAAAATACATGTTGCGCATTGTATGTCAGACTTACAATTTTTTTTTTCTATGAAGCAAACATAGGCGTACAATTTTGAATTGTAAATCTGAGTTACAATGTCATTTTATAAAGTTTATAACGTGCAAACTCATTGTAACTCATAAAAGGTAGTAAAATGAACGTAGTAATAGCATATTAATCATACAGTAATGTAAATTATCCCTTTTTGACTACAACTTTCTAGTGTGAATGGCGTTAGGACATAACAGAACTGACTAAGAATTTTTTTAAACTTTAACGCGCTCTCCTGTAAAGTTACTAAAAATGAGTTACGATGTTCTTCCTTGCAGGTGTCGAAGTATCCTCATGGATACAAGGACTTGCTACATTCCGCTCCTACTACTGAGGATGACCTCAATATAAACAGGAGGCAGGAGCTGAAGACATCTACGTACATTTTTATATATATTTCAAGGCTCGTTATGTATGTAGCGTTAGTGAGCGCAGCCGTATGTATGGGGTTCTTTTTTTTTACACTGTATTAGTGAGTGTTTGATAAGGTTAATAGTAGGTATTTTAAAATTTTAAATCAATCTCTATCACAAGAATCTCCTCTATCACAAGAAACTTAGAATTGGCGCATTTCTATTCCATGTCATGCAGATGAAGCGACAATCGATCAATGACTTGCGTCGGTCATATACAGTATCGACTGGTGCGGTCGGTTTGTGGGTGACCACTACTGGCAAAATTTTTGGATGCTTACGTGCTTCGGAGGGCATGTTAAGCTGTTGGTCACAGTTCTATTAAATTGCAAAAAACATTAATTAAGCCTCGTCGAAGACCTTCGGGTGGCTTAAGAATACCTACCGCCTTAAGGTTGACCACTGACCCTTCCACCAATCCGCAATATTGGAGCAGTGTGATGGAGTGAGCTCTAGACCTCACGTAACTCTGGCTGTGTAAGATACCTGTGCCCAACAGTGGGAGGATGTCCATTGGGTTCAATCCCTGTTCATATATAGTAAAAAAAATAAGAAAGCGAAAAGATCGCTATTAATTTTCACCAACTTTCAAATGTTATAATAACCGAGCTTTTTAAATATAATAACAGCCAATCGTTGAGTTCCGTTAGGCGTGTTTCGAACAAGTTTTCACTTTCTTTTACGATTCCGACCACGAAACTGACGAAACGGCCTGTCTCGCGCATACTAAACACTTCATCAGCATTGCGTGCCTCTAGATTGACCATAGTGGAATCAGCTGTTATAGTCTTATCAGAATAATGAACTTATCAGAAAAATAAACATGTTAATTTGATGGATAAAATGTACCTACATCGAACTCAACCTGCTTATTAGTTATTACTTAGCATAATAAGTAAATCATAGTCATATTTTGTTTGTTGTATTTCGGCAGTTTCGTTTATAGTTGCAACCAGAAAATCTCTACCCAATGAAACCTTCGGTAATTTTAGGGTATGCCTTGAGTTGAGCTTAACCCCAGTAAAATCTATGGATAAATTTTCAAGTATCTAACCCGCGACACAAAAAAATACTTAAACCCGTTGCCGCGTTGGGGGAACCCCCCTGTAAAATTGTTACTTACACATACCCCTTACAAACATACTTTTTTTCTAAGAAATATCAATGTCAGCGTTATCTGACTTCTATCCAAAGCTTCTAATATACAGGTTAAATCTATTTAAGCGCAAAATTATTTCACTAAGGTTATAGGTAAACCAGAAATATAATGATGACGACATTTTGTTTGAATGTGAGCTTATGACATTATACTCATTGAAAGTGAAAACAAAATGAAAGAAAAGTATAATTGCAGCTTAGCCGAACACGATTTCAGTGTCCGTGACACAAAGTGTGATGGGGACATTTATCAAACGCATGAAATGGTAAACACAATGTCACTTTCACTCTTTTATCGTTTATTTTACATGTTACTGTTACTGTATTCATAACTAATAAATAAAACTAACTAATAAATAATACCTGTATACCTAATTAAGTTTCTCGTTGTAAGTGACAATGTACTTATAAGTATGTCTTATGGGAAATAAATAATCTTTAAACCGAGACTTTTAAAGTAAGTATGCCTATTATAAGCATGTATGTAACTATTATCTGAGCATACATGCAGATAAAGTATTTATAGATTTATAAACACAGAAGTCCTTTTGAGGCCATAAAATGATAATGATAACAGAACTAGCTTATTCTCAAAGCCTACAACTTTCACTGATTGGGTTGCCAGCCCAGGGTTTTGCAACGATTACAGCATATTGTCCTGCATAAATAGATTACCTACTTGACAATTTGATACTGGCTCGTGTGGAATTTAAATGATTCAAGTTGCATTAAAAGGAAACACAAGAACTGTCGAATTGAGTAACCGGTCATTGCCTACTGGTATTCACCTATTGTACCTAAATAAGATTTTTTGGTCAATCAATTCACACACACATTGATCAATAATATACAATAAATTATTTATTTATTTTTAAGCTTTTTAATACCGTCTGAGAATAAACCTATGTATAATTAAAAATATATTTTAATAGACTAATAGTGAACTAATCATAGCATGAAGGATTCATAATTAGATAACTTTGCATCCTGAAGCGTCAAGTAAAATAGACAATGTCTATTTTAGTTCAATGATCCTTTCTCAATTAAAAACCTCTTAGGACCTTTTTCTTACTAACTTAGTAATATAGATTTTTAACAATTTAGTTACATACTTCTTTTAGTTTATACTGATTCAAGGTTAAAGTTTGTAAAGATTAAGCAAATAATTTGTCCGTTAAGTTTATGGTGTAAGTTTGCGAAGTAATTCTCAGAACTGGTCGTTAGTTTAATAGTTTCTCCACAAGAAACTCAAGAAAGGCAGTACTTAGACTAAGCGCTTGCGGTAACAATTACGGAGAAAAGTGAGTGAAAACATCTGGATAAGTATAAGGGCTTGTAGAAGTGACAAGTAGTAACTGCTTTTGTGCGTATGGATGGCAATAACCTCATGGGTACCTTATTAATGAAATAATTTTTGAAATCGGTCCAGTAGTTTTTGTGTGAAAACATTACAAACAAATCTTTCCTCTTTATAATATTAGTATAGAAGTATAGATATTAAAACCCCTACTAAGATAAATACCACTAAAATTGAAATAGGTCTGATGGATCGCTAAAATTCCGAATGCAAATGGTCAGAGTTCACATCACTAATCTCTTTTAAATTACTCTTGATGATATGTTTTACGAAAAGCAAAACTGTCTGAATAATACATACAATTAGAAAGTGAATCCAGATGACCAGCTCATGCGGAAATAGTGTATTTTGTAGGTACCTACACTGCGTGGGAAGTTAGGAACTTTAAATAATGGTAAGAGGTAACACAGATTATCTCACTTCCACATTTGGTGTAATCTGTGGTAATTACCTTAATAATGGCAATTGCAATTGTAATGTTTGATAACTGACCTAGCTCATCGTTTTTCGTATATTATGTTAATTTTTTTTATACAATTAGTTCGGGGTGTAGACTTGAGATACCGAGGCATTTAAAGATTTTAATTTTTGCCAAAACAAAAATGAACACTGTGTATAAAGCACCGACCTGGAGTTGTTTATAACGTAACATACCATGACATCACGCCTGTATTCCCCTGAAGAGTGTACACACTCAAGAGTGTAATTACAAGTAGATATGTACATCAATTTTTCACCTGTTATGTTAAGATCCCATGTAATAGGTGATCCTATTGCCATACACCGGTCACAAATCCATACTCCGAGCTACTACTGGGAATTTCAAATTAGAAAAACTCAATAATACTGTGCCCTGCCCTACCTGGGGATAGAACCCAGGCCTCTAGCTTAGCAGTCGCACTTACTACCAGTAGACCATCGAGGCAATTCGAGTTGATTAAAACAATATTTAGAGATATGAGATTCCTCAATAAATAACATTATTAAAATGTTTAAACGACAATATCTAAATCTTTGTCCATTGTAACGTTGCATTGTCACCAGACACACACTTTTTGCTTTGTGCTGGGTTCCTGTTAAGGTAAACCGTAAAGGGAAAGGATATCTACGCAATGCTCATGTTGCTTCACGGACGATCAAGGAAAAATTTAGCAATATGATTCGGCTATCATACATTGCATACGATAAATAAATTTATTAATATGAAATATATTAAAATAAATTTCCTCCAATTTCTTTGTTTTGGCATCATAAAGTCATTGATCGAAGCCTACCTACATTTCTCAACGATCAAGGACGGCGTGCAGTATTTTTAAGTATTTTGAAACTTAAAAATATCTATAAGCTACTCAAATAAAGTACCTTCCAATATAAGGTCAGATTATACTTTCCTGCTATTTGATATAATTCCGCATTCAACGCCATTATGGTCGCCTACGCTTGCCATTTGAAAAACCAGTTAGGCTGAAATATTTGAAACGCTCGTAAACTCAAGATCAAAAGCGATTATATTATTATTAAAGCAATTTAATTTATTCTGACAACTAATTTATTCTGTTTATTTAAACTAACTGCGTATTTTGAGACAAATTTAAAATTGAAAAATTTTAGGGGTTAGTTCGAAAAGTAGGCTCATGCAAGATATTTTAAAATTAACACGAATAATATAGGTGGCGACTAAAAGGGGACTTCTAGGGTTTGTATGCTTAAGAAAATTAAAAATAAAACTTAAACAATGCTAATTAAATCTATTACACACATTCCATCGCTGGGCGAAATTAGAATTCGAGTGGTACGGACCCACTCGTTAGAAAAGACAACCTAGTGAATATGTAAAATAGAGACTAGAATGAATTCTAAAACGATTTTCGTATGCGACTGAGATTAAAAAATACGGCCCCTGACTCCAGGGAAAACGACGCGTGTGTGGCTCAGCGTAGGCGTGGCTGGTAGGGGTAGACGACTCGACCGGGTAGAGATCACCGCTGCATTATAAATAATAGAGATCCCGGAGCCCTCCCCAAGCGTCGATATAGGTCACCGAGCGGGCTTGGTGGGTGAACATAAGTATGATTTAGATAAAGATTGAAGAGGGGTCAATACCCAATGGAAAATGATTTGTGATTTTAGGTTACCCTGAGTTACATGACATACATATTAGAAGAAGATCAAAACGTGATTGCAATACGCCGCAGAGTAACAATAATACAGATTAGAAATGCGCCTCACGATCCTACCGGCCGGAAGTGACCTTAGACAGTGCATTGTTGCCAGACGCGAAAATAGGTACAACAAAGAGAAATAAATAAACGTATAATAATATGTTTTCTTAAATTTTTAAGCAGAGTATTTAACTCTAAATATCTCGTTAGTAAATGCGCCAAAGGGATGCGAAATTCGATTTCATTTGTGATGAAATTATTATTAACAGTAATATTTCCGCGATTTCACATTATTTGATCGATGTTGTCGGTTTTTTAGATGTTAACGTTATGTTAGTAAAGTTTTGTATATAGAATGAAATACGTGAATCAATAGGGTCAGCCTAAGCACAATATTATTCTCTCTGTGATTGGGCGTACCTGCTACTGCTGCAACCCATAGACGTCCCACTACTTGGCTTGGCCAGACAAATCTGCGGGAGGTCTAGAGCATACTCCACCACGTTGCTCCAATGCGGATTGGAGGAGGGGTTAGGGGTTAACCCAATATCGAATGTTCCCAAGACACGACAAGGATTAACGATTGTTTTGACCATTGAAAACAACCGATCCATGGTGTGTCCTCCGAAGCACGGTAGCGCCCATGAAATTTTCGCGGGTCACCCATCCGCAAACCCACCACACCCGTCGTTGCTTAACGCTGTCGGTCACATTGTTTCGACGCAGCCATTGGCCTACTGATGCTCAAGGGCGTATCCAGTTTATTTGGCTTAAACTACTCCTATGTGTATATACATATAAAATCAGTAACACACACATCAGTACATACATAATATTTTCATAAATACATTGACAGTTAAAATATTTATAGACTTAAACAGTTCTCGCAGGGTATCACGCTTTTGTAGGCCGTAGATACTCCTTAAGTATGCCAAAGCCAAAATTGGGGCAGGGAGGCAACAGTGATGAAACAAGGTTGTTTGAAATCATTGGCTTTGAACCGACCTGCCAGGAGGTACACGTGGTGTGCGTGTGAATGTGAACAGGCAAACGGTATCAATTCTCAAGCCACTGAGCGTGAACAATTCACTTCCACGATTGCCTCTCTGCGCGGTTTTTGTGTCGCATTACATACTTTAATTTGTAGTAACAAATTTGTTATGTAATCTTGATCATACGTTGTTATTATTTCAGAAGATTATTGAAGTTTCATGTTTTCTTGAAATTTGCTTCGATCCTACAGATTGATCTGGTGTTTTGATTAGGTCTAGTCCATGTAAAACTACATCCCACCACAAATCCGAACTGAAGCAGCTTGGTGGAGTATTTTCTAGAGTCTAGACTAGATCTTCCTCAGCTGTAGTTGTACTTAGTTTTATGGCTTACATTGCCGCTTCCGGTGCCGCTAACCAAAAAAATGTTAGGACTATTATCTATTCTGTGGCAGGGTAACGATTTGGGAGTTTAAGTGAGAGCTACATAATCCCGACTATTATTTGGGTGTAATATAAATGTCAATGATTAGGGTAAGGTTTTCTCTGAGTGAACTGTTTGGTACAAGAAATAACGTTGTTAGTTTCAACTGTTTTTGACGGATAATAAACAATGTTTGGTTGTTGGTAGCCTAGCTTTTCTACTAACGAGCGCGTTTTAATTTACATGAACAAGAAACCTCAATATTCACAGTCCATCACGTAGATTAGAAGACCGCACGGCTTCGTGAACTAAGTGACGAATTTTACGTCAAAGATTTACTCACGATAAAAATACAGTTCAGTATCAGTTGTAAAACTTTTCTAATAGTACATAGAACGACGTAAGTCAACAACAGTTGTCTTGAATGGCGTAACGTTAGTTTCTAAGTAGGTACATGTCTGCTAACGCTACAATAATCAACATTGTTGCAGAAGCGTAAGCATTAATGCGATAACTCGAGTGTTTCCCGACGTCGACGCAGTGGAACACGAAACAAAAGCGTTCCGATGAAAAGTGACGTCCGACAATTAGATAGCATATTTCTCTACGTGACGTTGGCATGGATAGCAAGATAGCTGCTGAAGATAGCAATCAAGCACGCAGTACCACCCATCCGCTGCCGCCAGTGACAACTCTGGGAGGCTCTGAACTGGACTCATAAGAGCCTCATTGAAAGTCACACCTTCCCAACTGAAGCATCAGAAACAGTACCTACGCATAAGATATGTAGGGCTAGTGGCCTAGCCCCTGTGGCTCGGGACCAAAATAGTGATAGTAGTCCTGCCTATCGTAAAAGGTGACTAAAAAGGGGACTTTTGGAGTCGCGGGCGGTGAGTGTGGGAGCTCAAATCGACCATCAAGTGACCCGGGGAAAGACGACGCTGTGTGTTGCTGCACAGCGTGTGTAGGGTTTATCGGCAAAGTGCTATAAAAACCGGGAAGAGCCCGTTCCCAGTGTTGAGTGCGTTCTAAAAGAGATCCCGAAGCCCTCTGTAACGCCCGAGTAAGCCACCGAGCAGGTTTTAGTGGGTAAAAGTCCCTCATAACCCGGCGTCGCTGCCACGACGTTCGGGTACCTTTTCAAGGTTTCGCACTTGTAAAGTAAAAGGACTAGGGTTGCAAACCGTATTAAGTATATATAATATATAGTATTGTATGTATTGTAATATATTTCGGGTCTGCGTAATGTTAATGTAATATAGGTACGCAAAAATACTTTAGGTATCTCTAGTAAAATAATGAGCTTTTCATTAACATTTATTTAAAAATTTATTGCGAGAAAGCTTAACGCACATTTATTGAAGAAAAACAATTGTTAAGAAATTCAAGAAGTTCCAAAAATATATAAATGATTAACAAAAATATACCTAATTGACTTTTTTTCTCTTTCCTTAAAATACTATTTTTATACAGTACCTATTAGCAGTTTATTTTGAAACATACTAGCTAGCACCTATATTTAGTCGAATAAATGTTGGCCTGAGTGGCGGAGGTAGGGTTGCGATGGTAGGTACTGCCCAGAGCGAACTTTAAATAGAATACGCTCTACTGCCTAAAAAATGCAGTCTAAGCTTTAGTCCGAGGTCTAATCAATGCAGTCATGATTAATTCATTATTGTTCCGAGATTTTATGTTTTTTTTTGGTTGTCTCACCACCATTTAAGCAGGTAAGTACATTGATCTTTAATTTTTTATAGAAGACACCCATACAATAGGATACCCTTGAGGCATTGTCATTATCTGTTGTTGGTTCTGACGTTCTGACTCAGATTTAGTTTCTGTAACTCCAGGCGAGTAGAGTAGGTACTACCTATACCACCAACTATTTGAGGGAGGACTTGCAGCTTAATGGCTAACGATAAAGGTTCATGGTCAGCAGAAGCACATAGAAGACTCGGTGGCGCGGTGGGTTACTTACCCACCGCGCCACCGGTTCGAATTCCGGCCGGGGCAGATACTTAATTATTTATTATATCGCAGACATAATATTTGTTACAGAGTTACATTAGAGATCAAGAACTGTCCCCTAGCCTTAACGGTGATCACTTACCATCACGGTGGCCCGTATGCCTGTTTGTCTTGTCCGTCTGTATTATAAAAAAAGTGAGCTTTTGTGAATACGCTACTTTTACGTACTCTAATTAAGATTACATAAGTAAGCGCAAATAAGCCTCTAAAATCTCTATCTAATCTCATTCGGTTTTATGTTTTCGCACACCATACGATGTGCCTAGGTGCCTACCGCGGGTGTGTGGTATTCGTTTATATTTACTGACAACATTTAATATTAGATTTTATTATGTATAATTTAATCAATTAAGAGGACGAAATTACAGGAGAATCATATACAAGTTCACACAACCAGTCCGTCGGTGGCGTCGGTCATAGTTCATTCATTCCTCTTCATGACCGCACTGAGTCATGAGTCATGAATCAGGGTGACTCAAACATAAACTATATGAGTTGAAAACGCATTCGATAACACATACGGGTCGTATTATTAATTTTTGTACCATTATTGAAAATAATGCATACAGAAATATTGCGACATTGCTATGCAAAAAATAGTCCTATCAGAAATTTCTATAAGAAAATCTAATTTGAGATAGGTAAATATCAATTTGTCCCGGAAGTTTAATTCTTGGGACGGTTAATTCGTCCATGCTGGTAATTTTGTTTTGAAGCCGATCTTATAACGAATGTTAAACAAACAAAACACATTTAACAATTTGTATTAAATATTTAATAATTTGTAACCTAACAAAAAAAACACTGAGCTATCGGTGAATTGTGTACAACTAAAAAGCTTGTTATCACAAAAAATATGCGTAATAGATAAGCCACCAATTAAATTAAGTGGTGCAAAACTGTAAATATTTCAATGTTTTATTGTTTAACCGCAACAGCAACAGAAGCAGTTGAGTAATGGTTTTCAATAATTAAACTCAACAATTTCCTGAACTTATTCCGTCGTAACTCTCGTAATGTCTTCCGCTTTATTACGGGCTTATAATCGATAATTAAATGCATACTTTTATAAGTCGATATTTTACAGGTTTGCTCCCGCGTTTAATGCGATCAGGGTAGGTTGAAAAAGGGCATGCAGTAATATCAGACCATCGTAACCAGTCTTAACTGAAAACCAGTTGAAGTATTACCATACGAATAGGAAACCTTAAAAGTCGTTTGAATATGCTTTTTACTAGGAGCAAAGTGTTCCACTTTATTAGATAACATTGTAAGCCCCTTTTGTTTAATGAAAAAAATACCATAAGTCTGGACTGTCCGCCTGAACTAAGCAATAGATGATTTCGGCTGCGTATACGTACAAGATTCGGGACATTCAAAACATTTTGAAACTTCTGGCCCTGCTATGTGACATCGAGGGGCGCTATAGTTCAGTGGTTAGCGCAACAGAGCATGGCGCCAACCGTCACAAGGTCGCCAGTTCAAAACCGTGGACTAAATTGTAATAAAGGTTATTAAGTATTTATAGTGATAAAATATTTTTACAGTATAAAATCAATCCGAAACATTGTAAAGTCCGAAACTGTAAATAGATTTCACAGCAAATTAAGACGAATTAGAATCTATTTATTATTAAACCAGTGACCACAAAATTGTTAAGCCATTCAGTGGAGCCTAAACTGTATTCTGTCGCATTTTAGCTACGTAAACAAACACCAAGGTAAATCAAGGACGAACTAAATAGAGAAGACTTTCACCAAACGATTTAAACACAGAATTTCGAATTGTTAAACTGTCAACAGATATAACAAGAACTCCATAGACAATTAAAGCTAATTAGGGCTCCGGACTTACGATATTCACAAGTAACATATTTCTTTGTATATAAAGGACGCCAAATGAAAAATGTCTTTCACTTACATTCATATTTCGCTGGATCCCACGGTCCTCAGTGAACTGACATAAAATCCGTCACAGGTGAGTTAAGCACGAACTTTCTTCTGAAGAATTTTGAACTTGCCACTGTAAACACGGAACTGGTTTGTTTTTAAATCGTGAGCGTGTTAACGTGTTCCCTCAATGACTTCTCACCGACTACTGCGGGCCGAGCTGTTATAGTTTGTAAAAAAAAAGAAACTTTCTCGGCTGGCTAGTTGATTCAACCTGTATAATTCAAATATTCAACAAGACATGGCGCTCGTGCTGACTCTTTGCAAGTCCATTTAGCTAATGGAGAAAAGGCGGTCAATAAAATCGACGAATGCAATGTAATTGATCAATGAGCCAATTAGGTAAGATGTGCTAATGGTAAGTAGATACACAGATGATACTGAGCTTCGGACATGTCTTTTATGTACCTAATTACAATGACTTAGTTTCAAATGTGATTTCTTGTTGATTGTTTTATGTAAAAGTTTTTGAGTTTAGAAATAAAGAAAATTGGATCTAAAACCATACCTTGGAGAACTCCCGGAGGAATTCCTAACACGAAATAATTAATGAACCAATCTTTCAAACTCCAAAAAAATTAAATTTCAACACATATTACTAGCCTATCTCATACAATAAGATCAACACTAATGTTACCCTTTTTCAATAATACATAAGTAGTAGGTACATGTCTATAAGTTAGATTGCTAACAACACAATCCAATACCTAAAAGCAAGAGGGCCCAGATTCAAAATCGGGCGGCACCTATGACTTGTAAGCTAGGTGTGTTTGAAATTCAATTTCAGCTGATAACGATGAAGAAAAATTTCATTGTAAGACACCTGCCTGCTGAGTATTCTCCATTGATCTCGAAGTCATGTAAACTCAGCAAATAAGTACTAGACTGGTCCAGCGTGGTGGACTATTTGCCCCACCCATTCCTACAGGAGACCTGTGCCATGCCAGTGGGACATTAATAGGGTTATGGTGGTGGTTAACAAATAACTATAATTAATAATTTAAATTAATATTCGCAACACAGTAATTGCGGAGGATGGAATCTATCTTGATATATTTATTAGGCCCGCGGTCATAAAAATAATTTATTTTTATGAGTTCGGTTTGAGCCTCTTGACGAGTTAATTATGTTAAGAAGATTTCCGCGATTTTTGATATAAATTTACATTTTGAACTGAGCTTAGGCAACGATTGAATCACACACCACATCGAGTGTTTACAGTTTAAGATTCATCAACAGATTGAGCTGTGAATATTGTTTGAAAATTCCTTTTCATTCCAAGAATCGTTAGTAAGTAGGTACCTAAGTATGTACCTACATAGTTATCTCTCGATCAAAACACAAATCTTGGAAATCATGAAGCAACAATGCAAGCATGCATTCATGTTATGGTACGTGGTATCTTACGACCATGAAGGAAGAAAGGCTTACGACGAATCGGTCACTCGTCACACACACACACACAAAATATAGAACGAGGCATGGACGTTGGGCGATCATAAAAAAAGCCCCTTTAAATAAATTATATTTTTTAAACTTTTACGGACTAATAGGAATCCGGCCAGGTCGGCCAGTGGTTTTCGTCGCAAATGGACACGAGTGGTAACGTGCGACAGGTATGACAGGTGCCCACATGCCTTTCCGGCCGGTTTGAACCAATCTTGATTGAAGCCAATGAAATCCAGACAAACTCCTATTTCTTTGAATTAAACTTCTGTTTATATAATTATGTATGATTGAAGCGCTCCACTGTTCTGTGATTGAAGGGGTTTGTACCCCTGCAATTGCCCGGGTAATGGGATTTCGCAAAACCCGAATTCCATCACGCAAGGCGACAACATTGTTGCGAAAGAAGAGGTAGTACTCGTATAGTTCAGTTCCTTAGGTTCCTGTATTGCACACCTTTAATTTACAAAATTAATACCATTATATCTCTCTCGCTCTATACAGACCCTTACTTGGTTGGTCAAAACAGCCGCTCTAAGCGCCATGTGGCCAATAAGGATAAGAAAAAACAGTCTCGCATATAACAAGTTGTGCGTATGTCAGGCAATGTCCGGCGTACGGCCTTGAACTTAACATTTAGCGTAAACTAGAGGACGCGCAAAGCTTCGATCGCGTGGAGTTAGCATTGCGGCAGCCCGGTTTATTGTTGCTACTTATTCTCCTCGTGAACAATATTAGACAAACCTAAGGAACCTGTGAAAGCCTAGGGAACCTTCCATATTTTCTAGGTATCCCTTCATTCAAATTATTTCTGGACAAATAATACTTCTCTTCACTTTTGTCAAAACGTTACAACCCTTTGTAGTTTGAAAATTCAAAAACGCTGAGTTTACATTGGAGACCACACATAATGAAGTGCATTCACTCCCAAATTGAGAACAATAGCTTTTTAAATTTCCCCATTTATTTTTGAAATCGGCCCAGTAGTTTTTGTGTGAAAACATTACAAAAAAAAACACAAAATGTTTCCTCTTTATAATATTATTAATAGATGTCTGCTCTAATATAAACTTTGAAGCGGATAAATTAGTAAAGTCAAGTGACAGTCATAACGATTTTAGGGTAATAAATAATTCTGTATGGAATCAACGCTCGTATAGTCCGTTCAACGAAACGAGATTCCAGACGTAAACAACGCCGAGCATTTACTCGTAGTGACGACGGAACAAACAAAATATATTCTATCTCTTTCTATCTTGTTTGTTTTCTATCTGCCGCACGGCTCACGGCTATAATGCTGAAGGTCAAACGAGGCTATTGATGAGTTTGAAAACATTTGGACGGCCATTTTATTTTGTAGTTATTTATTATTTTTTAGTTGTTATAGTATATTTTATATACAACACTAATACAACATTAATACAGTGGGATAATAGATAAACTTTTGTTTACATATGAAAAGATTCTGATCTTAAGAAAAGATGACGTCACCCACTTCAAACATTTTATAGAAAATATTGGTTTCGTCGGTTTATATGTTTTACCTACCCAGAGAAAGGAAATTTAATACAGATTCCATATAAATAAACACCAAATGTCCGGGCGTATTTATACGCCCAGAGTTTGCATAGGATTCCTATGAAAAAAAAGGCGTATAAATACGCCCTGGACATTTGACACTTATTTTTTTAGGCGTATAAATACGCCCGGACATTTGAGTGGTTAACCACTCAAATGTCCGCCCAAATGTCCGCCACTCAAATGTCCACCACTCAAATGTCCGGGCGTATTTATACGCCTAAAAAAATAAGTGTCAAATGTCCAGGGCGTATTTATACGCCTTTTTTTTCATAGGAATCCTATGCAAACTCTGGGCGTATAAATACGCCCGAACATTTGGTGTTTATTTATATGGAATCTGTATTAAATTTCCTTTCTCTGGGTAGGTAAAACATAAAACGACGAAACCAATATTTTCTATAAAATGTTTGAAGTGGGTGACGCCATCTTTTCTTAAGTGGTTGTAATCTGATCTTTTCATATGTAAACAAAAGTTTATCTATTATCCCACTGTATTAGTGTTAAATATACTATAACAACTAAAAAATAATAAATAACTACAAAATAAAAAGTCCGTCCAAATGTTTTCAAACTCATCAATAGCCTCGTTTGACCTTCAGCATTATTGCCGTGAGCCGTGCGGAAGATAGAAAACAAACAAGATAGAAAGAGATAGAATATATTTTGTTTGTTCCGTCGTCACTAGGAGTCAATGCTCGGCGTTGTTTACGTCTGGAATCTCGTTTCGTTGAACGGACTATAGACTGCTATTTAAGTACATCGTCGTGTGGTGTAAATTTTTTAACTTTATTGAGGAAATGTTGAATATGAATGAAGGAATAGATATTTATGAAAATGAAATAAAACCATAATTGAAACCCATAAATGTTGCTTTATTCCACAAACCGTTAACATACAGGGTAAGTTGAGACTAAATAGGCGCAGTACGATTCTTAAAGCGATACACGTAAGCTTGATACAAAACATGATTAAGAAAGTATATAATGAAATTGGGTTCAGCATATTTTCATTATGAAAAATTATGTAGGTATACTTTAAGGGAAGACCGTTTTATCTTTTCTGGTCGTCAAATTATAAAACAGATTTAACTAATTATTAATGCTGTTATCATTATTGTTTTTATTGTATACTCTGTATTAATCACTTATGATGTAGTAAGATGGATACAGGAATCCATTACATGTGACAATGACACTACGGTAAATTGGGGTGAATAGGATAGTTTCTCAACTTTATTGTTAAATAATGTCCCATGTCTATATAAGTTATATGACACTTAAATGCCCAAGTTTTGTCTGGGTGCTCATATTTTTAGTTATATGCTCTAACAATATTATGAGAAAATCGCGAAAATCATTCTAAAGACTGGGGAGGATAAGGGTTAAACTTGGGTTGACAATAAACAGAATTTGTAAAGTAATATTTTTCTGCAACAGATTAAATTGATGGCTTTAAGTGGCATAAGATGGTTCCACTAAACAGCAGAGGCACACGAAGTCTTGTAGGTAACAAACATCTCAGTTCCTACTCTATCCACCCCGTTTCATCCGTCTGATTTTATTAAATCCAAGTTTGTCTGGGGATGAAAATAGCTGAACCCTGTGCCATGCTGGCACTTCACAAGGCGTTTGACATTCGTGTTTAACCGACAAGTGGTGACGGTATGCCACGCACTTGGGTTTTTAAATACATAGTCCATTCGACTACTTGATAGTAAATACGTCAAAAATACACGCCATGTGTAGTGCTGCATTCGATGGTGTGATGCTTAGCGCTTGCTGGCTACTTGCTGCCACCCATCTTCAGTCTCGGTGCGTGCTGGAAGAAACGAATGATATAATTAATAATATTTGCGTTGAATATAATCGAGGGGATTTGATTCCCGGGATTGAGGACTCCGACATCTCTGAGTAAACAACCTTATTCTAAGCAAATAAATAAAGAAATAAATCAAATATTTGTTCTTTGCTTGGACGCAAGGTGGATTTAAATTATAAAGTAAAAAATATTTTTTAATAAAAAGCTTTTATTAAACAAATAAAAATGTAAAAAATAAGTTGTTGCTAAAATTGACTTTGACTGAAAATTTTGGGTTTTAAAGGTTTTTCAACCAAAATATATCTTTGACGTAGATATTTCTTCACTGTATTTCTATATTCATATTACTATAAATAAAAGCTTGTATCCTAATCGTTGTCCCTGTAGGGACAAATAACAAACACTCACGCTTCTCGTCACGGCGCGGCGGCGGCGGGCGTCGGTCGCGGTCGTCACGTTTAGGACCGTCGCGGTCGTCGCGTCTCGGACCGTCGCGGTCGTCACGGCGCGGCCCGTCGCGGTCGTCGCGTCTCGTACCGTCGCGGTCGTCACGACGTGGCCCGTCGCGATCGTCGCGTCTCGGACCGTCGCGATCGTCGCGTCTCGGACCGTCGCGGTCGTCGCGTCGTGGACCGTCACTGTAGAGACATTAGTATAATAAAAAATCTAACCTGCTGGCAATCATCCTCAAGATGCCCCGTAGTCAACATGTGGGTCAAATACCCACAAGTCGTCAAAACTTTCATCCCCTATTCAACCTTACTCTACTACTCAAGTCGTTATTATAATTATTCGAATTCTATAGAAAACATAGCTTGTATTATTAAACTAGAAAAAAACCGGTGGCTTTTTGGGGTAATACCTACAGACCGGCCGGCTAATCATCATCATCATCAGCCTTTATTGGTCCACTGCTGGACATAGGCCTCTCCTTAACGACGCCACGCCGACCGGTCCTGTGCCTTCTGAATCCAGCCGTTTCCCGCTGCCTTCTTCAGGTCGTCCGTCCACCTTGTCGAAGGGCGGCAATCAAGCTGATTTAGATTGGTCGCCGAATGCAAGCCAAATCACGACCATCAAAACCAAGACGATCCCGTCGTACCATAGACTCAATCCAAGTCGAGTTACGCAATTAGCTTGCTGATCTACAAAGAGCTCAAACTTACCAAGGACTTAAAAAAAAAAAAAAAGCCAGGCCCGTTGGCGCAATCGGTAGTGACCCTGTCTGTTGCGCCAAAGGTCGTGGGTTCGAATCCCACTCAGGACAAATATTCGTGTGACGAACACTTGTATTTGTTCTGTGTCTGGATGTCAATATTATCTATTTAAGTATGTATTTAAAAATATCTATGTATCTATGTATATCAGTCTCTGACACCCATAACACAGGCTCGCGCCTACTTTGGGGTCAGATGGCCGTGTGTGAGAATGTCCAAGATATTTATTTATTTATTTATTTACTTACCGATCGTCCCTCCTCGGCGGGTCCCTGTCGTCCCTCCTGGGCGGGTATCGGTCCCTGTAGCCTCCGTCGCGGTCGCGTGGACCCTCTCGGTCGCGGGGACCGTCACGCGGGCCGTCGCGCGGACCGTCGCGGTCGCGGGGACCGTCACGCGGACCGTCGCGGTCGCGGGGACCGTCACGCGGACCGTCGCGGTCGCGGGGACCGTCGCGCGGACCGTCTCGGTAGCGGTCGTCGCGCGGCGGGCCGTCCTTGGAACGCCAGGTGGATGTGCGCTCCTAAAAGAAATCGATTTTAACTTCAGTGTAACTTTATAAGTTGTTACGTCCATAGCAAAATGGCTCGCATCTATTGTATATGATCGAGTAGACCAGCCTTTCCCTAAGTGGGCGATGTGGGCGCTGCAGGCCTAATGAGGGGCGGTAAGAGAGCCAGAAAAAGAATGGGGGCATCCTACTGCGCTCAGATTTCAAGTTAACTCTTGCGAGTTATAGTAAGTCTCGTTTAGAATTAATTTTTAATCTCCGCTAATATACCTAACAATAATTAATTAATTTAATTTTTATACACTAATTAATTAAATTAATTAAGTTATAGTGGTCTTTAAGTAGGTGAAAAAAAAGGGGCGCTAAAAAATAATTTATTCTCAAAGTGGGCAGTAGACAAAATAAGTTTGGAAACCCCTGGAGTAGACCATCGAGGCAGTCGAGGCGAATGATTAGAGTTATCATTAGCATAAAGTAAGATACACAAATATGTGATGTATGTAAATACTTGTAAATGATGATGTAAAGTGATTTCATGAGATAAAGAATGTAGCTTAATTAATATTAAATATTTGTACACTCAGTAAAGTATGTATGTAGTTCCAAACCTACTTTTATAACACTTAATATGTACACATGCTTGAACAAATAAATGCATTCATTCATACGTAGATGATCATTTTGTCCCCTCCTAGCCTCCTACTTAGCCTACAACTATTACTAAGGAATGGGCGCTTTTATACATATTATGCACGTAACACGTCGGGTGAGGCACGCATGGTATACGTTACCACCCACAAAATATAAAACCCCATACAAGTTGCCTGTATTCACGTAACGTTAAATGTGCCGTTTCCGTGATAAATACGCCCGTTGGATGGATAAACATGGATGGATGGATGGATGGATGACTGACCGCAGCCGGCGGGGGCTCGGCGGGCCCGCGCCTCCAGCTGCCGCCCTCGGGCCCGCTGGAGCGCCCCGCGTACGCCGGACGAGGCCTGGGAAGAAATGAAAATGAGAATTAATTACATTAGAAAATACATACTTGTTATATTATTGTGGTTTTCTGAACAAATATTACGTCAATAGGAAAATATCCTTACTTCCTTCGCTGCGACCCATAGACGTCCCACTGCTGGGCACGGGTCTCCCCCAGAGACAATGCTGCGGGAGGTCTAGAGCATACTCCACCATGCTGCTCCAAGGCTTAACGACTGTTTCCAGCATCGAAAACAACCGGGAGCGACGGCTTTACGTGCCCTCCGAAGCACGGTAGCGCCCATGAAATGTTGCCACTAGCGGTCACCTATCCACAAACTGACCGTGCCCATCGTTGCTTTACTCTTTCGATCACATTGAATCGACGTGAGCCATTGGGCTATTGCATAGATGGTTGTGGTGTCTTGTGTGGATGTTTTCTGTGCAATCTTAAAGAAGTCTCTTCTCAAATCTCAAAAAACATCTTATAAATTAAAAAAAAAAAAATTCTCTGTCTGTACCAAAAAAAGATCCAGAAAGTTAGCGGCACGAAAGATGCCCCTGATACCCATGTGCAGCTATCCGGATTTCGTTCAGAGCTAAACATTGCAGCTAGTCTTAACTGATGTAACTTTTACAATAGTGTGTCAAGGGGGCCTAGACAAGTGGCAAAAACGCTAGTAGAATAGATTAACAAATGTATGGGATTGACATTCGCTATCGACTAATTAGTCGTAAGCGAATGTCAATCTCATACATTTGTTAATCTATTCTATTTCTATTCTACTAGCGTTTTGCCACTTGTCTAGGCCCCAAGCTCACCTATCGCGCTCCCTGTCGCGGTCGGGCTCGCCGCGGGCGGAGCGCCACGCGCCGGTGTCCTCGCGCGGGGGACGTTCGTCACGTCCGCCGAAGCGGTCGTCACGTCGGTCGTCACGTCCAGCATAACTCATAACTGATGTAACTTCTACAATAGTGTGTCAAGCTCACCTATCGCGCTCCCTGTCGCGGTCGGGCTCGCCGCGGGCGGAGCGCCACGCGCCGGTGTCCTCGCGCGGGGGACGTTCGTCACGTCCGCCGAAGCGGTCGTCACGTCGGTCGTCACGTCCAGCATAACTCATAACTGATGTAACTTCTACAATAGTGTGTCAAGCTCACCTATCGCGCTCCCTGTCGCGGTCGGGCTCGCCGCGGGCGGAGCGCCACGCGCCGGTGTCCTCGCGCGGGGGACGTTCGTCACGTCCGCCGAAGCGGTCGTCACGTCGGTCGTCACGTCCAGCATAACTCATAACTGATGTAACCTCTACAACAGTGTGTCAAGCTCACCTATCGCGCTCCCTGTCGCGGTCGGGCTCGCCGCGGGCGGAGCGCCACGCGCCGGTGTCCTCGCGCGGGGGACGTTCGTCACGTCCGCCGAAGCGGTCGTCACGTCGGTCGTCACGTCCAGCATAACTCATAACTGATGTAACTTCTACAATAGTGTGTCAAGCTCACCTATCGCGCTCCCTGTCGCGGTCGGGCTCGCCGCGGGCGGAGCGCCACGCGCCGGTGTCCTCGCGCGGGGGACGTTCGTCACGTCCGCCGAAGCGGTCGTCACGTCGGTCGTCACGTCCAGCATAACTCATAACTGATGTAACCTCTACAATAGTGTGTCAAGCTCACCTATCGCGCTCCCTGTCGCGGTCGGGCTCGCCGCGGGCGGAGCGCCACGCGCCGGTGTCCTCGCGCGGGGGACGTTCGTCACGTCCGCCGAAGCGGTCGTCACGTCGGTCGTCACGTCCAGCATAACTCATAACTGATGTAACTTTTACAATAGTGTATCAAGCTCACCTATCGCGCTCCCTGTCGCGGTCGGGCTCGCCGCGGGCGGAGCGCCACGCGCCGGTGTCCTCGCGCGGGGGACGTTCGTCACGTCCGCCGAAGCGGTCGTCACGTCGATCGTCACGTCGGTCGTCGCGCCGGTCGTCACGCGATATATCACGGGCTTCGCGACTGGCAGTCAAACAGATTTTACGTGTATTCGTCACCTTTGATTGTTAGTCACGGGTCATCTCTCGAAATGGAAAGGGTAAGAGTAAGGCCAAGTGCAGATTGTCAAAGTTCACATACCTTTGACAACGTTATTGATAACTCTTGATGACTTGCAGGTTTCTAACTAAGGCCTAATCCCTCCCATTCTGAGAGGAGACCCGGGCCCAACAATGGGACACTCAAAGGGTTGTGGTGGTGGTTTTTTGGTTTTAACATCCAAAAAAATGTTTTTTGGGTGTAAGCTAGCAAATGAGCTTGCAGCATCTGCTGCCGCCCATGACAACTGGGACTAACCTTGAATAAGACTCTAATAGATACTAGGATATTAGTTAGTCCAGTTAGCAGATACTATTAACAAGAACATTCGTTTTTTTTTTAGTATTATTCTTAGTATTAAGTCATAATTGTTTTATATTAAAATATGATTTTCTCATTTTTTCAATTCATCCTGTGTTGCATCTACTATTTTATCATTTATAGTTGATTAGTTCGTTACTTGGTATGAGGGCTAGGTGTAATGAGTTAGCTAATATAAATGTAGGTGTGTGTACGTGTGAATGTGTGTTTGTATTAGGTTAAATAAATTTACTTGAAATAATTAAATAAGACAGCTATATATAGCAAGACAATTTTGTTACTCTTAGCTTACTTAACATGTTTTCCAATTTTGCATGCTGTGTTCACTGTACTTAGAATGGACACACCTGTAAGTCTTTGCATTTTTATTTGTTTTATACTCTATCTTGTGTTACATTCAATTTGTGAACCAATAAAAAAAAAAAAGACAGATATCATAGTTTGATTGTGGTCCCGCAAACCTCGCATTGGGCACGGACTGGAGGTAAAGTGTGTAGTGTAGTGTAGTGTAGTGTAGTGTAGTGTAGTGTAGTGTACGGCAAGCCTTACCGGTCGTCCCTGAGCGGCGGGCGGTCGTCGCGCGGCGGCGGCGCGCGCTTGTCCGGCGACGCGGCGCGCTCCTCGCGCGCGGCCGGCTCGCGCACACGTGCTACAAGGAGAACGAAACACGTTATCGGATAAACTTCCGAAAAGCGCATACCGCCGATCGATCTGAAATTTGGTATAATAACGTATTTTAACCTCCTAATCACGAATATCATAACGAAAATTGGCGCAAACGCCATTTTGAATCGTCACCTTTTCCTGAATTGAGTTTCTATAGCGGAAATAGCTACAAATACAAAATGGCGTTTGCGCCAATTTTCGTTATGATATTCATGATTAGGAGGTCAAAATACGTTATTATACCAAATTTCAGATCAATCGGTGGTATGCGCTTTTCGGAAGTACACCCATGTTATCTACTAGGCTAGGTAGGTATCGTGTGCGAGGAATATAATACCGCTGGCGACCCAGTCAGTCGTAACTCACAACCGATGACCTACCTATTGACTGTCTGTTTAGCAGAATATGAAAATTACAAAGAAGTTATAATAGAAAAATTTATAATTTTTTTTTTTATAATAAAACAAAGCCTAGGAATGTGTATGCGCGACCTCAGATTCCGTTGCCTACATAGTTCCCCGCACTGATACCCCATGCCCTCCCCTCCGGATTTCTTTCACCGGCAAAATATTCGCTTCGAAAACGACGCGGCGACGTACGTTAGTCGTATATTCTTAGAACAAAAGCATAATATGAATCCAGGCTTAAGGCTCCCATAAAATTCATATTTATTTGAAGACCTATTTTGGACATGATTATTTGGCGCCGGGTCACTCCAGCCGCCCTCCAACCAGATGGACTGATGACCTGAAAAAGTCAGCGGGAAATCGCTGGACTCAGAAAGCACAGGATCGGGAGGAGTCGCACCGATTAAGGGAGGCCTATGTCCAGCAGTGGACTTTGAAAGGCTGATGGATGGGTGGGTATTATTATATTATATTGGGTTTTGTATTTTGTTTATTTTTTGTATACGTATGCAGATAATCTCCTCTAATGCTTAGCAAAAATGTTTTGGCACCAGCTATTTCGATTCTTACTCTTCTTTTTCAGTAGGTATTTAGATCTTTGTTTATGTTTTTTTTAGTACTTAAATGTAAAATATACAACATTCTAACATAATTAAGATATCTGACATAGAATATAGTTTTTCCGTGGGAAAACTGCGAGGTTTGCTATACATTACTTTAATAAGTAACCTTTGACTGCGTTCTATCCCCAAAAATTTCATAGTTGTAACCCCTTCCTAGACTGAATACAGTATGTGAGAATTGATTGAAAGAGTGCCGTGTATACTTTGTTTAGAAACTTGGTCGTAGGGGTTTAAAAAGCCTTATCAATTTTCTGACTGCTGGATAAAATATCAAGATGTGCATGCCAACTGAGTCGCTAATCGATTACAATATCTAAGTATTTCAGGCCCGTTGGCGCAATCGGTAGTGACCCTGTCTGTTGCGCCAAAGGTCGTGGGTTCGAATCCCACTCAGGACAAATATTCGTGTGACGAACACTTGTATTTGTTCTGTGTCTGGATGTCAATATTATCTATTTAAGTATGTATTTAAAAATATCTATGTATGTATATCAGTCTCTGACACCCATAACACAGGCTCGCGCCTACTTTGGGGTCAGATGGCCGTGTGTGAAAATGTCCAAGATATTTATTATTTATTTCGCTGTGTCAACTTATTATTAGAGTGGGACTCACAGGGCCTCCAGGCGTCCGCGGCGGCCTTCCGGTCCTGCTCGGCCTTGTCCTTGGCGCGCCACGAGGCCAGCGCGGCCGCCTTCTGCTCCTCGAGCTTGCGCTGCACCTCCGCCTCCTTGGCGCGCGCCTTCGCCTCCACCCGCGCGAGGTACTCCTGGTGTTCCCTGCGTATAAGAAAGAAGAAAGAAAGAAAGAAAATTATTTTATTTTCATCAACAAGTAGACTAAAATACACAGATAAAATTAATAAATTTAAAGGGATGAAAATTTGGACGCCCTCAGCAAATGGCCGTGGCAAACCAACAACCGCTGATTTTCAGGGCGACCTGCTTGCAATGGGTACCTCGGGCAAGTTGACGTACAAGTATTATACATATATTTACTAGAAACTATTACGAGTACATATTTTAATTCTTAAACATACCATTTTTAGTAACAATACAATAAAATATACATATTATTATACATCTATACTAATTTTTTTTTTTTTAATCCAATTAAAAGGGCTTTGTCGCTAAAGCGAACATGCCGCCCTGGTTACATGCATCTATGTAAAAACTATACTAATATTATAATGAGGAATGATTTGTTTGTAATGTTTTCACACAAAAACTACTGGACCGATTTCAAAAATTCTTTCACCTTTAGAAAGCTGGATCTTCACTGAGTGGCGTAGGCTATAAAATATAATATTACTACTTTACAATTTTAACTACTGTGCAAATGTTCGATGGAAAAAGGTACTACACTCAGCTTATGCCATGGTTTCGCAAGGAGCCATGGCGCGCCATCAGTGCGGCCCTTGTGTGATTCAGTAGTCAGTCCAGGAACCTCTATCTTTATTGAGTTTCTTGCAAAGTAGATTATACACTTACTTTTTTTTTACATACCCTTCCCATTGCGTGGTATATTATTTGAAAAAATATTTATATGTGAAAATATATATCCTGGCAGCGGTTTCGAACCCGTCACCCCTGGTCACTAATCACTGTGCCACGGACTCGGGGTCGTGATGATGCTGACGATGCACTCTCACCTCTCCTCCTGCTCCTTGCGCTCGCGCAGCGCCTGCATCTCCTCCTGCTTCTTCCTCTCCCTCTCCTCCCGCTCGCGCTGCTCCTCCGCCTCGCGCGCGCGCCGCGCCTCCTCCGCCGCGATCTCCTCCTGCCGGTGCTTCTCTGCTAGCCACTGAATTGACACGATGCTGACGATGCACTCTCACCTCTCCTCCTGCTCCTTGCGCTCGCGCAGCGCCTGCATCTCCTCCTGCTTCTTCCTCTCCCTCTCCTCCCGCTCGCGCTGCTCCTCCGCCTCGCGCGCGCGCCGCGCCTCCTCCGCCGCGATCTCCTCCTGCCGGTGCTTCTCTGCTAGCCACTGAATTGACACGATGCTGACGATGCACTCTCACCTCTCCTCCTGCTCCTTGCGCTCGCGCAGCGCCTGCATCTCCTCCTGCTTCTTCCTCTCCCTCTCCTCCCGCTCGCGCTGCTCCTCCGCCTCGCGCGCGCGCCGCGCCTCCTCCGCCGCGATCTCCTCCTGCCGGTGCTTCTCTGCTAGCCACTGAATTGACACGATGCTGACGATGCACTCTCACCTCTCCTCCTGCTCCTTGCGCTCGCGCAGCGCCTGCATCTCCTCCTGCTTCTTCCTCTCCCTCTCCTCCCGCTCGCGCTGCTCCTCCGCCTCGCGCGCGCGCCGCGCCTCCTCCGCCGCGATCTCCTCCTGCCGGTGCTTCTCTGCTAGCCACTGAATTGACACGATGCTGACGATGCACTCTCACCTCTCCTCCTGCTCCTTGCGCTCGCGCAGCGCCTGCATCTCCTCCTGCTTCTTCCTCTCCCTCTCCTCCCGCTCGCGCTGCTCCTCCGCCTCGCGCGCGCGCCGCGCCTCCTCCGCTGCGATCTCCTCCTGCCGGTGCTTCTCTGCTAGCCACTGAATTGACACGTTGACGTTAGCTTAACATTATGTTCAGGTGAGATTATCAATAGTTTAATAAGATGTGTTGATTGAAGATTCGAATAAAATAAATTGTAAGCAATACTGACATTAAAAAACGTAGAGTATAAGTTAAATAAATTTTTTTAAAAGCTTTTTAAAACTTTTTTTTATTTTCATGCATTGTCATCGGAACCAAATATGTGTGCCAAATTTCAGCTCGATAGCTTCAGTGGAAGTGGGTGTAATATTTATTGCAAGATTCAAGGACATACATACAAGATACATACGAGTGAAGTTAAATAAAAGCTTTTAAAAATGGCTGACACTAATTCAAAACACTATGCTGCCGGGTAATTGTGTAACTCGCCGAAAATTGATACAAACAATTGGCTTGCTTTTGATTGGTTTGAGTAGTCACTGAGTTACACGATCATCTCACTGGTCCCGAGCTACTGGGACCCTTGTTCAATGCTATGATATGTAGTTCGTCTAGCCGCCAATTGATATTACTAAAACAACTCGTAAATCAAGCTAGTGACATTTCTTGTGGAATAGCATAATGAAAGGCAATAAAATGATTTTTTTGAATTCGCACTGAATACCTATATAGTGTTTTATTTGCCCACGGGTGGGAACCGTTTTGGAATTTCAAACCCTACTGGCCAGCCAGACCCACCTCCTGCCGCCTCTTCTCGACGCGCTGGTGGCGGCGCTGCGTCTTGCGCGACTCCCGCTCCGCCTCCAGCCGGCGCTGGAAGTCGGCCAGGCGCTGGTGGTGCGCCGCGCCGCGCTCCGACCGCAGCTTGGCCACGAACTGGTCCCGGTGGGAGAGCATGCGCGACAGCCGGGCCTGCGTCGCCACGTCCACTGCGCGGTTCGGGGTGAACTACTGGAGAGCCAGACCCACCTCCTGGCGCCTCTTCTCGACGCGCTGGTGGCGGCGCTGCGCCTTGCGCGACTCCCGCTCCGCCTCCAGCCGGCGCTGGAAGTCGGCCAGCCGCTGGTGGTGCGCCGCGCCGCGCTCCGACCGCAGCTTGGCCACGAACTGGTCCCGGTGGGAGAGCATGCGCGACAGCCGGGCCTGCGTCGCCACGTCCACTGCGCGGTTCGGGGTGAACAACTGGACAGCCAGACCCACCTCCTGCCGCCTCTTCTCGACGCGCTGGTGGCGGCGCTGCGCCTTGCGCGACTCCCGCTCCGCCTCCAGCCGGCGCTGGAAGTCGGCCAGGCGCTGGTGGTGCGCCGCGCCGCGCTCCGACCGCAGCTTGGCCACGAACTGGTCCCGGTGGGAGAGCATGCGCGAGAGCCGGGCCTGCGTCGCCACGTCTACTGCGCGGTTCGGGGTGAACTACTGGGCAGCCAGACCCACCTCCTGTCGCCTCTTCTCGACGCGCTGGTGGCGGCGCTGCGCCTTGCGTGACTCCCGCTCCGCCTCCAGCCGGCGCTGGAAGTCGGCCAGGCGCTGGTGGTGCGCCGCGCCGCGCTCCGACCGCAGCTTGGCCACGAACTGGTCCCGGTGGGAGAGCATGCGCGACAGCCGGGCCTGCGTCGCCACGTCCACTGCGCGGTTCGGGGTGAACTACTGGCCAGCCAGACCCACCTCCTGCCGCCTCTTCTCGACGCGCTGGTGGCGGCGCTGCGCCTTGCGTGACTCCCGCTCCGCCTCCAGCCGGCGCTGGAAGTCGGCCAGGCGCTGGTGGTGCGCCGCGCCGCGCTCCGACCGCAGCTTGGCCACGAACTGGTCCCGGTGGGAGAGCATGCGCGACAGCCGGGCCTGCGTCGCCACGTCCACTGCGCGGTTCGGGGTGAACTACTGGCCAGCCAGACCCACCTCCTGCCGCCTCTTCTCGACGCGCTGGTGGCGGCGCTGCGCCTTGCGTGACTCCCGCTCCGCCTCCAGCCGGCGCTGGAAGTCGGCCAGGCGCTGGTGGTGCGCCGCGCCGCGCTCCGACCGCAGCTTGGCCACGAACTGGTCCCGGTGGGAGAGCATGCGCGACAGCCGGGCCTGCGTCGCCACGTCCACTGCGCGGTTCGGGGTGAACTACTGGCCAGCCAGACCCACCTCCTGCCGCCTCTTCTCGACGCGCTGGTGGCGGCGCTGCGCCTTGCGTGACTCCCGCTCCGCCTCCAGCCGGCGCTGGAAGTCGGCCAGGCGCTGGTGGTGCGCCGCGCCGCGCTCCGACCGCAGCTTGGCCACGAACTGGTCCCGGTGGGAGAGCATGCGCGACAGCCGGGCCTGCGTCGCCACGTCTACTGCGCGGTTCTCTGTATTGAGCGTACATATTGCATTAATTCATTTAATTCGCTGCGACCCATAGACGTCCCACTGCTGGGCACGGGTCTCCCCCACAGACATTTCTGCGGGAGGTCTAGAGCATACTCCACCACGCTGCTCCAATGCGGATTGGTGGAGGGGTTAGTGGCCAACCCAGTGTCGAATGTTCTCAAGCCACCCGAAGGTCTTCGACAAGGCTTAACGACTGTTTTCAGCATTGAAAACAACCGGGACCGACGGCTTTACGTGCCCTCCGAAGCACGGTAGCGCCCATGAAATTTTTGCCACTAGCGGTCACCCATCCACAAACCGACCGCGCCCGTCGTTGCTTAACACTTTCGATCACATTGAATCGAGGCAAGCCATTGGGCTATGGACGCTACATTTCATTTAATTATTTTTATTTTATTTGTTTATTTGCATTTATGTACACACAGGAGAACATGAGCCGGAAATACAATCTTAAAATATTATTTATTGTGTTGTGTTTTGCGATCAAATAATTTTTTTTTCTTTGGAAAAAATCAGGTGAAATTTGAACCTACGATTACCGCCCCACTAAAAGCGACGTTAGTGCTACCACCTGTCCCGATTAAGAAATGGATCAAGGTGAAAATTTGTATTGCATTATTTTTTCCCGAAATAGTACGTTTCAAGATATACATTTAATTGCATTAATTTTCATTTTTCATGTTATTATTTGTTATAACTGGCGATCCCAGCGTCCCCCCCCCCCACTGCCTACCAACCCCAGCGAAAACGTTAGCAAGAATAAACGCTCACCGATGAGCAGCTGAATGCGCTCCGCCTCCTGCTGCTCCCAGAAGGCCTTGTCCTGGACCTGCTTCTCCTCCAGGCTCTTCTGCAGCAGGGGAATCTCCTCCAGCCGCTTGGCGCGCTCGAAGTAATCAACCTGTAGGGGGACACAATAGGGAATGTTAGCCGTGTTTTACATTTCTAGTCTCAAACTTACGATTGTGTACGTTAAAGCGCTTTTTGTGGTCGCGCGTTACGGGACATTTACAATCGATAGTGTAAAGTCACCCGGTCGACCGACAGTAGCAAAATTATTACGCTAGTAGCAAAATAGTTGGTTGTTATCACAAAACAATAGTCGCTAAGCCGTGCCGTAGGCTTTCAGGCGGCCCGAAATATTCCGATTCGGGTTGGCCACTAACTCCTCCAATACGCACTGGAGCAGCGTGATGGAGTATGTCCTCTTCTCAGTAGCGTTAACAGACCGGTGCCCTGCAGCAGGACGCTAATGGGTGGCAGTAGCAGCCAATTGTAAATTACGTGTGGCTTGTTTGTAGATGCCGTACTCGAGTAAACGTTTGCGTGTGAGTGGGAAGTACATGTGCATATGATTCTGTGTATGCGTGTACGTGCGTATATTTGCGTGCGCATATTTGATGTCTGCCAATGTACATGTTCGTAAGCACTTATCTATACTAATATTATAAAGAGGAAAGATTTTTTTGTAATGTTTTCACACAAAAACTACTGAACGATATCAATTATTTCACCATTAGAAAGCTGCATCTTCACTGAGTAACATAGGCTACATAATATTACTAGGTGTAAACGAAACTATAATATTTGCGTGCGCATATTTTATGTCTGCCAGTGTACATGTTCATAAGCACTTATCTATACTAATATTATAAAGAGGAAAGATTTTTTTTGTAATGTTTTCACACAAAAACTACTGGACCGATTTCAATTATTTCACCATTAGAAAGTTGCATCTTCACTGAGTAACATAGGCTATATAATATTACTAGGTGTAAACGAAACTATTGTTGTGTCCACGCGAGCGAAGCTGCGGGCGTCCACTAGTTATAAATTAATTACCTTCTTCTCCTGCGACTTGAGTCTGGCCTGCAGCTCACGGCGCTCTTTCATTAGCTCCTCGGCCTCGCGCTGGGCGATCGCTTCTGCGTCCATCTTCTTCAGGTCCTGATGACATTGGAGAGCAAAATTAAGTTAATATGAGAATATGAGGTATTTTCAGTCTATCGACAACAATGGGCGTCGTTAATTAATGTACAAACAGGGTAGCCGTCCACATATATTTTCGTTTTAGTACAGCTCCTGTGATATTACACGTATTAGGGTTACCGCTTACTCTGGCGCTGACGACACGAATCTATTTTCTTAGGGTAAAATTAACTTCATATTTACACTAGGGTTTACAAGACCTATTTCTTAGGGTAAAATTAACTTCAGATTTACACTAGGGTTTACAAGACCTATTTCTTAGGGTAAAATTAACTTCATATTTACACTAGGGTTTACAAGACTTATCTCCTAGTCCAGCTATTGGGTTGTCGCTGCAGCAATGGCAGGTTTTATAGAAATAGAAATAATTTATTTTCTTTCATCATGCTACAACATTACAAAATGTATAAGAAAATTAAAAAAAGAGAAAATAAAAGGAAACATTTAAAATTAATATAAAAAAAATTAAATAAAAACATATCTTGGAGCTGCAGCACTGGGGAAAGAAAAGTGGACACACTCAGCCTGTGTCGTGATTAGGAACCACAACTGCTGATTTTCAGTGTGCCCATTAGAGTTAGTAATTCCTCCAGCTGTATTGACACTAACAGTAGGGTTGTCACATACCTCCTCGTCCAGTTTCTGCAACACCTTCTTCCCGTGCATGGTCTGCGAGATGTGCGCGATCCTCTCGCGCAAGTGACGCTCCTTCATAGCGGCTAATTCGGACGCGTGGCGTTTCTTCTCTCTCTCTTCCCTCTCTTGCTCGAGACGACGCGCTTCGGCGGCGGCGGCAGCCCTAAGTTGCTCCTCTTGACGTCTGCGAAATTGAAATTTGGTTAGAGCTTTTACTTGTCTGTTACTTGTCTCTAAATTTTGAGTCACTCAGTTGACCCCTGAATTATCAATGACATTTAACTTAACAGCAAGATTGTATTGAATTAAGTTTAGCTATCCAAGAAAGGTTTTTATTATGTCAGTTTTGCCTTGCATTGGAAGGTTTAGCAAGTATTCCTCGGGACTAACAAGATGTATGTGCTGCCTCGCTGCAGAAATATGAGGCAGACCTCTCGACGAGACGTGAACAGGTTAACCCCAGCTAGCGCAAGAGATCCGCAGCGTAGCTAGATCGAGACCGCCACAGTTGGGCTGGTGCAAGTTACATAGCATCAGGACTTACCTGAGCTATTCCTCTTCTCGCACGCTCTTCAACCTTTCGATGATTTTCGTGGCTCGAGAACATTGGAAGTGGAGCAGCGTGCTGGAGAATGATCTAGAACTCCACAGTATCTGTGGGGCACCGGTCTCCACCCGTGCCCACCAGTGGGACGTGAAGTATATGGGTTTATGCTATGTGCTGTCTCAGTCTGCGGAAACAGGAGGCACACTTCCAAAGCCACAGCAAGGCTGGTGTAATCTACACGGCCTTACACAGCTAGAGACTCACCTGAGCTCTTCCTCCTCACGCACGGTGTTCAGCCTCTCGATGTACTCCTTGCGCTCCTCGATGATCTTGTGCCGCTGCAGCACGCGCTGGTGCTCCGCGTGCTTGTTCTCGTGGTAGTGCTGCACCGCCTCAGCTAGAGACCCACCTGAGCTCCTCCTCCTCCCGCACGGTGTTCAGCCTCTCGATGTACTCCTTGCGCTCCTCTATGATCTTGTGCCGCTGCAGCACGCGCTGGTGCTCCGCGTGCTTGTTCTCGTGGTAGTGCTGCACCGCCTCAGCTAGAGACTCACCTGAGCTCCTCCTCCTCGCGCACGGTGTTCAGCCTCTCGATGTACTCCTTGCGCTCCTCTATGATCTTGTGCCGCTGCAGCACGCGCTGGTGCTCCGCGTGCTTGTTCTCGTGGTAGTGCTGCACCGCCTCAGCTAGAGACTCACCTGAGCTCCTCCTCCTCGCGCACGGTGTTCAGCCTCTCGATGTACTCCTTGCGCTCCTCGATGATCTTGTGCCGCTGCAGCACGCGCTGGTGCTCCGCGTGCTTGTTCTCGTGGTAGTGCTGCACCGCCTCAGCTAGAGACTCACCTGAGCTCCTCCTCCTCGCGCACGGTGTTCAGCCTCTCGATGTACTCCTTGCGCTCCTCGATGATCTTGTGCCGCTGCAGCACGCGCTGGTGCTCCGCGTGCTTGTTCTCGTGGTAGTGCTGCACCGCCTCAGCTAGAGACTCACCTGAGCTCCTCCTCCTCGCGCACGGTGTTCAGCCTCTCGATGTACTCCTTGCGCTCCTCGATGATCTTGTGCCGCTGCAGCACGCGCTGGTGCTCCGCGTGCTTGTTCTCGTGGTAGTGCTGCACCGCCTCAGCTAGAGACTCACCTGAGCTCCTCCTCCTCGCGCACGGTGTTCAGCCTCTCGATGTACTCCTTGCGCTCCTCGATGATCTTGTGCCGCTGCAGCACGCGCTGGTGCTCCGCGTGCTTGTTCTCGTGGTAGTGCTGCACCGCCTCAGCTAGAGACTCACCTGAGCTCCTCCTCCTCGCGCACGGTGTTCAGCCTCTCGATGTACTCCTTGCGCTCCTCGATGATCTTGTGCCGCTGCAGCACGCGCTGGTGCTCCGCGTGCTTGTTCTCGTGGTAGTGCTGCACCGCCTCAGCTAGAGACTCACCTGAGCTCCTCCTCCTCGCGCACGGTGTTCAGCCTCTCGATGTACTCCTTGCGCTCCTCGATGATCTTGTGCCGCTGCAGCACGCGCTGGTGCTCCGCGTGCTTGTTCTCGTGGTAGTGCTGCACCGCCTCAGCTAGAGACTCACCTGAGCTCCTCCTCCTCGCGCACGGTGTTCAGCCTCTCGATGTACTCCTTGCGCTCCTCGATGATCTTGTGCCGCTGCAGCACGCGCTGGTGCTCCGCGTGCTTGTTCTCGTGGTAGTGCTGCACCGCCTCAGCTAGAGACTCACCTGAGCTCCTCCTCCTCGCGCACGGTGTTCAGCCTCTCGATGTACTCCTTGCGCTCCTCGATGATCTTGTGCCGCTGCAGCACGCGCTGGTGCTCCGCGTGCTTGTTCTCGTGGTAGTGCTGCACCGCCTCAGCTAGAGACTCACCTGAGCTCCTCCTCCTCGCGCACGGTGTTCAGCCTCTCGATGTACTCCTTGCGCTCCTCGATGATCTTGTGCCGCTGCAGCACGCGCTGGTGCTCCGCGTGCTTGTTCTCGTGGTAGTGCTGCACCGCCTCAGCTAGAGACTCACCTGAGCTCCTCCTCCTCACGCACGGTGTTCAGCCTCTCGATGTACTCCTTGCGCTCCTCGATGATCTTGTGCCGCTGCAGCACGCGCTGGTGCTCCGCGTGCTTGTTCTCGTGGTAGTGCTGCACCGCCTCAGCTAGAGACTCACCTGAGCTCCTCCTCCTCACGCACGGTGTTCAGCCTCTCGATGTACTCCTTGCGCTCCTCGATGATCTTGTGCCGCTGCAGCACGCGCTGGTGCTCCGCGTGCTTGTTCTCGTGGTAGTGCTGCACCGCCTCAGCTAGAGACTCACCTGAGCTCCTCCTCCTCACGCACGGTGTTCAGCCTCTCGATGTACTCCTTGCGCTCCTCGATGATCTTGTGCCGCTGCAGCACGCGCTGGTGCTCCGCGTGCTTGTTCTCGTGGTAGTGCTGCACCGCCTCAGCTAGAGACTCACCTGAGCTCCTCCTCCTCACGCACGGTGTTCAGCCTCTCGATGTACTCCTTGCGCTCCTCGATGATCTTGTGCCGCTGCAGCACGCGCTGGTGCTCCGCGTGCTTGTTCTCGTGGTAGTGCTGCACCGCCTCAGCTAGAGACTCACCTGAGCTCCTCCTCCTCCCGCACGGTGTTCAGCCTCTCGATGTACTCCTTGCGCTCCTCGATGATCTTGTGCCGCTGCAGCACGCGCTGGTGCTCCGCGTGCTTGTTCTCGTGGTAGTGCTGCACCGCCTCAGCTAGAGACTCACCTGAGCTCCTCCTCCTCCCGCACGGTGTTCAGCCTCTCGATGTACTCCTTGCGCTCCTCGATGATCTTGTGCCGCTGCAGCACGCGCTGGTGCTCCGCGTGCTTGTTCTCGTGGTAGTGCTGCACCGCCTCAGCTAGAGACTCACCTGAGCTCCTCCTCCTCCCGCACGGTGTTCAGCCTCTCGATGTACTCCTTGCGCTCCTCGATGATCTTGTGCCGCTGCAGCACGCGCTGGTGCTCCGCGTGCTTGTTCTCGTGGTAGTGCTGCACCATGTGCACGCGCGCGCGGTCGCGCTCCTCGCGCCGCCGCGTCGGGAACAGGGTTGCCACCGCGCAGGAGACCACTTCGGCCGCGCGGACTAATTGCTCGCGCACCTTGGACATTGTTAAAAATGTTTAACAAGCTTCCATTTTAATGATACTACGATCAGAAATGAACCTAATAATGAAAAGTTGACATCCGCCATGATTTTAGTCTTCTCAGTCGACGGCGAATAGGTAAAGCAAAAAGCAATGTTTCTTCATGGGAATCCATATTGCTACTGACACACGCAACACTGAGCGTAAGCGCGGGAATAAGCCCTTGTACGCCCGTTCGGCTTTTAGAAGCGCGAAATTAACCGCGCGTATGACCAAACTGTTAACTTAACGATTGGTTACTAATTGAAAAGGGACCAAAAGCTTAACGTGACATCCAAACGGAAGCGCCTATTCCGACTGCTTACTGGCATTTTGAGGAAGTATTTCAAATTCAACTTACAGGATTTGTCCTGTACGCTGTACTACTTCCTCGTATCCACCAGAGTAGAAACTTCACAAGAATTTTGGAGACAATGCATGTTTAGTTTATGGTTAGCTTAACCTGATTCTACTACCAGGCTTGGAATATTATAAAAAAGTAATAGCCGTTACAGAAACATTAATGTGCAGGCAAAAATTAACACAGACATGCAGAACACAGGCCTGTCGCGTCAAGCCGACAGTTTGCTGTCCCTCCGAGGCCTACCACTCCTTGACAATGTCAAATCAGAAGTGGGATTTAATTCGGAGGATAGTACCTACTCAATACATTTCCATGGAAAATACATCACTCGTTTTTCTAGAACTCTAGTGGAATTAAGCTGTAGTGACATAGTAGTAAACGATCACGTTCGGTACTAAGAAATCATAGGCAGCATTTATTTTAGTTAGCTTGTGGTTAGCATAGATAGAGCATGCTATTTTCAATACATTTCATTCATGTGACGTACGAAATATCGGTCAATCACAGTAGATTAGATGCTAAACAAACGGTCTTACAATGAATAAATCTTACTATCACATTGGATTTAGATTTGAACAAATCGTTTATGATTTTGTTCTCTAGACTGCCTTATGTGGAGATTGGCAGATATACAGAACATGGTTTACAAATGTCGTTAGTTTTGAAGCTGGAACATCTCGAAACCATTTTTAAGGATAAACGATAGCAAACGAGCATCATCACCTATCTGCCCATGACAACTGTCGACAATTATGACTGTTTTTTTTTAAATAATATAGACGTACAAGCAGACATACGGGCCACCTGATGGTAAGTGGTCACCGTCGTCTATGGACACGTGCGACACCAGGGGTATCACAGGTGCGTTGCCTGCCTTGTAGGAAACGTTTCACACTCCTATTGAAGCGCTCCATGTCGTAAGCTCGAAGGGAAAACCTCAGTCGGAAGCTCATTCCACTAAAGACCAGTTCGCCGTAAAAAAGACCGCGAGAAACGCACGGTGGAAGTAGGTTAGTCTATTTTAGTCAGTAATAAATACAAAACGATTTACAATATAACATTTATTATTACCTGTTCCGCGGGCGTCGCCTGCAGTATGGCGCCCCCGCAGGCTTCGTCGGCGGCGGAGCACCACTCACCACCGCCCGCTTCCAACCCAAAGTGGACACATCTGAAATGATTAATACCATTAGCCAGGGTTGGAAATTATCAAGATAATTATGTTCATTGATACACACAATCGACATGACGCTAAATATTACCCGCATTCGGATAATAATAGAGAAGTTATTTTTTTTTAACTTATAAACACATCTCTAGATAATATACGTTATTATAATTGATAATTATCAGTACGTAATTATCGCGATAATTATCATTGATAATTATCAAGATAATTATCCCGTGCAACCCTGACATTAGCCCAATACCCGTATCTTGGGACCAAAATACTGCAATGGTATCCCTTCTCCCGTTCGTGAATTTCCTGTCGCGGTCTGGTTAGCTCAATAGTTGGCTGGTAGAGAATGCTTTATGCATAAAGCTCGCCATTAGTATGTGGTTCAATAAAGCTAAATAAATAAAACAATCAATCCGGTTGCTATATCAAGGCGAAGGGCTTTGATATAGCAACCGGACAGGGCGTTAGGACGGAACGCTGTGAGAAAAAAATGTATGGCGCTCTTACAAACCAAGAATTAATCTACTTTGCAACAATCCGCGAACAAAAATGTATGGTGATGTATGTATACTTTCACACACACCTAGGTGTGTGTGTGTTTATTTATTTATTAGGCAATCCAAAAGCGTTATAAAAGTACAATAGGTTATACAATATGATACGATATTTTATACTAGGGCCAAAAATGGATTACCCAGTTAGGTACATACTAAAAACGGTTTTACTTACATACTAGAAAAACGTTGGTGTGTGTATTCATTTATCGTATGTGCATGTTTTCCTGTGTGGGAGGGAGGGAGGTGCTGCGTGCATGAAAGTATACATACATCACCATACATTTTTGTTCGCGGATTGTTGCAAAGTATATTAATTCTTGGTTTGTAATAATGGAGTTCCGCAAAGTAACGCCTGATACAATTAAGTATGGCGCTCTATAAAACGAAATACAGCAAACGGCAGGCGCCCACCGGTATTGACGTAAATGTTTCTGTTTGACTCCACCGCCAACCTCTCCTAGACTCAACACCCTCCTCTAAGGCAGCCCCTAGACCTACAATAACATTGTACAATATATTTTACTGTGCAATAAAATTGAATTGCGTTTTGAATCCATACGGTCAATTATATTGCACAATAATAAGAACTGTGCAAATTCTGCAATGTTTTCGGGTTCAGTCGGAGAATAGTTTGATCCCGAGCAACATGTCTACACAAGATTTAGCCGCGGCTGCTGTAGTGTTATTTGCATCTTCTTCTCTTTATATTTTTAGACAACAATGTTTCGTAATCAGCTTTTTTTTTTATCATGGTCATGATATTCTTTGCTCTTGACATTCCACAAAGACGACAATTCTCGGTACAATTGGATACATTCGACGATAAACTCTCTTTCCTTAACTTTCGTATCGTTTTGTGACATTTTTGGGAAGCGTGCACGCGTGTGTCCTCCTTGCCGACGAAAAACAGACTGAATTAATTATATTGCACAATTGGGTATTTGAATTTTTTTTTTTATGTGATAAATGAAAAGATCATAATAAGTTTTATAACAAAACTATTTTTTTTTCTTTTTTTCTTGCAATAATTCAAAAGTTATTTCAAAATAAAAATTCAATTCAATCATTTTTGAATCCAGTACCGAAGACACGCCGACAACTCCCGAACAAACCCGAGCGCGTGTGACGTCATAATGTTAGTTTTCATTGTTAAAATATTTAAAGGATGATGGACAAAAATGTATGGAACCTGGTACCGGTGCGTGATTCATCTTGATTGGACATGGGGTACCAAAATGGCCATCCTCCTTTATATAACATTTTGACGTCACAAATATGGTGAACAATCATGGCGCGTTTATAGTCACGTGATTTTTATTCAAATTTCATCAATTTTTAATTGTTTATAATTAATTGAAAAAAAAAAACATTTTTAAGTTTTTTGCATTAAATATCAATATTATTAATAATATAGTATTAAAATACATAAAATAAATCAATAATTTTTTTTTTCAAATACACAATTCGCAATATTGCGCAATATAATTGATCGTCTAGGGGCCGCCTAAGCCATAAGCCGCACTCACTTGTTGGCGTGGTCGACGCGTATCTGCATGTCGTTGTGGCGCACGCAGTCCACCAGCAGCCGCTCGAGCCGGAACAGGTCGTCTGTGTTTCTGTCTGACTCCACCGCCATCCTCTCCTAGCACTCAACCCCCTCCTCTACGCCATAAGTCGCACTCACTTGTTGGCGTGGTCGACGCGGATCTGCATGTCGTTGTGGCGCACGCAGTCCACCAGCAGCCGCTCGAGCCGGAACAGGTCGTCTGTGTTTCTGTTTGACTCCACCGCCATCCTCTCCTAGCACTCAACCCCCTCCTCTTCGCCATAAGTGGCACTCACTTGTTGGCGTGGTCGACGCGGATCTGCATGTCGTTGTGGCGCACGCAGTCCACCAGCAGCCGCTCGAGCCGGAACAGGTCGTCTGTGTTTCTGTTTGACTCCACCGCCAACCTCTCCTAGCACTCAACCCCCTCCTCTACGCCATCAGTCCCAGTCGCACTCACTTGTTGGCGTGGTCGACGCGGATCTGCATGTCGTTGTGGCGCACGCAGTCCACCAGCAGCCGCTCGAGCCGGAACAGGTCGTCTGTGTTTCTGTTTGACTCCACCGCCAACCTCTCCTAGCACTCAACCCCCTCCTCTACGCCATCAGTCCCAGTCGCACTCACTTGTTGGCGTGGTCGACGCGGATCTGCATGTCGTTGTGGCGCACGCAGTCCACCAGCAGCCGCTCGAGCCGGAACAGGTCGTCTGTGTTTCTGTTTGACTCCACCGCCAACCTCTCCTAGCACTCAACCCCCTCCTCTACGCCATCAGTCCCAGTCGCACTCACTTGTTGGCGTGGTCGACGCGGATCTGCATGTCGTTGTGGCGCACGCAGTCCACCAGCAGCCGCTCGAGCCGGAACAGGTCGTCGGTGCCGGCCAGCTCCAGCAGCCGCGCGAACTGGACGCACGCGTAGCACTGCGCCACCTGGCGGATGAGGCGGACCAGCGCCACGTCGCTTAGGGCGGCGGTGTATTGGGCCAGAGGTGAATCTGAATGGAAAATTAAATGTCAATTTTTATTATTACTTTCGCATTTATAATATTAGTATGATATTATAAATGCGAAAGTAACTTTGTCTGTCTGTCTCGCTTTCACGCAAAATCTACTGAACCGATTTAAATTAAATTTGGTACACAGATAGTCTAGAGCTTGAGAGTCCTTTCTCACAACACTTTTTAAATTGGAAAAGTGTTGTGAAGGATTGAAAAGGGGGATAAAAGGTTGTATGAAATGAAAGTATATTGTCATTTTCCGAACTAGAAGCATAAAATTTATATTTTTAGGTGTTGATTAGATATAAACAAATATGGCATTCAAAGTTTACCCATAAGGGTGAAAAAAAAACATAAAGGGGATAACACATTTACGGATTCATTACAAATTTGTGGAGCTAAAGTTAACGCGTTAAGAATAATCTATTATTATGTCTAATACCACGCGAGCGAAGCAGCGGGCGTCCACTAGTTAAACATAAAAATAAAATATAATACAATACAAATACACTTTATTGTACACCACAAGAAAAGAATGAAAAAAAAAAACTTTAATACTAAATCAATGGTACAACAGGTACATGGTAAATACGGGTAACAATGGTTACATATAAAAGTGGTGGCCAAAAGGGGGTCTTATCGCTCCAGTAGCGATTTCTTCCAGACAAAAGTATTGCAGACGTTTAAATAAACGTGCGTAACGTAATGTCAGCTATATACATGCTACAATCCATAGACATCCCACTACTGGGCACGGGTCTCCCCCACAGGCACAGCTGTGGAAGGTCTAGATCTAGACACTAGAGCATACTCCACCACGCTGCTCCAATGCAGATTGGTGGAGAGGTTAGTGGCCAATCCAGCGTCGAATGTCCTCAAGCCACCCGAAGGTCTTCTACGAGGCTTAAAGATTGTTTTACGATTGAAAACAACAAGCAGCAATCGATATGTAGGGTAAAATTTGATATGTTAGGCTCAGTTAGCGGCACGCGGCAACCCATAGACGTCCCACTTCTGGGCACGGGTCTCCCCCACAGACACGGCTGCGGGAGGTCTATCTAGAGCATACTCCACCACGCTGCTCCAATGCGGATTGGTGGAGATACAGTTAGCGGCAAACTAAAGATTTGCGCACTTTTTGCTCAGTTACGTTTCACATTTATATGTTAACAAAATGTGCCATTCGTGAACACTGACAAACTATACTCACTGGGCTCATCCTGTAAGGACTTGATGATGCCGTTGACATTGTGGCAGATGGAGAGCGGATCAAACTCCACCTCGAGCCAGGCGTACAGCTGCTGGAGCTGGGGCGACGCCAGCGCCACCACGTTCAGTCTCACCACGTCTGCGGACAGGTTACATTTTACCAACATACATACACACCTTCTTACACGTACACTGAAGGACACAACAAAGGCATTCACTATATTTCAGATTTATGTTAAATTTATAGTATTCCTGATATCTTCAACTTGTATTAAATAGCACTCTGCACATGCATGCAATCCATTTATGTTTAGCTATACAAGGGGTAGAGGCATACATGTACTCATGCACCTTGCCTCTACTCCTTCGGGGAAATAAAGGCGTGATATTATGTAATTTCTTCTCATTCAAACACATGTATGTAAGAAAGCAATAAATTAATTTGTGTCATACCCACTAAGTGTTACATTAAATAAAATAATAATTGGTCAAAATGATTATGTGCAGGCATAAATTAACACAGACATGCAAAACACAGGCCTGTCGCGTCAAGCCGACAGTTTTCTGTCCCTCCGAGGCCTACCACTCCTTGACAATGTCAAATCAGAAGTGGGATTTAATTCGGAGGATATTCTTCTAACCAAACATTTGCTTAAGAGTGTTATGGCAACAAGATATGTTATGACAACAATATATCAATCGCCTGAATGTATTTATGTCACTATGTAGAGTGTATCTTAGTTATAATAATATTTAGCCGTTAATTATGTGTAAATATGTATTAAAATAAATAAAAAAATGGCAATCAGCTGCAATAAGTCATACTCATATATCAAAACTTAATTGTACCACACAGAGTTAACTGTTTAGGCGTAGCATATGGGACATGTTCGGACATGTTAGGAAACTAATAAGGAAGCAGACAAAACAGCTCACCTTTGAGCAAGCTGGTCCTCGTTGGAGGTTGAGCCAGACCAAGGAGCACGGCCAACCGCTGAGCCTTCTCCACGGGACTCTTGTCGGTCTCGACGAAGCGGTCGAACTCCGGGTGCAATGATGGCAGTGGAACAGAGAGCACGGCTACCAACACTCGACACGCCATTCTGTTAAATTTATTGTCTACATATTAAAACGTGACGCGCAAAGGATATACCCTTTTTATATGAGACTAGTGGACGCCCGCAGCTTCGCTCGCGTGGAATTAGACGTAACATAACCTAAATACAAAATTTCATTGAAATAATGTAGGTATATACGAAAAACTTTTATACCTACTAACGTCGAATCTAAATGTTACTGTCAAATTTTGACCGAACGATAAACACTGTAAATATGTAATCATTCATTTTAAATCTATTACCCTGAGTGCCCACTCCCAAGTTCGAATTGACATTTAATTTTTTTTCCGAAACGAAGTAATATAAAAATATGAAATAAATATTTTCAATTCGATATTTTCGTGCAAAAACGGTATTTTTATTTTCACGTTTTACAAATTTTGAAATGTTGGTTGTCAATTGTGACTGTGGCATTCAATCTTAAATTAAAACAATATATTATTATTAGTAAAACACGCCAACCAAACACACTCAAACTAAATGTTATATGTATTTAAGAAATAATTACTAAGTACTCAATTTTAATGTGCAGGCAAAAATTAACACAGACATGCAGAACACAGGCCTGTCGCGTCAAGCCGACAGTTTGATCTACCTCCGAGGCCTACCACTCCTTGACAATGTCAAATCAGAAGTGGGATTTAATCCGGAGGCCTAAAAATGTATAAAACATCTAATACAAATTCAATTCGTCATAAAACGGTCAAGCTTCGTAACAAAGTAATAAATCTATATTAGTTATAGAGTGTTTGTCACTTTCTTTAAAATAGAGAAATAGACAACATTCTAGTTACACACTTATTAAGTGAAAATCCATAGATAGGTTGTGCTACATGCTTGTCAACATCCAATAAAAAAGAAACTGCAATATTACTAATTGCAAGTTAAATTATGGCTTCTCTATAAAACACACTTTAGTTAAAATTTTTACTTACTTCTGCAGTTCTTCTTGAGTGATATTCTTCTTCATTTCTCTCAAGAGTTGGAACAACTTGAGCAACGCGGCCGCGTGGAAGAGGCAATGACCAGCCTTCCAGAAGACAAGAGCCAGCTTGCCGTAGTAGTTGGCCATTGTCTTGGCCACTGGTGTCTTCTTTGACATGTTCATCAGGTTGTGAATGTCTTCTATGGCTTTGTAAGCTTCCTAGTTATGGAACAATTTAAAGTTGTATTAAAGTTTATTACTTTTAATATGCATTCAAGTCTTCATGCACTTTCATGCATAAAATATTATGATATTGTATGAGTCAACTAATGGTAAACAAAACTGCAGCAGTGCAGTAGTTATACATAAATTTGAACAAAGTGATGATAGAAGCATATAAGGATGCCTTTATTTTTAAATTATGTTTGTAAAATATAATCTGAAATGTCAAAATGATGGAATAAATAATGTTCCACCAACCTGCCACAGTTCCATCTGAATAGCGCTATCCAGCTGGAACAATCTGGTTTCCAAGTTGAGTTGTTGAGTCTCTGGCTTTGAGATGCTGACGTTCCCAGTTTGTACCTGAATAAAGATAACAATGAAAAATGTAACCAATGAAAATATCTTAATAATTGTTGTGGGTTTTATAACTTAATGCACCACAGCATTAAACATAATTTTAAATCTAATATACTCACAGTGGGTTTACAGATGTCCTCAAGATGCTTCCTCAGCTTATCGCAGAGCTTCCTAAACTCAGTCTTGCGTGAGTACTTAAGGCAGAATTGGAACGCCATACGTGCAATGTCATGGTAAAGTGTCTCCACATGAGCATTTGTACGGAGCAGCTCTAGGCACTGGCAATAGGACTCCCAAAGGAATTTCACCTACAAATATGAGAACATCCTATTTATCCTAGAACATAGAAATTTTGCAATAATCCAAGGAGGAGACAAATCAATGGATTTGTCACTCCACACAAGACAAGATAGAATTTAACAGATTTGATTATAGCAAAATGGCTGATTGCAGATAGAATTTTTTTTATCCCTCAAATACTACAAAACAAATCTAAAAAAGCTTATTTACTACAATTATTCTCTGTAAAACTATTATGTCAATGGTGACTGGAAATAAATTTCAAAAATATTTTTGTATAAAGTGCTATATCTAGTGGTTACTACCACTAGATATATAATAATATCAATCCAGCCAGTGAAACACAATTTACCCATGGTGTAAGTATAGTCCGATCAGATCTGTCTTGAGCATCCTCTCCAGACACAGCACTGAGCAAGATGCTCTCAGGAGTGGCGAGATTGTCCAGGTCATCTGTATCAATGACAGCCTGAGTAGACTGCTGCCTTGCTGCTTCTGTACGCTCTTCTGCCATACGCAGATAACCTCTGTAATATTCATTTCAGATTTTTATCACTGTGCAGTAGGTAGTTATTGAGTGACATTCATAAATAGACACAGTCATTAAATATCAGAAAGAAAAAATCTTTCTAAATATGTGTTATGTAATCAGTAATAACAAAACAAACCTTATTACTTGCTCAAGTGAACCAACATTTACAGATTGAAACATGTTTCTGTACTGAAACAAGCCTTCCTTGGCTATGTGGGACTTGCGGAGGTCGACGCAAAGCTCCAAATACTTGAACATGATGGGTTCGAGGACCGACTCAGACCAGTTGTACGCCCATTTCTTGTTTCGGAACACCTCCTGCAGGGTGTCCAGAGCCCTGGCAGGCTTGTCCAAGTCCATAAACTCTGGAAACGGAAAAATAGCATACCAGTGATAAACATGATCCGCACAATATGCGCGTCATTTTTTGTTATTTCCATTTCTGAACAATATGTGGAAAACATTTGGACTAAAATAAATTCCGCTATTATGCCAAAGGATCTTTAATCAGGATAGCTTTATGGCAATGATTACGAAAGAAAGGTCATGAGTCAATTCAATGTGCAACGTGGTAGCGACAGATAGATCATGTACTTACCATTGGCTCGTTTAAGAGCATTTTCCGGTCGTTGACCGTATCGCGCCATATTATAGGATGCACGAATCACTGCATTAACTCAAAATTACGTCCACAAGTATTATGTTTTTATGAGGAATTTATTACAAATAAATTCCTCCTTCCACACCGGTCTGTCAAAAACGACAGCAAGGCAAAATGGCGTTCTCTTCTCTTTCTTGGCCGGCTCGGCGCTCGACAACCATAAACAATAGGGAGGCGTATCTATGCCTAGACAAGACGGATTTGGATACATTTTAGTTTAGTCTATGGACTCCTCTTTTCGCGGCGCTGTACAGTCAACCTGGGTAACATTGGCCCACTTTTCGGAATTAAAATGCAATAAATGTTTAAATTAGTGCGGAAGACTCATCCAAGAAGACTTTTTGATGGCTTTGAGAGCCACTGATTCTATAAACCTAGCAATATAATGATAGTTTCTTAGAAAAAAGAAATGAAAAAGTAATAAAACCGATGGGTCAAAGTTACAATTAGAGTTGGGGTAAAATTGACCCAGGCGTGGGCTGGTGCATGTTTTTTATGATTTCTCGCATAATAAGTGAACTAGGTAGCATTGGCCACTAAATACTAGCAGAAAAATATATAGTCTACATCCAAAGTCAATATTTTTTGTACCATAGTTAAGGTTTGTAAGGAAAATTTAGGTATGAAATAAAATGTTGCCCTATGAAACATAGTTTATTATTAAATCTTTTATTATTTGGTATTGATAGGAAAAATAGGAAATCAGGCTGTTATGGCCCTTCAAAATATCTAAATAATTGTTAAAAAATAAAATTTTAGCCGAAAACTAACTACTTAATTATCAAAAAATGCTGTAAAGTCTTCTTTCTAATCATCCCATTCCATCGCCAAAAATCATCATTTATCTCAAAATAACTGCCTTTTCGAGTTATTTACGATTAATCTAAGACTTATGATTATTGTTCATTGATAATAGCACTATTTCTGGTCGATTCGTTGGCCAAATCCAACAATCTGTAGCCTTTGTCATTAAAGAGATTCGTCCTGAGGCATAATATCTTTTTCTGTATGGAAAAAAAGATTTTTTCACGGTATCGAATGTACTACGTACATATTTATATCAAATTCGACACATTTTCCAAAATCTGGCAACATATTAGTATGATAGTAAAATATTAGTGTAACCTTATCCCGGGCCAATGTTACCCTGATATAGTAGTTTTGAAATATTTTAGATGTTTCTAGAAAAAATACTGTATTATATATTGCAAAAAATTTATTAAATGATAGGCAGACAAGTTGGTAACACAATACATTGCAACTTACCATTCAAAACCTAATAAGAACAGCGCTGAATGCTACTTTTTAACACTGAGAAAAGTACCGTCTATAATGCACTCACGAAAAAGGCAACTTTTGAATTTTGTCATTGACAAATGACAAATTTCGGCGGGTGAAATACGTTTACGAAGATACCTTCTATCTTTTATTTGTAAAATTATTTTTTTATCAATTAAGGCAATCTGTAAAAAATAATAATAATCGGAAATATAATTTTGGGCCAAAGTTATAACTACGGCCAAAGTTACCCAGATTGACTGTAGGCGCGCCTGCGTGAGTTTGACTTTGATATTTTGACAATGCCATCTCATGAAAACTTGCAAGTTGCAAACACCTCAGCAAGTCATAATACAGACGGGCAAAGTTTTCATGGATAGAGTTACAATTCGACCGTTACGATAATTTCGTGTTGTGTAAGACTGAATTGAGTGGAGACCTTTTACCTACTAAGAGCCGGGGGGCGGCTTTTTTTAGGCGGTTGATGGGTGGATTTGACGCCATATTATGGACATCATCGGCTTCAAATCACGTGACCTTATTTCATATCCTCTTTAGTTCTATTATCAATGGTGGAATGCGAACTCTAGTCTTCGGTTCGTCGCCGGCCTGTCTGTCATGTTAAATTGTCAATTGTCAATTGAGTAGGAAAGTAGGTCCAATTCAATTTTTAATAAAAACAATATTTTTAAATTATCCACTTGATTGATTTGTTAACAATGCTACTATTTATTAACGTTCGCCTATTTAACAGTCCTTTCACGGTGTGTTATATTGCTGAAGAATTTTTTATGCTCCCTGATGAAGCAAGTTACAAGTCGATCGGCGTTAATATTGGTGATACAAATTCTTATATTAAGATGAATAATAACGTAAAGAGTAGTAGAAAGAAGTTGAAAGCATCAGCTTTGCTTCTGCAGCCATTTGTGAAAGAATGTATGTACTCCGAAGCATTTAGGGTAAATGCCTTAAAAAATTTAAATCGATTTTCGGGTAGTCCGAATGAGGGTGTTCTTTTTTTAAAATTGATACTGGAACCTCCTGATAAAGAAATAATTGATTATTCTTGGTAAGTGTATAATTTATTTAAATATGTACCTAATTTACTTTAAAGCACTATGTGGTCTAAATCTGCACTTTAACCATACTTATCAGTGACATAAGCAGTATATTTCTACACCTTGTGAAAAGTTTTAAAGTATTATACCACCAATTGCATGGTACCTAATCCAAATGTCTTGTGAAATGTGGGTGTACAAACCTCTGCCTACCCCATTGGGGAAATACAGATGTGACGTTCTGTTATATATGTTAGATTATTCTCAGACTCATTAGGTGTTCTCTCTTATCCAATCCAATTTTAGAGAAATGACAGATTTTATTTAATTTTTTGTGGTTGGCTTTAGAAACCTGTGGCAGGAGGAAGGGGACGGTCTAGGGGGTGGTAGGGGAGGGGTAAAGAACCCACCCATAAAGGGGAAAGTGAGGAAACTCATAGTTTTAGAGATCTAATTTCTTTTTAATTTGAGGTTATGCTAACCTCCTCCCTCTCCCCCTGTCACAGGTTTCTAAAGAATAACGATTTTTTGCCTTATGGATTTACCAATGAGTAGTTCTAAAATATCAAACAAGTCATAAAAAAAATAACTTAAAAGTAGACTAATTTATTTTTAAAACAAAATTTAAATCACTAATAAGAAAATCATTAAACAATGCTTATACTGCCACAGGAACCATAAAATGTTACGATTAATATGGACCAGAGTTGAAATAGAAAATGCCTTTGCCTGGCTATCCACTCTCGGCGGAGCTTATTCAGCATTGGGTGATTATTTTGATCATTGTGTAAGTATGCATTATTTTATTTAACCACGTGCTCATATTATGTTGTGTTGAGCTCATAACTGTTGGTTCCGGATGTTTTCAATTGCGAAAACAATCCTTAAGTCTTGTTGAAGACCTTCCAGTGGTTTGAGAATATTCGACACTGGGTTGGCCACTAACGCACCAATCTGCATTGGAGCAGCATGGTGGGTGGTAGACCTACCGCAGCTTTTTCTATGGGGGAGGCTGTGCCCAATAGTGGGACGTCTTTGGGATAGAAGATAAATAGTATCTGTCTTAGGAAACAAACCCTCTTTTATTAATGAAAATAAATTTGGTATCATAAAATTTTTTGTCCAGTGTGAATTCTTGCTGTTACTCTGTGAAATTGTCTGCCACTTTCTATTAAAAAAGATTCTATTCTTTCTTTCAAAAATCAAGCAAAGCACTATTTTTCTTTATAACTGTGGTCATGTTTCTTCTTGTGTATATGTGTACCTACATGTATTATATTATGTGTCATCAAAATCATCATATTAGTATTTATGTCTATTATTAATTATTTATTAAAAAACCAATCCTGTGATAACATATTTGTACTCCTTTAGTGACATTGTGTTATACCTTAAGTATTTAATTGTAAGCTGCTACCCTACTTTTTTCTTTGGTCCGTATCAGAATCACTTCATCATCAGATCACTTTCATGACCCTTACATGACCTTACATGACCAATTTCATTGTATGGAAAGAAAAATCATGCCAGCAGAATTTGGTACAACTTTACTAACACAGTAAATAGGATTAATACTACAATGGCAACCATTACAATAGGAAATCAATCCAATTGTCATGAGCTGCCTGTATGGTAGCTATTTATATCTCACTAGTGGACGCCCGCAGCTTCGCACGCGTAGAATTAGACCCATTAACGACGTCTACCCGTCTAACGACTTCAAAAACGGCAATGTTTCATACTAACTTTGCACCCCCGTTTTACCCCCTTAGGGGGTGAATTTTCAAAAATCCTTTCTTAGTGCTCCCCTACGTTATAAAAGGAACCCCTGTGCAAAATTTCAAGTTTCTAGCCCTTATAGTTTAGGCCCTGCGTTGATATGTCAGTCAGTCAGTCAGTCAGTCAGTCAGTCACCGTCTCCTTTTATATATATAGATATGGTTTGAAACAGTTCACAAGGTTTCTCCATAATAGATTATGCTAATTGTATGATCTTGTGGAAATTTGTCATTGAAGTAATGTAAAAAAATTACTTATACTTTCAACTGTGAAAATAGGTTTGTATGATATAATAATAACTGGACTTTAATGGTTAGTCAAACTAGTGTTAATATATACATTAGTTGTTAGTAGGTTTGAGGACTAATGGAGCAGGGTGTTAGTTAGTGTTAGTAATTTGTTAGAAAGAGTTTTGTTTCAAGTGATCACACTCGGAAAACGAAGTATCGGCCGCCCCCCGATGAGGTGGACTGACGACCTTAAGAAGACAGCGGGAAACCGTTGGATTCAGAGGGCGCAGGATCGGGAGGAGTGGCGACGATTTAGGGAGGCCTATGTCCAGCAGTGGACCCAAAAAGGCTGATGGATGGATGGATGATCACAAATGATTTGCTACCTTTGAAGACTGTGATGGTCGTCTCTAAAAAAGTGTAACCAAAACCACACTTATTCAGCAGGAACACAATTATATATCTATAAATAAAAAAAAATAGTTTGAAAAATCCAATATTCGTCTTTTCTTGCAGGCTGAAGAGGCGGGAAAAATATCAGAAAGACAATACAAGTTATCCCAAATGCTCGGAGACGAGGGTCTAGCGGAACGGAGTAGGCTATACTCAGCATTGGCATATGCTCAGAAAGGCAACCTGAAACTAGCGAGGCATATTGTCCGGAGGGTAGCAGCGTTCAGCAGGGACACACAGGATGTGCGCCTGAACAGAATGTGTCAGGGAGTCTGGGCCAAGTTGAAATATATGAGAAGATTACGAAAGGCTAACCAGACTGCTAGTATTGGTAAAAGTGGTGACAACACTAGTACTAGTAGAAGCAGTGACACGAGTACTATAGGTAGGAACGGTGACAACATTTGTACTGGTATAAACTGTGAAAAAAAACCTGCAGAGTAACTATAGAGGCCTGCACACTTTTAATTTGATTGCATAAAATTGTTTATTGTCCGACTGATATTGTGGACACAAACCGCTAAAGTGCAAGCAATTAATGGGTAATAAAAGTGTGCTGTGGCTATCATACTCACCCATCACTTTCCAGTTCAAATTCTATTGGCACAAACAAGTTATATAAGTGCCATTTAAGAAAATGTAACCTGCTGTAACCAATGAAGGAAAACATTGTGAGGAAATCTGCTTGCCTGTGATTAAACAATAATGTTTTGAAGGCATGTGGCTAATATGCACTTTGCCAGCATGGTGGACTATGGCCTAACCACTACTACACTACATACCATTCCGAGAGGAGGTCCAAGCGCAACAGTAGGCCAAAGGGTTGTGGTGGTTTATCTACCTAGACTGCAATTATATGATGGTGCTCTTAGAAAGTGTTATGGACTAGTCTGAATGGAAGTCTGGATAGTTTGGATGGAATCCAGCGTGCAGACTTAGGTGATAGCGAAATGTTATTAATTGGTAACAAGACTTCAGTCACCCTATCGATCCTTGCCTTACGAATAAATGAGAAATTCCCTATAAAAAATCAGTGAAAGTTGGTCGTGTGCGGAGACAATAAGGTGTACTGTGTTCAACTATCTCGACAAAACAAAAAAGTCATTATTATAGTTAATCAAAAATAGCAGTGTGATTGTTTTTTATCTGTCAGCTGTAGAAGGCACCACTAAAAATCAGTGTTGCGTTGATGTATGGCGCCGTAGCTTATAATGACTGGTGACATATTACAGAAAGGTTACCACTCATACACACATTTTGATAATAACTTAATTTTTGATATTTTTTGATTTGAAATTATTGTGGGTACATATAAAATGTAATGTGTCTTGTGATAACTAAAACTTATTCATCTTCTATGTATTGTATTCTAATTGTATGTAATGTATTGATGGATAGTAACATAATTGTTGTTATAACATTAAAGCGGGTCCTGCCATACATAACTGTTTTCGTTCCTGATTTGATATTAAGTAAACTTTATCAAAATCGGTTCATCTGTTTGGGTATTTACATAATAGATATAACCCATAAGATCATCAGGATATACATACCGGATCTCAGCCACAGCTGAGGGAGGTCTAGAGCATACTCCACGCTGCCCCAGTGCGGTTTGGTGGAGAGGTAAGTGGCCAACCTAGTGTAGAATGTTCAAGCCACCCGAAGGTTTTCGACACTGTAACGATTATGAACTCCGTGCTCTGATGGGCCCTAGTGGCTGTTGATCAAATTAAGCCACTAGCGGTCACCAATCATCATACCGACCGTGCCCGACGTTGCCTAATTCGATAGACGCGAGTGACCTCAAATTGACGATTTTCGTCGGAAGTTAAAATAATTTCCTTTATGGTATTGTATACTACAATATATGAAATAAAAATCATGTAATGTACATAAATCGTTTATTACAAATATTAAAATAATTTATACATAGCCCCAAATGATTCTATACTATTGAGATGATTAGTTACAACATATTAAAAAGTTATCCTCAACAATCTTACTACAATGGGTAACAGTTTGTAAATGGCAGTCGCATTGAGCGAATCACAACCTTACGACGTTTAATTATAGTAAGTACGGATGTATAGAAAAATATTTTACACAGGCTAAGTAAATATATTGTGATCTTTTCAATATAGCTGTGATCGCCCATGGGTGGTCGTTGGAAATTCCACTCGCTGGTTTTAATTTTACTAAGTAATTATTGAAATATCAATTCGGATTCTGCAACATTTGGACGCATTACTCAACAATTACATAAACGAATGTATAATTCCGCTCGAGCGAAGCTGGGGGCGTCCACTAGTTCACATATAAAAATGTTGCAAAATCAGGTAGTGTTATAAGCAGTTTATTGTGCTAGATTTACACGCTTGCCAAAGATTTGCAATTAGGCCGTTTCTCGGTACTCGTACTAGCATGTTATACTAGTAAGACCAATAAGAATGGTTAGTCTCAATATCATATTTAAACAAACACGTTATTTAATTGTTATTTTATTTACATAAATATACATTAATCACATAAAAACACCTCGCCATAAATTTTTTGCGCCCCACAAGCTTTACAATGACCCCAAGTGGGCGACCAGAACACCCCGAACTTTTTATTCGTCTAGCGATCAATGTAGGTGTCTCCTATTGAAATTATATGTATTAATGCCATCCTTGTTCGTTTTCGTATACTTTATACAAGTTAGAGCAGGAAAGATACAGATTACGATCAACGGTCAAAAAAAAAATTCGATAAGACTGAAGTTGCGTAGATCTGGTTAGACTTCAAATAAAAAAAGTATAGTCTCGCTCAAAATACGAGCGTGATCAAGTTCAATTTTATACATACAATGTTCGTATTTTGTACATAAAACTGTCTTTCTAGTAAGAAAGAAAACTTTAATGTACTGAGATGTATTGGAAGTAGTTTTTTTTTAATTTTGTAAAAATGCGAAATAACATTCGTGTTCGCGGCGATGAAATTGAACTAAAATTAAACGCCTTGCAATTTTAAACCTTGCGTCACTGTTCGACGCATTAATATAGCACAGCTAATCAGTATTGACGATCACACGGCCGTAGCGTTCGATGCAGGTTGCGAGCGCGTGCGCGTTCCACATTACGAATACGTTCAATTTTATTTATTACCAATAGTTTATGTTTGAGACTTTTATAAAGAGGTTGCAACGTAATTTTATTTATATACTGGAATAACCTATAAATATTACAAATCATAGGTATTGTAAAAATCAGTGGGTGCAGCCTACTCTAACGGTCCTCACCCCCTTTAATGGATTGAAATTTAAAGGGTGGCAACGCCTTAAAATAAAACATCTATACACACTTGGGTTAGTGGACGGTCGCCGTGATTTGGTACGCGTGAAAACCTAGCATCACAAGTGTATGCTGATGATGTCACTAGTGTTACTATGGTAACAGTGTTATTCCTTAGAGCAGAGCGGGCAGGCCAGGGTGCCCATGGGGTCCCATGCCGGCAACACCTTCGGCTCCTGTTTGAACACTTCAAGCACTTCGCTTGGGACATACTTCTTGTCTACAACCACCTGGAATTAACAAAAATAGAATGGAGTATGTAGTTGATTTATTAAAAACTTAGTTACAAGATAATGAGTTTGTGTTACGCACATTAATATCGTGCAGACTTTACATTAATTAACATCATCGTTTAAAAAAAAACTAAAAAAAAAACAATCAGTAAATTATAAGGTTTTGTAAATAATCAAACTAAAAGGTAGATTTTTTAATTATTGCATTGTCATCGGTCCTTGATAAGAGTGCAAAGATTCAAATTAATCTGACGTTTTAAAGTGGGCTTAAATCACACAATTATTTTCCACTTAATTTCTCATTTGATTTGAAATAATAGATACCAATGAAGATTTTATAACATTTAAACATGTTCGCTTACTCCCGCCATTATGAGCATACAATTAGGCTGTCATAATAAATAACATAGCAGGTGTTAGAACTCCCTCTAACATGAAAAAAAAAAAACAAATTTCGCTCTCTGTGGACTAGCAGCTGTCACCGCGACAAGTAAGTTAAAGTTACCTTTGGATCCAACAGCAGGTAAAAATATAATTTAAAATCCCTCCAGTTAAGTACCTGACCCTTTCAACATACCAGCCTACAAATATATCTTTGACGGACCCGATGGCGCAGTCAGCATTGACCCTGTCTGTTGTGCAAGGGGCCGTGGGTTCGAATCCCACTCAGGACAAACATTCGTGTGACGAACACTTGTATTTGTTCTGTGTCTGGATGTTAATATTATCTATTTAAGCATGTATTTAAAAATATCTATGTATGTATATCAGTCTCTGACACCCATAGTACAGGCTCACGCCTACTTTGGGGTAAGATGGCCGTGTGTGAGAATGTCCAAGATAAAATAAATAAATAAATAAATATCTTGGACATTCTCACACACGGTCATCTGACCCCAAAGTAGGCGCGAGCCTGTGTTATGGGTGTCAGAGTCTGATATACATACATAGATATTTTTAAATACATACTTAAATAGATAATATTGACATCCAGACACAGAACAAACACAAGTGTTCGTCACACGAATATTTGTCCTGAGTGGGATTCGAACCCACGACCTTTGGCGCAACAGACAGGGTCACTACCGACTGCGCCAACGGGCCTGTCACTGTGTAGATATACCTACCTCGAAAACAAACTCCCTGAACCATGGCTCGGTTAGCAGCAGATATCCCTTGTCGAACTCCTTGTCCCCGTAAGAGTTCTCCACTCGATACTTCACTGCGCGTCCACTCTCCTGGGAAATAAAACAATATGAAACTTGAGACTTAACTTTTGGTACAATACTTTTTTTATGAATACACAATTAATTGACTTTTAGACAACTATTACACTAAATTGCCTTGCAAAGTAGCGTAAATACTTGTTAGATGTAGCGTAAATACTTGGTAGGTAAATAAATTTGTGAATGTCTATCCCAATGGCGGGTCCGTTGGCACAATCGGAAAAAAAAAGTGACCCCGTCTGTTACGCCAGGGGTCGTGGGTTCGAATCTCACTCAGGACAAACATTTGTGTTTGTTCTGTGTCTTGATGTTAATAGTAGGATCTATTTTATGTATGTATTTTAAAATATATACGTATGTAAATCTCTGACACCCATAGTACAGGCTCGCGCCTAATTTGGGGTCAGATGGCCGTGTGTGTGTCATGTCTATGATATTTATTTATTTATATATATATTTATACCAGTAGAGGACACAGGCATGGATACAGGCCTGTGTCCTCTACTGGTATTAATGTTTTTTTTTACATATCCATATTATTATGTTGTCTATCGCTAGTGTCTCTTTAATTTCTGCTAGCCATATGTGGTCATACTGCTCCTTTGTATAACTAAATCGTATTTAATCGAGTTGGATTCTTTAAATGTTTGCCCTAAAGGCCTAAACCCTTCAATACTCACATCAGTGCCCACAGCGGTGAACACCATGGCGTGCGTCATACACGAGTCACCGTATAGCAGTCGATCGGCTTTGTTCAGGCCAATCTGCACCTCTGTATTGAACACTAGCTTGTAGTCTTGCCTGAAAAAAACATTATAATAAATAAATAAATAAATAATAGATTATAGAATAGAAGAATAGATTAGAATAAATATTTATTTTGCTTTGCATACAAACAAAAATTACTAATACAATTTTTTTACTATAAATTATACTGTAAAAAAATTTTTTTTTAAAAAGCTTTTATAACTTTTTATTTTATTTTCATGCATTGTCATCGGAACCTAATAATGTGTTTGCCAAATTCCAGCTCGATAGCTTCAGTGGAAGTGGGTCAAATATTGATTGCAAGATTCCAGGACATACATACGAGTGAAGTTAAATAAAAGCTTTTAAAATTATTTTAAAGATGCTTCGACCCGAAGCGGGAAAATAAAGATATGTATATTTTTGTGGTTAGATCATTGTATCGTGACATAATTTTTTTACTTCAAAACTAAAATAATACATTAAAAAATGTAAATTAACTTGCGCACATATCACATAGATATGCATGTAAAAAAAATGTCACAATTTATGTTTTAACTAGTTCGACAACAACATAAAATGATTTTTATTTAAATTTCGAAGCATCAACCAATTAACTTTAAAACACTACAGATAATACAATAGAAAATAATGACTTACGCGTCCAAGTCTTCGAGACCATTCTTCCTCTCGAAGCGTTTGGACACCTCCGAGCCGAACCACACCGCCTCGCCGTCCTGTATGCTGGCTTTCACTACCCTGTTACAACAATTCAATATAACGTCACGTTAAATAGTAATAAACTGTATTTTCTATTTATTTAGGTAAATTATATTACTAACACCAACTAACAGGACTAACAGTCCTCATACCTACTAACGAACTGACCAACTAATGTTCTAATTAACTCTCTCAACTAATTGGACTAACCATCCCAGTATTGAGTCTTGTTCAAAGTCAGTCACAGTTGTCATGGGCGGCAGCGGATGGGTGGTGCTGCAAGTTCGTTTGCTATATTTTATCCATTAAAAAATATATATGTATATATAAGTTAAATGAGTAACTTATTTCTAATCTGTTGTCCGTGCATAGACTGACATTTAGACATGCGGTAGAAGTGCAACATAAAACGATATTTGAATATGCCTTAGTTTAAAAAAAAAATAATGTACACGGACAAACAGACATGGGCCACCTGATGGTAAGTGATCACGGCCTATGGACACGTGCGACACCAGGTGTTTTATCTGCCTTGAAAGCGAAAGCGAATACTATCAGTCTGTTAAGCCACTATTATATTAATTAAACGATTGAATGTATGGCTGCAATTAACTAACTGTTAAACGCTGGTATGTGTACTTGGGCAGAGTAACCCCTTACTCGTCTAGGTTTCACACAGATCACTGCTCCGCCTACTCGAAACATGCGCTTATATTGGGAAAATCTGAGTCAATACAAAGTCTCACCAAAGGTCATCTAACAATAATCTAACAATTAAAATAATGAATTAATAATATTAGAAATAAGTCTATAAATTAATAAATGATTAATAATGATGTGTTCCTTAACACACAGTCATTTTAATATTAAATTAATAAAACTAGTAATTAAGGTAGGTAGATAATGATGCTTTCTAATTGGCAGTGCGTAACATTCGGCCATCCTGCTGTAGCCGCGACCCGCGGCGGCCCACGCTACCCTCAGTCAGTGTAGTGGAGATGACACACTAAAACAAAACAAAACCACGGCAGTACCTTCACAATACAATATAAAATACTAACATTATTATCTGAACTTGATCACATAGAAATTTTGTTTTCGTATTTTCATTTTAATATTGAACATGATTTAGCAAGTGTCTATTAACTATGACACACAGTTTATTCCTTTTTCTTAAGAATATTAATGGAGTTGATCATACATAAAAATGTTGTTTTCGGATTAACAATTGCATATACTTCCTACTTTCATTTATAATATGATTGTCAGGTCTCTTTTAGCTATTACACACAGTTTATTCCTTTTCCTTAGGAATATCAATGGACTTGATCACACAGCCGCCGCAATAATATTCACACAGTCGTCTTATGATTTATATAAATGGATCACACAGCCAACTCACTAGAATTCACACAGCCGTCTTAAAGGTATTATTTTCATAGTTGAACTTGGTCACACAGCACACTACAGACGTAGGTTCAAGAAATATTTGATACATTCACGCAGTAAAGTATTTTCTATTAAATTATTAAGTCATTGGTTATAAAATCTGTCAATCCTATTTAGTGTTAAGTTTTAACACATATATTTCGTAAGTAACACTTTAAACTTTTTTTTTTGACTTACCCCTTTTTTTAAAATATTTCCAACCTCCGCATCAGTGGGTCTCACAAGTTTTTCTTCAATTCTGTACGTTTACCAAAACCGTCACGATATGGCCTAGACACTTAGACATTTACGTATCCCACTTCTGAGATATTAATTAAACGATTGAATGTATGGCTGCAATTAACTAACTGTTAAACGCTGGTATGTGTACTTGGGCAGAGTAACCCCTTACTCGTCTAGGTTTCACACAGATCACTGCTCCGCCTACTCGAAACATGCGCTTATATTGGGAAAATCTGAGTCAATACAAAGTCTCACCAAAGGTCATCTAACAATAATCTAACAATTAAAATAATGAATTAATAATATTAGAAATAAGTCTATAAATTAATAAATGATTAATAATGATGTGTTCCTTAACACACAGTCATTTTAATATTAAATTAATAAAACTAGTAATTAAGGTAGGTAGATAATGATGCTTTCTAATTGGCAGTGCGTAACATTTATTTTCATCATGGAAATCAATCAGGACCGACGGCTTAACGTGCGCTCCAAAGCACGGTAGCAAAAGCCCAGGAAATTTTGTCACTCGTGGTCACCCATGTATAATTTAATTTTTTTTAATAGATCTTATTTCAGGTAAAGAATCCATATACATTTCATTAATTAACATTTCATAATAGATATTAATTTAAACAATAATAATGAATAATAAATAATAATCAAATATAGAGTCAAATAAGAGAAATAATAAGTATAGAGACCGGCACGAATGTGTAGTTCTGATCTTGAATGCGCAGAAGTCGAAACTTATGGTATCGTCTTGCGGGTTGTCATTCGTAATTAATTATTGGTTCGACAGCCGTATTATGTCATGCACATTGATACCTTATTCGCTATCGCCTACGAGTTTCATTCAAAGCTACTTTTGTGCCGACACTTGTACACAATGTGTATGTACGTATGTAATACTAGTGGACGCCCGCAGCTTCGCTCGCGTGGAATTAGACATAATATATGTTTATTTTACATCCTCACAAAATTTTTACAAATCTTTTTATCTAATCAACTGCCTATAATATAAATTTTATGCTTCTAGTTCTGAAAATGACAAAACTTTCATAGAACCTTTCAACCCCCTTTTCAACCCCTTACAACACTTTTTCTATGCCTATGTCCTTTCTCAGGCTCTAGCTAGACTATCTGTGTACCAAATTTCATATAAATCGGTTCAGTAGTTTTGGCGTGAAAGCGACACAGACAGACAGACAGGGTTACTTTCACATTTATAATATTAGTATGGATACTGAAAGGGTACACACTGCATAAGGATCTCGATCGGCTGGTTGTTGTAAGCGGTGGCGCGGCCGCCCACGACGTTGCCGAGGCACTGCAGCGTGTACAGCTGGCCGAACGGGTTCGACTCCCGCGGGTCGCTAACGAGGCACACCTGACGATTTAAAAAAAATATTTTAACATCACCATAAAATAATATTAATTTTTTTTTTTAAAAAGCTTTTTAAAAGTTTTTTTTTATTTTCATGCATTGTCATCGGAACCAAATATGTGTGCCAAATTTCAGCTCGATAGCTTCAGGGGAAGTGGGTGAAATATTGATTGCAAGATTCCAGGACATACTTACATACTTACATACGAGTGAAGTTAAATAAAAGCTTTTAAAAAATGAATGAATACATTCTGTGCAATACTAAATTCCGATTAACGACTCAGTGGCGCGGAGGCGAGTGAACCTGACTGCCGGACCGCCGGTCCCAGATTCGAATCCCAGCCGGAGCATATAGATATTTGTACTCGGGTCATGAATTGTGTTGTTTTGACCGCAAAAAACAGAAACAGCTTCAGCGAGTATTTATAAATGAGACAAATAAGTAATGTATTTGCATGTGAAGGTAAACCAAATCATATAAGGAAAGACACAGAAGACTTCAAAAAAGGTGTAACAAGCATGCAGATTCTCATAATATTATTATGTATTTCAATGTACTTTAAAACTATAAAATATGCCTTTTTCCTACACTGTTATAACAGACAGATTAAATGTTAGGTTAGGTTAGCATTTTTGAGCAATTAAACACTTTATATTTAATTGCTCAAAACACTAAATACTTGCACAGACTTAGAATCGTTGGGATTTTAAGGTTGACCTCTAAAGAAGTCGAATTCTTAGCAACTAAAATATCATTAAATATGATTTTTATGAAACTGATACTAAAGATGAACTGACCTTATCATCGACGTTGAAAAGCGGACGAACATGCTTCTCATATAACTCCTTGGGAGTGAGCGGGCCAAAGCTATTGTACTGCTTCTCCTTATTGTAGAACTCGAAGGTAAATTTCTCCGCCGGCGTGCCTGAAAACCATACAAGAACACAATACTGTAGGTAGACCAAAGTATGGCAATATATATAAAAAGAACAACACATTAAGGTCGACAATTAATTTGTGGTCTTATCCCTTGATACATCTCTTCAATTTGGTTTTTACAAAACTTAAATAGTACAGTTTATGTCATAATTAACTGAGGATAACAATTTGTCAGTACTTGGCCAATTTTTGTTTACAATACACCACAGACACTGATGTTGCCTTGTGTAAATACAAACCTAAGCAAGTGGCAACGATGTGGTAAATGACTGCAATCTGCTTATCAATGGTCTGCTGTATCACCTCGTCGGATTGCTTGGCTGCCACTAGATCTCTCAGCTCCTTGGCGAATTCTCTGAGCTGGAATCAATGATTTTATACTATAGATATGCCATCTCCATAGAATTCGGTGCTAAAAAATGTGCTCGTAAACAAATGAATATAGCGTTGTGCCCGTTGCGTAAGTGCGTACTATAAATATATATACGAAATATCTGATTCTTTTTTACAACTTCTTATATCTATGGCTGAAATATAAAAGACAATAATGATTATAAAGGGACAGTCCCTTCCCAGCAGGTGCATATGCGATTCGTCCCACTGCAGTGATCTATTCTCATAGTTGAGAAGGCTTAGAGTCATTGCAGCGCGCCACTATGATTTGATGAGTGGTATCGTTTAGGAGAAGCCTATGATGTCCAGCAGAGGAACTCGATAGGCTGGATGGATGGACTATGATTTAAAATAGACTAACTTATCTAGTGACTGGTCAAGTTCTTAACTGAGCCGTATGAGGAATTTCAATAGCTGTTAACTATTGAAATTTTGTCGATTTGAAAAAATTGTAAAGTGGGAATCAAACCTTGGTCTTGATGAGTGCATTCATTCGCAGACTGCGGCGCGAGCTGAACGACTCCGGGTAGCATTTCTTCGGCATCAGGCCGTACTTGTTCACCAGGTTCACTATCATGTCCCATTGCCCGCCGTCGTTTATTGGGTCCTGGAGAGACAAGTAATTTATTTATTAATAATTAATTTTTCAATATTTATCCAAGCGATTGCTTGGCCTTTGGGATCAGGTTTGAATTAATGGGGGCTAGCTACAATAGACCTTTTTAATTCGCAGTGGCTTTTGTGCTAAACACAAACCCTCTCCCGTCGAATAATAACTATTATTGTATTACATATATTATCCCGCCCAACCTGCGCAAGACCTTAAATTTCGATTTCTGCGCATTTAAGGTTATAGCTAAATTTTCGTGCCGCTAACTGTACAAGAAAATAAACGTCAAGGCTAATAAAAATATTTAAATTCATGAAAATGTTACATAGGTATAAAAATGTATACCTACATTATAAACATAGTTAACTAAAACATGAAAATAAAAGTTTTTACAAAATTTATAGTGTTATTTATTAACTAACAGCTGTCTTTGAAGTTTGACTGAATGTCAAAATTCTTGTTTTTATATACGAAGTAGACTTCGCTATGAAGTAACTAAGACTTGATATGAATGAACCAATCGATGTTTGTCTTGCATTTTCCTTTGACTGAGCTATTGCCTGATACTAAGCAGCTACTTGATAGTGTACATGAAGCTCAAACAGATTTCCCAACACCAACAAAATTCAGACCCACTTGATATAAGGAAAATCATATAAAAATGTCCTTTGAACGTTGATAAAGTTATCACTTTCTCTCTTAACAGCCAACAAGCTTATTACATTGATAATAAGAATATGCACACGATTATGTGTTATCGGCCGTTTGCGCTTGTCTTATCTTATCAATAATAGCTGCAAATAGGAGATGATTGTTTTTTTTTTATTGTAGATATGTATATGTATTGTATTGTAACTTTGTGCAGACAAAAATTAATGTATTTCTTCTTCTGATCATACTCTCTGAAGCATGGAAATGAAGAAAAATGGAGAAATTGTGCTATCAGTTGTCACCCAACCAACTGTAGGCTGAGAAAGCTTGACACTATCGACCAGTTAATAATGTTTTAAGCCGCACGATCATCTTCAAGCATCGAATATGATCATAAATAGGCTCTTTCAGAGCCGACTAGTTCCGGTCAATTGACATAATACGGAGTGTTTACATCCTCGCTTAAAACTGAGGTGGTGTTTGAACCATAGACTAATGATAAGATATATACAGCTTACCTTAAGTAGAAAATTGACTAGACGTCCGTCCAACTCCTCCCCCTGCTTTGCGGTGGCGACTATATTGTTCAGCCAGTAGTGGGACCGCTCGATCTTGTCCCAGAAAAACAGGAAGCTGTGGAAATCATTAGCATTTCTTAGGAATTCATCCAAAGATGACACCACCATTATAAGCGCTAACGAAAAGGAACTTTCCGAACTTCTGCAAAGTACCGTGATCGCAGAGTACGGACTACGGATAAACCGAAGCAAAACCAAGCTGATATTTGTTGACAGAGCGAACACTCCAAAGAACTTACGAATTGAGTGATCTCGATTTAGTGGAGCAGTTTGTGTATTTGGGCTCATAGATCACCAGTGGATTGTGAACGAGAGGTCATTCGTACAGCGCAGATGTCAAAGGCTGCATTCAAACGATTGGTGAGGGTATGGAAGAACAGGGGGGAATCAGCAAGTGTGAAAATAAAGCTCATGCGCACGGTGCGCATCTTGTCTTGTCTATCTTTCTCTATGCCTCCGAAACATGGACATAGAAGTCACGCGTACAGAAAAGGAAAGATGCGTTTCAAGATGCGGTGTTGGCGCAAAATTTAGGGAATCCCATTGACAGGGCATCGCACCAACGTGTCTATACTAATGAACTCAAGATCAAGGCTCGTCTCTCGACTATATGCATGCGCAGGGCTCTCAAGTACTTTGGTCACTTGGGGGTTTCAGACATTATAAAAAAGTTGATTGTGGTCTGCCACATGAAAGGTAAGAGAAGTAGAGGGAGATCACCGACCTATTGGACCGACACTATAAAACAGGCGTGTAAAACCATTCGTGCATCCAATCAACTTTTACAAGACAGAGAAGCCTGGAGAATCTTAGTGGAAAAACTACCTATGATGATGACCACAACCCTCAACCATGAGGAGAAGGAGAAGAATATAGAGGAAGAATAAAAGTGGTAGTATGATTTATTTATAAAGATTATCAATTGTAGTAATTATGGCTAATGCATGAACTCGGGTTGGTCTAGTGGTCCTGGGTTCCCAACACAAACAACTATGGGCTTGAAATGGCCCAGTAGCAGCTCTGAGTTGGATTTGTGCCCGGTGTATGGCAATAGACTCACCACAATACAATACAATACAAATAATCTTTATTGTACACCCCACCTAACAAAAATTGCTCTTGTTGTGGCTTATATAGCCAAAAATAATATTCTTATAAGAGCCGCATTATCGTTAATAAGGGTGCGTTTGGGCACAATTTATAAAGACTAAAACCTTATACCCTCCTTATAGTTGCTTTATTATCCGCTTTTTTTCCTTATACGTGTTATATTATGACAAGGAATAAGGAAGTTAAACTTATAATGGCAAGAAAAAAACTCCTAAAAAGCCAATACACTTATAGGAAACATATGGATAGCGTTAATACGGGCGATCACCCTTATACTTGTTTTATTATGGTCCGGTACAAGGGAGTTAAACTCATTGCGGCAAATCAAAGGCTCTTAAAAATTCGTTGGCCCTTATAGCCGTCTATTTCTGATTCTACTATGTATAAGTATTTTTGTTAGATTTACCTACATTTGACAGGCCCGTTGGCGCAATCGGTAGAGACCCTGTCTGTTGCGCCAAAGGTCGTGGGTTCGAATCCCACTCAGGACAAATATTCGTGTGACGAACACTTGTATTTGTTCTGTGTCTGGATGTCAATATTATCTATTTAAGTATGTATTTAAAAATATCTATGTATGTATATCAGTCTCTGACACCCATAACACAGGCTAGCGCCTACTTTGGGGTCAGATGGCCGTGTGTGAGAATGTCCAAGATATTTATTATTATTTATTTATTATTATTTATTTTCGCAACAGTTTGGCGAAGAAAGAGAAACGTTAACCATTTTACTGAAAAGTGAACGGTAAGCTATTTTTTATGTAGTTTATTTACGTGATTTATGTGCTCGTTTATAGTGAAAAGTGTATGGGAATCCAAATGCATGGTAAAATGTGGTACGCTGTGTGTTGTAGGATCAACCCGCCCTCGAAATTAAGCTGTTTTTGTGCCTAAAACGTTATTAATTATTTAGTCATGTTATAAACAGTGCTATTATAAGAGCAAAACGATACGCACATCTTCTACAAGGTGTCTATGAGAGTGGAGACTTATAATGGCAACGATTATTGCTTAAGCTATCGCCATTTTACATATCGTTAGGGTTCCTTGCACACGAACTAAATCGTACCTAGCTAGTCTTTTGCCATAATTTATAAAATTTATTTTTCACTATAGTTGGGTTGGCTGGGAGATATCTCTTTATAGGGATACTTTGTGCACTAATTTTAGATTGAAATATAATAGTACGTAATAATAGTACACCATTAACAATATTATTCTATTATAATATGTTTGTCCGCAGATATTGTAATGGTAGTATACATATTCTACAAGGAAAATATCTTAATTTATATAATTTGCGATGCCCATGGAAGTCGACACATTTTATTCTAAGAAAGGAATATTTTAATCGTACTATATACGAGTATATCCGACCTTTACACTTCGTGAGAGATCGTGAAAACATAGGTTTTGAAACGATTAACTTTAATTTTTTGCCAAAATTGTATTGTAATTATTAAATAATTAAATATAAGTTTAAATCGGCAGGTTTTGATTTCCCTTTCCTTTCCTATTCCCACCACGATAGGTGATATACTTTTAATTTCAGTAATGTTGCATAGCATTGGCCAGAGTTGATGATTCGAGCTTTAATGTATCGGTAAACCATCGATATTTAAATTCAAGGTAATTTTGTTGGCACTTCATAGTTTTGTAAGGTTTGTTTCGTTTCCCCTGTGAAAAATTTCAACTTTCTAACCCTTATAGTTTAGGCCCTGCGTTGATATGTCACTCAGTCAGCTTCTCCATTTATATATATAGATAAATATGGAATTTCACTGCCCATTCTATGATATCACTACGAATATCAATATTCTTCAACTCTTCATTTAACTATATATATATAAAAGGAGAAGGTGACTGACTGACTGACTGACTGACTGACTGACTGACTGACTGACTGACATATCAACGCAGGGCCTAAACTATAAGGGCTAGAAACTTGAAATTTTGCACAGGGGTTCCTTTTATAACGTAGGGGAGCACTAAGAAAGGATTTTTGAAAATTAACCCCCTAAGGTGGTAAAACGGGGGTGCAAATTTAGTATGAAACTTTGCCGTTTTTGAAGTCAAGTGGGCGACCCGAACGCGCGCAGACGTAATTCTACGCGAGCGAAGCTGCGGGCGTCCACTAGTTTAACTATATGTCTATATCACTATCACTATCGCTACAATTATATTCATTCTCACTGCTTTCCTTTTCATTCTCATTTTCAATAAAATAATCCTCTACGGAACCACTAGATGATTCGTTGGTATCGGCTTGGTAATTTTGTAGTCTTCCAGTGTTTTGAATCCATTTTTTAAATACAAATTCCGCTGCGTAATATGGCGGATCTACTTATGTAAAGCATTTTAATATAACCTTAAAGAGAATAATAGCTTTATTATCACTGTATAAGAGAATATGGATTGCTTTCATCCTTGTTAAGATCATATAAAATGTTAGAATTAGTTTGTTGGATAGACGTCTTATCAAATGCTCCTATAAGTTGAAAAGCATCATAGATACCTTGTGCATTACTTTTAAAAGAATAATTTACCATATTAAAAGCCTTTATATGACTTTGAATATTATACGGCTAAAAAGCAATGTAACTAGCCTCTATAAGAAGAACACATTTCGAACCCTTATTGTAGCCGTATTAATTGGATTTATTACGTTTACCCAGCCAAATTAAAAGAATAAAGGTAATATTAGCCAAATCTTCTAATAATGTACCATTATAAGGAACATTGACATAATGAATGCTCTTTTATAACAAGTATAAGAGTTTAGACCTTATAGACTTAATTTTATAAGCCTAGATTGTTTGTTGGGACCACAATAAAACAATAAAAGATATACAATAAAAACAAATGATGATCAGTGGTGGCCAAAAGGCGGCCTTATCGCTACAGTAGCGATTTCTTCCAGACAACCTTTACATCACCACCTATTACATGAGACCTAAACATAATTGTTGAAAAGTGGGTGTATACACACTTCTGCCTACTCCATCGGGGAAATACAGTGATGTTATATTATGTTTTTTAAATACGCATACTGTATTGCAAAATTTGGCAACTATTTAAAATTTATATAGGACAGAAGTGTTGAAATCTACAATACTTATTACTTAAGAATGACATATAGAAAAATCAATACATACTAAATGTAAAACTAGTGGAGTAAATCTATGAGTGTACAAGATGAAAATTTGGATAAATACATACATGGAAAATTGTTGTTATGAAAAACTTCAATCAACATGTTATTAAAAACTTATAAAAAATTCGGTCAAAAATAGAACTATTGTGGAATAGTACTACTGGTTGCTACTGGTAGGCAGTAGTTAGTAACATGACACCTGTATTACTGTGAAGTGGTAGGCATAAGTGTGTTAGTACCTACACTTACTTTCCACCACAAGTTTTAGATGGATAATAAGTACCTCTGAGAGAATTCAAACTCCTCAAGGCCATATTTCTTCATGAAGGGCAGCCTCATAACATTGAGCGCAGCAAACAGCCAGCAGCGGCCAGAGTTCTCCTGGTTTGTCACCGGCTTGCCTTCTGACTCCACCTGCAGAAGATTCCAATTTATTTTGTCATTATTTTATATTGATTTGTCAAGTAAGTCAGTTAGAGCCACTAGGAATTGATCTCCATCAAGTGAGTCGAGTTTGATAGAAACTAAGCAAATGTGCACAAAATTAAATATAATCAAAATATAATAAAAATTTTAAATAAAAATAAATTAAATAAATAATAGTAGTGCCACTTTCGGAGAAACTTCTTTACTCAGACATTATACACACAACTTAGAAAAGTCATTGGTATACGCTGCTAGGATTTGAACCAAGACTTCGAGCAGAGGCAAATTTGTCACTGCTGTTAACTATAACTGCAAATAAAAAGAGGTAATTTTGATCCTGAATTTTACAACGTACCTTAATATTATACACATGGAGGCTGTTGTCGGTCCTACGTCGGCTGATTGCAACCTCAAATGGGTCAAATCGGGTGCATGCATTCTGGGCAAGCTCATTCTTGGGGTCAGCATAGTAGTCTCTCCTTAACTTATCTAGAGATTCTGGACTAAGAGCACCTAAAAATAAAAATGTTGTTTCTAATAGTCTATGTGAGAAAATCTTAGTATGTCCTTACACTCATTTAATCTAAAGATGTTGATAAATTTGCTTATAGCTCCTCATTATATGGTAGGACCACATATAGCTATGGAAGACTACCTGATGTTTATGTTATTTAAATGGTGTTCATCTTATCAGTGGTGATTGATTTGGTTGTATGAATGTTAACTTGATTACCTTTATGTTCATATAATTTAAACACCATGTGTCTAACAAATGATTTGTAAGTACAATTTTCTTTAAACAAAGTCAATATTTTGTACATTTCATGGTTAGATTTTTACGAATTATCTTCTCTTCATTAACTTGATACTGATAAAATGAAAGATGAAAGGTAGCTCAAAACGTTAACAAATTTCATGATAAATAATTAAGTAGTATAAAACTGTCAATGTTATATTTAGTTCTTTTGACACCAACATGACTGGCAGGATAGAAAGATTATTCTGCAAATAATTTCTTTAATAATGGGTATTAATTATATAAAGATAAATAGGTACCTATTCTGAAGTTCCTCTTCATATTAATGAGTGTAAAATCGAAAATAAACTAGGAAAACTTACGAGAAGCCATTGCAGCTGAAAATATACGAGGTCCTAACCGCACCGCCGGCCCACTTAATAATGTCGAAACAAATTTATTAATCAGCATTTAGCGCTAATAACCAGGTGTTGTTTAATTGCTATCAAAGTCAGTTGGCTTTGCAATTAAAATAAAACGTAACAAACAACGGATTCACTGATACTCAACTCACGACCAAGGAGCCAATTTAATAATGTACTCAACTCAATGCAAGGAACACTTACACTTAAGCTCACGACTGATTGGATTGATGATAATTTTTAAAATAATTTCAAAATCACGCTACTTTCTTGCTTTGACAGAATTAAAAAAAATCTGCATACAGTGCCTACTGCCTACCTTTTTACTCTAAGCTAAAATGTAAGTGTGAGTAAGAGATGACGATATTTGCCACAGGCCACCGAACTTTACGTTTCTGTCATTAATGTAGGGATGGCATAGCGCAGCTGATGACACGGCGTGCATGACACGACCGATTATAGCGGTCATTGAACTATGAACAGCTGATTTTTCTTAATAACATATTATTATAAATTATACATATGTATGTACTTATTATTTTCATATAATATATTTTTTCTACAAAAGATTTCATTAATTGTGTTGATACTTATTATAGTGGAAATATTTTATGCAAATGGCAATTTTTCGATACTGACAATACTTTTTATTTGGCGGGAATGTGAGAGCAATTTAAATATCCATTCATGAAATTTCTGTTTTTTTGAGTTTTAAAATTCAAGACAACTAAAGTAACAAATAAAAACGATTAATTTTTACTTACGATTAAAATTTACATGTCAATACTATTTTAAACCGAAGCTGTTCTATTCCTAAACTTGGACGAAATAAAATCAATACTTTCGACAAGGTCGACTCGACTGTAGTACACCACTACATAGGGTGGTTGGAATTATTTACATTCAGAATACTTTGGCTACCTCAACTTCAAAGAGCATTAAATATTATATATTTCGGAATTCGTAGTTTAAACCAGAAAAATGTCATTAAAAGCGTACGAAGATGCGTGTACAAGAGCCGAACTATTTGGTCAACCAAAGCCAGACCGGGAAGAGTTTTTGGAAAAACATAAGCATTTGGACGTCGTAGAGTTTGAGGAAGTGGATATCAAAACAGCAGAGGTATTGTTTTATTATCCTGTATATTATTATACCTACATTCAAATCATACTTATCATGAAGTTAGTACCTACTTACCCTGTAGTTCTTAAATTAAGATATTGTTCATCAATGTTGGTACTCCAATATTATGATTGCATGTGCATAGGTATAAAATAGCGATTAATACGAGTAAAGAAAATCGGGCTCAGTGACATGCCTTCGGAGTGGCCTATGTTCAGCAGTGAACTAGTGTGGGTTTGAGAGGGAAAGAATATAAAAATTTCGGTGGCCCAGTGTGAAATATGCGCATATATTAATACGCTGTATTCGAGTGCTCTCTTTAATTTGGGGACTATGCAATCCAACAACCACAAGGTCCAAATTATTTCTTCGCCTGAAACCTCGCCGACTGAAGAAAAAAACTGAAGTTTCTATTTCCATTTTCGCTAATAAATAACAAATAATTATTTAAAGTCATCTTGTAATACATATTATTGGTCTGCTTGATAATCAGCAAGATTTCACAAATATGGTTAAAATCACAAAAAGAAAAAATCTTAATGAGTCCGTAGATATTAAGTTGCTTATCAGTATCTGTGGGAGAGACCCGTGCCCAGCTGTGGGACGTCTATGGGTCGCAACGAAACGAAACGAAATCAATACGAATATGGTGGTACCCAGAAATCGAGAAGAACTCGGCAATTAGCCCTCTCAAACCTTCGTATTTAAATTAATTATTAGAATGTAGGGCATTCGATTCGATAATGATAGGAATAAATAATAATAAATAAATAATTACTTAACGATTGCTTTTGTTGCGATCAAATAGGTAAATTTTGTGTAAATTATTGCCAGTGTTAGAAACCATTACTTCATAGTCTTCATACAATGTTACAGACAATTGTTATCTTCTATTCATCATTGCATTGAAGACAATCAATAGGAAATTGTTACAAGATTTCGCTTCCAACTTGGAGCTTGGCCAAGTGGAACATTGAAATAGGTCGTCTTCTGCATAAAGGGTGATCTAATTTGTGACATAGGTTAAATTGTCTGTGACAAACTTCGTTTAATCTACCAGAATTAACCGAGGATAATCCGTTAATGTATTTAATTTTTTTTATTTTATATTTAATAAAATAAATTTGAAAGAAAATGTAATGATGTTGATGAAAGTTGATCTACTATCATTCATCATCTCATATAATTCAGTCATTATATAAGAATCATTCAGTCATCATATCCAGGAAATTGTCTCATCATTGCTACAATCATACACCTTTGTTAATCATCTTATCACAGCTTAAATCATCCCTTTTCCCAGTGGCGGGAGCATGTACGGTTCACGTACAAGTGCAACTCAGCAGTTTCCGCCACTGTCAACCAGTTCACGTTATTCACGCGTCCGCGCATGGCGTGTTCTCACATCATAATCAGTCTATATCAGTTTATCATAATAATATCAGTCAATAAATCAATCATACAGCAGTAACATATTTCATTACATACAAACTCTCTTGGTGTACCGTACCGTACCGTACATTATCATTAGGATGAAGGATAGCATAACGGTTTCTCATTATTTTTTAAATTGATGTTATTTGGATATCATTCCATGGGATTTATCCCTCTCATTCTCTTCAGCCAACATTCTCCACTGATAGGCGTCTCCCAAGTCACCCCGCAGAATTTTCGGCTCTTTTAATATACATACTTCCTCCTTGCCGCGTTGCACATATCGTTGCTCCATCAAGCAGGATGTCGTTCCACGCTGCGTTTCCCTATCCGCGGTATTAACTCGAGCAGCCTCTTATCCAATAACGTTAGTCCGACAAATAAAATAATAATTTATCGTCGGTTTTTTCCAGAATACAGCGATGTTAAACGAAGATTTGCAGCATGCTAGTGCTGGACTCCACGAATTGAACACTATTTTAACATCAACACAAACGAAAATAAATCGATTAAGGGTGAGTGAAAATTCATGTAGGTACTACAATTTAATCAGATTCGAAGAACTCTACGTAGGTAATTGGTATATTGTTAAAAAATATTTGCCTTATTTAAAGGTTTTAAAAATAAATCTCATTTGGTACTGTTGTACATTTTGGTGTTGTGTCTGAATGTGTGAAATGCATTCAAATTTTAATTAAAGAGTTCATGGTGTTTCCCACCCAAGGTTCAATCGTCTTGTCTCCCGCTATTTCTGTTGTAGATATTGTTCACATACCTGTCTAATCAACGAATTTAAATGTATCTCGAGTATCCAAGACCCTTCTTTCTTCTTTCAAAGTATAAATATATAAGTACCTTTTCTATACAGTAGGTACCTACACATGTTAGATGTTTTCACTAAACTGACTGCAGGAATCGGTATTTACGACGATATTAGCTTTAATGTGGTGTGGTATCTTTCTTTGCCTGTGATGATGATTTATTGTAAAATTGCAGGGCGTTTGTGGGAGCGTAACAAATTTCTTTCGTGTAAAGCTAATGGCCAAAGACAATCTCTCGTACTCCAGTGAGCAGAGCTACGTGGGCCAAACCAACTACGACAAGGACCACGTTCCCCTCAACAATTCGGAAACTGGTAGTATCAATCGCGGCCTTGGCCCCGACGACAACGAGATGACGCCGCGCGCGGGAATCTTAAAACAAAATGGCGGCGACATCAACACTGCGCTCGCTGAGTTAGAGGCAATGGAGAAGAACGAAAACAGTTCACTGTTGGGCAAAAGCTTGTTTACGGACACTCGTAAGCAGATGACGTCACAGATCAGTAAGTTAGACAGCATGATCAACCAAGCCGACAGAGCCGAGTCGTCTTTGAGCAGCCAAAACAAACAGATTCGATCCTTCCTTCGGTAAATTGTTTGTGGTCATGACTGAGTGATCGCGGTCTTGTTACTGATCAATTACCACAAATTATTACAATTAAATGGAGTCATTTGGCTGGCTTTTTATAAATTATTACAATAACTCCACTAAAACTAATATAAAATTAGATTCGTCGGTACAAAAGTCAACTAGCCAAAGTGTCATTTTGGCAGTAAATTAAGTAAACTACTTAATCTCACATAGATTAGTTTACATAGGTAGAATTTTTACTGTTTTCAGTTATGCAGAAAAACGATTTGTAATAATAACATTTATATTTGAAATGCCAAATATACAATATTTTGCCACAGTATGCGTTGTTTCAAGATATTGATGTCATGTAAAAACTGCCAAAATTACACTTTGGCTAGTTGACTTTTGTACCGACGATTATTATTCTTATGACGGCTGTTTAGTCTATTAGTTCTGGCCTTGAGGATCTTCATTTTCTGAAGCTGTTGAACATGTTAAATTAAAGGATTATAGGATTTATGTCTTTGAGTAATTTATGTGATATCTGCAACCGCGTGAGACGCAACTAGTTAGTGCAAGTTTTGGCTGTGCATAATACCTTTGATAATATTACATTATTGCAATATTTTAGATTAGTTCTTATTTTGTAACCTTACTGGTCTATAAAATTGTTCGTGTCAATATACTCAGTAAAGATGTAAAATTATTTTAATAATAGCTTTTAGCTGCTTGCATTATTAAGTTCTAAGAATAGGTAGGTAGAATAGGATCTACAGAGAATTATATGTCTTTAGGTATAATTATTATCCTATAGTTTTAATCCTACTTACATACAGTGTATTTCAATATCTTATTTTAATGTCTAATGTTAATCTACAAAGTTGTTGTCGTGATATGGTATTAGGTCTCAACCTCATATAGTCAGTCATTGACATTCGTATGTGAGGCGAGAACTTAAACATATGATTATGATTCATAGTATATGAACACATGGTTGAGCTTTGGTTTTAGCTTGTTTAAAGAGTCTCTTTGAAAATCTCCGTCATTGCTCAGTAAGCATTTATTCCGCGCGGAAGTTATCCAGACCAATTGAAATGGGTAGCTCTTGATTGTAATTATTTTCGTTTCCTCAAGATTTAATTCTAGGTCTAGCTTTTCTCGCTAAGATTGAAGCATCCGTTGTAACTCTATGGGGTTTTCCGGTATTAGGACTAGATTTTCTGCAAATCTTAGGTGCGTAAGATGTTCGCCGTCTATTTTAATCTCCTTTTCAACCTTGTTAAAAAGTCTACAAGCTTCTAAAAAGCTTCGGCGATAACGGGTCATGGGATTACCTGTTATAGCCAATTGCATTTTATTACTCTATTCAAATGAATACTAGAAACCAAAGAGATGCCAGATCAATGGACATGATCAGAAATACTTTTTCTGAGCTTTCTTATTTATTATAATATCTATAAATAAAAGCAATGTTTCAAATCAAATCAAATAATTTTATTTGCATTCATTTCTGCATTTATTGTTTGAAAAGTATGGGTTTGTATGTTTGTACACAATGCAGCCATTGCAGGGAATGCCGGGTACATCTAGTTAAACTAAAAATTGGAAGGCGATTTGATTCCCGTATACAACGTGTTTATTTGCTATTTAGTGACGTTGACAATTTTGTGTTGTTTTTGTTTTGTCAAATATTACTTACTTACTAATAAAAAAAAAAGAAAATATAATCGAATGGTAAAATTATGAAGAAGCTGGTGCTTACTTTACCTACACCTACATGTAATTAAAACAAAAAAATATTTAAAAAATAAAAGAAATAAGTAGGTAGATAAATTTAATATTACATAGCACTATTGACAATATTTATATCCGTTAATATCCTGCTTGTATAGTTATATAAAATACTCATATTATAAAATTCTATATATATTACAAAAGGGCTTGCCTTTAAAAATTGTTGTTGACAAATAAGTAAATTTTTAATCCTGTTTAATTGTAAGTTTGATTGAATATCTTGCAGCATAGTTTCACGGGAAATAACTGAAAATAAAAACTAATAATCATGGTTTCCGTTTATCTTGGTACTTAATTGTAATATACAAATAGGTTTAAATATGTTATAGTGTTGTATCCTGTTCCAAACGCAATTTAGAATTCAAACCAAAGTGAGAAATTTTTTATACCTATTAGGTTTATTAATTTGTTATGAAGGGGGTTAATATTTTCTGAAATTTCTAAACAGTTTAAAAAAGCATAACTTGTGCTTTAATTAATCAACTTAATAATAATTAAACTAAGACTCAGTTTGTGCTTTAGTTACTTTTTTAGTGTAGAGTCGACTCTACATACTCGTTCAAATTAAAATTTGTGAACATAGGAATGTGATAGTCGTATTATAACTTGTAAAGCTTCTATTGTAAATTGTTACAATGTATCCAATATATATTAAGGTTTTTTCGATAGCTCTGATTAACGACTTTGTTAGTCTGTGAATTACAGTGATATCTCCCTTAAATTTGAAGTTACGTACGTAAATATGCACGTTGGGATCTCGAATGTGAAGTCAACATGTATGTATTTGAACACAGAAGTCTGTATTGTATTTGATTCATTATTCAAGTTCTGTATTTGTATGCATTGTGTAACTTCATTATACATAATAATTTCCATCACAATCCAACAATAACTCTCCAGTAAGCATGGTTAGACTGTTAGATTGATACTGGTTTGCACCTTGCATGGAATGGAAAAGTTTTTGGTGACAGAAGTCTGCAAATAAATACTTGTAAATGCTGCATTCATGCAAATAAATAGATACTTCTACATGCTGGCTTCAAATTCAACTTCCTGGGGTCCCTTACAAATTAATAACTAATTTATTATTTTTGAGAATAAACTGACTGCATTAAATTGTTTGAAATAAAACTGACTAATTTATTTCGTTTTTAATTCATCCCAATTTAAACAAATACCTGCATCCGGCCCCAAAGCCGCTCCAACAATAACAAGGAAACTTTACAGTCCGTCTTCCTCGACTGTCTTTGAATTTGACTTCAAAGAGCGATTAACTGGCATTGACGATTCTCAGTGACGATCAAGGATAGGCAAAAACTCGAACGTATCAACCATGAAATTGAATTATATAAGTATGCAGTCAGCCTACCATGACTAGTCATTATCGTTTAGATCGCAAACCAACAAGATGTTACTAGCAATCGTACTCTGCACCACAGTCGCGCTTACAATCGCAAATCCATTCCACAAGTATCCCTACGTATTTCTACTCGACGTTGGCAATGAAGAACTTGAAAAAATTAACACAGAACAACTAAGGGTATCCATTCCTGGAGGATCTTTGGCTATGAAATACCCTGTGATGGGCGAAGGAGACACCATATCTCACGTGAGAGTCAGTGGAATTGATTTTGGAACGGATCTCAAGGTGAATATAGTAAATGGTGGGCCAGGTTACAAATATGTTGTGCTCGTGTTTATGGGAAATCCAGGGGTTTCATATGATGCAGTGGTAACACTACAGACATTGCCAAATGGCACAGCACAAGATGTTGTGAATAGAAAAGAAATTTTTGATGGTAAAAAGAAGCTTGACTGGAATTCTTACGAAGCAACTGATTCTAACATTGATGTTGAAGAGGAAGAAGAACCTAAAGATGGGTTGGTCGATATGAAGAAGTACAGTAAAATGAATAAGGAAGTAATGCAGGAAAGTTCCACGTTTTATAAATACGCTAAAGATGAAAAAACTGGAAAAGATGGAGATGAGGAATCAGAAAACATATCTGCTGAAGAACACGATGATGATGATAATGCAAGAATTGAATCGGGTACAGACCACGATGATGACGATTTGTCAAAAGATGAAGAAGAAAGTGAATCTTCAAGTGAAGAAGTCAGTGAATCATCAAATGAAGCTGATGAAGAGGATGATGAAGATATAAGTGTCCGACCATTTTATCACAATCGAGGTGGTGAAGCATATTATGAAGCAAATGAAAGTATTGAAGCAAAAATACACAAGGGGCAAATTGAAGATCAATTTAATGACGTCCCAAGAGCAGCGCAATATACGGCCAATACAGACGATAGTGGAGCAGATAGCTATAGACCTGCCGATGTAGTAGATGACAGTTTATACGAGAAATACCAGGACTTAAAACCACATTTCTCTAACGGGTTTAGAGTTTACCCTCAAAGTTTTATTTTCAACAAACAGTATCAAGTTAGCTCTAGCAATAACAAAGAAGATCCTGTTGAATTAGAACAGATGTTCAACGATGAAGAGGTACATAATGACGCTAGGTTTAAAGATGGCAGCAACAGTATCGACCCAGATTACGCAGTTGCAGAATACTAAGTCCTAGATCATTGTTGTCAGTCATTTATTGTTGGATTTGTAAACTTGATCAAATGTATTTATCAAATTGTTATGTAATGCTTATTGTTTTATCATAAGATGTTAATAATAAGGCTTATTTTAAAATAAAGAAAATTATATGCATAATATGTAAGGTACCTACTTAACTAAAAGGTTTAAATTATTTAGATCATAGCAATGTTATCAATAAAATATTGTGATTAAATGATCAATTTGGCATTACAGTCTCTTCATGTTAGCCTATAACAAAAGCAAAGATTCGAGTTCAAATAATAATTAATTCTAAGAGAAACTTTCTGGCACCCATGTTTTTTATAAGTTTCTTCCTTTCACTTTAGGATCAAGGGTGTTAGCCAAAGACTGAAAGTGCTTGCCGGTATTTGAACCCAGACCTTATGAGTAAGAACCCTTATTACGGAATTAAAGTAAGCTGTTATGCGTATGCGAACAAAGCTCAACGACATAGTTCGCAAAGTTAGTAAGTTGAAGTGGCAAAGGGCAGGCCACGTCATTCGAAGGACTGACAACAGGTGGGGGAGAAAAGTCCTCGAATGGAGACCACGTCTCGGAAAAAGGAGCACAGCCCTTCGACAAGGTGGACAGACGAACTGAAGAAGACGGCGAGAAACCGCGAGAAGGCATAGGGCCGGTCGGAGTGATGTCGTTTAGGTGAGGCCTACGTCCAGCAGTGGACCTCAAAAGGCTGATGGATGGATGGATGGAAGGTTATGCGTATGCCCCTAATTAAAACAGTTTAAGATAGTGGTAAAGTAAAGTCAGGTACATATATTAGAAGATCATTTGAAGCGGTATGTATGTCACGTACTACACGTGCTGGGCTTAAGACTCAATTGCTCTACTTACTTACCTGTTTGTTTCTACAAACACGGTATTTACGTCAATGGGCTCTGAATTTTCAACCTCCATGCATGTAGCTCGCTATGATTGTTGTGAAATGGTTAACGATTGCGTGGGTGTACACGCGCCGTCGATGACAAAGGGCGCGATGTGGAACGATTGACTGAAATTGACATATTAAGTACGTTCTACCACAGGGCGACCAGCTACGGCAAATTGTGAAGGATATCTAGGACTTTCAAGCTCAAAGATCGTAATCCTTATAACAATATCTTCTTAAGGTCTTCATAACAAATTAATATGTATTTTATAATTATAAAGTGTTTTGTGATCTTCTGTCAAATGCTTAATTAAGTTTGAATGAAGAAGCCAGAAAATTCTATATCTAAAATAGGTCTTTTAATTTGTTAAAAAAACGGGGTAAGTTATTTTTTTATGGATGCAAGATAGCAAAAACCCATGTACGAGTATATATACTACCCATCCACTGCCGCCCTAGACCCCCGTGACAGAACATTAGTGTCTCATTATTTTCCTATTTTTGTAACGGGATTACATCTTTCAATGATTTGAGGATCATCACTCTGGGGAAAGATGCTGGTGACTAATTGAATCATTGCTCACTAAAATCCGATCGGAAGTCTTCATGTGTAGATAGATTTTCTGGGTTCTTGTATGCACCGGTGCCTCCCTTGCGCAAAGCCCAAATGATACTAAAGTTGAACTTTATAACACACTTAGATGACATAAACAAGGATTCATATAATCCTCTAAGTATATGTTAAAAAATCCTGGGTAACACGTTTTATGTCAATATAATTCGTGTGTCTCCTTGAGACATCTTGTTTTCGATGTTTTTATTTGAAATTAAGTGCCCGTAATCCTGAAAGGAATGAAAGGTAAACCAATTGCCTTGTTAATTCCACGTGTATCAAATTTTGTTCAGGTTTTACACGAGTCAGGATAAAATTGCTGTTATTTGTGATGTGTCCTTAATTTAAACACTGATATTTTCTGGTATTAACTTTATTAATTTCTTACACAGTTAGAACTAATAATATATTAGAATTGCAGATTGTAGAATTTGAATCCATGCGTTGCCTTAAAATAGCCATTTTTTAAATGCATCCCGAACCAAAACCACAGACAAAATATGGCTGCGTTCCGGATACCATAATTTATCTTATTACTCAAATATTCGGTACAACCAATAGGTGTCCCACTGGCGGCAAGGCTCTCTCCCACTGCCACAGTTGAGGGAGATTTAGAAAATACTTCAACGCACTGCTCTAATACGAATCGGTAAAGGTGTTAGTGGCCAATCCAATGTTGAATTTTCTCAAACCTGAAGCTACCGTCTTCAAGAAGGCTAACCGATTGTTTTACATATAAAAACAACTGGTACCGACGGCTACATGCTACATGCCCTTCGTAGCACGAGATTTCATGAATTTTTGCCACCAGTTGTCACTTATTCACATACCGACCGCGCCCTACTTTGCTTAACTCGGTCAATCAATATGATCGACGTGAGCCATTGGGCCATGAGCGCTTCATTTAAAAAAGGCTGTCCCAGAAATAATTTGAGCTAAGCAAGCTGCGTAATATAAGCTTGCCCATCACCCTAGGCAGCGATGAGCCAGCCATAAGCCAAAGATTTTTGAATATAAGAAAAAAATTTACCTTTAAGTGTGTAAAAAAAACGCACTAACACATTTACGGGTTCATTAAAAATTTGTGGAGCTAAAGTTAACGCGTTAAAAAGAATCTATTATTACCTAGGTATGTGTAATTCCACGCGAGCGAAGCTGCGGGCGTCACCTAGTGTATAATATAGGTGATCGTTATATGCAGACCTAAGAATCTACTGGAAGCAGCAAACATGCATCATTGCATCATTGCATCACTTGCATGTTATTGTGCGCCAACATCAAATTCACCATCTTTCGCGGATAAATAGGAAACATTCATAATTCACGAACACAAATCGAGGATCATTAAAAAACATTGCCGGGAAAGTTTTCTACGGCATAGAAAGTACAGATGCTAAACGTGTGTGTAGCAATAAACCTCACGTTACATAGGTAAGCAGCAAGAAATTAATACGATTTAATAAAAGATCGTATAAGGATGTTGTCTCACTGGTAGCCTTACAACGATAAAACAGACAGCAGTGGAAATACAGGAAGCAGTAGTTATGTTTCCTATAAAACGCGGATATAAGTAGAATAAGACTTGACCCAAAGATACGAACAAACAAACAAACAAGATAAATAAAAGCTTTTAAAATAAATGTATGACAGTGGAATCTTCAATCTTCCTCCTGAAAGAGACGTAAATAATATAAAAGTGATTTTGAAAAACAGAATATCAGGAAAAATTTCTATACATCTCTATATGAGTACCTACATCTCGGGCTTTAATGAAGTAATTGGAATGAAAGAGGTTTTTGTAGATATAATTTATTTTGCTAATTATGAAAAAAAATATTATTTAAGTGTAATATGGATAACGGAGACAAAATAAAATTTCCTTACCTATATTTTCCGAAAAATTGTTTTAAATTTCAAAATCATAAAAGAAAAAGTAATCGCATGCGGCCAGAATAAAAATGTCAATGTTTAAGAATAAAACAAATAGGTACGTACATACATACTCTAGCAATGTATTTTATTAAATTAAATGTTAGAATTATCTGGTCTACTACTAAATTTTCAACACCAGAAGACGAATTACGCCAAATGATAAAATTGTAGTTTAAAAGTAGCTTGTAGTCCACGTTGGATTAATGAGACTAGACTCTTGTCACACTACCAGTTGCAGATTATTCCTCTTCCTAGAAGCGTACAATGTAGGTGACGTCTGGCAATGGAAATTTCCAATAAGTATCGCAAAATCTCACATTCACCATAAATCTTTCTTGAAACGTTTCTGGAAGCTTGAAGAGTATGTGTTTGAAACATGTGCTGAAATACCACGATGTAGGTATTGTAGAGCTTGCGAAAAGACCCATATTTGATGAGAATTTGAAGAGGGAATATTTTAACAAAATTCAATATGTATTATAAACGGATTCATGCAAACATTCAAATAACCTGACAAACTTGTGCATGAAAAAGGCGTATTAATTAGCGTGATAATAATAAAATAATTTCCGTAAGTATTGCATTTAGTAGGTAGTTATATGTGTTTGAATACATCAAATATGCGAAGCAAATATGTGTGTATCTTTCATACACAAATCTGATAACTGGCTGTTTACGATTTTTCAAATGAATTCATTCTTGTTGTGTCGCTGTCGCCTCCTTGTCCTCAAAAAGGCCGTAGATCTAACTAGAAAAAGGTTTAATTATTATGTAACTCGATCAAGTATTGTATCAGAGGCATTGAGACGCCCCATGTTTACCAATATGTTCGGATAACGGTCGATAGAAATTCAAATTCCGAATCTCCAGGCAAACATGGCCACTGTTCCATAATTCTGATTTCAAAAGTCCGTGAAATGATGTGATGTAGGCTTCAGTTGCGTTTGGAATTAATCGCCCCCAATACATTTTTATTAATTCGTCGGATAATTTACATTTTATGAATTAATGATCATTGCAAGTTGTATTTTAATCAAAACCGGCGTTGCTTAGCCCATAGAACCATTAGAAACCCTAGTATTTCTATTCTATCGCCCGTTTGTCTGTCATTATTTATTTCATCGAGGTATTTGGGAATTATTAGATACTAGATAAGATAAATGTAGTTCAGTTCATCTTTTTTCAGAAGTGTCGTCAAAATAGTTAAATCACTCACTCATAGATGGCACTAGCTGTACATTTAAAATCTTACAATTTATTTACCTACGTTTCTAAACATCATCTCCATATAAAGTAGACGTTTTAAAATTGTGAGACGAGAGTCCAACTTATGGTTATGTTTATGGTCCATCCATCCATCCATCCATCAGCCTTTTAGGGTCCACTGCTGGACATAGGCCTCCCTCAATCGTCGCCACTCCTCCCGATCCTGCGCCCTCTGAATCCAACGGTTTCCCGCTGTCTTCTTCAGGTCGTCAGTCCACCTCGTCGGGGGGCGGCCAATACTTCGTTTTCCGAGACGCGGTCTCCACTCGAGGACTTTTACTACCCAACGGTTATCAGTCCGTCGAGCGACGTGGCCTGCCCATTGCCACTTCAGTTCGCTAATCCTGCGAGCTATGTCGGTGACCTTTGTTCGTCTACGGATTTCATCGTTGCGAATCCGGTCCCGTAGAGAAATTCCGAGCATAGCTCTCTCCATAGCGCGCTGAGCGACTATGAGCTTGCGGATCAGACCGACGGTAAAGGACCACGTCTCGGATCCATATGTCATCACTGGCAACACACATTGCTCGAAAACTTTCGTTTTCAGACACTGAGGTAATTTGGATGAGAAGATATGTCGTAGCTTCCCGAACGCTGCCCAGCCGAGCTGGATTCTGCGAGTGACCTCTTTCTCGAAGTTGGACTTACCAAACTGGACCACTTGTCCCAGGTAAACATACTCGTCAACAACTTCGAGAGCAGCGCCGTCAACAACAACCGGTATAGGTTTGATATGCACATTGGACATGACCTTAGTCTTGTCCATGTTCATTTTCAAACCCACCCGTTGTGAGGCGCTGTTCAGGTCTCCTAGCATGGTGTTGAGGTCGTCCAGCGATGTTTATGGTCACATACTCACATATACCCACACCGTGTGGTAAAAATTAATCTCGTGGAGTTAGACATAACAATAGCTTAGATTAGTGCCTTCCTCGATAAATGGACTATCCAACACAAATCAATTTTTCAATTCGAACCAGTAGTTAGTGAGGTTAGCGCGTTCAACCAAACAAACAAACTCTTCAGCTTTATAATATACCTACCTAGGTAACATCTGCTACATAAACCAATATGAATTTGGAATTCTGACAGCCATTGGGCGTTGCATATTTAGCACTTAAAACGGTGTCCACGCGATTCGAAATTCAAATGATTTTCGAAAATAGAACGTGTACGGGCCGCCGTTGGCGGGAGAACCGCTACGCTGAATAAATTTCTTCAGACCTTAGTTCAGATACAGACGTTGTTATGCTGTTGTTTAGAACCAGTGTACCGTTCGAACAGTTGTTTTTGTCACACCCATTTCCTCATATTTTTGCACATTAATCCATCGAGTTACTGAATGTGGATCTTTTAGGTAGATAGTAAGGGATTTCTTTGAAGTTGCATCATAAAATGGATTCTATATGGATAGAAATCTCCAAAAAATTCTACTTATCTGCATATTAACTCATTGTTTTTTTTTAATTTGTGATTATGTATGATAATCAAGTAGGATACCGATATACCTTCGTACAAACATTCATTCAAAAGCCAATGGAATAGTTTACAAACAAAACAGATTTTTACGGACGGATTAAGTGCAAACAAAAGTCCAATACGGATGTTATATATTTTGAAACGTCTGGCTGGCTGAGGCTATGGCAACACTGAGTGGGCGTCGCTAATTACAGAATACTCTGCAGGATGGTGACTCACACATTTACCTTTCTGCAGCCACTTCTTGGTGATGCGCTTAAATAGGAATAAGCTTGACAGCATGATTCAATAAACATTAAGAACAAATACACTTTTTTTCTTTCTTCTTTCAAAATTTTTTTGTCGGGGTCTCGAATTGAAACCACGACTCGGAAAAAGGAGCACAGGTCGCCCTTCGACTAGGTGGACAGACGACCTGAAGAACACGGCGGGAAACCGCTGGTTTCAGAAGTCTCAAGAAAATGCTACGAGGAATGTTAATTTAAGTGCTCTCGTGCGACATGATAACCAACTAAGTATAGGTATAATAATATTATAATAAAAACCTACTCTTTATTATTTTTCCTCACTGAAAGATTTTTCTTGAGTAAATAAATTGTGCCCTAGTACAAAAGTTTGTAATATTTTTCCACTATTTTTATGTGTTAAATGTACTAAATAAATAAAAAAATCTATACCTACTGAGTACTACTTATAAATATGTATTATAAAGAGGAAAGATTTGTATGTAGGTAATGTTTTCACACAAAAACTACTGGACCTATTTCAAAAATTCTTTCACCATTAGAAAGCTGCATCTTCACCGAGTGACATAGGCTATATAATATTACTAGGTGTAAACGAAACTATTGTTATGTCTAATTCCACGCGAGCGAAGGTACCGGCGTCCACTAGTGTATTATATCCATACCAACCAGAACTTTTTACATAAGTTAGGCAATGTGCTAATAACACGGTTACATTTAGCGTCGCCGGACGTAAATCGCGCGGCACTGGCGGGGTCGTCGAAAGATTGGATTTATGATCCGGCCACCGGGTCACTGAACTCATTCCTTAGACAGGGTGCAATTTTGAAACGGGTCCAACAGGAAAGTAATTAAATGTAACTAATTAACCAACAACTCATTTGGGACCAAATAAAAGTAAGGTTGTATAGATGGTAGAGGCTATAGGGAACCAAATAGGTTTTACATGAAACCTATTTTGTTCCAGGTTCGCCTGGGGCAGTACCACCGCCTGCCAACTTGTACCATTTCTGTCGTGTAATAATTGTTTTAAAGCAAATATGGACCGGTTGGTTAGGTGTGGTTCCAGTTACACTTCTTTAGAGGCGACCATCTTAGTCCACAAAAGTAGCAACACATCTGTGACTGACTTCGAACGAGACTCTTACTAACAATTACTAACTGGACTATTACTAACACCAACTAATAGGACTAACTATCACTAACAGTCCTCATATCCCCAGTCCTCATACCTACTAACGAACTGACAACTAATGTTCTAATCACTTTAAACAGATAAGTAGTGGTTACATATATTATGTTCCCAAATTAGTCCAGAAAATCATTAAAAAAACATTTTTTTTTGCTGCATTACTATCGCGTTATGAAGTTTTTAGAATACCCAATTGGGTAGGGCAATATTAAATTCCATCAGGATGAAGTCGTGGGTTATCTGGGATTGATCAATCCATAACGCTAAGCAACGTACAATATTGAAGGATTTCCTTGATCTATACTAATAAAAATATTAATAAAAAAACTCTCTTCTTACTAGAAGAAAAAAAAACTCTAAAAAGAGCTGAAGAGTTTGCTTGTTTGGTTGATCGTGGTTATTACAGGAACTACTGTTTCGAATTGTTAATTTTTTTTTGTGTTGGACAGTTCATCTATCTAGGAATGGTCAGGCTATATAATATTACGCTACCACCAAAAAGATGCTCCGCTATCGATGAACGCCTGCTCGTATTATTCGTGATGTATTTGCTTACGGGACTCTCTCGTCTCCTCGCAGAGTCGTATACCTACAGGTGTATTAACTGAACGATGCGGTTCACTTTTAAACTGTTTGATGAGTCATATAACTATTCTTGTCTTCAGCACAGATGGTGTGTAAGACGAAAGATATTCGCAGATGCAACAAATCTCAGAACAAAGCAAGTGAAACATTAAGTTGGTCTGTCCACTTTAATTTTGCATCTTTGAGATGTGGTTCAAAATCATCGATTTAACTCAGGCGGCTGAAGTGTAGGCTAGGTACTCCGAAAAGATACTGATAACTGTTTGAATGATCACCTATCAGAGAGGCGACCACATACAGGCAAGTTACATTACAGTTGGGGAACAAACTTTTTAACGCTGGAAAATGCAGCCCACCGCCTTGATGGATAGGTGGGACTCCTCGATAACAGAATCTGGGTATTCTTGTTCTTTTTCGCTGGGACACAATGGATAGCATAAAAGAAAGGACATATTAGGTAATCCAGAATTGGGAATACTCAGTCAAACCCTGCGACACCCTATTGGTTTGAGACGCCGCGGGCTTGCGCCTTATTGCTTCGACGCGTGGGTCAACCTCCTAGGTGGCGCGGGAGTGGAGTGTGGAGTGGATGAGAAGTGCCGAAGACCTGGTTGACTAGCGTAAATTGTGTCCTTTTCATCGTAAATTATGCCTTTGTGGAAGTTTATAAATGTAAGAACTATGTAAGAACTACACAAGAATAAACGAACTTACCGAGTTTTTCTCTACGATTAAAACACATAACAAATAAGTACATATATTATATTTTTAATCTGTGAATCATTAATTGAAACGGGTAAACCCATACGCTAAATTTGCTTTAAAATTGTTATTTTTGACCGTTTTATAACAGCAATTGCTATCCGTATTTTCGGTTTGCAATCCTATTTTTGTTTAAATGTTTTAGCGAGAGATTTATCTTTGTGTAAGCATCTGTCAATCAAGACTTTAGCGAAATCCATTTGGTGGGATATAATTTGATACGAGTAATATAGTAGCATGTTGAACCAATTCAACATGATGTTCCATCATGTATATTTCCTTATATTGATGAAGAAGATTCACTGTCAACGAGCTGATAATTGATTGACTAGCCATAGTACTATGGCTTCTGCCACCGCAACACCTTGATTGTCCCACTGTTGGGCACGGATCTCCTCTCGGAACGGGTAGGGTAAGGACATAGTCCACTACTCTACTAATATTGAAATGATGATTTTACTTTTCTTATAAAAGCTCTCCTCAAAAGTCCAGCATTAAATTCATTGCAAAATTATCTAATGACTTTAAGAGTCTCGGTATTACAATGATTAAAACGTGCTCTTAAATTATTAGGTTAGACGATTCATGGGTAAGTATTATATTAGTTGTACCCCTACAATGAACAATGGAATTTTCAGCCATCCAAGCTTTTAAAGTAACTGGATAGAGGAGGGTTAGGAGCAAGACAACGTAGAAGAGGGTCTACCTATACGATGTAAACGGTAACTTCCATAGAACCAACATTGCATAGACACGGTAGGTATATTGATATATGTATGTAAATATAATGTATATTTGTAATTTTACTTTGATATAGACATACTCGTATTTCCTTTAATTTCAAGTCAAAATAAATGTTACCTAAGGTGTAAATATATTAAATAATTAAAGACAAACAAAATTTGAAAATTAGTCTACAAAGTAATACAAATTTAAAAAATAAAACATATTAAAAATTAAAAAAAGAAACAAATTGTAGTCCCTGTGATATGCCAATGTAGTCAGCATTGTAGTAGTAGTAGTAGTAGTCAATGTACTCCTAAATTTAGTCAGCATTTCCCTTTCTCCCCGCATCGGTTTGACGAAATAGATTATTTTGAAAGTAAAGAATCAGACTAATGGAATCTTCATAATACTATTTAACAATAACGCTGTGCGATAGGTGTCAGCCCAAGTAGCGGTGACACTGAGTGCCGAGTGGCTATCTTACTCGCCTCGCACTCGATGAGTCCGGGTTCAAATCCAAGTAGAACGCACCAATGACTTTTCGTCATGTGCGATTTAATGGTCTCGAAGGCAGGTGAAGCTTGCCAATCCGCACTTGACCAGCAAGCTGGACTAAGGCCTAACCCGTCCCATCAGTGGGACAAACCAAGGGTTGTGATGGTGGTGGAGGAGCTATTTTAATTGCTACACTGATTTGTATTAAAATGACATTTCTAAATTCCTTTTATCTCTCTATCCTACTCTATGTAACCTGCTTCATACGTCAAAACTGTCTTTATAAACATAGATTGAGGTGCGGTTTCATTTACTAAAGTGGTAGAGAATAAATGATATCCCTGGAAGGTTTTTGGTGCATTATAATTTAGCTTGCATAGAGATTTTTGTTCAGAGATAGATATGAAAATTAATATTAAGTCTAGTTTGTAGTCGTTTAAATAGTTCTCAATACATTTGTTATTCTATATATTGAGAACTATCGACAGAGTTAAGCAACGATATTGCATCAAAATTCGATGTTGGCATACGTAATTGAAAATTATAATTAAATTTGAAAAATATTAGTCTGAAATCATGAACTACAGTAGGTACTGCCTGTTTTATGAGGTTAATTGGGTCTTCTGGGATTGCAGCAAGAGTGGGTGCTCCAGTGACCCCAGGAAAGATGACGCTGTGTGGCTGCACAACCTCGTATAAGTATCAATTGTGAGGAGCCTGTCTGGGCACAGCCCTCATCATGCGCTAATGCTTGCTTGAAGTTTTGGTGGGTAAAATCCCATATAATAACCTGACGTCACTCCCACGCCAAAAAAAAGCGGAATTCTTTATCATTGTGCATCTCCGCGTACTAAGTAGATAGATACATATAGATGTGCCTCGATAAACAGTGGCCTTGTTGTCAGTTCAACAACCCAGAATGATGACCTGAACTCTGATAAATGCGTAATTAAAACAATTCAAGATGGCCAACAAACGTAATTGATGTGGTGGTCGCTTCCGTGTCGTGTCAAAATATAAGCATCTGTACGCTGTCATGTGGTATTTTTATGAGATTTCTCATTATTCATTGCATGTTAAGATTGCTCATTCCGGTAAGACGAACTGGGAAAAAACGTCTACTGTTTCTACGTTCCCACTAAAGTTTGAATTATATTTATAATTCAGCTGCTGTAGGTAATTTGGACAAATGAAAAAATTGCTTCAATTAATTAAATTTGTAATAATTAAAAATTGCTTCAATTAATTACTACTTAAATACATAACCCAAAACTAAACAAAGGAAAATTTAAAAAGAAGTAATCACAAAATAAATATGTCATCCAGAAACAGAGCTTGTGGCATTGTACTAAGAACGCTGGCAGCATTGCCCCGCTGTATAGCGACGCAAATTTTTTGGGCGAAAAAGCTGCAAGCCCGTCATCTGAGACGGAAATGAGTCTGGTGGACAAGACTTCCATGAAAGTCTTCATATCAGCCGACCAAGGACCTAAAGTTTCTACACCAAGCGCCGGAAATTCATTCACTAATGAATTTTTTTGCGATTGAGCAGTTTAAATTAATTAAAAGGCGGGTCGAAGAACGCGATCTGAGAGCAGGACGTTTCTCTATGTACAATGGAAATCCAACTCGGCCTTGCACACTTCTGGGTTAAATTGAGATCCATGGTCTTCTCGGTAGGGTCAATTTTGTGAATCGGCGGTAGATAAAAATGTAATGACGTTCATTGAGCGAATACAAATACCAAATAATGAAATATTGTAGGTATCTGAATCTGAATCGAAGCGTTTTAAATATCGTGATGATAGGAGAAGTGAAAAGTGATAAAAATCTTATTTAAAAAAACTTATTAAATTTTACAAGAAATCCCTGTGGCATCCCTGATGCTCCAATGAAGCATACGTCATTAAATCTAGAAGGAGGCCTAGATCATCTACTGCTCCCCCTGTATCTCACTATTCTGTGATACAGGTCTAGGCTTACCGCAGGGGTGTGAGTGTGTAGTGTTTATTTATTATTAGTTTTGTGCCTATTAAAAATAATTTATTATAGGCGCAAAACTTTTTTTATTACCTGCTCTAAAGGAAGAAAAAAACTTGAGGAAACAGTGAAGAAGTGAACGTCTGATAGTTCTTCACACTTCTGAGTTTCTTTACTATTACCTAATACTGTTTTGCCTATGCCTTATCTTTTTTAATCCAAGGGAAGTCGCGTGTCTTACAGTGGGACATTGAGGTTATGGTGGTAGTATCAGCTTTCAACGTTCATATAGAAAAGTGAGCGGGATGCGTACCCTTAAGCGTTAATGGGGCGTTCTTCATCTTGTAAACAATTTTTTGCTATGCTGTTGCATTACTTCCCTGCGTGGATAATTGTTCGTAAACACATAAGATGGAAAAATATTTCATAATAAGTATGTATCCGGGTTAGTGTATAATTTACGGAAATTTCGTTAAACCGTCGGTCCCGGTTGTTTTTAATGCTGGAAACAGTCGTTAAGCCTTGTCGACCTTCGGGTGGCTTTGGAACATTCGACGCTGGGTTGGCCACTAACCCCAACCAATCCGCATTGGAGCAGCGTGGTGGAATATGCTCTAGACCTCCTGCAGCCTCTGTCTGTTGGGGAGACCCGTGCCCTGCAGTGGGACAAAGAAAGGGTTGTGATGATGATGATGATTCGTTCTAAGTCTATCGTAGATGTTACCCTGAGGATTGACTGCTGTGGTCGACTGCAGCAGTGTTATAACCAGTGCAGTGCTGCGAAGTGCTGTAACCGGAATACAAATGTTATTAGATTTAGTGTTTGGTACCTTACGTACTCTCTGATAGGTCCCATATACGTTCTACCACCTAAATGTATTGAGAGGTTTTCGAAAAGCTTAAAAAGTATCGAAAACAAAATTTTGTACGATCATTTCAATACCAACCTGTAACTTCATTTTGCATACAACTTGCCTTGTAATAAATCTTCAATCAATATTTCTTTGGTAAATAAATACAACAATATGACAATGTTACACAATCACTATTGTGTAGCGTGCTGTATTGATTCAACACTCGGTTGACGCTTGTACAATAACTTATGTAACTTATTGTAATTATTGTTATTGATTCGTTACAGTGTCTTTTGATTCATAAATGAAAGGAAATTTAAATAAGCTTGACGTCAAATCAAGCGACACACTTATCGTATTACCTAGCTGGTTAATTATTAGATACTGCAGTATCTGCAGCTAGAATTTAGCAGCAGGTAGAATTGGTTCCCGTATCAGTTGATTTTGACAAACATAAATAAAAATGCAAACATTTTAATATACATACCATAAGTAGGGTTACCAGATGTGTTGGAAAAAAAAACCGGACAAGATTTTTTTAATTTTTACTAGTGATAAATTCCTTGGAAAATGGATATAACCTATACTTTACTAAATTTCTTTCTATTAAATCACAATCAAAGGTTAATAATTTAACAGTTTATCTACTTTTTTGCATAATATTTTGCATTCGACGACACTGCTTTTAATAAAAAATCTAAAATCGGCTTTCATACTGTCATTCATAGTACCTACATATTAATCAAAGTGTGAGTTTTGACTAATTAGGCTTAGGTACTAGCCTAGTTTCCCTGTACTTCGGACCTGTCCTGTACCTGTCGATCGGTGTCGGCTGAAGTGCTAGTGTTCTTTATTAGACGAATTTTCTTGAAAACCGGACAATCTTTTGTCCGTTTTTCCAATATTTCCTTGACCGGACAGACGTGACGAAAACCGTACTGTCCGGTCGAAAACCGGACATCTGGCAACTCTAACCATAAGAGATGCAAAAATCGTATCGAAACAGCTTCATGTGTACGGACATGGACTAGTGGCAAACACAAGTTTGTTTTGTGCGTAGACATTAGGCGTTACATACAAGTTAAGCTGCTGCTATAGACGGCCCACTACTACAAGGGTCTCCCCCCACAGACAAATCTTTGGGAGGTCTAGAGCATACTCCACCACGCTGCGCCATTTTCTTTTTCTTTTGATTTGTCGCTGGGAAATCTTGTACGCATCCTGCCAGGCTCTGATGACCTGGCCAGGGCTGCCCTGATGTAAATACGCCTTTACGTGTTCAAGGCACGTGGAGTGTGTGAGTTGATACGAGGGATTGCAAAATGTCACTTAAGATACCACAGAGTAAACATAAAACGTTGTCTGACCGCCGCGCCGCGCCGTTATCCGAGTGATCGTTACGATTCGCAGATGCTGGGCCCGGCGATACGAGCGGAACGAGGTGTGACGCAGACGGCCGGTTTAAAACCATCCGATTTCCTAGCGCCTAGTCGTGCAGTTGGAGTGCATCAATACAAAGCAACTTCCAATTAGCTAATATTAAGACTTTAAAAGTAAATTTTGTAAAATTAAAAATTAAAATTTTCAAAATTAGGGATTTTGATATGCGGAAATACTACTTGAAAAAATAGAATGAATAAATTAATCCATACTAATATTATAAATGCGAAAGTAACTCTGTCTGTCTGTCTGTGTCGTTTTCACGCCAAAACTACTGCACCGATTTAAATGAAATTTGGTACACAGATATTCTAGAGCCTGAGGAAGGACATAGGCTACTTTTTAATCTATTATTATGTCTAATTCCACGCGAGCGAAGCTGCGGGCGTCCACTAGTTAGTCATAAATCATGGCATGGAGTCACAATGATAATGATAATGTCCATGATGTGAGGGATGAGGAATCCAATCTCGCCTGAATCCAGCGCAGACATGTTAGGATAACTGAACAATTCCCGCGAAATGAAAAATTTTATGCTAAGTCATACCAGTCGCACTTGCGACCGCTATCTAGACTAGTGCTATGAGTCAGTCAACTAATATTTTATTTTGAAGAGACTCGTGCGAATCTACAAGCAGTCGTCTACGGAACACCTCGTGCTTTTAGGGTTAGTATAATGCAGCGATATAAACAGCGCGCAGAAACCGGGTCAGGAAGCGCACTCTGAATACTTGCGAATTAAATGGGCTTCGCGAGTGGAGCTTCACACTTTTGTGTGTGTGAATTTATTTATTATTAAATTATTTTTAATTCGTTCAAAGCAGAAAAAGAACAAAAACTGATCAAGTTCGAGTCGGACTCGCATTCTTTCTTTGATTCTTGATCACATAAAAACACCGAAAATTGAGAATTCATTCAATCGAAATAAATTTCTAAACATAGGTAATTAAAAATATTATCTACTACTTGATGCAAATCTAAGTAGTGTGAATGGATATTTTTTGTTATCCTTAGAAATATTTATTTAAATGGATCAATTGATACAATTTTATCGGCAAAAAATAAGGAAAAACAAACATCTTTTCTCTACCTAGACTTCCTAAAGCAGTTTAAAAGTACATTTCGATTAGCAGTACTAGGTGTGAAATGAATTAAATACTATTTTATCTAAAGATTTCTAATAAGTTTTTCCGTCAACGAAGGAAAATTGTGAGAAAAACGCAAGGCTGTAACGGTTCAATTGATCTTGAAATTCCTAATTATCTGATAAACTACAGTGATGTATGGCATAGAAATGGCAACATGAAAAAAAAAATGGACGTGAAAAATTTTTTGCCGTGAAAATTAGATCTAGTAGATCTAATATTATAAATGCGAAAATAACTCTGTCTGTGTCGCTTTTACGCCAAAACTACTGAACCGATTTAAATGAAATATTGACAGGTTACAATCGCCAACATCCATCCGTAATGCTGATGGGCTTAAGAATGACAATGATTAGGTAAATGTAAGATAGCAATCTTCAAGAACAAAACAGTAACCTAGAGTGTGAGTGTGTTCCATCCATCCATCCATCCATCAGCCTTTTAAAGTCCGCTGGACATAGGCCTCACTTAATCGGTGCCACTCCTCCCGATCCTGTGCCTTATGTCTGTTAGCGTTCATTTAATACAAAAACATATTTTTTTTTAGAAAAGCTTCGTATGATAAAGATGTCATTTCTAATCATTTGTAGCATTCAATAACAAACCAATCACGAATTAACGTCTTTTTGCACGACCTCTGCAGTTTTTACAGTACGGAGATAATTTGGCAAAAACATCTGCTTGGCAACAAAACAGTGGAAATGGGAATAATTATACTGTTGATGAATGAATGAGTCTCGATTACTTCAAGGAATTGATGAAAAGTAGATTAGATATATCGGAGCAGGGTCGTGACGATTTATTATATGTCAGAACAATCATTTAAATCTGTTTCATCTTTGTGCACACAGAGTCGCTCGCTGCGACCCATAGACGTCCCACTGTTGGGCACGGGTCTCCTCTCAGTCCACCACCTTAGTCCACCACGCTGGCCAAGTGCGGATTGGCAGACTTCACATACCTTCGAGAACGTTATGATGAACTCTCAGGCATGCAGGTTTCCTCACGATGTGTCCTTCACCGTTATAGCAAGTGACATTTAATTTCTTAAAACGCACATAACAACAACAAGTCATTGGTGCGTGCCACTGGGGTTTGAACCCGGACCGCTCGAATGAGAGGCGAGTTCGATAGCCGCTGGACTGTCACCGCTTGCACACAGAGTACATCTATACTAATATTATAAAGAGGTAATATGTGTTTGTAATGTTTTCACACAAAACTACTGGACCGATTTTAAAAATTCTTTCACCATTAGAAAGCTGCATCTTCACTGAGTGACATAGGCTATATAATATTACTAGGTATAAACGAAACAATTGTTATGTCTAATGACACGCGAGCGAAGCTGCGGGCATCCACCGCGTACATTATGAACGTTTAGAGATTCACTTCACACGTCTGGGCCAGCGTGCTAGACATTGATCTTACTCGTGTTACCGTGCCCAGCGGGTATGTGCCTATTTATCTAGAGATAATACGGAGGTATAACTAGAACAGAGAGGGGATGGTCATAGATTATACAATGAGGAGACACTCTAACTAAATGATAATCAGCGCGATGACCAACTCGTCGCCAACAAACGTGAGTCACGTGTCGGTCGAAACTTAACGATTCAGCCTCGGGCCAACACGAGACCCGTGGCCTCCTGGCCTCGCGAATCAGGACAGTCGGGGAAAAAAAAATGACAGCGAACATTTTATATAGATTAAAGCTACAATTTTACACCATATCAAGTCAAGTTGTCTATGGCTACATCTTCAACTCATTCATTTAAACTAGAAATCGAAATTTGATTTTTTTTTCATTTTAGGTTTCCTCGTTATAAAGTAAGGCTATAATCAATAATTTATGTTCAAAGCAGTACGTACTTGTACTTACGTAATACGGTTCATTAAATGTTGGCCGAATGTCCGAAAGATATTACCTACCGTATTATCCTACCGTAGATTAACAGTTTCTTAGGCCGTACGACCGCGAGCGCTTTTATCTATACAGCACAGATTATATAGTTTAACTTAATATACGGTAGCAGACAAGCAAGTCCCACTGAAGAAATCTGCATGTTTGAGAATTCTTCATTATTTCGACACTCCGACCGATTGCGGAGTGAGAATGACCTACGCCTGCAATTTCGAGTTCTCCACTGAACCCAGGCCCAAACTTGTAAGCATGGTCCTTTTAGATCAAAAAAAGTCAGGAGCTGTTGAGTTCGGTGATCTGGGGGACCAATTAATGTCACAATTTCTTGAAATTGACCTGGAAACATTCATCTCAATAATTCAATTGTAACACGTCCCGTAAGAATGTAATGTGTCTTGTTGATGATGGTTAATTTGGTGTAATGAAAACTTGTTGACTATCCCCCGGTAACGATCTCCATTCATTATTACAGCTGCGCCCGTCTTCAAAGAAATACCCAATTACACACGTCCTATTTCTGATTGGTATGATTAGAACATTTTTATAATCAAAACATGTTGTTCAATTGAAAAACGCTCCCGAATTTGCCGTACCCTATCTACATAAAATAATTGACACCAAACAACCGTCAAATTTACTGCCGCAACAAAATGGCGGTAAAAAAAGTGCGTAAGTACACATGTCAGAAGTGAAACTTCTTTGGCTAAATATTCAAATATACACAAAAAAAGAATAAATATAAATATTCATTTGAAATTCTTGTTGTTTTATTACAAAACTTAAGTTATATAGTGTTTTCAAGTTTTAATTAAGTTTAAGTTTAAGTAAGTTTTAATTTCAATTTAATTTTCATTTATTGCCATAAACACTTACTTGTTTTATGTTCGCACCGCACAGTATCTCTAAATGACGATTCCGTTTAGCGATCATTTATCTCGGTTTTGGATTTTGTATATCTGTATTTTACTCGTATTTAGTCTGTGGTGGTTGACTTGTACTGTGCGACGTTCGCCTAAGACTTGACCTAAAGGTTGTAAATACCAGGCCATAAAATCCCAAAAAAAAAAAATCTATCTCACTGCATTCTGCGTGACGCATTATTGCGTCAGATCCGTGATACAATAATGCGTCCTAACCGTTTGATCCGTAAAAAAATTACCCTCATGCGCATAAAGAAGTTTCACTTCAAACATTTTATACCTCTACGTTGGCCACCCTGCGCAATGGACATAATACAATAATGTCATTGATAATAACATATGAAACAATTTATAATATGTTCCTTTAACCCCGGAATATAAGCGATTAATGTGTAATTTCTAATATTTACAGATCTTGTAAAGAAATCCAGGTCATCTCGGGAAGTATTAGATTTTCGGAGTGACAGATTCGTTACAACATGTGGGTGGAGGTTGAAAAGAGTGTGTTTACCTTTGGCATTTTATTAAAGGCCCATTTTCGTTTTTTGGGTAACCTTTATAAAGCTAATTATTGCGATCAACTTTGGCCATTTAAGAAGTAGACGTAGGTAGTTAACATTATAATATATACTTTACGTTGCTGTAAACATAAAATAATTTTAGTAAATAATAAAAAATCCGACAATAATTTTTAATAATTTCTGTTACTAACAAAATACTAAATATAGTTAATAAAACTGGACTATTACTTGTGTGTTATCTTATCTAAAAATCTTGAACTAAGCGGTGACAGCCCAGTGGCTATCGAACTCGCCTCTCACTCGAGCGTTCCGGGTTCAAACCAAGGGGGACGCACCAATGACTTTTCTAAGTTATGTGAGATTTATGAAATTAAATGTCACTTGCTATAACGGTGAAGGACACATAGTGAGGAAACCTGCATGCCTGAGAGTTCTTAATAATGTTCTCGAAGGCATGTGAAATTTTGCACGCACTTGGCCAGCGTGGTGGACTAAGGACTAATCCAAACTATAAACAAAATACTACTAAACAAAGAAATGGTTGTGATGATGATATGATAAAAAACCTAGTTCAGCTCGTATAAAAAACAACATAGGTAGTTCAAGAACCTCAGGATATAAAACAGAATCATCGCATCAGATACTAGATTTTATCTAATCCTTCAAGATTACGGGACCCGGTTACAGGCCCACGCTCCCGTCCGCTCGCGGGGTGACGTCCTGAGGGAATACTTGGTCTAGATACGGGGTTAAAGGTAAAAGATGTTTTCGTAAAGTTCCAGAAATAGTTTTTACGGGTCCCTCATTTTAATCACGGGATCAATGTAAAGAAATAGAGAGTTAGACACGTATTTTCTTGTAACATCTATTTTTTTATATTATAGACAGACTAGTTCCTTTATTTTACACCAAGGATAAACATACAACAAGTACATACAAAAATAATAAAATATTAGAGTGGTAGTACAAATGGTACAGTAAAGTTATCTCTACTATATAAAAATAAGTCGGGTTTTCCTTCCTGACGCTATAACTCCAGAACGCACGACCCGATTTCCACGGTTTTGCATTCGTTGGAAAGGTCTCGGGCTCCGTGAGGTTTATAGCAAAGAAAATTCAGGAAAAATTTCAACAGAAAAGCGGGAAAAATTATTTATATGGCAAAACAACGTTTGCCGGGTCAGCTAGTAGTTTATATGATTTATATTATATTTAGGCACAGGACCGGTCGGAGTGGCGTCATTTGGTAGAGGCCTATGTCCAGCAGTGGATCTCAAAAGGCTGATGGATGGATGGTGGATGATATTATATTTTATATGATTTAATTTGTAGTTGCCGAGTTTACAAATACATGTTCAGTTCAGTACAAAAACGTTTCATGCTTGAACGGCAAAGGAAAACGTGCATGTGATTCGATATAATAATTAAAAAATATCGTTATACTAAGTTGTTGACGATCTAGAAATTTCCTTTTTGAACTCTATGGCGGTGCGACGGTGGCATCTTATCGTGTCAGGCGACCCATCTGCTTTATCGTCAGGCTTTTATATATTAAAATAATTCCTAGGCGTTTCGGGACTAACAGTAGGTCAATAAAACGGTGGAAAGGAAAAGAAGGAAAATTGATTTAATTCTTCTTTTCGGTCACAGACGTTCAACCGTTAATTGCATGCGACTGTCTTTATCTATCTATCTATACTAATATTATAAAGAGGGAAGATTTGTTTGTAATGTTTTCACACAAAAACTACTGGACCGATTTCAAAAATTCTTACACCATTAGAAAGCTGCATCTTCACCGAGTGACATAGGCTATATAATATTACTAGGTGCAAACGAAACTATTGTTATGTCTAATTCCACGCGAGGGAAGCTGCGGGCGTCCAATACTACAGAATAAGGAAGGAAAGATTTAATCATTCTATTCAATCAGTATCAAAACTCAGTACTCTTTTATTTTCTTATTTTTGTATATACTATTTGTATCTTTGTCCTTTGGATGTACAATAAAGGAACTTGTCTGTCTGTCTGTCTGTCTACTTAAAGATATTGTTCGTTTATTGCACGCACAGTCATTACACGCGACTGTACGTTTACACTGCGGCCGTTCGCACCGACTCGTTTAGTAAAATAATGTCAATGCTGAATGTTATCGAGCACTGCACTGCGTTCTCGTTACATTATCTCGTAACCAACCGTAATTTGTACCTTCGAGGGCACAATGCAGGTTTAAACTTGGATCGAACTGAAATGGCAATGGGCTGGCTACATCTGCCATTGGAGTAATCGCTGGCTGGTAGACCGCGTCAAGCAAATTAATTATTTGTTACTTGATGAATTAAAATAAAATTAATAGTCAGGTAGTGTAAAAAAAAATATATACCACCAATGTTTCACTCTGCTAAGCCGAAAGGTTGACTGGCAGAAAATATTGTTAGCATGAAGTCCGCCTCTGGTATCAGATTCAGATTCAGATTCATTTATTTTTCATTATATGGTATTTTGTATACGCTTAATAACAGTAGTAACTCTAATAGTAGTAACTCTTTTCAAAATTTACAATTTTTATAATTTGATCAAGGAAAATTATTATTGAACAAGTGGAGCAACACACAATCATATTGAACTATAAATAATCTTATTGAACCCAATCTTATTTAGATATAATAAAGCGACTATAAATAAATAATTAAAAACATCCTATACCGTAGGTGTCCATTGCCCCAGGAGAATGTACTTAGGTACTTGTTAATGTAACCCAGGGTAATCCCGGCAGATACCCTTCACATTTGGAGATGAATGACCAAGTTGGCAGCGGGCGCTGGCAGCGGGCCCGCTGAGTCACGTCGGCTAGCGATATAACCTGTTGCGTCCGCTCCCTGCCCGGCACGTGGAGGAACGAAAGATAAATGCAACACCTGTAGGAATTAAGATTTTTTCCATAGAGTAAGAATTTTTGACGTGATAACGTCTTATAAATTGATAAACATCGGCAGCGCATATGAAAAAGTTTCCCGTTCTCCGTTCCGACTTTTGTACATTCCAGCATAAAAAGAGAAAAATATACTGATTCACAGAAAAATATTTAAAAGAAAAATGAGCGGTTCTCTGCAGAGAAATTATTTTCAATAAATTAATTTTATACACGACAACATTGGCGGTTCCATGGCTGCGAAATAGGGAACTGTCAAAATAAATATATAGACTTGTCTGTTGTCTGTGATTAGTTATCTGTACTGTAGAATACTTTGAAGTTTAGACTACAGACGTCAATTCTCCTTTTTTGTATTGTCTATAATAATTATTATGACGTTATCACGTAAATCTGTCGTCCGTAAACCGACTTTACAGACAGCCAGTATTTTTAACAAGATCGTATGACGAGTCCATGGCGAGCCTATAATGTGATTTTAATTTTACCTTTCTTCGGTAGCTACAAAAAAATATATATTTTTTTATTATTATTTACGTAGTAGGTATCTAGGAAGATTTAAAATAAAGAGTGGCATGAGCTACTTTGAACAAAACATCAAACTGCAAAAAATGCATCCACACCACAATCACAACACTTTCATTGTCCCACTGTTGGGCACGGGTCTCCTCAATCGAAGTTGTTCACAGTTACAGCAGGTGACATTTAATTTCGTAAAACGCACATAACTTGAAAAGTCAATGGTGAGTGCCGCTTGGAATGTATGCATGCAAATATCTAAATATGTCATCTCTATTTAGAAGTGTCCATACCTCAATGGTTCGACAACCCCGATTATTCTGAGCAGGGCTGCCAGTCTCGGTTCAGTGTGTGTTGGCACTCCGCTCGCAGCGGGAATGTGATATTTACAAACAAGATGGGACCGAACGGTAGAGTCAATATTCTACTAGGATATCTGTGTTCCGCAATAATGGCGTGACATTTATTTATTTATTTATTTGAGTTAAGGCATCCTAACAACATTTCACAGATTATTTATTATACGAATTACATTAAATGGTGTTGTGTGCCACAGTGAAAAAAATGTTACTTACAAGGAAGCACAACTTACACAGAGAATATAAATATTATAATATTATGTTATATTATTATATATAAGTTTCAAGTAGACAAGATCACATAGACAGATCCTATTACAGTGCAAAAAAAGATATTATAACTAAACACAAGATAGGAGTGCAACACATGATCACAATAAAAAATCATAAGACATAGAAAGTAAAAATTAAAAATTAATTTAACAACATTTATCAACCGCTAATTATGTTTTAGGCTGCAGACGGGAGTCTGAGAGAAACTCAAAATGACTTATAAGTAGTTAATTTTATTACTAATTTTATTACAAATATATTCGTGACGATTGTTCGAAGTATGAATCAAAAGTGCACGTGAAGATCACAGCGTGAGAAAGCTGTCCGTCCCAGGCTGATAAGCAACTTGCGACGCTGCATTTCTTCGTAGACTCCAGGGCCGCACTTTATGCAGGGCCGTATTATAACACCTCCCCCCGTAGTTCAGCGGCTATTCGGCTAGTTTACTTGAGAATGCAGCTGAAATGTTTCTTTGATCCACTTTAATTTCGCTGGGTTCCATTGGCGTTGTATTCGTTTCAGGATTGGGATTCTGGTCCACATTCTGGAGTCGCTTTCCTCGGAACCGGCGGTAAGTTACCGTAATGATAAGTGCTCCTGCACTCAGTAGAATGATGTACATAGGAATTGTGGTGTGATATACAATTGTATCTGTAGCTCGATCCAGGCGTACAGTGGATTGTAGCGAAATTTTTGAGTTCAAAGAATGGATTGTCTCAAGGCTTGGAGAATCTAAAATTATAGGTGATGGATGTTCAATTTGCCCCGACTCATCATACGGAGGCATTTCCATAACTTTATTGACATGTCCTTTAATTTGGTCACTAGTATTGGAGATTGTGAGTCCCGGAGTTCTAAGATAGCAGTTGGCTGGAATAACAACCAGGTAGGTTCCTTGAAGAGTCCGATATTCTTCTTCCCCGCAGAATATTTTGACTTTAGTTGGAATAGGGAAGTGCAAGGTGTAGTGCTTTTCATCCAGTTGCTCGAGAGCTTCGTTTGTCAAAATTACTGATGTAAGTTTACAGGATTGGTTAAGTTCTTGATGGGAGATCAGTTGATGAATGCAATCAGGTTTTCGTTGGAGCCCGTAGTCTGACTTGGGTTCGCAGAGAAACCAGGAATTTACCTTCGGACATTCTGTCTCCATGTATCTAGAATCTTTTCCAGAGATTGCTATATAGGGAAAGGTAGGTATAAGGACTTTTTTATTTTTACTGGGCACGGTAGATAATTTATAGAAATCATAGGTTATGGGATAGGCAATCGGAACTTACTATAACTACTTTTTCATCTAAATAAAAATATCCTAATTTAATAATATCATAAAAATCTCTATAATCTATATCAAGGACTTCATCTCTTAAATATAAAGTCCTTATTCTAACTAACATATTTTTAGGCTCTGTAAGACTAACTACCGAGTGCGGAGTGCTAAGTCGTCTGTAACAAGTTGGAACGCTTCAGTCGTGACTTTGCTACCGGGCCACGATTTCTTTTTGTATAAATATGAATGGGAAGGTCAGCAAGAACAGTGTCCTGGGTGTATCGCGGGGCCAGTTTTTGTCGGGCTGCTAAGGGATTTCGTAAGAAAACTTGGTCATCTATTGCATATTCTTTTTCAGCTTCTCTACCTTTGTTCCTATTGTCTATGAGTCGCGTTCTTTCGCTTAAGGAACTTTCATTTATAATACTGTACACCTTTTGTATCCTTTCTTTATGAGTATGTAAGTATTGTTGAAGAAGATGGGCAGTTAGGTCTATGTCTAATGGGTCGCGCGGGTCAAAGTGTCCAGTTATCAAATCTAAAGGTTTACATTTGGTGAAACTATGTATAGAACAATTATATCCTAATACAGCATACGGCATAATATTAAATAACGGTTCATTCGGTTTTTCTAGCTTTAGTATCCGTAAATGTTCTAGAATGGTTGAGTGGAATCTTTCGATTATGCCATTTTCATTAGGTGTATGAGCGAGGGTCTTGTGGTGTTGAATTTTATGTAGTCGTGTGAATTCGGAAAATATGTGGTTGGTGAATTCAGTCCCTTGGTCAGTCACTAAAGTCAATGGAAAACCATGGTGTGTAGAAAAAATTAATAGAGCTTGTACGATACTTGGAGCGGTGCTATCTCTTAGATGATACGCTTGAGCGTATTTCGAGAAAGCGTCCACTAACGTAAGATATTTTTCATTTTGAACCGTGAAGAGGTCAAGATGAACTATCTCAAATGGCTTATTTGGTGGTGGAACCACGTTAAATCTCTGCCTGATGGGATGACGGTCATACTTAGCTTGGCCGCAGATGACACATTCATTTAGGAATTTTGTAATGCAATCTCTCATTTTGGGCCAAAAATATTTAGAAGATAGGGCCAAATAGCATTCAGTAATGCCACGGTGGTTAGTTTTTCCCTCATGGTATTTCTTTATGATATCCTGTTGTTTTATGTAGTCTTTAACATTTTCTAATTCTATTTTAGTGAAAACTAGATTCATAGCTGAATCTCTAAATTTTTCTTGAATTATTGGAATAATTTTGAACATGGCCGAAACAGGACGAACTATTAGACCAGTTTTAATTTTGGGGTTGACATGTTCTTTTAATGCATCAATGACGTCATTTTCAAAATTAGATTCAGACAATTGAATTTCAATCCGGGTATGGGTGTCAAACGGTTTAGTCAATTTTGGTCGTTTCTTTATGTCACCTACTGTAACGAAGCTAATTTGTCTTGTAAATTTATTTAGGGGATAGTCAGTTATAGGGATTTCCAGTATAGGATTTTCTACACTTGTGTGTTCTGTACCAGGGGAACAATTTGCAATCTTTTCAGAACTACCCGTAACGGTAGAAGAGCCAGCCGTAACGGTAGTCGAATTAGCAGTGACAGTTCTAGAATCTGCTGAATCTGTGGCAGAGCCAGATAAAGAAGGAGGGTTTTCAGTAGGGTTTGCTATGATAGAGCTTAAGTCCTCGTTATTAATTTCAATGCGGGACAAAGCATCTGCGTTGGTATTAATTTTACCTTGCTTGTATATCGTAGTAAAATTGTATTCGCTCAATCTGAGTCGCCAACGTGTGAGTCTCGATCCTGGCTCCTTTAGGTTCATTACCCACTGTAAAGGTTTATGATCGGTTACAATTTTGAATTTTCTGCCAAATAAGTATGGCCGAAAATATTTAGTAGCCCAAACAATAGCCAAAAGTTCTTTTTCTATTGTACTGTAGTTAATTTCGCTTGAATTTAATGTTCTTGATGCAAAAGCTATCGGTTTATCGCTGCCTATGATACCTTGTGAAAGAACTGCACCAATAGCAAAGTTAGATGCATCAGTCGTCAGTATGAAGTCTTTGTCAAAGTCCGGATATTGTAGAATTGGGTCATTTACGAGCAACGTCTTACATTTTTCAAAACAGTTAATATAGTTAATGTCCTCTGGTACTATCTTAGAGCCCTTTTTTAAGCAATTCGTCATTGGTTTCGTTATCTTAGCAAATTCGGGAATAAATTTCCGGTAATAACCGAGTAAACCTAGAAAACGTTTAATTTCAGTGGCGGTCTTCGGTAAAGGAAATTTTTGGATGGCTGTAATTTTGTCGGGGTTAGGTTTAATTCCATCTTTACTGATAATGTGGCCTAGGTACGCAGTTTCTAACTTTAGGAATTCTGATTTATCCATTTGTATCTTGAAATTTGACTCTCTTAAACGTTTAAAAACCTTTTCTAAATTAACAATGTGCTCCTGCAAAGAAACGCCGAATACGATGATGTCATCTAGATAAACTAAGCAGATTTGATTTTGGAGACCTCTGAGAACATTGTCCATCACACGTTGGAAGGTAGATGGAGAATTTTTCAAGCCCATAGGCATCCGGAGATATTCGAAATGGCCATGTTCTACGTTGAAAGCTGTTTTAGAGATGTCCTCTGGGTTCATTTCCACTTGATAGAATCCACTAGCAAGGTCTAGTGTCGTGAAGTAATGGCACTTCCCTAGTTTATCCAGTACGTCATTAATATTGGGAATTGGGTACTTGTCGTCGATAGTTTTTTCGTTCAGTTTTCGAAAGTCAACGACAAGACGCCATTTAGCTTTTCCGGAAGCATCTGACTTTTTTGGAACAACCCAGATGGGGGAGCTCCATGCTGACTGTGAGGGGCGAATTATTCCTTGCTCTAGCATTTTTGAGATTTGTTCCTGAACCTCCTGTCTGTGAACGAATGGGTATCTATAGCTTTTGGTATAGACAGGTACTTCATCAGTGGTGCGAATGCTATGTTTAATTTGGTTTGTGAAAGTTAGCGGTTCTCCTTCAATGTAAAAGACATCAGCGTATTGAGCACACAGAGATTCTAAATTAGCCCGTTCTTCAGGATTCAAATGGTTAGTTCTTAATTTTGAAAGTACCTCAGTAGCGCGGTTACGTTTTTCATCACTATATGTGCAATTAAAATTATAAAGTTCTGCATCAATTGGTCTATCCATTGAAAAAACTACATCAAATCGGGTCGGATTTACTACTTCTACAATTCCGCGACTATTCTTTACAGTGGTAATACAATCACGTATGGTACAATTTGATATGACTTGTTCGCTTACAAAAACGTCGGTATCGTGAAAGTTAATAGGTACTCTTACTAATTTTGACGTATAGGCCGGTATTATTTCTTCATAAAGGTTGCAATTCCTGGAATCATACATTAACAAGGGGATGGTAGATTGTCGGGTTACCAGGATTTTATTTTTTAAGTCAATGCTAGATTCTAATTTCTCTAAAAGATCATAACCAATCAACCCGTCAAAGTAGTCATGAAATTTATAAATGAATAGAGTGATATCAATTTTTTCATTAAATTCTCGAAAGCAAGGTAGGGTAATAGAATAATAATTTTTTGTTGTTGCATGAATGTTCGTGACTTCGAAGGGGTTGTAATTACAAGGTAAATGGGAGAAAAATTGGTCCACTGCATCGGGGCTTATGAAAGACTGGTTAGCACCTGTATCTATAAGTAGTTTTAAGGGTGGATTTTCTATATAAATGTATGGTAGTTGTCTTTGAGTCTGTAAGTTGATCTCTATTTTGGCCTTTTTGATTTCGTGCTTATCTGAAAAACCTCATTTTCTGCAGGTTCATCGTGCGACTCCTCGACAAATGCTGGGGTGTAATCTGAGTCGTCAGGCTGCTGCTCGTAGGTCACATGACAATTTTGTGCTAGACCGTCGTAACTGTCCGAATAATAATACTGGTTATCATGGTCACCGTAGTTGTCGTAATTGTACTGTTGGTCATATAAGTCATTAAAGTTTACCTCACGGGTCCTAAAATAATTCGAGGGTGGTGGATTTCCTTGTTTGGTCCAATCGTGATGGGGTCGGAATGGTATTGATTTCGCTACGTAAGGACTAACGCCACTCATAGGTCGAGGGCCTGTCATATTAGGGGACTGGTAGTTATACCTAGCCTGCGGCATTCTAAAAACTTCACCTTGTGGTCTGTAAGTAGGTAGAGGTGCACCAAACATTTGTTGAGTGCGGGTCGGTCCTGGGTTAACTGGCATTTGGGGTCTCCAAATTTGCATTGGCCTCGGTGGTTGTGAAATAAATTGTCTCGAGGGACCTGACATATTCGTGGGTGGTAAAAACAACGCTCGTGAGGGCGGTAAACCTGCCGACGGCTGCTTGCTCTCCGGCAGATGTCCATTCCTACGCTGCATGTACACGGTATTCATCTCTTCATGCACAAATTCCAAAGCCTTTTCGATGGATTCAGGTCGCATGCACCGTATTCGAGAACCTATTGGGTCGCGTAGACCACGTAAGTATGCCTGAAGGGTTAACTTTTTATAAAGAGTGCGTTTCGCCTCAATAGTACTCTCGACAGTCTCATGCAAACTGATATAAGTCATAATAGTGGCAAATAAATTTTGACATTTCTCATAATATTCTTGTGGTGTCTCGGAACCCTGTATGAGAAGTGCTAAATCGTTATACAACGAGGTCTCATCGCGGTGATCTGCGAAGTTATTAATTAAAGCACTGCGTATACCACTCCAGGTCTCCGGGATACCATTTGAATTTATAGTACGGGCCGAATTGAATTTATAGTAGTAACTTTGTTTAAAATGCCGTTTAAAAGTGATAGATTACTTAGTTCATGTCCGGGATCATCTTTTATATATTTTTTTACTAACTGGTCACACAAATGTATGAACCGGGTAAGAACGTTTGCATTCCCGTCAAATTCGGGAAGTAGCCTGAGGGCTTTATAAATTTGGTCGACAAGTGTGTCACTCATCGTACTCGCTAAAGTATCACTATCACTATCAATAGTCCTATAACTATCGTAGTCTAAAGACCTACGATTTGTCTCTAACCTAGGGGTCCGCGATTGCCTTGGATGGAAAATCTTGGAATGATTATAGGAACACTTATATTAAAATAAAAGGAAAGCAGCTCTAGATAGATCTAGGTACTTACATTAACATTTTGGTTTCCCTGCGTGTATCGAAGGTCAGATACTCTTCCAGCTCTGCAGCACTTTAGGTTCTAAATCGTAGACCTGGCCGTGATCTATTCACCGACTTTAATTATTACGATCCTACAACGACTGCGCCAATTATGTTTTAGGCTGCAGACGGGAGTCTGAGAGAAACTCAAAATGACTTATAAGTAGTTAATTTTATTACTAATTTTATTACAAATATATTCGTGACGATTGTTCGAAGTATGAATCAAAAGTGCACGTGAAGATCACAGCGTGAGAAAGCTGTCCGTCCCAGGCTGATAAGCAACTTGCGACGCTGCATTTCTTCGTAGACTCCAGGGCCGCACTTTATGCAGGGCCGTATTATAACACGCTAAAAAATAAATCAATATTTTTTACACACTCCCGCGGTAGGTTTTGTACACAATCCGACTACAAAATATTTATCTAGAAACTAGTGGACGCCCGTAGCTTCGCTCGCGTAGAATTAGACCCATTAACGATGTCTGCCCGCGTTCGGGTTGCCCACTTGACTTCAAAAACGGCAGTTTCATACTAACTTTGCACCCCTGTATTACCCCTATAGGGGGTGAATTTTCAAAAATCCTTTCTTAGTGCTCCCCTACGTTATAAAAGGAACCCCTGTGCAAAATTTCAAGTTTCTAACCCGTATAGTTTAGGCCCTGCGTTGATATGTCAGTCAGTCAGTCAGTCAATCAGTCAGTCAGCTTTTCCTTTTATATATTTATATAGAGAATATATATCAATGTTTATAGACAACAAAATAGGTTTTGTATGAAACCTATTTTGTTCCATATACCTACCTAACGTTCGCCTGGGGCAGTCCCGCCGCCCGCCACGGTACCTAGTACCCGTGCGTACTCATAAGCCTATCTTATCTACATGCACCCATATTCTATTGAAAAGTACAACGCTCTCGTTAGCTATCAATTGGAATGTGAGATTAATGGAAGTCATTCCACACATTCACATTAGTCAATGCTTGAATGTATAGAATCTAAAGTATGCCAAGTATTCTGTTTGCTTGCATGAAGAATTCCGGCATCCATAGCCCCAATGGCTCGCTTCGATTCAATGTTATCGAAAGAGTTAAAAGCGACGACGGGAGCGGTCGGTGTGTGGATGGGTGACCGTTAGTGGCAAAATTTAATGGACGCTACCGTGCTTCGGAGGGCGCGTTAAGCCGTCGGTCCCGGTTGTTTTCAATGGTGGAAAGAGTCGTCAAGCCTTAATGAAGACCTTCGGGTGGTTTGAGAACATTCGACACTAAGAATTCCAGATGGTAGAATTCCGGCCTATGTTTTTTACATGTCTATCCTAATTTGATGGAAGAAGTAAAGGTTCCAAAGAATTCTGTCCTATTCTATAAAGAACAATTCATTACTTCATTAATTTTAAATTGAATCACGGTATGATCAAGAAAATAATGAAGTTACCTACAATAAAGTTACTTCATAACCTTATATCACTTACACTTTCCCACTCTTGCGGTAGGTCCCCGCGGTAGGCACAGTATAGAGAGAGACAGGGGCGGTCTACGTCTGTGTTTCGGCGACACACAGAAAACATCACAATTTTTTATCTATGACTCTTATAAAATTTATTTATCTGCGAAATAAATGTCTGTCTCGGAGTGCCCGGGATTCGAACCGCGCTCGCGGTTGGACCGTCAGAATCACTCACCACTACGCCACGGAGGTAAGGGCGCGCATAAAATACAATTTTCAAGAGGCAGCTATTTCTGCGAACAATAAATTGCACATCTGTTTCTGTTCGCTCCTGGGAAATCCCGAAACATTTGATATTGAGAACACACATACACTTGAACCCTTTGCGGTATCTTTACACTGACTGATATGATAATAATATCGAGGTTACCAGTCCTAGCACCTAAGTCAAACGTAGATAATCTTTGCGCAATCCAATATTTCAAAATGATGAATGTTTTAACATAATTGATACCTAACTGATGTGATCTCTGATTGTTTTTTGCATGACAGTTTTCCAGACATTCTTTTTTATAATACTATGTCTGAATTTTCTCGGTAGGCATAGGTTAATAAACTAACTTTTCACCAGTTAAGTTTGTCCCTTATAGGTGTTGAGTGTATTGAAAGAAAAATTGAAGAAATGCTATCATTTTTCATAGAATAACCAGTCGAATTTCGTCTACTCGGCGATCACTAGTTCAAGTTAGAAGCCGCTTCTATAATTTCTATGTTCTATGATATCTATGTTCTATGATAACTGTGCGAAATCGCATTTGAACTATAATGAAGAAGTACTGCTATGGCTAGCGTCAATCGTATGTGATCTACCGAGTTAAGAAACGACGAGCACTGTCGGTATGTGGATGGGTGACCGCTAGTGGAAAAATTTCATGTCATCATCATTGGTCTTGGATGTTTTCAATTGTAAAACAATCCATAAGCCTTGTCGAAGATCTTCGGACGGAGAAGAGATTCGGATGGCTTGAGAAGATAAAACGCTGCCCACTGACAACCGAGTTAATTTTTTTTTTACGACTTTTGCTGTATGCAGCGTATATTTCCGGCGTCACCGAATAGGGTGGTAAGCTTCAAAGAGCTCAAACCAAAAGGTAAAGGATTACTTTTTCAAGTGTGTGGGTGCGATTGATTGGTCTGCCTAGGGGTACAGACCTCGGCTTAGGTCATCGCTGTGTTAGTAACTATAGCAGGGGATCAACCAATCACTCGGGGATACGTCCTAGTGTTGGCCGTTCGAATGTTGTGTCTTCGTCCCTGCCGGCAGGGGAAGTGTACATGTGGTGTGTTTGTATCTGAGATAGGGAGCAATTAGCAATAGTGATTGCATCATCGGGGTGTAATATCCGTGTTCACTGATCATACACATGCGTGTTTACGTCGTTCTCGTTGCCTATACTCAAAATCTGAATACATTATCTATCTTATGTCAGATTTTACCAATAAACAATACGTTACATTGAGCAGGTAAAGCATTTTCTTATCCCGATTATTCGCAATAGGACAGACAGACAGACAAGCCTTGTCTGTTATCAGGGTAATTGAAAGGCGAAGACTGTGCAGAACATCGTAACATTGAGCTCGAGGTAAGCTCTGTGTTAGCTACGTGTTGCATCAATGTCGGAGATTATGATGTTGAAGTTTTGAAATACTCGTATGTTATCTCTTAGTGATTAGTAAGTCGAATCGATTCGCATCCGAGTTTTTCGTGTTCTTCTCGGTTACAAGAACTTTGTTAACCGGCGGTAGATAAAAAGTTTAATGTCGTTAGTATACAAATACCATGAAATAAATGAATCTGAATCTTTGTTTTTTTTTCTCTTTATTTTGAGAGATTTGTCGGCATCGTCAATATCGCTCTGTAAGAACATATGTACAACAAAGTATTTAAATTTCCGCAGTATTGCTATAACAACTAGATACATTTTGGGAAGACCTCTTATAATACTAAAAACCTGCCTCCTAATCAATTCATTGCGTACATACTCCATCAGTACATGTTGTATATCTTGTTCATAGTCACAATCGGGGCAATGACGACTGTGTTCGATCCGTCCGAAAAGCAAATTAGTTTAGCGGAATGTGACCTGAACGAACTCTCAATTCAGTAACTGTTTCACTTCGACTTATTGAACAATTATCGACCCAAGATATAGATACACAATATGCCTTTTTCTCGGGTCCGCTCATGGAAGTACTAATTCCACAGTTTATGGCATGTCTTAATTTCATGTTTAACATCCGTGAAAAATGGTAGTGTCTGGATAGAGCACTCTTAAAATTGACTACTGATACTTCATTCTCACAAATATTCATATGTGACGGTAGAAATTGAAAATCTTTTCCCCTTTCTTTTTTTAACTGCATAATTTAATTTGCTGCCTCGTTGTTCAGGTGACCGCAAGCGTCTGTCGTGTCGCGTTTATCTACCCCAGTGGCTCAGTCTGGATTTGTGCCCAGTGTAACACTAGGCTCACCACCTATTATTTGAGACGTAGATATAACTGGTGAAAAGTGGGTGTATTACATTTGAAAAACTTCAAGGCTGTTGTTTTTTGTCCTCAACTCAGGACAAATCTTAAGATATGGTAATTTTGGTGACTACTTATTGCGTAGTTATTTGATCTGGTTCAGATACAATTTTTCACACATCATACAGACACAAATGAATTGTAAATGATTTAGGTGCGAATGGTGGTTTTCCTGTTAGAGTGTTCGTGTTATTTATATGGAATTGACGCGACGTAATATCTGTCAAAGATAATATTTATGGTACACGAGGCGTGTTTGGATCTAAATTTGAAATAAACTGCCTGCTTCTCTGGACTAGAGTTAACAAGTGCGATTGTCCTTACTGAGTTCCTGGATACTGTCACTTGTCCTGACCTGGTAGTACCAATCGAGTGCTTTGTAATAACTACTGTAATAAGTACTGATTTGTTTATTTATTTGGCACGCTCTGTAGCCTAAGCCTTGGTGGTTTTTAGCTTTAGAGGCGTCGTTATTACTTTATAGGTAGATAGTAAAATATTCTCACAGTAGTTAATACATAAGAAACATGATTGCAGGTTGATAAAATAGTTTTATTCAAACCACGGGCATGCTAGGGTTATCTTAGCATGGATTAGCGGACTATTGATAAACTCTCATCTCCAATTCGAGCTAATTAAAATCATTTAAAACTTTGAGGAATCCAAAACTCAGTCACTAAAGGATCGATGCGTCGCCAGATTGTTTTTGCCTTTATTTCTGAGGAACTCAATGTAATTATGATTAAAATGATTTAATTTTTAAATTTAATTAATAAAATCTCAAAAGAATAAACACTGCAGGTAAACACTTGCAGTAAGAAGTAATAAAAACCGCCATATGTATACTTATATAATACCTATATATATTTACTTACTTCATAAATTCTGCGAGTATTGAATAGATGGTCTTATAGTTCTTAGGCTAGTCTAGTATGACCTACACCATCAATCGATTAAAAATTGATCGATACATAAATATCCGAGATAAAAAGTAGCCGCTGACACTCACCAGGCCCTATACTACATCTATGCAAAAATGCAAAAAATCACGTCGACCCATCATTTTTTTGAGGTAAAAAGGACAAACCAACAAACCAATAAACACAAATTTCCATTTATATATTAGTTAGGATTGACAGCCCTGTCATAATCAGTATGTTGGTATTTTCAAGGAAATTAAAAAGTATTTATAACATTTTCCCATGGCAAAACAATGGCGTCCTAGATGATAATCGTTATGATTGTTCTGTAATATGTAATAGATTTTCTATTGACGTAACCATTTATGTAAGGAGACCATAAGGAGGTTCACGTTACTAATGATTCTCTTGAAGTTCTAAGTGCCACACGCAATATCCATCGACCAAGTTACGCAATGCATGCTGTGGCGATGTTGCTTGTGAGTTGATAGTCAGTTTGACTGCAATCCATTATCGTTCCACTGCGGGCACAATATAGGAAGGGAACAGTAAAGGTAAACTAAAGTCCGAAAGTAGCGTCCATAGCCCAGTGGCTCACGTCGATTCAATGTGATCGAAAGAGTTAAGCAACGACGGGCGCGGTCGGTTTGTGGATGGGTGACCGCTAGTGGCAAAATTTCATGGACGCTACCGTACTTCGGAGGGCACGTACAGCCGTCGGTCCCGGTTGTTTTCAATGGTGGAAACAGTATTAAGCCTTGTCGAAGGACCTTCGGGTGGCTTGAAAACATTCGACAATGGGTTGGCCACTAACCCCTCCACCAATCCGCATTGGACAGCGTGGTGGAGTATGCTCTAGACCTTCCGCAGCTGCGTCTGTGGGGGAGACCCGTGCCCAACAGTGGGACGTCTATAGGTCGCAGCGAAAGTCCGAAAATGACGCACTCTCACAGACACGTCAAATACACGACGTATACAGACGTATAAATATATTCAATCTTAGAAAATGTTTCGGTGCGACAAACAAACTGACAAACTATTTAATGATTGCATCCGGATATTATATTCTCTTATTTTCAACCGGCCGGCTATCTCCGCGACCTTTGCCTTGACAAACGAGGTATTGTTGCGACAACAAAACAGATTCGATTACTTATACAATTCGCTTTCGATACGACAGCGGCCTTAACCTTGCGTATTGTTTGTATAATTGTTTTCATAGTCACGATTCATAACGGAACGTTCTTTGCTTCAAATGTTAGATTATATTTTACTATTCTGTGGTTTAGAGGTGACAGCCCAGTGGCTATCGAACTCGCACCTCACTCGAGCGGTCGCGGTTCAAACCGATACAATTTTAATACGAGCAAGCAAACAAAGTAAAGCATAAAGTTTGTAGTTGTAACGTGGCCGGGGTGTATGAAATTTGGCACAGTTAAAGTTTAAAGGAGAAGGATTGCAGAAAGTTAACTTTTTCACGTAATATGCATTAAAGTACAATAAATTATACATATACTTACTGATTATACTTAAAACAATTAGAAATGGCCCGCCACCGCGGTAGGTACTGACTTTTTTTTATCGCGGGGAATGCAATTACGCATCCCACCTATAACCTTATCGGACAGGTGGGTATGTTGGTCTCGATGATATCAAAATACGCACTTAAACCCAGCGGCACTCTCAGCGTTGACAAGAGACGCCACAGTATCGCTAGCGCATTACTACCGGGCGAACCCTTTATACAACCTATTCGGTTCCAGACAGGCTCTACCACATACGTCTAATAGACCTTCTGATTCTGACGGACGTCAATAAAGAGACGGAGAAGATAAAGAGATTATAGCTTTTTAGTCATCTATATAATAAAAATGAATCGCAAAATTTGTTGGTAAGCGCATAACTCAACAACGCCTGGACCAATTTGGCCAATTCTTTTTTTTAAATGTTCGTTGAAGTTCAAGGATGGTTTTTACGGCGAGAAAAATTTGAAAATTCATCCCCTAAGGGGGTAAAACGGGGGTGCAAAGTTAGTATGAAGCTTTGCCGTTTTTGAAGTTAGTGAATGTGTAACGCGAGCGAAGCTGCGGGCGTCCGCTAGTTAATAATACAATGCGATTAGTAGGTACACATAGTATGACCGCGTGGCGTGACTGTGAAACCAACTTAGGGCTTTAGGAAAGCACGTGTCGGAACACCTGACCTGCAGTATTATCAGAAACAATTAACGACATTATTAATTAATTTTCCCAGTGAAATGTATAGGTTGCTATTGGTTGTGCCAGTGTGTGCACGATCCAATATTGCAATTTGCAATGTCATAGAGTTGAGACTGGATACGACTATTCCGGAAGGTGATATTGAAAGTTCGGAAGTGTCTTTTGTCATTCCGACATTGTATTTGATTACAATGAAAATATAATTAAAAGCTGACTGGTCTTAGCTTAGACAGAATAGTGAAACTGTGCGCTCGTATTTTTTAATTTCAATCGTTTGATTGATCACCAATGCGTCTAAGAATTTCATGTCGTCTCTATTTTTCAATTTATCTCGGAAGACTTAAACTTACTTACTTTTACTTACTCGAGTCGTTACCACTCAAATTATAATTTCACCCGGCGATACTAATATTCGTAATACATAGATTTTTGTTCGCAGTGTTTAAGTTTCATTTATACTTTTCGTTAGCCTTTATACGTTACTAGTGGACGCCCGCAACTTCGCTCGCGTGGAATTAGACATAATATACGGTTTACGGTTTAAGACTTTTATTTCTCTTAAGAATTACAAAATTCACTTACAGAGAAACTAAACTATTACAATATTTTGCCGCTAAGCGTAATAAGCACATATATTATTAAAATTATACACTTACAATGTTTATAAAGATATCATATTGAGGGTAGGTAGTAAAAGAATACATTATGTTGTCAATCGTGTTGAGAACAAAAATTAGTCTCGCTTACTAAGGTATCGGTCATCGTGTAGCGGACGAGCGTCGACGTAGCGGGAGCGAGTTTAATTAATATAGGTAAGTTTATAGTTACGCTTTATGTATAATGGTGAAAGAATTTTTGAAATCCGTCCAGTAGTTTTTGTGTGAAAACATTACAAACAAATCTTTCCTTTTTATAATATTAGTCTAAATATAGATAGATATTATAGATATATGTACATATATAGGGGACGCCTGCAGCTTCGCTCGCGTAGACATTGCGGCAGCTTGGTTCATTGTTGTTACTTATTCTCCTTATGAACATTACTGGACAAACTGTACCCAGTCCAGAAAACCTAGGGAACCTTATTTACTTTCTAGGTAAACCTTCATATTAACCCAAATAATTTTCATTTCGTTCCCAATCAAAAAACTTGAAAACTTAAATCGAATGTATGAGTATTTACATGTGAAAATGAATTGATTTCTTTGTCATATATTTTACAAAAGGCGGGGATTGTCTTGAAATATTATTATGATGATGTTACATTAGGGCGTTACATTTGTGCATATATCATCCAGTTTCGCAACGCGTCCTCTCAGCATCCCGCGGCAGCTGGCAGGGTTTCAAGTATTCAAAAGCAACAAATCAAGTTCATTTTACGTGCACTAACCGAGTTGTACGATATTCGTAACGCTTTTCAGTACACTAAGGAAACTGTAGGTTGATTCACTTACTTATAACAAAATCACGCTCGACGTCGATTCGCCAAAGATGGTTTGATTTGGTTTGACTGGAATTGACACCACCGTGTACCTACCTAGCGTACCTTTTAGGGACACGAGGAGCGTAGTCGGCTGTCGAAGGCCTTTGTCCAACAGTGGGCTCGCAAGGCTGATCGATGGATTGATGGATGATGGAGCGTAGTGTGCATAGCCGTTTTGTGTTAGGGGAGGTCCGTTATACTAAATAATTAGCCGGCCAAGTGCGAGTCGGTTCTACAAAGAAATCTGCGGCAGGTCTAGAGCATACTCCACGCTGCTCCAATACGGATTGGCGGAGGGGTTAGTGTCCAACCCAGTGTCGAATGTTCTCAAGCCACCCGAGGTCTCGAGAAGGCTTAACGATTGTTCTCACTTGAAAACAACAGAGACTGACGGCTAAACAATTCCATATTACCTAAGTACCTAATTAAAACCCATGCAAGTATATAACAAAGGTGAAGAGTAGTGGGTCCTACACGTGTTAACTGAGTAAGTAATCGCGCGATGTGTGATCACGTGTCGAACTTGCCACACCGTAAACCTGCATCTGTGTTTAGACCTAAAAATAAAACCAAATATAAATAATAATAATATGGCAATAAAAAGATCTACGAATGAATGAATGAATACATTTATTTGTTCAAGCATTTGTAAATATTGGGTGTTATTGAAATAAGTTTGGAATTACATACGAGTACATTTACTGGTTATATAAATCCTCCACCAATCCGCATCGGAGCAGCGTGGTGGAGTATGTTCTAGACCTCCGCAGCTGCGTCTGTGGGGGAGACCCGTGCCCAGCAGTGGGACGTCTATGGGTCGCAGCGAGTACTGGTTATATCAGTGTACAAATATTTAGTGCATATTAAATTAGGCTACATTCTTTATCTCAGGAAATTACTTTACATCATCATTAGCTCAATAGAGAAGCTAAATAGCTTAAAGCTAACTAGCTTAGAGAATAACTTAGACGACATTAACATTGATTACCTAATTTTAGTTATTTGATTTGATTTTTAGCTTATATTTGCAGAGAGCATCAGTGAATAAGTACCAAGTAAACCACGAACTAAACGGGTCTAACCTAAGAGTTGGACTATTTTTAGCTTACACTGACATGTTACATTTATATTTATTTCATCACTGAATTGTACAGTCAGTCTTGTATATTAATTAGCCTAGTCTTGTAAAGCCGCCCCCATCTTTAGTTATACATCTATACTAATATTATAAAGAGGAAAGATTTGTTTGTTATGTTTTCACACAAAAACTACTGGACCGATTTCAAAAATTCTTTCACCATTAGAAAGCTGCATCTTCACTGAGTGACATAGGCTATATAATATTACTAGGTGTAAACGAAACTACATATTGTTATGTCTAATTCCACACGAGCGAAGCTGCGGGCGGGCGTCCACTAGTTTTACATAATGTATTTATAGTTCAATTCAACTTACCTACTCAATTGCATTTTGTCCGAATGATGGATGGATGGTACGAATGCAAACATGATTTAACAAGATTTCATAGCAAACGTGGCATTCCACTTTTAGTGTCGTGACGCACTTTTCTAGACATAAATCATAGACTGCGCGGCTCTATGGCAGCGTAAGTGACTGTTGACATTAGTAGTTACGATGGAAACTTTCTTTATAGAACTGATTCGTTTCTGGTCTAGTGCTAGCGACTGCTAAGTTAGATTTCCTGGGTTCGAACCCCGGATCGGCAAAGTGGGATCTAACTTAAAATTTCCGATATCCGATTACTCAACGCATCAGTGAATGACTTTACGAGACTCTTACTAACAATTACTAACTGGACTATTACTAACACTAACTAACAGGACTAACCTAACTATCACTAACTATCCCCAGTCCTCATACCCCTCAACTGACCAACTAATGTTCTAATTAACTATCTCAGCTGGGGATGGTCGATTTCAAAGTCAGTCACAGTTATAAGCAGCGGATAGGTGGTGCTGCAATCGCGTTTGCGATCTTATAAAAAATGTTGTTTTTTTGCATAATATATTAACTACATCTTCAATAAGTGTACCTACTTATAAACAACAAAAATACACAAACTTCGTAAACCCAGTAATGTTTGACGTTCCACTGACCATGTTTCCTCTCACGCAAAAACTTCCTCACGTGACCGATATTACTCCAAAAATCAGTTAGGCATTCACAACAAAGTGTTAAATCATTGCAGTCCTATGACGTATGTTGCATAAATCAGACCACGAGTTGGTCCGGGCAATTTTAGCATGAACCCTAAACATTGTAATGACGCGGGACTGCAATCCATCAGTTAGCAGCAAGTCACAGCTACAACCCATAGACGTCCCACTGCTGGGCACCAGTCTCCCCCACATACACTGCTGCGGATCTAGAGCATACATCCTACTATCTAATCACCTTCCTGACTAACTAAAGGACTAGTCACAACCTGTTTAAGCTCAAACTTAAACAAGTATTATTACTAACATGTTGTTATAGTGTTGATTTTTTTTAAATTGACAAAAACCTGTACTTATGACAAGAATTGGATTCGATTTTAATCGATTTATTGTTGGTTTGGTGTATGTCCTTCTCCTCCTCAACGGAATGATGGATAGAAGCGATTAATTTATTTCACAGATTTAGTATAGGCTAGTGACAAAGGGGAGTGACAAAGGATTTTAATCTCGGAAAATTGTATGGTTCTCGTAAAATGACAAACTAATCGTTTTTATCGATTCCTAATCGATTAATGGCTCTCTCGGATTACGAAGTTAGATTTTGTGTAGCTTGCTGCTGATAAAGATTTTTTATAAAAGATTCCTTGATGGTACAGGTAATTCACCACATAAATTGAAAATAAATAATATAATTATATAATTATTTAATTACTAGTAGACGCCCGCAGCTTTGCTCGCGTAGAATTAGACCCATTAACGACGTCTGCCCGCGTTCGGGTTACCCACTTGACTTCAAAAAAGGGAAAGTCGCATACTAACTTTGCACCCCCGTTTAACCCCCTTAAGGGGTGAGTTTTCAAAAATCCTTTCTTAGTGCTCCCCTACGTTATAAAAGGAACCCCTGTGCAAAATTTCAACTTTCTAATCCTTATGGTTTAGGCCCTGCGTTGATATGTCAGTCAGTCAGTCAGTCAGTCAGTCAGTCAGCTTCTCCTTTTATACAGGGTTATTGGTAATTCGACGTATTCCCGTTAGGAGGTGATAGGGGTGACTATTTGTGATAATTTTAACCCCCATATGCATTATGCAAAAGTGAACCATTTTTGAGTTATCGTGGTTTTTAACTTTTTTCAAAATAAGTCGAAAATGCAACATAAAAAATGTATTAAAAAAAAAGTATCAATTTAAATCTAATATTTTCTTTTGATTTATAAAAACGATTAAACAATGCTTATTTACCAATATTAAAACAACAGTTATCGGTCCAACTTTAAAAATGCGAGACGACTCACGATATAACTTCAATATTTTTTGAGATTTTCGTCCACTAAAATGCCTTAAAAACCAAAAAAACTTATATCAAACTTGGCTTGCAGATTGTTTTAAAAACATAACCGTTTTCTTAGCTCTCCAACAAGGCATAACAACTGGGAACTTATTTAAAAAAAACTGGAAATAAACCGATCACAAAGGAAGCAGGCGGAAATTTGTATTCGAAATAAACTTAAGGTCGTTCTTTAAAATTTCCATAAAATTATTAAAAACAATGCCCAATGTAAATAAAACAAAAAATACAAATTTAAAATAAAATTTAGAACCAGTGAAAGTTTAGTAATACCTAATAACAATTAATAATAAGTAACAATTAAGACATTTTGTAATTTTGCCTAATTTAAGTTCTTGCTCGAAGGGGCTTCCCCTATGACGCAACACGGATGTCCTGCACATTTTGGTGTCAATGTTAGGCGATGCCTTGATAGCCATTTTCCTAATAGTTGGATAGCGCGAGGACCCATTCCGTGGCCTGCGAGGAGTCCGGACTTAACGCCGGTTGATTTCTATGTCTGGGGTCACATGAAATCCCTAGTTTACGACGTCTCGCCCCTGTGTCATTCGCGGAAGAACTCAAAACAAGAATTATAAACGCAGCAAATTTGACTACTTCGGTAGTTATGTTACACCTCAGAAAAAAAATGAAACTTTGCGTACGCAATAGGGGAAGTCCCTTCGAGCAAGAACTTTAATTAGGCAAAATTACAAAATGTCTTAATTGTTACTTATTATTAATTATTATTAGGTATTACTAAACTTTTACTGGTTCTAAATTTTATTTTAAATTTGTATTTTTTGTTTTATTTACATTGGGCATTGTTTTTAATTAATTTTATGGAAATTTTAAAGAACGACCATAAGTTTATTTCGAATACAAATTTCCGCCTGCTTCCTTTGTGATCGGTTTATTTCCAGTTTTTTTTAAATAAGTTCCCAGTTGTTATGCCTTGTTGGAGAGCTAAGAAAACGGTTATGTTTTTAAAATTATCTGCAAGCCAAGTTTGATATAAGTTTTTTTGGTTTTTAAGGCATTTTAGTGGACGAAAATCTCAAAAAATATTGAAGTTATATCGTGAGTCGTCTCGCATTTTTAAAGTTGGACCGATAACTGTTGTTTTAATATTGGTAAATAAGCATTGTTTAATCGTTTTTATAAATCAAAAGAAAATATTAGATTTAAATTGATACTTTTTTTTTAATAAATTTTTTATGTTGCATTTTCGACTTATTTTGAAAAAAGTTAAAAACCACGATAACTCAAAAATGGTTCACTTTTGCATAATGCATATGGGGGTTAAAATTATCACAAATAGTCACCCCTATCACCTCCTAACGGGAATACGTCGAATTACCAATAACCCTGTATATATAGATTAATATATTATTATTATAATTTACATGCTGGGGTTATTTGCACCCCCGCCGATCTCCATTAATATTAATGTATTTGTAAGGTCAAAATAAATGGATATTCTACTCTATTTTCTAAAACGGCAATCACGGATGCTGTCATTCCTTACCATATTAGACATGTGTGCCAACGCATTGGCAACCCAAAAGCTAGTGACGCCAACGAGTCTAAAGATAACGCAATTTATGAATAATTAATGTCTCTTTCATTACTATTTTGAGTGTTTCTGACGGCTTTCAGAATGTCTCTGTCTTGTTTATAAATGAAACTCGGCGTCGATCAATCAGCTATTTATATTTAATAACCGACATCTGTGTGGTCTGAGGGTTTGAATACCACGCGCGTCGTTGCAGTGAGTTTCCGAAGTTGTAAAATGCACATGTGTACCTACATAGCGTGCGAGGTTTTACCCCGACCCACTGTTATTTTTACTTTTACTGTTTTTTTTTTGTATAATATTTAGATATAAGGTGTTCAAACATGGTTCAAACATTTACCGCTACACGTGTCAGAAAAAAAACGAAATAAAAGCTTTTCTTTCTTTCTTTCTTTCTAAAATACAGAAAATGCAAATAACATCGAAGTATGTACGATTTCTTCCATAGCCCAATGGCTCGCGTCGATTCAATGTGATCGACAGAGTTAAGCAATGATGGGCGCGGTCGGTTTGTTTATTTCGTCGGCTTCGGAGGGCACGTGTGGCCGTCGGCCCCGGTTGTTTTCAATGGTGAAAACAATCGTTATGCCTTGTTGTATGCAATCGTTATGGTCGTTATGTTTTTCGGGTGGCTTGAAAACATTTGACACTGGGTTGGCCACTCCATCAATCCGCATTGGAGCAGCATGGTGCAGTATGCTGTATGCTCTAGATCTGCCGCAGATTTATCGTTTTTTTTTTATTTACCCCTGCCCAGTATATGGCAGGCGTTTTTTTTATTTGTCAGATAAATTCATGCGTGCAAATATAAGTTAACTTTACGGTAATTCAATATCACAATTCGTAAAGCTAGGGATTATTCGTTATTACTTTAAATTAGAAATGTATGAGTATATGACTAGCAATTTTTCAAGAAAGTTAAATGTCTGTTTTTTTTCGAATGGATATTTGCTTTACGGTGTCGGCGAATAGGGCCGATGTCTGGATTTGTTTCCGGGGTTTTGGTTTCATGGGAATGTGACCTACCTATTAGCTAAGCTAGCCATAGACATCCCACTGCCGGGCACGGGTCTCCCCACAGACAACCTTTTAAATAGCACCTATTATATGGAATCTAAACATAATTGGTGAAAAGTGGATGTAGACACCTCTGCCTAACCCTTCAGGGGAAGTCGGAGTTATGTTATATTATGAACGATCGTGTATTATAAAAACAACTGAAGCATCAACACAATAAGATTGAATACGCTAGCATTTTCGACTTAAGCCTTTTCAATATTAAACCATCGAATAAGGACTTTGTCCGAAGTGTTTAACTTTGCCCAGTTGACCTGCGACCTGCTAATAAGCCCGAGCTAACACGCCGTGAATTTGGTGTTGTGGATACTCGTCCCGTTCAATGTAGTTACTACGAGTAAGTCTTTAATTAGTCTGAGTGAAACTTTACGCTGGGTGATGATCTCAGTATGTTTGCCTTTAAGGAATTCAGGCTGGTTGATATTGTGCTAAGCGGTGACAGCCCAGTGGCTATCGAACCCGCCTCTCGCTGGAGCGGTCCTGGTTCAAACCCCAGCGGCACGCACCAATGACTTTTCTAAGTCAAGACCCACGGCAGTGGTCAAAGCCAAGTTCTAAACGACGACGATCTTTACAGGAAGTGACACGAACCACTTCGTGCCACGTTAACTTGCCAAGTTAATAACTCTATATCAAAGAACATAACATTAAAATTACGATAAAATAGCATTAATTTATCAATTTTACTAGCACGATGCTGTAATATTATAACCAAAAAAAATAAGGAAATACCTACTTTTTAACCCATGCGGGTTATCAGCTGATCATTGATCGTTGTAATTTTGTTTGTAATAAAGTATTTTGTGTAGGAGAAGTCAACAGGGTTTAGGTTTATCACTATGCGCGCTAAGTGGCGAAAGAAGCGTATGCGAAGGCTAAAGCATAAACGTAGGAAGATGCGTGCGAGGTCTAAATAATTGGTACACACTGAGTGGTGAAGAGAAAAATCTGTAAACTTCTTGCTTTGAGTATCAAATAAAACAAAAACTAAAAACTAAAAATTGTGTCGTACAATTATGTTTAGAAAATTGTATCTCATGACAAATTTCCCACGTTTGTGGCCATCACCCTCCATCGATCCATAGTGGAGCAGCGTGGGCCAGCTCCAGGCCTTCTCAAGTTGCGGGGAGTGACCGAGACCAGTACCCAGGTGTGGAATGCTTTGTATCATGTTTGTAGCCTCATTCACCTTCTTAGTAACAAATCGCTGCATAATTTCTCAATTTGTCGAAAATTCACCTAATTACCATTTCCAGGTAGCCCGTTACATAATTATGCGCTACTTTTTCAGCTGAAGAGAAATCTTATCGGTAGGAGTTATTCTTTTATTCAACGGAATTTATTCGCGTCATAGAGCACTTAAAATTTAGAATAGACGTGAAATACTTATAGCCCGTCATAATAAACTCAAGGAAGAAGACTCAACTATAGAAAGGACTTGAGTGAAAAGCTGATTTACGTATCAGGGGTGGGTACATCTAATCCTTAATCTTTATCTTCCCTTAGTTAACCTAAGTTGGTTATATAATACGGGCCTTAGTTTCTGAGCAGATTCTAGGGATTTTTGTTTGATTGAACTCACAGGAATCGCAACAGCAGGACAGATTAATTTTTTAAAACGCACATATTTTACAAAAGTTATTGGCGCGTACCATGTTTTGCATAAAAGGGTAGACCTCTGCTGTTAATGACCATTAAGTTAACATGTACCATTTTTGTCGTGTAATAATAGTTTTTCAAGCAATTATGTTATGTTCCACCAATCGACGTTGGAGCAGCGTGGGAGTGCATAGTACATGCAGACCTCCCGCAGCTGTATCTGTGGGGAAGATCCGTGCCCAGCAGTGGGACCTATATGCGTTGTAGCCAAGGAAATATGTTCCGGTTGGTGTTATAGTGTCGGTTACGCTCTTCCAGAGGTGTCGAATGTATTCGTAGTTCTTAAGAATAGTAACTCTATGCCGCCTGTACACTCTCGTCGAGGGACAGCGAGGCTGGGCGAGCGCGAGAGTGTACAGGGTACACTCGCTATGTCTCCATTCCGAGTCGGTTTTTTGAGCGCGAGTCAATGGGCCTCGCTTACCCTTGCGAGTGCGTCACTGTACATTCTCGCGGCATTCAGTTGAGCGCAAGCTTTCTAACTGTACGGACGTTCTGTTGCCTTAGATATGCAATATGTGGAATAACGAAGCAGAACTTAACTTTTTGAAAATTTACCAAACCGAGCCTATATTGTGGGAACCAACACACAAGTTTCACAAAGATAAAAAAAAGTTGCACGATGCGTGGGTTAGAATTTCTGAACAAACTGGCTTTTCTATCGACGAGTTAAAGAAAAAGAAGGTTTCGCTTATGGCAACATTCAGAGGGCACATACGGAACATCAATGCTTCTTTGAAATCTGGTGCAGGATGTGATGAAGTTCATAAACCAGCTTGGTTTGCTTTCGAATTAATGAATTCGTTTTTGGGACATTTATACAAGTGTAAAGGAACAGTAAACACTGTAAACCAAGTAAGTGTCATTTATTTATTTGTTACAATTATTTTATACACTTATTTATTATACACTATACATTGCAATGAAAACCTTATTTAGGCTGTGTTCATCTTATACACTATTAATGAGAAAAGAAATATGTAGTGAATTCTTCTCGTATTTGTTTTGCATTAAGAGTAGGACTTCTAGGTATATGCGACAAAGATCTTATTGCACAACTTCCTTGAAATTCTTCAATTTCATTTCTCCAGGAACCAAGCTGAATCAGTTCACCACTCTGATCGTAAATATCTGTAGCTCCCGGTAGCATGTAGTTTTTTTTAAGTTACACTTTTCCGAAGGAAATTATGCAATAGTATACATGTCATTGTTAAAACAGAAGTCTTTTCTGGCCTTCTAGCCTATCCTACTAAAGTAGCCATGATTCTGGATTCGACGGCATCTGTAAAGAAAAACATCAGAATTAATACCTTCATGTTTTTTTGCAGAATTATCAGTCCTCTACGAGTCTAGAAATAGATGAAGCTTGTATCGAAGCGAATACGACGGATAGTATTAAGTTCCCTACACAAGGCACTTCTTCACAAGATCCTACGGAGACAAATATCCAAAACTCATTTGTGAGCCCAGTGATACAACGACGTCGTAAAAACCCTGTGGAATTGCAAGAAGCAGTAAAACATATGAAAGATGCAATGACGACATTAAATAAAGTTTTACAAAAACAAGAAGTGCCAGAAGATGATTGCGACCGATACGGAAAAATATTAGCTAACAAGTTAAGAAAACTACCTGATCTGAAACGGATGCAATTAATGTGGGAAATAGATGGATTGTACATCAAAACAATTCAAGGCGTGCCTTTCCCTGCGGCTAATGATCAATTTGTTCAATCTCCCAGCCCTTCACCTGCATCATATTGAGTGTGTTCAGCATACTCAGAACCGATGACATCCCAAAGAATTATTAGTACACCCCAAGCTTCTTCATCTTATTCTGCACCTTCGCCCATTTTAAACGATACAGATACACAATCATCTCAAAAAGTACCATCAAAATTAATTACTGTTTTATATAATAAAGTAATTGCTCCTGCACAACCTGCTTCACACTCTGATAACAGTAATATTGTCCACCAAGCTTTTTTTGACGCGATGCATTGAATTAAATAAGAATGTATGTATATCGTTACCTACAACTAGGCTTGTTTGATTATTTTTAAGAAGATACTATTAGAATTAAGATTAATTTATGAAGTACTCATTGTTATAATGATGAAACAGTTTAATAAATGGTGACATACATTTATAAATATTTTATTTACCAACTTTAATTTCGTGTTCCAACACTTGATTCAATGCTGCACATACTTCAGGTAGGTACTATTCTCGATATCAGAGAACTAGATATCTTAAAAAGATAATGAAGACTCTCGAAGCTGTCTCCAGAAGCCAAGAATCTTAATGTAATGGCAAGACGTATTTTTGCTGGAATAGCGTCTCTTAGTTGAGTATCTTGTTTGGATATAATGGGTTTCACTTTGTTCAATAAATACTCGAAGTCTGTTGACGACATCCTCGTAAATTTTCTAAATTCATCAGAAGGCTCTGCTACTAATTCAGCTAACTGACTTTCCATCGTGGCCCTGCAAGAATGAAATAGAGATAAAGTAGCCATAACAGAGAAAATTACTTCAAGCCTTCAAGCTTTTAATGTATGTACTTACAGTGTCCTATTTCGATGCATAGTGAGCATCCACCATCTTCGTTTACGCCATTTCTTTTCAATTTTTTTCATATGATATATGTGCACGTAATTATAATAACTGATAGCGCATAGGGTAACTAACAGCTGCCGTAACTTGTAACGCGTCCATCTCCTCGGCGTTCGCTCTGCTGTACTGAATAAACGAGTGTGTACAGGGTCGCGCTCGTCCCTCGACCTCTCGCGCGAGAGCTCTCGACGAGACATCTCGAGAGCACTCGCGCGAGAATGTACTGGCGCAGATTTTTATGAGCCTTGTTAAGGTTCTGACACAGTTGTCGAGGGCGCGAATTGCTGGTGCTGGATATTAAAATGTAATTGTTTGTTAATCTAATACGATGTCTTCTCTATAGTGTAGTAGTACTCAATGGTCTGTCGTTGTCAGTCATGGCCACGGCCGCTGTTATACAACCCGTGGCCGGCATTAATATAAATGACTAAGCTCTTGGCTCGGGTGACCATCTAGCTAGACCCTGTAGGGAAACAAATAGGTTTTTTTTGTGCTGCATTTTGTTCCAAATAGAGTTCGCCCGGGGCAGTACCAACGCCCGCCACGGTACCTAGTACAATTTCTACCGTGTAATAATTGTTTTTAAAGCAATTGTGGTGCAGTTGGAAAGATGTGGTTTCCGCTTAAACTTCTTAGAGGCGACCATCTTAGTCCACAAGGGTTAGGAGCAACACATCTTTGACTGAGGCACGATAATCTTAGTAACAATTACTAACTGGACAATTACTAGCAACAACTAACTGGACTAGCTATCACTTACAGTCCCCAGTCCTCATACCCCCTGAACTGACCAACTAATGTTCTATTTAATTCTCTCAGCTATCTGGACTAACCATCCCAGTCCCTAATTAAGTCTTGTTCAAAGTCACAGTTATCATGGAAGGCAACCGATTGGTGGTGCTGCAAGTTCGTTTGCTTTTTTATATTCATAAAAAAATATCTCGAGCTCGATAAAAATAAATAGCACATCCATCCGTTTATCCATCAGCCTTTAAAGGTCCACTGCTGGATATAGGAATCCCACAATCGACGCCTCTCCATCCTCCTTCCTCCTCCTGCGCCCTCTAAATTCAGCGGATTCCCGCTGTCTTCTAATCATCAGCCAACCTCGTCAAAGGGCGGCCAATACTCCTTTTTACGAGTCGGACAGTCGGATCAGTCTGTGGAGGGACGTAGCCTGCCTGCTACATAAGTTCTCTAACTCTTCGAGTTATATCGGTTACCTTTGTTCGAGTACGGATTTCAACATAACAAATCCAGTCACGTAATGATGAAATCAGTAGTACCCGTATCGGGCGTATTGTGTTTATCAGTCTATGTATAGTCTGTTCCTCTGTGGCTTTCTAGAGAACAAACACGTAACGGGATTTTGATTTTGTCTTATCCATGATAAGACATGACTGTAACTAAACTAATCGGACGCCATAAAGGTTATATAAATTTCAAGGTTATAATTTGTATTTAAAGTTGGTTAACAACCAGTAGTAGCGCCCATAGCCCAATGGCATAGCCAATGTCTCGCGTCGATTCTATGTGATCGACCGAGTTATGCAACGGCGAGCGCGGTCGATTTGTGGATGGGTGACCGCTAGTGGCAACATTTCATGGGCGGTACCGTGTTTCGGAGGGCACGTTGATCCGTCAGTCCCAGTTCATTTAAATGTTAAAAACAATCGTTAAGCCTTGTCGAAGACCATCCGGTGGCTTGAGAGCATTATTGTCACCCTACACGTGTCACTCCCGATATGCCTCGTATGTTCGCCACAGATTTTTTTATTCGTGAGTGCATTGTGTCGCAATGTTTGTGTTCTTCCCACGGGGACTTATTCAGGCCGCCTTTTGTTGTCTCGCGAAGATTCACGCTTTAAAATAGTTAAAGCAAACCAGACGTACTAAGAATCCGGTAGGTATGTATGTTGAGATATTATCAGGTTTATATAATAGCTGTAAATCGGTGCAATATGTGACATAAAATGCTTGTAGGTAGGTACTGATCATCATCATCACGGACGAGTGACGTCACGGACTGTCTCGCATCACTATACGCTCGCGTAACTTCTTATCCGTAAAAATATTAAACCACCTATTTTCACTGTGACTGTTTTATTATCAAGTGCTTTAATATCATCGCTACCCGAGTGAGTGAGTGCAAGTATATTGGTCCCCGGGATTATGTGTTATCTCAGTATTAAATACTGATCAGGCAAAGAACATAGACTATTCAATAAATTACAGTGGGTAATTTTGTAAAAAATAAAATAATACTTGGTTAGTAGGTAGTAGTGACGAGTAGCTGAATTATAATATCTATTTAATAACATTTATCAGAAGAAAAAGTAAATTTGTAAATTTAACCAGTATGGCTAAATGTACAACTTGTGGGCGCTTTCTCTCGCCGAATGGAGTGGCGTCGTGCATGTCTTGTTCGAAAAGATATCACAAGGATTGTGCTGGAATCCCCAATCAATCAAGCCCACCTAATGACTGGGTCTGCAAGGATTGTACGAGGAAGCAACGTAGAGGTGATAGTGGTGCCAAACCCGTGAAAGGCAGCTGCGTACCTCATCTTTTGGCACCTTCTACTGAGAGTCGTACTCCCTCCACACCCTCGCTCGGAGACCCCGATATTAGTGACCGCGGCTTACGCAGGGAGCTGGCGGAGTATATGGCCGAGCAACGCGAGTTTCGCGCCCAGCTGCGCGCGTCCATAGCTAGCATGGCCACAAGGATGGACGGATTCGAGAGGAGACTCGAAGCACTCGAGAGGATACAGCCGATACAGGTGACGCCCGAAAATAACCAAGTTGAGGAGTTGCAGCAGACCATCACACAGTTAAAACTTGATTTGAATCGACGTGATCAGGAGGCGCTGCAGACTGACCTAAATATAGAACAATTACCGGAGGAGAAAGGGGAGAACCTGTTATCCATCCTCACTCTTGTTGCTGCAAAACTGGGGGTCACCCTGCAGGATCGAGATATAATTTTCGCCGAGCGGGCAGGGGCGCCGGTCATCGAGGCAGCCGCCGATTGCGGAGGGCAGCGTCACGCGTCGTGGTGCGCCTGGCGCGCCGCGACCTCGGGACCAGCTGCTGCGCGCCGCGCGCGCGCGCCGAAACCTCAACACCGCTGACATCGGCCTGGCGTGTCAGCCTCGGCGTTTGTATCTTAACGAGCGGCTCACCAAGTCCAATCGTGAACTTTTCTTAAGGGTAAGAATGGAATGCACTAAAAGGCAGTGGCGTTTCTCGTGGACAAAGAGGGTATTTATGTGCGTCAAGGGGAAGGTCGGCAGGCACATCCCATTCGTTCAGTCCAGGATATCAAACGTATTTTTGGAGAGGATACTATTTGAAGGACTTAATTAATCTATTATTAATATTATACCGATTTTCATTAGATAGTATACTAAGCATGTAAAAGTGTAATATTTTATAAAAAGTGTTCCTATTTTGTTGTCTTAAAAGTTATATATACCTAAATATACATATAATAATATAAGATTACTTAAATATCAGATGAATACCGATGACTTGTCATAAATTGTTGTGCCCACTGTGATTTCAATTATTTCAATTATTTTTATAATTAATTCTTGTTCAAATAAATCTCAGTGCATGTCATATAACAATCTGCAGGTCTGTAATGTCTTAAGCACCTATTAACTATTTTATGTGAAAGTGAAATTAAAGCTTATGAAAGATGCATTAAATTGAATAATTTTAAATTTACAGATACATGAAAATGAAAAACTAGATTGAATCTGATATAAATACAAACATCTAAACAAAATTATTACAGGCAAATGCATAAAAATTGGTTTTTAATCTACTTTTCTTTATTTTTTATTTTTATTTTTTTAAGTCAGAATATATTAAGTTTTAGTAATTTTAGCACTTTATGTTTATTAAGGGGGTGGGGTTTATATTATGGTTATTAGTTTTAAGTGTCTTATAGAATATATTTTAAAAAAAAGATACATTTGTTGTACAAGCGTGGCCACCGTGATGTCACTCCAATCAAGGGATCCTGCGGAAGACCAGCGCTGGTCGTTCTCGAACTTCCAGCACATGCTGAGCAGGATCCTATTTGTTAGCAGTACCACTAATTTACGTTACCTATTTGTTTTAATGATTTGTATATTGTATTTATTAATCTGTAACTTGTGTACTCTGACAAATAAACTATATTCTATTCTATTCTATTCTATCACAACCCTTTATTTGTCCCACTGTTGGGCACGGGTCTCCTCTCAGAATGAACTTGTGAAGCGGTGACAGCCCAGTGGCCATCGAACTGGCCTCTCACTCGAGCGGTCCGTACAAACAAATCTTTCCTCTTTATAATATTAGTATAGATGTACCTACAGCTGTCAACAAAACCCTTATTCCTCAATAAAGATTTTCCTATTCCAACCATCCATCCATCCATCGGTTCTTCCATAATCCATGATCCACAGGCTTTTTACAACGCCTGCATCCCTGACAGACGGTAGACTCCATAACTCGCTTGAAGGTTTTTTTTAATATACATATATATCATAGCAAACGAGCTTGCAGCACCACCCATCCGCTGCCGCCCATGACAACTGTGACTGACTTTGAACAAGACTCAAATAGGGACTGGGATGGTTAGTTCAGTTAGCTGACAAAGTTAATTAGAATTAGGTGGTGAGTTTGTTAGTGGGTATGAGGACTGGTCCTACACCAGTCTGTTAGTGATAGCTAGTCCTGTTAGGTAATGAATCCGTTAATGTGTTTATTTTACACCCTTAAATTTTTACAAACTTTGAATGCCATATTTATTTATATCTAATCAACAGCCTAACATATAAATTTTATGCTTCTAGTTCTGAAAATGACAATACTTTCATACAACTTTTCATCCCCCTTTTCAACCCTTTACAACACTTTTTTCCAATTAAAAAGTAGTCCTTTCTCAGGCTCTAGCTAGACCATCTGTGTACCAAATTTCATTTAAATCGGTTCAGTAGTTTTGGCGTGAAAGCGAGACAGACGGACAGACAGACAGAGTTACTTTCACATTTATAATTCCAAACTCATTCATTGTACTTGAATTGAAAAATCTTGCTAGTACAGTGAGCATCCTCTCAGACAGTCAATTCATTATTGGCACAATCAATGGTCAAGATCCTCTATTTAGAACTGAAAACCCTTAATGGCAGGGCAAAGGCCTTGGGAAAACTACAGGCTCGGCCCACGACCTCTTATGATTGCGTGCTTCGAATTAAAATGGTTAGTTGATTGTTTTAATTTCCTCTTAAATTGTTTGTTTAGACGTTGTATTAATGTCGTTTTAATAGGCCATCTGTAGAAAAAAGAAGCAATTGTTTTCGTCCGGGGCTTAATCTGTAAGTTTTAATTTTAGCATCCAACGCAATTCATTCTCTCGCGGTTCGGTTCGGCACTCCTTTCGGTGTGTTATGGGCTAGGCCGTTGGGCCATAGTCCACCACGCTGGCCAAGTGCAAATTGGCGGACTTCACATGCCTTCGAAAACATTATGGAAATCTCAGGCATTGGAATTTATTCACGATGTTTTCCTTCACCGTCACAGTGACAGCATTTAATCCTTAAAAACCACATAGGTACCTAACTTAGAAACGTCATTGGCGGGGTTTGAACCCGGACCGCTCGAGTGAGAGGCGAGTTCGATAGCCACTGGGCTGTTAATTACGGACATTATTTACATTAATTACTTTTCGCTTTATATTATTTTGCAGCCCTTTAGTTTTTTGTTTGTATATTATACTTTTAATTTAACGTTATCGTTTTTAAAATGACCTTCACACGAAGCTATAAGGCGACATAAAAATGATTAAAATCGTTAACACTCTTAACAAGTTAAATACGTTTTAAAAAAGGGTGAAGTTTTAGTTAATTGTCCTTACTCAACACATCACAGGCTTATCCCACCATCTAGTTTCTATAAATATGACCCGGAAAACATGAAAAGTAATTTTTTAAGAGTGCAATCTAGAAAGATTAAAGGTCGCAAAGGCGAAAGCAATGCATCTTGAAAGCGGTCATATGATAAGGTCATCTTCAGACCATTGTCACATAACCTGGGTAAAGTGCCTGCTGTAGGGTTGCCGCTTGCTCTATGCAAAGAGCAAAACCTCAGGTTATTTTTTTGGAAATAAAAACAAAATTTACATTTCAGTTGATTTATTCTTAGGCTTTTAATTGAACATTTTACACACATTTGCACTACAAAATTATAGATTTAAGGAAAATATCAATCGGATACCGGAAAGGGTACCGGATTTAAATATAGCAATATTAATTATTGGACATTCAAAATGGCTTCAACCACGGAGTATAAAATTTAGCATTCCACTGCAGGTCACGGGTGTCTTCTCTCAACTGAGGACTGGAGCGTACTCACCACGCTGCTCCAGTGCGGATTGGCGGAGGGCATTCATAATACTTATTATAAAATGATGTATGAATTATTGTTGTGGAATATGCCATAGATCATAATGCAAGTGGCAACCCTACGGAGTAAATTATTCCGGGTTCATACCGTAAGACGGAAAGATAAATTGAACGTGAATATTAAATGTTTTCTTTTATCTGATAAAATATTGAAGCAATTTGTCAAATTTGTTTTTAACAAGCCTTTAGGAAATGGTTGTATACCTACTTCATTTATAATATATGCGAAATGACTCTTTCAGTACATGTTTCCGATTGGTACTTACCTTATTTTTTACCTACCTACCTTTATGTTTTTTAAACAAAACAAAATTATGGAATTGATTCAATTCAGAAATTGCTTTCATCTTTATACCTAGTGCATACAAATAAAAGCTTGTTTAAAAATGTTTTTTTTACTATAATTTTATTCTGAAAACAGATAAATAATGCGAGATGAACTATCAAACGTTAGTTGACATAAAAGCCTTAGCAAAATAAACCTTTTCTAAAGCTATGCGACACGCCTAAATCACATGCTTAAATATTTAGAAGATGACTAGATAAACACAAAAAAATAGTTTCAGCAATCTTTATAGCCTAAAATCTATCGACATTGGGCGCCAAAGCTTTTTTTTAACGAAACCATATTTCCAGAAATAGAATGATCAGAATAGAAATAAAGTAAAAATACTTCTTCAATCCGCGTTGGAGCAGCTAAAAATACTTACAAATTTAAAAATACACAGTTCCTAACTTAACTTGAAGTCCATCCACGAAACCTCACAAGTTCCTTTCAAGATTTTGTGGGCCTAAAAAGAGAAAAATACGCGCAGAAACAGGTATGGGCTCGGAACAATGACGTATGCATTCAAGAAACTGGTCCATCTCGAATCATCTCGTCCAGCGGACGTAAGAGGATATACGAGGTAACTTACTTTTTATTATGCTTTTATTACCTTGGTATATTGGTATGTATGTATGTAACGTAATGGTTCAAGATCCCAGTGCCGCCAGACGTTACTTATTTTCTCACAAACAATTTATATGCGATAAGCTAGTGTTAGTACATACTTTGAGCGTGTGCATACTCGCTAGCTTCGGTAGACGGCCAATTCATTGGTATCAGACGCTGAAAATCGAAAATTTCAGTCCCAACTTTTCTTATTTTCTCATGGCTGATTTTCACATATGTTTTAGTTAGTTATGTTACAAATTAATAATAACTATTGCCAGACACCTTCCGTCGGCCCTTACCCTTGCCAGACGCCTTAAAGATCCAGAAAAAATGATGTAAGTTTACTTATTTTCTCAAGCTTGATTTTTATGCACGACACTTGGGGAACTATTTCAACACTGTTAGTCAGCAGCCAGACCAATCGGATGGGCCAAACGTCCAGCCAGACACATATAAAGTGCCGCTAGGTATAGAGCGTGAGGTCATTATTTGTACGATTGAGAGTGACAAATTAAAGTCTCAGTACTGATTTTAACATATGTTTTAGTTAGTTATGTTACAAATTAATAATAACTATTGCCAGACACCTTCCGTCGGCCCTTACCCTTGCCAGACGCCTTAAAGATCCAGAAAAAATGATGTAAGTTTACTTATTTTCTCAAGCTTGATTTTTATGCACGACACTTGGGGAACTATTTCAACACTGTTAGTCAGCAGCCAGACCAATCGGATGGGCCAAACGTCCAGCCAGACACATATAAAGTGCCGCTAGGTATAGAGCGTGAGGTCATTATTTGTACGATTGAGAGTGACAAATTAAAGTCTCAGTACTGATTTTAACATATGTTTTAGTTAGTTATGTTACAAATTAATAATAACTATTGCCAGACACCTTCCGTCGGCCCTTACCCTTGCCAGACGCCTTAAAGATCCAGAAAAAATCATGTAAGTTTACTTATTTTCTCAAGCTTGATTTTTATGCACGACACTTGGGGAACTATTTCAACACTGTTAGTCAGCAGCTAGACCAATTGGATGGGCCAAACGTCCAGCCAGACACATATAAAGTGCCGCTAGGTATAGAGCGTGAGGTCATTATTTGTACGATTGAGAGTGACAAATTAAAGTCTCAGTACTGATTTTAACATATGTTGTAGTTAGTTATGTTACAAATTAATAATAACTATTGCCAGACACCTTCCGTTGGCCCTTACCCTTGCCAGACGCCTTAAAGATCCAGAAAAAATTATGTAAGTTTACTTATTTTCTCAGGCTTGATTTTTATGCATGACACTTGGGGAACTATTTCAACACTGTTAGTCAGCAGCCAGACCAATTGGATGGGCCAAACATCCAGCCAGACACATATAAAGTGTCGCTAGTAGTCCGGTCAATTTAGACAATTGAAATAAAGAAAATTCCGACAGAGCCAAATCTTCGTAGAGACCTTAGGTTTACCACAAGGAATAAAGTGTCAAAAGTCCCAATCAGTCCCGTGCGCTTAGGGACTTATTCGGGGCCGAAGTAGGCATTTTTGTTTGCTTGAGTACCTAAATATGTATATACGTGGCATATTGTGTGCATACTATGTAGAACATGATTCTTACAAGCGCAATATCTGGGAAAAAGCGGGTCTTAGAGAAAAAATTATAGGGGCCATTTTTATAGAGAATTTTAAGATCTACAACTTTGCTCTAAGGTACTTTTTCGTTAAAAATTACCGTTTTCGAGAAAAATCCAAAATACCTAAAATTTTGACCTTGGGCCCCGAATAAGTCCCTAAGCGCACGGGACTGATTGGGACTTTTGACACTTTATTCCTTGTGGTAAACCTAAGGTCTCTACGAAGATTTGGTTCTGTCGGAATTTTCTTTATTTCAATTGTCTAAATTGACCGGACTACTAGCGACACTTTATATGTGTCTGGCTGGACGTTTGGCCCATCCGATTGGTCTGGCTGCTGACTAACAGTGTTGAAATAGTTCCCCAAGTGTCGTGCATAAAAATCAAGCTTGAGAAAATAAGTAAACTTACATCATTTTTTCTGGATCTTTAAGGCGTCTGGCAAGGGTAAGGGCCGACGGAAGGTGTCTGGCAATAGTTATTATTAATTTGTAACATAACTAACTAAAACATATGTGAAAATCAGCCATGAGAAAATAAGAAAAGTTGGGACTGAAATTTTCGATTTTCAGCGTCTGATACCAATGAATTGGCCGTCTACCGAAGCTAGCGAGTATGCACACGCTCAAAGTATGTACTAACACTAGCTTATCGCATATAAATTGTTTGTGAGAAAATAAGTAACGTCTGGCGGCACTGGGATCTCGCTCTATAATCTTTGAACGTGATTTTCGCCCACTTCTAAACGTCAGATTAATTTGAAACTTTACACACTTATCAAGGTCCGATGACAATGCAATAATAAATAATTTAAAAAAATCTACATTTTAGTTCAGTTATCTACAAATGCGTGTTTTTTAGTTATTTTAATTAACATGCTTTTATTGCGCATTTTCAACTGACTTTAAATTGTAGTTAGTTTTTATGTGATAACTCGCTATCTCAATGGACTGTGCCTAATTTCACCTTATTTGTTATAAATATAAAGATATCAAATGCACTGTGGTCTTTTGTCTCAGAGGAATGGACTTTACAATTAAATTTTTATTATCATTGTTTGATCACAAGAACTATTATTCCTGTTGACCAAACAAATTAATTTGATCATCATGAAGAAAAAATGTGTGTGAAAATGAGTCGTATATTCGTGTTATTCCAAAAATCACGCTGCTGTTGTTTTCTGAGGACAGTCATGATTTAAAACCGCAAAAGAACAATGATTATTATTTAAATTCTATCAAATTCTCCATCAACGCTTGCTAGACACGTCGCGGTACATAAATTGCCTTTGTTCACAAACGCATCGGTAGCACCGTCACGTGCGGCCCACTTTGCCCTTGCAGTACGCGGAAGTGTTCTGCGGCTTTATGATACCTTGGTACACGAAGCGTGGGGGGATCACTATGGACATCGCCCCAACCCGTATTATTGTCTCTGCTCTCCGGCTCTATGGTGCCCTGGTACATCGAAGCGTGAGGGGATCACCTTAATCGTCGCCCAGCTTCTATAAATACCACCATGCTGACCAAGTACGGATTGGCGGAGGTCAAAACCTTCACCCAAAAAAATGTTTAGAATGGGCGGGGCGGAATTGGAGATTTAAGATGAGGTTTAGATTAGAATCATGACCCTGAACCTGGTTTGGGATTAGTTTATTAATACGGCCCTTAGCTATTCGACAGATAAAACAATATTTTGAGATTACAATCCATAAAATTAACTCACGATCACCTGGCGATTGGCTTGCGGGTGGGACGGGAACCACAAAGTCATTCTCAAGGAAGGTTGACGCGGTTAGGACAAGTAGCAGATACGGCTAAGTTACTTAATTAAATAATGTCATGGTTCTGTTGATATTCAATAGGATGATGGATGGATGGATGAATGAATGATTCTGTCATTTTTATCAAAATCGCGCTCAATACTCCTTTAAGCTGATTGGCTATTTTTGTGGTATCAGAATCATTAAAAAAACGCCTGACACCTTTGTAACAAATCAGTCAGCCTTTATACATATTTACCAAATTAATTAACACTTTTTTGAAGAGCTATTGTATATGTCATGCAGCGGAATCGTCCTGGATTCGATCCCCGGTCGGTCAAAGTATTATTTGGTTTTCCTAACTTGAAATGCCCGGCAGCAGCTATAGCAATAGGCTCACCACCTAACATACCTTATTACCTTACATTTTTCATCAGTTATGTTTAGGTCCCATAAACATAACTGATGAAAAAAAAAATGGGTGTACACACTTATGTCTTAAGGGAAATACTGACGTTATGATAAATAGCGTATTGATAGAGTTATATGCTTGTCTGCTATCTTTTTCACTTAAAATCGGGTGTCCCACTTGGTCATTTATTAGGTATAAACATTTACCGTTTATAATATCAGCTCTTCAGCACAATCGTGGGAAAGAAACCAGATACCTTCGGGATCGTACATTTGATATCTTTCATGTAACTAAACATTATCTGACACGTAACATTTATTCTCTAACGGTCGTATTAATAAACATAGACTAGAGCAAGAGTAACTTTAAAACTTGTCGTAAATAAGATTTAATGAAATTCATTATTAATAAACATGGAATAACGAAGAAGTAAGCTACTCCGAGTCTTATCTCAGAATTAAAGATAGTCCATGTCGCTACATAGTTTAGCGATGGTTTAGCGAGCGATTAGGCGTGCATTGACAACATTGACGTTGACTTGACGCGTTCTAAACGTCATTGATATGTATTTAGAAACTTTGATACATCCGTAGGTTCTGGTTCTGTTCGTTTTTAGTTGTTAAAGATGGATAAAGATTATTTTATTGATGATTTGATGGTGATAGACGAGATACGTGAGATGGAAAACCAAGTTCCACATTTACTGCGACGTGTGAAGTTGTATAAAACTCGTCAAAATCTATTGGAAGTTCATGGTGCATGAAACTGAGTTTAAATCTAAATACCGATTTTCAAGATAATACTGAAAGGGAAGAGACGGACAACCGGGCACATAAAAAACAAGGAACTCAGTTGAAAGATGTTTTGTAGTGTGGAAGTCCTGATTTAAATGTTTACTTCGAGACTTCACAACAAAATTAGAAAATACCAAATTGTACATTGTTGCATTAACAGTACTGCACAATATAGCCATGTACAAGTATGATATGCTTGAGGGTGTAGAGGAGGAGAGCATTGTTCCTGTGATGCAGGCCATAAATAACTGTGTCAGAGGTAATGCAGCACGGGCAGCATTTATCGAAGAGAATTATTAAAATAAATTGACCAGAATGTGAAGGAATAAATATGCATATTTTATTGAATAATTTGTTATTGGTTTTATTTCTTCTACCTTTAATGAAAAATTGAAACCACATGCATGTGACATTAGACCTATAATTTACTTTTTGCAAGGAATTTCGTGATTAATAATCAATTTAACAAAAACTGTTTCGGTGAATACTTATTAGGTACTTATTCTAAATTTCTTTTTTTCATAAAATTTCTCTTCTCTTTCCAAAATTGCTGCTTTTAGATTTTCTCTAAGAATTTCCATTTTTATTAATCGCTTTTTCGCCATTTCTCTTAGATTTTCCATTTTTAGTGCACGCTTCTCTTCCGCAATTTCCAAAATTCTCATATTATGTTGTTCATCTTTCAACATTTACCTAATTAAAGTAAATCAATTTTAAATTTTACAAGTAACAAACTGCGAGGAGCGAGGTTACGGTTAGAGTATGTAAAATGTACTCTGTGGTTAAAAGCGCTTTAAATTGACTGAGCTGCACTGTCACTGCACGTCCAGTTTGATGTTGTCAATCCCAAAATATGAGCTATCACTGTCATTTTAATGCATGAAGTCGTTCACTGACTCACTCTTTTTACTTTTAAATTTTAAAGGTTGCCATATTTTACTCGTTAAACCCGGACTAAGAAATGTATTGTTAGTCCGAGGCTATTCCATGTTTATTAATAGCATTGCAATTACGAAGTTATTACTAGGTTAATCAAGAATTAACTAGTCCAAGTGTAACTTCGGATTACGCTTGGAGTAAGCGATTTTTATTAATAGGGGTGTAATTGTCTACCTTTATCTTGAGACGAGCAAATCGGTGCCGCTTATGACAATTGTGTCTGGCTTTGAACATGACTCAAATAGGGACTAGGATAGCAGAGAGTTAATAACATTTGTTGGTCAGTTCGTAGGAGATATGGAGGAGTTAGTCCTGTTATTTGGTGTTATTAAGAGCGCAGTAAGTAATTGTTAGCATGAGGGTTCTAAGTCAGTCACAGATGGGTTGCTACCTGCCTGTCGCTTGCAAAGAAGTGTGCCAAGTGCTGAATTATAGATGGTATTCCCATAAACGCGTAAACACTGGGTAAAAAATTCTGGGGAAAATTGATGGTACCTTATTATGTTTTTTTTTATATGTATATGTTTCAATAAATTTAATTACTTCAAATAAATAAAAAAACGCACATATTTAACAGAGAAAAGTTATCGTTCTTTGTGCCACTAGGATTTGAACTCTTTTTTGAGTGAGAGAACGAACTTCTGAATCATTCCACAACCAATTTTCTACCTACAATAAAAGTTTTGGTAGTGAAAAACCATGGATTTTAGCAATGCAGCTCTTTATTAGCATTCACAGAAACCTATCAAATTTACGTTTACTAAGGACTGAGACAGCCTAAGATATCATATTTATGTATACGACTGTGTTGTATTGTTTTCAGAAGGTCAAACAGAGCTCAATGTTCCAGTTTTGAGACACGAGGCAAACATGCAACATTTCCATCTATCCTGAGGTAGTAAAGGTATATAAAATATATATCTCTTGATATAAAATATATTTAGATGATGATCATCACCTATCCCTCCACCAATCCGCATTGGAGCAGTATGGTGGAGTAAACAGCAGCTGTGTCTGTGAGGAAGACCAATGCCCAACAGTGGGACGTCTATGGGTTTTAGCAGCATCACCTCCATCCATCCATCCATCCATCTGCCTTTTTTGGATCCACCACTGGACATAGGCCTCCCTCAATCGACGCCACTCTTCTCTATCCTACGCCCTCTGAATCCAACGGTGTACCGCAGTCTTCTTCAGGTTGTCAGTCCACCTCGGCGGAAAGAGTTGTGTTGTGGTGGAGTATGTGACAACCTACTATGATAAAACAGTAATAAAAATATAAATGATATTGTGAACTTCACCGCTGAGATCGTTCCCTACCTTGTCTTTCCTCTACAGTCTACTTGCTTAGCGTTTCATACTAAGTTCATCAAAAGTAGGACACAGATCGTTAACAATGAATGGTGACCATTCATTGTTTGATCATTAACTTGTTATCAAATGAGCTCGTTAATTTAATAACGAAATAGGATAATTCGTCCATGATATTTTAAGAAAAAACTGTATTTGCGGCACTTTAGAAATTGAACCTGCTCAGCTGCGGCCCCAGTTGCATTCGCAGTCGCGTGGACATACGTAGGGGCCAGACTATCAACACATGTTACATCCCACACCAAAGCGCCACCCATACGCCTCGGTACAAGCGTCATTCCATCATCATCTAATTACGATATTTTTACACATACTTGTAAAAAAAAAATGACCTTACCTTACCTTTAAAATTAGTAACAGTATCTAGTACTTGGTCGCACGAAAACTTATGTTAACGGATATATCACTTCTAAATACAGAAGTCTGTTCCCACATGTTTTTAAACATCCGTTAAATGTTTAGACACCGAGATCCGATTAGTTCAGTGGATTAAAAATACTGCTCAATTAGCACAGGGGTGTCAACTGACAGATTCTGAATTCTGGTGACCTTCGGGTAAATCCGTGAGTCGCCGTGTAAGAGTATTATTTTTAACAGAGACCCATGGAATTAATTACGACGGCTATGTGGTATGTGATTTAGCGTATGTGATGAACCGAGTTAAGCAATGTCCATCATCCATCCATCCATCAGCCTTCTGAGGTCCACTGCTGGACATAGGCCTCTCCTAAACGACACCACTACGACTGGTACTGTGCCTTCTGAGCGGTCTCTAGCGGTTTCCCGCCGTCTTCTTCAGGTGGTCAAAAATAACTGTGTCACACGGAGATGCTTACGGAAAACAATCGACCGAAACTAGCCGTCTCAACTGGCATAATTCCTCGTCCATTAAGAAATACAAACATATCCAGGCGCACAATCCATTTCTCATTACCATAATTATTTAGGCAATTAAAATGCCATTGTTCGTACGGCCAAGTGATGTTATGTTAGCTTTAGCCATTAAAACCAGAACATAATGTATGTTGCGCTCCAATAATTAAACTTATGTAAACTGTTAATACTTAGAAACTGGGGGAGGCCTGCCAAAGAGGCAACATCTACCTAAAGTAAGATACCTAAAAAAATACTATTGTTAAAAATGTTTGAAAGGTAGTAGGATAAAAGCTTTGTTATTATAATCTATATATATAAAAGGAGAAGGTGACTGACTGACTGACTGACTGACTGACTGACTGACATATCAACGCAGGGCCTAAACTATAAGGGTTAGAAACTTGAAATTTTGCACAGGGGTTCCTTTTATAACGTAGGGGAGCACTAAGAAAAGATTTTTGAAAATTCACCCCCTAGCGGGGTAAAACGGGGGTGCAAATTTAGTATGAAACTTTGCCGTTTTTGAAGTTTGTGAATGTCTAACTCCACGCGAGCGAAGCTGCGGCGTCCACTATTTTATATAAAGTGTTACAGCTAATATTACAGGCCTTGCATCCAATGCGCTAGTGTAATTAATTATTATAGTCAACATTCAATAAATGTATCCCAATATGGTCTCTTTAAAATGACTATAATTAATATTTATTACGACAAATTAATATTCAATTAATCTCATTACCATGAATCATCGAATAACTAAAGAAACATTAAAATGAGAATTATAGAATAAATCTATAGAATATGTTCTAATTAGAGTTCGTCTGGGTACTAAATGATACCTCGTTCCGTTTCAGCCGTATGTATAATAATTGTTAAAATGATCTTATTAGCTCGGTATGTATGTAGGTATGTATTTATATATTTATTTGCATTTATGTACATTCAGGAGAATAAGAGCAGGCAGAGCAATATTAAAATATGATTTATGTATGTAACGGAATGTTGGAACGTGGACTTAGCACATTTTAAAACGTGGGATTAATTTTTTTAACACAAACTTTGCACACTTATCAAGGACCGATGATAATGCAATAATTAAAAAAAAGTCTACATTTTAGTTCAAATATTTTATTTTTTGGTTTTTATAAACGATGTTATTTGTGTTCATATTCATTAACGTTCACTGTTCAACTGTACTTCAAGTTTGTCACAGATGCATAGTTATTAGATCGCTGTCTGGAAACCACAGTTAACATCAGGTTGGTGCATGAGAGTTAACTGCCCTTTTGACATTCGACAGTTTTATATAGAAGGCAGCAGAGCTCGTTTATGCTTGTTTTCGATTTTATAGGATGCAGATTATTACGGACGGCCGATGGCGACTGGACGGACGCACTGCAACGAACTTGCCTGCGCTTTTACAGACGACATATTATCATCCCACTCCCCCACGACTATTGTCTGTCCGCAATATCACGCACCGTGGGAATTGCTTTTTATTTATAAACTAACTAACTGCAGCCCGCGGTTTCGCTCGTGTGAAATGTAGAGTACATACTGAAATAATATTGAAATTGATTTTTAATCTCAAGGGAACACAGTATCGGGATAAAAAGTATCCTATAGGTATGTTAATCCAGGGTGTCAGCTATCTCTATACATTATATTATCAATATTTTTCCAGCCGTTTGATCATGAAAAAGTAACAAACATACAAACACACACTCACAAACTTTCGCCTTTTAATATAATAAAATGAAATAATAAATACTTTATACTGTGATATTACAGCATTCTATCTTTGTTATACATATTTCCAAGAACTGTTGGCTATTGAAATTTATATTGAATATTACCCGGTCGTTGCGTGTCACCGCTGCTGTTAAATTTAATTATCAGCCGACCTTGACTCACCCGGAATATAGTCGAATTTCTCAGTAAAATATCATGATTTAGTAAAGTTACTTACTGGCAATCTTTCTACATTTATAAATATTTATTCTACGTGTATATGTACCTATCTATCAAAGATGTTATGGGCAGCAGGCGTAAGTCGGGTGGTGCTGCGCGCTCGTTTGCTATCTTACATCCGTAAAAAAATAAAATCAAATGGAAATATAAATACTCATACTAAAAGGTCGACGAGTGTTCGACATTCAACCGTTATTAATTCTATATCCTACACTACCACCACCGCATCCCTTTATTTTCCCCACTGTTGAGCTCGGGTCTCCTCTCAGAATGGGACGAGTCAGGTAAAACTACAAATTCCTTCGAGTAAATTATTACAACTTTCAGTCATATTTTTTAAAAACAGTAACTCATGACTACTCTGAATTATACTGGCTTTTAAACATTTAATTTAAAATAACAAGAAAAAAAAGTTAGGTACACTAAATTGGTTTCTGAAACTCACATAATGTGGTAAAAATTGAATAACTCATTTTATTCATATGAAAAATTAATAATTTTAATGGTTATTACTTGAAATTGCACTTGGGACAATACACTTATTGTAGGCTGTACTTCGCTATAATTTAATGTTTCAATTCGTGTGACGTCAAGGATGCAATCATTTTTCATTCAATTATTACATTTATGTCAGTGGCTTTCAAACTTTGTGCCTGTTATGTCAGCTTGTTATGGAAATAAGGGTAAAAATTACTGTTAGCACGAAATCTCGAAAACAGAGGCAGAGCTATGTATTTCCTTACTCGTGTAGCTATAGTTTATAGGAAGGAGACGTCCGTTAAGCATGGACTTCCAAATTCACAATTCAACTCCTAAAGGAATAAAATTAGGGATGAAAATTCGTATGAAACTCCTTCACTTGAAAAGCGATAAAGCGATGATAATTCTAATTGACGGGCGACGCCGCAAGCTACATACAGCTCATAGGTATATAAATAAATAATTTTATCTGGTTACTTCATACTGTAATTGGCATAACTTTTTCTTGTGTAAAATTAATGCCTCTTGATCATAACCAAAGGACACACAAAATGCCAATAAGCCAATTAAAGAGTTAATTACAGTGTTTTTGAATGTAAAGAATTGTCTACTCTGTGCCGTGTACGTGCTAAAACATACACATGTAAAGAACTAGAATGTGGTATTTCGAAGTGCAAATATAAGTAGTGAGAAACTCATCTAAGGAATATAAAGATATAAATTAATACAAATGAATGAATTAAGAATATTTGCGAACCACTGTCCTAGTTGATGACCAGGTCTTTTAACCCATATCAATTTTATTATTAATCGATTTCATGCACGTAAATCTACTTAATATGGTATGGACAATCACATTTCGACGAGTTGCTGGTACATATTTGGACAATCGGTAAACTTTGTGCTGCTGTGCACTCCATCAATAAAGTCAAGTCAAGGTCAAGAGAAATTATTGTACACTTCAGTTTATTTATGGACCTTAAAGTGTGCGCTATAAGGATTAAATCATTTATTTTAGCATAATTATTGTTTTTATAGTTCTGACGTCTGCGCGTGCGTAGAATGACGTCGGTATTATACAAATGTTTTTGGGACTAAGTTTTAATTTTTGCAACTCATCGTAAAGTTTGTTTTAAACCACTGCGGGCACGGGTTCTTGGGATAAGTGGGGCAAAGTTATCCACCATAAAAGGCAATTATGATTATCACTGCTTTTATCATGTTTGTGTCAATGTACGACGAGTACATTTATTTCTTCCTTTTATTTTTATAAATTTTAAAATAATATGTAATAAAAGCTTTTATTTAACTTCATGTATCTATGTATGTCCTGGAATCTTGCAATCAATATTTCACAAACTTCCACTGAAGCTATCGAGCTGAAATTTGGCACACATAGATATTTGATTCCGATGACAATGCACGAAAATAAAAATAAAAGTAATAAAACGCTTTTTTCCAGTATGTTTTAGGTTTACTTGTCCGAACTGCATGACAAAACGGGTTTTAGTTAAACCTTGCACTTTTCTTTCTTCTTTCTTACAGTTCTTATAGGTTCTCTGTCAATATTTTTGGGTGTTACTCAATTACTTATAATGTAAATTGATAGTTCGTCTACTGAGGTATTTTTAACTATGGTGAGTTGCTTTTACAAACAGTCAAGTGGGTATGATACTTTACTTTTTTTTTGTTCCAGTTTTTTTTAAAAGCTTTAATTTTAGTTTCTTTTTAATTTCATTGTTTTAATTAAATCAAATAGATATATATTTTTCATGGGCTTGACAAGAATTACTATGAAATGGTTCAAATATGAAATACAACGATTGATTCTCAAATTGAATGTAACGAATGATATCGGGTACATCTCACAATACCTCACTGTAATCAGACAAAATGCATGTATTTATTGAAACAAGATCTGGGAGTAAACTGCATGCTTGCGTCACGATCACCGCAGGTGGTGTGTACACAGCTGTATCGGAAGTAATTTTTGTTGTACCTGTATTGAATATTGGACTTGAGCAAAACTAACTTCCCGCTATGTAAATTAAAAACAATCAATAACTGAATAATTGATTTGATTTAAATTTAAATTCCGAATGAACCAATCAATGATTTCGAAAGAGGATAGGCCCCTCTGAACATTTTACACAATTTTCTTATACAAGCAACAATTGGCCATCGTTACTTACTGTCGTCTAAGTTGTGGGGCCAACTTTGGGCCATTTTTTGGGCCAACGCGCTGGGGCCATAGGGCGTCACATCATGCCAGCCAATTTACGCAGTAATTATGTCATTGTAATAAGTCAAATTTAACGTTATTTTCATGAAACTGAATATTTTTGTATTGTGACTATTCCGGACTTCCGGATTAATTCAAACATCAAACTTATACGAGAACAACAAAATTAATAATGTAGAATTATATCAAACAGTAATTTTGCTAATTGAAAAAATGCCTTTGTTTGATATAGACTTGATAGATGTGCTCTACTATCGAAGAAAATGAACATACGACCAAAACCATCCATACTTCTTAGGTGATTCTCACATAAACAATCGTTTTATTTCGTCAATAGGTAAATCAATGTACCTACACTAACATGTAACAATGGGCAATTCTTTGTGTGGTTCAGAATTATAATCAAAACATGTAGGTACCTACTTGCAACATGCCTTAGAAAGGCTTTGTAGACGTAGATTTACTTAAGTAATACGAGGTAAGTTATTGAGGTCATTTGGTAGGTAAAATATTTTTGATAACCCTATCACGAAATGTTATTCAAGCCAAAATATTTTTTTTTTGTTCCAGTTCTTTTTACAAGCTTTAATTTAGTTTCTTTTTAATTTAATTTTTTAATTTAATTCAGATATATTATTTCAAATGTAGCGTCCATAGCCCAATGGCTCGCGTCGATTCAATGTGATCGAAAGAGTTAAACAACGACGGGCGCGGTCGGTTTGTGGATGGGTGACCGCTATTGGCAAAATTTCATAGACGCTACCGTGCTTCGGAGGGCACGTAAAGCCGTCGGTCCCGGTTGTTTTCAATGCTGGAAACAATCTTGGAGGACTCTGAGGCAAGTTTTCCTCGCAATGTTTTCCTTCACCGTAGTCGCGGGTGACATTTTAGTTATCTTTAAATAAAAAACAAATTAGAATCTGTATACGCTTTACTAGGGCTGCTGCCAACTATTTTTGTAGTGAATTCCGATCACACTCAAGTGATAGGAGACAATTCAGTCATGTCTAGAATCTAAATCTTCTAGAACCGTCTAGTCTAGACAGTGTCCGGTTGTGGGATAATTGAGTTATACGTATTGGAGTCTTGATCAATTCCATACACACATTTTTAAAGCTCCAATTAAATATTACATGTATTGTATGGTAGAGCCCATAGAGTAGGTAGTTCTTCCGGGACAGCACCACCACCCGTTAACGAATGCTTTGGGCGGCGTATAGCTCATCGCTCCATCCGAGTAACTACTAACACTTACGCAATCATACCCCTACCGTAGACCTTGGCCTAGGCTTGTAATGCGGCCACACTTAGAAAACATTATCCGATTACAAAATGAATATCTGCCCCGGCCGCGATTTGAACCCGCGGTTCGGTAGTCAGGCTCACTCACCACCGCGCCACGGAATAGTCAGACAAAATTGACCTGGTCATTAGTGGTCATCCACTATAATAGTTGCCTTACTTATCCACTCTGTTATGCCTTACATACAGTACATACCAGTGTATTATCATGAAATATCCATTGGAATGTAACTAATGTATAACAGGTGATAATTCTTATAAACTTGAATATAATGCAGCATTGCCCAATGCCCACACGTGGTATCGAACGTGTTTATCACGTGTCTTCTAACCACACTGCCGAAATGGTGATAAAATATTAAAATGGTTATCGTTACAATTCATGTGCGATGAGGTTTTTATTTTTGTAAAACTTTAATTGAAATTGGGGAAACATTCATATGTTATAGTTGAATGGAGACCACGATTTGAAGAACTGAGTATTATGCCGCGTTACGACCTGGTAAAAATGTAGACTTCCTCCGCGTGTTTCTGTAAATATACGCGCCAATAAACTGATTATGTCAATGTTTTTGTTTCAGTTACACTCTTAAATAAATTACGAGCGTTTCATACTTCATTCCGACCGATATCATCTTGATCAATTAATCTCACGCCAATTTCTAACAAGGCGTTCGTATCTTTCACTTCAATAGATTTATTTTATTTCCTTCTAAGAGTGAGAGTACATTAATTGATCTCGTACATGAATTGTTTTTTTCTTTTAGCAGCAAATCAGAGGATATGAACATACATATTATATATAGAACTGCCATTAAGTAGTTTTATGTGTATGGAAGATACACGCGCATTTGTGTAAGTAGTACCAAGTATGTTTTTAAGTTTTTAACATAGATTTAGACTCATATCGCTTTTAATGTACGTTTTCCTACGAGTAAGATGCGATCAAAGCGAGATTGTCATTCATTCATTTGTCAATTTAAACAACGGGACTGGCATGTCAAATTTATGAAAACAACTCTTCGCTCCTCAGTTCCAGCTTGAGTCTTTGAACAGTCAATCGCAGTTGTCATGGGCGGCAGCGGATATGTGGTGCTGCAAGGTCGTTTGCTATCTCGTATCCATAAAAAATACTATGCAGTCTCCAAATAAAACAGATCATAATCTGTAATCTGTTGTCAGGACAACAGACAGTTTCTTAGTGGTATACTCCACCGATCCGCTTTGGATCAGTGCGGTGGATTATGCTCTAGATCTCTGATAGATTTGTGTATGGGGTAGACTCGTGCCCAGCAGTGAGACGTTTATGGGTTGCAGAAACTAAATAGAAATAAAAATTGACCGTCGATGTGTCTATCTAAATGTAAAACAGTACAAACGTATACAATAGTGACCCTCGTCCATCAAAGGTGACCTCGACATTGAACTCGCGCCGCGGTCGGAAGGCATTCCGCGAAGGTCGAATTGAAATTATGATTCAACTGAAAATTTCAATGGAATAAGTGTTCATTAACAAGACATTAAACATGGCGGCTGTTTCTCTGAAGGTGTAGACAGAGTTATTTTTCAATAAAGATTTGATAGTGATTAATGCAAATATTTTATTTTATTTTTATTTAGTTTTATCTTTAGAGCTGTCGTTAGATTCGTAATATCATATATAAGTACATATATCAAAATTATGAAAATAAACATGGACGATTTTTGGCGCCATATTATGTACTAGTGGACGCCCGCAGCTTCGCTCGCGTAGAATTAGACCCATCAACGACGTCTGCCCGCGTTCCGGTTGCCCACTTGACTTCAAAACCGGCAAAGTTTCATACTAAATTTGCACCCTCGTTTTACCCCCTTAGGGGTGAATTTTCAAAAATCCTTTCTTAGTGCTCCCCTACGTTATAAAAGGAACCCCTGTGCAAAATTTCAAGTTTCTAACCCTTATAGTTTAGGCGTTGCGTTGGTATGTCAGTCAGTCAGTCACCTTCTCCTTTTATATATATAGATATTATTTATTTATTTATTTAAACTTTATTGAGCCACATTTAAAAATTGATAGCAAAAAATTTAAAAAAAAATCATAAGTTTCAAAATTTTATAACGTCCATTTATTAGGTACAATAATAAATGAACAGAAAAGGTAGAAACAAGTATAAAAATTTAACATTTTCTTTTAATTTAAATGATCATGGTTGACAGTCACACAGACACACGCAGTCTGTGGTATCAAAATACTTTAACTATCTTTAGTTATCGAATGATCTAATCCCAACAGTGGGAAAAGTAATGGGATGTAGTGTTTCCGTTTCCACTCTGCGTGGTCTAAGCTAGACAGCGTGCAATGCTCTATCAATCGGAAGTCCTTGCGAAATCTTGCCATGTGCAGGTAAGTTCTTTGTGTAAGAATGATAATACATACTGAATGATAACTGCGCTAGTCGCCGCATAGCATGCCACTAGTGGGCTTGCGCAATCTGCAGTGGACAACACTCATTTTAGGAGATATTGCATTTTTCTTACGTTTGAACATAGACATCACACTTGATATTGAATATCAATGTATGTGTTGCTAGTCAGAGAGTAATTTTGAAACGTCAATTTGTTAGTTTCCTCGTGATATATTTCGTTTGCATACGATAATTCACCATGGGATTCGTAGAGTACAATCTGGTTGTATTTTATGAAGGAATCCTGTCTGATGGATTGCTACTACTAAGAATTGATAGATATATTGATATTTTTAACGCTTGTTAAATATGTAGTAAAAAAATACATCCCCTTACATAGCTCTATTTGCATGTGTTGTACGTGTCAAGAATCAATATGAATGAGGTATATTAAGTTAAAAGTTGATTGAAAACAACAGGGACCGACAGCGGTACACGGAACCCGGTAACGCCCATTTTGGTAGCGGTCACCTAGAGTCAAGGGCAAAGAGTAGATATTCCATATACCATTGTATACCAAGTTTACCTTTACTGTGATCGAAGTGTCAATCTGTCAACGCATGTGGCGCCACATGACATAAGGACATGCGAAATCCGAACCATTGTACACGAGAAATCCACGTGGGATGACATGTGTGCAGTCTCATGGGCTTACATGCTGGCTGTACTGGCACATCAATGTTTAATCAACTGTCGTAAAATGGTAGAACCTACAAGTTACTCAAGATCCGTATACTATTAAAACTAAAGAGGAATTTCTTCTGTTCATTAAATATTTTTTCATAATTTCAATTCATAAAATAACGCGGTTTAACTGAAAAATTTCTTTAGGTTTTACTGGGTAGAGTTTGTTCAGTAATGTCCTTGATTAAAATAGGAAGCAACTGAGCATTATTTAAATCTAACATAATCATTCCAGGTTTGGCGGTAATAGCCCAGTGGCTATCGAATTCACCTCTCACTCGAGCGGTCCGGGTTCAAACCCAAGCGGCACGCACCAATTACTTTTCTAAGTTATGTGCGATTCAAAAAATTTAATGTCACTTGCTGTAACGGTGAAGGAAACATCGTGAGGAAACCTGCATGCCTGAGAGTTCTTCATTATGTTCTCGAAGGCATGTGAAGCCTGCCAATCCGCACTTGGCCAGCATGGTGGACTATTAGGTCTAATTCCTCCGATTCTGAGAGGAGAATCTATACGAAAAACTTAACAAGTTCCACTTTCTATTTACGTTACTTCATCAAGTAAAGTTAAGTAGTAATCTTTATTTCTTCACTTTTTACGCTCTTTATCGGTTTATAGGTCATTTGGCCACAGACAAAAAATAGATTGAGAAGTTAACCGCAAATTAGACTAACGTTTTTACTGTCCGCCTTATAAGCTGCTATATTTTTTGTTAGACTTAACTAATCATTTTTTGTGCGATCAAAGTGTAAAACGAACTATTTAACGCTCAAATTGAAAGCTTGTCTTTGCAGGAAGTTTTCTGTCTGTTTGTATATCCTGAATTTTTTAATGAATAGGTATTGCATGAGGCATTTGGCCATCCATTGATCAGATGCTGCTGACACCCGGATAGAGTCAGTCTGAAGGCCTCGTTCCAAGCCTGTCGCATGTGTTGCTACCCTCGAGGACTAAGATGTTATGTATACCGCCCAGCATCAAAGTCTGGCTCTGAATGTGCAGAAGTCGAAATTAAGGTATCGTCTGGCACAGAGCGAGGGTGTCAGTCGTAAGCGATTGGTTCACCAGCCGTATTATGCCGCCCGCACTGATACCCTATGCGCAGCTATCCCCTCCTGATTTCGTTCAGAGCTAAACTTTCGTGCCGCAATGAATAACAAAGACCAAAATTCATTTGTCCGTAATATTATCGAAGACAAGTGAAGTCTGTAAATCTACACATCCTCATCATTCAATAGGACATCCGTTCTCCAGTAGAACAGAGGTAGGGTTGTCACGTTAAACCGATTGCTGCAAAAAACATAGCATTACAATGCAATGTGATTTTTTGAAATCCTAAAAGAATAGAATGGAATAGAATAAAAGATGCCATGAATCCATGGGAGAAAAATTGGGACATGTAGGATATTCACCGGGATTAACCTGATCCCACATCGTCAACGCCTAGATATTAATAGTTATACGTACCTGAGCCCATTCAGAAATAAGTAACATTTTTAAATTTCAGAACGTATGAATCACATTTACGTCACATCCACTGCGTAAGGCTTACCTGTTTGATATTGTATACGAAAGTGTGCAAGGGGATTAAAATTAATCATATGTACATAACATTTTGACACTTAAGTCGGTCAGACACGGTCATAAGTGCCGCAGTAGCACACCCGCGTCAGATAGATGCGGTTGCGATCTGTCCTAGTATTGGATGTTAGATAGGAAACGAGCACGCAGCATCCCAGCTGCCAATTTTAACTGTAATAGACTTTGAATTGAGCTATGCCTTTCAAGACTACTAAATTTCAGAATAGAATTCTCTGTCCGTTATTTACTGAGTTATGTGTCTCTGCAACGCATCGCAACACCACCAATCCGTTGCTTCCTAAGAACTGTGATAGAATTTGGACTTTGGAAAGACTCATAGGAGTCTCGATCAAAGTCGGTCACAATTTGTAGCAACACATTACGGACAGGGACTGAATAAAAATGAATTATCCAACTGCAGAAACGATATATGGTAAAGAGGCGGTGGTACTACCCTGGGCGAATTCTTATATCCTATACCTAGTTCCATTTGACGACTCCGCGAGTAAGTGACCCTGACTGCCGATCCACCGGTCCCGGATTCGAATCCTGGCCAGGGCATATGTATGTTTATTTCGTAGATAAATATCTGTTCTCCTTTCACGGATGTCAAATTGTGTTGTTTTGAGTGTCAGCCACCTGCCTAGTTTATGCCTACCGCGGGGCTGTGACAGCTTAAAAATAGGTAACTATACCACCTATAAAGTTTCCATATAGCCTCTACCGCGGTACTGCCTCTATAAATAGTCCCTTAGTCAGTATTTGTTTATAAATAGAGTTACAAACATTGGACTTTTATCATAGATCCGGATGTCTCGCCGGCCTGTCAGTTACTATCTATACCTTACGTATCAGTAACAAACACATATTTTACGTATGACTCTACATTTTTCATCGATACAGTGTTGTTAGATTTTTTCATACATACTTAATACCAAACACACACACAGAAAATGATTTGACCTGACATAGACGCGATGGTCGCAGTGACTGGCGACTGTCGTCCAGGACGACCCCTGGAGCAGAAAATTCGAAGATAAATGTTTATGATAATCATTTTTGTTGCTTTCTGTGCGTCGATGCAAGTAATTATAGTGTGGAAGTGTAATCGTGAGTTCACTCAAACCATTATTTGGCACACATAGGGTTAGGCCATAACCTATTACGCTGGCCAATTGCATATTGCTAGACATTATGGAGAACTGACAGGCGGTGACAGCCCACTTCAGCCCAGTGGCTATCGAACTAGCCTCTCACTTTCAAACCCAAGCGGCACGCACCAACGCGACTTTTCTAAGTTATGTGCGATAGAAATGTCACTTGCTATAACGGTGAAGGTCACATCGTGAGGAAACCTTTTTTTTTATCGCTGGGAAATTCAAGCTACGCATCCCACCCGGCCATAAATGCCTAAGAGTTCTTCACAATGTTCTCGAAGGCATGTGAAGTCTTCCAATCTGCACTTGGCCAGCATGGTGGACTAAGGCCTAATCCCTCCCATGAGACAAAGAAAGGGTTGTGATGATCAGTATGATGATGGAGAACTGATGCAGATTTTCTTACAATTTAAAAGCAGTACGAAATTTTTATCCGCCACAAATAACCTTCGGTCGGAGATCAAACGCAGGATTACAAGTGTAAATAGTGTTACTGTGGCAACGCACGATGCGCGCCACTGAGTCATGTTATCTATACAATACATTTTCGATTGCTTACTATCTAAATCACCTATTTACTCAGTCAGGCGGCTCGCCGGTGGTTCGATGAGCTCATGTCAGTACCTTCGTACCGACGGTATGATAGCTTCAGTGGACCATCGCCTTCGAAGTCACGCTTTCTGTTATAAAAATGTTAAATTATAAAAATGTGACATCCCTATTTTTTTATATTTTTTATTTAGTCTGTTCCATATTTTTTAAGGCCTATGTCCAGCAGTGGATGATGGATGGATGGATGGATATTTGTTACTACTTGTTTGTTTTAATAGGTGGTAGAGCCTTTAAGGAACCAAATAGGTTTTATATGAAACCTAATTGGTTCAATATAGAGTTCGCCCGGGGCAGTAGCACCGTCCGCCACGGTACCTAGTACCATTTCTGCCGTGTAATAATTGTTTTTAAAGCAATTATGGTTCGGTTGGAAAGGTGTGGTTTCCGGTTACACTTCTTTAGAGGCGACCATCTTAGTCCTCAAGGGTAGCAACAAATCTGTGACTGACTTAGAACGAGACTCCTACTAATAAGTACTAACGCAAGCAAGCGCAAGCTCGTTTGCTATTTTGTATCCATAACAAAAAAAATGTACAATGCATCACTCAAGGGTTCCGTTGTTCCGTTGTAATTTCGTACCCATTATGCTATTATATATGTAGCAATGATTTCTGTAGCAAATATCTCATTCTATTGGCATATGCGAAACTGAAAAATCGATGGCACTGAAATAAATCATTTGCTATTCCCGACTCTCGACGCGTTAATTAGTGTTATTTTCGAAATGCGAAACAAATGAGCTTACATCACCATTGTTCTGGACATGCCAAAAACTATTTTTATTTTTCAGATACTGAACATAATACACACTTCGCTTCAAACTTAAAATGAAATAAATGTTTATTACAGACTCCGCAGCTTTGCTCGCGTGGTATTAGACATAACAATAGTTTCGTTTACACCTAGTAATATTATATAGCCTATGGCTATGTCACTCAGTGAAGATGCAGCTTTCTAACGGTAAAAGAATTTTTGAAATCGGTCCAGTAGTTTTTGTGAGAAAAAACATTACAAACAAATGTTTCCTCTTTATAATATTAGTATACATAGATACACATATTATTTGATGTCACCTCAGAAAAGAGTTGCAACCTTTTTATTCCATCCATCTATCCATCACTGCTGGACATACGCCTCCCTCAATCAACGCCACTCCTCCCGATCATATGCCCTCTGAATCCAACGGTTTCCCGCTGTCTTCTTCAGGTCATCAGTCCACCTCGTCGGTCGGAGGGCGGCCAATACTTCGTTTTCCGAGGCGCGGTCTCCACTCGAAGACTTTCTTACCCTACAGTTATCAGTCCGTCGAGCGATGTGGCCTGCGCATTGCCACTTTAATTCAATGATCCTTCGAGCTATGTCGGTAACCTTCGTTCGTCTACGGATTGCGAACCCTGTCCCGTAAAGAAATACCAAGCGTAGCGCATCTCTCCATAGCGCGCTGACCGACTATGAGCTTGCAAATAAGACCAACGGTAAACGACTACGTCTCGGACCCAAATGACACACTGCTCAAACAGATTCGGCATCGTGCACAGATCTAAAATTACTTACACTGACAGAATAATGTAACTTTGCAAACTTATCAAGGATCGATGACAATGCAATATTTTTTTTTAAAAAACGGTTATCTACTAGATTTAATAGAGTTGTTACTACTGAAATTTTATTACAGTTTGGTTGATTTTCTAAATGTATAACTTAACTTTAAACTTTAAGCAATGGATCAAGACTAATTTATCATAAATATTGTGACTTATACCTTATAATATACCTACTCGTATAAGTGTAGAGTAAACTAAAAAAAAACATAAAATAATAGCACCGCTATTTAATCTTACTATCGCCGCGCTACAACCTATGACTCTGCACATTACAATATGAACAATACGTTTTTCTCTTCCCGCAAAGTAGTAACGTGGTGGTATTCGATATCAACTTCTGCCATCTCATGCGAACGTGCGCTTGTGGATCAGAGATAATGGCACGCTATCTGCTATCTTGGCTGCAAAAAGATAAGTATGACTTAATTTTGCACTCTTCAACTAAAAAGTTGCTGTTACCAACCGTTATTACCTCTGAAATATCATATTATATGATATTCCTCCATCGTAGCAAAAACTTCAACATAATATAATGATAAAATAAACTGATTATTAAATTATTAAGAAGTAAGAAATTCAATGTTAATACCTACTCGCAAAATAGGCTAAATAGTTCTAGTTTTCTTTATTCGAATGCAGTGACAAATCACTTTTACAGCTAAAATAGATAAAAGAGCATGAATTTGGGAGTAAGGTTATACTCGTGGATTATTTTCTTGTACTTATATGGATATGGTACATATTAGGTATGGGGTGGATGTTTCTCATCGTAAACGTAATAGGTTATTCCCCAAAGTGAGGTGTCCAATAGGATATCAAAAAATTTGAAACTACAAATATTTTTTTACTATAAAAAAAATTAACCGATCTATATCTTTATATATGTATATAAAAGGAGAAGGTGACTGACTGACTGACTGTCTGACTGACTGACATATCAACGCAGGGCCTATACTATATGGGGCTAGAAACTTGAAATTTTGCACAGGGGTTCCTTTTATAACGTAGGGGAGCACTAAGAAAGGATTTTTGAAAATTCACCCCCTAAGGGGGTAAAACGGAGGTGCAAAGTTAGTATGAAACTTTGCCGTTTTTGATGTTATTCGAATGAAATTCAGTACCTATGAAGGTTTTTCATTGAAAGTTTCGAAAATCATCCCTTATGGGGGTAAAAGGGGGTATAAAAGTTTTTTGTATTTACCTACATTATTTCAATGAATTTTGGATTTAGGTTATTAGTTCCTAATAATTATTATTTGAAGAGGGTGGCAACTAGGTGTAAACGAAACTATTGTTGTCTAATTCCACGCGAGCGAAGCTGCGGGCGCGTCCACTAGTACATATATAAAAGGAGAAGCTGACTGACTGACATATCAACGCAGGGCCTAAACTATAAGGGTTAGAAACTTGAAATTTTGCACAGGGGTTCCTTTTATAGCGTAGGGGAGCACTAGGAAAGGATTTTTGAAAAGTCAAGTGGGCAACCCGAACGCGGGCAGACGTCGTTGATGGGTCTAATTCTACGCGAGCGAAGCTGCGGGCAGTCCACTAGCTTATATATAAATTAACCAACCTGTACCTACTCTATTCGATTCCATATATTAGAGGGACTTAAGTATATTATGACGGATTTATCATCTATCAAAGCATTCGTTTTTAGCTATCTGCATGCCAAATTTAGCTTCATACGCAATTTATCCGATGTTACTGACCCTCACCTCACCTGTGGGATGACGAAGTTACAAGCCTCGCAAAAAGTTTGAAAAGTATTTCAGCTATATTCGTCACTGACCCCGCGTCAGCGGTGGCTAGACGTCACAGAAAGATTTATTTTCGCAGATCATCTCAGTTGACAGATCTTCTTCCTTGTTTTTATTTTATTTCACTTGTACTTTTGTAATATATATATTGCATTTGCCATTCTTATTGAAAATGAAAAATAATTTATTTTTAACACAAAACCGTTTTTGGTATCTATCTATCTTTTTTCCTAACTTGAGTACTTAACGCTTTTAATACTTATGTTGCAAATATAACAGACATAATTTGATTTGATGTGATGAAACACTTTTTCGAAATACATTTTTCTTGCCATTGGCCTTTGGTTTGTAGCAGACTGGCCAAAAAAAAGTTCAATGATAACCCTTTAACACTTATTTCTTTAAAATTTAATGACACTCGACAGTGATTTCAATCGACAGCATCATATTATTATATCATATCTATGGCCGGTATAAATAAACCAAGCTCAGAATAGGAAGGCGTAGGAGGCTCAGGTGTAGGAAAATAGGAGTAAAAGATTTTATCGAGTTTGATCGCTAAATCGTACGATTGGCATTGTCAATGTGACAGACATTTTATGGATCTGACATATTATTATGATTAGTTTCATCGTCCATCTCATGAAACCGCCGCGCGCCGCGCCGACTTAATTCTTTACTCAAGTTCTTTCTCAAACTTGAGTAGGCGCCGTTGAACCATAATTCCATTCGACGAAGAAAAAATGTTTTAATATATAATCTTCGTTGATAATTGACAAGAGTATTTACCATTAGTTGAATAGTTTCGTGAGTGTGGTGGTGTGAATGACCCAAAATACATTCTGGGTCAAAGCCAATCTTCGGCTTAGGTGAACTTGCGATGAAAGAACAGCAAAAATACACTTTGTCAACTTACAGGTATCTACGTTGACACATTGTCAATATGTACTTCTTACAGGTAGGTACATCTATGCACGTTGTAGAATACAGTAGGTACAAAATAGAAAAAAATACAAATAATTTGGAATGACTTTTCTGAATTTTCTAACACAACAAATCCCAGGGTTTTTATTATTTATTTATTCATTTATTACACATAAATATATTTATATCGTATATATTTGAGTATTTTGTCACTCCCAAATATTCTAAATGTATAGGTAGTAATACATTACATTTTTATTATTTGTATACATACATATGTGTGTAAAGGTCTGTTTGAGAGATTGTCTTAAAGAGAACCTCCCTATCTTAAAATTAAAAATAAATCTAAAGTGAATCTTAAATTCTTACTTTTGTTAAAGAGCTATACATATTTTTAACGTTAATTAGGATTAAGGATTAAGATTATCATCAAATTACTAGGTTATTGATACTTAATACTTTATTCATGACTAGGTAGGCGCTGGCAATGCCAACGACGTTGGTCTTCTCACGCTCTTCAGCACCAAGACTTCGAAAACCTTCGACAGGGTGGGAAGCAGAGTGATTGGCCGGTAGCTTTCCGGCTTGAGGACGCTCTTCTTAGGTTTGGCGATCATAATGCCGTGCCCCATCTTCCAGCTTTCGGGGAACTTGCCAACCCACCCGTTCGAAGATTTATTTCCAATTTCTATAAAATAAGATTTACCTATTAATTGAAAATTACAGACAGAACCAAAATAAAGCATCGCTAGTGCAGACGCACTTATACATAATATAGAGCGACGTATGAACCTATATGTATGGAATCGTATTCAACAGAACAGCATCGAAGAAAGAAGTTTGATTTCGCGTGTTGGAGTGGGGAAGGGCCACGCGTTTCGTTCGCCGGCTCGCGCGAACCCAGCCGCGACCAGTCTGTCGAGCCAGTTGTCATCCGACAGCCACACGAGAAAGACGCTGCGATAATATCCAGCGTGTTCTCAAAACTTTACGCGACTTAACTTGCTAAGACTCAGTGTTAGATCGTGCAGTGTTTTGTGGAAGTGATGACTCTAAACAGTCGGCTGTTTTGTCTCCTGGACGAGCGTTGAAGTCAAAGGGGATGGAAACGAAGGACCGACTGATCGGGGAGGTGGCACTCCTGACACTCTTCCTCGTCTCAACTGCTGCCAACTCGCTCTCTCTGCTAGTGTTTTGCAGACGACCAGGGCTGAGGACTATATCAAATCGGTAAGTGTAATTTATGATTGGTGAAGTATGGACGAAGGTTGACTGGTTTCTAATTTTTAATGCAAAAATTGTACATTCCGACTGTTTAGTCACGTCTTTGTTCTCAACTTGTTTTGGTTCGATTAGAGAGAGCGCTATAGATCAATCATCGACTTAACTTACGAAGGATCAAATAATGGAAAGCTGTGTGCGGTATCGAAAGTAATATTAGTTTGCAAGCAACGGCTCCAGGCATGTAAGTTTAACATCGTTACAATCCAAAGTGGAATAGGGTTGTCGCCTGCTAAAACTTGTGTTGCGTGAATTAAAAATACGTTTAAACTGGGTAGGGGTTGCGGTGATGCGTTCCAAATTGAATTATGGAACTGTAACTCAAAACGGCTGTTCTTTTTTTTACCCAGACCCATCTAAACAGTTGGGTTGATGCCAGCACTATTATTATTATTAGACCGTCGCTCGGTCTACCTGTGGTCCTAGTGTTTGTTTTCACCGTTGTCTATGCATTTAATTCTATAGACAAACTTTAACTTTTAGCAATACGTTTTGGCTAAGTATTCCCACGGCGCGAGTCTTAGTTTCATCATAGTCTGTTGAGGTCACGACCAACGACCGTGTTCCGTTCAAAACACGAAAAAATTATGATTCTCATCGTACTTAACGGTCGTTACAAAAAGTTGAGTCGATTGAAATAAAGTAACAGGCAGCTGTTAATTTAAATCGCGCGAAATTTCACGTAGTAATATCTATAGCCTACTTAAGTTACATTGTATTTGGCCCTAATACGATTAAGGTAATTAAGAATCGTCTAAGGTCTTTAGATCTAGCGTATATCGAGTTTAATACATAGATGTTAGCAAAAAACTAGATGAAGTTAAATTTAAAAATATGTAGAGACATTTTATAACTAACTGCAATCATCGAAAATTGAAACCTTCAAAATATTGATAAATGTTAACTTTTGGAGTAAAAAAGAGCGATTGAAGCGAACAAAACTTAAGTTTGTCTGAGACTTCTTATGAAAAGTTATCTAACCTGCTAATCAAAAGAATAAACGAATACAATGATAATAAAAACCTAATCCTATTTAGGATTCATATGATTTATTGATTTTCTAAAAGTTTTTGCTATAATATATTACTCGCATGGTGACAGCCCAGTGGTTATCGAACTCGAGCGATCCGGATTCAAACCCAAGTGGCACGCACCCTATGACTTTTCTAAGTTACGAGTATGTGCGATTTAAGAAATTATATTATGTCACTTGCTGTAACGGTGATGGACACATCGTGAAACCTGCATGCCTGAGAGTTCTTCATAATGTTCTCAAAGGCATGTGAAGTCTGCCAATCCGCACTTGGCCAGCGTGGTGGACTAAGGCCTAATCCCTCCCAATCGGAGAGGAGACCCGTGCCCACCAGTGGGACAAAGAAAGGACGGATGAATAATTGATTTTCTGTCTGCTGAGTTTTATTACCAAGTTTAATAGTATTAGTTAACTGAGTAAAGGATAGAATTAAGATTTAATCGATAAAATGAAAGTAAATTGTGTCTGTTGCCGTTGCTCAACTATCATTAACGCAACCCAACTTGGAACAATTGTTAGAACAATCTTTATACCAAACTTTGTATGCCAAGGACCATTGCTTTTGAAGAAAAAAAAAGGATGAGTGAAGCTTGTATTTGGAAACATTGATGTTCGAAAAGAAGTCAATGAAAATTATACCTAATTGATCCAATAGATTTCTGAAAAATATATTGTTTTAATAATTTTAAGTGTCTGCTAGCTAGTTAGCTTGTTTCTACAGACCACGGTGATAACTTTTCATCGGTATTAAAGTCATTGGCACATCATTGCAAGTAAACGACATTGTAAGCCCAAAGTCAATACAATTATCTTGATTACTGGTCGTTATCAATGCATTCAGAAAGCAGACAACGGACGGACCACGGAGCCATTGAGTGATTCCATCGGTGTTCTCATCAAAGAAATTGAAGTAGTCTAATGGCAATCGACTATTGTTATTCCTATATTATAAAAGTGAAAATTTGTAAGTTACAATATTTGGATGTTTGTTACCGAATCACGCAAAAACTAATAAACGCATTTGGATGAAACTTGGCACATCGGTAGACTATAACCCTTTTTTTTTTCTCGCTGGGAAATGCATTTAGGCATCATGCCTGATTTTATGAGAACACAGGTATGTGGGACTCGCTGAAACAACCTAGATTAGCACATAGGATACTTTTCATCTCGAAAATATGTTCCCTTGAGATGCTTTGCACGTTTCTTGCAATGTTGTCTGTTACAATGTCAACAGTAAGCGCTGATACTGACCCTTAACTTGATTACACTTAATCCGCGGACGAAGCTGCGGGCAAGTTAAAGAGTATTTTTAAACTACGAGTATGAAGATAGTAAACTTAAAAAATACATTTCTCTAGTGATGATTGTCGGAAAATTAATGAGGCAACTGTTTGATATTGAAATGCACTGGTTCTATAATGTTATTTATTGTAATAACTTCACAATAGTTCACAATACATTTGGTTGGAGCCTTGGAGCACCGCACTCATGACAGGTGCTTTTTGACACAGTGTTGCCAACAGCAGAGCGATACAGATAACTATTTATAGAATAATAAACATTCTCGCCCCTTTTTAAAGTGCAAAGCTTATTATCTAAGTTTACACAAAAATAATGTTGACTATAAGAGTCCTGCTTTTTATTTAATTAGATAGAACCTATCTCCCAATAGCTAATCTGATAGGTAAGTATATAAACAGCAAAGTTGAGTATGTATTAAGTACATAGCTCCACTAATTAAAAAGTAATTACAAGTACCTAGGTAAATGAATGTGTTAAGAAGTAAAGTGAAGGTAAGTAGCTTTTACATTACATAGTAGTAGTAGTAGTAGGTTTTACATTACATAATAGTACTATAGATAGGTTAATACAGTTGATAAGTATATAAAAGGTAGATAAAGTATTTATGTCATGTCATCAGACTTATTTGGTAATAAAATTAACTTATGTATAGGTCTAGTATAGTTACCTTTAGAAGTACGAACCAGTACTGACCTGATTAGGCCATCAGTTTTGTTTAAATTCGTAGAGATAACTCTGCCTAGGGGCCAAAAAGTAGGAGGAGTAGCCTCATCTTTTATTAGAACTAAATCTCCAATATTTAAGTTTTTTTGAATTCCTAGCCATTTATTTCTGGTTTGTAGTTCTGACAGGTAGTTAAAATAAAATTGTTTCCAAAATCTTTGCTTGATTTGAATTATTCTTTTGTAAACATTCAATCTAGATTCATTAATATCTAGCTGGTTAGGTTCTGGCAAGTCAGTCAGTGTTGTCCCTATAATAATATGAGAAGGAGTTAAACATATTATATCATTAGGTAAATCAGTAATAGGATATAAGGGCCTAGAGTTGAGAATCCCTTCAATCTGAACCAAGACAGTATAAAGTAACTCATATGTTAACTTAGTATTAAATAAGTATCTCTTAAGCAGTGATTTAACTGACTTTATACCAGCCTCAAATATGCCACCCATATGGCTTGCTAATGGAATAGAAAACTTGAACTCTATGTAATTTGAGGCACAAAAATCATTTATTTCACGATGTTACAAGATGTTACACATCTTTTAATAAGGAACATCCTATATAAATCACGAAGCTCAGATTTTGCACCCTTAAAATTACTTGCATTATCTGTATACAAACAAGTAGGTATACCACGTCTTGAGATAAATCTCTTGAGAGCACAAATAAAAGCCTGAGTAGAGAGGTCAGTGACCAGCTCTAAATGAAGTGCACGAGTAGCTAAACACACAAATAAACATATGTAACCTTTAGAGTACCTACAGTTTCTAGTCATAGAACTTCTAATGGCTATGGCGCCACTGTAATCTATCCCTACATGGGTAAATGCTCGAGTCAATGTGACCCGGGGTGCTGGTAGGCTAGACATTTGTTGTCCACAGACCGTTCCTCGATACCTAATACATCTGGTACAAGAATGAATACATTTTTTAACTTCACGCCTACCATGTATAGGCCAGTAGGTAAGTCTAATATTGTATAATGTATTTTGAAGACCAGAATGTAGTAGTTTGTAATGATAGAGACGAATGATAAGAGCAGTTATGTGATCTTTGCTTGGTAGTATGATAGGGTGTGCTTGATTGTATGGAATGTCTGAGTGATGTATGCGACCTCCAACACGTAGGATGTTATTTTGATCTAGGAATGGGTTTAATTCTTTGAGAGGGCTAGAAGTGAATGTGAATAATTTGTGTGTGTTTGTAGGAGATTGTATGTTAGCGTTTGATTGAATGTTAGATAATTCTAGAATTTCTTTAGCATATGTGTTATATTGTGTAGTTTGTATGATGAAGTCATGAGAGTATTTTAGTTCTGTCACACTCACACTTATGAAAGAAAGAAGTCTGTTGTTTTTGTTTTTCAAGTTATGTAAGAATCTAAACAAGTAAGCCATTGTTCTTGTCAAGTTAGTAAAGCTAGAATGATTGAAAAAATATTCATAGAAAAAGGAATAATTAATACCTATATTGGAGCAGATATTAACCACTTTTGAGTCAGGTAAGTAATTGCTTGTGTCAGGTAAGTAATTGGTATCCTGTTGTATGTCTGTCTTTGTAGTAGTTGAAGTAATGGGCCAATGTTTTAGGTCTTGTCTTATCCACTGAGGGCCTTGCCACCATAGTGAACAAGTAGGTAGAATATTAGGCATAACTCCACGTGTGATCAAGTCAGCTGGGTTTTGTTTAGTATTAACATAGTACCAATCCTCACTTCTAGTAGTGTCGATGATTAGCATGAGACGGTGTGTGACATATGTATCATGTTTATTTTTGTAGGGTGATTTGATCCAACTCAGTACAATAGATGAGTCAGTAAATAAATAGATATTATTAATATTTATTTTATTTTTCGTGGCATCCTGGAATCTATTTACTAGTTTAGATAGGAGAAGAGCTCCACAGAGTTCTAGTCTGGGAATAGATTGTTGCTTTTTAACAGGAGAAACTTTAGATTTAGCAATCACAAGAGTATTAGTGGGTTTACTATTAGGATATGTCGCTTTTAGGTATAAGCAAGCACCATAGGCTTTGTGAGAGGCATCGCTGAAACCTAGTAAAATAATATGTGTAGGTATGTCAGAGAAATAGTACCTAGGGATATTTATCGATTTCAAATCATGAAAATGAGAAATAAACTTGTTCCAAGTTTCTTGTAAATCAGAGGGAATTAGAGAGTCCCAATCAGTGTTTAGCTTCCAAATATCTTGCATGAGTATCTTAGCCAAGATAGTAGAGGGCGCTAGAATACCTAAAGGGTCAAATATTTGGGCAATTTTAGATAAAACACCTCTTTTCGTACAAGGGACATTTTCTTCAAAATTAGGAATAGAAATAGTCAACGTATCCTGTGTAGGTAGCCACTGCAAACCTAAGGTTTTTACTGATTCATTTCCTGTAAAACTGTATGAATTATTTTCAGTTTCTAGTGTAGGATTTTGTGTGGTTGAATCTAAACTCAATATGTGTGAATAAATGTGGGGGTGATTGGCTGACCACTTATGTAGTTGGAAACCTGCTCTACTTAGCAAGTCAGTTAGTTCAGAGCATAATTGAATACATTCCTGTAAGGATTGTGCTCCACATAGATAGTCATCCATATAGGAACTGGACTTTATACAGTCAGCTGCTCGAGGGTGAGTGACCATATGTTTGTCAGCTAAGTCTAGCATTGTGCGACAAGCAAGGTAGGGTGCACTTCTAGTGCCATACGTTACAGTATCCAACTCTAAACACTTAAGTGTGTCAGACTTAGAGTCTCTCCATAGGACTCTTTGGAGAGAGGTATGTTGTGGGATGATCCGAATATTCCTAAACATTTTAATAATGTCACAAGAAAAGGAATATTTGTAAAGTCTGAATCTGAGTATGATATCAAAAATATCATTATAAATATTGGGACCTTCATAGAGTATGTCGTTCAGAGATAAACCACTGGAAGTTTTAGCACTTGCATTGAAGACAGTACGCAATTTAGTTGATGCACTATCAGGTCTTATCACAGGTAAATGAGGCATGTAGTAAGCATGTGGGTCAGTGGGAGAGAAATTATTTACATAGTGAGCATGACCGAGGTCAATGAACTCATTGATGAAAGACCTATATTGAGAGTAAAGGTGAGTATCCTTTGTCAGTCTTGATTCTAATTTTAGTAGGCAATGATAAGCAGTATTAAAAGAATTTCCTAAACCGCCAACTTTGTCTGTCTGTATAGGTAAGTTTACAACATATTTACCGGTGTCATCTTGAGTAGTAGTAGAAGTAAACAAGTCTTCACAGTATTTGTCATCAGGGGATAGCAACTTATTTGTAGGTAGTATTTCCTCTTGGTTCCAAAAAGACTGTAGTATGTCATCAGAGGAAGCATGAGACAGGTGCATGCTAACATGTGTGTTGTTGTTAGATGTGTGTTCATGAGTGTCAGGGACGAAAGAGCCTGATACAATCCATCCAAAGGTAGTTTCTATTAAGAAGGGTAAACTTGAGCCAAGTTTCAAACGACCTGTCTGTAAAATGGAATAGAAAAGTTCAGCCCCGATTAATAAATCAATTGAGCTAGGTATGAAAAATGTAGGGTCAGCCAGTGAGTTTGCTTGATGTGTAGGTATGTGCCAAGTGTGAGTAAGTATGTAGTTATGTGGTAAGGGAACAGTAATGTTGTCCATGACAATGAATGTGAGATCGGCTGAGTAGTTGTTGTACCGAGATGAAATGTTAGTATGAACACTTACTTGAGAATGTTTTATAGTGTTACCAATACCAGATATATTATTATGATCTTGCTTGAGTTCTAGCTGTAGTAAGGAAGCCAGTCTGTGGGTAACAATGTTGACCTCGCTGCCCGCATCTAGAAGAGCTCGAGCGTTCACCCACTTTCCTGATGCAGATTGTATTCTGACGATAGCTGTGGATAATAATATTTGTTGCTTGTTAGCGTTAGACACCAGTACAGTAGAAGGTGAGGTTTGAGATGCATGTTGCAAAGTAGTATCAGGTGCATGGAGTTGCGATTGAGCTGTAGCTGCATGTGGTTGCATTTGAGCGAGTGGTGCATGTGGTTGCAATAGAGGGGTAGGTGCATGTGGTTGCGTTAGAGTGGTATTTTCAATGGGTGTACCCATAGCCGAAGTGTAATTTGTAGTATGCAGTTGTGGGCCAGCAATATCATTTTGCGTCGTGGGTGGTGTAGGTAATGAATTGATAGAAGCAAAGCTAACCTGTTGTTTAGTTTTATCCATATGTATACTTGTGTGATGTCTGCCATCGCATGTTAGGCACTTATATTTAGAGCACTTGTGCCTGGCTTGATAATGCTGTAAGCAGTTGTAACATAAAGATTTAGCTTTAATTAAGTTCACACGGTCATTAACAGATAGCTCAAGATAGCTTGGACACTTATGCAAAGAGTGTTTGCCTTGACATAATATACAAGACGTATGGTATGGTTCAGTAGAAGTAACATGGGAAGACTTTACATTTAGTTTATCACTTGGTTTATCCGCATTAAGCATTTCAAAGGCAGTTCTACGTGCATTGAGGAATTCGAGCAACTCACACATAGTGGCAATAGTATTTTCCTTTCTGTTTAGCTCCCATGCAGCTCTTAAAGAGTTATCCAATTTTTGCGAGATAATGAACACTAATAGAACGTCCCAGCTGTCAACTGGTAAGTTGATAGCCTTTAGTGAATCTAGACTTTGTTGCAAAGTGACCAAGAAGTCTTTCAAATTGTACCTAGTAATAGTGACAAAATTAGTTACAGCTTTCAAATGAAAGTTTACAATGATGGTTTTGTTCTCATACCTTTTAGTAAGGATTTCCAACGCTTTCACATAATTTTCCTCAGTGATGAGTAACGAAGAAATGAGCCCCGCTGCTTCTCCGGTTAGGGCAGACTTTAGGTATTGTAGTTTGTTGACAACGGGTAGATCAGTGCCGTCCACAGAAGCCATAAAAATGTTTTTAAACGCAGGCCATTGCCGAATGTCCCCATCGTATCTAGGGAGTTCTAATTGTGGTAGTTTTACGCGAGGTTTCCTGGAAGTGCAGGTATCGTTGCACATTGTCGTGCACAACGGATCGTGTCCTAATGACGATCGCAATGTAGTCGCAGGCGCTAGTAAAGCATCAATTCGCGCTTTGGTAGAAAAGTATTTTTCTTCGAAAACAGTACGTTCTTGATCATGAGCTTCAGCTCGTTCTGGATCAGCGTCCAACAGTTCGATCGCGTTTTGTAAGTCCTCAAATTTGCAGACGATTTTTTCCATCTCCGCTTGCCGCGCCATTAGCTCATGGGCGTTGTTTACTTGGGGATTGTAGTTTTGCACGAAGTTGAATAGGCGTGTTAGTTTTCCCTTCACTGTGCTTCTTTGCGTCTTCAGAGCATCCAAAGACGCTGCCTGTTCCTGGTCCGGCGTAGGCATCGTGGCAAAAGTCAGCTTCGAAGTAACGATGAAATATTCGTGGATTTCACTAATCCAATTATGTTTAAGAGATTTGCTGTGTGCAGCTTAGTAATTTTGGTGTGTACACCGAGATTAAAAAGGATTATAGTATATATTGAGCGTAGAATAGATGCGGTGTTCCGCCATGTTACACGAGGATGCAATGTTGTTGCTGTTGTTGTTGTTTACACAAGTAAAAAGGCGACGAAGGACCACTTTTATGTTTGATATTGAAATGCACTGGTTCTATAATGTTATTTATTGTAATAACTTCACAATAGTTCACAATACATTTGGTTGGAGCCTTGGAGCACCGCACTCATGACAGGTGCTTTTTGACACAGTGTTGCCAACAGCAGAGCGATACAGATAACTATTTATAGAATAATAAACAGCAACTACTAAGCTAGATGTCCTGGGTTGAGTCCCCGGGCAACAACTATTGGATTTTTCTAATTTGAAATTCTGATCTGGATTTGTGTGTGCAATAGGCTCCCCACCTATTACATGCTACAGACTTCAGTCTACCCCTTCGGAGTAATACAAACGTGACTTTAATTAAATCTGAACGCTCAAATATATCAATACATATACAAATCGCGTTCCAAACCGAATGAACTTCGTGACTAATTTTCCAAGCATGTCACTGGCTGCTTTGTTCTGTCTATGGAAATCAGTAATGTCCACCACATTACTAACAATTATAACTAACTTATGGTGCCAGACCCATTAGTTTTCCATTCAACACGGGCCATAAAATACTTTTAGACGGTAGGCTTATTTTAATCTTAATCTATGGTAGGCGTCACGCACACGATTTCTAGAAGAGACAAAGTGGCTTTCACTAAACACTCTTGTGGCTTAAATCGACTTATCTTTTGTATGAGTCTCATCTAAGCTAGAACGAAGCATATTATTATTATTACGTCATAATGAAGATTACAAATAGAACTTAAGGTAAATTAAGGCGAGATTTCGGAGATAACTGGTGTTCTTGAATGTGATTTATCCTGAAACATTGGATTATAGAATTTTGAGTAATGAAAATATATTGTATTTTGCAGTATTTGATCCAGGTCTTTAACTCACTCGATACGATCTCAACAAAAACATATCGTATATATATACATATATAGGTACGCCATGAGAAAAAACTGTAAAGTAAACACAACGATTTCATCGGGGCTGCTGCACGATTCCATTACGACAAATTAACTACTTATTGACTAGATTAGATATTAGTATTCAAAACATGTCGTTTAGTATCACACTAGTGTACAGTTTAATCTGTGGCAATGAATTGCACGCTTCGCTTTCGCTGAGTTCAGCGCACTTGCAATGAATGTTTGCCTGTTAGTGTCATATCTATTAACTGTATGTCTATGTTATAAATATCCGTATATATTTGAATATAAATTGATTTCTAATTAATGCTTAATGTAGTTTTCCTGTACGATAATACGTTACTAGGGGCTAAGAGGTTAATTATTTTGCTAATATGTATAACATTATCAGTATAACGCGACATAATTTTGGTCGTAACCGTAACTAACCGACAAATGTGATTAGTTATTGAATAGTTACAAACGATCGGGAGTAGGTCGGATGGGTGGAATGAAACTTATATTGGGAAAATCTGAGTCAATACAAAGTCTCATTAAAAATTATCCAACATTAATTTAACAATTAAAATCATGACTATAAATCTAAAAATAAATAAATGATTAATAATAATTTGTTCATTAACAATAAATCAAATATTAAACTAAGAAAAGTAATTAATTAAAGTAGGTAGGTAGGTAGGTAGATAATGCTGATAGGTAGATAATGCTATTTGGCAGTATCAGTAGTAACAATTTCTTTAGTAAGAAAAGTGCATCAGTGATATGGTATGTTCTAATATAACTTTCACAGACTATCTATTATAATAATTTCATCCTGAGTCTTCCGGACCCCAAATGGTTACAGGCAATTGTGAATAAATAGGCGTGGGCACTTTTAAATGTAGGGCTGGGACAGGATAAATAAACTTAAGTAGTACATTATACATTATTATGTTGAACCCTAGATCCGATACCAGATGCAGCGGGTTAAGGAAATATCAATCTTGATGATGTTAAGGTTAAGGCTGTTAAATGTAATTCTAGAGACAGCAAAGTTAAAGGTTAGCAGTTTATGTTTTAATTTAATGAATGATTAAGTGTAGTGAACATAATGAATGTAGGCAAGAAAACCGAGTCTTTGATAAATCATGAAATATGTTATTTGTAAAGCAATATTACACCTATTTGTTCGTTTACTCAAGACAGTACGAGTACATGTGCAGACACAATATACTTTATAATACTCATTACGACATTATTATGTCAGTAAAACGAGGAGCGTGTTTTAGAAGTGACAAATTTAGACCGAGAGATATCGTGTGGCACTTTTTCCATACAAACGTAAACCCGTTTCTTCATAGGATAGGGATTTCAGGAGACCATGAAAGGACGATTTCCTCAATTTTTCGAAGGTGAAATCAGTTTGAGCTGCGACAGCAATGTTTGGTAATATCTATTTTTCAATTCTCGTTGGCACGATGTCCCCTTAAGTAGAGTTCTGTTAACCGCAGCGGGAATCTCCACTTTCATGGATTGAATATAACAAAGGAAGTATGTACTACGTAAATAATAGGATGTGACCATTTAAGTGGTAGACCTTAAAGATAGGAATATTTGTGTTAACTATACCAATACTTAATACAAAATAAATATGTTCGCTCTGGAATTTTTAAACAAATGTCTGTCAGTTTAATGTTGCAAATAGCAGGTAATTATATGCCTGGTGACAAGTCTAGTCATCATACCAAAATTTACATAAGACATGTCTTATCGGTATCTGCTCTAGAAGTATCACGCACGCGCGACTCTATATCGATTACAGATATTGTATAATCTAATGGCTGAGATTTATTTAAATGCTGTACATATTTCTTAGATTTATTAAGTACCTATCTGTATCTGTACTAAATTTATTGAAACGTTCAATTGTTAAGTGTAACTTTGTCAAGTTTCCGTAATAAACAGGCCAAGATCTGTTACGCAATATAAATAAAACAGTGATAAAGTGTATGATTTTAAATATGTAGTTTAAATTATGATATTACTTAAGTGGCGCTTCGTGTGGAATTTTACTGTTCACAGTCCGACACACACTTTGCCAATCTAATATAATATAAAAGGAGAAGGTGACTGACTCACTGACTGACTGACTGACTGACTGACTGACTGACTGACTGACTGACTGACTGACATATCAACGCAGGACCTAAACTATACGGGTTAGAAACTTGAAATTTTGCACAGGGGTTAACTACATAAAGTAGGGGAGCAGAGCACTAAGAAAGGATTTTTGAAAATTCACCCCCTAAGGATGTAAAACGGGGGCGCAAAGCTAGTATGAAACTTTGCCATTTTTGAAGTTAGTGAATGTCTAATTCCACGCGAGCGAAGCTGCGGGCGTCCACTAGTTATTTATATGTTATTAGTACGGATACGTAAAATAGATAAAGCACTATATTACCGGACTTCAGCCTTAATCTTGCCTGACGCGATGGATTAAACTTTGCACATTTTCCAGTTGTTTACTTTGCCACTATGTGTCTAGCAGACTTTGCTGTTTTATATATATTCTGGATGTCACGTTTAATTATTTACGGACAAAAAATCCCATCTTATATTATTGATTAGGATTCATAAATATTGATTATTAGGTAAACCTTAGTTTTCTGAGAAATATTTACACAGATAAAATAATCAAATATTTTGTGCTTAATTTATTTATTGTGTGTATGTTATCTTCTTCATTTCAAATAGCTACCAACATTAAAGATCAATTTGTGCTATAAATATTTATATATTTACATGCCTTTAGCTAATTATACCTACTCGAATCTATTGCCACTGCAAATGTGCTTGATGCACGGAACCGGCATATATACCAGTTTTAAAAATATTCCACAAGTCGATTGGCAACATTTGTACATTAAAGGTCGCGCCAAAATTGGGTCGGCAGATTAAACACCAATTCAATGAGTATGAAAAGTAATGTGACCACAGACCTAATTAAACGTAGAGCTGGTGGAATTTAAACGAAAACTTTAGTAGTGCTCAAACACTAGAACTATATTTTGTAATTTGTATTCTATTTAAGGGTGGTTCTACGATAAGAGGTTTCAAGTAGTATGGGCATGCGGCCAAGGATAAATGTTGGATTTTTTTCATGAAACCTATATATTATCATTTTCGTCCTGTATATTTACCTTTTCACGTAAGGGCAAGTCACTTTATACAAATTTTATTACTTTTTCGAAGGCCAGGGTAAATACATCGGGCAGGGGAGAGACAACAAGATTACTTATTTCACCAGGGACTAGATTTTGACACAATAACATAATTCATTATATCAATAAAATCTACTTTTATTAAACATTGTTCTTAAAATATAATCAAGTCACTTTATACAAATTTTATTACTTTTTCGAAGGCCAGGGTAAATACATCGGGCAGGGGAGAGACAACAAGATCACTTATTTCACCAGAGGCTAGATTTTGACACAATAACATAATTCATAATATCAATAAAATCTAGTTTTAATAAACATTGTTCTTAACATATAATCAGACTATCATATTAATCATTAATCAATTTTTTCATCTTTTTTGCCTTACGATGCTCTAGAAGTCATTTATTCAAAAGTTTTAATGATTCCTTTCCTCTTTTTAAATAGTTTTCCTTTTCTTTTTGCTTTTGCAATTCATACTTTTCTGAATTAACTATATTTAATCTTTTGATAATGTCTCTCTGCATCTCGTTCACGTGTTAACTTTTTCCGTGGTGGCTTAATCTGTAAAAATGACTATATTATAATAACAATATGGACTAAGAACCTCCTTTAATTTTTTTTACAGTAACAATTTTCATTTATAATAATCATTTAATACTGACGTCGATAAAAGTTGTCTACATCTGCGTTTGTATAAACATCTTATGATGAATATTATCTCCCCTGGTCAGTGAGTCTCTCCCCTGGACAGTTATCTTGACAGGGGAAATACGCCAGGGTAGAGACGTTTTCATGACAAATTCAATTGTTTTAACTGACTGAATTATTTTTTGGGTTAATTATTTATCTCACTTTAATTATCACAGTATTAGTAAATAACAGTAATAAATGCAAATAAATTCAATTAATAGTTTATGTTTTATGACTTACCAGGGGAGAGACGAATTCACCTCGCGAAACCAGTACACCGCACGGTCGCGTCGAAACAATTAAAAAATGAAGGCACTCAAACGGCTTACGCGATTAGTATTACTAACTTTACGCTGTTATATGTCCTTGAGCACTATTTCCAATATTACCATCTTTTAATTTATCATAGTATTAGTGGAATGAAATTTGGCAGGGGAGATACACAAAAATAGCGGGACAAAAGTTAATGCTAAAAATAATTTGAAATAAACAAACTTATTTTATTTTTTATTTGATAATACTTAAGAATAACTATTCTAATTCCCATTAAACTTTATTTTAGCTAAGCATCGGATACACAACAATATGTATTGTCTGAAAGTCATATAAAAAGTAGCAAGGGGACAGGCCAGGGTAGGGACTTTTTGAGCCTTTGTAAGGAATTTCAGAAAAATGTGTTTTAATTAGGCATTAAATCTTAATGTTACCTAATAAAGTACATTACGATGATGTGATTCATTGTAAAAAATAGCCACATATAGAATAAAAAAACTGTTTTAAACTGATTGCCGCACAAGTTACCTCTTATCGTAGAATCACCCTTAAATAGATTTCGACAGCATTAGTAAGGAAAAAATTAGCCATTGAAATTTTTTGATTGGTCTTTTAATCAGGCTAAATAAATTGTTCTTCAAAGTGTTGGTTATTTGTACAATATTATTTGAGTAATTAATTTTTTATAAATTAAGTAGTCGGACCGCGTCACTGGCGCGACTAAAATTACGGCCGCGTGTGCGTGTGCCCGACTCTTAGGCATAACGCGACACAATACGATAGTATATCTATCTCTTTCTGTTTTCAAGATATTCGCGTCGGCACAATTTACCCCTGGCACTTTCAGCCCCGCTCTCCCCTACTGGAACTAAAATTGCTAACGGAACTTCTGATTTAGTGATATTCTACGGAACTCCAGTATACTTTTTCAATTACAGATACACTACGCAGACTTCTTCGTATAATAATAGTTATAATAACTGTGTCAAGAACTATGAACGGTACAATATTGAGATGAAGACTATTTAACTATATGTTTACACATGTTTACACTGCAGTAACTTAACCTATTCATGCTAAATACCTGACAGGTTAAAAAAAATAATTAAAAGACATCCTTTTGTAGATAACCGAAAATCGCTAATCTTGAAGATCCTGATCAGGATTATGGGACATGCTATTTAAATTATTGCATTGTCATCGGTCTTTGTTAAGTGTGCAAAGTTTCAAATTAATCCGACGTTTTGAAGGGGGAGAAAAACACGATCAATGATTCCGTTACATACATGCCTTGCAAATAAAAGCGTGTTAAAAAATATGGGTACTGCTTGCTTCGTTTCTTGTCATGTTCTAATGTGCTGAAAAATGGGCACATTTTTTTTTATAATTACGGCTTGTTTCTTTTTCTGTGTTCTGAGCCTGATGAAATACATGTAAGCCTTACCTATTAGTTACTATGGAAGATGGAATTAATGATGATAATGTACTGCAGACCGTACCACATAACTGTAGGGTTGCTGTACCTATATACACTACATTAAATACATTTGTTTCAGAGAAACATTAGTCTTTACTTTACATGTTTACCATTGAGCAATACCCACTATCGACTAGCTAAAGTGGTTTTCTAAAAGCATTTCCAATTTTTATTATCTTAATGAGTTTTAAAACGCCGTTAGAAGGCATGTAACTACATGTCTCTGTAACTCTGAACACTGTGTCTTAAATCCAACAAAGTAATTCTGGGAAGTACTTGGTACTAAAATAACTATGTAAATTCATCATAATAATATGTCATCTGCCTTTGATTGACAATTAATTTCAAAATCAATTTCTTTATTTGCCATAAGTCAGATACATAACAGGTGTTATTTATTAGTTTATATATATAACTTCTTACTTAACTTAAAAAGCATGCAATATTTTAACCATTACTTAGACTGTTCAACTTCAATATTCCACCCTATCATATAAAATTTCACTTTTTTCACATCAATTTGATTTGTGAATGGTGGTGGTTCTTTAAACATATCATTTGATTGTGTGAATGGTACACTGATAATGGTAAAGTATTATTGGGTATTTTTTTAATTTATTTAATTTAACATTTCCAGTGGTAGCACAGAGTCTGATGCCCGGTGTATTACCCCGGTGTACCCATATTAGGTATTTAACTTACCTGGTTATTAGTGACTGCAAAAAAATAGGCGTGATGCTTTGTCGTGTAATTGTAGTTATTTATACTGTTGGTTAGTGGTGATATCCGCCTTATTAGTGCTCTCTAAATTTTCTAAGAGATAATAATTAACATACGGGGTTCAAATAACAAGCTGTAAACAATATACTACGTTGAACACCTGTGACTAAGTCTTTGACACACACAATACACATAACACCTTATTAACTCAATCCTTTAATCAATAACACGCATAAAAGTAATGGTATTGACAGCCTACCAACAGGCTTCTGACTCAACTCACATCAAAAATAGATCGGCCGTGGGAGCACCAGTATGAACGAATATGTCAATTGACTTGCTCCACATCAACTTTAAACATAATATGTAATTGCTCAGTGAATCGTTTACGTTACTTTATTTATGATATAAAACGGATATTATAATTAATTAAGAATAACATTTAAAATTTGCGTATATTAACACATCGGAATTCCACTTTGTGAAGGCCGATTAAAAGTGTTAAGTATAAATATTTAAAAAAACAAAACGGGTTTCATAAAAATACCCATCTGTAAATTAAAGTTATGCATGTACATGTTTGATTAAAGAATACTTATAAATAAAATTGTTTATGAAAGCATTTAAGATCCGGTGTTGAACCGGTATATGCCGGTTCTGTAACTTATTTGATGTGTTCAACGATCACAGCTATGAAACAAAAACATCAAGTTTTGCTTTCATTTGAATATATATGCGAATCGATTTATGTTTAAGGCTTTCAAAGTCATGATAAGACTGTAATATCATCGTGGAGGAGGAAAGGATCTTCATGTTTCATGACTCCTTTCTTGTTTCATGATAAATTCATGCTTACATTGCTGAGAACGAAAGTCAGCAATGGTTTATTCTTTATTGTGTTATTACTTGTAACATATAACATCACTGCTGTATTTCTCCGAAGGGTTAGGTAAGAGTGTGTAATACAGCCACTTTTTACCAATTTAGGTCCCACGTAATTCATAGGTGCTATTGCCAAGATAATTCCGAAACGGTGATTTAAAAGATACTTAGTATTTTTTTAATCTTTCTAACCGCCCATATAAGCTTCATGATAGCTTTTTAAACATTTTAGATATTCAGAGCGATGCTTGGAGAAACTTGATCACGTGCCAGGTAACTTAAAACTGGAATTAATCGAAATTTACCATGGTTAACGCAGATTAATTTTTATTTAATAAAATATGTCAAAGGTTCTTTAAATTCAGAGCAGCGCCATCAGTATTGCGCTAAATATCCCATGTACTTGTGTAAACAAAATTATTGACTAAAATTATGTGAAAAAAAATACATTCATCCGAATATAACCTTATCCTTTTTTTGGAAGTCGGTTAATGAAGCGTTCTTCTTTTCATACGAGCTGCGTTCTAATTTTTATTTGAAATGTTGCCTTATCTGCAATCGAACTGGATACCTACTATAGGCATTCAATAACCTCTGAATGAGATTTAAAAGGATAGATTATTATTACCAAATGTCTTTCAGTAATGTTTTGTACCTAATTTGAATTTGAATTGACGGGAAATGAGTCTGGAGCTTTGTGCTCCAAATAAATTTGGGATCGTCTCACTGACATTTTCCTTATATGAAAACTTTACAAAATAAATGTAACCATCATTTTAGTAACTATCATTTTTTTTAAACATATTTCCTTACTAAGAAAACGTGTTTTATAATTACTTCCGATTGAACCGTATAAATGCAAATTTGTATTTAAAGGATATAAGTAGGTATATACATTAGGTACCCTAAGTATGAGAAAATATTTAGGCATAAATATCATGTATTGTAAAAACATTTTTTTTTAACAATAATAACAAAATAAAAAATATAAAAATATGCATGCATTGTTGTGAAGGATTACATAACACTATATCACGCCTCTATTCCCCGAAGAGGTAGGCACTTAGGTGTGTTTACACCCACTTGTTATGTTTAGGTCCCATGTAATAATAGGTGGTGACCCTATTGCCCTACACACAAATCCAGACTCCGAGCTGCTACCGGGCATTTTAGTTAGAAAACCCCAAATAGTAGTTGCCCGACTCGGGGATTGAACCCTCTCTTTCTTCAGCCCACATTAGTTCACTGTTGGGCATAGGCCTCTCGCAAGGCACGCCACTGAGCGATCAGCTCGCCAGCTTTCAGAGCTATGTCGATGACATTTATTGTTCTTATACGAATGATTTCTTTCCGGATCTTGTCTCGATGAGAAACACCAAGCATAGTTCATTTCATGGCACGCTGAGCGACCCTAAGCTAGTGAACCAACCCTACTGTGTCCACGTTTGAGCTCCCTAGGTCATCACTGGTAGCACGCACTGATTGCCCTAAAGGCAGTTAATGTTGAATCTCAACATCTATATTAATATATAAAAGGAGAAGCTGATTGACTGACATATCAACGCAGGGCCTAAACTATAAGGGTTAGAAACTTGAAATTTTGCACAGGGGTTCCTTTTATTACGTAGGGGAGCACTAAGAAAGGATTTTTGAAAATTCATCCCCTAAGGTGGTAAAACGGGGGTGCAAAGTTTGTATGAAACTGCCGTTTTTGAAGTCAAGTGGGCAACCCGAACGCGGGCAGACGTCGTTAATGGGTCTAATTCTACGCGAGCGAAACTGCGGGCGTCCACTAGTATATAATAAGTAGTCTTTAATGGAATTAGGATATGGAACTATTCTTCGGATTAGTTAATGAAAAATAAAATATAAAACAAGCGATATAAAAATAAACGGCCTCATTATAACTTGCCAACCAATTATCTTTATGAAGGGAACGATTGAAGGGTAACTCAGAGGCCGTTCAAGTTATATCAAATTAACTGATTTATTGTTGTAAGTACGTACTTTACGATTCAATGTACTTAACCAACTTTATTTTAACTTTAAATAAAATTTATGGCGGATTAAATTGAAATTTAAGATTTTATTGCGTAGATACATTCGCGACATAAGAGAATACACTGACAGGTTTAAATTACAAAATCATATTATGATGATGCTTTGTGGTTTGAAGTAGGTACTAGCACCTACCTTGCATTAGTACGTGGTACCCACCGCAGTACCACAGTGTAACTCTGTCATTCCTCTTTGGCACTACACTGTTATAATGCGCAATAAGGTTATGTCAGGTAATATAATACCACTTTATATATATTTTAATAATTTGTTATTTATGTATTGTATTATCAAAAAATAAACATTTCACACCATAAAATACCCAATTCTTATTATTCTAAATAGATTTACGAAGATTTTTTTCATAAGCAAAAAATATAGTACCTACCTTAGCAACATTTATGTGTTGCATACGGAGATAATAAAATATAACTGGACTAAACTACTAACAATATTAAGAAGATAATGTCTACAACAACTAGACGTATACACGTATCTAGGTCATCCATCAACCTCTATATCAACGCGTATATCTTAACCCTTTAAATGATTTTCAAAAAAATTTAGGTACCTACATAGTTTTTTCTTGTACAATTATATTCTTGTACTATCTCTATCCCTTTGTACCACTGTTGGGTATGGGTAGGTACTATTCTAGAATTTTAAACCAGTTTTAAAAAATTAAATATAATTCTACAATTATCGTCAACTGAATAATTTAGCTTATTATTTAACAGTCTACTTTGACAAGTTTACACAAGATTTAATTAAATTGAGTAACTTTGTGTAGTTTGTTCTCTATAACCAGTTACTGTAACGGACCACCTCTAAGGGCAATTGTCAATATTAATGTAAATTTATTTTAAAGAAGCATGCTATTTATACTCATGTAAGTTAATAACATACAACACAGTTTGTTTAGTTTGTGTCACCAAACCTTATAAAAGGTTGATTATTACCTATTAAATAACATTGTTAATATATTCTTAAAATACAAGTAGGATGAGTATGATCCAAGAAAACGGAACTCCATAAATTAAATATTTATGTTAGTTAGATACATATCTTTTTAAAATAGGTATATTTTCTGAAAAACTTTACAAAAGTTTTAATCAGTGAAAATTAATATTGAAATACTCTTACAATATCGTTGTTTTTATAGTCTTCGTATATTTTCGGATAATACGAAATATTTATAGTTAAATTTAAAGTTATATTCAATATTATATACACAATATATACAGTTATATTCGATACGGTCGCTATACGAACCTTATAATAACAACGATATTGTAAGTACATATTTAATAATTATTAAAAATTATACTTACTAAAAATTAATTTTACAAAATATTATATTGTACCAGGATAGCATAGACTTCAGGAATCACAGACAGACCAACCATTAGAATAAGAAAAAATATAAATATATAATTTAGGTACCTACTTCCATATCAATGCAGTGAATAAATCAATCAACAGGAAGCGGAGATTATCTTAAAGGAGATAATTTTTATTACGTGATGAACGTTGCATGTTTGTCGGTCGTGTTGCACGACCGTTTTAATTGTTTAACAAATTGAATGCATTTAACTTAAATTGAACCTAATTTATAGTTTTATGCAGTAGGAAGGTACTTGACTGTATTTAAACTTAGTGGGATCTGTACATACAAAAACCCTTTTTTGTACATAAACGTAGGTCTTAGTAGTAATTGATATACTTCGTTCTACAATATTGCTCAAACATATATTGTACTAGTGGACGCCTGCAGCTTCGCTCGCGTGGAATTAGACATTCACTAACTTCAAAAACGGCAAATTTTCATACTAACTTTGCACGTTGCGTTTTACCCCCTTAGGGGGAGAATTTTCAAAAATCCTTTCTTAGTGCTCCCCTACTTTATATAAGGAACCCCTGTGCAAAATTTCAAGTTTCTAATCCTTATAGTTTAGGCCCTGCGTTGATATGTCAGTCAGTCAGTCAGCCAGTCAGCTTCTCCTTTTATATATTATATAGATATGAACTTATTTATTTTGAGTTTTATTACCAAGACTTCTTAGAATGACGGAACACTAAACTCATTGTACCTGTAACACCTTTGGTACAAACGAGTTTATTAAGCTAACCAATCCGGCTTGCAGTAATTTTCCTACATTACGGGCCGCCTCTACAAGCCTATACGGGTTCTTGACCGATGCGTCCTGGAGTGATGCCAACCACACTTTTATCGGACTTTGTCACCGAACCGGAACATAAACTTCGGTTATGCGACCCCACTTTAAAATTAATGGTCGGAAAATTTACGGATATTCAACACGGCTATATGCTAACCTCGTTTCTGACGTCTCGCACATCATTTTAATAATAATATTTTAAATGCTTATACTAATTATTGTTTATTATTTCGTAGGTCATGTTGATCTTATTTGCATACATATCAAATTTGAAAACCCAAATCCATACTGTATTAATATTATAAATGCGAAAGTAACTCTCTGTCTGTCTCGCTTTCACGCCAAAACTACTGAACCGATTTAAATAAAATTTAGGTAGGTTTTAATTACTTGGGATTCGAATGCTAACGTAATATTCCTACTTAAACCATGTAGCCATTATATAATCCACCCGTTATATGGACGTACATATATTACATGGCCATGTTGAACAATGAAATGAACACCTAAACACTCTGCAAATAATTACAGACTATAAAAACTAATAACAATTCGTTGGAAGCGCCTGTTTTTCTAATGATGAGAGAAAGAAATACAAAAGGATTATTGAAATAATTCTTGCTGTAACGACTTCAATTAAAATTCTCATTATTAAGGTATGTAGTTCCGTAAGTTTTTCTGAAGTTTTTAGAATACCGCGTCCAAAGATTATAGAATATGTACAGCCATTTAAAAAAAAAATTACTTTTACGTATTAGTTTTAAATATAATTCCTTGATTGTTTTTATTTGTAAAAGGATAATAATTTCATTCAAGACTTTCCTGCTGATTTATAAACCTTAGGCAATTTGCTCTTGACATTGTCAATGGAGTTGTGGAGAATCATTAAATTAAAATGTAAATAATGTAACTGATCCGGCTTTACATTGAAGACAGTTACAATGGAAGGCTGGTAGTTAAACTTTTCTGTGTACAATTTTTTCATATTGACTAAGAAGAAAGAAAGAAAGAAAGAATTTTATTCACATATACACAATAGACATAAGCTTTACATCTACATCCAAACAAAAAAAAACAAACAAAGAATTTTAAATTAAATTAAGACATTACGATGATTAAGAGAAGACAGAATGATTTTTAAGGTTAGGGGTTTCGTAACAGCCGTCTCAACAACAACAAAATTTATTGGTGAATGTCAGAAAAGCCGGTTTTCAAAAGAACATCTTCAAAAAAACATCTAATTTGTGTAGTGTGAATCTGGTAGCGAAAAAATGACTGTTAGAATAAGGCTCTATATGGCTCTATAAGTAATTAATAAATAAATTCTTGATTATTAGTCTCAAAACTTGCTTCTTTTTCAATATTAGTAACAACCCTATCCAACTGAATTGATTGTATTGTAAATTAATGGAAAAGATGTCAGAAAAAGTGTTTATCAGACATTGACACTGATAGTATTGTAACACGGCAAGCAAATTATATCATTTCTTTCCTACTTGGTATACATTAGCATTTCATTGATCTAGGCCTGTAAAATTGATCTTGAATTTAACTTGATTACAATAATAATGTAGGTACATACTTCGATATAATTTTCCCATTGAATATAGGTATGATTGATCCCGAAATAACTGAATATTAGTTAGATTTTCAATATGTATAATGTTATTTACTTTGGTTATGTACTGATTCTGAAATTCTATTAATCATTCTAAATTTGAAAAAGAGTATGTAACAATTATGTCATCTTGTCGAGCTACGTTCTGTAATTAGTGTCCAAGGACTAGCGGCAGCAAAACGTTTCTGTAACGAGCTTCCAATGTGATTTACATATTTATTTTCTGCGTTTCCGATTTCTTCCGTATACATTTTTGTTTTTTTAAAAAAGCAACACGAAGTAGGTAAATTATAAGGGCTAATTCGGTAATTGTAAGATAAATCTATCTATGACCGACCCTATTGGTGTCCTCAGGTCTGTTTAGAATTTTCTACGTATGATTATGTATGATTAAGGGCGGTGATTTCTATCATTTTTCTTATTATTATAATAAGTTACTTAATAAATACAGACATTTCTAGATAGCCAAATAAGAGCTAGCTTAGTTTATAATGGTGCTTGTATGCTTTTAAAACATGCATTTAAGACAAAAAGCAGTCAAAATTCCCTTTTTTTTCTTTAAGTTTAAAACGATACATGTAGATACACAAGATAATAATATGTACTACTAGAAATATTAGTGATCGCTGGGTAACAAGCGCGGCATATACCGCGAAACTTTTGTTTTTCGAACACCTGATCGGCGGCCATATTGGCAGACGTAGAACAATGGAGTTTGCGCCTTGACAATAGCCTGGTGCACGCTTTGTTTCAATGCGTGTTCAGCGAATTGTTAGATTGCATGAAATACAATTTGATTCTCCACATTAACCGGCCGCCCGCAACCAGACTACATCGATACAGGTTTTACTGTCTGTACGTATACATGTGTACATGTGTCCATGAACAATACAATGTCCCCGCAACGAGTGGTATATAATGAACGAAGAAGGTATTGTCGATTTGATCTCATCATAATCAATATTTCTCAAATTTGTACATTATAATAATTATATCTATATACCTCAGTACGTCATTATTATGTTATTGTTTGTATGTATCTGCCTACTCCAATCTGTAAAAAACGAGGCAAGGCCTAATTTAAAACTGGAGGCATTTATGTAAAAGGTAAATTAAAAGTCACCAGTGGTGAGACAAATTGTATTTAAATTAGAACGTTTTATATCTGTTGCTTAATATTGCATTATTCAACATTGGTCACCCTGAAGGTCGAGAGCTCTTGCATTGAAACAAAGATGGTTTGTATTCAAATAGACGGCTCATTATATAAAAAACATTATCGCCATAGGTGGGAAGTCCAATTATGTACTTTAAAACTTATTGACTTCTCGTGTATATTCCTAAAATATAATGTTTACTCAACAACTCAATTGATTTAATAGTAATAATATATTGAATGATTCGTGAGGACTTCCTAACAAGATTCTTAATTGAAGTTATTGTGATGTTAAGTTTAGGTTGTAGAGACCAAAAAAAGACAATAAATAATCACCCCAATAACAGAAAATGGGGTTAAAAATTTTAAAATATTATTTGACAAAAATAATACAAGTACAAAGAACGTTTTAAAAGAATAATGCCGGTATAAAAAATCCATACAATAACATTGGTATTGTATGGAATTTTTTGGCTCATCATTATTTTTCATTTCAGCGGTGCATTTGGCGTTATTGCTTTGTTTCACAATTTTTCCACAGATAATAAAAACCTTACCCAGTAAAAGGGCAGTGACCAGTGCATTGGGCGTAGCGGTATAAGCCGTGTCCATATTACCTACCCATTGTCATGTCATTGTGTTTATGTGAAAAGTATGTCGTAAAAGTGGTCTGGAGGTAACATAATAAAAAAAAAAACATTTAATGAATTTGCCCGCTAAAGGTTTTGAGTTTACGACGATAGCTGCATAGACAGCTTACCTAAATATCTATCATGTATTTATGTATTCAATATTATCTGCAATATTTTTGCAGGGATTATAAAATTTAAATTTCCAAAAAACAGTTATTATTATTACTGGTTATTATATACTTGCTTGCCGCTAAAATGCTGACGTCGGTAGACGCTTTGAAATATACGTAAAGTCATTAACAGCCTTCAATTAAAATGCTTTAAAAATGATTCAAATTATAATCTGGCTGCCATAAAAGAGACTTCCTTCAATGTTGTATCGAAGGTACTTAATAACAATCACTTAATACGACTTTCGCGCCAATTATCCTTAACATTTCCTTTGTGGATTCAGCCGTGTTTGGGAAAACTTCCTGAGGTTTATGACGTTATTAATCATTTTAATTAATCACATGAATGTCATGAGATCGAAAGGGTGTGGAACAAAACACAGGAACAAAATCTGTGGAACAAAACACAGGAATAAAATAATATTGATAACAATTCCGGAGTAAATAAAAATCGCTTTACTGATAGCTTTGATAAATCAAGTAGCATAAAATACAGTAAAAATTTCCGTCATGAAGGTACGAAATGAAAAGCCTAGCTTGATTACACAAAACAAATAAAGATGAAGCATTTAGACACCAGCTGTACAAAGAGGACCTGTCGAGGAGGGGAGCATGAATAAAACAATTGCAAGCCAAATCAGAAGGTTAAGATTCATTTATAACGAGTATTCGATTGTCCAAGTTCAGATTTGAAAGACAAAGTTTGGATCAATAATTTGATACTAAATTTATTTTCTTTTCACATTCAAAAATGGTCCACTACACGACGCTTTTAGCTTAGTGTTATTTAGAGTTCATCCTCAAGAAACAGTAAAGCCAAATAATCTGTCCTATTCTTTTTTGTGAACAGTGTAGGATGTGAAATATTCCAGGACGTTAACGATTTGAAAACTTTAACTCTGGAATTACGGTATATTTGTTTTACCTAAGTAGGTTGTAGAGTTAGTATGTAAATGTAATCAATCGAATTGTTAATTGGCAGTTAGTGCAAAAAAGGTGTGAATGGTTTTATATCGCCCATTATTGTAATTGAATGTTGACTTGGTAATAGTAATGATTCTTAATTTTCTGTAACCTTGCTTTTGGCAATGGAGAGCTTCCGTTGTCCTTGAATCGATTGGTTCTTCTTCGTAGAGCTATTCTGTGTAGTCAATGACTTTAAATCATTTATCTTTATTTTAATATGGACAGATGAAGACTTAATTAAGTTATCTTTTTTGTACCACCAGTTTAAGAGACAACAAAAACTTCGGGGCAACGATCACAGACTTCGGTGAGTCAAACACAGACAAAAATGGGATGGCGGATACAAAAGGAAAAAACCGACTCCTACACGCGTTGTAACTAGGTCTATTAATTAGTACAACGTTCTTGAAACCATAGATTCTATTGTTTTCTTAATTGTTGCGTTCGTGGGTTTATCTAACTTCCTTGTTGAGAAAATTGTTATTGCAACTAAATAACTTGTTTTAAGATTGTTCTGACGTCGACATTATTACGTATTAAACCTGCTTATTGACGTCCTGGCCTATATAACGTCATAGATGTATTAGGAAAATATACAGGCAATATGAACAATCGAAATAATTATCCTTATTTTGTAGAAACTAATTTATATATTTAATCTGAAATTATAACTTAATCTGTAAAATATTCGTTACAACTGCTTTTAAACTGAATTCAAAATTCGAAAAAAAGTGACAAAACACTTAAAAGCCGTAAATAGGTTAAGTAATTTGTCATGAATAAGAGGTAATGTTCTTGATGTAGAACTACCAGCTTGTCCTAGGTAATGAGACAATTTGTATATTTTACTACCGTGAGCTTAATTGTAACTGAAGGTTAATTTGACATTTAAGTGATAGAAAAAAAAACTAAACTCAAATATATATATTCAATTGTTACATAATGTCAATCTTATTAATAACACGATATCTATTTATAAAACCAATGTAGATGTAGATAAAGCCGCAAAAAGTACCTGAGTGGTGATTGAGATAATTAATAGCACTGGCAACTTCCATTGTCCTTGGCATAATAAATGTCCTTTCGAATTTTACGGTTTGTTCTTTTTCAAATTTAAAAAACGAAAATGATTTGATCTGCGACTGGTTACAAATAAATCTATATAGAAAAACCCGAGGAAAAAACATACAATCGAATTTCGAATTTTTCCTTTTTTCGGAAGTCGGTTAAAAATGCCTAAGTATTCATTTCTTTAGCAAATTAGTAAATCTTGAACTTCCAAACTTCAATGGCAAGTATATATTTTGGTAATACCACCGCCATCACCACAACACTATCTTTGTAGCACGGGCACGGGCACGGGTTTCATCTCGGGACGGTAGGGGTTTTTTGTCTACCATGCTGGCCAAGTGCGGATTGGCAGACTTCACATGCCTTCGAAAACAGTGGAGAACTCTCAGGCATGAAGTTTCACGATGTCTCCTACATCGTAACAGCGTCTGATATTTATTTTCTTAACATACATCTATATATGTAACAGAGAAATCACTTGAATCTTAAACAACTGTAGTTAATTCCTTACCAACTATAAAAATTGGCATTTTAATACAATCTCGGTTTAAAAACATGCTTTCACATTCCAATAAAATGCAACCGATAACTCCAGATAACACAACAGTCGAAGGTGTAAATATTTTGTACGCAAGGGAATTCCCGCAATGCCATAGACACGCACTAGGCTGGTATTTTATGTCGACGATAACATTTATCATAAAACATTATAATCTGTTCAAAGATAATTTTATTTCTACCTACACATGCGTAACTGGAATTTTTGTCGCGATTTACTTTACGTACAGACTAGACATAAAGTCCTAATGCTTAGCTCATAGACGTCTCACTGCTGGACACGGCAGCTTTAAAATTGAACCTGGGTTTCAACGCACCGTTCACCGTCATATTCGCACCGCTGTGATCGTGATGTCGTTCGTATTTTTTTCGATTCAATCTCATCGCACGATTTCTTAATAATGTTTCAGTGTAATTGAAACATTTTTCGATAGTCCAATCTTGTATCGAATGAAATATCAGCTTTTAATTTGTACCAAACGTTACAAAATAGTTCAATTTGTTGTAGGTATATCAAATGTCAGAAAAGTGAAAGGAACGTAACGTGCTGATAGATAACATGATTATTTAAAAAGTATATTTAATGACTCTGAACAAATTGGAAGAAAAATACTTGCATAAAAATATAAAGGCTTAATAAGCGGTCGCTTCTGTAGTCAAACTGTAATTAAAATCATTGGAGTATGTACGACAAATCATCTCACGATCCAATATTCTTCCTCAGTATATTGAAGGCTTATAAAGTCGGTATCCCCAAAAGATCTCATAAGTACTTGTAGTCTATCTGATATTTGGAGTTGTCTGAGTGGGCTCAAAGGACTCAGCATCGAAGTAAACCGCACTCACTTGAATGTGGCGATACATTGAGTTTCTCACTTTCGAAGAGTTGAACAATAGATTTTTTGCTGGAAATTCTTGACACGATATGGATTCTATTTCCTCTTGAGAAGAGAGGTATTTACAGGACTCTTCAGTGCAACCCATATTGATCAACACAATGTACATCAGAAAATGTTTTAACAACTAAGATGTTAATTGGGTACGTCATTATATCTCTGAATTAAAATAAATATCTTTATGCAGCTTCATTATATAAACTGGGTTTCCCCGACCTTGTACCATGGAACGAACCAATTTTAGCATTGTTTATATAAACTCGTTTGTAATGTTTCATCATTGATTAATGCAACGAAATATGAACCTACAATACCAGTTTTGTCAAGGAAGGTTGGCCTAGCTTTGCTCTTGAGTGCCTTTAAGTCTGTAGAATCTTAACTGGAACCTTAGTGAGTGCAGTTTTTAGCATACATGGTTATAATGTTTTTTCAAAGCTCTAAAACTTAATGTTTAAACAAAAAATTTCAACAATTCTTTATACATTTATCCTAGCTGCTCGTCAAATTATTATTATTAGTGCGCGAATAAGTATGACAAATTTGCAGATGGCCTAGTTATGAAAATAATTACGGGAAAGAACCGAACGACATTGGCACCAAAACAGTTCACGGCGATCGCAAGTCTTAAAAATCATTATTATCAAAATAAAAGTGGATCAATTTGGCCGGATGGCGTTTGACACACTTTAAATTTTGGCAGATTTATGTGGTTGTGCTACAAAGAGTCACGGAGAGTGCAAAGTGGACTTATTGTACAAAAGCATTGGTCCTAATTTTAGTTCACGAATTTCATCAAAATTCGAGGTATCACGTTTATGAACACAAGTTTTATTCGGTCTGAGTTCTGAAATTGACACACATTAATTTATGGAAGATTTATATTGTTATATATAAGGAAGTCATCTATGCAAGGGTGTGACAAATGCAGAATGTCTGTGGAACTAATAGAAATATCAACACTAAAGTAAGCGGTAGAATCAGTGAAAGGAATGCTAGCGGATTACTTGCTTTACGGAAACAGTTGCTGCGAGTATGGAATTGTTTTTTATAGAACTAGTTATGGCGACCTTGCTTCGTTCACAACATTGATGAGTTGATCTAGATTCATGGCGTTCCGTTATACCTCTACGCGTTTTTCCTTAGAAATTACAACAAACCTACGGATATAGACTTCATACAATATGGTACAGTCAATTTTCTGTCGTACCAGCGAGACACCCAGCTACTGAAAATCGGCCTCTCACTTGAGAGGGTTAAAATCCTAGCGTCCTGAAAAAATTACTTTTCTAAGTTATGTGCAAAATTAAAGATCTGCTGTAAAGTTCACCTCCTTTCTTCCAAAAATTCTCTTGGACTTCTTATGTTATTCCCTCACATACCCAGAAGTGGGACAGTATATCAGTATATCAGTATAGTGCAGATATTGTGATGGAGATAGTGGTTGTCAATTTGACTCTTAAAAGTAATTTAAGAAGAAACCATACGATGGGAGTAACTGACTCGCTTAAGTAAATATCTTAGCTGGGTTAACATCCAAGTTCTACATATTTACAAGGTCTTGCATCCGGCGAGCGGTAACACAATGAATATTCCGCATTGGGTCTTAATATGGTATATTATTCGCTAAAATCGTTGGATACGAAACTTTGGTCAAGCCTTGTACAATGTGTGCCCAAATTTGCCTTGGCACAGATAAACAATGCCAGCTTGAGGCTGATAGTTCTGTGGTTTGTGCAAGCTAAACGTGGCTTCCTCGAAAAGTGGAACTTAGTGGTAACGAAATAATTCTAATGATCTAATCGCCAATAGCGGTACCAGACCCTTGATCCTCTTTGCAAATACTACGGAGCAAATAGTTTTAGGTCAAGTTTGTTCTCTTTTAGTTCCTTAGTTTTTGGTTGGTAGATAAGTAACATTAAAAGATAAAAAAAAAATCCTGATGCCAAAAAATATTTTAGATTCCCTTAAATAGAGTTACCATATCTGGTCGATTTGACCTCGACACACTTCAACACTGACCCTATATCATTGAGTGTAATCTGTAAATCTATGTTGGAGTGGCACTTATGATGCATGCTTTATAATTGTGGTCAATTTATGATGTTTTATTGAAGATGATAAATGCAGAAACTTATTTTCTGAGTTGTTGGTTTGAGAATGCTTTGTATATAGATTATTATAGATATTTTGATCAGATATGGTGTGAAGTTACTTTTTTGTATTATATGTTAAATTTGAATGGTCAAGAAATCGTTGATTAGGTTTAACGTTTTGAATCTTCTATTATACAAGGAACTCGATATTTCTACTATCTAACATTAATAAAATATATTTGAATATTATGAGTTGTTTATCGTTTACCGACCGCATACCATTTTCAATATGAATGATGATCTTATAAGTAAATATTATTATCTGGTATTATTGTAAATAAAATTCTACTAATTGTTTTGCGGATAGTTTCACTGTTGCAAAGTATTTTCTTATGTATGGACATTATTAAACAAGTTCAAAATGAACATTAGTAACAAATATTGGGTATTTCCACATCCCTGACAACAACTATACATTTATTCATTAGTACACGATCAATTCCGCCTACTGTATGTACTTTTGCTGAAATATATGCAAGCATGCATATATACAATTCTAAATGTACGATTTGTTTTTCAAATAAATCTTGCATGATCGGGCTCTGCAATGTCATAGCTCATATTATGCAAGGGCAGTTTATCATATGCATATGGAACATTCTGGGTTATAAAATAAAGATGTCTAATGCTTTGAAACACGCGTCAAACATTTGTTCATATTAAATATCAAAATGATAGGCTCTAAAACAAAAACTTTCTCATAGCTGAGAGTATCTGTGGTATTTACAAAGGATTCATGTTTTGTTACAAGTTTTGAAACGTTAACGACGATTTTGTGTACGTCATGTAGGTTCCCCTTGGCTGGTCCTCTAATTAAAACCTCCTATTTAAAATCTTTTATCAACTTTTACACAATTCGGAAGTCTACATTTTCGCTACATCTGGTGATACATTACTTAAGAAGCCGGACTTCACTCAAACCACTCACACTTCTGGCAAGAGTGGGGCTCTTTTTATGTGTTACGCGTGCCTTGTAATGATTTGATTATCTTCACAAGTTTCATGTCATTCATCACTATAAAGGCCGAACTTATTTGTACAGCAGTTCTCTGGATAACCTTCCCTTGAAATCGGGAGAAATAAAAAAGTCATCCGGTTATAATAAATTGTTAATAACCTCTAAATATATTTATATTCAACTGTTTTTCGTCAATCTGTTTTGTTTACTAATGGAAAATAATAAAGATTCAATTATGTTGGTATAGTATTGATTCGTCCTTACATTGTCGGTTGCTAGTGTAGCGTTGCAGAACCGTCTTCAATATTGCGATATTTTCCTGCATTATTTTTAGCTTCATAATTCAGTTGTTCAGTGTATATTCGCTCATATATTAGTTTGTTTCAGTCTATATTAGCTCACTATTTAGTTGCTTTTGCAAATCGTGTCTCATAGTTACGTACTCATACATTTTGAATACTTTCGTTGAGTATATATTTGTCGTTTATTTTCTCTAGAGTTAATGGAATATGTCGGGTTATTTTCTCTTGAGTTAATGGGATAGCTTAATGCGTGAACCACTTGAGAGGCAAAATATGGCACCCAATAAAATTAGATTAGCCAATATCTGTCATGCCATAACTTGATTATCCATTGTCGGGCCTCGTCCCAATTACCAACTCAGCAGTTAGTCGACAAATCCGCCCGCTTTTCGTCAATTGTTTTCGTTCCAATTCTGAAAACAGGTTAATTGGTAGCCATGTTGATTTGGATCGTTGATCGGTTTTGACCAAACTGTTACTCAACTGATCAAGTATTGCTGTGTTGTATATTTAACTGATGAACTCGGTATAGCTATGAAATTTTAAATAACGAAGAATTTACACATATTTTGTCTTAAAATTATAGCAATATCGTCATATTGAGTTTGTTTTCGGAATGAGTTAAGTTTATTGAAAAATTATTAAATGAATTAGCAAAATATTTTCTCAATATCGGGGTGCTTTAAAATTATTTAAAGATTGGGTTTAGAATCACTTTTCGTAATTGTTGGTTGGTTAGAATTTTTCGGATGAAAAGCCACTTTTTGAACAACTCCTTTATTTCAAGGATTTAAATACATAACAATATAACAAACACTTTATAGCTATCTAACTAATACTTTGTCAATTTTAATAAGTTTCTATTTTGACTCCAATCTATTGTTTCTTAGTGCCATAAACGATTATAGACGTAAATAGTCTCAAATGTTACAATATCGAATGCCATACTCGTATAAATACCTAGACAAAAATAAAAAGCGTATCATTAGTAAGCAGCGCGTGAATGTCGCGTTTCAAAAGGCCCTTGCATCAAATGTTGATTATCATACATACAGATCTATTACAAGGATACTTAAACTTACACAATACCAGGTAACACGATACAGATTTCCCTTATAGGCTGACAACCTCTGGTTTGCAAGAGCCACTTATTTAGAAATAATTTGCGACTGACTTTATTTAGTTTATGAAACAAATTAAATCCAGCATAAGCAGAAAACCTTACAGCAAACCGTTGTTATTCTCAAGAATTGCGACGGTCAACTCCTTGTGTACCTACCTACACGAGTGTACCGGAATTCACCGTCCAGACCGGAACGCAAACACTTTAAAATTACGACCGTTTGTCATAGGAAATGGCTTGTGTTAAATATGGAATGCAAGCGAATTTGCCACAGGGCCGTTGGCATTTCCTCCGTGTATTGAGTTAACTGCATTACCGTGTTAGTAAACACTCCACTGACGTGTCCATACTAGACCGAATGATTAGGACTATTTTATCAAACTCGACCCAATCTATATATATAAAAGGAGAAGGTGACTGACTGACTGACTGACTGACTGACATATCAACGCAGGGCCTAAACTATAAGGGCTAGAAACTTGAAATTTTGCACAGGGCTTCCTTTTATAACGTAGGGGAGCACTAAGAAAGGATTTTTGAAAATTCACCCCCTATGGGGGTAAAACGGGGGTGCAAATTTAGTATGAAACTTTGGCCGTTTTTGAAGTTATAATGTCTAATTCCACGCGAGCGAAGCTGCGGGCGTCCACTAGTAATAAATAAACGATTGATTCTTAATCGCTGTATTAGATATTACCTAATTTCGTCTAACTTATTATTTTAGGATTATATACGTCTTCCAATAACAACTTACAATTTTCATTAAATTTTAAAATTATCCTGGCCATAGACATTAATAAAGACCGAAACTTGCTTTTTTAAAACGCGAACATTCATAACATTGGTGAAAGCAGTTTTACTTATTTTTCTTTTTGTCACCTTTTACGAATTACATCAATTAAATTAATTATAATAACTCTACGGTCCCGCTTTGACCTAAAAATATGGACACATAAACCTGACACTTTGGACATGAGTGATTTCATTGTTTTGTTTTTAAAACCGAAACATGAATCGTTCATAAATCACTGTGTTTTGGAAAACTACTAGTACCCGAACACTCCGCTATTACTGTATGCCTAGTTTAGGGATTCAGATACTAGAAATATTAGTGTTATTGTTTCCTTGCACGTGGCTGCGCAGGATTGATGTGGTAACAACTTTTGCAGCGTAATAATAAGAGTGTGCTACCAGCAGTTAAATACCAGATGTACGAATGAATGAATGATTCTAAAAAATCAAGAATCGGCGATATAACACTGTTTCTTCATGAATAATTCTTAACGAAAAATTTCTGCTCTGTTCTTTGCAATCTTGTATACTCATGTTGTTGTTTCCTTGTTACAGGTTCGTCATAAACCTGCTAGCGACGAATCTATTGACGACCTCCCTGCTGGCGCCCGCGCTGTTCGGCGAGCACTCGGCGAGGCAGGCGGCGGCGTGGGTGCAGGCGGGCGACGCCGCCGCCGCCGCCTGCAGCCTGGCCGCGCTGCTGGCCGTCTCCCTCATCGCGCTCGACCAGCACCACGCCGTCACCGACCCGCTGCGCTGCCACACGCGCCTGCTGCAGCGCCGCCCCGCCACCCTCTGCGCGATCACGTGGCTCGCGGCCGGGGCGGCGGCCATCGCTCGCGCCGCCATCGCAGTCTCCGCACTCTACTACCCGCTCCACCCCGCGGTCTGGGCCGTCGAGCTCGCCTACTACGTCACGTACTTAACCTTCGGCGTCCTCGCTCCCATTACGACCGTGTGCGTCATGTACGCTCGGATTTACCGCGCCGCGCGCTCCTCCGGCCTGCGCGCGCGGGCGCACGGAGCCAGCGCCATGCAGCTTCACGAGCCCCACGTCAACCTGCCCGATCTGATCGAGGAGGACGGGCTCACGTTGAAGATCGACGCCTCAGACGACGTCGCCGAGAGCGACCGCAAGTTCGGCCCGTTCCTGCTGCCGCCGGAGAGGCCGATGCGCTGCCCGTCTGTGGCCAGTCTCCGCAACGCGCGGAAGGAGGGCAAATCGAACGAGGACCTGCGCAAGGGGCTGCCGGCGGTGAGCTCGGCGCCCCTGCTGGCCGCGCCGATGCTCGCCGTGCACCAGCGGACGCCCGCGCCGTCCGCCGGCGGATCGCGGATAACGTCGATTCGGTGTCGGATTTCGAACGCTTCACTGTTTCGGTATAGAGAGGAATCTCGTGCGGCGCGCGTCGGACTATTGACGGGTGCGCTGGTGATGTTGCACGTGCCGCACGCGGTGACGGCGGTGGCGTCTGCGGCGGTGCCGGGGCTGGGCGCGGCGGTGAGGACGCCCGCGCTCGCGCTGCTGCTGCTGGCGTCGGCGACGTCGCCGTTCTTATTCGCGCTGCGGTCGCGACGCGTGCAGCGGGAGGCGAGGCGGCTGCTGCTGCCGGAGAAGAGTGCGTGGGAGCGGTCGTCGGGCGCGGCGGCGACGGCGGCGGCGGCGGCGGCGGCGGACGGGCAGCGGGCCCGCGCCGCGCTCGAGCTGCTCCGCACGCTGACGCCGGAGGACGCGCCCGCGGCGGGAAACGCGGAAGGGGGCGCCTGCCGCGGCTCGTTCAGCTCGGGCGGCAGCACGCAGCTGTCCTCTGCCTCGGACGAGTGACCCGCGCCCCCCGCGCGGCGCCCCGCCCCGCGACCCACCGCTCTACTCATCTGTGATACTAGGATAAGACCCGCTGTCGGCGTCACCGTTAGACTGATTTAGCGATAAGTTAATTTATTGTGTCCATGTACCTTTCCGCTGAGCGGACCGTTTTTACCAGTAAGCGTATGAATATTAAAGAGACGTATTGAATTTACTTCTTGTTTTATTTTCGAAGTATACGGATGAACCAGGTTGGGTTGCGAAAACCATGCAACCAACAAGTGAACCTAGTAAACTGGAAACGGCGAAGGCTACGTCGGCAGGTTACGAAAACGGCCGTACCACGACTTCTTGCACATAATTTTCCTAAAGCAATGCAATTTGCTATTGTGTGGCCGAGCGCAATCTCGGGAAATATGACCACGAATAAGCCATTACAAACATGTACGAAACACCACATTAGTGTAATTGACATAATTTCCACACTCGATTAGGTAATCAGAATTAATTATAACATTGAACACAAAGAAACGATATAACTAAAATTGAATATGCCTGAATTCCTGCAAATGGCTAATTACAATTACATCTTAGTTCCAAACCTGAAATTCGTACTCCTCTGCTGAGTTTTATTATCTTAGTAAGATAATAAAAGTTCACTACACTTGTGAATTGGCAATTAGCAGATTGCTGAAACGCTTTTAAAAAGTTATAGAGGCTATATTTTTACCTGAGATGAAACAACGTTGTTCTATGTAAATAAGTATATTAAAAATAATAAATAAGTATCATGGACATTTTCACCCACGACAAAGTAGGCGCGAGCCTGTGCCAGAGACTGATATACATAAATAGATAATATTAACATCCAGGCACAGAACAAACACAAGTGTTCGTCACACGAATGTTTGTCCTGAGTAGGATTCGAACCCACGACCCCTGGCGTAACAGGCAGGGTCACTACCGATTGCGCCAACGGGCCCGTCAAATACGTATTGTTCCTTAAAGGCTCTACAAAGGTCTAGAGAGGTCAAGAGCGTACTCCACCATGCTTATCCATAGCCGCTGACTGGGTTTGTGGTGTCCAGGGTTTGTCGACCCAATGTCGAATGATCTTAAGCCACCCATAGGTCTTGACGAGACTGACGGATTGCAAAACATGGTAGCGTCATTAAATTTTTGCTACTAGTGGCCATCCTTATAGTATATACTCAACGTGTTCGACATTGCTTACTCAGTCGATCACGCACGACTGACGACTTTTAAACTTTGTTCTAATTACCCGACCAGTGCTTAGACAAGGCACGATTGCTCGTGAGGCATAACGTCTGCTCACAATAGTGACATCACATGGCGACCACGACAGCACTGTATTATCTTGTAGGTATGTACCCGTATTTACGAGTGTTACGACAAATAATTAATTTATAACTATAAATATTAAAACTTGACACTGGCAAACGCACAAGACGTTTTATTTCCCCTAGAAAAAGAAAAAAAACTGTAAATACAGTAGGTAGGTACCCCAAATCTAAAGCACAGTCTAGTCACCTGGCAACACGATAATTATCGCAGATTGTTCCTGAGCACGCCATGGGGTTGGATGCAACCCCTGCGGGTCATTGACCTCTGTATGTATGGTGCCTACCAAGGCATCTAAGTGTATGTATTTGTAAAAAATAAATTTAAAATTATAACAAACTAAATATATTGTGTTTGTATGGAGTAGGTTGTAAATGTAACAAGTAATAATATTATTTTGTAGGTATTTAATAGTAGTAGTTTTATTAAAATTAAGTATCTAATATTATTTTTACTAATATTAAACTTTAACTGTGCCAAAGTTTAGTATACACGTCCATGTAATTTTCGTTTAAAGTGGTCCAAAGTTTTTGCGTCATTCACAAGGAATACGTTCGCAGAGCAAATTATAACCTTTTTTACGCTACATTAACAGAACCAAACACGTGCCATTTTGTTGCTCCTTTTAAATTCTAATATTGGCAGTATTGGCAGTTTGGCAGCAACCCAGACTTACTGGAAAATTCCACGGCAATACAACATTATCCATTTTAATTACAACCGACACGTTAAGCAGCTGTTTATGTCTATTAATTCAACCGCAAATTTATATAAGTAGTTAATCTACCAGAAAGAGATATAACGAGATAGTGATATTATTTATTCGCGGAAATATTATTGCAAATCATCACCCGATTTTTAATATCCACCTGTTCATAATCTCACTTCGAGGACACTGAATCTAAAGGGAACAAATTGAGTTCTAATAAGGAAGTAACGCTGTCTAATGACAATAGAATGAATGCAAGTTTTAAGAGTGGTAGAGGGTCAAATAAGTTGGGGTAGTGAAGAGTAGAATCAACTAAGAAAGCATTCGGTGAACCCGTAAAAGTCTGTATGTCCATACCACAGAATACATATAATTCCATACTGCCAAAGACCATTCGCAAAAAAAAAAAGGAAGTTGTCAAATCATTTGGTATCTAATGTACCCCATCAGAAATATCCAAATATCTCAACAATTTCAATGTTAAGAAAAATTCATATTTATAAATGGTTCTTAAGGATTTCATTTATTTGCCTGTATTTCCCAGAAAGGCAGACGCGTGTAGGTAGTTGTGTAGTTGGTACACCCATTTTTCACCAGTGTTAAGTCCCATGTAAAATTTAAAATCTAGACTCCGAACTACTACTAGAAATATTCTCTATCTATCTAGAATATTTTCAAATGAGTACTTATTTGCTCTAATCATTATAAAGTTTCACATTGACCTGGAACACTATTATTTATTATAAGCTACTAGCTGTTGCCCGTGATTTCGTCCGCGTTAAAAATAGATTATGGCACTCGGTTATAATTTGGCTTCCGGTCTATCTATCCATTCTTAGCAGTAATCCGTCCAAAGACACATTGTCACAAGTCATCCACCGATGACTTGGCTCTTGGATTTGAACCGAGACCCTCATGAGAGGTGAGTCCGATAACTACTGAGCGGTCACCGCTGTCACAATTGAGAGCAACGAGCTGATGAGCCAACATATCACGTCACAAAAAATGTTTTCGCGGGAATCAAACTCGGGCCCCTCGCTCACCGAATCGGGTCGCAGAACAATATCCATTGTTAACTGATGTGGAGCGATGTTTACATAACAACTCTCACTCGGCGCATTGTAATCTAGTTGGGTTCATGTGGCTTCGTTTACGTCCCATTGTCTCGGATGTATCGCGTGTCTGTACATCCAAAATATGCTTGCTAAAAGCCATATAAGTTGTGGAAATAAATTAGAAAGAAAGAAAGAAAGAAAAGCTTATATTTCGTTTTCTCTGACCGTCTCTCTACACATGCGTAGCGGTTAATGTTTGAACACCTTATATCTAATCTAATACTAGTGGACGCCAGCAGCTTGGCTCGCGTAGAATTAGACCCATTAACGACGTCTGCCCGCGTTCGGGTTGCCCACATGACTTCAAAAACGGCAAAGTTTCATACTAACTTTGCACCCCCGTTTTACCCCCTTAGGGGATGAATTTTCAAAAATCCTTTCTTAGTGCTCCCCTACGTTATAAAAGGAACCCCTGTGCAAAATTTCAAGTTTCTAACCCTTATAGTTTAGGCCCTGCGTTGATATGTCAGTCAGTCAGTCAGTCACCTTCTCCTTTTATATATATAGATAGATTAAACAAAAAAAAAGAAAAAATTACCTCGCACGCTATGTACACATGTGCCAGATACCCCGAAATTGGGTCTCACTCAGCATAATACCGCGGCATCGTGCTGCGGCGCTGATTTTCTGTGAGCCCATTTGGTGAGTCACGGACGGTGGTGAAAATGATTAGGTAATTAATTAATTTTGGCCCAACCCAGCTGAAATAGCAATGGACAGACCTTAAATTTTTTATGAATGTAAGATATAACGAGCTTGCCAGCACCAACCACCCACTGCGTATGACAACTGTGCCTGACTTTGAACAAGTCAGTAGGGACTTATGATGGTTATTCCAGTAGGGATGGTTAGATAGAACATTAGTTGGTTAGTTCATTAATATATTAAATACCTCTCTCCTGCCTAAATACCAAACCAATATATAAGGATAATGATTTTCTCCATCTTTTTCATCGCTTAATGCCTGACGTATTCAGCAATCTATTCAGCAGCAAATTCAGGACAATGACATGATTTAAGAATTGTCTGTGCCCTGTGGGAAGTCCATAGACGTCAATCAATTCAGCAGCAAATTCTTATCTGTAACCTCTGTATTCTTAAATCATGTCAACAAATATAACAAGAATAATCAACATATTATTCATTCATTGATAATAACTAACTTTACATCTAACCCCGAAATGTACATAAATAGATCTAGCACTGTTACTGGGAATCGAGATCTGTTATCTCTTCACAGCTGAATTTGTAGTAAACATGTATCTACTTTAAGTACGTACCTACTGCGTGTACAACTCTGATTTAATCGAGTTAATCTCCGCCAATCCGCACTGGGGCAGCGTGGTGGAGAAGACACCCGTGCCCAACAGTGGGACGTAGCGTAAAAAATTTATTTCTCGATCCAACTGCAGTCTATTTTATTTAGTTAACACAACATCACGCCTGTATATCCCCAAACGGGTAGGCATAGGCGGATATATCAATCTCATGCCATACACCGGCACAAATTCTCTCCTAGCTGCTACCTCTCATTTCAAGTTAGAAAACCCCAATAATTGTCACCCGACCCGGGATCAAACCCAGGTCCTCCCAGCTTAGCACTCGCGCTTGTCGCCACTAGACCGAAGTAAAATTAGTTGATTAAGGAAAAACTAAAAGGAAAACAAGTTTGTAGAAAATACAACATAATGCTTTAAAAATATGATTTTATGAGCCCAGCAAAATAGTCTAGCTATTCAACATGTATTGTGTTTATTTAATGAACAGCGCTGATTTTCATTGATGTCCTCAGTCATTTAGTCCAACTTTGTTTTTTATTTTATTTATTGAGGAAAACTTACAGATAATAACAGAAAACTTAAAGTATATGAAAACATAAGGTCAATTACAAGTTTTCGCAAATGGCACAAGTAAAATATATATAGTAAATATACCTAACATAATTGTTGTTATAATAAGTATATGTAGCCTAAAGATATTTATTTATAAAAGAAAGTGCAGTCATTGTAAAAGATTAAGGCACAGTTTGCGCTTTAGCGCGGGGATGTTGATATTAAACAAATGTCTAGAGCCCGAGATGTAATATTAACTGCTAACTCTAATGCTAACTCTTAGGAGATAGGAATTTGACCTATACTTGGTTTTGGAGGTTGGGACACAATGGGGAGCACTCTGGTCAACCTCGGAACTCGAAACAGGATCGCTGCGACGTCCCACTAATTAAATCAATCGATCAATAATTCTGGTAAATCTATATTAGAATTTACAATTTAATGAAGAAAACACAGATCAGCAGTCAGCAATTCAAGTTGTAATTTAAATATTTGTGATTAAATGGTCTGTGGGGGAGACCCGTGCCCAGCAGTGGGACGTCTATGGGTCGCAGCGAAATGGTCTAAAATTTTCTATTGAACAACGATTAGGTATATAAACGGAGATGCACAAACTAGGTTAGTTAGGTTAGTATGCACAAACTAGGTTAGTTAAAGGTTAGTAAATATGTTTATGATAAAGTGTTAGGTACCTATCCTTCAACAATGGAACTCCGGAAAATTATTTATTACAAATCAGTCAACATCAACATGTTTTCAAAATGACATTTACAAATATACTAGTCTGAACAATTTATTTACAAGACTCTCTGGCTATAAATTAATTAATCTGTTTTGTAATGGGTAATGACACAGAACGGTTAAAAGAGATCTGTTCTGTGGGTAGTGATCTCTTGATGAATGAACTCTTTTCAACATAGATATACATATTCAGTAAACCACAATAATTCATTGCAGTATGTAATATGTAGGTAGGTACTTATGCATTTCTTTGAAATACCTAATAAATAATAATATTGTATATATTTACCTTTGAATTGAAAATAAAATATACCTAAAATAACATAATATCACGCCAGAATTTCCTCGAAGGGGTCAGCGGAGTAATACATCTACTCGTACTTTTCAACAGTTATGTATGTACGTAATAGGTGGTGCCTATTGCCCGAGCCCGATCAGGCACAAAACCGATGGATGAATGGATATTTCATGAAAGAGAAACCTGATATTACTTTGCCCGTCCTGAGGATCGAACCCTGGAGCTCTAGCTTAGAAGTCACGCTTGCGACCATTAGACCAACGAGGCAGTCAACTAAATATGTCACCAAAAATTAAGACCGGTCTGTGAAATAAAGCTTCGTCATAACCACCACCATCACCACTACCTACCCTTTCTTTGTTCCAGTGTTGGGCACGGCTGTCCTCTCGGAATAGGAAGGGTTAGGCCTTAGTCAACATCGCTGGCCAAGTGCGGATCGGCAGACTTCACATTTCCTTCACCGTTACAGCAGTTGATATTTCATTTCTTAAATCGCACATAACTGAGAAATGTCATTGTGCGTGCCACTTTGATTTGAACCTGGACCGCTCGAGTAAGAGACGATGTCGATACCCACCGGGCGACACCGCTATAAGTTTCATGTTTGCCCAAAAACAACTACTTCCGTAGAAAGTACTACGAACTTGCCAACCTGCCTGATTCTAAAAATCTATTAACGAAATGGAGCAATCTAGTAATTAGTTTCCAATAAGGGCACGGGGGCGTTTCGCAGAACTAGCGGGCACGCGATACGTGACGAGTAATGAGAATTTTCTGGAATAATCGTCTAAGCAGCTCTAATCAACGCATTACAATGCTGTGAAAGCCCATTACCACCCCTATCTTTGACCCACTATTGGGCACGGGTCTCCTCTGAGAATGGGATGGATTAGGTCTAAGTCCACCACGCAAGTGCGGATTGGCAGACTTCACATGCCTTCGAGAACATTATGAAGAAGTATCAGGCATGCAGGTTTCCTCACGATGTGTCCGTCACCGTTACAGCAAGCAAGTAACATTTAATTTCTTGAATCGCACATAACTTAGAAAAGTCATTGGTACCGCTAGGGTTTGAACCCAGACCGCTCGAGTGAGAGGCGAGATCGAAAGCCACTAGGCTGTCATCGCTTGTCACCGTGAAAACCCACTAGCTAAGAAAATTACCTCTCACTCGCCTACCCGCACGTACTAATGACTTTTCTAAGTTGCAATTAAAATGTCACTTAATGTAACGGTTAGGAAACCTGCATGCTTAAAAGTTCTCCATTTGGCTTCCAAGACATGTAAATCCAATCTAAGTTTGACCAGCGTGATGGAATTCTCCACCTCTCTCATTCCGAGAAGACCCGTGTTCAGAAGCTGGTCAATCTGTTCATATTAATGATTAACTTTACTGAATTTTTTTTGGCTAAAATTGTAAATAAGAGCTAACTATTTCAGTGTTCGCAAATGGAAAACTTTTGTTTGTCCCCTTTTTTTTAAGTAGCGTCCATAGCACAATGGGTCCCGTCGATTCAATGTGATCGAAAGAGTTAAGCAACGACGGGCGCGGTCGGTTTGTGGATGGGTGACCGCAAGTGGCAAAATTTCATGGACGCTACCGGGCTGGGGAGGGCACGTAAAGCCGTCGGTCCCAGTTGTTTTCAATGGTGGAAACAGTCGTTAAGCCTTGTCGAAGACCTTCGGGTTGCTTGAGAACATTCGACACTGGGTGGGCCACTAACCCCTCCACCAATCCGCATTGGAGCGGCGTGGTGGAGTATGCTCTAGCTAGACCTCCCGCAGCTGCGTCTGAGGGGGAGACCCGTGCCTAACAGTTGGACGCCTATGGGTCGCATAGAATCAGATCATGTGAGGTGTTTGTGTTTTTGTCGCTTTATAATTATAGCACCCTGCATTTTCGTCAGCCCTAACCTCGCTCCAAAAGCAATACTAGCGATGTGTTGCGTATAATATTAAATATCGTAAATACAGTCATGTTGATATCAGCGGGTGTGTCTCGCACAATGTCACCGTCACAACTGATAACGAATGCGATAATTAATGATAAGTGATAACTGGGCGTCGCGTAGCGCGTCGTATTTGTCGTGTGTCGTAGTGTAATGTAGTAGTAGATACTCGTGTGTCGTAGTGGGTTATTGATCGCAGTTTCATTGAGGAAGCGATAACATTTTTTTGGATACGATACGCAAATTAAAAGTCATTGTTAGATAACGTGAGTATTTTATTTTTATCCCTACGTTTTTTCTGTAGTTGATAGTATGTATTTCCTTAGGCACTCTTTCACATGTTCTGTGATTAATAGGACGGTCCCATGCGTATTGTGCAATATTTATTGCGACTGCATACATCTAAATCTATCTATCTATCTAAATCACAGAACAGATAAAGGAGGATAGAATGGAAATGTGGGCGTGACAGGCGCGCCAACAAGTATGATTAAACAATCATACTTCAACTGAAATCACGCGTGCATACTTTTAGTCGCTTTCGGACTGCGGTGGTGCGAAGAGCTGCACGAAAAATATACATTGCCGGTAAAGTACGCAAGTAATCCACGTGAACACATAGTTCGTGCGCAATGTATTCTGTCCTACAGAATGCGATGACGTCACGATGTTCTGTCGAGTTCGTTCGCAGCGAGATAGTGTTGTGAAAGTATAAGATAAATTTTTCGATAAGTCTTGATCTTGAGTATGTAATTAAAGTAGTTTCAGGTGTAAATACTTAATTTCAAGGAGTAGGTGTAGTACTAAATAAGTAATTTAGTACTAATTTATATTATGTATTTATTTTAGGTTTCCAAAGGATCCTAATAACCAGCATTGGATAAATGTAACGGGTAGAAAATTTGGATCCCTAAAAAACAATGTACCACTTTGGAACAACTGTACTCGATTTTGCGCAACTTTGTCGGAACTCAATTATTTAGCAACATTAGTTATCATCAGATTGTATTATATTCTACTGAGAAGCATATTACAGACTCTACCAAAGCTATTAAAGAAAAATAATTTAAATATAAGATTGCATTAATTTATTGTAAAAAATTCGAATACAAAAGAGTCCCCATCTTTGCTCTGCACAAGTACATTCGTCGCGCAACTGTATATATTAAAACTGTGTATTTATTATTATTAGTATTTATTTAAGTACGTACACTCACTCTGAAACTTTTTAATAAAATAAATAATTATAATGTAATTTTTCATGTGAAGATAATAAAAAAAATGCATGTTAATAAGATGTATGGAACAGGCGCAACACCTAAAGGAAGCAAAACTCAAGTTGCATATGTTTTCAGTGTTAGTTTTAAAAGAGTCATTTATGCGGATGTAGCATTATAGGTACCTACATAACTCTAAACAAGTTTCAAAATATATTTATCGATAAATATGTTTACATCTCTAGTTGGGTTACCAGTAAATAAAATAAATGTAAATGCCATAAGGCATTAAGTCCGCCCATTGTATATCTCTTTAGAGGTGTCAATAAAGTTAAATAAATAAATAAATAAATAAATAAATAATAAATAACATATAAAATTGCACGATCAATTTTCTCAAATATGCAGTAAATTTTGTTTCTTAACTTTTATTTATTAATTTCACCGCCGTTAGGCATCTTTTGGCTCAATAAAGGTTAAATAAATAAATAAATAATACAGTAAAATAAAATATACTCTATTTTACTAATCTTGTAGTGGTTCAGTACCTACCAGTTACCTTACCTCCGAATACCTCCGAATACCTCAAGAATACCTCACACGGATACCTCATACCTTCGAACCAGTTACCAGTTACCTACGTTGTTAATATGAAACATATACGCGGTCGTCAAAATAGTGTTTTAAATAGTGTAGTATGTATGAAAGAAAATGTAAATATAAATATGTAGGTGATTTTACAAATAAATTATTCATTCGACAATCGGACAGATCACGAGTTTCATTATGAATCCTATGAAGAACCTCTAAAATCTTATTATTGCACGAAATTTGTGCAAAACACTTACTGGCAACATTAAGTGTCGACAAGGTCAAAACTTGCACAATTCTACAGCTTGACGCGAGCAAAAAGTATCCTTATTGATTTGATGCTAAGGTTAGTTTTTAAAAGTTGCGATTCTCGTGCAATTTGACCAATGGCTGATGAATATTTTATGTAAAGGTAATAATAACGTGTATCTAAGTGTGGGTAACTGGCGACAGTGGTTTTGTTTCAAAACTGACTCGATGGCCTTTCTATCCTCCTTTATCTGTTCTGTGATCTAAATACATACTAAACAATTTATAATATTAGGCACCTATTCGTAAATACGCTACCGTGGGCACGTAAAGCCGTCGGTCCCGGTTGTTTTCAATGGTGGAAACAATCGTTAAGCCTTGTCGAAGACCTTCGGGTGGCTTAAGAACATTCGACACTGGGTTGGCCTAACCCCTCCACCAATCCGCATTGGAGCAGCGTGGTGGAGTATGCTCTAGACCTCCCGCAGCTGTGTCTGTGGGGGAGAACCGTCCCCAGCTGTGGGACGTCTATAGGTCGCAGCATACTTGTAAATAACATAACATCACGCCTGTATTTTCCCTAAGGGCTAGGCCGAGATGTGTATACACCACAGAACAGATAAAGGAGGTTAGAAAGGCCATCGAGTCAGTTTTGAAACAAAACCACTGTCGCCAGTTACCCACACTTAGATACACGTTATTATTACCTTTACATAAAATATTCATCAGCCATTGGTCAAATTGCACGAGAATCGCAACTTTTAAAAACTAACCTTAGCATTAAATCAATAAGGATACTTTTTGCTCGCGTCAAGCTGTAGAATTGTGCAAGTTTTGACCTTGTCGACACTTAATGTTGCCAGTAAGTGTTTTGCACAAATTTCGTGCAATAATAAGATTTTAGAGGTTCTTCATAGGATTCATAATGAAACTCGTGATCTGTCCGATTGTCGAATGAATAATTTATTTGTAAAATCGCCTATTTATATTTACATTTTCTTTCATACGTACTACACTATTTAAAACACTATTTTGACGACCGCGTATATGTTTCATATTAACAACGTAGGTAACTGGTAACTGGTTCGAAGGTATGAGGTATCCGTGTGAGGTATTCTTGAGGTATTCGGAGGTATTCGGAGGTAAGGTAACTGGTAGGTACTGAACCACTACAAGATTAGTAAAATAGAGTATATTTTATTTTACTGTATTATTTATTTATTTATTTAACCTTTATTGAGCCAAAAGATGCCTAACGGCGGTGAAATTAATAAATAAAAGTTAAGAAACAAAATTTACTGCTTAGGGAACATACCCATACTACGTGACCTATTTTTTAAGTTTTTTCGACCCCTCCCTCCCCTCGGTGACCATTCGTAGTATATGCCAAGACCCCCCCCTCCCCCTTGAGTTTTTACGTAGTAATTCATAATTATGATTTTTAATCATTTCACAGGCAAAAATTGAAAAAAAAAATAATTTGGCTCATACTCGTCTTTATTGCATAAGACTGCATGCATACTTAAATTACTAGTGAATTATGTATTATGAAAAAGAACAACATTTGTGGAAACATATTGCTATACAGTCTGTAACTTACAGTAACTTAATTTACGAACACAACAATTATTTTCTGTTTAATCACATTAATATTCATCTCATACGTCTTCAACAAATACATTTCCAGCATCAATCCACTTGGATACATCGTTGATTAAGGGGGCAGTCATATCAAAAGTTTCTTCAGTCTTCGTTATCTCTTGTTCATCGATGGTCTCGACGTCTAACCACTCCACGCTTTCTTCCAAAACACATAAAACTTCTTGTAGCCTCCTGCATAGAATCCGCAGAGGTCGTACGCGAGACAGGTTGTCCACTGCACCACCATTTTACAAAGCGCTAAACACCGCGCTATATTCGAATATACTCGTAGGTCGAAAAAATACGAGATTCCTCTCATTAAAATCGACTACGTGACAAAGACCTGAGCCCCCCCCCCGCTCCTGTGACTGACCGTAGTATTTTAAAGACTCCGCTCCCCCCCTAAACGGGTCACGTAGTATGGGTACGTTCCCTTATTTGAGAAAATTGATCGTGCAATTTTATATGTTATTTACTGGTAACCCAACTAGAGATGTAAACATATTTATCGATAAATATATTTTGAAACTTGTTTAGAGTTATGTAGGTACCTATAATGCTACATCCGCATAAATGACTCTTTTAAAACTAACACTGAAAACATATGCAACTTGAGTTTTGCTTCCTTTAGGTGTTGCGCCTGTTCCATACATCTTATTAACATGCATTTTTTTTATTATCTTCACATGAAAAATTACATTATAATTATTTATTTTATTAAAAAGTTTCAGAGTGAGTGTACGTACTTAAATAAATACACAGGTACAGTTTTAATATATACAGTTGCGCGACGAATGTACTTGTGCAGAGCAAAGATGGGGACTCTTTTGTATTCGATTTTTTTACAATAAATTAATGCAATCTTATATTTAAATTATTTTTCTTTAATAGCTTTGGTAAAGTCTGTAATATGCTTCTCAGTAGAATATAATACAATCTGATGATAAGTAATGTTGCTAAATAATTGAGTTCCGACAAAGTTGCGCAAAATCGAGTACAGTTGTTCCAAAGTGGTACATTGTTTTTTAGGGATCCAAATTTTCTACCCGTTACATTTATCCAATGCTGGTTATTAGGATCCTTTGGAAACCTAAAATAAATACATAATATAAATTAGTACTAAATTACTTATTTAGTACTACACCTACTCCTTGAAATTAAGTACCTATTTACACCTGAAACTACTTTAATTACGTACTCAAGATCAAGACTTATCGAAAAATTTATCTTATACTTTCACAACACTATCTCGCTGCGAACGAACTCGACAGAACATCGTGACGTCATCGCATTCTGTAGGACAGAATACATTGCGCACGAACTATGTGTTCACGTGGATTACTTGCGTACTTTACCGGCAATGTATATTTTTCGTGCAGCTCTTCGCACCACCGCAGTCCGAAAGCGACTAAAAGTATGCACGCGTGATTTCAGTGGAAGTATGATTGTTTAATCATACTTGTTGGCGCGCCTGTCACGCCCACATTTCCATTCTATCCTCCTTTATCTGTTCTGTGGTATACACCCACTTTTCACCAGTTATGTTTAGGTTTTATGTGATTGTGGTGAGCCTATTGCCATACAACGGGCACAAATCGAGACTCCGAGCTGCTACCGGACATTTATAGTTAGAAAAACTACTACTGTGATACTACTGTTGATACTATTAATTATCATACATTTTAAAGTGTGTAGATATTTAGCTGCTTTCAACTTTTTTATGTGGATCTATGCAAGCGAATTTTCAACAATGATAACGACTGTTTGTTTTTGTGGACGAAGCTGCGGGCAAAAGTTAGTAGATAAGTGAAATAGAGAACTATGATAGAAAAACCCGTATTGAGTCAAGTGGTATGCGTGATCTCTCGCCCGTATATGAAACAATTTACCCATAAAATATGATTAATTGTATTATTTAATATGTTATTAACTGTCTTTCAATTGCGGTCAGGAAAATACGGTGAAACATTTGGCTTTTCAATGCGTCTTAGATAACTTTGAAAAATATATTACGTCGCTTGAAGAAATCGCATGTCATGCTACGGAACAACCCATCTGTTTCATTCATAACTTTAATTAGTGGTATGCTACAGGAAAACAAATGATTATCTTAAAAAAAATGTAGGGTTTTCAATAATAGGTATGATATTTTTTTATTTTTCCAAGTATATCTATATATATATATATCTATATATATATAGTGGACGCCGGCAGAATCGCTCGCGTGGAATTAGACATAACAATAGTTTCGTTTACACCTAGTAATATTACCTATGTCACTCAGTGAAGATGCAGCTTTCTAATGGTGAAAGAATTTTTGAAATCGGTCCATTCGGTTGATTCGGCGCGAGCCATTGGGGGGACCTTACAATTAATTCACTGATTTCTGATTAGTTTTCCGTATGGATTTAAATGTATATTAGGTATTATACATATGTATATATATATATATATATTAGACTAGTGGATGCCCGCAGCTTCGTTTGCGTAGAATTAGACCCATTAACGACGTCTGCCCGCGTTCGGGTTGCCCACTTGACATCAAAAACGGCAAAGTTTCATACTAACTTTGCACCCCATAGGGGATGAATTTTTAAAAATCCTTTCTTAGTGCTCCCCTAGGTTATAAACGGAACCCCTGTGCAAAATTTCAAGTTTCTATACCTTATAGTTTAGGCCCTGCGTTGATATGTCAGTCAGTCAGTCAGTCAGTCAGTCACCTTCTCCTTTTATATATAAATATCTTGGACATAAATATCTTGGACATTCTCACACACGGCCATCTGACCCCAAAGTAGGCGCGAGCCTGTGTTATGGGTGTCAGAGACTGATATACATACATAGATATTTTTAAATACATACTTAAATAGATAATATTTTATTGACATCCAGACACAGAACAAATACAAGTGTTCGTCACACGAATATTTGTCCTGAGTGGGATTCGAACCCACGACCCCTGGCGCAACAGACAGGGTCACTACCGATTGCGCCAGCGGGCCCGTCATATCTGCACTGGTCGGGTTCGTGTTCGCAGATTGGCATTCAGGATGACTCACAGAATCGAAATGACGTAAGCTAAGCTGCAACCAGCTGCACGGGTCTCCCACACAGGCACAACAGTCTAGTCTAGAGCATACCACGCTGCTCCAATGCGGATTGGAGCAAAATTATGTAAAACCGGCTAAGTGCGAGTCGGACTCGCCCACCAAGGGTTCCGTATTATCTACACAAACGGCAAAAAAATCATGTATGTTGTATGAGAGCCCCCATAAAATTAATTTTTTTTAATTTTTTTAGTATTTGTTGTTATAGCGGCAACAGGAATACATCACCTGTGAAAATTTCAACTTTCTAACTATTACGGTTCATAAGATACAGCCTGGTGACAGACGGACAGACGGACAGCGAAGTCTTAGTAATAGGGTCCCGTTTTATCCTTTGGATACAGAACCCTAAAAATGAATAACTATTATTTAGTTGTTTAAATGTATTTAGTTTAACTTATAAAAGTTGTAACTAAAAGCTGTGCCTACACATTTTTTACCTTTCCAAACCTTCTGTAAACATTTCTAAGCTTTGGTATCACGCAGTAGGTAATTTCCTTACAATTTTTAACACGCATTTTCCGGATACTCCACTCATACGCGAGCTGTCATTTACCTCTGCTTGTTTACGTATAAATCGAGACGAAGTTTACCCTCAGACGTTAATCGTCTGAGAGCAATTAGCGACGTGTTATCCGGTTACAAGAGACGGAATCTGACGAATTGTGTTCAAAATTCGTTCCTAAGGCAGCTTACATACGATTTCGTTGAAATGAGCGTCTAAGAATCGTCAATGTATTATGCTATGCTATATAAACGCGACATCAACATAACATGTGGTATTTTCTTCCTTTGTTACTCTATTTATGTATTTTATCCTGAAAAGTGTGTACATAAATAAATAAATACGATATCTACGATGAAATTCGTAAAGTTTTTGGTTTATTTTTAGTTAGGATAAACGATTTTAGACGATTGCTGCAGGTAAGGGCTCCTAAACAAACGAAAACTACATGCGGTCAACACCCAACCGACACAACAACGGTGTATGACAAGGCACACCACCTGATCTCATTTAGTCTCGTGACTGCTAAGATTGTGTCTGGTTGTTGTGGGAACTTTACTGAACTGGTGTCTGGTGAAATCTATATCTATAATATACTTACTAGCTGACCCCGCAAACGATGTTCTGCCATATGAAATGTCAAAGTGACACTTCACGTCAATGAACGACGGTAAAAATAAAAATACAAATATTGTGTTTAAAAAACATTTTCCAGTGGACCAAATTGTGAATCTAAACCATCCTCGAATCCCCTTGAATACACACAAAAAATTTCATCAACATAAATCCAGCTGTTTAGGAGGAGTTCACTGTCATACACACGTAGACAAGAAATATATATATTAAGATAAAAGGAGAAGCTGACTGACTGACTGAGATATCAACGCAGGGTCTAAACTATAGGCCCCGTGCGTATCGCGATGCGCCTACTGTTGCGCCATCTCGCGGAACAGTGGTGACAATACGTAGATGCCCAGCTGACTGGCGCCTTCCCAAGTAGCATATGATTCATACGCACTCCGAGGTCATTATTAATCGAAAATAATTAACAATAATTAACGTTATGACCACGACGATAATCCAATGTGGTTTTCAATCAATCTTCTTACATTTTTTTCGTGGAAAATCGATATCAAAAGGTAAGTAATGTAACAAAAAAAATTTGGAATCCAACCCTTCCGAGTGAAGGTGTTGCCGCTTATTATTGAATTGAATTTTAGGTAAAAAACTATTTGAAAGCAGGCATGTCTCCAACGTGAGAGAAATCATCGATGTAGATGGTAAACGTATCATCGAGGGAAAAGTTTTACCACAAACTAGGGTAACAAACCCTCCGTACGCTGTTACGTTGAAGGTATATGAAAAAAAATTTTTTTATTGTATATTGTATTATTAAGATCTGATGCAAACGACACTAAATCATGAATTTTTACAGTTACTTGTATAAGGATAACAACTCGTTGAAGCAAATATGCAGGATCGTACAGTCCAACTAAATAAGTATTTTTAGAGTAATTTTCGATTCTAGTTTCATAGGAATTTCACTAGCCTCTTGCACTAATAAATTAATGCTTTGCTCTTTCGTTTTCCTCAAAGCATGATGTATGGCACTGATGGTGTGGTCCTTGTGTGATTAAAAACATAATTTTTGTGTTGTTTTGTTCATAACTATAAATTAATGAACCATTCGATATTTTTTTGTATCCTGTGAACACTGAATATTTCATAGGATCAATTTCTTTATCGCTTGGCTTTTTAACTCTTACACTATTTTATTGTTATAATAATAAGAATGCATTTTTATAGTTGAATGGGGACCGCACAATATTGTACTACAGCCTCCACGTGTACCTCCGATGGATTTGAAATCTTTCGTTTCCGGAGTCGATCATGTCGAGCAGCGGCTGCTTGTGATAAAGCCCTTTTTTTATATATTGGTGGAAAAATCGTTGGGATATACGATGGGCTATTTTCAATCGTTGATTTCGCACCGCCAACAAAATGAGCACTGCAGATGCGACTGTTTACGTTCGGCTCCCACGGTTTGTTGTCTGCACCACTAAAAGATAAATATGTAATAACGCATTAAAAAAAAAATCCTATTTCCTTATGCATATTTCGTCCTCACTGTCTTATATAGGCATATACAACGATAATTTTGAGAAATAAATAAATAAATGTAATATTGATTAAAATTTACTCACACTCGTCTCACAGCTTGTATCCACTTTTTCCTTCGGTCAATTTCATGACTTTTTCTCGGAAACGAGTAAAATTTTAATTGCCGACTATTTTGTTCGGAGTTGTTGCACCCAATAACACAACAATATCATTTGGCAGGCATTATTTTCCGATATTTTTAGGTATTTTCACAAGTTCAATCCGTGTGCACGAGCTCACTCCGAACGACTGTTGTCACCACATGGCCGCACGGGCATCTACTAACTTTCCGATTGAGCCGCGAGGGCGGCGCCACATGCGATGCGCACGGGGCCTATAAAGTTTAGAAACTTGAAATTTTGCACAGGGGTTACATTTATAACGTAGGGATAAGAAAGGATTTTTGAAAATTCACCCCCTAAGGGGGTAAAACGGGGGTACAAAGTTAGTATGAAACTTTGCCGTTTTTGAAGTTAGTGAATGTCTAATTCCACGCGAGCGAAGCTGCGGGCGTCCACTAGTTTGTGTATAACACCTTAGGTGGATATAAGGTTGTTATGAGTTACCAAGTGTGAGAGACGCCTACAAAGGGTCGATGATCGTGTGAGTGAAATCAACAATGTGGGTGCTTCTGCAAATAGCAGGGTGTCACATGAGACACTACCTCCTCAGACAAGACGGTATTGGGCTGTGAGACTAAATTTTATTATAGCAGCGGTTCTTAAATTAGTTCATCATCACAACCCTATCTTTGTCCCATTATGGTTATGGCGGTGGGCTCCGGTTTCCGCAATTAGCTCTTTATAAAGAGCCGTTTTGCGTACAATGCCGGCTAGGTGTCTAGCCAGCCTAGCTCCGCCCAGAAGCGCAGGATCTTCCAGGTGTCCCTACAGGCCTCGCGACCTCGGTGTGCCGAGGATTTCAGCCCGTTGTTTAGCCACGCCTCTGCATTCCAGAATTACGTGGGCAGCTGTTTCTTCTACCGACAGGCATGCTCTGCACAGAGGGCTGTCGGTCATACCTTTTTTTTTTTTACCTAGACCATATAGTTATATGAGTTTGTTAAGTGGGCAGTGCCCAGTGATGTTGCCTACGATTATGCGTAGGGCTCTCCTGTCGAGAGACAACAATCGTCTAGTCAGACGTGTGTCGGGGCAGGGCACTGTTTCCACTATACACAGCGCGACCTTGCCCCCGTCCTTAACGATCACATACTCGGTCGATCACATACAATCGTCGCGAGCCATTGGGCCGTGGACCTTCATTATAATGATTACAGAACGGAATGTTCCCTACACGCAACACTCGTAAACGTTACCGTCGAGCGGGTTATATCACAGCGGCAGATATCAATAGGTAGGTACATACGCAATATTATTATTTATTGTGTCTACACTAATTATAACATTTCCTTGGTTAACTGTTATATCGTTTACGTAAAGATTTGCCTCTCAAGTTCTTGGAAAATCTTTGTGTAAAATTAGTCATGTCTTATAAGTTCTATAAGATTACAGAATACAAAATATATTGGGATGTGTAATGATATATTTGGGATGGATGGAAGAGTAGGAACGCATGTGACCGGTTGGTGTCAGGACGTCTACTCGTATCGGCGGTAGCGAATGAGTTCCGTGTACTCGTGTTTTATATCGATAGAAAGTTAGAAAGCTAGCTAGCTCTATGGAATATGTATGGGGTTCTTCAAAAATCGGTCTAATAACTTTATCAGGTCCAGCTACGCTTTGCTGGAAACCACAGTAGCCACAGTTACCACAGAAAAAGGATTTATACATGATATAATTGTACATAATAATATTATACTGTGGCATTGGCATTACGTACCATCGGGTCAGATTATTAAGTAGTAATTTTAAATTATAGCCAATGAAAAAGTCTTCGCCATGATTGAAGCAGTGTTCTCTAAATCAAATCGCGTAAATAAAATTTAATCACCTTTTTACTAGTTAGCGAAGTGATAAATAAAGATAAATTGGCTACTTAATGTCGCTGGTTGCCGACGGTGGACGGGTGACCTAAATGTGGTTACGCGGAATGAGTTGACGGTTAACCTAGTTGGTGTAGATTTTAATAGCTCAATTGTTATTCGCCTGTTTTTACACGATTATTCATAAAAAGGGTTTCGTGTGCGATTGAAAGTCGGGAGAAAATAGGACGACGTAAATTGGACTTTCAAAAATAATTCAATAAAATAGACTACCTCGTTGGTCTAGTCAAGTCTAGTGGTCTGAAGCTTGGATCCCAACAACTTTTAGGTGTTTCTTACTTGAAATACTCAGAGTATGGAATTGCGCCCGGTCTATGACAACAGGCTCACCATATATTACATGGTCCGCCCCGGCTTCGCACGGGTATTTTATATAAAAATCAAAACTATAATACACACACATAAACCCTATTTGCGTCAGGTTACTAAAAAAATAAAAATTTAACACGACTTTATTTTACATATATAGATTATAACAATAGTTTCGTTTACGCCTAGTAATATTATATAGCCTATGTCACTCAGTGAAGATGCAGCTTTCTAATGGTGAAAGAATTTTTGAAATCGGTCCAGTAGTCACGCCAGAATAGCTCGCAGATGGTAGATTTTTTCCTACTTACCTACTTGACACCGTCATATTTTGGACAATTCACACAATATCTTTATAAATTTTAGCCTGTGTGTTATTCTGATGTATAAGCTATATTTTTGTAAAGTTTCATTAAAATCCATTCAGTACTTTTTACGTGAAAAAGTAACACACATCCATCCATACATACTCGTACATACATACTTACAAACTTTCCCCTTTATAATATTAGTAGGATAGGATTAGTAAGGATTATACCTTATTATCCCCAGTGGCACGCACCAATGACTTTTCTAAGTTATGTGCGATTTAAGAAATTAAATGTCACTTGCTATAACGGTGAAGGAAACATCGTGAGGAAACCTGCATGCCTGAGAGTTCATCATAACGTTCTCGAAGGTATGTGAAGTCTGCCAATCCGCACTTGGCCAGCGTGGTGGACTAATGCCTAATCCCTCCCATTCTGAGAGGAGACCCGTGCCCAACAGTGGGACGTCTATGGGTCGCAACGAATACCTTATCAACAGCCTAAAATTTAAGTTTTATGCTTCTAGTTCTGAAAATGACAATACTTTCATACAACCTTTCATCTCCCTTTTCAACCCATTACACCACTTTTTTCCAATTAAAAAGTGTCTATGTCCTTTGTCAGGCTCTAGACTGTGTACCAAATTTCATTTAAATCGGTTCAGTAATTTTGGCGTGAAAGCGAAACAGACAGACAGACAGACAGACAGACACTTCAAAACCAAACGTCCAATTTTAATCATTCAAAGACCAAATATTATCTACATAAACTGTAAATGTAGTCCAAAAAAAATTCAAGATAAAAAAATGGTTGTTGTGCCTCACTCGACATAGATAGGTATAGTGTGTCGCGGACTTTTTTATAGATATTTATAAGATCTACAATTAATTAGAACATTTTATGGTTCTATATTTTATAGTTTAGGCAGCGTACGCAAAATAAGTAACTTTTCTGGTTGATTTTTTACACCTTGTGTCCGAAAAACCCAAATATCTTACGGAACCCTATTTTTTTCCAAAATAAAATTTAGCCTATATCACCCGGGGATAGTGTAGCTTTCCAACAGTGAAAGAATTTTTCAAATCGGTTCAGTAGTTTTGAAGCCTATTCGATGCAAACAAACAAACAAACAATCAAATCTTTCCTCTTTATAATATTAGTATAGATAAAAAAATGGTTGTTGTGCCTCACTCGACATAGATAGGTATAGTGTGTCGCGGACTTTTTTATAGATATTTATAAGATCTACAATTAATTAGAACATTTTATGGTTCTATATTTTATAGTTTAGGCAGCGTACGCAAAATAAGTAACTTTTCTGGTTGATTTTTTACACCTTGTGTCCGAAAAACCCAAATATCTTACGGAACCCTATTTTTTTCCAAAATAAAATTTAGCCTATATCACCCGGGGATAGTGTAGCTTTCCAACAGTGAAAGAATTTTTCAAATCGGTTCAGTAGTTTTGAAGCCTATTCGATGCAAACAAACAAACAAACAATCAAATCTTTCCTCTTTATAATATTAGTATATTACATGAGACCTGATATATCTGATATAACTAATATTGTACTCTCTCAGTTCTAAAGTTTCAACACTCCACGTTTTTCTAAAGTTGTCATAATTGGTAAACAATCATAGCACTTCTTTCATTTGAAATTTTTGTTATAAAAAACGTTAAAACCTAAATTAAGTACCTACCTACTTTTAGCGTCATAGCATTAAATGTCTACTTTTACTGTAATCCTTTTTATTCTGTGTTTATCTTATTAATAAATACAAAATTATGGTAAGTAAATGCTGTCAGCAAATCTGAAAAAATTTAATTTAGGGCTGGGCCTACTACCTAGGGAATATGATATTATGTACAATCAATCAAAGATTTTGTATAAATAATAGAAAGAGTGATTACTAATTACTGCTGCCTTACCATGAACTCTAACAAAACTTGTCAAGTACAGGACAGTTCAACTTAACGATAAACCTGACAGGTTTGTATTTTGTACCATGAACGTACGCCCGGTGACCTGCAATGCTTCTACTTCTGTCCGGCATCAATGTCTATGACTTGCAAGGTATTTGATTTCTTAAAGTTGCGTTCTAAAATAAAGTTTATAGCGGTTTTCCGGTTTTCAAAATTAAATGTGAAACGATAGTTTAAAATTATGATCTTAATCTAAAATTGTGAGACTTGTTAGAAAAGCGTAATTTTCGTGATTTTGTAAAAAGTTTTAGACCCAAATATGTCGCAAAAAATAATCTCCAAGTGGCCTACATTGTTGAACGCTGCCACTTGACACGTCAAATAAAATGGGTGATTTAGGCGCGATAATTTAAATGCTGAAGTGCATTTTAACACTACAATAAATCTAAAAAATACAAAAATAATTTAAAAAATAAAGATAAATATTAACTTAAAATTTCAGTATCCATCAACAGCATATTAAGTTTTTCTTAAATTGACCTAGTGTATCTGCGAAGATGTCAATATCTATATTGAGACTAGCTGACCCGGCAAACGTTGTTTTGCCATAAAATATTTTTTTGTGAATATTTTGGGAGAACTTAATGTAAGTGTGTGGACTTTTACTACCATTACCCCTACCACTACCATTACCACTACCCGCTTTTCTTCTGAAAATTTTTCTGAATTTTCTTTGCTATAAACCTCACGGAGCCCGAGACCTTTCCAACGAATGCAAAACCGTGGAAATCGGTTCGTGCGTTCTGGAGTTATAGCGTCAGGAAGGAAAACCCGACTTATTTTTATATAGTAGAAATATTACATTTATATTTCTTTGTATGAGGTTAAGCGGAGAATTATCAACATAATTTACCTTATTACGATATGTATTAAACGGCTTATAAATCCTTAAGTTACTCGCCCTTGATGCTATTCTTGGTACATTTAAATTAATCCGATTCAAGAGGGATGGACAGTCAATCTTTTGATTTAATAATTTATAAAGAAAAATACTACCCAGAGCCTGATTGCGTTTCCATAATGGAAGGTAGTTGAAATGATGTAACCGGTCATTATAGCTATTTAGTTCTTTATGTTTTCTAGCTTTAAAAGAAAAATATTTTCTGCACCTTTTCAATGCGCTGAAGATTGTTTTGATTTTTTCAATCCCGCACAGGTAGTACACCTAGTAAAAGCATAGCCATGAATGAAATTGAAAAAAAGTATTTAAATATACTGGGTGAGGGCTATGGTATAGGTCTCCCAGGTATTCAAGTCAATCCTTTGGATACCGATAGCACCCATGTAAGTTTGATGGTATTATTGTCATATTGATCATAATTTTCTTAATAATTGTCACATCTTATATAATAAATGTTTAATAATAACGCTACACACACATAGTTTAGTTAATTTACTCTTTATTTGTAGGCGCCGTCAACTTCACAAATTTCTCAATCAATATTGGAAATGGTACCAACAGAAGTGGGTGAGGAAATTATTGTCGGTAGATTATCTCCAACAGATTTTTCTCAGGCCCCAGAGATGGAAGTTGAGCAGTCACAGTCTATTGCTATGCCACCATATATCCGGCCGGCGCCAGTCATTTTTTCCAGTTGCAAAAAAGACAGTGCTAGTAAAACCTGAAACAGTGAAAACATAATTTTAGTAGACATTTTTCGATTGAATGATGAACCAAACCTATTAATTTGGGGTATATACGAGTTATATATATAGTTAATATCCATAATAACATACTAACCTTGACCTTGATTGATAAATCTGTTGATTTCTTAGGGACTAGCAAGGAGGGGCGTAGCTCACTGCACAACTCGACGACAAGTTCCTTCGTCAACCTATATCGTTTGACTCACATGTCGTCGGGCATGTCGAATGGCTTTATGCTGTTTCCTACCCCTCGAGGGCTAAGTTTAGCTACTTGCTTGTTGTTATCTTCCTCTAAGAACTCAAAAATTTCATTTTCGTCACACATCTAAAAGAAACAATGAAAATATTATTGTTTTACACAATACGAAGAAAATAATGAACAAATAACGTACTTTAATACCAAACATTAATATTTAACATGTATTTTTACAATAACTTACCTTTAGAACAAAAATATTAAACAAAACAGCCCAAAAAAAGTTCCTTTTAGTGGACTGTAATATTCTGACACTAGCGCAGCCCAATTTCCGATGTGTTTATGTCACAAATCACTTCATGGTACGGCTATTGCAGGGCAGAAGAGCATTTTTGTAGTCACGTGACCACTGACCTGCCGGGGTCACGTGGTCGCTGGCTGGCCTGTGTTTTAGCTAGCTCATGGTACGATATAGCAGGGCAGCTCAAATATCGACTATAATTGGCCTGTTTTAAGAGTTCATGGTAGGGCAGCTGGTCGGTAGACACAACTGTCTCCAACAAAAGAGTCTGTTACCATGTAATAAAGAGTTCCGTGTAATAAAGAGCCGGTGATATGTTTCAATTCCCGCATCTTGAAGGGCGGCAAATGGTTATTGATGTGTTTGACCTTGCCGTTTCTTGTTATCTACCTTTATGGTCGGTCGCTATGCCAGGGTTTTATTGTCGCCTATTGACAATTAATCAGCGTATATTAAAATCTTGAATTAGCCGAGTGCTATGATATTAACTTTATCAGAAGTGGACCCGAGTATAGCAATTACTGAAGTGATCCTTCATTAAAGTGACTGCGGTTTAAATTTGGTTTCTGAACCGGGACGATGGTTAAAATCCCGAAACATTTTATAGGTAACGGTAAAACGGGAGAAAAGTCCTCAAATGGAGACCACAACTCGGAAAAAGGAGTACGGTTGCCCTTCGACAAGGTGTACAGATGACCGAGGAAGACGGCGGGAAACTGCTGGATTCAGAAGGCACAGGACTGGTCGGAGCGGTGTCGTTTAGGGGAAGCCTATGTCCAGCAGTGGACCTCAAAAGGCTTATGGATGGATGGATGGGTAAAAACATCGTTAAGTCTGCATGTCAGAAAATTCTCATTTATCGCCAAATTAAAGGAAAGCTGTAGGATTCCTAGTATTTCCTGTGTAGCACACAGAAAACGCAAATATTTATCTGTAAAATTAATATTTATGTCGAGGTTAGAAGTCACCACCGCACCACGTAGTTAAAATAATAGCCTATTGATCCTGTTCTCTATAAAACAATTCAGTTCAATTCCCGTGCTCCAAGGGCGGAGGAAATTCTTATTAATGCCAACCTTGGCATTTTCCGCGAGTCCTGGCAGTTCTTAAGGAAACCTCGTAGCGTTTCTAACCTTAAGGCTTATGGGAGCGCTTCGATAACGCAAATATTTATTTTTATTTCTTCTAACACGCTCTTCTGATCGAGCTTATAAAACAATTTCATTTAAGTATTTGTACGGTATATCCTTTTTGGTTACAAAATACACAGACAGGCACTACGCATGGAACCAAAAAAATTACCGTTTTTGATGCAGATTTTTTTATTTGGAAGGTTCCTTGATTTATTATAAGCTTTGAGCACGTAGACTTCATTACTCTTTGCTCTAAGTATGTATCACATTGGTATATGAAATCTAGAAACAATGTTTAAATATCGTAAAATATTATACTGTAAAAAAAGTTTTTTTTTAAAAAGCTTTTATAACTTGACCTTGAAACCTTATCGTGGTCAAAGTTCATTACAAGACTTTACCACAAGTGCAAACACGACTATGATACGATATTCCATCATGAAGTTCCAGTTAATATCTTCCGGCTCCATCATCAGATCAGTTCGACAGTACCATATTATTGCATTGTCATCGGAACCTAATATGTGTGCCAAATTTCAGCTCGATAGCTTCAGTGGAAGTGGGTGAAATATTGATTGCAAGATTCCAGGACATACATACATACATACATACATACGAGTGAAGTTAAATAAAAGCTTTTAAAAATGACCTAACTTCTTTTTTGGTATCGGTACCTACTTGTACTATTATTCTGTGGTATCGGGGGGAAATCTTTAAAAGAGGATGCGTTATTTGAGATTTTTACTCACCAAAACGCCAGCCATCCTGCGCATTTGGTAGGCTCCAGAATCTCCTAAGATCGCACCAGTGGAAAATTAAACACATATATACTTACCTATATAAGGGCTTTACTCCAGCACGATGGTCAAGTGCAGATTGGCGGACTTCACATGCCTTCGAGAACATTATGAAGAACTCTCAGGCATGCAAGTTTCTTCACGATGTGTCCTTCACCGTTAAAGCAAGTGTCATTTAATTTCTTAAATCGCACATAACTTAGAAAACTCATTGGTGCGTGCCGCTGGGGTTTGAACCCGAACCGCTCAAGTGAGAGGCAAGTTCGATAGCCACTGGACTGTCACCGCTTTTATGTATTCTACTAGAAGACCTCGTACATGTCGCAGATATTTCATTAATCCTTGTGCCCTTTGGGTACCTACTAGCCGCTGCGAGGGTGAGACTTACGAGTGGGCGTTAGAGTCTCACATTTAAGAGCATTTAACTAGATATCCAATAAATTCTAACCACCAATTGGTTTTAAAGATTAGTTTTATTGCTTTGGGGGGGCTGTAGGAGACACGTGTAAAATGAGGCAATGCTCATGAATATTTTCAATGGTAAAAGGCGTAAAAGCTGCAATAAAATATGTGTGACGGGGAAGAAGTAAATAAGGAATGTTTTGTTTAATTTTATTAAGGATTTTTCTTTTATAATTCGATGAAAATGACTAGATTACACGTAACAGAGGATTTTCATTTATTTTGAGCCTGCATTGCATTATTGTGCTACATCGAAATATTTATAAGTAGTTGGAAAGGAAAGCTCAAAGAACACTAGTAGAGGAGATTTCCATAAATTATTTCACCCTCATTCATTTTACATCAAATCAAAAATAATTAATACTTATGCTGCAAGTGCACCACAAGTGTTATTTATAGTATGAATAAGAAAAAAATCCAACGTAAACAGTGAAAGCATAATATTTTGAACAAACAACACACTAAGTAGTCATAAAACGACCAAGACATGAGAACATACAAAAACTCTTCAGAGTAAGACCCCGGCGGAAATTAAACCCCTTGTTTCCAAGTCGAAGCCCTATAAACGCTAGACCCATAAAATATGGTAATCGGGTTAGGAGACTGCGCCGTCATCGCTTCGAGTCCTTGTCAGCCGTTCGTAGGCACGCGGAAATTTATTCCAACGTCGGAAATTATGAGTGCCTACGCATGACAATCGCGAAACTTTAAAAGATGATGTAGGGTTACCATGGTTTTGAGGTTTTATTGATTGGTACTAATCTTCAAAAATTAAGAAATTCATTTTCTTATAGCTCTCGTCGGTCGGACGTGATCGATGGAGTTAAGCAACGTCGGGCGCAACGTGGATGGGTGGACCTGACCGCTAATGACAAAATTTCATGGACGCTTCCATGCTTCAGAGGGCCCATAAAAAGCGGTTAAAAAAATCGCTAAGCCTTGTCGGCTTTGAAACCTTCGACAAGGCTGCATTGTTTAATATTTATTTTTATATATGTATTTATAAAATTTTATTATTTATTTAAAGATATTGGATTCACTCTCTCGTTAAATACAGTAGGTGGCTATTATTAGGTAGATAGTCAATATTGTAAAATAAATTGAAAAAATATGGATTTCATTGCAATTTGAGCAGACTCATCCAAGAACGTAATGATTTTACGATTACCAAGTTAATAATAGCCCTTTGATTATTATTATACTGTGTAGTAAGTACTAATAACTGGATATTATTTATCGCAAGTTTATATTTTCCATTAACGAACGCTCGATTTATTACGTTTATAAACGTAATCACACTCACACATAAGTACATGGTACATAGTTATTACAAATACTTACAGTAGTACGCAAATTGCTGTGATGTTAGTTAGCATCTGATGTAAGTGAAAAATCAATTGGTAAATCCGTTAGGTAAATTCAATATTGGACTGGATAATGATGAAATTAATAGTGAGGAGGGGTAAGACCGGGGATGGGGGAAGCCTGTTATTGCACATTTATATACTCAAGCCTGTAAAAGAGACGCAAGTTTTTAATGTAATTTAATTAGAACGGGTATACCATTTCGCTGCGACCCATACACGTCCCACGGCTGGGCACGGGTCTCCCCCACAGGCACTGCTGTCGGAGATCTAGAGCATACTCCACCCCGCTGCTCCAATGCGGATTGGTGGAGGGGTGGGCAGCCCAGTGTCGAATGTTCTTAAGCCACCCGAAGTTCTCCGACAAGGCTTAACGACTGTTTCCAGCATTGAAAACAACCGGGACCGACTGAATTCTCGGTCGGCAGCAGCCTAAAATATAAATTTTATGCTTCTAGTTCTGAAAATGACAATACTTTCATACAACTTTACATACCCATTTTCAACCCTTTACAACACTTTTTACCAATTAAAAAGTAGCATTATGTCCTTTCTCAGGCTCTAGACTATCATCTAGTGTAAAATTTCATTTAAATCGGTTCAGTAGTAGGGGGTGAAAGCGAGACAGACAGACAGACCGAGTTATTAGTATATCTATTATAGAGGGCTTAGAAGAAGAAGTAAAAAGATGCGAGAAGCACACGCCCGACGTTCAACTACGCACGCCGAACTTTCGATCGCGTTATGTGTCGCTTGCTATGGAAAATACATTGAATGCGTGTTTGCTGAAACAGTCGCTCGATGGAAGGTTGTGCGCTACACCGATCGCGACGTAATTACGGTTGATTTGTCTAGGGGTCTTGAAAATTATTCTCTAAAATTAATTATTATTCAACCGAACGATTGGCGTCGTACGTTCCGCTAATGTGTCGCGACATTAATGTTAGCCCGAATACAATAACAAAACGTCAATGGATTTTCATGCACTAAAATTTATGAAATACGGAGAAATACCTCGACTTATTTTGAAATAAAATATTTAAATATTAATCTATATTATAAAAATGAATCGCAAAATGTGTTGGTAAGCGCATAACTCAACAACGCCTGGACCAATTTGGCCAATTCTTTTTTTTAAATGTTCGTTGAAGTTCAAGGATGGTTTTTACGGCCGGTACGGTTTTTTTTTAAAATTTGAAAATTCATCCCCTAAGGAGGTAAAACGGGGGTGCAAAGTTAGTATGAAGCTTTGCCGTTTTTGAAGTTAGTGAATGTGTAACGCGAGCGAAGCTGCGGGCGTCCACTAGTATTTTAATATTAATATGTATGTATATTCAAGTATGTTTTAGTTATATAGATATTATGTGTAGTTGTGTACACTTACTTTACCATCTAGTAACAACTCTGCAACCGCAGGACTGCTGGAAGATATTTCCATGAGAAATAAGCAGTTTCTTTGTACATTTGCTTCTATCTTTTATTTTGATTATTTCTATTTCGTATAATTGTGTACATAAATATTAAAATAAATAAATAAAATTAATAATATTTATATCCTCTTTTTTTCAATTCTCCTGGTATCCCTACTTCCGGGCATCGACCTCAACCGCAGCGTACGATCCTCTTTAGACCCTGATTGTTTGTGTCCCCAATAGAGCCAGGTCCTTAAAAGGGTCGGTTTTTCGGGACACATACACTCGCGACGCGTATTCCGATAATACGGTGGGACAGCGGTTTATGTGGCGGAAACAGGGATCTAGACGATTCGGGGCAAAACTCTTTGCTCGGCATTACTCAGAATAAAGAAATACGAGTGCAAAAATACACTTGAATCTTTACGCCAGGCGTAGGCACGTGTAACTCCTTTTAAACATAACAGATAGCAAATGAGCATGCAGTGCCACCTATATAAGAGCTTCAGGCACATGGGTTGGTCACTTTTCTAACAACCAACAACCCATGGGTGACCGCTAGTGGCAAAATTTCATGGACGCTACCGTGCTTCGGAGAGCACGTAAAGCCGTCGGTCCCGGTTGTTTTCAATTGTGGAAACAGTCGTTAAGTCTTGTCGAAGACCTTCAGGTGGCTTGAGAACATTCGACACTGGGTTGGCCACTAACCCCTCCACCAATCCGCATTGAGCAGCGTGGTGGAGTATGCTCTAGACCTCCCGCAGCTATGTCTGTGGGGGCGACCCGTGCCCAGCAGTGGGACGTCTATGGGTCGCAGCGAACAACCCATGTTGAAAGATGGTGGAGTGCATCATTCTATGGTGCAGGTTGTAAGAATCCGTGTTTCTATGTAGATTGTAGGTACATAGATCTTATCGTAGACAGGCGGCACAGGTCTCCTATAGTGATGGGAGAGGTAAGGCCATATTCCACCACGCTGGCCATTCGCGGATAAGCATGCCAATGAGGTCATAATTGAGTTTTCAGGTAACTAGACTTCTTCAACTTGATCACATTGAATCGACGCGAGCCATTGGTCTATGGACGCTACAATTATTACTATTTATTACTAAAGACAAAATAGTCATTCATCAAATACCAACTCGAACCGGGTATCGAAAGACGTCACGAACCTCGCCTGTTCCCGTGAAAAATTAAATCTTTTAATTTTTTGCACCACTGCGCAGCTGACTTTGTACTAGTCATAATAAGATTAGTTATCATGATAATTTTTTTGTCTAAATCTGAAAAAAGTGAATGGAAGAGAAACATGAAACTAAACAATCGATGTATTGTGACTCCATGGCACTTGTGCGACATTAAACAACAAATAAATTGAACAAATAGATGCATTAATTTATCTCAAGCCCTCAGTCTTCAAACCACAGTCAAGAAAACATTTGAATTACATTTTTTATATACTCAGCATATATGTACTATAAAAATGATCCGTTATCTAGTTATGTTACATCAGACGTCTTTAAATAGATTTGTTAATTCTGCATAATACTGTATTTCAACGTCGAAAATATAAAAGTGATTGTACACTATTCACTATGCTTTGCTAGCTCCTTTAAATATGAACACTAGACACATGAAACTATTGTTATAATTCCACGCGAGTGAAGCTGCCTACGTCCACTGGTTTTTCAATTTAATAAATATAAAATTAAATTTTTTAAGGTTTTTTAGAAGGGTTTTTTTGCGAATTTTATATTTTACCGAGTCAATGTAATAAAGCAGTGAATCCACAATTTATGTAAATTGTTTATTTGATCTCAATCGGTTTCAAATAAGCACTGTTAATTACATTCGTCACTTTATTGAAAATAGATAGTTATGTTACCAAGTTATTTTAGTAGCTACAATGGGTATCAGAGAAATGTAGTATGTATGTATTTTATAATTTATTTTAAAAAATAATTATATACGGGTCATGTGACGGCTCCTTTATGTGCCGTGCCAACAGCCTGGGTGGCAACTACACCTTAAACTTGGGATATCGTCTGAACACTAGAGCACTGCATCAGCAAACCATACTCGTGTAACACAGTTTCTGAGTATCCGGGTCTCATAGATTAGTCATTAATATCATTATTATTACCTAAGAACTAAAGCTGTATGAATGATTTGCAGTTTTAAAACCTTACCTGCAAGTACTTATTAATTAAGGACTATTATTTCCGCGTCAATATCAAAACATTTCTTAGAAATGAATGGAGCTGTTATCTCTTTGTGCTTAAGTTCGAACCAATAGAGATACCAATTTAAAGTAGAGTAACGTAAACATTAAAAAAAAAACGTATCTATTGAATTATCATCAAATAATTAGATACTTATCATCCGGACGCGGAACAAATAATTATTTTTATTTCACGTTACACGGTCATATCCCCAAGCTGATAGGTTGACCTACGTTGCGGGTGGCGGACACACACAGTTTTCTGTTAATAAAGTTTTTCTTTTTTCTTCTTTTTTTTTGTTGTTCTTTGTTTTCAAATCAATTTAACATCCATGACCTGAGTAAAAATATTTATTTATCTGCGATATGATTTATTTGCCCCGATCGGGATTCAAACCCAAAACTCGCAGTTCGCTCAGGTGACTCCGCACCGCGCCACGGAGTAGGAGTTTTTATTTTAATACATTATATTGACATTATTAAAAATTGTTTAGTGTTCGTACATATTTTATTTCTTTATGCAATTATATTATTATAATAATTAAACACAATGCCCTCATACTTAACATCAAACAAAATGAAGGTATGTACCTTGATTTCTACACAAAATTAAAATATCACATAATTCACATAATTTTTGCGTTTTAGCATTTCCATTATTGAACCGGTTATCTGTCTCACTCATGATGTATTTATTGCTTGCAGTAATATTGAAATATTGCAATTGCTGCTATTTTTACCTAGCTAGTTTACTATTTTCTCTTCGCAGCTATTATTTTGTCAGTCTAGTGGCTTATTTGTCAAAAAAATAATATTATTAAAAAGTCCGACAGGGATGCGAACCCGATATCCGTATCTCGGCACTACTCGGCAGTCATAGTAACTGATATGTAAGCCACAAATCCTCTTTACCTTATAAAATAATAAATATGGAAGGAGACAATAAACTCCCACTATAAACACTATAAACACTATAAGATCCCTTGCGGTAATCTAATGAATTCAGCGATAAATTCCTACTTTTAGCGAACAGCTCCATAAATTATTCACATAAGAACAAAGTATGGTGACTCTTACATGTAAATATCTGTAATTATAGTTACGCTTAGATGAGCAAGAATTACACGTGGGTTTTCAACCTAATGACCGTGATTCTCAAGAAAATTTGCAGATAAACAAGATCTTGCATTATATCAATTAGCCATAAGCTTCGACAAAAACTATATGACATTTTAACAATACCTTCTAAGTAACCTACTTAATGTAGATTGGCACAAGTAGGGTTGTTACTGTTTATAGGATTGCTTCTAGGAACTGGGAAAAATTTAGAACCGGGACTAGAATCCTCCAGTCTCGGTTCTAGTCGGTTCAGTGTCGGTACTTTCGGGACTCTTAAAGTTTCGGGTATTTTTTTTTAGTTACAAAATCACTGCTTATTGATAAGATAACATCGAGAGTGTTCAAATAAATATACAGTATGTTAAAGTACATATGTACTTCTAATTACGTATAACATCGCATTTGAATTAATCTTTCTTTATTTGTATTGAAGATAAAAATAATGATTTTTATGTAAGTAAGTAGTAATTTATATGTATTTTACGTAGGTCTGTGATTTGACGTCTTTATTCAACAAAATAAAAAATTAAAGTGCTATTAAAAATGTTCATCTTATAAAGAACATGCAACACGCACCAATGACTTTTCGTGCCATTTAAGAAATTAAATGTCACTTGCTGTAACGGTGAAGGACTAATGTTCTCGAAGGCATGTGAAGTCTGCCAATCTGCACTTGGCCAGCGTGGTGGACTAAGACCTAATCCCTCCCGTTCTGAGAGGAGACCCGTGCCCAACAGTGAGACAAAGAAAGGGTTGCGGTGTTAGCGTAAGGTTTGGACTCATAAAACAGTTCAAGACAAGTCTAACCGCACTCCGATATGCGGGTTTATTGTTGTACTTTGCCGAAGCTTTATAGTCCATGATGAAGACCAATAAACTGAAAACGCAGGCCATCTGCTCTTTATGGGCTTGTTCAAGGCAATAAGCACAATGGCAGTTCTCAGCTTAACCTAATCTTTTCCTATATTATCTGTATTCTATTGTCTTTTTGATATTATTTGGTCGGGTGACCAAATCTTATATACGTTTGTTTTAATTCAATTAGTTCATTTAGCTGCGCAATTAGTTTTGATTGAAGCACTGGTTCTAAAATAGGTATCCTTTGTTGTTATAATCACAGCAGAACTATTCAAAACAGTAAACTAATCTGAAACCAGCACTCACAGGAAAGCGATTTGAATGAACTTGCGAGAGCAATGACCGCTTCAATTTAAACGTAGCCGTAAAAATTTCCAACCCTTTTAGTGTCGGAAGTAATTGGATTTTCAGATCGTTTCAAGGTTATTCAAATGCGTAATTGATATGGTGAAACTGGTGATAGCCAAGTAAATTATATAATAAATCGTCACGCCTGTATTTTCCGGAAGAGGTAGGCTGTGATTGGCAGCTCGCAGTCTGTATTTGTGCCCGGTGTGTGGCCTAAACATAACTAGTAGCATCCATAGCCCAATGGCTCGCGTCGATTCCGTGTGATCGAAAGAGTTAATCAAGAAAGGGCGCGGTCGGTTTGTGGATGGGTGACCGCTAGTGGCAAAATTTCATGGACGCTACCGTGCTTCGGAGGGCACGTAAAGCCGTTGTTTTCAATGCTGAAAACAGTCGCTAAGCTTTGTCGAAGACCTTCGGGTGGCTTGAGAACATTCGACACTGGGTTGGCCTAACCCCTCCACCAATCCGCATTGGAGCAGCGTGGTGGAGTATGCTCTAGACCTCCCGCAGCTCTGTGGGGGAGACCCGTGCCCAGCAGTGGAACGTCTATGGGTCGCAGCGAAAGTTATCACGTTCTATACCTCTTGGCAACAATACCAGTAACCAAGGCTCAAAAACACCATTGAAACTTCTTAAGTGCCATAAAATTTTATATCACCCTGCACGCCTTATACACTTCTACGAGTATCACCGTCCATGAAAAGCCAATCGCAAATTGACTTATCTGTGACCCGACTGTTATTACACCGCAGCGAATCATAACGAACGAACATAAAATTGGATAATTGTAAAGTTATAATATCTACTTTGTATAGTACTCATCAGTTGATACTAAAACTAACTGACCTCACCTGAATTCACCTGATGGTCTGAAGTGCGCTTACCAACATTGCTTTGTGTTAAAAGAACCAGACTTCGGCGGGTAGTCATACGAAGACGGGAGGGTGGTAACTTATTTCTATTTATCTTATAGTTCCTAAGGGTACCATGGTAAAATCGGTAGAACATACTTATGTAACAGATTAACTAACGAGTCTCTCGCCGTGTTCTTGTCGTTAGCACCAACTTTGTGAACCAGCGGTAGATAAAAAATGTAATGACGTTCCTTAAGCGTATACAAATAGCATGTAATGAAAATAAATGAATCTGAATCTGAATTTGAATTGATTATGGTAATGCATTTTTTGCTTTAATCATTACTAATAGCCATGCTTACTATCCAGATGTACCTACCTAACTATTAAATATTAATTTAACTATTAAGGGCTTATAACATTTAGGTACTGAGATGTGTTGTGTGTGTCAATTGTAAATATACCTACTGTTGATTTTTTTTTTCAAAAAGTTTTTTATCACTCTTTTTTATTTTCGTGCATTGTCATCGGAACCAAATATATATGCCGAATTTCAGTTTGATAGCTTCAGTGAAAGTGGGTGAAATATTGATTGCAAGATTCCAGGACATACATACATACATACGAGTGAAGTTAAATAAAAGCTTTTAATTAAAAAATTACGCTCAGCTTTTTTGTAATGTGACACGTGATTCGCAATAGAAACATCAATAAAAATTATAATTAATACATCTATCTACAAGACCACGATTGTTACGGTGTAATAGACTCCCCGTCTACCCCAAGGCCCGGCAATATTGACGACAAGGTGACTCCCATTTAATAACAGCTCCATCTTATCAAGTGACTTTTTCGAATCATAACTCATTGAGATAAACGGGGAACGGCGGGATTGGGGTCCTTGACACAGGTTTGTTTATTTTAAACGCAAAACTCTCGGCGAATGAGGTTGTAGAGAACACTCTAGATGCGTAGGTAGATATTCTGGTACTATCTACCATCTATCCATCCAGCCATTGCTAGCACATAGGCCTTTTCTAAACGACACCACTGTCCGTTGTGCCTAAATCCAGCAGTTTCCCGCCGTCTTCTTCAGCTCGTCCGGCCACCTTGTAAACAATACAGATTAAGATACAAGTACAGTACCACCACAGACTACATAACTAAATACCGAAATCCTAGCTCTATGTAAACTATAACATATCTAAATTATAACAAAACAGTTATAATTAGGTTCCATGTAAGAAATACCTGCAGCCATACACCGGCCACAAATCCAGACTGCGATTTACAACATGGAATTTCAACCCCAATAAGATCAAAGATACCCAGACCCTGTAGAAAATATTGGTAATATCTTTACATCTAAACCAAGCAAATCTATTCTCTCAATCTCGGACAGCACGCGCCCCTTAACAGATTAATTAGAAAATATGTAATATTTTTTTGAGATTAAAAGCGGCAAAAAATGTTTTATATCGGACTAATTACTTAGTTTATTCTTAGGTCAATTAGGGTAAAATCAGGCACTTTAATAAGTTACTTAAGATTAAGTTTGTTCATTTGATAATTTGTTGAAGGTACGAGTAAATACCGTTGGTGTTATTTTAAATATAGACACATAATCCTACTAGACTAAATAAAGGGATTAACTTTGTAATTGGTATGTAATTATTAATGTTCTATAATAACAGACGCCAGACGGTGTTGGCCAAAATCGGTATAATCGATTTCTTCTAAACAACCTTTGTATCTACAGGTGTTTTTGTTGTACCTAAGTGTAAGTACATAGTAAGTTTGTGGATCGAGACTTCGAGAGTATTCGAGAGTGACAAGGGCCATCGTCGAGACTGCTAAGCTAGTAAGCTAGAGGTCGTGGGTTTGATCCCCGGGTATGGAGTGGTTTAATAAATAAAAAAAACACTCGATAGTTAAAATACGTTTATTATTTTATACATAAGGAGATAAGTTATAATTGTAATTGTATATTTGTAATAATAATTCAATCATAACACAAAAAAACGTCTGTTAGCTAGAGCACTAATAGGATTATTACGGTGGTGGAAATAACTGCTCGAAAAAACGCAGTTGCGGTTCCAGTTTAAAGCATGTAGGTATATTCCATCTACCAGTTAAAATTAAACACTAAGCGGCTCAATTTGAACTGCAGCTCATGAGTCACGACGAATCCATCTGACCTTGGACCCGCCGTTCAACACGTGGACGGATCAGTTTAACGGTCAAACAGAACGGTGATCGGTGAACGGTGAGAATTTCAGATGAATAGTACCAGGCTAACAGGACTTTAGCTTTGTTGAGGTCACTGAGGTTATCTACTTAAATGTGTCTTCGATCACGGCGGAAGAAATAGTGGAGGTAATGTGTGTAATCCTATTTGCGAGGCTACTCACATTTATTGAAGTAAAACTTCTTTAGGCGCGACTAGGGAGTAACTCAGATTTTTGATTCTGACGGATGTTCCGGTTATTTTCATATATTAATTTATTTTAATCAAACGAGTACTTTTTTTTGCCGGATCTGACGCTTATTTTTAAACTGTTAATTTATTTTTATCAAAAGTTCCTTATTGCGTGTTACAAAAGGGGGCTAGACGGAAAAAATTAAGACTAAAAGTTCTGATACTTTTTGGTGGTAGAATCTATTTACGGTGCGCTTGCTGTTTTATTTTGAATATCTAGGTTACATAATAAATAATAAAAATAACAATAACAATAACTTATAATAAGTTTTACTTCAATCGCGCGTAAAGGTTACACGCACACACTTTTTTTTTAATAAGTACTTAATGCACTCTACCTACATATTTATACTTTCCTAATACCTTCCTTCGTGCTTGTGTAGTCGCGTACTATTACCGTGGTCAAGGTAGTAAAACGCAGATAGGTGGAGCTGCGCATGCTCTTTTGCATCTCATTTGCCTATGTAAAAGCCAAATATTAAAAGGCTACTATTAAGTTACTATATATATACTTTTAAGTTACTATTATATACGGTACTTACTCGGTAGACTCAGCTAATCGAGTTCATTTATTAAATTGACACCTCACCTCAAATGGAATGAAAGTCAGTAAAATTTCCTAAGAAAAGATTAATGTTGGAAACGATAAATTGAGTAATTATTAAATATACTATAATATAATTATCGTCTACCCAGTGTTAAATATAAACTTGTAAAGATAAGTGGCGAATATAAAAATATATTTAACCTTTAGAGTTTATTTATATTATAAAATCGCTAATAAACACAAACAATGAATTAAATTAACTCATATAAATTAATAAAATCAATTAATAAATAAGGAAAGTTAGAAGCAATTTCGTATTCAACAACTAAATACTCGTAGTTTAATTAGCTAGTCACGGTAAAATTCATCAAAATACACGAACGATAATAAATTAAGGTAAACTATATCCGTAATAGCATTTTTTTCACAATGTTTAAATATAATACTTTTGTTAACGGTCAGTTAATTTATATGCAGGTCTTATCAGCCATTTACTTGTCACTCAATTATTTTAAGATCACTTAGCAATTAGCATAGATCGTTTTTCTTTTTTGCGATTTGTGTCTGAAGAATTGTAAACAATGTAGGTAATGGTTAATCAGTAAACAATTTTCAAGTTCACAGTAGGAGGAGCTGGCACCAATTTTTCAGTAGGTATTTGAGGCAAGCTGAAAACTTGTCCAACGCCTCTCCTATTATACCCCAACACGGAACTGAAGACCTGGCTGGTGAGTAGCGGTGCAAAATCAAACCCTATAATAAATTAAAACAAAAAAATCCAGCTTAATCCAGATATTCCAGAAAAATTGATGCCAGCTCTTGGACCATAAGCACAGGTTAATGTTGTACTAAACTAAAGGAATCATCATACTGTGTAAGTAATTCTGACGCCATACGCCATTTTTAATTAAATTCTTTATCAACTCGTGCAATACTATCGTCCAGTCATGACAAGGACTGACGATAACCTAAGGTTTCCCGGTCAAAGGAATATTTTAATAATCAACTCTCTGGTATTTAGGTTGTCATGCTGTGTCCTATTTAAACTGTTTTTTGAGGTACATATATCGAATTAACTTTAACCATGCAACTTACAAATAAGTATCTACATACAACGTATAATATATACTTGGATTTAAAACTAATTTTAATAATGAATTTAACAAAATTAGTTTCTTTTTAACTACAATAAACTAAAGAATAGGTCTACTAATTTCTAGGATTTACTTACTAACCCATAGAGTAATAGTCCGTGCTAACCACAGAATAGATTATCTGTTCTGTGGTGCTAACACTATAGAATCTACCTCTTGATAAAATTAGTTTACATACATACATACATACACCTACGTAATTTTTGTTTTATTTAGGAGTATTTAATTTTTCAAATTATTTCTAACAAAAATAATAATAATCTTAATGTATGTATTTTCTTTTTTCTTATAAAAATTAAAACTATTTACAGGTACGTCATCTGGTGGCGCTTGGCGCATGGCGTTGGCGTGGCGTGTCGCGACACGGCATGCGGAATATCCTTACTCGAGTACCAGGAGGGCATAAACTTCATACTATTCGCCTATAACTAGATTGGAAAAGTGGAACTTTAATTTGCTGCCGTATTCAGTTCACGTTAAGGTTCAATTTAAAATTTGCCGATGAAGTATTTTAGTAGCGCTCGGCAATATCATTTCGTCTCTATCACTTTGTCAGATATATTGAGTGTGAATCTGTGTGAATTGAATATTTTGAAAACGGTCTTGTATCGTATCATGGTTTTGTGGTATTGTATTAAATCATAAGAATTTGAAAGTAGGTACTTAGCAAATCAATGAAGTACATACCTTTTTAGTAAATTATTAATTAGGGCAGATAAAGTAATCAACAGCTAGCTTGACTACCTAGTGTATCTTAATGGCATTTTCTGATTTCAATAGGTTTTTTAATTATTTCAAATGATATAATTTAAAATGTAGCGTCTAACCACAAAACATAACCCGTCGCGGCTACGTACTTTACTTACCTGTTTTGTGGCCAAACCCTTGCAAAGTTAGGTAGGTAGATACTGTGACTATTCTCACTGTATTCTAGTTGTTTTTAGATTTTTTGCATTGATATATATATTTTTTGTCGCTAGCGTTTGTTAACCAAGACGTTAGCGAAAATAAATATTTTTTTTTATTCTACGTAGGTCACTGACGTCTATTACAACTATCACTACTACTACTACTACAACTACTACTACTACTACTACTACTACTAATAATAGTATATAGCCACATTGATAAGGTGAATATAGCACTCGAAAATAGAGGTTAATGATGTAAGTTTATTACAGTACCTATCTATCTACGCTTCGAGAGCAATATCAAGATTTCTGGATTGGCCAATTCTACTAAAGTATCCCGAAAACGCAATGAAAAGTATAGCATCAAAGCTCGGTAAAAGTTATAAAGAACTAGTTCAGTAGATTGGCCATAGAATAATATCAGTGTTATTGTGTCGTTTTATATCATCTTTGTTTACCTACTCATTTATTCTTAATGTTACTCCATGAATGGCTTTCACGGAACTGACCCATAAGACTGTGTTTATTGATATTATTATGCCTTTCTGTAAGGTGTTTCGGGTCCATTGACCATTGCCTCGCCTGTCTGGTACCTTTCCACTCCACCACAGAATACATAATAATATACAAGTATTCAAATTACTTTCAAAGAATCATGCGTTCCTGGTACTAAGAGTTCGACCGGTAACAACCTGCGTCTTAGATTACCTTTTTATTAAGGTGGATGCTTCGCTTCGTGGCGTGTAATTTTTAATGTAGTTAAATAATATGCGATATTTGTTTTTAACTTGCGCTCATACCATAGGTACACCATTGCATTTTCAATGTATCATTTTGGTTCCGAAGTCAACATGAATTTGAGTATTGCTCCAAATAACGAAGCATCCACATTAAGATTTTTTATTTTACTTGCAATGTTTGTTAGTTTGTATGTTTGGACACATCTTGTGAGCCTATATTCCTACATTTTTGTAGGATTATTCTTAATTTAAAATTTAATTGTATTTTGCATAACAATTACATACTAAATGTTGCCGATTAAACTAGTTATTAGATTGTATGGGATAAATGTAGTTAATTTATTTAAAATTCCCTCGAAAACTTATGAAGTCAGAATATAATCAATGGATATTATATACATATCCATTATATCATTTATCATTATACATATGTATATACATTACATATATTAAGAGCTCATAATTTCTTATGAACTCTTCTCGAACTGACCGATAAAAAGAGTTTTCTTAACCACAAATTGTACATTTTACTTGAGCCCAAACTTTGAATAGTACCGGACCTTTGAACTAGATGGCGTTGTTAATGTTGTAATTGAACTCGTAGGTGTACGATTGTAGATGAACGTTCACTAGGTCGAATGTGACATTGACACTATTGTGTAGGGACAAAAGGAAAAGGTCCCATAAAAACCAAATTGCTAGGGTAATTAGGTTAGGTTAGTGTGCTACCCGTACTCACAAACTAAACAGAATCAACTCACACATTGGAGGTCTTAGTTCGTTTGCAAACCTTGACCCGTCTCTAAATTTCTCTTTATCCTACCTTGGTAATTTGTTTATGTGAGTTGTAGAGAGAGGCAGTTCTTGTTATTGATCAGCCCAGATTGAATAACAATAATTTTATTGTCCTTCTACGGATGAGGCAAAAAGTCCCCAAATGTTCGTTATACAGTTTTCTTCAGTTGAATCAGTAGTCCCACTGCTGGGCACGGGTCTCCCCTACAGACAAATCTGCGGAAGGTCTAGAGCATACTCCACCACGCTGCTCCAACGCGGATTGGTGGAGGGGTTAGTGACCAACCCAGTGTAGAATATTCTCAAGGAACCGGAACCGACGGCTTAACGTGCCCTCCGAAGCACGGTAGCGTCCAATGAAATTTTGCCACTAGTGGTCACCCATCCATACCGCAAATCGATCGCGCCCGTCGTTTAACTCAGTCGATCAAAAATATGAATCGCGAGCCACTTGGCTATGGACGCTACAGTATATGTAGATACATATAAGTATTATATAGGTAGTGGATGTTCTAAGGTAAGTATATAATGTGAATTTAGGGTGGTGGTAAAAAAAATGGGGAAACTACTAATAACAAAATACAGGTAAAACTATTAAAATATTATCTATTGCGTAGTAATTACTACGCAATAGATGATCTCGAGACGTTATGACGATTATTTAATTAATATCGCAGCACTGGCATAGTAAAATAATGATGACATCATTATAGTCAGGAAAGACTAATATTGTAGATTATATAACTGTATTTCAACATTATTGGTAAGGACCGTGTGGCCTAATGGATAAGGCGTCGGACTTCGGATCCGAAGATTGCAGGTTCGAGTCCTGTCACGGTCGATAAGTTATATTTCACTAAATTTTTCAATATTTTATATTTTCCCTATTTAATTTACAGTTTTGATAAATTATCTAATCTAGTACATTGATGAGTTTTATTGATAGGATTTTTAAATTTAGGTTATTTAATATGCGTCACCTCAATAATTAATCTATCAGTAGTTAATTTTTGATTTGATATGTATTTGTATAACATAGGAGATACTATTAATAAGATTAAAAACATTGTTTTTAATAAAGTTGTTCAAAAAGTGGCGTATTACAGGACGTAGCGTTCGGGAAGTGAGCTATTACACACTAATACACACTCGTGCTTTTTCTTTACCTTTTCCGAACTCGTGCGTTCTCTTTCCCAACTGTCAAAATAATGTCTATTAAAAAGAAAAAAACCAACCACGAAGATTTTACTGAAAAAAAAAATTCATAGAAGTTTTTATGATTCATGCAAATATTTCTAAAAAGAAGCTACTAATTTGTTTCAATATCAGATTTAATGATTTGATTCAATGAGTTAGGTTAGGCTAGGTTTCATTTCATTTCATCTCATTAAATTTCATGTCAATAAAAAAATTCTACTGAAGACTTGGCTGTATGGGCATAGTTCCCTTTGCCTACCTAGAATGGGTGAAGAAAACAAAAAAAAATCTCTGCAATACTCTGTATTCTTTTACGGTTGGCGCCATCTTCCAAAAATGTTCTTTGCGAGTTTAGTTTGTGTTTTTATTATTTTATTAAATTGCTTCATTTTTTCGCAACTGTATTAAAAATAGTTGTTCAGTACACGTGCGGAACCGTCATTGCAACTTGTTCCGACTGTCAACCCTCGCCTTCGGCTCGGGTAGACATTTGTCGGAACTCTTTGCAATGACAGGCTTTCCGCACTTGTAATGAAATAATTATACTATTTTGCTAACAGCTCCGCATTCCCTGCGCGCGGTACCTACAACTAGTTGGACTGAACACAGTTGGCCCACGATCGTTCGATGGTTGGGCCTCGTCGCAACAACTGCACACTTTGTAGAGGCAGCCTTATGCAGGAATAGAGAGACATATAATGTTTATAAAGTAATAAATAATCACAAATGTTTAACACCCTTTATGCATTATAATCGTTGTTTACGAGTTTTAAAAAAATACCTTTAAAAACTGCCTATCATGTCTCACTAATTAATGTAGGCAATGTGTCGGTATGGCGCGGAAGCATACCACCAAACAAACAATACTGTCATTGATATCAATAGAGTAGATAATAATATTTTCAGTTCTAAAAATACGCATACCATGCAATAACAACCATTAAAACTTATTTACAAGTTTAACTGTCTTGCAATAATAGTAGGTACGATGCGAACTACATGAGGTCACCATAATGACTCAAGGAAAACATTAGGCTGTTATCTCAAATAGTTATCCTTAAAATTTGAAGATGCACCTGATTAGGGAATTAACCGTACATGACTACATATAGCTACAGCAGCTACGCGCAAGCTAGTGTCAAAAACAGTATGATCACTCTATATAACGACTCGAAAGTCACTAGTTATCTTTATCAACCACCAGGTTGTCCCACTGTTGGGCACCGGTCTCCTCTCGGAATTGGAAGAACCATGCTAGCCATAGTACGTCATAATTAGTACTTTTTTTTAAAAATTGTATTATAAATATTAATTATTTTCTTTTTTCTTCCCGGTTGTTTTCAATGGTGGAGTATGCTCTAGTCTAGGCCTCCCGCAGCAGTGTCTGTGGGGAAGACCCGTGCCCAGCAGTGGGCGTCCATGGGTCGCAGCGAATATCAGGTTAGAAATACGATACCTTGTATGTATGAAATGTATGCTACAATACCAGGTGTAACGTTGAAGGAAAACATCGTTAGAAGACCGCAAGTCTGAGATTTCTGCATGAATTCACTTTGCCTGTGCGTCCACGCCCAACAGGTTAATAAAGGGCAGCTACTGAGTAAGATTAGGGGTTGTAATGATGTCTATATTAAATTGTAATACTGATCAACATGCACTGTGGTATTGTGTTTACGTGACGTGAGCTGAATGTGGGCTGCATTCAAATGGATAAAGTTTAACTTTGGGTTTTGTGTAAACAAAAACATACTGGCGATTGAAAGGATAAGTTAATTCAAGGATACCAAAGTTGTACTCGGGAAATAACTCGACTGCATAAATAAATATTAAATCCCCGTGAAGACCGGCTCAACTGCTCTTTCGAAATCCATACTTTATATTATTATAAATGCGAAAGTAACTCTGTCTGTCTGTCTGTCTCGGTTTCACGCCAAAACTACTGAACCGATTTAAATGAAATTTGGTATACAGATAGTCTAGATCTAGACTCTAGAGCCTGAGAGAGGACATAGACTACTTTTAAATTGGAAAAAAAGTCTTGTAAAGGGTTGAAAAGGGGGATGAAAGGTTGTATGAAAGTATTGTCATTTCAGACTAATTAGTCGTGAGCGAATGTCAATCCCATACATTTGTTAATCTATTCTACTAGCGTTTTTGCCACTTGTCTAAGCTTCTCATGGTTATCGTATGGGTGGTGTTGTCTTTTAATTTTTATGAGAATAAATATGTGTGTGTTGCCTACACACAGCCACATGTCGTGTATCCTGTGGTAATTGCGTGACAGTTCGGACCTCCACCTAGCAAGCTTGCAACATCAAGGTTAATAGGGTGTTTATTAAAATAATTGGACCAACAAGACAACCTATTAGTAGTAGTATTAGTGGTCATACCTGTGTGACATGCTAGTATGACTACCGAGAAACGGCCGGGTGAAATACACAGTAAAGTTATATAATTATACAGTAAAGTTTGCTTGCGAGAGACAATTTCTTATAAGGATAGCAATTTTAGGTCGGCAAAATATTCCATAGCGTCCAACGCTTAGAAACTTCAATATTAATGAACTAAGAATATACTTTCTCTGCGAATTTCACATCAGAACGTTGATAAATTTCTTGGATGAGTAGTCGAAAGTTTTGTAAACAACATAACCTATTTGATTAATGCAAATACCTAGCGGTGGGTTTTAACACTTTTAAATTAATTGAGGAATGTCTCTGTGGATGGTGGTAGTGATAAATTAAGTTAAGTGACTGAGGATTGTCACTTACTCGAGGGAAAGGGATTCCAAATCAAATTAGGCTTTTCTGGAACTAGGAAGAAAAGATATACCCGAGTGGTCGTAAGCGCAACTGCCAGTTTTCCGAGCCCCGTTTGAGACATATAATAATACTAGTGGACGCCCGCAGCTTCACTCGCGAAGAATTAGACCTGCCCGCGTTCGGGTTGCCCATTTGACTTCAAAAACGGCAAAGTTGCATACTAACTTTGCACCCCCGTTTTACCCCCTTAGGGGGTGAATTTTCAAAAATCTTTTCTTAGTGCTCCCCTACGTTATAAAAGGAAGCCCTGTGCAAAATTTCAAGATTCTAACCCTTATAGTTTAGGCCCTGCGTTGATATGTCAGTCAGTCAGTCACTCACTCAGTCAGTCAGTCAGTCACCTTCTCCTTTTATATATATAGATAGATTTTAATCAGAATATATTGATGTGCAAATGTTAAGTGTAAAATTGATATTAGGTACTACTTGAATTATTGGGACGGCATACTTTTTAAAAATAACCGTGATAACTTACTAGAGGTGTGTTGGCGTGAACACGCTGTTTACAATATTGAATTCAAACGACGGAACCCACGCGACGTTTCTCCTAACTAGGGTTGAGTATGAAACGCATAAGAATCAAGTCGAATCGTATTTCGTCGAATTAGTGTGATTTTAAAATATTTATTAATTTACCATGAAAAAAATTTTTTGTTATTATTACTTAACAAACTATTTTTCTCACTGAGAAGAGATGGCTGGGTAACGCCATGGTTAAAGCCATCGTCATCGCCTCAGCTAACTGGACTAACCATCACAGTCTCTATTTGTGTCCTCTTCAAAGTCGGTCACAGTTGTCATGGGCGGCAGTGGATAGATGTTGCTGCAAGCTCGTTTACTCTTATATCCATAAAAAATAGATGTACTGGCCCTCATAAGCGGACAGCTAAGCACAACCATCACAGTGTCATTCGCCAACCCTAGAGCGATATCTTTTGTCAGCCCTACAGCTTTTGCACTGCACTTTATTGGGCTATAAAATACAACCAGTCATAGATGCAGCCTTAACCTCAAAATGACACTGCAATAATCATCTGAAAAGATCGAAAAGTTAAAGGTGCTGGATTCGATTCCCGAGTCGGGTAAAGTATCATCAGCATCGATTGTATCGGTATAGCTCAGAGTCTGGATTTGTGCCCGGTGCATGTATGACAAAATCAGCTCACACTATGTCATGGTACCTAAACATAACTGGTGAAAAGTGAGTGTCTACCTCTGCCTACCTTTGCGGAAATATAGGCGTCTAATTTATTTTTTATTTTTATTTATTTGGGAAACAAACAATGTTACATTAACACATAGATGATACACAAACATTGATGCATAATCAATTTACATAGTTTAAACCAATTAATGATCAGGTTGTAAATTTTTTTATCAAATATCCATGCGCAGTTTTAACACCAATTAACACCGTTATATTTATTTGGTTAAAACGTCATCGCAAGGGTTAATCTATAAATCTATACTAATATTATAGAGGAAACATTTGTTTGTAATGTTTTCACACAAAAACTACTGGACCGATTTAAAAAAAATCTTTCACCATTAGAAAGCTACATATTACTAGGTGTAAACGAAACTATTGTTATGTCTAATTCCACGCGAGCGAAGCTGCGGGCGTCCACTAGTGTACATAAAAATAACTTTTGCCAACCCTATAAGTCGCAGACACCGATAGCACAAACGGCGACCGAAGAGTGTCCTATCGGCCGTGATGTTTGATGACTAACATTTTCCTAACTAGAATAACCAGTGTAAGAGGCAGTTTCTTTAAGAATAATAGACCTTAAAAAACAACTTGATTGGGACGGTCAACCAATCGCTAAAATGTCAGATCACACTATCTAGTCATTTCTGATGTTCAAACAAAAAGGTTTTGTGTATAAAATTGTGTGTATATGTGTGTGTGTATAGTGTATGTGTGTATATCATTGTTCAAACATCAAACAATTTTACACTTTAACAGTTTGTGTTAAATTAAATTATCAGTTCACGCTGGACATACCTAGTCATATCTGATGTTCAAACAACTTATTGTTCGCAAAAATTTAATATAATATAATTATAAATTTTACACAAACTGTTAGTGTAAAATTTATAAAAATATTAAATTTTTACGAAATCTAGTTCTTAGGCGTGTTCTTCAGAGTCCATCGACTTTGTAAATCTGCAGATAAAAAAATCTTAATCGTATCCATTCTTACAGGAATGTCGATATATGGGCTGTTCTATATATGTATATTATATTAACTGACCCCGCAAACGTTGTTCTGCCATATGAAATGTCAAAGTGACGGTTAAAAATAAAAATACTAAAATAGTATTAAAAACATTTTCCAGTGGAACAAATTGTGAATCTATACCATTCTCGAATCCCCTTGAATACACACAAAAAATTTCATCAACATCTACCCTGCTGTTTAGGAGGAGTCTGTCATACACACGTACACGAGAAATATATATATGTAGGTATTAAGATAAGTAGCAGAGGCTTGGGTAAATGTGACACTAATTGCAATCCCTGAGGACTTGACACAAACCGCGGTTTCGTTTTCAGGAATGAGGCCAGGGAATCAAGTAAACCGGGTCGATATTACCGAACCTTATGGGGATACGCTTGAATGATTCTGAGCTGTACCTAATCAAGTAAGTCCAATTTTACTTATGAGTATCATCATAACCATTTCATTGATCCATTTATCTACAACACAAGGTTTTCTTAGGTCTGCTCGTCAATAATTAAGTTGTCTTTTATTTTTCATACAAATATTATGTAACAGAGACCTGTATTTCTGCCGTGTAATAATTGTTTTAAGTAATGGTCCGGTTGAAAAGGTGTGGTTTCCGGTTACACTTATTTCGAGGCTAAATGGTCCTCAAGGGTAGCAACACATTGACTGACTTGGAACCAGACTCTTTCTAACAATTACTGACTGGACTATTACTTACACCAACTAACAGGACTAACTATCACTAACAGTCCTCATACCCACTATATTGTATTTAAAAAAAAGAGTCAGTCCCATAGCGGCAGCGGATGGGTGGTGTAAGCTCGTTTTCTATCTTGATCCAAAAAAAGAGGCAGTGACAGATTATATTATATGGAATTAAATATGACGTTAGTTTCATCGTGCATATGATGCAGCGTGGCAGTTTGCAGTTAGGATTGGCCCAAGGTCGCGCTATACATTGTATTGATAGCTGATGAAACTGAACTTTTCTTACACGTGCCACGCGTGTCAGGAGTTCATAGATCTAAGCCTCGCCTAACAAAGCAATTTTAAAAATGGCGCGACCGGCGCTTATAGCCACACGAGCACCGATGTTATGAATGGCCAATTAGGGGCGCGGGAGATTCTTACACGTGTAATATGGCGACGTTATTCTGCAGATCAAAAAGATTTTTTTTGCTTATATACAGCGTTATTGGTAATTCGATTATATTTGTGATAATTTTAACTCCCACCCACATGCATTATGCAAACCTGAACCATTTTTGAGTTATCATGTATTTAAAATTATCACAAATACCCCTATCATCTCCTAACGGGAATAGGTACGTCGAATTACCAATAACCCTGTATATACTCGTATATCTATATCTACTAATATTATAAAGAGGAAAGATTTGTTGGTAATGTTTTCACACAAAAACTATTGGACCGATTTCAATAATTCTTTCACCATTAGAAAGCTGCATCTTCTGAGTTACATAGGCTGTATAATATTACTAGGTGTAAACGAATCTATTGTTATGTCTAATTCCACGCGAGCGAAGGGGCGTCCACTAGTCATTCATATATACACACTAGCTATCCCCGCGGCTTTGTCGATGTCAAATTATTTTATGTACAGAATTACCTCTACTATCCAGGGATGTTTTAAAATATAATAAGTAGGTATAACCTTAATCAGCTGTAAGCACAAAGATTACCAATAAAATTATAGCGTCACCCGCAGTTCGGATCTTAATCCGAGATAGCCAGCGATAGATTAAAAATCGATCGACAGTTAACTATCGATTTAAAATCGATAGATTATTTCAGTATTTTGTCCATATATCAGAAACTTTTCCGGAATAAAATGTAGCCTATCTCACTCTTCAGGCCCTACACTACAATTATGCAAAAAATCAAGTCGTTCTATAACGTTTCGTTGAAGCGGAGAAGGCAAACCAACAAACCGACAAACACACTTTCCGATTTACATTTATTTATTTATTTATTCTACACCAGTAAAACAGTAAACATTACAGATCTAAATAAGTCTGTATATTAGTGAAGATAAAGATTACTTATTGTATTGCACGTAATAATTAAATACAGTTGCATGATCGTTTAAAACCCTGCCATTGGAACATCGAAAACAAAAATAAAATTGACCCGGTTAAGGCAATCGACTGTTACACGTGCGCCGGTATGAATAGAGATTCAAATGAAAGCGTATGTATTGTTTGAACTGTGATTACATATTTATAAATTCATTGAGGCTTTCATCTACCGATAAAACCGATATAAGAGTAGATACAGCGGTGACAACCCAGTGGCTATCGGACTCGCCTCTCACTCGGGGATTATGGGTTCAAATCCAACGGGCACACACTAATGACGTACGTTTTGTGCGAAATTTGTGTGTGCCAAGAAATTAAATGATTCAACGTTGGAATAATCATCGTGAGGAATCCTGCATGAGAGTTCACCAGAATGTTCTCGAAGGAGAACCGTGCCCGATAGTGGCACAAAGATGTTTGCTATGATGAATGTGTTTGAGAGGTTTAGCTATTAATAAATTCATTGAGGCTGTCATCTAATCTCGAGATCTCGTTCTCGGTCTCGGTCTCAGCATTCTCGGCCATAAATCCAACCGAGAAATTGGTTCTCGATTTTCGGCAATGCCAAGACGGTACGGTTTATCTGCCTTAGATAAACCATTCACTCAATAGATGGATAGAGAATGTTATGAGCCTATTGCCATATATAGATTTACAAATACCAATTTCACATTAATTTCACATTAATTGCCAGTAGCAGAGTGGCGCAGCGGAAGCGTGCTGGGCCCATAACCCAGAGGTCCGTGGATCGAAACCACGCTCTGCTATTTAAAATTGGAAGACTTTTTTTTAATATTTTCATCTCTATTATTTAAATTATGTACCATAAAACATTGCGTTCTACAAAAGGCGGAATCCGTACTGAAACTGAGTGGTGGAGTACGTAAACTCTCTCTCTCTCTCTACCCTTTTCAGTTCTTATTGATAATATATTGTGTAAAAAAATTTTTTTTAAAAAGCTATTTATAACTTTTATTTTATTTTTGTGCATCGGAACCAAATATGTGTGCCGAATTTCAGCTGGATAGCTTCAGTGGAAATGGGTGAAATATTGATTGCAAGATTCCAGGACATACATACATTATACATACATCTATGTAGGTATATAAATGTTATGTTGGTTTGTGTACGCTTCAAAAACTCAAGTTCTGCACCGATCTAGCTGAAATATTAGCATGATATATAATCCGCATCAAGGATTGTTTTTATCTAATTTTTGCATCAGTCACATACCCGCGAAAAATATTGTATATCCACAAGTATTGCAAAATTAAACTTATATGACATGTTTTCTTTGTTTTGTTTCTCATTTCGCAACCATTCAATCACAACGTGCCACAGCGAAGCGTGGCAGGGTACCTACAGCTAGTCGTTAGTGCTTGGGTTATTATAAAAGGTGTAAACGAAACAATTATTGTCTAATTCCACGCGAGCGAAGCTGCGGGCGTCCACTAGTATTAAATAAATAATAAAAGCTTTTAAAAAAAGAACCGTGGCCAGCGTACAGACACTGAAAGGTTAATTGACAACATAATTTCCGGGATTTGGCAAATGCTTGTTAAGGTTATTAAGGCTCAGCCTTGACCCACCTGCAGAGGCTTCGCAGAATGGATTCTTAAGACTGATTGGGGGCAATGTGTTCTGAGAACGACCCACCCTTATGTTATATGCTTGTACTCCGAATTGGAGCGAATGATTATAAAATGCGGTGAATTTTCTAGCCGCTATACGTGTGCCAATGGTTGAGTGAAATAATTATGAGCATTATTGGCATTATCAACACAAATGGTTTCTTATTAAACAGTAAAAATGTTCAATTGTAATGTTCATACCTGAAGGACTTTTGCTAGGAGTCCGTCCGGGCAGCCCCAACTAAACGGTTAATATCAATACCAAGTACATATTTCTGCTAACTAATAGTTGTTCTTGGAGCAACAATTGGGTAAAGGAGCAGTTAGAAAAGTATGGTTGCCGGTTACTAACACATTTCTGGAGGTGACTTTCTTAGCTCAGTCTAATACTAGTATGGTTACCTACTATGACACTCACTATCTGTGATTGTGACGTGACTATTAGTCACAATTATTACTAACTGGACTATTACGTATTCTACCTTCCATGTTATCAGTACAAATAGTATATTATTTTCTCTGTGGTATAACTAACAGTCCTGCTCCTACAGGCATACTGTTACTAACGAACACACCAACTAATATTCCTATTTATTTAATTTTACTAACTTTATAATATCAATTTTACTTTTTTTTTATTAATAAATCAGTGTCGCTTGGATTTAAACCCGGATCCTCATGAGTGAAACGCTAAATTTCAGCCACTGCAACAGTGGGCTATTACCACTATTAATTACTGGACAACTGGATTCTTACAATTACCCTGCACACCTTGAAAATTTTCAGGCATTTTTTTCTGAAATCATAACATTGGATGTTATGATTTCGTCCTTCAGAAAAAGTTTATCCAACAAATCGCTTGAGCGCAGCAGGAATAAATTACCAAGCTTCGAGGAATAATAGAGACAGTCAGTAATGACCGGATTATAGATATTAGCTTTGAAACAGCAGTTTTACGGTGGATTCAAAAGTTAATGCCATTTACTTCCTACGTTAGTTCACGTCATTAGTTCACGTCACACTACAAATTACTGGTAAATTTATGGTTATTGTTGGCACAGAAGAGTTATATTTTTATGTTATTTATACCTGTGATTATACTACCGCCATGGAACTAGTAGATCCTAATATACGTATACTATCATAATACCGCTTACCACTAGACGCTTCAATGTTTTTCTGTGGTTCTAAATAACATGAAAACTCACAGTCCCACAGGTGTGTATTCAGTAGTATTGTAAAAACGCATCATGAGGATACAGTAACAAATTCGAGTACTTATGTGAATTTACTCAAATCGCTGACAAAGAGGAAAAAACAACACATGATGTGTTTGAGTATTATTTGTTTAGTAGTACTTGTACTATTAAGTATTCTGTGGTAGTTGTGAGGTGGGGTAAGTCTTTTTTACGCTGTACATAAGTCATTTTCTCTGTGGTAATAAAAACTATTTAATGGCTGGCTGACTGGCATAGCTAGCGATCGAGAACCGCTTTTATAAAATTGAACCAACCCTCTTTTGCGTGGAGCTGCGAAATGGTCCAATTTCGTTCCAAAACGAAAACACGAGGTACCAGGCGCCTATAATCTCGAAGTACTCGCCTGCAATACCGGCCTCAATAGCTCGAATTTCAAGTTCGTTCCTGAAGCATTCACCAACATATGCTCTCCTGGTACTATTGCGCAGGAAGCGGCGCGCATGGAGGCTCGCTCCCCTTTAGGGGCGTTCACTTTGAAAGTGTTCACTTGTCACGCCACGCCTATTATCGTTCTTTGTTTTTAAAAGCTTTTACTTAACTTCACTCGTATGTATTCATTCATTCATGTAAGTATGTATGTCCTGGAATCTTGCAATCAATATTTCACCCACTTCCACTGAAGCTATCGAGCTGACATTTGGCACACATATTAGGTTCCGATGACAATGCAATAATATGGTACTGTCAAACTGATCTGATGATGGAGCCGGAAGATATTAACTGGAACTTCATGATGGAATATCGTATCATAGTCGTGTTTGCACTTGTGGTAAAGTCTTGTAATGAACTTTGACCACGATTAGGTTTCAAGGTCAAGTTATAAAAGCTTTTTAAAAAAAAATTTTTTTTACAGTATAATTTTCTTGTTTCAGAACACTTTAGCACAACTTTTGTCTCAATCGACAAGTATCTATTTCGAAATCACATAAATGTATTAGTACCTGTACACACAATAACAAATTAACAACAACAATATTAGACACAAATAAATTCATTCTTAAATTGTTTTGATATAGGCCCACCACGAATTTCATATGGGTCACTCCTATCCATTTTTTCATTCCAACTTACGTGACCTAATGATGTTGAACAAACGAAAATTAAACAGTAAAACAATAGAATAAAATAATAGGTACGGAGTCCTAATGGAAGATATTGTGGGAACTTGGGAAGTGCTACCTAAATTTCCGTCCAATTAAACGCAGTAGCTCAAGTACATACCTGTTATTGAGGAAATCTTCTAGCTGAACAGGTTTGAGGGACTGTACCTCGGTTTTATTTCGTCTACTAACGTGATACAGCACGTGATTTGGAATGGAAGGACATTTAAGTATTTGGAATTGTTTTATTATTATAATTATTTTTTACTACCTAATAAAGAGATTATACTGTGGTATAACGTGTCTCCGTCTATACCTATAGTATTTCCATATAACTCATAGCACAACGTAATTTTATTACTTACTTTAATTAGTGTCATATGCTCCAGGATCAGTACGATCATATTGACTGGGTTATGCTAAAGACGGACATAACGGAAAAAACGGAAAACGGACGGAAAAAATATCGATATAAATATCGACGACGGAATATCGATATAAATATCGACGAAAACTTTGACGGGTCTAATTTTGCCAATTTCAACAATGTTTTACGAAACTTTTGGTGAACATTTTATTTATCTAAACCAAAAAATACTTAAATACAAAAATGAAGATAAACACAGTATTTAATTAGCACAGTATGTTTGAAGCTGATACTAACTTCCATCGTTACTTGGGCAGTTTTTGGCAATTATTTCCAATTTTTAAATAGATAAGAAGTAAAATGTATTGGTTATTCGTTTAAACACAAATATTGAGAAAATACCTCGCATGTTGATCAAATGAATTATCCATAGAAAATGCTGCGAGTGACGTAATCCAATAACTGAATTGATCGTAAAACGAAATGCTGAACGGTTGTAAATTAATATGAACTTGAACTAGCTGTGGGTTTATGGCCTTCCTCAATCCACGGAACTGGAATATCAGGCGTGGGCAGAAATAACCAATAGAAAATAGTTTTTTTTTGCACAGTATAGAGTGAGCTTTTTGTCTGTCCACGGCTTACCTTAGTAATAGAAAGCTGTAATTTGACACGGATATGTATACATTAAAATACATGCCAAAACATGGTATAGTAAAATGTTTAAAAAAGCTACCCGAAGGTCTTCGATAAGGCAACCGTGAACGACGGCTTAACGTGCCATTCGAAGCACGGTAGCGCTCATGAAAACATTTTTTTTGTGTGAAAAATGGTTTAATCATAAAGAATTTTTTTTTTTTAAATTTAATTTCGATCGATTATTTTACTATCCATCCACCACACCACCGACTCACTGTCGTACTGTTGCGCTCGGATGTCCTCTCGGAATGGTAGGGCTTAACTTAGGCCATAGTCATAGTCCACCATGCTGGTCAAGTGCGGATTGGCACTGGATTGGCATTGGATACTTATAGCACTATCCATATTCATTCGTAATTCAAACTGCCACTATCGCTAGAGTTTCTCTCTGAGGTTTCGATATGGAATGAAGTAGGCTTTATTGGGCGGGCAGTGTTATGGGAAAATTTACAGGGCGGGCGTCTGTGTGAGTGGAACACCTGTCGATTGTTGCGTCCGTGTGCGGACTAGGGAGGAATATCGGTATATTGATCGCTTCGGAAAACCTCTTCCTGCTTCCTGGGTGCCTGGTGCATTCCGATCGACTCGTCATTATCGGCGATTGCCGATAGGTTCCCAATAATGAAGCATCGGCATCGCCGAGTTGACTCACACTGATTCGAAAATTTGAATCGGACAATTTCGACAAAAACTATAGGTTTTAAATTTTCGATTTTTCCAGGAAAATATAGTACATTAAGATCTTTCGTTATTTGTGTCTTGAAGAAAATCTGACAAATGGCCAGTGATTAAAAAAAAATAAAAAAGGTTTACGCCCTGCCGCGTGCTGCCGCCGCTGATACATACTTTGTGAATAAAATACAATTATGTACTTGTAATGTCTCATAAGTTCATAACTCACTAGGTATAGTAACCATATAATAGGTATACTTCTTTTTAATCGAGTGCGCGACGCAAAGCAGAAAAAAAAAACCTACATCCATAAAAATCATTTTAAGATTCCTTTTATGATTTTTAATTTTAACTAACAGCCTATATAATAAATATACAACGATTTAAAGTTGGTTAACAAACATTCTAGCAAGTTTTATATATGTATCATTTGTTTGCAGTCGTTTTTTCGTCGTGGACCAGAAAACTGTTAAGTTTAAGTACTATGGTGTAATCTTTTGGGATCACACACACTGAGAATACTTGTTGCCTAAAACTTATGGGCAATGTTTGGTTTAAAGGTAATAGAATCTTGTAGACCTTACTTTCGACAGTCTAAGTTATTAACACTTCCATGCATTTATATTTTAGACTGTCGAAATTTATAAGGAAAAATATTGATTAGTTTCAATTTCATACAAGAGCACTACACAGGAGTAAACTACGTAGTGTTCCTCATAAATTGTAATTTTAATGTTTGCATGCCCTATGGGTGCTATGGGTGAGAATAAGAGCATCAAAATAATACCTACTTATAAATACCTACTGTACCTTATCCTGCAAATATATAACTTTGACTTTGACGCAGTTGCTTACATAAAATTCATTATAATGGGAACTCGCAAAAATGTCGAATGTTTATTAAACAATAGCCACGCGCCTCATTCAAAGTCCTGGGTTATATCAACTATTTATTATGTATTCTGTGGTTATATACAGAACCTTTAGGTGTAAGTATATCTATTCTGTGATACAGAAGAACCGTAGTGAAAGCGGGTTTTTCTACTTATTAATTCTTTATTGATATCACGTGCGTGTGATCTTATTATGCTCGATTAAGAACAACCAACTCTTCATATACCAATACCTATTTTATAGGAGGAGTACAAGGTAGGTGCCTACCCGGTAAATGCTCAGAGAGATATTTGCTCGGATGCGACCGCTACCATAGAGTACCGGTTAAATTTGAATTGGTTCGTAACGGAAAACAAAAGAGAGAGAAATTCTATTGAGTATTGTGTTGAAATCATAATTTTTTTTAAATATTTTACACTGTTGTTAGTGACAAAAAAAAATTACCTTATCTATTCTATGTTTTTATCCCGCAGCTTTGTCTGTGGGGGAGACCCGTGACAAGCAGTGGGACGTCTATGGGTTTCAGCAAAAATGTTAAGTTTACAGCACAGCAATACAATCATCAATGTGATGTAAGCCGCTACTAAAAGACTATTACTGTAGACTACTGTAGAGCTTGCATTGCTCAAACAGCGTTTCTTTGGTTTCACCACAGAATAATAGTACAAGGTTTACTTAGTTTAAGCTTTTTTTTTACAAGTGACGAATAATAAAAAATGTCTTAAATATTAATTTTAATAGTGATTTTCTTTGGTATTTATGTATTTTATTAAAATAAGAACTATCCAGGAGTAAGATACAAAAAGAAAACAGGTACTTACACGTACGTACTTTAATTTGTTAAAATGTTGACCAAATTAATGGCCAAAGTAGGAATTTATTTTTAAAAAAATCATAAAATCATTTCTAGTCTTTTTTTTTGTAGCTTGACATTGTAGGGCTATCTCTGATCAAGGGGTTATCCCCGTGGGCTATCCACCATTTACGACAGGACAAACCCTGTTTAAGTAAGGAACTTATACCACCTTATACTGCTATTACTTATTTCCAACAATTATTATGTATATTTATTACAATACATATCTATTATAACGTAGTTGAATCACATAATCATTATTTTCGGTCATCATCAGAGGAGCATAAACGATGATAGGTATTAATTTTATGGTTCTAAACATATAAATAATCTGTGGGCCTGACGCATCAGAGCCCCAAGCCTCCACAAATACTAGGATAGCATAGATACAAGTAGCTTACTGCATTCCTCTGCCCACAGATTGTTTTTTTATCTGGATTTTTTATTCTCTGTGCCAGCCTAGTTACCTACTCGCCCCTTCCTTAGCAACGGATGCGCCAACCGACGCGCCGGTCATCGAACCGGGAGCGAGAACAAGACAGATAAGGGATGTATGTTCTTTCCTTATCTAACAACATGGAATGTTTACTCCAATTTGCACTATATGCGTATTCCTGTTGCGTGTAAAATGGATTCAGCACAAAGACAGGATGCAGGTAGCCGGTAAGGAAAGAATGATTTTTATACAGAAAGAATTACAATATTTTAGAAGGCAGCAAGATCTAGTAATGAAATTTTAGTCGAATAATATTCGATATTAGGTTGAGTTTCACTTGCAGTCACCTTTTTTAAATAAAAAGATAGGGATAGGAGCGTGAGAAATTCGGGAAGAAACTTCTTCGGTACTACCAGGAATGTATGTATTTGGTGGTAGTGCTATTCCCACGGGGCGCGTATTGAGTATTTGGTCAGTAGTTCACACGCTCAAATTATAATCGAGATTTGAAATGTGATGTGATCGATAGCGATGTCTTCAGTTTTATTTTTTTAACTAACTAATATACTATAAATCTAAAAAAAATATGAATATGATATCTATTCCAATCAAGTTATTCTGGAAGAAAGGTCAAGATCGTTAGAGAATGTTATTAGCAATTTAATTAAAGTTTACTAAAATGTCATGGCGCCGATAGGGAAAATCGATTGAACATTTATTATTGAAGGTATTGGAAATTGCCGATAATGGTGAAGCTATCGGAAAGTACTAGGCTCTTATGGTCCGACAGGAGGTGTGCCGAAGCGATCAATAAACCGATACGGCTACGATAGACACGTGTACGACCCTCGGAGGTAGTGTCTATTGAGGCATGATGATGTGTGTGTCGGGCGTGAGTGTGGGTTTACGCCGTCTCTGCCGTTTTCGGAAATAGGGGTGTGTTTAATGAATGGGACACGTAACTTTATATTGGGGACAGACTATGTGACAACACACCTGTGGCATTTTTATATGTCCAAGTCCAAGCCCGTATGGAATAAGATTAATGAGGTGTTGTTGTATACATAATGGAAATTCTCGAAATTAACATGTACTATGACTAATTTGAACTTGTTTCATAAACTGCATCATTGTTTACGTCACAGAATAGATTCACCAAGGAGTTCTGTGTAAAAAATGTATTCATATCATACGTTATTAAGTTGTGTTTTGTTGTTGTTTTAATTAACCATAAATTGACTATCTGTGTAGAACAATTATTGTCGAGTTATGACAATTAGTACAAGATAAATATTACATTCTGCCACAGGAATAGACAATGTAAATGTCTAGAATAGTAGATAGTTAAATTTGTGTTATTAATAATGTATTTAAATCAAAAACTTTAAATTAATTGTCATGTTAATCGATTCGAAGTTTTTTAGAAGAACTTTAGTTGCAAAATTGTATGAAGAATGGACACCGGTAACCGTTATGGCCTTACTGCGTCACCAAAGGTGTCAAAACATTTTTTTTTTTTTTTTGCTTTTTCTTTTCTATTTACGTTTAAATTTTTATTTAAGTTTATATTTTTAGTTAAGTTCATGGTTGTATGAGTCTGTATTGAATTTTGTGTATTATTTTATGTAAGCTGTTAGTTGCGGGGTTGGTGTGGAGTAGATTAGATTTAAGTAACTTAGAGCCTATCAATTATTAGTAGGCAGTTTTGCATTTGTTGATTTGTTGATTTATTATTATTATTTATCTAGTTTATCTTATATAGATATATATATATATATATTATATTATTTTTTGTCATATATTTATATTTACTTTTCTATTTCTATTTATATAATTTCTTATTTTTTTTTATTTTATTGTTATATAATGTCAAATGATGATTCGTTTTACTCTGCTAGAAGCTCGGATGTCTCTTTTGCTTCCTGTGACGATAACTCTATTAACACTGATCCTTTACTCAAGGAGGAATTAGCTACTGCACTGGAAGGCAACAGGAAATGTTTGAATGTATGTCACATAAACGCTCAGAGCATACCTGCCCATTATTCTGAATTAGAAAGTATATTTACTGTAGACTATATACATGCTGTGCTGGTATCTGAAAGTTGGCTTAAGCCATCATTGCAATCTAGTCTATTTCCTCTTAAAGATTTCATCCTCCTTCGTAATGACAGGGTAGGGGCTGTCGGCGGCGGTGTTTGTATGTACGTTCGTGCATCAATACCCCATCGAGTAGTTCTAGCCTCATCAGCACAGTACTCGGCGACAGCTGAATATCTATTTCTGGAGCTCGATGTCAACGGTATTCGGGTGCTTCTAGGCGTAGTATATTGTCCTCCTTCCACTGATTATTTTTCTTCATTAGAAACAGCATTTGACTCTGTTGGATCTGAGTATTCACATTACATAATCATGGGTGATTTTAATACTGACCTGCTCAAGAGTTCTTCTCGTGCCCAAAAATTACATGCTATTGTTAAATCAGTCAATCTCACTGTTTTGCCATTGAAAGCAACGCATCACAACATACAGACGGAACCAACCTGGCTTGACGTCTTGCTGACGTCTTCCCCGGAACTCGCTATGTCTTATGGACAACTATCTGCTCCTGGCTTCTCACGTCATGATCTTATATATACCTCCTATAGCTTAAGACCTCCTAAGCATAAACCAACGGTTATACTCATGAGGAATCTCAAAAAGATTGATCTCGACAAAATAAGAACTGATGCATCAGCAATTAACCTCGAATCTTTTAGGGATGCATCGTGCGTTGACGATAAAATCTACGCTTTCAATAATATTATAACTAAACTGTACGACGCTCATGCACCTCTTAGAAGAGTTCGACTGAAGTATCCCCCTGCTCCTTGGATATCCAGGGGTGTCTTGATGGCTATGAGAAGACGGGACAGAGCGTTTCGTGCATTTAAAAAAGATCGAAGTGATGCGAATTGGGCAGTTTACAAGGTGGCTAGAAATCGTTGCAATCAGATGGTGCGAACAGCTAAACGCCGACATATTCATGAAAGTATTTCAAATTCTTCTCCTTCTAATGTTTGGAAATTTCTCAAATCCTTGGGGTTTGGAAAACCACAAAATTACAACTTTGACCCTTTCCTTGATCCCGACACTATAAATAAACACTTTGCCTCCTCTTTGCTAATGGACGCTTCTCTTAAAACTCAATCTCTATCTTCAATCGGTTCTTTGCCACCGCTTAATACTCCGACCTTTCAACTTAAGCCAGTGAATCAGATGGAAGTAAGGAGGAGTATCTTAGCCATTCATTCCAAGGCTGTTGGATTCGATGGAATTAGTAGAAATATGGTAGTTCCTGTTCTTGATTTTCTTTTACCTTTGATAGTTGAAATAATCAACAGCTCTTTATGTTCTGGACAGTATCCCACTATGTGGAAAAAGGCCTTTGTGCGTCCACTTCCTAAAACCCCGAATCCTACCCTTCCAAATCACCTACGTCCAATCTCAATCCTCCCGTTCCTCTCTAAGGTCCTAGAAGCCTGCGTGCATAGACAGCTCTCTTCGTTTGTATCTAAGCATAACCTACTGTGTACATACCAGTCTGGGTTCCGTCCTAGTCATAGCACCACTACAGCTTTAATCAAAATCACCGATGATATACGGGCAGGTATGGACGCCAGAAAAGTAACTGTAGTGGTTCTCATTGACTTTTCGAATGCGTTTAATACTGTCGACCACGATATCCTTCTAGCATTCCTTACCCATCTTAACTTCGATCCAACTTCAATTTTGTGGTTTTCATCCTATCTTCGCGGTCGTCAGCAGTCAGTGCGCTTTGAGCAGAAAAGCTCTACGTGGGCTGATCTTAAGAATGGCGTTCCGCAAGGCGGTATACTATCTCCGTTACTTTTTTCGTTGTTTATTAACTCTATCACCACTCTTTTTGATTGTTCGTACCATCTTTATGCTGATGATCTGCAACTTTATGTCCAAAGTAGCATTGAAGACCTTGATAGCGCTATTAGAGCTATTAACCAGAATCTAATGGCAGTTAAGAACTGGTCAGATAACTATGGGGTGGCTGTTAATCCTCTCAAATGTCAGGCGGTCATAGTGGGTAGCTCGAGGCTTATGTCCAGGATCAATACGGTCAATCTACCTGACATCGTTTATAATGATACTATTATACCACTAAGCACCTCTGTAAAGAGCCTCGGATTAATGCTGGATAGTACCTTGAGCTGGAAAGTGCATGTCACTGACGTATGTCGCAAGGTTAATGCAACTCTTCAATCGCTTTATCGACTTCGGAGATTCCTACCGCATGCCACTAAGGTCATGCTCGTGCAAAGCCTCGTGCTACCCATGATCGATTACGCCGATACGTGTTGCCCAGATCTAACTGAACAACTTCTTGATAAACTGGAGCGCCTGCTTAATAATTGTATTCGTTTTATTTTCAATTTGCGCAAATACGACCATGTATCTCATTTTCGAAGCCAGCTTAAATGGCTTACTATTCGTCACAGGCGTTACTCCAGAATTCTCTTGGTTTTGTACTCAATTCTACACGAACCAACTTCTCCTTCTTATCTTAAGGAAAATTTTCAGTTCTTCCGTCCATATAATGACAGAGAACTACGCTCATCGCAATTCATGAAAATTAACTTACCTAGTTTCTCCAGTGATTTCATGCACTACTCCTTCACCGTTCAGGCTATACTGCTCTGGAACGCCCTACCCGTTGATATCCGGAAAGCCCCTAGCAGGTTTAAGTTTAAAAAGTTAGTCCGGGAACATTACCTTTGTTGCCAACCTACCGCCTGAGCTATTTCCAGTGAAACCAATCTAAGTTTTTATTTTATTTTATTATCATTATTTTATTTTTATGTATGTATTTGTTTGTATGTATGTATGTATGTATGTATGTATGTATGTATGTATGTATGTATGTATGTATGTATTTATGTATGTATATAATATGTATATATGTATTTACATATAGTGTAAGTATGTATGTGTGTAATTTTGTACGTTAACATTAAAATTTTTTTTTTTTTTACTTAACTTTATATTCATATATGTATCAGTTTTATCTACGTATTAAGTATTTTATGTATGCGGTTTTTATTTTGCTCTCAATATTATTATTTTTTTGTTTTATTTAAATTATTTTTATTGTTTTACCTCTATTTTGTTTACCTGCCATAGCATTCTCACCAACACCCGGGGCTAACTGGAAGAAAATGCCATATGGCATTATGTGTGCCCTTTGTAACCTTTAATTATTAAGGTTTTACAAAAATTAAAATAAATAAATAAATAAATAATACAATATGAGTTATGACTTGTGACTAGGATTGTCAACCGTTCTATACTAAAGTATTGTACTTATTGTATTGGGGTCTGCGTACTGTAAACTGTTGAAAAAGAAACATCTTAAAAATAATTTTGTAAAAGAAACAGGGCAGGGCACAATACAAATATATATTTTTTTTACATACATACACAGAGTGAGTTGTTTCACGAAGCTTTTTTGTTTGTGAAATTGACAAAAGATACTCGCAACTTTTAATTGCCATCAACAACGTTAACCAGGAAGTAACTAATCAACGCTTTACTTATAGATGATGAACGAGGCCCTAACAGTTCTTTTGTCAAGTAGAAACTATATTTTATTTATTTATTTATTTTATTCAACTTTATTGACACCTCTAAAGAGATATACAATGGGCGGACTTAATACTATATACTGTGCTATCTATAAGTACATTTTTTATCTACAGTTTCTTTTGGCCCTAAGGCATCTACAGCGTCAACTATGATGATAGCTCTACGGTTCTTTGCATGCGTTTTTTATGCTGCTGGGGTTGATTTCGGTCCGCAAATATACACTTTTAAACAAAAGTAATCAAGTAAAGTAATCATCTTGGATAAGTGATATAGTGTGCGCGAGCCTTAATATTCAGAGGATCGGGATGGATCGCAAAAATTCGTGCGTACAAATTTATAAGCCTCACCAATTATTATATCGGATACACACCTTTGCCTACCCATTCGGAGGAATACACGCGTTATGTTGATGTTACGAGCAACAGAATCATTAATGATTATTAATCGGAGCAATAGTCTAGAATTAGTCTAATAGCCACCGTCACGCACCAGAGTATTGCTAATTCGGACAATTGTGTAATTTATTGCGCAATAAAATGATCGATCTTTATTGCCCATTATGAGGTCACAAGGGCAGGGTGTTGTGTGTGTGATAAATACCCTGTCATTAGTGGCGGTAATCTGATGGCATAGTTAGGAGGTTTTGGAGGCACTGGGCTAAATGTGGCGGTTCGTAACGTTTGTTTTTCGTATGAACTTTTTCTGTATGGTCATAAATAAATAATAATAAATAAATAAATACCATGGACATTCACACACGGCCATCTGACCCCAAATTATGTGCGAACCTGTACTATGGGTACCTACCATAGACTGATATACATAGGTACATAGATATTTTTAAATACATACTTAAATTGATAATACTGACATCCAGACACAGAACAAACACGTCACACGAATATTTGTCCTGAGTGGGATTCGAACCCACGACCCCTTTCAACAGGTAGAGTCACTACGGATTGCGCCAACGGGCCCGTAGAGACGTTTACGGCGTTACCGAATAGTTCGTAACGTAACACGGTAACGTCGGTAATCTTTATTACCGTTTTACGTAAGCTCTACCGTTACGTACCGTAGCTCTATCCTGAACCAGGATAGAGCTACCTAGAGTACCGTACGTACTAGCTAGAGTACCGTAGCTCTATCCTGAACCAGGATAGAGCTACGGTATCCCTTGATTGTTTAGGCCGGCCAACGGAGGGAATTTAGGGCCGACCGCATATTATAAGAATATTTCTGTCAGAAAATTCCTAACTGATTGGAACTCAGTAAGTTCAAATCAGTAAGCGATGGAAAATTTCTGCTCTTTTACAGTTCTGCGTATATAACCTAGGAGTTCTGCCAAAAGAAATAAGCATGGAATTAACGAGGCGAGAAATTCCGCAATGACTTGTGTATTAAAGAACGTACAGGTATCTACTTCGATCAATAACGTAAAAGTACTGCGCAAAATTGACAATTTGTCCAAGCGATCCTAAGTTACTGCAATCATAAAGCAAGGTCATCTGCTATTGGAATTTGAATGAAATTAAAATCTTAAATCTCTTTAGTCTTAAAAATTATTTATAGCAAACCTTTTTTTTTACTACTCGGCTGTGTTTTGCTACATTTTTTTATGAATACAAGATAGCAAACGAGCTTGCAGCACCACCCATCCGCTGCCGCCCATGACAACTGTGACTGACTTTGAACAAGACTCAATTAGGGACTGGGATGGTTAGTCTAATAATTAGACTAACCATCCCAGTAGACAGTAACTAATTAGACTCTAATTAGTTGAGAGCGTTAATTAGAACATTGGTTGGTGAACAGCCTACTAACGAACTGTTAGTAGGTATGAGGACTGGGGACTGTTAGTGATAGTTAGTCCTGTCTGTAGTACCTAATAGTCCAGTTAGAACTTGTTAAATCTCGTTTTATGTCAGTCACGTGTTGCTACCCTTGAGGACTACGATGGTCGCCTCTAAAGAAGTGTAACCGGAAACCACACCTTTCCAACCGGACCATAATTGCTCTAAAAACAATTATTACACGGCAGAAATTGTACTAGGTACCGTGGCTGACGGTGGTACTTCCCCCTATATGGAACCAATTAGGTTTCATATAAAACCTATTTGGTTCCCTATAGGCTCTACCATCTTTGCTTTACTTGTTAAGCTATGAAAGTAATAAAAACCACTGTGTAATGTCGAGCATAATATATTTTGTACTAACTTCACGGGGCCGAGACATATATACAATAACCTTTGCTTCAATACAATTTCAGCATCAGCGAAGTTAACCTGAGGACAAAAAGAAATAGACATATATTAGTTAAGCAATTTTTGAAGCGTTCTTCATCATGACTCACCAAACCTATCCTTTCTGTACCAAAACTACCCTTTCTTTATCCACTGTTTGGCACGGTTCTACTTTCATAATGTAGGGGTTAGGTCCATGCTGGCCATATGCGGATTGGTTAGGGCAGACCCCCCCCATAATTTTTTTTGCCGGAAATTGGTAGTTTCTGAGTTTTAAAGCTTTGAGGTTATGAAATAAATTTTCAATGATTTTATGCCATTTTTCAAATTTCAATGATTATTAATTGCGGCGAATAATAAAATAATACTAGTACCCCCTTTGTATAACCAATCCCCACCTGTTAGACACGCATAGCTTTTTTATCGAAAAAAATTTCGACACTATCTCAGCCAATACTGAGCTGTTAAAAAAGCATCATAGAATTCAGAAAGAGAAGAATACAGAAAAGGCTTTCAGACTTTTTCTTTAAGAGAAGAATTCAGAAAAGACGACCAAAAATGTTTCGACCATTGGGTAAGCCATATCCCTCCAACTCCCGCTAGAGCTGGCAGATCAACGTTGTTTGATAGGTCTACACTAGGTAGGTACATCATTTCAGGAAAATTTTGTTTTCTGTTCAGCGTGGATTTGTTTTCATGCCGAGCTCGAGTGTACGTTTTAGGTCGCGTGAATGCAGTCGCATCGCGCTACAATGTAAACTAAACATCCTATGGGCAGGAGTAGAATCTAAATACATACATAATATACATTATTGTATTGTTTTGATTCCGTCAACACAAAAGTTTTACGACGCACCGTTCGGCATGAACAAACAAGCATGTAACCAACCGTTAGCTCCCAATCAAAACAAACAGGCATCTTATAACGACCGTACTCGGCTAATTCAGATAATACAGGAAACTGAGTCAAACACCGCGCTCGTGGAGCGGTTAATCCAGTCATTGGCTATAAAAAATCGGGAAACGACATGATTTCATTTAGGTTATGTACCCAAACTGCATTAGGGTCAAAATTTATTCCTTGTAGCTCCGGACCTAAATAGTGCTACGGTATTCCCTGACTGTCGTAAGAGGCGCTTAATAGGGGACTTCCGGATTTGCGGGCGGCAAGAGTGGGAGCGCGAACCGCTCATCCAACGACCCCGGGAAAGGGGAAGTAGTGGTTTTAGTGGGTGGAAATCCCATATAACCCGGCGTCGCTCCCACGATGGCCAGGTATCTTTAAAAGGTTTCCCACTCGAAAAAAAAGGCTCAATGAATCGCTATTGGTTTTTTTCTAACTTGAAATGCCCGATAGTAGCTCGAAGTCTGGATTTGTGTCCGTGTATGGCAATAGGCCACCTAGGACTAGGACTAGGGACCTAAACATAACTGGTGAACAGTGGGTGTACCTACCTACCTACTACACACTTCTGACAACCCCTTCGGGGAAATAAAGTCGTATTGTTATGTTATGTTGATCGCAAATGAATACAATTTTAGATGAAACATGATATAACTATATTTTTTTCCACTAGCTTTATTAATTCTATCAACTGAAAACTGGCGCAGTTTAATACTATCGATCTATCGATAGTTGTTAATGTCTCAAAAGCTTACAGATTACAATATCTTTGTACACCTCTTTCTTTTTAATTGCTTTTCGTACTATTCTCCTATAAGTACATGAAAAATAAAAAAATCTTTTTGCATTTGAATGCACTTCCCTGATGCAGATTATAATATAATGCACGCAGAGCACTCTAAAAACAAATAGAAATCCACGAACGAAGTCGCAGGAATTAGTTAGTACCTAGGTACTGAGCTACGTACATAAGATGATTAGTAGGTATTAATACCAGAAGCTAGGTCTGTAAATTATTGACACAAACAATATATAATATGTAAATGACTGGGCTGTTGACAGCTAGAGTTCGGCAGTCAAAATATGGGGTGGAGTTTATCGACCCTTCACAATATTGTGATTAGGTACTTAGTAGTCATTCTTCATCCCTAGTAATTTATTTATTTATTATTAAATTTACCAACAAGGTATATGTACACTAAAATATACAATATACATTACATAGTTAAAGATACAAGACTAAGTGCCTTATTATGTACACTAAAATATACAATATACATTACATAGTTAAAGATACAAGTGTTACCTCAATTACAGGCACATATAACAATCTATAATTATTGTTGTTGTTGGTAAAAATCTCATGCGCAAGCTCAAAATTACTCACGCGCTAAGCTCGCTATATGGTCGGTATTTCGTAACAACGAAATCCGTAGACCAACAAGTAACCGAACCGACATAGCTTGAAGAGTTGTTCAAGTGGCAATGGGCAGATTACGTCGCTCGACGGACTGATAATCCATCGGTTGATACCTACTCATCAGTAAGAAACTTTTTCTAGTGCAGACTACCGATTATTGGTCGCCCTCCGACGGGCTTGAAGAAGACAACGAGATGCCGCTGGATTCAAAGGGCACAGAGGAAGGGTGGCGTCTATTGAGGAAGGACTATTTCTGTCTGTGGACCTCGAAATGCTGATTGATGGATGGATAAAGACAGCTGAATCAACGCTGCTTTTTATTTTAGTTTTCTTTCATTTTTTATTCTGACGGTGCAATAAAATATCCAATAAATGGTGCTCATATACGAAACCACATTGATCTACGACCCTTTTACTATTCAACTAATCCTGTAACTCCCTGAAATCCTTCCTCATCCCATTTCCGTCCCTTACGCGCGTTTATAACGAGGCTGTAGGGACTGTTTGCGAGGTTCGGACACTCAAGCCGGCAAAGGTGTTGAACCCGGAACACCGAGGGCTGGGAAATGGGGCATAGGACCAAATATGTACACAGGGCAGATCGACGACCCTACCCGGGATGAGTAGCGTCACCCCCGTTTTTGTTATGGGGTTTGGTACTTAAGCTTCACATCCAATTTATCTACCAACATCGTTATGTAGGAACATCCCATAGCTTAGCTAGTTCGTTAACTAGCTAAGCTATGGGATGTTCGTCGGTTCGAATCTCACCTGCGGTAAAAATAAATCTGAATTTGATTTTCAAAACACTGTTAGTGTAAAAAATATTATATTAAAACGCTTTAAGCTTTTTAAATCTGTATGTAAGAGTAAGTACACAGTTCCTTGAGTTTTTTGTCCAGTCACTAGCGCAAGATCCCGTTTTCGTAATGGGGTCTCGGTACTTACTAACTTCTACTACTACTATGAATAAATTAATGAACTGGGGTCTCGGTACTTACTAACTTCTACTACTACTATGAATTAATTAATGAACTAAACTAAAACCAAGATAATGAATTATTTACTTCTGATTAGAGTTTGTCTATGGTGAGATTTTCCATCCACACGAAACAACTAAAACGCCAATTTGCATTCGATTTTCGAACGTGAGCCTTGTAGAAAGATTTGAAGTTGTTTCCCAAAATCGAAACGACTTAAAAATTGTGCGAGATAAATAATTTATTTAAATTAAATTTAAAATATTCGAGAGCCAATGACCCTTTCTAACAATTTAGCCTTAAAGGAGACAGGAAATGGCGTCGGTGATCCAACAGCGTAAGTATACTTAATTAACATCCAGTTAAGAGGGATGCAGGCACTTTGTCATAATTTGAACACAACCCTTTGTTCAAATATCTGCTGTTTGACTAGAGCTTTAAGGTTGAAGACCTTGCCGGGGTGATGCGAGATCAATTCAAAACTAATACCCACTACTACGAAATTGTCATGAAATTGCTGTCGTTCCGCTATGGTATCGATTTCACACGTGAAATTACTTAGTTTCTCTTCGATTTAGATACTTAAGAACCGAAATTAATTAATTACACAAATTTACCATTAGTACGCTAGACTAATCGTAACTAGGTATTCATAAAAACTATGGAGATCATATTTTAAGCACAAATCGAAAGAAAGTGACAAAACACTGTTTACTCGTAGGCATACCTACTAATGATCTCCAGTCAATTTGGTCAGCAATCATCGTAAATACCTCTTCAAGTTTCCAATTTTCTTCACACGACCCTTAGAGAAGCGTTACAGCTATCATAGAAAATAACTTAAAACGCGTTACTTTAATCCCACGACAAATTGCTGGTATATCCAATACATACTAAGTAGGTACTCGTATATTCTTGGGGCGCTAAATAAAAAATTCCTATTCGGTGACGCCGTAAAGGTCTTTATGACCATACAGCGGGGATGTTAAAAATTAAGATTCAAGAATCCTTTTTCTGATTCTTATTGATTGCCCAAAAATATTTTTAATCCATGGACAATTTGTAGTACCTCGAATAAAATTATCCTTCTACAAAGTAAGCCATTTAAAATCGTGTCGTCACCGGATCGTGGCTTATAAAGAGCTATTAGTGCAGTTCAATTACATCGGTTCCTTGCGCACGGTGTTGACACTAACGCGACATGTTGGAATATTCCCCGCACGTCTTGTGACGTCACGGAGTATCCCTTCAACATCATCCAGCCATAAATTTACTCCATTCTGTTTTACCAGCAGTGGAATTCTGATGGATTGCTTAATACTTCATTGACCTCCACTTATCCGGCATTGGAGCAGCGTGGGTATACCTGGGTATACCCTGGACCTCCCTTAGATGTGTATTACACCCACCAGTTATGTTTAGGTGGTGAGCCTATTACCATGCACCGGATACAAATCGGGACTACAAGCTGCTACCCAACTACTAAGGTACTGAACCCAAAACCTCATTTGCACTTCCATTTTTGTCCCTACCGAATTTGGTCATATTAGACCTTGCTTGAGAACATTCGACACTGGGTTGGCCACTAACCCGTCCACCAATCCGCATTGGAGCAGCGTGGTGGAGTATGCTCTAGACCTCCCGCAGCTGTGTCTGTGGGGGAGACCCGTGCCCAGCAGTGGGACGTCTATGGGTCGCAGCGAGACCCTAAAAACATTTTAAACTTACTTTTTTGATTAGATAGAACGTAGAGCATTGCCATTAAATGGAAAATGATTATAGAATTAAGATTTTTACTTACAAAACTAATGTCTGTATAACAGTTACTGTACTGCAACACCCTGTACCTACTAATATATTATTTGTAAATTCTACATACCTATTAAGTATTACATATGTACTTACCTAGTGCTTTTCTATTTAACTTGGATATTTACCATCAATCAAATTACCATTTACCAAAAAAGGATACAGGTGAAATGAATGAAACAAACTACACATTTACTGATGGTATAATAATTTATTCTTAAAATATCAAAATACAATTAAAATCCTAAAATAATATTTTAAAATCCTGGTCTATCAAGTATTATAAAAAATATCCGAGTACATTATTTGTAGACTTCATTATTTATTTTGTAAAATTATACTTTTACGATTTTTATTTGGATACAAAATAATTACTTGATGTTACGCTTACATAATAAAATAATGTCTATTATTATGACACTACTAGAACATTTTATATAACTACAAGCAAACAGATGACTACATTATAACCAATTCAAATACATAGTGCCTCGAAACTACACTAGTTACACAGAAAAGTAATCTCTGACAAGATAACATTGATATTGATTTGTTCATAAAATGGTCAAGATGTTTATACATAGTAATTTGTAATTTTATACATAAATAAATAACATCAACATAAATAAATTATATCTGTGAAAGCTAAAGCGTGTCCTTTTTCATAAAAATAAACCGGTCCTATGAGCTTAAGCACAGATAATAAATCCTCGTACCTAAATTACGATATTTGTCATCAATATTTTTACTAACGCATTTGGAACGTCCCGCGGCAAATGTATCGAATCATTTGCACAGATTATACAGGTTATGCTTATACATCTAGAATTTTCTCTAATATTGGCGCCAATAACTAGATGCGCCCAAAATTCAAAGCCGATAATTTGACAACACGTTCACGAAATATTTTTCTAATTTTTTTTTTTACCAATGTGGTGCTGAAAGCCTGAAGCTTTTTTAATTAAACAGTAATTTTTTAATAAGCATGGTTAGCAACGAAAAGGCCCTTTTCGGCGCCCAAACCTGTGACTGATCCAGCGACGTATTTGCCCTGCGAAGCCTGACCGTTGGCCTGAAAGAGAGAGAAAAAAAATTATTCATAAATAAATAATAAAAAAAAGAATATAGGGTAAAGGTATCTAAATAATTTGTTTAATATTTTAAGTGATCTGATCAATACTGTGGCCTTAAATTTATAAAAAAATACGTGTGGTAAGTAAAGCCAGGTTGGCCAGCATGAAAATTTTATTTTGTTAAACCTTTAAATTCTAACATATCGGTTCAGATGTCCGTGCACAATTATGCGTTTATCATGGGTTCTGACGATGAAAAGCAAACACACAGGTTACATCTGGATATTCGTTAGATAAGCAGACACCAACAAGCAACAGGTCATCCGAACCGAGAGAAACATGGGGTCTATGGGCCTCTACGTTTCCTTGTCAACCCGGGTAGATAATTAATGATAAGGACTCAGAAAGATAACATCGGGGGGAATATAATATCAACAATAACAGGTCATCCGAACCGAGAGAAAAACATGGGGTCTACGGGCCTCTAATTGTCCTTGCCAACGCGGGTAGATAATTAATGTTATGGACTCCGAAAGAAAACATATCAACAATAATGAAATTAAAAAAAAGAAACCCGGATAGATTATACTCGATAGCAAGGAAGTTAAAAAACATATTAGTGTTTACATGGAAATATGAGGTTAAAAAATCTAGAAAAAAAATACGACGCTAAAAAAACATCGTGGGAGGCTGTCTCTCACTGAAAATTGTGGGGTCTGTGTGTCTTTGTTTCTCTCGCTACCCAAGGCTCTCTTAGATAAATCTCAGAAAACGTGTTCTTTATGAGCGGAAGAATTTGAATTATGTTGATACTGATTTTAAACACAATACGTCCAAACAATTCTAGACTAGCTGTGATGGGTGTGTTAAGGCCAATATAGCATATTTTTGCAATCAGTAATTAATAACATTATTGTGAATATTTTAGTATTATGGTGCGTAAAATGTTCGTCGCATTTCTAATCTACATACATTACATCTTCTTCAATAAGCAATAACTGCATCCATTCCAAAAATTGAGACCATCATGACACGCGTCGGCGATACGGATGCTGTGATGAGATCGGGAAAATGATACATGTCTGGGCTAGGCTTAATGAAGTTTACGTTCCGTGCTCGACAGATATTTTCTTTCAAATGGACTTTTGCTGTATGGTCATACAAATCTTTACGGCGTCACCGAATAGGATTGTATGCTTCAAAGAGCTCAAACTAAAAGGTAAAGGATTTCTCCTTTAAGTGTGTGGGTGCGATTGATCTAAGGGTCTACTGCTGGGGCTTAGCTTAGGTCAGCGCTGTGTTTGTAACTATAGAAGAGGATAGACCAATCACTCGGGGATACCTCGTGTTGGCCGTTCGAAAGTTGTGTCTTCGTCCCCGCTGGCGGGGCCGGTGTACATGTGGTGTTTTGTATCTGAGATATGGAGTCATCCTGTAGGTTGTCAGCAATAGTGATTGCGTCATCGGGACAGTGCTCGACAGATGGTTGCGAGAAGCGGACGTAAAGGATTGCAGTCTATGCAATCCGCTGGATTAAGTTTGAAGAGTTGTGTTTTTTTTTGTAAAAAAATATCTTCAATATAAAATTGTGTCCCCGTTGGTTTGAGAAAGATATTTAGTAATCTGAAGACAGTTTAGTATGTAAAAATAACTGCGCAATTGTATGGGAGTTAAACCAAAATCATACTAAGGCAGATTATTTACTTATTTATTCTAGCAACTATGGAAAATAATTCCAACAGGGAATGTGAAGTAACAGCAGCGTATGAACAGCGCAAAAATAATGGATATCAAGCTCAGACATGTTGATTCAGATGTGTCCCGGCTGGGGATCAAATCTTGGAATGCTGAGATTAGTATCTGGAAACGCTGAAGTTCATTAGCAGTACTGTCTGTAAGATGTGTAAAAAAGCTACTAATTGCTACTAAGCAAACTAAGTCCTACATGGAATGTGAAATAACAAACACATACAAACAAAACGTATATTTTTATAAAAACAGATAAAATAGCGAATGTACGGATTAGTAACACATAAAACTACGTTCTACAAGTACCATGCAGATACAAAAATGTGATGTAATTAAAAAAGTTTAGTAATAATTTGGCGAAGTGCGAATAATGTATAAGTATACAAAATTAATTGACTCACTGGATACAATTTAGTATATGTATATTTAAATAAGGCTTACGCATACATACGATATTCTATAAGACCAAGAATATTAACATAACATTAAATGTTCCTTGAATCGTAAGCAGTGGCTGAATATTATGATATTGATATTATTTTTGATATTTAAATTTCATAATGGCTTAATATTCTTGGCTCTTTCTGTCTACTCTACTATGCATCTATGCGTTCATGCAGGACAAAACAAATCAGTCATGTTTAGGCCTAACAACAAATCTATTTACAAACATTTTTAGTTGATCATATTATATAATTATTCTTTTGAACAGAAAAAATATAGTAAAAATGAAAAAGTTACGGGAAATCTTCATCTGGGGTGGGTTGATTTCCCGTAAAAATGGTTTGTAAAAAATATCTTAAATTTACTTGTGTCTGTAAATAGATTAACGTTAACACGATAGAGGTGGAAAGGTTTTGTGGTATTAGACCTATTTCGAGTTTGAGTAGCAATATATTTCAGTCTATTTTACTTTGTTCACTTAATTACTAAAAGATAAGTCAAAGTACAGACGACGTGTCAAGAGTTCTGAACATAGCCTAAGGCATCACACAGACGATAACTTCTAATCCATCTAAACCATTTATAAAATCTGCTATCTGTCATCAAAACATAGGAAGACCGCTCTTACTCAGACAAAATTTAGTCTATTTATAGATAGATCGATTTGAAGGTGCCGTCTGTGAAATGATAGCCTTACAAGCTAAACAAAGATAGCAAACACGTTATATTATTAGTAAGCATGCGATTTAACGAAGTTTGATTTGGATGCAGCGAGCGATGGAATCGAGCCAGCGACGTACTGCCCTCTCACAGCAAGACCGTTGGCCTGGTTTCAAACAGTCAATTTAGAAAAAAAATTTAGAAAAAAAAATAGCTTAAAAAAATAAACAACAGTCAACAACATTACTGGTCCTTTTATACTAGTGGAATCAGACATAACAATAGTTTCGTTTACACCTAGTATTATTATATAGCATATGTCACTCAGTGAAGATGCAGCTTTCTAATGGTGAAAGAATTTTTGAAATCGGTCCAGTAGTTTTTGTATGAAAACATTACAAACAAATCTTTCCTCTTTATAGTATCAATAAACTAAACTCAAGATTGAGATAGGATTGAAATAATGAATTGAGCCAACTAAAAAATTATCTAAGGATCAGCTAATTCTGATCTGACTGGGTTTATTAACATGGATCTATGTGCCAGATAATGGTTCCACACAAATAGTTATTATCGTACGTGTACCTGTTATGTACTCGTATACTATATAAATAAGGACCCGTTCACATTGTCCAGGGTTCAGATGCAATTGGTTATTTTGATCGAATTAAGACACCTAACAATTGTGAACGCGCCCCCTCTTGTTTAAGACAAACTGTCGTATTACATTATGAACATTAATAATACACAGATGAATGGTTTTGAATGCAGTGTTGCAATATTGACTACGCGTAAACACAAAACATTTAGGTGCAAAATTACTACAAACACAGCTAAATGAAGCAAAGTTCGAGCATGCATACTACTTTTGTTATAAGACTATAGACAGCAGAAATAGCATAAGTTACCTCTAATGTGTCAAATAAATACCATGATTCCGGGAAATTCATCCCAGGAATCTCTGCATATATCCAAGATATTCTAGAATATACAGAGGCTTCCGGAATCTCCTTGAATTTCCTTCCAGGCGACCTTCTAGCTAGTCGCTAAATTTCTTATGACGCATTCAACCACCTTTTTTTGAACATATACAATGTTCCATACCTTCACCGATTTCATGATAACCTGGTAACAGGGGCCTGTCTAAAGGGAACCTTAATCCGACTTACCACATTATAAACAACAAATTCGCCACCATCTATCATGATTGCCTGATACGAGAACACAGAATTTTCTGCTTCTCGAATCTTCTAGAACTTCCTTCTTACCGTGGTACGTGAGCAAGTTTTAGTATTCCTGCCTGACTAACAGATCAAGAATAACTATAGCGCTAGTTAAATTGAAATGTTTCATGATTGCCTAGTATGTGGACTATCTTCTCGACATTCATTTAAGAAACTGGTTCAACCAACATATCCTGAATATTCCTCCAATCTATGTTTACCTGGTATGAAAAGCAAAAACTTTCTCAATGCTTCTCGGTATTTCTAGAACCTCCTCCCTTCTTACCTTGGCGCGCTTGAGCAACTCCTGTTGTCCAGCGAGCACGTTCTCGGGCTTGCCTGCCCAGGCGCGGAGGACGGAGGCCTGGAGGGCACGTCCGTAGCTGAAGGTGAGGGCCCAGGGTCTCTTCAGGTCCACAGTGTTGATGGCGTTCAGGTTGACAGAGGCCTCCTCCTCAGACTGGCCACCGGAAAGGAATGTCACTCCTGGAATCAGGTTAAAATAGAAGGGTTAGGTCTCCGGTCTTAGACCATCGTTTCCCTTTACTTGAACGGACCAAGAACCCAAACAGTAACTGGCATTGGGGTCGTGATTGGGATCCAGTGCTATGACGATGGCGTCATATGGTCCTAAGCGCATATAATACATATGCCACCAGACACTAAGAACTAGAATGTATAGAAGCTCCCACCACCACCATAACCCTTTCATTGTCCCAGTGTTGGGCACGGGTCTCCTCTCAGAATGGGAAGGATGGCACGCTGACCAAGTGCGGATTGGCAGACTTCATATGCCTTCGAGAACATTAAAAAGAACTGTCAGGCATGCAGGTTTCCTCACGATGTGTCCGTTACAGCAATTGACATTTTATTTTATTTTATTTCTTTCTTTCTTTTGTTGGTATACAGAGCTTACAAACATACATTAAATAGTAGTCAGTAAGCAATATAGGTTTGTAGTATATGCTAACCTATGGACTAGAGTTAACTCTAGGATATAATAAGTAGGTTCAGTACATAATATTTGTGCAAAATAAGACTAAGCTATTTACTAAATACTTTGTCCGACCTGATGACCTGATGATACAGCAGATTTAATTTCTTAAATCGCACATAACATAGAAAAGTCATTGGTGCGTGACGCTGGGGTTTGAACCGGGAGGCTCGAATGAGAGGAGAGTTCGAGAGTCACTGGGCTGTCACCGCTGTTGAATAGAAATTCCCAGGAACAAATAGTACTAGGAGCGCAAAAGTTACCGGGAACGGCAGCTGGCACGGTCCTCAGCAGAGCGGTGACGGTGGCGCGGCCGATGTCCATCGGGGTGTAGGTCTTGGTGCACGACTGGCCGGCGGTGACCTGGTGGAGGGAACCATGTGTTGAATATGAAATGCTTTACAAATAAAAACCAACCGCATATGACAACGTGAAAGATCATCACTAGAGAACGGCTCAAGAGATTTGGTTGACCATAGGAGAGGACGGAAAATTCTTTGTATGATAATTTCAATTAACATTTCAATCATAGATTGTGTTTAGTAAGTACGAGAAATAGCTTTAATTTTCAGAAAATAACTAGGCTTCTTATTGATCACAAACAAATCTTTTACTCATGTTTCTGGGTTTCAACAATAAAGTATACAGAAGGAGATAAAAAGAGCAGGAATAATAATAGTCCACCAAACCACCACAACCCTTCCTTCGTCCCACTGTTGGGCATGGGTCTCCTTTGGAATTGGAGGGATTAGGCCTTAGTCCACCACGCTTGCCAAGTGTGGATGATTGGCAGACTTCACATGCCTTCGAGAACATTATGAAGAACTCTCAAACATGCAGGTTTACTCACGATATGACATTCTTAAATCGCACATAAAACGAGAGAGAGAGTTAAAAGAGTAAGAAACGTTTATTTGTAAAATAAACATCAATGTGACAGTAAAAAACTAAAAGTAAGTAAACTTTAAGTTGTTTACTAAACAAACATAACTATAGACGGACAGGTGCACGTAGGAACAACAATCACGTACTACACAGGTGATATCCTAGTTGTTTGTGCGTCACAGAAATCCCGTGATAGCGACAGTGAAACCGAGTATCGGTGCCAAGTATTATCAGAGCACCGGCGACTGATGGGATTCTTGTCGATTTTTGTAAAAATAAAAGTGGTGCATTTCTAGACCAGTTTAGATTTTGTTATTTTAAACGATTCATAATACAAAAATCGTTTAGTAAAAATTAATTTTTTCAAAAATTTAACTTTTTAATAAAATTAATTTTATATATTTTTTTTATTTTTAACTTGTCCAATTTAGTAAACTTATTTAGTGTCTTATTGTCGTGATTTAAGATTAAAACAGATTAATATAGACACAACTTGACGGGATTACAGAATAAATAGTCATTTAACGGAAAATTAATTTCTGAGTACAATTTTTTTTAAAAACGAATATATATGTATTTCTATAAAATTATGTGTCAAGATTTTAGGCATTTATTCGGATCGGGATTAGAGTTATTTTAAGACGCATTAATGAAATGAAAGCAACCATTTAGTCATTTTTGCTAAATTCTAAGTTCCCAAATATAACGAATTTTAATTTGTACCACTCTAACCAAGCAGTACTCACCATGTTGGGCTTGAGCAGAGTCCCCTCGAGGAACACGTGGTGGTCGCTGAGCGCCTTGTACACGGCGGCCAGCACCGTCTCGGTCACCTTCTGCGCGCGGTCCAGATCGTGCTCGCCTGGAAGGCAGACAGTGTTCGTCAGCTATGATCGCCTGGTACAATCGACTGATACATCTATGGTGGTTGCAACTAAGGACCACTGCAGGGCTCGGGTCTCTTTTCACAAGAGAAGAACTGGTACTCCACCACGCTTTCCAGTGTGGATTGGCGGAGAGGTTAGGCCAACCTGATTGTCAGAAGTTTTTGCCGCACAAAGGCAAAACAAATGTTTGGCAGATAAGAGTTTGCAATGTATGTATTGTGTACTTTGTGTAGTACCAACATTCTAATGGGGTTACTCACCATCGGGCAGAACCTCGGGCTCAACAATGGGCACGATGCGCTGGCTCTGGCAGATGGAGGCGTAGCGGGCCAGAATGTTGGCGTTCTCCATGATAGCCTGGTACGAGGGCGTGTTGCGGCCGATCTTGAGCACGCAACGCCACTTGGCGAAGTGGCAGCCGTCCTTCTTGTACTGGGCGCAACGCTGCGCGAGGTCGTCCAAACCTAGAGGAGATGTCATTCAATTCAATTCAATGATTTCTGTTATTCTCATGATTGCCTGGTACGCCTACATATCTTAGAGCTTAGCTTAGTGGTAGGTAATTATTGTAAATTAGCCTTAAGGCAGGTTAGGCACCTGTGTAGGATTAGCTATTCATTCAAGGATCAATAGCTCATCCTTTGCCTTATATTAATTAGTTTAGAATAGCAATATATCTCTTCTCTTTAAGTGGTTTGTAGTTAGCTATACTTTCGTTAAGCGTGTCTAATCACCTCATAGCGAAATAAATTATTTGACTTTGACTATCTCATTTCAACATAAACTAACAAACCTATCGGTCCACCAGATAGTAAATAACAACTCAAGGACACTTAACAGGAGGACAGTATTACTATTTTTAAACGGAACTACCAACTAATTCCACGCAAGCGAAGCTGCGAGCGTCCACTAGTCCATATTGAATGTTGTTAGGAGCGTGCATTACTTTCATCAAAATAAGCTGTTTATCTGTCACTTTCAAAGATAAGCGCAAATTATCTGCTAAGTAAAAAACACAAAAGGTCAAAGTCAATCAAGGAGAAAACAATATACGTATTTATAAAATATCAACTGTTTACCCTACTGTTTTAATAACATTAGAATTACTGCGAAATGTTATACTACCTACTACTCAAAAAGTTTTGACAAGCATAGATGTAGCTAAAATAATATTATTGAGTTGGTCAATTTCACTACGGAAAGACTGTATTCCGGTTGAAGTTTATCCTAATCATTTTGACCTCACTCAACAGCGGGGAAGGAATGCCCTTGTCTACGATAATGACAGGGACGATGTCAATCAACATTATCCTGGGATGAATCAAACCTTGAATTGGCCTTGATGCCATTCAATGTGGTCATATTATTGTCCGAAACTTCATCTCGGACAACTCTCATTCTCTCAAGGAGACGAAACTCACCCTGAGTGGTGCACTCGTCCTCAGAGCCGAACAGCGGCACGACGCCCTTGTCGACCTTGATGCCGGGGATGATTCCGCGCTTCTCTAGCAGAGATACCAGCGGGGTGCCGTCGTCAGCCTTCTGGTAGAGGGTCTCGTGGAACAGGATCACACCGGAGATGTTCTCGCCGACAGCCTGGCGGAACGTTTTGGGGATCAGTGTGGCCCTACTGACAGTGAAACAGTGCACTGCCGAGGAAAATAAGGCAGACCTGGAGGATTTTAGGGAATACTTCGGGCACGTTAAGCAATTTGATTTCAGTTGTAGAACAAACGTTATGCCTTGTCGAACACTTTCGGTGGCTGCAGAACATTCGAACTGGGTTGGTTTGGCAATTTAAAAAATGATTTCTATGCAGAACATAATTATGATTTAACTAGCAGAGAAAATCTGCAGAAACTAAAACTTAACATATTTCAAAATTAAAAAATAAAGAACATTTCAAAATTTAAAATTTGCTAATTCTTGTATAAAATTATACTGAGATGTACAACAAATCAATCAATATTTTTAGGTATATATCAATTCAGTGAAAGTAGTTCCAGATTCCAGATATAACGTCTGGCCTTGAGGTTAAAATAAATAAATAAATTGGCAATTACACAAATATGAATCAAATACCTTTCAAGGAATGCCAACCCACTTAAGGCCAAGACGCTATACTGCGTCACGGGACAATCAGAGACAATGAACTTTAATTAATGTTTGGCATAAGTGCTCTGGTCAAACGAAAACATAACTTTTGAATTTCTTTCTACTTTGTTTATGCTACTGAATTATTAAATATGCAAGGGAAATTAGACAGAACAGTAGGATGCAGTCACGATGGAATGAATTTAATGGAACTTACTGGCAATATTAATGCTGAGTTACTGGTAACTTTAATGACAAAAATACTCTAAAATGGTGATTGCTAACATACTATCAGTAACTCTGTATAGAACCTTTCCACGAAAACCTGAGGAATACATTTCTGTTCGTGCACTTAGGATAGATACTTCTCGTGTATATTCGAGTATCATTTGGGTACTGAAGTTATTGGGGTACTAGGTATGCCAACACTTTTATGTCTGACAGTTCTCCATAATATTCTCGAAAGCATGTGATGTCTGCCAATCCTTTGCTAGCTTTGTACACGGTATACGGCATTACCTCTGTGATCTGAGAGTGCGTAGGTCACTAGATCAGATAGTATGTATGTAGTAGTTATCAATGAGGGATTGCGATGATGTTGATGACGTAGACTTACGGCATCGGTGGTGAAGAGCAGTTGGCGGTACTTGCGACGGTTTTCCTCGGTGTTCTCGACTCCGATGTCCTGGAGACGCTTGCCCATGGTCGCTGGAACGATACACATTGGTTTATCATAGGCGGGATGTTCATATTAACCGAAAAGCATAGCTTAAGTTGGGTTAGATTGTGATTAAGCTTTTTTATGTCACAAATCCGCGGTCAGTAAACGCTTTAAAGTCATATACATATATTAAATTACTTCTTGAATTGTATATTTAATGACTAATTAATTCTTGTAATGCGATTGATGCCTATGTAAATTTAAATTTTTAACGGTAAATGTTTACAGGAGAAATTAAAAAGATTGTGTAACGAGTGGGGGAAAGCGGCCGAGATGTTTTTTAATTTTTATTTATTAATACTGGCAATAAATAATTTCCTCATTTTAGTAGCTACTGCAACTGCCTAATGGTCAGCTTGGTCATGACGCAAACTTCGTACATCTATAATATAAAAATGAATCGCAAAATGTGTTGGTAAGCGCATAACTCAACAACGCCTGGACCAATTTGGCCAATTCTTTTTTTTAAATGTTCGTTGAAGTTCAAGGATGGTTTTTACGGCAGAAAATTTTGAAAATTCATCCCCTAAGGGGGTAAAACGGGGGTGCAAAGTTAGTATGAAGCTTTGCCGTTTTTGAAGTTAGTGAATGTATAACGCGAGCGAAGCTGCGGGCGTCCACTAGTACTTGAATGAATATTAGATGATTTCTTAACTTATCTTTTATTATAATGTCAAGTGTGATCACATGCGGTTTCCCTTGATCATGTTGTAATCTGTCGATTAGCTTCATGATAAGATTGTGGCAAAATATTACGGTGAAGTTTAAATAATATAGAAGTCTTACATTTTTATTAGTAAAAGTCCTTCGCATTAATCTGACTGTGGTTTGGTGGGCGCACCCCATCAATTATAGAACAGTACGGATAATTCTCAGGCATGCAGGCTTCCTCTCGATGTTTACCCCTAACCACCACACCGTTTAACAATTATGTTTATGCGGTGACAGCCCAGTGGCTATCGAACTCGCCTCTCACGCGACGGATCCGGGTTCAATCCCCAAACCCCAGCGACACGCACCAATGTAAGTTATGTGCGATTTAAGAAATTAAATATCACTTGCTATGACGGCGAAGGACACATCGTGAGGATACCTGCATGCCTGAGAGTTATTCATAACGTTCTTGAAGGCATGTGAAGCCTGCAAAGCCGCACTTGGCCAGCGTGATGGACTAATTCTGAGAGGAGACCCGTGCCCCAACAGTGGGACAAAGAAAGGGTTGTGATGATGAACGTAGGAGTAAGCCGGTCTGAGTTAGTCAGTCTGCTAAGTATCAGTAGACTGGCTAAGAATTCGTACTCAATATTCAAGTAAGTAGTGCGTACCGTACGTAGTGCGTACCGTACGTGCGTACCGGGCGTACCCGGAAAACATAAGCTCTAATGATGTCATTCGAACTCTATCAGCTCGAACACAGTAGACCTTAGTTGAAGTTACCGGCTTACTCACGTGTGATTTAAGTCGAAAATAGTCCGACTAGTTTCGATCTATTACGATGATCATCTTCAGGAGTGAATGTGCTCGCGGCGGGCACGGCGTTCACAGTAGACCTTACCGGTGGACTCATCGGCGGCGAGGATACCCTTGCCGGGAGCGACGATCGCGTTTGCAATCTTCTTCAGCTCATCCTGCAGCTCGGGAGTCGGGTACTGGAAGTACGTAGTCATCGTGGCTGCAACAGATAAGGTATGGTAAGTGTCTGTTGGTGCGTAAAAACAACGGGCGTCGACGTAGCGTTGACTGAGCTTGCTGTATGCTCCCTTGAAATAAAACACTAGATATAATTATTGCACTCATACTGTGAAAACGCACTTTAAAAAAAGTAGAAGTAAATGTAAACCAAAGAGGTCTTTTTGATATCGATGCACAAAACACACTAAGGCTTCTAGAACGGACATATTGTACACAATTCAAATCCGCCGCTTGCAATTTCAATTCGAGACGTGTGCAAATTTACCAGTCTGAATATTGATCTGATAGATTAAAGTATAATACCTATTATATAATCGTATGTATAATCGTCTAACGAATTTAATTCATAATGTGACAAAGGTAGGTAGGTGTATGGATGTATGTATGTATGTGACGGAATCTTTGAACGTGATTTTCACCCCCTTCAAAACTTGAATAATTTGAAACTTTACACACTTCTCACTCAAGAGACTGATGCGAATGCAATAATTTAAATAGTAGTTTGTATCATTATCCTGACCAGAATCTTCATAAAGTACAATTCAATTCTATAATAGGTACCTACCATATAAGACAATGGATTTACATATTTGGTAAATACAGAGTAGAGTACTTTTTCAAAGTAATAAGAATATTAAATTAAATACATAATACTTATTTATTTTGATCCGATAATAACCTTAATGGACAGACTGCTCAAATTTAATATCAAGGTGTCATTGCCCTTACTAACTGTATTTCAGTAGATAAATGTTTAAGTATTGAACAAACCTACTTTATTTGTATGTGTTGAATTAAATTAAGATACAGTTTTAATGGAGTCATTTGAATGTGAAAAGGATATTATTATTTAAATGTTAAACTGGATTTATAAAATATTAATGTATAAAATAAATAAATAATATTTAATCTTTATGCACAGCTACAAAAATCTACAGCACATGCAGACTTTTACGCTAAAAGCATTCTAAAGCAGCCAACCTTAGGGAGTGGAACAACAACACTATTAGTCACGACAAGTTTTCATATTAATGTACAAACTGAGAAATAAATATTTATTATGTAAGTAAATTAGTAATATTTTTTGGCAACACAAAACAAAACTTGGATAGATTGACATAACTTTTTTTTTTACCTTAAATCTTAATTACAAATTCATGTGACTATGAATGAATAAAGAACTCACCAAGAAAATATTACAAATATTACTTTTATTTTTTATTTATACTGTATTATAATATCTGTAAGCCCGTGTGCACCGACAGAGGCACCAACTAATACTGAACTGGTTGGGCAACTTGCCTGACGAAATACCTAATAAATTTGTTTGTACTGGCTCTGTAAATAGCAACTGCTATGTGATAATAATTTGGTAAATTTATGTTTTATCTGAACCAATTAAAAGCAGAATTTTTCAAGCTTTACTCTCAGTCAAAGCTATTAATATGTTAAGACTGTTTTTGTAAATACATTATATTATTATGTAGTATTAAGTCCTCAGTGTGGTGATAGCCCAGTGGCTATCGAACTCGCCTCTCACTCAAGCGGTCCAGGTTCAAACCCCAGCGACACACAACAATGACTTTTTTAAGTTATGTGCGATTTAAGAAATTAAATTAATAACGGTGAAGGACACATCGTGAGGAAACCTGCATGCCTGAGGGTCGTTCTCCCATTCTGAGAGGAGACCTGTGAAGTCCTCAGTACATCCAGTGACAAAAATTCTTTTCGATATTATAATCCTAAACTTTCACTATACACTTCTAGACTGAGATACAATTAATGATACTTAACCATAAAATGCTATGGTCTATCTTTACATAATTACTTCTGTTACTTAAAGCTTAAGAATTCATTATTGTCCTCTCTTTTTTATATGTGTTTTAAAATATAAAGTAAACATAACATAACATAGATCACTAAAGCATAGCTATGGAAGAAAACTAGCTTTAGAACCAGTATCAAATCCTGTCCAACAAAACAACTTTTACATCACAATGGGTGTGTCTATTGAATATTCATTCATACATTATTTTTGAATGTCTTGTTGACACACCTCCAGTATCAAGACTCCAAGGTTAAATAATGATAATGTATTGGACTTTGCCTAGAGGCATCTTAATTAAGATAAGCAACTTATCTTATTACTTTCAGATGTAACTTTTAAAATTAAGTTAAATATATGAATTCACCAACATTTTTTATACTTCACTAGAAAATTCACCATTAAAATGAGTTTGGTTAAAGTTTATCATTGTTTGCTATCAACAGAACAGTTCCTTTTTCTGACAATTTTGCTGACTATTAACCCCTCATACATAGAGTTACATACGTTCTACACTTAGCTTCAGAGCCTTCTTAGCTGTGAGAAGACTCTTTCAGCCTAATAATGATAAAGTAAATCAGAAACATACAGCTTTAATAATTTAGCTCTTACAGTTTTAATAATTTTTTTATTAGAGACATCTGGATCTCCAGATGGTAAACGGTCACTGTTGGGACATCAGGGGTATCACAGGTGTGTTGTTGGACTAGAATGATGTCTTTCGCTCTCATTACATGCCATAGCCAAATAGATATAAATTGTAGATGAAAGTCTGTGTCCACAGATGTGATTGCAAAGGCCTTAGATAGTTTAAAAACAATAGGTTTCATTCAAATGGATTGTCTTGTTGGGCTAAATCACAATTGCTAGAGGTCCTGGATTGAGCAAGTGTTTTGCGTTTTTTGAACCTGAAATTCCAAGTCAGGCAGTGTTTTGGGTTTGAATGAAATTGCAACTAGTAGGTAGCATTATAATAGTTTTCCAAATTCCCAGTTTGGATTTGTGCCTGGTGTATGGCTCATCTCCTATTATTTACATTTATTACATTCATCACAAATTCTCAAATCTATAAGCTATTTAAGTATATACATATAATACATAACATGACTGGTGAAAAGTGGGTGTAACACAGGTCTGCGTACCTACCCTTTCGTAGAAACACAGGCGTTATAACGCAAGGGTCAGGTGTTATTATTGTGCATTATTTACCTTTTGTCCCAAATCCAGGCATCCATCCTGATTCAGGTGGTCCTTTTTTACCCTTTTTACCTTTCGGCGGCATGTTTAGTTATTTAAATTTTCACTTATAAATTATAATTTTAATTAATAACAAAATTATATACTCGACATTGTAAAACGTATCAAAATAAACTCACCATTTAAATTAAATAGGTCAATATCAGTCAACACTAGACACACAACAAAAATTCAAATTCGGAAAGTCAATTTGACATAATTAAATAGTCAATCAAAAAGTAGAAGGAGAGAGTAGCATGATAGGGATGTGCAGTTGAGTTTAATTTTTTGTTAAAATTACCTACTTAATAATTAATTATAATTACAAAAATCATGAAAATTTGCCAGTAGAGAAATAAATAAATTTGATTATTACTCCTTATTTGAAAGAACTGGTGAAAAGTGAGAAGCAGGCTTGTACAAATTCTTTTTTATTTTTATCTTTTGTATTTTGTTGAGAGATATTTCGTACTTTTCATAGCGTGGAGCCTATTTCTTTCAAAGTCACAGTTCACAGTTTTAGTTCACCTGTATATAGTGACATTTTAACATTGAAATCTAAAGAAAATATGAGATGAGAATAGATTAGATGACCGTGACCTTCAGAGGTCACGGTAAGTCGACATCACAGATGTGATGTGGATCCTTCCACTGTAAGTGATATAATCCATGCCATGAATTTATTTTGAAAGTACACAAATACCTTTTTTAATGCCTTATTATCAAGGTACAACAAATTTCATTTGCTCTAGATTTTTATAAATTAATGACATAACAAAGTTAGTAACTTAGTTATACACACATACAGGTAACAGCGATATAGATACGCGAACGAACAAGTATTTTATTTATATTGTAGCCTAGTAAATTATTGATTATCGCATATTTAATATGATTTATATACCATAATACCATTTTAAAACAAGTTATTTTTACGTGCTATTTAAACTAGTGATGGGCAATTTTAGTTATGGGTAGGATATAGCACAATGAATATTAAAATTAAATGTAATTATTACACAAATTAATCAACATTACATCACTATTACAGCTAACCAAAAAATCTTGTAAATTGATTTCCATTTTCTCAGCACTAAAGAAATTGTGAATGATTTTGTAATAAAAAAAAATAGTTTACTTACATTTTAATAAATTTTTGTAGAAGGAAATAGACACTCCCGATCTAGGGTTCAGCACAACTGTCAAAATTGCCACCGTAGTAGAAGACACGACGAAAGGTCATTTGAAGGTCTGACGATAACGCACGCACGCACAGTTTGACTGCTAATTGATAGTTCCAGCGCCATCTGTAAAGAAAATAGAAACTTTTTGGCAGACTGTGCTTAAGGTTAGTGAAATAGTTTTAATGCTATGCACAGATGGCACTTTTCAGTTGAGCACTCAATCTGATCTGGTATGCGCCATCTGTCCGCAAGAGAACTTTCACTTACTACCTTTAATTCATTTTCATAGATGGTGCTGTTTTACCATAAACAACTAATTTATTTTTAATATTAATTATTTTTTAATATTGGTCATTGTAAACTTATTAATATCAATATATTTATCATGCCATCAAAATGCCTACACCTTTTTAGATTGAAATAGATAGGTAGTAACACACTAGTACCACAGTATAATTTTTATAACATCATTCCTCTGTGCAAGTACTTACACCCATTACGGTAAAATACCTATCGGTTTAAACTTTTACGATCAAGGAGATAATCATCATTATAGGTAAGAAATATTAGGCGGTTGGTTTCCTACTTACTACTTATCTGTAATATTATTTATAACTGAATACTTGTGAGCCTTTTATGTATTTTTGTTATCGGGTGACTGATAAATCTGCCCAATTAAGAAGTTGTCAGCTCAATTGCGAGGGACAGAGTTGGTATCAGTAGCACTTAAGAGATATAATAAACACAACGTCTTATTGGAACCGTATTATTGAAAGCAATAGATTATTACTGGTAAATTTACAACTAAAATAATATTTACCATACATAGTGCACTTTTTCCTTTTCTGCGGTGTTATGTTAGATGTGTTGTATGTGTTATATAAATCTAACATTTAAAAAGTAGGTATCTACTGGGAAGATAATAAGTCCCTATACGCTCGCTGGTTTAAAACTTTTGAAACGCACATTTTTATAACCGCAATATTCTTCAGCGTGAAATGATAAGATCTCGTTTATTATTGGAACGAAGTGTTTTTTAATCCGATGTTTTATTTTTATTATTAAAAAACCTTTATTCAGTAAAAGACAAATACTACATAGAAAAATATCCCGATGTCCGACCGAGCGGTAGAGTAATGGGTAGAGTCGATTTGACTGGCCGAAATCTTCACGTAAGGAAATGTGTCATGCTAGGTCATGCTTCCTTCATGATTCTTTCGGACCCTTGGCATGGCAGACGAACATTGATATACGGACAGTGAACGATGCCTTGCATCTTATAAATAACTATAAAGTTACAAAATCAACTATATTACCTTACAGAAGCATGACAACGTACTTCGAGTATCCTCCCCTGGAGCTGCAAAATGAGCTGAAGGAGACCGCAGAAGCAATTGTTACTCCAGGGAAGGGTATCCTGGCCGTTGACGAAGCTAACGGTAAGTTTTATGTCACAGATACAGATAGATTAAAATGTAATGCTGTTCACTAAGCTTATGTATACAAACAAGTAGCATAGTGAAAAATAAATGAATCTAAAAGTCTGAATCAGAAAGTCGTTTGTAATGAATCTGTGGTAACCCAGCACAACACATTATATGTCCCACTGTGGGGCTCGGGTCTCCACTCGCATAGCGAAGGATTAGTTCAGCACACTAGCCAAGTTCAGATTCACATGCCTTCGAGAACGTTATGGAGAAAGCTCAGTCACGGTTTTCTCACGATGTTTCCCTGCACTGTTTCTCCGTGTGGTAACCTAGTTCATATTTTATTCCATAGCCATAGGATTACATCCTTAGTACTTGCTGATACTCCACCAATCCGCATTGGAGCAGCGTGGTGGAGTATGCTCTAGACCTCCCGCAGCTGCGTCTGTGGGGGAGACCCGTGCCGTGCAGTGGGACGTCTATGGGTCGCAGCGTACTTGCTGATATAAGTACCTACATTAATTGAACAATGGGATCGACAGGTCAAATTTTTGCACGCAACAACTTATATCAATACAAACTTTTGTCTGTTTATCGATATGACTGTATCTACTTGATATTAAATGCAATAGTTCGTCCAATAATAGACCAGAACATGTTTCGTAGGAAGGAAAATCCTAGCTGATAGACACGCGACGAGAACTTCATTATGAAATCAAATGACGTCTTAAATTTTATCGGAACGCTACGTTTGTGACCTGAATACATAACAACCGCTTTTGCAATTGACTATTATAGAATCCCTGACGTAAATGTTGACGACATAAGATATGATTAAAAGGATTGTTGAGACTTCTTCGAGTCCAGGGTTCAAATCCCAGCACCATACGACCACTAAACACCACTAACGAACTCAACAATTAATGATCATAAACGTCCTCTGTAACTTGAATTAACCATCCCAAACTCTTGTTTGGAATCACATAGTTCTCGTGAGTGGTGCTGCATCTTTAGTTATCTTATACCAATAAAAAAAAACAGGAAAAACCGTTACCTTTATCTGAATCAATGGCGCTCAAAACTCAAAATATCCTTCAATTATATAGTCCAAATTCTTTTTTCAAAAGTTTTTAGTGAGTAGGTACCAAATACATAAAAGTTTACCTAAATACATAAAAAACCTAAAATAAAGGGAAGGGAAACCTTCGATGACGAAAGATTTTTTTCTGTTGTAGCTAATAAACAATAACACAGACTATTCTTTTGAATTAATTTTCAGAGGGCATTGGCAAGTTGCTAGCTTCCGTGGGGTTGGAAAACACAGAAGAGAATAGGAGAAAATACCGTCAACTCCTCTTCACTGCGGATGATGTAAGTAAAAAGATATAAAATGTTAGTTACCTATACCAAATATTAAAACTAAAACATTTTTTCGCTATAAGGCAAGGACAACAATACGGAATACCAAAAATTAAAACTAAAACATTATTTCTCTAAAAGGCAAGGACTTCAAGATACAAGGTTAAACCTAGTCCTATACATAATCAAAAGTGGCTCGAAACGGTTCGTGTAAAGATACACACTGCCGTCTTCGACTGTACTTGGCTTTTTTTAAAAGCTTTTATTTAACTTCACTCGTATGTCCACACACACATACACACATTATATTCATGTATGTCCTGGAATCTTGCAATCAATATTTCACCCACTTCCACTGAAGCTATCGAGCTGAAATTTGGCAAACATATTAGGTTCCGATGACAATGCAGGAAAATAAAAATAAACCTTATAAAAGCTTTTTAAAAAAAAAAATTTTAGAGTATAATTTTCGAGTGGTCTTTTGCTGTATGAACGCCGTAAAGGTTATTACGGCGTCACCGAATAAACTTGACTTTGATATGACCCACGGCCGTGGGTCTCAATTTATAATTCCTGTCTTTATTTTGGTTGGGTTTGCTGAAAGAATGTAAAAATAATGTATATATTTTTATATTATAATAAGAAGCCATGTCAAATGAAACTGTTAAACGAATAATGGCCGTTGATAAATTATCAAGGATTTAATTAAGGCTTCAGCGCTGTTGGCCACTTAAGCGCGGGATTTATTTCCAGCTTAGCGCAGGTGAGCTCGCTCTAACGAGTCTGCTGGAACCGGCGACATTATTTGCTTCGAACTAAAATACCACCACAACCCTTTCTTTACCTCTCCTCTCAGAATGGGGGGATTAGGCCTTAGTCCACCACGCAGGCCAAGTGCGGATTGGCGGATTTCACAAGCCTTCGAGATGTGAGATATGAAGAACATGCATGCAGGTTTCCTCACGATGTATCCTAAATCTATATTTTCACAAATAAAATTGAACATCGTATATATTCAACATTAGCATGTATGTAGCATATACATAGCATGTACATAGCATGTTAGCTTAGCTTAGCATCAAAATGTAAGTAATGTAACTAACTGGACTTATTTGAAACTTTGCACACTTATCAAGGACCGATGAAAATGTAAAAAATTGAAACAAGGAGTGCGTTCATGTTCATTACACTTGTAAAAAAATACTTGCAGGCCCTTGCTGAAAGCATCTCCGCAGTGATACTCTTCGACGAGACAGTACACCAGAAAACCGACGAGGGAGTTCCGCTTGTGGAGGTATTGCAGAAGAAGGGGATAATCCCTGGTATTAAGGTGGACCGGGATACTGTCCCACTATTCCTGTCCGAAGACGAGGTTACAACTCAAGGTAATGCATCCGCATAACGAGATTACCAAGATCAGTAGGTCAATAAGTTATTATTATTTATATTATATTACATAAATATTTATACTATGTACATTATTTATATTAAGTTAGATTTTTAACTTTTAAAATAACAAATTACTTTGTGCGTTTAATGGTGTAAGTATACTTTCACGCTTATAGCCCAAACAGGAAAACATGCGCATGCAACAATGAAAATATACACCAACTTACGTACCACCAATATGGGTTTCGCCCCCAAATGGAGCATCATCCGTGCTGACTCTACCATGACTGTCAATGGCAAAAGTTCAATAAATTAATACTCAATCTGCATTAGTAGGTAGGTAGGTATTACTAATATTTGTTTGCACAGTAATCTATCTGTACGAGACTCAAAAGAGTCTCTTTCCAGGACCGTGATGTATTTATTATTAGATTCAGAATCAGATTCACATCTGAGCGGTGATAGCCCAGTGCCAATTGACCCCGGACCGCTCGAGTTATCATCTTTCGAATCAATTCAAATCCAAGTAACACGCAACAATGACTTTAGTAGGTACCTAAGTTAAAATGTAAGCTGCTATAACGGCGAAGGAAACATCGAGAGAAAAACTGCATGCCTGAGAGTTCTCCATAACGTTCTTGAAGGCATGTCAAGTCTGCCAATGTGCACTTGGCCAGCGTGGTGGATTAAGGCCTAACTCCATCTACTTCGAGTGGAGACCCCAACAGTGGGACAAAGAAAGGGTTGTGGTGGTAATGGCGGATATGTTCTACCCTAGAAGACCGAGATGGTCGCCTGTAGACCGTTAAGTGTAATCGGAAACCACACATATTTCTATTAAAATATCAGAAAAAAATTATTGTTCAGGTCTGGATGACCTGGCGAAACGCTGCGCAGTCTATAAGCAAGCGGGCTGCCGTTTCGCAAAATGGCGGTGTCCGTTGAAGATCGGTGACCACACGCCGTCAGCTCAAGCCATCTGCGACGCAGCACAGGTGTTAGCTCGATACGCCTCCATCTGCCAGAGCCAGGGCTTGGTGCCTATTGTGGAGCCCGATGTGCTGCTGGACGGTAAGTTATAAGCTGGCCGATGTTGCCTAATGTACTTTCATGGGTAATTCCGTTAAGATATAGAAGAAGATTGATAGTAGATATTGGCTTGGTGCCGGGTAAGTTGCTTGCTTGCAAAAAGCTCAGAGTCTGGATTTGCGCCCGGTGTATGGAAATAGGCTCACCACCACCACATTGGACATAAATATGAGTGAAAGTGGGTGTATACATATGATGTTAAGGATATGATTCAGGAATCTTTCCTCTTTGATTGTGTATGAGGCAATTGACTGTGGAGTCACCAAGTAAATGTTCATCGAACAGTCATGTTCGGCAGTTAATGGGTAGCGCTGATTGCTATCTTCCGTTCTTAAAAACATGTATGTACGACCCTTATTCTGCAGTCCACTGCTCCTGCCACCATTATGATTGCACAGCCCTTGACGCACCGCATATAGCTTCTACCAACTCACTTCGGGATTCAGTCTACATCACGTTTGAGTAGGTACCAGAATTAGTCGTTAGCAATTTGCAAACTAACTTCCTCGTTAAACCCGCAAGATAGTACCTACCTAATATAAAATTCCCTGAACCTCTCAGAACACAATCCTGTAGTTCAATTGCGTCAAGGGGATGCGTCTGTTACGTTGTTCATTGAACTACGAGTATCATCGGTACATTTGCCCCACGCCACAAATATCTTCTATACCTACTTATTGTGCAATGTCATGCATCATTTACGGTGTTTCCCGGCTGTTTCACCATGATCGACCTTTACACCTACTTTGCGGTCAGAGATTTTTGTGGTAACTAACCTAACCACTGGTGAATTTTTTGTCATTGAACAGTTTCCGTCAACGGAAAATATCCTTAAAAGGATTTAAGGACATTTTGTGGTAGAAATTTTACTCTGTTACGTCTTCTTCATTTTCTGAAAGAATGACTATTTTGGAAAACAAACCTCCCTAAGATAAAATAGTCAAGTCCTATATTACATTATTCTTCTCAAACCCTCAATTTTTCACTAACTGATAAATAATATGATGGTTGATCATGATCACTGATTGCCAAAATCTTTAAACATGCTTGAGTTTTTCGGGTGCAATTTAGGCTGTGTGTGAGTATTTGTCTATCTACACTGTAGCAGCTTGGTGCACTTATCACCAGGCCTTCCCAGTCGCCACAAGAGCCTTAATGGTTTAAGCCCTTTAACTCCTATCGATATCCTGGGAGTATGGTTTTGATTCAGCGTATTAGGAGTCCTCCGCATCGACGCATAATGCTGACGACGATCACCAACCAGTGTTGGATATAGCACAAAACCCAGTTTGTCCTAAAGTGTCCTGATACTTTTGCTTTGTTGTTACGGTTTGCCGTCGTAACATACTAGTATTTAGTTGGTGATTTGTACATAATTGTAGGGTGTGACTCATTATCTATTAAGCCCCTTAGTTTAATCACGAGGTACTTTTGACTCGATGACAACTATCCAAGGGACTTTTCCAATTTGACAATAGTATTCTGACATCATCACAGTGATTCAGAAATTATGAGTATTACTACTTTGGAGACGTGGGCGCGCTACTCCAGATTTTATTTCAGAAAATCAAGAAACAATTAAGCAATAATTTCGTCAGTTTTAACTTTAATGCTACATGATCAAATTAATATTTAACCGGAACTCATATGGGCAATTGAATGAAAAGATCCTTAAATCGAGCCTTTAATCGATAAATTATTGACTACCTTGGGGAAGGCTTATGTCCAGCAGTGAACTAATGTGGGCTGAAGAGAGAGATTGGTGGATTACTGTTAACACAATGAAACGCTGACAAATTTTTGGAAACAAGTGTTTTACGTTCTTTGGGTAAAACACATCATCAGCCTTTTGAGGTCCACTACCTGAAATATGCCTCTCATAGACCTCTCTCGTGGAGTGAGCACTTATCAACATAAAACTTATCCTGGAACTTTCTATACCAGGCAATCACGACATCACAAGGACCCAAAAGGTTACAGAAGTCGTACTTGCGACAGTCTACAAGGCGTTGAATGATCACCATGTTTTCCTGGAAGGAACTCTATTAAAACCAAATATGGTATGTACATAATAAATATACAAATCTGACGATTCATTCAAACAATAATTACTTATTTTATTGATGATCGCAAATACTTTCGCATATTATTTTGATGCAGAAATTTATTGCTAACCCGAAGTAGGAAGTTGTGGTTTAAGAATTTATTTCATTAAAAGAATTATAATAGAATTCGCATAATAAAACACAACAAAAACAAACAATTTTGAACAGTAAACGAGTTCGTTCACAAATAGTAAAATAACCTTATGAGGAATTTATTCGTTAGTGCAGCTAAACATTGAATATAATTATAAAAACTCCTAAAATTAACAAATTAACTTTAAATTATAATATCAGAAAAGTAAAGAGAAAGAAAAAATAGTCAATATCTAATAAAAATGTCACAAAGTCAACGTAGTAAATTTCAATTCTCTAATTTGAATGTCAATGAAAAAAAATATTTTTAATTTTTTATTATTACATTTATTTTAAAATAATACTGAAAATTATGCAAAAATAGGTCACGTGCACAACATGAATGTGACCATCAAAATCTGTCACTAACAGGTTACACCAGGTCAAGAGTGCCCTAAGAGGAACACTGCCCAGGAGATCGCCGCGGCAACGGTAACAGCCTTGCTTAGAAGCGTTCCAGCCGCAGTTCCAGGTAAACAATTTTTTTTCTCTTTCACACTCAAAGAGTAGGTACGGTTAGAAGAGTTATCGGAAGCTGGCACGATTTTAATTCAACAACATGTTTTAAAACTAGTAATTCAGCATCGATATAATAATATGCAGTTAATTAAAAAACATTTGGTCTCTACCTATTTCCGTCCAAGAGACACTGCCAAGAGAGCTCTAAAATAGTCAGACGGACTCGTGAGGCAGAGTAATAAAGTATCCGCTTTTCACTCATTATGTAGTACGTAACTCTTCATACTAAGCTTTTGTAGATAACCGAACTAAAATGTGGATTTTTTTAAATTATTGCATTGTCCTTGATAAGTGTGCAAAGTTTCAAATTAATCCGACGTTTCGAAGTGGGCGAAAATAGCGTTTAAAAAGGGTAGATATGTTACTTATACGCTCTGAAAGTGGGCGCACCTATCTATTGCTTAATTTCATATCAGTACATGACGTATTCTAATAGTTGTGGCTGTTGTAGGTACGCACCAAGATAGGTTATACATATACATTATATGCTACTAACTAGGTATCGCATTCCTCTCCGGAGGTCTGTCTGAAGAAGAAGCAACCCTCAACCTGAATTCCATAAACCAGACAAGCCTGAAGAAGCCCTGGGCCCTCACGTTCAGCTATGGAAGAGCTCTACAGGCGTCTGTGTGGAAGACCTGGGCAGGGCTAGACGGGAATGTCGGGAGGGCTCAGACAGAACTTCTGAAACGGGCTAAGGTAATAATTAAACGCTAATAAACACTACACACCAAAATTGCGATACACACAAGTACAAATGAGAGTGAGATAGAAATCATAAAGTACACAAATTATATAGTTAGGTATATATTATATTTATGTACGGATATTATGTATTGTACTCTGTACACCTATACCCTCTCTATTCTCATTCATATTCCTTTGCCTTCTACCCAAAGGTTGTCTGGAAGAAATCGCTACTGGAGCGATAAGACATTTTGGCCACCTCCTTTACATTGTTTCTTTTTCTTTTTAATGTTTTTTTTATGCCTGTGGTGTACAATAAAGCATATTTGTATTATAAAGTTAAAAAAATAATAATTATAAAGTAACACTGGTGCCAGCGCTCATGGCCTCCATATGTCGACCAGCAACTTTTAAAAATTGAGGCTCAGTACAAACAAACATATAAGTCCCCGTGTTTTGCTGCAATGTCGTTAATTATTCTTAACGCCCTCGACAGCGGTGCCCATTGTCGCAGCGCCGCATAGGCTTGCGCCACCAGAAAACCACGGAACTTAACATCCATGAACCGTGTACCTGTGAAATATCTGTCGGCTCAAGATTCCCTTTAACAGTGTCTTCCATACTAATTACGCGTTTAGTCAACACTGATATTGTAATTAAAATGCACCTTGTTAATAGTAATCAAAATAACTTTACGCCGTTAGAATAAAACGATTCGTCACGTCCCTGGTGCAAGCGCCCTCCCCTACTTTTCCCTCCATTTTTCATAACCCCAAATATAACCATAACTTCTAGATGGCGAGGCGTCTTGCCACCACCGTTTGTCGCTCCGTTAAGAGGGACCGATTCGCACACGTCCTTCCCTCTTTCTCTAGGTCTAGATCATATCATACTCCACCACGCTGCTCCAATGCAGATTAGTGGAGGGGCATGAGAACATTCAACACAGGGTTGTAGTGTAGAATGTTCTCAATCCGAAGGCTTAACGATTGTTTTACAATTAAAAACAACAGGGACGGCCTAAACTGCCCTACGAATGTGCTTCGTAGGGCACTTTAGGCCGTCCCTGTTGTGAAGCACCCATGAAATTTTGCCACCATCGGTTACCCATTCACAAAACGCGTTTGGTTTGCGTCCGGCGTACTTAACTCTGTCTATCACATACGATAGGATCGTGCGAGCCATTGGGATATGAAACGCTTCATATCTACATGTAGGGCGAGTTGCGGCATAACTATTCATATACAAATAATTAGAAATATTAGAATCTTCTATTAATTCATTTTCAAGATACAATCATAAGTACAACTTGTTTTAAAAGCTTGAATTAATTAATTAATCATCATGGATAGATGATGATTAATTCATTTTCAAGATACAATCATAAGTACAACTTGTTTTGAAGGCTTACAAATCTCCAATTTTCCTCATTCAAACTTGTTGGATGAGAAACGAATGAATGACGTCAGTTTCATTCACATAGTCATGGAATCATTGACAGTCATAGTCAAGGGGAAGTGAAGTTGTTCGAAACTAGCACAATAATTTCCATTTATCCGCAACATATTTGTAGCTTAACCGAGTGTGTAGTTGAAGGAAAAACGTGCTATTGATCAACATGAAAACAACAATAAACAAACAGCCTAACGAGCATTTTATTACATCTATTCTTAGGTGCAATACGTATTTTCCTGCTGTTGTCGATTTATAAATGCGACTTTGAACAAGACTCAAATAGGTAGGTAGGTTAGTCCAGTAATTGTTTATAGAGTCTCGATCCAAGTCGATCGCAGATGTGTTGCTACTCTTGAGCCTCTAGATAAGTGTACCCGGAAACCACAACTCAGTGCACTCATCTGCACTTGGCCAGCGTGGTGGAATAACACCTCCTCCTCCCATTACGAGAGGAGACCCGTGCCCAACAGTGGGACAGAAATAGAGTTCTTGTGGTAGTGGAAGCTGCAGCGTTATAGCATGGACTGTTAAAGATCAACTACTGAGAACGTGTCAGATTTCTATTCTGTACAAGCTATATGCATAAATAAATCAATTTAAACCTTTATTTTTGTTTGTATTTATATTAGGTATGCTTCTGCACTTAATTACCACTAATATTAATTACACAGCGTGTGCGACGCTGTTTAACAGTTCTAAAGAAATTAATTAGTCAGTCATATATTTTAAGAACTTATTAATTCGATGGGTTTATCCGAAACGACATAAAAACTGCATTAATTCAGAACTATTATAATTTGGTAAATTAAGTAACTAAGGTTTTTGTGTGAATGGAGTTTCACTAACTATTGAGCATGGTTCTTTCCCACAACCACAGCTGAGGTCTAGAGCATGCTCCACCACGCTGCTCCAATGCGGATTGGTGATTAGGGTTACTGGCCAACCCATCGAATGTTCCCAATCAACCCATCCGACATGGGTTGACGTTTATGAATGAGGCCCCATAAGATCTTCCGACAAGGCTTACCTTACAATTGAAAACTAACGGGACCGATTTTAACGTGTCTTCCGAAGGACAGAAGCGCTCATGAAGTTTTTGTCACTAGCGGTCACCCGGCCACAAACCGAACGCGCCCGTCGTTGCTTAACTCACACTACATCACATATAATCGAGCCATTGAGCTATGAGCGCTTCGTTATGGTTTTAATAAGTATTTTCTATATATTGTTATTGTTATTATATTCATAGGTCAATTTTGTTTAGTAAATAGTTACATCATTATACTGTTTTAGGTATATATTGACTAGTGGACGCCCGCAGCTTCGCTCGCGTAGAATTAGACCCATTAACGACGTCTGCCCGCGTTCGGGTTGCCCACTTGACTTCAAAAACGGAAAAGTTTCATACTAACTTTGCACCCCCGTTTTACCCCCTTAGGGGGTGAATTTTCAAAAATCCTTTCTTAGTGCTCCCCTTCGTTATAAAAGGAACCCCTGTGCAAAATTTCAAGTTTCTAGCCCTTATAGTTTAGGCCCTGCGTTGATATGTCAGTCAGTCAGTCAGTCAGTCAGTCAGTCAGTCAGTCAGTCAGTCAGTCAGTCAGTCAGTCACCTTCTCCTTTTATATATATAGATATTAAATTATTTATTTTTTGTCATGTCCTTGAGGTATTCATCAACGCTGTAATACGCTTTGCAAATTATGAATTTTTTAAGTAAATTTAAAAACTTAGTATATTTATTTTCGCTCCTTATTAAGTCCGGTAGGTTATTGTAAATTGTTATAGACATATAGGGTAGGGACTAGAACTAAGTAGTAGTTTTAGTATAGACGTTGCTATCTGTAAATTATTATGAGGCATATCTTTTACATTGTAGTATAAGGTCGGATTTTTCTTTACAAATTTGCAGTAAAAAGTATTGACTGTAACTTTGGGAGTTTATTTTATTATTTGGAGTATCTTATCTTTCTTTTCATTCCAGGCTAACAGCTTGGCGTCTCAGGGGAGATACGAACGAGTGCTTGGTGCCTCTGCTGCCTCTGCTGCCGGGGACATTTCTAATTTTAACAAGAATTATAAATATTGATATTTTAAGTGACTAATATTATAATAGGCATTGAGGATTATAGATATTGGTTGCTAAACAGAAATTTCGTTTTTCATTTTCCTTCTTCCACAACTATTTCTATATCAAACTGTTGGGCGCGGGTACATGTCATAACATCACGCCTGTATTTCCGAAGGGGTGTAAGGAAACCTGCATGCCTGAGAGTTCTTCTAATGTTCTCGAAGGCATGTGAAGTCTGCTAATCCGCACTTGACCAGCGTGGTGGAATAAGGCCTAATCCCTCCCGTTTTGAGAGGAGACCCGTGCCGAACAGTGGGACGTCTATGGACTCGCGGCGAAACACAAAAAGAATTAGGAACGGCTTAGGAATGACGAAGTTATCGCTCTAAATACATTTAAAAAAAAATAATCGAACAATAGAACCGCCTTCTTTTTTCGAAGTCAGTTAAAAATAGTTTATCCGAAAACCCTATACAGCCGTGCCGATTCTAAACCTCGTATTGTATAATGGAAATATAATAATAGTACGGTGACCTTCATACATAACCTTATTAAGTATGGCAACCAGTATCAAACGTCGCCGTGGAATATACAGGTTTTACGTTATAAGGTTTTTTATGCATTGGCCAAACCATCCGTTTTCCCCGCGGGCATACCCAGGTACATAATTACTTGCAATTTATTACGAGATTGTTTGGTAAGTAATTTTTGATATCTATATTTTATAATCGGTTGAAAGCACCTTTTTAATGCATACTTAAATACACAGATAATATTATTATCTAGACACAGAACAAACACAAGTGTTCGTCACACGAATGTTTGTCCTGAATGGGATTTGAACCCACGACCCCTGGCGAAACAGGCAGGGGATATCGATTGCGCCAACGGGCCAGTCAATATGTAAATCATCATCATCACAAACCTTTCTTTGTCCAACTGTTGGGTACGGGTCTCCTCTCAGAATTGGAGGGATTAGGCCTTAGTCCACCACGCTGGCCAAGTACGGAAAAATATGTGTAAAAAAAAATATATAAAGAATGTAAATATTGTGTGTAAAATTTCGATTTTTTTTAAATTTGATTTGGAATCATAACATTGGCATTATTAGTTCCAATCCCAGCGATCTGTTGTTCTACCACCACGTCATACTTCAGGGACACAGGTTAGAACCTGAGTTATGAAAACCTACATATTATAAAGGTCCTATTCGAGGTGTTACGTAGGTACTCTATAACAGTCTCACCTGCACCCGAGTGACTTTGACTAATGACCGCGCGACTTGATAAGTAGATTGCGTCGCGAAATATATTGCTCGAGCCACCTCGAGCTATGGCAACGATCTTTCTCGACGACAAATCATCTATAACTGTACCTCTCTCAGCTCAGACTACCATTGTTTGAACTTATACATCATTTCTTCGTATATTTAAATTAACATAAATAAATCGACATTTTTAAATATAATAGAAATGTGTACATACAGAGCTGGCTACAACCACAGTTGAGCACGGGTCTCCACCATACATACAGAGCTGGCTACAACCACAGTTGAGCACGGGTCTCCACCATACATAGGTACAGCTGTGGGAGTTCTAGAGCATACTCTACCACGCTGCTCCAATGCGGATTGGTGGAGATTGGAGCAGCGTGGAGTACCTATAGAAAGAAAGAAGAAAGAAATAAAATTACAGTAAAATACATAGATACAAGTAGTAGATAGAAGAAATGTCCGTGGCAAACCAACATCCGCTGATTTTCAGGGCGACCTACTTGCAATGGGTACTTCGGGCAAGTTGACGTACAAGTAAAATTACTTATATTAACTAGTTTAACTTAACAGCTATACGATTTAAAACTAAGACAAGTCTTTGAAATAGGTGCGTGTCATACTTGTGCCTGTGTACAGGATTTTGTGCGTGCGTGTGTGTGTGTGTGTATGTGTGTGAGTTAGTGCATGCGCAAGTGCATAAGAGCTATACTCTAGCTAGACCTAAGCAGCTCTGGCATTGGGAGAGAGTCCAACAGTGGGAATTTATACATACAACCCACAGAGGGTTGTAGTAATTATACTGTGGTTGTAGCTATGCATGAATTCCGACGTTTTCTTACCTACTGTACTGCAGTCAATAAACTTTGTATCGTACAACGTTTCCCCAGGTCAGTATTACCTCACGCGTGCGGGTTTTCCAGTTCTGACAGCTAGCGTGAGTATTACGTCTGCCTTGGCTCGTGCGGCGGCGCTTTTATGAAGCATGGGTAATTATTGAGCATTACAATTTTTACGATGAGTAATTTTTGTAAACGAATTGACTAGATTTAAGTTCAACAGATTTCATAAAAAATTAGATGTTTCCATACAATGCAAACAAAAAGATGGTAGAACCTACAACTTTATTTTGATCATGACACTATATTTTAAAATTTGCTTAATAGCTTTTTAAGAAGTTGGAAACATACATGTTAATTTTTAATTTATGCTAATTTTCAATTAAATGTCTGTCTATTAATTATTGAATAACGCGATTTCAAGGAACTCGCACGTTAATTTTCTACCAACACTTTCTAAGGAAAACTATTTAGTATAATATTAATATTTCTTTGAGGATAGTGTTAGGTACCTAAATAATAACACAATGGGAAAAGTAACTACATTGTGCTTCTACATAGAGTATTTGTAGTAGTATTAAGGTATACACAATCTCAAAACAGAAAATTACACCGCAAGGACATATTTTTGAAATATTTAATCAATGGGAAAATAAACTTCGAAGCGCGTAATAAGGAAAATGGCAAGTAATCATTATTATATAAGAGCCCGTCTGTTCTCAGAACAATCAAAACATAAACACCGCCATTGAAAGCAGTCGCATTCGAAAAGCCGTTACAAAAACCAAAATGGCGTCGTTTTTTACAAAACTTCTGCTTTTTGCTTTGTGCGTGGCGGTAGAGTGCAGATATTTTAAGCTACAAAATATTCCCATTACTCCTGAAGGAGTTTCATTGAGGCTTGTTATTAAAGAAGATTTGAAAACCGGCCATCCTGTGGCCATGGTTAAAATTGGCATGAATGAAATCAAGAAGAACCATGTTAAATCAACGCCTTCTATCAAAGATGAAAGAACTTCGACAGAAGCGATTTTACCAGCAATGGCAACAGTTGGAAATGGTGAAGCAGGAGAAAAGATATCATCACTAACCGGTGATCTGGTTGAAGGCAAACTGGAAGCAGCACCAACGACAGTGAAAGAAGCGAAGCTAGCATCTCGAAAAGTCGAAGTGGTTCCACTTACGGTTCCAGAGGAGATGACTAATGAAGATACAAAGGCATCTGAACAAGTTGAAGATGAAGTGCCATTGATACCCAGTTTTGAAGATCGATTTGGGTTCGGCGACTCGAAGTGTCCTAAGGGTCGCATAAGGAAAGGCAGGGTTTGCCTTCCTGTGGGATATGCATAAAGGAAGTTTGAAAAAGAAGAATTGATCTCATTTAGTAATTGCTTGTCTAGCTAGGATCGGCATATATTTAAAATAAGGATTGTATCGTATCAACTATTGTATTGTAGAATTCATTCCCAATCCGATCTCTGTCACGCGTACCTACACTGGACAAAATAACATAAACATAAAAGTAGGTAAATTACCTACCTAGGTATAAAATTATTTATTAAATTTGTTTTCGTTAACGTTTGGATCTTTACTTATTTCCCTTATTTCCATCCATCAGTCTTTACGCTTTTTAAAGCTTTTTACTGCAAGGCTTCACTTGTTCATTTTCCAGTGGTTAATCTAATAAAAAAATGTTCACGAAACCATGAACACAGATGCCAATTAATAATCAATTTCTTTGCATTGCTTTTAAGTAGTGTAGTAGTAGAAGGTGGGTCACATGGCTAAAAAAAAAAACAGTTATTTTAACTGTTCTACGCTGGTATAATTGTACTTTGAAAGAGTAACCCCTTACTCGTCTACGTTTCACAATCATTCGCCTTTTCGAATACAAAGTCTCATCAAAAAGATCATTCATTCGCATGCATATTTTGAAAATTAAGAGCGGTAACCGTCGCCCAATTAGGACCGAGCGTCGCATCAGAGGCAGCCAATAGCGTGGCCACATTGGGACGAAAGAATAAAGTAATTTAAATTCTCATCGATTTCGATGACGGCGACCATAACTACTTTTTCTGTACTGTATGTATACCATGTGATCAAGTTTTTAAAACCAAAATTGGTCTAGCTAGCTATATTAGAGCTCACGCGAGAAAGTAATATAGGTATAGCCTATATAGGGAAATAGAAAACCCACTGACGTCAAATATTGAAACCTCTTGTTGATTTTTTCAACTGTTGCTAATGAATAAAATGACGAAAAAATATTGCCAGTATAAATAATTAAATTGGCATTGAAACGAATGTAGGCTAATATCTAGACGCCGCTAGTTTCTTCGAAGGAATAAGGGATCCATTACGTATCTATTAAGCTAATTGTCTGGTTGGGACCTCTACGTATACAGTTTTACCATGGAAGTAATAGTATAGTATAGTATAGTAATAGTATAGTTTTGCGTATATTTCGCTTTTTAAAAAAAATTACTATATTCCTTTATATACCTTCTCGTCAACACATTACACCCAATTTTGTATCGAATTCCAACTGTTTGTCAAGAAGAAAAACGCATTTTGTTGTCACGAAAACCATGACACGCTATAATGCTGGATGGATGGATTGGATTTCCATACAATTTTCACCAATAGAAAGATTTACTTATTACAGAAATTGAACAGCAAAAATTTCCGTACGGCTTAATAAACCTACGTTTATTTGACTAAATAGATTATTAAACGTAATCACCTGTTGTTGTTAAAGTTTAATATTTTTAGGCGGTAGTTGAGTTATTTTTAGAATGATAAAACCCAAAAAGACTTACATAATTACTGGCCATAGCCAACATACATTTTTACTCCCCCATATCTGTCTACCAACAACATCGAGGTAATTATTATTTTAGACCGGTCGGAGTGGAGTCATTTAGGAGAGGCTTATGTCCAGCAGTGGACCTCAGAAGACTGATGGATGGATGGATGGATGGAATTATTATTTTTGTGGCTGATAAAGATGAAAACGAACTTCGCATGTCGACACACATTGTGATACATATCTAAAGCTAACTGCTAGAGTCTTCCCCACAGGCAAACTGCGGGAGGTCTAGAGCATACTCCACAACAGTAACTCTGCTCCAATGCGGATTGGTGGAGGAGTTAGTGGCCAACCCAGTTTCGAATGTTCTCAAGCCACCCAAAGGTCTTCGACAAGGCTTAGCGATTGTTTTCACCATTGAAATTTTGTCACTAGCGGTCACCCATCCACAAGCCGACCGCGCCCGTAGCTGCTAAACTCTGTCGATCACATTGAATAGACGAGAGCCATTGGGCTATGGACGCCACATAAATAAATATCCACTAGGCAGGTATTGAGTAATTATTGTATCATTTGTAACCTACTTGGAATTAAAAATCGCAAAGGACCAAATAAATATATCAAATATATTCAAAGTAGGTCAACTCATGCTCTACCAAATAATAACATACTTATTTTGTCCTTGCAGAACAACCGATTATTGTTATTAATAGCCATCATGAAAGTGCCTCGATACCTTCCGAGCATTGGGTCGAGAGCTCTCAACATACTCTCGACAGTCTCGAACTCTCGAGCCAATGGGATATTATAGTCCAGTTGACATCAATTATTAAATATTATTATTGTATCATATTTTAACTAGCACTACTTGGTAATCAATTACGTCATTGACCGTAGGTATCAAGGTCTGACACGCGTCAGACCTTGATGCGGTCAATGACGGTTTCTGTCCAAGTTTACCTCAAATCATTTTGTATATAAGACCGGTCGGTCCTTCGTATGTCACAGACGACTTATAGCAGCGACCGGTTCGAGTCTACGAAGGAAAAACGGAGCAAAACATTTGCAAAACAAAATGTTCGCAATTACCAGTATCGTCGCTCTGTGCGCTGTCCTGTTAGCCGTGGAATCAAGGATCATCATGGTACAAGAAGCGCCTGTCAAGCCAGAAGGGATTTCCCTCAAGATCACGCTGAAGGAGGACAGGGATGCGTCAGGGCGGCCGATCGCTTCCATTCGTCTGTACATGGATGATGACCTTTCGACGCCTGCGGGTGAAGTCAGCCCTGCAGTGGCGACCAATGAGGTCATTCCGGACTTTGATGACCGCTTAGGAATTGGCAACGGCAAGTGTCCTATTGGAAGCAGATGGAGGGGCTCGAGTTGCTGGCCAGTAGCTGGTTAGACATGGTGTCAAGAATACAAGTACCAAAGGTGTATCACAAGGAATCGTTCAGTGGAATTTGTGAAAAAACTGTTACTTAGTCATTAGATACAGTGATATTTTAAGTCTGCTACAATAATGATGTTCAATTAAGTGATATTTATGATTATACCTGGAAAAACCACAAAAAATATATTATTTATATTTATAAAAGCCAAAATCTTGCCAAAATCTTATCGTAAAATAATGTCACTCGCTAATCTGTGTAAATAATACTCGTATTTTCTAGTCTACACAGTTAATAAAAAGTAAAATAAAATTGTAGAGATATTATTTCCATACCACTATTACTAGTAGTTTTAGTATGTTTGTAGTATTTTAAGATACATTATATACATGGGATAAATCTTGCAAAAACCAATAAAAGGTTATTGTCCGCAATTTACAGTCTCATAATACAAGTCAATTTTAATATCAAATAACATAATGACTGCATCTTTCTGCCTAAGTACAAAGACAATAATGTAAAGTTATAATTTATGGACCCCTCTTCGGGTGAAGCCATCATCTTCCATCATCACCATAGTCAGCCTTTAGTGGTCCACTGCTGAATATAGGCCTCTCCTACACGATACCTGTTCTTCCAAATTGCATTAAAAAACTATGTAAGTACAATCAATAATTTTCTACCTAATCCATCAAAATGACCTTTGCTATGAAAGGTCATGGATTCCGTTAGTTGAAAATTTCACATTAATTAAACGGAAATAATTACACACAATTTTTATTTTATTTTCTTCTATTTTACTACCATTTGTTTATGGTCATTATCAGTATTAAGTTGTTTGGGGTAAACTTCCATCCACGTAATTTTTTTAAAGAGTGGTCTAAAGATTATGCTTCTCGTATTAATGTTACATACTTATGTTATGAAAATGGTTTCACGTATCATACGGTAGGTAAAAGATTTGGAATTAAACGATACTTGGGTACTACTTTGGGCGGTGGCCATGTAATATTGAAACATTATTCTTTATTAGGAAGTCAGTTCGAAAATGTCTAGGACACTCAATGTAAGCTATTACAGCCTCGTACGTAAGATATTTATACCTGAAGCCCTTAAATCATAATCATCATTGAAAACTCTCAATAGCTTATGGCTTAGTTTAACAAAAATCAAGCTGTCTCGTAGTAGATGCAAGCCACAAGAACCTACTAAAGGACACCGTTTGGCAAAACACAAAACTATACAATCCCAATACCTACTGAGTGTTCGTATACATATACGAATACGCAAAGCGAACAAAATTTAATTTTATATGTTTATACGATAAAAGTGAGCATACATCACTACATTCACTAGTACGTGACAACTATGACAGTATCTGAACAAGAATCATAGAAAAACTATTTCGTTTATTATTAAAAAATAAAAATAACATCAAGGGTTTATTTCCCAAATGGGATAGGCAGAGATGTGTCCACTTTTCACCAATTATGTTTGGGTCCCAAGTGAGGTGAGCTATTGCCATACACCGGCCACAAATCCAGACTCCGAGCTGCCGAGCTGAACGCGGACCTCCAGCTTAGCAGTCGCGCTTGCGACCCATCCATCCATCAGCCTTTGAGCTCCACTGCTGGACATAGGCCTCTCAACGACACCACTCCGACCGGTCCTGTGCCTTCTGAAACCAGCGGTTTCCCGCCGTCTTCTTCAGGTCGTCTGTCCACCTAGTCGAACAGTAGATCAATAATAATTATTACTTATCTGTCTGTCTGTGTGTCCATTTTTATTATGGACACTATAAGCTAGATTGTACGCCCACACAGGGCAGGCTGATTCCACTCAGTTAAATTATAAGAGCTTTGTAAAATAGGAACAGTCATCAATCAACAAATCATCTGAATCTGTCATAGAGTCATATGACCATGACGATTGAGTACGTTTTGACTACAAACAATATAAGGTAGGCACGCATGTTCTACGTAGGTATATGCGCTTGCGCAGGTTCATCGTACCCATGCGTACGATTTAATACTTATCTAAACGTCACCGCTGAAGAAATCTGTCAATTTACCACAGCAAATAAAAGAGAAGGATATAAAAACCTGCGCCATTTTTGTGGATAGCAGTTTTTCTTGCAAAATAAAAGGGATCTCTCAGACTCTTCCTCCCGGTGATATCGTTACAACTTAGGTACATTTGTCATTAAACTTCTTAAAACGCACACCACAACCCTTTCTGTCTGCCACTGACGGGCACGGTTATCCTCCTGTAATGGGAGGGCTTAGTCCTTAGTCCACCATGTCCTGGTCCTGGCCAAGTGCGTATTGGCAGACTTCACATGAGAACATCAAGGAGAACTAGACATACAGGTTTCCTCACAATGTTTCCTCACCGTTACTGCATTTAATTACTTAAATCACACATACTCGTAACATCGTAAGTCATGGTGCGTGCCGCTTGGATTTGAACCCGGACCTCTCGAGTGAGAGGCAAGACCGATAGCCACTGGGCTGTCACCGCACCGTGACATTACTACAGCCTGATAAGTTGTCTTTCCTAGTTCCGCTGCACAACTACTAATCTGGATTACATTTTTGATCTTTAATCCGAAGATTTAAGATTAGATTGATTATTAATTTCGGCCATCTATTAGATATCTAACCTTAAGACATATCGGAGGCCTTCGAGCAGCCCAAAAACTGCTGACAGTCGGGTAGTCACTAATTACTTTTTAGGGTAAAAGTACCCTTTGCAAATCCGTACTGAAACTGCACTGGTTTAGTATGTTCCAGATTTTCTCATTTGTGAGAAGAGAACGGGACCCAGCAGTGGCATTCTATTTGGTTGCAGCTAGCCAGTGTTTCTGTAAATATATTCTTCATCGTCAATGTGGTCGAAGACTATGCTGCCATCTTCTGTTAGCTAAATCACTAATGATAAAATGTAATAATATTCAAATCCAAATATAGACGCAAATTCCAATGACTCACACGGGTCACAGCGTATTAAAATAAGTAGGTATACGGCTGGAACAGGAAAAATCTTCCAATTCATATAAAAGACCTCAAGAACTGGCACTCGCATTCCGTTCCGAGCATCGCTCGCGCCAAGACAAGTTTGAAAAAAGAACAACGATGTTCCTGATCCCGAGTATTTGTGCTCTATGCTGCGTCGCGGCGATCCAGGCGCGAATTCTGATGATCCAGGACGCACCGCTGACGCCTCAGGGACTCTCGCTAAGGATCTCGTTGAAGCAAGGCCTCGACTCTTCAGGTCATAAAGTGGCTTCCATCAAGCTTATTATGGACGATGAACCTGTCAAGCCGCCACCGATGAAGCATACTCCTCATTTTCTTGGAGAACTGATCCCTGACGTGGAGACAAGGTACGCGGTAAAGGATGGGAAATGTCCTCCCGGTTTCGTCATTAGAAGATCTTTGTGCACGGTTTTATAAATGACTTACTCGTATGTGACTATTCAGTTTTATGCACCGTTTTATAAATGCGACTGTTTAGTTATAAAGCACAGGATGTGTAAATATTGTTAGAATTGTAGCTACTCTATGTTAAGTTTTTGTCAGAATTGTGATATTGTGTTGCTATGTTTTAAAATATTTAAATAAGTAGTTTTAAATGTTAAAGATTTTGGGTGACAATTTTGTTAAGTTATCGCTCATTTTAAGTTTTTTGTTTATTTATCAAACTACTAGCATTTACAAGTAAGTTCATTATGTAGATAAGTTCAATAAGATGTAAATTTGAATTTGCTTGAATTACTGTTGTACTTAATTACTACTTAATTAAATTAACGTGTAGTAAAAATAAAATAAAATAATATTGCCTTTATTAAAATTTTCAAAATTCGTTACCTTTTTGTATTAAGAGGTTGGTTTACTCTTCGATCGCTGAATAAAGGTCTAGTACAAGAAAATATCTTTGTTTTTTTAAGTCATCATCACACTTTGTCAATCTGCATTGAAACCTCTTTTATCTGTTCTGTGATTGAAACACACTCATGGCATACATTTGTATAAAAAATAATGTAAAAGGAAAACATTTCTAGATGTTAATCTTCCTGACCTTGTCTGTTGGTTCTTGGAGCATTGACTCCCAACTCAAATCTCAACATACAAGCGATTGTTTTCATCATTGAACACAACTTATTGTGCCCTCCGAAGCACGGTAGCGTCCATAAAATTTTACCACTAGCGGTCACCCATCCATAAACCGACCGGACGACCGCGCCAGTCGTTGCCTAACTCTTTCGATCACATTGAATCGACGCTAGTAACGTTAAAAACCGGTAAGTGGGTTTTTCATGGATGTGCAATGTACGTAAGAAGAAGCGTGCCATATAATTTCCAAGCCACATCGGCTTGGACTCGCATATTAACATAATTCCCGCGATCAATAATTTTGAATCCAATTTATTTTGCTGTTGCCCGCGGCTCTGCCGTAGGTATCGGACACGCATCTATACTAATATTATGAAGAGGAAAGATGTGTTTGTAATGTTTTCACACAAAAACTACTGGACCGATTTCAAAAATTCTTTCACCATTAGAAAGCTGTTTCGTCACTGGGTGATATAGGCTATATAATACTAGTGGACGCCCGCAGCTTCGCTCGCGTAGAATTAGACCCATTAACGACGTCTGCCCTCGGACCACTGCGTTCGGGTTGCCCACTTGACTTCAAAAACGGCAAAGTTTCATATTAACTTTGCACCCCCGTTTTACCTACCCCCTTAGGGGGTGAATTTTCAAAAATCCTTTCTTAGTGCTCCTCTAAGTTATAAAACGAACCCCTGTGCAAAATTTCTAGTTTCTAACCCTTATAGTTTAGGCCCTGCGTTGATATATCAGTCAGTCAGTCAGCTTCTCCTTTTATAAATATAGATAACTAGGTGTAAACGAGACTATTGTTATGTCTAATTCTACGCGAGCGAAGCTGCGGCGTCCACTAGTATTAACATAATTCCCGCGATCAATAATTTTGAATCCAATTTATTTTGCTGTTACTGCCCGCGGCTTTGCTTGCTTGGAGACTATTTTGTTGTTCTTATTAATTGGCGTGGCGATGGTGATTGAATGACTGCGAGCCCCGGTTTCGAATCCCGGCAGCGGCAGATATTTATTTCGCAGATAAATGTAATAATTGTTTTTAAAGCAATTATAGTCCGGTTGGAAAGGTGTGGTTTCCGGTTACACTTCTTTAGAGGCGACCATCTTAGTCCTTAAGGGTAGCATCACATCTGTGACTGACTTAGAACGAGACTCCTACTAACATGTACTAACTGGACTATTCCTAACACCAACTAACAGGACTAACTATCACTAACTGTCCCCAGTCCTCATGCCTACTAACGAACTGACCAACTAATGTTCTGATTAACTCTCTCAACTAATTGGACTAACCATCCCAGTCCCTAATTAGGTACCTACCTATTGTTCAAAGTCAGTCACAGTTGTCATGGGCGGCAGCGGATGGGTGGTGCTGCAGCTCGTTTGCTATCTTGTATCCATAAAAAAAAAATTGTAGTAGGGTCATGGGTGTGAGTAGCATCCATATCCCAATGGCTCGCGTCGATTAAATGTGATCGACAAAAAGCAACGACGGGCGCGGTCGGTTTGTGGATGGGTGACCGGTTGTGAAGAAATTTTGGGTTAACTTTAGATAATATAAAGATATAGATAAAGATGAAGATAAGATAAAGTAATATTACACACGCTAAACGGTCGTTGTTGCCTATGGACTCGAAACACCATAGAAGTCGTCAATGCGTCGTTGGCCCGGTCTCAGCCATATCTCTGATGGAACCTATGAATAAGTGGTTTAGTTTTAAGAATACGAGAAGTTTTTTTGTTTCGTTTTGTGAATAGATTTTGAGAATAGTTTTGAGAATAATTGTTCGAGAAATACTATGTACTCGTATATACCTACTCATATTTATGTGCCAAGGGAATTTATTTAGCGGAACTATTTTCAAGTTTAATTAACAACCGGGTAAAAGCTACGTATAATTTTGGGAAAGAAGCATGACATTTTGAGATACGGGTAGGTACAGTACTTACAAATATTCCGTCTGGTACCGTGCGCTCGGTGCGCAAGGACTTGCTGTGTACAGACAGCAACAAAAGTGAACATTTTAATAATGTTAAAGTTAAAAAAATAATAGTCAAGGTCGAACAAACAAGTCTTGGAATAATAACCTATGTATAAATCTATAATCTTCGCAATCTTCTTTTTTCGCAAACTTTCAATCGCAGGTTAATTTCTCTAAGTAGTTACATTAAATTACGTGTATTGGGCGCTGCATATTTTGCATGTTTATTTTATTTTATTTATTCGCAATAATAATTATACAACAACAGCAATATATACAATTTTAAACAATTAGTTTTATACAATACGCAAATGGTATATATCAATTACAGGCATAAATAACATACGTACATAAATATTATTAAGTAAAATAGTTAACATCAAACGTTTGACGGGCCCATTGGCGCAATCGGTTCTGACCCTACTTGTTGCGCCATGGGTCGGGTTCGAATCCCACTCAAAATATATTCGTTTGACGAACGCTTGTGTTTGTTCTGTGTCTGGATGTCAATATTATCTATTTATGTATGTATTTTTTTAAAAAAAGTATGTATGTATATAAGTCTCTGGCACCCATAGTACAGGTTCGCGCCTAATTTGGTGTCAGATGGCCGTGTGTGAATATCCATGGTATTTATTTATTTATTTATAAACGTACGCGTGGGTTGAGTCTTAGCAACATACCTCAAGAAGAAATGCCTGAAAATGCGTAAAGAATTTTAGAGCCTTAGTTCTGTTATCCTATCTTATCAAGCCGACCGTACATGTTACCTTCGCGTGTATTTTCGCGCCGAGCAGAAAAATGGCGGGAGGATGTTTTCCGCGATGCTACCTTCAAAATGTCTGCGATTACATTTACATAATGCGTATACGAATACATAGACGTATCCGACTGTCGTATTCGCGATCTCACTTACTTACTCTTTACATATTTCTTAATTTTCTTTTCCAGTAAAATATTTTCGGTGTTTCTAAGAGAGTAGTGCCAACATTATATATTTTTGGGTACCTATTTCAAATGTACCCAAGGGTAACAATTTGTAATAATGTTACCCATAAGGGTGTAAAATAAACAAAGGGGATAACACATTTACAGATTCATTACAAATTTGTGGAGCTAAAGTTTTAACGCTTTAAGAAGAAGCTATTATTATGTCTAATTCCACGCGAGCGAAGCTGCGGGCGTCCACTAGTAATAAAAACATAGTACAGTGTTTTGCTAAGACCAGTTCAGGCTAATTTTACCTTTAATTATCAGTACGTTTATATATTATTACGTTAATTACATTAATACATTAATCTTTTGACGTGTACTATTAAGGAATCCGCGTCAACTTTGTTATGTTAGGTACTCGTAGTTATGCAGAATGTTTGTATCAGACTTGAACAGGAAATAATAATATATAAAGTCCTATGCAAGACAATTTGTATTCAAACACTATTATTAGATAATTAACTAACTTGTTATAACTAATTATCCAAAGGGCCATCGAATAAGGCCAAAATATACTTTTACCTTCCGTGAAGTTAAGTAGATACTGTTTGCTGGTAACAGTTATCCTGTGGGTTGCCGGGAAACTTAAGAGGATACACATTTACTTATTTCATGGATATTAGATAGCAAACGAACATGCAGCACATGCTAAATAGGACATATTTTGAACAAGACTCAAATAGGGACTGGGATGGCTGGTCCTGACAATGTAGGGTAAAAATCAATAGTTGGTCAGTATGAGGACTGGGTAAGGGACAGTTATTGACTGTTAGTTCTGTTAGTTGGTGATAGTTCAGTCCGGTTAGTAATGTTAGTTAGTCTTGTTCCAAGTAAGTCACAGGTGCGTTTCAAATTCAAATTCAAATTCTTTATTGCAGTCTGTTGGTAGTTAGTTGGTAGATGGTACAGTGTCAAATAAGCTCCTTAACAGAAACCCTGTGCGGGTGTACAATACATGCTTATATTATTAAGTTTATAGTATTATAATATTTAAATTAATTAATTTTGTTATACAATAAAATAAAATAAAAATTCTAGGCACACACACTAGGCGTCGCTAGTGCTACTTCATGCAGGAAAAACGTTTTACCGATTGGTACTTGACGGGCCCGTTGGCGCAATCGGTAGTGGCCCTACCTGTTGCGCCAGGGGTCGTGGGTTCGAATCCCACTCAGTACAATTATTCGTGTGACGAACACTTGTGTTTGTTCTGTCTGGATGTCAATATTATCTATATTATGTATGTATTTAAAAATATCTATGTACGTATATCAGTCTCTGGCACCCATAGTACAAGTTCGCGCCTAATTTGGGGTCAGATGGCCATGTGTTAATGTCCATGGTATTTATTTATTTACGTTTATATCCACTATTTCCTGATACCTGTAACTTAATGACAGGCAATATGGGCACATTCAGATAAAGGAAACAAAATGATTCGATTTCTTTCATTTCTGTTTCACAGGTAAGACACTTGTGTAAAGCGTCGCGTCTGGGGCGATCAGTCCGGACGCATTTTAATATGGTACAAGTCATAGGACTGTAGCTGTATGTTTGTTCTTTCTGTATGTTATTATTAGTTTATATACTGCCTAGTTGGTCTAGTGGCCGAAAGCGTGACTGCTAAGTTGGAGGTCCAGCCTGGTCCTGGGGATGAAAAGTTGTATGAAAGTATTGTCATTTTCAGTCTAATAAAAACGTTCAATGTATTTGCGGGTGGTGTAACCCAGAAAACATACGACCGAAGATGACCTATCATGATTATAAAAATAAAATAAATAAATAAACAAAATAATGTTTTATTGCCACACAAGTTACATAATCACAAAAGGTAGAAGAACAGTAGGTAAATAAAATCTAAAGTGGGCAAAAGGAGTGACTGCTGCCCCGGAGCCGCAACACGACTCCGTGCAGCGCAGTTTTGCAGGCACTCCCTCTCCCTAAGGTGTACCTAGAGGGGGAGTGGAAGAATTATGTCCTGTTATGTATTATATCCTGTGGAACTAGGTAATGAAACTGCTGGGACCAGGCAATTCGTAATCGTTGAATCGACGTGAGCCTTTGAGCAGTAGACGCTACTACGCGCGTCCTACGCGAATATTACTAACACAACTAACAGGACTAACACTATTACTAACAGTCCCTGCCCCATTTCTCATACACACTAACGAACAAACCAACTAATCTTCTTTGTGTGCGACGTTTTATTAGTCAGTAGTAATTGATTGGTATGAAAATTCATGTTAAGGATTAATAAAAATGACATAAATTAATTCTCCGACATGATCTCGTGATAATAACTCGGACCGATTGTGTAGGTAAGCATGTGCATGCTAAAGATTTTTCTCCAGTGGTAAACCATCTAAAGTTATCTTTGGACCTATTTGTGTACTTTCTATGGACATACAGATAATATTAAAAAAACAAATATATTTTTGAGGACTAAAGGAGGAGAAGAGGAAAATATTCAACGTACAGAAATTGTTGCTCTTCAGATCCATACTAATATTATAAATGTGAAAGTGTATTTGTTTGTTTATTTGTTTGTTTGTCCGGCTTTCACGTCGCAACGAAGCTATTAAATGGTATTGTTTTTGTGTGTGGTGATAGTGAGGAGGGTGGAGAGTGACGACGTCGATATCGTTGTTTTTTTATTTGCTCCAGTAAGTCAGTTTACGTACACTTTATCTGCGGTCAGCATTACATCAGGTTCCTCTAAGTATCTTTTAATTGTGGAACTGTCACTATGCATCCACCACACATGTTAATTCCCTTATACCACGCGGGCGGAGCCGCGGGTAAAAGCTAGTTTATTATAGTATAGATAGAAGATAGATACGTACACTTTGCTGGTGTACCAATAGGTAAAGCTATATCTTTCTACAATTTCTATAGGCATAATTGTTAGATTTTTACTTTACGGTGGTACAGCCCCTAAGTACAGCAGCTAAGTCTTAAAGAAATCATATTATCGTAATTAAAATCAAATATCTTGTCTTCATAAAAAGCTATTCCCTTAATGGTGATAGAACTGGTCTGAACCAGTTTCCGTCCTCATTAATCTTCAGTTCTTTATGTACGTTGTCGTTAGGAGCTACTTCCACCCCGAGCACTTTATCCCATTTGTTACTTACAAAATAGCACTTTATTTTGTTTTGTAAGACAGGCACAGTCCGTCTTTGGAAGAAATATATCGGCATACGTAGCTTTGTAACAGAAATATATTCCTATATCGACATATATTATATAATTATATATGTATTAGACGGTCGTAGACAAGTTTGCAAAAATGCGTTTTCCTTCTTGCAAAATGTAATGACAAGCTCAGTTACAAAATTGCGTGTGAGATAGGCGCGAACAATCAGCTGACGGTGAAAGGGAATCTAACTAATTGCGAATGAAGCGAATGTGGCGATTTTTGCAAAGGCAAAATTGTACACGTAGAGGTCCCAGAGTGGCCACGCGATTGGCTGCCGATGACGCGACGCTGGGTTTTAATTGGACGACGGTTAGCGCTATTATTCTCAAAATGTGCATCCGAATGCCATCTATTATCAGGTAGCGTAAACATCTGCCGCCCGCAAACAGGCTTAGGCCTACCGCGAGGGCACATGAATAAAGACCAAATAAAAAAAACTGCCGGCTAAGGCTTAGTAAAAAGTATCAAAGTATCAATAGATTGATCATTCGCGCGAAAAGATATTACTGAGATTTATTGCATTGCAGCCAAACACATCTCTGACTTTTGACCTTATATATTTTCATATCATAAACCCTTTCCACTTCACGAGCCCTTTCCCCGCCTGAATGAATGCGAAATGAAGTTAAAAATGGAATTAATGACGCCTCATCATGCGAATTGTTCACGCCGGGCTCTCTGTATTTAATTACTGCGATAGCGCCGCCGAAATGTCGTATAATTTTGTAATGATCGCTCCCTAGGAGACAATTTTACGTGACATTATTGCAGAGTCCGTTAATTTTAAGGGTATGCTTGGATATCTGACACTAGTTGGAAGTCATTTTCTATTTATAGTCCGCGTTCTCAGTCCCAGAGTCGAAAAATTTACATAAGGTCACTTGTCCTAAAAATACTATTACATGATTTAGGTAAGGATACGAAGGAAGGGCAAGCAAGGAAGGGCAAGCCTTATTCTGTAAGGCTAGAAGCAAATATTATAGTCACAATAGTAGGTAATATAAATATGATGCACGTCCGCCCTCCGTCCCATGGGCGCAGGATGAGTGCGACTCTTTATACTATGGCGCAGGTGTGCCGCAGTGTGTGTGAAAGCCGACCGCTCCCTAGATCTGTTGTAACTTCTTCCCCCGACCAGGGGGAATTAGCGTCGATCGACTGGCTCTCACGCTTAACAGCGGGGAAGTCACCGACGGCGTATACCCCTGGAGCAATTGCCCGAATAGGGGGGATCTCAACTAACTCCGAATACCTCAACGCCCACGCCCACAGCGCCACGAAAGAGGACGAAAGGTCTGTCTGTAAGACGTTAGGCTTCCCTAACATGACTGAGTCGGTCATTTTTGAAGCAACCTGAATTTCTTATACAAAAAATTTAAAAAAAAAACATTCCTCTGCTACTAGGCTTCTGACGGGTCACACAGACAAACAACACAATTCAACATCCAGGAGCCAAGTCCTAAAGTTAGTACATAAAATAATGTAACAAGCTTATAATTAATTATTCCTTTTGTGAACCATGAATAAGTAATAACTTTCTTGGTATTTAATGTCTGGCTTGCGCTATAAGTGATTCGTCCGTAAGTATTATGGATTCAAAGGTTATAAAATATGAAACATAAATTGTTTCTGAAGATATAATCGTTCTATTAACTATCTAATGAAACGAACACAAGTTTTCAGGTATAACAGGGTACAACAGGTATAACCTATTTATCATTAGGACGTGAAATATTATGTCCTGTGGCATTACTCCTGCCGCATGCCGACCCTCGTCAGAAACCGCAGTAATCTTGTATTCGGCGGCGGTTTGGTGACCGTATCCGAAGTAATTTTCTCTTGTATTGCTTGCCTTCTTTTGAATGGACTTTGCTGTAATAATGTCTGAGTTAAAGGCATAAAAATTCATGATAGTATAAAAAATTACTTAGGTATTTGGTAATAGTAGGTAAGTAGGTACATAGGTAAATTGGGTAACACGCGTATAAGCAGAAGACCGGCGTCACAGCGGGGGGGGGGGGGGAGGGGGAGACGTCACAGCTGGGCTGAGGTCATTAATATAATTTTTTATATTTTTATGTCTTTACTAGTGGACGCCCGCAGCTTCGCTCGCGTGGTTTTAGACGTAACATAACCTAAATACATTTCATAAAAATAATGTAGGTATATACGAAAAACTTTTATACCTACTAACTTTGCACCCCCGTTTTACCCCCTTAGGGGGTGAATTTTCAAAAATCCTTTCTTAGTGCTCCCCTACGTTATAAAAGGAACCCCTGTGTAAAATTTCAAGTTTCTAGCCCTTATAGTTTAGGCCCTGCGTTGATATGTCAGTCAGTCAGTCAGTCAGTCAGTCAGTCAGTCAGTCAGTCAGTCAGTCAGTCACCTTCTCCTTTTATATATATAGATTAATAATTTTGAGTTGATTTAAATTAAAATATTAACAAATATGATTTTTTTTCTTTTACACACTGATGTCTCAGTTCAGTATTCAGTCTGCTATGGCTATCCTATAGTACACCCACATTTCACCAGTCATGTCCGACCCGAGGAACCCCGGACCTCTAGCTTCTCAATACATTATCAAGCTGCTCGACCATGAGCGCTTCTAACTTACACATAACCGTCTCGTATATGAATATATAATTCTTCTGTACGGTATTCTATGAACCGATAATTCTGTACAATAGGGATATATCGACGTGACAGAATCGTATCGCAGCCCGCCGCTATTCATGCGCCTTTGAGCGTAAATATTGTTACGTGTTAGGGTTCGAAGGATTTGGAGAGAAAGACCTGCTGACTCAATGAAGACTTTATTCACTAGCACTAACACAAAGCACTAGGTCAAACACTAAACACTAGGTCCAACACAATGCACTAGGTCCAAACACAAAGCACTAACGATGTCCTAGGTCGTAAGCCAAGTCGTAGGTTTCACTTGTTTCACTCCGGTATCACTTGTTTTCACTTCGAAGTCGCCTCGAAAGCTCGAACTGAACTCAACTCGCGGCGCTCCCCGCGACTATTTATACGTGCCGTCGCGAGTACTAGACGATTCTGGAAAGATACCGCGTGTTCCCGAACACGCGAGAATACAGGCCCACTAACGCCATCTAGTATCGAGTCGGGATATCACGTTGTCTATGCGTTCACTGAGTGGTTCCACCAGCGGCGCTAGATGGCGCTAGCTTCCCTGTGCCTTCGTAACACCACTCCCCTCTTAGCGATGCTCGTCCCGAGCATCGTTGTTACTGCCATGGTAACGCGCCAGACGGTCTATGTGTACCACTTTGAATGCTCCTCTTGGTTGCTTTTGAATCCTATAAGTCACATCATTCAGTCGGGTAACCACTTTGTATGGACCGTCCCACTTGGTCTGCAACTTTGGAGATTTTCCTTTCCGGCGAGTTGGGTTATGCAGCCACACCAGTGACCCTTCCTCGAAGCCGCTCGTGTTCGATTTCCGGTCGTATCTGGTTTTCATGCCCTCACTTGACTGTAACCCATTTTCCCGTACCAAGGCGTGTATATAGCGCATTTTTTCCCTTAGATTGCAAACATAGTCTTGTACGGTCTCTGGTCCCTCCGGTGACCCTCCTGTCAATAGATCTACTGGTATTCGTAGTTCTCTACCGTAATTGACATACGCCGGGGTAGCTTTAATGCTCTCATGCTCGGCGGTTCGGTACGACAGAAGGAAGAGTGGTATATACTTGTCCCAATCCTTTTGTTTGTCGTCTACCACTTTTGCCAAATGCCTCTCCAGAGTCTGGTTAAACCTCTCAACCATTCCATCAGACTGTGGATGGTACGCGGTGGTCCTCGTCTTATGCATGCCCAAAATTTTGCACACTTCCTGGAATACTTGCGATTCGAAGTTCCTGCCCTGATCAGAATGGATTTCTAGAGGCACACCAAAGCGACATATCACTTCTTCGACTAACTTAGAAGCGACTGTTGTAGCTTCTTGGTTTGGTATGGCGAACACTTCGGGCCATTTGGTGAAGTAGTCCATGACGACCATAAAATACTTGTTTCCCGATTCCGTTACAGGAAATGGCCCAGCTACGTCAACTGCTATTCGTTCCCACGGTGCACCGACGTTATACAACCGCAGGTTCCCACGGCTCCTGGTCTGTGGTCCTTTTACAGCAGCGCAGGTAGTACATTTGCGGCACCAATCCTGTACATCATCTCGACAATGCAACCAGTAGAATCGTTCTCGCACTTTTGTTAACGTCCTCTTGACACCTAGATGACCTCCTGATACGCCATCATGTATTTCACGGAGAACATCTGGTACTCTCGTTCTTGGGACAATTATCTGAAGATGGAACTCCCTGCCGTTAGTCTTCTCCCATTTCCGGTAGAGTATTCCGTTTTGAAGTATCAGACTGTCCCATTGCGCCCAGTACGCCTTAGTGACAGCGCCAGTGGGTGCAACCTCGCTCCAGATTGGTTTTACGTCACCCCGTTTCTTCCATGTGATGATGTGCCGAAGGTCTTCATCTCTTTCTTGAGCCTCCCTCATAGCATCGTTCTCCCAGAGACCCAAAGGACCTGTTCTCGTTAATTTTAATGTTACTTCATGAGATTCCTGCTTAACACAATGTTTGCAGTCTTCCGAACACGGCCTTCGTGAGAGTGCGTCAGCATTCCCATGCGTCTTTCCGCTGCGGTGTTCCGTCTCGAAGTCATACTCCTGGAGCTGTTCAATCCATCGAGCTACTTGACCTTCTGGGTTCTTGAATTGTAGTAGCCACTTCAAGGCTGCATGATCAGTTCGCAGTAGAAACGGTCTGCCGATGAGATATTTGTTGAAATGTTGTAGCGTCTTTACAACCGCCAAGAGTTCTCTTCTTGTCACACAGTAGTTTCTCTCTGGCCTGGATAAAGATTTGCTGAAATATGCAATAACAACTTCTCTTTCACCCTGTTTTTGAGATAACACCCCTCCGATGGCCGTGTTGCTTGCATCCGTGTCGACTATAAACCGACCTTCAGTTTGTGGATACCCCAGGATTGGTGTTTCACATAGATGTTTCTTCAGTCTCTGAAAAGAATCTTCACAAGTCTCATCCCAACTAAATTGTCGTTTATCTTCTGTCAGCCGATGTAATGGCTTGGCTATCTCTGAAAATCCCTGAACAAAACGCCTGTAGTATGAGCATAGGCCGAGGAATGCCCGCACTTCGGTTTTGTCCTTAGGGGTAGGCCATTTTTGAACTGCTTCCAGTTTCTCCGGGTCTGTCTGGATTCCATCACTGGAGATAACATGGCCGAGATAATTGACCTTACTCCTGAATAAACGACACTTTTTCGGGTTCAACTTTAATTTGGCTCCCTCTATTTTGGTGAAAACTCGCTCCAAGTTTCGCAAATGGTCCTCGAAGTCACGGCCGACAATGATGACGTCATCTAAGTAGACTAAGCAAGCCTCTCCAACTAAGCCTGCCAGTACACACTCCATGAGTCGCTCAAATGTGGCAGGTGCGTTGCACAATCCGAAGGGCATGACGTTAAATTGCCATAAACCTTTTCCGGTCGAGAAAGCTGTCTTCTCCTTGTCCTTTGGATGAATTTCCACCTGCCAGTATCCAGATTTCAGGTCTAGGGTCGAGAACCATTTCATGCCACTCAGGGTATCCAAAGTGTCGTCGATTCGAGGTAACGGGTAACTGTCCTTCTTAGTGACATCATTGAGACGCCTATAGTCCACACAGAATCTCGTGCTACCATCTTTCTTCTTCACTAATACAACAGGTGAGCACCACGGACTTGCAGACGGTTCAATAATCTTATTCTTTCTCATGTCCTCCAAAAGGCCTTCAACTTCTTTTTCCTTTGCAATTGGTATCCGTCTTGCTCGTTGACGAATTGGTCTCTCGCTTCCGGTATCTATCCTGTGCTGAACCATCGACGTTCTTCCAAGGTCCCCTTCTTGACTGGAGAAGATATTCGCGTAGTGCTGTAAAAACTTCTTAGCTTTCATTTTCTGCGAATAAGTCAGATTACTCTTGCAGTCATCGAGTAGCTCAGTCACTATTCCGTAGTTGTTGCTGTTTGCTGAGTCCATGCCTGTCATCGAACTACACTTTTTCATCCAGACAACTTCCTCGCACTTTCCAATGACGTCACCTTCGTTCAAGCAGATCTCGCAATCACTAAGGTTCAAAACCTTGACCACAGCGTTACTGCTTCCACTAACAAGGGTTCTCGCCGTCATCAGTTTTTGCGCTGATGTCTTGGTAGGTGTGTCTTCGATCAACACGCATCTGTTTGACTTTTTCTTTCCAGCTGGCGGCAGTTTCACCAGCACCCGAGCTTCCGCTCGTCCAGGTATAGTGATTTTCTTTACACATGCGACCTTCCCGCAGGTGCCTCCAAGAATGAAGATTTCTTCTTCACCGCACTTGAAAACTCCCTCAGCGACATTAATTCTGCAGTTGTGTTTCTTCATGAAATCCAAACCCAGGATGCAATCATCCATAATCTCAGCCACGATAACGTTATGAGAGTACGAGGACCCCCCTACATACATCGTAACTGACATTTCTCCCAGGACGGGTATTGGCTGACCGGAGGCAGTAAGAAGCCGACAGTTAATTCTCCTCTTGTGTCCCCTTGCGGCTTTTACCAGATTTGGGTTCACTATTGTTCTAGAGGCTCCTGTGTCTAGAGTCATTTTGCAATCCGTCCCGTTAATAGTCCCCTGAATCACAAGACTATTCCCGCTGCATGCCTGGGAGATAACAGTTATCGGGGCTTCCTCCGCGTCAGCCAGCACTCGCCCCTTAGTCCTGGCTTTTATTCGTTTCCCTGATCCCGGGCAGGGGACGAAACCCCTTGCTTCTTCAGCTCCTCTATTTGTTCCTCGATCTTTTTCTTCCATGCCATCTGGGTCTCCTTCTGCGGGCAGTTGAGCTGAAGATGGCCCCTCTCGCCACACTTGTAGCACATGGCTCCAAATGCTTTCTTTGTAGGAGCCTTAACCTCTTTGACTTCCTCAGAGACTTCGCGGATCTTATGGGTCTGCCGTATATCATGGCGAACCGCCTCGACCTCCAAGGCATGCGCCAATGCTTCCTTTAGCGACGTATGGTGACGAAGCCTCACTGCAGCTCTGACCTCCAGGTCTTTTATTCCGTCGACAAATGCTTGAACAATATTCGTGTCCACCATCTTGGTGTCGGCTCCTGGGTGTGCCTTCCTGACTAGTTTTTCAATTTCCAACGCCCATTGTTGTAGTCCTTCTCCTGAGCGTTGGACTCTGTCACGCAGTTGGGCACGGAACACGTGCTCCAGGTGTCGCTCCCCGTACCTGGATTCAAGTGCCTCCATCAGGTCTTGGAACCCATTTCCTGTATGTGCTTCCAGGACCGACAGAGCTTGCCCTCTGAGCGCAACAGTGAGAGCTGTCAGGCATTGTTCTTCCGTCCATCCGTTGGCAGTAGCGACAGTCTGGAATTGCTGACGATAAGCGTTCCACGAAGTAGTGCCGTCGTATGGTGGCACTTTCACTCTTGGTCCTTGCGCCACTACAGTAGTTCCACTAGACATCGCAACTCCCGTGGTTTCAAGGCGCACTACTTTCTTCTGTAGTTCAGTGAGGCCGGTTTTCACATTTTCGACATCCAATCCCAACCCGGTGATTCGTTCCTCCACTACGTCGACATCTTTTCGAAGCTTAATCACCGTGTCACTAACATCATTTATAGCCCCAAGCACTTTTTCTTGGAGGTCTTTTTGTTGCTCTTGAATCGTAGTCAGCTTATTTTCTTGTGACTCGAGCTTGCGTTCTTGTGACTCTTGCAAAGCGCTGAGCTTGCGTTCTTGTGACTCTTGCAAATCGCCGAGCCTGCGTTCGTGTGATTCCTTCATTTCCCGAATTTCAGCCCTTTGCAGCTCCATTAATTCAATTAAACATCCTAATTGACTCTTCAACGAGTGGCTCTCCACTTGAGGGGCTGTAGAAGCTACGGTGCCGCTGGTGGGCGTGGCTTGTCTGGTGGGCGTGGCTTGTCTGGTGGGCGCGGCCTGTCTGGTAGGCGTGGCAAGGTGGGCGGGGCCAGTTGGCGGGGCTTGCCCCACAGTGGGCGGAGCTTGGTCCTCAGTTGTGGCCTCAGCAGCTCGTTGTGCCCTTGTCCTGACGCCCTCCTGTAAGTCCTCTCTCGGAGTCAATGGCATCTCCAAATCTCACTTCCGACACCAGTTGTTACGTGTTAGGGTTCGAAGGATTTGGAGAGAAAGACCTGCTGACTCAATGAAGACTTTATTCACTAGCACTAACACAAAGCACTAGGTCAAACACTAAACACTAGGTCCAACACAATGCACTAGGTCCAAACACAAAGCACTAACGATGTCCTAGGTCGTAAGCCAAGTCGTAGGTTTCACTTGTTTCACTCCGGTATCACTTGTTTTCACTTCGAAGTCGCCTCGAAAGCTCGAACTGAACTCAACTCGCGGCGCTCCCCGCGACTATTTATACGTGCCGTCGCGAGTACTAGACGATTCTGGAAAGATACCGCGTGTTCCCGAACACGCGAGAATACAGGCCCACTAACGCCATCTAGTATCGAGTCGGGATATCACGTTGTCTATGCGTTCACTGAGTGGTTCCACCAGCGGCGCTAGATGGCGCTAGCTTCCCTGTGCCTTCGTAACAATATTTTGTGAAAATATTCAGGGTTGCAAGCGCTGGCGGGGTTATTATTCTGGTCCCGACCAAGGCCTTTTAGTCCATAGTTCATCTATAATGTTTTCACACAAAAACTACTGGACCGATTTCAAAAATTCTTTCACCATTAGAAAGCTGCATCTTCAGTGACATGGGCTATATAATATTACTAGGTGTGAACGAAACTATTGTTATGTCTAATGTAATAATTGTTTGATGGGAGACATTACTGTTCTGTTAATACTTGTACGGGATAATAATAATGTTCATTAATAATATTAATAATGGATGAATCCATTATCGCTCGGGGATTCTAAATTATGATACTCGTAGCGCCTATGGAGTCTTCATTACTTATGAAATGTATGATTAAATTGTATAATGAAAATCCATTAACAGAACATCAATAAATAATGGGAGATACGAGAATTGCGTATTAAGTTACGTAGGGAGCTGATTGAATTAAGAGATCCTCGATAGAAATTTCGAGATCTGAGCGAGACATTTATAATGTTGCCACGTTTTTTTATTTTCCCAATTTACGTAGTGGGACATAGAAACATTAAAACGAAAACATATTATGTATATTAATTGTACAAGGGTTTTGATTATTCCATTGTATAACTTAGTGCGTACTACAAACAATAAGATTTACTTAGGACGGACAGACGGACGGACGGACAGACGGACAGCGAAGTCTTAGTACCTTATAGGGTCCCGGTTTACCCTTTGGGTACGGAACCTTAAAAAGAAACATTAAATTTAATATTTATACAAATAAAAGTAGCCTTTCTCAGGCTACTTTTTAATTGGAAAAAAGTCTTGTAAAGGGTTGAAAAGGGGGATGAAAGGTTGTATGGAAGTATTGTGATATTCAGAACTAGAAGCACAAAATTTATATTTTAGGCTGTTGATTATATAGGCATTAAAAGTTTGTAAAAATGTTACCCTAAAGGGTGTAAAATAAACATAGGTGATGGTTATTTCCGAACGCAACCGATCCGATACCCTACCCTCATCTCAACTTCCTTCCCGTCAAATAAAACGAAATACTTGGGGGGTAGGAAGTGACAGTCTCTTCTGCCGACTACGCGCGTCAAGTCCGGTCGAGCTCCCGTGTTCCCGTCGATTTCGCCGCAGAATAAGTTACAAAGTAGCAAAAACATTATTTGAGTGTCACGTATTAGTGCATCTACAAGTGATACGTGAAATTTGTGTTCAGCAAAATCATCATATGGACGATTAAGAAAGGTCGGAGCTCCGACGCGTCATCACCATCTCGACGCGGGGTACAGTCGAACCAGGTACCTTTCCACCCTATCTTTCTTTATCCAACACATAGGGGATAACCCATTTACGGATTCATTACAAATTTGTGGAGCTAAAGTTAACGCGTTAAGAATAATCTATTGTTATGTTTAATTCCACGCGAGCGAAGCTGCAGCCGTCCACTAGTATTTAATATAAATAAATTATTAATAGCTGTTATTACTACGTAATAGAGCCTCACAAATAGGTATGTCTGGATGCGTGGTCACGCCACATGATAAAAGCTCATGTTATTTCTGTATTCTGAGCTTGAGTTGAAACACGGACTACGTACTAGTTGAGACAACTGAACAATTTAATTATTATGATTTGACCCTCTTCATTAGGGAACATTAGTCTACGTACCTAATGTTAGAATTTAGCTAGTTATATATAAATGATTAGATATTTTTCATATTTGCTGAGCGTGTACAATCACCATAAAGGTTTGTTCCTGATTCTGTATTCTAAGAGGTGAAATAAAAATTTTCATTTTCAAAATCGGATTCGTACAAAATGCACGTTATGAACAGAACAACTCCGTATTATGTAAGTCTCTGAAAAGTTATTTCAACAATACAAAGACTTCCCAACGCCTTCACGATATATCGTGTCGCAAGCACTAAACAGGCTTACCTGTAAGTCGATGATAATTTTAATCGTTTAACCCTCGGGGGATGAAAGTTTCTATGAGCCCAAATCGGATTACGAGTTCGTTAATGCTTGTAATTCGGCCGAATCGTGTCGAGCCTCGATTGGTTTCTAGAAACTTCTCTTGATTGACGTGAGTTTGGCGAAATTAAGGCAGCCTATAGGCGTTGAACAGATTAATGGATGTTTGTTACTGAAATACTTTTAAATTACGAAACAAATTAGTGGAAAATTTGTCGTAGCGTAGTACCTACTTTTAAATGTAGCCCTGCGGTGCCCAAAGCCACGCCAGTAATTTATCTTTATTACTGAATGATGTAGCAGTGTATTTGTAAATACCTACTACTTTGATTGAAATACAATGAAATGCATGGATTTCCATCATTTTCGTTTATTCTAGTATTTGAATATTATAGTACAATCTATAATAATCTTCAACTCATAGTTTAATGCTATATTTGTGTAATTGTTACATTACGAACATTCAACAATATCGATGGCATTCAAATGGAAACTGCTCAGTAACTACTGAACAGAATTCAGACATAAAGGTATCTTTAGAATCAGCATAAAATCTTCTTTCTGATTATTACATTACATTAGAGATTCGTGATAATCTTATTTTTAATAATTTTGACAACATATCATAACACAGATAATAATCAACATCCATAGCACAGACTAGATTAGTTTTTATTGCGTTTCGATATCATCACATTCTGCCAGACATTTGTCTATGGTAATACATTCTTTTGTTTATTTCTCCGCAATTAAACATCCGTTTTATAATGTACTCATATATTCGTACATAGAAAATTATTAGGAACATTTCCAGTATAAACGATTAAATAATTTCAATTATCATAAATCTTTATATCGACTGAAGTCTATGGCTGTTAGACGTTTTATAGTCTATGATGAATGAACTATGTATGATTTCCGATTATCGATGAATGCTGTTGAACGAATTGTTAAATGAGTTCGATTCAAACGTTGGCGCAGGACACGCCACAGAGTACATTTTATATAACTGAGGACACGCGTGTCGTTCTGCGCCGGAGATCGGCTCACCTTTTAGATGGCATAAGGCTTCCGTATGGCCGCCATATTTTAGTAAAATGTACAAGTTTATATGAGCTTTTCTTTAGTAGCGAGTACGCTCCTCGCAATGTTTAAAGTTCTCTAATCAAGCTGGGTCGCCACCCCTCTTCTTTATGTAACGTAGATTACTTATTTCATAACTTCTCGCACGGCGCGCCACGAGGCTGCCGACCGCCATTATAACCTTACAATCGCGTTTCATTCGACCGCACCTCTGCGAGGGATACCGGATTCCGTCATCAGCTGAAGTGGATTTCGTCTTCTCAAGATACGGGTGACGCATACGACGAGAGGTCTGATGAATAGTCTTCTCAGAGTGCGCACCACGCTATGCCACGCCACGCCAGCTACGCTTTAGGCATGTCATCCGAAGGGCTAGTTTTCTAGTGCCCGCTGGTCATCTCAACCAGTTGGTGATCCCAAGGATTCGCCGTGTTCTACTGCGGCTGCCTGTCGTCTTCTTGCATGATCACGCCACGTCACGCACCGCACGTTTTCTCACCTGCCTGCCTGCGTTTGCGATCCTGGATGCAGCTGCGATCATTGCCATCGCGTTTCAACTTCTGGATTCGTCATCTAGCGACGTCACGACGGACAGACAACCTTTCTTCGTTCGTCTACGATACGTGTACGGTGTGATGCGTTCATGGTACCATGTAAGTCAATTTAAATATCTTATTATCTGGCCAGACAGTGTAGAATCAGTGCGCGACGTATCCCACAGGCACCGTTGCCTTATCGTTCTTACGGAAAGCCTAATCTGAACTTTATTAGCATAACTTGCATGCTTAAGCATTGTCATTTGCGGACCGAACCGCCATGTAAGTCGCGATTGTGTCAATATAAAATCTTGTTTTAAATTACTATCTTTTATTTCAAATAGAACTCCCACAGGATAAGCCTGCAAGAGGTCCTTGATCCAATAGTTCAATGCATCTACGAGAGCTGAAGGAGTAGATCATTATCATTTTATTCATTTAACTTTAAACTCAAACAAATAACTTGTTCGCGTAGAATTCATTCTTTAAACCCCTTTTAATTACATTACACATTCTAATACTTTTTATATACGATAATTCATTTTTTATCCGCGACAATAGTACGCGACACTACTTTATTGAAAATATAAAACAATTCTTTTTTTTACACGCGACAATGGCGCCCGAACTTATTTAATTATTCTTTATCCTGTGGATTCTGTTTGGAATAATTTTTTTTTGGTAAATCTATTTTTACATTATCGATTGATAATTTTTGGCGAGTTGTTATATTTTTGTACGAGAGAAATTCTTCTCACGTATCGTTTGGTAATTAAACAGTGAATTTTGTTTGCATTCTTTTGAATGTTTCCTTGATGGAACATTACTTTTTTTGACAAACTTACAAGTTTGTATATTTTTAGCAGTCGCAAACAATAATTATAATACTTTATTATTGTACTTGCAATTGTTTTTTTACTGGATATCACAGCCTTTGTCTATATAGTTAGCGAGGTCTTGAATAAACCAGTCCTTTTTTTCTATGCAAACACTGTTTACTTATCAACACTAAAAGTTGTTTTCACAACTATTTTGTTATAATGGCGACTCCACTTGAAACTTTTCATGATTCGAGCGATAACTTAGCTGTTGATCCAGACTTAAAGGAATCTTTTAGTAATGTGACGCATAGGCATAAACCCATCTCACAGCCACAAACATCAGCTTCTTTGTCTCACGGTTCAGATTGTGATCAACCCATCCAAGGTCAACCAGATAATAGGGTTACTTATGTGACAAGGGATGATAACCTAAAATCGTGGAATTTAAAGTTCACAGGCGATTCATGTATAGTGGATTTTTTCTTGCGGATTAACGATTGTATGAGATGTAGGGATATTCCTGAATCAAAAGTTGTCAAATGTTTTTCAGATCTTTTAGGAGGCAAGGCCCTCGACTATTATAGGCAAGTCAGAGATTCCGTAGTTACTTTAGATGACTTACATAATAAATTCAAAACATTCTTTACAGCCTTCGATAGTGACTACGTTTTAGAAAAACAAATTAGGGATCACAAACAAAGCTCAAATCAACCTTTACATATGTACATTTTAGACATGCAAACAATGAATTCAAGGCTGACTTCTCCTCTATCGGAAAGCACCCTTATTGAAATCATTAAACATAATTTGCTACCCATCTATGCACAACTTTTGGCTGTCAATGATATAGACACCATTGACAGATTAATTTCCTTAGGCAAACGTTACGAGGCATATGCTGTCTCACCTTCTTCCAGTTCCAATAACAGGTCTTCTAAAAGTCAAAAGCATATTACCGTTGTCAACACACAACTTCAAAAGAAATTTAATTCTACTATTATATGCCTGAAATGCAAAAAATCGGGTCATTCATATAAACACTGTAAGACAATACGTGACATTATTTGTTTTAAGTGTAAGGCAAAAGGTACACTTACATCCTCTTGTCCTAAGTGTAACCCACCCTTAGCTACCCACCCGAATAAGCAACAACCTTCAAATTCAAAAAATGTAACCATTGTAGGTATATCTAGTTCTGACTTAGAAAAACACCTAGGTACACTTACACCAGGCATTTCATCTACGAATCTTGACAACAGAATTTTTCTTGAATTTTCAATAAATAATTGTACTTACAAAGGACTTTTGGATACCGGTGCTAATCTTTCAGTTATAGGTAACAGCTACCATACTAAACTTTTTGAATTAGGATTCGAGTTACAGTCAACTGACTTAGTTGCTAAATGCGCTAACGGCTCTGAGGTAAAAACAATAGGAATTATCTTAGTACCTATTAATTACAATGGTAAAATTTTTAACATAACATTCATGGTTATACCGGAAATATCGGATAACTTTATTTTAGGCATGGATTTTGTTTATCAATCTGGAATTTTTAAATCATTCAACTGCAACAATGTAGCATCTACTGAGGATATTCATCACGTTCATTACCAACTTTTAAATAAATTTTGTGGTATAATTTCGAAGAGTGAACTTTCTCCATTAGAATCAATTGAGTTAGACAAATTGATTAATAAATTTAGAACTATTGACTCTGAAACCAACGGTTTGGGTAAAACCGATATAATTGAACATAGAATTATAACAACAGGACCGCCAATTAAACAAAAATACTATCCTTTATCTCCAGCAAAATTACAAGCATTGAATGCTGAAGTAGATAAAATGCTACAACTAGGTGTGATTGCACCATCAAAGTCACCATGGTCCAGTCCTGTCGTTATGACTTCTAAAAAGGATGGTTCACTTAGATTTTGTCTTGACGCTAGAAGGTTGAATGACGTCACTGTTAAGGACTCTTATCCATTGCCTTATATATCCTCAATATTAGATAACCTCAGAGGCGCACGCTACTTAACTTCAATTGACTTGTCAGCAGCATACTGGCAAATTTCACTTTGTGACTCGGATAATACAGATGGATCTGGTACGTCTTGCCAAAAGACTGCTTTCGTTGTGCCTAATCGTGGTCTCTTTGAATTTAAAAAAATACCTTCTAGTTTGTGCAATGCTGGTTTTGTCATGCAACGTTTAATAGACACTTTGTTTGAACACAAGTATGGCGAAAAGATTTTCGGATACTGTGATGATCTTTTGATTGCAACCAGCACTTTTAGGGAGCATCTAGATATTTTACATGCGGTTTTTGAAAAATTAAGCAACGCAGGTTTGACTATTAATTTTGATAAATGTAATTTTTGCAAAGATGAATTGCGTTATTTGGGTTATATTGTAAGCTCACAGGGTCTACAAACAGATCCAAAGAAATTAGACTGTATTAGACAATTTCCTAGGCCAACTTCAGCAAGACAATTGCGTGCTTTTATTGGTTTATGTTCTTATTATTGTAGGTTTGTTAATAACTTTTCTACAATAATTGCTCCAATGACAGCATTAATTGGTAAGAAAAAGGAAAAAGATGCAATTGCTTGGGGTGATGATGCTGAAAAGTCATTTTTGGCACTCAAAGAAGCTCTCACTCAGGCACCAGTACTTGCCTGCCCTGATTTCTCCATACCTTTTCAAATCCACACTGATGCTTCATCAGTGGGAATTGGTAGTGTTCTTGTACAAGAAATAGATGGTATAGAACATCCTATAGCTTTTCATTCACGTCTGCTGTCAAAAACAGAGAGAAATTATAGTACCACTGAGCGTGAATTATTAGCAGTGGTCGACTCTGTCTTACATTTTAGGCCTTATATAGAGTGTTCTCACTTTATTTTAGTAACTGACCACATGAGTCTTAAATGGTTAAAAACACTAAACAACCCTTCTGGACGTTTAGCTCGTTGGTCCATGCAATTAGCATGTTTTGATTTTGAAATCCGCCATAGAAAAGGTTCATCACATATTGTTCCAGATATTTTATCTAGAATGGAAGTTAGTGCTATCACATTCACCGGAGGTGACTCTTCTAAGGATGATTGGTATAACACGTTGTTTAAAAATGTCCAAATAAATCCTATGTTTCATAAAAACTATCAAATTAAAGATAATATTTTATTTAGATATAGTAAACCGACATCTAAATTGCACGAGGAAAATGCTTGGAAAATCGTCCTTCCTCATGAATTAGTACAGGAGTGTATAAAGCAGAATCATGAAGTAAGCGCTGTACATCCCGGTATATTTAAAACTGTAGCCAAAATAAAAGAAAACTATTTTTGGAAAAACATGTACGCTGATATTAAAAACTACGTATCTAGTTGCGAAAAGTGTAAGGCTTACAAACACACTAACAGTGTACCACACGGTCACATGACAAACCAAAAAAAGGTTGACCGTCCAATGCATACACTCTCTATAGATATTATAGGCCCTCTGGCTAAATCATATTCTGGTCATGTTTACATTCTTTCAGTAGTTGACGTTTTTTCAAAGTTTTGTTGGCTTCATCCTCTTAGGACAGCAACTACTAAAACTGTCACTTCTTTTCTTGAGTCGGAAATCTTATTTAAAGAAGGCACTCCGTGTGTTATTATCTGTGATAATGCTACAATTTTTCAAAGTAAGGATTTCAAAATTTTTTGTTCTAAACACTCAATTCCTAAAATTTTTTATAATGCATATTATGCACCACAGTCTAATACAGTTGAGCGATACAACCAAACAATCCAAACCTGCTTAGCTATTTTAGTTGAAGAGGATCACAGGAAGTGGTCGACATTTCTCCCTCAAATACAACTATATTTAAATACAACAATCAACCTTGCTACTGGTTATACACCATACTTTTTGGCTCGAGGTCGCGAACTCATCGCCGACGGTGCAATGCACATCCTAAGAGGCAGTGCTCCTCATTCGGTTGATGAAATCGAAACCACACCTAGGAACATAACAGCTCAGTCCTTAAATGACCTCTCAGATATCTTCCAACGTGTAAGCTGTGCACTGACCAAAGCGTACAAACAGAACGCTCACAGATATAACCTGCGACGCCGTGAGCTCAGGCTGCGCATAGGTGACATTGTGTGGAGGCGTAACTTTGTACAGTCAAACGCAGCAAAGTTTTTCTCAGCTAAATTAGCACCGAGGTTTGTCAAGTGTAAAATAGTTGACAAACTATCTGATGTTGTTTACCAATTAGAGGAAATTGACACAAAAAATATTGGGAAGTATCATGTAAAGGACATTATAAAAGTGCCACAAGGTGATTAACATGCACAAGGATTTTTTTCTTTTTTTTGTGACAAAATTTTGACATTTTGAAATTTTTTTATTGTCACATTTTAGGACAAAACTTAAAAGTTTTTGTACCTGTGTACTTCAAGGAACTCAGTACTGTTTGGCTGATCAAAATCGGTTCAGTACTTTTCTTTAAACAATTGAAATTAAGTTTTCACTTGTCTCACTTTTGGGTACTTAAATGTACATTTTTGGCACTATTCATGAAAATGAAAAGTGGCGTGTGGATACACACATTTTTTGCCTTGGACACACACTTTTGGTCAATTTTGATTTTATATTGTTCCCACAATAATGGAGAACAAGTTTTTTTTTTGAGGAATTTAAGATTACCTTAATCTCTCATTCCATATCAACAATCTTTTGTATGAGTACTCATAGCTTTCTGGACTTTGACCATACTCATAACTTCCCGGACTTTGATGATAACCAGCTATTATTCCATAATAAGCTGTGTTACTCTTTCCCAGTTGCCTGATCAGCACTGTGGTTCACTTTATAACTAAGTATACCATACATATATTATGTAAATGTATTATTATACTTACATAGCATTTTTTTAAGAAAACTTAGTATATATAAGCTTGCTTAGTTAGTTGTTATTACTTACCATATTTTTTTTTCAATACATAGTATTGAATTTGAATAAGCCTAGGATTATTATTACCTTAGGGTTACTATAGATAATACTCAATACCAAGTAGATATACTATGTAGGTATAGCATTATTATTACTCCTAGGATAGCATACTTTAGTTCTTACATCTTTGTAGTTTTAATGAGAGCTCTCCATTTGTTTATATCTCTGTTTATATCTCTGTGTATATCTCCGTTTATATTACTGCTATATCTCTGCTTATATCTCTGTTTACATTAGACTGTTTAATTAGAGATTACTGCTAGTTTAAGACATAGCTTAGGTTTTGGTATTTTTTTTTGAACTTTGATATTTTTAAGTTTGCTTCTCAACAATAGAAAAAAAAAAAAAAAACTTTAACTTAGGGTTAGAAGTTTTTTTTTCTCGTAGTACCCCGGCTGTGTCGGCTAACCGGCAGTTAGCCTCTTTTGTTCGAAGGAGGGTATTGTAGCAGTGTATTTGTAAATACCTACTACTTTGATTGAAATACAATGAAATGCATGGATTTCCATCATTTTCGTTTATTCTAGTATTTGAATATTATAGTACAATCTATAATAATCTTCAACTCATAGTTTAATGCTATATTTGTGTAATTGTTACATTACGAACATTCAACAATATCGATGGCATTCAAATGGAAACTGCTCAGTAACTACTGAACAGAATTCAGACATAAAGGTATCTTTAGAATCAGCATAAAATCTTCTTTCTGATTATTACATTACATTAGAGATTCGTGATAATCTTATTTTTAATAATTTTGACAACATATCATAACACAGATAATAATCAACATCCATAGCACAGACTAGATTAGTTTTTATTGCGTTTCGATATCATCACATTCTGCCAGACATTTGTCTATGGTAATACATTCTTTTGTTTATTTCTCCGCAATTAAACATCCGTTTTATAATGTACTCATATATTCGTACATAGAAAATTATTAGGAACATTTCCAGTATAAACGATTAAATAATTTCAATTATCATAAATCTTTATATCGACTGAAGTCTATGGCTGTTAGACGTTTTATAGTCTATGATGAATGAACTATGTATGATTTCCGATTATCGATGAATGCTGTTGAACGAATTGTTAAATGAGTTCGATTCAAACGTTGGCGCAGGACACGCGTGTCGTTCTGCGCCGGAGATCGGCTCACCTTTTAGATGGCATAAGGCTTCCGTATGGCCGCCATATTTTAGTAAAATGTACAAGTTTATATGAGCTTTTCTTTAGTAGCGAGTACGCTCCTCGCAATGTTTAAAGTTCTCTAATCAAGCTGGGTCGCCACCCCTCTTCTTTATGTAACGTAGATTACTTATTTCATAACTTCTCGCACGGCGCGCCACGAGGCTGCCGACCGCCATTATAACCTTACAATCGCGTTTCATTCGACCGCACCTCTGCGAGGGATACCGGATTCCGTCATCAGCTGAAGTGGATTTCGTCTTCTCAAGATACGGGTGACGCATACGACGAGAGGTCTGATGAATAGTCTTCTCAGAGTGCGCACCACGCTATGCCACGCCACGCCAGCTACGCTTTAGGCATGTCATCCGAAGGGCTAGTTTTCTAGTGCCCGCTGGTCATCTCAACCAGTTGGTGATCCCAAGGATTCGCCGTGTTCTACTGCGGCTGCCTGTCGTCTTCTTGCATGATCACGCCACGTCACGCACCGCACGTTTTCTCACCTGCCTGCCTGCGTTTGCGATCCTGGATGCAGCTGCGATCATTGCCATCGCGTTTCAACTTCTGGATTCGTCATCTAGCGACGTCACGACGGACAGACAACCTTTCTTCGTTCGTCTACGATACGTGTACGGTGTGATGCGTTCATGGTACCATGTAAGTCAATTTAAATATCTTATTATCTGGCCAGACAGTGTAGAATCAGTGCGCGACGTATCCCACAGGCACCGTTGCCTTATCGTTCTTACGGAAAGCCTAATCTGAACTTTATTAGCATAACTTGCATGCTTAAGCATTGTCATTTGCGGACCGAACCGCCATGTAAGTCGCGATTGTGTCAATATAAAATCTTGTTTTAAATTACTATCTTTTATTTCAAATAGAACTCCCACAGGATAAGCCTGCAAGAGGTCCTTGATCCAATAGTTCAATGCATCTACGAGAGCTGAAGGAGTAGATCATTATCATTTTATTCATTTAACTTTAAACTCAAACAAATAACTTGTTCGCGTAGAATTCATTCTTTAAACCCCTTTTAATTACATTACACATTCTAATACTTTTTATATACGATAATTCATTTTTTATCCGCGACAATAGTACGCGACACTACTTTATTGAAAATATAAAACAATTCTTTTTTTTACACGCGACAATGATTCATGACTATATTCATAGTTGAATTACCGACTTAAATCACACGTGAGTAAGTCGGTAATTTCAACTATGAGTTTACCTTTAGTTACTGAATCTCATATGACCTTATTTGCAGATGACAGCACCGTGCTCTTTAGTAACATAAATTTCAACCAATTGCAATCTGAAATTAATTTCTCTTTGACAAAATTAATAAACCTGGCTCGATAGAAATAATTCAAAAATAAATCAAGACAAAACAAAAATCAAGAATTTTAGGCTACGAAAATATGACAATATCACAACATGACACTAACTAGAAGCGGTGACAGCCCAGTGGCTATCGAACTCGCCTCTCACTCGAGCGGTCCGGGTTCAAACCCCAGCGGCACCAATGACTTTCCTATGTTATGTGCGATTTAAGCAATTAAATGTCACTTGCTATAACGGTTAAGGACACATCGTGAGGAAACCTGCATGCCTGAGAGTTCATCATAAAGTTCACAATTGCATGTGAAGTCTGCCAAACCGCAGTTGGCCAGCGTGGATAGCCTAACCCATCCTATTCCGAGCGGAGGCCCTACGTTGGGTTGCGATGCGATGGCAACATCAAGGACGTGAAGATTTCTTACAGGCATGTTAAGTAGGTAGGAATATTTCATGTACGTAGAGTGAGTAGTTGAGTCTGTTCAAGCTCTATTATTGAACCGTTCGCCATCCAAAGAGTGAAAAATTACTAACTTATTTCGGGCGACAGGTTAAATCCGTATTTTTGAAATAAATATTGTCACTAGAATAAAACCAGTGGAATTAAACACTCGACTGGCAGGCCGAGACCATACCACAGATATCGATAGATAGAAACAGTATTCTATCTATCGACAGTGAGGCGCAGTCAAATTAAATCCGCGAGCAATTTAAAAATAAAAGTTTTCTATTTTTGAATTGCTCGCCACCCCACAAGCAAGGAACTGCGACTATCTCGATCGACATCAATTCCGTATTTTTGATTCACTACAAATCAACAAGAGGTACTGGCGTGCTGAGACTTAATAGTATAGTATTGTTTCTTTTTAACAATAAGATCTCCTGGACCTCTATTTTTGAATCGCTCGCGTGACTTAATCACTGAACTGCGACTCATTGTCGTTAAATAGAAACAATACCGTACTATTAAGACTCTCTCGACCCGCCCGTTGACACCAAATACGCAATGGCCCCTGTCGATCGAGATATGACTCGATATTTTTCACTCGTCGGGCGGCGAGCGATTCAAAAATAGAACTCCTGGGTGTAATTACGTAAAACAATTTCAACTGTATCCCAAACTAAGCAACTACGAGTATTATACGAGCGGTTCTAAGTATATACCTACTTGCAAACTTAGCTGTCGAGTTTAGTAGGATTACTTCGCAATACTCACGTAAACTATTCAGTACACACACGAAGTTCGGGAATCTCCCGAGGGTGTTTTGATAAGTTAACGAATAATAAAAGTATGTTAGTATGTTAGTTAACGAATAAGTTGTAAGTTATGGTTTCTGTTTAGTTTTCTAGGGCCGCAATCTAAGTCGTCTTTAGGGCTAACTGTGCTGTGTCAATGTATATATTCCAGTTAGTAGTCTTACCCTTGGGAACTAAGACGGTCGCCTCAAATAAGTGTAACCGGAAATCCCATTGCTGGGCACGGGTCTCCCCCACAGACACTGCTGTGGGAAGTCTAGAGCATACTCCACCACGCTGCTCCAATGCGGATTGGTGGAGGGGATCAGTGGCCAGCAGGCATCTCCATGCTCCATCATAATCTCTTCTAACTTCTAGATAATCGTACCCTAACATTCCCTGCAGGAATAGTGTTGGTTACACGTAAAGGAATCCCACAAAGTACCCGTAACGCATCCAGTAAATCCATCTCGGAAATTTCTTCTGGAGTTTCTCCAACATGAACTTATATTAATTCATCCTCATATAGACTCCAGATAACTGCATTAATTTCCAGAGTACTTCTAACAAACCTTTTATACAATATTTTTATCGCCGCAACACTTTCAAGGTCCCTTGACTGCCTTAACACAAACCCTGGCGATTTGTAGGCTTTAGTAGCGAGCTTACAAATATGATCAGTAATAGTACATCAAAATACCTAAGTCTTTCACTGACGATTGCCGTTTCATGAGAGTACCTACCATCAAGTGCCATCAAAATTTTAGATACAATAATTAATTCAAAATGATGTACATTTTTTGCATAGAAACCTATGCTTATTCTTTTTTCTTTCAAAATTATCATCGTAAACGACAAAGCGTACACATGAAAATGCCTTCATCCAAAGTAAATGCAATACCAGGCCAAATCAAACAAGGGAATTGAAATCATAACAGTAGTTGCAAACAGTGGCGCTGGTGCAAACAGACAGAACAAACACAAATAAACAACTACAGCCATAGACTTGGAACAGCTTCGAATCGATGGGAATGTCTCATGTGTTAACAGTCAATTAAATTTTAACTAGATTAGCCTACGGTTTTCCTACTAAGTATAAAGAATATTTTACTACCTGGACAATGAAGCAATTTGTAAATTTATTTATTAAAATTTTTGCTTAAGTATTTTTAAGCAAACATTTTGTTTAATCATCGAGGGTTTGATCAAATTCGTACTAAGAAAGATGGATAAATTAAAATCGTTTATTTTTTTATTTTATGGGTGGATAGCAAATCAGTATGCAGCACCACCTCTTTACCTGTGCCCGTTTCATAATAAGTACAATATGCAAAAGGTTCCCAAAAGATGTAAAATTAATAGTCAGTTTCATAAGAAGTGATATGAAAAGAAAATTGAAGAAACCAATTGATACAAACATACCTCAGACATTTTTCAATATATAAGTAATAGAAACACCAAGTACGTCAAGGCCAGTATCATCCATAATTAAGAGAGGGAACCGGCAGCCGTTCGTCCCATGGCCACCATATGTCCGCTCCCACCACCATACTCACTTTCCTATTGGTCCATGAAATTGGAACACGTCAGTGCAAAACTTAGAAAGTGACAGTGAAATGAAAAATCGATCACATGAAATAATAGAGGTGTAACAATCACACGTTCTTAAAGATAATATTAAAACTATTATTAACATTATAATAATTAATTAATGTTTAGTTACAGAAAACTCTTTGTTGAAGAAAAATCATAGTTAAGGCCTTCAAGGTAAGAGCCTAAATAAAAAACTAACATTGAAGATATATTAAATACCTATTTTAAATATGGAACAGGAACACAAAAATAATTATAATTATACAAATGCCTTTGAATGATTTGTAGATGATGACGAAAACGAAAACCCAGGGCCTTGTGTCCGATTTGATGCCCAATATCAAATTAATGCAACTTGCTGGGCATTTCCTGTTTAACTATCACTCTGGTGAGTCTCCAAATTCAAGCTGTTGTATAAACTTGTATCAGTTTAATTAAATAATATTAATATATAATAGCAGTTTAAAAAAATAATCAATTATTTTAATAAAAACAGTTGGAAAGTATAATAAACGATCACATTACTATTCATGTATGTTCGTAGTATCATTATAGCAGTTAGGAATAGTCCAAGATAAAGGCGACCATGGTCCATGACCACTATTGATCAGGTATAGTGAATATTCACTCAATAAATACCCTCCGTAGAAGTCCCATCTTGACTGATTCCAAATGTAGAATTTTGCGTAACAATTTTTGCGGCACTCCATTGAAATTTAGAAAGAGCTTCTTTCTGAAGTTTCCGCGGTGGGTTCTTTAAAAAAGGCGTCAATAGAGCTTTCCTTCAGGGCCGTCGACCCATTGGTGATTCCTCTGGTGTCGCCTTTGTCCATAGGCGACGGACAACTTAATATCAGGTAGCTTATCTGTTGGTTTGTTAGGTGATAAGCTATAAAAAATGTTACTTCGTGAGTGCTATTATCATGGTCAACATTTTAGATAATGCTGGCATGTCAACCCTCCTTCGTAAAGTCTACGCTAGCGTGCATGCCTTCCTCATCGTCATCAACTACGTGTGCATGGCCGCCAACATGGCCCAGTACTCCGATGAAGTTAACGAGCTGACAGCTAACACCATCACTGTCCTCTTCTTCGCTCACACCGTGATTAAGCTTTTATTCTTCGCAGTCAACTCAAAGAGTTTCTATAGGTAAGTATCTGAGAAGTATCTGCCGTATGTATTTAAGTTTTAATCTTTATTACGTATCAGAAACCTGAAATATGTAGAAATAAATTTGAACACTTTTTTGTATGTCTGTCTTCCATGCGCCCGTATTAAATCCTCCTCATCGATTTCGATGACGGCGACACCAACTAATTCTAATGCGACAAAAAGAATGTCGCTATTTTCTCGCGTGAGCTCTAAAAATACAGTGCATTAATTTGGGACATGCTCGTTCTTTGGGAGTTTGAAGAGTCCAAAACCAACATTTGGTTATTCAGGAGAACCCTATCTCCACCCATCTATTGTGCTGTAGCTCGTTGTCCCTGCCTGTCGTAAGCGATTGACATAAAACTTCTGGGTTTGCGGGCGGCTAGAGTGGGATTTCCAACTGTCCATCTAGAGAAGACCAGGATAGACGACGCTGTGTATATGTATATGTGTGTAGTTTCTGACAATTTACCATCTCAACTGAGAAGACCATGTTATGGGCCCTATTATACAGCTAATATAAGCCCGCCAGCTTAATATAATATCCAGCTCTGTTATAATATCCAGCATAATACTGGTATATTATAACAGAGATCCTGGAGCACTTCTTAATTGCCGAGGTAGGCCACCAAGAGGATTTAAGTGTGTGAAAACCCCAAGTAATTTGGTGTCGCTAACACAATGACCTGGTACATTATAGAGTTTTTTCCACTCTATAAAAAAGGGATACCTACGACCCATTGGGAGGCGGTAGTGAAGACTCTTATGAGTCTTATTCCGTCACCGCTGTCATGAGCGGCAGCGCATGGGTGTCGTTCTATGCTCGTTAACTAAGCTTGCTTATAAAAGTTGAACCTGGATGTATTTACAAAATAATAGAATATGCATTTATTTCAAACAAACTAGACGCGATCGACTTCATTATTAGTTTAAAAGCATGATTCGAAGTCTAGGTATAAGTAAGTACCTATCTCAATTCCATGCTTACAAGACAAGTTGGTACCTATTTATTATACACTAACTTTAACACAACGAAATTATGGATAACCATAAATATCGTACAAAATGCCCGCTAAAATACACAGTCGACAAACCATTTTATAAAGAGTATTCATTTATAAAACTGCTCTGTTAAAATTTTAATTGAGTTGATATATTAAATTTTCTGTTGAAAAATCACTTTTTTTTGTAAGACTCGAAAAATTTAAAAGATTTACATATCATATCTCTGTTATATTTTTACTTCAAAACGTTTAATAAATTCGATTTTATTAAATTTACTTTTTCGAATGTTTGTTATTTGCAATGTTCAAATTGAATCAATCTTTTAGAACTTTGAGTGATTGAATTTTATATTTTTATTTACGGAGACTCGAGTGAGCTCTAGGTATCACATTTTCCAAACATGGTGATTACATTTAGCGCCATCTTTTTATAAGTATTACTCGATATCGACACCTGCAAGGAAGAACATCGTAACTCATTTTTAGTAACTTTACAGGAGAGCGCGTTAAAGTTTAAAAAAATTCTTAGTCAGTTCTGTTATGTCCTAACGCCATTCACACTAGAAAGTTGTAGTCAAAAAGGGATAATTTATATTACTGTATGATTAATATGCTATTACTACGTTCATTTTACTACCTTTTATGAGTTACAATGAGTTTGCACGTTATAAACTTTATAAAATGACATTGTAACTCAGATTTACAATTCAAAATTGTACGCCTATGTTTGCTTCATAGAAAAAAAAAATTGTAAGTCTGACATACAATGCGCAACATGTATTTTAATTTGATTTGAAGTTACCATATAAGTAAAACAAGTGAAATAATTTAATTATTCATTATTAATTCCAAAGTATTTGCTCGAGATCAATGCATTGGGCAAACGGCAAAGCCAGTTATCAAGGTTGAAGACAGATTCCGGTACCATAGTCTCGTCCAAACCTGAAGTTTTGATAGAAATTGAGAAGTATTACGGACAACTGTACACTTCCTCGCAAGCCCCAGCTCCAGCTGGCGCTCACGATAAGCGAGCTAGATTAACCCGGCACTATACCGAAGATATCCCGGACGTCAGCCTGTACGAGATTAGGGAGGCTCTCAAACAACTGAAAAACAACAAAGCACCGGGTGATGACGGAATCACAGCAGAGCTGCTAAGAGCTGGTGGGAAACCTGTCCTAGTGGCGCTCCAGAAGCTGTTCGATACTGTCATCAATAGCGGAACCACCCCAGAGGCGTGGCGCGCGAGCGAGGTTGTGTTGTTCTTCAAGAAGGGCGACAAAACCCTGGAGCAGACCTGGGCAGTGTTGGCGTCTCTGCAGCGGTGCCAGATTGACTATAGGTACATCGAGGTGTTGAAGTGGATATATGAAGCCGCCACAATGACAGTCCGAGTACACGACAGAAGCACGAACCCCATTCAATTGCAGAGAGGTGTTAGGCAAGGGGACGTTATCTCCCCGAAGCTTTTCACCGCTGCATTGGAAGGCGTGTTTAAGCTGATGGAGTGGAAAGGACTAGGCATCAACGTCAATAGCTAACGCCTCACACACCTCCGATTTGCCGATGATATAGTTATCTTGGCAGAATCGCTGGACGACCTCAACACTATGCTAGGGGACCTCAACAGTGCCTCACAATGGGTGGGTTTGAAGATGAACATGGACAAGACTAAGATCATGTCCAATGTGCATGTCAAACCTATACCAGTTGTTGTTGATGGCGCTGCACTCGAAGTTGTTGACGAGTATATTTACCTGGGACAAGTGGTCCAGATGGGTAAGTCCAACTTCGAGAAAGAGGTCACTCGAAGAATCCAGCTCGGCTGGGCAGCGTTCGGGAAGCTACGACATATCTTTTCATCGAGATTACCTCAGTGCCTGAAGACGAAAGTTTTCGAACAGTGTGTGTTGCCAGTGATGACATATGGATCCGAGACGTGGTCCTTTACCGTCGGCGTCATTCGCAAGCTCAAAGTCGCTCAGTGTCGCTATGGAAAGAGCTATGCTCGGTATTTCGCTACGAGACCGGATTCGAAACGATGAAATCCGTAGACGAACGAGGGTTACCGACATAGCTCGTCGACTAAGCACGCTGAAATGGCAATGGGCAGGCCACGTCGCTCGTAGGACGGACAACCGATGGGTTAGAAAGGTCCTCGAGTGGAGACCAGGGCTCGGGAAACGGAGCACAGGGCGCCCTCCAACCAGATGGACTGATGACCTGAAAAAGTCAGCGGGAAATCGCTGGATTCAGAAGGCACAGGATCGGGAGGAGTGGCACCTATTAAGGGAGGCCTATGTCCAGCAGTGGACTCTGAAAGGCTGATGGATGGATGGATGGATGGTGCCCATAGATCGTAAAATTATATGTAGCAAGTTTTCTTTTATAATAAAACAGAGATACTTCCGACTGTGGAGTATTCAAGATCTTTTGTAAGTCGAAACAAGCTGCTACAACAGAATCAGAGTGCTTGGCTCGGTGTTTATCGCTATCTTTTAAAATGTTACAATTTTGGAATCGAAAATATTAATCTTCGTTTGAGAATGAAAACATTGTAACTAAGATTGCAATGAAAGATTGTTTAACGTTCACGTTCACGTACACAACATCTTGCGAAAGACAAGAGGGTATCTCGTATTGCAATTTTTTCTTAGTAATATTATCAATTACTGGCAAATTATCAATAAGTAACTAAATATACATTTTTATCATTTTCTGTAAACGTTGACTTACAATGCTTTAATACTGGCTAAAAACATAATTAGAAATAATTCAGATATGGGAGTGAGTGCAAAAAATAGAGCTTTTTTTTTTAATAAAGAATATGATTGTAACTCAAATTCATCAAAAAGTGAGTTACGATGTTCTTCCTTGCAGGTGTCGATATATAGCAAACAAGCATGCAGCATGACAACAGTGTAGTCCAGTTAGTAAAGGATTTAAAAATAATTTAATAGTTGGTCTAGTTATATAAGGAGTTAATAATAATTTAATATTAGGTAGTTTAATATTAGTAGTCCGAGTATCATGACTATAATAGCAGGGATTATTGGTAACAATGTGTTATGTTAGTATTGGTAGCTCGTAACACGTCTGCTAAGCTAGTGGCCTGGATATGTGCCCGGTGTATGGATACAACGGTGACAGCCCAGTGGCTATCGAACTCGCCTCTCACTCGAGCGGTCCGGATTCAAACCCCAGCGGCACGCACCAATGACTTTTCTGAGTTATGTGCGATTTAAGAAATTAAATTGCACTTGCTGTAACGGTGAAGGAAACATCGTGAGGAAACCTGCACGCCTAAGAGTTCTTCTAAAGTTCTCGGAGGCATGTGAAGTATGCCAATCCGCACTTGGCCAGCATGATGGAAAAAAATAATAATAATAATCACTCCCATTCTGAGAAGAGACCCGTGCCCAACAGTGGGACAGAGAAAGGGTTGTGATGATGATGATGTATGGCAATAGGCTCACGATCTAATATGGGACCTAAACATAACTGGTGAAAAGCTATACATAAGATCAGTCTATTATTGATGGAAGGTTTTTACGCATCTCTGCCTACCTTTTCGGGGAAATACATGCGTTATGTTATATATTGTACTCTGGTAGACATTATATCACGCAATAGAAGTCACAGATTAAATAAGGCATTACCAGGCAACTCAAAGTCTCAGAATAAAAATTGTATTTGTTCATTCCACCCTATGAGTGTCCGGGGAAATCTCTGGAATAAAATATGCTAGTGGTAGCAAAGGAGGACGCGTATTTCAGGGTTCGGTACGTAGAAATGAAGTGAACCGTATTCGTATAAAGTAAAGTAATAATAGCATAGTCTGTGGGGGAGACCCGCAGGCCTATTACCTAAAATTAGCAATCGGTAAGCGACCAACAATAATCGCGCAGTGATCTCGCGATCAATTGCTTTCCGTCAAAATAAATCGTATTACGTAAGTGATTGCTGACAAATTGTTCGCTGATCGCTAGTTGCACTTTTTGCGACGGAACCAGCGCCATTAGCAATTTAGTAGCAATCACTGGAACTAACAAAATGTTAAACAGATGTTTCCAACATCTTTTTTTACAAATAAGAGAGTAATAATTACGAGAAAGGGACTTGTAAAAAAAAAACACTTGGTTGCCTGTAAAGTCGGTATACGGGCGAAAGTTTTACGTGACAACGACTTTGAGTGGTAAAATAATTTTAATGTGAATATTCATTCGTATAGTAGGAAGAAGGATGAAATAATAGTAACAATTTAAAACATTTATTTATACAAAGAATTATATTTAAAACATTAATTTATACAAAGAATCTCGCACTGAATTTCATATTAACAAAATTTTATTTTTACCTTTACACATACATACGTATTTATATACAAATATACATACAATAACTTGTTCACTTTTTATGTCTGTCTCTCTCGCTCTTAGGCGGGCTAACCATGCCCGAGTGGAAGGGACGCGTGCCTCTCACTCGCTCTCATTGTGAGCGCATAACGTGAGCGGAGCGTAACGCAGTTTACTTGAAGTGTCACCCGGCAAACCAATTTATAAGACGTTGTCACGTCAAAATCAAGTAAACATAACATGAGGGCTGTTTATTTTGGTATGTATATTGGTGACGAACTCGGATCCGAAAAATGTGTTTTTTTATTGAAATAATAATAATAACAACATACATTTATCCATATTTTCAAACATTCATATTATGTAAGTATGTACATCCAGACACAGAAACTACGTACTAACTGGACTATTACTAACACCAACTAACAGGACTAACTAACACTAACAGTCCCCAGTCCTCATACCTACTAACGAACTGACCAACTAATGTTCTAATTAACTCTCTCAACTAACTGGACTAACCATCGCTGCTCGCTGCGACCCATAGACGTCCCACTGCTGGGCACGGGTCTCCCCCACAAACACTTCTGCGGGAGGTCTAGAGCATACTCCACCACGCTGCTCCAATGCGGATTGGTGGAGGGGTTAGTGGCCAACCCAGTGTCGAATGTTTTCAAGCCACCCGAAGGTCTTCGACAAGGCTTAACGACTGTTTCCACCATTGAAAACAACCGGGACCGACGGCTTTACGTGCCCTCCGAAACACGGTAGCGTCCATGAAATTTTGCCACTAGCGGTCACCCATCCACAAACCGACCGCGCCCGTCGTTGCTTAACACTTTTGATCACATTGAATCGAAGTGAGCCATTGGGCTATGGACGCTACCATAATAAACTAACCATCCCATTCCCTAATTGAGTCTTGTTCAAAGTCAGTCACAGTTGTCTTGGGCGGCAGCGGATGGGCAAAGCAAGCTCGTTTGCTATCTTATATCCTTAAAAAAAGTTTGATAAAATATTGCCTTTAAGAAATAAAACAATACATTCCACGTTTAAAACGTAAATAAAGAAGCAATCACACAGCAATCGACAAACATCACCTAAATAATTATCGCAATTTAACAGATCAAATTGCTTGCTGATCGCAATCGCTTTGCTGCCAGAACAGTTACGTAATACGAAAATCTCCCGCGGCCAAGGAATATTGTGCATTTTTAGTTCAACGATTGTCCATAAGAGGCAGCACCATCGATTTATTGCGATCGCTTGGTTATCGCTGATACGTAATACGAATTTGCGATTTCGGAGCAATTATTTCGCAATTGTCGCGAACGCTTCCCGATTGCAAGTTACGTAATAAGGGGGCCGTGCCCAGCAGTGGGACGTCTATGGGTCGAAGCACAAAAGCACTAAATTGTTTTTACATTTTCCCAGGCGGACCCCTGAAATTACTCTGGTACTACGAATACATAAAAAAATATTTAAAAGTCAAAATTCCTATTGAAATGGAAATAATACTTGCGTATCAAATAAATAATGTAACAAAGGAAAATAATTTTCAGTGAAATTTAATTGAACGAGTAATCACGGTACCTAAATGGAAAATAATTTTCCCGTTCAGCGGTTTGATTTTCTTTTATGCTCGGTTATTGGAATGGCTGGTAATTACGTTAATTGTAGATAATAATATGATATGTAGTTAAGGCTAATAAATATTACGTACTGGTATCGATGTTTGCCAATGAGTTATAACTATAACCTATACTTGTCTGGTATAAGCTTTTTTTTACATTAAAATGATAATTATCAAATCGGATACCTATTGCTTTTGAACTGATCACAGGTAATAAATAAGCTCAAACCAACCAAAGGTTTTCAACAAGGCTCTGCCGACCGACGGCTTAACGTGCCCTCCGAAGCACAGTAGCGCCCATGAAATTTCGCTACTAGCGCACACCCATCCACAAACCGTCCGCGCCCATCGTTGCTTAACTCTGTCGATCACATTGATGCGAGCCATTGGGCTATGGACGCTACAAAAAGATTTACATTACAATCATGTAAGAATAAGTCTTGTCCGAAGCAAAAGCCACAGTCTGCTGCTTTCAAAGCACATCATAAATCTAACATATAACTTTTTCTATACTTCATATTTTATAGATGACTTAAACTTTCCATATACAGGACTCTAGCGGCATGGAACCAGTCGAACAGCCATCCCTTGTTCACGGAGTCCGATGCGAGGTACCATCAGCTGGCGCTCACCAAGATGAGGAGACTTCTATACTTTATCTGTGGCATGACTTTGCTGTCTGTTGTCAGTAAGTATTATCTGCACTTGTCCACCGTAAACGTACTTGATTACCCCGAGGGTACCTACTTACTTCCTTTTACAATCAGTGGTACAGTAAAAGGCTTTCACACACCCTCGTTAGACTTATGTAGAAAATGAGGTAGAAAATTAGAAATCACAGGCATACAGGTTTCAAAATTTATGTTTTTGGTGTGTGAAGCTGGGATTTGAACCCGGAACCCTCTCTTATGTGACCGAGTTGGAACGAGACTAACAAACAGTTACAAACTGGATCTTTACTAAAAATAACGGAACTTAGCATCCCAGTCCCTCATCTCTAAAAAATCTGTCACTGTTGTCATGGGTAGCAACGAATGAGTGGTTCCGCTCGTTACCATCTTATATCCATCGGTAGTGACCCTACCTGTTGCACCAGGGGTCGTGGGTTCGACTCAGGACAAATATTCATGTGACGAACCCTTGTGTTTGTTCTGTATCTGGATGTCGATATTATCTATTTTAGTATGTATTTAAAAATATCTATGTATGTATATCAGTCTCTGGCACCCATAGTACAGGTTCGCGTCTAATTTGGTGTCAGATGGTCGTGTGTGGATGGTATTTATCTATATATATAAAAGGAGAAGGTGACTGACTGACTGACTGACTGACTGACTGACTGACTGACTGACTGACATATCAACGCAGGGCCTAAACTATAAGGGCTAGAAACTTGAAATTTTGCACAGGGGTTCCTTTTATAACGTAGGGGAGCACTAAGAAAGGATTTTTGAAAATTCACCCCCTAAGGGGGTAAAACGGGGGTGCAAAGTTAGTATGAAACTTTTCCGTTTTTGATGTTATTCGAATGAAATTCAGTACCTCTGAAGGTTTTTTATTGAGTTTCGAAAATCATCTCTTAAGGGGGTAAAAGGGGGGTGCAAAGTTAGTTTGAAACCGAACGCGGGCAGACGTCGTTAATGGGTCTAATTCTACGCGAGCGAAGCTGCGGGCGTCCACTATTATTTATATCCATAAAAAAATTGACAAATATGTCAGAAGTGCCAATTGCATGCTCGTTTCCCATCTTTAAATCTACAGGTTGGGTGACAATAACCTTCTTCGGAGACTCTGTCCGCCTGCTGCTTGATAAGGAGACGAACGAGACGTTGACAGAGCCTGCCCCCCGTCTGCCTCTGAAGGCCTGGTACCCCTTCGATGCCATGAGTGGCACTATGTATGTCATTGCTTTTGCTTTCCAAGTAAGTAACGAGTTTACTTTTTTTTTTGTCATGCAGCTGAGACAGCGCAGTGCTTTTTTTTTTTCGAATGGACTTTTGCTTTATGGTCCTTAAATTATCTATCTATACTAATATTATAAAGAGGAAACATTTGTTTAATGTTTTCACACAAAAACTACTGGACTGATTTCAAAAATTCTTTCACCATTAGAAAGTTGCATCTTCACTGAGTGACATAGGCTAGGTGTAAACGAAACTATTGTGTTGACTAATTCCACGCGAGCGAAGCTGCGGGCGTTTACTGCTGCGGGTGGCAGGAAATGTGGCGGACACACACAGAAAACAACACAATTGAACATCCATGACCCGAGTATTATAGTGACCGAAATATTAGTTTAACTACCAAATAAATATCTACTTCGGCTGGGATTAGAACCCGGTACCCACGGTTCGGCAGTCAGGGTCACTCACCACCGCGCCTCGGAGCCGTCAAATCAAATTATGATAAAACGTGTCTTGGTATCATAACAAAAATTGGAATTTGCAATATTCTGATAGTATTTTCTAACATTTCCTAGCGGACTGCGGTTTACCCGCAGTCCGATGCAGCAAGCTGGGCTTATAAATCAAAACTTACGGGTCTGGCCTCATACATTTCAATACCGATGCTATTTGAAATATCGACGGGAATAACTTTTGATGCTATGCGCCAAGTAATCCATTTCCTAGCGAGAGATGTGAGATTATATTTGTTTGGTTGCCCAATATCCAGTTTCTTCATAAAATTTTATACGGATAATGGGTTGTTAGTTTTTGTGACCGGTTATAACTTCTGGAAAATATTAAGAAGAAGGTTACATTGTGATCATTGCAGTAGGTACTGTTGTAGTCGTCGAGCCTAGCAATGTATCTAATAATTCCACTAAAACCCTTTTTTTGTCTCACTGTTGGCCTCGGCTCTCCTCTCAGAGTGGGAGGGATTAGGCCTTAGTCCACGCTGGCCAAGTGCGGATTGGCATACACGAGGTTTCCTCACGATGTGTCCTCCAGCGTTACAGCAGGTGACAGGTTTCTTCTCTTCGGGTCTCAGGTCGCACATAACTTATGTGATCGAAAGAGTTAAGCAACGACGAGCGCGGTCGGTTTGTGGTGCTCTAGACCTCCCGCAGCTATCTGTGGGGGAGACTCGTGCCCAGCAGTGGGACGTCTATGGGTCGCAGCGATAGCTTTCCCCGCGCCTTCGCTTGCGTCATATCGATTTCCGTGCAGAATTACCTCTACCATCAAGGATTCGTTTTAAGTATAGCCTTCATCAAAGGCAAGCTACACCAAAGATAACTTATATAGATTATTAATAAGCAACTAGAAACAACTGCAGTTCAACCTGTCTGACGTTATCTAAAACTTATTGTATATATCTTCAAAACTTAGGATTTTTTAAAATATAATATAGACGGAGAAACAGACATACGGGCCACTTGATGGTAAGTGGCCACCGTCATTTATGGACACGTGCGACACAAGGGGTATCACAGGTGCGTTGCCTGCCTTGAAGGAAGCGTTTCACACTCTTATTGAAGCGCTCCATGCCGTAGCTCGAAGGGAAAACCTCAGGGTTGTAGCTAGGCTGGTCTTAGTCTGTCACGTCGGTATCCAAATCTTATTGTTGTTCTTCCAGGTGTATTGGCTCTTGTTCTCGATGGCCATCGCGAACCTCATGGACACCATGTTCTGCTCCTGGCTGATCTTCGCCTGCGAGCAGCTGCAACACCTCAAGGCCATCATGAAGCCTCTTATGGAGCTCAGCGCGTCCCTCGACACCTATCGCCCGAACACTGCTGAGCTGTTCCGCGCTTCGTCTACTGGTATTTTGTCATATTTCTCTGTTTGTCTGCTGAAAGATTCAGCCCATATAAGTCTACTACTGGAACATTAGGGCTCTCCCTAGGGAATTATTTTGTATTCAATTAGTACAATCGTACTAATTTTGTAAAATAATATTTAATTAATTAGTGTAATTGGATTATTGATTATGAAAACTTAAAGATAAAAAAAAGAAATAGCAAGATATTCTCAAATTGATATAGCACAAAAAGTCAATGCATAAAATATAAAAAGAATATTAAAAAAAAATATACAAAATAAAGATTATAAAATCGGATAGTGTCAAAATATTAAAAAAGTGCAACATAAAAAGAAACAAAAAGTCCCACACTAAATTTGCATAATTTTGTCATCATGTCTTTTATATTATTATCAATTTCTTAAGAATATAATTGCAAAATAACATAATGAGCATAACACAGGTGTATATTCTACTTTTATGTACCTAATTTGATTGGCACCTACTATGTGGTGACCCTTTTGCCAGAAATCCAGACGCCGCGCTTCCACTTGGAGAAATCCAATATTACTTTGGTCGACACGTGTAAGTGTGTCTAATCTAAGATTTCTTGCTTAGTAGTGGCGTTTATGAACACTAGACTAAAGAGACCACTGAAAAGAGACTATTTAAATTATTTTAATTTGCTTTTAATTTATTCGCTCCAATAATTATTTTTGTCCATACGTAATTATTAACAAACCTACACAGATAAATCAGAAAAGTTGCCAGAACCACTCGACCTGGATATCCGAGGGATATACTCCACACAGCAGGACTTCGGCATGACGCTGCGCGGCGCTGGGGGGAGGCTCCAGACCTTCGGCCAGGTCAACCCGACCAATCCTAACGGACTTACCCAGAAACAGGAGATGCTGGCACGCTCGGCCATCAAGTATTGGGTCGAGAGGCATAAGCATGTTGTACGGTTAGTATTAATAGATATGGATAGCAAATGCACCACCACCCAAGTCAACTGTGACTGATTCATAAGTCTCATTCAAAGTCGATAACACCAGCTTTGCTTGCTACCTATTTGAATTTGGAATGCAAGATTCTGTAGGGTTTTCTTCAGAGTTTGATATAAACGTAGAGCTTATTGCCCCAAGATGATTAGTTGGTTATCTTTTTTTGCTTTCAGAATAGCAAATAGCCTATCATAATAAACTAAATGCCTTTATTATGATAAGCAATAGGATACATTGTATCGGTTAGTTCCGTTGGAAATCCTGTAGAGCCGTAGCCTACCTACATACGCAGAAAGTCTGCTAAGAATTGTCAGATATACTTCGTTTTCCCAACCATTCCTATCCAACAATATCAAACCTTTCAAGGCATACGTCTTAGCGTGACGTCAGTGGCACCATCCAGTCCCTATACAGTACTTGATCGACAAGCCTTTCATTGCAGAATAGGACACAAGTCAAAACACAAGTTTTTTAGTTAGTGTAAAATGTCATCGTTAAATGATAGTTACAGAATAAATCGTAATAACAACAAAAACTAATTTATGTGTATTTAACTACTTACTATTAATTATTGACGTGATAACGTCTTATAAATCGATGAACGCCGGCTGCACGCACGAAAAAGCTTGACTCATACTCACGTTCCGCCTGAGCCGAGCGTGCAAGCGAGAGAGTGGATCAAGCGATAGACGAACTGCTCAAGCGTTTGGCTTGTGACGCATCCATCAATCTCTCTTCCACTCCATCGCCGATGCGTCCGAGTAGAATAGAGACAGCGGCAGCACACAACCTACACGTGAACTGTTTTCCAACTGTTTTTATAGTGAAGTGAAAAGATGTTTTCTTATGACATTATCACGTATCGTCCGTAAACCGACTTTACAGACAACCATTATGTTTAAATTTATTATCATAGAAGATTTCTGATATCCTAAGATCTTTGATAAAAGGTTGCAAAGTCATTGGTAACATGTTTTAAAGTAAAAAATTCATTATACTGTGGTAAATCTGAGTAGCAGCGTAACAGACAAACTCCTTTGTTGTTTCTAAGAAATTATTAAGTTTATAACTCATCAAAAAGTATTTAATTACAGATTTTTTGCTTTAATAACATTAAAACAACCTTAAAGGCGGATTAAGGGTGGTCGTAATCCCGGCGGCATTGCACCGTTAGCGGCGGAAAAAATGAAAAGCGATAACGAAAAAATCTCGGCTTGTTTTTTTAGGTACAGAAAGTATTTATCTATACTGATATTATAAAGAGGAAACATTTGTTTGTAATGTTTTCACACAAAATCTACTGGACCGATTTCAAAAATTTTTTCACCATTAGAAAGTCATCTTCACTGAGCGACATAGGCTGTATAATATTAATAGGTGTAAACGAAACTATTGTCTAATTCCACGTGAGTGAAGATGCGGGCGTCCACTAGTTGTAAATAACCCTTAACTTATTCGTTGACGATGCCACAAGCGCTTAAAGTTGATTAAGGATTTTTATGCCTTCATTTCGGCGCGTCTTTTACTCAAAGACGGTTATTTTTACATTGTAAGGTCCTGCGATGAGTTCGGGGATTCGATGAGATGTTTATTAACCAGTTTAATTAATATTCTTTGACTCGTATTTTTATAATCAATAATTCACATCAATAATTGAATAATAGAAAAAATGTCATAAAGTCAAAATTTTTAAGGTAGATACTCATAATTTATATATTTGTACGCCTTTTTACGGCTCAGTATAAAGGATCCTCTTATTTTGTACCACTTTGACAAATAAAACATTTAAATTTTTGTGTTTTAATTTGAATGGTTTGTGATGCTTTTTTTACTTCATGCTTATACTTTGGGATTCACTGCTACAGCCACGATTTTCTTTTTATTTCCCCTTTTTTTTCTGTTCATCGAACACCAATTATTGATGAGGACTCACAGGACTCACTAGAATAATAATAATTACTAGTACTACTGACCTATTGCTTACACCTACTATTTTCAGACTGGTTGCCTCGATAGGAGACACTTATGGGACCGCCCTTCTGTTTCACATGCTGGTGTCAACTATCACTCTAACACTCTTGGCGTACCAGGCGACCAAGGTAAGTGCTTAACATTCCCAGGAAAATTTTAATGTGATAAAGCAAACGAACTTACTTATACCACTACTGCATGAACAGATTTTTTATTTTTTATTTATTTATTAATATTTAAAATACATAGTTATACAAAAGGTAAATTTAAACATAAAAAGGTAAACTCACATGAGTTAACTCATAAACCAATGTTTCTATTACTACCCTCTGCTAACTGGACTAAACTACCCCAGTCCCTATTTGAGTTTTGTCATAATCTGACACATGCGCCGCAGATGGAATTGAAAAAATACCACTACACATATGCTGCATCCCACGTGGCATCAATTAATATACTCATCTGATAATCTTATCTGAAATCAAATTTGCCATAGTAGGACAGATTTTTACGTCTCTTTAGCTAGCTGGTGACTGCTCCTGACTGCCGAGGGGTTTAATTTCCTACGGGATCAGATATTCATCTGCGGATAAATATTTACACCCGACTCATAAATGTTAGATTGTGTTGTTTTCTCTTTCTCAGCTCCAACATAATCCCAGTACGCGGTGTGAGTGTGTAATCAATTATCTCCTTAGACAGAATACAAGTTCAGTAACTTCTCTATGGTTATAAATGTCTCTTAATGTCCAAATACTTTCCTTTTACGTTCGTTATTTTCTTTCCTCATGTCGTTCATGTGAACATCATTCGTTTCTTGAGTACGTACGCACCATGCTCCATTTTCTACATTAAAGCTTTTTCGAGATGGCTCGTTACAACAATAACAGACCCATTATTTATATAACTCGTTTATTCCTGAATAAAAGTTGTGTTTCTATACTTATTTTCCTTTTTATTAGATCTTGTTTACAAGCTCAATTTCCTAGTATTACACAAGAAACACAATAACATTTTCAGTTTGATACAATTCTAGACTTCGAGAAACAGAAATACGATAGTTCTAGATTTTATTGATGATGGTAAAGCTTTTCACTACGTAGATAATAATAGATATACCTAATTAATATATTAGATGCGTTTGTGAACACAATCAACTATGGTGATTCAAATTTTTAAAAAAAGTTTATTTTTTCAACTTGTTTCAATCTTTTCAGTTAATTTATTAAGTAAGTTTCAAAATGTTTTTTTCAGTTAACGCATTCGTTTTTTTCATTGTTTTTTTTTGATAATATTTTCATTTTAATTTTTAGTTACGAATACAAAATAAATAAAAATGACCTCAATAAAAAAGTCCATATTTCGTGACAGTAAATATATCTTTCAATCTTAAACTGATACAGCGATCAGCCTTCTATTTTTCCTTTTTTCATTTGATTTCATTTGCATACCATGTTTCAAAATACATTTTCAAAGGTGTTATAGAATGTTTCACTGTCTGTCAACAGATCGATGGGTTGAACGTGTACGCTTTCAGCACAGTCGGGTACCTCTGCTACACGCTGGGCCAAGTGTTTCATTTCTGTATATTCGGGAACAGGTTGATTGAAGAGGTACAATAATTTACTAAAACTTAACTGGATTTTTTTCAATAGAATATGAATTTTTGAAGTCGAGAAGACTTCAAGTTTTTTTTTTTTTTTTATTACAATTAATGTATTTACGTTACACCTTGATATTTATTTTTTTCACACCTTGATATTTTTTTTTTTTAGACTTCAAGATAGATAGTAATAATAAAGAGAAAATGTTATACCTACCCCATTTAACAAAACAAATTTTACAAATAATACGTGGAAACTGTGGAAAGTGCAGTGGGGAACATATTCAGTGAAATTGTACGAACATTAAAATTACAAACTACATTAAGGCTACCCCCTCGGAGAAATACAGTCGTGATGTTATGTTATTCTAATTAACTTTTACTACATATCTTCTGATCTAATTCTAGAGTTCATCGGTGATGGAAGCAGCGTACTCCTGCCAATGGTACGACGGTTCAGAGGAAGCAAAGACTTTCGTTCAAATCGTATGCCAGCAGTGCCAGAAGGCGATGAGCATTTCTGGGGCTAAGTTCTTCACAGTCTCACTGGATCTGTTTGCTTCGGTAAGTCTTCAAAACCAGTTGCCAGTAACACGAATTAGTAGGAGATAGGCCAACCCAGTGTCAAATGTTCTCACAGGACTTCGACAAGGTTTTTACGATTGAAAATAGCGTGGTGAAAAGCTTAAGCAAGCACATGCTCGTCGCTGCTTAACTCGGTCGATCATACGATCGACGCGAGCCATTGGGCTGGAAGCTTCAAGATTTACCAAGATTCAGTTGAGGAGGATGTGTTTTAATTTCCTGGGTTTATTTTTAATTTAAATGCTTACCCTTTTTCCTTAGATCTGAAAGTCAGTCGACCATTATACAAAATAACGCAATAATTACATTAAATGCTTAATGGGATATAATAATATGTATATGATATTTATAAGGAAAAATAAACCATAAACCACCCCCACTCATTTTTCACTTGTGAATTGAATAATTTACTTATTGAATGAATAAATAATATTGAATTCCCACTTTTCAGGTTCTTGGAGCGGTTGTAACCTACTTCATGGTGTTAGTGCAATTGAAGTAGATAAAAGCCTTATGCAGTCGCTCTGGCAAAGGAAGTTACGCGTGACTCATTCAAATTTCAGCATTACGTTCTACAAAATAAAGACTATGCGGCCCGACGTCGTGAGATGCACAACAGTATTGCTTTTATATGAAGCCTTCATAGAATGGAAAGCTAAGCGATTTTCGATTTTACTACATCTATTTGAGGTCCAATTTTACACCATTTGCCAGTAGTGAGTGGATGGTTGCGGTGAATTGTTTTTTTTTTTTTTTTCATTAAGTTCTGACGTTTTTAATTAAAAAGGTAGTTGATAGAGGCATGATTCTGCTTTATGACATAATTATATAACCTATATTATTTTAATATACAATATTAACGGTTCAATTAATTCATGATACTGCGCTGAACAAGTTTAATGACATATTATTATATCAGAAAGAATCTTTGTTTGCGAAGCCAGCGTCAAAAAATAAAATGAGATACAATGGATACCAAGTTGTACTGCCGCGCCGTGTTCAGCCAATAATTTCCAATGAAATGTTTTCAATAAACAAACAATGGCTCTGAAACTTCTAAGTAATTGTTTAGATTTTAATTCTGTTTTAGCCGTGCTTTTTCTCGTTTTTATATATGTTGAAATATGTATGTGTACAACCAAATGCTAATAACTCAGTTGGACAACAGTTGTTTAAAAAAAGTAGATTGTCACATACATAGTTGATTGATAAGTGGGTATTAAGTTACTATAATAACTCAACTATGAAAAGTAACTTACTATTCATCCCCATTCAAAAGTTAATTCTACAAAATTTGTATATAATTTAACGTTTTGTCATTTAAATTTAGGCATTAAAATGCAGTTTAATAAAATATATATCATAAAATATCTTTTTTGTATTTATTCCCACTTCTAATGGTTATCTATATTATAAAAATGAATCGCAAAATGTGTTGGTAAGCGCATAACTCAACAACGCCTGGACCAATTTGGCTAATTCTTTTTTTTAAATGTTCGTTGAAGTTCAAGGATGGTTTTTACGGCGAGAAAAATTTGAAAATTCATCCCCTAAGGGGGTAAAACGGGGGTGCAAAGTTAGTATGACGCTTTGCCGTTTTTGAAGTTAGTGAATGTGTAACGCGAGCGAAGCTGCGGGCGTCCACTAGTTAGTAATATCATAGAGTAAGGTTGTATGTAGTCCGTGGTATGTAATATGCATCCACTGTATGTCTATCTGTCTGTCTTAACAGGGACATCTCAGGATCTTCCCTTGAACGGAAATAGGTAGACAACTGTTTACAGAATGAGTGTGACTGTGGCCGCTATACAAACAAATAGTAAAATAGTTTGATCCCAATTGGGATCCTCATTCAAGTTACCTTAAAAAAGCTTGGTGATACGGAACACTGTGTACGAGTCCGACTGGCACTTAACCGATTTTTTAATGAACCTTGGAACGAAACTAAACCGATATATTTTCAGTAGGTCGTTTGAGTACAGCTTAAACCACTTACGGCTGGTTAAAGCCATTACTGGCCGTTTCACGTCGTTACGTGTACTCTTGGCGCTGGGAAATTTATTTTATTAACTATTAAAACTGTTTCGTGCCAAATGTTTGGTTTGTATATTTAACTATTTATATTATCTGCCTTAGTTGCGAACTGCTGACACGTATACCTACACAATATAACGTTTTATTGCTCATCATCATCATCACAACCCTTTCTTTGTCCCACTGTTGGGCACGGGCCTCCTCTCAGAACGGGAGGGAATAGGCCTTAGTCCACCACGCTGGCCAAGTGCGGATTGGCAGACTTCACATGTCATGTCGAGAACATTAGAAGAACTCTCATGCATTCAGGTTTCCTCATGATGTGTCCTTCACCGTTACAGCAAGTGACATTTAATTTCTTAAATCGCACATAACTCAGAAAAGTCATTGGTGCAAGCCGGTGGGATTTGAACCCGAACCGCTCGAGTGAAAGGCGAGTTCGATAGCCACTGGGCTGTCACCGACATTTTATTGCTCATCATTTATTATGTTTATTGGAATTCGAATCTGCGATCGATCCATTGGCGGTGGTCTAGTGAGAATCATTCTAAATCATTGATAAGGTAGGGCTGTGCCACAATACAATATGATTTTTTGAAACTTGATCAATAAAATATGAAAAAAAAATTGTTGGCTATTTAAAAAATAGGTAGCAAGTTAATATTTTTTTACGAAATCCTCATGTTATTGTTCTTACTTTGTTTCTTGGTTGGTGAATTATGTTAGGTTCTGTTAATCCAGCTAACTGTAATAGACAGGTAGATAACACTAACTAGGATTAGTAACATCAGGCAATGTTACTAATCCTAGTTAGTAAATGTCCAATTACTAAACTCTACTGACTATGGTCTCATGACTAAAAATAAGTTACACCGAGGCAATCAACACTCAGAACAATGAAGTTAACCCAATCAGTACACAACAACCTTCGTTAGTTCGCTCTACCTTTGTTAATTAACTTGTCTATTTACATTAGTTAATTCACGTATATATAACGTATATACACGTATATAAGTTGCTATAGATGTATATGTTATGTACCTATGTTTGTATACCATATGTTATGTACCCAACGAATTTAGATTTAATTTACGTAAGCTGAATGTAAATTTCGATTCCGTGCTTCGGAATGCCGTCGGCCCCGGTTGTTTTCAATGGTAAAAAGAATCGTTAAGCCTTGTCGACCCCTGTAGCTCGGGACCACTGCTTGTCGTAAGAGGCGACTAAAAGGGGGCTTCTGGGGTTGCGGGCGGTGAGAGTGTGAGCTCGAAGAATCCATCCAGTGAACCCGGGAAAGACGACGTTGTGTGTGGCAGCACGACATTGTAAATAGATGCTATGAATGCTGACATTTTCGATTTCTCGTCTGAGACGAACCTGTCATGGGCACAGCGCTAGGGGTACTGTGCGTACTACCAGAGAACCCGGAGCCCTCTACAAGCGCTGAGGAAGGCCACCGAAGGCGTTTTGGTGGGGTATATCCGGGTACCTTTAAAAGATTTCCCACTCTAAAAAAAAACATTGTCAAAAACCTTCGGGTGGCTTGAGAACATTCGCTGGGTCGGCCTAAACAGACCACAAGGCCTACCGTCAGCAGTCTTGAAAATCATGTTTAATGCCAATTTAGTGACTTATCTTCGTCTACTTATCGTACTGTAGACGAAGATAAGTCACGCGTGTCTACTTATCGTACTGCCTCGTTGGTGTAGTGGTCGTAACCACGAATATTAGAGGTCCTGAGTTCAATAACCGGGTCGGGGAACAACTTCCTATTGGGATTGTTTAACAAACAATCCGGGTAGCAGCTCGGAGTCTTGATTGGAGCCCGGTGTATGACAATAGGCTCACCGGCTATTTACATGGGACCTGGCTAAGAGTGGGTGTATGCACACCTCTGGCTACCCCTTCGGGGAAATACAGGTGTGATGTTATATTATGTTATTGAGATCTGAATAAAACATGTTACGAATACATTTATCGAATTACGGCTCGTTCATGCACGATAAGAGAAACATTGCTATTTAAAGGGTGAACAAATGAATAAATTAAATTCGCGCCATTGTGTATTGGACCCAGCTTCGGCGTTCATTAAGAGACCTACAATCAATCGATGTAAATAGGTTGCCCTGGGTATAGCGCATGGCTTTTGATTGATTCACCAGTTAATTTGCGCCAGTTTATTTATTAATTCGAAGCCAGTGCCCAGTCACATGAGTGTTTTTGTAGGAACATGTGACCTTAGAAATCCTGGCACCTCACAAGGGAGAATTATGAAACCACTGAGTATGCTAAATATGTTTTTTTTTATGGATATAAGAGCAACAGAGGCAGCGAGCTTGCCGCAAGAGCAAACGAGCTTGCAGCACCATCCATCTGCTGCCACCCATAAAAACTGTGACTGAATTTGAACAAGACTCAAATTGGAACTGGGATGGTTAGTCCAGTTTGCTGAGAGAGTTAAGTAGATTATTAGTTGTTCAGTTCGTTATTGAGGAATAGGGACTGTTAGTGATAGTTATTCCAGTTAGTTGGTGTTAGTCCAGTTAGTAATTGTTAGTAAGGGCCTCGTTCCAAGTCAGTCACAGATGTGTTGCTATCCTTGAGGAGTAATATGGTCGCCTTTAAAGAAGTGTAACCTGAAACCTCTTCAACCGGACCACAATTATTTTAAAAACAATTACTACACGGTAGAAATGGTACTAGGTACTGTGGCGGGCAGTGGTACTGCCCCGGGAAAACTCTATATGAAACAAAACAGGCTTAATATAAAACCTATTCGTATACCTATTCGATAAAAGTAACTAAAAGTTAATTTAATAGAAGAAGAAATCGAAACGTACCAAAGCCTTGGCATTATACATGTATAATAATGTTTCGTTGCCCGATTTACTTCCCATCCCACTCCAATTAAACCATGCCTATCAAGTTCCTAACTCGACTGAATTCAAATCCTCCTTTCGTTCACGCTTCCTAATTAAGCAGGCGTCTAACACTTAAGAGGGTTGAAACACCAGTATAATCAGCGCCTCAGAACATGCAATTTCCTCCAAAATACGCTTATATCTCTTAGTCATTAAGATGTGGCGGAAGACCATTAAGTTTTGGACGCCGCTATCTTCAGAGAAAATATCATACTGGGTTAACTACAAATAAAATTACAGCAACAGTCCTGGAGATTATTCCCGGAGATTGTTTTGTTAGATTTGAATTTCTGAAATATTAACAAGATTTCCCAGCAGTAGAGAAAATGTGCTCAAGGTTAACTTCGGTACATTTTGAGCTAGCTAGATAGACGTTCACATCTGGGCACGAGACACATACTCCACCACGCCGTTCCAATGCAGATTTTACTTGACTAAAAGTTGAAGTGAAATTTATGACAAATACATAGATATCCGCAGACACTATAAAAACACTAATTACTGCACAAAATAGATTACTTTCAGAAATACATCTTACAAAAATGTCTCGTACTTACATTTCTTTAGTTAGTGCAATTACCCTTTGCTCATACCTGACCTGAAAAATTGGTTGAGGGGTTAGTGGCCAAATCAGTGTCGAATGTTCTTAAGCCACCTAAAGGTTTTCGACAAGGCTTAGTGATTGTTTTTACCATTGAAAACAACCATGACTGACGGCTTAACGTGCCCTCCGAAGAACGGTAGCATCCCTGAGATTTTGACACTTTCCCTGAATGAGGGAAAACTCCATGTTCGTACACACAGGGCTTTTACAATTTATAACATAAATATGTATGTACTAGTGTTATCCTGACGACAAGTTTGATGTTTGATGTTGTTTGTTTGATGAACCAAAGTAACATAAATATCAACCTAGATAACCTTATCCAAATAATCCTTAACCGCATTGCTGTGAGTGTTTCACAGGCCCACACCGCCCGGGATGTACATAAAAACAGACTTGTTCAGTTAAATTGAACTGCCGAAGCATTCGATTACAAATACTTGAGCAGGATAGGAGCGATAGGAATCCGTTCGTGGGAAGAAGCTTCGTATCAAACCTAGGAAACATGAAACATACGGGCTGTTGTTTGACCAAGCCGATAGATAGAGTTAGTACGACAGTAAGTAGTTTGAGTAGCTAGATACCACATCATCTTCTTTACTTAATTAATTATTTATTAGTTTTTTTTTAAAGGTTTCAAATTGCACAGACCGTTGTAGCATCCATAGCCCAATGGCTCGCATCGATTCAATTTGATCGAAAGAGTTAAGCAACGACCGGTGCGGTCGGTTTGTGGATGGGTGACCACTATTGGTGAAATTTCATGAGCGCTATCGTGTTTCGGAGGGCACGTTAAGCAGTCGGTCGTTAAGCCTGGTTTGGCCACTAACCCCTCCACCAATCCGATTTGGAGCAGCGTGGTGGAGTATGCTCTAGAGTCTAGAACGTACTCCACCTAGAGTCCTAGAGTCTAGAGTCTAGACCTAAGCAGATTTGTCTTGAGAGACCCGTGCCCAGCAGTGGGACGTCCATGGGTTGCAGCTTAGTACTGTATGGGTAGGCGGTATGGTTTCGTTTGGTTGCCGAAACAGATTCCACCGACGCGAAACTTCATTCCGGACCGAGCGAAAGCCATACCTATTCCGCGCGGTATTTTACACGCAGCGGTAACGAATCCGCTAGTAGTTTTATCGCGCGGCTTATTTAAAATTACCAATTCAGCGGTCGATTGATGACATGAATAAAATATTTATCTGTATGTTTCCACTCCTGATGCTTAGGATCTCGTTAAAATGTTTACTGGTGTGTGAGCGGCTGTTGTATTGGATGTCGAATTGATCACCTTGGGGATGAGACACGGGACGTCCCTTCGTCTGAAGCATTCCTGTAGGGATGAATACTCCACAACAGGGATATTAAAGAATTTTCTTTAATATCCCTCCTTCGTAGGTACTATGCTAAACAAAAATAAATAAATAGAATTGAACCAACACAGGTCAAAATTTGTCCGGAAGTAGTAATAACATGTCGACTCTAATTTAAAGTAAAGAGCTCTCAAACCGTTAGCTCTAAAATGGATTGCAACTTTCTGGGAGCCAGCGATACAAAGTAACTTTGTGCTGTGTAATCGAACTAAGTTCTACGCTTTAGTACAACCAACTTGTTATTTCCCACAAGATATATCCAAAGTTTGACAATTGAGACACATTATCAAAATTCAGTAGAGCTAGAAGTTGGAAACCGACCTGGAAAACACCTTTACAAACTTCCACTATAAAGTGTAACGACAAATTCATAGCTCTGGTCGTATTCCGAGTACTAATATTTCAAGACTTCATTTCGTTGGAGCGGGTTTAAATGAAACTTTTAATAATACATCGGTTATTTCAAAGCGACAATCTATTTATAATATTATAAAGTGGGAGAGATTTTTTTTGTTTGTTTAAACGGGATAATCTCTGGAAGTACTATTTCAATTTTCAACAATCTTTTTGTACTAGAAAGTCACATTCATGAGGAATAGTACAGGCTATCTAGAATTAATAATAAATATCTTGGACATTCTCACACACGGCCATCTGACCCCAAGCTAGGCGCGAGCCTGTACTATATGGGTGTCAGAGACTGATATACATACATGTATATTTTTTAAATACATCAATAAATATAATATTATTAACATCCAGGCACAGAACAAACACAAAGAGTTCGTCACACGAATGTTTGTCCTGAGTGGGATTCAAACCCACGACTGGCGTAACAGGCCGGGTCACTACCGATTGCGACAACGGGCCCGTAATTAGGCATAACTTCTCAGCTTGCCCTAAATATTGATTGATAAGCAAATTGGAAGAACAATGCTCATAAATCCTTTAACCGCGCCGTCTTACTTTGTCATAGGTTATTACAATTTTCTACAAAAATATAGATCTTTATAACCTTATATTGACGCTGACTTGTTATTGACAAGGGATTCCCTTCGGTAACAAAGTGGTGAAGTGTGCGCAAGGCCGCTAGAGGTATTCACAAAGGAGATAAAGGTCGAACTCGGGTCCACTCGTAGGTTCTCGTTTCCTATTTGCAGGCCCAACACTCGACTAAATCAGGATATACTAAATCAGACGTGACGCGCGATTTTCAACAGCGAAGAATAACGCCTGCATTTTTTGGTCTCTCTCAAAGAAAATTTGGTCTCTCTCAGCTCGTCTCTTTGATAGGGTTGTAGATGTAGTACGAAATCTATATTTCTGATTTCTAATATAAAGTTTTTTTTTTAAAGTTTAGCTTCTTGAACCTTGTATTGCGGGCTCCAAACAATAGACCCACACTCCAATAAAGATCATAGGACATCGGCATAATAACAGAACTGCTAGGATGAAAATCTCTAGTAGTTCTTAGAATAAAGCCGAAGCCATATTATTATTTGTTATACTTACCTAATATTCCATTCATAAATCATATGATAATAGCTACTCCCTAATGCAAAGAGCTTTCGGAGCTCGACTTCCCGCCGAAATATCGATGACCATGTTGTAAAATGACGCAATTTATAACTGTCAAGCGTCATATTTCAACGTTAATTGAGGCTTGGGTGGAGCGCGAATAATGATTGATTATTCGCGAGATGACTCTGTTAATTAATTAATTAACTCTGACTTTCCTTTTTTTAGCCTAAGCTAATCGTTTAAGTCCTCAAATGGATACAACAGCAAAAAGGAGCACAGGTTCCCCTTGGAATAGTGGACAGACGACCTTAAGAAGACGGTTGTCTGTCCACCTAGAAGACATATATGTCCTGTCCAGCAGTGGACCTCAAAAGACTGTTGGATGGATGGAATTATATATCGTTTTTATTGGGTAATTATAGTGAAATTCTTAGATATATAGACTATTAAATAAAAGTTCGCTGCTAGCAAAATTGAAATAGCAATTGGAATCTCGTTTCTTTAAATTAAGGTTTGGTTATCGAATATATCACTCGAAGAATAGGCAAAGTTGACAAAGTGAAGGAACGATCGTTAGATATCAATTTTAGATACATTTTCAAAGCCTTCTAGGTATAAGGTTTTCCTCTAGTGGTCTTTCTCAGCGTTTTAAGGACTCCGAGATCAAATATACAGGGTGTAATCGTTAAGTGTGCACAGGCGATTATTCCGTAACTATTACAGATATCAAAAAACTTTAAACCGATTTCGAAAGTACTTCATCTAATGAGCAAAATGACAATAATAACTTATTTAAAATTAAACGAGAAATATCCAAAAAATTTACATTAAACTCTCCCATACATTTAGTATGAACTCGCATTATTGGTCAATTGACAATCCTCGCCAAACTACTGAAGTTAGAGCTCAGGTGTGATTTTCAATTAATGTGTGGTGGTATTCTTGGAGATCGGATCATTGGGCCATATTTTTACAGTGGCACCTTAACTGGACAGAGATATTTCACCTTTGTACAAAACGATATGCTAATCTCATAGACCAATTCAAGACGATGAAAGAAGGTCGATAATTTTTCAACAGGATGGAGCACCTGCACATGATACAAATATTGTAATCAATTTCTTACGAAACAATTTGAATGGCCTTATAGCCAATAATAGTCCATCCATCCATCCATCCATCCATCAGCCTTTTCGTCGCCACTCCTCCCGATCCTGCGCCCTCTGAATCCAACGGTTTCCCGCTGTCTTCTTCAGGTCGTCAGTCCACCTCGTCGGGGGGCGGCCAATACTTCGTTTTCCGAGACTAGTGCCAATAATACTGCAAAAGTTCATTTAGAAACTGCAAATAGAGCTCGTCATTGTATTGCACAAGGAGGACGTCACTTCGAACATCTGCTTTGAATACAAAATAAGAAATAAAATGTATGGGAGTGTTTGATGTAAAATTTTTGGATATTTCTCGTTTAATTTAAAAAAAGTTATTATTGTCATTATACTCATTAGGTAAAGTACTTTCAATATCAGTTTAAAGTTTTTTGATATCTATAATATTTACGGAATAATCGCCTGTGCACACTTAACGATTACACCCTGTATAAGAGATAGAAATCTTTAAATGATTATAATATAATTGATAGAAATCTTTAATGAAATGAACACACTCACATAAAATGCAAACTGTGACTTACCTACCTACTTTGAATTGGTTTTGAAAAGTGTATTTATAAATTATTAATAAATAAACCGGCCAAGTGTAAGTCGAACTATCGCACGGTTCCGTACATTACCTAACCATAAAAGCGAGCCCCCCTTGATATTTTTTTTTATTATATGTTGTTATAGCGACAACAGAAATACATCATCTGTGAAAATTTCAACAGTCAACTATCACGGTTCATGAAATACAGCCTGGTGACAGACGGACAGCGGAGCGTTAGTAACAGGGACCCCTTTTACCCTTTGTGTACGGAACCCCAAAAAAATATATTCGTTTATTCAATTCAGTAAACTGGCCTTAATTTTCAACGCGATCCTCTTGGTGAATCAATTGATCCTGCCAAGAGGCAGACACTACTCGACCTGATTTTGAGCGCTTCTAGTGCCGCGCGGAATGAATCTGCAATGAGCAATCTTTGACTGAATAGAGCACGGCTCGGCCTTCTGAGTGCTGTTGACTATGCTTCTGACACACCCGTACCATATTACTACGTAACAAACTATAGCAATAGTCTGGACTAATAAATTTTGTCACATCACTCGTAGGTTTGACAACAAGGAGACCTTCCTTCCACTCAGGCAGGTGGAGACCACGACGCGAAAAGCGTAGCACAGGCACAGAATACATAATAGTACAAGTACACAGGGTTTAATTTGTTGTTCGTGTTGTTTGTGAGTTCGCCCGGGGCAGTACCACGGCCCATAGTAGTTAGCGCAATTGCTTGCGTCAATTCCAGTGAGTGTGTGAGCATTTATTTACTATAGATGAGACATTTTTTCTATTGTGTCTGAGAGTATTCGAGGGGTCTTTAAATATTGAAAGGCATACGTCCCAATATACGACTATCTCCTGCAGTACCATGCACAACTGTACACTGCCTGAAGTACTGCGGCGACGATAGTAAATTACCGTGTGTTCCCGTGAATGTCCACTAATGTCCTTCCAAACGTAGCTAAATTATAGCCAAGCCTAACTAAATTATAGCTAGGCTAGGACGGATTATGTAGCCACATACCTGTAAACCCTACTCGAGTACGTTCCGCTTAGCAATTAATCCCGTTTAGTCGTGAAGCTCGTAGTTTCCTGGTATGTTATGATTAAATGGAGATCGCATATTCACCTGTGTTGAATGAAATTTATTCATGAACAAATTCAATAATAAATGAATAAGTAATTGAGTCAAGAAGCTAATGAATATGACCGTACCATACCATAATACTGGAAGGGTTAGGCAGAGATTTGTATAATTTAGAAAAACTCAATAGTATCCCCTGACCAAAGAAGCAGTTGGCAGTTGCAGTTAGAAATACGGCAAGTATTTTTATCTATACTAATATTAAAAAGATTAAAAATTTGTTTGTAATGTTTTCACACAAAAACTACTGGATCATTTTCAAAAATTCTTTCACCATTAGAAAGCTGCATCTTCACTGATAGACATAGGCTATATTATTGTATGTTGTATAGGTGAAAAAGTGGTGTGTTGGTTGTAGGTACAGGTGTAAACGAAACTATTGTTATGTCTAATTCCAGGCGAGCGAAGCTGCGGGCGTCCACTAGTACCTAATAAATTTTATAATATTTGATGGAATCCCTGTAGAAACGTATAATTCTATTAACTATTATCGATAAAAATTGCATTTGAAGTAAATAAAAGAAGAGTAAGTACTAGACATTATTTCGTTGGATTTTGTACTATTTATTTGAATTTGCACCAATCATTCCGCTAAAATATGATTCGGTGTCGTATCGTGTGATGTGAAAACGCGGTTAAAGGGAAACACGTCGGTTCGCTATGACATTCCAATTTCCCTTCCCGTCTTCCCTTCCCGTCCCGACCGGCGGTGTTCGTTGATTTAAAATACGCAGGGGGTTTGATGAAGTTTTGCGATGGTTCGGAAAAGGATGTAGGTTTTATCGGATTTGATACACTTGCGATAAACTTCTGATCACGATAGACAGTCGTAGACTATTCCTACATACCCTGAGGTTTATATACTTACATCTATTTCCGTTTGTTGATCCATAACAAAACATCACGCCTTTATTTCAACCAATTCAAAATTGGTTGACACTGTGAAATGCTTCGCCCAGTAAGCACGTTGCAGCTTTCATAAAATTGGTGAAATATTTTTGCTCGGTAAACACGAGTTAATATTGTAAGTTATATTTAAGCTGAGCATGGTTTCATAATAATAAAATACACACCTTCAATCTGTTTTGCGTCCGCACATACACTCTGTATTGCCGCTTATTCGAGTATTGACTCTGCTTATGATGTGCTGGCTCGGGATTAGATATTAGATCTATTTTTTTCAACGCATGCTGTGTTCCGCAGAACGGCCAAACTAAATATATGTTGAGACAAAACTGACTGAGTAGGTGAACACATTAGAATCTATAAGATATGGCATGTTTACTTTTATAACGGTCTAGAGTAAATAAATAAATAAATATTGTACTAACTTTCACGTTCTAAATTCAAATGTGAATCTAGAACAATCTCAGAACATTGAGACTTTTATGAATAAGAAGAATCGTGTAACAAAATTTGAACTCAAATTCTTTAGAGATTCTAAAAACAAGGTTCTGTCACAGCCTAATAAAGTAGTCATTTCCTTCAGTGGTTTATCGGACAAGCCTAGACAGGTCAATCGAGTCGGGTTCGTGGGTCTCGAGGGAGGCAGCACCGATCTACATATACGTGAGTACTGGCAGGTCGAGTGTCACATTTGAGTTTAGCAATATATTTAGAAAAATAGTGGACGCCCGCAGCTCGCGTGGCATTATAGAACAATAGTTTCGTTTAGACCTAGATACATACAGATACAGCGTTAGATATACAGTGAAAGAATTTTTGAAATCGTTCAAGTATTTTTTGTGTGAAAACATTACAAGCAAATCTTTCCTCTTAGTAGTAAAAGTATAGATATGGAACAGACTTGGAAGTTGGAGTATACTAAACGGTCTGTGATCACGTCTGTACATTGAATAAATCTTAAAAAATACTAGCAGGGGATGTAGACTTTAAACAGATTCCGATTTTTTATTTTTATTTAATGTCGGTCTGTCTCTCTGTCTGCCTATCATCAAAAAGTATTGAACCGATTTTAATGAAACTTGGTACAAACATGCACTGCATCTTTCAACTATACTGATAATCCCGAAAAGTGTAGTGGTTCTCCTGGAATACAGGATGAAAATTTGTATGTAAATTTACTCAAACATTGTCTGATAAATTTAAAATTTGTAGCAAAGGTAAATTTTAAATCAATAGAATACTTGTTTCTCTGTTTTTCTGTATTTTGCAAGACAAGGAAAAAACATAATTTTATTTCGTTCGAGGCGTACCTGGGTAAACCATGGGTGCTTGTGTCCTGGATTTAAAACGAATCATTAGGTGGTCTCCAATACAAATTCTACGTTTTTGTATATTCAATCCACACTTAGAGTCAAGAACAGAGAGATTTCCACAGTTTAGTGTAATCATGGAGCTTATCATCTTTTTAATTTTAGCACGGAGCCTTCCATCATTGTAGTGATCACAGTTATACCTTACTAGCTTTTACCCGCGGCTCCGCGCGCGTGGTCAAAGGGAATAAACAATGAGTTGTTTATCATACATGACACATTGTTAGCGAAATTCAGAACTTGCAAATGAATTTTACTAACGCCATCTATTAACAACATCCGGATATAAATATCTAGCAAATAACAAAACATCGATATCTTTCCATGGGGATGTTTTACCACGGTAAAAAGTAGCCTACGTCACTCTCCACCCTCCTCACTATCTCCACACACAAAAACCATCCATACTAATATTATAAATGGGAAAGTGTGTTTGTTTGTTTGTTTGTCCGGCTTTCACGTCGCAACGAAGCTATTATATGGTATGGTTTTTGTGTGTGGAGATAGTGAGGAGGCTGGAGAGTGACGTAGGCTACTTTTTACCGCGGTAAAACATCCCCATGGGAAGATATCGATGTTTTGTTATTTGCTAGAAATCCGGATTCCGGATGTTGATAACAGATGGCGTTAGTACAATTCATTTCCAAGTTCTGAATTTCGCTAACAAATTATACATGTAAATTAATTAAGTCATAGGCAACTAATAAATTGTATTTAATTTTGAATTCGCGCTGGATAAATTGTTGTTTTGGTTTAAAATTAATATGGTAAAGGAATAAGACATAGGTACGCTTTGATTTTGGTTTTGATTCGCTTCTTGAATTGGTATTGTCGACTGTTGTTGTTTTGGCTTAAAATAATAATTATGTTTAAGGAATAGTTAGTAATTTACATATTTTATGAGTTTTATAAACATTTTGTATTGTGGTTTTTTTTTGTTAAATTTTTTGTGTAGGTAATTAGAATTTGTTTTATTTTTTACTTTGAATAGTTAGTTAGTACTTTAATTATTTAGTAGTAGTTATTACTTAGTAGTACGTAATTACTTAAGATATAATTTTTTTAAATGGATTTTGAGTTGTATTTGTATATTTAGACTGCTTTATGTTTTTCTTTAAAGTAGTTTTTATTTAGTAGTAGTTGGTTAGTTAGTAGTAGTAAGTTAGCAGTAGTTAGTAAGTTCGCAGTAGTTAGTTATTAAGTGTTTCTGTATTGCTGTTTTTCTGTATTGTATTTGATTTATAATGCCTCGCAAACGTAAGTCCAGCCTTCAAAGAGTGTCCTCTGAAGCATGTCGTGTCCAATGCCCAGAATCTATTATTATATCTATATCTAGCATTCTATCCCCAAATGGAAAGACATATAATATCGTCTACAGTAGCGTATTAAAATAGTGCTCTGTTCTGTGTCCCAAGCCGTGTATGGCTGGAAACACTTCAAAAGAAAAAAAATCACACCATTTGGAAAACAAATCACACTTATATGTGCTCTCCGCGTTAGTATTGCCTGTACACGTAAGCAGGATCGGTGGATCCTGCATCAATCTTCACCAGCACACTTCTATTGAAGTTAGCTTAAAGCTCCAGTAACTCAGTTTACGTACCTACATTTTATCTGCGGTCAGCATTACCTCTGGTTCCTCTAAGTATCTTTTAATCGTGAAACTGTCACTATTTATCCACCACAAATGTGTCATGTATGATAAACAACTCTTTGTTAATTCCCTTTGACCACGCGGGCGGAGCCGCGGGTAAAAGCTAGTACCATATAATAGCTTCGTTGCGACGTGAAAGCCGGACAAACAAACAAACACACTTTCACATTTATAATACTTACTAGCTTTTACCCGCGGCTCCGCCCGCGTGGTCAAAGGGAATTAACAATGACTTGTTTATCATATACATGACACATTTGTGGTGGATGAATAGTGACAGTTCCACGATTAAAAGATACTTAGAGGAACCAGAGGTAATGCTGACCGCAGATAAAGTTTACGTACACTGACATACTGGAGCTTTAAGCTAACTTCAATAGAAGTGTGCTGGTGAAGATTGTGGAATTATAGGGATTCGTGCGATCATTACATTTTCACCCTTACCTAGGGTTAAGATGGTTGTACTAATTATATTCTGTCCAAGTTGAAGTCTCGTTCCATTACATAATCGAGTATCGAGTATCATTTTGTTAGCGTGATTCAGAACTTGAAAATGAATTTTACTATCGCCATCTATTAACAACATTCGGAACTAAATATCTAGCAAATAACAAAACATCGATATCTTCCCATGGGGATGTTTTACAGCGGTAAAAAGTAGCCTACGTCACTCTCCACCCTCCTCACTATCTCGACACACAAAAACCATACCATATAATAGCTTCGTTGCGACGTGAAAGCCGGACAAACAAACAAATAAATAAACAAACACACTTTCGCATTTATAATATTAGTATGGATTACTATGGATGGATTACTTTATGATGATATCGAGCTCCGATTTCGGCCACAGCGTCGTTTCTGGTCTCTTTAAATGTTATCACAGTCGCAATAATGACGACAGTGTAAGTAAAAATCGATAGATAGATGGGTAGATATAAGTTATGCTACATATTACTTCATTGGCTTCCAATAAATTTGGGAGAACATGCTGTTATTGAGGGCATCAAAGCACTTATTTACATACATAGGACCTCACGTTGCCTCCCGTCTCGGCACTGAAATTTAATCAAAGCCTTTGAAAGCCTCCGTGGTTGTCGTTATGGACCGAACGTCAATATGGTTTCTGGGTTGATATGGTTTCTTGGTTAATATATTTTTATAAAGTTTATTGATTTTTGTCACCATTCAATCCAAAATATGGTGATCGATTCAAAAATCAGTGAATGATTTAAACTTTTTCTGACTTTACGTTTTCAATCTTGTAAAGAAAATTAACCTATATACATATTATGTAGATACAGTGGTTAAATAAATAAGTTATTTTGTGGCGACTACTTTCCTTGTACTATACCCCCTTCTAGATATATAATTCATTTTGTATTGTATTATAAAGAGGAAATATGTTTGTAATGTTTTCACACAAAAACTACTGGACCGATTATAAAAATTCTTTCACCAAGCTGCACTGTGTGACATAACTAGTAGTGACATAACTACGTATTTTACCCACGCGAGCGAAGCTGCGGGCGGTCCACTAGTGTGCAATAAAGTGAAAATAAAATAAATGTGTGTCGCATACCTACTACTTAATCGAAATCAAATTTAATCACACCAAGATAGATTGAGCCGCATTAGAAGCGTATAAGCATCGAGAAGCCCCTGGAATATTGGATTCGCAGCCTCCTCGGGATACGCGCTCGGGAGCTAATCGGATTCTCGGATGAGTCAAGTCCAATTTGATCAGATGGGATAGTATGGTATGGATTATGAGATGGAAAATAGAGCTGTCCTTCACATACTATATAGGTAGGTACTGTCTGAAGATGTGACAACCCGGTGGTTTTAATGCAGCCTCTCGATCGATAGGGTCGGATTCAACTCAACTAGCGCTATTCGCAGACTTTTCTAAGTTTCGGGCGTTTAAAGAAATATCACCTTCTGTATCAGTGAAGAAAATATCGTGAGGAAGTCTGTAAGCCAGGGTTCTCCATAACGTTCTTGAAGGCATAAGACTTCTAAAACCGAACTTTACGGACATGGTAAACACTGGCCATAGGTACTTTGTCTCCATACCTATCGAACTGACGAACTAATGTTCATATTCCCACTGCTAACTGGACTAATATCCCAGTTCCTATATGAGTTTTGTAACCTAAGTTATAAGTTTGCTATATGGAACCAAATAGGTTTTACCTATATGACCAAATACATTTTTAGATGAGAAAAGTATTTTTCAGAGAAGTAATTTTTATTCAAGTACCTATTTCTCTAGGGTTCGATTCGAAATTCAAAAGTAACGTAGCTACTCGAATGTGTTACTGCATTTTATCCCTAGCGAATGAGACGAGAAGCGAAGTGCCTCTTGTAGATTGCACCGGATATTGATCGTCGGACCTCCGCCAACCCTAATCAGCCTCCGGAACTCCGGACACAATCAACCCCTTGAAACCGCATCTTTGTAGGCGTTTGACTACCTATTCTACTTACGATTAATATTAATTTGATACTATAAATAAAAGTCACAAACTATGAAAGTCTTCACAACTTTTTATTGCACCGTGTAACATTTGTATATGATTAGTTTTAACTCTAAACACATAGCCATTTATACGAACCTAGTTTAAATATTCTACGATAATTTGTGCTACGAACAGCGTTTCATAGTGAGTGTATAAATCACCATAAGATAATTGAAAGGAAAATTAAATTAAATTGGCAATTTAATTTTATATTATAAACACTCAATAAATTATTAGTGTCTGTTCCTCTCCAATTAATTTAATTACATGGCAATGTATTTATATGTACTGTATGTATGTATAGCGGTATGAGGTATGAGACTAACACTGAAACAGGAAATGTGTACTTACTTGTAGCTAGTAAGAGATATTAAAGTGTTAATCTTACCCCATCTCACATATACATGAAAACAACATCCAATACTCTGCCAACCCGCACATGGCCAGCGTGATAGACCATGGCTTAGGCCCTCCTATTCCTAGATGAGAACCTTACCCAACAGAGGAACATAGTATGATTCAAAGACGAGAGTGGAAAATTATGAAATGTTTCAAAATTTTCACTATTTACATTGAATATGTAAATTTTTAAAAATGTATGAATATTTAGATTTATATTCATAAACATAAACAAAACTTAATTGTCGACTGAAACGATGTAATAATGTTATTTGTTACAGGCACAACAACAAACAAAAATATATTACATGCTTATTTAAGTCGCATCTGTAAAAAAATTTTTTTTAAATGGCAGTCACTTATACCACTTACTTACCACTTACCACTTATATACCTATACATACATAGAATGTTATATATAATATATACTTATACAATGACTTACTATTCTGTATAATTACCTTAAAATTGTGTGCAATATAACGTAAACATTTACACCGTCATATATCAATAAGAATCTGTTTATATAATATATAACATATTACATCAGTGCAGAAGTTATCACAAGAAACTTGACATTCAAACGTACGCGTACCTACTACTTATAAAAAATTGTGTTAAACTTTGTTTATTCAAAAAGCAGTTAGAAGAAGCTCCAAGTGACAGCTGGTGAAAATTATACTTACTCAAACTAATTATGTAATATTTATTTTAACAATGGACAAATATCCTTTGAAACAGTACCAATTACCTATTTACAAAGCCAGCAGAACTTATACATATAATAGTGTAAACTGACCTAAATCTAGGTAATTTTAATATGTTAAAATTATATGATGTTCCTTTGTGAGAAAAGATAAATCTAGTAAATTCTATAAAGGTCTCCAAAGGTAGTGTAAATAAATATCACTAACAACATTACATATTTACCTACTAGGAAGCACAAGGGTAAAAAAGCACAACACTGAGCTTTCATAAGTGTGGAAACTTGAAGTGGAAAATGATGGGGCATGGAAGAAAAGAAACTTATTAATCTTCAGATCTATGTATAACTCATTCAATTATGAATCGAGCTTCATACAGGGTAAGTTCGTTTAAAGTCTTCTTTGTTAAGGGGAAGTTGGGTCATGAAAACTTTCATGTTAACAGACTGAGAATTTGGGATTCATAGCTGTCAGGAAAAGTATATTTCTGAAAGTGTATTTCTTAATAAATTATTTACATGGCTTTTTTCAGGTCTTCATTATTTTGTAAATTGCTTTTGTATGTTCTGTTTTGCACTTGTTTTTTTAATTCTTTATTTGTGGGCTTAATCACCATGATTATGTCACCCTAATGAAATCTGTCTACACTTATTTATTTATTTACCTGATTTGTGAAAATTTTATTGAGATAACTATAAGGGATACGGTAAACAACCACAAAAAATAGACAGCCGTAAACTCGCATCCGCTTAGTTTTGAAAGCATTGTGAATGACGTCAGTATCCAATTAACAGATCTTTCAACTCGACCCAACCAACATTCGTACAAGTACATTGCACATGAACGAATTTAGTGTTTATTCTTACAATACAGTGAAATAATAAATATTCTTCTCACACACGGCCATCTGAACCCAAACTAGGCGCGAGCCTGTAGTACGGGTATCAGAAACAGATACATACATAGATATTTTTATTTATAGATAATATTAACATCCAGACACAGAACAAATACAAATGTTCGTCACACGAATGTTTGTCCTATGTGGGATTCGAACCCACGACCCCTGGCGTAAAGACAGTGCCAGTACCGATTGCACCAACGGGCCCGTGTTTAAATAATAATTAAAAATGCTTTATTAATTCACAGTTTACAGCATCATCAATGTTAATAAAGTTATATTTTAATTTCAAGTGCGTATCATTAAGTATGTTTTCTCTCATTTTTTAGTATTGTTGATGTTAGCTAAATTCAGAACCAATATAAAATAGTAGAAAAGTGTAAAAGTACCCTGTACCAACGATCTATTTCTTTTAGAGCTGTTACAATAATAATTATTTATGTATCTGTCAAACGTTAAATTATTTCGTTAGAACAATTATGTTCATAATAATTCAGTGACAATTAATTGAGAAATATGTAGTAACAAATCAATCGTTCAATAAATAAAGTCAATTGGTGTGCAAACATTTTTTTCCCAAGTTTTGTTCTCAAATATATTGAAATGGTTCAGATAAACCTTTGCTTTGATGTCAGTTATGTGATTCATTTTAATGAAATATTTAGGTATAGTAAGTAATTTTTAGTGTATTTTTTACGAATAGTAATAGATATCAAATTTAGATAAAAGGCATATTTGAGCAAGGAGAGATCGTCGGATGTTCTCAAAGGCAAGGAACCTTTATAAGTTTATATAACATTTATGTGATTTTGCAAGTAAATCTTTTCCTCCTTCACCCGTTTTTGGGTCGGGCCGTTTTTGTCCTCTGCCACAATCAGATTGTCAGAGTCCATTATATTTTTTGCGAGTTCTAGTTGGAACTCTAACAATTTAATATTATTTTTGACAGACATGTATAAATTCAGCTAAAATCAAATACATTTTATTTGTTATTGAAGATAAATAACAAATCAACATACTTGATAAATGTCGTGGGCTACAGAAAAAAAAACATTACCATATTTGAAATGCTTCAAGAACAACAAAAGCGTTTTGCTTAATAGAAACAGATCACTGGTTAATCTATCGATATACCTTACCGAGGGATTAAAGCTTAGTCTTTGTTAAGAATTTTAAAAATACATAGAAAGGGATAGAAACCATACCGTCCATATTAAAAAGTTAAATAATTAAATATATTACTGCTGTGTCAGTCAATGCAATTTTTTTATTATTTATTTATTTATCATCAATATAATATTTTAGAAACAAGTTTTCGATTGATTTACACAATATCTAGTTTAGTTTTAAAATATAATATGGATACTTTTAACATTCGCTTGATCTTCTTTGATAGAACAAGTCACTGAGCCACCGTCAATAATCCTTTATTTCAGTACAAAAGGTATACGATAGAAATTGAAAACATTATTTATCTATCTTTACGAAAGAGTTGATATTTTGTGACTAGTGAATAAGGTTTAGTTTTGTGCAGAAAGAAGAATAAATAAAACATATGACAAGGGTAATACATATCTTCGTAATATTCATTGATTTGGGTGGATGTGGGTGTTGTATTTATGAAAAAAGTTATCTGAACAAAAAATGACAGTACGGACCGGCATGAAAGTCTAGCTTCTACCTTGAGTGCGCAGAGGTTGAAATTAAGGTGTCGTCTAGCGCGCGCCGAGCGGTATGTGAACCATAATATGATTGGTTAGCCAGCCGTATTACGTCCGCCCTGATACCCCATGCGCAACTATCCCCTCCAGATTTCGTTCTGAGCTAAACTTTCGTTCCGCGAATACCATAGCTGAAGTACTTAGTAGCGACAAAAGTATCATTATTTTACTCAATGTCAGTAGTACCTAATGAAACCCAAAATGTAAAAAAAGTAAATGTGAAATCTTGGTTTAGAGAGAATTTTGTACAATCAATACAGGTGATATCATTACAATGTTCATGATTAAATGCTAGAAAAATATTTTGTGCCTTATAGTCGACCAAAGTGTTTCAATAGCTGAGATAATAGGTATTACAGTTTCTACGTATAATTGAGTGGCTCTATTTCTTCGTCACCTCTTCCTTTTAATAGTATAACCAAACAGTCTATAAGCTTCTTTCGTCTGTTATCATAATTTTTATATTAGTACAGATCACCCGCCTAAAGTAGGTATTAGTGTTAAATAAAATAAGTAGGTAACAATATGACGATAGGAGATTAACGAAAGTTGACAAGCAATGCGACAGCACGTTCTATAATGATATTCCCATTACTATTAGTTTATTACCTATTGGCTTTGTTTATTATCTATTGACGGACAAATTCTAATAAAATATCTGTGCTACTGTTCGATCTTAAAAAAAAAGGAGATACATAATCACAATGGCACAAATCCGTGTTTCGTATATAAGCAATAAATTTTTACGAGTAAAGAAAGCTGGCCTACATCCATTATAACAAATTCAACCATGTTAGCTTGACTTTAAGTCAAAGTTACAAGCAAAAAAGAGAAAAACAATAAAATTTTACAACTATAGCTTCGAACGCGACTACTTTGAATGAGCGCCCAGGGCGCTCATTTGGTGAGGACGTTTTTGGTCGCTTATTGTGTATCTGTTTATTTTTTATAGATCGATCGTGTTACAATACAAGTAAAAAAGAGAGCAGGTAATAAAGAGACCAAAAGTAACTTTTCAGAAGAAGACATAAATTGATCATTTATTGATTTTCATTAAACTTACCGTCGTTTTGGAATTGTTCTTATTATAAATATTGTAGATGCTTGTTTTACTTATTTAGAAATATATTTCAAAGTTCGAAGTGAGGTACATTGCGTTGTGTAGTTGAGAATTCATTCACATAGGACGTAAAGAGTATCATTTGAATGTGTTATATGCGCCAACTTTCGCTTATCCTACTAGGTCATTTATTTTCAAACATCCCATTCCCCTTAACCATAACTACAACAACAATTTGCAGTAACAATGAACATCAATTATAACCGAATGTCCTGAACACGCTACAAGCTCTTCAAGAACACGATAGGTGCTAAGCAACCACGCAACGGTTCTCGTGGGACCCCCCACCGCCACCAGCGGAGGAGTCAGGTGGGGGTTCAGCACTCCTCCCGCCTCCACTCCACTCGAGAGCGTCAATCATCTCCATCAGTTCCTTGAACACGGCGATCACACGCCAATTATACTTCGCCGAACACTCAACGTAACCGCATTTCCAATGTTTGCGCACTAAATTCACTATATTCCGTCTCTTTTCACGGGAGTCGCCGCACGCGCTCTCCGCCATGGCGAGCTGTTGTAACCCGCTGGCGGCAGATGGCGTTGTACTACACAGCAAATCCTGCTTGTTACCCACAACCAAGACTGGCACGTTCCGCATGTCTCTGCTCTCGACCATCTGGTCCCTCAAATTTCGAATGTACTGGAACGTTTCGACGTTCGACAGATCGAAGACGAGGATGTATGCTGTGGCGTTCCGCAGCCCATAGAAGCGGTAATGTGCCCACTCGTAGTACGAGTTGATAGGGAAGTACGGAATGACAGGAACGTCAGTTATTTTGACCTCGTATAGATGCTCGTTTATGATCACGGAAGGGTAGAATGTGTGTTTACGGTCCGTCGGTATATATTCTTCCGAGAAGTCGCTCCAAACAAATTGCTGTGAACAAAGAAAGCTAATTAATTTAATTCGAAGAAGAACATTATAAGAGAAATACTGTTTATATACATAGTTTACTACAAATGCACAAGACAAAAATTTATCAACATAGATATTACTACTACTATTAAAATATAAAATAAAATAAATAAAAATCTTCGACATTCTCACTCACGGCCATCTGACCCCAAAGTAGGCGCGAGCCTGTGATATGGGTGTCAGAGACTGATATACATACATAGATATTTTTAAATACATACTTAAATTGATAATATTAACATCCAGACACAGAACAAATACAAGTGTTCGTCACACGAATATTTGTCCTGAGTGGGATTCGAACCCACGACCTTTGGCGCAACAGACAGGGTCACTACCGATTGCGCCAACGGGCCTGTCATATATACTATTGATCTATCTACATATGGACTGAGATTGTTGAGGAACATTAGTTGATCAGTTCGTTAGTCCAGGTAGAAGTTACACATCTTATATTCAAAGAATTCCGTGTGAAAAGAAAGAAACCTTTTCTCCTCCTTCGGGGGCGCGGCACTGTGGCTGCATGAGGGAATTCGAATGTAAGGATAGTCCTTCTATCCGTGCAATTGCTTCAGGACGATAACCCCATCGATGATGCTGTTGAGCGTGGGAGTCGGTGTTTCATCGCGGCAGTACTGCAACCGTTAGTTTTTATTTCCCGCCTGATGGTCGAGGGGTAGAAGGTCAACAGCTCTCTAGGGAGCGGTCGGCCTTCGGGCGCATGCAGGGGTGCTATCCCCCTTAGATGGGGATGCGGCCCATTGGTAGCGCGGCAATACATAACACACGCCAACCTGACTACAAACTCATCCAGCGATTGCAACTTACAGTCGCGCGCTGTTACCGCGTTCCGGATATAGCGCCCCCCGTACGTGTGCTTGCACACACTTATACAGCCAGTCTGACTGATATCTCCATATCGCGCGACGACGCGTAGTGAATTCCGTGTGAAAACTTATGGTAGCAAACGAGCTTGCAGCACCACCCATCCGCTGCCGCCCATGACAACTGTGACTGACTTGAACAAGACTCAAATAGGGACTGGGATGGTTAGTCCAGTTAGCTGTGAGAGTTAATTAGAACATTGGTTGGTCAGTTCGTTAGTGTGTATGAGGACTAGGGACTGTTAGTGATAGTTAGTCCTGTTAGTACCTAATAGACCAGTTGGTAATTGTTAGTAAGAGTCTCGTTCCAAGTCAATCACAGATGTGTTGCTACCCTTGAGGACAAAGATGGCCGCCTCTAAAAAAGTGTAACCGTAAACAACATCGACTCGACATCAAAAGATAAATAAAATTACACGCCAATCACAAACCGATTACGCCTTTTAAATTCTGTTTTCAAACATTTCAATGATGTCGAAAAATAATCCAATAAAATATAATTTCCTTTTTGATCCTCAGAGAAAATTGCTGTAAATGGACCCTCATTAAACGTTAAGTAGGTAGTATTTCGTAGGAAATAAACACGTATTTTGTCAGTTCACGGCAGCGAATTGATACAGAAACATGATAACGGGCTCCATGGGATCACAGACGATAAAACTGGCAATAAAAATATAGATTGTACATGTCGTGCCACCTACACAGTTGTTTCATTATCAACAAGAAATTTCCTACGTATTTTCTCATGGAAAGTTTGCCAAGATTTGGACACTTTCGTGTACCTACTCATTTTATAAAGACGTTTATTGTGGAGTTTAGTGCCTCGTTGGTTAGGTTTGTCTAGTGGTACTAAGTGCTGGGTTCAATCCTCGGGTCGGGACAAAGTATGTAATCGACCGAGATAAGCAACGGAGGGCAAGTTAAGCCGTCGGTCCCGGTTGATTTAAATGGTGAAAACAATCACTAAGCTTTATTGAAAACCTTCGGGTGGCTTTGTTTAATGTTAGATTTAAATTAATTTTCTGAGATACAAGTAAAATTTTCATGTATTTTATTGTAGAAGCGAACACAGTTCCCCCAAAATAAATTATTTTGATAATTTACTTAAGCTAGAGTTAGGTACTGTCAAGTTATCTTTATTTCTTGTATCAATGTTATAACAGTATTTTTTAATACAAATAAATTATGATTTTTGCGTATATACAAAATATTTTAAAAATATAGTGACATCTTTTTCTCAATCGGTTTCTTCATTGCTGAAGGTCGTGTCTAGTCTGAAGTGTTGACATAGTACAGTTCAATTTAAATTTATTTATTTACAATTATTTAAATTATTTTCAAGGTTCCCGAATGAGCCCTCTGTAAGGTCAGGCCCAATCTAGTATAATAAATCTATGGGCCCAAAGAATAAAATAATTATACCGTTACAAAATATTTTTTTTTTAAAAAGCTTTTTAAAACTTTTTTTTATTTTCATGCATTGTCATCGGAACCAAATATGTGTGCCAAATTTCAGCTCGATAGCTTCAGTGGAAGTGGGTGAAATATTGATTGCAATATTCCAGGACATAGGTACATATTTACAAGATACATACGAGTGAAGTTAAATAAAAGCTTTTAAAAAGTATACAAGATGCTACATTAGCACCCTTAGTACTATGTAGACCACAGAACAGATAAAGGAGGTCCTCCTCCTTTATCTGTTCTGTGATGTAGACAGACGAATATACAGCTTCATGGAATTAATTTAATTACTCGACCTTAGTAAACTGAACTATTATTTTATCTTATTTCTAAAGCTATTCAATGCGATCTGGGAACATGCCAAGATTTTCTCAGGACGAAAAGTCGAGCAATTCTCAAAGGGCAAACAATTCGTTTCTCACATAAAAGTGACAAAATTATGTTTCTCCTCCAAGGTTTACCAACACAAATAAAATTTTATCTAAGAATCCACTCACGAAGTTAGGTTTTCTGACAGAGAAAATCAATTTTTATTCTTCAGTTAAACATAAGTACAATGCTTTCGGACCAATTCGCCTTTCATATATTTTTAAAAGCTTTTATTTAACTTCACTCGTATGAATGTATGTAAGTCTTGCAATCAATATTTCACCCACTTCCACTGAAGTTATCGAGCTGAAATTCGGCACACATATTTGGTTCCGATGACAATGCACAAAAATAAAAAAATGATAACAGTATAATTTTCATAATATGTTTTTCATATTATTTTGAAAACCGGAAAATTTCTTACTACTTACTAAATACAACTACTTTAGTGTTCACATAATCATAATAAAATTACGCCTGTATTTTCCCGTAGGGATAGTCAAATGTGTGTACACATACATTCACTTTTCACGTAAATAATGTTTAAGTGCCATGTCGTCTTATGACAAACATCACTAATCCGCTAACAACTGCTACCGGAAAATCCAATCGTTTGTTGCCTAACTCCGGGATCGAACCAAGGACGACAACGACGAACAAACGAGACTCATCTTTTTCAATTGTTTTCAATGTGTATATACAACAAGGCAGTACATTCTAATAGTAAACAGTTTTCTGTGTTCCCACAAAACAAACAAATAATTCTTTGTTTAGACCGAGCTTACACCGAGCAATGATTATTTTTGATATAGAATAGGTAAACACCTGTATAATACTAGTCTTGCCCACAGCTGGCGCCCCCAGGAGCACCACCTTTATGAGGTCCAGGCTATCGGGGCTCGGTTCCACGCTGGGGGCTCCGCTGACGGTCAGGGTGCCGCCACCCCGCTCCAGGTAGTCTAGGTCCAGTTCTGAAACAAACAGACAGAAATTTTTCATGTCCATATATAGGTACTCCCACGAAAACCCGTGCCTGAAAGAGTTGTGATGCTGGTGCCCGACAAACGGGATCTGGTCGTGGTTATTTAATTTACTGGGTAGGTGCATTTTAACTAAAGGGTTATAAATGAATATGTCTAAATCTCAAGCAAATTCTATGGACCTATTTTGTGCAAATACTCTGAACACAAATAAATCCACCAGCCCGGACTGAACCACAGACTGAAAGCTAAGAACTCCCATTCAATTCCAACGAGCTCGTTTTGTGTTCAAAGCGTGCGTTGGTCGCTCGTTAGGCACATAAAATACGGTTTTTAATAGTCGGTTTGATCTTTACTAACTTAGGTACGAATACCCTGCATAAACATGAGTCGGATCGTACCTAATTGAAACTAGTTTCAGGGATCGGTACCCGAGGGGTGAAGAACGGAACCCTATTAATATGCCTCCTCTGTCTGTCTGTCACAGGGCTGTACCTAGCTAGCTACCTACCTAGATTTTACAAAGCAAGCAAGAAGAGCAAATTTCACAGAATACGTGTTAATGTGGCCACTATCATAACAAATAATAATCACCTACTACAAGTCGACACGACACACACTTGACCGATTTATTTAATCTGTCACCTAATACATCGGTTTAGAAAGCTTTAACTTCATCAGATAAATCACTAAAATCACTAAAAATTAAAGATACTTATTTTAAAAAAAATATTTAACGGTATCATTATTGTTTTTGCATTTCGTCTAATTTAGATTTAAGATTTTACCCTGATCTTTGGAGTATAAATCAAATGCTGCCCTGGAATGAACAATTTGAAAAGGAGTTCTAATTAAACGGCAAGGAATCGCGGTCAAGAGAACATGAAATTAGAGATTGGACGGATCTCACAGCCTGTTCTTGGATGCTTGTCAGATACTAATTGGAGCCCACCTTGCGATGCAAGCGTATCCGATCTAAGGTTATTAAGTTGTGTAATATGGCCTATGGGCATAAATACAGTACTTTAAGGATATCTATTGTTCTGAATCCGAAATTGGTTAATTTTGTACGCCTACCTAGAAAATTACTCCGGTTAGAAGGTGTAAACATTATAGGTACCTACATGTAATAATAAACATTAGTTGGTCAGTTCGTTAGTAGATATGAGGACTGAGGCTGTGACTGTTAGAGACAGGTTAGTCCTGTTAGTAATTGATATTAGTAATTGTACGGTAACGGTATAGGAAACATCGTGAGGAAATCTACATGACAATTTTTTTCCATAATTTTCACAAAGGCATGTGAAGTCTACCAATCCGCACTTGGCCAGCGAGGTTTACTAAGGTCTAATTCTCCCATTAGAACACCCGTACCCAACAGTGGGACCAAGAAAGGGCCCCGGGTGAATTTATTTATTTATTTAAATCTTAATGCAGAGTTTGAGTTATAAAGGCGCTTAATGAATTCTCAGCATTATCTTCCAGTCAAACAGCTGTGGAAAAAACATTGGAATAAATAAAAAGTGTTTTGAGAGAGAGGAGACCCGTGCCCGTCCTCTCAGAATGGGTGGGATTAGGCACTTGACCAGCGTGGTGGACTAAGGAGTCCACCACGCTGGTCAAGTGCGGATTGAAGACTTCACATGCCTTCGAGAACGTTATGAAGTACTCTCAGGCATGCCGGTTTCCTCACGATGTGTCTTTCACCGTTACAGCAAGTGACATTTAATTTCTTATATGTACTTGCTATCTCATATTCACAACACAAGAACAAATTGACTTGCGATTTAAATAGGAACTTATAGCGGAAAATCAGCTATTTGCGTTCATAGGTACTTTTTACAAAGACCCGAAATTTTCGCTGGACCTTATTCCTAACAAATACGTACTTAAAGAAGAGCTAGCGACAACCCACGGGCTCCCACTGTTGGGCAAGGGTCTTTCCCACACCGCTGACGGAACTCTAGAGCACACTCCACCAATGCGGATTGGTTGAGACAGAGTATTTATAACAGAAAGTATACCCTAAAAACAATAAAGTGGCAAGCAAACAAAATATTAAAATAACAAAAGCCGCCATAACTCAAACATTTTGTAATAACTTACTTAATAAGGACTCGCTGCCAAAGCTTATTTAGTAGAACTCGTCTGAAAGTTTATGTTTAAAATTAAGCTTTTTTATGAAAATTTGTTCAAAGTTAATATTTTATAGCGGAATAGCTTGTTTCTAGTGATTTTAAATTTAAATTCGACTTAAACTCCGGAATAACTTATGTAACTTATACATATATTTAAGCTCAGTATTTAAGTGAGAAATTAACAATGTCGCGCTACCTATATCAGTGACGCGGTGGTGTGTGGTCTGCCGAACCGCGGGTTCAGGGTTTGATTTCCGGCCGGGGCAGATATTTATTTCGCAAATGTCTCAAGCCGCGCCCGCGAACGTATTAATTAGTTACAACCCATAGACGTAGCACTGATGGGCACGGGTCTCCCTCACAGACACAACTACGGGAGGTCTAGAGCATACTCCACCACACTGCTCCAGGATTGGTGGAGGAGTTAGTACCCAGTGTTGAATGTTCTCATGGTCTTCGACTAGGCTTAGTGGTTATTTTTACCATTGAAACAACCGGGACCGACGACTTAACGTGCCCTTCGAAGCACGGTAGCGCCCATGATTATTTGCCACTATCGGTCACCCATCCACCGCGTGACCGCGTCTGTCGTTGCTTAACTCGGTCTATCACTGTTGACATGACATTTATAATTCATATGTCAGCCACGTCTGGCATAGGAATGATAGAAGCCGCTTTTAACTTGAACTAGTGATCGCCTAGAAGCCGTAATTCGACAGGTTTTTCTATGAACAACTCAGAATAGACAAATATTTCCTTTTTAGAATGAAGTGTCTTTTTGGTGTTGACACGATTTGCGCTAATAGTATGTATCCATATTTTTTCTTCTTTAATCGAAGTTAACTACTCACCCAAAATTTTATTTTGCTTTGTACAATTGCCACGTGCGGAGTGCTCGTCATCCCTGCCATCTCTTGGCGAGTTGTCGAACCTGCTCATCGCAACCTTACTTCACATTTTACACTCCGAACTCAGCACTTTTTTTCCAACTTTGGCACCATTCCTATTTTAGCATAGTTCTGATTTTGGCACAGTTCTGATTTTGCACATCGTAAGCTTGTCTCATTTCATAGGTACATTAAAACGCAGGCAATTGCGTTTATTTGTAATCGGTATTTTTGCTTAGACTCCTCTATATTTGGCACAATTATTTGTTTTTGAATAAGTCGAGCACAAATCATGAGACATGCTTGAATTTTATTTATACGAACACATAATAAACACAACCCTGCAATAACTAAATGTTTATATGACGTAAGTTTCCATTTATCTACGAAATATAACTATAAATCTTCACATCTTTTTTGTACAATTAAAACTCACATAAACAGTATCTTCTACAATAAAAACTAATTTAAGTATAAGTGTTAATATTTAGCAGCTATCGTAAATTTGGCGGCAAAACTTGACGCGACCGGCACGACCTTGCTCCCTCGCGGCAGAGATCTACTGAAGAGAAGCCTCAATTGGCTGAATACAGCTGAAACACATAATCTAGCGAATACCGTTTCGCTGTTCCCGCCCTACGTGTCCGGACTAGGGATGACAAGGAGCTTCGTATCCGAAACTGAAATATCCTTTCTATAATCTATCATAAGCCAGTATTATATATACGTACTTTGTTACCACGATAATTTATTCTGTGCTAATTCTTGAAATTAGTAAACCTATTACATATATAAAGGCATTGACTTATGCCGTAACCCAAACTGAAATAGCAAGAACTCGTTTATTACCATAACTATACCTATCTAGATTAGAAATTTCGTATCCCACACAGCCCTAGTGTACCCTCGGGATTGGCGTTCATAAATATGAGATGGGAATTTAGGGAGCGTGTTCAGTTGGTTAGTGCGGTTTCTGTGTTTACGAGCTTCAAGAACATAACTACTTATCGCACTTGGTGCTGGGCTTAAGGGGGCACGGAATAGTAATGATTCTTTCACCACCTTCAAACTACCCTTATTTTATTATGTTAATATCTGTTACGTGTGTAAATGTAATTTTTTGATATTAAAACTATTCAATTTGGGGCTAAAAAGTAAAAATTCATGTTCATAATAATATATTCGTAATGAAAATAAAAAGGACTTGACCTGCGATGTGCTAATGCAGATAGTTTAATGTCAGAATTATTGTTTTATACATATTACAAGGATCTAGAGGAAATCTAGTTTATGCCCGTAAAAAATTCAAATTCCAAAAGGCAAGTGACCTTGTTTAATTATAAAAGTAATCTAAACAACGCCTTCTTGATAGAAGGTTTTAAAATCACTAGTAGCACTATGTAATCATTCTGCTACTAGTGATTTTAAAACACATCACTTTCTGGAATTTCATGCAGGACCCAGTTAAGATAGATCCTAAACTAAATATCAGATATCAGATATCAGTTTATAAGCAAGGGACACGTAATAAAAATATTATTATGTTGAGCCCAAAACGCAGCCACGAGAGGATTTTAAGGGTAAAGTAAGAAAATTGTTGAATGCATGGAGAATAGTTAATCAAAATCAGCTTTTGAGCACATTTTAAATAAGTACACATTGTCTGACCAACCATGATAGTAAAGTTAGTTAAAGCTACTTTGCAACAACCCACGAACAAGGCTTATGGTGTTTACTTTATGTCCCATTCCTAGAGAAGACTCCAACCCAGCAGTGGGCTTATATAAATTTATGCAGAATAATAAACTGCTTTCAACACTTAGCTTGATATTTTGCCAAAAACAAAACTGCATTTCGTGCACACGTAAATAACAAACAGTGTGTCAAAGATGAATGTTCCTTTAGATTTATTTTAGGAACAGTTTTCGTTTCAGTTTTTACAGTGGAGTTCCGCGTTGAATTAAAAAGGCACATGTTTTTTTTAAGTTATAGCTTCTTGAACCAAAATTCAACCAAAATACAGCGGTGACAGCCCAGTGGCGAACCAGCGGCATGCACCAATGACTTGACCTACTGAAACGGTGAAGGAAACATCGTGAGGAAACCTGCATGCCTGAGAGTTCTCATAACGTTCTCGAAGTGATATGAAGTCTGCCAATTCGCACTTTGCCAGCGTGAACTAAGGCCTAACCTCTACCATTACGAGAGGAGACCCGTGCCCAACAGTGGGACAAAGAACGGGTTGTGGTGGGAACCAAAATCATCCCCTTTCATCGTGACTTACCCTCTTATTACGAGTACATAACATAAAGCTATGAAAAAGAAAAAAAAAGAATATTGCCGCGAATAAAACAGGTAAGTAAGTACGCGTCAGAGAAGATTAAGGACAGAAATATGTAATAAATGGCGGGAAAGACAAGGGAAGCGGACAAAAGGCACAAGAGGGATCATGGGGGAGTTACACGGGGTGAGTTTGGTAATAAATTACCGCATATTACCGGATTTAACCGAGCTAAAACCCTCAGGACTACTTTTTTTTACAACTAGTGGACTCCCGCAGCTTCGTTCGCGTGGAGTTAGACATAACAATAGTTTCGTTTACTCCTAGTAATATTATATAGCCTATGTCTGTACTCTGTGAAGATGGCTTTCTAATGGTGAAAGAATTTTTGAAATCGGTCCAGTAGTTTTTGTATGAAAACATTACAAACACATGTTTCCTCTTTATAATATCAGTATAGATGAACAATATGAACGAATCCATCATGAGACGTACTTTTCTTTATGCTACTAATTAACGTAGCGTCCATAGTCCAATGGCTCGCATTGATTCAATGTGATCGACATAATTAGACAAAGACGGGCGCGGTCGGTTTGTGGATATATTCATTCTTTTTTGTACACAAAACAACTTAATTTAAAGAAAAATAATTATAAAGGCGAGCTTATCTCTGTCTATAAGAGATCTGGGGGGCTAGACAAGTGGCAAAAACGCAAGTAGAATAGATTAGCAAATGTATGGGATTGACATTCGCTAACGACTAATTAGTCGTAACGTCGTCTACTTCTATTTTTTTTTTTTTTTTAATAATAACAATTATGAAGCCTTGTCGAAGACCTTCGGGTGGCTCGAGAACGTTCGACACTAGGCTGGCCACTAACCCTTCCAACAATTCACATTGGAGCAGCGTGGTGGAGTATGACGTGGGACTGGTGTAGGTTACAGATTAGCACTGTCCTTATTGTGAAAGTTTCCGACTTACATTAATCTTCTATTATTATAAAAATGAATCGCAAAATGTGTTGGTAAGCGCATAACTCAACAACGCCTGGACCAATTTGGCCAATTCTTTTTTTTAAATGTTCGTTGAAGTTCAAGGATGGTTTTTACGGCGAGAAAAATTTGAAAATTCATCCCCTAAGGGGGTAAAACGGGGGTGCAAAGTTAGTATGAAGCTTTGCCGTTTTTGAAGTTAGTGAATGTGTAACGCGAGCGAAGCTGCGGGCGTCCACTAGTCAATAATAAAAATGTTTTATTTTCATATTTTCTGTGTCAAATAAATCGCGTTGATGACATTATTGAAATATTAAATACCCACTACAAAAAAGTCAAGGTTAATCTTCTGAAATAATTATGTTATTGATACATTATTACTATCGTCAGAGATAATTTATTAGTAAATTCGATTAGATATCTATTACTTCCATGATAATTGATACGCGCGAAATCCCCCGTTCAGATATCAAACTACCATACCAACAAAAGCTCTTCCGTTATAATATGTTAAAATTTAATGTAATAATATAAATAAAATAATAATCATACGAGTATGATTATAATAATATTATGTAATTCGTAACACGCCAATAGTGGCTGATGATGAAATTGTGTTTGCCTTCGTTAAAATGAATTGACAAACCCAGTATGTAAACGATGAACTTTAGCCACATCACATCGCTGCAGATTTTGTTGCATAAGTTATATTCGGGTATTGATCAATCATTATAAATGACTCACACTACAGAGCCAGTTGCTACACTTTAACCGCGATTTTAGGCGATACGTGCGATAAAACAATTCAATAAAACTGTGGCGATACTCAATACATTCATACACTCACATACAACACGTACATACATACACACTTACATCCATACATCCACAATAATACATTCATGCTACATACGTACGTACATCTATATATATAAAAGGAGAAGGTGACTGACTGACTGACTGACTGACTGACTGACTGACTGACTGAATGACTGACTGACTGACTGACATTGATATGTCATGATATGCGTTGATACGCAGGGCCTAAACTATAAGGGTTAGAAACTTGAAATTATGCACAGGGGTTCCTTTTATAACGTAGGGGAGCACTAAGAATGGATTTTTGAAAATTCACCCCCTAGGGGGGTAAAACGGGGGTGCAAAGTTAGTATGAAACTTTGCCGTCTTTGAAGTTAGTGAATGACTAATTCCACGCGAGCTAAGCTGCGGGTGTCCACTAGTACTTACATACATAACTACAGGGTTACACTAAACGTAAGCAGGCGGTGTAGGTAGTCGGGTGACAAAAATATATCGTAATTTTAAATGCGAACCGTTCACAATTTTTGCTACCATCTATCAAAGAGCATATTTTTAATAAAGTTTTGAATACATTTATCGCTCTTAACACTCCAGTTATCTCGCTTTTACGTGATAGCTGTTTTCGTTGAAACTGCAAAAATTACTCTGATTGAGCTCTTGGCATCACTCCAATACGATTTCCATTGGATGATATCTGATACTGATTTGTTTGTATATCTCATACATTCGTAGGAAATAACGAGCTGGTAATATTTGGGGACAAACTGAGAGATTAATACAATGTATTGTTTTGATTGTTGATTTCGAGGTATTTGTGTACCTATACTTAATGAATGTCGTTACAGTATTTTTCTACCGCCGGTTCACAAAGTTTTTGCTACCCAGAATAACATGGCAAGACACTCGATAGTTACACTTTTCAATATTTACAATTTAACAATTTGTTACGGGTACAATATTATTAAAGTTAAGTGGCGCTGGAGATCCCACATCAAATCAAGGACTTCTATCGTTTAAGGAGCCATTTATTTAATAGAAAGCTTTATTTATTTGTTTAACTTTATACTTAAACTAGAACCCCGATTATTCTGCTCATCAAATTCTGTATTCACACTCTTATAACGTAGATATACTACGTTTAATGAACGTCATTACACATTATTTTAGTTGGTGTTATTATTAACTAGTGGACGCCCGCAGCTTCGCTCGCGTGGAATTAGACATTCACTAACTTCAAAAATGGCAAAGTTTCATACCAACTTTGCACCCCCGTTTTACCCCCTAGGGGGTGAATTTTCAAAAATGCTTTCTTATAGTGCTCCCCTACGTTATAAAAGGAACCCCTGTGCAAAATTTCAACTTTCTAACCCTTATAGTTTAGGCCCTGCGTTGATATGTCAGTCAGTCAGTCAGTCAGTCAGTCAGTCAGATAGTCAGTCAGTCAGTCAGTCAGTCAGTCAGTCACCTTCTCCTTTTAGGTATATATATAGATTGGGACTACAAATTGCCAATATCTTACACGGTGCGTATCAAAACCTCTTTAAACACATCCTTAGCCAAACACCTCACGATCACTAAGTGTCCTCAGTATTAGCATATTAAAGCTCCTGTATACCACCTGATGCTCAAGTAAGCTCGCCTTACGTTTCTACTTCGAACTTTCTCAAGTGTGTCAATTAGAGCGCTTAGTCATTCATAACAAATTAACATAACATACATATTTATGTTATATAAATGTGTATGCATATTACTTATCATTAATTATATTTTATATATTACGGCATATTATATGAAATGTGTACGATTTTCCTACATCTCTGTATATCTTATATATGTATATGTAATATAGTCACAGCATTGCCGAGGGTAGAGAATGTCACTACCGATTGCTCCAACGGGCCCGTCAAACTATCATCTTAATATTTTATATATATTTCTTGTGTAGGTAGGTACGTGTGTATGACAGTGAACTCCTCCTAATCGTCTGGATAGATGTGTATGAATTTTTTTGTGTGTGTTCAAGGGGATTCGAGAATGGTTTACTTTAGATTCACAATTTGGTCAACTGGAAAATGTTTTTTAAACAATATTTTAGTATTTTTATTTTTAACTGTCGTTCATTGACGTGAAGCGTCGCCTCACTTAATATGGCAGAACAACGTTTGCGGGGTCAGCTAGTTCACACGTATAATAGGAATGTGCAACATTTAGGTGAAACAATTGGCGATATTATCTTTCAAGACAATCTAGAACTTAACAGTTTATCTGGGGTTTATCGATCTAGTATTAATCTTAATCTGCGCGACAGTGCTTCACATATAGCGGAGACAGCTTACTGTTGAAGACTTATCTTCTATAGAACTTTTCCTCGTTTCTTCGTTCTATCACGTTTTTTGCACTTACTTACGAGTATGTATTAGCAATAACCGTATAAAACCTCCACGTAAATGAACGTTATTTTCCTTCATCCGCCTCCACGAGATATAAAATGAGAGCGGGATGTCTCGTCGTTATCACGTCGCCCTAATGGCGCTGTTACTTGGAGAATGTTGTGCTTAATCCGAGTGAAACGTAGGGAATTCCACGGCTCCGGATGACTTCCCCATGTTTCCGGCAACCCTTTTTCATATCCCACTGTTGGGCACGGGTCTCTTAGAGTTAACAGCTGAACGTAGGCCGATAGGCGTCACTGCTCCCGATCCTGTGTCCTTTTTAATCTTCTTCGGGGTATCGATCCACCTTTAGATATACTATTTGACTTTTTTGACATGGATTGACATTTGACAATATTATTTTACATATTATATTTGGCATTTGAATTTATCTTGATTTTTTTGTAAGAGTATTTATGTTTAATGGCCTAATGTAAAAATTATTAGTAAATCAATTAATTCAGAGGAAGACGATGCCACTTTTGCATCCAACTAATCGTCCCTTATATGCATTAATATATTTGTAATAGTTGTTACATTCTATGACTTTTAATACTAAGTGATACAAATAATAAACTAGTACCTATGGTATACTATGTTATACACAAAATCTCACCAAATACGAACAGACCCATCGAACGCTTTACACAGACTTAGAGTAGATTACATAACTCACAAAGTATTGACAAAGTTATATTAAAAGCTCGAACATGGCTTTGTTTCGAACAGCCCAAACTGTTATTGTATCGATAAACAGAAACTCGATGGTTTTGAACACGGTTATAAGGCAATAAAATTGTGTTAATTTCACTGTAGGTACTTATTTTGAATTTAGAAAACAGCATCCAGATAATTTGAATTTTGTATTTAGAAACCAGCAACGCTTTTATTCGAAATTAATTTGAACATACTTGTGTAATCAATGTAAAAAACAGGTAAAAAACATCGATCAAACTGGCTTTAAAAATTTAAAGAGATACAAATAAAAATAATAGGCGGTTAACTGAACTATTTCACATTATCCTACCGGCCATGATGATATCACGCATCCAGGTAATTACCTATTCTGCTATTCCACACCTACGAGTATTACTTCGTTCAGTGGATTGTATAATCCACAGTGTAATTATATGGGGTACAAGGTACTCCCTACGGGTAGGGAGGACCTTGAACCTACGTAATTTCTTAAGACACATCTATGAACATTTAAATAAAGGCTAATATTTAAAAATAAAGTACCTAATACGTGTTTATCTTTTTTTACGTATCGTATAATTAAAAAAAAAATTGTGAGCCGTCACGGGACGCATGGCAGATGTGAAACATCGAAATTATTTTGTACAAGTAATATGCACAAAAGTACAGATTATTATGACAGGAACTAAAACATATACCCAAAAAAAAAAAAAACAAAAAAAAAACAAAAAAAATTTATTAAGTATTATATTTTATTAATAAAATAATTTATTTTCTTTTTTTAATCCAACCGTCATTTGTCGGAACTGTATAGTATACATATATATTCCATATTCGTCACGCTCGCCACGCTCGCCACGCCAAAAATTTGGTTTGCTCTCCGCCTAAAGATGTTTCACATTCACATTCATCATAATTGACCCCAGAAAATGTGCACAAATTTCATAAGATTGAAAATGCGACTTTCAGAGCGTGTCTAACCTTAAAGCTACCTTTTGTTCACTTCACAAAATAACATATCGACGCTTGATCAAATGATCACTATACAGCGCCCACGTGAAATTGGCTTGTATTTTTACCTAAAGCGCTCTTCCCATATTGAACAAACAAAGGAATGACACGATCAATTTCTATACCTGCCTCCTGCCTGCCTCGCAGAAAGTTATATCCTTACATAAAGGTGATTGCACACTTGGCAATTTTCGTAGCGATTACTTCTTATGATTATTTTTGTGGATTCGATGTAAGTATTCTCAGTTTATGTGCGGCGTTTCCATAATAATATTAGTATTGATAGTGAAGCTCCGTAGAGGCAATTCTGCACGCAAAACGACTTGATGCGTGCGAAGCCGCGGGGAAAGCTAATTAGGTAGGTAAATAAACATTTTATTCTCTTTTCTAATCAATTATCAAATATCTATTTAACAAAGTCAATCGGTGCTATCAAACGTTTTAGACAGTTTCCACCAGTCTTTTAGACCACATAATAAGCCGCCTGCGTTAGGTATCGACTTAGCGTTTCCACCAATGAATGACACGTAAATAGAGAACACAATCCCGAGAATACAATTCTGGAATAAAATGAAATCAACCTCATTTAGAAACTTCTCGAGAACGAATCGCATGGTATAATTGTGGTAACAAGGTCTGTAGTGGACTCGCCCTTAAGACTGTCATCACTCTGAATCAATAAACGAAACATCCGTGAGGGAACTGAGGGACGACGGACAAAGCAAATGGAAATAGATTCGTTGAGGGAAATTACACACGGGACTCAATCTCGAGAAATTATTGTAGACTTAGGGTAGATGTGCTTATATGGAAATCGTAATTTGCCGATAATTACACCTAGATCGGTGAAATTCGGGGCACACTCGAAAGGGTTAACACTCGAGAGTTCTCGGTAGCATCAACTTTGTGAACCGGCGGTAGAAATTTATTTAATGACTTTCATTAAGCGTCCAGATAAACTTATCAGGTAGACTGCTTAAGCCACTCACAGTTAAAATTGGTGGCAATCTACATCAGGTGACATCTAGGAAGTAAAAGAGACAGTCTTTCTACGATTTAGAATTGATAGGGGTTTGACATTTCGGGGTAGTACCACCGCCCGCCACAGTACCTAGTACCATTTCTGCCGTGTAATAATTGTTTTTAAAGCAATTATGGTCCGGTTGGAAAGGTGTGGTTTCCGGTTACACTTCTTTAGAGGCGACCATCTTAGTCCTCAAGGGTAGCAACACATCTGTGACTGACTTAGAACGAGACCCCTACTAACAAGTACTAACTGGACTATTACTAACACCAACTAACAGGACTAACTATCGCTAACAGTCCCCAGTCCTCATACCTACTAACGAACTGACTAACTAAAGTTCTAATTAACTCTCTCAACTAATTGGACTAACCATCCCAGTCCCTAATTGAGTCTTGTTCAGAGTCAGTCACAGTTGTCATGGGCGGTAGCGGATGGGTGGTGCTGCAAGCTCGTTTGTCAGACAGACAGACTTATCTGAAGGTTTGGGTTCAAATCCTAGTGGCACCCCATTTATGGTAAGTTAACTATTAACCGGTAAGGAAAATATGGAAGGAATCCAGCTTACCTGCTTAATCTTGAAGGCACGGTACGTAGAGTCAATTCAGCCAGAGTAATGGATTTGGATCTCATATTCAGAAAAGCACATGCGCAAAATAAGGGGGTAATGATTATCCTACTAATATTATAAAGTGGAAAGTTTGTATGTATGTATGGATGGATGGATGTGTGTTACACTTTCACGTAAAAAGTACTGAATGGATTTTAATGAAACTTTACAATATATAAACAACAACAAATAAATAAATATACTTTCAGGAATCCATAAGACCAGTAATAGTGGTACAAACAAAATAATAAACAGTCATAAACAACAGTGGGTCATAAATATTATTGTCCTTATTAGCGTCCAAGCCACAACGTACGAATTCTTACGTTTAGTATTTTCCTTCCGTATATTCTATAGTAATAAAACATATCGGAAAGTTCTTCATTGCGAGCTGCATGAGCAACCAGAGGGCGGGATTTTTGAATTTCACCAATACAACATTAGTTATTTGTATATGAATGCACCGTAGCGTTCATAGCCCAATGGCTCGCGTAGATTCAATGTGATCGAAAGAGTTAAGCAACGACGGGCTCGGTCGGTTTGTGGATGGGTGACCGCTAGTGGCAAAATTTCATGGACGTTACCATGCTTCGGAGGGCACGTATAGCCGTCGGTCCCGGTAAATTCTTTTTGTTAAACCGTACAAAAAGAGTTTCCGTTATCTCTCTCGGCCTACACTAGGGCATAGGATAGGAATATTGTAAATTCTTCCTAAAGCCGATGACCAGATAGATAGTCTATCGTGACTTAGAGCTTAGCTTGGTAGGTAATTATTGTAAATTAGCCATAAGGCAGGTTAGGCACAGGTGTGTAGGATTAGCTATTCATTCAAGGATCAATAGCTCATCCTTTGCTTTATATTAATCAGTTTAGAATAGCATTATATCTCTTCTCTTTAAGTACCTAGTTTGTAGTTACCTAGACTTTCGTTAAGCGTGTGTAATCACTTCATAGCGAAATAAATTATTTGAATTTGAATTTGAATTTGTACAATATACAGTTATTATAAATAATTATTACCAAAATAATGAAAAATAAATTAATCTGGATCAAGGAAAAATGATGCTAAATCCAAGTGTATTTAACTTCCAAATATACATCAATAACCACTAACAACGCACCGCTTTATTCTGGCATAACTTTTTAATGTATTTGCATAACAGTAATAAATTTGTACAGCCAACTCCACTTTGCACACACAATGTCTATGAAAATGTTTCCTGCGAAGTTGCCAAGTTCTGTTCTACCAGCTTAGATAATCGTGCGAAAAACTTGCGCGCCTAATGGTGCGTGATAATAGTTTTCGTAGCAGTAAATGGATAAGGGATTTTTTCTGTGTGTACAAGTTGGTTTTTATATGTATGTATAGGTACCTACTAGCTGACCCCGCAGACGTTGTTCTGCCATATGAAATGTCAAAGTGACGCGACACTAGTGGACGCCCGCAGCTTCGCTCGCGTGGAATTAGACATTCACTAACTTCAAAAACGGCAAAGTTTCATACTAACTTTGCACCCCCGTTTTACCCCCTTAGGGGGTGAATTTTCAAAAATCCTTTCGTAGTGCTCCCCTACGTTACAAAAGGAACCCCTGTGCAAAATTTCAAGTTTCTAACCCTTATAGTTTAGGCCCTGCGTTGATATGTCAGTCAGTCAGTCAGTCAGTCACCTTCTCCTTTTATATATATAGATAAGTAAATGAGAATAATGGTGCTGGTGATCCCACAGCTGGGCACCCCCCACAGAGCAGCTGCGGGAGGTCTAGAGCATACTCCATCACGCTGCTCCGATGCGGATTGGTGGAGAGGTTAGTGGCTGGTGATCGAAAATACATATTAAATGTTTTTCTATTTTTAACCTTAAAAAAGGTTTTTTAGACCTTGGTTAAAAAACTTAAATATTCTGAATAAAAAATAAAATGAAGTTAATCAGGCACCTTGTGAAAGCTATTCGGGTTAAAATTTCTTCATACCCGGAATATAAGGATGTTCCCTTGAATTCAACGGGCAGTAGTCAAGTTGGTCCAGTAATGTCAACGTGTAAATGTCAAACAACTATTTACGAACCATCCATAATGTGTCTAATACCACGCGTGCAAAGCTGCGGGCGTATATAAAACATTTTCATTCGCTAATTTCGTAACGTAGTGTAGTGTAGGCATCAATACAATAAACCATAATAAGCACTACACACTGTACCGCCAGAAGAAGTTAGAATTGAAGTAATAAGAACGATTCGTTGTATAAGTGAATTTGTAAGTGTAAGTTTGTGAAGTGTAGTGAATTTGAAAGAGACACAACATTCGAAGACGCATCTGCGATTTATGTATCAGAGAGGGTTTCAAAACTAGGCGCTGAAGAGATGAAATCGTATCTAATGGCGATAGAAAATTTTAGAAACGCAGAGCACTCAGCTCTCAGCACTCAGTAGAACGCAAACTAGTTTTCCGCACTTCATTAGACATCATTCGTTGTTAAGAGCGCCTCTTTATTATGCCTTTTTCTTTTATTTCTCGCAAGATTTTACTCCGAAGCTTTTGTTCTCAATTTCTGGCTGAAAGGATTTGTTTTGTTCTTGTACCAACTGCTAACGAGGCAATTGTAGTGTTCTGATGGAGATTAACGAGGTAATGCTGAATGTTTTTGGCATTTAGATACGAGTATGTAGGTATCTTCACATTTATTTTCTTGCAAGAGATCCGTAGGAGGAGACCACGGGAAAGAAAGCGTTTTGTTCACCTTATTCCACCGCCACAGCCCATACGCGTTGATCACGGGTTGGGCACGGGTCTCTCCCACGCCCACAGCTGAAGCAGGACTTGAACATACTCTACCAGGCTGCTCCAATGCAGATTGCCGGAGCTGTGGCCAATCAGTTCAGTCTCAAGTCACCCAAAGGTCACCCAAGGCTCAACGATTGTTTATCAATTGAAAACAACCGGGACCAACGCATAGCGTGCCCTCCGAAGCACTAAAGCGCCCATGAAATTTGAACACTAAAATATGACTGAAAACTTATTTCATTCCTTCCCTTTATCAACCCTTGTCGGCAATGTCAGCGAGGAGAATTTGACATTAAAATCTATTGGCGTTGGAGAGAAAAAATCACAATGGCCTTCAGACGAAAACAGGAAGGATAAATGGTTTGTTATACTTGGCGATAAATCTCCTTCTTTGAAATTGCGTTTAGGGTTTTGTATTCAAAAGAAAAATGATATCCTTGTTATAATTTCAGATGTCAACAGAACTCACTATTTAGGTTGGAGCATCTATAGTTCTATTTGTCCGCTCCGGGCATTACCACTACTGTGTAACCATATTATGTAATTTCTACTGTGTAATAATTGTGTGTGTTTAGGTTACACTTTTCTAGAGGCTTATCATCAGCTTAATTCTAGATGTCATCAACGATCTAACGATCTGTGTCCGACTTGGATCGTGACTCTTCCTAACGGGATTACTACCAGGCCTGCCCCAGTCATACCTACTAGACTAATTAACGCTCATACTAACACGCTGGACTGTCCTAAATAAATATATTATTAATATTAGAACGAATAATCTACCTCTTGTTATGTATATCCGCTGAAAAGATTTATATTGAAGGCCTTTCCGTTTGATGTAAACAACAATAAATCTGTTTGATTTATCTCTGTAATTGGCGGGGCCTTTTGTGAATTCCTTGGAGTATTCGTGTACAAGAGAAAAAAAAAGTATTATGTGTGGAGCGAATATTATTCACCATCGACTTAATTGCTACGATCAAAAAAATGCATTCTCCGGTCGCCGCTTAGCTGACAATAATGAACATGAACTGATGTATTTATTTTTATTTCTATGCAGGGTGTTTGCTCTATACAGTGTACCCTTCAAGGTACACGTACATCCTTCTTCATTCTGAACACCATGTTATAAGCAATTTTTTTGCTAACGCATTATTTTATGAGATTGAGAATTTTGCAATTTTTACACAACCTCAAACAATTTCGGTCTTTGATACGCGTCCACAGACAGCAGTCTGTATAGTACATAATTGACTTACGATTAGGTACATAGGTACAAAAAAGTCGGACCTTAGATCTAAAGACTTTCCAGCTGTCTTTAGTGACTTTTTGTGAAGTTCAAACAAATCACGAGACAACCGTTTTAAAACAGGTTAAAAAATTTACTTCAACACACACAGAGAAGAATCCACGAAAGTACGTATTACCAGTATAAATTGTAATACAATTTTATTACCCCTGAATCTCGTATGTTTTCGCCTGCACTATAATTGATTGGAATCCGAGCGTAGATGCAAATTCACATTGTTTGCATTAAAATACTTTTATAAAATGATTCACATTTTTTAGATAGTTTTCGTTACTATCATTATAAAAATAATTTAAAAATAATTTATATTTGATATTCTGCGGTAGATAAAATGTAATTATGGCTTATGTATATCTCATGTTGCGTACTTTATTTGTTTTATTTATTGTTGTATAGTACAAAGTGGACATCCGGGTCCCACGGGCGAGTCTCAAGTTCAACTCCAAAGCCTTAAAAATGTATGCTTTATTTGCAAAATAAATATCAGCATGTTTATTATGGACGTCCGATCTATACTCTGTACGTATTTCTTTTCATTGCAGTGAAAATTGAGATGAAAATTCTAAACCTAACCGCACCGCAATATAATGTGGGATCGAAACGTTCTCTAACCTAACCGCAATATAATGTAGGAACGAATTTATACTACAGGCGTAATAACGTGCCAATTGCATTTTTATAACAAGCAGCATTTTAATGCAAGTTAGTGCCCTTTTATAGCACGTTCCCGCCCGTTCCAAGTTATAACTTGATTATTAAAATTTTCACATTTTCCTCGCATACCTACGTATTTCAGCATAACATTGTTAAAGTTGTTCCACTTTTCTTGAATTTGCATTGACCTTACCGATAAAGGAGGATGGCCATTTTGGTACCCATGTCCAATCAAGATGAATCACGCAACATTGGATAGCTCTTCTCAAGTATATAAAAAAATATTATGACGGCATTTCCGAAATAGCTGTCCATTTTGAAATATACGCTTCAGAAGATACTGGATTTTTAGCTCGAAATAGACTAACTCACCTGTAAAGATTCATATCTCCAGTTTACTTTTACCGATTGTGATTACTTTTGCGTAGATTTTAAGCTTGAAAATATCCTATTTCCATTTTACACTTGGCCAGCGTGGTGGACTAAGGCCTAATCCCTCGCATTCTGATAGGAGACCCGTGCTCAACAGTGGGACAAAGAAATGTTTGTGGTGATGTGGTTAAATGAAACATTGAATTTTATTTATTTCTTATACAATACTTTTGTTATGTATTATTTAATAGAGCGCGTTCACTCCTGAAGATGATCATCGTAATAGATCGAAACTAGTCGGCCTATTTCCGACTTAATCACTATGAATATTATTAAATACAAATGAAACTATAGTTCATACTTATGTATGTGTTCATACATGTTTAACAGGACGACGCACGGTAGGTTCCTGTGCTCACATAATTTCTATTTTTTTTTATGGATACAAGATAGCAAACGAGCTTGCAGCACCACCCATCCGCTGCCGCCCATGACAACTGTGACTGACTTTGAACAACACTCAATTAGGGACTGGGATGGTTAGTCCAATTAGTTGAGAGAGTTAACTAGAATATTAGTTGGTCAGTTTGTTAGTACCTAGGTATGAGGACTGGAGACTGTTAGTGATAGTTAGTCCTATTAGTTGGTGTTAGTAATAGTCCAGTTAGTACTTGTTAGTAGGAGTCTCGTTCTAAGTCAGTCACAGATGTGTTGCTACCCTTGAGGACTAAGATGGTCGCCTCTAAAGAAGTGTAACCGGAAACCACACCTTTCCAACCGGGCCATAATTGCTTAAAAACAATAATTACACGGCAGAAATGGTGCTAGGTACCGTGGCGGGCGGTGGTACTACCCTGGGCGAACTCTATATGGAACCAATTAGCTTTCATATAAAACCTATTTGGTTCCCCATAGGCTCTACCACCTATTGTTTGGTACTTAGGGTTCGCTAGCCATGAAGATTAGTTAGTGAAATCTTTGTGTCTAGCTAGTCTAATAATACATAAGAAATAAGAAAAGTATTGTATAAGAAATAAATAAAATGATAGTTACAATTCAATGTTTTATTTAACCACATCACCACAACCCTTTCTTTATCCCAGTGTTGAGCACGGGTCTCCTTTCAGAATGCGAGGGATTAGGCCTTAGTCCACCACGCTGGCCAAGTGAGAATTGGCAGACTTCACATGCCTTAGCCTTATAGAGAACGATATGAAGACCTCAGGCATGCAGGTTTCCTCACGATGTGTCCTTAGTTAGTTAGAGTTAGATAGCCACTGGTCTGTAACCGCTTAATATTTAACCTCATAATAAAAAATAAACATGAATACTATGGCGAAATGGAGAAGAAATTGACCTGATTGAAATACTTTATTAGGAAACATTAATAATTTTCAAGGAGTGATTACTCCGATCGGACAGCAAACTGGGACTGGCGCCTTGGTTATTATTATTCTACACTAAAAGACCTTTCCAACGGTGTATCATACATTTCGATTGGAGCCGGTACCAGGTTCCATACATTTTTGTCCATCGTCCTTTGTATATGAACATGATGAAAATTTGATATTAAAAAAATATAATATTTAGAAAAAGAGGTCCGCGCTGAGATATTTTTTTATAATATCGACTTCGATCTTGAACTCGAGACTTTTCAAAGACGCAGCTTTGCCGTTTTAACACCCTTCGTAAAAGAATATGGCAATATGGAGAAAACTGACTGATTGAATTGAACACAAGACTCAGAAAACTGTCTGATTGAATTGAACACAAGACTAAGAAGACTGACTGATTGAAATGAACACAAGACTAAGAAGACTGACTGATTGAATTGAACAGAAGACTCAGAAGATTGACTGATTGAATTGAACACAAGACTCTCAGAATACAGAACATGCAGAAAACAGAAGGAGCATCTAGTAGCAGTTGTGTTTAAAACAGTCGTCGATTACGGAGTGCCTGCCATACCGTGATGTGAATGCGTGATGCGTGGCTTTTGATAATTGCTTTATGTATATTTTAACTTATTTTTTAATTCCTATTATATTCTATTTTAACATTGTAGTATATCCTATTTTGACATTGTAAATTATTTTTTAATTCCTATTTTGACATTGTATTTATTTTTTAATTCCTATTTTGACTTGTAATTTATTAACATAAATTGACATGTTTAAAACTTGACATACCTTAATACTGACATTATTTTAAAATTTGGATTTTATCTGTAGTACTGCACTGTGTAATTTTAATGTAATAGATGTTTTCTTAAGTTAATTAGTATAATTTGCCTGACGTTCTAATTCACTAATACATACTAATTAAATAAATAAATAACCGACAATTCGGGTTGCTGTTTCGGATAGATTTCTATTTCGGTTATCCGATTGTTTCGGTTACGGTTTGAACCGTTTGAACTACATAACATCCCTAGTAACAGCATGTTTACACGTTATCTAATAAGGCCCACCCATCCTCTAATTAGGGGTCAACACGTAGGGCCCTAATGGAAAATAATGTTGTGGGAATAACCTTTCACCATTCGGACACGCAATGTAGTCCGGCCAGACAGTGAGTAAATGTCTGTACCTATTAGTTCGCCGGAATTTGATAGGAATTACAAATAAGGACCGCTTACTAAATTCTTCTATGTCCGAAAAAATCACTATTGTTTTGTCGTATTTTATCACTTTGTTATTACTTTTTAATGTTTGTTTTTGCCTTCCAAGTTACGTTTTTGTAAACAAAAACGAAGTTCTTATATTAATAATTATTGCCCCGGGCGAACTCTATATGGAACAAAATAGTTTTCATAAAAAAACCTATTTGGATCCCTATATAGGTTATAGTAATCACTGAACTTTAACGTTTAATTAACCAAGAGTAATAATAACTAACGGTTCACCGAATTTCAAAGGTTTCATGGTAACGTTACCTGGTAACATGTTAACGTTGGTAACGTTAATGTGGGTCGACTTGGGCAAGGCTGGGCACCCAATAGGCGGCATTTGAGTTTTTTAATCATTGCATGAATACAGATTATGTAGATGTAATAATAAAGGTATTGATAATAAAGGTATTGATAATAAAGGTATTGATAAATTATCTTTAAACGTTGTCATTTTCATTATAGAAACACGAGCCTACTCTCTAAATTAACACAGACAGAAACACACAAAGAAAACAATACAATTTAATATCCATGCTGATGCACAAAAAATATATTTGCCTCGACAGGTATTCGATCCCGGAACCCGCAGTTCACCCGCGGCACGGAGTCGTCAAACTGAGTGGGAATGAGTGGAATAAGCTCTAAGATTTAACTAGCTACAACCCAACAGACGTCCCACTGTTGGGCACGGGTCTCCCCGACACAACTGCTGGAGGTCTAGAGCATATTCCACCACGCTGGTCAGATTGCGGAATGCGGATTGGTGGGTTGGGTGGCCAAAACAGTGTCAAATGTCAAGCCACCCGAAGGTCTTCGACAAGGCTTAACGACTGTTTTTACCAATGAAAACAATCGGGATCGATGATTTTTCGTGCCCTCCGAAGCACGGCCACCACGCCCTTCGTTGCTAAACTCGGTCGAACACATTCGATCGACGCGAGCCATTAGGCTATGAATGCTACGGTTTCATTTTACTTCAATTTAACAATTTAATGAACTAAAATATCCTGAACTTATCTAAAATTATTGCTATCTTTAATATTAAAGGGGTATATCGAGTTCCAAGTCGCACTTGGCTGAGTTGGGTTGTAATAATTTTTATATCTACTTCAGAACGAGAATCGAATACTGAGCACCCTCTTTAATCCGTCCATCTATTATAGAAACACCCCGTATATGGGGAGGGACTGATCACACAACATAATGTAATATCTACTCTGTGATCGATTTTGGCGGCAAACGCGGTTGGTCTCGGAGGTTATAATCTTACGTTATTGAGCCTACGATATTGCGATCTGATCTATAGCTAGAATTACTTACATCGTCTGTAAATACAGGTATGTAACCAAATATGGAATAGTACCCCTTATATGGAATTTTGTCCTACAGCAATATAGGTTAGATTCCATATTTGGGGTATTATTCCATCCATATTTGGTGACATTCCTATTCCTGTATGGGTGGTAGAGCGGTATACGGTTTGCTATAAGCAATGACTGCAACACTCATTTCTAGTAATAATTGATTTCTAGTCGGTAGGGTTGTCAGTGCCTGTTTAACGCTTTATCCTTCCTCTGTGTCAAGGATGGCAATTTACAACTTCGTCACGTCGTCTTCGTTAGTGGGTGATCCTGATCCTGACTGCCGAACCGCGGGTTCGAATCCCGGCTGGAGCAGATTTTATTTCACAGATACTTAAATATTTATTGTTCATGTCTGCATCACAGGCCTATAGTAACGCGGGGGTATGAATGTGTAGCGTTTATTTATCTGTCTTTGGTCCACTTTGAACAGAATAAAAATAAAAGAGACAATTACTTACTAACTAGACTAATTAACGAATTAACAACTAACCGAGCGTAATGGAATTACTATCTAACATCAAACAGTTGCTATTTCCCACCAAACCTGTTGGCCTAAATCCAAAAAAAAACCTGTTTCAAATTTAGTGTTTTCAAACCAAAGACAATTACCGTAAGGGTTCTTTACCATCTTGTTGAACTTGTATTCTTCACCATCGTGTTGAACTTGTTACTCTCAAGACGTCCTTCAGATTGGAAAAATCGGAGGGTACTTAGAAAATCATCCCAGTTTTAAAAGAACTTTGAGATTTCTTTCCACGAATGTTTTGTGTATTCAACTAAAATTAAAAAGATATGCATATTTATTGTCATGACAATTGTAACATTCTTTGGACGAGACTCTAAGAATAAAAATACTAAAATCGTGCTTAAAAACATTTTCCAGTGGAGCAAATTGTGAATCTACTAAACCATTCTCGAATCCCCTTGAACGCACAAAAAATTTCATCAACATCTATCCAGCCGCAAGAGGAGTTCACTGTCATACACCCTACACAAGAAATATATATAATACAATGAAAATATGATTTGACACAAAGTCATCGTTCGGTAACCTCAAAAGCAATATCCATCATTGTCCCCGTCGGTTCTTAAAAGCCTCCTTTGAGCGACCCAAAAGTTATAACATAGTTTGTCGCTGTCGTCGCGGCTCCATTTGGTTTAGATTAGACCAACAGTAACTTCGTTGTCGTCGAAATATTCAAGCTTTTGAGTAGATATCTATACCGGGAATAACGCCTGGTTGTTGATGATTTTTTTTGGGTTTTCTTTCATTAAATTCTCACTATAAACAGTACGTAGGTCAGAATTTTTAATTGTGGCCAGAGTATGGCAGTATGATCAGCACTTGACTCGTGAATGTTGGTGTAGTGCACACACCTCTGCCTACCACTATAACGAAATACGGGCGTGGTGTTATGTTGTTTTATGTGAGAAACAGTAAATAACGTAAGTACTCGAATCGAAATATGTATGGGACTTATGTTATTGTTAAGGGATATTTTTCGTTTGTGTTAACTTAAGTAAAATTTCAAGTAGGTACAGTTAGGTTAAATTACTGTTAACTAGACAGTTCGATATATTTTTTTAAATATAGAGACTAAATCAAACTATCACATTTCAATTGAATTTTGAGGTACCTAGGTATATTTTGTTGAGTAACTCTTTTCTGCCGCAAGATCAGCTACTTATGTTTAGTTTATATCTGGTTTTCCAGCTTTGTTTGTGGTACTTTACACTTTACCAATTTGGAGCAGCAGTAGAGTATTTTGTGGACCTCCCTCTGTTGTGGTTTAAGGAGAAACCTGGCCCAGCACTGGGCGTACGGTTCGTTGTTAAATTTGTAATCGGAAACGACAAGAAATACGTTTCCTTGTAACTCAAAGTTAGGCTGTTGGCGACATACCCCATAAACTACATTATAACTTTGGGATCTCAAAGAGGCCGAGCTTAATGGAGTAAACGAACGTGACTAAAATTTATTTGGAAGCCTTTGAAGATCAAAGGCATCTCGAGGCATTTCTATATAAAAAGTATTCGTATGAACCATATTGCTTGCTTTGAAAATTATTGAATCATGAATCATGAGACTCAATTTTACACCTTTTGCAGGCAGGAACGAGATACCTATACATAAATATACATATTATACAGAGGAAAATCATAAGCGAAACATTGAGTGAAAGAGCTTAATGTGGAAGACATCAAACTTTGAAAGGCAAGTTTTGTAAAATGTTTTAGGATGCATATTTTCCACTTCCTCTGATTCTGCGTAGTTATTTTTAAATATATCTCCACCAATCCGCATTGAAACAGCGTGATGGAGTATGCTCTAGACCTCCCGCAGCTGCGTATGTGGGGGAGACCCGTGCCCAGCAGTGGGACGTCTATGGGTCGCAGCGATCATATTATTATTCTTACTTTTGAAAGAAGTACCTATTCAATATTTAATGTACTTAGTTGTAGTTTTTATCGTCTACTGTAGCTTCATTCTAATTTACTTAGGCTAATATTCGTCTGCCGCACATTTCAGGAGTCCCAGTAGGGTATGAATGGACGCTCTCTCTCTCACAAATCGCGAACTCGTTGCAACTACGGAGACTCATAAATGTTTAAACAAGCGTTTTAAACAGACTCTCCGCTTAAATTCCCATACATTTTTCATTCTCAAGAAGGATATAAAATGCAAATATCTCGAACAGACGTTTGAACAATAGCAATAAATTTGAATTTGTTGGATCTGTTCGAACGTTATGAATTTCACGACAAATAATTCATACTGAATTGTACTTCGAAAGCTATTTGAAAGGAATAAGATATTTTAATATACGGTACAATGAATTGGTACTTTGAAAGCCAAATACCAAAAATATATTGATGTTTTCGTTCGTTCACTTATGGTATGTATTAAAAATTTAGGACAGTGAGGAATAACAAATTTGAATTTCCTATCGCAAGAAAATTGGCAAAATTGCTTAACATAACTTAGATTCAGATTCAGATTCAGATTCATTTATTTTTCATTATATGGTATTTTGTATACGCTTAATGAACGTCATAACATTTTTTATCTACCGCCGGTTCACAAAGTTGATGCTACCGAGAAGAACACGGCAAGAAACTCGGTAGTTACTCTTTTCAAAATTAATTACAATATTATTACATTATTATTGAACAAGTGGAGCTGGAGATACATCGCACCAAGCATTTCTATCGTTCAAGTAGTCATTAATTTTATAGAAAGCTTTATTAAGGAGGTTTTGTTTAATGTAAGATTTAAATTTATTATCTAAGAGACAAGTAATATTTCCGGGTATTTTATTGTAGAAGCGAACACAGTTCCCCATAAAAGATTTTGATACTTTACTTAGTCTAGAGCTAGGTACAATAAATTTATCCTTATTTCTTGTACTAAAGTTACTTATCTTCCTACTATACGAGTAGAGTAATAACTAACGTAAGGCTCTTCTTGTCTTCGACAAGGCTTAACGATTGTTTTCACCATTGAAATGGTAGCACACAAGAAATTTTCCAACTATCAACCTATCCACATGCCGAAGGCGCCCGTCGTTGCTAAACTCGGCAAGCCATTAGGCTCTCAAGAACAATTATTTTACGATAAAAAACGGGACTAACACGTCTTCACATGCCCTTCGAGACCAAGCGAGACTATTTATACATACAAAATCAAGATAGTAATACAAAGACGAAGTCGAGCGCTCAACTAGTATAAAAATTAACGCGAATAGGCCCTTCTATAATTAGAGGTTCACATTAAACCCCCTATGGTAAGACCCCGATTATTAATTTTTACGACCGTACTCGTATGTGCTGTTATTGCAAGCTCTTACCAAAATGGGTGAATATTACGGTGAGTAAGCCTGCAGGATATTATTACGCCGAACTCGGAACTCCCTTGAGGGCTAGAAAATAAATTTATATCAGAACTCTCTAACAATCTGTCTGTCTGTCTGTCTGTCAGACAGGACTATTGGAGGTAGGGGTTGTTAATGACAATTAAAATTAATCCTGTTAGAAGCGCAAGGTAATTTAGTAATATTCCAGAGAAACTCTTAGCATGAGTCAGTAGCAGACACATTGCTATGAAAGCAGTTTCTGTATTGGTCGGCTATAGAAAATATATCCTGAAAAATCTATAATATATAATCCTCTTTACGCTATGAGTATCATGCACGTATGTAGATATGTATGTACCTATGCATACGTGGCCCCTGGGACCAATTTTATTTTCTATACGGCCATTTTATAGCTAACATAAAAGAGTTAAAACCATCTCAATCCAATCCAGCGCTAAGGCCTCTCGGCGACTGTATTACGAAAGCTATTTGGCAGCCTCAATTTTCCAGATTACATTTCGGAATGACGTCAAGTGCAATTTTCAACTTTATTCTCATGAGGATATGTGATGTTGGCTGTCATAAAATTGTGCCAGATGGATTCGAAATTGTTATTTACGATGCTGTAATGAAAAAATCTGATGATGTCGGAAAAAAAGGTAAAATAAATATATTTTATCACTTAAAAACAATCAACTCTCATATTTGACAAAAATACACGGGTGCCTACCTTATGACTAATTTACAATAATTACCTACTACTAAGCTAAGCCCTAATGTCTCGACAGGGAGAAAAAGTATACCTTTTTACATTATTTAATATTATGCCGACAATCGTTCATACTAATATTATAAATGCGAAAGTAACTCTGTCTGTCTGTCTTTCTGTCGCTTTCACGCCAAAACTACTGAACCGATTTAAATGGTACACAGATAGTCTAGAGCCTGAGAAAGGACATAGGCTACTTTTTAATTGGAAAAAAGTGTTGTAAAGGGTTGAAAAGGGGGATGAAAGGTTGCATGAAAGTATTGTCGTTTTCAGAACTAGAAGCATAAAATTTATATTTCAGACTGTTTATTATTTTTAGATATAAATAAATATGGCATTCAAAGTTTGTAAAAATGTTACCCATAAGGGAGTAAAATTGTTACGGGTTCATAATAAAACTACTTAAGTTATAAAGAAGCGTATATTATCTAGGTATGAGGGCGCCAGGAGGGTTTTTCTTATGGAAGCGGAACCCTGCCAAAACCAAGTTACAGCCACGGTAATAGAATCATACTACAGCTCTTCAGGGAATATTGGATGTGTTTTATAATCTGCCGGATACAATAAGGGCGTTTCCTTAAGCTAAAACAACAATTTATTATGTTAATCACTACTGTACCTACTGACAATTAAAATACATACATTTTCTGATCTTTTGATAAAATTTAACTTACCCCTTTCACGCACAAACGACACAACACTCAACTTTACTATATTTAATGTATTTAAATCATTGCAAGCTACTATGCAAATTATATAATAATTGCCAAGCTTTAGAATAGCGGTATCAATTGCAATCATGTAGAAACATTTCTGTCCCTCTGACATTTTATAAGTTTTGATTTTACCTATATTTTATTTTTTTCTACCTACATAATAAAATAAACATAGGGAATAATACATTTACGGATTCATTAAAGATAACGCGTTAAGAAGACTCTATCAGTATGTCTAATTCCACGCGAGTGAAGCTGCGGGCGTCCACTAGTAATACAATAAGGTAAAAATTGCTGCTTTATCTAATGTGATAATAAAAGAGGAATGCATAGAAAATCCAATTTCACCGGTCTGAAACTCAAAGAGACCCACCGATTCCTTTCAAAGTTCTGAAGTAGCCAGCGCCTGGCCGAGTGCCAAAGAATTTATTCATTTTGTACAGCAGGACGATGTTTTCCTTAAACTAAGAGACTATTTTATATGGAAAAAGAAAAATAGACGTGAGAATAAGTGCGATTTTCTCCATTGTATTTGTTCGACGAAATGAAGCAAAATCGATCGTAAGACGGCTACACCTTTGAATGACTTCAACTAAATCATTACATAACATCACGCTCGTATATCGACTAAGACGTAGGCAGAGGTGCGTAGTACAGCTGGTACCCGAATTTCACCAGTAATGCTCTGGTCACATGTAACTAAATTGTTACCAAACATTTTCGACCAGGGAAACAAGAAAAAAGAGGAATGTTAATAGTTTCACGCATATATCTGTGTCTGCCTGTTTCAACGTAGCTCTCAAACGGATGAACCGATAATGATTTAGTTTTTCACTTAGTCAATATCGTTATTAATTTTTTTTACTTAATTACACTTACATGTTAATTAGAAAATTAAATAAAAATGTATATAGAAAATACAAGGATTTATATTTCGTTGAAATTACTCAGGCATTACACCAAGCTGTGCCCAACAGTGGAACGGTCGCCACAGTGTCGTCGGATGAATGGAACAATTCACTCAGTAAAATCCGGACCAAAGCTTTTGTTTGATAAGGCCCCTTTTTGTACTTCAAATCTCTATACTCATCAGCTCTATGAGATCAAATTATTTGAATTCGAGGCACGCGTGCGCGTCATCGTAAAACTTCAGATCGCAGCAGTTACCCGAAAGTAGGCACTCACGTCTTTTTACTGAAGTATTATGCTACCTTTAGGCTGTTTTCACGTAATACTTTCACCTGCCGTCTACCTTGGTGATCTAGCTGATCTGTACTCAAGTCTTGAGTCCTGACCGTTATTTTTATTAAAGAATAGACTAGACAAGAATCAAATATGGACTGGGATGGTTAATCCAGTTAGCTGAGAGATGTTATTAGAACATTAGTTGGTCAGTTCGTTAGTATGAGGACTGGAGACTGTTAATAATTGTTAGTAAGAGTCTCGTTCCAAGTCAGTCAGAGATGTGTTGCTACCCTTGCTTACTATTTAATGAATAATTGTAAACGGTATGTATGTTGGAATTTTATTGGATATCAGCTAAACTGACATGAACCTTAACGCCTGATTGTTAATTTGTGCCAGTATTTTTTCGTATACATTGCTCTGCTTGTCGTTAATTTTGACTAAAACCGGCCAAGTGCCAGTCGAGCTCGTGCACTAAGGGTTCCGTACCATTATCTATAAAAAAAATAATGTGTGTTTTATGGGATGCCCTTAAATTTTTATTTTTTTCTGTTGTTGTGTCTGTGGAAATTTCAACTGTCTAACTATCATGGTTTATGAGATACAGACGGACAGACGGACAGCGGAACCTTAGTAATAGGGTCCCATTTACCCTTCGGGAACGGAACCCTAAAAATTGACAAAATTTAAACGGGTGAGAAAAATTATATCCACCACGTGGCATATTCAACTGGTGAGAAATAGAAGTAGGTACCTACTTACCACTAGTTAGTAAACATCGCTGCATTTAATCCACGGTGAAATGCTGACCTGATGTTAACTCCACTACAGTCATACTATTTGACCAAAAACATCTTGGAATCAACAGTCAAACATGGAATCGGAGTGTCATTAGTGTAGGATGGCGCGATTCAAAACAACAGTCATATCCTGAGCTCAAAGTTAAATCGAGAAAGTTTGCGGGGAGCCACTAACTAGACTTGTTTCGAGCTATTATATTATTCGAGATACCTTTTATCTACCTTCGAGATACGTTTGTTCCAAGTCAGTTACTACTTTCAACATTTAATTTACATTTATTCATTCCTTTAACATCATTCCTTTAAATCCCCGAAGACAGAGTTGTGAATTGTGTGATAAAATCATAATAATATTTTGATTGGGGATTGAAGCCTGGACCTCTAGCTTAGCAGCAGGCACGTGCAATCATTAGACCAATGAAATGAGGCAGAATTATCCTATATTAGACTGTACTTACATTACATGGATAATAAGTAATATGAAATTAAATGACATATTTATGAAGTTACATACTGCTGTGTCTGCCATCAAAACGAGGTTGCCCGTGATGAGGGTCGGACACACTGCTGGCGAACCAAGGCTATTGTCCAAAGCACTACGTAGGTACTCATAAAAAATTTTAAAATCTTACTAGCCAACTTCAACTAATACCAACTGGTATTATGGCAGCCATTGAATTCTTCAATGGCTGCTCTGTTCTTGTTTTAAACACGCCCACCACGCTCGCTTCGATTCAATGTGATCGATAGAGTTAAGCAAAGACGGGCGTGGTCGGTTGTGGACGCTTTATGTGGAAAATTGTTGGATGCGCAGATGCTGGCGTCAAATTCTAGTCAAGGTAGCCATTTTATTTCGCAGATGAGTATTACACGCTACACGCAACACAGCAATAAATTCATAAAACTTTAGTGTCCCTGTGCACATACTCGTAGGTATCATTTATTTAATGAGATTTGAAAGCCCTTGGATTATGACTGAATTACACGAAGCTAGTTTTTCTAGCCAGATACTGTACTTCACTGCCCTGGCTTACTGTCCTGGCTTGGAGTGGCATGCTCATGCTGTTTACACGATGCCAGTTAATTTAAAGCCAGTACCATTGTAGTGACTTAGGTAGCACCACGTTCGTGAAGAAAAATCACTGCTCATGGTCAGAGTCGGCCATATGAAACTAGTACACACGCTAGGATAGTAGGTCGGTACTAGTAGCTAAAAAATAGAACCCAATCCTATTAAACTATCCTAACTTAACACACTAACTTACTAGGTTTCTTGCTAGCTAGCTAAACCAGAAAATAAGCTAGATCGGAGTACACGAAGCCAGTGCGACAATCTTGATATTACTAACACTAGCCTGCTATACTAGCTTAATAAACTAGCCTTGTGTAATCCGGCCTTAAGTCTTAGTTACTAAACTTACTTTATTACCGTATAGGAAGCTCTTACAGTTAAAGGTTCGTTCGGTTAGCGGCTTCTATTCTGGCTGGAGTTTTACGACAATACGTGACGAGACTTCGAAGTTTTGATGTCCACAAGCTGATGAACTGGAGTAATTCCATGAGATTGCTGAAATAACCTGAGTGAGGGTATACTCTTTTATGGCGGGACGTGACACGTTTACTCTTAACCTCTTGGATTATTTATATCTAGGTGCTTTTTGTATTTTTGTATTTTTTGACAACAAACAGAAAAACCCGAGTCAGCGGTCACCGTCGCCGTCACATAAATTGAATCAATTATTCGCTGTTAGTAATTACCTGTTGTTGAGTTAAAAAGTTCACAAAGAAAATCGCTAAAAGGACGAGCTGCATAGTATAAGGCCGGAAAATTGCGTCGGTAAATATCAGCCAGGTTCCGAACCTAGGACTCTGCAGTATGGGTCACTGAGCAATGGAGCTCGAAGTAGTGATATGACGTAAAAAATCCATTGTTTAAAATGTTACAGACCAAAGAGAAAGATGGTTTGTATGGTAAATGAATTAATTATTATTGGTCCTATACTTATAAATGAGTATACTGTCTATGGTAACGCGGCGCCTGATCACGTACTAATTATTATTGGTTAAAAATCTGAATTGCGTGAAATGCAACTATGCCGGAACGCGTAGGTAATCGGTGTTCTGTGGATAGCTTGTCTGTAGCAACCCAGGTGGAAGGTCAAACCGACCATCAAATGTGTGTAGCCACAACAGACCACATCGTCAATATGATTGTTGGAAGAGGCGAATTCAATCCTCGTCCGCTAGACATTCGGACATGTCTGCGACATGCGCGCCCCTTCGTCGAACGATAGCAAAGGGATGTACATCCCTAGAGCAAATACCCGGGAAGTGGGGTTTCAAAACACCCGAATCCCCTCAGGTGACAACATTGCTGCGGAAGAGAAAGTAGAGTTGTGTTCGGCAAAGAGCCTGTCGCCTGTTCTGTGTCCTCATAGAATGCTAAATAGTATAATATGTTTAAAGCTAGCTAATACAATGTAGTAAGAGTTAGTACAATTGTAAAAATACCACAGAATACGGTTTTGCTCTGAAAATAAATTCTAGTAAATTTTCTAGTAGGTATGAGTTCCCCCGTTTTTCCCCGCGGCTTCGCCGGCGTAATATCGTTTTCCGTGCAGAACTTTAATTGTACAATAAAATACTATTGAATAATAAGTTGAATCATAAGATATAAGTAAAAAAAAGAAAATGGTAAAAGGGTACCTTTTACCATTTTCTTCCTTTGTTACTCTATTTATGTATTTTATGCTGATAAGTGTGTGCATAAAATATTAAATTAATAAACTTAAAAAAAAACACTAGTCTTTATTGTCTTTTATTGTGGAATTAAGGTTTTTGATTATAGAATTACAGAAGTCGCTGCGACCCATAGACGTCCCACTGCTAAGTTATAGAAGTTAAAGTTAGTTAAAACATAAAAAGTATAGCCACAAATCAGAATACAAACTAAGATTTTGATTTTATCGATCAGTTGATTAAAAAACAAACGATAGATATCGATAGAATCGAGTAAAAGTCGAACAATTTTTACAGGTCCATTCAACAGAAACCGTGCAATTTTCCGGGATAAAAAGTAGTCTGTGCATTGAGTTAAATATACTAGAGAAGCAAACCTCATCAGAATGCCTCAAATATAGCGTAACCACTTTTTAAACGCGACGACGTAGCTTTGAAATCACTAAACATTTGAATGTAAACATATATATGTCTCACTCACACAAGTCACAATAACAATACCGTCGCGTAGATTAGACAAAGATCGCAATATTAACATGCAATTACGGGAATCGGCGCGACAGGGTGGCCTACCCACGCGAAGTTTTACCCAATTTTTTTAAGCCATAGAAAAGTTTTAATACTAATGTTAAGAGTACGGAAAAGTAATAAGCTGAAAATAAAACTGAACAGAGTTTCCACACTCGATTGTAAGTAATTTGTAAGAGAGTAATAAAATGAAAACGGAGCAGAGTTTCCACACTTGTTTTATTATATTTATTCATACCTTTAACAATACAACATCGAGTATTTATACCCTATATCCCTCCCTATCGCCCCACTGTGGGATGGAAAATCATTGTGATTGGCTGTGGCAGCATAATGAAAAAGTAATAATTATCACAATCATTCTATCTTATACATACAACACTATACATAATTATTATTTAAATATGTAAAAGATATTATTGAATACATTAGATGAATTATTATTCTATGCATTATACATTAATTACTCAAATTGATACCTTTTCTGAATCATAGCCAATCATAGCCGCACACTGTTTTGTAGAACATAACAACTCTTTAAGTGCAGTGCAAATGGATAACATTATTATAATTATATTTAGTGAGATTAATAATTGTTAACAATAACAGTAATTATACAAAAATGAATTGACATTTCAAATGAATCATTAGTAAGAATCTTGAGGAATAACAACATGAACTGACTATTTTTGATATAACCAATTATAGCCATCTCAATAATTTAATCATAATCATAGTTCTTTAAAGTTCTGGGACAACTAAATATTTAATTAAATAATTTAATAATTAATGGCAAAGAGTACATAATTAATAAAATCCAAGAGACTAGGACCCGGATCATGGATTGTAACTAATGATTAAATAGTGTATCAATTGAATGACTATTTATATAAACAACACTGAACAGATAGAGATACAGGTTAACAATAAGAAAATGATGTTGCTATTATGGCTGATCTACCTGGAGAGGCATACCCCTAGGAAGACGTGGCTTATCCACCGTGAACGGCATGCTCAGCAGATGGACGTGGCTAATCCACCCTGAGCGGCATGCTCTGCAGATGGACGTGGCTAATCCACCTTGAGCGGCATGCTCAGCAGATGGACGTGGCTAATCCACCTTGAGCGGCATGCTCAGTAGATGGACGTGGCTAATCCACCTTGAGCGGCATGCTCAGCAGATGGACGTGGCTAATCCACCTTAAGCGGCTTGCTCATCAGATGGACGTGGCTTATCTACCCTGAGCGGCCTGCTCACCGGATAGACGTGGCATGCTCGCTGTGGCTTGGTCATTTCAGCGGACGAGGCGTAACAATCGGCCATTCTGAAAAAATTGCTCCCGCAATGGAAGCACCCACTGAATTAACTTTCGAGCAACTCAATAAGGTCTTCGGTCTTTAAGTTTCCATCAGAACTACTAAGCACTATCAGACATAGAAGCGATACTTCGATACGGTCGAAGAGAATCAGCTGAAACTAGTCCATATTCTTGTAAAATTTTCATAACCTCTTAAACCTTTGACATTGACACTTGAGGCAAGTTGAAATACAGTAACTTTATTCACAGATTATTAGTACAATTATAATAAAGAAAAGGAAAGCAGTGTCATCTAGTGCATTATGGGCAACATTAATTATTTATACTTTATGTCAAGAGATGGCAATGTGATTAATATTTATTTAACTAAACAAAAATCTTAATAAATGTATGAATAATTCTGCTTTAAGTATTAATAAGTTTATTTAAATAAAAAAAATTGACTAACAAACATAGCTAAACAAAGTGTGCTAAAAAAAAAACTAAAACAAACTTTTTTTTTTTTTTTATTCCTATATTGTCTGTGATTCATTTGACAAACGAAAGTTTGGAATTAAGTTAATTTAAATTGGTTACTTTGGTTTGTGTTGGTTTGTGTATTTTGATTTTTAGCTGGTGTAGATATCGATATCTGTATAATATCTGTGAAAATAATATTTTTAGAAGCGGAAGATCTAATAATGAAGAGTGCTCTGCTCAATTGTATTACAATACTCGTAAACACAAACAAATATTTATGTAATGAAATTCATAATTAATTCTTCATGTAACATCTGCCTGTACTCGTCGAATTTTTATCATGTAATAATGTTTATTTATGTTTATCACAGGTTTATTTATGTAAACAATAACTATTGCTAAATAAACTTCCTTCATGAGAAACGCATTTTATTTTCACGTCAACCTATTTTAGTTAGTTTTTCTCGTTTAGACTGTGTGAATTCATTTGCACGATTCGGAATGTTTACGTCACAAATTGAACTAGCACAACGTGCAATTATCCAATCAAATGGTTTCAACTTTGTGGTGTCATTTCAAGTACCTAGGTATTATTTATTCTCCATACCCACAACGTTTTTTTTTTTGTTAAATTCGATAATGGGCGATCAATAAGTGCAAATTTATAAATAAATTTCCGAAAATAGCTATACAGACAGATATACTGACGTATTCTTTGGTGATAAACCTTGGGCCATATGAAGAGTAGTGAAATATTGTTTACCTGCAAGTTTTAACGGATAGCGATCTTTCAAGTTATAGTATTAAGTGAACGATAGTCAACGCACAACCTACTTTCGCCATTCTTTTTCTTAACTAATATGACAGGAAATGCATAATCTGACTCCGACACTTTGATAATACCGGCATCTAATAACTCTGATACCTTAGACTTAACTATCCGTTGTTCACTGTGTGATAACCTATGTGGTTGACGATATAAAGGCTGTGAACTAGTAAGCTGAATCCGCATGTATAGTAATTTTGAACAACCTAGATCTTTGGTACTACCGGCAAAAGCATCTTTGAATTTTAATAATAAATCTAATTATTTATTTTGCTCGTTTTTATTTAAATGTCCTACTTTAATTTCAGACAGTCATTACCTTACCTAACAGTTACCTACGCTAACGTCATCTATTTGATTAACGTTCAAGACAGAGGCACTTCCGTCAGAACAAATACACGATTTATTACAATGAGAAAATTTACACAAGGAACGATGGCTAAGACAGTGTTCTGTTGAACATGGCAAATTTGACATTTCAGGCAATAAAGATATGGCTTGGCAACTGACCTGGCTTGTCCTTGGTTCGTCGCAGCTCCGTGCTCTTGTTAGTATGTAACCGGCTTCCCATAACACGTTCTTGTTCCCAGTATTAATTACTTTTATGTGGCCTTGGCTACCTCGTAGCAACGTTGCTGGTAATGTATAAGAAATACCCTGAAATTCAAAATGACGCGGCGCTGTACAGACGTCGTTATCCTCCGGATTGTCTCGTACAAGGACTCTAATAATTGAGGTGCCCGGTGGTAAAGACTCTTCACATGTCGTTACTACTCGAAATTTTTGAATATTTTCAGTTACATCCATTTTATCCATGAAATCAGGAACTTGTTTAAGTATAGCCATACCATTGCTTACTATGAAAGATGTATTTTGGGAGTTAATCACAGGTTGTCCTATTAACAAACAAATTATCCTATTAACAACACCCATGTCCACGTTTGTCAAATGTGCCTTACATAGTATTTTTATTTCGTCTACTTCGAGCTCAAATCCCACTTCTGATTGTTAAGAGTACGGAAAAGTAATAAGCTGAAAATAAAACTGAACAGAGTTTCCACACTCGATTGTAAGTAATTTGTAAGAGAGTAATAAAATGAAAACGGAGCAGAGTTTCCACACTTGTTTTATTATATTTATTCATACCTTTAACAATACAACATCGAGTATTTATACCCTATATCCCTCCCTATCGCCCCACTGTGGGATGGAAAATCATTGTGATTGGCTGTGGCAGCATAATGAAAAAGTAATAATTATCACAATCATTCTATCTTATACATACAACACTATACATAATTATTATTTAAATATGTAAAAGATATTATTGAATACATTAGATGAATTATTATTCTATGCATTATACATTAATTACTCAAATTGATACCTTTTCTGAATCATAGCCAATCATAGCCGCACACTGTTTTGTAGAACATAACAACTCTTTAAGTGCAGTGCAAATGGATAACATTATTATAATTATATTTAGTGAGATTAATAATTGTTAACAATAACAGTAATTATACAAAAATGAATTGACATTTCAAATGAATCATTAGTAAGAATCTTGAGGAATAACAACATGAACTGACTATTTTTGATATAACCAATTATAGCCATCTCAATAATTTAATCATAATCATAGTTCTTTAAAGTTCTGGGACAACTAAATATTTAATTAAATAATTTAATAATTAATGGCAAAGAGTACATAATTAATAAAATCCAAGAGACTAGGACCCGGATCATGGATTGTAACTAATGATTAAATAGTGTATCAATTGAATGACTATTTATATAAACAACACTGAACAGATAGAGATACAGGTTAACAATAAGAAAATGATGTTGCTATTATGGCTGATCTACCTGGAGAGGCATACCCCTAGGAAGACGTGGCTTATCCACCGTGAACGGCATGCTCAGCAGATGGACGTGGCTAATCCACCCTGAGCGGCATGCTCTGCAGATGGACGTGGCTAATCCACCTTGAGCGGCATGCTCAGCAGATGGACGTGGCTAATCCACCTTGAGCGGCATGCTCAGTAGATGGACGTGGCTAATCCACCTTGAGCGGCATGCTCAGCAGATGGACGTGGCTAATCCACCTTAAGCGGCTTGCTCATCAGATGGACGTGGCTTATCTACCCTGAGCGGCCTGCTCACCGGATAGACGTGGCATGCTCGCTGTGGCTTGGTCATTTCAGCGGACGAGGCGTAACACTAAATTAAATTAACTTTAAAATATTTGAATTACATATGTAAATAGAATTTTGATGATCTGAAATTAATGAAATCATACTCCGCTTTATAACATAAGTTTTGTATACAATTGCCTTTTTTGTAAGTTTGAGTAAATAATTTCCTTTCGTAATACAATCTTATTTTAAAATATTTGCAAATTATGGAATCTATACTAATATTATAAAGAGGAAACATTTGTTTGTAATGTTAAAACACAGAAACTACTGGACTGATTTCAAAAAATCTTTCACCATTAGAAAGCTGCATCTTTACGTTCTGACATAGGCTATATAATAATATTATACATTTGTGTTTTTGAATGTATGTTTGTAATGTTTTCACACAAAAACTGCTTGACCGATTTCGAAAATTCATTCACCATTAAAAAGCTGCATCTTCACTGAGTAACATATATTACATTTTAAAAAAAATAGGGATCCTTAATAATATTAAAATGCAATAATATTACCCAAGGTGTGAAAAATTACCTAAAATATTCTTTACATCGCGTGCGCTGCGAAAACTATTGATGATAGAATAAAATAATGTACTACGACTTAGCAGATCACATCATTATTTACAAAAAGTCGCGATACCATATGTCCAACTACTGTAGTTATTCCACTATAACTACTTTTTTACATTTTAAAAGTTGATAACAGTGCCGACAATAATCAAACCATTATTATTCATAACTTTGAATTAATCCTTATCCCATTAAATATTATTATATTAAAGACCGTTTCAATACCTGTTAAATACTTATTAAATTATTAAAATCCGAATAACGAATAAAAAGATATAACGAATTTAAAATGTCAATCTAAAGAAAATAATGCAATAATAAAATAATACGGTGTGGGTGGCGCCGCGCAGCGTAGTCTTAGATATTATATTACATAAAAGATGAATAGAATTGATGAATTGCTTCATATTAGCAACAAATGTTTACAGTTGAATTAATTAATTAAAATGTAGGGTAGGTACCTACTTTTCATCTCGGAGGATGGCAACTAGGTGTACCTAAACGAAACTATTGTTATGTCTAATTCCACGCGAGCGAAGCTGCGGGCGTCCACTAGTTTGTCACCACTAAAAGGGAATGATCAACTAGTATTGAGGATATGTGATCTCCCGGGTGTATCGCAAATTCTTTTAATATTTTGTAAGTAGCCAGTCTGTCTCTTTTCTCAATAATCGAATTATTTCCACCCACTTATCACGGCGTGCTGCATCTTTAGGTAGGTACACTGCAACGTTGTTATTATTAAAAAAAATATGTATTCACTTATTCCATAATTTAAAATTCTCCCAGAATTGTGGGGATCTAAAACTAAGTTTTTAGTGGTCATACTGAACCTATATTTCAAAATTTTACAATTTATTTATTTTATTGCGTTTTTACGTTGATGTTAATACAGAAATAATAAAATTACGTGTGGAAAGTAATTCTAGTGGACTTATTAAGTTTTTGTGATCTTGAATCGCACATTTACACTGTGCATTTGCCCATTTTGAAAATATTTTCTGTCAGTTCAACTCGGCCGGCGTCACACAGAGCACTGAACTGACGTTAGCTACGCATACGCCAGTTGGCGTATGGCCTTTGGCAAGGCATAAGCGCGGTGATTGCTAATCTAGTGGTAACATATATATCAATGAGTCTGTGTCACTCTTTAGGTCTGTGTTACGTCTATGCAAAAAAAAATAACGTCAATCTTGATTGATCGACAGACGTAGACACACTTTCCCATTAATATATATCTGAAAGGTTTTCCACTCGCAAATACTATGGTTTTTTATTCTAGAATTTACTACATAATCAAACAAAGTTTTATAAAACGACTCACGGATTGTATACTTCTTGTCAGAATGGCGCGATGACCTCGTAGTTTGAGACGTTCGCCTCTTGTACCGCATTATATAATCTGTAACAAATGTTGCCACTAAATTATACGATTCCGATTACGTACATTGCATTTTGCAAAGCCAATATGGGGAGAATGAGTAATATAATTCCATCCAGAGGTTAATTAATTCATTACTGAACTTATTACCTTGAATCAAAATAGATACAGTTACTGATACAGTTACTGTATCTATTTTTTTGTTTTTTGAACATAGAACCTCCTCCTTTTTTCGATGTTAGTCAAATAGTCAATCATAGTTTACAAAATAATCAACATAATCTCCATCTATATACTTATTCTGTATGTATGTGTTTGACTCTGAATTCGAACTAAACTGCTGGAGAGATATTAATGAAATCATCTGGTTAAAATTCACAATTGGACCCGATAGGAGGTTTTGTTGAATTTTTTTGTATGTGCCCAAATCTATTAAAACTTAAACTAGGTCTAGAAAATTCCAAACAAACATCAAAGTATGTTTTCATCCCTCTATTTTGCAGATTGCAAACAGCTTTATTATTCAGCAAAAAAGGCTTTTGCCGAGAATAGAGCTTTATTACAAAATGTGAGAGTAATTTCCGGTCTTTTGACGCCATCATTAAGCGAGCTTTGACTAGGAACCGGTGCGCGGCGATGCTTTCGTCGGCATTTGAAACGGAACGAGCAATATTGACAAAAAGTCTTACTTTAGGTAATATTACGTTCTTAAAAACGTTAAAACGTACAAGCATTTTCTCTATAATTTTGTATAAAAGTATATTGTATCTAGTTTGAAATTGCATAGGTATTAATTATTAAGATACAAAATTATTTTAATGTTATGGTCTTCATTAGAAAAAAAAAGGTTACATTTAGAATAGGATTCGCCTTATATCATCCCTCAGGGCAAATCATTATAGTGAGATGAAGGTGAAAACTTTACTTTACCCATTTCAAATCTTATTTTCTATTTCGGCTGCCCGACACCGTTGTTGGTTGTTTCAGAGATTTAAAAGTGTTGGTCTTGCCCCATTTGTTTGTCTTACGTGGGATAAGATAGACACTATAATTATTTTTAAGAAGTGTCTTAAAAGTAGAGTACAGAGTGCGTGAGTATGTAGAAACAAACCATCATCCCCACCCCTGGGTGAACTGAGAAACTTAAGTCTGTTAAAAATGTTGTCCACATAATGAAAGTTTTAATTTTGCACTTGCGAGACAGATTTGTAAACGACGCTGAAGTTTGTTCAAGAGAGCTCGAGATAGTAAATTAATGTTTGGCGAGTTCACAAAGACATCCTACTGGAAATATTTTCTCTAGTTTCTATTTTCTAGAATTTTCTAGAGCCCTAAAGATCACATAGCCAGGTGGCTAGATTACTGGTCGACTAGCTTAAAATAAAGTTTAAAAAATGTCAGATAATAACAGGTATTGTCAGCTTTCACCTACTATTTCACTAGACACACCACATACGACACGATCCTTGTCTACCTTCATACATTTTATGGGATGATCTGTAGCATTTCGTGGCAGTTTTAAGCATAGAGCAACCAAATGCTGGAATATTCTACCCCCACCTATTCGTCGCATACAAACTGTTCTATGCTTTAAGTCAAATTGTAAGAAATATCTTATTTGCTTGCAGAAAAAAGAAAATTCTCATAACTATCTACCTATCCCTATCCCCTAGTAAATAAATATAGTAAATACAGTATACACTGCCTTAAGTCGAAAGTTTTCGAGCAATGTAGGTTGCCAGTGATGACGGATACGGATGATACGGATTGGACGTGGTCCTTTACCGTCGGCCTCTTGTACAAGCTCAAAGTCACTCAACGCACTATGGAGAGAACTATGCTCAGTATTTTGTTACGAGACCAAATCAGGAATGATGAAATCCGTAGAAGAACAAAACTCACCGACATAGATCGCAGAGTTAGTAAGTTGAAATGGCAATGGGTAGGCCACGTCGTTCGAAGGACTTAATAAAAAGGAGTAAGGTCGCCCTTCAACAAAGTGGACAGGCGACCTAAAGAATACGACAAGAAACCGCTGAATTCAGAAGGCACAGGACCGGTCGGAATAGTCATATTTCAGGGATGAAAAGTATCCTATGTGCTAATCTAGGTTATCATCTACCTATGTGCCAAAATTCATCCAAATCAGTTTTGAAGTTTTGCGTGATTGAGTAACAAACATCCAAACATCCAAAGAAAATCAGTGTTGCGGTGTAAAGCCGTAACTGGAATGAGTATATACCTTACCAAGTAAGTAAATAACTACTACAACTGTACAACATAGTATTGGGATAATAATAATTAAACTTAATGTAAAGGCTGATGGATGGATGGACGGATGACTTAATGTAACCACATTATATTTATGCTTTCTCTAACAGAAGTATAGCTAGAAGTAAATTACAAATATATTTCTTCTGTGGGTATAGTATAATACAGTAGTAAGTAATTTATTGAATATTGCTTTGTTCCAAACATTTCCGGTTCTTTGACGTTCTTATTAGCGCGCAAACAGAACTGGCGCATAACTCCGACAAAATTTCAAATGAACAATCCGTTTCTCACGAAACTTCGTCGGATCGCGCTAACACGTAATTTCGACTACCAAGCGGTATTCCGGTACGCTGACTTCCATTAATTTAACTAGTACTTGGCACTATTGGATGGTCTGAAAGGGCACCTTTACAGTCTAATATAGAACCTACTCTAATAAAGGTTCTAAAGCTCGCCCTGGGTACTGCCAGTGCCGCTAGCTACCTACAACCCATAGATGTCCACTGTTGCACAGACTTCTCCCACAGACACAGCTGAGCCAGGTCTAGAATATACCACCACGCTGCTCCAAAGCGAATTGGAAGAACCATTTCGGCTGTGTAAGTAAAAATGTTCGTAATTTAAGTAATGGTGCTCCATGTTTTTGGTTTTATTCTGGATCTGTTTGGGTGTCATGGGCGCCAGTGGATGAATGCTAATGCCCTTAAGCTATCCACATGACTTTTCTTACTGTCAAGTGTCAATCGCTGACACCATGTCAGCGATTGACACTTGACAGAAGAACATCGTGATCCATGCCTGATAGTTCTTTAATGTTCTCGAAGCAACGTATTCTTATCCGCACTTGGCCAGCGTGGTGGATTATGGCAGCATGCTTATCGGTTGGGACAACGTAGGTATCTTTTGTACGAAGTATATTATTTTCTCTGTGCCTTTATCGAACAAGTTTTGATTACAGAGCTATTGCAAGCTCAAAGGAACCTTAAATTACAGAGAAACTTTATAACAAGGGTGATACTGCCATAACGATGACTAGAGGTACAAGAGTGTGTTTAAAGTTCAACGGTTAGGCGGTTGGGGCGAAACACGTGTTGGTTTGTGTGTTAGTGTATGTTTTCACTAATCGCGTGTGCATGCTTCCTGTGTGGTAGGGAGGAAGGTGCTACGTGCATAAAGGTATACACCACCATACATCTTTGTTCGCAGATTGTTGCAAAGTAGATTAATCCTTGGTTTGCAATATATGTTTTAGCTTCGTGTCTAAAATTTTTAAGAGAATAATCCACAGTAACAATAACAAATAACGTGTCCATAGGCGACGGTGACCACTTCCGATGACGCAAAATTAACTCGAACGATCGCAATTCAATTTTTTTTGAGTCACTGCAATAAGTGGTATTAAAAACCAAGCGGGCCGAAAGATACTTGATTGACGTACGCTATTGATTCTAATAAACTATAATAAAAAGAGGAGGTTACATAAGGATAATGAGTTGCGATCGAACGATAAAATCAAGCGAGCGATCCAAAAGCTCCAGTTGCCTTGGCCCAGCTTTGAGTCGCGATTTTGAAAACATATCATAAGAGAACAAAATCAGGTTTGATAAGGGTAAGGTAGATCATAATGTGTAATACCTATTACATATAACCTACCTAGGTACACCCACTTTCCACTACTTAGATATATTTAGGTCATGTAAGTGGTCGTATTTCGTTCATCATCATCATCATCATCACAACCCTTTCTTTGTCCCACTGTTGGGCTCGGATCTCCTCTCAGAATGGGAGGGATTAGGCCTTAGTCCACCACGCTGGCCAAGTGCGGATTGGCAGACTTCGCATACCTTCGAGAACGTTATGATGAACTCTCAGGCATGCAGGTTTCCTCACGATGAGTCCTTCACCGTTATAGCAAGTGACATTTAATTTCTTAAATCGCACATAACTTAGAAAAGTCATTGGTGCAAACCCCAGGGTTTGAACCTGGACCGCTCGAGTGAGAGGCGAGTTTGATAGCCACTGGGCTGTCACCGTATTTCGTTACGAGACCGGATTCGAAATGATGAAATTCGTAGACGAAGGAGGGTTACCGACATAGCTCGCCCGCTCGTGTAAACAAACTGAAATGGCAATGGGCAAGCCACGTCGCTCGTAGGACGGACAACCGATGGGTTAGATAGGTCCTCGAGTGGAGACCACGGTTCGGGAAACGGAGCACAGGCCGCCCTCCAACTATAAGTATATGGAATGGAGGAGTGGCACCGATTAAGGGAGGCCTATGTCCAGCAGTGGACTTCAAAAGGCTGATGGATGAAGTATTGGTATTGCCATTCCATATACCGGGAACAAAACAAGACTTCTAGCTATTACTTACTGAAAATGTCAAGTTAGAATAACCCAATAGTGCCTGCATCTAAATAATGTCCCTAATGTTTTGGCAGAACCCATGCCGGATAAAGCCAAATAGGCAAAATAAATTGGCAGATTCAGCTTTAATTTAAGTACATATTTCTTTCCTTTTTGTTTTTGTCTACACAACACCTCCCACGTCTTAGTAAAATACAAGTAAAGTGTTGCTACGCTGTAAGGTCGTTGTCTTTTTTGACCTTTACGACGGCTGAACAGCCGAGGCGTGGCCGGTAAGCACGATTTAATGCCCTGATGCCCTGATGTTTTAGTACGAATAATAGTCACGATGAGTCATACTTCTTATAAGACATAAGATTACATCAATCCTTCATCAGCTGAAAGCAAGTGTAAAAAGGTGGGTTTTACACAGTTTCCCTCCACCAATCCGCATTGCAGCGGCGTGGTGGAATATGCTTTAGACCTCCCGAAGATTTGTCTGTGCGTTGTACATCGTTTTATTTATTTTATACAACTTTATTGACACCTCTAAAGAGATATACAATGGGCGGACTAAATGCCTAAGCTTAGTTTTATGCGCTATAAATATTTAGCTATAGCTAACTGATTAAAATATGTGCACTTTTTGCTTTGTTTCTTGTCAGTGCGTATATTCCTATAGATTCGAATGTCATGGGAGCACTGAATACTATAAAGAATATCTCTACGTTTTTCACTTCATATATCAATGAAGCATAAAAAAGTGCAAAAAAACCAGCTCCAGCTGTTGCAGCTGACGCAAATAGACATGAATGGGTCAAAGTGGCTGTAGGCATGAGCAGAAACGGGATGCAATAAGAAGCCTCCAAACAATTTTAAAGAGCCACTACAAGGTGGATTTACTAGCCAAAGATAGATACAAGTACGTGAGTAGCGTATTTGTTTTTTCGAATAGAATTTTGCTGTATGGTCATAAAGACCTTTACCGTGTCACCAAATAGGAGTAACCATTAGTAGGTAAGTAGGTATAAGTAGTTGAAAGAGGCTACAAACAAGTGTGAGCAACTGCAAGTGGCTACAAAAGGCATTAAGCCATGTACTGGGAGAAGCTACAAGTGGTTACAAGCCATTATTAGCAAGCTATGTCCACGTGGTATCTCGTATACTCATTGTAAAACCTTAGTGGCAACCACAAAATCGTAAATGTCGTTTTGTAAATTTGAACATGCCTCATAATTTCCCGATATAAAATCCTTGGCTTAAAATTAGGAACCAAATTTACAAAATTTACAAAATTATTACTTGTCATGTGATATAACCAGATATCTAGCAGCGAAACCTCTTTAATAATACTTACTCGTTATAATAATCGGCTCGGTTAATGTTTACCGCCAAAAAATCAATTCAGCTCTACTTTGCATGAATCTTGGAATTGACAATAAAATTATTTTAACTAGGTTAACTACTACATAATTTAATTTAAATCCTTACCTTTCAATGTACTTGATACTCCTTCAATTATAGTCAGCACAACCGTTTACACAACACTTTTTAAGATAAACTCGACAACAAACAACAAGATATGTGAAACAACACGGAAGACTAAACAACAACAACACTAGTATCTAATTCAACAATTTCATACGAATAGCTAATATTTTGGATTTATTTCGCTGCAGTGTTGTTTTCATAGGCATAACCATAGTTTGTGTCACGATATCTTTTATAATGCAGCGAAACAAGCCCTTTTGTTATAATGCTAAACCGAATTACATCATTTTAACTGTAATTCAATAGATAAACAACACATTTTCATTCATAATAAAATAGAAATACAAAATTATCGCGTAAATTTCGCTCCAGTACGTGATTTTGACGTTTTATTGTGGTGTTGCCCGACTTGGGAAGCAACTTAATATTTGAACAAATTTTCCTTTGAAATAATATTTTTTTGAAAAACGAAGCAATTAAAAATCACTCAACATTTTACTAGTGTAAATTTTTTAACTATCCGATCGGTGGGCTATTACATGGGGTTTTTCAAAAATGGCGTAAAGAGAGCTCTCTTTCAAGGCTGGCGACGCATTGGCGACTGCTGGTGTTACTTATATTAATAGGTGACGGTGACCACTTACAGGTGACCCGTCAGATTGCTCGTGGATCTTTAAAGAAAAAATAAATCTTGTCAAAAAAATAACACCAAATTGTTGGTATTTCATGGAATTTTTTTGGTTATTAGTTCTGATTCCCATAGTGAGAGCTTATAGGTCAAGCCTTACGAGCCTTTAATGGTAGAGATCCCATCACTCCTATAAGGTAACACGTACTCAAGTGTTGCACAGTAAAATTATTATGCTAATGATGACATGACATGACAATCATGTTATTACCAACATGACATTATCATTAACCCTGAATGATGATTTTTATCTCAATTATCGGCAGTCCTAGCCTCGCAGCATGGCAACACCGGGCCGCACATGCGCGCCGTTTCCCGGGATTCGCGCCAGATGTTTAGAGAGTTTTGGCACTTTTATTGATCTGCGTATCGTCGGCCGGAGACTTCGCCCTAGAGCCTCATTAGGCCAATCGCGGCGCACACAACTGTATCAACTATAACAAAAGATTAGGCTATCAAATGTCAGGGTTGTCAAAAGTTAGGGTTTCTTAAATCTACTTTTATAGTCTAGACATAGACAAAGATAGTTATAACCATCGAAATATGATTATATGCGCTCTGAAAGTGGCACACGAAATAAATGTGTGCACTTTATGCACAGTTTCGCGTCAGTCCTACCCGAAGTGTTTTACAGATTCAGATTCTTATTGAACCATATTTGAACTCTGAATACTATGAAGGAATCTACTTCATAACTACATGATTAAGCAACAGTAATATTAAAAAACACTGCCCTTTGCAGAGGTGTGCATAAACCCACTTTTAACCCCATATAATAGGAGGTGACCGGGCATTTCAAACCCAGTAGTTGTTGCCCGACTCGGGGATCGAAGCCAGGACTTCTAGCTTAGCAGTCGCACTTGCGCTAATATATCAACGAGTAATTAATAGTATTTAGAAACTAAATTTTAAATACTAAAGTCAAATTTGGTAATCTGAAGTTCAGACGATCCAGTATTCAAAAGAGATAAAACCAGCCAAGGTCATGTCTCATGTATGGGAGCCCCCTTAAATATTTATTTTTAATTTTTTTAGTATTAATTGTCATAGCGGCAACAGAAATACATCATCTGTGAAAATTTCAACTGTCTAACTATAACGGTTCATGAGATACAGCCTGGTGACAGACGGACAGACGGACGGACAGCCAAGTCTTAGTAATAGGGTCCCATTTTACCGTTTGGTTACGGAACCCTAAATAAGCAACGTTGTTTAACAAGCTTTTCAATAAACAAGCGTCCCTTAAACTTTTACAAACTCGTAAAATTACGAAATGAACAGACTTCGGAGCGAAGGCTCTGTTTAATCAAGCACTTAGTTTTAAAGCCAGTGTAATACTGGTGCTTGCAGTGCCGTAATAAGGCTGCGCGAAAATGTGCTCCTATTAACTCACTATAGTACAGGAGGTGGTTACACAATTTCGGATTCCACTTTAAATGAATCAGGGATTCGATGATCAACAGGGATTCGATGATCAACGATCGATCTTTGCGATGATAATAATAATAATTATTATTATTTATTAGCAGAGGTAAGGTACAAGAGTTCTTAACAGTTGGTATTTTCATTCTTACTTTACCTTAAATAGACATGCAAATTTTCATAATCAATAATATTATAACCTTAGATTTCAAAAAATAATCATTTTAATTTTAGCGTATTTTATCCTGTTAATTCAAATAGACGTAATTATAATCATTTCATTGTCAAATTAACTTAAGAAAATTTTTGAATTTACAAATGTTTCACTATGTCAATTTTAAATATCATTTTTACTGATATAGGAAAACTTGAATATTATAACGACACTCCTTCAATATTAGTGGCCAGTATTGTTCGTTTGTCGTATGGTGTTATTTTCTAATATGGAATAAAAACATTATCAATGGGTGCAACATAACATCATGACATAACATTTTCCCGAACGCTGCGGACCCGGTGTCATGCTGTCTGGTGTCATGCGGTCATGTTGTATTACACCAACTTTTCACCAGTTATATTTAAGTTCCATTTAATGGGTTGTGAGCCTATTTCCATACACCGGGCACAAATCCAGACTCAGAGTTGCTACCGGGCATTTCACCAAGAGTTGTTGCTCAACAAGTGGATTGAACCCAAGACCTCTAGCTCAGCAGTCGCTATTTGCGACCGTTACGAGGGTTACCAACGAGGCAGTCTGAAAAAAAAAACATAGGTATAATCACACAACACAACGTAATAAAAAATATTGTAACCTGCTCCTAACCTATGAATGGTTTTAGTAAATTAATAAGTCCAGAAAATTGCGTCCTGTTCAATGTATTCTTTAATCTGCGAGTTTTGATTTCAATGGCTTATTGAGATTCGGATTTAATATCTAGATAAGTAAGTATTCGTACTTTTCAATCCGATTTGTTCATTTTATGTTTTCAGAGATATTGCTACGTACGACGGTAAAACATTTTCACAAAACACACTTTCCCATTTATGTATTAGTGTGGGGGAGACCCGTGCCCAGCAGTGGGACGGTGGGAGTGGGTGGTCTATGGGTCACAGCGAAGGATTTTATTGAAAGGGGATTCTAGGAAAACCTCTTTACTTCTCGGAATTAACAGTATATTTGATCCGTCTCATGGATGCAGTGCATGTTTTTACCAAGGTTTATTAAAATCTGTTCGGAAGTATGTGCTCCATCGCGTACCTACATAAGGACAGACAGACATACACATTTTAAAAAATATTTTCGGATTATGTATCGATTACTTATCATCCTCTGATAGTTTTTCTAAGATTTATTCAATTTACAGACGCGGTTTCGCTAGAGTTTTATTATTCTATATAGAATATTATTTATGTATTTTATGTAATATATTTGATAATGTGAATATTTATATATGTATATTTTAAAAATAGTCGCTTTTATTTTAAAAACTTGCCTCATCATCTCACCATCGCCAAGGGTTGAGTGGTAAAGAATTCCGTTGGGCATTAGGTCCACCCTTTGTAGTCTTTTAGCTCAATAAAGGTTAAATTAATAAATATATGTAATAGATTTAAAACATTTACTTACCAAGTTGTCTCGACTTATCCTTGCCACTGAAATTGTATAATTGCTTGACGATAGAATGTATTTTGTCTATTGTAGTAAGGTGTAATAAACGTCGATTGTATTAAGGTTTATTTAATCACAATCAACGCTAACTAAGAATTTTGCATGCAGAAATGTTTCGTATACGAATAATGAATATCTGCTTAACCACAAATCAGTGCAATCGAAGCAGTGCAATGTGGCCTATCGTAACGATTTACCTTCTATAAGGCTCATTAAATTATACCAAAACCTTGCTCCTTAGAAGCCCTTTTAGTCTCTCACGGCTATCAGGAGCTACCCTTAAACTATTCTGGTCCCGACCTACAGGGCTAAAGTTGCCCAATAAATTGTAAATATCAGCCTATCGCTACCACCTTTAGAAGCATGACGTCTCATTTCGGCTAAGGTCAAGGCGCTCCACGGAACTGTTGAGTCCAATGTTGAGTCACATTCTCATAACAAGGCAAGGCAATGATCGCCCAGTGAGCGCTCGTGCCGCGAACTGGTATGTTGTATTTTGTTTTTATCGCTTTTGTTTTGTTTTTAATCTCAGTTTTGTTTTATTGTTTTTTTTTACTTGGTTGTTTAGTTGGTTGTGGTTTGAATGAATTCGTAATGTTTAAGTATTCGTTGTGATGTTCTAATACAAATTGTTATGTTAATGTGTGTGCGATTTTCGAGCTTTTAAGTTCGAGGTTTCGTCGTGTTTTTTTACATGTAGAGTGTGAATGGCGGCATGGGATTTCCTTTTTGTTCGTATTTTTATTTACTTGATATTTAACTGTCTTAATTGGTCTTAATTATGTTCAAAGTCTACATAGAATTAGGTACTTTAAACTTCTGGACCTATAAGTATGCACTGAGAAATCTATGCCTTTAATTCGCATAGAATTCTTTAAAACTAATTTTATACAGCTGCCTAATATTAGGTAGGCCTATACCTACCTGAGTTGCGGGACGCATATAAGACAATATGACAAAGGTACAAATATTTATCTGTCAATGAAATATCTGCCCTACCCGGGATTCGAACCCGAGGTTCGGCAGTCAGGGTCACTCAGCGCGCAACGGAGACGTCGATACTTACCTAAATGTTATAGAGTGACTGGTTATAACTGTATTACAAATATCTATTAGGTACCTTTAATTATCGCGCTCGTTATATTTAATTGGAACATAATATTAATATGTAGTAAGTAACCAGAAGAGGTATTGTCTTACACATACCTCACCAATAGCACGTGTCGATAATTAGGAAGTCAATCAGTATAACAAAATGTGAAATACATTTCATAAACAGTAAAAATGTTCATGGTCGACTTCAGATATTATTTTATCAACCGGTCTCAGCACTATGGTTACCTCTAGTGGCAAAATTGTGCCTCAGAGGCGTTTGGTGCTCGCACCCCAAAGTTTAAAACCATTCGATGTTAATTTAAAAGTAAAAAACTACTGCAAGAACGATACTCTGGTCCTGTAGTGGGCCCCTAATAGATTAAAGATTTTTGTTTAACGTCCAGCTATTTATGAAAGACCCAAAGGAGGCAAGGGAAAACCTAGCTAATAATAATGTAACAACTGTCATCTCCGTCTGACTGTCCCCGCGGATCCGGATTCGAATATCGGCCGGGGCAGATAAATATTTGAACTTAAATCTACTAACTCAGTTGTTGTAGCGTAGCTACCGCAGGATTTAAACAGTTTTTACTAAAACAGCCTAAACCTAGTTAATATTCAGTCTTAATATTCAAAATCTATCGAAACATTCGCTTAATATTCACGCAGTCTCCTTAAAAATCTATCGAAATATTTACTGGACCCAAATGTTTGTGTACCTACTCAACCCCGTTAATGTCGCAATAAATATTTAATTAATGAGTCTTTCAGACCCATGTTCTTTTTTATTGTCTTTATTAGATCCATCCAATTTTCAGATAAAACACCCAATAAAACCGAAAAGTTTAAAAAAAAAAAATACTTTTTAAGTAGATCGCGCGGCGTTCTGCCAACTTTTTTAATAACACGGCTTATGCCTCCACGTATTGATTTATTTCTGCTCGTACAAAAAGTGATGGACTTAATCAGATTTTATAATAATTTAGATACATTTATTATTTAGTGTATTTATGTAAGCAAATAAGTAAATAATATTTAAGATCTTCCAATGTTTTACGCTGGAACCAAAAAAAATATGTGAACATTGGAACAAAATACATAGAATAATACATTATACATTAATACATAAACATTAACTGGCATGATCGTCAATGGCCATAGGTACCTATATTCCTATAGATACTACTATACGTGAAAACTTGTAAGAAGCTTTCTGATTTATAATTAAATTTACTCAATCTGTATTTGTTTAGCTGTAAGTTTTCCAAATTAATAAAATAAAAAGAAATACGAGACCCATAAAAAGAGGTTCAAATAGGTCTTGGTACTAGTGGATAGTGAAAACGTGCAATATCCCCTTCAGAAAATTAATCAACATTTTAGTTCCTGGAACAAGTTTATCTTAACTGTAAATAAATACGTAACAGTCTCGAGAATTTGCCTCTGAACTCCACAGCACAAACAAACATTACATAATGTTCCGAATTAGGTCCAATTATGAAGTCATTCTAAACCTATTTTACTAACCATTCTAACCAAAATTTTCCTATTATAGATCACAGTCTTATTTAGGCTTCGATTGACATATAGGTACTCGGTATTTTATTCATTCATTTTATGAAAGACAAGGTAAAGGAATTTTATTCAATAGGTAGGTTTGGAGTTAAAATCAAATGACTTCGCTTAGGTTGCGTAGAATTTTATTACTAAATGATTTGTGAGTGTCTTTATTCATAGTTGAAGTTACCGGCTTACTCATGTGTGATTTAAGTCATAAACAGGCCGACTAGTTTCGATTACTATCGTTTATCATCTTCAGGAGTGAACGCGCTCGCGGCGACCACGGTGTACACTCTTTTACACTTTGCGTAGAATTCAGAAACCTTCATACTAAATTCTAAGTACACATTATAAATGGATGCCACCAAAGTTGAAGTCTGTCCAGGCTGATGAGGTCCAAACAAACCGAGAATACACCCCCCCGTAATGTAACTTGCAATCTGCGTTAATAATTGTCACCATTGATAGCATAAGAAAGGTCATAGAATTAAAATGAACAGAAGTACTCTCTCGGCTCGCGTTTTAGCGACAGTGCACTTTCCACTACCTCGCTGCGACCCATATCATAGCCGTCCCACTGCTGGGCACGGGTCTCCCCCACAGACGCATCTGCGGGAGGTCTAGAGCCTACTCCACCACGCTGCTCCAATGCGGATTGGTGGAGGGGTTAGTGGCCAACCCAGTGTCGAATGTTCTCAAGTCACCCGAAGGTCTTCGACAAGGCTTAACGACTGTTTCCAACATTGAAAACAACCGGGACCACGGCTTTACGTGCCCTCCGAAGCACGGTAGCGTCCATGAAATTTTGCCACTAGCGGTCACCCATCCACAAACCGACCGCGCCCGTCGTTGCTTAACTCTTTCGATCACATTGAATCGACTCGAGCCATTGGGCTATGGACGCTACGCTTCCAGTAGGTACCTAGTAAGTACAAATGAATAAGTGAACAGAGGTATTAATAATTGCCAAAATACTTTGTATGCGTTGATATTCGCTTCCCGTCAAGCATTAATTAATACGATTTCACGTTCAACAACTGTTTTCACGCAAAATTGCTTGTCTACTTTAATTTGAATTGTTTCCGATGAAATATTGAAGATACAAAGTTCCACAATAGGTTTCTCATGTTTTCTATCAAAACTAACTCCATAGTTATAGATTTTTTTGGTTAATAATGGTTTCCACCACAACCCTTTCTTTGTCCCACTGTTGGGCACGGGTCTCCTCTCAGAATGGGAGGGATTCGGCCTTAGTCTACCACGCTGGCCAAGTACGGATTGGTAGACTTCTCATGCCTTCGAGAACATTATGAAGAACTCTCAGGAATGCAGGTTTCCTCACGATGTGTCCTTCACCGTTACAGCAAGTGACATTTAATTTCTTAAATCGCAAATAACTTAGAAAAGTCATTGGTGCGTGCCGCTGGGGTTTGAACCCGGACCGCTCGAGTGAGGGGTTAGTTCATGAAGGTCTATGGGTTAGTTCGATAGCCACTGGGCTGTCACCGCTAATAAAGGTTCACACGTCATGAAAATCTCAAACTCATTTCGATATAATTTATTCATTTAAAAAAAGATATGTTCCGCTCACATGCCGGCAATAGATTATTACGTCTTCATGCGAGTTAGTTTTCTATTCCTTCAGCATTAAAAGATTTTTTTTTCTTCTTTGATTTTTATATCAGCGTAATCTTGTTTGCCGCAAGGTATACCTAATAACTCCACTAAACGATATGTGTAGTTACACTGTGTGTGATAACAACTTCATACATCGTTTTGTGGAGTTTTAAAATAAAACACTATACTAGCCGTGTACTTAAGAGATGAAAAAATATGGTCCTACCTAATTGCCCTTGCGGATATGCTAGGTACCTAGATGTAAGCAGCTAGTTTTCCCGTCAGTAACTAGGAAAACCGTTTATTAGTGCCACCCGCCTTGCAAACGGAATATTTACTATGACTTCCTGCTTCTAGGCGGCTGGGACTACATTATGCGGTAGTTAGCCAGTTCATAACAACTAACAGTTAACAGTGATGACAATCCAGTGGCTATCGAACACGCCTTTCACTCGAGAGAAGTCTAAGTTATGTGCCATTTATGAAATTAAATGTCACCTGCTGAAACGGTGGAGGAAAATATCTTGAAGAAACCTGTATACCCTGTATACCTTTTTTAAATACATATTAAGTATTTTTCGAAGTGAGGTTTGTTATGCACCGAGTACAAATCCAGACTTCGTGCTACTACTAATAGGCATTTTAAGTTAGAAGATAATCCAATAATACTTTGCCCGATCTGGGGATCGAACCTAGGGCCTCTAGCTATCAATATTAAACTAATCATAATAACCAATGTTAAATTTAATTACACTTTACATAGTACAATGATAATAATTTTCCCACGGTATATTAATGACAGTACAACGCAACTCTCAACCAAAACTGCAAACAATAACATTGAAATAAACAATTTAATTTGATGCTAAGAACCAAGTGTCTTTTCTTTTTCTTTCAAGTTATACGCCTTATTCTCAACTCAACAAATATCACATGCTTTTTTTCATTCGACGTAACAGTTAAAAAACGTCCTGAGGAAATCGAGATAATATATCAAATTTTTAGTAATTGGATAAAAATCAATTTCTAAGGGCCCTGATTTTTAAATTGTACTGATATGACGTAGGTAAAGTAATTTTTATTTATTAAATTTAATCCTATTCGTGTGAATAGTAAAAAATAAAACTCAAACACTGCGGTTGGACATTTTTTACACAAAATTTAAGCCAAGCGCAAATAGATATCGAGTAGTAAGGACCACTTGTTAGATAAGTCGTCCGAGTGACTTAGAAGAGTGAAATAGAGACCGCATGAAATTCAATTGATTTTATGAAAGAAACTCTTAAAAACAGGTCCTTTAAAAAAGTCAACTGTCTTGGTTACCTACTGCGTAACTCATCCCACCTTAATAGAGCGTGCAAATTTAAGTCATATCTTAACGGCATTGGGGGTAAATTCGCATGGGTGGATGGAAATGCAGTGTGACGATACGAGAGGTAAGGTCGCGTGCAAGGTAATTTCCTGTATTGAAAGCTGGGAGAGTTATCGATTATAACTCGATTATTTCTCGATTGCAATCTCTGGCTGGAAATTGCAAGTAAATTAATGTGTTGATGAGAATTTTAGCTCGTCTACGGAATTCGCCATTAATTCTCACTTCGTTAAGAAGAAGTATTGTCGTATAAGCCGCGGATGAAAATGAGTAATGTTGTATTCATGCATAGACTATGAAGGATATAACAGTTTTCACACAAAAAATAATGGACCGATTAAAACTTCTTTCACCATTAGAAAGCTGCATCTTCACTGAGTGACATAGGCTATATAATATTACTAGATGTAAGCGAAACAATTGTTATGTCTTACTCCACGAGAGCAAATCTGCGGGCGTCCACTAGTATCAAATAATTTCATCACGACCTACATTGTAACTGTATCGTAATCGGGAAGCGATTTAAAATTCACTATATATTTCCAAATTTGTTTGCCATAACGTGACTGAAGTCGTGATCTATTCGCTCATTTGACCCGATAAATTGCTGATTGATTAATATAAAATACAATATTGCAAAAATACTAACGAACTCGAACCGGACTCGCACATAAATGGAGTTCCGTACCTACGCGAACGAGCGAGTTTTAACTCCTCATTCTTTTTGAGATTGAAGTTTTATTATTTGCTGTGATAGCGGCCACAATATCACGCATTCTGTGAAAATTGCATGTAACAGACAGACATACAGCGTATTTCCGTTCGAAATATATAACGCTTGGAATACATTTCCGGTTTTACTCTCCGATAGTTGGATCCTAAAGTCTGACCAGACAATCTGAAGGCACTCGTGCCAATTCTGTGTTTTTTAAACGTAACGTTTTCCTCATTTGCCTACGGCTTAGCATGACATACGGGCTACCTCCGATCAGCGGGCTATACACTATTTACTACAGCCCCTGTATAAATAATATAAATATGTATTTAAAAATATCTATAATGGAATATCAGTCTGTCTCATGTCTTACAATATGACATTTGCAAATCGCAACCATGTAGAATTAATCCTTTCAATTTCATGTAACTTCAATTCACTAGAAAGTCAATATATATAATTTTAATAATGTCAACATACTTGGATTCATGTTTACAAATGACGCCATCTCTGGGTTAATTGGCATTCTCCAGTGTAGATACGGTAATGACTTATCAAGACGATGATTAGGCTGTAATCTCATAGGTCGTTAAGTTCTTAACAGGATAATTGGATAGGGGAGTCAGTAGACTTGTACGTACATAGCTATAACCCATAGATGTTCCACTGTTGGGCACGGCTCTCACATCCAGAGCTGCGGGAGGTCTACAGTATTATCTTCGCTGCTCCAATGCGAATTGGTGAAGAGGTTAGTGGCCAACCCAGTGTCGAATGTTCTCAAGCCACCCGAAGGTCTACGACAAGGCTTAACGATTGTTTCCACAATTGAATACTACCGGGACCGACGGCTTAACGTATCCTCTAAAGCACGGAAACGTTCATGAAATTTTGCCATTAGCGGTCACCCATCAACAGTCCGACCGTACCGGATGGTGCTTAACTATGTTGATCACATACCATCGATGCCAGCCATTGGCTACGGACTTGTTTGTATAATTCTCAATATTTAAGACTTCGAATGGTTGCTACTAGTTGACCAGAGGTGTCACTTCAATATCTTTATAAATAAATACTTCAATATCAAAATCTCTGCTGCCGTACGTTTCGAACAAATGTCGTGACACCCCTGGCCACTGGCCAGTGAACCCTCTTAACGTGTCTCGTCAAACTGTCCGTGAAAGATAAGCCCAAAAGTGAAATGATTAAATATTTTTATAATTATGTACTAAGCATTATATAATTATGTATTATATTACGATGAAATAGGTACCAACCAAAATGGTTGAATCGTCCCGGTCGAACAATATAGAATAGAAATAATTTATTTTGCATTTAATAATGCCAAATACCAAAAGAAGCCATGACGCTGATTTTCAGTACATACCTGTATAGTGTGTTAGAACTTGAATAGCCTCCAAATGTGGTTTTACCATTTTTACCAACGCAACTATGTTATTTATGTTTTCCTCGTGGTTATATTATGCAAAAATGCATACTAATATGAACATTTAGCATGCGTTATTAAGTTCGAGTCAATTGCTTTGGAATTTATCTACATGTTTTCTACATTCATCTAAATGTTGACTGGATGCAGCGTACTGAACACGCCAAAAGATATTGTGCCATAGGCCTTACGTTTGAAATAATACTGCTGCTTTTTTAATGTATAATCACAGTTTAATGGTTATCATTCCTCTGGAGCATAACAATACATATGATTTCGTCTGTTATTTATTAGTCTACCGCAATATTCAATATCGTTAATACTCTATATCGATAATTACACTCAAAGTCGCGACGCAAGTTTGAATCTAAACATAAATATAGTAAAATACAGCACTGCTCATGTTTATAGGCGACGGTGAGTACCATCAGGTGACAGCCCAGTGGCTATCGAACTCTCACTCGAGCGGCCCGGGCTCAAACCCAAGCGGCACTGACTTTTCTAAGTTATGTGCGATTTAAGAAATTAAATGTCACTTCTGTAATAAGCCTAAGAGATCTTCATAATGTTCTCGAAGTCATCTATCAATCTGCCCTTGGCCAGCGTGGTGGACTAAGGCCTAATTAATAAAGAATGGGAGCATTCTGAGAGGAGACCCGTACCCAACAGTGGGACAAAGAATGGGTTGTGATGGTGGAGTATCATTAGGTGGCCAGTCTGCTTGTTCGTTATTCTATAATCTATACGGTCAATCAGTCAAGCCACCAAGTAACTGCATCGGCCGCCATTCATCTGTTTGGTTTGGAAGTTCTATAGAAATCCAGGGTAGGTACTAGTAAGTTTTATGTTCATTTATTGTTTGTGTTCGGTTGCTCTGCACTAAGAATTACACATATAAATTTCAGAAGTTTAAGCTACTTGTATCAGTAGTAGGTAGTTAGTAAGATAATCATTTTTAATTGAACTATTAGGTAAATAGTTATCTGTTAATTTTTCTAGAATAATTTGAGTTTGAGCTTCCAAAAATGTTGAAACTTGTTTAATCTGAACTCATACCCACCTAATATTATATCTATAAATAATTTTGTAAATCAGTCACGGTTTAAATTTATTAATAGCTTCCCAATCCATTAAATACAAATTCAAATTTGTTCTTCCGTATATAAATTTGCCAATTTGTTCATTCGAACGTTGAAAATCAATAATTATTTCCTTCTTACATACCTACATAAACTCATGTGTTATGGGATAGACAGAGACCAAGATTATTTGTAATAGTTTTTATTAGTTATTATAAAAATACTAGCTGACTCCGCAAACGTTGTTCTGCCATATGAAATGTCAAAGTGACGTGACGCTCACGTCAATGAACGACGGTTAAAAATAAAAATACTAAAATAGTGTTTACAAAACATTTTCCAGTGGACCAAATTGTAAATCTAAACCATTCTCGAATCCCCTTGAATACACACCAAAAATTTCATCAACATCTATCCAGCCGTTCAGGAGTTCAGTGACATACACACGTACACAAGAAATATATTTATATTAAGATAAAGATAAAAAATTCTATGGCTATTGATAACCAAAATCAAGCTTGAGAATGAACTTGAGTGAAAACTTGATCCGGCTCACGTCACGTCATCTTGGGATCGGAACCGCTAATCCTGAACTTGGTTTTGATCTTTGGTAATAATAATACGACGTTAAGGGTTCATGGGCTGATTGCGTATATAAAATCATTGGGCCAAATCTTTTCAAACAACCAGATCCGATTAGTATATTTTATCGACTAATTTTAGTTTGAGGAAATTTGCCTTAACTTGCCTTTTACTTTATAATTTCAATCGAACTCAGAGTTCAATTGATTGTTAATAATACCATACAATACAATACAATACAAATACTCTTTATTTGTACACCAAAGAAGAACATGTTACAGGTAAAAATAACAATTAGGGTATATTTTGTATAGGCGGCCTTATCGCTTATAAACAATAGTAAGTAAATAATTAAAAAATATTATAAGTCGAATCAAAATATTTGATCTTGTTACAACTCCGGTTTCCGATTATACTAAAAAAAGTTATTTGCACTGGTATTTAATTTAATTTACCTACATATTTTTTTGTGACTGCCATTCATATTGTTTGTGAGAGCGGAACCTTAATAGTGCCTCAATTTAAGTTGAATATAAAGCGAATCAATGCATTCAAAGCGTCGTAAACCGTTCTTTGAAGGTTGAAGAGTCTTGCGAGTTATGAACCCATTGTAAAATTTTACTACAAAATAATTCTGTTTCTCCTTACAGCCAGATACAACATTTATTTTGTTTTAAAAATTGCTTACCATTGCACAAAAAGGTGCACATGATTTTGACATGGCACCACATGATTTTACTTTTAAAATGGCCAAACCATTAAAACCATAAAGACGCAGTTACAGAATAGAAATACATATTAATTAAATAATTAATACATACAATACAATATAATGAATTAATACATACATACAATGCATTTCATATTCCACTACTTAATTTTTAAAGTTTTAATAACATTACTTAAATTCTTTCGATAAAGGGTAATAATTATCAGGATGTAAAAGTAAGATTATTGCACACCGCAATGGGTACCTGTTTTGGATTATAATACATGCTAGGGTTTAGAACCAGGAATTCCCGGAGCCGAAAGTATAGGGAGAATTTGTAATTTATTTACTTATTAATTTATCCATGCATCCATATTTAGTTTCCATGTTTCTTCTTCTGTGATCAATGGCCTCAGCACAGATAATATCGTAGGTAATCTTTTATTTATTGTTATCTAATTGATTAATCTGAGGTGTATGAACTGAACCAGAATATGATGCGTTACAGTTTTTGTGGATCTATTGCTGATCAATGTAAAGTCATGCTTTGTCAGCGACCTTGGCGAGGCAAGGCCGTCGGAGCTTCGACTTGAGCCGAGTTAAGACTGTCGCACACTGGCTATCTGGACTAATCTTAGTGTTAATAGTGCGCGTTTGTTGTGTTGTTTAGGTTAGATTATCTAAGATTAGCTTATGCCCGTTTACACTTAACATCATCAATAATTATCATCCTTTCGAGATCCACCGTTGGAATTCTTTCCAAAACATGACCACTCCGAAACATGACATAGTAGAAATTCCAAATCCTATATTGGATCTTTAAATATTGAGCATGTATGTCCTCTCAGAATGCGAGCTGATTAAACATGCATGGGCATAAGCGCTTTTACCATAGAAACAGCCCGATCACTTTACGGCAGGTAATTGCTTTAAACACACATACATACATAACATAAAAAATCATTTTAAAGTGTCTAAATTTAAAACTCGACAATACTTACGTAATTTTTAATCACCAGGCTGTCATCGCCTTAAAGTTTTAGCTTGAGTCGGTTGCAGTGTGCGACAACCTTAATGAAATAAGAAACAGACTAACAAAAGTCGTAGGCCATAAAAACAAAATATCTTTCCGCTCTGATTAACAGAATCATCGCGCGGATTAGTTTTTCTGTGCGTAGTTCCTATCTTTATTTTTACAAATGATTAATCATTTTATGTTTGTGCATTAGTCTGTTAATTGTAAGAATATAGTAATAAGGCTCAAAACTGACATTTATGTCCTTTAGTTCACTTCTACAACAAGGTAAGGTAAAATGGGTACTTACTTAAAGACGACTGACTCAGATTGCTGAATCGGAAAAATTGTTCATAGTTTAATGAATAGAAAAACCTTCCATTTCTTTGAGAAAAATACTTAATCCATTCAATATGTACGAGACTTGTTTTTTTGATAGTAAACATTACAAATAGTTTAACTAAATATAAAACTGAACGTATTTTTCGATTTGTGAAATACAATAATTTTTGTTCTAATGGTTCTAATTACTCGATTAATACACGTGCCTCTTTTTTTATAAATAAACTGTTTTATAATAAAACGTAACAGAGTTACTATAATGATATTCATTTATATATCATTATTGTAGTGTTAATAGCCCAATGGCCCACGTTGATTCATCGACAGAGTTAAGCAACGCCGGGCGCGGTGGGTTTGTGTTTGTGTCGGGTGTACCCATTTTAGATCTATCGGTGTTCCAAATCATATCATTTTCCATATAGGACGTTTGGCACATAAGCCATTCATCTGTAGTGGGTAGTTCAACATTAAAGTATTTGGTGACGTTCTGCTCTGGTATCATGGCGTCTGATATCATACAGAGTATTTTACTCCTTTCTATCAATTCTACAAGAGACCTGAATGTTTGGGATAGTCAGAGTTTTTTCCTGAATGCATTTAATCTCAATACTTCCTACCGCTCGAGTTCTATGTATCGTGTCAGCTGGTAGATACTGCCCCGGGCGAACATTAAACAAAGCTGATAAAGATTCTATACGGGTTCTACCACCACTGTTCTAACAAATAGAACATTTAAATCAAACGTGCGCACTCGTCTTCGCAACGTCAACAATCTGAGAGACTGACATACCGATACCGCCCTTTGAATCAAGAACAATGCTAGAACGTATTGGTAGGTACCACGAGGCCCACCACACCGTTCCCAACACGCCAGTGCCTTGACATTACACGTCTGTCGCTACGTTTTCGCAATAGTTCACTAAAGGTGAACTATCAAAGAGCTAGATCAATCGTAGCGGATACGATGCCACACTATTAGGTATATAGGTTGCATAGTTACTCTCACTGGAAGTTTGGTGTCATATAACTAATCATATAACTAATCACTTGTTCTTAATTACGCGCTATGGAGAGAGTTATGCTCGGAATTTCGCTACCCGACCCGACGTCGCGACTGAATCAGAAATGATGAAATCCGTAGACGAACAAAGCTCACCGAATTCGCAGAGTTAGTACGTTGAAGTGGCAATGGGCAGGACACGTCTTTCGCAGGACTGGTAACCGGTGGGGAAGAAAAGTCCTCGAATGGAGACCTCGACTTGGCAAAAGGAGCATAGCTCTAGGTCGCTCTTCGACAAGGTGGACGGACGATCTGAAGAAGGCAGCGGGAAACCGTTTGATTCAGAAGGCACAGGACCAGTCGGAGTGGCGTCGTTTAAGAGAGGCCTCTGTCCAGCAGTGGACCACTAGACGCTGATGATGATGATGATAATATGTTAATAATTTAATATGTTTTAATTGGTTTTAAGGCACTTGAACAAGCTCAATGAAACTAAGTTTCTAATTATCGAAGTCAAGAAGGTAAATTACAATTAATCGATAAGTTAGTAACTTTATAGTTAGTTAACTACGATTAAAAATCGAAAGATTACAGTATAGTTTTTTGGCCATTTCACGGGAGGCGGGCAATGTCCCCTCGATCCCATTTAGGGATATATTAATAAGGATAAGGATTGCATTAAATGTGAAGTAATAATAATATTTTCTTACGTTAATTATGCCAAGAGTTGGCTTACCTAATGCAAGAGAATATTGCCAGTATGCCAGACTATGCCGGTGATTTTTGCATTATTAATAATATAATTGTTGTGACTTTTACTGATCAGTTTCGTAGTATTTTTATTAGTGTTGTTGTTTACAGTTTATAAAATAACCAATCAATTAAAATCGTATATGGTACCTACCTAAGTTTTGAAGGATTGATCGTAAGTCGTAATAAGATATTGTATTATAATTAGATATCAATGATTCCATGCACAACAAGACTATATTTGTTTTCGATGCAACAACAACTGAGTTTAATATGAATATATTATTAATTTTACACAGACAGTACACCTTATGGATAGATGCTCATTAAAATATCTCAAATGATAACAAAGTATCGATGTTAGCATAGAGAAAGTTATGGGCGTGAATTTTCTGTACTTGTACTATTAAGTATTCTGTGCAGTGGCAAAATTTCATGGGCGCGTCCGTGCTTCGGAGGACACGTAAAGCCATCGCCCCCGGTAGTTTTCAATGGTAAAAACAATTGTTTATTGTCGAAGATTTTCGGGTGGTTTGAGAACTCCTCCTCCAATCCGCATTGGAGCAGCGTGGTGGACCTCTCGCAGCTGTGTGGGAGACCCGTACTCAATAGTGACACGTCTATAGGTTGTTGCTAGCCATGATATTTATTTACACACCTCAGCCTTTGACGCAACCTTCAACCTCTCAACCTCTTAACCTTCCAGATCAAGGATGTCCCCGGCAGCGTCGTTCAGCAGACGATGGGCCCTCGACAACCTGACGAGAGAAGCCTCGGCAGACGAGCTGATAGTCCTGGAGCTATTCCTCGCCACCTGCGGGGGTGATGAGGTGGGTGCGGCCAAGCGGGCCAGGCGGTACTACCGCGCGCGAGGCCCCGGAGGCCTCAGCGACCTGTGGCACAAGCGGCACCCAGATGACGAGGACATACTGTCTAGCTGTCAGGATGCGTGAGTTGTACTTTGTCCTTCTTACGAAATTTAACATTCTCAAGTCTCAGCGCTTATTAGGAACTCCGGGATCTTTATCTATACTTCTATACAAATATTATAAAGAGGAAACATTTTGTTTGTAATGTTTTCACACAAAAACTAATGGACCGATTTCAAAAATTCTTTCGCTATTAGAAAGCTGCATCTTCACTGGGTGACATAGGCTATATAATATTACTAGGTGTAATCGAAACTATTGTTATGTTTAGACATAAGCTTAGAAGCTTGTCATAACATATGTTTAGACATAGCCCGCAGCAGCTTAGCTCGCTTGTAATTAGTACAAGCGAGCTAAGCTGCTGCGGGCGTAAATTAGTTAAAAATACATGTAAAAATGAGTAAGTAAGTAAAGTCCCCTAAAGTCCCCGTAGTTTAATGTGTTGAAGAGAATGAATATTATTATGGTGAATTTTGTAAAGGTAAACGTTTCCAACGCAGCCACGCGAGGCTTGGCCTGGTCTTGATTGACGCTGTATTGATTGAGTGGCCATTTAGCCCTCATAATGCTCATAATGTGCATGCATGCGGTCTGTTACCGGGTAGCGTAAACAAAAAATATTGTGGAAGCAATACTAGACTACTTTTTTTGGTTCACTAAATTAACATCACGTCATGTAACTTACTAAGTAACCAATGTTAGTCAGTGTCAATGATAATGTTTGTTTTTCTCTAAACTAATTAGAGAAAAACACACATTAATTTTGACTGGAAACAATTTTAGTAATATACATTAAAAAATTTAAAATATAGGTATATCTGCCATTTAAACCCCTCGGTAGCTTTTCTCATACAACTTAATCCGTGCGAGACGTCACTCACTGATGACTATCGCAAATAACCAAAACTATCAGCTGTACAGCAAAACTACAAGCCAAGTTAACCCAGGTGGCTTGGTATCCGAAAGATGTAGACGTTTAGAGATTGATGTAGTGTTAATCAGTGATTGTCCAATTCCAGATACATTGTCCCTCTGAGAGCACGCAGCGTGGCCGGCAAGAGGGTGACCATTGTACGCCTCCCAGCACCCACGGCCTTGGACAGACCACTCTCCGCCCGAGCGCTGCTCGCGAGGTGGATGATGATTCTCGATATCAGGTAAAGACATTTGTTCAGCTACAACCAGCTATTGGGCCCGGGTCTCTGGAGCGTACTCCACTCTACGCTGCTTCAATGCGAATTGGTGGAGGCTTTGACTCAGCAACAGAGAAACGGTTGGGCTTGTTGCAAGTCTATACTAATATTATAATGAGGAAACATTTTTGTTTCACACAAAAACTACTGGACCGATTTCAAAAATTCTTTCACCATTAGAAAGCTGCATCTTCACTGAGTGACATTGGCTACATAATATTAGTAGGTGTAGTTCGGAAAGATAGTTATCTCTTTATATTGCCAACTTATTCATAACAAGTTTGCAACATTTTTGAGATCTTTATCCAATTATTTTATTGAATTGTTTAATTTTATCTAACATGTAAATAATTTATTGTAATTTAAATTTTTTTCTTATTCTAATTTGACATGCAATCTTTGACATTTAAACTTTTATTATACATTTTGATTATTATACACATTGAATAAGTAATAATAAGTCAATACTTATTAGAATCAAAATTATTCTGTGTGCTATAGTACATATTTAAATATCTTTTCATGTTTTTTTATATCTTTTGCACGTTTCATTTTATATTATATTAATTATATGTGTTTGTAACCGCCTTGGCTTGCCGCTGTAAGTTCGCAGATTTGATTTGTATTATAATATCTTAGTCATACCTACTCAATGCGTGAAAACTCAGAAATGCGCGTGAAATATTGACAGGCACTGAACTGCCAGTCATAATAAATTGCAACAGTGTACGTAAACTCCTACATTACTCTTACTTATTCAACTTTAGACCGAACCGCGGTCAAAATTTCGTTGATCACTTACGATTGACACTTTCCACGTGTCCAAGATCCCACCGGTAGCACTTATAGGATATGTAGAGTATCTAGAAATATTCATAGATGAAGTTACCGGCTTACTCACGTGTGATTTAAGTCGGAAATAGGCCGACTAGTTTCGATCGATTACGATGATCATCTTCAGGAGTGAACGCGCTCGCGGCGGGCACGGCGTACACAGTGTACGAACGATCGAAACTAGTCGGCCTATTTCCAACTTAAACCGACACGTGAGTACCTAAGCCGGTAACTTTAACTATGAATAGGTATAGACACTCACGAATCATTCAGTAATATCTAGAAATACCGTACTGATCTGCTACAAAACCAACATTTCTTAGCTTATATAAAGCACCAACTTAACAATTCAAACAGCTTACTCCGTGAACAAACAGAGCAGCTAAATTACTCCTGTGTACATCCTTAGGGAACGTAAACAACAATAACATGGCTTGTGTTTGAATTAAATTATGTAGAGTCAATATTACTCTACGAGTTAAGCTAATCCGTTACTACCCACGTCCGTGGCTCTATCTTGATTATTTTATCTTTCGCAATGGCTGTGCCGCGCCAACGGTAAACGTCGGATTTCCGTACGTGCACGTGTAACCGCATGAAACAATCTCTACTTTTCTATATTGGCAATGGTTTTTATTCAGTTGCACATCCATGTAGGCAGCTATGTTTAGGTCCCATGTAATATTTGATGAGGCTATTGCCATAAACCGGGCACAAATCCAGGCTCTAATCTACTACTGGGAATCTTAAGTTAGAAAAAGCCAATAGTTGTTGCCCGACCCGGGGATCGAATCCAGGACCTCTAGCTCAGCGTTGCGCTTGCGTCCACTAGACCAACGATACGTCATATTAAACTCAATTCGATTACAGCAAAGATTTTATGTTGTCTGCCCTCTGCAGTAAGCTGTATAGGTACCCAATTATTTTTCTATTACGTATATTATATTTACCAGATCTAACTATCACTAACAGTCCCCAGTCCTGATACCTACTAACGAACTGACCAACTAATGTAAACTATATTCTATTAATTTTGTCTCTTCAGATTGCGCGAAGACCCGAGTCCTGGGGAAGAGGTGGTGTTCATCGATGTCAGCGACCTCCAGCCTTCGCATCTCAAGAACCACTTCAGAGGCACTTACTGGAAGGACTTTGTGTGGTGTATGAGGGTAATTTCCTATGGGGATTTTGACCCACAACTTATTCAAGCGCGTTGGCAAGTGACTGCTGCTACAGTTCCTGTCTTAAATATCCGAATGTATCTACTAGTAAAATTTATAATAATACTAACTAGCTTTACCTGCGGTTCTATCCGTCTGTCTTGTCGTTTTTAATTTTACTCTACCGTCAAGGGATAGTTTAAAACAAAAAGTAGGTATAGCCTTTTTCAATGGCAGCCTATACCTACCAAAGATTAGTTTAACACTTGAACTCTGGTTGAAACTAGATTTCACCGGATAGAGTTCGGTCAAGATTTAGATTAGATCGATCAATAAAATCGATTCAAATTGATTGGTATTTAGGGATCGATTGAAAATATAACGATTATTACATGCATAACACTGTATATTTCAGGGGAACCATGATGACAATCTCCAGGTCGTAAACTACATTTATACAAAAAAACAAACACCGATCCGTGGAGGAGAAGAAGGACAAACAAATAAACATACATTCCCATGTATTTTAGTGACTGACGCAGTGACTTCTGCGCTGTGGGTCGTGGGTTTGAATCCCACTCAGGACAAACATTCGTGTGACGAAAACTTGTGTTTGTTCTGTGTCTGGATGTTAATATTATCTATTTAAGTGTGCATTTTAAAATATCTATGTATGTATATCAATCTCTGACACCCATATTACAGGCTCGGCCTAGTTTGGGGTCAGATGGCCGTGTGTGAGAATGTCCCTGTTATATACGAGTATTTACTTTTTTATTTAGTTATGTTAATAAGGACACGGATTCCTTTGTCTTTCTTCCATGGTAAGGACAAGGATTTAGAAATAACAGGATAAATTAATATTTTACATGTAGGTATGCTAATATGATTAATGTAATAATTAATAATAATGCTAGACCATATGGTTAGTATTTATAATTTTTTTAAATGTCTTATTATTTATTGAACTTACAGACAGCCTATCCATTCCGTTTCGCCGAGGTCCACGTAATCAACACACATCGCCTGAAGACGATGTCTCTCCTACTGCTGCACGTGGGCGTGTACCCCTGGCGCCGCAAGGTGGTCCAGCTGCACGCCACCGCGGACCACATGAACGAGTCCCTGGGCCTGGACCACCTGCCGCTGGATGGCCTACCGTACGAGTATGGCGGGAAGGCTGGTGGTATGAAGGATCTCAATGGTAAATCATTCGAATTCAAATTCAAATACATACATCATTATACCACAATTATACCAAGCAAGAAACACTTGACGAACGTCAAAACAGGTAGATAAGTACCTACATTCAAATGAAATTCATAAATCTTACTATAAGGAATTCAATAGAAAAGTTTAAATATTTTTATTACATGTCACTAGTACCTATGCAAATGTATATTATTATTAGATGTATTTTGCTATTTATGTAGTTTATCACAATTGAAAATATTAAATTTTTTTAACATATCTACTCATATTATTATTTTATTCAAAAGCAAATGAATAATTAAGATACACGTATTTTTGCATTTAACAAAAAACTGACGTTTTCATTTAAATTGTCAAGTTTAAAAATCATCTAAGTAATTTTAAAAAGTCTTAAGCGCCAAATGACGACATTACCATAAACTTATAACATGTAACATGGATGTAACCCGCAGATGAATGGACCAAGAAGTTACTCCTGAACTCAAAATGGCTGCATCTAGAAGAGAGGAAATACTACGAGACCGAACTAAAGTCAGAAGTGCGACGGGTTCGCCACAGGAGCGCCGTGAGGAACCTCCGCGGTAGCAACGGGTCGTATGACATGCTGACACGCACACACTCTTGCAGATCTTTACACAGACAGGACGATATCGAGGAGGGTGCATATGGTGCTTATAGGACACTGAAAGTCGCGGACAGAAGTTTTTATGCGTGATTTCAATTTGTGTATAATTTGCAACAATTTGTGTATAATTTGCTACAATTTGTGTATAATTTGCTACAATTTGTGTATAAATAACTGCAATTTATGTATAAATTACTGCAATTTAATAATATTGCAATGTATACGTTATGTATCGTAAAAGCTTGGAAGATTGATAAATATAATGCTAAAAAATCTAAATGTGACTGTTAAAAGTTATCTTGCGTGATAACAATTTGAATACAGTTTGATGCAATTCGTGTATAAAATGTATACATCTAGGAAGATGCATTCGATAAATCTTAATGTGATATAGATGATTTCAATTTGTGTAGGTATAATAGTAATTGTATACTAGGAATACAGCAATTGGTAGTATACATTGTATAGTTTATTGTAAGTATCTAAGAAGATGAAAACGATTATTAACTCTTTAATTTTTTTATACATAGATGTTACGTTAAAAATATATAAAGTAAATACGTATACTTAATTCAATGTAGTAGTTTAGTTTTAACGTAATATAAAAACGTAAAACATTATTTAAGTATCTCTATTTTAACGTATCACCGGTCCATCATGATTTTAATTCACAAAGTTTATCTGTGGCCACATGGTGTTCCATATTACAGATAGATTTTCATAAAAGTTTTTGTCTGAATTTGAAATGCCTGCTTACAACTAATAGCAACTCTTCGAGAAAAAATTGTAGGACAGCAGCGTACAATGGTAAGGTACAATGCATTTCTTAAATGCATTGAGTTATTCCGTATTATCAGATCCTACTACAAATAAATACGAAATTGGTTAAACGTTCCCGAGTGTTTTTTTTTTATAATAGAGCCTTGTTGGTCTAGTGGTCGTAACCGCGGCTAAGCTACGGGTTCGATTCGAGGGTTGGGCAACAACTAACTAACTTATTGGGTATGTCTAACTTGAGATGTCCGGTAGCACTCACCGCCTATGTTAGTACCTATTTTTGGAGTATTCTCATGTTTGGTCTACGCATATTGAAATTGTTCAAAATGGTTAACCTAAGTATTTTACGACCTTGTCTTACTACTGAATATACTTTCGGAAAATTACTTACTAACATAACATAACATCACGCCTGTATTTCCCTGAAGGGGTAGGCACAGGTGTGTATACATATACATCTACTTTTCACCAGTCATATTTAGGTCCCATGTTATTCTATTGAGGTGAGCCTATTGCCATACACCGGGCACAAATCCAGCCTCCGAGCTTCAACCGTTGTTATTTTAACGCAGGCGAAGTCGCGAGCAACAGCTAGTCTTCCAATAAAACATGATACGATCACAACTGCTCAAAATGGCCACCCTTAATAGCATCGTGGTATTTGTTAATCCACGTAATTACATTACACAATCGCTCCGCCTTTGTAATCCGGACGTGAAAATCTTACTGATGCATTGTAAGCATGGTTGCCCACATTAATGATCTTAATTAAAAATATTATGGCCTATGTTCAGCAGTGGACCCAAAAAGGCTGATGGAAACACAGCAATGTGGTGTTTATCTATACATTTCTAACCATTGTGAATTGTATGAAACTGATAAGTTTATGTGTAGTTCTGTCTGATGTGTCTACAACACAGCATACTTTATTAGTGGCTCCGGAATTATAAAGATTTTCTATGATTTTATTTTTCTACACAATACACATACTTACCTTGGTAAAATACGTTAAATGTTGTGTGTAGTACAATATGAGTCACTACGCCACGACTACTAGACATTCCGACGCACTAAAATTGGCATTTATAAATGCTATATTCGATCCAGGCTAACGCGGCGCATTATACTCTCTGGCGGCGGCCTCGAGCGCAAGCGTCTTCAGGCCTAGCAAAACCTTGCCCTGCAAGTGAGTCACTTGATGAGTTTGTGGTCCGGTTGGGCCAATCCAATGGACTGCATCCCCATCTAAGAGGGATAGTGCCGCTACATGCGCGCCCCCCTGAAGTTCGACCGCTCTCTAGAGAGCTGTTGGACCTTCTTCCCCCGACCATCAAGGGGGAAAAAGCAACTAAAGATTGCAGTTCCGCGCGACACACCGACTCCCACGCTTAACAGAGGATGTCATTGACGGGGTTCAATCCTGGAGCCATTGCGAATAGAACGACCTTATGGTAATGTTTTGAAGATAAGCAGGGGCTGTGTAAGATGACTGTTTTCGTTATAGACATAGTTTGCGTACCTCGAATTCTCCTACCTAGACGCTCCTTTAGGTTTTTCTGTATACTGAGCTAAAAAGAATTGTCAGCTTTTCTTTTTCTTTTTCTGTTGCTGTGCAACACATGCCTTAGCATCCCAACCACGATGTTGTTCTCAAATCGCGAGCGGGAATTGAAATACGGCAAATAGAGATGCATTTAGATATAATGCATAATTTAAGCCGTAAGCCTTGTTTAAGTGCAGTAATTTGCTCAGTGTGATAGCACCACATTGCACATGATCTCTTGCGCTAAAAATTCAATTATCTGCCAGTTCCTGGTAAACTCTAACGAATAAGTGTCGGGACTTTCCCATAGATACAAGATAGCAAACGAGCTTGCAGCACCACCTATCCGCTGCCGCCTATGACAACTGTGACTGACTCGAAGCACGGAATGAAATTTTGCCACTAGCAGACTCCCATCCATAATATTAATTATACGGAGGCCGTTGCTAAACTCGGTCTATTACGTACGATGGACGCGAGTCATGACTCGCGTCCATCGTAATGGCCGCGTTATGACGCGGCCATATGACAGTGAGCTTACATGTGTATGCCTATCCCTTCGGATAAATATAGGCGTAATGTTATGTAATGTAAAGTTATGAATGATTGTCGTTAGTGGTGATGACCTGATGATTATTGTGTCAACGATTCCGTGGCGCGGCGGCGGTCAGTGACCCTGACTTAGCAACTTGTACTATTAAGTATTCCCTGCTTAGGTTTAATATTTATCTGGCGAATAAACTGGGTACTTACTCGTACTGAGTATTTTCTTTGTTATTATAGAAACTGACAACACCATCGAAGTTATAGGAAACTAGTTGACGCCCGCAGCTTCGCTCGCGTTCCACATTCACTAACTTCAAAAACGGCAAAGCTTCATACTAACTTTGCACCCCCGTTTTACCCCCTTAGGGGATGAATTTTCAAATTTTTCTCGCCGTAAAAACCATCCTTGAACTTCAACGAACATTTAAAAAAAAGAATTGGCCAAATTGGTCCAGGCGTTGTTGAGTTATGCGCTTACCAACACATTTTGCGATTCATTTTTATATATTAAGATAGTGAGAATTTGTGCATTTTGAGCAGCATTTTGAGCAGTGGAATATTTGGCAGAGTTCGTGTGTTGAAGTTAAGTAGGTGAGTAATTGGTACGATGTAAACGGAGCATCAGTGAAAGGAAGCTTACGGAGCGGTAAGTGCACGAAACAACAGAACAACGAATCGAAATTTAGCTTAAAAGCCTTTCTATTTATTTGATGATCACATTAGTTCCTTATAAAACTACATCAAATATAATTTGCTGAGTGGATGGATGATGTGAAAGATTTAAAAAAGTTAAGAGCGTCAGTGCAGTTAACAAAAAACTAGACTTAGGTTGGTATTGGAAACAAGTTGTCGAACTTTTTTTAAATTTTATTATAAAAAACTAGTGGATGCCCGCAGCTTCGTTCGCGTGGAATTAGACATAACAATAGTTTCGTTTACACCTAGTAATATTATATAGCCTATGTCACTCAGTGAAGTTGCAGCTTTCTAATGGTGAAATAATTTTTGAAATCGGTCCAGTAGTGTGAAAACATTACAAACAAATGTTTCCTCTTATAATATTAGTAAAGAGAATAAATTTATCAAGAACGGTTCAGAAGCACTAATTGTTCCTACCTACCCCATCTCTGTAAAGCGTGAGCATACGTGCGTTCAGTCACTCGCATGTAATTGTAACTCGTAAAACAAAGATAATAAGCGGATCCATTTAATTGCAACCGCACTTTCTATACTGTTTTCGCCACCCGGTTTTATGTTACAACATGTTACCACATGGAGATAGTATATTGCGGTTTTGAAGAGCCTGAGAACAGCTTAGGATACAACTAGCGTGCAACACTTTATGGGTCTCGTTCAGGGTTTGTCACGGTTGTCATGCCGGCAGTTGATAAATTCTGTCTGTGTCCATAAAAAATGCTGAATACAGCTCATTTAGGAAGCATTAGGATAAAATAATAGTTCCAATTAAGCGAATAAAATTATCCATTATTAATCATAATTGAAGAAGACGGCGGGAAATCGCTGGATTCAGAAGGCACAGGACCGGTCGGAGTGGTTTCGTTAAGGAGAGGCCTATGTCCAGCAGTGGACCTCAAAAGATCATTAATATATTATGTACATCATTAAACATTTGTAGTTTTTGTCAGGCTCTTAGTTTTTTGTTAGGCTTTTATACAACAATTTTTATTTTTTTATTTTGATGGTATTTTGTGACTTATATCTGGAATTACTTATTCATGTAAAGAAAATATATAATAAGTTACATGGAATCTACGAATGAATAGTGTGATGAATCTAAGAATGAATAGAGCCTATGGGGAACCAAATAGGTTTTATATGAAAGCTAATTGGTTCCATATAGAGTTCGCCCGGGGCAGTACCACCGCCCGCCACGGTACCTAGTACCATTTCTGCCGTGTAGTAATTGTTTTTAAAGCAATTATGGTCTGGTTGGAAAGGTGTGGTTTCCGGTTACACTTCTTTAGAGGCGACCATCTTAGTCCTCAAGGGTAGCAACACATCTGTGACTGACTCAGAACGAGACTCCTACTAACAACTACTAACTGGACTATTACTAACAACAACTAACAGGACTAACTATCACTAACAGTCCCCAGTCCTCATACCTACTAACGAACTGATCAACTAATGTTCTAATTAACTTAGTTATTAGTTGACTAATTGGACTAACCATCCCAGTCCCTAATTGAGTCTTATTCAAAGTCAGTCACAGTTGTCATGGGCGGCAGCGGATGGGTGGTGCTGCAAGCTCGTTTGCTATCTTGTATCCATAAAAAAAAAAACTTCAATTCTCTATTCATAACAATAAACATGATTTATAGCGGTAAGATGCTGTAATTATCGTTGTTGTAATTGTGTGTGTAATATGCCTGTAGTTTAGGAATTATTAATTAGAGCAGATTTACTAATCAACAAGACACTCACGCAATCTGATCTGCACATTGATTTATAAAGTTTTAAATATGTGTTTGATATATAGATGTTACAAGTCGTATTTATATTGGTGGAGGGGCTAGTGGCCAACAAAGTGACGAATGTTCTCAGGCAGGAATGTTCAAAAAATTGGTAAAGTATTTGATCGTCATTTCATTCACCGTTATGTTAATTATTTCGTTATTCCATTGTTGAGAACGGGTCCTCTCGGACAAGGAATTCAAAAATTAAATTACAATTAAATTTAAATTAGGAATTAGGCCACAATCTTACCTACCACGTGTAGGTCAGTGTGTGTCAGTGTTCTCGACGGCATATGAAGTCTGCATGTATAATATACTCCAATTTATGGCAGACTTCACATGCCGTCGAGAACACTAAGGAGGTTACCTCACGATATTTCCTTCGCCGTTACAGCAAGTGACATATAATTGCTTAAAACGGACATAACTTAGAAAAGTAAGCACCTGTGATGCTATGATTTGAACCCAGATTCTCTGAAATATCTTTTTTTTTTAATCTTTTTTTTTAAAGGGGTTTTGTCATTGCATGACTATGTCACCCCCGTACAGGCAAAACTCACCAACTTCACATTAACACGTAATTATACAACTGAGTCAGCCTTTTGACCTCCCCACATAAAGGGTTAGCCAAAAGACTGTTACAAAATCCCACATCATATCTACCCTTAAACCTATCTGGCCGTAAGACCTCGTTCCGCGCACATTCCATCAAAACATCCTTAGATAGGTACACCAGCGACTGAAAATCAAATGCATTAATTGGTAGAATGCGAGATATACACTGGTAATGTTGGTGAAAATATGTTCACCCATGGAAACGGGCACACGAAAGGTGAAACACACTTGGAAACAAACTCAGAGTTAAAAATCGCATTGCTGTGAGCTTAGAAATCATTAAAAAGCAATAAACAAAATCGCGTGATCGTACGATTTTGTAATGACCGCGTATTCGCATTCAGCCGTGTGATACAAGTAGACTAACGTATTCTTCAGTTTTAGTTCACGTTTGAACTGCTAGACTAGCTCGTCTAGCAGTTCGTTAGTCTAGTGGTCGCGAGACTGCTGAGCTAGAGGTCGGGTAAAGTATAATTGGGTTTTTCTAACTTCAAATTCCTATTACTAGCTCGGGGTCTGCATTTGGGCCTGGCATAGTAATTGGCAATGTCTAGACCCGGCTTAAGCTATGTACAGATGTATCATTTGCCCGATCCGGTCACCGTATCCGTATCGCCGACGCGTGTATGATCTATGTGGACGGCGACCCAAAAAAGGGTTTTTTTCCGCGGGGTCTACAGCCTTTCCTACCCCCCGCTTATTGACATACAGTACGAGTATAAAATTGATGGACAATACAAATAATATGAGTGGTCACCCTACTTTAATTGTCCGCCGCCATGATGTACAAAAACAAAACGATATCAGCGCCTCTAACTGTGGATAATGTAACAATTTTACGATATGATCACTAATGTTTGACCATAAAATAAATTAAATAAAAAAATGTGGGCAATGCGTATTTTCCATATCATGAAATACGACAATTTAATGAAATGGTCGAACATATCATGAAATGGTCAATTCTAAGATCTGGCCACGACATCTATAAAATCTAAAATAAAAGTATAGATATTAAAAGGAAAGACAATCGTTGTTAGTTAGCGACCAGAACGTTCCCTTTGTAGATGGAAATGGAGAGAAAATTAATTTTGCGTCCAATTAATAAGCAAGAAGCTGTGAAAAGTCTAGAAATACAATTTCCAGCTGAGAGAGCAGGTATAATTATTTCGTTTGACCGCAAAAGTATAACGATTTTAATTAAACTAATACGTTTTGAGTTCCCAACGAATGTTAAATTTAACTAAATTAATTTCATTTTTAATGTTGTCTCAACAATATGGTAAATATTATCTAATAATAACAATGTTATTATGAGATCTTTCTATTTTTCATTACTAAACTTACTCAATTAATGAACTGAAAAGACGAGAAACATGTAGAAACATTTAAGAAAAAAACTGTTTTTTAAGTAAGTTCGCATTCAGGTTTTTTGTGTTGTTTTTTCAAAACTTAGTTGTTTTTTTTTAGTTTTCGTTGTAAATAAATTAATATTTATTGCAAGATCTTAGACCTTTTATTCTGATACCCCAATCGATAGATTTTGCGAAAAACGATCGACACCTCTAAAGCTAAAATCCATCAAGCCATTTAGGCTACAGAGCGTGCCAAAGAAATATACATACTCGTATACATAAATACATACACTCGAAAACCCATAGACCATAAACCATAGGTCCTTAATAATATAGCTTGGCTAATGTATAATCACCATCAGATTTGTGGTGCGAGGAACCCTGAGGTTAAGCGTGAATTCAGTTTCAACACGCCGAACTGGAGTTAGCAACGTAACTGTACCGCTTAAACTAGAAATTCCTAATGACTCATGACTCATGCTCTGCGTTTCCATTGTCTCTGCTTACACGACGATCGGACAACCAGAACTCAGTGACTTCACACGGCACGTTTTTATGCATACGCCTTATTGAATAAAGTTCACACATTGCGTAAAACCTTTCAATTTTTACTATTTCTACTTCAAATTAGATTATCTTCTTTAATAATTATATTGGATCTAATCTTAAGATTCTTACTCAGATAACAGGATTTGATTACATAAAATTTGCAAAATTTCTGGCTAGTTTTATTAAATAGGAAGATCGATTATACAAGATATGACATGACGCTAATACAAGACATTAATAAAATTTAAGTTTTAAAATCTCGTAAGGAATCCATGTAATAAATATTAATATTATAATATTGATAGGCCCGTTGGCGCAATCGGTAGTGACCCTGTCTGTCGCGCCAGGGGTCGTGGGTTCGAATCCCACTCAGGACAAATATTCGTGTGACGAACACTTGTATTTGTTCTGTGTCTGGATGTCAATATTATCTATTTAAGTATGTATTTAAAAATATCTATGTATGTATATCAGTCTCTGACACCCATAACACAGGCTCGCGCCTACTTTGGGGTCAGATGGCCGTGTGTGAGAATGTCCAAGATATTTATTTATTTATTTATTTATTACGGTCGCTGAATAGCTCGTAGTAAGTGAAAATTTTTCAGATACCGCTAAGTTGAGCTGTGTCTATGGACACAGTGCAAGTAACTACTGGAGTGTCGAAACAAACAGTAATGTTCATCATTACCTTCGGAGTAGCTAGCAATGTACAAAATAAAAATAAGCCGTTTAGAAAATTTTGAATGTTGTTACATTTATTGTAAGAACTGGCTAAAAATAGTTTAATCTTTAATTGAGGTGGTCAGACGAACTGGGAAACTGCGGAAAACAGGATGAATTCAGAGAGTAGAGGATTGGAGAGGGAAGCTTAGGTATGAATAGCAGTGGACTCTTACCAAACTGGATAAGAGTTATCATTCAAATAAATAATTTATTCATAAAAAACCCTATAATAATTTGTTGCGATAAACTCCAAAAATTTTCATTGGATTTTTTAATAAAGGAGGAAATTAATTTCATTCATCGTGGGATCTGGCTTCTTTTTTTGATGAGCATTTCTTCTTGTTTTCTTTTTTGTTTTAGAATTAACATATGATTTCATAACAGTAAAAGATAACAGATAAGATAGGCAGTGGGTATGTATAGGTAAGTACCTACATATAATATTTTTTTATTGGTAATTAAATTATTTCGATTTCGTTGAACGTACCCACTACTAAGAGAATAGAGGAAATAGTCCGTGCTAATAAACATACGATTTTTTTTTAACTTTCATAATCCACCTGTCATAAGGCACAACTTCATTTTTATTTATTTATTCCACAGATTATGTACCTACTCTTAAACTGCATGTAGAACATACACCGCAAAGGACTCAAATGCGAAGTGGTGGGATTCTTGAACTGTCATTCCAAATTAAGAATAAGGTTGATTTATCGTGCAAGAATGAATCGGCGAATCTGTAGTTAGTGAATTTCATCTTCAGTAAATACGTAAAACATAAGTTTATAAAAAATGTAGAGCGTTACGCCAATTAGAGGCTGCGTTAATTATGTTTGAATATTTGTATTGAGATTGCTGAAATCTTTTTAATTTTTACTTTCTATTGAGTAAATTAGTTAAATTATTAGTAAGTTTGTTACTTAAAATCAATTCATTGTTGCCCACTGCTGGAAACTAATTATAATAATAATCGTCGCGCTTCTAGGATTTCTATCCCCTAGAAAAAGCGGGGATGGTACTATCCTTATAAAGTATCCCGGCGCCATACTGAAATTATTATACCAACACGTAAGTACATTTATTCAATTTTACTAAATTAATCTATATAAGGATGAACCCCATAGCATAATTAATTACATTTAATTTTCATGAGAATCAGATAAATTTATGAGATAAATAAGTATAAAATACAAATGGAATAAAAAACATCGGTACTCGTGCCACAGCGAAGCGCTGACTGAAGTTATAGCAAATGAACATTCATATTTTAAATATTAAAAAGGTTCCAACTCTAGAGATAAGTAAGTTTTTAAACTACATTAATATATACAAAGCTTTGAAACTTTACTCAGGCATGCAGACGTACTAGAAACGGGAATGTCTTCCATTAACTTAATAAATCTAAGCTTATGTGTATATTATTTTGTGAGAGACAGATCATAAAAATCGAGTGGCGAACTAACCCAGATTTTACCTTTTTCAAAATATCAATCGTAAAACTATTAGGCATACTGAAAACTAATTAAAATAGATTATTAGATGCACAAACATACATTTACGAATCCAGTGGCAGAATCGTAAACATACGTACCCCTTTCTCCCGCCAAAACATTGCAAGCGGGTGCATGACGCGTGACGAAATGATAAAAAGTCGCCGCGCGCAAAACGCATCGCATTCATAACAGCGCGATAGCCCGCGCCACAGATACAAAAATTAAAAAACAGTTATTTTTCTTTTTGAGAAACAGATTATAAAAAGCCACAAACACGTTGCGTTCAAGTGAAGTGTCCATCGTAGAGAGCTTGGCGTGCGAGTTGATTTTTCACTTCAGAGGTGAATATTGTTTTATTTTATTTGGCTTCGAAATATCTCGAAAGTTCGAAAGTGTGCAGTGCCTTGGAGGATGTGATCGCGTGTGCAACAACATGTGGATTTAAAGAAAAATGTTATGTTATTTGGAGAGAACTTCATCAGGCTTAAATTTTCCATTAAGAGGTCCAACTTATAAATATCTGAAGAACATATTTCTATGAACACTATAAAGTAGTTTCAGTATGAACCTAAACATACGTTTAAATTCGAACCTAGATTACAATTAGATTATTATTTAAAAAACCAGAAACAGAAAAGTATTCAAAATGTATTCCATTTTCAAATCAATCAAATTACAGAAAACTGACCACTCATCGCATCAACTTACATTGAATTCGAATGAGTTATATACCGGTAAAAAGTTGTTGAAATTGGCGGCAATCGTGACGGATATCCGATGCTGAGTCACTGGTCATTGGCCTTTAAGAAACTGCATCTAACTTGTATGGTCTTAAAAATGCGATTTACCGCTGCGGCTATTCGTGCATGCGTTGAAATGTATTTGAAACATTTTTTAACCCGTTTTCTCAAAGAAAGAAGCTGTTATGTATTTAAAAATACCTTATTTGTATATAATTTAAAAATTCTCCCTAGCATTCGTCTGATAGAAATTTTACTTCAACGTTTCAGCAGGTGACAGTTATTTTTTAAAACGCATTATATTCGTTCTCGGAATCGGAATTAAGCCTAGGGCCCCGAGTTATGAATCACCGATATGATTTTAGATATTACCTAATTATTGATATGACTTTAAATACATTAGGTATATATCTTTTGGTATCCGTAAGTATTCAAAAATACAAAAATTATTGCGAAATTCGCAAACTGTTAATTGTGGGCATACAAATAATAAAAATGTTTAAACACCACAGTTAACATTTATCTACTTTTATTAACCACACTATCGCCACAGAGTAGACATACTTTGTGCTATCGCCAAGCGAAATTTCGAGTGGAAAGGTCCAATCGATAGATAAATCGCCTGGGTGAATTTAAAATTATAGGTACCGTTAAAAAATATTTTTTTTTAAAAAGCTTTTTAAAACTTTTTTTTATTTTCATGCATTGTCATCGGAACCAAATATGTGTGCCAAATTTCAGCTCGATAGCTTCAGTGGAAGTGGGTGAAATATTGATTGCAAGATTCCAGGACATACATGAATACATACGAGTGAAGTTAAATAAAAGCTTTTAATAAAAAATTTTTTTTTTACAAAGCTCTTACAACTCTTTATTTTAATTTCGTGCATTGTCATCGGAACCAAATATGTGTGCCAAATTTCAGCTCGATAGCTTCAGTGGAAGTGGGTGAAAAATTGATTGCAAGATTCCAGGACATACATACATACATGCGAGTGAAGTTAAATAAAAGCTTTTAAAATAGAGAAACTTCACTTCAGTTGACATAAGTATCGTCATATAGTGAAAGATGCACTATTTAAACACAATATGCGATGTCTGTAACCATCATGGGTACAATAGTTAATCATCTTAATATATATATTTCTTGTGTACGTGTGTATGACAGTGAACTCCTCCTAAAAGGCTGGATAGATGTTGATGAAATTTTTTGTGTGTGTTCAAGGGGATTCGAGAATGGTTTAGATTCACAATTTGGTCCACTGGAAAATGTTTTTTAAACACTATTTTAGTAATTTTATTTTTAACCGTCGTTCATAGACGTGGAGCGTCGCGTCACTTTGACATTTCATATGGCTGAACAACGTTTGCGGGGTCAGCTAGTAATAGTATAATTATGTCTGTCTTGCGTTCAGAACGCGCCGAGACGTGGCCGCGAAACCTCCCTGTAATCAGAAAGTTACAGTTAGTAGGTTGGTACAGTAATGGCGGGAATGTCTCACTTAAGATCAGATTAAGTGTTAAGCATGCATTACAAACCGCTCTCTTTCCATTTTCAACGGTATCAAACTTTATTGTGATGAGAAACGAGCATGACTGCATGAGCTCCACTGTCCATTCCCGCCTTCGTCCTGGCCATCTTTTGGTCGTGGCATGCATAGATATAATCTGATTTTTATTTTTTTCAAATATTTATCCACACAAAGATCACATATATACATCAAAAACAAACAAGAATGAAGTAGAGTGTTCCTACAAAGGAACTTGAAGCAGTCATTTGATTGGAGAGTCGTTATAGGATCTCTTTTTTGTGTTTTTCTCATGTAAGAAAATATCTTAGACCTATGCAAAGAGGAAATAATATACTATGTAGGTACAGTCTTAAGCATAACTAGCGGCATTTCAGTAGTATTTGCATTGAAAAAAATTAACCGTGTAATACATTAGGTCCTTCTGACCATGGGATGAATGCAAAAATTGTTTTCTTATCAATATGAAATCATTATTAATATCAGCTTCATTATTATTATTATTTTTTAGAGACAGTGACAATGTCCTTCAGCTCCCTCTGTTAAATCTATTCGAAATTAAATACTGTTGACCTGCAAGTCTTGCTACACCCAATCTGTGATGCCAATGCTAAGGTCAGATTGGTGGAAGTTTTCTTTATGTCAAATAGATGGTGCTGGAGTACTATTTCTAGTAAATTCACAGTAAAAAATAATCACATGTTGATTAATAAGAAGATAATGTAAGAAATTTATTAAAAAAATTATGTATAAACTAATATAACTATGCAGAGCGGCTCGTACCAAAGAATATTAGATTATATAAATACAGAACGTACGTACATAATTTATTTTATTTCGTATAAAATAAAATATAGATAGTAGAGGCGCATGCAGCACCGGGAAATTTCTGACCACCGAATCCTGTTAGTAAAAGTTTTTAATAAGAATATTAGTTAGTCAGTTTGTTATTGGGTTAGTGAGAGATTTGAAGAAGATTTACTAACGTGAAACTGATTCACTAAAACAGCATTGAGCAACATAAATCATAGAACGTTATTTCCCAACGTTACACCGACTTGGTTGCCAAACGTAATAATAATGTAGACCTTGAGATTTCATATACTACGTGTAGTACCTACACACTTAATGCGTAAGTTATTGCGTAGGTACCCATTAATTTGTAATCAAGAACATATTTAATTCATGTCGTGTCCTTCCGACCGACACTAAAGTAATAGAAGAATTATTTATTCTATTCTATAGCCATGTCAAGATCTAGAATCAGAATTCAAAGTTATAGTATTACTAGTAGACGCCCGCAGCTTCGCTCGCGTGGACTTAGACCATAACAATAGATTCTTCTTAAATCGTTACTACTGTCCATAAAGGTAACATTTTTACTAACTTTGAATGCCATATTTATTTATATCTAATCAACAGCCTAAAATATTAATTTCATGCTTCTAGTTCTGAAAATGACAATACAATTACTATTCATCCCCCTTTTCAACCCTTTACAACACTTTTTCCAATTCATAAATAGCATATGTCCTTTCTCAGGATCTAGACTATTCAAGACTATCTGTGTAGGTACCAAATTTCATTTAAATCGGTTCAGTGGTTTTGGCGTGAAAGCGAGACAGACAGACAGATAGTAAGTTACTTTCGCATTTATAATATTAGTATGGATGTATACAGTACAACTTCAAAGCTTCGTTGGTCTAGTGGTCCAGCGCTATTGCTAAATTTGAGGTCGATACCCCGGATCGAGCAAAGTTATTATTAAGTTTTGAATGCTTCTGAAACTTGAAACTCCCAGTAGTTGCTCGGAATTTGGATTCGTATGGACAATGGCCTCACATGAGACCTATAGGTATAATAAGAGAAAAGTATTACACATCTGCCTACCACTTCGGAGAAACACAAGCGTGATGTTATGTTCTGTTAACCAGTATTTCATAACAGACGCAAGCCTCATGGAACTTTCCGTGCATCTACGTCGCCCCACTTACTCGAAATTGATCGTGTTTTGGATTATTCTAACAGTTTCGAAACCGCATCCATAATTGAAACTACCAGGGAATCAGAGCACATCTGAAGCCTGTGCGGCGAAAGCCAGTCGGTGAAAGTAACAAGAAACTGAAAACTAAAAAACACACGAAAAACGTTCCGGTCGCCCGCTTGTATTCGGGTTACCGAATTCTGGTCGAGTTTTTGTGCTCATAACCGATTTAATTGCGCACGAATAAAACCGTTGCAATTCGAGCGTTTGCATCCTAAACACGCACATCTTCTTTACCGGTGGCGATTGAAAATTAATGAAACGTAATGTAATAAATTACGCCTCTATTTCCACAAGGGATAAACTGCGGTGTGCACGCAAGTGTGAGTCTTATCAAAAATTGTAATAGGTGGCAAGTCTATTGTTATAAGCTGAACACACATCAGAACTACCTATGGGATAAAAATCAATTAACATTATCATTCTTCTTAGAGAAATAGCTTATTTGTACCCGCGATTTCAACTGCGTTTAATAAAGTTTCATGAAATCAGAGTTCTTATACATGGTAGATGCATGTTTCGATCATTTTCTTTTTGAACGAAGTATTGGAAGACCGATTTTTTTTCCGACCGCGCCCTTCATTGCTTAGTTCTGTCAATCGCATAGAATCTACGCGAGTTATTTGGCTGGTAGTCGGATAGCTAGCTGCGACCAATACACGTCCCACTGCTGGGCACGGGTCTCCCCCACAGACACAGCTGCGGGAGGTCTAAAGAATACTCCACCACGCTGCTCCAATGCGGATTGGTATTCGGATAAACGTGTATAAATAAATTAAAATTTTCTTTTCTACACCAGGCCCAACAGAACCCAAGATGACCCTGGAGCAGCCCGCCGGGGAGATGTGGCAGCGGATCCGCGAGGAGCTGAACGAGAAGCCAGACACTAAGGATGCAGACCTCGCGCACATCAAGGAGTGGCTGAAGAAGGAACCTCATCTTCCTGATGAGTTTGGTGAGTGGATGAAACATCCTCGACAAATAAGGGCCGTATAACCCAATCCCCAATGACGGGCCCGTTGGCGCGATCGGTAGTGACCTACCTGTTGCGCCAGGGGTCGTGGTTTCGAATCGTATGTAAAATATTATCTAATAGAGTATGTTTTTAAAAATATCTATGTATGTATAGTATGTGTCTCTGACATCCATAGTACAGGCTCGCGCCTAGTTTGGGGTCAGGTGGCCGTGTGTGAGAATGTCCATATTTATTTATTTAATTAATTTTATTCCTCTGAGCATCCTATTACAATCTAACCTCGCCGAAAACTGATGTATGAAACTTTTGTGCCACTCACGCATATATACCTACTCGTATGATCTTTACACTTATTATATGTCTAGATATAACCGCGAAATATGCGGAATGAGTTTCCTTCTTAGGTTTTCAATATGCAGTGTGCATTTCTTCATAAACTGAATAAGACAATTGATTCCATAATTTACGTTAACTTGAAAGCTTTGTTAGACCTAATATGGACCTAATATAAAAAAAAACTGGTATTTTTGCAGACGACCAGCGCATCATGACCTTCCTGCGCGGCTGCAAGTTCTCCCTGGAGAAGGCCAAGCGTAAACTGGACATGTACTTCACAATGCGGTCCGCGGTTCCGGAATTCTTCGACAATCGTGACGTCACCCGCCCTGAACTGCAGGAAATCTTAAATATGGTGTAAGTAAAATGATAAACTCACTTACACCCGGATTTTATAAGTGACTTGCGGTGGAAAATCTAATTTATTGTTAAAAGCTTTTATTTAACTTCACTCGTATGTAAGTAGGTATGTCCTGGAATCTTGCAATCAATATTTCACCCACTTCCACTGAAGCTATCGAGCTGAAATTTGGCACACATATTTGGTTCCAATGACAATGCATGAAAATAAAAAAAAAGTTTTAAAAAGCTTTTTAAAAAAAAAATTTTCAACGGTATAATTTAAAAATCATTTTCAGTCAGTTAAGCAAACAACATTGGATGTAGACTTATGTTTAACATATACTACAGTACAGAGTCGTAGAAGACAAACTTGTGGTAAGAGCAATACGGTAAATACACTTTGCTGTTACCTGTATTAGGATTGCAGAAGTTCTTAGTCTTCTTAGAGACTTGTGGCGTAAAATGAAACTCATTATCCAATCATTTCCAGCCAGTAATTTTTTAATACAGTTGCTCAAAAAGTGGCGTATTACAGGGACGTTTAGCGTTCGGGAAGTGAGCTATTACACACTCGTGCTTTTTCTTTACCTTTTCCGAACTCGTGCGTTCTCTTTCCCAACTGTCAAAATAATGTCTATTAAAAAGAAAAAACCAACCACGAAGTTTTTACTAAAAAAAAATTCATAGAAGTTTTTATGATTCATGCAAATATTTCTAAAAAGAAGCTACTAATTTGTTTCAATATCAGATTTAATGATTTGATTCAATGAGTTAGGTTAGGTTTCACTTCATTTCATCGCATTAAATTTCATGTCAATAAAAAAATTCTACTGAAGACTTGGCTGTATGGGCATAATTCCCTTTGCCTACCCAGAATGGGTGAAGAAAACAAAAAAAAATCTCTGCAATACTCTGTATTCTTTTAAGGTTGGCGCCATTTTCCAAAAATGTTCTTTGCGAGTTTAGTTTGTGTTTTTATTATTTTATTAAATTGCTTCATTTTTTCGCAACTGTATTAAAAATAGTTGTTCAGTACACGTGCGGAACCGTCATTGCAACTTGTTCCGACTGTCAACCCTCGCCTTCGGCTCGGGTAGACATTTGTCGGAACTCTTTGCAATGACAGGCTTTCCGCACTTGTAGCGAAATATACTATTTTTAACTGGCTGGAAATGAACATAGAAAGTAGTTACACACTACATACTAGAAGACAGTCGAATAATGCAAATACTTAACATCTAAGTATTGTATAATCCACTTTGCTGGGACTCATAAAACACTTTTTTTTTTCAGTCAAATGCCGCCGTTACCTGGACTAACACCTGAGGGCCGTCGGGTTATTCTCATGAGAGGTTAGAAACTAAATAAATAATTTGAAATAGGCGCCATCATCACAAACCTTTCTTTGTCTTACTGTATGGCTCGGATGTCCTCTCAGAATGGGTGCTCGGTTTAGGGCAAAGTCAACACACTGGCTAAGTGCAAATTGGAAGATTTCTGTAAGTAGGTACTAAATATCCTGGTGATTTCCCCAGGAATGAAGTTCAAAGGATAATTCGATCGGTAGCGTCGTGCCAACTAGGTGTAAACAAAACTATTATTATGTCTAATTCCACGCGAGCGAAGCTGCGGGCGTCCACTAGTTATGTATAATTCCAAGCGACCGAAGCTGCCGTTCACTAGTAAAATATATAGTCAATAGCTTAAATCTATATTTAACAAATAATTTTATTAATTTTTAAACAATGACAATTGTTAAATTCATAAAATATACGAATTAATTCAATCATTCAATCATATTCCAGGTATGGACAAGGAGGCTCAGACGCCCAACGTGGCCGATGCTTTCAAGCTTGCGCTCATGCTGGGTGACGTCAGACTGGCGGAAGAGAAGGAGGGCGTTGCCGGTGACGTCTACATTCTCGACGCTTCGGTGGCTACTCCAACCCACTTCGCCAAGTTCACCCCGACCTTGGTCAAGAAGTTCCTTGTCTGTGTCCAGGTAATATTATACCAGCAACAACAAATTAGCTGTAACCTATAAATGTCCCACTGCTGGGCACGGGTCTCCCCCACAGACAAGAGGGTGTTCTATATATACTCCACCACGCTGCTCTAATGCGGATTGGTGGAGGTGTTAGTGGCCAACCCAGTGTCGAATGTTCTCAAGCTAACCGAAGGTCTTCGACAATGCTTATCGACTATTTTCACCATTGAAAACAACCGGGATCAGAAAGGTTGTAGCTACCATAAAACTATTATGATTTGTCACACTATTCTATGCACACCAATCATCTTAAAATTTTATTACCTACCTAAGCAAAACGCTATTTGTCGCTGTCTTACCTCAGTTATTCTCATTCCAGGAAGCCTACCCTGTGAAGCTGAAGCAAGTGCATGTCATCAATGTTTCCCCATTAGTCGATAAGATCGTTAACTTCGTCAAGCCTTTTATCAAGGACAAGATCAAGGAAAGGGTAAGAGAAATCATAATTTAACGTGAACGTAACGAAAATTACGTGATGGTAGATTTAGGCAATTTTTATATAATATGCATAATAAAAGAAAAAATTACACATGCCCATTGGTTTGACACACAACATATTTAATAGTTGGTTACCTGGATACGATGGCATGTTATTTATCACGTTATTTTATACATTAGTCTCGATAAAATCTATAAATAGTATAGATATATATAGTCTTTGACAAATTATCTTGATAACTTCTAACTTAATCTTTTTCGGCCACCACTAGTAGATAATAATTAATCTCTTTATTTCGGAATTACTAAACTATTACTATACCTTATGCTATATATGTATATATAATTACTATACTATATGTATATATATATATAATAATCCCGAAATAAGATGGAACTGTATAGCACAAGACACAAAACCAAATTTTTTTTTTTCCGTATTTTAAAGATTAGATCCTCATAATGAAATATTATTTACTTCCACAGATCTTCCTCCATACTGACGCCAGTGAACTGTACAAATATGTGCCCAAGGAAATGCTGCCCACTGAGTACGGCGGCAACGCTGGCTCCATGAATGACCTCCACAGTAAGTATATTTATTTATTATTTATTCATTAACAATCAACATTTTACTTACAGCTTAAAGCCAAACGTAAATGTGAAATAAATTAGTATATATGTTATTATTATTATAGTCTAAAATAAATGTATATAGTTAGATAACAATGTTATGCAACACTGCTACCAATGGTCAATGATTCCATGAGACGTCTAGCCACCTTTTGGAATTCATAAACATCGGCACGAAAGTATAGCTCTGAACGAATTATTTAATAAGTACACAAATTAGTACACGAACTATTTCCAATTTCTTTTCACTATTAACTAATTAATATTTTTTATTAATTTTTTTTATAACTTTTTTTTGATTACATTGTGTTTTTGTTTTATATGTACACAAACACAATGTAATAAAAAAAAAGTTAAAAATCTATACTAATATTATAAAGAGGAAATATGTGTTTGTAATGTTTTCACACAAAAACCACTAGACCGATTTCAAAAATTCTTTCACCATTAGAAAGCTGCATCTACACTGAGTGACATAGGCTATATAATATTACTAAGTGTAAACGAAACTATTGTTATCTAATTCCACGCGAGCGAAGTTGCGGGCGTCCACTTGTAAATAAATAAAAATAAATAACTTATTTCAGATTCATGGGTGAAGAAATTAGAAGAATACAAGGATTGGTTCGCGGCGCAGGAAAATCTGAAAGCCAACGAGGCACTGAGGCCCGGGAAGCCTACCAACTACGACGAGCTCTTCGGCATCGACGGCTCGTTCCGCCAACTCGTCATCGACTGAATTCTCTTCTTGCGCTAATTCAGGAAAAACCCTTGAAGTTTCAGATCAGACACGATCATTTATATAAAGTTTGTGTCGGAAATGTAGGTCATAAGTTTGGAAGCAAAATATTAAAAATCACATTGAGTAAAAAATATATTTTCATTTTTACACTACAAAAAACTCTATCGGATTTTCCGCTAAAATCTTATCGTAATATTCTTTGCTAATGAAGACAAACTAAAGCTTCCAGATTTATAACGTCTGTAATTTGTTTACTTGATCGTACCACCTCGATCAATATCTTTAACTTAATGGGGTATTTTCCGCGCCTTTCCTATCGCTTCTGTTACCATAAATGTATTATTTTGTATACCAAATGTTTTTGATTATCAACCAAAGTCTGGGCTGTTTGATGATTGAAGGCATGTCTCTTCTGTTTGTTTAATTGTTAGAGGATTTTTAAATAAATGTTTTATAATAATATTAATGTTTTTTAATAAATGTTTATTTTTTTTAGTAATTTTTTTTTTAATTTGTTTATCTTTGTTTGGCTGACATCTCTCGCATGCATGAATTGATCATTACCTAACCCTTGAACTCTTAAAATTTAATAGATTGTATTGGTGGAAAAATGTACACGTATATGTATATTTCTATAGACCCAAGACTTATAGGCAATAGTAGATACATAAAAAATTTAAGTGAACATCATGACACATAATTTTCTCATATGTTATAACACTTTTGCCGATTAAATAAATGGTTTTTATCCCATCATCAAAGGAAATACCGATACGCAAGGAGCTTGATACGGGAAACGGATACGGGGTTACGGATCGGACAAATAATATATCCTATCTGGACCCAACTTTATACACTGAACGTGTAGGAAGACTTGTGTAAAAACAAAACCATGTTAAAAGGGGTCATAGTGACATTTTTCTTTATTTATTTCAATCTTAAAAGTAAAAAACACAAACTCAACCACACCAAACATTCGCCTAGCTGTAAATGTAACAATTCAACTTTCGTAATTTTGAAGGATATAGGTAACTTATCATATTACTAAGTACCTGAAATGAGCATTGCGTCAGGATCAATCAGAGCGAGAAACATATTTTGTAAGTAGAATTCGTGTTAAGTTAGTTACAATCGTATTTAAGGGGTTATATTTACGATAAAACAATCGAGAAATTAATATTATAATAATAATAAAAAAATAAAATACTTGCAGCCAATTCACGGCACTATCATCACAGTATCAAATGACATACCAATTGGAGAAGTGAAGTACATAGCTTAGTGTGAATAGTAAATTGGCTTTGACCCACGGCCGTACCTACTACAAAAAGACCGATAAGAAGAAAGATAAATAAGTAAGCTCAATAAGTCAAGTCTCTTTGAAAACTTCACTAGGAGTCAAATACAAATAATTCATGAACTGAGTTCCTTTTGAGGTCTCCATAATAAAGATATTTATTTAAATGTAATTTTTTAACCTCTCACACCTCCAAGGGGTGAGAGGTTAAAAAAAAGTAGAGTCCCTGTCCCCTGTGTAGTTATATTGTAGCCGTTGTAGGTGGCACAAAGAAGACCACAATTATTAATACAGTACAAATATTTAATTTTGTACTGTCATTTTTGTCCCGGGACCCGCCTTTCAGCAGTCGGGATAACCAGTGTCAGTCATCAAATTGTATAAGTTACGAGTAAATAAGTTCACAGATTATCAGTGTCATCTAAGTTTCCCCCCATGTGGCAATAAATACCCCGATCGCTGGCAGCATTATTTCATTGAAAACAAAAAAAAAATATTTTTTAGTTCAAAATAACATCCTACGGAATCTAACATAATATTCGCAGGCTGTATAAAAAAGTTATAGCCATGTAACAGACGACTGCGTTTCGTTGCGTGCTAGACGTTTGGAAATTCGGAGTTATCGATATTGGGAAATTCGAACGGCCATAGCGTCTTGCTCCATTACTCGTACCGTGTTAATGGAGCACCTAATTTATCTACCAGTCTAGGGATGCGGCATGCACCAATTACTTTTCTAAATTAAGTGCAATTAAAGAAGTTAAATGCACTGCAGCGTTCGCTCCCTTAACACAAAGTCGTACCGTTTTCTTCCGTACATCGTTCACTCTCTTTCATCTCATTGACTTATGAAGACGATGAATAAATAATTGATGACACCGATTCCGTTGCGTCGCGGCTTCGTCGGGCCGATTTTAACAAAACATTCGCTAGACTCGAAGTGGGTGAAGGTCTTTTCTCTGGTCATACGTGATCTTTCTTTCGTTTTTGTAATCTCAGATAAATTACAATTATAAAGTACTCCTCTGAGACGGACTTCGCACAAGGACAAAGATAATTACTGTTAGGTACCATTCTTATGTTTCTCCTCAGTTCGTCAACTTTAATAAAATTGTGGTTTCATAGTTACTTTATTGTAGTTTAGTTTCAGATATTTTTTGTTATAAAAAATAAAAATAATAAAAATATTAAATATAATAAACTAATAATATTATAGCATATATCTTATTATTAAAAGCTTTTATTTAACTTCACTCGTATGTATCTTGTAAGTAAGTAGGTATGTATGTATGTCCTGGAATCTAGCAATCAATATTTCACCCACTTCCACTGAAGCTATCGAGCTGAAGTTTGGCACACATATTTGGTTCTGATGACAATGCATGAAAATAAAAATAAAGTTTTAAAAATCTTTTTTAAAATAAAATATTTTTTAACGGTATAATTATTTAAGACAATTTTACCATTCATGCGCACAATGGCATAACAAGTTAGCGTCCAGGATAACGTCAGAATACAGAGGCTACGAGTTCAGGCTGAGTATACCCTAGACTTGCCTACCGATGACAGAGAGAATCGTGCCCGCTGTCGCAACCAGACCAAGGCGTGTTCAGATGAACTTACTAACCGCTCGACTGGTTCAGTGTGTAGGTGGCCAGCGCGGCCGCTGGTAGTGTGTAAGTGTTGCAACCCGCAGAAGCATTAGGAAACAGTGAGTCGCTAATTTGCAAAATAGATCTATTACAAAAATTAATAACGCTTAAAATAATCGCACTCACACCCCCGGCCGGCCTGGATGTGGGAAATGGACACACAGAAAATATAACTATTTAACTGTGACCTGGGTACAAAATATTATTCTGCGAAATAAATATCAGGTTATCACGATTCGAACCCGGTGTTACGCAGTCACCATCAACGCACCATTGTCGTCGTGGAATTAAAAAAACATTGTTAAGTATTACAGGGTTAACATTAATTAGTACCTCTATGTATATGTATATTACTACCGAAAATAAGATCGCTTGGATGTTAAAATATTAACACATTCGCTGTCCGTATTCTAACTGTTCACATGCTATTAGATCATTTTATAATTTTTAAAGTACATTTTATTCAAATCTTAACATTGAATTGCTTATATTAGTAGTGACTTGGAGTCTGGATTTGTGTCTGGTGTATGGCAATCGGCTCACTGGTGAAAAGTAGGTGTAAATATACTTCTGCCTACCCCTTTCTTGGTAGTTGCTTTTGTCAAAAATTAATGGTCATTATTGAATTATCCATAATTAAACACACATACCTACTAGATATATTAATAAGTTCCTGGAGTTAACAGAAAAGATGTCATGTCCTAACTAGATGATATTACACGACAACCATACATGACAAGCTAATTTTTTAATTATATTACATCGTACGTGCATTTGTACCTACAAAGTTATTTGAAACAAAATCCTTGCCATAGGTTTCCAAAAGAAGCCCTTTCAAATTAAACTATTACAACATTAGTGTCGCTTGAATTTTATTATAAGCCATCATTCATTAGGCAGGTGAAATAGGTGTCGATAACATTTTATAACGTTTGTGATGAGCACTGCGATATCATTCTTATAGCGTTTATGAATTGTAAGAGTCCGTGAAACTCGAGAAGCTAATGCTTTACTGGTACCGAACTTTGGTATTTTTATTATTATTCGTATTATGTATATATAATAATAATATTAGTACCAGGAATGAGTGCAGGAATGTAAGTAAATGAGTAAATCTCATTCTTCATTTATACCCCATTAAACAAAATGATAACGGTATAACGGTATTTAATTTTAAAGATGATTATTATTATTATTCTTCGATTAATTACCTATGTTTACCTTTATGTTAGAAGCATATTTTTCAGAAAATTATTTCCAAAAGCAAGCATTTAAATCGAAAAGATCGAAAACCAGGTAGCAATTTAAAACGAGGAATCAAAATTTCGTCTGGAACCAAATATTAAAGTCTGGAAATCGGTTGATGCACCTCCTTTATCTGTTCTGTGGATGCAACCATACTTAACATATCGGGTAATGCAACCATACCTTACATAAAATGGCATTGTCATCGGAACAAAACTTGACTATCAAATTTTTAAATTTCGAAGGACGATGGGAGTGGTTCAGCGTCGCAAGATTTGACCACAAAATATTAGCCTAGCTTGTGATTTGACCCAACCACAACCACAACCACACCAACTAACATTTTGACGCTGTAGAGAGTAACCTTGGCTGACATACCACGAATCCAGACTTCTAATCCCGGCCGCCAGTGATATTTATTTTGCAGATAAATATTTGTACTGCACTCACGTATATTCAATTGTAGTTGTGTGTAGTGTTTATATTGCAAGTTAAATAAAAAATATTGACTTCGTTACGAAACGGACGTGTTATTAGGAACCACCTGATGCGAACCAAGCCTTCTACGCTCAATCGAGTTAGCCGTATTCCGCAATATGTTTTCGCAAGCTCTTCGAACCACATTGCCACACTACATTGAGTAGCTACCTTCCTTTCCTACCTATTTGAACGGCATTGAGATATGAAATAGTGTTTAGATTTAAGTAGGTGTATACAGCGGTGGTGGTAGCGTCCATAGCCCAATGGCTCGCGTCGATTCAATGTGATCGCAAGAGTTAAGCAACAACGGGCGCGGTCAATTTGTGGATGGGTGACCGCTAGTGGCAAAAATTTCATGGACGCTACCGTGCTTCGGAGGGCACGTAAAGCCGGCGGTCCCGGTTGTTTTCAATGTTGGAAACAGTCGTTAAGCCTTATCGAAGACCTTCGGGTGGCTTGAGAACATTCGACACTGGGTTGGCCACTAACCCCTCCCAATCCGCATTGGAGCAGCGTGGTGGAGTATGCTCTAGACCTCCCGCAGCAGTGTCTGTGGGGGAGACCCGTGCCCAGCAGTGGGACGTCTATGGGTCGCAGCGATAAAGCGGTGAGTTTTTGACAGCCCTATCGAACTCGCCTCTTATTCGAGGGCATGTGGGTCAAATCCAAGCCCCAATTTCATTTCTAAGTTATGTGCAATTTAAAAAAAAACATCATCAGGGAATCTGTATGCCTGAGAGTTCTTCATAATGTTCTCGAAGGCATGTGAAGTCTGCCAATCCGCACTTGGCTAGCGTAGTGGACTATGGCCTAACTAATCCCTCCCATTCTGAGAGGAAGCCCGTGCCCAACAGTGGGACAAAGAAAGGGTTGTGGTGGTATTACCGCAAAATCTTTGGTCTGATAATTCCTCTGACACTGATTTTGTAATTCAATACTTGGTACACAAGGTCATTAAATGTTACACAAAAAGTAATTTGGGTAACTACTTTGGTTTCCGTGTGAATGTCATTGTAGTGTCCCACAATGGTCTTTCAAATTCAAGAAATCTCTGTATTTTCGTAATCATGGATGTGGTTAAAAATGTATTTTTTAATGTAATGACATATATATTGTACCTACACTACTTAACTAATGTATTTACATATACATAAACTAAGTAAGTAAGTAAGTAGTTAAAGTTAAAAATAGATTAGTTACTTTCTATTTTATAAATATCCGGGCTAGATTTTAATTATTTTATTAAAAAAATGGTGCGTTTATTAGATAACCAAACTACAATAATTTTTTTTTATTATTATTACATTTTCATCGGTCCTTGATAATTGTGCAAAGTTTCAAATTAATCCGAAGTTTACATTTGAGTTCAATGATACCGTTACTTACATACATGCGTAAAAGCTACTTACATAAAAGCGTTAACACGCTTTTATGTAAGTAGCTTTACGTATGTACATTTTTAGTAAAAATGTACATAAGTTCTTCTTCCACCGGCGCCATTCCTAATCATTAAGCTGCTTCTAGAGAAGGTTTTTTTTTTTTTAAGGACTCCAAGATGGCGACCCTCGTGCAGCCTTCCGGGGAGATGTGGCAGAAGATCCGAGTGGAGCTGAACGAGGATGTCAATACGCGGGGCCGGGACCTCCAGGCCATCAAAGATTGGCTGAAGAAACAACCGCACTTGCCTGATGAATGGGGTGAATATTTTATCTGTACTAGAATATGGATAACCAGCAGAGCGTAGTATTTTCTTCTCTTTCCTTTTAATAATTTCGCTTCTCCTCACTAGACGTAGACTAGGAAGAGAGGACACAATTTAGACGACTTTCTGGGAGGCCTCTACTACGTTCTTTGGGAGGGTTTGACTTTAACGACGGCCAGTTTGTTATTTTCCATCGCTGGGGCCAACTTACATTTATTTTATACAAGAAAAAATCGAAGAAGAAAAATCAATAAGTGAGTTCAAATTCCATTCATGAGTAAAACATAGTTCATCTTTTTTGCTCGTGTTGTAAAGCAATTATACGCTAATCCAGGTAGTTAACTCGTACTTGTGTAAAAAATATCTGCTTATTACAAAGTGATAATTGCTTTGTTTATTAATGTTGTTATTTGTTATGGCATCTGCGTGGAAAGCACTTAATAAGAATATCTCGAATCATCATTTTCATCATTAGAACCCAACTGGTACTTGTGTAAAAAATATCTGCTTATTACAAAATGATAATTGCTTTGTTTATTAATGTTGTAATTTGTTATGGCATCACCGTGGAAAACACTTGATAAGAATATCTCGTGAAATCATCATTTTCATCATTAGAACCCACCCAGACAGATATCTATCGTTTCTTGGATACTTGGATGGACCCAAGAAAATAACCGTCAAACTTATTCTACCGTACAGCTTTTGTAAGGAAACAAGTTTAGAAAATATTATACTCAACTTAACCCTGCGAATTGGTGATGGGGTTAGTGACCAACCCAGTGTCGAATTTTCTCTAGCCACAAGCTAAACGATGGTTTTAGTATTGAAAAAAACTGGGACTGACGGCTTATGGTACCGATCAAAGCTCGGAAGCTCCCATGAAATTTGCCACTAGCGGTCACCCTACCACATACCGTCTCCGGCGTTGCTTAACTCGGTCGATCATGTACGATCGACAAGGTCCAAATCCAAGTGACACGCACCAATGACTTTTCTAAGTTGTGTGCGATTTAACACAATAATCATGCATTTAGACATGCTTTATCGGTGAAGGAAACGTGGTGACAAAACCTACATGCCTGAGAGTTCTCCACAATATTCTCAAAGACATGTGCAGTCTGCCAATCCGCAATTGGCTAGCGTGGTGGACTAGGTCCTATCCTCTCCCATTCAGAGGTGAGACCCGTGCCCAACAGTTAAACCCTTCACTATGAAAAGGGTTGTGGTTATATTAAAATCAATTACCCTATACAGTTAGCGGCACGAAAATTTAGGACCTTAAATGCGCAGAATTCGAATATTATGGTATCGTCTTGTGCGAGGCGAACGGTATATCAGTCGTAAGCGCTGATTGGCTCGCAAGCCGTATCATGTCCTCCGCATTGATACCCCATGGGCAGCTATCCTCTTCGTATTTCGTTCACAGCTAGACTTTCGTGCCAAATATTGTACAAAAATAACTTCCACATATCTTTCTGTGTCTGCAGACGATGGACGCATCATGACCTTCCTCCGAGGCAGCAGCTTCTCGCTGGAGAAGTGCAAGCGCAAACTGGACATGTACTTCACCATGAGGGCCGCCTGCCCGGAGTTCTTCACCAACAGAGACGTAACGAGTCCGGAATTAATCGAACTCATGACTAAAGCGTAAGATATGCTTGCTCTTTTTGTATATAAATTAAGGCGAGGTATTGCTGATAATCGGTGTTTTATTCATAATAATTACGCAATAGAATTCTAAAAAAAAAAAATTTACAGTAGGTATTTGATCTAAATTTTCTAAATGTTCACTCGATACAACGTTCACATCACTGCATTGAAAAAAAAACGCAATGTTAAGTTTAAACAGGAATAACATGTCGTTTTATTTGAGTTAAAATGTGTTTTAGAAAATATAAAAGATGCTACATAAAACAAAGGACCTTAAATCATGGACTACCTTTGACCTTCAATGCTTAAATTCTTAATTTACCTTACGATGCGACCGCCGCGCTTTCTGCGGCAATCTCCATTATCTCCGTAACGCCTTCGTGAGAAGACAAATAGGCAGAAGGTTAGGCAACCCATTACGCCCTACTTAGTGCACAGGGAAGGGCCCCGTGCACTAAGTAGACTCACAGAAAATCACCACTGTTTTTGCCTAAATTTATTATGTAGGGTGGGTGACCTTTGCTAAGTCAATTTACGAATAAATAGAAAGATAGGGTAGCTGCAGTTGATTAGCGTTCCACTGAAGAGCACAGGACTTTTATCAGAAATGCGTACACCACCACGCTGCTCCAGTGCGGATTGGCGGAGGGGTTAGTGGCCAACTCGATTGTCGGAATTTATAAGGCCGCCGGAAGGCCTCCAACAACAAGTTGTAGCTTAACAACTTTCATCTCACGATAGCAACTTTAGGGTTAACTGCACATAAATGTCCAAAGCACGGAAACGCTAAAGAAATTGTGCCAAGAACCTGAAGCTGAAGTAACAGTAACCCCCGCCTGCCATTCGAATCGACTTGAGTCCTGCTTACTACTACCATTGCTTCCCAGGGAGACTTAATGGATGGTAAAAGATTGTGTACTTTCATTAATGAGTTTTAGACTAAATAAATGGTTTTATTCATTCATTCATTCAAACAAAAACTGACATGGATGTGACCTTAATTGGAATTTACTTTGTGTGACTGTATTTACTTACATGTTTATTTTTCTCGTCACCAGCCAAGGACCTCCTCTGCCAGGCCTGACACCAAACGGCCGACGGGTCACGATATGCAGAGGTGAGCGATTGACGTCTTTGCCACTTTTTTAACGTCTTGTCTTATTTAATATTTACGCAGTAAGTAAATAAAGACAGAGAAGTTTATTTGGTTGGTATAAAAGTACATATTTGTTATTTGGACTGCTGTTGTAAGTGAACGATGATGTGATGAGGTATGAAAAGTTTATTTAAGTAATTTGTGTTTCAGCGATAGGTCCAAACTATTTGCGTTGCGCATGGATCTCTACTTAGGTACAATTTTAAAAGGCCTGAAGGCCAAGACAAGTTGATTTCTACGTCAGTAGAATAGACAGAAATTCAAATGAATTGATGTACTCGTAAGTGTCATGCTGCCTTATCGTAAAACAATTCGAAACGCTTGCAACTTGTCTCGGGACCAAGTTGACTCATCACAATTTCTCAAATGCAATTAGTAGAGGAATCAAAAAATGTTTTATCACTAGCGGTCACCCAGCCAAATAACGGTTTTTTTCGGTATTTACCTATGGGCTAAAAAGAGGGTCAAAACACGCGCCACACAACCGTAAGAGCATTAAGTGCATAACAGGAAAACATAATTTGTTGGCAGATTAAGCATCTCTCTGAACTCTTTCCAGGTCTCGACAAAAATCTCGATACGAACCAGCTGAACGAAGCCTTCAAAGTGGCTATGATGATCGGTGACGTTCGGCTGCAGGAGGAAGTTGAGGGAGTGGCTGGTGACGTATACATTCTAGACGCTTCCATCGTCGCCCCAAGCCACTTAGGAAAACTCTCACCGTCTGCCATCAAGAAGTTTCTGATCTGTGTTCAGGTAAGCCTTATGATAGGCCCGTCAAAAGTTCAACGTCTTATTCCAGTGATCAGGATTCAAATCCCATTCATCAGCAATTTATGACACACACGGCTGCGGGATGAAATGGTTTCTGCATAATGTATTTTATGGCATGCGAAATCTGCCAATCACTACTTGGCCAGCGTTATGGTCTATCTATGACCTAACTTTGTTAGATTTGTCAGTTTTTTGGAAGCAAATAAATTTTTCTTCTTCTTCTTCTTCTTCTAACCCTTCTCTTTCTGGTAATAACAACTGGATCAAATGATGTGTTGTGGTGATTTAATCCACATTTGTGCGTGATTTAATTTGCATCTGTGCAAAATTTAACTATTATATAGGGTGATTAAACATGAATACTACTGCCTAATTAGGTCATTACTATCATATTAATTTAAACAGGTTTTAACCTGAAAACGGCGATTTAAGTATTTACGTATTGATTATGTGTTTTGTTATATTGTTAAAATATTTTTTATGAATTGCAGGAAGCCTACCCCGTTAAACTTAAGGAGGTCCACGTGGTTAACACTTCACCCATAATCGAGACCGTGGTCAACTTAGTAAAGCCCTTCCTGAAGGACAAGATTAAGAATCGAGTACGTACAGCCAAAACCATATTACCACCACATATTATGGATATAAGATAGCAAGCGAGCATACGGCACTACCCATAAGCTGTCGCCCACGACTGTGACTGACTGTGAACAAGACTCTCATAGGGACTGGGATGGTTAGTCCAGTTAGCAGAGAAAGAGAGATGGAAAGTTTTAGTCCAGATTCGGAGAGAGATTGATACTTACAAATATTAAAAATATTAGTCTTGTCACATGTGTTAGTTCCTCAATATATTTATTGACGGTAATGAAATCAAGTAAAGATATAGGTAGAAATCTGAGGTTAAGAAAGCCTAAGAGTTTTCCGTAATGTTCTTGAAGACATTTGAAGTCTGCCAATCTGCGTAGTCTGCGTGTCCAGAGAATTAGACTGTCAATCCGATAGACAGGAGCCTTCTATCGGAATGCGATGGATTACTTAATGGTGGGTCAATAACAGGGTTGTTTTGATATGTAGGCACCTCCTGTAATTCCTATTTTATTGAATTTATACTAAGTCAATATTATGTTCCGAATACCTTCGGGTGGCTTGAGAACATTCGACTGGGTCGACCACCAATCCACATTGGAGCAGCGCGGTGGAGTATGCTCCTGCAGCTGAGTCTGCCGTGCCCAACAGTGGGGCCTATGGGTTGTAACTAAATATTTATATACATACTTCAAATTCCAGATTTTCATCCACACCGACATGAGTACTCTCTACGAGCACGTGCCCAGGGAAATGCTTCCAGAAGAATACGGCGGCAACAGCGGATCAATCAATGATATCAACGGTATGTTTCCATTCAATAGTTTCAAAGAAACTTTAACGGCTTTTAAGGAGTTAAATGACCGTTTATCTAATAGAATATTCAAAAATGATTAAACGTACAACGTAATTAAGTTTATAAGGTTATTTTTTAAGACCCGTACTTTAAGAAACCAAAAACGTTATGTTACTCACAAACTATCCTTTCATCTTTCAACAGAGGCTTGGATGAGGAAGTTAGAAGACTACAAAGACTGGTTTAAGGCTCAGGAGTCACTTAAGGCCAACGAAGCTCTGCGGCCGGGCAAACCCACCAACTACGACGAACTCTTCGGAATCGACGGCTCCTTCAGACAACTCTCTATTGATTAATTTAAATAATAACGCTACTATAAAAAAACCTGTAGAATTAACTTTTCGCTACTCGACCAGAGATGTCGCTGGGGACCATCTTAAATAACAATTTTTAAGTGATTTGTATATCCGGAGCAGGAAATATTCCTCGGACTACGGGTGGTAGGAATATAACTATACCATACAATCATAAACCACTACTGAACCAAGAGCAAACTTCAAGAACAACGCAAAATGGAGCTAGGTCAACAATTTTCTCTCGTAATGCCAATAAACAAAATTATATAACAATTTGTTTTGTCAAATATCGAAAGTAATAATAACTACGTGAAATTTATTCCTAAATAGTCTTTTGCAATTTAACGACTATTTTTAAAATAAAATAACAATGTTTACAATCACACAGTGACGTAAATAGTCATAAAATATACTCGTAGGTAAGTTTTAATGTCACACAAGATGGAAAATAATTTTCTTTACTATTGACGTCAATTATTATAAAGTTACTATTATCTACTCAGCAACAAACATCCCGCGTTGATCCGTTATCAAGGTGTATATTTTCATATATACAGGTATCTAAGTCTGCATACACCATCATACTCGTTGCAAAGTACTCTTAGATAATTGAACTTTATATAAACGGTTTTTCGCATAATAACGCCTGATACAATAATAATACGTCAATTACGTTATGCGGAGTGATTTCCATATTTCAACAAGTATTTTACAAAGATATTTGTTTCACTCGCTCATTGCTTGTTTTGTATAATGTAATTAATTAAATGTAATTTGTAATAAGACAAAGTTTCAGTGAACGATTGTGATGTAAGTTTTAAGTAAAATGTACCTTTTTAGATGTAATTGAATAATTATAAATAAATAAAATGGAGTTAATCAAACTGTTCTCAAATTTTATTGCATACCACATAACAAGGATTCGAACCCGAAACCTTGCGCTCGGTAAGTATGTAACTACATTACGCTGGGTCAATGGATCTGCTCAAATTGGTTAGTAAAACAAATAATATAAATAAATACTCTTGGTTTAAAATAATTACTGTCCTACTTTTCATTCCCATAGTGGCAAGCCAACCAATCTAGTGGTCGACCCCTATGTTGGAATTTTTTAGCCTGCATACACGATTACTGTCAGCTCGCGATAAACGAGATGTTAAGTGCTCGCCTTCCATTAGCTCGAAAATGAAAAACACCCAACCACGCCAACACCAATTAATCCAACTCCCGGTCGAGTCTAATGCAGCTTAACATTAATGTTCGATTAATGACTGTAGCCACCAACCAATAACCATTATTATTTTATTACAAGAAAATACAAACTACAGCCTTAAAGGTCTTTTATATGTCTCTGTCCGGCCTTAAGTACTTCCGACAGTGGGAGAAGCCATTGAACCGCACCCATATGCTGCCGCCCATGTGACTGACTTTGAACAAGAATCAATTAGGGATTGGGATGGGTAGTCCAAATAATTGAGAGCTAATCAGAACATTAGTTGGTCAGTTCGTTAGTAGTTATGAGGACTGGGGACTGTTAGTGAAAGTTAGTCCTGTTAGTTGGTGTAAGTAATAAACTAAATAAATAAATATCTTGGACATTCTCACACACGGCCATCTGACCCCAAAGTAGGCGCGAGCCTGTGTTATGGGTGTCAGAGATGTATATCAGATACATACATAGATATTTTTAAATACATACTTAAATAGATAATATTGACATCCAGACACAGAAGAAATACAAGTGTTCGTCACACGAATATCAGTCCTGAGTGGGATTCGAACCCACGACCTTTGGCGCAACAGACACTACTGATTGCGCCAACGGGCCTGTCAATTCGCTCGTCTCTCACTCGAGCGGTCCGGGCTCAAACCCCAACGGCCACACCAATGACTTTTCTAAGTTAGAAAAAGTTCAGAAATTAAATGTCACTTGCTATAACGGTGAAGGACACGTCATGAGGAGACCTGCATGCCTGAGAGTTCTTCATAATGTTCTCGAAGGGATGTGAAGTCTGCCAATCCACACTTGGTCAGCGTGGTGGACCTAATCCCTTCCATTGAGAGGAGACCCGTGCCCAACAGGAACAAAGAAAGGGTTGTGATGATAATGATGATGAAAGGGGTTTGCACTTATTGTAGTGGGACTTCCCGAAACCCGAATTCCCTCACGCAAGGCCACAACATCGTTCCGAAAGAGGAGAAAGTTCAGTTGAGATGGTCGCCTCGAATGAAGTGTAACCGGAGATCAAATACTTTGCAGGAACACGATTGCTTTAAAAACAAACAAAAATTATACCTACCGTTAATTTTTTTTATTTTTTTTTAAATCTTTTTAAAACTTTTTTTTTATTTTCATGCATTGTCATCGGAACCAAATATGTGTGCTAAATTTCAGCTCGATAGCTTCAGTGGAAGTGGGTGAAATATTGATTGCAAATTTCCAGGACATACATACGAGTGAAGTTAAATAAAAGCTTTTAAAAATAACAGAAAGATGTAGCTTTACTTCAGGTACAAGAGAAAGGCATGAGGCTGAGGCTACAACTTCCTCCTCCGGTTCACAGTTTAAATGCCAAGCCTGCATTGTCATTATAGCTATTAAAATAACACTGGCTTGAACCCACAATGTAATGACTACGTTTTATTTTAAAATAAATAACGCAATTTAATAACAAACAAATTTTAAAAAATCTATCTGACACTCAAGTAGCTTACGATTTTTACTGTTTAGTATATTTTCAAGGCCATCCTAGTTTTCATGGCTAGCAACGCACCTGTGATCGATATTGAAAGAGACTAATTGGGTCTTGTATAGGCTCACAGCACTCGATAGGTTTATTTTAATCTATATATATAAAAGGAGAAGGTGACTGACTGACTGACTGACTGACATATCAACGCAGGGCCTAAACTATAAGGGTTAGAAACTTGAAATTTTGCACAGGGGTTCCTTTTATAACGTAGGGGAGCACTAAGAAAGGATTTTTGACAATTCATCCCCTAAGGGGGTAAAACGGGGGTGCAAAGTTAGTTTGAAACTCTGACGTTTTTGAAGTCAAGTGGGCAACCCGAACGCGGGCAGACGTCGTTAATGGGTCTAATTCTACGCGAGCCAAGCTGCGTGGCGTCCACTAGTACACATATATAAGATAGCAAATCCGCTGTGGCCCATGACAACTGTGACAGAATTTGAACAAGACTTAAATAGGGACTCGGATGACAGAGGAATGATAGGTTTATTACACTTAGTAAGCGAAGCTGTGGGCGTCGATTAGTATCTAGTTAATATTCACGTTTATGGCTAACACTGTACGCCAAATATTAAATTTGTTTATGCGACGGGAACAAAATTTGATTAATCACGACATTTTTTAAATTTTTAATTTTTAATAATTATTTTTATTAAAAACCGGCCAAGTGCGAGTCGGACTCGCGCAAGAAGGCTTCCGTACCATTATCTATATTTATCATGTCTGTTGTATGGGAGCCTCCCTTACATTTTTTTTTTTAATTATTTGTTCAGCGCCACTCCAATACATAATTTGTGAAAATTTCAACTGTCTAACTATCACGATTCATGAGATACAGACTGGTGACAGACGGAGAGCGTAGCCTTAGTATTAGGGCCTCGTTTTACCTTTTGGGTACGGTACGCTAAAAATAAGTCTCTTGCACGACCAACTAGTAATTGACTAACTATAAATATTTGTAATCCTACATTATGCGTAAAGTTTACCGCAATTGATGATTTGATCGCATGAAGTGTGCATGCATGTGTTTACCTAATGTGACCACGTCACATCTTCCTGATGCAAATCGCTGTCTACTGTAGCCTCAGCGCTTAGAGCAGCCTTTCCCAAAGTGGGCGATACGATAACGCCACTTTGTGGGCGCTGCAGGCCTAAAGGGGTAAGAGACCCACAAAAAAAATGGGGGCATCCTACTGCGCTCAGGTTTCAAGTTAACTCTTGCGTATTATAGTAAAAGTCTCGTTTAGAATTAATGTTTAATATCCGGTAATATAGTTCACAATAATTAATTAATTTAATTTGAAGTTATAGTGGTTTTTAATAGGTGAAAAAATGGGGGCGCTAAAAAATAATTTATTCTCAGGGTAGTAACTCAACAAAATAAGTTGGGGAACCCCTGGCTTAGAGCAATGATAAGTGAAGTTCAAATGTTTATTTACTCGATTTGCCGACCACGTGTTTCCCGGTGACGTAACGCGCTCAGCCTTGCCACAAAGTAGATATTAGGTACAGAGATTAAGCTTCTTAAGAACATGCAAAATTGTTACCTATTTTGGTAGGGTTGTCACAACAGGTTAAGAGAAATTAAAGAAATCATTTGTTAAATAGTTTTATTATTCAGAATATAAAAAGAATACTACAATAAGAACCAATACAGAATAGAAAATAGAAAATAACATACTTTACAAATTTCTTACTCTAATAATTTTATTTTTATAATTTTTATTTTTTAATATTTTATTATTTATTTTTATGGTATGGAAAATTCTAAATCTAATATATAGTTTTTTCAAGTAATGTATCAGGAAACACTCACATGGCATATCAAATCCTAGCTGCAGCGTCAGGTTATAATCTATCATATTATTGTACTGTCACCGAAGTTACGCAGGAAAAATTTCAGTTCAATAAGACATCTGGATGTGGTTCAAATCTCACTTGCAATACTTAAATTTAAAACACATAGTACGTACCAACCCACCCACATACCTACAAATGTTTAGTAAAAGCTTGTAATAATAATAAAAAGGTAAAAACACACCGTGTAGTACACATTTCTTATTAAAAAAAGGATAATTCCGTAAAATAAAGGTACTTACTTGAAAAAGTAATAATCAAATATTTACTTACCTATTGCACTCCTTGGGATAGTTAAAGTGTGGTTAAAGTATGATATATTTTTATTTTTTCTAGCATTATTCATACACACAGTACAATATACAACCATTATTATTAATACCACGTTTTTATATTAGACCAGCTGACCCGGCAAACGTTGTTTTGCCATATAAATAATTTTTAGTTGATCGTAGAGGGTTGAAAATTCAGGGTTGTATGTATTTTCTAATGTTGTATCATAAAAAAATACAAAAATAAAAATTTGTCTAAAAATTAAAAAAAAAAATTAGGGATGGACTACCCTTAACATTTAGGGGGATGAAAAATAGATGTTAGTCGATTCTCAGACCTACTGAATACGCATATAAAATTTGGTAAAAATTGGTAAGGCCGTTTCGGAGGAGTACTGCAACAAACAACACATTGTGACATGGAAATTTTATATATTAGATTTATATCTATATCTTTATCTTATATCCATACTAATATTATAAATGCGAAAGTGTGTTTGTTTGTTTGTTTATTTGTTTGTTTGTCCGGCTTTCACGTCGCAAGGAAGCTATTATGTATATGGTATTGTTTTTGTGTGTCGACATAGTGAGGAGGGTGGAGAGTGACGTAGGCTACTTTTTACCGCGGTAAAACATCCCCATGGGAAGATATCGATGTTTTGTTATTTGATAGATATTTAGTTCCGAATGTTATTAATAGATGGCGTTAGTAAAATTCATTTTCAAGTTCTGAATCACGTATATGATACACAAGTCATTGTTAATTCCCTTTGACCACGCGGGCGGAGCCCCGGGTAAAAGCTAGTCTATTATATTAGAGTATATATATTTATACTTATACTTATACTTATACTTGTACTTGTACCTGTACTTGTCCTTGTCCTTGTCCTTGTACTTGTACTTGTCCTTGTCCTTGTCCTTGTACTTGTACTTGTACTTGTACTTGTCCTTGTCCTTGTACTTGTACTTGTACTTGTACTTGTCCTTGTCCTTGTACTTGTACTTGTACTTGTACTTGTACTTGTAATTGTCCTTGTCCTTGTCCTTGTCCTTGTCCTTGTCCTTGTACTTGTACTTGTCCTTGTCCTTGTCCTTGTACTTGTACTTGTACTTGTACTTGTCCTTGTCCTTGTCCTTGTCCTTGTCCTTGTACTTGTCCTTGTCCTTGTACTTGTACTTGTACTTGTACTTGTACTTGTACTTGTACTTGTACTTGTCCTTGTCCTTGTACTTGTACTTGTCCTTGTCCTTGTACTTGTCCTTGTCCTTGTCCTTGTCCTTGTCCTTGTACTTGTCCTTGTCCTTGTCCTTGTACTTGTACTTGTACTTGTACTTGTCCTTGTCCTTGTACTTGTACTTGTACTTGTACTTGTACTTGTAATTGTCCTTGTCCTTGTCCTTGTACTTGTCCTTGTCCTTGTCCTTGTACTTGTACTTGTACTTGTACTTGTCCTTGTCCTTGTACTTGTACTTGTACTTGTACTTGTACTTGTAATTGTCCTTGTCCTTGTCCTTGTCCTTGTCCTTGTCCTTGTACTTGTACTTGTCCTTGTCCTTGTCCTTGTCCTTGTCCTTGTCCTTGTCCTTGTCCTTGTACTTGTACTTGTACTTGTACTTGTACTTGTACTTGTACTTGTACTTGTACTTGTACTTGTCCTTGTACTTGTACTTGTACTTGTACTTGTACTTGTACTTGTACTTGTACTTATACTTATACATACTTATATTTATTTTTATATTTATATCTAGTGGACGTCCGCAGCTTCGCTCGCGTTACACATTCACTAACTTCAAAAACGGCAAAGCTTCATACTAACTTTGCACCCCCGTTTTACCCCCTTAGGGGATGAATTTTCAAATTTTTCTCGCCGTAAAAACCATCCTTGAACTTCAACGAACATTTAAAAAAAAGAATTGGCCAAATTGGTCCAGGCGTTGTTGAGTTATGCGCTTACCAACACATTTTGCGATTCATTTTTATTATATAGATATTCAAACTTGCAACTAACAAAACCAACAATGTGCGTAGCGATTACCCTGCGATTTTCAACTTGATGTGACAGCGTCAACCGGTTTTTTCCACTCTCGCCGCGTACGCGACAAGCGGCCAGTGGCCACACATAGATGTCCCGCGTGCTTGTAGGAGTGCAACCGATTTGCACGTTCCTATGAAACTTAATCTCTGTACCTAATATCTACTTTGTGGCCTTGCGATGTGACTCGGCTGACTGAGCGGTTTAATGTTGAGGAGTAAGCAAGTTGATTGTACAATTAAATGTCTGACTGTGCCCGTGAAGAGGTTCTTAGTAATCGTGCGAGCAAAGATCATGTGCCATCAAGGAACTTTATCTTACTTTTTTAAATCTTACCCTCAAATTATTAAACATACAAACAAACTTTTATAAGTTTGATACTTTCTTCATCACCACCACAACCCTTTCTTTGCCCCACTGCTGGGCACGGGTCTCCTTTCAGAATATTAGTCAGTCAGTCCACCACGCTGGCCAAGTGCGGAATGGCAGACTTCACATGCCTTCGAGAACATTATGGAGAACACTCAGGCATACATGTTTCCTCACGATGTGTCCTTCACCACTACAGCAAGTGACATTTAATTTTTTAAATCGCACATGACTTAGAAAAGTCATTGGTGCGTGACGCTGGGGTTTGAACCCGGCTCGCTCGAATCAGAGGCGAGTTCGATAGCCCCTGTCACTTTTTGGTAACTGTAACCGTGACTGTTTGGTAGGTACTTTACTTTCTAATAATTAAATTTAAACCACACCAAACAAAATAGGACCACTAGCCCAAATTAGATCTGGTCGCCTGTTGGTTTTGCCGCGGCCTTGTCCATTTTCATCTTAGCTATGCTTAAAGTTTATGGTTTTGTTGTATTGTAAAATAAATGTATTTTGTTTGTTTATGTTATAATGTACCTTTTATAACATAATCTGTGATATGATATCTGTGAATGACAGTATTGTACCAAGTAGGATGTTTTAAAAACTAATTCTAGAAAAAAATATGAAAAAGGCTGTAACTACTTATTTCGTGCCGTATCATTGAGAGATTCCCAAAACGTGATCTCTGTTATCTTTCTTTTCAACTGATTACGTTGAAAAAATAAATCAATAGATTAGGTATAATCTCACTAAAGTTTTTTTCGAATGCATCTCGCTGTTACTACTGGCCTTTACAGCATCACCGAATAGGGCGGTGTGCTTCAAGAGCTGAACCATAAGTTCAGGCAAATAACGTTGTAGATGGGTGTGGGTACTGGGTCCTATTCACGATTTCACTTGTCATCCCAGAGAAGCTGACTCGAACGAGAGGCTCATCAATCTACCTTAACTTATGTTGTGCTCGTAGGTACTCGTCCTACTTCACTTAGTTACTATTCAAATGACGTAAATTGGGAAGAAATGTTGCTAAAACGTGCGTGACATAATATTTCTTATCAGATGTGTCGTAGGCACGTGAGACATAGAATATTTACAGTTGTCAACAAGCAAAAAAATTATATACATATTTTTAAATAGCTATGATTATATAAGTCGATCAAGAATAAATTAAAAAACACCTCAGCGAGAACGAAAAATAAAAAAGAAATAAAATAAGCATAATTGACTTGTGTAGGTAGTTAGTTACCTACCTACCTATATTCGTAAAATGTTCATGTCGAAGCACAGATCCGGTTATTTGGTAATACAGATTTTATAAACACGAGCAAATTAGTATACCTTTATTAATTAAACCTTTGCTGGCAACATTTACATGAAGACTGAAGACTTCCAAAAATAGCCAATGCGACATTTTAATTTCATAGTTGCTATCCTCCTCAAGAACATGACTGGACGAACTCAAAATGCCATCCTCTTTCCCAACTGAAGTATCTTATTTTCCGGGAATTACTAAATGTTAACCCTAAGAAGATCTAAATCCATCAATGGGTTTTCAGCATGATTACACAAAATGTCTTCACTTCATATTAGGTAGTCATAATTTTCATATCTTTTTTGTAAAGCTTTGCAGATTAAACCCTGAATCTTTGAACATCATAAAATATCGAATCGAACACTGAGAAGAATGATTTGACGTAAAGTATATAATCTTATACCGGCACAGTTTTAACACAGCCTAAAAAGCTGTGTTATAACTGGTTTCCTGGTTTATTAAATGTATTGATTGTATGAAGTTCCGAACTTCCTGATGCATTAAATTAACATAGCACCTAGTTAGTACCTATCTTAACAGTTCCTGCATCCTACTTGTAAAATTATGCAATATGTGTTCATTCAAAAATCTTATTATCCAGAAAACCGTCTCCGTTCATGGTATATAGGTAAACATTCCTACGAGAGGTGATTTTCATCAAATAATAAAAATAACAATTGTTGACGTTTGTTTCTGGTGATATTTTAGTCTTTGTTATCCCTAGGACTGGTAGGTGGTAGGGCCTATAGGGAACCAAATAGGTTTTATATGAAAGCTAATTGGTTCCATATAGAGTTCGCCCGGGGCAGTACCACCGCCCGCCACGGTACCTAGTACCATTTCTGCCGTGTAGTAATTGTTTTTAAAGCAATTATGGTCCGGTTGGAAAGGTGTGGTTTCCAGTTACACTTCTTTAGAGGCGACCATCTTAGTCCTCAAGGGTAGCAACACATCTGTGAGTGACTTAGAACGAGACTCCTACTAACAAGTACTAACTGGACTATTACTAACACCAACTAACAGGACTAACTATCACTAACAGTCCCCAGTCCTCATACCTACTAACGAACTGACCAACTAATGTTCTAATTAACTTACTCAACTAATTGGAGTAACCATCCCAGTCCCTAATTGAGTCTTGTTCAAAGTCAGTCACAGTTGTCATGGGCGGCAGCGGATGGGTGGTGCTGCAAGCTCGTTTGCTATCTTGTATCCATAAAAAAAAACAGAGAAAATTAAAATATTTGTAGAAATCATGGAATTTGAACAGGAGAAGTTAGCTGGCAAGTTTTGCGCGGACGGCATCAGGCATATTAGCCAAATACTGGAAATAAAAAATCTTAAAGATATTTAATAATAAGTTGATGTAAATCACATAAAAATATTATGTAAAATAGAAAAATCTTTGAATGATGTAAGACTATATTTAAAAAAATATTAATCTATATATATAAAAGGAGAAGGTGACTGACTGACTGACTGACTGACTGACTGACTGACTGACATATCAACGCAGGGCCTAAACTATAAGGGCTAGAAACTTGAAATTTTGCACAGGGGTTCCTTTTATAACGTAGGGGAGCACTAAGAAAGGATTTCTGAAAATTCACCCCCTAAGGGGGTAAAACAGGGTTGCAAAGTAAGTATGAAACTTTGCCGTTTTTGAAGTCTTTAGACGGGTAGACGTCGTTAATGGGTCTAATTCTACGCGAGCGAAGCTGCGGGCGTCCACTAGTTAGGAAATAAAATACCAAGATTATGTATTTAAGTTTCATGTAATTGATTAATTTTATTTTACGAGTATAAATTAAATTCTTTTTAACTGGGTTTAACAAATAAAATTATACCTACTGTAAAAAAAGTTTTTTTTTAAAAAGCTTTTATAACTTGACCTTGAAACCTTATCGTGGTCAAAGTTCATTACAAGACTTTACCACAAGTGCAAACACGACTATGATACGATATTCCATCATGAAGTTCCAGTTAATATCTTCCGGCTCCATCATCAGATCAGTTCGACAGTACCATATTATTGCATTGTCATCGGAACCTAATATGTTTGCCAAATTTCAGCTCGATAGCTTCAGTGGAAGTGGGTGAAATATTGATTGCAAGATTCCAGGACATACATACATACATACATACATACATACATACATACATACATACATACGAGTGAAGTTAAATAAAAGTCATCATCAAGTCAAAATCATTATTACAATTTTTCTTTTCCATCTCAAGAATAAGTCCTAGACAATGTCACTCTTGCGGCATTATCGTCTCCTTCAAATAATAAAATAAGTATAAAACGAAGCTTGGATTAATTAATAAAAAACTGCACGACACCCAAACACAGGGCGCTGTTCAAGTCAAAACTATTTTAGTCGTGCGGAAAAAAGTTGTTAATGCGTCCTATTGCGCTTGTTGTAGTCACCTCAGGTACTTACCGTGTTAATAATTATAATATAATACATAAGTGAGTAGTATGTGATATTTCTAAACATACGATTTAATTGGTTTATCAGGCTTGTTTTGACATATTTAAAAGATGCAACCGTGCGTTTAAAGCTGACAAATGCATGTGATCGAGTACACAATCCAGAGTATAGTGAGTATACACAATTAACCATATCCATCCCTTAGATTTAATATGGATAACAAACCTACATTATCTAAATTGCTTTCTTATCGTGACGTGACAACTGAACCCGTTTTTGGCATAGTAATTCACGAAACAAAATCTTATCACCATTTTAAATAAGTATTTCGTTCTCAGAGCTTTTCATAATTAAATTATGAAACTTTAAAAAACACATTAATATTGCTCGTTTAAGCGAGCAAGTCTACTGGCCTATAAGATCGTAATTTACTAACCACAGATGCAAAAAGAGGGATGTTATATTATACGATACTAACTGGCAACTTTATGCTTGTATCAGTATGGTTAATGAGTTATCATACAACTGATATGATTAACATATATCATGATAATTCCCTATTTACCATCTAAACGACTACATACTTACGATTTATCATTATTATTACAATTTATTTATACGTACGGTACAATAGGTACCGTACGTATAAATAAATTGTTCTTTATTTTTTATCCTAAAAACGCATTTTTGTAAAAATGTACAAAACTTTATATCCGTATCTATAAAAGACTCAAAGCAATAGTCATAGAGCGCAAAATAGCTTAAGGCTGTCCTGGATAGTCTAGGCTTTATTACATTAAATTTTAAATTGCCTAGACTATCCACGACAGCCTTAAGCTATTTGCTTGCTTCATGATATAAAAAAAATTAAATAAAATTCATAAGCTTGGTAGCTCTCACCGTAGCGCGTAGCCACGTTATCCTTACATCCACAATACATCCCTACCGCATCTGGATTAATTCACAGGTAAGGTTAAGGTAAGTCCAGCATCCGCCGCAAATACTCGTAGGTGCAAACGGACCATAAGGTCATGTCTGCAAATTGCATTTCTTAACAGCAGAGAGAGGCGATACGAGGTCAGTTATAGCTGTGGCACGCCGCTTAACGGACGTGCACAGATTTAAAAATAAATATATACGCAAAATTTGTTTACATTACAAGAAAAGAGTGCGTTTACGGAGTGAAAAGAAATTAAGGTATGTTCTTGGTTTTTATTTCAACCAAACTAAGACAAGAGAAAGTTAATTACGATGAATGACAATAATTATATACGTTGTGAGGGTAACGTAATATTTTATACAGACGTAACCTTTTCTTTGTTACTTTGACAATACGTTTCGGTAATAGATATTGGGTAAATTTCACGCGATTCGAATTTAACTGTAACGGAACCGATGCCTTCGGGAGTTAGCCAAAATTTGCAATACCTCGTTATTAAATAACACTGATTTTACGTCTACATTTCAAAACAAATAACCATTATAATTAACTATGGGCTTATAAAGTTAGTGGCAATGGCAATGGATAGATGGATGTGTGTATCAGGAAAAAACTAATTTTGATATTATTTTTAGAAGTATTTTGAATATTGGATAATAAACTTATCGAGACTACTCCCTTTATCTTTAAATAAAAACCAAGCAGTAATGATGATTGTGTAAAAAAACTAATTTTAGGAGCGCTGTGTACTACTAGTACACTCGTACTTAGAACTATCTGGATCTTACTACCGCGTGATTAAGAGTGAAAGTATTGGAACCTGGGAGTTGATTCGAGTAAAATCATAACAGGTAGGTATAGGTTAACAATGTTATACTTATAGCGGTCGTTTGGAAAGTAAACTGGTAGAATCGATTTTAATGGCAAGCCGTGACCGCATCCCCGAGCAAGCAACATTTCGCGTAGTTTTGAACATGTCTGTGCAATATCGCTTCCGAATAATGCAAAGGACTGGATTTTTCTAAATTGAAATTTTTAGTAGTTGCTCAGTTTCTGGAATCGTGGTGTATGGCAATAGGTTCACTTGATATTGTATAGGCTTACATGGGACCTCAACAACTCTTGTGTACCACACCTCTGCATATCCCTTGAGGTAAATACTGGCGTGCATTTCTGTTTCGTTGTATAAATAATACAGAAAAGAGCTCAAGATGGATAACATTTAATTAATTTATAATTTAATTAATAAAATTATTGAAAATGTTTGACCTATCCATCGGCCTTTTCGTAAATAAAATTTGATCCTAATTTTAGCTCACGAATGTCATGCTGACATAAAACCACTGGGCTTCGATCACTGTAATGTTATAGCTCTTTTTAAATTGAAAGTCCTTTTGATGGTGACACCATTTGAGTTAACATGCAGTTGGTATGTACCTACTGTATATAGGTATTCAAATATTTTTCTGTTATCGAAGACACAGGGTTATTACCTACCTCGTATGATATTATAATATGAGAGTACAAAGTTTGTTAGGATTGCTATTCTACACGTGTTTCCACATAGTTTTAAATGATGACCACCGAATGTCATCAATCTTTCATCAAGTCTTCACGTCTGTCAAGATCGTGACTATGATCATTGATTTATCAAGTACGAACGACGACGAACGACGTACATTGATTTATCAATGAGAACCACCAACAAAATTATGTGTAACATCGTATTCAGTGACCGCAATTGGCTTAATTCGTTGATATCAGAATATCAATACGTCACGATCTAAGGTAGAACCTTGAATGGGCGGAACTAAGCAAAATGTGCACAAATTTTATTAGTTTTAGTATACCGCTTTCTGATTACATATAAAATGCTATAAACTAAGAAATTAACTAAATTTTTCTTGTTATAAGAAATGGAAAATGTCAAGGACTTATGTAATTTAACATCCAAAATATGTAATCACATTTATGGGAATAAAATATAGTTATTTCATAATTATTCACAATATGATGACTGTGAAAGTGTGATTTGACCTGATTCACTTGAAAACTGGTGCACTTAGAAGCTGGGAAAACTGCAACCGTTGCCCACGCACTTGCGACTGCAGTGGACCAGTTACAGACTCAAGACGGTTAGGGTGCATCGACCTCACTGCACCCTAAGCTCCTTTCTAAGAATTGAAAGCCTTTTTCCAAGATTTAATTTAACTTTCAATTGTAAGATGTTATGTCATATGGAGCCATGCAAATTAATATGTTGTTTGAATATTTACTTATTGACATAAGCTCGCCTTTGTAATTTCTTTTCTCTTTTTTACTTAATTAAGTTTTTTTTTTTTTTGTTTTTTTGTGTACAATAAAGAATTAATAATTATTTTTGTCAATTCCATAATTAATCCATTCAGCTCCTTTGGCGATATACGAGTAAGTATAGGTATTATGAAGCTACCTACAAAAGATTAAAGCATAATTTCTTATGTAGAAGTTGTTCCGGAAATATTTTCTCGTCATACGTTGTATAACAGAATGATTACAAAGCATAGTAACAATGGAAACTTTGTTTACTACTGGAAATGCTGATGGTGCGACGGTAGAGGTCAATGACAGGCTTGTTAAAATAATATAATACTGATACAATAAATTACCTTCATATTTTGTCCGATATACTTTCTAGCTGCCCATTGGTCTTCCACAGACAGCGGGAAGTGGAGAGCATATTCCACCACGTTGCTCCAATGCGAATTGGCGGAGGGGTTGGTGGTCAACTGAGTGTCGAATGTTGTCACGCCACCCGAAGGTCTTCGACAACTCTTAAAAAATGTCTTGAGAGATTAAGATTAATTATTAATAAGATACTTCATTTAATATAAACTACATCGTTTAGATTGAAAACATTCGCTACCGATATTACGCGGAGATGACTCGTTCTTAAGGAAATATTGTTGTTAACTAGCAATGAAATGATTATGAAGGATTAGTATTATTTACCTCTTCCAAGACTGAAGATTAAATCGTTTTCAATAGGAAGTCGTAAACCTTTATAATAAGAGCATAAAAGGATCGTAGGTATAAAAAGTTTATATTCTTGAAAGACTTGTTTGATTTTATTAATAGCTCTCAGGAAATAACTAACTAATGAATAAAAAGAAAACGGCTAAAGTGGAAAACTAAAACGAAAATAGATATATACATTACTGTTATCATAGTAGTGTTATCATAGTATATCATTAGAGTTAGTTCCTCGGACAGATCGAAAAGTGTTTGAAAAATTAAAATTAAGTGTCTAAACATAAACCTAACATAAACTTCAGTTTACCTTAAAGTTTTAGGATTCAGCGATGTACGAAATTGAATAAATTATACCTTACGATAATAGGTATTGTTTGTTTGTATCACACAAACAATACCTATTCCATTTAAATTATAGAGACGTTAGTAATACAATCGTTTAATACCGTTGATAATTGATAACTATTACGTGGGTTCAACGAATTAAATACTGACGTTGGTTGAATTACTATCATCAACGGACTAACAGTTGGTATTTTCGTTTAAAATAAAATAAATGATCAGGAAGTCAGAAGATCACAACAGGTACTTAGTACCTACCTAATTTCATTGTTAAACCACTTAAATAAAATGGATCATCATTTTGCTGCTAAACTTTTAACTTTTGGAACGCTGAGCTGGGATCGTAAAATTGCGCGAGATACAATTGATTTTCTTTTGTGTGATGTATCCGGCATGCTAACTAATTAAAATTGACTTGAATTGAATGTTGTCCTTACCTCGAATCTCGAAACTAACAGGCCTCTGAGTTAAACTCTACATGCGGAATATGAAAACATATCACAGCATCACTGTCTTATCTCACCGGATACGAGGTACCTAATGTAACTTTCGCTGTACTGATCCTGCGATCCTATTGCCATACACTGGTCATCCAGACTACGTGTTACCTTACTTGGGGATCCAATCCGGACCTCTTGCTCAGCAATCGCGTTTGTGACCACTAAACCTACCTAGTAGAATAGGAGAAGAATAAATAATTATTATTAACACTGTCGTCACAGACGCGACTACATTGTAATTTGTGAGGTTGAATGACTTGATTGATGTTAAATTTTCTGCCAGCCGAATACTAATAGGTCTTGTGGTAATTATTCAAAAACATACGAAGCCGGAGAACCTTATGACCTTGTTGAATAAACATCAATTGCAAGAGGTAGGCGGCTAATTTGGTGGTTAAATCTGTGTAGGGTTCGTCATTAAGCTATCATTAAGACAAATTTGAAACTAATTGCCCATGTAAAAAGAGTTGCCATTTGGCGTTCACACAAGAATTATATAATGATATAATATAATATCTTGGACATTCTCACACACGGCCATCTGACCCCAAAGTAGGCGCGAGCCTGTGATATGGGTGTCAGAGACTGATATACATATATAGATATTTTTAAATACATACTTAAATAGATAATATTAACATCTGTGTCTGGAACACAAAACAAATACATGTGTTCGTCACACGAATATTTGTCCTATTTTCGAATCCCATTCGAACCCACGACCCCTGGCGCAACAGACAGGGTCACTACCGATTGCGCCAATGGGCCTGTCAAGAATTAAATACGTGACACTTGTTGCAGCCACCATGAAGCTCAAGTCAGAACTGCTGATCCAGCCTTCAGGGGAGATATGGAAGAAGATCCGAGTGGAGCTGAACGAGGATGTCTCCACGCGAGACCGGGACCTCCAGGCCATTAAGGATTGGCTTCGGAAGCAGCCACACTTGCCTGATGAATGGGGTAACATTAAGATCTCTATTTCCCTCGCATACTCACAGTCATGTCGGACTTATTTGTATTCAGGATGGCGGTTGCGTAATTGATAGATAAATGTGCCTGCTTATTTGCTTCTGCCAAGACACCTTCTTGCAAAGCACCTTTATTGAAAGCATTTGATAATATTCAATTTTTGTCTTCTTTTGTTTTAGGTATATTGTTTATAACTTGAATAGGATTTACGTTACACTTTTGGTGTATGGTTATACAGACCTTTACGGCGTCACCGAATTGGAAACGTTATACGTAGTGTGTAGTATATAGTAGGTAGTTTGCAGGTCTATAAGTCCGGATAATGCAATGTGTCTCTCTTCTCTTAACGTAAAAAATGCATGATCTCTAAATGGATGAAGATTGCTTATTTAATTAGTTCTGGGTTAGTTATGTGTTTATTATTAACTTACACACATATTACAGTCTATTAATAAGATGTCACCTACGCCTATGGGCATGAGGACACGTGCGGTGCCAGTACTTCGCTCTCTAAGATCTTTATAACTGCGTGAAAATATTTCAAATGCGTATTTATCTTCGAACTTCCTGACATGCGATTTTTCAACAGAGGACAAGCCGTTGATGACCTTCCTCCGAGGCTGCAGCTTCTCGCTGGAGAAGTGCAAGCGCAAACTGGACATGTACTTCACCATGAGGGCCGCCTGCCCGGAGTTCTTCACCAACAGAGACGCCAGCAGTCCAGAGCTCGCGGAGATTCTGCAGACTAAAGTGTACGTACGTACGTCTTCACCAGAAACAACTATTTAATAAAATATTTGAAGTTGGTTTCGAATCTTACAGTTGAATTAATTAATAAAAATATATGTAGGTACATACTTTTCACCTTGATGATTTCCACAAGAATGAAGTTCGAAGGATAAGATTCGATCGATAGTGTCTTTGAAGAGGGTGGCAACTAGGTGTAAAAGAAACTATTATTATGTCTTAATTCCACGCGAGCGAAGCTGCGGGCGTCCACTAGTGTACTATAAAATATTTCGCGTATGTGTTTCAATTTGATTTGATCTTTTTCGTACACGTAATGCTTGTAGATCTAGTATAACTGAATGCACGGTGGTTGTGCGCTGAACACTACCTGCGCAGAAGTGATTTTTTGGGTCTGTTTGGTGGTATAGGCTCACCTCAATGCCTCACGTCACTTCACGCCACCGTCACGGGAGCGTGAGCCTTGTCATTTCGGGCTATGTGATTGGTTCGTCAAGCGAAGATTTTTGTCAAACTCAACTATGGTGGCCGGAGAAAATGAACTTATTCAATTTACAGAAAAAGTTCATCTTCAGTTTTATTATTATTTAGAGCGATTTTCTCAAATCCAGCTATAGATCATTTATTCATGTGCCTATTACAAGTTACACAACCAAACGTATGCACTACGATCAGCAAGGATTTCCTGTATTGGGCTCACAGAAAAACAACACAATTTACATTCTAAAAATTCAAATTCAAATGATTTATTGCAGTCTGTTAGTAGTTGGTAGATGGTACAGTGTCAAATATGCTCCTTAACAGAAACCCTGTGCAGGTGTACAATACATGCTTAGATTAAGAAGTTTAGGTATAGGTACTATATAATATTACATTAATTAATTTTGTTAAACTGATACAATAAAATAATTTTCAAGGCACACGATGATACAATACAATAATGTGATTAGACATAATATGTGATTAATTCTTTTTTAAATATTTCTTTGTTTAGTTTTAGTTTAATTATTAATTGTTTAACTTAGATATTTAAAGAGGTGGACCCACAATTTACATTCTAGGCAAATATATGGCGGACAAATAAATATCTGTCGTGATTCAAACCCGGACCGCCTCGCGGGTTACTTACCAGCCACTGTGCTACAAAGTCTTTGAATTACGAGTAATGCAAAAGCAAGTGACGGCTGCCAAATAGACTTTCAAAGACCTCCATGGGCCGCTTGACTCAGACGTCAAACAAAACCTTGACGCTCATTCTACTGATAGGTACCGACGTACCGACGACGTGCATGGGTTTCATAGACTCATTTCATAGATCGTCCTTTATAATTAGTATCAGTACGTATACCTACTAGTATAATCTACTGCCAATTCCATGATCATCATCATAACATCATAACTTGTCCGATTTAACAATATTAGAACGATAGTTGAAGTTACCGGCTTAGTCACGTGTTAGTTAATTAGGACATAAGCCGACTAGTTTCGATCGATTATGATGATCATCTTCAGGAGTGAACGCGCCCGCAATCGATCGAAACTGGTCGGCCTATTTCCGACTTAAATAACACGTGAGTAAGCCGATAACTTCAACTATGAATACAGTATACACTCACGAATAGTTCAGTAATAAAATATTACAATGACTTTTATCGTAATTCTGAACTTAAAAATACGGTGGACAGATAATAAAAAGGATTAGGGTAGGTACACAGAATATGTACCAATTTCCGTTTCCTCGCGCCACGAACCCTGCCGATTGGCCTGGCTGGATGTGTCCAATAAACGACTGTAGGAAAGACTATTAGCATAGTATAAAGTGTAGAGCGGAGCGAAGACTCTTTATAGGTACTATGCTATTAGGCTGTATCGTGATTATGACAACTAGTCGCTTGCAAACTTTAAAAAAAAACGATACTCATTCACAACCCCATGGTAGGGCTAGGTCTGTGTTACAGATAACTGCGGACACAAACAACACAATTTAACATCCAAGACCCGAGGACAAATATTTAATTTTACTTGTGAATTTTTCTGCCCCGGCCGGAATTCGAACCCGGGTCCCGCGTAGGGTTTCCGATTTCTCGAGGTTTTTTAGTTCTCGGGTGTCGAGACTTCTCGAGCCTGATTTCTCGGGTCTTCTCGGGTTGTCGAGAAAAAATAAAATACGTCTAAATTTTTGTTTAATTAATAAAAAGTCTTTAATTTAACTGTGTTTATTTTACATGAAAAAAATCAACATAATTTTTAACAAAAAAAACAAGTTCTCAATAAAATTATACTGTAAAAATTTTTTTTTTTTAAAAAGCTTTTATAACTTGACCTTGAAACCTAATCGTGGTCAAAGTTCATTACAAGACTTTACCACAAGTGCAAACACGACTATGATACGATATTCCATCATGAAGTTCCAGTTAATATCTTCCGGCTCCATCATCAGATCAGTTCGACAGTACCATATTATTGCATTGTCATCGGAACCTAATATGTGTGCCAAATTTCAGTTCGATAGCTTCAGTGGAAGTGGGTGAAATATTGATTGCAAGATTCCAGGACATACATACATACATACATACATACATACAAGTGAAGTTAAATAAAAGCTTTTAAAAATCAGCTCAAAACAAAATTGCTAACTAAAAACAATCATACTTCTTCTCCTTATCATAACTAATCTCATCTCACTAATCTGTAATAAAAAACAAAATCTCTGTTAACAATCAGCTTAAAACAAACATCTTAACTAAAAACAATCATACTTCTTCTTATTATAACTAATCTCACTAATCTTTAATAAAAAACAAAATCTCTGTTAACAATCAGCTTAAAACAAACATCTTAACTAAAAACAATCATAATTTTTCTCATCATAACTAAAGATCACTCACTACTAAGCGTAAAAATGTTTATTTAAACTTCTCGATGTCTCGACTTTTCTCGAGCTGAATTTCCCGGGTACGAGACCGACCGATTTCCCGGGAATTCCCGGGACGAGAATTCCCGGGAACAAACCCTAGTCCCGCGGCAGTTACTCTCTCACCATCGCTCCACGAAGTCGTCATTGTCAACTTAGCTTTGATCGCCGACCCGGCTTGTAGTGCTAATGAGTTGTTCGATCTTCAAATATTAACATTCAGTTGACCTGCACGCAAATTGACTCTCAAGTGTGTTCATTTGACTTCGTATTCCAATGTCGGTTAGCGCAAAACTAACCTTGGTGATTCAAGGGCAGTCAACTGCTGAATACGCCGCTGACTAGACGTGTTGCGTAAAATAATGCGTAAAATAAATGATTCGCATATGAATATCACAGAACTGAGATTAAGCTAGATGAATAACCATATGAAACCTTGACACGAAATCCGACAGCATTAATTGTTTGGTGACAATTCACTTAGTCTTGGACTGGGCTTATGGCAAACAATATAAAACACTTTAGACTATCTACCTACTTTAAAGAACCAATTATATATATGCATTAAAATTGTTACATGATATTTAACAGTTTCAGTGCAATAGGCGTGTGATTTACTCCTACTTTGCCAGGAAATGCCAGCCTTGAAAGGGAATTAAGAAAAAGAAAAATTAAGAGAATCACTTGCTATAACTTTTTAATTTTAATTTTATTTATTTGCAGACAAGGCCCGCCTCTTCCCGGTATCACGCCGAGTGGGAGAAGAGTCACTATTTGCAGAGGTGGGTAGCTTTCACCCTCAGAATTAAAAAAAAAACCGAAAGAGCGTTCAGTAAAAATTGAACCACGCCCACGAAATATGCGTACAAAAACTGAAACAGTCGACCCCGCACGACCCCCGCCAATCTTCGTAACCTTTTTTTATAATACAGACGGAAAAACAGACATACGGTAGGTACATATCATTAAACTGGTAGTATAGAATTTTTCTACACATTTTAAAATAGGCACATCGCAAAAAGCTGAATTACTTCAAAGACAAAGCCATAACCATATTAAAAAAAACTCGTTATTACTGGCATAATTGTAATAGAGTTTACTTTGTTATATATAATCTCAATCAGTTAACTAATTCAAATGTAAACATTTATAATCTACGCACGCACAAGCTCACATGCATACCTACATGAAATAACCATTGTAACAAACTAAAGGTTTGTTAATATAATAGTTAAGTATAAATTTACAGAAATTATTGTTTTTGACGACAACCACGGTAAAGATATACCTAGTAACATAACATAATATCACGCCTGTATTTCCCCGAAGGGTTAAACAGCAACCCCACGTCTTATTTCCATGTTGTGGTTGACCTTTTGCGAACAGCGATCACCTTTTACCATACCTTCTGACCACGGTCTCTTACCACGACCTCTCCCGATGTCTGGAAGCAATAAGAGACCGCATTCTTAGTCATTGGGTATCACTGGATAGTCTGGGCATTAAAATAAACCCATTGCCAATTTTCCCCAGGCCTCCACCCAAACCTGGATTCGCAGCAGATCACAGACATCTTGAAACTGGCGCTGATGATCGGAGACATCAGACTGATCGAGGAAACGGAGGGAGTGGCCGGAGACATATACGTTCTGGACGCCATGGTGCTCGGGCCCAGCCTGCTGGCCAGGCTGTCACCTTCCATCGTTAAGAAGTTCATGATTTGCATTCAGGTGAGAAAAGAAAAACTTTCAGAAACTTCCAGAAAAGCAAACTTGTCGAGCACTGTTCTGTCTTGCTCGCGAGCCATGAAAAGCGAAAAACTGCTGATGCCTCTAGACTCTAGTAGATAAGTAAAAGTTCAAAATTGCCAAATCTGTCGAGCTAAGGCTATGAATAAGGACGTAAGTCTGAAAGGTATTACAATAGATACTTCTAGACACAAGATGTACTTGTAAGGGTTTCCAACTTTTTTTTCACTCAAGTACCTACTACTTTGAATGAACCTACTTCCGGCGAGTGGATCCGGGATCAAAATTCAGAAGCAACCACAAAATAACTTTTCTAGGTAAGTGCTTCAATAATTAAATGTCATATTCTGTAACGGTGACGGAGGACGTCGCGAAAACGCACAGAACAGATAAAGGAGGATAGAATGGAAATGTGGGCGTGACAGGCGCGCCAACAAGTATGATTAAACAATCATACTTCAACTGAAATCACGCGTGCATACTTTTAGTCGCTTTCGGACTGCGGTGGTGCGAAGAGCTGCACGAAAAATATACATTGCCGGTAAAGTACGCAAGTAATCCACGTGAACACATAGTTCGTGCGCAATGTATTCTGTCCTACAGAATGCGATGACGTCACGATGTTCTGTCGAGTTCGTTCGCAGCGAGATAGTGTTGTGAAAGTATAAGATAAATTTTTCGATAAGTCTTGATCTTGAGTACGTAATTAAAGTAGTTTCAGGTGTAAATACTTAATTTCAAGGAGTAGGTGTAGTACTAAATAAGTAATTTAGTACTAATTTATATTATGTACATATTTATTTTAGGTTTCCAAAGGATCCTAATAACCAGCATTGGATAAATGTAACGGGTAGAAAATTTGGATCCCTAAAAAACAATGTACCACTTTGGAACAACTGTACTCGATTTTGCGCAACTTTGTCGGAACTCAATTATTTAGCAACATTACTTATCATCAGATTGTATTATATTCTACTGAGAAGCATATTACAGACTTTACCAAAGCTATTAAAGAAAAATAATTTAAATATAAGATTGCATTAATTTATTGTAAAAAAATCGAATACAAAAGAGTCCCCATCTTTGCTCTGCACAAGTACATTCGTCGCGCAACTGTATATATTAAAACTGTACCTGTGTATTTATTTAAGTACGTACACTCACTCTGAAACTTTTTAATAAAATAAATAATTATAATGTAATTTTTCATGTGAAGATAATAAAAAAAATGCATGTTAATAAGATGTATGGAACAGGCGCAACACCTAAAGGAAGCAAAACTCAAGTTGCATATGTTTTCAGTGTTAGTTTTAAAAGAGTCATTTATGCGGATGTAGCATTATAGGTACCTACATAACTCTAAACAAGTTTCAAAATATATTTATCGATAAATATGTTTACATCTCTAGTTGGGTTACCAGTAAATAACATATAAAATTGCACGATCAATTTTCTCAAATTTGCAGTAAATTTTGTTTCTTAACTTTTATTTATTAATTTCACCGCCGTTAGGCATCTTTTGGCTCAATAAAGGTTAAATAAATAAATAAATAATACAGTAAAATAAAATATACTCTATTTTACTAATCTTGTAGTGGTTCAGTACCTACCAGTTACCTTACCTCCGAATACCTCCGAATACCTCAAGAATACCTCACACGGATACCTCATACCTTCGAACCAGTTACCAGTTACCTACGTTGTTAATACGAAACATATACGCGGTCGTCAAAATAGTGTTTTAAATAGTGTAGTATGTATGAAAGAAAATGTAAATATAAATAGGTGATTTTACAAATAAATTATTCATTCGACAATCGGACAGATCACGAGTTTCATTATGAATCCTATGAAGAACCTCTAAAATCTTATTATTGCACGAAATTTGTGCAAAACACTTACTGGCAACAATAAGTGTCGGCAAGGTCAAAACTTGCACAATTCTACAGCTTGACGCGAGCAAAAAGTATCCTTATTGATTTAATGCTAAGGTTAGTTTTTAAAAGTTGCGATTCTCGTGCAATTTGACCAATGGCTGATGAATATTTTATGTAAAGGTAATAATAACGTGTATCTAAGTGTGGGTAACTGGCGACAGTGGTTTTGTTTCAAAACTGACTCGATGGCCTTTCTAACCTCCTTTATCTGTTCTGTGCGAAAACGTACATGCCTAAAAACTCCACAATGTTCTTTAAGGCATGTGAAGCATCCGTATTTAGCCAACGTGGTGGGCTATAGACTCCACTATTTCGAAAGAAAGAAGAATGATAAGATCTTTGCAACCCACTTTGTTTAAAACTTACTAAAATATGTTTACTGGCTTTCATATGCTTTTACGCCGTGGCTGAGTAAAAAATAACCGTTGCTACATAACTACAAACAAAGTCACACAATCGCATCATTTTTTGTGTTTCCACTTCAGCTATTATCTTCACGGACCAACTAGTTTTTGCGTTATCTGATTATGAATAGATAGGATAATGGAAATATGCAATATCCAAGCTTGTTTTTACTGAGCTTCTGTAGTAGCTGGGTAATTTCCTTTCGGGTTTTTAACCTCTTATAATTAAGTAGCCCAAAGATTTTCGTGGCCGCGCCCGTCGTTGCTTAACTCTTTCGATGGATGGATGGATGGAATAAGTGGTCACAGAAGCCTATAGACAAGGGCTACGTCAGAGGAGTCGTCATCGTCCCCTTTTACACCATTTTTGAAGAACCCCATTGCATAGCCCACCGATACCAATTTATGTTGCTATTGGGAATCGTGCCTTCACGACAGCCTTTTGATGTCCACTTCTGGGGCGGCCTCTCCTAAATGAATCCACTCTGACCGGTCCTGAGCCTTCTGAACCCAGCGGTTTCCCGAGTATCCCAAAATCGTGCCATACACAAATGAATTTCATCGATCACCAGCGCAATATTGTTTTCAATTTAGCCATACATAAATAATGAACACAACACTATCTATCTCTTTCTGTATAAACATATTCTCTGATATATTTATTGGCTAGATATGCGTAGATTATGTGTACGTATTATATTGTATCTATTGTATAATATTGTATGTATCGTACTATTATTTATATGTATTGAAAATTATGTGTAATTTTATTTCTTATGCACGCTTATTCTACCACTCATTCACATGTATCCAGTCACAGGTACGCTGCAAGATATTTCTTAGGGAAATAAGCGTTACCTTCGTACATAAATTATATTTTAGGGCTGTTTTTCCTGCTCTTGTTCTCCTTCGTGTACATAAATGCAAATAAGTAAATAAAGAACTGCTAGGTAAATAACTATCATTGATGTCACAATTACAGGAGGCGTACCCTATTAAGCTGAAGGAAGTGCACATTGTTAACACGTCGCCCATCGTCGAACGGTTCGTCAGTTTCGTCAAGCCATTCCTCAAGGAAAAGATTAGGAAACGGGTGAGTAGAGAATTGACTATATAAGCTACAACCAAAGGCATCCCACTGTTGGGCACGGGTCTCCCGCAGTCACAGCTGATAGAGATATAGACCACACTCCATCGTGTAGCTCCAATGCGGATTGGTTGAATTGAAGGGTTAGTGGTAAATAGTGGTCAAGTGTTCTCAAGCCACCCGGTCTTCGAAAAATAAATATCTGGGACATTCTCACACACGGCCACCTGACCCCAAAGTAGGCGAGAGCCTGTAATATGGGTGTAGTAGACTGATATACATTCATAGATATTTTAAATACATACTTAAATAGATAATATTTACATCCAGACACACGATCCCTGGCTCAACAGACAGGTTCACTACCGATTGCGCCAACGGGCTTGTTGACAAGGCTTAACAATTGTTTTTTAATTGAAAAAAAAAAACTGGACCAGCTTGACGTGCTCCGAAGCACCGAATCGCCTTCACCTTTTGGGTACGGAACGTTAAAAAGGAAAAAAAACTTGGAGTGTAACCGGAAACAACGCCTTTCCAACCGCAGAAAATGTAATGTCAACTCAACAGTGTCACAGATAAATAAATACTTAGAATAGGATAGAGAATTAAAATTTACAAACAAAAATGTTGGTGTTTCAGATTTACATCCACAAGGACATCAAGGATTTATACAAATTCGTTCCCCAAGAGATGTTGCCTACGGAATACGGAGGCGAATTGGACTCTATGGATAACCTTCAAGGTACCTTCACCTATTTTTTTCTTTACTGTCCTCTTTATTTTGTTCGCGGCGAATATAAAAAATAAATACTAATATTCAAGCATAGACACCTAATTTAAAAATGATACAGACATTAAATAAATAAAAAGTTTAGAGAATGGTCTTGTACATAAATTATGAAAAGTCATTGGTGCGTGCTTGGGTTTGAACCCGGACCGCTCGAGCGAGAGGCAAGTTCGATAGCCACTGGGCTGTCATCGCTTCCTAGTTAAGCTATAAAACCCACTAAATGCTAACCCCGGTCTCATTTCAGATCAATGGACCCAGAAGATAGTGGAATACAGAGACTGGTTCAAAGCACAAGAATCTCTGGTAGCCAACGAAAGCCTTCGGCCGGGAAAGCCCACGAACTACGACGAGCTTTTCGGCATTGATGGCTCGTTTAGACAACTGGCTATCGATTAACGTTAAATGTGATATAGGTTACGTTAGGATAGTTATTACGTAGGTAGGTAATGTTTTAAATAAATTAACAGTAATTTAAAAATACATTATCTGTTATATGTTATGTTTAGCGCTTGGTGTTAATTTTTATCAGAATAATCGGAAATTTTAACATTCAGTGTCGCTTTTAAGATTTTACATGTGATTTTTAAGGATTCAAAATAAATTAATTTCATTGATAACATGTTTTTTTTTTAAATTCTCATATCAATAAGGTATGCTTTTTCAATTACGTAATTCAAATTGGAGTGTTAAAAAAGTATCTAATCCTGATATCATGGGAAAGTAGAAAGAAAATAAAACAATGAAATGTTTAAAAAATACTATAATTATAATACTTAAACTAAGTTTTGTTTTTGAACTTAAACTTAAATCACTGAAATTTAATTAAGATAATTAAATTAATACATAAATGCATCTCAACCATGACAGTTTGTACACTAGCAGTCAAGTATCCTAGGCACCACAAGTTTATCATTGTAACAAATGAATTTGACCTAGAACTGACTTATACGTTGATTGTAAATTGTGATACATTTCTTAATCAGAAACAGCTAAACTTTGCTCTGCATTATTGAACTCCGAATATTATAATGCAATAATAACATTCGTCGGTTGCCGCTAAACCCTGTGGCTAAACCGAACTACGTGATCTCGGGCACCACCGAAAATCAGCGCTGCTGCTTTGCATTGGAGCCAACAACATAATATGCTGAGTGCTGACCATTTTAATACACACCTGTAAACATTTGTGTAATCATGGTTTAATTGTAAGTACATTTTGCTGTAGTGAATTGTAATAATGTAATAAACATATTCTTCTTCTCTTATTCTTCTGAAAATAATTATTACGGTAGACTTGCAAAGCACAGGTAAGATAGAAAAAGTGGGGGCTCAAAACCACAGCACAGAAAAAGTTCTTTCACTTAGGAAGTAGCGTACAAAAGGCGTGGACAAGATTGTTACTACGAGTATAATACTTAGTACTCAACAAACGGGAAGTTAGGGAAATCCTTCCATTCAGCGAAGTCGATGACTCTTTTGTTCTTGTTGAAGCTATTAATCCGAGCGACCTCCTCAGGAGTGAGACTGAAGTCGAACAGGTCGATGTTCTGCGCGATTCGCTTCTTGTTCACTGACTTGGGGATAGGGGTGAGGCCGCGTTCGATCTGAGGAAGTAAGGTTTATTTATTTATTTTTTAAACCTTTATTGCATTATCCACAATATCGGCGTATTATATAAAAGTTATCTACTAGTCACCTCTTGGTGACATGGAAGATAAATTGAGGTAGGCGTAATAAAATTTTAAAAGAAATTAAAAATATATATATTACTTATATTGAAGAATATGCAAAATATGCAAAATGCTTGTATATACATATACTTATATTGAAGAATATGCAAAATATGCAAAATGCTTGTATATACATAATACATACATAACACATTTACCTATACAAATAATATAAAGAGGAAACTGTACTATGGGTGTCAGACACTGTTAAACATACATATATTTTTTTAAATACTAGATAAGATAATATTAACATCCAGACCAGAACAAACAATAGTGTTCGTCACACGAATGTTTGTCCTGAGTGGGATTCGAACCCACAACCCCTGGCGTAACAGGCAGGGTCACTACCGATTACGCCATTGGGCCCGTCGATTGCCCGTCGATCGTCGTTAGTTATATTATTATTACATTATTATTATTCTATATTATTATTATTCTTCCATCGTAGTATTACGTAGACCGTGCTTCGGAGGGCACGTAAAGCCGTCGGTCCCGGTTGTTTTCAATGTTGGAAACAGTCGTTAAGCCTTGTCGAAGACCTTCGGGTGGCTTAAGAACATTCGACACTGGGTTGGCCACTAACCCCTCCACCAATCCGCATTGGAGCAACGTGGTGGAGTATGCTCTAGACCTCCCACAGCAGTGTCTGTGGGGGAGACCCGTGCCCAGCAGTGGGACGTCTATGGGTCGCAGATCGCTGCCTTCTATATCGATAAAAGGCATTTTCTACCAGTCAACTCTTGGTGACATAGAAGAAAAATTTAGGTAAGCATCCACCTGATCGAACTACGGTAAATCTACGTTTTCCACTCGAGGTCCAAACGAAGTAAACTCACCAGATATCTCAGCACGATCTGGCTGGTAGTCTTCCCGTACTTCTGGGCCATGGCGACGAGCACGGGGTCGTCGACCCGTGGGGGCGGGGCGTCGGCGGAGCCCCGGGACACGAGGAAGCCGAAGGGGCTGTAGGCCATCACCGCCACCGCTTGCTCCTGGCAGTGCCTCACTAAGTCCACCTGGGTGAGCGTTGGGTTAACCTGAAATAACAAATAAAAATATTTAAAAAAAAAAGCTTTTTTTTTCGTGCATTGTCATCGGAACCAAATATGTGTGCCAAATTTCTGCTCGATAGCTTCAGTGGAAGTGGGTAAAATATTGATTGCAAGATTCCAGGACATACATACATACATACATATATATACATACATACATACATACGAGTGAAGTTAAATAAAAGCTTTAAAAAAATCTTATTTTTTATTTTTTTATTTTTTCGAATGATTAGTTACTGTTGGCCTCATTGTCCTTTGCAGCGTCACCGAATAGAGTGGCGAGATAGAATAACTACGCAGTCACATTACAAGAGGCATTACATTGGCAAAATTTAACTGATGTACTGTAAACTTATTTCTTTAAGAAATATCTTCCAGTAGGCCCAGCTCCACCAATCCGCATTGGAGCAGCGTGGTGGCGTATGCTCTAGACCTCCCGCAGCGCGTCTGTGGGGGAGACAGGGTGACTACCAATTGCGCCAACGGGCCTGTCGCACAAAACTTGATTGATTTTGGACCTCTCCAGTCAGGATAAAATTAAAACGGCTGTCAGACTAACCAATTTGTAAATAGTAGAAATACCAACCTCAATTTCATTGACAACAGGCCGCACTTTGCTGTTAGCGATCAGTCTGTCCAACTGCGTCGCGTTGAAGTTGGACACGCCGATGGTCCTGGTGAGGCCCAAGGCCTTGGCCTGCTCCATGCTCCTCCAGGTGTCGAGGTAGTCGTAGTCATCGTAGGTATAGTCCTCCTGAAACAATCAAAGATGTTAATTAATTGTATGAGAAAATTTATCATTTATTTCTAACGAAATATCATTAAAATCTCTTCGAATTAATTTTATTAGAACGCGAAACTTTAACTGATTTTCTTGCCTGCAAAGAGAAATAAGTACCTATTTAGGTACCGGAACATATCCTAACATCACAACTGTATTTTTCCGAAGGGGTAGCTAGCTAGAGGTCTCTAGCACACCCACTTTTCAGATGCAATGTTTCTTAGTTTTTATGTTCCGGTAAAATATTTTTAACCATTATTATATGCTAAGAATTTGAAATTAGAAATGTTGATTAAATGCATTATATATTAATATTCTGTACCCAGGTTGACTCCAAACTTCTCAAAGGCTAATGGCATAGACACGAAATTACATATTAAAACTAAATTTTGATTGCCTACATAGTTAATACTTACCTAGTTAGAGAGAATATTAGTAAAATCTTATTGGTATGTTTCTTAAACCTTAAACTTATTCCATTGAGTAATTATCTACTTAAAGTAGAGGCGTTTAGTGTAAGTCATTTGTGAATGACTAGTGGACGGCCGCAGCTTCGCTCTCGTGGAATTAGACATAACTATAGTTTCGTTTACACATATTATTATTTTTTGTATAGGCTATGTCACTCAGTAAAGATGCAGCTTTCTAATGGTGATAGAATTTTTGGAATCGGTCCAGTAGTTTTTATGTGAAAACATTACAAACAAATCTTTCCGCTCCATAATATTAGTATAGAAAAGTGCATAACTATTATTATTCCGGTAACTTCTTAAAGGCGGCGATAAAAACAAATATGGGGCATGTGCGTAGTCGATCGTAGTGACCCATATTTGTTTACATTGTCCAAACGGCTAATGTACGACTGGTGGCTAATTGAGGGCTTTTGCCAGGGAAAATTCCTTGACAAACAAATGGAATTATTTATTTAGCTACACATTACAGATTACATTATTTGAATACCTAGTTTTGTTTTGTAATGCTGTTCTCGCTGGTGGAATGAAATATATTTCTATTTCTTTCTATTTCTACTTCACATTACAGATTTTCAACTTATATTCTTTGAAGGTCCAAGTAAATATACTTTGAAGGTCAAGGATGTTGTAATACGGACTGGTATCAAAATCTAGCTCTGACCTTGAATGCACAGAGGTCGAAATCAAGGTGTCATCCGGCGCGGAGCGAGCGGTAAGTCGCAAGCCCATGCGCATCTATCCCTCTCCGGATTTCGTTAAGAGCTAAACATTCGCGCCGCGAACAATATCCCGCTTATCCTGGCTTACCTTGACAGCAACCGGGAAATGGATCAGATACAGGTCAACATAGTCCAAGCCGAGCTTGCGGAGAGAATCCTGGAGAGACGGGAGCACCTCGCGGTGCTTGTCGCTGAACAGCTGGAAACAATAAGGAAACATTTCAAATACTTTACATACTATTTTATACAATAATATTCAATTAAATAGTTTAATTTTAAACTTTACTTCATTTTAAAAAAAATCTAACCTTTTCCTGTACTTAATTGAATTGCATAACTCAAACATAACATAAAATCACACTTGTATATCCCCAATAGGGTTGGCAGAGGTGTGTAGGTATTTAGTAGGTACTCCCAGAGTGCCCAAGGAATATCAAATTTGAAAATTCCAATAAAATTATCCCGACTCGGGAATCGAACCGACCCAGGCACTAATTAAAATTAAATCTAAACCAGTCGCGCACTAACTAAATTAATGAGGCAGTCAAATAATTAAATTGAATCACATAAATATTCAAAGGCTGTGTGTGACATTTATATTTCCTTGCACTACAGGTATGGATGGATTTATCCGGTACATTTTGAATGTTGTTCATTAAAGATAAATAAATAAATGGCGCGAAAATAACACCACCGGCCAAAGCGATCGTTCACTGTCGCATACGACTATAGTTTCAACTGGTTTTAGGGAGGGAGGCCAATTGAGGTTAATTGCCATCAATGCGGTTCGTTGTGAATTGCTTCAGCAACTTAATGGCCATCTTATTTTCGTCGCCGTACACTGAAATGGTTGCAGTGACAGTAGTGAAGAGTTGATAGCAATTAATTTATCAAACGAATTAATGGTAATAGACTAACAGCTCTTTACAATTGTCTTAAGGTTTTCGTAGAATAGGTACTTCAATCAGCTTTCAAGAAATAAATATAGTATGGAGCATGTATCTGTAATTTTACAGTTGCAGGTGGCAAGAGTAGAAGTTGGAACCATTATAATATCTACTAGTGAGCACGGAAAAAACGATGTATGAGACTACAATGTCGTGAACTTGTAGCATATTTCATTTCCTCCAAAACCTGCATTGGTGGATTCCAATACAGCTGAATCTTCATTAAAAGACCACCTTGTGGGGTGGGATTACCTACAGACAGACCTTACCTCCTCTTGTGCGGCAAGTAGTAGACGCGCTTAGAGAATTCGGAGTTAGGGGAGATGCCCTCAATGATTACCTTGGTGGTGACAAACAGATGTTCCCTCTTGACCAGTCCCTTGGCGATGGCGTCAGCAATCCCTTGGCCGACCTGCGGCTCGTCATCGTACACGGCAGCAGTGTCGATGTGACGGTAGCCAGCCTCGATCGCCCAGAACACCGCTTGACGCACTTCTTCCACTGAGTCTGACTAGAAATATATTAAAATAAATCAGATTAAAAAAAAATAAAGTACAGAACATATTTTTTTTTTAAATATCTTGGACATTCTCGTACACGGCCATCTGACGCCAAAGTAGGCGCGTGCCTGTAATATGAGTGTCAGAGACTGATATACATACATAGATATTTTTAAATATAGATAATATTAACAGAACAAATACAAGTGTTCGTCACACGAATATTTGTCCTGAGTGGGATTCGAACCCACGACCCCTGGCGCAACAGACAGGGTCACTACCGCCAACAGGCCTGTCAATATGTTTCAGTGTTACTAAAATGCTTCAATAAAATTTGACATTCGACCTGCTACCGAACGATGCTATTTATTTCTGTATGGCTACCAGCCGGGACTTGAACCCGGGATTCGGCAGTCAGGATCACTCACCACCGCGCTACGAGACAATTTTAAAATAACGAGTGCGCTCGCAACAGGGAGATTTATCTTAACCTCCATTACAAATTCAAACGTCATGGTTACCGAGACGATTAGTTCTAATTACATTTATGTAAATATATGCACTTGAATGTCAAGGATACGTATAACATATGACAACATAACATCACGTCTGAATGGGTAGAAAAACAACTTTGCCCGACCTGGGGATCGAACCAAGGACCTCTAAACCTACATAGTCTTATTATTAGACCATAGTAGATAGAAGGTACGTACCTAGATACTTATTTTTCATAACATTTTAAAATCGACTGTATGAAGATTTTTAGACGTTTCGAGAAATAACTTCCGACACGTCAGTTTTGCCGCCTCCGCCAGTGCCCACCACACCACCACAACCCTTTCTTTGTCCCACTGTTGGGCACGGGTCTCCTCTCAGAATGGTTGGGATTAGGCCTTAGTCCACCACGCTGGCCAAGTGCGGATTGGCAGACTTCACATTCCTTCGAGAGCATTATGAACTTTCAGGCATGCAGGTTTCCTCAGATGTGTCCTTCACAGTTACAGCAAGTGACATTTAATATATTAAATCGCACATAACTTAGAAAAGTCATTGATGCGTGCCGCTGGGGTTTGAACCGAGACCGCTCGAGTGAGAGGCGAGTTCGATAGCCACTGGGCTGTCACCGCATAGCCAGTGCCCAGTGTTTGCTAATTAATTGCAGCTAGCAACAAGGAATTTCCAAAATTCAACTTTTAGTATGTTCTTACTAATTTCTTGTTGGCAACACACAAACACATTGGGCTTCACTCTCTAACTAGTAACGCAAATATGGACATGATTTTTTCTCGTCACAGACCTGGCTGTAAGGGTCAACGACATTAGTTACTGGTTCGCATACAACCGGTTTTTCAACATTATTTGCTACTTATCAAGATGTGCTAATCAATTTCAATTAAGTTATGATTATCGAGTAGATATGTTAAGGAAAACTAAGATGGTGCTGATAGCTTTCGATGTTGGAACTTAGAACTTGTACCAACTACGTAATACTACAGCTACCTCCGTATTGCTAAGTGTACCTCATACCTAATGCTTTTAATTCAACGAACAATTGTTGCAAATATGATATACTAGTGGACGCGCCCGCAACTTCGCTCGCGTGGAATTAGACATAACAATAGTTTCGTTTACACCTAGTAATATTATATAGCCTATAACACCCAGTGAAGATGCAGCTTTCATCTTTTTGAAATCGGTTCAGTAGTTTTTGTGTGAAAACATTACAAACAAATGTTTCCTCTTTATAATATTAATATAGATTGATATTTAAAGAAAATACAACGAAACTCACAAATTGTAATGACTTAATTATTTTAAACGTCCTAGCCCAATGGATCCTATCGATCGTAAATATGTGATCGACCGAGTTAAGCGACGACGGGCGCGGTCGATTTGTAGTTAAGTGACCATAAGTAGCAAAATTTCATGGGCGCTGCCGTGCCCAGGAGGGTAAGCCGTCGGTCCCGGTGGTTTCCGATTGTAGTAATAATAATTAAACCTTGTCCTTCAGGCGGCTTGAAAACATTTAACAATATACTTACATGTTGTCCATTAACTTATTCATAATTAACGGATATCTCAAGTTAAAATGATAAGCATGGTTTACAGATAGAAAAACCTGAACGAAAAACACGCGGAAATTCTTAAAACTATTTTACAACAATGTAATTAACGAGGACAAACGACAAATAATCACGCACAATCTTACGTACAAAATGCACATACTTATACATACTTACATACATTACATACACACATGTAGTGCGCAGTATTGTTATACCTACGTATAAAGTTTAATTTAATTACTATTATTTTGCTATATAAGTAATTGATGTATTAGGAATGTCAAGCATTTTTATTTAATATACTCAGGTAGTTAAGAAGTAGGTAGTAAAATAACACTGTAATTAACTAATATCAAACGAAATTACATGGAAGGTAAGTTACCTATGTCATAATAATTCAGGTTTTATATACAGTGTGACTGGTAAATCACTAGACATATGGATAGAATATACTCAGTACTTGATTCTCGTTCTGTATAAGCCAAAAACCAACTTTTAATAAAGCCATCTTCATCACTGTGCTCAAACACCTTACCGCATAAAGTCATTAAGCGCGTGAGTGGCGTCATTTAGGGGAGATCTGTGTCCAGTCAAAGAACTGGCGGATGAATGTATGGATGGATGGATATTAGACTTACCTCTTTGGCAGTGCCCCGGCCGGTGCCAAGAGCTACAACTGGCATCATGGTGCCATCATTCAGCTCGATGCAGGGGGCGGGGTCACCCGATGTGAACTGCACATAAAATTGAATATGTTATTATGTGTTTGAGCTTCGTCACTCACGTGAAACTATTATAACGAATTGACTAACTAATGTTCTAATTAACTCTCGGCTAACTGAACTAACCATGCCAGTCCCTATTTGAGTCTTGTTTAAAGTCAGTCACAGTTGTCACAGCAACAGCGGATAGGTGGTTCTGCAAGCTCGTTTGCGATCTTATATCCATATAAAAAGAAAAAAGTAGTGTAGTACATACCAGCTGGTATGTACTATACTAAAATGTAAGTGCAAACTTTAATAGTCTCTCAAGGTCTCGATGTAACCTTTGGAATAATGTCATGTCGTGAAGTAGGTTCCCACCTAAAATGTTTCAAATACATACCTACATAATATCATCAGTTGAAGAGCAAATATCGCAATTTATATTATTCTCAGTGTACGCCGTGCCCGCCGCGAGCGCGTTCACTCCTGAAGATGATCATCGTGATAGATCGAAACTAGTCGGCCTATTTCCGACTTAAATCACACGTGAGTATGCCGGTAACTTCAACTATGAATATAGACACTCACGAATCGTTCAGTAATAAAATATATTATTCTCCTCATTACAATAAACACATGTATAGAAATTCATTATAGAAAACACAGACAACAGTATGTACGGAAAATTTAGCATCCATAGGCAATTTAGCATCCCAATGGCTCGGGTTGATTCAATGTGATCGACAAAGTTAAGCATCGACGGGCGCGGTCGTTTGTGTATGGGTGACCGCTAGTGGTAAAATTTCATGGGCGCTACGTCGCCGTCGGCCCCGCTTCAATTTTCAATAGTGAAAACAATCGTTAAGCCTTGTCGAAGACCTTCGGGTGGCTTGCGAACATTCGACACTGGGTTAGCCACTAACCCCTCTAGCAATCCGCATTGGAGCAGCGTGAGTGTGCTCTAGACCTCACTCAGATTAGTATGTGGGGAGACCCGTGCCCAGCAGTGGGACGTCTATGGGTTGCAGCTTAGCTTAGCTTATGGAAAATGCACGTGTTGTAATTCCCAATCGTAGGTATGATTATTTAACATAACATTATTATTACTAACATAACAATAACTTTGATTATGTACATATAATACATGTTTTTAAACGTGGAACACTAAAACAGGTATGCCAATAACAATTTTACTTGAACATAACAAGCCAACATAAAAAACAAATCTATAATTCAAAAAATAGAATCTCATTTTTTCTTGATAGCACAAGCGGGAATAAAGACGGGAATTCCTTGAAAACTAGCGGTCGTCGTTCGCTGAGCGACCATCGCTGTGGCCTCAGATTATGTAACTTTTACTCTTTAAAGATTGCCTAAATAAATCTCCTTTCTATGGCATGGTAACTTGGTATTAAAATCAACTTACGGCGATCGCAAAAGACAACACTAAACACACAGAAAGCTTCATCTTCGCAGATCTAACTGCGCCGGCGCACTGAGCGCGCCGAGTCTTTACACCAGTTATATAACACAATATGAAAGAACATGAACGAATCGCTTAGAACTGGTCTTCTATCGTATTAAACTTTATGAACTTAGAAACCAGTTTGACTCTGAAGAAAAACTTGGAAAACTGGATCTTCATCAAATAGATTATAGAGATTGAGGCTTCTGAATAATTTAATTAATAATTGAAATTAAATAACACATAAAGGTCTGGATCATAATGGATTATACATAAACTGATGTACCCACCGCTGAGCGTCGTCTTTACCGAAGCATCCCCATTTATTCGCCTCCGAAAACAGGTTAGGAAAACCATAGAACAGTTTTGGTTCTGAGCCGCAGTAATGACAAGCTATTAAACCAACATGCGGCGAAAGCCTTTACATCTGATAGTTTATCTCTTCCAATCCCAACTGTGGTCTTGAGTGACCCGTGCCAAACAGTGGGACGCCTATGGGTTTCTGTAGAATGTGTGTTGAATAGAACTTTCAATTTGCCGTATTCCAGTTGCCATTGCTCCTAGGGTTACAATAACTGTAAAAACAATGTCAAATTGTATTTCATTAACACAAATAATGCTATAGAAAATACTGTTTTCAGCATGTACCTAAGTACAATTTTTTTTAATGTCGGGATGGTTTATATATAAAGCGTAGGTAGAAAGAGGACACATGGTATTCGGTAGTTTATTTATTTAGAGGACGTACGAACAATTATTATTTAAAATGTATTTGAAGAATACCTAAATATAAATAAAAATAAAATACAATTTTAAAAGGTCAACTATAGTCTATGTAGTGTATAGGTGAATGTTTTTTTTTTATCATGGACATTCTCACACACAGCCATCTGAATTAGTAACGAACCTGGTACTATGGGTGCCAGACTGATATACATATATAGATATTATTAAATACATACTTAAATAGATAATATTGACATCCAGACACAGAACAAACACAAGTGTTCGTCACACGAACATTTGTCCTGAGTGGGATTCGAACCCACGACCCCTGGCGCAACAGGTAGGGTGACTACCGATTGCTCCAACGGGCCCGTCAAACGGTTTTGTTATAGAAAAATGAAATAAAACTTGAATCTGTAATAGGGTGCTACTATAGGTAATTACGGCCTCGTTTCGACAAAAAAGCAACCACTGGTTTTCATAAAAACGCATTTTGCACACACAAACAACTCTATCTACATTTTCATCGTAGATAAACCACTAATCATTTCAACATCCGCCGACGCTGGCATTTGGCAAGCATTGAACTGTCCATTGTCTTGAAATGTCGAAGGTTTCTATTGGACTTTAGCTAAGCCTAATTATTTATCTTCTTCTCATACAGATAATAAATTAGATTAGAAATCGGATCATCTGGGGGCTTACTATGTACTCATATCTTATGTAAGAACCACGATGCTAGAGATATCGACTTTTCGTATTTACAATTTTTCATAGGCATGTTCGTTTGCTAATTTAAAAAAACGATTAGGCCTTATTCCACCACACTGGCCAAGTGCGGATTGGCAGACTTTACATGCCTTCGAGAACATAATGAAGAACTCTCAGGCATGCAGGTTTCTTGACGTGTGTCCTTAACCGTTACCACAATTGATATTTAATTTCTTAAATCGCACATAACTTATAAAAGTTATTGGTGCGTGCCACTTGGGTTTGAACCCGGACCGCTCGAGTGATAGGCGAGTTCGATAGCCACTGGGCTGTCACCGCTTTACCTATTTTAGCTGTAATGTCATGTACTACTACAATTTACTCACTTCTATCTATTTAGTTTATGAATGACACGGAAATAGATAAGTTTTAATGTGAAAATTACGTAGGTACCTACATACAAAGGTAAATACTTATCTGTGCGCACAGCACAGGTAATAACGGAATTATTGCGAGAGCACTGGCCCTGCTAAACGTTAAGCATAGCGCTGAGGTCAAACGTAATTAGGGCTTAAAAAATAGTTTAGCAAAGAACTTTAGCTTCCTCTTCATAATTAACCGCATCATACCAAAATTCTGTTCTAGCTGTAAGTATTATTAATAAATAATTCAATAATAAAGAATTCAATACTAAAAAATTCTGTTCTAGCTGTATTATTAATAAATAATAACTAAAAAACATGGAAATCTTCACTCACAGCCATCTGACTCCCAAACTAGGCAGAGCCTGTACTATGGGTGTCAGAAACTTATATACCATTCATAGATATTTCCGGGTTTAAAGTAACGTAACAGAAAAAAGGTTAATCGTTTACGGCCAACGTTCTGCTAAAACTTGAATTGTGCAGTAAATTGTTGAAAACTGCAAGAACCAATAGCGATAGTGTTCTGAGGTCACACGAGAAGTATGTGGGGCACTTTCGTTCTCAGAAAATGGACCCCGCTACCGCTAATGTACCTATACTATAATCTATGTATCTGTACATTTGTGGTTTTTGTAGTTTCTTCAATAAATAATCTACTCCACCAATGCTCGTATATTTCTAACGTGTAGTAAGTAATTGTTTTTAAAGCAATTGTGGCCCGGTCGAAAAGCTGTGATTTCCTGTTACACTTCTTTAGAGGCGATCTTAGTGCCTCGCCTCGCCTTGAAGAACAACGCATTTGAGACTCTTACTTACAATTACTAACTGGGCTATTACTAACACCAACTTACATTACTATAACTGTTCTGTTGAATAGTCCCTGCCTCAGTTCACATACTAACTAACAAAGTGACCAACTAATGTCTTATTAATTCTCTCTGCTAACTCTCTAACTTCTCTGTCTAATCATCCTAGTCCCTACTTAAGTCTTGTTTGTCTACATTTGTCATGACAAATAGAATTTTATCATATCCATGACATTTATTTTCTTCTTAGAATCCTCTTGTCGAGCCCCACTTGTAAATACACTTTTTAGGAAAAATAAAAAAATAAAATTTGATGTATGATATGATTTAATGTATCTATAATTACCTATTAGGTCCACTTAGTACTTAATCGTATTGTGGAAGGCACTCGCTTTAGTGCTTATTGGTGGATTGACATGGCCGCGCGACCGCGAACTCCTAATTAGCTTTATAACAGGATAAGATAATTAGGTGAGAGAAGAAAATAAAGCGATTTAAGTACATATGCTAATAATAATTTTATATCATGAGAACATATTAGGATCCAAACAAATTGATGCGTTGATGTCTTTTGTATGTAAATAAATGTCATTTGGAAACTATTTCTTGTTAATCTGAGGAAACGTAGACAAGTAGACAGTTGCATATTTCAATTGACGTGTAGTTTCTTTTTTGTAATTTTGATTTTTATTCTTTGTTTTTGTACTACATTGATATGTAAGTAAATACAAAAAACTGCCTCAAAAAATCTGCCTCTTTTTTTAACAAATACAATTCATAAAGTTGGTGCTACCGAAAAAAACACGACAAGAAAATCAGTGTTTACTCTTTTAAAAATTAACAAGATACGAAGCACTACTGTCCTACACTTAACCGGCCCAATCTGGTCTAAAGCAAATGTGAAGTTTCCTTTTATCTTTCAAAACGTCACTCGCTCCGTATAGGAACCGGCGCAGTACGCTCCAAATACTTTCACCGAATGCCCATTTCATGCCGAATCGAGTAGATCGTATGCATCGATTAGAAATCCTGAGCTCACACCATATTAGATGCCTTAAGCACGCCATTCACTATCCTGTATTACGGTCTAAGGAAAGGGAGAGAAAACAAAACTTAGGTGGATTAACGAAACTTCCACGAACAAAATATTTAAATAATAGGTCGGGGAAAAAGTCTTTTCGCATTATAGCATGAATAAACTTGTAATATAATTTCTTTGGCTGTACTATTTGAATCTTTAATTAACTGCCGGAAAACTTTAAGGATCTACCTTTAAATGTTTTTAAGAGGCGTATTACAATAGCTATTGGAAAATTGTTTTTATGATATAAATGAATAAAGGTACATGGCTAGAAGATCAAGAATCATAGTAATAATTTAATTAATATAGATACTAGTTCTTACACTCTACCCTTACAAATACTTAATCAGCATTTGACAAAAATATATTTACCACAATAAATTATACGATTCATACGATTACAACATTTGATTTCTAATAAAAGTATCTATATTAATTAAATTATTACTATGATTTCTATGATACTATGATATTAGAAATGAGATATGATATTAGAGATGATATGATTACTATGATATTAGAAATCAAATGTTGTAATCGTATGAATCGTATAATTTATTGTGGTAAATATATTTTTGTCAAATGCTGATTAAGTATTTGTAAGGGTAGAGTGTAAGAACTAAAATGTTCACTGTAACACCTGCATAGCTACATTCATGCAATAAAGAAATTGAATTGAAGCGACACCTTAAAACTGCCGCGTGGCGGCACGAATGGAACGCTTTAAAACTTAAATCCGCGTTTAAATTCGGAAGATGACGCGTCATTTTAATTCGTTTACTGTATGCTAAACGCGACCCAAGGTTCAAGAAAACAAAATAATATTTTATAGCCAACCCTGACCGTATTAACCATTAAAATAAAAACGAACATATAAATCAATCGACTTGAATATCGACGACTAAACTGTTAACATCCATATATGAAGTGTAAAAATGGGAGATACGGGTACCTATGCCATTTAATCATCATTTAATGCGCACTAAATTGGCACACTTAATGTAATTTTAAAGAGCACCTTTTGATTTGTTTCGTGGGTCAATATGTGACGTATTCTAACCTAACGATAAGTACCTAAGCTTCTCATAATATGTAATACGTTTCTTTTCTTTATACCTATATTTTGAAATGTTGTCAATTGCGAAACCTGAGCCCACGACAACAACAACAACAAGCATCGAACCGTGGAAAAATAAACTTTTTTTTTTTTTTTTTATGGAAAAAAGATAGCAAACGAGCTTGCAGCACCACCCATCCGCTGCCGCCCATGACAACTGTGACTGACTTTGAACAAGACTCAATTAGGGACTGGGATGGTTAGTCCAATTAGTTGAGAGAGTTAATTAGAACATTAGTTGGTCAGTTCGTTAGTAGGTATGAGGACTGGGGACTGTTAGTGATAGTTAGTCCTGTTAGTTGGTGTTAGTAATAGTCCAGTTAGTACTTGTTAGTAGGAGTCTCGTTCTAAGTCAGTCACAGATGTGTTGCTACCCTTGAGGACTAAGATGGTCGCCTCTAAAGAAGTGTAACCGGAATCCACACCTTTCCAACCGGACCACAATTGCTTTAAAAACAATTATTACACGGCAGAAATGGTACTAGGTACCGTGGCGGGCGGTGGTACTGCCCCGGGCGAACTCTATATGGAACCAATTAGCTTTCATATAAAACCTATTTGGTTCCCTATAGGCTCTACCACCTACACGTGAAGTAAACACGTTAAACAAGCAACATGCAAACGAATCATATCGGCCAATTAATTCCAAATTACTTATCACATCATCTTTCAAGAGCATGACCAAACTAATGCTACGTCCACATGCATAATACCACGCACCAATTCATCTGCCTGATTCGAATTTCATTTTGCATTTTATCATTACTTCTAGAAAAAAAAATGGTAGGTACCTAGTAATCGAAAAACAGGGATATTTTTTTTTCATATAGCCGTTTTTAAATATTTTTTGTCCTTTGTGGTTTTTAATATCTGTGTTATGCTTTAACAATAATAAATAAATATTTTTCCTAGTATTTTCATTTCAAATGTTATTAATTTAAAATGCGTAATTTGGTTGCAACAATGAGAAACTCTTACCTACTTAAGTTTACCCTTAGAAGACTTACTACCCAATGGACACCATCAGTCTCACCTCGATTATAAATAATTATAATACTTCTTCTGGAGGTTTTTGTCTGATACGGTTTTGCTCTGAAGTTTATACTAAAGGACTGTAGGTACAAGTGTAATCACACATGCAAAATGTAGCGTATGGACGGCGCATTACGATGCGTTTAAAATGATAATGATCGTTGTTGCACATAAATTTGTTCCATTTGACAAGCAATCCGCTGCAGTGAATGTTCCACAATATTGGAAAATGGGTGTATTAAAAAATATTTGTGCCATAATTTATTCGATGTAAGCCGCTAATAAGATGCTGACGATTTGCATCAAATTAGATTTCTAACCTACTACTTATTATTAATTTATTACATGGTCTTGTTGAAGAGATTGATGGTCTTATAATTCGCTCAAATTTACTGTTAAAAATAAAATAATTTAAGCCATAAGTACCATGATTTGAATATCTGACGAATATAGATTATTGAACTGAACTCGGTAACACTCACCAGAGACTTTCTCGATAGCCAGATAATCTTATAGGCCACGCTCCTTACGAAGAGGGGAAGGGGCACGGGGGGAGAAGCCAAGAAAAAGCGACATAATCAATCAACTCAATTTATAATTTTTGTTAGGTTTGGTTTTATTTACACAAAAAACGGGACTCCGCGAAGCATTTACGAGTCTGGCTTGTGTGTTAGGTTAAGTCAGTTTTTTGTATCATTAGAATACAACGCACCATTGTTGCAGTAAAATAAAAAAACATCAAAGTTTGAATTTAATGGGAGTTTTAAAATAGTCAAGAAAATAGTATAAGTAGGTATCTATTGTTCGCTTAAGAATTATTATAATGATCGTTTTGAATAGCTAATTACTTAAAGTATTATCAAATAACCGTTTTTAATATTTGTAGTTGCCCAGCCTTTATTTCAGTACTATCATTATTAGACTAGTCATTATTCCGTTTTTTGACGCCATTAATTCCACTCGTTTAATACTACCCCAATTATTTGTTCCCCAATACAGAAAGTCAACTGATGGGAAAACAGTTCTCATCACCGGACGATGCACTGGCTGCATTTGACATGTGGTACATATCTCTACCTAGTTTGTGATGTGGTGGCTGAAGAGGAGACCCCTCTTGCTGCTGATGCTTTGAAAATTGGTTACGACGTATGAAACCTTGTATACAAATGTTTTGTTTTAGAAAACATATCCATTTGTTAAGCCTTTGAAGACGAGGAAAAGGGTGGCAAAGCTTTCATGGAAAATAGCTACTCGTGCTACTTATTTCAGTTCATTTCATCTGAGTTTGAGTCGAATTAAAATAGAAATTTTCGCTTTGAATCTCTGTACATGACCGGAAACTATTTCGCAGAATAGAACTAACAGAGAGCATTTAATATTAGGTGCCTACCATTTTCCAGTTTGAAAGCACACAGGAAGGATGTTGCTAATTTACTACAATTATAAACATTTTTATCACTGCGGAATATGTCTACTTTAACTGGAAAAGTTAAATTGTACAAATCGCGTGTAATGTTGTTGTTGTAACAATATTTTCAGCGACTTAGGACCGCCATAAACGTGTGCTTTTTGGACCATCACCAAACTAACTTGCAGGGTCGAATATGAACATGTAAAACTACACTTGATATGTAAGTTAACCAGTGCATTGATTCTAAAACCATCAACACATTCAGTACTCCCAAGACAGTATCCTAAAGAGTTATCAAAAATTGAAAGTCATGGATAAAATCAGATACAGTTCCGTCTCGGGTGCAAGTGGCCTAATCTGTCACAGTTTTCACACTTGACAACATAACTGTAAAACCGTTTACGCGATTGGTGCGTCGCGTCGCACGTTGGCCGTTCATATTATTATAATTCTCCGCAAGTCACTTTCACTGTGCGACGCGACCGCGATCCTCTGACACCGACGACCTTCGAGAAGACTTTCACTTCTCGCGAAACAATGTCAGTCAGACTGCGACTCATCATTAGCTTTTGAATTTTACTAAAGGATACCGGCCAAGTGCGAGTCGGACTCGCGGTCGAAGGGTTCCGTGCCATTATCTATAAAATCGGCAAAAAAAATCATGTTTGTTGTATGGGAGTAAATTTAATTTTTATTATTCTGTTTTTTTAGTATTTGTTGTTATAGCGGCAACAGAAATACATATGTTCGTCTGTGAAAATTTCAACTGGATAACTATCACGATTCATGAGATACAGACGGACAGCGGAGCCTTAGTAGGGTCCAACCATGTGGGTACTTTCATATAGATTAACAAATTATAGTGTGTTGGCACTACATTACAATTTCGTAGCCCTTTGCAGATCGATTTGTATTAAAGTGGATCGGTGGCCGATATTTACTTAACTCGGTAATTAACTAACTTTTTTTTTAATTAGACCTTTAGTTGGCCCCCATTTTTGAAATTCTGTAGACGGGAGTCATCATCTTCATGTCGTTGAGGTCCTGACATCATCGACATATCGTTATAAGTAAATGTCTTTCTGTATTAGCATGGCAGTGGCACACAATACGGGCGACAGCCCCTTACCTCGCGCTCGAGCACGCTATTCGTGCAGTCACTCACTCGTGCGCCAACATTCCGTTAGTTGGTTACACTCGCGTCTTCACTTTTCACTGTTTCGCTGTCATTAATTCAACAAATTAAAATTGTTATGATAAATTAACAAGCACAGTCTGAACGCAGCTGTATTGTGAAAAACAAAGTGACATTAATTTTGGCGGGAATTGAAAATGGGGCGCCGTTACGTATTTCTTTTCACTCTACTTTTATCAGTGTCCCTATGCGAAATGAAAAGAAGAAAAATGGATTATCCTACGGACAAGCAGCTCACACTGCAAAGGAAAGAGACAACGCCAGTTGATTTTACGAGGCTGGTTGTAATGAGGGTAGTCTATGGAATGGCAAAAGTATTAGGTTTCCAGGAACCAGTGAGTGAAGTTTTAAATGGCGCGTTTGTTCCACCCGGAGTAGATGAAGATGATGATTTTGATGACGATGACGATGATGGCCTATTTGATGATTATTGATTTACTTTAAACAATTGTTCAAATTGTATGTAATACAATTTTTTAAACTTAACGACTAGGTATCTATTTCATACTTAGACACTATTTTCGACACCAAATAAAATGCATTTATACTTGTGTAATTTTAGGTTGTAAGTATTATTTCTTATGTTAAATCCATCACAAATACATCGTGTTACCTGTAAATAGTTTTCTACTGTGTGAAACATGTAAATAAACGTAAACTTTACATTTCAGATACTACTTTATATATTTTTATCAAGGGTTTTGATAATAATTCTTATTTATTTGCTATTTTTTATGTAACTATATTTTTTCTTTTAACTATAAGATTTATTCATTAATTTATTAAAGTATGTACATTATATTTTATTCTTATCTTTAAGATTTTCTCATGTACCTGGTAGTAGGTAGTGAATTACAATCTAAGTATTTTTATCAGTCAGAGAAAATCTGTTTTTTTACCAGAAATGTAAATGTATTAATATTTAGTCACTATTCAAATATAAAGTAAATATTTATTTTAGGAAATCATATGGACACAACATATTAATATTAAATTGATTAGTACCCTGTTGAATTTGTCTTATTTTTCGATCATTTACTTGATGTATCACAAACAACAAACAAACAAATACTATATCTTAATTTTATTGTGACTAATAATATTTGTCATAAATCTTCATTACAGTCCAGAAACCAAGAATGGTTGTCATCAAAACGTTGGTCTTGTGTACATATAACATCATCATCAGACTCATTATTCTGCTCTTCAATTTCCTCTGATCCTGTAGGTGTTTCAAAACATCCTTTCATTTTTCGTATTAAATCACCCCATGTAACTTTCATTCTACAAGTTGGACAGAACCCATCAATAGGGATATATTCCCCTGCAGACAAAAACCTATCAGCCAAGCATGTTATATGAGCAACAAAATCACAATTAGTATTCAAACACGTCAGTTTTTCTTTACTTTTGATAGAACCAAAACATAATACACATTCATCCAAGATCTGATTAGAAAGAGAGTCTTTTGCATTTTTTAGATTCCTACTCTTTATTGGTCCATGACAAATTTTCATATGATCTGGAGGCTTTCTTTCCATCTGAAAACGAAATTAAAATAAAATTATTTAAACTGTACATAGTTATTAAAAATATCCCTTTGAATAACTGGATCTCACACAAAATAGAAAATCTATTTTGTCTTGAGTAAAAGAGGTGGATCGACATAGTGGGGGATATAAAGCTGTAGTAGTTACATTAAATTCTTCGAAGTACTCCTTCTCCAACCATCTTACTGTCAATGGAAGTCGACACCAAGGTCCAACTTTGAGCATCTCACACAACACTCTTAGTTTAAACTGATATTCTGATTCTTTCCTTGGTATTTTTTTTAAGTTAAGATGTTGTAATCTCAGTGTCTTATTTGGATTCTGCCATGCCCATTCAAACTAAAAAAAGTTTATATTATTATTATTTTATACAAAAAAATATCAATTTTGAACTGCAATTGTATTGTTAATTAATATAATAAAATATAATCCAATCTTACTCTTAATGCTGATATGTTGTTAGGAAATCCATGAATTATCATTACCATTTTCCTAAAAAAATATTTTAGGAGTATATAATAGAGTATTAAGTAACACACAAGTGAAATCAGTATTAATATAAAAGTATAGTACCTAAACTCTGTTTTATCAGACATATAAATATTTGCTGGTGGCTGTATCCACTCAGGGTTTTACGGTACCATTACACATGTCATTATATTGGCCATATGATAGTAAGAAAATTAAATAACATTAAAATATTAAAAAAATCAAATTAAAAATAACAGTCTTACAATGTATTAATATCATAATTTTTAATTGAATAAGGTAAACATAAAAAAATGGATTACAGTACAATACAGTACACTAGCCTTTTAATGCTTAAACTAATTTCTGTTTATTACTGTCAAGCAAATACATATTTCAAAAGAAATAAAAAAAAGTGTAATAAACTAGTAACTAAAAAGTAGTGTAATAAACATCAAATATGAAAATAAATTCAGAGCACCATGACATGAAGTTTGACCAGTCTTTGGATTGTTGTAATACAAAGCATTGACACATCTGATCCCTTTATGCCATGCACTTGACCATTATAATACCATTAAGGTTACAGTACAAACTACCAGTGGACTTGTACTTTCTCAATGGCAAATACACTTTTTGCATCAATGTTATTTCTATCTTCAATGCATTCTATGTCATAAACAACTAGGATATAAATGTAAAGTAGTGTTGATTAAACTAATATGATTTAATGTAGCTTAAATAGGAATTATTCAATATTATTAGTAACACAATTTTGTAAGTAGCTAACATCTGTATTCCCCCAAATGGGTAGGCATAGGTGTATAATACATCCACTTTTCACCACTGTTTAGGTCACATGTAATAGGTGGGCATGTTGTTGTACTTTTTTATTCAGAAGGAAAAAGGAACTGCAACATCTGTGACGTCGTCACAGCACAGTATACACTTGACTGGAGAGAATAGGTTTCTCGAAAACAGTAGAAGTAGAGTTAAGTAGTTTTTTTTTTTTTGCTGTTTTATTCTAAATTTATGCAGAAAATATTGCTTTGCACCATTATTTTTAAATCTTAAAAATGGCGGGAAATAGTTCAGTCTTACCAAGGTCCCCTGTTGCTTGTGCGGTAAGCCCCTCCAGCCCAAGTACCTCTATTATGTTGCATCAATCGCCTATTTGGGTCCCTTGTATATCCAATATAGGTTCTCCCTTTAAATTTTGGATTTATGTTGTACAACAAGTATACTCCGAAAAAGTCAACTATTAACTCTGATTCCGGCATTTTTATATATAAAAGGAATAGTGATACGAAACCTTTAAATACAATTTACCATTAATTACCATTAAATACAAAGAACACAGCGGTTTTATTACAAAAGCTAACAAAAACTTACTTTTAAACAAACACGAAAATAACGCCCACCCGGCGAACCGGGGCTGGCCTGGCTGTCGCCTGTCAGTGCTCTCCTGTCAATATCACCTTCACTTCACCCATGAAGAAAAAGGAAGGACACGAAGTAATATCGTCAAAATGACAATGTGTCTATTCCATTGCCGTGATCTATTGTCCCCATAATGTCCCATCTAGTGTGGACGATTTCATTCGGAGCGAAGTCAATTTTATTCACAAACTTTTACGAACTGTCTCTACTATACTATACTAATACTAGTTGACGCCCGCAGCTTCGCTCGCGTAGAATTAGACCCATTAACGACGTCTGCCCGCGTTCGGGTTGCCCACTTGACTTCATAAACGGTAAAGTTTCATACTAACTTTGCACCCCCGTTTACCCCTTATTATCCTTACGGGATGGATTTTCAAAAATCCATTCTTAGTGCTCCCCTACGTTATAAAAGGAACCCCTGTGCAAAATTTCACGTTTCTAACCCTTATAGTTTAGGCCCAGCGTTGATATGTCAGTCAGTCAGTCAGTCAGTCAGCTTCTCCTTTTATATATATAGATTAATCTATGGTCCCCACCTTTTTTAACGGCCATGGGTCATGGCATCAACGGAAGTCTAAAAGTTTTCATGAATCATAGTCATTCATGGATGGATTCGATAGAGTTACGATCGTTACTTCAAATTTATTATATAAAAATTACAATTTATTAAAGACCTTAGGTAACCGGTAAATTATTACAACTTACATCGAAACCACACTACACAACAAAACACAAAACATTTGTATGAATTCTTGATACTTAGCGAATTTGTCATCATTAAAAACGTCACCGAACAGGGTTCCTCTTTGTGGTTCCTCTGTTCATTTTTATGTTCTTTGAGGCAGCTCGAATTTCTTTGGTTCATATGCATCAGCTGTTTGTCAATCAAGTGTCAAAATTTAGCATTTTTTTAAACTCAGGGCTTTTTTCAGCAACATCAGCAATAAATCTAGTGCATTTTTGACATATTTGGTGCATTTTAGCATTTTATTTAGAGTTAGAGCCAAATCTAGTGGACACCAACATAACCATCCATTGTAGTATTGGATATTGGACCATGTCGGCGGGAACTTCTAGTGAAAATGATTCAAAGTTATGCGGAATGTAAGTACGATTTGTAAAGATCAAGTCGTTAAGATTTAATTATCTCAATGATGTTTTCAAATTAATAAAAACAACTCATACCTTTTCCTTTAGATTAGTAAATATTACTAATCTAAGCCTTTTCCTTCCCAATTCGCCTAATGTATCTAAAGCAGATCTGTATCATTATAGGAAGAATGTAATGTATAGGTAAAAAGGAGTAAAAAGGAATAACACATCGAAATACTTAGCATCGGTTTATTGCAAGAACTCATTAACTGACAAATACAAAATATAATAAAGCCACTTTTTGTTTTTCACTTTTGAGATTGGAGACTCATACTAATTTCATCATACTAATTTGATTTTGTATGGACTGATGAACCCTCTGGTGCTCCGAACAACTTTGGTCCACTATGATGTGATGGTGTGTGCTGTTCGTATTTGAATCCGGACCCCCTCTAGTGAATCCTCAAAACAATAAAAGCCACTGATATTTTCAGATGTGAAGAAACCACAAGCAAGTACTGCTGTCCCCGCTGTGATGTATTGTACTGCTCACTTAACTGCTACAAGTCAGAGAAGCACTCACAATGCTCGGAAAGCTTCTACAGAGATTGCATCAATGAGGAGCTGTCTTCAAACAATGTTGATGATGAGTCAAAACAGAGAATGATTGATATATTGAAAAGAATGAATGATGAAGGGATTGATGAGTTAGAGGATATCCAGGAGAACGAGGAGTTGGATTCAGATGATGATGAGGGCATAGATTTGGAAGAAAGGGTCAAGGGGTTGAACTTAGATGATGCAGATGCTGTATGGAATGCTCTGACACAAGATGAGAAGAACGAGTTCCAAGCTTTGTTAGAACAAGGTAAACTTTGAAATGCTTTTTTTTTGTTTGTTTTGAAGGAGATATTATCAACTGGGCAGGCGCTTTTGTATCTGGAGGGCATGTTAAGCCGCCGGCCCGATTGATTTTGCAAGATAACAGTGATTAAGCTATGCCAGAGGCACATACAATGTGTGGTAAATGTACTGTCAAAAATACTATTGAAAAAATCACTTGGGTTTTCTGCAGATTGAAAACTTACACATGGCACAGATTTTTAAGACATGCTGGTTTCTTCATAGATATCTACAACCCACAATCGTCCCACAGTTGGGCACGGATCTCCCCCACAGCTACAGCTGCGTATACTCCACCACTGTGCTCCAATGCGGATTGGTGGAGGTACGGATTGGTGATAATTTCATAAAATGAAACGCATCTTACAGAGTAAATCATGGGGTCCCAAATATACAACAGAGTTTGGTCTTCATTAATTTAATTCAATAAACTTGTAATAACAATAATGATACTTCGCCAGGTGACGTAGGTTCCATCATGCCCCAGTGGGAGCCATGGTGGATGTACAGGAAAGAGAAGAAGGCTGTTGAAGAAGTCACTGAAAATAGTGAAGAAGATGAAGCTTTGAAGAAATGCCCCGTAGTGAAAATTGTGCCAGAATTGAGTTCACTTACTGTGAGTGATCTATTGCATAAATTTTTTATATTAAAATTTAAATTCATTGAAGTTTTAATGAGAACTCATCACTCACGAGAACGAAAAGTCATTTAACCAACTTTAAGATGTTTTTTTTCGAATGAACATAGATAATTAATTTGGTTCATAGATGGATTTGGTGCATTCGATGAAAACAATGTGAAAATAATGTGACATCCTAGTTTTATAATGCTGATGGCAAGATTTAACTGTTTTTAAACTTGATCGAGCCTCAACTGCCCTACATGCCTGCTGGAACTGACTTTACAGTCGAGTAAGAGCAATATTTCTAGAAAATTATAAAAACGCTTATTTCCTTTATTTTGCTTATTTTAGGATTTATTCTGAATTTCAGAAAGCGAAACCATCACCAACAGTGAAAGCAAACATAACGAACGTTCTAGCGGCTTACTCATTCATCGCGCGCTACTTCAACGGCGAGATAGAACCGCAGGAGGCGAGCGCCTGCCTGCTGGACGTCTGCGCCAGCGTGGCCCACGACACCGGCTTCCAGGACCCCGCCACGGCCGTCGAGGCTGTGGCTCAAAAGTGTCTTCAGGTAGGTTTAATTTCTTTATCAATTCAAAAATAGGATGTTACGCACATGGTATATTACAATTAATAGCTAATATGGATTAGCTAATAGGTAATAGGTTTGTGTTTGAAAGAAAGAAAGAAAGAAAGTAAGTTTATTTGCTCTTAATACTACAACACAACATTGAACATTGAACTAAGAAAATCTGAAAACTAAAAAAAAAGAGCAAAATGGGTCCGCACTCAGCATAATTGTCATGGAACAAAAAGGAACCATGACGCTGATTTTCAGTGCGGCCCGTGGAGGATAGAAGGAGGAAAATGGTGCTGCCATTTTATCCAAAATTATATTAAATTTGTTTGGCACTAATATTTCCTTTCTAATGTTAATTTAATATTGTTCCAGAGTGAAATAATAGAGACAGATCAAGAAAGCTTAGATGTGATGAAGTATGACGTATTTCTCATACTGCGAGGGCCCAGCGACGAAAACAGTAAACTATATTGCTTGGCGGCGCTATCGCATCTCATAGACATACTGACTGCAGCCAAAAACCTGTCAAAGAGCAGGACCGAAAAATCTAGAAGTGATGGGACGTTTTCTAAGAAGTTTCCCGATCATAGCAGAAGCGATTGGAACAAGCTAGATATAAGCAGAATCAAGAAAGTTATCAAGAAAATAGAGTATTATTTATCGTATGTACAAAGCTATGGTATAGATTTTGAATGTTAAGTCTTAATATAATTTTAAACTTTACAAATATAATATTTCTATTTTATATGAAAAAGTATTGATTGTTTCAATCATTTCAAAAACACTACCACTCAAATGTCCACTCATACCACCACAATCCTTTCCTATCTGAATGGTAATGGTAAGCGCAGATTGGCAGAACTCGCATGCCTTCAGATCATTATGGAGGAAACTTCTTACGATATTTTTAGTTCACGATTACAACAGGTGACATTTAATTTCCAAAAAATATTAGAGGACTATTAAATAGGTAAATATGTATACGATGATACGATTACATTGATAGTTAGGTAATTTGACGCTATTCAACTGACATTCAACTCGAAATAGGTTAGGTTCAGGTTAGGCTTTATTTATTTACACAAAAAACGGGACCGTCTCCGTTCCGTTGACATTTGTGCCAGAGTCCGACTTATACGACGTAACACGAAGTGTTAGGTCATATTTGAAGTGCATTGCATTGTCTGACCTATGCATAATTCCTAAATCCATGGATACAGAACGACCTAAAGCAAAACCGGCTAATCAACCTTTGGACAGTTGATAATTTATGTTTCACTTGGATAGATTTTAATCTACCTAAAAAAATACAATATGTATGTTTTTACTGTTACCTATGTACGAGTATGTTGTTACTGTTATGTATATTCTTCCAGTTGACATTCTCGCCAGATAGATTATAATCTAATGGCACTTACGGTATAAGGATAGTTAAGTACAAATAAAACAAATAGCATTCCCGTTACCAGATAATAATATATTTTCCAACAACAAGAATGTATGATATAGGAATGTCCAGATATTTAATAATTCGTAATAACAGCATAACTTTTCACATCTAAATCACAATATTAATAATAAAATTTTAAACCAAGTCACTCATCATAAATACATGAAAATAGGTCATACTCTTTTATTCTTGCTAACATAATTATTTTGCTGACCAAGGTAACTGAAACAGGATTGTAATAAACTAATCTAAAAGACTAGAAATATCAGTTAACATTATCATATGCACATGACTTGGTTATAAGCAGTTGTAAAAGCATTTAATTAAAAAAATAAAACCATATTTTATATAACATAATCTAGCGAGCTGACCGCTTAAATAATACGTAGTGTAACATTAAACGCTGACAAACAATATCTTATTTTAAAATGAATTAATTTATTATTTATAAATACAGAGTTGAAACATAACTAAAACATAATTACGACATAAAATTTAAATTAAAACAATAAATACAATTAATTCGCATCGATTACTCGTATCGTATACAGTGCGATTATATGTGTAAAATGTGTAAATTACACACGACCGACTTTTTACCGATTTTGATACCGAATTTTTACGACAGCGCAATATTCTTGATCTTTGATTTGAGATAATTAACTAAATTAAGTATTTTAAAAAGCCTTTTAGATTTTAACTTAACAGACACCATAAAATAATTTATTATTTATAAAACGACACCTGCAAGGAAGAACATCGTAACTCATTTTTAGTAACTTTACAGGAGAGCGCGTTAAAGTTTAAAAAAATTCTTAGTCAGTTCTGTTATGTCCTAACGCCATTCACACTAGAAAGTTGTAGTCAAAAAGGGATAATTTATATTACTGTATGATTAATATGCTATTACTACGTTCATTTTACTACCTTTTATGAGTTACAATGAGTTTGCACGTTATAAACTTTATAAAATGACATTGTAACTCAGATTTACAATTCAAAATTGTACGTCTATGTTTGCTTCATAGAAAAAAAAAATTGTAAGTCTAACATACAATGCGCAACATGTATTTTAATTTGATTTGAAGTTACCATATAAGTAAAACAAGTGAAATAATTTAATTATTCTTTATTAATTCCAAAGTGTTTGCTCGAGATCAATGCATTGGGCAAACGGCAAAGCCAGTTATCAAGGTTGAAGACAGATTCCGGTACCATAGTCTCGTCCAAACCTGAAGTTTTGATAGAAATTGAGAAGTATTACGGACAACTGTACACTTCCTCGCAAGCCCCAGCTCCAGCTGGCGCTCACGATAAGCGAGCTAGATTAATCCGGCACTATACCGAAGATATCCCGGACGTCAGCCTGTACGAGATTAGGGAGGCTCTCAAACAACTGAAAAACAACAAAGCACCGGGTGATGACGGAATCACAGCAGAGCTGCTAAGAGCTGGTGGGAAACCTGTCCTAGTGGCGCTCCAGAAGCTGTTCGATACTGTCATCAATAGCGGAACCACCCCAGAGGCGTGGCGCGCGAGCGAGGTTGTGTTGTTCTTCAAGAAGGACGACAAAACCCTTCTTAAGAACTACAGGCCCCTTGCGCTCCTGAGCCACGTCTACAAGTTGTTTTCGAGAGTCCTTACTAATCGCATTGCGCGCAGGCTTGACGACTTCCAGCCTCCCGAACAAGCCGGTTTCCGAAAAGGCTACAGCACCATGGACCACATACAGACACTGCGGCAAGTTATACAAAAGACCGAGGAGTATAACCAGCCGTTGTGTGTCGCGTTTGTGGACTATGAGAAAGCCTTCGATTCTATCGAGACCTGGGCAGTGTTGGCGTCTCTGCAGCGGTGCCAGATTGACTATAAGTACATCGAGGTGTTGAAGTGGATATATGAAGCCGCCACAATGACAGTCCGAGTACACGACAGAAGTACGAACCCCATTCAATTGCAGAGAGGTGTTAGGCAAGGGGACGTTATCTCCCCGAAGCTTTTCACCGCTGCATTGGAAGGCGTGTTTAAGCTGATGGAGTGGAAAGGACTAGGCATCAACGTCAATGGCTAACGCCTCACACACCTTCGATTTGCCGATGATATAGTTATCTTGGCAGAATCGCTGGACGACCTCAACACTATGCTAGGGGACCTCAACAGTGCCTCACAATGGGTGGGTTTGAAGATGAAGTGGGTTTGACATAGACAAGACTAAGATCATGTCCAATGTGCATGTCAAACCTATACCAGTTGTTGTTGATGGCGCTGCCATAATATATGTATATGTATATTTACCTGGGACAAGTGGTCCAGATGGGTAAGTCCAACTTCGAGAAAGAGGTCACTTGAAGAATCCTACTCGGCTGGGCAGCGTTCGGGAAGCTACGACATATCTTTTCATCGAGATTACCTCAGTGCCTGAAGACGAAAGTTTTCGAACAGTGTGTGTTGCCAGTGATGACATATGGATCCGAGACGTGGTCCTTTACCGTTGGCGTCATTCGCAAGCTCAAAGTCGCTCAGTGTCGCTATGGAAAGAGCTATGCTCGGTATTTCGCTACGAGACCGGATTCGAAACGATGAAATCCGTAGACGAACGAGGTTTACCGACATAGCTCGTCGACTAAGCACGCTGAAATGGCAATGAGCAGGCCACGTCGCTCGTAGGACGGACAACCGATGGGTTAGAAAGGTCCTCGAGTGGAGACCAGGGCTCGAGAAACGGAGCACAGGCCGCCCTCCAACCAGATGGACTGATGACCTGAAAAAGTCAGCGGGAAATCGCTGGATTCAGAAGGCACAGGATCGGGAGGAGTGGCACCTATTAAGGGAGGCCTATGTCCAGCAGTGGACTCTGAAAGGCTGATGGATGGATGGATGGATGGTGCCCATATCATAGATCGTAAAATTATATGTAGCAAGTTTTCTTTTATAATAAAACAGAGATACTTCCGACTGTGGAGTATTCAAGATCTTTTGTAAGTCGAAACAAGCTGCTACAACAGAATCAGAGTGCTTGGCTCGGTGTTTATCGCTATCTTTTAAAATGTTACAATTTTGGAATCGAAAATATTAATCTTCGTTTGAGAATGAAAACATTGTAACTAAGATTGCAATGAAAGTTTGTTTAACGTTCACGTTCACGTTCACAACATCTTGCGAAAGACAAGAGGGTATCTCGTATTGCAATTTTTTCTTAGTAATATTATCAATTACTGGAAAATTATCAATAAGTAACTAAATATACATTTTTATCATTTTCTGTAAACGTTGACTTACAATGCTTTAATACTGGCTAAAAACTTAATTAGAAATAATTCAGATATGGGAGTAAGTGCAAAAAATAGAGCTTTTTTTTTTAATAAAGAATATGATTGTAACTCAAATTCATCAAAAAGTGAGTTACGATGTTCTTCCTTGCAGGTGTCGAAAAATACTTAGAATTAAGTATAATAAGTAACATCATACAGTTACGTATGCAATGAAAGATACAATCCACTTAATACATCTTAATACTTTTAATCTTTATAAATCAATCATCATTTAAACAACGATTATTAATAAAAATTGTATTTAAAAATCACCATTAACTCTGCATGTAAAATAGATAAATCAGTAAATTGTACGGATGTACCAGAAAATATTATTATTATAAAAAAAAAAATAGATTATGTACATGCAAAGTTTCGCATTAATCAAAGCTTATTTTTAGCAGTAACATTGACATTTATCGACGGCGAAAAATTTTCACGTAAGGAACCAAAACCTAAGAAAATAAAAAATGAGTACTACACAAAACGGTAACCGTCACCTACTCAAATAAATTGAACTAAAACTGGTAATTTTAAACAATTATGTATAATAAATGAAAGTCAGATTCTACCATTTCATAATTGTTAGAACTCTCTCTAACATGAAAAAAAAAAACAACACATTTCGCAATCTGTGGACTAGCAGCTGTCACCGCAAAAATTTGACGTTAGCTCGATCGCAAACGTCAAATCAATTCAAATTTCAACTCTGCAACGTATCCTCGGCGAACGACGAGTGAGTTAGTTAATTTTTTCTGGATCCATCTGGATTACAATAACATTAAAGACTTACTAGTACCAGGTGACATAATATAATATGGAAACAAGAAAATGTCAGGGCGTACTAGCGTTCGTATTAGGTCAGTAACCGTCGTGCACATACAATCCTTATACGGTCATCGTAACAAACCGAAAGTAGACCGACCATACTGCAGTTGCCTGTTACAATGAAAATATACTACAAATCATATACCTATGAAATTTTGTAATAATGTAAATTAGTAGTTTGGTACACGACCGGCTATATTATTTACAATAGTATAGATATCGGAAATATCGTAAAGCTATATGACTATATTACGTTGGCTACAAAATATTATATCTGATAATAAATTTTATAAACATTTGTAACAGGTTCTATATACATTTCAGAAAATTCTTTACGGTTTGGCTACAGTACAAGTTTCAAGATTTAATGATTGAAATAGTATTACACTAAGACCACATTTAATTTTCAAGTCCTTATGTTCTGTTTTTTGAGGTACTTAAAATTATTTACAGACAACATCACAATAAGTAGATTCAAATATGTATATGCACCGAACTCTTCGCTACATTCAAGCCTCAAAATTCTAGTAATATCTATCGAATTAACTAATATCGCTAAACTTCTTGGTTACGACCTTTTTATTACGTTATTGTTTTTGAATAGACTCATTTCAGTAAACATTAAGGCAAAGGCAGATCTTCAAGAAACTCTGATGGTCTAACGTTAGTGCGCTTTACTTACTTTCTTCAGTCGAGTAGTAAGAAAACTTCTGGGTGTATAAGGTATGTATGATGTGGAAACAGGAAAATCTACCTTCTAGAACTTGCTTAAATATCTATACCTCCAAATGCTACTAACAGCTAACGTCGCTCCAATTTACCTGCCTTTTAGCATAGATTGGTGTTGTCCATATTATGACGTCAAAGACCTATGACAATATTCTTCCAGTGTCACGAATTGTGGTGCCTAAACATAAAATAGTTTTGGCAGAAGTAAAAATAATTAAAAAAAAACTAAATGATTACTAAACCACCTCGGCTTAGTGGTATGACGTCAAAGAGCTCCTAACAATGCTGGTCAAACCACCGACCCATTCTGGGGATAGTGTATTGAGTGTATTGCCATGCCGTGAGTAAAATTGAACACTGGTTCTTGGGCCCGCTGTTTAATTTGACCATCGAGAATATTCTATTCACGTAACTAAGTCCCACGTTGGGCGCCAAATTCGGCGGTCTGAAATGCACCCTTGATAAAACTGTATTTGATTGTATTGAACGTTACATACAAAACGTTACGTTACGTAAGAAGAATTCTCGAGCATTAACAACTAAACATTCTTACACCAACCTCCACCTTCTAGTGTTTATCAAGCCAATTTAGTCCCACGTTGGGCGTCAACAATTGTATGACGGACGACACAAGGACCTTACGTTCTAGAACATTCCTAGTATGGTATTTGATTCTGGTAGTACTGGATCATGTCGTAAGTCCTCGTCCGGAAGTTTAGGAAGGAGTTCCGGATGACGGACAGCATGTACGCCGCGGCCTCCTTCTCGGTCGAGTTGGGGGCGAAGCGCGAGCGAAGCAGGCGGATGGTCTGCCCGCGGAAGCACGGCAGGCCCGTGTCGAGCATTAGAGATACCATAGAGATAATCGCTTCTTGGTACGGCCTGCAAGTGATATGTAATTTGATAGTCAATAAGAAAAATAAAACTCAATTTTGAAAGCAAAATCTGTGGATGTTGTCAATTAATTAAAATCAGCTGCGATAACGGCGAAGGAAACCTGCATGCCTGAGAGTTCTTCATAATGTTTTGAAGACATGTGAAGTATGCTAATCTAAGAGTGGCGGCATATTTTTTTTATGGATATAAAATATCAAACGAGCTTACAGCACCAACCATCCGCTGCCGCCCATGACAACTGACTGACTATGAAAAAGACTCAAATAGGGACTGAGACGGTCAGTCCAGTTAGCTGAGAGCGTTATAAAGAACATTAGTTGAAAAGATCGTTAGTTCGGTATGAGGACGGGAGATATAGTCAATGATAGTTAGTCCTGTTATTTAGTGTTAGTAAGCCCAGTTAGTACCTATTTGTTAGTAAAAGTCGCTTCCAAGTTAATAATTCTAAGTTTACTGATTATGATTATTATGATGGTCGCCTCTAAAGAATTGTAACTCCCATTCCGAGAGCAGACCCGAGCCCAACAGTGGGACAGTGAAACTTTGTGAAGGTGGTGGTACTGAGCTTACGGCGAGGAAAGCCTGGAGAGCCGAGCCCAACAGTGGGACAGTGAAACTTTGTGAAGGTGGTGGCACTGACCTTACGGCGAGGAAGGCCTGGAGAGCCGAGCCCAACAGTGGGACAATGAAACTTTGTGATGATGGTACTGACCTCACGGCGAGGAAGGCCTGCACGCACAGCTCGCAGAACCAGCGGAAGGGCGGCGCCTCCATCTTGCCGCCCATCACCATCACCATCTCGTCGGTGAGCTTGATGTCCGGCTCGAAGCCCAGGTTGCCGCCGGGGGACGATTCGAACATAAACCCGAAATCTGGACAAGTTCATAAAAAAATACCAGGAATATAAATCTATATTATAAAAATGAATCGCAAAATGTGTTGGTAAGCGCATAACTCAACAACGCCTGGACCAATTTGGCCAATTCTTTTTTTTAAATGTCCGTTGAAGTTCAAGGATGGTTTTTACGGCGAGAAAAATTCGTTAAAAAAAAAAGAAAAATTTGAAAATTCATCCCCTAAGGGCGGTAAAACGGGGGTGCAAAGTTAGTATGAAGCTTTGCCGTTTTTGAAGTTAGTGAATGTGTAACGCGAGCGAAGCTGCGGGCGTCCACTAGTAATAAATAAATATCTTGCACTTGCAATTATATTTAACACGCGTCCGTTTTAGCGTCCAATTGTTTAATAATATAGACGGGCAAACAGACATACCTACGGGCCCCTGATAGTATGGTCATATATCTATAGTCCAATGGCACGCGTCGATTCTACGCGGTCGGTTTGTGGAATGGGTGACAGCTAGTTGCAAAATTTTATGGGCGCAACCGTGCTTCGGAGGACACGTTACGCCGTCGCTCCCGGTTGTTTTCAATGGTAAAAACAAACGTTAAGCCTTGACGAAGACCTTCGGGTAGCTTGAGAGCATTTGACACTAGGGGGTTTACCAATACGCATTGGTGCATCGGTGGAGTATGTTCTTATTAGTGAGGTGAGGCACTCGTTTCAGTTGTAATCAAATCTATCAATAACATAACGTACCTACCGTAACAAATATCGACGCGCACTGACCGAATTTGCGAGATGTCTAGCAGTATATTTATTTATTTATTCTACTTATCCTAGCTTTGATGTATCTGCTGGTACTTCTGCGAAAATCAGCAGGTGGTGTAAAAAACAAGTCAAGTCCTGGATACCAATCCAGTACACCGCTAAGCAAAGTCATGGCGCGGACCAGTGGTGACTCGCGGGTCTGTACCAACCTATACCCTGGAACTGCATATAACCGAACTTTTCGTGGTATATTGCAAGATTGCGGCAAGGAGAATACGCCCAGTTCACCAACTCCTATCTTGATTAATATCTATGGTTGTAGCTATGGCGATTCTTACCTATGTGTATGATGTGGCCGTCCGTGTCGAGCATGATGTTGCCGTTGTGGCGGTCCTTGATCTGCAGCAGGAACCCGATCACGCTGTACGCAGCCATTGACGTCACGAAGCACCGCCTCGCCGCCTGTTACAGTACAATACAATACAATCCTTTACATTTTGTCGGAGAAAAAATTTGGGAATGCACCAAAACCGTGCACAAAATGTTAATGACCTTTTGAGGTCAACTGCTGGAAAAGGCTGATAGGCGGATGTATGGACTATATAGTCCATTGAAATGTTACATTTTTTAGGCCTAACCTTGCGTTTTTTAGGGGACGCAATTTTATTTTTTTGATGTGTAGGGGGGGTCAGTGTAAAGCTAAAACCAAGTTTGTGGGGTCGCCACCCTTGTCCCACGGCCGCCATCTTGAAAATAGGGGTTGAAATGGTTTTTACGATATATCTCTTAAACTGATAAAAAAAAAATTTGTCAACATGTTTGTTGCAAATTAAATTCTCTACAACTTTGGTTCAGTAACTTTTTGTCGTAGAACTATAAATAAAAAAGTTATAAAAAACTCTAAAAAACGCAACCCCAAATGTAACTTTTCAATGGACTAATAATCATTTACGGGAAACGATAACTTGAATTCCTTATTGAGATAAAAAAAATATAGGTTACTATACTTATGATTATAGTAAAAGCATCGAACCTGGAACTCCCTGGTGGTCTCGTCGCCGTACTTCTTGATGAAGTACTCGTACATGCCGATGTCCGTCTGCCGGCCGAGCTGGTCGCGCGACTTAGCGTTCGGCACGCACTCGATCACGCCGCACTAACAATACAAATTCACTTATTACCATATTAACTTACAACAGAAAAGGCATACCTATATCGGAAACAAAAATAATCATTAAAATCGATCAATTATCAGCAGAATTACCATATTAACTTACAACAGAAAAGGCATACCTATATCGGAAACAAAAATAATCATTAAAATCGATCAATTATCAGCAGACAAATCGTGTAACACACATACAAAAAAGATATAATCGAATCAAGAAGGGAGGTTCTTGATGGTATTTTAACCGACTAAGGCTGCCTTTCCACCAGAGCTGAGCTATGCAGCTATGCTGCGAAGATGTAAAATCTATCCGTTTCCAACAGTGCTAAGCTATGTCCACCAACGAATATGATTGGTGGATATCAAACGCATCCATAGCAACGTAGCATAGCACATCTCTGGTGGAAAAGCACCCTAACGATAAAAGAAGTTTTATCGTTAGTCGGTTAAAATACCATAGCAATAGGTGTAAGCAAAACAAAAGGAGTTGTCTCAGCATTTCCTGATATGAGTTTATGGCCCCATACAGTTTTTCTCTCCATCCTCTCATCTCCATCATCTCATTTCCATCATCTTATGATAGGCGGGAGTAGATGAAACCGATCGACGATTTTTAAAACGCTTGTCGCTTGTCTCGGCATCATAGAGAATTTTTTAAATGCTATCTATATATATAAAAGGAGAAGGTGACTGACTAATTGTTTGACTGACTGACTGACTGACATATCAACGCAGGGCCTAAACTATAAGGGCTAGAAACTTGAAATTTTGCACAGGGATTCCTTTTATAACGTAGGGGAGCACTAAGAAAGGATTTTTGAAAATTCATCCCCTAAGGGGGTAAAACGGGGGTGCAGTTAGTGTGAAACTTTGCCGTTTTTGAAGTCAAGTGGGCAACCCGAACGCGGGCAGACGTCGTTAATGGGTCTAATTCTACGCGAGCGAAGCTGCGGGCGTCCACTAGTTTTACATACTAGTAGGCATTCTTATACAAGTTTATTGACTCACCCCGGGCGCGGTGGCGACCACCTTGTACGGGAACAGGTACAGGTCGAGCCCGACCTGCTGGAAGATGTTCTTGAACAGCGTGATGACCTGCAGCGCGAGCATGTCCTGCCTCACGTCGTCGCCCACTTTAAAGATGGCCGCCTGCCACGTTTCCATCGCGATCGACGAGTAACGGTCCTTGCCCTCCTCCTGCGAATATTTCGAAGATTTAATTCTATTTCGACATTTGTTTTTAATTATTGTCATTTTTTTGAAACTGACATTCAATTGCAGGACAATATTAATGATAATAAGTTACATATACTGTGCACGGAAATCACCAAATTGTAATTTATTATTCACTATGGTTATATTCATAATAATTAGAAATTATTAAATTGTATAATGTATAAATAATTATGAATGTAGTATACATGTAGTTAAAGTCGATATAGACCTCACATACCAATAGGTAGCATCAGGATGAGCGATCTAATTTTAAGGGGATGCATATTATTTTTATCTAAGCACATACTTAGTACATACTTAATTACTTTACACATTACATAATGTACACTAAATAAACAAATAAAACTAAAAAAGATGGTTTTTGATATCGGTCCAGTAGTTTTTGTGTGAAAACATTACAAACAAATGTTTCCTCTTTATAATATTAGTATAGACAAGGACTACATGATACTCACAGTAGGCAACTCTTCTCCGGAAGCGATTGCCATGGCAACGGCTTCCATCTCCGATATCCCATACTTTCTCACTCTAAAGCGTGCGAGGTAAGGCGCCTTCGCCGCACTCTGCATGGGTGTACCTGAATACGACATTTGTTACATTAAGTAGCGGTGATAACTCATTGGTTGATATTAGTCATCTCATTCGTGAGGTTCTAGGTTCAAATCCTACCGTCATGCATGAATGACTGTTCTAAGTATTTTTTAATAAATTAAATAGGTACAATAAGCTAAAAGGGTGATGGAAAAAATGAGGGTACGTAACTGTAATATTTCTGTCCAATAAAATTTTATTCTATTCTATTCCAACGTAACTGAGAACTCTCCATAATGTTCTCGAAGGAATGTGAATTAGTGGTTAGCTACTACCCATAGACCCACTGCTGGGCACGGGTCTCAACCACAGACAAATCTGCGGGAGGTCTAGCTAGAGTATACTCCACTAAGCTGCTCCAATACGGATTGTTGGAGGTGAATGTGAAGTATACCAATCCAAGGCCTGTGAAGTCTTCCAATTCGTACTTCGCGTGTGGTGGATGGGTGAATGGCTTTACGGGTTTTTAAAAGTGGGCTAACATATTTGTGATACTACTTACCGCTTTTGTAATCTATATCAATCACCATAGAGTCTGGGTTTGATGGTAAATAACATCCCGGTTGAACCTGAACAAATAACACTTCTTCGTTAGTAAAATATTATATGTATTTATGTTAATTGTAAAACAAGCTCATACCTCGAAGAGCCGCCCTAAATATAGAAACATAAACATGCTTTTAGCATTAAGTCCCCGTTTTGTAGTTGTAAAAATTAAAAATAAAAACGCAAACAATATGTTAAGCCCTTACAAGCATTATAAACCATTGGATATAACGCCCAATCGCTCGCTGCGACCCATAGACGTCCCACTGCTGGGCACGGGTCTCCCCCACAGACACTGCTGCGAGAGGTCTAGAGCATACTCCACCACGCTGCTCTAATGCGGATTGGTGGAGGGGTTAGGGTTTCTCAAGCCACCCAAAGGTCTTCCACAAGGCTTAGCGACTGTTTCCAGCATTGAAAACAACCGGCACCGACGGCTTTACGTGCCCTCCGGAGCACGGTAGCGTCCATGAATTTTTGCCACTAGCGGTCACCCATCCACAAACCGACCGCGCCCTTCGTTGTTTAACTCTTTCGATGACATTGAATCGACGCGATCCATTGGGCTATGGACGCTATATAACGCCCAACGTCGCTTGCTAATCGGAAAATAAACCGTTAAAAATTTTTTTTTTTTTTTTAAATCTTTTTAAAACTTTTTTTTATTTTCATGCATTGTCATCGGAACCAAATATGTGTGCCAAATTTCAGCTCGATAGCTTCAGTGGAAGTGGGTGAAATATTGATTGCAAGATTCCAGGACATACTTACATACGAGTGAAGTTAAATAAAAGCTTTTAAAAAAAATCATAGACCTTTATATTCTTCAACGCCTCCAAGCACGCTCGTTTCCGTTCGGCCCCCTTAGGGTACGGTCGGATGATACCGCTTATGTTCGTGATCTGGCCGAAGAAGTCAAACTCTCGCTCGTAGAACGCCTTGGCAGGCCCCGAGAGTGTGTCCACTATGTTTTTAGTTAAGCTTTCTAATATGTCGAAGAGAGCTGGTAGGGGAAAAATTATTTAATAAAAAAGGTGCCTATATAACGCTGATACTTACAAAGAAAAAGGTTATTAAATAAAGAATTTAAAACAATAAGATGGAATAGAGTAGTCGAAAGTAATATTATAATTTTACACGTTTCTTATTATAACCAACAATGACACTTTATGAACAAACTTGACATTGGCAGCAAATGCACATGACATGCTAGTGAATTTCTACCCATCCATCCATCCATCCATCAGCCCTTTGGGGTCCACTGTTGGACATACTAGGCCTCCCTCAATCGACAATCCCTTGAATTTCTATAACCTGGTTAAATTAAAAAAAAAAAAAATCATACGAAGAGTAAATACAGTTGTCATAGGCGTATGGGTGGTGCTGCAAGCTCGTTTGCTATCTTATATCTATAAAAAAAAGCAATCTGTATGATAGGAGCATGAAAAGTCTGTCCTACTCTCGCAAGTACTTTTCCGTCAAGTTAGTTAACAGGAAGAATTGAAAGATACATATTCAAAGTAAATGTAATCCATCTAAAATTTAAGAGGTCAATTTTAAGTCGTACTTGAAATTAAAGGGCCATTCGATACAAAGTTTTATGTCTAGTTTTTTTTCATAGGAACGTATGCGTACGCACGCACTTACTTAAATCTTTCGAAACTTTAAGAATGTTTATAGATAAATTAAATTGTTGACTCACCATCTTTGTTATGCATTTCTTCGTCCGTATACATATTGGTGTGCATGTTCCATATCAGCTGGTGCGCCACCACTTGGGATTTCTTCGCTAGTGACTTGATCAACTCTGATACGTAGCCCATCTGAAATTAAAGAAATGGTGAAAACACCTACTCGGCACAAAAGTAATTAGTATAACCGCTAGATATGAACCAGGCAGGTATAAGTATGTATACGAGCTGAGCGTAATCACGGGAAACAGTGCCCTGCCCTGACGCACGTCTAAGTCAAAGTCAAATAATTTATTTCGCTATGAGGTGATTAGACACGCTTAACGAAAGTCTACGTAACTAAAATCTACTTAAACTACTAACTGATCTATATAAGGCAAAGGATTAGCTATTGATCATTGAATGAATAGCTAATCCTACACAGGTGCCTAACTTGCCTGACCAACCAAGCGATTGTTGTCTCCCGATAGGAGAGCCCTACGCTCAGTCGTGGGCAACATCACTGGACATTGCCCACTTAACAAACATTTATATGTTCTTGGTACGACCGACAGCCCTCTGTGCAGAGCTTGCCTGTCGGTAGAAGAAACAGGTGCCCACGTAATCCTGGAATGCGGAGGCGTGGCTAAACAACGGGCTGAAATCTCCGCGGGGCCTGTGGGGACACCAGGAGGATGTTGCGCTTCTGGACGGAGCTAGGCTGGCTAGACATCTAGCCGACACTATAAAGGAGCTTTATAAAGCGCTAATTGCGGAAAACGGAGCCCACCACCATAACCATCGCTGCGACCCATAGACGTCCCACTGCTGGGCACGGGTCTCCCCCACAGACACTTCTGCGGGAGGTCTAGAGCATACTCCACCACGCTGCTCCAATGCGGATTGGTGGAGGGGTTAGTGGCCAACCCAGTGTCGAATGTTCTCAAGCCACCCGAAGGTCTTCGACAAGGCTTAACGACTGTTTCCAGCATTGAAAACAACCGGGACCGACGGCTTTACGTGCCCTCCGAAGCACGGTAGCGCCCTTGAAATTTTTGCCACTAGCGGTCACCCATCCACAAACCGACCGCGCCAGTCGTTGCTTAACATCTCAATCACATTGATTCGATGCGAGCCATTGGGCTATGGACGCTACTACCATCATCATCATCATCATCACAACCCTTTCTTTGTCCCACTGTTGGGCTCGGGTCTCCTCTCTGAATGGGAGGGATTAGGCCTTAGTCCACAACGCTGGCCAAGTGCGGATTGGCAGACTTCGCATACCTTTGAGAACATTATGATGAACTGCCAGGCATGCAGGTTTCCTTACGATGTGTCCTTCACCGTTATAGCAAGTGACATTTAATTGCTTAAATCGCACATAACTTAGAAAAGTCATTGGTGCGTGCCACTGGGGTTTGAACCCGGACCGCTCGAGTGAGAGGCGAGTTCGATAGCCACTGGGCTGTCACCGCTTACTACTACTACCATAACCATAACTATACGAGGTGCGTGGGCTGTACCGTGTCGTGGCGCAGCGCCTGCACCAGCTGCGGGATGTACAGCAGCACGGCGGAGGGCGGGTACGAGGTGAGCGTGCTGACCGCCGTCTGCGCGGACAGCGGGTGCGGCGGGTACTGGCGGGCCGGGCGCAGTGGGCCAGCGTGGGCCACGGCGGCGAGTGCGTACCGTGTCGTGGCGCAGCGCCTGCACCAGCTGCGGGATGTACAGCAGCACGGCGGAGGGCGGGTACGAGGTGAGCGTGCTGACCGCCGTCTGCGCGGACAGCGGGTGCGGCGGGTACTGGCGGGCCGGGCGCAGTGGGCCAGCGTGGGCCACGGCGGCGAGTGCGTACCGTGTCGTGGCGCAGCGCCTGCACCAGCTGCGGGATGTACAGCAGCACGGCGGAGGGCGGGTACGAGGTGAGCGTGCTGACCGCCGTCTGCGCGGACAGCGGGTGCGGCGGGTACTGGCGGGCCGGGCGCAGTGGGCCAGCGTGGGCCACGGCGGCGAGTGCGCACCGTGTCGTGGCGCAGCGCCTGCACCAGCTGCGGGATGTACAGCAGCACGGCGGAGGGCGGGTACGAGGTGAGCGTGCTGACCGCCGTCTGCGCGGACAGCGGGTGCGGCGGGTACTGGCGGGCCGGGCGCAGTGGGCCAGCGTGGGCCACGGCGGCGAGTGCGTACCGTGTCGTGGCGCAGCGCCTGCACCAGCTGCGGGATGTACAGCAGCACGGCGGAGGGCGGGTACGAGGTGAGCGTGCTGACGGCCGTCTGCGCGGACAGCGGGTGCGGCGGGTACTGGCGGGCGGGGCGCAGTGGGCCAGCGTGGGCCACGGCGGCGGGTGCGTACCGTGTCGTGGCGCAGCGCCTGCACCAGCTGCGGGATGTACAGCAGCACGGCGGAGGGCGGGTACGAGGTGAGCGTGCTGACCGCCGTCTGCGCGGACAGCGGGTGCGGCGGGTACTGGCGGGCCGGGCGCAGTGGGCCAGCGTGGGCCACGGCGGCGAGTGCGTACCGTGTCGTGGCGCAGCGCCTGCACCAGCTGCGGGATGTACAGCAGCACGGCGGAGGGCGGGTACGAGGTGAGCGTGCTGACGGCCGTCTGCGCGGACAGCGGGTGCGGCGGGTACTGGCGGGCGGGGCGCAGTGGGCCAGCGTGGGCCACGGCGGCGGGTGCGTACCGTGTCGTGGCGCAGCGCCTGCACCAGCTGCGGGATGTACAGCAGCACGGCGGAGGGCGGGTACGAGGTGAGCGTGCTGACGGCCGTCTGCGCGGACAGCGGGTGCGGCGGGTACTGGCGGGCGGGGCGCAGTGGGCCAGCGTGGGCCACGGCGGCGGGTGCGTACCGTGTCGTGGCGCAGCGCCTGCACCAGCTGCGGGATGTACAGCAGCACGGCGGAGGGCGGGTACGAGGTGAGCGTGCTGACGGCCGTCTGCGCGGACAGCGGGTGCGGCGGGTACTGGCGGGCGGGGCGCAGTGGGCCAGCGTGGGCCACGGCGGCGGGTGCGTACCGTGTCGTGGCGCAGCGCCTGCACCAGCTGCGGGATGTACAGCAGCACGGCGGAGGGCGGGTACGAGGTGAGCGTGCTGACCGCCGTCTGCGCGGACAGCGGGTGCGGCGGGTACTGGCGGGCGGGGCGCAGTGGGCCAGCGTGGGCCACGGCGGCGGGTGCGTACCGTGTCGTGGCGCAGCGCCTGCACCAGCTGCGGGATGTACAGTAGCACGGCGGAGGGCGGGTACGAGGTGAGCGTGCTGACCGCCGTCTGCGCGGACAGCGGGTGCGGCGGGTACTGGCGGGCGGGGCGCAGTGGGCCAGCGTGGGCCACGGCGGCGGGTGCGTACCGTGTCGTGGCGCAGCGCCTGCACCAGCTGCGGGATGTACAGTAGCACGGCGGAGGGCGGGTACGAGGTGAGCGTGCTGACCGCCGTCTGCGCGGACAGCGGGTGCGGCGGGTACTGGCGGCTGAAGTACGACAACGCTTCGACAGGCGACACGCGAGCCCAGGTCACCATGTGAACTAACTAGAAAAAATATAAAAGAGAACATTAGGAATATAGGAAGCGTAACATCGACAAGAAATTAAGCGTATATTTGACAGGCCCGTTGGCGCAATCGGTGGTGACCCTGTTTGTTGCGCCAGGGGTCGTGGGTTCTAATCCCACTCAGGACAAATATTCGTGTGACGAACACTTGTATTTGTTCTGTGTCTGGATGTCAATATTATCTATTTAAGTATGTATTTAAAAATATCTATGTATGTATATCAGTCTCTGACACCCATAACACAGGCTCGCGCCTACTTTGGGCTCAGATGGCCGCATGTGAGAATGTCCAAGATATTTATTATTATTATATTTATATATCAAACAGTAACGGTTTGAAAGGTGTAGTTGTCAATTACACCTTTGAAATTAGAACAGTACTGCATAAAAAAACTTAACCACTCGTTCGACCACCACCACCCACCTCGTGCGCGTCGTTGAGCAGCGTCTCGGTGGTGACGAGGTACTTGAGCGCCTGCGGCACGTGGCACACGGCCGTCGGCTGCGCCTGCACCTTGCGCCGGATCTCCGACACTATGCTCTCGTTTTTCAATCTATAATTGTAATTATAATCTATATTATAAAAATGAATCGCAAAATGTGTTGGTAAGCGCATAACTCAACAACGCCTGGACCAATTTGGCCAATTCTTTTTTTTAAATGTTCGTTGAAGTTCAAGGATGGTTTTTACGGCACGAGAAAAATTTGAAAATTCATCCCCTAAGCGGGTAAAACGGGGGTGCAAAGTTAGTATGAAGCTTTGCCGTTTTTGAAGTTAGTGAATGTGTAACGCGAGCGAAGCTGCGGTCGTCCACTAGTAATACTATAAATTTACACGCAAATTATAACTTATCTTGCAAAGAATAACATACAAGTAAAGGTCGACCTCAAAAGTGCAGATTGGCGCGCCATGAGGCAAAGTTGTCTTTACTCCCATTTTCTTCCCCCTGGGGGTTGAGTTACCTCTATGGCTGGAAGACAGCGAGCGTAGGACTAATGTCCCACGCCAGCTTGGTATCGTCCGCCACGTACGCTCCGTGTTCGGCTTGGAGCGCCACGTGGCGATGTTGTCTCCTCCCCTATGTTCATCCCCTTGGAGGTTGAGTTACCTCTCCGGCAGGAAGACGGTGAGCATGGGGCTGATGTCCCACGCCAGCTTGGTATAGTCGCGCCACGTGGCTGTGTTGTCTCCTCCCCTATTTTCATCCCCTTGGAGGTTGAGTTACCTCTCCGGCAGGAAGACGGCGAGCGTGGGGCTAATGTCCCACGCCAGCTTGGTATAGTCCGCCACGTACGCTCCGTGTTCGGCTTAGAGCGCCACGTTGCGATGTTGTCTCCTCCCCTATTTTCATCCCCTTGGAGGTTGAGTTACCTCTCCGGCAGGAAGACGGCGAGCGTGGAGCTGATGTCCCACGCCAGCTTGGTATAGTCGCGCCACGTGCGCTCCGTGTTCGGCTTGGAGCGCCACGTGGCGATGTTGTCTCCTCCCCTATTTTCATCCCCTTGGAGGTTGAGTTACCTCTCCGGCAGGAAGACGGCGAGCGTGGGGCTGATGTCCCACGCCAGCTTGGTATAGTCGCGCCACGTGCGCTCCGTGTTCGGCTTGGAGCGCCACGTGGCGATGTTGTCTCCTCCCCTATTTTCATCCCCTTGGAGGTTGAGTTACCTCTCCGGCAGGAAGACGGCGAGCGTGGGGCTGATGTCCCACGCCAGCTTGGTATAGTCGCGCCACGTGCGCTCCGTGTTCGGCTTGGAGCGCCACGTGGCGATGTTGTCTCCTCCCCTATTTTCATCCCCTTGGAGGTTGAGTTACCTCTCCGGAAGGAAAACGGCGAGCGTGGGGCTGATGTCCCACGCCAGCTTGGTATAGTCGCGCCACGTGCGCTCCGTGTTCGGCTTGGAGCGCCACGTGGCGATGTTGTCTCCACCCCTATTTTCATCCCCTTGGAGGTTGAGTTACCTCTCCGGCAGGAAGACGGCGAGCGTGGGGCTGATGTCCCACGCCAGCTTGGTATAGTCGCGCCACGTGCGCTCCGTGTTCGGCTTGGAGCGCCACGTGGCGATGTTGTCTTCGCCCGGCACCGCCATCTCGGGCCGCCCGTGCGGGTTGTGCCACGTCACCAGGAACTCGATCTCTACAGCCTGGGAAAAGAGGCGATACTATCATAGAAGGCATGCTTATTTTTTTAGAATTGGAACCTTTGACCGGAAGAATTGGAAAAAAAAATTCCTCCGGATTTATTCTCTCTCGGTCTACTGTAAATGTAAACATTGTAGTCTATCGTGACTTTAGAGCTTAGCTTTGTGGTAGGTAATTATTGTAAATTAGCCTTAAGGCAGGTTAGACACCTGTGTAGGATTAGCTATTCATTCAATGATCCTGACTAATCCTTTGCCTTATATTGATCAGTTTAGAATAGCATAGCATATCTGTTTTCTTTAAGTAGTTGGTAGTTACCTAGACTATTGTTAAGCGTGTCCAATCACCTCATCGCGAAATAAATTATTTTAATTTGAATTTGAAAAACTTCTTCGTCTCGTCAAACTTCACCTCCAATACCCTATGTATTGAAGGTGAAGTTTGAATTGTTGTGAAATTACGCACATCGTCATTTATCATTAATTTCATGGGTGTTGAGACACGCGACTTGGTGTGGGTAGAACGTACCATCAGCTCCAAGATGAGGTTCCGCTTCTTGACGTAGTCCTTGACGAAGGGATCAAGCGACTTGGCCGGCGGCTTGACGCTGCGGTTGGAGCGCTTGCCGGCGATGCTGCCCGCGCCGCTGCTGAGAGTTGTCGTTGACATCGGTACCTGGTGATGAAACCCAAAGAAAATGTTATACCTAGTTTAATTTTAAAAGCTTTTATTTTTAACTTCACTCGTATGTATATACATACAGTACTCCCAAATTAATAATGCGCATAGAAATCTTCGTTACTGTTCGGCAAAGGTCGTATTCCCCGAGCGTCGGAAGACGATATGTGTATAGAGTGGTTAAGTGCATTTTCTTAAAAATGGTTTTCAAACACAGGTTTACATTAAAATCTAATCATTATAATCTCAGTTCAAAAGTATTTACAGCACTGATCATTCCAGAATAATATTAAAATTACAAATAATTAATCAGAATCAAGGAGGATCTCTATTCCTGACATCCTAGATTCATCAGAACTTTCATTATGCTCTTGTTCATTTACACTTTCCCCACTGCTATCACCCGTGTAAATAATCATTTCATCGGAAAAACTATCGATTCTTGGGTCAAATTTTCTATATTCATCTTCGCATTTAACAGCGTGATCACAAACTTTTTTCCATTCTTCTGATCCTATATTATTGATTTTTTCTAATATAGCATCTTTAACTGACTTGACAGTCATTGCAATATTTTTTTTGGCTACGTGATGCTTTATTTGGGACCAAATATTTTCAATGGGGTTAAAATCGGGATGATATGGTGGCAATCGTATAATTTTATGCCCATGTTCCTCCATTATACGGTCTATGGCGAATTCTGTATATTTTTCTTTATGACTTTTAATAATTTCATACAAATCGGGTTTCAGTTTCTTTGGGTCATGCGGAATAAACTATTTCAATTTGAGTAAGATAATTAAAGTTGAAATTAAATTCACCTTTGAAAACAAAACCAAGAAGGGTGTGTAATAGCAGCTCTTTAAAATTCCCCAGTATATAAAGACGACTGACGGACCTTTGACTGACCGGCGACAGCCGCCGACCAACCGAATTGTTTTCAATTTTTTTACATGATTTGACATATGACTTTGACTCTTGTTTCTTTCGAACAAGGTGCAAAATGCAAGTGCATTGTTGAGGGCTTTCTCCGATTCAATGATTCGGGTGTTTCCGGGAATACGACAATTAGCGAAGATTTCTATGCGCATTATTAATTTGGGAGTACTGTACATACGTATGTCCTGGAATCTTGCAATCAATATTTCACCCACTTCCACTGAAGCTATCGAGCTGAAATTCGGCACACATATTTGGGTCCGATGACAATAATGCACGAAAATAAAATAAAAAGTTGTAAAAACATTTTAGAAAAAAAAAATTTACGTTATATTTTCTTTTGCTTTCTCTTATCGACCAAACTAACTCGGGAAAATCAGCGTCATGATTTCATTAAAATCATGGCGAATGCTGAGTGTGGTCCTTTTTTGCTGTTTTATTATGTGTGTTTTATTAAATTTTTTGGTTAACTAATTTGTTCAAAGCAAAATTTATATATTCTTATTGTATATTTATTCTTAAAATAGGGGACGTAAACGTAGGTCTTCCGGATGGCATTTCCATGTGTTAACTTATACAATCAGCCACTGGGCATCTGTCGTGCACGTTTGCCTAGTTAAAAAGATCAGTAAGGTGACTTTAAAATCCGATAATCATAATTCTGCAATCATTACCAAGATTACGAAAATCGCATCGAGTCTGTAGTCGTTTTAGACCTAAAAATTCATTAGTATAAAAACCTACGAAGACAGGACTTGTGTAAAAAAAAACTTCCTTTCCATTCTTTAGTCTTACACTTATACAATCCCCCTCCCTAAAAGTTCCTAAAAGTTACTAACCGTATTGATCCAACCAGTGGTCTGTCGACTGCCAATATCGCTACTGTTAACGGACGAGCGGTTGTCTGTGGGGGAGTTCGACGTGTAGATACTCTGTTGACTGCTCGGACCCATCACTTCGAACTCTGGAAAGAGTTGGTAAAGATTATATTATATAGTTATACTGTCTGTCTATCCATACTTAAAAAGAAGCATCCATAGGCCAATGGCTCGAATCGACTCAATGTGATCGATAGAGTTAAACAACAACGGGCGCGGTCTGTTGTGGATGGGTGACCGCTAGTGGCAAAATTTGTGCTAGACCTAGAGATTTATCTGTGGGGGAGACCCGAGCCCAACAGTGGAACGTCTATGGATAGCAACTATCATTACCTATATAAAAATGGGTTTGTTGGTTTGTCCTTCTACTGCGCCTCAACGGAAGATGGATCGACGTGATTTTTTGCATAGATGTAATGAATGGTCTGGATGATGTCATCCAGACCACTGACTTCTGTCTTTTGCAATTTTCCGGTATAAATACTTTTACATCCCGGAAAATTACACGGTTCGCGTTCCCGTGGAAATGGAAAGAAAAACCTGCAATACTTATTCGATTTTTAATCTATTTTTTGTTAGTCTGTATCAATATATTAAATCAAAGGAGTTATCACATTGGGACGGGCTCTGCGGGTCGCGGCAGAAGTAGTCTAGCGACTAGCTTCCGTCGAGCGAGGGAACTCACCGCCTATGTCGCTGGTCTTGAGATACTTCTTGTCGGAATGCATGAGCTGCCAGAACTTGATCAGCGCTATGATGTTCTCGCGCAGTGCCCCCGAGGGGCCGCTGGAGGGGCTCTGCGGGCCGCGGCAGAAGTAGTCTAGGCAGGCGCTGTACACGCGCTCCCGGAGTATGTTGCGGGCTAGGGAGCGGGGCATTATGTCGCCTTGGAGCAGGGATAGGCCGCAGGAGAGCAATCTGGAAACCATTTTAATTACTAGATGCTCCAGATCGCATCGGTGGAGGGAATAGTTAACGAACTTGAGACGTTTTTTAGAATCAGTAACCAAAGGCACCAGTATTGCATACTAACATACGTAATATACTAAAATTAAACTTTTCTTTCTAATAAGTACCTAAAATTAATTAATTATTTATATAAACATACTTCTATTGTATTAATATCTTTATGTATTTCACATGTGACTGGTAGTTACTGTACAGTACTCCCAAATTAATAATGCGCATAGAAATCTTCGTCACTGTTCGGCAACGGTCGTATTCCCCGAGCGTCGGAAGACGATATGTATATAGAGTGGTTAAGTGCATTTTCTTCATGCATAATGCATTCATCACCATAGAAAACAAAACCAAGAAGGGTGTGTAATAGCAGCTGTATATAATTCCACACAGAGAGAACACGTGCAGTCATCACCAATATATAAAGACGACTGACGGACCTTTGACTGACCGGCGACAGCCGCCGACCGCCCCAATTGTTTTCAATTTTTTCACATGATTTGACATATGACATTGACTCCTGTTTCTTTCGAACAAGGTGCAAAATGCAAGTGCATTGTTTAGGGCTTTCTCCGATTCAATGATTCGGGTGTTTCCGGGAATACGACAATTAGCGAAGATTTGCATGCGCATTATTAATTTGGGAGTACTGTAAGAATATTGCTGACAAACACGTATGTACATAATGAAATGTATGTCAGCTTTAAATTAAAGGCCAACATACAACCTAGTGGCAATATGTAATATGTATGTAATATGGAATATATAGATTTATATAAACAAAATTAACTGGATGAAATTATTTAATCATTGTTTGTCATTAAATTGATACACAGGAACAAACGATGAGTTTCACACTTAATGCTATGAAAAACGATGTTGAGTTAATTTATAAATAGGGAAACAGCGTACAACCTCTCTGGTATGCCCATGTTTATAGGCGAAAGTGATCACTTATTAACTAAAATACCTAAATGTATAAAAACCTTTACAAACTATCATTGTGCTTCCTTATTCGTCGCTTCCGCAACGGGTACTTTTTCGAGGTGAAATACCTGATGAGGCTTACTTGAATCTCACTCCAACTGCTTCCACATGGCGGTTTATGTGGTCACGAATATCGCCTACGGTGATTGGCAGGGATCTGTGAACAATGATGAATGAGGTTAGGGAAAGCTATTCTGATAAGCTTTTTTTTCCTTCGGCTTTTTTCTTTCTCGGCCTACACTAGGGTATATAAAGGGATAAGAATATTGTGAATTCTTCCTAAAGCCGATGACCAGATAGATAGTCTATCGTGACTTACTTAGTGGTAGGTAATTATTGTAAATTAGCCTTAAGGCAGGTCAGGCACCCGTGTATGATTAGCTATTCATTCAAGGATCAATAGCTCATCCTTTGCCTTTTATTAATCAGTTTAGAATAGCATTATATCTCTTCTCTTTAAGTTACCTAGGTAACTACAAACTACTTAGACACGCTTAACGAAAGTCTAGACTTTCGTTAAGCGTGTCTAATCACCTCGTAGCGAAATAAATTATTTGACTTTGACTTGACTTTGACTTTGATATTGAAGATGAACAAAGATCACAGGCATAGTTCGAGTTAGCAACGTGAACTGGCAATGGACGTCGAAGGACTGATGGGGAAGAAATGTTCTCGAAAGGAAACCACGACATGGTAAAAAGAGAGGTCACCTTTTGACAAGGTGGATTGACGATTTGAAGAATTAAGTGGGAAACCGCTGGATTCACAAATCAGAAGGTCGGAGTAGCGTCGTAAGGAGAGGCCTAAGTCTAGCAGTGGACTTCAAAAGGCGGATGGATGTCCTTGTTATTTGTGTTAGTTATAGTCCAGTTAGTAATTTTTAGTAAGAGTCTCATTCCAAGTCTGCCACACGATGCTACCCTTGACGACTAGGGTCACCTGTAGAAAAATGTTACCGTATACACCCTTCCAACCGGAACACAATTGCTTTAAAATCAATGACTACACGGTAGAAACGGTACCTTGACTGGTACTCCTGCGCCGGGCGAGCTAATAGATGTTCTTCTGATATTTCCTGTGCACCGGATCGAGCTAAATGATGTTTTTCTAATGTTTCCTGTGCACCGGATCGAGCTAAATGATGTTTTTCTAATGTTTCCTGTGCACCGGATCGAGCTAAATGATGTTCTTCTGATGTTTTCTGTGCACCGGATCGAGCTAAATGATGTTCTTCTGATGTTTCCTGTGCTCCGGATCGAGCTAAATTATGTTCTTCAGATGTTTCCTGTGCACCGGATAACCAGCTCCATCTGCAGTCATAGACCTGTAGCCGAGCGATATACCTGTGCAGCAGGGTGGCGAGCATCTCGACCTTCTCCAGGCTGTTGTACTTGGCGGTTTCGGCCACCTCGCACAGGTAGCGCACCCACACCGCGTGCGGCGCCACGAACGGCGGCCGCGGCTCGAGCTTGGCACCTGGAACACAGGAAAAATATATTGTTGACAGGCCCGTTGGCACAATCGGTAGTGACCCTGTCTGTTGCGCCAAAGGTTGTGGGTTCGAATCCCACTCAGGACAAATATTCGTGTGACGAACACTTGTATTTGTTCTGTGTCTGGATGACAATTATTATCTATTTAAGTATGTATTTAAAAATATCTATGTATGTATATCAGTCTCTGACACCCATAACACAGGCTCGCGCCTACTTTGGGGTCAGATGGCCGTGTGTGAAATTGTCCAAGATATTTATTATTATTTATTTATTTATTGTGAGGGGAAACTGCCTCGTTCATCTAGTAGTTGCAAGATGTCCCAAAATATTTTACTTTAAAGATCTTTTGAACAGCTTCCAATTTACAAGCTCTGCCTCTATCTCGCTCTGACATGCTTCATGTACTGGATGACTATCGCTAACTCGCTGTCGAGTCTGTTACCGAGTTTATTTGTAGCTTTATCTTATGATTTTAATTTTCCGCCTTTTTTCTTTACCGAGCACAGACATAGACACACTTGAACACAAAATGTGTTCGTCGAAAGTGCTTGCGCATTCGCACACACACGTATCGCTTGTACGTACGCATATATGTTGTGTCTCCCTCCCACCTTCATGCGCCGCCAGCGGGCTGATCTCGTCGGCCTGCTGCGAGAACAGCCCCATGCGGCGGTCCACGGTGCACTGCCACGCGGCGAACACCTCCTGCAGCAGCCGCAGCTCCAGGTCCGGCCGCGCCGTCGTCAGCCACTGCCAGCACTCCACGGCGGTAGTCACGGCGTCCTCGGTGAATATGTCCACTTGCGACCACGCTGTACGCATAATGTTGTGTCTCCCTCTAACCTTCGTGCGCCGCCAGCGGGCTGATCTCGTCGGCCTGCTGCGAGAACAGCCCCATGCGGCGGTCCACGGTGCACTGCCACGCCGCGAACACCTCCTGCAGCAGCCGCAGCTCCAGGTCCGGCCGCGCCGTCGTCAGCCACTGCCAGCACTCCACGGCGGTAGTCACGGCGTCCTCCGTGAATATGTCCACTTGCGACCACGCTGGAATGGACAATTGGTAAACAGCTCATTAAGAATAAGAATAGTTTGTTGGGACTTCTAGATTTTATATTCTTAATTTACTTAAATGTTATACGTACTTATTGTAAAAGAAACGTTACATAAAAATGAGCCCTGACTTCTAGTAAAGCGTGAGCTGTATACTAGAAGCCAGTCTTTTCCCAACGTGAGAGAGAAAACGGGTGTAATAAAAAGAATAAGGTGTTGATGACTTATGGTGATTTATTGTTTGTTGTTAGATTGATTTTCCTTGAAAATTTTAGTTTAGGCTGGGACTACTGGGCCCTATGAATAGTGTTCTCTGTGTTTCCTGTGTGTAACTGTGCGACATGCACGTCTTGCGTAATATGTACGTACGAACGAGCATGTAGGTTTGCTGGAGTATATACTTATGACTAGTGAACGATCGCACCTTCGCTCGCGTGATATTAGACATAATAATTGATTCTTCTTAACGCGATAACTAGGACCTAAACTCCACAAATTTGTATTGAATCTGTAAATGTGTTATCCCCTATGTTTATTTCACACCCTTAAGGGTAACATTTTAACAAACTTTGAATGGCATATTTATTTATATTTAATCAACAGCCTAAAATATAAATTTTATTTTCTATTTCTTATCTAGTTTTGAAAATGACAATACTTTCATACAACCTTTCACCCCCCTTTTCAACCTTTTACAACACTTTTTTCCAATTAAAAAGTAGCCTATGTCCTTTCACAGGCTTTAGACTATCTGTGTACCAAAATTCATTTTAATCGGTTCAATAGTTTTGGCGTAAAAGCGAGACAGACAGACAGAGTAACTTTCGCATTAATAATATTAGTATGGAAGTTTTTTTTTTTTTTTATGGATACAGGATAGCAAACGAGCTTGCAGCACCACCCATCCGCTGCCGCCCATGACAACTGTGACTGATTTGTGTGGGCAGGACTCACCGATGCTATGCAGCAGCGCCCTCGCCGCGGGCGCGTTGAACGGCGCGGGGGAGACCATGGTCCTGGCGTGCACGAGCAGCGCCGTGGCCCGCCACAGCGCGGCGCGGTGCGCGGTCTCGCCGTGCGACGCGCACGCCTCCCGCAGCGCGGTCACCAGGCGCGCGCCGACCCGCCACAGCGCCGCCTCGTTGTGTGGGCAGGACTCACCGATGCTATGCAGCAGCGCCCTCGCAGCGGGCGCGTTGAACGGCGCGGGGGAGGACATGGTCCTGGCGTGCACGAGCAGCGCCGTGGCCCGCCACAGCGCGGCGCGGTGCGCGGTCTCGCCGTGCGACGCGCACGCCTCGCGCAGCGCGGTCACCAGGCGTGCGCCGACCCGCCACAGCGCCGCCTCGCTGTGCGGGCAGGACTCACCGATGCTATGCAGCAGCGCCCTCGCAGCGGGCGCGTTGAACGGCGCGGGGGAGGACATGGTCCTGGCGTGCACGAGCAGCGCCGTGGCCCGCCACAGCGCGGCGCGGTGCGCGGTCTCGCCGTGCGACGCGCACGCCTCGCGCAGCGCGGTCACCAGGCGCGCGCCGACCCGCCACAGCGCCGCCTCGTTGTGTGGGCAGGACTCACCGATGCTATGCAGCAGCGCCCTCGCGGCGGGCGCGTTGAACGGCGCGGGGGAGGACATGGTCCTGGCGTGCACGAGCAGCGCCGTGGCCCGCCACAGCGCGGCGCGGTGCGCGGTCTCGCCGTGCGACGCGCACGCCTCGCGCAGCGCGGTCACCAGGCGTGCGCCGACCCGCCATAATGCCGCCTCGCTGTGTGGGCAGGACTCACCGATGCTATGCAGCAGCGCCCTCGCGGCGGGCGCGTTGAACGGCGCGGGGGAGGACATGGTCCTGGCGTGCACGAGCAGCGCCGTGGCCCGCCACAGCGCGGCGCGGTGCGCGGTCTCGCCGTGCGACGCGCACGCCTCCCGCAGCGCGGTCACCAGGCGTGCGCCGACCCGCCACAGCGCCGCCTCGCCGCCGCCCTCCGCGTGCACGCCGCCTGATACCTGTGGATGAAAATACATGTATTTTTCATTTTAATAGTCTACTAGTGGACGCCCGCAGCTTCGCTCGCGTGGAATTAGACGTAACATAACCTAAATACAAAATTTCATTGAAATAATGTAGGTAGGTATATACGAAAAACTTTTATACCTACTATCTTTGCACCCCCCTTTTACCCCCCCTTAAGAGATGATTTTCGAAACTCAATAAAAAACCTTCATAGGTACTGAATTTCATTCGAATAACATCAAAAACGGCAAAGTTTCATACTAACTTTGCACCCCCGTTTTACCCCCTGGGGGGGGTGAATTTTCAAAAATCCTTTCTTAGTGCTCCCCTACGTTATAAAAGGAACCCCTGTGCAAAATTTCAAGTTTCTAGCCCTTATAGTTTAGGCCCTGCGTTGATATGTCAGTCAGTCAGTCAGTCAGTCAGTCAGTCAGTCAGTCAGTCACCTTCTCCTTTTATATATATAGATTTTAGCCATCTATATATATATAAAAGGAGAAGGTGACTGACTGACTGACTGACTGACTGACATATCAACCCAGGGCCTAAACTATAAGGGTAAAAAACTTGAAATGTTGCACAGGGGTTCCTTTTATAACGTAGGGGAGCACTAAGAAAGGATTTTTGAAAATTCACCCCCTAAAGGGGTAAAACGGGGGTGCAATGTTAGTATGAAACTTTGCCGTTTTTGAAGTCAAGTGGGCAACCCGAACGCCCACTTGACTTCAAAAGACAGACGTCGTTAATGGGTCTAATTCTACGCGAGCGAAGCTGCGGGCATCCACTAGTAAACTTATAATGTTAAAAGTTTGGCTAACAATCTTGGCACTACTTTTTATTGAAATATTAGTAGTATAACGAAATTGGTTTTAGTGTTGTAAAGATACTTTATTTTTCATATGATATACATACAGTAATTATCACTTAAAATGAGAAACTTCAATCGGTGAGAGACCCAAAGTGTGAGTTTTAAAACTAAAATCGTCAAACGTCACTACCGCGTTAATCGAGTATACTTTTCGTTGATAGTAGATGATAAATATGCGAGTGTGAGTTTCACATAGGCAGACGAAATAAAATATCGTTTGCTCACTTCGTTGATAGTAGGGTTAATTTTGTTATGTTGCAATCTTGTGTGTCGGCGAAATGCGGCTAAGAGGCGGTCGCTTCGCCGACACTCATCCAACCAAATTGAAAAGCTACCACATATCATATTACTACTGAGGGAATGGTGTACTACTTAATTTTTTTGCATTGGCCTTGAAATATTTGAAAAAAAAAAAACTTGCGTTGCTCATTTATTTTGGTTCGCGCGTTTGATTGAAGTTCACTATACATTGGTACTATCGTAAAAATGAAAACAATGTAGAAAGTTGCTTCTAAAAAGGATGGAGGATGAGGCGAAACTAGAAAGGGAGCGCCTAAATATAAAGCAAATGGAAATTGCAATGCAACAAAAATGGCAAGATCAAGATATAGCCACTAGTGCTGTAGATGTTTTAAATAAATTTCAAGCTCGAAATTATGCAGACTAAACTATAGTCTTTGAATAATTAATTAATGAATACTGTGATTGTTATAATATTTATGTGGGGATCGAAGAAATAAAACCAGAAAATCTTCCTATGTTCTTTATTTTCAAAAATTTGCCACCGTTCAAGGAAATAACAATGATGTTTTAACTGTACACCGCTCTCAATGAAAACTAAAAATAAATAGTTACTTGAATGCAATACAACATCAGAAATAAGTATTAAGAATACAATACAGCTTAATGTACTGAATCAACACTACTTTTAAAAATTACACTTAATTAAAAATTTAAATGAGCCTTGGATACTTATATTGACAACAAAATCCTATACTTTAACTTTATCTTTCAACTTCTTTCATACTGAATAACCTCTCATACTAAAACATTACAATTAAAAGAACTATACTTAAATAAGAAATAAGAAATACATAGTATTCATACTGAATGTATATATGCATATGCATATGCAACCACTAATTTAACATTACCTACTAACATTAACCTGAAGCAAAACTGAAAAATATGATATCTAAACAACACTGACAATACAAGAGTTAATGCACTTTTAACTTTTAATTTTAAGTTAATTAGTTCAAAAACATTTCACTCCTTTTTATTATAACACATAGCATTATTAACTTTTCTAGAAAAATGTGGCAAATTGAATTTAAATACATACATACAGTACTCCCAAATTAATAATGCGCATGCAAATCTTCGCTAATTGTCGTATTCCCGGAAACACCCGAATCATTGAATCGGAGAAAGCCCTCAACAATGCACTTGCATTTTGCACCTTGTTCGAAAGAAACAGGAGTCAAAGTCATATGTCAAATCATGTGAAAAAATTGAAAACAATTCGGTTGGTCGGCGGCTGTCGCCGGTCAGTCAAAGGTCCGTCAGTCGTCTTTATATACTGGTGAATTTTAAAGAGCTGCTATTACACACCCTTCTTGGTTTTGTTTTCAAAGGTGAATTTAATTTCAACTTTAATTATCTTACTCAAATTGAAATAGTTTATTTTGTAAAATAACATACTAACTGTTGGCGATGGAAATAAATAAAACCACCGAATCGTTTTGTTACTTCAGCGTGACAGCTGACGTCTTTATTCTTTTCTCAAAAGTATTAAGCTTTATATTTTTCTAAGGTATAAAACAACCCATTTCCAAAGGAGAGCGAATAATTATTGTGCACGCAGGCAATGAAAAAGGCTTCGTCCCAGGGGCTCTAATGTTACATAAATGTGTCGACTCAGAAGGTGACTATCATAAAGAAATAAACGCGGAACGTCAAACTTGGCTACGCAATCAATTGATTCCCAACTTGCCTCCTAATAGTGTGTTAAAAAATTATACGATTGCCACCATATCATCCCGATTTTAACCCCATTGAAAATATTTGGTCCCAAATAAAGCATCACGTAGCCAAAAAAAATATTGCAATGACTGTCAAGTCAGTTAAAGATGCTATATTAGAAAAAATCAATAATATAGGATCAGAAGAATGGAAAAAAGTTTGTGATCACGCTGTTAAATGCGAAGATGAATATAGAAAATTTGACCCAAGAATCGATAGTTTTTCCGATGAAATGATTATTTACACGGGTGATAGCAGTGGGGAAAGTGTAAATGAACAAGAGCATAATGAAAGTTCTGATGAATCTAGGATGTCAGGAATAGAGATCCTCCTTGATTCTGATTAATTATTTGTAATTTTAATATTATTCTGGAATGATCAGTGCTGTAAATACTTTTGAACTGAGATTATAATGATTAGATTTTAATGTAAACCTGTGTTTGAAAACCATTTTTAAGAAAATGCACTTAACCACTCTATACACATATCGTCTTCCGACGCTCGGGGAATACGACCTTTGCCGAACAGTAACGAAGATTTCTATGCGCATTATTAATTTGGGAGTACTGTACACATATTTTGCTATTGTGTGATAGCTTAACTTAGAGAAAAAAAAATTGTGAGTAACAACTTTTACTTCACTACTGTAACATAATACATATACAAGAACTTCAATACATTTGTCAACTCAAGATACATAGTACTAACCATGATAATAAGCAAATAAGTATTATAGAACGAAAAAAAAATACAAGTATGGTTCAACAGAATTAAGAAGAATAGTATTTTATCCTCCTGAAACAAAAACAATAATTAATTATATAATAACCTCAGTGAGAAGTCATTCCCCTAAGCTGTCAGAGCCGTTATCTTCTGGCCATTTCTTCATCTGATGCAGAAGACAATGTCCTCATGGGTCCTTCAGTAGATGTATCAATATTCTCCACATCATATTGATCATTACTTTTACACTTGATTACGCAGTAGGGACCTAGGTACTTAGGTTTCAATTTAAGCCCTGGACCAAACTGAGTCCTTTTAATTGCTACTTGATCACCCTCTTTATACTGGTAACTTTCTTTTCTTCGCTTATTGTAGTACTTTCTGTTTTATTTCTGGATTTAAAGAATTTGTTCTTTTGCTTGCCCTCTAATTTTTTCTGTGTAAAATTTCCTCTTTCTGTAACAAATCAATAAGGTTAATATCTTCTTTACATCTCATCTCTATCCCAGTTAATAACTCAAAAGGAGAAGAATGAATACTCCTGTGAAAGGTGCTATTGCACACTGCTCACATGATGGTACCATAAAGTGGGATTTTCAATAGTTAATTTAGTCAAAATAGGTATAATTACCCTGTGAACTCTCCACCTGACTGTTTCCTCTTGGTACACCTGTGGTAATTAAAATATGTTGAATATTTTCCTCCTTACAAAAATCTTCAAATTCATGAGTGGTGAAAGCTGATCCTCTGTCTGTAATAATTCTCTGGGGATTACCAAATACTTGTTGATATATTTGTAGTTTACTCAACATCTCTTTGCTAGAAGTTGCATAGTGGAATCAACAAGCCTTTCTGCTTCCCTCCTTTCTTGTTGTTAATAAACATGGATAAAAACTCATCAATCTTCTTAACAACATCTCTCTCTCTAATATTTAATATCCTACTTTTATTTAATTCAACGGGGCTGGGGGACAGTAAGATAAAATACCATGCACGATTATTATCTACATAGCTATGGATAACATCCTCCAAACTAAAAAACTACGCGCACTTCTTCCCCGTACTAAACATTCCGACCACTTAATTTCACTACTTATACAAAATCACGTTTCACTTATGAAAACTCAAGTGAGTAAATCTAGTTTACTTTACTATTGCGTTTACGTATGTGAACGATCAAAAATATCGAAAACTAAACTTACACTCGCGTAAACGTCAAAATACCATAGATTCATTAAATTCAAACGTATGCGTCAACGACGTCGAAAAAAGTTGCGTAAACTGTTAAATATGAGGAAAATCCCAAGGGAAACAAGCAGATCTGTTCACATTCTTTTACTTGACAAATCACAATGACATTCCTTTTTCTTCTTTATAGCTCATACATAACAATTCCTCTCCCTAGTTTTCAACTAACTAAATAAATTTAACACAACCTAAATTAAAAGAACAAAAATAAATATACCATTAAAATATAAAATTAGTTACTCAAAAGTTATAAGTTAATACAAAAGTTATAAGTATTTCTTATAATCAACAGGCGGTCTAGGACGCCTTAGCCATTTCGGTGGTGAATTCGAGGTTGAAGGCATAGAATCTGAAACAGCTTCATGGAAAACGTCGTCAAATACATTTGGTTCCGCTATCGCTGTGTCCTCAGACACATCCCGTTCCCCTTCATAAATGACGACATTCTTGTCCTTCTCAATGTTTTCAGGAACAATATTAACGTTGTCATTCACTGAACCAGCTGTTTGCTGTTGCAAATCCGGTAAGGCGTCCGATCTAAATGAATCATGTCCACCTTTTCCGCCATGATCACCCTTAAATAAAACAATCTGGTTTTTGTGTTTTTTTACAATATTTGAAGTAACACAATCCTTAATTAAATAAACCACTCTTCCAATTCGCTTTTCTACAAATCCTTTACACCATTTAAAACTGTTTTTACTCGTAAACTTTTTATATAAAACGAAATCACCCTTTTTAAATGATATTTCCTTTTTATTTTTACATTGTAAAGACTGTTTGTCAATCAAACGAGATGAATGAGGAGACGCAAGCGGTGACGGTATTGGGTTGAGGTAATCTAAACGCGTTTTAAGCTTCCTACCAAAAACCATTTGAGCAGGCGAGAGTCCTGTGGTAGAGTGTACGGAATTCCTATAGTCCATAAGATATCGTAACAATGTCAAACTTTTATCCCTCGATCTACCTGACACTAAGCATGACTTTAAACCCCTTTTTACCACCTTAACTAAGCTTTCAGCTTGACCATTACTCGCTGGATGATACGCAGGTGACGTTAAATGCGAAATGTTGTTCAGTAAACAAAATTGACTAAACTCGGAAGAACAAAAAGCAGTACCATTGTCGCTTACAATTGTCCTGGGTAATCCAAACCTAGACACAAAATCACATAGTTTCTGTACAACTGCCTTTGAAGTCGACGCAGTTACCATGTCATACACTTCCACCCATTTTGTATGAGCATCGACAACCACTAAATATATGTGGCCCATAACAGGTCCCAAAAAATCAATATGCAAGCGGTCAAATGGAATGCTTGGGTAAGCCCATGGTGCCACTGGAGCGCGAGCAGGCGTCGGACGTTGTTGAATGCAGACTTCGCAGTTCGATATCATTTTTTCTATGGCTTCATCAACACCGGGAAACCAGAAACGAGATCTAACTTCGGCCTTAGTTTTTACTATTCCTAAATGAGAAGTATGAAGCTCTGACAACACTCTTTCCCGCAAAGATGACGGAATTACTACCTTGTGACCTCTCATGATGCAACCATTTTCACACGATAACTGCAATCTACATAAGTGATATGGTTTAATGAGAACATCAGTAACTTTTGATGGCCAGCCCCGTAAAATAAACTCCTTAACTCTACTTAAGTTTTTATCTTTTTCAGTTTCAGTCCGTAACTGTTCAACCGTAACCGGCATGCTACCATCTACAACAAAACAGATGTACGCCGCGCGGTCATCTTCAATGTCCTTTTCCAATTCACACAAACTTGTAGAATATGATAATTCTGGGAGACTAGCTCTCGAAAGATAATCCGCGATATTATCTGTACTACGTATGTACTCTATCACAAAATTATAACCACTTAAAAATATTGCATACCTTTGCAACCGGTTGGCGGATACTTCTGGAATGCCTTTTTGCGGTCCAAAAATGGATAACAAAGGTTTGTGGTCCGTGCGTAGCACGAAAGGACACGATCTACCATATAAATACTGATGGAACCTACGTACCCCAAAAATAATTGCAGTGGCCTCTTTTTGAATTTGTGAATAACGTTTTTCGGCTGCATTAAGTGTTCGTGATGCAAACGCAACCGGATTTTCGATACCATCGCTTCCAACCTGTGATAATACCGCGCCTAAACCACTTGGAGAAGCATCAACTGTCAGAATTAATTTGGCATCTTGATTAAAATGTGCGAGAACTTGATCTGAAGCCAAAATATTCTTAATTTTCTCAAAAGCTTCAGCGTGCTCTGTCAACCAAGTCCATCTAGCATTCTTTTTTAAAAGTTCATATAAAGGACTTAAAATTGACGACGCTCCTGGAACAAACTTTCGGTAGTAGTTAACCAACCCCAAAAATGACTGCAATTGGTTGACATTCAATGGCGTCGGAGCATTAAGTATCGCACGTACCTTTTCAGGTGACTTTTTCAGGCCATGTCTTGTGATCGTGTATCCCAAGTAATTAATTTCATCTTTGAAATACTCACACTTTTCTTTTTGTAAAACAAGACCCGCACTCTCCAGTCTCTGAAAAACAGCATCCAATCTTTGCAAATGCTCCTTTTCATTTCTGCCTGTAATCAAAACATCGTCTAAAAAACATAAAACTCCATCTAAACCCGACAATACACACTCCATTGCACGTTGGAATATTGCTGGCGCACTCGCCAATCCGAAAACTAATCTGGTATATTTTAAAATTCCTCGGTGCGTGTTGATGCAGGTCAACATCTGTGACTCGTCATCTAAAATAAATTGGTTATAAGCCATTGACAAATCTAATTTCGAAAAATGTTGACCGCCATACAGTTTCGCGAATAACTCATTCACCGTCGGAAGTGGGTATTGCTCCACATGCAATTGTTTGTTAATCGTGACCGAGTAATCTGCACAAATTCTTAACGACCCATTTTTTTTAATACAGGTACAATTGGTGAAGCGTACTCTGAATAGTCAACAGGTTGTAAAATACCTAAATCTACCAACCGATCAATTTCATTTCCAACTTTATCACGCAATGCAAAAGCTAGAGGGCGTGCCTTGAAAAATACAGGTTTAGCATTATCTTTTAAAGATAATTTTATTTTGTACTTATTAAATGCTCCCAATTTATTTGAAAACAATGACTTATATCGTTCTTGCATTTGCTCTATCGTTGTAGAGAATTTACAAACTTTAACCGGAAGCATTTGAAGCTTGAATAAAGCCATAAAATCTCTACCTAGCAAGGAAGGGCCATCAGCCTTGACAACAAACACTTTCAACTGATGATCACAACCGGCGTACGAAATGGTAAGACTTGCGGTACCACAACAAGAAATCGCACTACCAGTATACGTTACCAATTTTTTTCTAGTCTTCTGCAACGGAACCTGGTTGAAATAAATTTTTTCGGATATGACTGTAACCGCTGACCCGCTATCAATTTCAAATTCTAAGTATACTCCATTGACAACCACACTCTCTACCATAGGCTCGCCCCTATACGATCGAATTTGAAAAACCTCACCATCGTCATCGTTTGCATCATGATCATCATTTTCGACTACCGTGTTCATAGCATTGACGTTCCCCTTGCACATCTTAGCTAGATGTCCTTTTTTGTTACATTTTCTGCAAGTGTAATTAGAATAACGACACTTGGAGCTCGTATGATTAGTCCATCCACACACAGAACATTTAGCATTGCCAGAATCATCAGTCTTCTTACTGCCATTTAAAATTTTGTTGATATTGCCAAGCTCCATACTCGCGCAAGCCGCACTGGCTGCAGCTCCCTCGCGCGCACATCTCACGTTCTCCGCCAGTTCCACTGCTTTTACTAACGTCAAACTTGAAAGTTCCTGTGCATATAACTTCTCCTTCTCAGCACTTGGAGACAATCCTAAAATAAACTTATCTCTTAACGCTTCTTCCACATTGATAAAACCGCAGTGAGCAGTCAATCCACGAAGTCGTGCTGCCCATTGTGAATGCGACTCCCCCGGTTGTTGGTAAGAATTGTAAAAGTTGTGGCGGTCAGTGAAACCCAAACGCTTAGGTGTGAAGTGTCCATCTAACATGGACACTATATCCTTGAACGAAACTTCCACTATGTCCTTTGGTAAACATAAATCTGATGTGAGACCATACGTTTGTTCCGTCAGTGCGCTCAACAGGATTGCCCGTCTTTTCTTTCCCATCTGGTCGCTGACGTCCGTAATGTCATTTGCTATAAACCATTGTAGCAATCTATTTTTATAAAATTTCCAGTTTTGTATATTGTGATCAAAACTATTAAAAATTCCAAAACCTTTTGATTCAGACATTACGGCAATAACGCGTAGATAATCGTCGCCACTGTTAAATATGAGGAAAATCCCAAGGGAAACAAGCAGATCTGTTCACATTCTTTTACTTGACAAATCACAATGACATTCCTTTTTCTTCTTTATAGCTCATACATAACATAAACCATACAGCATAAAAAACTTACACTCGCAGTTTGAGTTTTCCAAACGATCCGCCAGGGGCGCTGACTAAAACTCCATACAATTTGACTTTTTAACGTAAACGCGATAGTAAAGTAAATCCTTGTAAAAACTCACACTTGGGCTACAGTTGCAATAAATGTTGAAATTTTAGGTGAGTTTATTTGTAGCTTTATCTTATGATTTTAATTTTCCACCTTTTTCTTTATCGAGCACACACATAGACACATTTGGTTATACATAACACTCGCCAAGCGGACCACAAACTCATCCAGCTACTCCAGCTTGCCTGTGATTTCTCGCAGGGCAAGATTTTGCTGGGCCTGAAGACGCGAGCATACCACGCTGGCGCCGCCTAGATCGTACGTCAGCCTGGATCGGTTTTAGCACTTGTATATGCCAAGTTCGTCCGTAGCGTCCATAGCCCAATGGCTCGAGTCGATTCAATGTGATCGAAAGAGTTAAGCAACGACGGGCACGGTCGGTTTGTGGATGGGTGACCGCTAGTGGCAAAAATTTCATGGACGCTACCGTGCTTCGGAGGGCACGTAAAGCCGTCGGTCTCGGTTGTTTTCAATGGTGGAAACAATCGTTAAGCCTTGTCGAAGACCTTCGGGTGGCTTAAGAACATTCGACACTGGGTTGGCCACTAAACCCTCCACCAATCCGCATTGGAGCAGCGTGGTGGAGTATGCTCTAGACCTCCCGCAGCAGTGTCTGTGGGGGAGACCCGTGCCCAGCAGTGGGACGTATATGGGTCGCAGCGAAGCGAATATGCCAAGTTCAGTGCGCAGTGGTAATCGGGATGTCAACAACAACTAACTAACTAACTAACTAACTAACCTCGCCGGCGTACCGGCTGCGCTGCGACACGACCGCCAGCAGCGCCGCCGAGTCCTGCGTGACGCACGGCGGGCGCTTGTCGAGCGCCGAGCGCGGCAGCGGCGCCGACATGCGGTTGAGCCCCGCCGCGCCCAGCAGCGCGCCCGTCGCGAGCGCGAGCCCGCAGTGGTGCCACAACTAACTAACTAACTAACCTCGCCGGCGTACCGGCTGCGCTGCGACACGACCGCCAGCAGCGCCGCCGAGTCCTGCGTGACGCACGGCGGGCGCTTGTCGAGCGCCGAGCGCGGCAGCGGCGCCGACATGCGGTTGAGCCCCGCCGCGCCCAGCAGCGCGCCCGTCGCGAGCGCGAGCCCGCAGTGGCGCCACAACTAACTAACTAACTAACCTCGCCGGCGTACCGGCTGCGCTGCGACACGACCGCCAGCAGCGCCGCCGAGTCCTGCGTGACGCACGGCGGGCGCTTGTCGAGCGCCGAGCGCGGCAGCGGCGCCGACATGCGGTTGAGCCCCGCCGCGCCCAGCAGCGCGCCCGTCGCGAGCGCGAGCCCGCAGTGGCGCCACAACTAACTAACTAACTAACCTCGCCGGCGTACCGGCTGCGCTGCGACACGACCGCCAGCAGCGCCGCCGAGTCCTGCGTGACGCACGGCGGGCGCTTGTCGAGCGCCGAGCGCGGCAGCGGCGCCGACATGCGGTTGAGCCCCGCCGCGCCCAGCAGCGCGCCCGTCGCGAGCGCGAGCCCGCAGTGGCGCCACAACTAACTAACTAACTAACCTCGCCGGCGTACCGGCTGCGCTGCGACACGACCGCTAGCAGCGCCGCCGAGTCCTGCGTGACGCACGGCGGGCGCTTGTCGAGCGCCGAGCGCGGCAGCGGCGCCGACATGCGGTTGAGCCCCGCCGCGCCCAGCAGCGCGCCCGTCGCGAGCGCGAGCCCGCAGTGGTGCCACAACTAACTAACTAACTAACCTCGCCGGCGTACCGGCTGCGCTGCGACACGACCGCCAGCAGCGCCGCCGAGTCCTGCGTGACGCACGGCGGGCGCTTGTCGAGCGCCGAGCGCGGCAGCGGCGCCGACATGCGGTTGAGCCCCGCCGCGCCCAGCAGCGCGCCCGTCGCGAGCGCGAGCCCGCAGTGGCGCCACAGCGTCGAGTCGGTAACTAACCTCGCCGGCGTACCGGCTGCGCTGCGACACGACCGCCAGCAGCGCCGCCGAGTCCTGCGTGACGCACGGCGGGCGCTTGTCGAGCGCCGAGCGCGGCAGCGGCGCCGACATGCGGTTGAGCCCCGCCGCGCCCAGCAGCGCGCCCGTCGCGAGCGCGAGCCCGCAGTGGTGCCACAGCGTCGAGTTGGGAACCTGGAACATTGCACGTGGATATAATATATGCATGATGAATGATATGTACAGCGGTGACAGCCCTATACATAACATCTATCGAACTCGCCTCTCACTCGAGCGGTCCGGGTTCAAATCCAAGCGGCACGCACCAATGACTTATCTAAGTTATGTGCGATTTAAAAAATTAAAATGTCACTTGCTGTAACGGCGAAGGACACATCGGAGGAAACCTGCATGCCTGAGAGTTCTTCATAATATGCTCGAAGGCATGTGAAGTCTGCCAATCCGCACTTGGCCAGCGTGGTGGACTAAGGCCAAATCTCTCCCATTCTGAGAGGAGACCCGTGCCCAACAGTGGGACAATGAAAGGGTTGTGGTGGTGGTGGTGAATGTTATGTGAGTCGTTCGCGTAATATAACGTGTGCATTTATTTGAAACGCAACGATGTTCAGTTCAGTCGAGATCTGGCTCAGCGTGTGCAATAAATGATTGAAGAAATCACGTGTATAATTATGCCGACGTGTCGCGTATGCATTTATGTGATACGCAACGATGTTCAGTTCTATCGAGACCGGGCGCAGAAGTAAGTGTGAATGAAAATGATGAAAAATGATTTTGTGCTTAGGGACGTAGAACTAGAACTACAAACCATTAGTGTTAAACTGCAGCGCAGGACGCGCTCGAAGTAGATGAGATCACAATAAACTAATTCCACACGTACAAAGTACGTAAACAGCTAAATGGACACGGTAAATATACTGCACCTGATTCAAATATTCCTGTAAGTGTGATCTGGTCGACTGCGGAGCCCATTTCATTGCCTCTTGCACTATGCCATGGCATCTATCCGCGAAATCTTTCACAATGCACTGAAATAAAAAACAAACACTACAATCAAAACAATTTGTAATTTTATTACTATCAAGCCGTAAATTATAAAGGTGGTAGTGTTATTTAAGTTTGAGAGAAAGACTTGAGCTCATATTTACTTGCCAGATATATCTAGCATCGGATAGTTATTTTAAGTCTATTAATTAAATAATTTTAGAGGAGGTAAATTCACTCCGTGGCTCAGTAATGAGCGGCTTTGGTTGTCGAATCTGTTTCAAATCCCGGACGACACAGATAAATATTTGTAAACGGGTCATGGATGTTATAATGTTCTGTTTGAAGTAGTATGGGTTGCTGTGTATGAAAATTACTGAGACTAGTAGAAATTTAATTATCAATTTATTGGCACTCACTTGACACGCAGTACCTTCCGTTTTGGTGGACGAAAGAAGATGAAGAAGTTGTCTACAGATTTTGTCTTAAATCATTACTTTCTTCTACAGATAAGTTAGTATTATATTGGCAAAGTGCTAAGTGGCTAAAGTTGCGTGTACCTACTTTTAAGTGGCTATTGTTTGTTTGTATCATATTTGTATATGTTGTAGTGTGATTTCTGCAATAAACGTCATTCTTCATCTTCTAACAATGTTTGTTTCCACCACTTGCAAACTGAGCTAGGCCTATCGCGGAGCTTTGAGCGTTTAATCGTTTTCGTTTTATCCGGTACCACCTTACCTCTCTGCCTTCCAGGGTGTCCTGCAGCTGCAACGTGAAGTCCGTGCCCGGCACCTTGAGCAGGGGCGTCTCCTGGTTAGCGTCCAGCTCTAGGCTGAAGCTCAGCACCTGAAGGATGTCCAGCATTGACCAGAGGACCTGGAACAGAAAAATGAAATGAAAGTTATAAATGCTGCTGCAACGCCTGCAACCCATAGACGTCTCTCTACATGGGCATGGGTGTCCCCCATAGACACAGCTATTTGTAACAAACAAGCCACAGCAATAATAAACATGGTCTTACTAACAGTTAACGGTTGGTATCGAATTGTTTTACCGAACAAACAGTTTATGTTATACCAATTGGCCTTAAGTGTCACTGATGGAAAATAAATCCACACTTTACCACACTGCCCCGTCTCTCCAACAGGCAAATTTTTTGTCACAAACAATACTGCTCACTTTAAAACCGTCACCAGTTGGACAACCTAGCCTGGGCCACGCTGCCCAATCACTCACCCGGCAGTTCCACAGTAGGTGCGGGAAGCGGTCCACGAGCCCTGCCAACCACTTGTCCGCCACTCTCCGGATCTGCTTGTGTATATGGTTGAAGTTGACCAGCAGGAACTGGGCGTGGCCCTCGAGTTCGCGCTCGCGCGATTCGTCCTTCACCTTGTCCGACATTACGTCTAGAAACTTCTGGAATACTTTGTCGCCGACGCTGCGGGAAAGGGAAGTATTAGGTAGCTTTATTTCGTTTATTTTAATTAAAAATTCGACTCAACTGCGTTGTTCTAATGGTTGCATGCTACTGCTAAACTAAGGGTCAGGTTTTTTTTAATGGATATAAGATAGCAAACGAACTTGCAGCACCACCTATCCGCTGCCGTCCATGACATCTGTCACTGACTTTGAACAAGACTCGGATAGAGACTGGGATGGTTATTCCGATAATTCGACGTTGCTTTTATTTTTTTACGAAGGATTTTTTTATTAAAACGTTGGTTACCCCTCTGTCTACCTTTGTGGAAACACAGGCGTGGTGTTTATATTATTTTACTTTTCTTTTAAGTCCAGTACGTACACAGGGCACATTCATATATTAATACCCTGCCTACCCCAAAGCCCGACTCCCTTTGGAGTGGGAGTTGGACTCCAAAGATTATGTAATATGTATGATATATGAAGAGACGTGGGCAGACGCAAAACGCTTCTGTTCATATTACACCATGTGCATAATACATGATACATCATTATTACATACACAATACAGAATTAAGAGGACTGATTGAATCAAACTAAAATGTAACTAATATTGGATGGAATCTCACCTGGCGACGCATTGCCACATGCCACTCTTATCCTTCTGTAGAGCGGTGTCACTCAAGTACTCTATGATTGGCTGTAGACTTGGCTCTGGTGAATTACTCACTCTGAAAATTACAGTAAAATAAATGCGACTAGTTTCTTTGGAACTTCTAAGATATGCTACAAATATTGTGGCACTTGAATGGTAAATTTGAAAAAAAAAACCTGTGGGTTGGCGCACTTTACACGCCTTCGATAAAATTTATAAGACCCTGTTCGGAAAGTTTCCTCAAGCCGTTTGCCATCACCGTATTCAGGTAATATTTAAAAATTGAAGTAGGTGACATGTAATTTCTTAGCACACATAACTGACAAATCTCTGGTGCGTGCCGCTATGATTTGAACGCAGACCTCAACGAATGAGAAGCCGATTTGCTACCCATTGGGCTATGAGCTAAATAAATCCTCACCTCAAAGTCTCCAGCCAGTAGACACTCAGCAGATACATGCACGGTGCAAAAGTCAACTTATTCACGATAACCGTCACATCGGGCTGATGATCCAACAGGTTCAATATCTGTGTCTTTAACTCTTGTAGCTCATTGATAGACACAGAATCGTTACGAACCGCTGAAGTGTATTGCAACTCTCTCATTTCAGAACGCAATGACGTCTGCGAGACAAGGTACGGCGATTTGACTGCTATCTCTTTCACGCCCGCGTACCACTCCTGCGGCCATAGACCTGTTGATGGCATGGAGTTTATCGCACGTCGTATTGCTAGATTTACGGATTAGTTAGTAAAACTTTTGAGGTTGAATTGAATATGTGTAAGGGGTTGAAAAGTGGAATTAGTACGAAATCTATTTACATAGATTTGAATAAACTATTAAAATGTGCTTTTTAAAGAAAATTCATGTGATCTGAGGCACCGAGCAACTGACCACACAAGATTAATACCTAAGAATTGGGTAGATCTATGCTATAAGTGATCAAATTACCTATGTATATGAAAGTAGATCTATGTATATCTATAAATTACCGCAAAACCTTGCTATATGAAATGCATCCTTGAAGTGTTAGCTTTGGAAAAAAATTATTAGTTCCACCAACATAAAATAGGGGACATGACAATTTGAAACCTAAGCTCAAATAAGAATAAAATCAACTGCAAGCAAATGCCCTTCCAAAGGAACATAACTACAACAGCATTCTAAAACCTTGCAAAACCCGCGTCAAATCAAATTAAACAAAACACACACTACTTCAAATGTTCGATCATTATCATTAGGTTAATTTATCGATTTTAAGGCGAGATAATAAAAAATAAAAAAAAATATCTTGGACTTTCTCACACACGGCCATCTGACCCCAAAGTAGGCGCGAGTCCGTGTTATGGGTGCCAGAGACTGATATACTAATATACATAGATATTTTTAAATACATACTTAAATACATAATAGACACAGAACAAATACAAGTGTTCGTCACACGAATATTTGTCCTGAGTGGGATTCGAACCCACGACCCCTGGCGCAACAAACAGGGTCACTACCGATAGCGCCAACGGGCCCCTCGAACGTAAATGTAACAATGACCTTGCCCTGACATAATATTTAAAGAATGATATAAAAACTGCAAACGAAGGTATAAGAAGGTAATTGATGTGGTGCTATATGTCGTATGAACTATGAAAATATATTTTGTAAACAAATATTCTATTCTGATATAGTTAACTGGCAGCAAGACCTTAATGTTTCAGTAAGACAAAGATGAACCAACAAGAATGAAATGTTGCTATGTGCATTATGCTATGTTCTAAAGAACAAAAATTAAACTACCCTAATTCCAGTGATCCTTTATCACTAAAATACTGAAATAAAGTTTAAATATTCCAAATACAAAACATTGCATGTTAATATTATAAAATAGGTGTAGTAAATTAATAAAAATTTTCAATTATTATTCAGCAGCATACCTAAGACCTTACTTTCCCTAAACTAAATCTTTAACCCTAAACTAAATCCTTAATATAAAAATATCATAAATTTAACATACTTTCGTAACTGTATAGCACCATATCAATTCAGTAGAATCAGCATTCGTCAGGAATCGATTTCGTTTTTGTATCGCTTGATCGAAAATTCAATAACAATTTTTTTCAGAACACTACACACATTCAATATGTACAAATTTCTACGCAACAGCGCAACTTAAAGTGGGGGCCCATAGGAAAATACCACTCAAAAGTCTACGTACAATAATAAATGACAAGCAAAAGATAAGACAATAATAAAAGACAAAATAAAATGTATTACATATCAAGTTTGTTCCCTGGATATGTAATACATTTTTATACAGCATAATAAGTTACTTAAAAATATCTATACAGTCAATAAAATGTTCATAATTTTTTTTTTGACATGAACATATTAACATCTTGAAGTAGCATAGATCATTAGGGTCTTATTCATATAAAATTGATAAACCTATTTTAGCTATACAGTGTTTTGTCTTCTTTCTTTCATCAAACTCAATTCACAATTTGAAGATGACAAAACAGTTGACAGCTATGATAGGCTTATTAATTTGTGATGAATAGGGGGTAGCCTATAAAAATTGATTTGAGCATAGACACGTAACACCTGAATAAGTTAGTTTAATACATATTTTATAGATAAACTCTAGTGAATCTCACCAATACGTATTTTCCGTTGAGCCCCCACAATCAATACGAGCGGAACCAGTAAGTATTAGTAGGAAAACAAGAAAACCAAAAGACATATACTACGGAACTCTAAAAGCAACTTTACTCACGCTTTCGCAACGCTACAGGCGTGGCCATAGAAGAGGAAAAGTAAGACGTTTAAGTAGGTCTATACAACACAGGTCGATATACGAGTATAATGTATGCATGAGCTTTATTCGATGTCCAATTTTACTATGATGGATTCTATCATTACTAATTTATTACAAAATCGATTGGACTATCGAGTTAAAAACTCGATTATGTATACAATTGAATACATTAAGACAGATAAGATAGAAGTGCTATATGAAATCCATGAAAACTGAATTTATAGTAAAGATTAGAAAAAAATCTGTGAATACATTTTATACGTCACTGAAAAAAAGGATTCATATCATATTCACCTGAATCGGCCGCTGTGAAGCCCATAACGACGCAATAAAGCCAAAAATCCTTGAATAGTTTGTGTAACCTTGGCTTCGGATTCTTTATCGATGGCAATCTTTTGACTAGAACCTGAAACAATGCAGAATACAGAATGCTTTCTTATGTGGGAGGAAGAGAAGTGCTATATGCATGAAAGTATAGAAAGAAAGAAGAAAGACAATTTATTTATTTCGATAAACTGTAAATCATTTAACGTACCCATTTTGTTCATGTACTACAACATTATAAAAAAAAAATTGTGAGCCGTCACGGGACGCCTGGCAGATGTGAAACATCGGAATTATTTTGTACAAGTATAATTGTACACTGTCATAATCTGCACAAAAGTACAGATTATGACAGGAACTAAAACATATAAGAAAAAAAAATCAAAGAAAAAAAAAATTATTTACCTATATTTTAATAATAAAATAATTTCCGACCGTCATTTGTCGGAACTGTATAATAGTATATATATTCCATATTCGCTCGCCACGCTCGCCACGCCAAAAATTTGGTTTGCCCTCCGCCTAAAGATGTTTCACATCAAAAATGTTTTTTAGATTTTCTTAGTGGTATGGTAATGTTGTGTTGTAATATTATGAGCAAAATAACTATCTTTCTTCTGCTTTCTAATTTGTCAAAATAAACTTATACTTATTTTTATTAAAACCAATAAAATGTTCGACGGTCGGCCTCACCGCTATGACCGGTATGAGCACGCCCAGGTTGCCCGCGCTGCCGGACGCCTTGAGCACGGGCGCGGGCGAGCGGTCGGTGGCGCGCTCGCCGCCCAGCCCGAGCTGCACGAACAGCTCCAGCAGCCGCGTGAGCAGCTCGAGCCGCGCGCCCGTGCCGCGCACGTTCGCCGCGATGTTGGCGAGCGCGTTCAACACGGCGCCGGACACGTTTTATTGAAGCTAATAAAACGTTCGACTGTCGGCCTCACCGCTATGACCGGTATGAGCACGCCCAGGTTGCCCGCGCTGCCGGACGCCTTGAGCACGGGCGCGGGCGAGCGGTCGGTGGCGCGCTCGCCGCCCAGCCCGAGCTGCACGAACAGCTCCAGCAGCCGCGTGAGCAGCTCGAGCCGCGCGCCCGTGCCGCGCACGTTCGCCGCGATGTTGGCGAGCGCGTTCAACACGGCGCCGGACACGTTTTATTAAAGCTAATAAAATGTTCGACTGTCGGCCTCACCGCTATGACGGGTATGAGCACGCCCAGGTTGCCCGCGCTGCCGGACGCCTTGAGCACGGGCGCGGGCGAGCGGTCGGTGGCGCGCTCGCCGCCCAGCCCGAGCTGCACGAACAGCTCCAGCAGCCGCGTGAGCAGCTCGAGCCGCGCGCCCGTGCCGCGCACGTTCGCCGCGATGTTGGCGAGCGCGTTCAACACGGCGCCGGACACGTTTTATTAAAGCTAATAAAATGTTCGACCGTCGGCCTCACCGCTATGACGGGTATGAGCACGCCCAGGTTGCCCGCGCTGCCGGACGCCTTGAGCACGGGCGCGGGCGAGCGGTCGGTGGCGCGCTCGCCGCCCAGCCCGAGCTGCACGAACAGCTCCAGCAGCCGCGTGAGCAGCTCGAGCCGCGCGCCCGTGCCGCGCACGTTCGCCGCGATGTTGGCGAGCGCGTTCAACACGGCGCCGGACACGTTTTATTAAAGCTAATAAAACGTTCGACGGTCGGCCTCACCGCTATGACGGGTATGAGCACGCCCAGGTTGCCCGCGCTGCCGGACGCCTTGAGCACGGGCGCGGGCGAGCGGTCGGTGGCGCGCTCGCCGCCCAGCCCGAGCTGCACGAACAGCTCCAGCAGCCGCGTGAGCAGCTCGAGCCGCGCGCCCGTGCCGCGCACGTTCGCCGCGATGTTGGCGAGCGCGTTCAACACGGCGCCGGACACGTTTTATTAAAGCTAATAAAACGTTCGACGGTCGGCCTCACCGCTATGACGGGTATGAGCACGCCCAGGTTGCCCGCGCTGCCGGACGCCTTGAGCACGGGCGCGGGCGAGCGGTCGGTGGCGCGCTCGCCGCCCAGCCCGAGCTGCACGAACAGCTCCAGCAGCCGCGTGAGCAGCTCGAGCCGCGCGCCCGTGCCGCGCACGTTCGCCGCGATGTTGGCGAGCGCGTTCAACACGGCGCCGGACACGTGCCTGGGTACAAGTTGAATACGCTAACTAACTGTTTATTATTTCATACATAACATTGTTTTATTATTTTCTTTTTAATTACCCACCATATATGTATTATCAATTTTACCTTTTTAGTAATCCTATATGTCACTTCGTATGCTCTTGTACTAGATGTAATTATATACTAGATTAAACTATTTTGTTATTTCTTAAGCTAAGTGAGTTGTAACTCTTATTAAGAAATAAAAATCTTAAACCATAACTGCACACCCATGCTGCTGATGGATGGATGGATGGATGATGTCTGTCTGACCCTTTTAGACAGACAGACAGACCGTGTGGTGTATTGTGGGCACCCACCGATACCACCTGCTTCCTGTCGTGTTGGGCACGGGTCCTACCTGCGAGGTAGGACCCGTGCCCAACACTGGGACAGTGAAAGGAGCAATTGCCCGGATAGAGGGGATCTTCCCTAACTCCGAATTCCCTCCCATCGCCGCGGAAGAGGAGGTAAGGTCTGTCTGTCTGTCTATAAGGGTCAGATATACAGACAGACCGTGTGGTGGTTGTGGTGTATTGTGGGCACCCACCGATACTGCTTCCTGTCGTCGGTGTGGTGGTAGGCGGCGGAGGCGGCCTCCACGGTGATGACGGTGAACATGCGCATGATCTCGTCGTGCGCCGGCCCCTCGGGGCTCGCCAGCGCCATGCAGCCCAGCTGGTCCACTATCAGTGTGTCCAGCGACGACGGCGCGCGGCATAGCCTGCGAGGTAGGACCCTTGCCCAACACTGGGACAGTGAAAGGAGCAATTGCTCGGATAGAGGGGATCTTCCCTAACTCCGAATCTCATCGCCGCGGAAGAGGAGGTAAGGTATGTCTGTCTGTCTGTAAGGGTCAGATATACAGACAGAACGTGTGGTGGTTGTGGTGTATTGTGGGCACCCACCGATACTGCTTCCTGTCGTCGGTGTGGTGGTACGCGGCGGAGGCGGCCTCCACGGTGATGACGGTGAACATGCGCATGATCTCGTCGTGCGCCGGCCCCTCGGGGCTCGCCAGCGCCATGCAGCCCAGCTGGTCCACTATCAGCGTGTCCAGCGACGACCGAGGACCCGTGCCCAACACTGGGACAATGAAAGGAGCAATTGCCCGGATAGAGGGGATCTTCCCTAACTCCGAATTCCCTCTCATCGCCGCGGAAGAGGAGGTAAGGTCTGTCTGTCTGTCTTTAAGGGTGAGATATACAGACAGAACGTGTAGTGGTTGTGGTGTATTCTGGGGCACCCACCGATACTGCTTCCTGTCGTCGGTGTGGTGGTACGCGGCGGAGGCGGCCTCCACGGTGATGACGGTGAACATGCGCATGATCTCGTCGTGCGCCGGCCCCTCGGGGCTCGCCAGCGCCATGCAGCCCAGCTGGTCCACTATCAGTGTGTCCAGCGACGACGGGGCGCGGCATAGCCTGCGACGTAGGACCCGTGCCCAGCACTGGGACAATGAACGGAGCAATTGCCCGGATAGAGGGGAAGATCCCTAACTCCGAATACCCCGAATCTCTCATCGCCGCGGAAGAGGAGGTAAGGTCTGTCTGTCTGTCTGTAAGGGTCAGATATACAGACAGAACGTGTGGTGGTCGTGGTGTATTGTGGGCACCCACCGATACTGCTTCCTGTCGTCGGTGTGGTGGTAGGCGGCGGAGGCGGCCTCGACGGTGATGACGGTGAACATGCGCATGATCTCGTCGTGCGCCGGCCCCTCGGGGCTCGCCAGCGCCATGCAGCCCAGCTGGTCCACTATTAGTGTGTCCAGCGACGACGGCGCGCGGCATAGCCTGCGAGGTAAGATTTTCACCGATATCTATACTTATACTAGTGGACGCCCGCAGCTTCGCTCGCGTTACACATTCACTAACTTCAAAAACGGCAAAGCTTCATACTAACTTTGCACCCCCGTTTTACCCCCTTAGGGGATGAATTTTCAAATTTTTCTCGCCGTAAAAACCATCCTTGATTTTCAACGAACATTTAAAAAAAAAGAATTGGCCAAATTGGTCCAGGCGTTGTTGAGTTATGCGCTTACCAACACATTTTGCGATTCATTTTTATAATATAGATATATACTACTACTATACTAATATTCTATAGAGGAAACATTTTATTTTGTGCCCACTCTCTCTGTCTATTCATCGATCGATTAAACAGTAGATCAATATTGCTCGAACGTCCGTTACGTCGGAAATTTTTGGGCCACTCAACTGTGAACTTCAAGTTAAAATATACCACCCATCCAACTGTGTTGTAATTGTAATGTCTTTAAAGGGTTCATGCGAACCTATATATGTAAATACTAGCGGAGAAATTAAATAAATAATCAATTCGCTCGCTGCGACCCATAAACGTCCCACTGTTGGACACGGGTTTCCCCCACAGACACAGCTGCGGGAGGTCTAGAGCATACTCCACCACGCTGCTCCATTGCGAATTGGTGGGGAGGTTAGTGGCCAACCCAATGTCGAATGTTCTCAAGCCACCCGAAGTACTTCGACAAGGCTTAACGATTGTTTTCACCATTGAAAACAACTGTTAAGTAGAAGTAATATGTAAATAGATTAAATATAATGTAATAGAGAAATAATTACTAGTAGTCAATTTAGTAATTTATTTAAATTATCTACGCAAAAGAAATATTTTATTTTAGTTTTGAAGAAAATATAAAAAGTGCAACCTCTGTTGAAAGAACTGCAGGATCGTGTCGGTAGTCTTGGGCGTATCCTTAAGCGCGACGGCAACGTGGCCCAGCATGATCACTATGTTGGTGCTTATCAGAGACGATTCACTGCAAAAGATATGTCAATATAATATTACAATTGTCTTACAATAAGTAATTAGCCTGGGGTGTGGTAAAATCATTAATTTCTGGCATCAAACTGAGAACCATATCCAATGGCGCTACATTGCATTTATTCCAGAATACCATACCATTTACTAGGTCTAGAGCATACTCTACCACGCTGCTCCAATGCGGATTGGTGGAGGGGCTAGTGGCCAACCCAGTGTCGAATGTTCTCAAGCCACCCGAAGGTCTTCGACAAGGCTTAACGATTGTTTCCACCATTGAAAACAAGTGGGACCGACGGCTTTACGTGCCCTCCGAAGCACGGTAGCGTCCATGAAATTTTGCCACTAGCGGTCACCCATCCACAAACCGACCGCGCCCGTCGTTGCTTAATTCTTTCGATTACATTGAATCGACGCGAGCCATTGGGCTATGGACGCTACTACGCCTTATCATGTAATAACTATATAGAAAAGTATGTGTTGTAGTTGTATTCGTAGGCGAAAAATAAACAATTTTCTATTCTATTCTATGATAGGTCGCGCCAAACTGTACGACCCCTGGCGTAACAGGCAGGAAACCAAAACCCAATTCCTTTAGAAACGGCCGCGTCACCTGTCGCTGGTCTCGGCGGTGAACAGGCGGTTGCTGACGGAGCCGACGAGCGCGGGCACGCAGAACGGGTCCACCGTGAGCGCCGCCTCCAGCGCGACGCACAGGTTCTCTATCGCCGCGTCGCGGAGCTTCTCGAACGGCGTCGACTTGACGGGCACGCCCGTCTCCGTCAACCCCTGGAGCTCCTTGCCTTGCACTGGAAACACATTTGAAACATAGTTGAAGTTACCGGCTTACTCACGTGTGATTTAAGTCGAAAGTAGTCCGACTAGTTTCGATCTATTACGATGATCATCTTCAGGAGTGAATGTGCTCGCGGCGGGCACGGCGTTCATCGTAATAGATCGAAACTAGTCGGACTATTTTCGACTTAAATTACACGTGAGTAAGCCGGTAACTTCAACTATGAATATAGACACTCACGAATCGTTCAGTAATAAAACATTTGAAACACCTTATACGAGGCGTGACAGCCAAGTGGCTATCGAACTCGCCTCTCACTCGAGCGGTCCGGGTTCAAACCCAAGCGGCACGCACCAATGACTTTCAGTTATTAAGAATTTAAATGTCACTTGCTATAACGGTGAAGGACACATCGTGAGGAAACCCGCATGCCTGAGAGTACTGCATAACGTTCTCGAAGGCATGTGAAGTCTGCCAATCCGCACTTGGCCAGCGTGGTGGACTAAGGCCTATTCCTCCCATTCTGAGAGGAGACCCGTGCCCAACAGTGGGACGTCTATGGAATAAGAATAAGAATAAGAATAAGAATATATTTATTTTTGCTTTGTAAAATTAAAGTTAACAACAATAAAATAAAAACATATATATATTAACACAAAGCAAGAATAGGACCACACTCAGCATGTGCCATGATTTCAATGAAATCATGACGCTGATTTTCAGTGTGGCCCTTTTCGAGTTAGTTTGGTCGATAAGAGAATGAAATAGAAAATTAACTAGGTATCAATAAACACATAGGGAACTAAAAATGTAAAAAGTACAAAAAATATGTATTTTTTTCTTTACCATTAAACTGTTTATAACAGCGCAGAGTGCAAATGATTTTACTGATTTGTAGCTTAAGTATAGTAGTTTTTTTGTACCCAATTTGAGTGTTACAAGACAATTAACCAAAGACTTCAATTAAAGAGATAAAAAATAAATAAAAAGTAATCATCAAAGTGATATTAACATAACCAATTTTTTTTGCTCGATTAGATACCTATATATTCTATATTGAAAACAATGTAATTGTAATTCTATATTGGAAACAAAAATTACTATATATATAGATCCTACCGACTTGAAAGAAATGAGATACTAACTAACTAAATACAAAAGCTTCTACGAAAACCTGGTCTACTAAGTACTTGTACAGTTGGATAAGTATTAAACTAAATGATGCCTTTTTAAATCAAATAAATATAATTCCTGAACACAATAAGAATTACCCATTATGGCAAAACTATTTAGAATTACAAAAATCTTCTGAATTTTTAAAATATTGAACAGTCTTAAAGTAAATACTAGCCTACATTATTCTACGGTACCATGAAGAAATTAAAACCAATTCTTAATATTTAAATATAAATGGTATCTTATGGTTTACCGTTTCAGGTCATTAGTAGTTGAATGATAGAAATGTAAGATACAAAATTTAAAAATTAAAAACCATATAACAACTTGGGTGCCTATACTTAGTATAAGTTTTTCTCACTGAACAGCAGTTACATTGTAGGTACCTAATTATTAAAATGATAATAACTTATTTTAACTTATTTTTTATATTATTTTATTTTATTTTTTTATTTTTCTACAATAGCATTATCAAATATTTTACACATATCTTTCTGAGATTTAATCCAAAAACTTTTTAAACCTACGTCGCGTCGGGCATAGACATTACCGTTTCTCACCCAAATAAATTTCCATCCTGCACACCTTCCAGCCCTACGGACTTCATAGAATAAGTTCCTATTATACTGGGTGAGTCGCTCGTTAATGTACACGCGGCGGGGCTCGGCGCCCGCCGCCGCTCCTGCCTCCCGGTGAGTCCTGGCGGCGCGCAGCAGTTGCTCGCGCGTCGAGCGCCGCACGAACCGCACCACCAGCGGCCGCGGGCCCCTCGCCGCGCCGCCAGCGTCAGCGCCTCCGTCGCCACGCCGCTGCGGCTTGCCTCTCCTCTCCGAGAAGACGACGTCTCGTGGGTCGAGGGTAACTCCCACATTTTTTGCTACCACAGTCACTAGGTGTGAGGGGTTCTCGTCGGACTGCTCTGCTATTCCAATGATCTCCACGTCATTGGAGAAGGCTTCCTGGACGTGCTTATTCATGTAGGTTCGAATTTCATCGGCGACATCGATCCCTGGACTTGATATGGTATGTGACTCTGTTCGCGACAGACGTATTTCAATATTATTTACCCTTTCTTCGACACTATCAAGACGCTTGTTAAATTCCGAAATATTGGTATTCAATTTAGAAACTTCATTTCTAAAACCTGCCATTTCCTTGCATACTGATGACAGTTCAGTGCGTAACAGCCTCATCTCTTGTGCAAGGGTGGCTTGCAAGGCTCCGCCAAGGCCCTCTTCCGCACTTCCAGAACTGTTAGACATTGGACTTTCATTTGCAGCAGCATCAGTGAGTTTACTGCAGTTACTACAAACCCACTTAGATGTACCACGGCTACTGGTGTTAACTTTGGCACACTGTCGATGGTAAACCTTGCAACACTTGTGGCATTTCAAACTATCTGATGATGATACGAACTTCCCACACTTTGGACAATGGTTTGTCATACTTGATTAAAGATTATAAACTCGTTTAGTTTTTTGTATCCAGCGATAAGGTACACGGAGATAGCTTATACAAGATAGCTATCACAATTAATAAATATCGAACTGTCAAATTGCACTCACGAAAAGTTTTGTTACAAATAATTATGTTAAACACTTTATTAGGTAAAAATTATTATTTCACTATCATAACACTACTGTACTGACGATAAATAACCACAATAATAACAGTTAATAGCACTTTAAATAATTTTAACAAAACAATTTTACAATTTTACGTGCACAGTCACTTATTGACCAAACTACCCTCAATGGGTCGCAGCGATACGAGGCGTAGGTGTAGCGTCCATATCCCAATAGCTCGCGTCGATTCAATGTGAACGAATAAGTTAAGCAACGACGGGCGAAGTTGGTTTAGACATAGACATAAGTTTATTTCGACATACATACTACACATGTGAAACAATACAATTTTGTATATAACAATACATCTATGTCTATGTCTATAGTCATCTATGCGCATCCGATGGTCTAAGGGGCCTTCGAAGCACGGTAGCGCCCATGAAATTTCACCACTAGCGGTCAGCCATCCACACACCGACCGCGCCCGTCGTTGCTTAACTCAATCAATTAGTAAATCGCATAAATTCGACGCGCGTGCTCCATTTCTTTCTTTTATTTTACTTTTCTTCTTGTTTCTCTTTTTAGCTCTACTTTGTTATGAATTCATTTTGTTATGTTGTAATTTAAGAGAGAAAATAAATGATTTTCTATTTCTATTTCTATTTCTATTGGACAAACTTCTAGACTGAACCCTGAACAACTCACGTGTAACTTTCATGTGCTCCTTCCCAGTCTTCTCCAGCTCCAGCTTATGCAGCTTGAAGAGGATGGGCGACGGGGTCACCAGGAAATCTCTCAGGCAGTATATTGAGGTGTTGGCTATCGTCGGGAACTTGGTCGCGAGCTTACCTAGACCCTGAAAACAATCAATTACCCGTCAAAGAATGTAAATAAGGTGGAACAGATATAATAACTGTGAAAATTGCAAACTAAATCTATACTTACTGTCCAATTTTTGCGTAAACTCTATTTTAACTCTGGATATCAATATTATCTATTTAAGTACATATGTATTTAAAAATATCTAAGTAAGTAAGAAAGAAAGAAAAACTTTATTCACATACTAAGATTTACATCCACATCCAAACAAAATAAAAATAAACAAACAAATAAATTTAAATGAACACGTTGGACGATTAATAAATTTGGAAAAAAAGTAAATAAACATAGTAGCTTGTAGCCTTGTAATTAAATATAATTTAGTAAATATACAAGTCTGAAAAAAAATTGATGAATTTCCTTGATATTTTGTAATTTTTTTTCAGTCTTGTATATTTACTAAACAATATTTAACTACAAGCCTATAAGCTACTATTACCACAGGGCGCTAAATCGAGAAGAGTGACGTCGATTGAGGGAGGCCAGTAGTGGACCCCAAAAGGCTGATGGATGGATGGATTCAACAGTTTACAATTGATTTATTTTTTAACTAACATTAAAATAAATGCATAGCAAACTCACCTCAAGACAAACCATCAGCAACGGCATGTGCGCCAGTATCAGCTTGTGGTTGTGGTTCGAGTTTATTTTCTCCGTCAACCTTCCGCATAAGGAATCCGCACCTAGAATTGCAATTTTAAGGTTAAATTCAAAGATATGTTTTAGGAACAAAAATGATTTCACACATATTATTATGCAAAAGCATTCCAGGTTTACCGCTTCGGATCACCCACACAACCAGGTTCAGAACAGATGTATCTGCCATTGGAACGGAAAACATACGAATATTTAAGTGATCAAAACGTTTATGAACTGTGCGGACGCGTCTTGCGACAAATGAACACTTCCTTGCATTAGAGATCGTTGGAGTGGAAAAATGTTTGATTTACAAAGAGTTTTGCCAAGCGCTCAATATCCATGGCAAAAACTACACCACTTTTCAAAATCTAACTTTACCCGAAGTTCGGTCGAATATAATCCGAGATAGCCATCAATCGATTAAAAATTTATCGATAGTTAATTGTCGTTTAAAAAATCTGACGATTATTTCAGTTTATTGTCCATTTCACGGGAACAACTCTCCGGAATAAAAACAAAAATCTTCAAGCAGTATACTACCAATGCAAAAAATCACATCGATCTATCATTCTATTGAGGAAGAGAAAAGGGACAAACCAACAAACACACTTTCCCATATAAATATAAGTAAGTTTTTATACAGCATATCCCTAAATTAGTGTGTTATTGAAGCAAACTAAACTAAAAAAACGAAGGATAAACCGCATAAACCGAGAGTTAGTCCCATAAAAATCTTGTTAGGACTACGGAAAGAAAACGTACGAAAGATGAAAAAGAAATATAATAAATTGTATTTATAAGTATATGATACAAAATTTTCATGTATTCATGTTTTATGGGTATTCAAACCAAAATCATTAGTCATGGGGGTTCAAAACAAACTTAAATCTACGAAGAGATACCTATTAATATTGTTAGGGCATTTATAAGAGCTGGAACGTCATAGTCCGCGCATACTGCAGTAGCTGTATAATAAGACATACATAAAATAATAAATAATACATACATAAATAATGTTAAATAATTGAATAGTAATAATTGGATAGTATTACAAATGCTTTTGCCTCCTTAAAACTATATTTTGAAGAGCGAATCACATGGCTCTAAAATTATCTTTAGCATAATTTAAAACTTATCCTCTATCCCACAGAAAACAAAGTAAAAGATCTCAACCCACCCTTACCTCCCGTGGCCGATCATAACACTGACCTTGTTAGGTCAGTGTTATTATAAGTGTTATAGTAATCCCAGACTTGTTCACGGTCAACTTGTCGAAAAACTAGGCACTTACATCACATAATATTAATCTGGACATCTTAGAATAATTACATATAGAAAGATAGTCTTCATACAAGCGCTCTGTCAAAAATGAAGCACTAAACCGAATCACACAGGCGTGACGATTACTTGCTTACGCTCGGCGACACGCACACATAGATTTGTATAGTGATGCCAGAGGAGGTGCAGTTTTCCCGAAAGCGGCGAATATTTCGGCCGCTGATTTATTTTTGGCAATAATACATATAAATAGCTCTGTGTGGTAAAATATGAGTATGGTAATGTAAAGTTGTTATATTACAAGAAGGTTTATTTAAATGAAATAAAAAAATAAATAAAATGTTTTAAAGAAAAACAATAACACGTAATTATTTATATATTTATTTTTAATTCGAATGAAACACAGTAGTAATGTAAAGTTGTTGTATTACTAGAATGTTAATATGAAACGAATTAAATAAAACAATGTAGCGTCCATAGCCCAATGGCTCGAGTCGATTCAATGTGATCGAAAGAGATAAGCAAGGACGGGCACGATCGGTTTGTGGATGGGTGACCGCTAGTGGCAAAATTTCATGGACGCTACCGTGCTTCGGAGGGCACGTAAAGCCGTCGGTCCCGGTTGTTTTCAATGGTGGAAACAGTCGTTAAGTTGTTAAGTTGGCCACTAACCCCTCCACCAATCCGCATTGGAGCAGCGTGGTGGAGTATGCTCTAGACCTCCTGCAGCAGTGTCTGTGGGGGAGACCCGTGCCCAGCAGTGGGGCGTCTATGGGTCGCAGCGAAAATAAAACAACAACACGTAATTTTTTTTAAAATTTATTTTTAACATATTGTACACTATAATATTTATTTATTTACTGTAGTTATACAGTTGTATTGAAACGGCAAGAATGGTTTACTTTAGTTATAAAGTAAACCATTCTTGCCGTTTCACAATTACATAATCCTGAAACAATTAATTTTATTATCATTTGCTTTATTTATTTTTATCAACATCGTGTCACAAAATCTCATTTCGTCGCAATCTACATGATCCACCATATCTTCATTATTAAAATGTTTTGAATATATACGTGTATTTTTGGTTGGCTTCCAATAGACTTCTCCACGACTAAGCCTTATATTTTTCACCCACTTGTCAGCAATAACAGAGTCGACAGGAATCCTTTGAACAACAACACGCGATACTTCTAAGTTGTGATTATAGCAAGTGTAAAAATAAAGTTCGTTTACACTTCTCAACTTTCTAAAATTTATCAGTTGGAGCAATACTCAGTTAAAATGGGAAAATATTTTCACAATCGGGCAACACTGAGCATTAAAACAAAATATTTTTATTTAAACCTAATTTACTATGAAATATTGAAAGCTTACCTGTGAAAAGTGATGTTATTACACTTCTTTTGTTTTTCAAATGTGTTATGACACAATTTAACTGCACAAATCGTCATTATAAATTTTATTTCGCGATACACGTTCGTGCGGCCGGCCCGGAGAACACTACGGAGCGGCCCGGTGTTTGGAGCCATTTCTGGCTCCAATTAAAGTGCTTCAAAATGGGCGCGCTGACTAGGTTTCTATATGTAATTATTCTAAGCTGGACATTCACGATACTCACTAAATTAAACCCAGTTCCACAACAAATAAGCCAGAGGAAAACTAGACTATAATAGCTTGTAATGTATATGACACATTTACAAAGTAAATTCAACCCAATCACACTAGAAATAAAGTCCGAATAAAAGCCACACAACTAATCCTCGTTGACCAGAAATTTCTTTTGACGGTCAACTGAACCTTGAAAAGCAAATCTACAAATATTGCTCTTGATTTTTTTTTGTTTAATTAAGTGTGTGTCGTCACAGTCCACATTAAGTCAATATCGTTGAACATATGGTCCAAAAATCCCAACCTCATCCATGATGATCCTTACGAACACTACTCCTACTACACACCCTTGAACTGTTGACAGTTGGTCGTTGAAAAACTAAAGACACAGTCACAACACAAAATAAAATTAGCCCTATCCCGCACAAAATACGGTGCAAAATCCCAACGCACCTGTCTCATCCCCGATGGCCCAGACGAGCAGGTCGACGCACGCCGAGTTGGCCATAACGTTGACCTTGAACTTGTTTACAGTCGCGAAGTTACTCTCGCGGTCCTCCTTCTCTGAAGCGTCGTGATGTCGGCTCTGCAGTTCCGTCTGCCCGCTAAGGAACAGGCACTTCACGAACTCCTGTACATGGAATAAGGAATTACCAGACCAGCTGACGTCCATTAACGGTAAGCGATGGCAGGCTGTTGATACAACCCACGACACAGTTGCTGATTGGTGGAGGAATTAGTGTCCAACCAAGTGCCGAATGTTCTCAAGCCACCCGAAGGTCAACTAAAGCCAACTCCAGCGGAACCCTAGATTAGAGATTCGTGACCAAAAGTGGGACAAAGAAAGGGTTGAGGTGTTGGTGGTGAGCCTAGAACGTAAGGTAAGTTTACAGCTCTGTCGTGTATAGTAGTGAATTGAATAAGGTGTGCGTTTTTTTTTGAAGAATTTTTTTTTTTATTATTAGATCGCCGTGAGTCTTTTAATTAAATCTTACACTAATATACCACCTATTTAAACTTGATGAATCAAAGGATATATCTATATCTGAGCTCAACATGATAAAAATTGTTACCTGAACATCTTTAGTGAAAGGCCCAGGTAAATCTTTCTGGTGCTGCAGGATCTCTCGCAACAGAGTCACCATTACCAAATTCAAGGTCTCTGAGAATGATTTGTATGGAAACACCTGAAATGTAAAACAAAGATTTAATAGGACCAATTCTAATATGACTTTTTTGGGTTATTTATTATTATGCCGTGGCACCGTGCCACCGCGGCCCGTGGTGGTACCGTGGCGCAGTGAGTGACCCTGGTTGTCGAGCCGCGGGTCCCGGATTCAAATCCCGGCCGGGGTAGATATTTATTAATAAAATAAATAATTCGCGCGGCTCGAATTTAATAGTGAAACACTCGTTAAGCCTTGTCGACGACATTCAGCAGCTTTCGATGTGAGAAAGTACCTTGTCCAAAAGTGGGTCTACGGGTTGTAATATGGTTGTAAGTATGGGCTTAACTTACTTGAATTTGTCCAGAAGCATAAATATCCTCAGCTTCTTCATCCAAAAATGCCAACAAATCTTTGGTGAGAAGCTTCTTCGCTAGCGACAAAATCGACTGCAGATATGTCACGTAGAACTGAACATTTATCCTCTTCTCCGGAGACTCTGAGAACCTCATGTACGGGAACTGGTTGAAACTGGACCCGAATTTGTGGAAGAAGTATGTCGTAGGATCGTATGGAACCGAGCTGTAGCTATGAAACGAGCCTCTCTTGAGGGTCCCTCCTGCACTATCAATAGTATCCATACCATTCACAACAATATGCTCATTGTTTGGATTCAAATTCCCTGACAAAGATCTGGGGATGATCGGTCTGAACTGATTGAATTTCCTCTTCTTGTCCAACGTTGAATATTCGAAGTTTGGCTCTGGTTCCTTAGTTTTCACTGGACTTCGAGGCTGCGGAAACAGCCTGCAGAGTAACGGGGGCTCTACAGTTGCATACCGTCCCATAGACCTTGCAAGTCCTATTACAATCGGTACGGTACTCTTGCACAGTTGAAGCTTCGATAAGCTCTTGTAATCTCTGCTTTCGTGGCAATTGATAATGATTTTTGTGAGGTTGGACATTAGTTCGATTTGGGCTGTAATAATTTCCTCGCGCAAGGACGCCTGTTTTGACGCCACATCTGAGAGCAGGGTGTTGAGACAGAAGCTGAACTTTTCTGACATCGGGATGCCTGGAATGATCCAAAATGCATTTCTGTAAGCTTATTTATTATCTATATAATCATTATAAATCCACTAAATCTATCTATTTGAGTTTTGTTTGTTGTTGTATGTTGTTCAGTCTGTCACAGTTGTCATGGGCGGCAGTGGATGGATGGTGCTGCAAGCTCGTTTGCTATCTTATATCCATAAGAAATTAAAAATTATGTTGAGAGATGAAAATCATTTTTTGTAAGCGCGTCTATCTCTTTAACTCTCAGTTTGATGTGATTGGATTTTTTCTGTATTTGTTAACTCCATTTTACCTTTTCCAGTTACTTGCTTTTTAAAAAAAAAGTCCAATTTGACGCTAACGATCATCAGGGCCATCATCATATTATATAAACGATTGACTATATTTCTAATACTCTCAGGATTATTTAGTAAAGTATTCATTTTGTTACTAAATACTTTTTAAATTAATTTTTATTTAACAGTTATTTAATTTCTACTCTCAAAACTTTCAAATAAACAAAAATTCGACTCACGGTCCCCATGATTCAACCTGAACACTGGCTCCTCAAACTGTGCAGTGGTCAAGCACTTCAGCACCTTCAAGAAGTACGGCAGCAGCTTATCCTGATGCTGCAGGCCGCTCTGCAGGAAGTACAGCCCAAGCGCTATGGTCGCCTCCTGGCTCTTCGACGTCACCACGAGGGACGAGCTCGCTTGGGGACAGAGCATGAACAGAGTGTTGACCTATGGAAGTTTAATGCAAGTTAGAAGTCAAACACTCAAAGCCCAAGTGTAAACAAGGTAGATGTTATAGAAATTTGTGCACCTTTATTGCTTAGTTTCAAATACTGCATACTATTAAGGTAGCAGGTAATGGTTAACTACCTTTTTAATTGATAAATCAGATAAATCAATGGTCCTGTTATGTGCATTATAAGAAATTAAATGCATACTGTCTAATTTTTTTACACAGTATGCATTTTTTTTTTTATTGATATAAATCTGGGAATTAAACCTACATGCCTGAAAGTTATCCATAATGTTCCCAAAGGTATGTGAAGTCTGCCAATCAGCTCAGACTTTGTCCGTACCGCTCACATCTTAGGCGGACATCCAAGCTCAACAACAGGCCAATGGAAGAGTTGTTGTCTTGATGACAAATTTTATAAGTCACTATGCTATGAGATCACATTCAATAATTTTGTCGCTGCGCTGCGACCCATAGATGTCCCACTGTTGGGCACGGGTCTCCCCCACAGACACTGCTGCATCTAGAGCATACTCCACCACGCTGTTCCAATGCGGATTGGTGGAGGGATTAGTGTTGAATGTTCTCAAGCCACCCAAAGGTCTTCAACAAGGCTTAACGTTTCCAGCATTGAAAACAACCACACCAGCACAAGCATCGAATCCTATCACGATAGGCAGCAGAATTCCTTCATGCACTACAGGTAAAGCTGATTCATATGATATATTTTGGGGTATGGATAGCTAGCTACAACCCATATCTCACTGGTGGGCACTGGTCTGCCCACTGAGCACCAGACACTCCACTGCCCTGTTTCAATGCGGATTGGTGGAGGGGTTAGTGGCCAACCCAGTGTCGAATTTTTCTCAAGGTCTCTGAAGGTCTTTGACAAGGCTTCATGTGCCCACTGAAGTGAAATTTTACAACTAGTGGTCACCCATCCACACAACACACCCATCATTGCTTTACTTGGCCGATTACATACAATATGAAGATTGACGCGAGCAATTGGGCTATGAACTCTCCCTAGATTAGATTTGATTATTTATTTGTCATAAGTACAGGTAGTAAGATGGTACATAAAATTTACAGTTTCATTATACTTGACCATTCAGTGGCAAATGGCCTAGAAATTGACTATTTCATTTTTAAATCATGCCCAAATGGTACATAGTTCCATATAGAAAAAAACAACTAAGACTCAGATGGAACAACAAAGCACATAGCTGTTATGTAATTACCTTGAATAATATAAATTTGTGTGACTAAGCATTTCAGATATGACCTTCATTTGTTTCACAAAGTGGATTAAATTGTTGAATTGTAAAATAATACTATTTACTTTAAATTACTAACTAAACAGTCCTAGCTGTATTAACCATACAATTTATCACACTAGAAAACACTTCACACTTTTGCTTCTGATAGATATTTAAAATGACTTCTTAAAATCACAGTTTGAAGAAGTTATTCCCATTAGAAATTTAGTTTCCTAACATACGAAGACAGTTACAGTGAGAAGACATCCACTTAACTACCTGTCTGCACTTAACCAAGCGCAGATAGGTTTTAGGATCAGTTCTCTAGTTTATAACATAGGTGACCTACAAGCTTTTTGAAGGGTTTTTCTAATTTGAAATTCTGAGTAGTAAATATTATGGGGAAACCTGCATGCCTGCGAGTTCTCCATAATGTTTTCACAGGCATTTGAAGTCTGCCAATCTGCACTTGGCCAGCTTGGTGGAATAACACCTCCCATTCTGAGAGATATCTACCAATAGTGGGACAATGAAAGAGTTGTGGTGGTGATGGTATGGCAATTGGCTCACCACATACAACATTGGACTGAAACACAATTATTGTAAGATGGGTGTACTCCACATCTCTGCCTACCCATTGGAAGAAATACAGGCATGATTTGATATGATGATTTATCATATGTTTTAAACAAATATGATAGTGAAAAATTATTTCATTTCAGTCAGAGAAAAAAGCTCAGAACAGTATGCATTCTTTTGAATTCCAAGTGGGTGACTAAATGAACATTTTGACAGCTTATAAACTCCGGGTAGGCGATAAAGAATCATATGTCATGATGAGATCATATTCATAAACAAATCATCAATACATAAACAGAGCATAAATAAAACAGTAGCGCTGAACTTCCTTCAGTTTTCAAGGAGCTACTCTATTAACATTAATTAAAGGTAAAGCAAAATCTGGCACGGTTTCGTAACACGACAAGTAAATAAGATTACAACATTAGCAAACCTTCTCCCATGGTGTAGGGTGGATGCAAGACAGACATTTCGCCAGGTGTTGCACGGTCTGGCGAAAGAAGTCGTTCTCTTCCATCTCTGCTATTTAACTCGTATCCAAACAACACAAACACATTTTCTAATACGAAAATTAGAAAAGCGATCGACTGACGATCCCCCGTCCCACCCGTCCCGTCTGTTAGATATGTTGTAAATTGTCAATATTGCAGTCAGTGTTGCCAGTGGCAGATAGTCAAATGTAACATGAGACACCTCAAAAAGTTACATTTTCACGACAAAAGTAACATTTCCATTTTATGTGGAAAACAACACTAATACTATAATATGACACTTTATTACAAAAAACTTAAAATGTTTTCTGTCCCATTAATAAAGCTTCGAAAGAATCGTGATATTTTTTGATCAAATAATTGACTGATAATCCTAAAGAAGAAAAACATATAATTAATAATGTGAAAGATATACACCAACAAATTTAGAAAAGTATTTCAAAAGCTAAAGTATAGTAAAATATTTAAATATTTTAAAAAGTCCTAAAAGTAACGTAAAAGTTACATTTTGAGTCGTGTTACATGGAAGTTACATGAGAGGGTCAAAAGTAACGTAAAATGTAACAAAAGTTACATTCTGGCAACGCTGATTGAATATTGTCATTGTTAGTTTGTCAGGCGTCAGACGGCTGTCAATTGTAAAATGACACGTTTCGGTATACGCACACACTTCCACTAGTTTTAAATATAAAAGAAAACAACATTTTGAAATGAATATTTATTACGAGAAAACAGATTTACATTGTTCTTGATACCGTAGCGTAGGTACGTTGTTGGAGAAATCGTCATTATCTGAAAAGGATATTCATGACTTATTTAATTTGATTGATATAGATATTAATATGTAGATACCTATTATTATGTACATTTCATAGCTAACTTCAAATTCATGAATCAAACTTATTACAACCATAATTATCAGTATTATGTTGGAGGTGGAGGATGGAGAAGAACGGATTTTAAAAACTAACTTAATCTAAAAAGCCTCAAATTAGACTACAAATTCTACTTATCTAACAATATAGATTGTTATTTAACTACATAGTACATAATACCTACTGTCCACCGCCACCACCACCGCCTTGCGCTCCGCCTTTTGCACCACCGCTGGCACCGGCCCCGAACCCAAACCCACCTGGACGAAAACAAAAATATATGTAGGTAAGTAACCATCAACTAGCACTAACTCAATTACTGCAAAACCTCCAAAGTCAGAGATCTTAAGTCTTCATACCAACCTCCTGCTTGCCCGCCGAAGCCTCCGCTAGCTCCACCGGAACCTCCACCGCCCATGTCTACAAAGAGAATATTTAATTAAAATAATATTGTCTCTGTATGTAATACTGGTACCTACTCTCGAGACGGCTAATAAATTTTTGAGTTTTGTTTGCTTATAGATGGTATGATAAATTCGAACCTTTCGAATATTCGTGCGTGTGGAGGCGTAGGTAGAACTAGCAATTACTGATTTGTTATTATTTTAGCTGCAATCTAGGTTCGCACCTAATTTGTTTAGGTAGGTGGTTTATTAAATACTATTCATTAATTAAGTCTCAAGTAACATATAGAACAACAGTCTGAGCAACCGGAATAATAACTCCCGCTCCTGCTATCAATCAGAAATACAATCGGAGCAATTGCAATTATCAGGAATAAAAGTATTCTATCTGGTTCGCATTATAACTTATAAGTGTTTCTTCTGACTTTTGTCAGAGGCAAGAAGGACACACACTCACACACACTTAAGTTCCTATTACTTCCTATCTATCTAAGCTAAGCTATCCTTTGCTCTTCAGTACCTACTTTTTAATGGATATAAACGAGATCGCAGCACCACCCATCCGCTGCCGCCCATGACAACTGCGACTGACTTTATACAAGATTCAATGGTATACCAGTCCAGTTAGCTGAGAGAGTAACTTAGAACATTGTTGGTCAGTTCATTAGTTGGTATGAGGACTGGGGACTGTCAGTGATAGTTAGTCCTGTTGGTTGGTGTTAGTATTAGTTCAGTTTGTAATTGTTAGTATGAGTCTCGTTCCGAGCAAGTCACTGATGTGTTCCTTGAGGATCAAGATGGTCGCCTCTAAAGAAGTGTAACCGGATCACAATTGTTTTAAATACAATTATCACACGGTAATAGGTACCGTGGCAGGCTGTGATTGAACTATTCGACAGGTAAGTACTTAGGTAAATATTGTAAAAAATCTGATAACATACCACCGCCAGGTCCACCTGGATTCTGTTGATGTGACTGCAACAAAAAACGATATAAATTTAAGTTTTTATGGACACAAGATGTAAACGATCATGCTGCACCACCCATGCTGCCGCCGAAGACTCTGGCACCATAAGTAAATATATCTACAGATGTTCTAATGTAAGCCTTTCACGACGATAAGATCGAAACATTTACTTAATTTCAATACCAAATAAATGATAATATAATACAAGACTTACGTTTCCAATCATCATCACAGATATCAGCAGAAGAAAAGTTAGCTTAAACATTTTTGCGCTGAAAAAATAAATCACATGCAATTTTAATATAGGTTTACACCAATGTTCTATTAAGGCTTGTTTTAATTTTTGGTTTAACAACTAAGAATGCAGTTTTCATTTTGCAGTTATAAATAATTAAAACATTATAAACTACTGAAAAGGTTGAAGATACCTTATCTTCAACAGTTTCAAGTTGTTCAACCCAGGCCAGTGTTTTGGGCACAATATTTAGCAATTTTTTTAGTTTTAATTTTATAAGTAGCTATATATTTTAGTTTTAGATATTTTATATCTTTTGTGCACTTATAATTATCACTAAACATATGTGTGTCATTTATTTTTAAAATAGTCCGTGGTATTTCGAAACTGAAGTAATATTTACTAACCTTTTATTGATACAAAACCTAACCAGCAGCTACGAAGCCAGGACGATACTAACGTTATGATTTATTACATTAAATGCTTTTATACGAGTACAAGCTATGACAATATTACGACATTTTTTATAATATAAATAAACGTTTGATATTATCATGAAAATAAATGATGATTGTCGAGTAATCACTTGAAATTGAAATGTATTTTGTGGGAAATATCCATTGTGTCCGAATACATATTATGTGCCACGGAACTACTTTCCAGATGGATGGATTATTTCATTACTAATTTAAAATAAAATTCCTCAAGATTTTGAACTTAATGAGGTCTTGTTGACGTCCAACAGTGGACCTTGAAGGCTGATAGATGGATGAATTAAGAAAGATTATATTATTGTAGGGTCCGGTCCATAGCCCAATGGCTCACGTCGATTCAATGTGATCGAAAGAGTTAAGCAACGAAGGGCGCGGTCGGTTTGTGGATGGGTGATCGCTAGTGGCAAAATTTCATGGACGCTACCGTGCTTCGGAGTGCACGTAAAGCCGTCGGTCCCGGTTGTTTTCACTGTTGTAAACAGTCGCTAAGCCTTGTCGAAGACCTTTGGGTGGCTTAAGAACATTCGACACTGGGTTGGCCACTAACCCCTCCACCAATCCGCATTGGAGCAGCGTGGTGGAGTATGCTCTAGACCTCCCGTAGCTATGCCTGTGGGGGAGACTCGTACCCAGCAGTGGGACGTCTATGGGTCGCAGCAAATTCTAGCAAAAAGTCGGTTAGACAGACACACATGAAGTTTTACAGATAGATCAACACGCGGCACCTATGTATAACCTACTAACTACTGTTCCAGAATTAAAATTATTTAACCATTAGGTAGAAATAAACACGTAATTGCAGTATTCAGCACGTCACCGCGTGTTTAACATGAAGGTCATGTGCTCACCCATGTTTACAGTTTTTTTTTTTAAATTCTATACAACTGAGTGGAACTTAGAAAAGTCATTGGTGCCTGCCGCCTGGATTTGAACCCGGACCACTCGAGTGAGAGGCGAGTTCGTGCATTTGATGTATATGAAGTCTGCCAATCTGCACTTGGCCAGCGTGATGGATTAAAGTCTAACCCCTCCCATTCCGAGAGGAGACTCGTGTCCAACAGTGGGATAAAGAAGAAAGGGTGGTGGTGGATTCCATATAAAATATAAAATCAGGTATATGATCAAAAAGAAGCAATAAGTACTACTGCTTTGATGGATGTAGTTGACGACTTACTCACTGCGCAGGATAAAGGTGAGGGCACCATTCTCGTACTTCTTGACTTCTTTTAACTCTATTATTATACCATTACTTCTGTCAAAACTTAATAGTTTTGATAGAATGGACTTAACTTAAATGCAATAAAGTGGTTTGACAGTTTTTTATAGAAATCGGTACCCAGTGTGTTGTTTTTGAGCAAGAAAATGCATGTTTCAAAGAATACTCTCCTCATAAATCAATACAAAAGGGTGTTGCTCCAGGATCCCTTTTAGGGCCTCTACTTTTTATTCTTTACTCTGCAGACAATTCCAGTAATAATAAAACACTGATTCATATTATGCTGATGATCTGCAGGTATATATATCTCATTTAGGCCAACGGATACTCAAGCAGCTATAATTAATTAAACGAGGATTTGAAACGTATTCTAAATTGGTCCTTATATAACGCTCTTATATTAAACCCTCAAAAGACTTTAATAATAGTTAGTAGAAAACTGGTGGCAAAAATAGCAGCTTGTGAACCAAATGTCATGCTCGGAGCTATGCTAATAGCAATTAGCATAGGTAAGCGAGGCTCAAAATGTAGTCATCTTAATGGACCGATTGAACGTGCTGCTGTATAGAATTAAAGAGAGTAGGTACATAGGGTCAGATCTACGAATAAAACTGTGTGAGACTTGTACTTTCCAAACAAAACTACGGTATCACATAGATATCTCGCATTAGCATTTTTAAATTTAATTTATAAAGAAAACCACTGGCACGAAATTCCCGATGAGGATCGTCCTGAAAATCAGCGGCTGCTGGATGGCCACCGCCATTTGCTGAAGGCGTCCTATTTCGCCATTGTTAATTAATCTTGGTTTGTTTCTTATGTGTAATATTATGTATGATGTCGAAATAAAGTTATGTCAATTTGTAAATATTTTTTATTTACAAACTATTTAAGATGGATCAACGGATCATTGTTTATAATGTCCGTTAACTTTTTCCAGTATAAGGCGTTGCAGCTTCCACCGCGCTATCTTTTCTGTAGAAGTCATCGGCAAGTTATCGAGGAATAACACGCCACCCGATAGCTCCTTATTCTTGGAAAGTTTGCCTGCAACAAAAATAAATTTATTAATTTTATCATCAAAACTCATTTCACAATAATGGCTCTACTTATCTGTTCGGAATAAGAATAGAAGTATCTGGAAAGAAGTTCCAACTTACTGGCAACAAGCCAACAAGCTCCGGTAGCATAGTTGCAGCTGATAGCAAGATCCTTCGCGTTTCGCACGGGCACTGCGAGTCATGGGGTACGCCGCCCATACACAGCCCCACTTAAATATTTAAGGCAAGAGCTACCAGACTAGTTAAAGATGCAGTTGATTTACACGCGACGAGATAATTTATCTCTTGTGACACAGCACTCATTGCGCGTGACCACTCACACCACGGGGTATGGATATAACTGGGGGTCCTAACTGAATACTTTGGGGCACAAGCTACTAGACAGAGCTACAGAAGTGGTCCACTAACTGGCAACGAGATCCTTTGTCTCTTGTTCCGTAATGCAGCACTCCTCGCAAGTGAGCACCCACGGCGCACACGTACCCCGCCCGCATCGCGGAGTACGGTTTACATACAAGCAGTATACTTACTGGAAACAAGGTCCTTTATCTCTTGCTCCGTGACGCGGCACCCCTCGCGAGTGACCACGCACGCGAGCGGTCGGTGCCCATCAGCGACGTGGGGCACGCCGCACACACACACCGCTCGCACTGCGGGGTGCGAGCGTATCACGTCCTCTAGCTCCGCAGGAAGTATCTAGAAACATCGCCGTACATAGGACCCGCCAAGAATCTTTGGTTAGGCTAAAAGGTGACCTTGGCGAAAAGAGCACGTTGAATTATTGCTGACTAGCATCAAGGTAATTAATGCATTGAATCTTTTCAACTGACATCTGATGTTTTATATCGGTCAGGTACAAGTCTTACACATATTATACCACCGAGCTATTTTTTAAGGTGAGCTATTTTTTACTTGCACCTTTAAATAGGTATAGGAATTCTATGGAATCTAACATTATTTTTTCTATTTCTTATTTGTGATAGCGGCCAGGGTAACAAGCATTCTGTGAACATTTCTTTAACCAATTTCTCTTGAGTCCTGGAACAGACATCGGAGATGTTACGAGTATATTAGGGTTGGTCACTTTTTGGGTACGGTACCCTAAAAAACCACTAATCGAAGCCTCTTGCTTGTGTTAAATCCTACTTCAGGACTAGTGATTCTTGGAAGATTTCTCCACTTTAAGAAAAGGCGGCCTTAACTATACAACTATTTACGTGGAAAAATATTGTGTATGCACTTACATGATAGTTTTTAGATATGATGAGAGCCTTTAAACGTTCCACGTAAAAGTAATTCTCGTTTTCAGCACGATACATAAGATCTCCAGATTTGTAGAAACCATCTTCGGAGAGCGATCGCGCTGTTTCCTCGGGATCATTGTAATATTCCTGAAAATCATTACATTGGTTCCAGTTAATTTTACAGATTGATTTAGATTTTACGGAAAAGTAAATGCTAACTAATCTTGGGGACAGTTTTACTAATCTTAATACTAAGTAATCTGAATTTGATACGGCCTCAAATTCCCAAGAGATATAAGGAGATAGCGATTTCTCTCTCTCTCTCTCTTGATTCTAGGCCTCTCCCAACTCTCCTGGACTCGCCACTGTGCCCGATCTCCATCACTTGGTATTCACTTGCTCCTCGTCTCCTAGCGTGTATTGCGCATATCGTGCGCAAGATAACAAAGCGGATTTACTTTTTTTAGCTAACTACGATTATCGGATTACTTGTGAATGAATGACATTTAAATTTACCGAAAACATAAGTCCTTTCGTCCATAATTCTCCTGGAGTGTTTGGCTCTGTTATTTCCATCCCTGACTCCGGATCAACTAGCTGTAACACAAAGCAAAATTAAATACCTATCACCAGGCGCTGGACAGTCACTAGCTCACCTCGGGTGCAAATTCTGGTCTGGAAGGAAGACTCCCAGACTAAATACTGTAACTCAATACAACTATGTATATCGCAAGTAGGTATTTTTGTTTTGTAAGTACATAGAATTTGGTAAAACCGCTTTATGTGGTAAATATGGTATCATTAAGCCTAACCGCTTTGTTCATAGCCAAATTAATAATCCAATTTTAGCAAAGAGGTTTTTTGGGTGAATTGCCCAAGCAAAAAAAATACACGGCAAACCTGAGAACGGTAGTGCAATATGCTGATTTTTAATTTTATATATTTTTCTCAACAGCGTAAGTACTTCTCTACCTTGACAAAAAAAGTCATTGATTTCTACCTAATATATACGAAAAAAAAATTACAAAGTGTTATTCTATCATCACAGTGGCCTGTCCTGAACCCAATTCCACTCATAAAATACCTTCCCCTGTAAACAGTTTGACAGGCAGTTAACTTTTGCCTGGAAAAAAGTTATCATTTCAGAGGACAGTAAGTTTTAGTAAAATAGCCACGTCAACATTGCGTTGTTACGACCTTTATCTGTTCTGTGGTTACGACCCCCTCTCACCTTTCTTTCTTCACTTCGGATCAGTACGGCTCAAGCTCTCGGCGCGAATGCACCGGTCCGAACATCAAAAAAGTAAGTTTATTATTTCAGTGATATGAGGACAAAAATAGTTTCATTTCGGTGGCTGTTATTACTCGTGTTAGATTCGTATAGTATTCCGGTGCGCAGCATATCATTTGTAATGGTGGTAATTTTTATCATTTCGGTATACTTTTCATTTCAGTGGACTCTTAAAAATTCATCCTTAAATATTTATGTAAGTTTTGATGATATTTGATGTCCACTCACGCACAATGTTATAAAATAGGCTAAAGTTTTATTTGTCACTAAAAAGCTATGTAGATAGCATTGAAATAAAAAAATCCCACCGAAATGACACATAAAAAAAAATCTCTTGCTGAAATTCACCCTTTTCCGTCTTAAATTCAATTCAAAATACGAAGGAAAGTGAGAAAACACTATAGCTAAATAGGTTTGTTAATATGTAATGAATAAAGATGTAAATCTCTTACAAAAATGTTTCTCATGCTCATTTTACTGTGTGGCGTGTGTTTAGATACCTTAACTTCGTAAGAGGGCATTGGGCGTCCGCAACAGCCCGCAGGACCCCCTAAATTTGGAAAAAAACACGTTCCTATGATCTCCGTCATGCCATACGCTTCTATTGCAACTGCATCTTTGTTTAATAGCTTCTGAAAAAATAATTAACATAAATAAAATACCGAACAGTTCTATAATTCATTAAAAAAATTCGTAAGGCAGACTACGGTTTTTGATGCTAGTTCAGTTTTTAATTATTTAAGCATACCGACCGCGCCCGTCGTTAATTAACCCGGTCGATCATGTACGATGGCTATGAGCGCGGTTTCATACAACTCACCCGGAATGCAGCCAGTACGTCTGCATGTATCTTCGATCCGGTAATGGTTAGCGAGCGAATGCTCGTCAGGTCCACATCATCCTTACGGCTTAGCAGCGAGGACGTTAAGGTTGGAGTGATCACCGCTGTCATAGGCTGGAAAATGGTTCAATGTGAGGCTATCTACAGTGTAGACTGTAGACCGAAGGCAAGGGCAACACCACACCACCTTATCTTATGGTAAGTTACCGCAATTGCCTTATGTACGCAAAAACCTGCATGATATTGTTAGCGGCTCCCGGCGTGGACGGCATCACGAACACGGCGCTCCGACACATGCCCAGGAAGACTGTCGGAGCAGTCACTCACCTGTTCAACGGAATTCTGCGTACGGGGACACTCCCGCACTCATGGAAAATTGGGAAAGTCATCATGATTCCCAAGCCGGGGAAAAACATCGAGAGCTATAGGCCAATCACCCTGCTGCCTACGCTCCAAGGTATTTGAAATGCTCCTGCTGCCCCACTTGACGCTGCACCTCATGCCTCGACCAGAACAGTTTGGACTTCGGTCGGAACATAGCACCACCCTTCAGCTGGCCAGGGTCCTGCATCACGCCACTATGGCGCTGAACCAGAAGGAGCGTGTGTGTACAGTATTCCTGGACATGGAGAAGGCGTTCAACCGTGTTTGTCCCCGGCCTGCTACGCCTATTACACCGATGACATCCCCGTGGAGGGGGAGGGGGGGCTCCTACCCCGGAGGAGTTCCATATCACCACCGAAGCCGCTAACTCAAACCACTGCTGCCGCGCTGCTCAATCAAGACAGCCCACTTTTCCCCCACTGAAGAGAAGGCCATCCCAACGACCGAGCCGTCTTTACGGCTCGCAGTTGCCCCTGCGGACAGGGGACTCAGGTCCCGACACCGCTACTCCACACTCCGGGGGGACGCGTGAGAAAACCCACTGTCGCAACACGACTCACTTTCACACGCTGTGTGTCGGTGCCTACTTTGATTTAAGTACGTTCCGTCTTTGGAGTGGGTGCTGCCGAATCTGGTACTTATCTGTGTTTTTTAATTTGTTTTTCTCTAGCCAGTTGCTAAAAATATATACCAACCAACATAGTTCATACGATATGCATAGTGCATAAACTTTAAAAAAATATGTTACAAAGGGAAATGAACTCTGCGAATACATAGATTGCTACCCTTAATATGCTTGCTTATTAGTTTCTTAAAGTTTATATGGGACCATCTCGCTCTTCTACCAAACAGGAAAATCGATTCATTATTGGCGAAAAGATCGCGTAACACATAAAAAAAACTAATTGAGAATCTCCTCCTTTTTCGGAAGGTCCTGGGCTCCATCCCGGGTCGGGCAAAAACTAATGGGTTTTTCTAACTTGAAATGTCCGGTAGCAGCTCAGTCTGGATTTGTGCCCGGTGTATGGCAATAGGCTCACCACTCGTCACATAAGAGCATGGGACCTAAACATAACTGGTGAAAAGTGGGTGTATACACACCCCTACCTACCCCTTCGGGGAAATACAGGCGTGATGTTATGTTATATTTGGTAGTAATATTTATTTTTAAAGCAGCCGCGTTCCATTTGGAACAGTGTAATTTCTGGTTCTACACTTTTCTAAAGGCGACTCTTTTAGTCCTCATGGGTAGCAAGTAGCAACGCATCTGTGACGTCTGTCTCCGAGACGTGCCCACCGGTGGGACAAAGAAAAGGTTGTGGTGGTTGTACCTTATATTTGTTGATGATGTCAATAATGTGATCGACGCTATCAGGGTTGGATGTTTGTAGCTTGGTGTGTCTTATCAGCGGCAATACGATTGCATTTAAGAAACCAGTCAGCCAGTTGACGGAAGCAAGATTGAGAGTCATTTTGTTTTCGCTGCAAATTTGAATAAAGATTAACAGTTAAGTGCGGACTTGATTTAATACCTGCTCCTCCAATTCTCCCATAAGCTGCAACCCATAGACGTCCCACTGCTGTGTACACTTGTACAGGTCTCCCACAGACAAATCTGTAGAAGGTCTAGAGCATACTCCACCACACTGCACCAATGCGGATTAGTGGAGGCGTTAGTGGTCAATCCAATGGTTGAAATTTGAACCCCGTGAACCGTGGAATTTGAACCCATGGAATTTGCATAGCCATTGAAAAAAAGCCTTACGTATAATCTTCCTCAGGTCCACGCGTGTCGTAGGTCTCCACAAATTGCGTCATTCCAGTCTCCTCGCTCCCGAATGTGACAACTCTTGTGGCTAGAGCGAGATCGCGGACTACTTGAGAATACACGTCATAATTCTCCCGATCACAGAATGCTATATTCGGTCTAGAAAGTTTTAACGCAACTTTAATTTCGTCTGAAAATAGAAATAAACATTTTGTAGGTGCAGTTTTTACTATGTAGCTTATAGTCTATTGCAAAATTTTTTCATTGATGCTCCTATTGATCGTAGCGTGATGTTATATAGCCCGCTCTCCTCGATAAATGAACTATCCGTTACAAAAGTAATTTTCAATTCAAATCAGTAGTTTCTGAGATTAGCGGTTTTAACCAAACAAACTCTTCAGCTTTATAATATCAGGTAGTACCTGGGTACGGATCATACGGAGACCTTAGTTTTTATTGGTAGTTTTTTCCTCTTCTACGAATACCTGCCTCCTCGACCTTGCTTGGGCTTTGACCTTTCCACATATTAATCTTAACTATAAGATCGATTTGCCTTATGCAAAGGATTAGCTATTGATCATTGTAGTCTACTGTAATGTAATGGTGGCAAAGGACTACGTTAAGGTTAGTAAAGTCAATTACATACTTCAATACTGACCATATTTGAAAAGCGGGTCAACACCCGTCACAGTAAGTCCATTCAGTAGCGCCGCGTAAAAGGCAATGTGTAGATCTAGATGGTTCCTGCCACTTAAGGATAGTACTTCCCCGGGGCGCAGGCCGAGGGCCCGGAGGCTCCTCGCCAGCCGGACTGACCGGCTCAGCACGGAGGCGTTCGTCTCTTCTTCTCCTGTCGCTGCATCTATCTAAAACGTGTACAGCAAAACGCGGTCAAAAACGCTTAGCAGTGCAAGAGCAGTTAAAAGTGAGAATGAGTCATTTGCCAAACAACTTTTCAGCACATTACACAAAATTAGACCCGTCTTAGTCAAATCGCGTCTCACCCGCTCTTGCCAAATCGCACGTTAATTTTAATACCAATTGTTACGGTTCCTTAGTCGGCTATTCCAACATAATTATATCTTATTCATAAAAACATATCAGAGGGCCTAGACAAGTGGCAGACGCTCCCTGACCTTTCTATTTGAACTGACTCAAACGTACTAAATTGGTAGCCAAGTGGCTTAGTACTTGTCGAACGCTTATTCTATTCGAACGGTAGAATTAAAAAAAACTAGAAAAACACGCTTTTGTAATGCACGTAATTAAATGCACGTAAAAACCAAAAAAAAATTATGGATCGTTCAAGTTGTCTCTATTTCTGGGCTGAAGTGCAAACTATGTTATTTGATTGTAAAAGCGAGGGGCGCTGGAACAGGCAAGAATTTTTGTATAACTTGCTGAGAAATCAAGTTAAGCGATGTTACGGGAAGCAGGTAAGTACACAGATTGGCGTACCAGTAACTGGAGTTGCAGCACGACTAGTATGTATTCGCTTAGATATTCTATCCATTACAATGATGTCGAATATTGCATTACTACCTAATATTTCCTGTTCCAGCGCCCCACGCTTTTACAATCAAATATTATAATTAAAAGCACATAGTATAAACTTCAGTACCAGAAATAGAGACAACTTGAACGATCCATCATTTATTTTTAGTTTTTACGTGCATTTATAAAAGCGTGTTTTTCTAGTTTTTTTTAATTAAATATAAACTTAATTTAATTAGTATATCTAGCCCGCTACTAACTTGGACCACAACCTATTTCATATTATTATGAGGCACGTGCAGAAATTTAAACCCACCCTCATGTTTCATTGTACTAGTTTTTGATGTTTTGTTATTTGTATAAAGTTAAACAAGACTACCCACACCGGGGCCCGTGTATTTGTACCTTTTAATATTTTACAATCAAACGAGCATAGTAATTGTAGTGTATGCGATCTATTATAATCTGTTAAACATGACGTTTGTCTCGAGCACACGGGAGTGACGTAAACAGTCACGTATTAGCCACGGGCGAGAACGGACGTTTGCTGACGCACTGGTGTGGTAACGAGCCAATTAACGTACCCTTTATGACAAGGGTGACACGGAGCACTACATATGGCGACGAGAATAAAAGGTTAGTGGTAAATTAAAAATATTAAAAATATTTTTTCGAAGTACGAAGAGAGGAAGGTTGAATAAGTATGTAGGTACATAAATAAAATTGGATGGTCTAAGAACTTTATGCATTGGATGTTTATTACTTTAGGATTGATTGTTAAATTACTGATGGATCAACATAAAATAAATATACATACCTCTGTCCATAAGGATCCCGATTACCTAATCATCGTGTCGCGGCATTGCTATGCGGTAGGCAGGTATCGCGGCAGATTATTGTAAACAATTTATTACAGTTTTTATTATTCATAAAATTGAGTTCGAATTCCTAGTTGTTCTAGTCAGTACTTCAAATGTATCGCGACGAACAATATACACTTCGCCTCATTTGAGGTGGGACATTGTGCGCGCTCATTACAAAAAAAAAATAGGCTACTCTTACAAACTCATGTATGATTCGCGTCCTACTCTTCACTATAACGCATCGCACTCAGTGAACACTTAGAATTATGTATCGTGTAGGTATGTAAGTTACATATCGGCGGCAGGGTGAAATTAGGTGGTCGAGACGTTAAGTTCTATAAACTATTTAATTTTCTTCAATAGAAAATTACATTTTAACTTATTACTAAACTAAATCTAGAGTGGTGAGAGACCCGTCCAATGTTAGGCACGGAATGTCTTGTTCGTGGGACCGCTACGCGACCAATCGAATTGTCCGTACGTAACATGTATGTAACCGCCATTGTTTTCCAATACATTACAACTACTTACCGTAAACTGTGTGGTGGTTTTATATTGTTTTGAGTAATATTATACCGGAACAACAGCGGCAACACTAGTTATGCTATTATTTATTCGAGGCTATGACTTTAGTAATCAATAATTTTAATGAATTACAACTAAAGCTGGTAATTTAATAAGCCATACCTAACGGTACTAAGTATTGACCTAGATAGGTTGATTTCTTGTATTTATTTAATTATTAGAGTTAAGGCATCCCAACAACATTTCACAGATTATTATACGAATTACATTAAATGGTGTTGTGTGCCAGAGTGAAAATGTCACTTACAAGGAAGCACAACTTACACAGAGAACATGCATATTATATTATAAAAATAAAAAATAAAATAGCCCTTTATTTCCATGAAAAATAATACAAGCACAATAATTACAATTTTCGTTACACAAATTTCACAAATACTTTTAATTTCAAAAATAAAATTTTATTTATATTTACCTAGTTATAATAAAAATTTAAATTTCACAAATACCTATGAATTTCAAAAAGAGTAGGTAGGCTCTTTGTTGTATTACCTGTGTTGTATTTCATTCCAATACATAATAAAAAATACGCTTTATAAATAGATTGAATTTACAGCATTTTTTATGTAAGTTACTACAAAAAACTCGTTGCCTTTGGCCAAGGCATATTATATTAAGTTATATTATTATTATATAAGTTTCAAGTAGACAAGATGATATAGGCTCTTATTTCAGTGATAACAAAATCATAAATAAATAAATTGTATCATAAACTCATAACCAGGTACTTACACCTACCTGAAGGATTGTTCTTAAAGGGATAAAACGTATAGATTTTAATCTGTACTGTGTGAAATGGATTGCCTACCTGAAGAATTGCTCATATGGGTGTAAAACGAAAAGATTTTAATCTGTATTGTGGACATGTGTGACATGTAACATGGATACAGATACTCTTCGGGGATCATCGAGATGAAGGGTACCTACATATCCTATGTTTCTATTAATTAATTCGACTGCAAACATTTGTTGCTAATATGAAGCAATTCATCAATTCTATTCATCCTTTAAGTAATATATCTGAGACTACGCTGCGCGGGGCCACCCACACCGCTTTATTTTATAAATGCATTATTTTCCTTAGACGGACATTTTAAATTCGTTATTGGTATGTTTTGAATGGAATTTCCGATTTTAACAATTTGTATTTTACGGGTATTGAAACGGTCTTTAATAAAATATCATTTAATGCGATAAGGACTGATACAGAGGTATGAATAATGTGGTTTGATTATATTGAGCAAATTATATCAACTTTTAAAATGTAAAAAAGTTGTTATAGTGGCATAACTACAGTAGTTGGATATATGGTATCGCGACACTTTTGTAAATAATGAGGTGTCTGCAAAGTCGTAGTACATTATTTAATTTTTATTCTATCATCAATAGTTTTCGCAGATAGCAAGAATATGTTAGGTAGTACGAACCTATAAATCGTGCGTGATCGTGTGTAACTGGTAGTACGAACCTACATGAAATTGTGAATCGTGCGTGATCGTGTGTAACTGGTAGTACGAACCTACATGAAATTGTGAATCGTGCGTGATCGTGTGTAACTGGTCGTACGAACCTACATGAAATTGTGAATCGTGCGTGATCGTGTGTAACTGGTAGTACGAACCTACATGAAATTGTGAATCGTGCGTGATCGTGTGTAACTGGTCGTACGAACCTACATGAAATTGTGAATCGTGCGTGATCGTGTGTAACTGGTAGTACGAACCTACATGAAATTGTGAATCGTGCGTGATCGTGTGTAACTGGTAGTACGAACCTACATGAAATTGTGAATCGTGCGTGATCGTGTGTAACTGGTAGTACGAACCTACATGAAATTGTGAATCGTGCGTGATCGTGTGTAACTGGTAGTACGAACCTACATGAAATTGTGAATCGTGCGTGATCGTGTGTAACTGGTCGTACGAACCTACATGAAATTGTGAATCGTGCGTGATCGTGTGTAACTGGTAGTACGAACCTACATGAAATTGTGAATCGTGCGTGATCGTGTGTAACTGGTCGTACGAACCTACATGAAATTGTGAATCGTGCGTGATCGTGTGTAACTGGTAGTACGAACCTACATGAAATTGTGAATCGTGCGTGATCGTGTGTAACTGGTAGTACGAACCTACATGAAATTGTGAATCGTGCGTGATCGTGTGTAACTGGTAGTACGAACCTACATGAAATTGTAAATCGTGCGTGATCGTGTGTTAGGTAGTACGAACCTATAAATCGTGCGTGATCGTGTGTAACTGGTAGTACGAACCTACATGAAATTGTGAATCGTGCGTGATCGTGTGTAACTGGTAGTACGAACCTACATGAAATTGTGAATCGTGCGTGATCGTGTGTAACTGGTAGTACGAACCTACATGAAATTGTAAATCGTGCGTGATCGTGTGTTTAGGTAGTGCGAACCTACATGAAATTGAAAATCGTACGTGATCGTGTGTTTAGGTAGTGCGAACCTACATGAAATTGAAAATCGTACGTGATCGTGTGTTTAGGTAGTGCGAACCTACATGAAATTGAAAATCGTACGTGATCGTGTGTTTAGGTAGTGCGAACCTACATGAAATTGAAAATCGTACGTGATCGTGTGTTTAGGTAGTGCGAACCTACATGAAATTGAAAATCGTACGTGATCGTGTGTTCAGGTAGTGCGAACCTACATGAAATTGTAAATCGTATGTGATCATGTGTTTAGGTAGTGCGAACCTACATGAAATTGTAAATCGTACGTGATTGCGTATCAGGCAGTAAATGCATTATGATACTAGTTGACTGTATGTAGATGTGGGGATGAATTAATAATATACTGTAAACTTGTAGTTACCAAGATTTACTTCAGTTCTAGGTCGCCCCATATCTACCTACCACGAAAATTACAAACTTATTGCCAGCTCCGGAAAAGCTGAATTTCGAAGGAGACAACGCTACAGTTGCTTTAAGATTTAAGCAATGGAAAAGATGATGGTCACCAGGTTATTTCCCTTTTGCACAGGATTCGTAGTGGGAATACCAGACAGGTCTGTCACCTTTCCTCCTCTTGCGCGGCGCTGTAGGCACTCCTGCGCTGAGGGAATTCGGAATAAGGGGAGATCCCCTCTATCCGGGAAATTGCTCCAGGGGTAAACCCCGTTGGTGACTTCCCCGCTGTTGAGCGTGAGAGCCAGTCGTACGTCGCGCACGCGACTAGCCGTATGTCACGAATTCCCCCTAGATGGTCGGAGGGAAGAAGGTCCAACAGCTCTCTATGTAGCGGTCGGCCTTCAGGGTTGCGCGCGTGCAGCGGCGCTGTCCCTCTTAGGTGAGGATGTGGCCCATTGTCGGCGCGGTTATACATAACACGTCCAGCCTGCTGTCGCGCGCTATCACCGCGTTCCGGACGTAGCGCCCCGCTCCTGTGATTTCTCGCAGGGCGAGGCTGGGCCTGGAGACGCTTGCGCTGCGTGGCGCCGCCAGAGCATACCATGCTGGCGCCGCGTACGTACTCTTAAGCCTAGATCGGATATAGCACTTGTAATGGGAATACCCGTGTCTGCACAAGATGCATCGTCGGACGGGCGCATTTGATGCGTCGTGTTACAGGTGCGCTAGGCGGTCGCGGTGCTACGGTGACAGCTGCAACAGCCAGTGGTTACAAATGATTGGATAATGCCTACCTACTAAAGAAAAGTTACATCCTGAAAAAGTCCAAGGTGCAGCCGAGGACGGTGCACGATCGACCCTCACTAAGCGGTCAACTACCCGACCGTGCCTATAAAAAGCCAAACGCGGCCAACGAAGGGTATGGTTGCTCAGCCGTCGAAGGGTAAGGTTGTCGGTACCTATGCTATGTGTCGGAAACTACGCTGCTTTGCTGTAAGTACGTTCCATATTTTAAGTAGCACAATTTGATGCTACAATTAAAGGTAGTCCCTCACTCTTACCACTTTGTGGTATGCAAATGTCATAGTAGGTAAATTAATGGGTCACTTAGATTATGCTGTCAAAAAAAAAAAAAAATCAACAAGTTTTGTATAGGTTCGGATATCTTATTATAAATTCTAATACACATTCCGTAGGCATTGCTTTGGAGGCCTGCATTTTGGGAAAGGCCTATGTCCATATCAATTAATGTCTATTTTATACTGATATTTTTCTTTACTCAATACCTTTTTGTGACTTATGTATTGGGATAGGGCCATTGTAATGGTGATAGAAAACGGCACGCCGAGTATCCAACACTTTTGAAGGATGGATGTAGTAGTAAGGAATGTACTTACTCGTCGTGAGATAGGTACCTAGCTCATTTATTTCTAGTTGTTTCATAAATCTACGAGATCTACATATGGATTTTTAGAGCGATACTTTATTAAATAAAAAATAAATAAAAATCATGGACCCTAAACTGGGTACTGACCTGTGCTATGGGTGTCGGAGTCTCATATGCATGTATGGACATTTTAAAAACATGCTTGAATATATAGTATCGACATCCGGATGGTGTAACATGCCAGTTTACAAGATCGAATACAATCTTAGGCTTTGTGAAAACACAACTAGAAACCTAGTACTTCCTACTGACTGCAATTGCGACTATATAGTATATGATATCCGTTGATGACTAATCCAAAAAACAATACTCATTATATTACAAATACGCCACCAACGCATCAAACGCGGCGCGTGTCGTGTTTATGTCTGACATGAAGCGACTTGCTGACGGTTGCTGGCTGGACTGTTACTAACGATCTGATCAACTGGTGTCCTTCATAGGTTTATAATACTTAATAGATTGGCAATGCGAAAGAAAAATAACATAGATACCCATATTAGAGCGAAAAAGATAAGCGAGACCATTGCGTACACGCTATCAGCCGGTATAAGCCCAACGTCAGTTGTAAACGAAACAAATTTTATTACTGAACGATTCGTGAGTGTCTATATTCATGGTTGAAGTTACCGGCTTACTCACGTGTGGTTTGAGTCGAGAATGGTCCGACTGGTTTCGGTCTCTTGTGATGATCATCTTCAGGAGTGAACGTGCTCGCGGCGGGCACGGCGTTCACAAACAAATTTTGCTTATTTTTCTAAATCTTACGTTTGAAAGCGTACATTTGGTGTTAATTAGACAAATAATTATGGTTACGTATACAGTACCAGAAGGTAACTCATCTTAGAATGAAAATACATAGAAGTATGCATTTCATATGTAAGCAAGATTGAAATATTTAATTCTCCAATTGCAATGTTAGTGAACTTTGAAAAAAAAAAAAAAATTAATTTAATTAACAAATGGATGGGTGGTGCTGCGAGCTCGTTTGCTATCTTAATGTGGACTATGTTCTCGATTATTAAATTTATAATAAGGAAGGGATGTAGTGTATGCGATCTATATATAATCTGTTAAACATGACGTTTGTCTCGAGCACACGGGAGTGACGTAAACAGTCACGTATTAGCCACGGGCGAGAACGGACGTTTGCTGACGCACTGGTGTGGTAACGAGCCAATTAACGTACCCTTTATGACAAGGGTGACACGGAGCACTACAGTAATGTTCGATTGTAATTATGTGAACGATTTAATCGAAGTTAATTATTTTTCTCATGTAAGTGATGTATATGTATACGAGTATCTTAATGAGAAATAAAGATCTTTAAAGCGAATTTTAAACAATAAAATTCACCAGCTGATCAAACAACGGCCATTTTGTAGCGTTTTCTACAAACGCTAGCAATTTATGTGTTCAGCTGATTGTTCAGACGCTCACAAACGAATTCGCTTGTCAAAAAATGCCACTTGGCTACGGTTTTGTAGGCTTTGTGGTGTAGGGAAACGTTGTACTTAAATGACGTTTCGTTTCATCGAATAGAATTAATCAAATGCGAAACGCTAGATCAAATATCTAGTCATTATATATGTAATTATTCTAAGTCTAGTCGTAAGCGAGTGTCAATCCCATCATACATTTGTTAATCTATTCTACTAGCGTTTTTGCCATTTGTCTAGGCACGCAGAGCTTTAATAGATTGAAGAGAATTTTATTATTTACTAGTGGACGCCCGCAGCTTCGCTCGCGTGGAATAAGACATAACAATAGTTTCGTTTACACCAAGTAATATTATATAGCCTGTGTCACTCAGTGAAGATGCAGCTTTCTAATGGTGAAAGAATTTTTGAAATCGTTCCAGTAGTTTTTGTGTGAAAACATTAGAAACAAATGTTTCCTCTTTATAATATTAGTATAGATGTATAGAAAAAATTTTTCTGCAAGATAATTGTAAAGCAAATGGACGAATAAAACTTCAATTCAAAAATTCAATGGACGAATAAAACCTCAAATTATTAAAAATCAACCACATAATTAAAACACCAATTGTGACACCATTTTCTTTTTTTCTATTTTTATTAATTTTCAAGGAGATCCTTTTAATTGTTTATTGAAAATCTATTATGAATAATGAAAGTAATGAAACATGGTAGGCCCAGAGGTTTACAAATGGGCCTCTAGAGGCGCGGGTTCAAATCCAGGCGCTTACGATTACGTAAGCGCCTGGATTTGATTGATTGAGCGCATTAGCGCGTTTTACGAAAGTACTTAAACATTATGTTTTGGAAGGCTTGTAATAGATAGTTGTAGCGTTTCCCAATGAAAGGGATTTCCTATGAGTGAATGAGATTTTTAGCTCCAATTAAAACCCTGGATAAATCAAACTTACCTGGCAAATAGCTTCAGGACGCTTCTTCAAACACTCCAATATCAAATGCCCCAAATGTTTATTGCTTTTAGGGACATCATTATCCAATTGACAATCCATGCTCAATGACCACATGAGAATAATCTTTAATAGCGTACGAGATATATCTTTATAACACGTGTCTACACTACGTCTGTCTGTTGGACAATGAAATCAGATTCAGGAGGCGCGGCGGTGTCACTGCTGTAACGAAACGACGCAACGAATTCGCATGAGTTTCGATATTCGATCTACCAGCCAGCGGGCGACTGCGACTTGGCGCCCGCGCTCAAGGCAGTCGCCTCAAGATCCACTGGAGATCGGACGACGCACGCCCTGATACCGACCGAGCTGTGCGCATTAGCCGGTTCGGAATATTGTGTCCTTTTTGAATTTTTTTTAGGAAATTACTCTATTGTTTTAATAATTGTGCATTCCCGCATTAGGGTAAGTTTAAAATGGCATATAATTTTATAATTTAAAACGTAGGTAGTGCTTTCAGTGTTTTTTCTTTTCAATTTAAGAATACCGGTAGAGATCGTTACTTTGATTTTACATTATTCTTGCACAACCTGCCCAACGCAATTTTATATAACCCGCCTTAATTTCATCCGCATTTAACTATTAAATTGCTCAAGTAGGGCCAGGTACCTCTTTTCCAAATTATAACGTCTTTTCTAAAAATTGTTTTCATATGTTTTTTGAGCTAACGCTCTTTAAGCTAACTAATGTTTTTGTAAACTCCGTTCTTGTTCCGCCACGTCAAACCTGCTATTTAGATTTCCTTTGTGTGACGTATTGGTGGACTACCGGATCGGGCCGTTGATAAACCAAATGCTAATACTTGGTGACATCAATTCCAGGTGCCACGCTATCACGTTGACGTGTTGCATTCCACACGCCACCGCTTCATCACGCCCTGCTGTATTGTATTGTCACGGACGCGCTAGCCCGTGCCCTTCGCGTGACCTTAAGCCTGCGCATAGTAGCGCCGCACCTCCGTACCACAGCCGTGCCGCACCTGGCACCGTCTCCGCACTCCGGGCCGTCCACCACCTTCGGCCGGACTACACGTCACATGGGGAGTACCGTAATATGGAAGAGGAAACTGGTTAGGCCGATTTACCACGACCTTATAAATTTATGTGCTCGCCGACTGGGTTAGGGTTAGTGCATTTTTAGTAAACCTGTATTGCCTACCCTGGGGTTTTTTTTTGGCGCTACTTAGCTTAAATAAGCCCGCGGCGGTACATTGGCGCCCAACGTGGGACAAATGCCCCGGCAACTCAGCAACGCTTGGTCGACGCTATATTAGGAGACGTAGATCATCGCCTTTTCGCCTACCTAGATGACATTATAATTGTAAGTAGCAATTTCGATGAACATGTTTCACTTCTGTTACGTGTTCTAGACAAGTTGCGTAAAGCCAATTTGACCATTAACTTAGAAAAGTGTGAGTTATTTCGTAGTCAGCTCAAGTATTTGGGGTAGGTATGTCGTTGATGACCCTGATAAGGTAGAAGTAATTCTTAACTTTACTGCTTGTACCAATCGGAAAGAACTGAAGCGATTTTTAGGAACAGCGACCTGGTATCGTCGTTTCATTCCAAATTTTAGCACAATCACAGGCCCCCTTAACAAACTAACTTCCAATAAAAAAACGCACCCCCCTTTAAATGGACAGAAGAGGCAGACGCGGCTTTCAAAAAATTGAAGGAGTGTCTGGAATCAGCCCCAGTCCTCTCGTGTCCAAATTACAATCTTCCGTTCGAAGTACATACGGATGCGAGCAACTATGGTATAGTTGCTATGCTCACTCAGTCAGTGGATGGCAAAGAGCACCCAATAGCCTATATGAGTCGGCCACTAACACCCGCGGAAAAGAACTACAGCATGACGCATAACTGAACGCGAGACTCTGGCTGTTCTTGTTGCCCTAGAACACTGGCGATGCTATGTGGAAAATGGTAAAACCTTTACCGTTTATACCGACCACAGCGCATTAAAGTGGTTCCTCTCACTGAGCAACCCTACGGGTGAGCTTGCGCGCTGGGGACTCCGTTACGTTACTCGACCTTACCAGATGTTATCTATCGATCTTATGGGGCCTTTACCCGTAACTCGTAAACATAACTGTTATATACTAGTTGTCACCTGTTGTTTTTCTTAATTTTGTCACATTTGCCCTATAAAAAAGGCAACGTCACAAATAATATGTAATTAAAATAATCGAGGAACAAATTTTTCTGATCCACGGAATTCCTCAAACATCTCCACCTTTGTAGACAATGATCATCGATCATGGGACGCGTTCATTCCTAGCGTACAGTTTGTCATTAATAATTCCGTCAATGAAGCGACAGGTTTTACAATACAATAAACGTAAAATTAGTATCTTACTCTTCATACATTTCATTTTTCTAATTCAATGTTTCGTAATATGCTTACGTTCTGCATGGCTCTTTTGGTCCTATAAATACCTACATGCTTTTGTTTTAATGAATCAATAACAAAATTAATTATATTAACATTCTACTTCAACTCAGGGTTATTCATTAAAATATAAACATCTTAATTCATCAGTTAATTTAAATTTTTGAGATATTTAATAAAACTTTATATACAAACTATATGAGATGGAACATCGGATCATTGTTTATAATGTCCGTTAACTTTTTCCAGTATAAGGCGTTGCAGCTTCCCCCGCGCTATCTTTTCTGTAGAAGTCATCGGCAAGTTATCGAGGAATAACACGCCACCTGATAGCCCCTTATTCTTGGAAAGTTTGCCTGCAACAAAAATAAATTTATTAATTTTATCATCAAAACTCATTTCACAATAATGGCTCTACTTAACTGTTCGGAATAAGAATAGAAGTATCTGGAAAGAAGTTCCAACTTACTGGCAACAAGCCAACAAGCTCCGGTAGCATAGTTGCAGCTGATAGATCCTTCGCGTTTCGCACGGGCACTGCGAGTCATGGGGTACGCCGCCCACACACAGCCCCACTTAAATATTTAAGGCAAGAGCTACCAGACTAGTTAAAGATGCAGTTGATTTACACGCGACGAGTTAATTTATCTCTTTTGACATGGCACCTATTGCGCGTGACCACTCACACCACGGGGTATGGATCACGTACTTCAGCCCTAACTGAATACTTTGGGGCACAAGCTACTAGACAGAGCTACAGATGTAGTCCACTAACTGGCAACGAGATCCTTTGTCTCTTGTTCCATAATGCAGCACTCCTCGCAAGTGAGCACCCACGGCGCTCAACGGCGAGTACGGTTTACATACAAGCAGTATACTTACTGGAAACGAGGTCCTTTATCTCTTGCTCCGTGACGCGGCACCCGTCGCGCGTGACCACGCACGCGAGCGGTCGGTGCCCATCAGCGACGTGGGGCACGCCGCACACACACACCGCTCGCACTGCGGGGTGCGAGCGTATCACGTCCTCTAGCTCCGCAGGAAGTATCTAGAAACATCGCCGTACATAGGACCCGCCAAAAATCTTAGGTTAGGCTAAAAGGTGACCTTGGCGAATGGAGCATGTTGAATTATTGCTGACTAGCATGAAGGTAAATTATTGCATTGAATATTTTCAACTGACATCTGAGAATGTTAAATATCGGTCAGGTACAAGTTGTACTCACATTGTACCACCGAACTATTTTTTAAGTTTAACTACTTGTATGGTAACCTTTTAATAAAGAAATTCTTTGGAATCCAATATTTTTTCTTTTTCTTTTTCTTATGTGTGATAGCGGCCAGGGTAACAAGCATCTGTGAACTTTTATTTAACCAATTTCTCCTGAGTCCTGGGACAGACATAGGAGATGTTACGAGTATAATGGGTTTGTCACTTTTTGGATACGGTACCCTAAAATACCACTAATAGAAGCCTCTTGCTTCTGGACTGTTAATCATACTTCGGGACTAGTGATGCTTGGAAGATTTCTCCACTTGAAGAAAAGACGGCCTTAACTATATAACTATTTACGTGGAAAAATATTGTGTATGCACTTACATGATAGTTTCTAAACTTGATGAGAGCCTTTAAACGTTCCACGTAAAAGTAATTATCGTTTTCATCACGATACATAAGATCACCAGATTTGTAGAAACCATCTTCGGAAAGCGATCGCGCTGTTTCCTCTGGGTCATTGTAATATTCCTGAAAATCATGGAAACATTGAAAATATTTAGCTGTACATTAGCATTTTAGCTGGCTCTTGTTAATTTTACAGATTGATTTAGATTTTAGGGAATAGTACCTAAATGCTAGCTAATCTTGAGGACAGTTTCCCTAATCTTGATCCATAAATAAAGGAGTTAGCGATTTCTCTCTCTCTCTCTTCCTTCTAGGCCTCTCCCAACTCTCCTGGACTAGCCACTGAGCCCGATCTCCGTCACTTGGTATTCACTTGCTCTTCGCCTACTAGCGTATATTGCGCATATCGTGCGCAACATAATATTTTTATTTTTTATTTATTATTTATTAAACCTTTATTGTATTTCTACAATGAGCGGACTTAATGCCAAAGGCATTCTCTACCAGTCAACTCTTGGTGATAAAGAAAAGTTTAGGCAGGCGTAATAAACATTTAACGAAAGAGAAGAAAAAAATAATAATAATAATAATAAACTTATACACAAGATGCACACAATATTATAGCGGATTAACTTTTTTTAGCTAACTACAATTATCGGATTAGTTGTGAATGAATGTCATTTAAATTTACCGAAAACATAAGTCCTTTCGTCCATAATTCTCCTGGAGTGTTTGGCTCTGTTATTTCCATCCCTGACTCTGGATCGACTAGCTGTAACACAAAGCAAAATTAAATACCTATCATCAGGCGCTGTAAGACAGTCACTGGCTCGCCTCGGGTTCCAATTCCTGTTCTGGAAGGATGACTCCCAGACTAAATACTAAATACATACTCAAAACAATTACATCGCAAGTAAGTAGGTATTTTTGTTTTGTAAATAAGCACATAGAATTTGGTAAAACCGCTTTAAAGGTATGACAAATATTGTCACAAGCCTAACCGCCTTGTTCATAACCAAAAAAATCCTATTTTAGCTAAGAGAGTTTTTCCGTCTTAAACTCAATTCGAAATAGGTACCAAGGAAAGTGATAAAACACTTTATAGCTAAATAGGTTTATTAATAAAAGATGTAAATCCCTTACGAAAATGTTTCTCATGCTCATTTTACTGTGTGGCGTGTATTCAGATACCTTAACTTCGTAAGAGGGCATTGGGCGTCCGCAACAGCCCGCGGGACCCCCAAAATTTGGAAACAAACACGGTCCTATGGTCTCCGTCATGCCATACGCTTCTATTGCAACTGCATCTTTGTTTAGTAGCTTCTGCAAAAATAATCACCGTATTTAAATACCAAGTAGCCTACAATAGAACAGTTCTAAAATTCAATAAAAACTTCATAAGGCAGACTACGGTTTTTGATGCTTGTTCAGTTTTTATTATTTTAAAGCATACCAAGCGCCCCACTTTGCTTAACTCAGTCCATCACGTACGATGGCTATGAGCGCGGTTTCATAAAACTCACCCGGAATGCAGTCAGTACGTCTGCATGTATCTTCGATCCGGTAATGGTTAGCACTCGAAAGCTCGTCAGGTCCACATCATCCTTGCGGCTTAGCAGCGAGGACACCAGGGCTGGACTGATCAACGCTGTCATAGGCTGGAAAATGGTTCAATGTGAGGCTATCCACAGTGTAGACCGAAGCTACCTTCGGTTACAAAGGGAAATGAACTCTACGAATACATAGACTGCTACCCTTATATGCTTGCTTATTAGGGGTGGATTTTTATCTTTAAGTTTATATGGAACCACCTCTGGAGTATGTTCTACCAAACAGAAAAAGAATCACCAAAATCGATTCGTTATGGGCGGAGAGATCGCGTAACACATATCTACTTACAAAAAACTAATTGAGAACCTCCTCCTTTTTCCTTTTTTTTGGTCCTCGGTTCGAGGTGGGACAAAGAAAAGGTTGTGGTGGTTGTACCTTATATTTGTTGATCATGTCAATAATGTGATCGACGCTATCAGGATTGGATGTTTGTAGCTTGGTGTGTCTCATCAGCGGCAATCCGATTGCATTGAAGAAACCAGTCAGCCAGTTGACGGGAGCAAGATTGAGGGTCATTTTGTTTTCGCTGCAATTTTGAATTAAGTTAGTTAAAACAGTTAGTGAGGAATTGATTTAATACCTGCATCCCCCATAAGCTGCAACCCTTAGACGTCCTACTGCTATGCACAGGTCTCCCACAGACAAATCTGTAGGAGGTCTAGCTAGAGCATACTCCACCAGGCTGCACCAATGCGGAGGGGTTAGTGGCCAACCCAGTGTCGAATGTCGAAGCGCCCAAGCGCCCAAGCGCTTAAAATTTTTAAGCCATACGATTGACGCGAGCCATTGGGCTATGGCTCTCAGCCATAGCCCAATGGCTTTAAGCTTAGACCTAAGTTGACCAATTTTATGCTGGTATACCAATTTTAGTACAAATCGTGTACTTACTTAGATAATGTGGTCATTTTAATGTACGCGTTAATTTTAGCAATCATAACATCATGTTTGAAGGCTGCTAGTTTTGCTTTTCCTGTGGTTCCACTTGTGCTTATGAGAAACGCATACACTTTGTCCTGGTCAAATTCTTCAGGTCTGGAAGGAATATGTAAATTAAATAATGGACACCGAGTATCCGAATTATCATATTACTAGCTGTTGCCAACGCAATCGCCCGCGTTTAAAGTAGCTTATGACACTCTATAACTATGTAGCCTACCTATCCATTCTTCCATCCAACTATATGTCACTCACTGCTGGACTGCTGCAGACTTGGAAAAGTCATTGATGTGTCTGGAATTTGAGCCCGGGTTCACACGCCTTGTCAAAGACCTTCGGGTGGCTTGAGAACATACGACACTGGGTTGGCCACTAACACCTCCACCAATCCACATTGGAGCAGCGTGGTGGAGTATGCTTGAGACTTTCCGCAGCTGCGTCTGTGCGGGAGACCCGTGCCCAGCAGTGGAACGTCTATGGGTCGCAGCGATCACACGCCTCTGATTACTCTTCGAGGATATACGAGCCTTTAAAAAATCTTACGTATAATTTTCCTCAGGTCCACGCGTGTCGTAGGTCTCCACAAATTGCGTCATTCCAGTCTCCTCGCTCCCGAATGTGACAACTCTTGTGGCTAGAGCGAGATCGCGGACTACTTGAGAATACACGTCATAATTCTCCCGATCACAGAATGCTATCTTCGGTCTAGAAAGTTTTAACGCAGCTTTGATTTCGTCTGGAAATAGAAAACAACATTTTGTAGGTGCAGATTTGTGCAGATTGGTCGTAGCGTGATGTTGATATAACTTAAATAAAGCACAGAGCTTTCCTCGATAAATGAACTATCCGTTACAAAAATAAATTTTCAATTCAAACCAGTTTCTGAGGTTAGCGCTTTTAACCAAACAAATTCATCAACTTTATAATATTAGGTAGATATACGGATACGGACCTATAGATACGGATCATACGGAGACCTTAGTTTTTATTGGCAGTTTTTTCCTCTTCTACGAATACCTACCTTCTCGACCTTGCTTGGGCTTTGACCTTTCCACATATTAAACTTAACTATAAGATCATGTACATATAGAATTATGAAATGCGTGACTGCAAAGCTAGGGGTCCTGGGTCCGATCCCCGGGTTCTAGTCCGCTCCTGTCCTGGGTTCAAAGTCAAAGTCAAATAATTTTTTTCGCTATGAGGTGATTGGACACGCTTAACGAAAGTCTAGGTAAGTACAAACTATTTAAAGAAAAGAGATATAATGCTATTCTAAACTGATCAATATAAAGCAAAGGATTTGCTATTGATCATTGTAGTAATGTATTGTAATGGTTTATTGGCAAAGGACTACGTTACGGTTAGGTCAATTACACTTCAATACTGACCATATTTGAAAAGCGGGTCAACACCCGTCACAGGAAGTCCATTCAGTAGCGCCGCGTAAAAGGCAATGTGTAGATCTAGATGGTTCCTGCCACTTAAGGCCAGTACGTCCCCGGGGCGCAGGCCGAGGGCCCGCAGGCTCCTCGCCAGCCGGACTGACCGGCGCAGCACGGAGCCGTTCGTCTCTTCTTCTCCTGTCGCTGCGTCTATCTGAAACATGTACCTACGGCAAAACCACTTGGAAGTGCAAGAGCAGTTTAAAGTGAGAATGAGTCCTTTGCAAAGCAACTTTTAGCACATTACACAAAATTAGACCCGTCTGATGTCGCATATCGCGTCTCACGCTCTTGCCAAATCGCTCGTTAATTTTGACACCAATTGTTTCGGTTCCGTAGTCGGCTAATCCAACATAATTATTAGGTATATGAAAACTTTCGATCTTATTCATAAAAATATACCAAAGCTTTGCAAAGCTTGCATATATAGCAAGTTCACCAAAAACATCATTCATATTCGTTCCATAGTGCTAATTCGCTCCATACGTATTCCATAAATAAATGAACCAAAACATTATTATTACTTTATGTTACCTACTGGCTGGCTGACCCCTACTATAAGACCAAAGAATGTATAACATTCTACTAAAAAGTTGAAATTCTTTACTGTTAAACACGAAGGTGTGAACGAATGTGAAATTATTTTCATTTAATTCAATAATTTTATTATTTAGGTACTATGTTTTACTGCAAGTTAATTTAGTTTAGAGAGGTATAATTCACCATTACGAATAATGAATGATCTGAAACGTTTTATAGGCCTACCGAGCATTTTAACTAATTCACGTTACAAATATGTAAAGGTATTTTAGATATTTTATGAATAAGACCATGGTTTTAGGTATTTGGTAAGTTAGGTGATAAATAAAAAATATTGTCAATTCAGTTATATAAGAAGACTTTCTGTCGCCTGCGAATATGTTACATGGTACTTTTAAAGAAAGAGGATTATAAAGTAGACCAGGTTTACTCATGGGCCTCGTGAGGCGCTGGTTCAAATCCAGGCGCGTACGTTATACGTGTTTTACGAAAGTACCTACCTAAACATTAAGTTTTGGAAGGCTTGTAATAGATAGTTGTAGCGTTTCCGATCAATGAAAGGGATTTCCAATGAATGAATGAGATTTTAACAGCTCCAAATAAAACAGTGGATAAATCAAACTTACCTGGCAAATAGCTTCAGGCCGCTTCTTCAAACACTCCAATATCAAATGCCCCAAATGTTTATTGCTTTCAGGGACATCATTATCCAATTGACAATCCATTCTCAACGACCACAAACGATGAGAACAATCTTTAATATACTCGTACGCACGAGGGATAGATTATAATATACATATAGATAGATAAACAAGTAGGTAAGTAACGCTTCACAAGAGCTAAGAGATATCTATATAACACGTGTCTACACTACGTCTGTCTGTTGGACAATGAATGAAATCAGATTCAGGAGGCTCGGCGGTGTCACTGCCAAGATGAAATCAAGCTGGACTATGGAATTAGCTGAGAAAACATTCACGCCCACGGTCTAAGTGTGTAATTGTGTATTTTTAGAGTTGCATTTTGGACTTTGATGTCGGAGTTAAAGAGTTTCTCTATTATAAAAGCTATTATTTAACTTCACTCGTATGTATGTATTCATTCATGTATGTCCTGGAATCTTGCAATCAATATTTCACCCACTTCCACTGAAGCTATCGAGCTGAAATTTGGCACACATATTAGGTTCCGATGACAATGCATGAAAATATTTAAAAAAAAAGCTTTTTAAAAAAAAATTTTTTTTAGAGTAGGTATAATTTATTATTTAACGTCGTCAAGTTTAATGCCAACATCGGTCATTTACCTTCTCGTACTATGAAGATCAGAATCAGTTTGTTTATTTTTAGTTTGTAACAAGTATGAAGCGTTAATGGTGACGCAGCTCTAGACATTATCAAACGATCGATATTGTTAAGCCACCCAGGTCGCGGCCGGCAGTTGGATTGGTGACCGATAAGGGCAACGTAGACTTCCGTGCTTCGGAGGGCATTAAGACGCTGGTTTGTGTTGTTCTCGTAAGATAATAGTAATTAAGACAGTAATTAAGTGTCGAAAGCTCTTGGTTGGACTAAAAACATGGTGCGGATTAGCGGTGTGGAGAGTTAGTCCACTAATCCGCCCTGGAGCAGTGTTGGAATACGCCCCAGACCTTCTCAGTTGTGAGAAGATTCATTAAAAGGTCTGTGAGTATGCATCACTTATAGAATACCTACTACAAAACTTAATACATATATTTAGAGACTCCTCTTATCTTAGAAATCTTAGAAAGCTGTTTGATACCATGCACATAATGAGCGATTGAGTTAGAATCTGTTCAGTATGAGTGATCGTGCTAGTCCTCAGACTCCTCAGTATTTACCTAAGACTATTCATCGTATCAAAAAATTATTTAAGTAAGCGTTTGATATTTTTTGCTGATAGTACTAAGCCGAGTGTACTGCAAATTGCTAATACCTACATATGCACAACCAACTGGAGTTGCAGCATTTTACAGACATTAAGAATTTATTAATATAGTTTAGTATGCTTTGTTATGAAACTTATGTCGACAACTGCATTAAGTACTTTTCCATTCAGATAAGATACCATAAGTATGTCATTGAACTCAGATATTCCTTTTGTACTTCTTTTCTCCCACAGACTAGTAACTACAGAAAAAAGTTTGTTAGTAAAAACATGGACAAACAACACAGCAAACACCAAGAAAACAAAAACAAATGACAGTGAAAAGTTATTCTTCTCTCAGTGAATTCCAGAAAAAGTCTTCCTTACCAATCCAAGCACGAGGTGGTAGAATCTGAGTATGGTAGATAAAGAACCTGAAAGCCTTAATGTGACACTTGCCGAAAACGAATGTTTTTAAAAGATCCACGAAAGAATTATCTCGTAATTTTTTTATGGATATAATATAAATAACGAGTCTGAATCCCCACCGATGCTGCCGCCCATGACAATAGTGACAGACTGAACAAGACTCAAACAGGTATTGGGATGGTTTGTCCAGTAGAGCGTGTCAATAGGAACAATTTTTCCACCACCACAACCCTTTCTTTGTCCCACTGTTGGACACGGATCAGGATTGGGAGTGGTTAGACCTTAGTCCACCACGTTGGGCAGGTGCGGCTTGGCAGACTTCACTTGCCTTCGAGAACATTATGGAAAAATCCCAGGCATGCAGGTTTCCTCACGATTCTTCCTTCATCGTTATAGCATTTATTTTTTAAACCGCACATAACTTAGAAAAGTCATTGATGCTGCCGCTTGAATTTAAACTTGAAACGCTTAAGCGAGAGGCGAGTTCAGTAGCCACTGGGCTGTCACCGCTTTAATTATTAGTTGGTCAGTTGGACGGAAGTCCGTTATACGACGTCCTCGTCGAATCGATTAATTAATTGGTTGATTCCTTTGCTCCGAGATGAACGGATGTTTTCGGTATTTATAACCTATAGACTACAGTTAGTATTTGATTGCAGGATTATTGATTAGACACCTAGGAGTATGCTCTAGCTAGACTCTAGACCTACCGCCGATTTGTCTGTGGGGGAGACCCGTGCCCAACAATGGGACGTTTATTGGTTGAAGCTTTTACGGAAAAAATGAAATGAATTATTCTAAAATTTATACATATAGAAAATACAAAAATATATCGCCATCTATAGATGACGCTTTTGCTATTCAAAAATATATAAAATACGGTGGAATTTTGACCACTCTGCGACATGTCATTGAATGTCGCAGAGTGGTCAAAATGGAGTTATTTCTTTCCGAATTTTCTTTCACAGAATTATTTATTCGTTTAAAAAAACTAAAAAACACGAACTAAAATGTATTTTAAAAATAAATATTTAATTATTGCATTTTCATCGGTCCTTGATAAGTGTGCAAATATTCAAATTAATCCGACGCTTTTCCGCCGACGCCGAAATTTTCCGTTACACGTGTTAAAAATACTCAGCGACCACTATGAAAATTTAAGCAACCGACAGCGCTTCTAGGGTATAAAAAATTTAATCTAGTAAAGAAAACAAATTGTTTAATAAATCAGGAACTTTATTTAAGCTATATGTACAATGATACAAATATCAGAAAATATATAATTAATTAATCTATGTAGCTTCAACAACCAGTCAGAACTCAAACGAGATATAATAATATGCATATTTTATAATAGATTTGAAACAATAATTAGTCTGTGTACATTTTACAGAATAAAATAGGTACCTATCTATTCAATACTCACATGCCGTAAAAGAAACATTCCAAGCGTAAACAATGCTAAGTTCAAAATCTTTAATCATTCACATCCGACTTTTATACTGAACAATGACGTCAAGTAGGTGGAAAAACCAGGTGGATTTAATAAAAAGAACGAAAATAAGGTAGACACTATTGACATCAGAGGCCAGTATAAAGAAGAGCGTTCATAAGCTGACAAAAATTAACCACGACTTAAACATTTCTAAAATCCTACAGCTTAAAAATCTCATACACTAGACATAATTTCCTTTTACGAATTTTTTGACATCACAACACTTTTTGATCACACAAATAAAATTAAAACATAAAAAATCACTGAAATTATTTCAAACACATTCCATCAATACTTCATTTTCGCGCTAAATACAATAAACGTAAAATTGGTATCTTACTCTTCATAAACTTCATTTTTCAAATTCATTTCGTATGTTTCGTAACATGCTTACGTTCTGCATGGCTCTTTTGGTCTTATAAATAATACCTACATGCTTGTTTTAATGAATCAATAACAAAATTAATAATATTAACATTCCCCTTCAACTCATGGTTATTCATGAAAATATAAACATCATGTTAATTTAAATTTCTGAGATATTTAATAAAACGAATAGTTTTATGTTAAATTTAATAGTTGCATGGAATGATTTGATTTTGAAATGCATAACTAAAAAGTGAGTTTTGGAATAACTTATTTTTATAACACTCAGGAACAGACACACGGACAAATACCAATGCAGTTATCATCAAATTACATCTATAAGTATTTAACATATACTTTGGAAATAGCTTGGTGGTAGAAAGTAAGCTGAATGTTTTGTAGACGAGTCTCATGCACACCTAGAGTGTGAATGATACAGTATCTAGTGTACTCGGGAATTTATTGCGTGTATATAATATCTATTGGCAACATAGACATATTGTTTTTGGACATAGGTGATATTACAAAAAGATTGGCGCCCATCGTGGGACCAAACACGGTATACGAGTGAAAACCAACCGTTTTCATATTTATCTGTGATACAAAGTCGCTCATATTTTAGGGAAATCTGATCTTCACACTAGCTTTAGATGCGTAATTTATATTCTTTCAAAAACTATATTTCCTCAGATAAATATGAAAATAGCCAGTATCGCTCGCAATTAGACCTACATTACGGAGAGGTATTACAGTATCACTAGATGGCGTTTTATGCTTCACACAAGCTCAATATAGACATCAATGGCATTAGCGAACACCGAGATAATATTAATAATGTAAATAGCTACGAACTGGAAAGAGATACACGGGCAACTTTACTTACAGAAAATGCTTTTTTGTAGCAGTTTAAAATATATCTAATCATTTCGATTATAGCAGAAATAATAATAATGGGAATAGAAATGTACTGTGGCGTAATTGCTCTTGCACTAGCTACTAATGTAGATTAATTTCATTTCGTTTTTCCCGTAAGTTGTACGAGTACGTACATTCTGCTATATTCAAAATAGATAGATATATAGAACATAGGGTATTTTTTTTATTTTAAAACTGCAATCTACAAAAAATTTATTTGAAATATGGACAGTCAAGTTTATTTTTCTATTTGTAGAATAATTAAGATTTATAGATAGAATATTGTAATTAAAAAGTCTGTAGATAATATGTATTACAAATTCAACAGGTGTAAGATAGTGTAAGTTTCAAACGTATCCGAAAGGAGCTACGGTCGTCTTCTATAATATTTATTTATTTGTAACATAACATCGACACATCGGAGCTTAGTTTGTATAAATTCGTACATTATTATTACTAGAAAGTTCATACGGTAAGTTTATTTGTACGAATGTATCCAAATTACTTAGTAACTATTGATGTAACTTCACTGTTAAGGATTAAATATATTTAATATCAAGTCAATTCTCAATAGTACACTAGAGTACAAACCGAAACGAAAAAAAGGTGACAGTATTCTTCTTTCTGAAATTCGAATCTTATTCACGAGTTATAAAATACATGCTTGCACCCACATTTAAAGGCTTTCCTTCCAAGATCTAAGGCATTCGTCACACTATTCCTAAGACTATGTTAAACTACCGACAAGTTCGCGTAGAACAGTTTTTAATAATGGCTACTACCTACATCCATTAAAAATTATGTAGCTCAAACCATAGATGTCCCACTGTTGGGCACGGGTCTCCTACAGAAGTTCTTTGATAATAATTTTATAAGTAATAGGTTAACTAGGTAATTTACAAAGAAAATCAATATTAATTTATTGTGTTTTACATGAATAAAGCACCCTTTGCTGTTATTACTATTAATGATTTTTTTATGACCCAAACTTTCAACAGATTTTATTTTAACATAATTTTTTTTTACACAAATAGAGCCATATTTGACCTAAACAAAATTGATTCTCACCACATCACTAATTTCTAACTAGCACACAGATTAAAAACTGTTCAACACGCAAATACACAATCGAACGTTGTTAACCCTTGAAACTATCATATCAGTCTTTTAAATGGAAAGACGGCTATCAATTCAATTCCTAGCAAACGTTAAGGCCAAGCGAAGGCAAATAGGCGTAGTTTATAAAAGGACATATTAAAAATGGTCTTTAAAATTCCGTAAATATCACACGCGTGGCACGTAAGTAAATTTAAACGTAAAAAACGAGTCATGTATTTAAACTTCTTTGATTCTTTCAATTTTGACTAAACTTTAAAATAAAATAAATCCAATTTATTAAATTTTACCACTACAAATTCAAACATTCATTTTTTTTCTGTTGCGAAGAGTTGATAAATGTTGTTTTGTTGCGATCATAGATGTATGTTTTAAGTGTTGGTCACTTGGTTTTTTTAATCTTCGAAAACATTTATACTAATACATATATTATATTCATGATCGCAACTGGATATTGGTTGTGGTCTGTCAAACTGAATTCATATTCCAAAAACCACGTTTAAATCTAGCTGGTATAAAAATGTAAGTATTCCTTATACGGAATTAATTTTAAACATTGATTTAATTCAATAAATTTGTTGTACACCGCACAACGTTGATTCAATATTTTGTAGCAGTATTTCTCCAAGTTAGAACAAAAAAGTCATATTACTTTAACACTCCCGTTCGAAAAGTTTATGCAATGTGTGTATAAAAATTGTCTTAAACACTATACAATAGAGTCCTAAGTTTCAAAGTGCTTGTAGATACTGGTGACGTACGCCATCACCTGCTGCCAGTCGGGCCGCTCCTGCTGGATCATGTCTTGGATGTTCTGCAACAAAGAGGAACATGTATGAACATATATGAAGTTCCATTCTCACACTATACAGCTAGGCCTAACATTTATCGTACCGACTCAACATGTATGAACAAGTTCCATTCTCACACTATACAGTTAGGCCTAACATTTATCGTACCGACTCAACATGCATGAACAAGTTCCATTCTCACACTATACAGTTAGGCCTAACATTTATCGTACCGACTCAACATGTATGAACAAGTTCCATTCTCACACTATACAGTTAGGCCTAACATTTATCGTACCGACACAACATGTATGAACAAGTTCCATTCTCACACTATACAGTTAGGCCTAACATTTATCGTACCGACTCAACATGTATAAACAAGTTCCATTCTCACACTATACAGTTAGGCTTAACATTTATCGTACCGACTCAACATATATGAACAAGTTTCATTCTCACACTATACAGTTAGGCCTAACATTTATCGTACCGACTCAACATGTATGAACAAGTCCCATTCTCACACTATACAGTTAGGCCCAACATTTATCGTACCGACTCAACAAATTTTTTAATTAGGTTCAAAAATTATATGTACATAATTAATTACTAGCACTTAGTACTTCGCGAATTCTGAAACATTCGAGAATAGTGCTACTTAACGCTCCGCCAATCCACCGAGCATTTATGGAGTATCTAGACTGCCTAGAATGGCGCAGCTGTGTCTGCGGGGGAGACGCGTGCCCAACACTGGGACATCTTGGGGTTGTAGCCGAGAGCGACAAGTGGTCGCGACTGACCAGTGTTGTGGGCACGCCGACGGCCTCCGCGGCGGCGAAGGCGACGCTGAAGTTGGTCCGCTTGTCGTGCGGCGCGAGCGACGCGTACGGCACGCGCGCCTCGCCCAGGTAAGAGTGGAGCAGCGCGCACAGCGCCATACCGTCGTTCCACGACGAGCTGCCGAGGGGAAGTAACGAGTGAGAGAGAGAGAGAGAGAGAGAGCAATTGACAGGAGCCTGCTAATTTGCGCGCCCCCCTGAAGGCCGACCGCTCCCTAGAGAGCTGTTGGACCTTCTTCCCCCCGACCATCTGGGGGGAATTAGCGACTAACGGCTAGTAGAACCGCGCGCGCGTACTGGCTCCCACGCTCAACAGCGGGGAAGTCACCGACGGGGTTTACCCCTGGAGCATTTGCCCCGATAGAGGGGATCTCCCCTAACTCCGAATTCCCTCAGCGCAGGAGCGCCTACAGCGCCGCGTGAGAGGAGGAAAGGTCTGTCTATTGTTTTTATTAGTAGTGTCACCACCTATGGAACTGCTCGAAAAAAAAGGGTTGCGCTGAAAATCAGCAGCCTTGTGACACATGGCAGCATGCTAAGCGTAACCCTTTTTTTCACGCATGACACTGTATATGTAGTTTTAAGTTCATTGTTAAAATGTCGATTTGTATAGTGTTTTGTGTGAAAAATAAATGTCTTCTTCTTCTTCTTCTAATTTGTAAGAAGAAATGATATCTAAGATGCGAGACGATACATAAATATAAGCTAGTGAAGAAGCTTAAAATATGCGTTACTTTAATAAATTTTTACAAGGAAAAAATCATAAGAGCGTTTTTGGAGCCTATTTATATGCACGATTATACAACCAATGCCAAAATCGAGTCACAACGTTCACGAGAATGTTCTACAACATTTTTTTTTATGTTAATCTGTTTCACGTGCGAGTATAGAATGAAATGGATTTACTTATACAATACAGCCAAATGGTAAAATCTCAAAAGCTTCGAAATTAGTACCTGAAGTTGGTGATGTCTATATTGTTGTATCCCATTGTCTTCTGCTGGCACCATTTAAGCAGCGCGTTGCGTTTCGACCCACCGTTTTTCACTTGAAGCGCGTTCAGGGGATCTTTCCTCTCACCTGAAACGTCAGTAAGTACGTGTTGTAACATTATCACATAGAAGCGCTTTCGAATACCGTCTGACGGTTTAAATTGGATGACAAACCTTCGACTCATACCAAACTAAAGCCTTACTAGAGAGAGATGCTACCTTAATCTGACAAAAATATTTCTGACTGATAAATTTTATTGTATTATTCAAAACTTTGCAGACCTCTTTGAGCATTCCCTAGACGCAGATAAAAAACACAGGACACAAGATGCTTTTAACACGGCCGAATTTTGTTTAATATAGTCAAAGTTTGTCAAACTTCAATAATCTAAGTATTCATAATGTAAAAGATATTTATCTATCTTATTATCTTTGAGATATTAAAAGGCAATGAAAGATTTCACTTTAATTGATCTTTCCCACTTCGATCACTAACTAAGTATATCTTAGTTAGGAAAAAAATCTATTGAACAACCTGTTAAATAATCTTTGAATTTCATTTTAATGAGCGTGCATAACATTAAATGTATGCTAATCTATACGTAGGCTGTGGATGTTGTTGTCGGCCGTAATCTTGGAGGACTATCCTCTCAAAATAGGAATTTCAGGAGGAGACTATCATGCTCATGTTGGTGGAAAACATTAGTAAGATTTCAAGCACACTCCACTGCAGGTCTCTCCAACAACCACGTTGCTCTAAATCGAATTGGGAAAATTACAAGCATACTCACAAATATCCCCGTAGCTGTTCCGACGCACGAACGACTCCATCGCCTTCTGCTGCAGCGACGCGAGCGCCCGCTGCTCGTCGGGGATGTTCGCGCCGCCCGCCGCCTCTGCCCCCGCGTTAGACACACCGTGGTAAGCCGCCGGTGCAGATGGCAGCACTGCGCGCGCGGTTTACGCAACAGATGGCGCTAGTAGAGATACTACCGCCATCTTACGTTTAAGCGATACAAGAAACACAGATGGCGCTAGTAGAGATACTACGACATCTTACGCTTATGCGATACAAGAAACACAGATGGCGCTAGTAGAGATACTACGCCATCTTACGCTTATGCGATACAAGAAACACAGATGGCGCTAGTAGAGATACTACGCCATCTTACGCTTATGCGATACAAGAAACACAGATGGCGCTAGTGGTAACCAACGCCATCTTGCGCGTTGATGTTTACTTTGTAATGTAAATTTGTGCTGCCATCTCGCCGGCCGATTAAACCATAAGAATTCATGTCTGCTTATTCTCATTATCTATGCATGAATCAGCCTATAAGGCTGGAGTCGCATGCGTGTTTTTTAAAGTGGGTTTTATTACCGATATGTAAAATAATTGATGTTTTTGATATGATTGAACTACATCATATTGTAGTCAAAGTAATCGATCGAAGTCTACTGAGTCTATAAAGATTTCAACACCGTAAGTATAAATTTGTGAAAATAAACGTAAATATTACTGAGCGAGGACGCGGGATAGTATTAGTAAGTTGGTTATCAACAGATACCCCAATACATAAACAGACACAAATCCTTATAGAAATAGGTAAGGAGCAATATCATCTCACAGTGCTAGTTACAATGAAATGGTACCTACCTCTAGTAGGTACTTAAGAAAATAAGAACCAACCCATAAATAAGCCAGTTTACAAAAAAATACAGGTAAAAAAATACATTGTTTCTAATTTTTAATCGGAGAACTCTTTTTAGTTTTAGTTTAGCAATGACAATCAAAAACTAAGAATAGTAATGTTAGTGTTATTTTCATTTTTACATGCAATGTATAGTACATACATAGATAGGTGAAAATTTTAATATTAAAGCATATAAATAAGAAAAATTATCTACTTATCTAATGAACCAAGGTGCAACATTAACTTACCTAATATAATTATGAAAGATCATGAGAATAGTGATTGAAGCTTTGGGTCAAGTGAAATCAGTGGGATTTATAAAATACATATAAAAATTCTTATAAAAAGTCTTTCCAATTGGAGCACAACTGCTTTAAAAACAATTATTACAATGTAGAAATGGTACTGGGTACCGTGGCGGGCGGTGGTACTGCCCTGGGCGAACTCTATATGGAACAAAAATAAATAAATATCATGGACATTCTCACACACGGCCATCTGACCCCAAACTAGGCGCGAGCCAGTCCGTACTATGAGTTTCAGAGACTGATATACATACATAGATATTTTAAAATACATACTTAAATAGATATTAATTTAGCATCCAGACAGAAAAAACACAAGTGTTCGTCACACGAATGTTTGTCCTGAGTGGGATTGGAACCCACGACCCCTGGCGTAACAGGCAGGGTCACTGCCGAATGCGACAACTGGCTCGTCAAATAGTTAAGTTATTTACAATGGGATAGTAAAACAACAGAGGTGTCGTGCACGCATGTAATAGAAAATAAATTATACGAAACAAACACACATTAAGCACGAATTAGTTAGAAATACAGATAGATAGGCGTGTTTTAGGCGCCTTTCTCATGCCGCCATGCTGTAAGAAAAAATATAAAGCCAAAACTAACATGCTGTCAATATCAAGACTATTTATAGTACGGCTTTGGAAAATTAGTTGGCACAATATAAATGTGTGATAATATAAAAGGTAAACGGTAAACACAGAGATACTCATACTAATGTGGAACAAATAAATAAAGGTTGTCAAGGCAATATAAGTTGTTTTATTTAGATCCATTTAAAATATTGTAGTTTCAATCCCACATTAAATATATTCGCAGTAGACGGGTAGCAGAGAAAACATTTTTGTGCTCTTAAGGGTCATTTCGTGATAACAAATTTCTAATTAATATTACTTTCATATGTTGTTAGTTTAATTCATGCGTCGGAAATAAATCCGTAGGTCTGGCGTCATTGTTTATAACAAAAACAAAATTGAATCCATTCAAGGGACATCGATTCAATGGACATCGATTCAAGGGAGATCGATTCAAAATATCCTTGTATAAGCCTAAAAAAAGCCGATAGCAATTTTAATGTCAATTGGATTGGTAGATATCATCCGGCGCGGGGCAAGCAGGTTGTCAGTCGTAAGCGCTAATTGGTTCGCAATTCGCTTTATGTCCCCGCAATGTATATATTATTATTATTATATTATACCACCGCATTTCGTTCTGAGCTACAATTTGATGCCAACACTTTGCCCGGATAAAAGGACCATGTTTACATCCGAATTCCCTCGCGCAGGTGCGCTCACAGCGCCGCGAAAGAGGAGGAAAGGTTTCGTTCGTTCGATGCCAACCGTCGGTACAACAGTCAACTAGCCAAAGTGTAATTTTGGCAGTTTTTACATATACATATATATGGACATCAATATCCTGACACAACGCATACTGTGGCAAAATATTGTACCAGTGGCATTTCAAATATAAATGTTATTACAAATCGGTTTTCTGTTTAACTGAAAAAAGTAAAAATTCTACAAAAATAAAAAAATGTATGTGGGATTAGTTTATTGCCAAAATTAGACTTTGGCTAGTTGACTGTTGTACCGCCGATGTAGTCGCATCGTCATAGATAGACTTAGTCCATTGAAAAGTTACATTTGGGGTTGCGTTTTTTAGAGGACGCAATTTTATTTTTTTGATGTGTAGGGGGGGTCAGTGTAAAGCTAAAACCAAGTTTGTGGGGTCGCCACCCTTGTCCCACGGCCGCCATCTTGAAAATAGGGGTTGAAATGGTTTTTACGATGTCTCTTAACCTGATAAAAAAAAATTGTCAACATAATTTGTTGCAAATTAAATGCTCTACAACTTTGGTTCAGTAACTTTTTGTCGTAGAACTATAAATGAAAAAGTTATAAGCGTCCTCTAAAAAACGCAAGGTTAGGCCTAAAAAATGTAACATTTCAATTGACTAACTGACCAAGTTATGTGCGTTTTAAGAAATTAAATGTCACTTGCTATAACGGTGAAGGACACATCGTGAGGAAACCTGCATGCCTGAGAGTTCATCATAACGTTCTCGAAGGCATGTGAAGTCTGCCAATCCGCACTTGGCCAGCGTGGTGGACTAAGGCCTAATCCCTCCCATTCTGAGAGGAGACCCGTGCCCAACAGTGGGACGTCTATGGGTCGCAGCGAACTGACCTGCGGCGATGGGCGAGGAGCGAGCGCGCGCCGCGGGCGGCTTGCCCGCGAGCCCGTTGGCGGGCGGCGCCGGCTCGGGCAGGCCGTTCTTGAGCGCGCCCGGCGGCGGCGGCGCGGCCGGCTGCTGCGGGACACGGCGCAGAGGTTAGTGCCACCACGAGTGATTAAGGCTCTGCGCAAACGGGCCACCGACCACAGCCGGTGGCCAGCGACAGCCACTTAACATAAACTTTTTCGTATTTTGTATAGACGCGCCGCACACGTGTAGCCGGTGGCGGCCACCAAAAGTGTATGTTAAGTGGCTGTCGCTGGCCACCGGTGGCTGTGGTCGGTGGCCCGTTTGCGCAGAGCCTAAAGCGTCGATGACACGGGGCTAGTTTACAGGCTACAAGCTGGCGAGTTCGCTAGCAGCTTGTAAACGCGCCCCGTGTCATCGGCTTTTTTAAAAGATTCAAATTCAAATTCATTTATTGTGGACCATAGGGTTGATAAGGTAAATACATACATAGAAAAAGTCTCTCTATGACCTGCCATAAAGGCATACAATAAAGAAGCTAGTTTTACATACAGTTCACAACAGACACGTTATTAAGTACAATATAATTTTACTATCATTGTCTTATTTTTTTAGATTTTATTTAACTTCACTCGTGTGTAAGTATGTCTTGGAATCTTGCAATCAATATTTCACCCACTTCCACTGAAGCTATCGTGCTGAAATTTGGCACACATATTTGGTTCCGATGACAATGCACGAAAATAAAAAAAAGTAATAAAAAGCTTTTTTTTTTAATTTTTAAAAATTATTATTACAATCTGCTAGTTAACTATCAGATTGTAAAAAAAGCTACGAGTAAAATAGAAAGCCGGGCTAATTTACTCGCTATTAGGCGCATAACACATTACATTGCTAACACATTGCTTGCACTGCGAGCAATGTGTCAGGTTCTTTGTAGTGTGGCCTTAGCCTTAGCTTAGCCTTAGCCTCACTGGGCCAGTATTGTACCTGAGGCCACTCGGTGACGGGCGTGGTCGCCGGCGACTGCTTCGCCGCCTTCGCCGCATTCTCGATGCTCTCGATTAGCGACTTCACCGACAGCCGAGAGTCCTGCCGACTTACACCTGGAATTTACAAACAATATTTTAGTACAACAATGAAAATTGCTTGCGTTGGTTTATAATTCTCATTGATGTATGCGCATGCATGCTTTGTAATGTGGGATGCATATATCACCTTATGCATGTAGGTAGACATTATCGTGCGCCTTGTTCGCGGGTCATTGCGTAGATTAAAACTTACTTTATATCAAACATATATAAAACACGCGGAAAAGCTAGAATAGACAGAATAGATAGGGTCTACAAAACTAACATTGAGGGTATTTTTCCAAAGCTTTTCAAAGCTTTAAGAAGTCCTTCATAGTTATCTATACCAGTCTCATTCGGAAGTTCAAAGTCGCTCAGCACGCTATGGAGCGGATAAACATTAAAGTAAACAATTAAGTCTTTTTTCTTTCACAGCACCACTCACTGCAAGAAAGACCTTGAAAAGCGAAGTACTTAAATGCCGATTAATAACTCATTTCGGTGTTGATCACAATCATCGGCGGATACAATAATTCCCAACCTAAACTTTTGCTTAGTTTAGCGTCAGTTTATGACGTATTCTAACAGATTCTAATGTCGGCAAAATGTGCCTTATGCGAACACATTCTATGCTGCTGCAACCCAGAGACGTCCACTGCAATTATTATGAAGGGTGTAAAGTTAACATGTCGACTAATTGTCATAATTTTAGTAAGAGTTTGTACTAGTCTATTACTAACACCAACTAACAGGAGTAATTATTAGTAACAATCTCCACTACCCATACCCACTACGAACTGAATCTGCTAACTGGACTAAACATCCCAATCCCTAATTGAGTCTTGTTCAAAGTCAGTCACCGTTGTCATGGGCGGCAGCGGATGGGTGGTGCTGCGAGTTCGTTTGCTATCTTATATCGTTAAAAAAATAAGTGTGAGTAAAAAAGATTCAAACCTTTGGTCCGTCTATGCGAGGCGGCCGTGGCCATGATGTCTTGCAGCGAGGCGCTGGTCAGCAGGGGCGGCGGCGGCGTCTCCTCGGTGCGCGGGGGCATGGCTGCGGAGAACTAGGGATTATTCATCATCATCACCATCACCATCATCCTCATCATCTCCATCATCATCATCATCACGACCATGTAATATAAACAACATTGGAACCCATATCTGGTTCTCTCTATCTAAAATGTACAGCTGCAAATTTAATAGTACCTAGGCGAGTTATTGCATTGCAATGGGTCTGCCTTGTGTCAGCTTACCTATAAAAGTACATCAATTGGTGGACTTCACAAGCTTTCGAGAATTCGTTATGTTCCCTAGAGCAAGTGATATTACACCTAGAGCCACCACATAAAACGAACACGATATGGAACTGTCGAAGAACCTGGGATATAAACCCAGAGCATTCGATTAAGTCCGATGTATTAGTAATTCAAATTCAATATTGTTAATTCTTGCTTGCAAATAGGTCTCACGTGACAAACTGAATTACCAAACTACACGAGACACTGAAAAAAATATTTAATTCATTATTTTATACTAGTTTATACCTTCTGTACCAACACGTACCAACACCTTAGAGCTTTAGCCATGCTATCAAAAGCTGTGAAGAGTAGATATTTAAGAAATAAGCTGCTTACTAAATAATAATCAGAAATATTATAAGTATATTAATATACACACATTTTTGACTCATATTATTTTTACAAAAATAAGTTATTAATGTGAAAAGGATTTTTTAAAAACTGAAATTTCATGAAAGAACATAATAAATACTAAGTCGTGAATGAAATCTAGCACTTTATGGACATTTTTAATGCTGATAAAGCTATATTTACATAGTGAAATTGAACAATTAATATTGCATATGTACTCTATTTGTACTATGTGATGAACATTGCTTCCACGTGGCTCGTCTAGACTGGAATTACAATCTAGACGAGCCACGTTAACCTACCTACCTACCTACCTACTTACGAACCTACTTTAAAAATAATCAACGCAAACAAGAAGAAATATAAATAATAATTCTTTCAATAATAGAAAAGGCAAGAATAATCTATACTAATATTATAAAGAGGAATCATTTGTTTGTAATGTTTTCACACAAAAACTACTGGACCTATTTCAAAAATTCTTTCACCATTAGAAAGCTGCATCTTCACTGAGCGACATAGGCTATATAATATTACTAGGTGTAAACGAAACTATTGTTATGTCTAATTCCACGCGAGCGTAGCTGCGGGCGTCGTCTAGTAAGAAGAAATATTTCTGTCAATTTACCAATCAAAAAGTGCTAAAACAGTGTTACAATCATTAGACCGAAAAGCGTCCGCCTCCACCATTATTATAACATCCAAGCCTGCAAGCCAACCCTATACCGTCACCGGATGGAACACACAAAACGTCACACAGTTGCGGTACAAACGTCGTATAGTTATTTACACAGAGCTCACACGAACGCGTATCTTGTTTACGCCAAAAGCCCAACTTACGTAGCGGCCGCGGCGGGGGCGGGTCGTTCAGTGATCTGATCGGATGCGACAGGCGCTTGTGTTCCAATGTCTTCCAGTGATACGTCTTTCTGTCTAACGAGCCTGTGTTCCCGTCGTTCGGCCTGTGAACTTGAAGAGACCACTTCCGTAGCCGCACATCGCTTTCAACTACATTCTTTTCAAGATTCTGAACTATATCACCTATAGTGCTGCTAGGTTTCTTGGGCACTGCGATCTCTTTTGCACTGGGCGAGCGAGACAGCGATATTACTGATTTGGTCATGTTCGCCATTTCTTTGACTAAATTAGACGTGCTTAGGATCTCACTGGATGCCGATTTCAATTCATACTTTTTATGCCGTTTAGGCCTCCTCGGCACCTTCAGAATTTCTTCTCTAGTTACCGAAGCGAAATCTTCAACTTCTGATGCTACTGAACGTATTTTGTCGTCGTCTGCTACATTATTATTTGAAACTACATAATCAGTCATGGGCTGACCGATTTCTTCGTAATAATTCTCCTGTTCTGTATCCTTTTTCTGTTCGATTAAAGGAAGGAAGGGATTGGTACTACTCAGAGGAGGGGCTGGCTGATTAACGCTGTCAGTCTTTGGTTTTGGGAAATTTTGGACAGTGTTTATCACAAAGGGTACATTTTCCATTGGTTGATAATATTTATTATCTATCAAAAACTCAGGTGATTTTGTCAATTTTCCTACATTAGTCTTATTGGCTTCCGAATTGTTTGTTGGCAATCGATTAGGCGATGGTGAAAGATCCGATAAGCTATCGTTAGAACCGGAAGTCTTCCAAGAAAGGAACGGCAAGTGTTTCGCTTTGTTATGCCTCTGATTTAAATCACTCTTTTTATCACTTTTTGCAGCTCCTGTGCTTGAATTTTTGGTATCAGTAGCAATCACTTGATCGATGTCATCATAGTACACAGTACCTCTTTTATTGTCTTGCTTAGTACCAACACTTTTTATAGGTGTATTATTTGGCTTGAAAAAAATTGGTTGTATCAGCACTGGACTTAATATAATAGGAGATTTATTCCCCTCTATATTCGCGTTAACTATATTTATCGGAGCTAGAAATGTTTTATAGCGATTACCGCCGACCGAATTGAAGTTGAATAAAGAGATTTTACTATGTGTAACCACTGGTTGAGATAATTCTCCTGGCGTTGTATCACTGACAGTATTTATTCTTAAATGATAACTGACTTTATCATCTACTGGCTTATCTTTTGTTGATAGTAAATCATCTAGGGTACTTTGATTGACAAGTGCCGTAAATGGATTATTATTTTCATTTTTAATACCTTCTGTACAATTCTCTAAGGTACGTGTCATATTTAACTGTTCTTCATCTTTTTGTTCGCACGTATTCACGTTATTATTAGATGTTTTTTTCTCGTTGCAACAATTTTCAGATTCAGATACAAGCAGTTTCGATGAGATGTTATCATTTATATCTCGGTATCCCTTTACATTTTCCGTAGGTATAGGTTCTTTGTCAGTTGCCTTTTTGATTTCAACTTTACCTTCTACATTTTTTGTTTGCGAGAGCGAGCTTTTCAATTTACTACCGCCCATTATTCTTTCGATGGCTGCTTTAAAAGTAAGTTTAAGTTCATCATTAACTTTTTTTAAGTCTTTCTCCACCGTCGCATCCATAACAGTTACTGGTGTTGAGTCTGGAGGTTCTATTGTTTTAATTTCACTTTTAATGTCATTCGGATATGGGTATGGTAATATATTTTCTGCCTTAACTATAGGTATTTTGACGGTTGTTGGTTCAATTTCCTTTTTTTCATTATTTTTAATTTCTAAATCCAAAACAGTATCACTTTTCAAAAGAACTGGCAAAGACAAAAATTCGTTTTTGATTTCTGTTAAAGTATTTTGTCGTTTTTCAGTTGGTGTCAAAAATACACTATCTGAACCCTCAGTTAATAGAGAAATATCACTATAGTCATTTCTATCTCCAAAAATATCTATGCTTGTAGCTTCTTTCAAAGCATTTTTGAACTCCCTGTTTGTATTTAGGTTTTCTGTACTATAGGATTTTGGTTTACCATTATATAACCCTGAGAGGCTTCTACTAAATATGGTTTTTTCTCTTGATTTACTAGCATCGATGACTGCAGATTCTGACTTGGTAACTGATTTTTTAATATGTTCATATTTAAAATTATCGTCACTACCACTATTCGTATCAACATTACTATAGATCAAATTATTAAAACTGGTACAATTCAATGCATCTTGTCGAACAAGTTGTTGCTCACAAAAATCAATAGCACCTTGCCTCTGAATGGATTTAGCTATTGAAGACTTATTTAGCGTATCAACATTACTTTCATCGGTAGTCACGTCATCAATTTCTAACGTGAATAAATCTGCTTCATTGCCATCAACGCTTTTCAAGGGTGCATCACCGTTCAATTTAAAAAAGGCTTGATCTACTAAGCTCGTTTCATTTGTATTTGGATCGGTTACATTGTGCACTCTGGAAAGATATCTAGTCCTTATGTTTCTAAAAATATCCTTGGGCGAACTGTCACTTTGCTGGTCTGTATTGTCTGAATCATTGATACTTCCACCTTCATTTGAAAAATTCGAAGCATTATCCAATGTTTCTGTACTTTCTACACCTGTTTTGATACATGAAATAATGATTAGACATTTCATAATTAACATTTATGTACACAATACATCTGATGGTATTTCCTCAAATGTTAGTACTATGCTAATACAATTTTAAGCTCCTTACATAGAATTAGTGCGTGAGAATGCCAGTTAACGTTCGGATATTTATTCAAATGCCTCTAACTACTGCATTGGACAATTTACATGCAAAATTAATGCTCTATATTATGGGATAAAGCAAAAGTTAATTTTTAAGATCAATCTCCGAAATTCTCAAAAATTACCTAGAAGTTTATCCAGGTTATGTGGATAAATAACACTCTATCATCATAACTTGAAACGTAGATAAAAAGAGGCGATATTATTACAGTCATATGGATAATTGACACAATAATGGTATTTTGAGTTTAAATCAAAAGCCACATAGATACTCCACAAAAATGTGTTTTGAATGACTTTCTAAGCAATGATTGTATCAATAAGAATAACAAAAAAAATTTAAATAGTGGCGTAGTGTCAATCATTACATCCACACCGTGATGTAATTTTATTATTATTTAAATATTTCTTCAATATTCACATTTAAAAGTTCACCTTTCGCATGCGTATAAGCTTCTCATGCGCTTGCCAAATAGCCATTTAAATCACTAAGTATTTAACTAATTATAGAAAAAACAGACCCAATTTATTCCTTAATTTTTTTTATTCATTTACATCTATCAAATTTTTAATTGTTACATCTGATCAATTTATCTATCAGGCTTTAAATTTAAATTGACTTATTATTAAAAATCGAATTCATCTATATATCTATCAGACTTCTAAAATCCTGTTGATAGTCGCGTCATCTAGCATCAACTAGCCCTTAAGAGCGCTTTCAGACTAGCGCTTTTTTTTGCGCATAAGGCAAAGACGCGCCGATACGCGCTTCAAAAACGAGCTTATACGCTCGTATAAAACGCTAGCCTTAAAACTCACTAAATGAATGTTCTTAAAGATCTATCAAAATTGACATTTAAACATTCATCAGTTCTATAACTTCGTCGAAGGCGGCGAAGTCTAGCGAAGCAAGCGTGCCACTGACCCTTGAGCGAATGCATTTGGTCCTCCAGGAGCCGGATGCGGTCGCGGGCGGCCTTGTTCTCGGACACCAGGCGCTCCAGCTCGCGCTGCGCCTCCGTCTTGAAGTCGTTCGCGACGCGCACGGTCATCAGGAGGTCGCTTTGGAATTGCTTCCACTCCGCTTCCTGGGGTGATGGGGAATATAATTGAGTACACCTCTCGGCACGGAAGTTTAGCTCTGAACGAAATCCGGTGAGATAGCTGCGTGTGCGGGGGCATAATACGGCTGTCGAACCAATCAGCGCTTACGACTGAGAACCAACCAACCGGACACTTGATTGATTCGGGACAAAATTAATGTTTATATGAATTTCCTCGATAGCGATAAATATCCAGATAAAATTTATAATGATCGCAAAATTGAAAATCCTATACAAATCAAAAAATACGATCAACTTTTTACCTAGATACTATTAGTTTTAACCCAAAACTGTCCCAATACAATTAAAACTTTTGACATACCATCAATAATTGTATGTGACGTCTTGTCTATGAACGCGATATTAAAAAAACATGCAATGCGATGTGTACAATTTATTTATTTATTTTATTTATTTATTTGTGTTTAGCATAGTACATATAAGTAGATCGTATAACAAAATTTCACGAATTTCGTGTTGCGTATCTTTTGGTGTGAACGAGCGGCAACACTCACGTCTCTCTCCCGCTCCCGCGTCAGCTGCGTGCTGCGCGCGCGTGCATCTTGCAGCTGCCGCTCTAACTCCGAAACACTCACGTCTCTCTCCCGCTCCCGCGTCAGCTGCGTGCTGCGCGCGCGCGCGTCTTGCAGCTGCCGCTCCAACTCCGAAACACTCACGTCTCTCTCCCGCTCCCGCGTCAGCTGCGTGCTGCGCGCGCGCGCGTCTTGCAGCTGCCGCTCCAACTCCGAAACACTCACGTCTCTCTCCCGCTCCCGCGTCAGCTGCGTGCTGCGCGCGCGCGCGTCTTGCAGCTGCCGCTCCAACTCCGACACGCGGGCCAGGGCCTCTCCCGCGCGGCTCATCAACGCCAGCTTCTCGTCGGACGACACTTGCACCTGGGAATAAATATAACAACCGGCAACCATCAGCGATCATCGGAGTCTCAGAACGCATGGCATGTTAACAGAATACCGAGCCTAATCCCCTTATTCGATTAGCAACATCTGATAATGAACGTACCACAACACCCTAAAATGTGCCTGCGAGGGGCGTTTACATCCAGAAATATACAAGAAATTACACGGGCAACAACTTTATACGTCGCTCTGCAAAGATCTTTATTAAGCATTTACAGAGCATTGATATTTTTAATTGCCCAATAGGAAAACATAAACGGGAGCTTAAACAGGCGCTAAAAGGTCTGAATTTTTTTTTTTTTGTACCCAATATATATATTTTTTTTAATTAGTAGTTCCTTCCATTTTTACATTTCACTCTTTTTTTTTTTTTTCTTTTCATGGCGATTATAATACTACAAAAAATTGTAAAACACTTATGTATTAGTAATTAGTGGAAACTTCACTGACATTATGTTACTTATATACTATACTACTTATCTGTAATAAAAATTGTTTGTTTCCCAAATATAAATAAAATAAAATCTATATAATAAAAATGAATCGCAAAATGTGTTGGTAAGCGCATAACTCAACAACGCCTGGACCAATTTGGCCAATTCTTTTTTTAAAATGTTCGTTGAAGTTCAAGGATGGTTTTTACGGCGAGAAAAATTTGAAAATTCATCCCCTAAGGGGGTAAAACGGGGGTGCAAAGTTAGTATGAAGCTTTGCCGTTTTTGAAGTTAGTGAATGTGTAACGCGAGCGAAGCTGCGGGCGTCCACTAGTAAAAAATAAAATTACAATTATAAACATGTGCCTTTCGGTCTCACTAATGCACCATAATGCGGCTCACCTGCGCCTGCAGCTCGCCGGCCGCCTCCTGCGCGGTGTGCAGCTCCGCCGCCAGCGCCGCCTTCTCCTGCCGCAGCTGCTCCAGCTGGAACTCCAGCTCCGAGATCGTCGACTTGGCGTTGTTGCGCGACACCTGGACATTCATATTGACATTCTATATTATTTTATTTTACTACATGGGGCTAAAGGCAAACAGTTTTTATAGGCAATATTTACCTACATTAAAAAATAAATAATTTCGTTAATAGAAGTGGACAATTTCGACGTACCAATTCGAGTCCAAGTCAGCTCCTATATTGTTGTTGAAATTACTATAGACATGTGCTAATATTTAAAAAACTTGATTATTATTGTGCAGGGTGGGCTCTGTGTTATCTTTGTTGCAATGATTCAGTACAAATAAAGTTTATTTCTTTAATTTTTCTATAAAAAAAAAATTGTAGACGATAATGATTACAAACAATTTGAATGTTTGAATGAACACAAAGGTAGGTATGTGAAGTCAGCCAATCCGCACTTGGCCAGCGTGGTGGACTAAGGCCTAATCCCTCCCATTCTGAGAGGAGACCCGTGCCCAACAGTGGGACGTCTATGGGTCGCAGTGCAGACAAACAATTTATAAAGTAAACTAGTGGACGCCCGCAGCTTCGCTCGCGTAGAATTAGACCCATTAACGAAGTCTACCCGTCTAACGACTTCAAAAACGGCAAAGTTTCATACTAACTTTGCACCCCCGTTTTACCCCCTTAGGGGGTGAATTTTCAAAAATACTTTCTTAGTGCTCCCCTACGTTATAAAAGGAACCCCTGTGCAAAATTTCAAGTTTCTAGCCCTTATAGTTTAGGCCCTGCGTTGATATGTCAGTCAGTCAGTCAGTCAGTCAGTCAGTCACCTTCTCCTTTTATATATATAGATTTCGACGTACCAATTCGAATCCAAGTCAGCTCCTATATTGTTGCTGAAATTACTTTAGACATGTGCTAATTGACTTTATTTAATTATTTAATATATTAATTATTAAAAACTTGATTATTATTGTGTAGGATAGGCTCTGTGTTATCTTTGTTGAAATGATTCAGTACAAATAAAGTTTAATTCTTTATTTTTTCTATAAAAAAAATTGTAGACGATAATGATTACTTAAAGTAAATTAAGTATGTGAAGAAGTAAAAGAAGAACTCACAAGCGCGTCATCATGCAGCTTCCTGGCATCGGAATGCGCGCGGTCGAGCTGCCGCTGCGCGTGCGCGAGCCGCTCGGCCAGCGCGTGCGCGCGCGCCGCCGCCGCGTCCGCGTCGCGCCGCGCCGCCGCCGCCGCCGCCGCCTCCGCCGCCGCGGCGCCCTCCGCCGCGCCCGCCAACTGCACACGGTTAAAGTGTCTTTTATATAAAACTAGCTTTCACCCGCGGCTCCGCCCGCGTGGTCAAAGGGAATTAACAATGAGTTGTTTAACATACATGACACATTTGTGGTGGATGAATAGTAACAGTTCCACAATTAAAAGATACTTAGAGGAACCTGAGGTAATGCTGACCGCAGATAAAGTGTACGTAAACTGACTTACTGGAGCAAATAAAAAAACATCGATATCTTCAAATGGGAATGTTTTACCGAGGTAAAAAGTAGCCTACGTCACTCTCCACCCTCCTCACTATCACCACACACAAAACCCATGCCATTTAATAGCTTCGTATCGACGTGAAAGCCGGAAAAACAAACAAATAAACAAACAAATACACTTTCACATTTATAATATTAGTATGGATTTTCCTTTATAACTAACTAACCGCACTAGAGTAATATTTTTTCTCTCTGGTGCGGGACTAGACGCCAAGCCTTTGCCAAAAAGAAAAATATTATAATATTATATTAATATTTTTCTTTTGACGTGACAACGTCTTATAAATTGGTTTGCCGGGTGACACTTCAAGAAACTGCGTTACGCTCCGCTCACGTTATGCGCTCACAATGAGAGCGAGTGAGAGGCACGCGTCCCTTCCACTCGGGCATGGTTAGCCCGCCTAAGAGCGAGAGAGACGATACGATACGAGACGATACTACTATACGAATGAATATTCACATTAAAATTATTTTACCACTCAAAGTCGTTGTCACGTAAAACTTTCGCCCGTATACCGACTTTACAGGCAACCAATATTTTTTTTTTTGGCGAAGAATTAATGTGTTTTTATTTCATTCATACTTGAATAAACGGCGTAGATACCTTCGCCGCACTGAATAAGACAACAGCATTTTTGTTACCCGTACGGGGTGATAGTCTCGATCGGGGCTATTTTAACCCCGTAACGCAGGGAACGTGTTAAGGCTTGTGAACAGATGGACGGATAGATGGGCGGATGATTGCATGAAGCGGACTCGGCACATGTTCCTACTGCAGATTATCCGCGGTACCTACCTTTTTTTTTTTTTTTTATTAATCCAAAGAAAGAGTTACGAAATTATTAATATCTAAAATTTGCCAAACTGTAGGCCAGTTTGTCGGCACCTTGGCCTTGGCGGCCTCCAGCAGCTCGCCCAGCGTGGTGACCTGGTGCTGCCAGGCCGCGGCCACCTCGCGCGCCGCCCCCGCCTCGTGCTCCCACTGCAGCCGCTCGGCCTCCGCCCTCTCCAGAGTCCCCTCCACTGCTCTGAAGAAATAAAAAGAGGAGATTATAAAGTGGAGAAGGTGGAAAGTGATAAATTATAAAATACTAGTGGACGCCCGCATCTTTGCTGGCGTGGAATTAGACATAGTTTCGTTTACATCTAGAAATATTATGCCCTACCTATGCCTATGTCACTCAGTGAAGATGCAGCTTTCTAATGGTGAAAGAATTTTTGAAATCGGTCCAGTAGTTTTTGTGTGAAAACATTATAAACAAATATTTCCTCTTTATAATATTAGTATAGACTAGGGGACGCCCGCAGCTTCGCTCGCGCGCAGAATATTGCTGCAGTTTGTTTTATTGTTGCTACTTATTCTCCTCTCGAACATTACCCTTCCGTGTTAACCCGAATAAATTGTTTTTGCAATATGCCGGGACAAACAATACTTCTCTTCATTTTAGTCAAAATTTTCACCCCTTTTGCAACCCAATTCAACATTGTCAACATTGTAAACTTTCATTATCGTCAAGAATAGGACGCTAGCATTTGAAATTAATTTTTAGCTCTGTTTTCACATTTGTTTACAGTTTGTATGGACATCGAAATCTAGATCAAACTATAGTTCCTCTTTTTTAATGCAAGATTGATGTTAAGAATCTCAACTTAAGATCAATTGTCTCACCGTATCCTCTCGCTGAGCGTTTCATTCTCTTTGGTCTTCTCCTCCAAGGCCGCTTTGGTTTGCGCCAGATCAGATTCTAGTTGCTCCTGCTTGCTTAGTAAATGCCGCCGTTCTTCTTGCGATAGCTGAAAAATTACATTTGAAAAACACTAATCAAAAGCTCTATAAATTATTCTACATTATGATATGGGATTCTAATAAGTGTGTCAACATTACGTAAACGATTTATTATTTCTTCTCTTTCTGTCTTTCTTTCTTTGTAATAAGTACTTCAAACACTTGGATTCTATATTTAATATTAGTAAGGGACTCACTTTGAGGACAGCAAATAGCTGCTGGTCCGGGTCGCTGGAAACCAGTGTCTCAGGTTCCACACCCTCCCTGAGGAGCAGCTCCTGGAGAGTATCCACCTGGAATACACACAAAGTGTTTATGAATGATAGGGACTCATTCAATAGAGAAGGTAGCACTTCACAAACCAACTAATGAAATATTGGTTTGCTGTCGAGTATCTTAGCAGTGAAGGGCAGACAAATAAGACAAGCGAAAAATTATTGTTCTTTTTGAATTCCTTTTGGTAGTGACATTAACATTATGCGCTAACATGCAATATCCATATTTTTTCTTCTGTGATCGAAGTTAAGCCTACATAGGCCTCACCTTGGTCCTAATGTCCCCAAGATCCTCCATTTGCAAATAAATTGACTCCAGCAACACCTGCTTCTCGTCTTCCAGGTGTTTGCGATTGTAGGTCCACCAGCTCAGGGAGAGTGGCTTGCAGTTCCTCGCTCGTATTTTAGAGAACCTATATTGGACTGGTACTATAGTCTTACCTTGGTCCTACTGTCCTCGAGTTTCTCCGTCTGCCGGCATAGCGACTCCAGCAGCACCTGCTTCTCGTCCGCCAGCCGCTCGTTGTCCGCGTGGGCGTCCGCCAGCTGCGACTGCAGATCCGCCAGCTCCGCGAGGGTGGCTTGCAGCTCCTCGCTCGTGCTGGAGAGAGAAGCTGCTTAGACGGCTTGTTGACTTTAGCTTGGCTCGAACAGGTAGAGGTTTTTATGATAAATAACGAAAACAACTGATGATTCTTTTAGGATATGTTTATTTTTGTCCACGTCAGGCTTTTAACGTCACTTCGTTTTTTTGGTCACAGTTTTATTGTATTTGTCAAGAAAAAAGGTAGATAATTATGTTACATTCACAGTATTCGAATTTATTCAAAGTTCGCTAATAGCACTTTTCGCTGACATTAGAATCAGTAAGATAACGTCACGTACTGACGCGACACTAAAGATGCACAAATTTAATCAGGACACACGCATACAACATATTATAATCTATCTTTTTTAAAACTTCATATAACGATGATCTCTCTATACATAGGTATACTCGTAGCCCTATTTTAAAAATAGAAACTACTCTTGCATTTGTAGTTATTGTTTGACAGATAACGCGCTTATGGCTTTCTTCAATGCACCATTAATTTAGTGAATTTACGCCGAATTCTCTTGTACCAAATAAACCAAGTGTCTCTTGTAAAAATACATAATTTTCAGCTGGGTCTAGATGACATGTGGACATTTGAATGTTATGATGGATGGACATTACATCTTTCCATAAAGCTTGCAACTATAACGCCAACCTGTAATGGTGCTCCTCCATCTGCAGGATCCGGTCCTGCAGGCAGGCCACGGAGACCTCGCTGAGGGAGGACGACGAGTGCTTGTCCCACTCCGGCGTGCCCGCCTCCCCGCCGTCGCCTTCGCCCTGCAAACGTTGCCAAACTTCGTATTAGTAACGACTTTAAGGAGTAGAGTCTGCACTCTGCTTCCTGCGAACGATCTATGGAATCATTTGGACTTATAGCTAGATTTGTTCTGCTGAAATTGCGTGCCAGATTCATGAACTGCGGAACCTTACGAACTCGAATAGGATATCAATAACACATATACATTTAATTTTATTTATTTAACACATTTATACAACCTACGCAGTGCGGAGGAGTTACAATACTCGCTCGTAGACCTACGGATATCGACAGCGAGATCCTCACTGTGAACCTTAACCACAAAGTAGATATTAGGTACAGAGATTAAGCTTCTTAAGAACATGCAAAATTGTTACCTATTTTGGTAGGGTTGTCACAACAGGTTAAGAGAAATTAAAGAAATCATTTGTTAAATAGTTTTATTATTCAGAATATAAAAAGAATACTACAATAAGAACCAATACAGAATAGAAAATAGAAAATAACATACTTTACAAATTTCTTACTCTAATAATTTTATTTTTATAATTTTTATTTTTTAATATTTTATTATTTATTTTTATGGTATGGAAAATTCTAAATCTAATATATAGTTTTTTCAAGTAATGTATCAGGAAACACTCACATGGCATATCAAATCCTAGCTGCAGCGTCAGGTTATAATCTATCATATTATTGTACTGTCACCGAAGTTACGCAGGAAAAATTTCAGTTCAATAAGACATCTGGATGTGGTTCAAATCTCACTTGCAATACTTAAATTTAAAACACATAGTACGTACCAACCCACCCACATACCTACAAATGTTTAGTAAAAGCTTGTAATAATAATAAAAAGGTAAAAACACACCGTGTAGTACACATTTCTTATTAAAAAAAGGATAATTCCGTAAAATAAAGGTACTTACTTGAAAAAGTAATAATCAAATATTTACTTACCTATTGCACTCCTTGGGATAGTTAAAGTGTGGTTAAAGTATGATATATTTTTATTTTTTCTAGCATTATTCATACACACAGTACAATATACAACCATTATTATTAATACCACGTTTTTATATTAGACCAGCTGACCCGGCAAACGTTGTTTTGCCATATAAATAATTTTTAGTTGATCGTAGAGGGTTGAAAATTCAGGGTTGTATGTATTTTCTAATGTTGTATCATAAAAAAATACAAAAATAAAAATTTGTCTAAAAATTAAAAAAAAAAAATTAGGGATGGACTACCCTTAACATTTAGGGGGATGAAAAATAGATGTTAGTCGATTCTCAGACCTACTGAATACGCATATAAAATTTGGTAAAAATTGGTAAGGCCGTTTCGGAGGAGTACTGCAACAAACAACACATTGTGACATGGAAATTTTATATATTAGATTTATATCTATATCTTTATCTTATATCCATACTAATATTATAAATGCGAAAGTGTGTTTGTTTGTTTGTTTATTTGTTTGTTTGTCCGGCTTTCACGTCGCAAGGAAGCTATTATGTATATGGTATTGTTTTTGTGTGTCGACATAGTGAGGAGGGTGGAGAGCACAGAACAGATAAAGGAGGATAGAATGGAAATGTGGGCGTGACAGGCGCGCCAACAAGTATGATTAAACAATCATACTTCAACTGAAATCACGCGTGCATACTTTTAGTCGCTTTCGGACTGCGGTGGTGCGAAGAGCTGCACGAAAAATATACATTGCCGGTAAAGTACGCAAGTAATCCACGTGAACACATAGTTCGTGCGCAATGTATTCTGTCCTACAGAATGCGATGACGTCACGATGTTCTGTCGAGTTCGTTCGCAGCGAGATAGTGTTGTGAACGTATAAGATAAATTTTTCGATAAGTCTTGATCTTGAGTACGTAATTAAAGTAGTTTCAGGTGTAAATACTTAATTTCAAGGAGTAGGTGTAGTACTAAATAAGTAATTTAGTACTAATTTATATTATGTATTTATTTTAGGTTTCCAAAGGATCCTAATAACCAGCATTGGATAAATGTAACGGGTAGAAAATTTGGATCCCTAAAAAACAATGTACCACTTTGGAACAACTGTACTCGATTTTGCGCAACTTTGTCGGAACTCAATTATTTAGCAACATTAGTTATCATCAGATTGTATTATATTCTACTGAGAAGCATATTACAGACTTTACCAAAGCTATTAAAGAAAAATAATTTAAATATAAGATTGCATTAATTTATTGTAAAAAATTCGAATACAAAAGAGTCCCCATCTTTGCTCTGCACAAGTACATTCGTCGCGCAACTGTATATATTAAAACTGTACCTGTGTATTTATTTAAGTACGTACACTCACTCTGAAACTTTTTAATAAAATAAATAATTATAATGTAATTTTTCATGTGAAGATAATAAAAAAAATGCATGTTAATAAGATGTATGGAACAGGCGCAACACCTAAAGGAAACAAAACTCGAGTTGCATATGTTTTCAGTGTTACTTTTAAAAGAGTCATTTATGCGGATGTAGCATTATAGGTACCTACATAACTCTAAACAAGTTTCAAAATATATTTATCGATAAATATGTTTACATCTCTAGTTGGGTTACCAGTAAATAACATATAAAATTGCACGATCAATTTTCTCAAATATGCAGTAAATGTTTCTTAACTTTTATTTATTAATTTCACCGCCGTTAGGCATCTTTTGGCTCAATAAAGGTTAAATAAATAAATAAATAATACAGTAAAATAAAATATACTCTATTTTACTAATCTTGTAGTGGTTCAGTACCTACCAGTTACCTTACCTCCGAATACCTCCGAATACCTCAAGAATACCTCACACGGATACCTCATACCTTCGAACCAGTTACCAGTTACCTACGTTGTTAATATGAAACATATACGCGGTCGTCAAAATAGTGTTTTAAATAGTGTAGTATGTATGAAAGAAAATGTAAATATAAATAGGTGATTTTACAAATAAATTATTCATTCGACAATCGGACAGATCACGAGTTTCATTATGAATCCTATGAAGAACCTCTAAAATCTTATTATTGCACGAAAGGAGATGTTCACGAAATGTATGGGGGCTGGTACTAAATTTGTACATAAACAAAACTTGGATGTGGAGAAAGCGAAAATTATTCCGATTGTGACAAAGTTATGAAAATAAAAAAAAGTTCCACCCTTGTTTTTTTATTTGTGTTTGAATTTCAGTAGATAGTTAAAAAGCTTGCCACACTGGGCACCTTAAACTTCTGGCAACTCTAACCTGACACTGACACTACTGACTGTAACTAGTAGTGACATTGAGTGATGAATTATCGTTGACATTTTGTTTTGGTTTTGATTTCATTTAAAAATAATTCAGACGACTTTCCGACTCCGTTCCGCGCTGTTCGTAATTTCGTTGTGCTCTGTGTTTTTACGCCGCCGTCGCCGCGCTACCGTGATCAATCCGTTTATAACAACCTCTGCTTGCCTACCGGACTCCGACCTTATCTCTCTATACGACAACCTGGCGCTTGCCTACCGGACTCCGACCTTATCTCTCTATACGACGACCTGGCGCTTGCTTACTGGACCTCCCGATTTGTTCTATCAAAATCTTTTGGAAAGAAAAGGTATGTAACAACGACATGTACCTATAATATGTAGCTATCTATTTTAGAAGATTAATATTTGTTTGCTTAATTCATCATATTAGTATAATTGCTTTGATTTACTATATGCTCTCATGCAGCCAAACAAGTCTTCCTTCACTAACAAACAAATAGGTGTATTCTGGGTATACATATCAAGTAAATTCATGTATGAATGTAGTACATGTAAGGATTTGCTCATAGTAAGTTAATCGTGATAAGTTTGTTACAATAAATACATTGCACTTGCTTCTTGTCCTGATTTGTTATATTTCAATTTCTAGATACCAACCTTACAATTACAATGGCTGTATGTATTAATTGCCATATTATTCTACGACCTAACCACCAGAGGAATGAATACCATGCTGTGGACTTCAGTGAAGACTTTGTCGCAATAATTGAAGAATGGTGTGGCCGTGAGGTATAGTTTTTTTTTGTTTTTATGTTTCCTCATTATAAGTTACAACAATCTATAAGTATTAAGATTATTATTAAGCCTTTTAAGTATGTAATATAGATCACATGTTTTATTGTTTCAGATTTCTGATAATGATCAGTTGTGCCCAGAGTGTGTGAATCTGGTAATTCAAGAAGCCAACAACCGCATTGCAGATCCTCATTGTACATCAAACAAACAACTAGGACATGCCTGTGTATGCATATCTTGTGGCATTTCTCTATCAAGCCGTACAGGGAGACGTCGGCACAGACTGCCCGAAAATTGTGTGGAAAGAAACTATTTAGAAAATCAAATATTTCCACGGCAGGTAATACATTATTGAATTGCCATAAACTGTATAGAGTAGGAAACAAAAATTACTAAAATAGCTTTAATCATGATAATTTTATATTTTTCTAATTACATCTGTTTATATTTATAATTATAATATTGCAATTTTCAGATTCCAAATGAAGCTTGGGTATGTTATGCTTGTTGGATGAGAGCTCATCGAAATGCACCCCAGCCTCTGCCATTGGAACATGGTATATAGTATATATATACTAGGCATATATCAAATAAAACAAGCCCGATCTTATTATGGGGAACACATCCGAGAAAATGGAACATTCAAAATAGAAGTTGACTCCAATCTACATAGACATTCAGAAAATACATTGTTGTTAAGGGGAAGAATAAAGTCACGTCATCAAGGTAGCAAAGTGTATTATACATATATATTGTTGGATTTAGATGCTGACATCAATGATTGGAGTCAACGAATTACTCAATATTACTGTAATTGTATAGTAGGTATGCGTACAGTAGGGAGCTGTGCACATATAATGACCATTATATGGTATTTAGGATGGGCTCGGCATCAAAATAATATTCTACCACCAGCAAGATTTTTAGATGGCATTTGTGTGAGAGAAGATGTGGAAAACGAAGTTGAATAAAATGTAACTTTTCATAAAGTCTTTTATTATTGCCTATTCTCCATGTAATTGCACACATTTTATTTATGTATGATATCAGCTTTCTATTATTAAAACGTGATGCCTACAAAATCTATTTTCTTGGCTGTTTGTCTAAATGGCTTTCATAATATACAATGGGTTTGATAATAAAATACTATTGTGCCTAGGTTAAAATCCTAAGACATTATTACATATTAGTCATCATTATAGTCTTCATTCCGAATTATGCAGAAAGAGAATCCAGGTTGTGTGATATCCAGGCTAGAGCGAGTTACGAGCAATCGGCGGTTCAGGCCTGCGATTCTCGAGGAAACTGTGAAGCAGATCCTGGTCATCCTGGTCGTAATTACTGGTTTTTATAATGTAGTCCACCAATATTTTGCACTGATTCGCATGTTCAATTACTTATTAGTGTGTTGTAATAAAAAAATTGAATTATTAACTTAATGTTTAGCAATAAATGCACTTCGCAGAAACCAAACCAATAAATAGACCCATCAATATTGACAATTGACTTTGATTGATTGACAGTTGTCATTGACAGATAATAATATCAAAATAAGATCTATGTCGTTTCGTTTCTTCATGATTTTGGTTTACATTTCATATTATTATTTAGAACATTATAATTATATAATAATTACGTATTAAAAACATAATAATAATAAAGATGGACCTCAGTTAAGTTCATAATTCGTGAAAAGGACGTATGTACCTGTTAGAAAACAAACATTGCTTTCCATCGACGTTCTAATTATCCCGAACATACTTCATCGATTTTCCAAAATATGGAGGGACAAAAAAATATAAATCTTAAAATTTCAAGTAGATTACAAAATATGCTTTCAAATGAAACATAAATTACGGCTGTACAGAATATAGTACCACTTTTGAACATCTCCTTTGTGCAAAACACTTACTGGCAACATTAAGTGTCGACAAGGTTAAAACTTGCACAATTCTACAGCTTGACGCGAGCAAAAAGTATCCTTATTGATTTGATGCTAAGGTTAGTTTTTAAAAGTTGCGATTCTCGTGCAATTTGACCAATGGCTGATGAATATTTTATGTAAAGGTAATAATAACGTGTATCTAAGTGTGGGTAACTGGCGACAGTGGTTTTGTTTCAAAACTGACTCGATGGCCTTTCTAACCTCCTTTATCTGTTCTGTGGTGGAGAGTGACGTAGGCTACTTTTTACCGCGGTAAAACATCCCCATGGGAAGATATCGATGTTTTGTTATTTGATAGATATTTAGTTCCGAATGTTATTAATAGATGGCGTTAGTAAAATTCATTTTCAAGTTCTGAATCACGTATATGATACACAAGTCATTGTTAATTCCCTTTGACCACGCGGGCGGAGCCCCGGGTAAAAGCTAGTCTATTATATTAGAGTATATATATTTATACTTATACTTATACTTATACTTGTACTTGTACCTGTACTTGTCCTTGTCCTTGTCCTTGTACTTGTACTTGTCCTTGTCCTTGTACTTGTCCTTGTCCTTGTCCTTGTCCTTGTCCTTGTCCTTGTCCTTGTACTTGTACTTGTCCTTGTCCTTGTACTTGTACTTGTACTTGTACTTGTACTTGTCCTTGTCCTTGTCCTTGTCCTTGTCCTTGTCCTTGTACTTGTCCTTGTCCTTGTACTTGTACTTGTACTTGTACTTGTACTTGTACTTGTCCTTGTCCTTGTACTTGTACTTGTACTTGTACTTGTAATTGTCCTTGTCCTTGTCCTTGTCCTTGTCCTTGTCCTTGTACTTGTACTTGTACTTGTACTTGTCCTTGTCCTTGTCCTTGTCCTTGTCCTTGTCCTTGTACTTGTACTTGTACTTGTACTTGTACTTGTACTTGTACTTGTACTTGTACTTGTCCTTGTCCTTGTCCTTGTCCTTGTCCTTGTACTTGTACTTGTACTTGTACTTGTACTTGTACTTGTACTTGTCCTTGTCCTTGTCCTTGTACTTGTACTTGTACTTGTAATTGTCCTTGTCCTTGTCCTTGTCCTTGTCCTTGTACTTGTACTTGTACTTGTCCTTGTCCTTGTCCTTGTACTTGTCCTTGTCCTTGTACTTGTACTTGTACTTGTACTTGTACTTGTACTTGTACTTGTACTTGTCCTTGTCCTTGTCCTTGTCCTTGTACTTGTACTTGTACTTGTACTTGTACTTGTACTTGTACTTATACTTATACATACTTATATTTATTTTTATATTTATATCTAGTGGACGTCCGCAGCTTCGCTCGCGTTACACATTCACTAACTTCAAAAACGGCAAAGCTTCATACTAACTTTGCACCCCCGTTTTACCCCCTTAGGGGATGAATTTTCAAATTTTTCTTGCCGTAAAAACCATCCTTGAACTTCAACGAACATTTAAAAAAAAGAATTGGCCAAATTGGTCCAGGCGTTGTTGAGTTATGCGCTTACCAACACATTTTGCGATTCATTTTTATTATATAGATATTCAAACTTGCAACTAACAAAACCAACAATGTGCGTAGCGATTACCCTGCGATTTTCAACTTGATGTGACAGCGTCAACCGGTTTTTTCCACTCTCGCCGCGTACGCGACAAGCGGCCAGTGGCCACACATAGATGTCCCGCGTGCTTGTAGGAGTGCAACCGATTTGCACGTTCCTATGAAACTTAATCTCTGTACCTAATATCTACTTTGTGCCTTAACATCGTGTGGCAGCGACTTACTTACTAGACAGGCCCGTTGGCGCAATCGGTAGTGACCCTGTCTGTTGCGCCAGGGGTCGTGGGTTCGAACTTCGAATCCCACTCTGGACAAATATTCGTGTGACGAACACAAATGTATTATGTTCTGTTTCAGTATGTTAATATTATCTATTTAAATATGTATTTAAAAATATCTACTTATGTATATCAGTCTCTGAGACCTAATTACAGGCTTGCGCCTACTTTGGGGTCAGATATATATACCGTGTGTGAGAATGACCAAGATCATCATCACCATCATCAGCCTTTATTGGTCCACTGCTGGACATACGCCTCTCCTAAACAACGCCACGACCGATCCGACCGATCCTGTGCCTTCTGAATCAAGCGGTTTCCCGCTGCATTCTTCAGGTCGTCCGTCCACCTTGTTGAAGGGCGGCCTGTGCTCCTTTTTTCAAGTCGAGGTCTCCATTCGAGGACTCTTCTTCCCCAACGGTTATCAGCCCTTGTCCAAGATATTATTTATTTATTTATTTACTAGTGGACGCCCGCAGCTTCGCTCGCGTGGAATTAGACATTCACTAACTTCAAAAACGGCAAAGTTTCATACAAATTTGCACCCCCGTTTTACCCCCCATAGGGGGTGAATTTTCAAAAATCCTTTCTTAGTGCTCCCCTACGTTATAAAAGGAACCCCTGTGCAAAATTTCAAGTTTCTAACCCTTATAGTTTAGGCCCTGCGTTGATATGTCAGTCAGTCAGTCAGTCAGTCAGTCAGTCAGTCAGTCAGCTTCTCCTTTTTTATATATATATATAGATTTATGGCAGCAACATACATTGTGTGCCAGCGCGATGGAGGCGGGCGCGGAGGAGTGCATGCGCCGCGGCGCCGGGGCGAGCAGCAGCTGCCGCTTCTCGCTGTCGGAGAGCGGCGAGTGCGCGACGCCGCGCAGCCGCGCGCGCAGCGCGCCGTTCTCGTCCGCGAGCCGCTCGAGCACCGCCTCGCGGTCCGCGTCCGCTAACTTCAACAGAAAAGATTAATTGTAAATAAGTCGCTCATCGCTGCTACCCATAGACGTTCCACTGCTGGGCACGGATCTCCCCCACAGACACTGCTGCGGGAGATCTAGAGCATAGGTACTCCACCACGTTACTCCAATGCGGATTGGTGGAGGAAAAATTAAAGCCACGCAGATTCACTCACGATATTTTCATTTACCGTTACAGAAGGCGATATGTAAATTCTTAAAACGAAAATAACCTAGAACCTAGAACTCGAATCCGAACATACTGAAAAAGTTTTGCAGCCTGATGCAACAACAGATAAAACGGGCCTGATTGTACACGGACCACTATAAAAGTCTAGCTCTGACCTTGAGTGCGCAGAAGTTGCAATTAAGATAGTCTGGCGCGGAGCGAGCGGGTTTAAAATCGTAAGCTCTGATTGATACGTAAGCCGAATTATGTTCCCCGCACTGATGCCCCTTGCGCAGTTATCCCCTCCAGATTTCGTTCAGAGCAAAACGCTCGTGACCTTTTTATTAATGATCCATCCTGGAACCTTGAAGACTAGACCTTGAACTTGAAGGTTACCTTGATTCTCTCCAGCTCGGCCCGCAGCCGGTCCGCCTCCTCGGCCCGTTGCAGCAGGTCCTCGACCCTGGCCTGCAGCTGCGTGCGCTCCATCACGCTCGCCTCCAGCTCCCGACGCAGCGACTCGATCTCGCGCACTCCTGACGTCAGCGATGCCTGGGAAATTAAGAAAGATACTACAAACGGGCTCCTCTGAAAATATCCTCTTCCCAAAATGTCTACTTCCCAAAAGGGAAATTCCCAAAATATCCAGTTCTCAAAATGTCCATTTCCCAAAACGTCCAATTCTCAAATCAAACGTGCCTTTTTACGAATGGCAGACATCTGAAGGATGCCGTGAGAGTTTTACTCACTAAGGCTTCCTACGCAATGATGGAGAATCATACATGCCTGCCTGCGCATTGCACCAAAAGCCGTTTAGAAGACAGCCTTAGACTTTTTGACATCACAAAAATGATACCTTGTGTTGAATCAGCTAACCTGAATGTCTACATGCAGTCTTTATTACAAGAAAACTACATTCCGCGTATCTATTACGCTACACGCTACTTACAGTTCACTACACTAGTAAAATGATGGTCGGTTGTCAATAGTACAGTCAGACTGATGGGACCGTTATCAGGCCTACAAATGCTAATATCATTATTTGTATTCACAAACGATATAAGTTCAAAAGATATCGAACTATTCCTAGTTCGTGCCTACAATAAGGGACCCGTATTTATAGCCAGTCCAATTGTTTTATAGGTGGTAGAACATTTAGATATTTCTATATGATAATATGGTGGTAGGTCTCACGGGAGTCAAAGCCTCTGATATTAAATAAAAAAGAAAACCTTTGTACTTAAAGGTAGCAAACTAACGCATCTGCATAATATATAACAAAGTATCTATCTAGTTGTCATGAGAAGCAGCAGATGGATGGCCACTCCATCCATTGTATGCTGTATTGTCGTTCCCTGTTATAATCACACGAAACTATACAAGCAGCTCTAATAAAATCATTCAACTCACCTCAGATGGTACTCTAGGCCTGAGCTCCACCTCCTGAAAGCCGGGCATGTGTTCCGCGTTGAGCGTCACCGGCAGACTGATGCACTCCTGCGAGCTCCTGTCCTCTACGGACCCAGCCCCCAGTTCCTCGGCGCTGCCATAGTCGTGGTCGTGAATCTGCCCATCTTCGTACCCCTCCAAACACTCCCGCAACTCCGGGTCTTCTAACACCGCATTGTTGTTCCCCAAATCCTTCTTCTTGTGTGCCTTGTGAAGCTTCTCCTTCGAACCAAAGATCTTCAACGCCTTGTCCCTTGCAGGCGCTACTTTGTGGTGCTTCGAGTCTAAGCTGGACACCGAGGGTGCTCCCTTCAGAGTACTCTCCTGTTTTCCCTGACTCGGCCCTCTACGGAACAACGATTTGAACTTCATCATCTTGATCGCTATATCATGTTCGTTTTCGTATCACTGATCGAATTTTGTATATATGAATTTGCATAGCCTTCGTGGTTTACTGTGCAGCCTGTTGCGTGATCGGAATCATTAGCGGCGGACAGTAGTCGTGCCAAATGTGAACCTTTACGGAACGTTCCTACTCGTACTAAATACGTCATCAGTGCCAAATGTGGATCTTTGCAGAACCTCCCTACTTAACTACATACACAATCAATTGGCATTTTCCGCCATCGATCGTGTCGTTGACATTATAAGTTCGCCCTTAGTCGTTACCCGCGGTATCATATCATAGGTACTATAGACAATGGGTTTCAATAGTTTTATAGATAGACGCGACTTAATCATACTATTCGGGATGGAACGTAGTAAAAAATGGAATACAATTCATGAATAAATGTTTTGATAGATCAGATTCAAGGGCATTAATGAATACTATTGTTTACTCTTTGGAGACTTACCTACTTAATGCTGATTCAAGGCAAACTAATTTTAAGAGAATGTCTATGACCTTACGCGCTGGAATGATCGTTGATAAAAGGCATCGAATGGTATTGTCATTGTCTCATTAAATTGTTAAAATCGCTGACGAATTGATACATAAAAAGTGATTGTTAACTACTTATGTAATTTCGGAAGCCGCTTCCGTAGCGACTAATTCAATGGTAATGTATGGTAAGGTATACCTGGTTTGTGAGATGTGAGATTTCTATCAAACCTTCTTGGTAAAGATTTTTGCGCTGTTTGCACTTGTATCCCATGCCGTTAGAAACGTGAAAACGTGTCTTACAACCTACCTGCCTACGCAACGTGTCTACGACATGGACTCACTTTCAGGCATTTCCCGGGTGTCCGTTCGGACCGTTCGAGCTCCTACGCAAGTAACCCCTTTCGATCAATATTACCAAATTTTTGATCGGAGAGCTACTCCGTTAAAGTTAAATACATACTCAGAGAATTCTTAAAAGGTTTATTTCATGTTTTACGAGTGAAAAACTCCTTAAAGGTATCTACCTACCTACCGAAATCTTTCAAGGGACCATAAACTTGAGGATAGTCAATGAGTAGGATTTTCTCCCTAAGTGGCCAACATTGGCGCAAGAGTCTTTATGTGTTAGAATGCATCGGTGCCGTTAATTAGTTAGGTACCTACCTAACGAGTGGTTGTTAATGTCTAAAATTATTATCAATAAACCCTAAAGCACTAATAGTTTTTAAATTAAAGTAACTAGTAGTTAAGTTACCTACACTACATCTCTAGAAAAACCTAGTCGTACGTCGTAGTTACGTTGTAGGTATATACATACATATCTATAGATATCGATCACCATTCATCTAGATAAGATAGACCGTACGTTCGCAAAATAAACATGGACTTAACTGACAGTGTGTCAGAGCACACTCTTATCAAAAGTGAGTGTATAAGGAGACAGACATTATCGTTACAACTTTCCATTGAATTGTATGAGATAATAAAGTCGTAATAGATAAATCTGTCTAAAGAATGACAGTGTAACATATTAAAACGAGAGAAAGGTAGGTCGGAAGAGGTCGGATGGGTGAAATTAAATAACTGTTAAACGCTAGTATAATTGTACTTGGGCAGAGTAACCCTTACACGTCTAGGTTTCACAATGGCGCCTTCTCGAACTTATATTGGGAAAATCTGAGTCAGTCTCATCAAAAATTATCTAACAATTAATTTAACGATTAAAATCATGAACACAAATCTAAAAATAAATACTTATGTAAATGATTAATAATAATGTCATCATAACAAACAGTCATTACAGTGATAAAACCATTAACAAACAGTCAATCAGTCAATCAAATGTTAAACTAATAGTAATTAATTAAAGTAGGTAGGTAGGTAGATATTGCTGCCTGCTATTTGGCAGTGCAGCCACGGTAATTGATATTATTACCGTGGTGCAGCCATCAGTTGGTAACAAACATAATAAACCATGGGAAAATGAACGGAACCCTCCCGGGAAAGGAACAAAGAGGTTTTATAAATTGCCTTCTAATGTAGACTTGTAGAGATTTACCTATTCCTACTAAATTTGGAGCAGCTTTGGCGCTCCGAGTAGGGTTGCCACCTTTTTTTTTTGTCGAAATATTTATTTTATTTATTTATTTATTTATGGTTTTAATAAAGTACATTACTAAAAGTAAGGAAAAACAGTAGGTACGTTGTGTCGAAAAATTTTATTTTTCGGCGTAGTAAATTTAGTCTATTTGATCCGATTCACTACTAACTTTGTATAATTCAGTTGTTCCTGTCCATGATTTACTATACCTAACTTAATTGCACTAGTAAGTAAGAGTATTTTTATTTTCACCCAATCAATCAAACAAAACATATTTTTAAAGACATTGATAAGGTTTACATTTGCGACAAAGTTGCTAACCAATGAAATTGGAGCTGCCTAACATCTCAAATCACGCAAAATAAAGTATTTTCACGCACTTTATCGTCGGCATAAAGTATAGAGTATGTACTCTACCCGAAATAACGTAAAATACTTCATAATAAAGTAGCATTGCATTGTTTACTATTCTCTGCAAAAAAACAATTAAAATTCTCCGGAGACGTTTCGCTCCTAATAAGAACGCTTAATTAAGAGCGGGACGCTGACTCATGTGTCACGGCGGGCCTTGCGCAATGCTCGCACGCAAGTTGTTTACGTCTGCAAAATGCATAGCGACATTAGCGAAGCGACCCACTGCTGGGCACGGGCACAGAGAATAAAATACCTGTTATACTACGTACAAGGTCATTGTTTTTTTTTTTTCATGGATATATGATAGCAAACGAACATGCAGCTGCCGCCCAATACAACTGTGACCGACGTGAACAAGACTCAAATAGGGACTCCGCTGCTCCTGTCTGTCTGTCTGTACGCGATCAACTCAAAAACTACTTAACGTATTTTCATGCGGTTTTCACCGATGATTTAGGAATATAATTTGTTAAGATTTTGTGTTAATTGGTTGAAATATGACGATAATTGTTGAAAATGTCGAATCAAGCCGCTAAGGAGCTATGTACAGTACAGCAGATCGTGAATGGAAAGATAGACCACAATCTACATAATAACGGAGTGCCATAAGCTATTTTTCACGCGGGCGAAGTCGCGAACAACAGATAATTTAATAGTTATTCATAGTTGAAGTTGCCGGATTACTCACGTTTGATAGGTACGCGTGCCGGCGCGAGCGCGTTCACTCCTGAAGATGATCATCGTAATCGATCGAAACTAGTCGGCCTAATTCGGACTTAAATCAAACGTGAGTAAGCCGGTAACTTCAACTATGAATATAGACACTTACGAATCATTCAGTAATTAATAGTTATTATTTCAAAATAAAAATGAATTGGTCCCCACCACTCGTAATTATAAATTTGCAACACCCTTTTAGGGTTATTGTTATGTATAATTTTCTTCGCAACAACACAATTTATGCGATAAAGTATTGAGCATTGAGATTTCATGTGTATGTACCTACAAAAAAAAAAACATAAAACCTGTATCTCCGATAATTTTTCCTTTTTTTTTATTTTTAAAACCTTTTTATTATTATTATTATTCTTTTCTCTTTTTTCTTTAGATTTAAGTAAATTTTTTGTAATGCCGTGCTCGCTGGTAAAAATAAATATATATTTCTATTTCTACAAATGTTGGTGTGCTCAACACTTCACAGGGCGCCAGCGTACTAGCGCCTAGCGCTTTGACTGGCCGTGACTATGATTTGTGAAAACACATCTCAATTGCAAAATACGCGTCTGCTCTACACGCGTGACAATCATCGAGAATCTTTTGTAAACATTATTCACACATAATGTACCTACAAGTTGAACGCCCGCCTTGCATAGTGATTTAGTTGATTTTATTTTCTTGTCTTCAACTCAATGGCAAGCCACAGCTGGTTACTACTCTCTTCAAACTTCACTAGATTTAAGCATTACCTAGTTGAGTGTTACTGGCAAACTGTGGCAATCCGAGAGACGAGTTTTCAGGGCGCTAAATGACTCCAATTCTACATCACTTTTACTTATTTTAAGGATTTTAGTAGGTATGACGTGGTATGACATAAATGTCCGAATGCCTCGTTGATCTAGAGATCACAAGCGCGATTGCTAAGCTAGAGGTCCTAGATTCAATCCTCGGGTTAGGCTAAAAGTAGTATTTTGGGTTAAGAAATTTTCTAACTTGAAATTCCTTTTAGTAGCCCGAAGTTTGGATTTGAGCCCGGTGTATGACAATAGGATCACCACCTATATGGGACCTAAACATAACTGGTGATGAGTGGATGTACCTATTCACACCTCTGAGTACCCCTACGGAGAAATTCAGGCTTCATGTTATGTTATGAACTTGCCCGAGAGAGCGGCTTATTTATTTACAAACCCTATTTTTTAATTAAGAATTATACTTAGCATTTGAATTTTCGTGACAGTATATCTCTTAAATAAGTATTTTATTATTCTTGCAAAATAAATACATACTTAACTAGCTAATAACAAAATGTTGTTCAAAAAAGGTTCTTCAAAAAAAACACTTCCTTCCCGAAAAATTCAGGCCATTCAATTGAATCCATTGATAGAATAGACTATTCTATCCATTGACGATTATATTCTATTCAATAGAGTCACCGTTCTTAAAATATGAGTAAAACTTGTTCCTTCATTGGTCCCATCCGACGTGTCAACAACCGCTATTTAAACACTTCAATAGTGTATAAATATTTATAATTTAAAAAAAACATCCTTTTGTAGATAACCGAAAATCGCTAATCCTAAAGATCCTGGTCAAGATGATGGTTCAAACTACATACATATTTAAATTATTACATTGTCATCGGTTCTTGATAAGTGTGCAAGGTTTCAAATTAATCCGACGTTTTGAAGGGGTGAAAATCATATTCAAAATGTTCAGTGTACGCCGTGTCCGCCGCGAGCGCGTTCACTCCTGAGGATGATCATCGTAATAGATCGAAACTAGTCGGCCTATTTCCGACTTAAATCACACGTGAGTAAGCCGGTAACTTCAACTATGATCATGTTCAAAGATTTCGTTACATACCAAGCTAATAAAAGCGTGTTGTTAAATCTTAATCCGCGCCTCTTATATTCCGTTCCTATTGAACCGCTTGCGATAGGCATCGGTAGTGTGACCATGGTTTTGTCAAGTCGGATAATTCCATATGAACCCGCTGGAGTCAAGCAAGTGCAGGATTCAAGAAATAGTTGTAAAATTAGAGCCGTATTGAATTGTAGTGACTGACGTAGACGTTTTCTTGATTTGAATTGATTTTAGAACCTAAGTCCTCTTAAATAAAATGAAAATGATTCCACTCTTAACTGCAGCACAGGTAACGTAGTATTAATGAATGGAAATAGACAAACATATTGTTCTTAAAACTAGTAGTAATCCGTAGAAGGTATACGAACTAAGGTATCCTACATCTGGTGTTATAGTCTAGGCGTGTAAACAAAACACTACTTCGGACAGGGGGGGATTTTTGGATGTAAACAAAATATGTACATACAATGAGTAAGAAAAAATATGAAATTACAATTTCAAATTAAACTAAAAGGACTAGCTCAATTTATGAAACTAAACTAAAGTCATACATATTTCCCAAATGTAATTACTTTCGATAAGTTTTTGAATAAGGAATGCTCAGTTTTAATTTAAACCACAGACTGGAAAAAACTGTTTCGCACTGGAAAAAAAATTACAAATTTCGAAGTTAGCGACGGAATAAAGGTAATAAGTCCACCTTCGAAGTTACCGACGGAATAAACGTCCACCAATAGATTCTTATATTTAATACGAAATCTTCACTCCGAAGAAGACCAGGACTATCCTGTAGGTACCATCCCAGCTGAGACTGACCCTAGCGGCGAGGATACAATGAGAGGTGAACGGCCAGCGCCGGCCGCGGCCTAGCCACTCGCACATTCAATGCGCCATCTTTTTATCATCGAGTGTATATATTTTAGGCCTATAGTGCATTGGTACACTGTAAAGGCACCATCCTTTGTAACTTAAAAATCAAACCGGACGAGGTTAAGACCTAAATGGTATTCTGGAAATGAACCCCCAGACACATCATGTCATATTAGCCTCTGCCCTGGGCCATCCGTACTTGGTCAAATCAATCTCACATTAAGATAAGGTAAGTGCAGCTAACAGATACCTAAGTAACAGCACAGATTACTAAATAGTTACTTCGTAAACGTCAGTTTCATTAGTAAGCTGGTATGCTGTTAGAGGTTCGAACCTACTGGCGAAAACGAAAGCAAAATTTATTCACTCGGCTACATAATCAGGCAAATCTAATCCTGGTTAAGTCTAATTTAAGTTTATTTAACTGACATACATTTTTTTGGTATCGGGAGGAAATCTTCAAAAGATTCCCAGTCTCAGGGGCCGTGGTATGTGAGATTTTTACTAACTAAAACCCCCTCGTCAGATGAGGATCTCATCCTGCACAACCGACTAACATACCTTTTACATAGTTTTACACAATGAATTCCGACAAAGCCAAATAGGTCCAGGTCACCGTGGGTCATTCGCCGTCACGACACAACACCGCGAAGAAAACCAGAGGTCAAGCGTGTGCGGTCAATCCGATAGAGCAATGGGGTCACCCTCACTACCAAACGATAACTAGGTTTCTTATGATATTTTAACACTAATGCACAATTGGTACAATTATATACCTTTTTCTCAGTCTGTGCTAGTAGCATAGTATTATGAACTTCATCCATCCGTCCATCCAACAGCCTTTTGAAGTCCACTTCTGGACATAGGCCTCCCTTAATCCTTAATCTCTCTCCTTAATTATTAACTTAACCACAGCCAACTGCTGTAGTTCGTTGGAAGGAAGACTATTATCAACACCTATTAATAAGCTGTAAAAATTAGATATACATTTATCGAATCACTGTCACAAATAACATTAGAACAGGAAGGTAGCTCGGTTCTTTACAAGCTGTAGTAAGCATCCACTTTAACATAAAAGCCAGTTAAAAGTTGGCAAAAAACCACCCCTAAGCGTTGAAATGGGAAGCTTGTACAGAAAAAAACAACCTTAGCACCTTTGCATGGATTCTTTGTGAACTGTTTTATTGTATTGTCGCTTTTTAAGTGCTCTCTGACATTCAAAAGGGTTACCACGTGGAACTATGAAAAGACTTTGAAAAAATACCTCATATTAATAGAAACGTCCCAAACGTAAATTGTCTTTACTGAAAGAGCTCAATAATCTAAAGTAAATGAATAATATTGAGTAAAGTAATATCCAATTATTTGAAATCATTAGATTTTTCTGTATTATGGAAACCCTGAGGGTTGAGATTTATAAAATGCAAACAAGCCGCCTTGAGCCTGTCAAATTCATACAAAAGTCTTAAAATCCTGGGAACTCAAAACAAATTCCGAGATATTATACAGCATTAAAATTTGCCACTTAACTCTCGAGCCAGTGCAACTCTAACGACTGTCTGTGTAACATCGACCTCACTATTATAATGTACCTACATTGATGATGAATTCTCACTTGAATACAATTTAACTTTCTCCTCCTCCGTTTATTTTCTAACAGTCCTCGAAACGGGGTCAACAGAATCTTCAAGCTTGCTCTTGTACGTTCAAACAGCACAGAGCACCTCTAGGATAAAAAATCCCTCTCCGTTCTTTCTAACAAGAACCTCTTGTCGAGCGAAAGGATTCAGTGACATCGTTCCTTTTTACAAAACAGCCAAGTCTAAAGGTCCTAAACACTGAGAAGTCCTTAGGTTTCTTTGTGAATGAATTCCCTCTTTATGCCTTTTTATTTCATGTGCAATCGAAATGTTTTATACTATTTTATAATATAAGTGAACTTCATAAGTTTATGAAACATCTAATCATACTGCACAAATAAAGTTTTTCTTTCTTTCTAATTACATAAAAATCTGTCAATATTCGGAATAACTAAATTACCTGTGTAAAAGCTTTTGTTGACGCGGGTAAGCTGGCGGGTTACAGCTAAAGAGTAAATTATAAAACCGACAACAGTAGGAAGAACATTTAACCACTTACCATCAGGTGGCCCGTATTCTAGTTTGTCCATAACATGGATTGGAAATGTTGAAGGATCATAGAATTAGTGTACCTATTGTCTTAAAAATTAATCCTAAATGTCTTTAATTTATCGATACTTCGATAAATTATTATACATACTATCTATCACTAAAATCGAGGTATGTATATTCATACTATCTAACCTACCACTAATATTCTTATATCATTATCATCATCATCATCATCAGCCTTTAGTGGTCCACTGCTGGATATACTCGTAGGCCTCTGCAACCGGTCCCGTGCCTTCTAAATCCTTATACATACATATATGCCTTCTATATCCTTAATGATGTCTCAATCAAAATTCCCATATCGTGCAATTAAACAGAACACTATATCGCAGAGTTATATATGGATTCATAACCCTAATGAACCAGGAAGTGATGCATGATGACAACACGTATCTGTTACTCAAGTAACCGCACTCTGCCGCACTCCGCCCGTCTCCTCTCGATCGCATTACCACCATGTCTAGTGGACTACAATCATAACGGGCACTTTTTTGCAATCCTTGTGGTCTGTATGCAATTCCTAGATCATTCACGCCGTACGGGAAGTTATTATGTTTTATTCTTTCTAACTAACTTATCTATCAAACATTGACACCAAGGTCAGACGGGGTTATGCAAATATTAACGATGAATGATCACAAACTGTCACAGGGCCTGATCCACAAACTTCAAAGAATACAATGTAGAATCCAAAAGAAAAAGGGGGATAGGGAGATTTAGAAGAACAACTATCAAACGTCAAGAAAGAGTTGACAACAGTGTCAACGAAATTATTAAGACCTCCAAAATCATTAGTGCCGGATAGCATCAATATCGCGGTCGTGTAAATTTCGTAACGATATCGTTATTTTTACTTTTATCTAGATTTAGTAGACCCTTGGACACTGGTTGCTTATATTTAGGTACACTAAGCTTCCCAGGTTTGTCAGTATGTGTTGAGACTAAATAAATCAAAAATTAATAAATCTTGTAGGATTTTCCTAGAGGCACAACCAGAGGTCAGAATGGACCTTGGAAATTTAGGTTTAAGGGAGTGAATTAGGTGAATCTGGTTTCAAATCTTAGTACCTAGGTAAGCAATGTTAAGCCGTAATTATCGATGAACTATCGTAGTTATGTCAAACTAATTTATAAAAAAAAATTACTTCACATATTATTATCTATATATTATCTCTAGTGGCCAGTCCAGTATCTTCATAAGTCTACCAATCCGTACTAGCTCCATAGTAACTTAATACGGTAAGTATCTCAGCAGTCAGCTCAGCAGTACTAAGCAGTGACTTGACTCAACAATACAACTTCGCTCATTGCGACGTAGTACGTACGTCCTATTTGCGTGTTCGCATACGATTCATGAAACCACAAAGATAATGCGCTTAACAAATTGAGTTACCAAACAACAATGAATGGGTGTTCACATGACCCGCCATTATCTTGTACCTGATGCTATTATTGTATTGAAGTGCTCATTAATAGCGGCTTTGGCGTTACACCGACTTCTGAACAACAGAGCTAAGGGAAATCCTACAATTTGTTCGAATCTAAATTATTTCTCGCATAGAAATGATAGTCTATAGTTTCTATTCTATTAATTTTATTATTATTCTTGATTTGTTTTAAAAATTGTATTTTGTATGTGTAAAACTCGTAGATACGTCAAGTTAGCAATAAAATTAAACTGAATAATATTAAAAAAGAACGAATTTGTGAGATGGACTTACTTTTTCTTGTATAAACCACCACCAAGAATATTTTTATGAATCAAATTGTAAATTTTATCATATTTCTTTTCCTTTCTTTTTTAATATAGGTATAGGTACCTACCAAAGTATGGAGAGCGAAATACAATCGAACCCTCCAACGATGTAAACACCGTACAACCGAATAATGCAGGATGTCTAGGAATTTTAATGGAACCGCATTCCCCGTCACGATCGCAGACGAATCCGGTAAACCGGAGACAAATAATGAAACTGAAGTTTGAACGGAAATATCTGCAATGAATAATGCAGGGTCTTACAGGGATGACTAAGGCCCCGCGCTAACGAGTAATTGAGTGATTATTGAGGAGCGACCACTATAAATGTATGGATAACAGCAGCAGCTGGATAGCCAAATATACAATAATAAACATGCCAAAATAAATGTAAAATTTATGGGTAGAAATCTTCGAAATTATACCACTATCGTATAAACGATAAAGCTACTTACCATACGAAAATCGGTTTAGTAATTTTTGATTCCATCGCAAGCATAGGGACAGACAGACAGACAATAAATTTGAGAAAAATATTTTCGTAATTTGTATCGATACTTATCATGCCTGATAGTTTTGTTCAAGTATTATTCAATGTACAGACGCGGACTAGCTAGAGTTTTTATGATATATATATATATGTAGATGATTTTGAACACTTTCCTTCTTACCTACGCGGACTATGTCCTTCGCGAACAATAGTCCCTCGTCTGCGCAAATCAAAAGGAAACCCGACTAAATAAAATTCAACTAATCAGCAGCAGGAGGCAGAGCTAAACAGAAGGTATTGAAACGCGCCACATAACCTTGCAGCGAGTCGCGCACCATCCTTGGGTCGCACTTGGACAAACAAACGTTATCGAACATTGACTATATACAATAACAGCGGACATTAGGGTTGGCATCTGAAGGCTTTTTATGAGTATGACCCAAGATACATAATATTTCTGTTAATCCTATTTATTGGACGATATTACATACATATGCTATGGCTCATTTGGCTTAGGTAGGGCTGCCATCCGTCCGGGTTTCCCCGGATTTGTCATAGTTTGGAGGGCGTCCGGGGAGCGTCCGGGCGGGGTTTTAATTTTAGTCCGGGTGAAACCCGGACTAAAATAAATGTCCGGGTTTTCGATCAGATCCCAGATAATTTATGTAGGTACCTAAATAAAAACTATGGGTTAGGTTTAAGCATGGCATGTGTTCGCAAATACATAAATCGACGGTCCCTACGTACATAAGGTCAAGTCAAAAACCGAGGTTTTCAGGAGAGCGTAATTTGTGTTCAACACGCCCTAGAAATAATTCTATGACAAATAATAAATATTTTCTTTCTACAATATTTTAACAGTTTTAAGAGCTTTATAATGCTATTTACACATATTTTATTTTTTTACGTTTTCTTGTAAAAACTGATAGATGACCGTTTCTACGCCGATAATAAAATAGAAGTATGTCAGTCATGTCTATGTTACCTTTTTATACGCAGGAAACAAAAAAACAGTGTCTGATATAGAATTTAAATATAATGTTTTATGAAAATTTAGGATTATGTTACTATTTTTAAATCAATACGTTAAACATCCTGAAATCGTCACCCATGGATATAAAAAGTACTTCAATGACGACATATCACTTTATACGTGGTTTTAGTCATTCGGGGTAGGACTATTCTTGTTATGTAAATAAAGACAAGTCTTTTAAAATTATCAGGTTTGTGTTTTATTAAATAAACAAGGTTTATAATTTATAAATTCAACATTATTTATTATTAAAAAACAATCTTCTTAGCATCTAAATAATAGGTACATACCTATAGACTCACTGAAGTAGGAACTAAACATAAAAAATCACTAGTTCTTTTAAAACTAAAGAAAATATTCTTAATTGTACGAAAAAATAAAAAGTTAAACATATTTTCATTTAATTTTAGTAACTGAATAACTAATATTGGGTTTGTTTATCTTTTATTTAATACCTAAGGGAAAAAAATAAAGCAAAATTACTCAATTGACGTCACAAGAACGATTAAACATACTATTTCATGCAAAAGAGGCTTAAAATTAAAGTTGTTTTTTTATCGAGTATGGAGTAAAATATATTTTAATGAAGTTGTAAGTGGTTGAAAAAAGTATTGAAATGTCCGGGCCGAAAGCTCCAAAATCCGGGGAACTTACGCCTCCGGTCCTGGGGGGCAGGTTTTAGAGATGGCAGCCCTAGGCTTAGGTATACCAGGTAATAAGAAATTTTTTATCAACAAATCCAATAAAAATTAAATGTAGGCAATGCTTCATACTGCGTTCTTTGACTATGGATATTTTCGCATAAGCATACTTTTGCAGACAGATAAAAATTTAAATACGAATAAGTACGTCGATAAATTAGAAAAAAATTAATTACAAATTACTCAGTAAAAATATTACAGACTCCAGTGATTCTAATTTTGGCAACCCTACGCCGGGTACGCTAAAAGTGACGCATCCTTGCTTTGCAAGTACATATATATTTGCAACATCGTATTCGGGAGTAATCGTCGTAAGCCGTAGCGTAAATCGTGCAAGTATTTAAGTAATGTAAACCAAAGATTAAACTTTTCGATTTCAATGTAAGAAGTAAGGAGTATTTGAGAGAAAATACTTATGTATTTAATAAGTTATTTTTAAATAAATTGAAGTGTATTCCAGATTTAGATTCAGATTCACATATTTTTAATTATAGGCCTATATAATGTATTGTGGTCACAGATTCGTGGTTTTATTAGTGCATGAATTATTTGGCGAGTTGAAAACATACCCCCGTTTTCAACTCGTAAAATAATTCATAGGGAGGATAGATGACGTCATCTGTCAAAATTTTAGAGATTTAATATTTGACAGATCATAAAGTATCATCATAGTAAATCATTTAATGATGAACTTACTCAATAACCCCTAACAACAGTTCCTCTGTTCCTTACGAACTCGTCCGCAAGGCAATGAGCAGTTCAAACTATAAAAACATACCACTCCCCGTGCCGTAATGTATCGTAATGACCGCTTCGCTTCAATCGGATGTCGCCATTACGCATTATGGCCGCTCCCACCAGCAGTCGCTATATATTCTTATTACTGTGTTAATATTTCATATACAGACAGACATACGTCCTACGTGGCATTGTTATAGTTAGAGAGTCACGTTTAAGATTGTAGAGTTCCAAGTAACCATACCGCACAGCGATAGTTGGTTACCTAGGAAGGGGTTGTGGTGGTGCTGGTGGTATCTGGATACGATGGCATGTTATTTGTCTTTGACAAAAAAAAAACTTGATAACGGTCAAACGTAAATTCTAAATTCAAAATTTCTACATTCGATCGTATAATTACGAGAAGATAATATTGTTAAACAGCGCCCAATATCCAATGAATTGTGATGATATACATAAATACAGTATTACACGTAGTAAACATTATCGTTGCAAGCAATTTTGTACTGGTGGATGAGTCAAAATCAAAGTTTATCAAAATCTAAGACAAAATTTAAACCTAAGCGTAGTGTAGTAATATACCTAATATTTACCTAAGTACTCCTTTGGGTTTCACGCAACTACTAACATTAGTAAGGAGCATCGACAAATGAAAGACAAGAAACAGTTTCCAGAATCCCACATGGGTTAATACCGAGATTAGCCCCCAAATGGAAAATGAAGAAAAGTGTTGTCACGGAACAATTAGTATATTTTAGCCTTGCTACTTGCGATAGATGAGGCGCGAGCTATTTTATATTCACTGGCGGTTTCCGAGCTAATTACTTAATACGAAGACCGTACATCTGATAAGCGACGGAAGAATCAGATTGCTACGTGATCCGACGCGTTCTTTTAAACGATAATATGCGTCTCAAGTCTACATCTAATGATATACGCTATGGTGATATGCATCTGAGCGACGCGGCGACGTGAGTAGCTGAAGTTCTTGGCTTCAAACAAGAGCTATATTAAAGGGATTATACACCACGTCTTCTCGAAAATGTTCTGCTATTGTTCGCCACTGACATAGGTATGAGTATAAAGAGCTGAACCACAAAATTAAATAGAGGGATAAATAATTGTAACCGATATGCAGGGTTCAAACAGGACTGAGTACAATAGCTTACATTCTCGTCGTCAGGTTCAGATCCATGCTCATTCATGTATTATTCACTAACTATATGGTATTTATATGTATAGTTCGTCCCGCCGGTTCACAAAGTTGATGCAAGAGATTAACACGGCCAGAAACTCGATAGTTAGTTACTCTTTTCAAAATGTACAAGTTGTTTCCTGACTAACTAAAACAGCCGCCAGGAAATAAACCTGAATCCCCTAGAAAGTATTATTGTATCATCGCATTGCAGCTCTGACTCTCCTAGACTTGCAAAACGATGAATCTAAGCTAAATTTTTAGCTGATCACCTTGTCGGATTAAGGAATGCAAATTTATTTATTTATTTAATGATCCACTTACTAAAGTAACATTTTCTCACCTACTAATAAGAACTATTGAAAATAAACACCATTAACAAATGATCATGCTTAGCCTTCGATCAATAATGTGAATACTATTTCGACGCGGGAGATTCCTAAATATTTGGCCGTATTGGTCCGTCAAAAATTAAAAATGGCGCCCAAACGTAAAATTATCTGAGCTTATTGTCTTGGAGCATGCAACAAATGTAGGTACTTAAACATAACACGCGATCAAAACAAATGACAAATGGAATAACCATTCACGGTTAGGATCGTCATGTATTTATCCAGCTGGAAGGTCACTGCCAACTGTTAGCTTTATTCGTATATTTTTGCACACAGTTTAGTAATTAAATACAATAATAAAATAAGACGTTTATCATATTTTATTAGTGTCGTAAAGAAGACCATATAAACACGTGGGGATGGCTAAGTAAATATGGAAAGATGTATGTATATGTGATAACGTAAAGAAAGGGGAACTACTCTCAAATTGTAAGATTAGTGGAATATGGGCTACAAAGTTGTAGCCCTCCCCTTTCTTTACGTTACTCTCAAATTGTAAGATTAGTGGAATATACACTTTTTAGCATGTAATTAACTCACCCTACCTTAATCTAACGCGCTCAAGAATTTCTGATGACAAATTTTTTTTTTTTACTAATCTGATCCTTTATCCTTGACGGCCCCATTTATATATGGAGCTCATATTTGGTGGAGGTACTTAACCGGGTACAAGGTATCCCACTGTATATTAAACTTACGCGCTTGAGTATCCCGCAAAATCCCCTCTTGGGCTCCCCTACTATTATGGTTTAGTAACAGTTGTCATAAAATATTACATCCAATTATACTCTCCATTACCTACACTACATCAATCGTTAAATTATTAGAAACGTAAAGCAACAAGTGAACTCTTTCATCCGTTGACTATTAAATTGTTTTTGCCTTGATTTTATAAACATTTTGTTATAACTCAATTTTTCATTATTTACAAAACATTGTCAGTTTTTATCAGTAGGTATATGTGCAGGTAATATTATTATGTAGTATGTATTTTGTCTTTTTGTTTTTGTCGTTTTTGTTGGGATCGAGAGGCAGCTTACAAATAAGCAAATTACAATTGAGTAGCAGTAGCTACTGACCTCACTGACAATAAAGTCAGTTGCATGCAGAATCAAGCGTTCTAAATACGCTTCAAGACCTCGCAGTTAATTTAGAACATTCAACATTTTAGGTTCTCTCAAAGTTTCCATGGAAAGAACCGTCGTAGGTACCCAATCGAAGTAACGCAATTGACGGAATCATATTTTTGTTTCGAAATCGAAATTGAATAGTTTAACAAGTTTAAAATATGTTATGTTATCTATAATAACAACGGGTGAGACGAGTCCTATATGACATTTGTAGGTATAAGTACCGTACATGAAGGTCGAGGAGATTGTGAAGAAAAATAAGCAGCCAAGGAGATGAAGAAAATAACAAGTTGATGTTTTACTTTTTTCTTACACATTTTCAGGTGATTATGACTAACCCAATTCCCAGCCAGGTTACGATGCAATTAAAGTTAATTTAATTCGGATATGGTCCCAACAAATTAAACGAGTTAAATAGTTATTCAGTTACATTTGAAGATGAATGTACATAAAAGCAAGTATATTTAAGTAATATTTAACTTCGTTCCGTTTAGCCGTTGATTGACAAACCCAATAGAGGTTAATGAAAATTGGTCACGGTTCAACGGAGTCGTTAGCCAATCTATCGAAATAAGTTGTGAAATCCAACAAAGATAATGTAATGCTCTCTTGTATTTCCAAGTTGAAGCACAGAATACTTAATAGTCAAGTAAGATCTTTTTAATATTGTCCTAAATCAATCCATAAAAGACCAGCAGGCCCGCCCTAATGGTTAAATGTGAGAAGACATGCTTAAGGTGCAACCAGGCTTAGCCTAGCTTTTTATGAAATGACGGTCAAAAAGCAGGGCGTTTTGTTTGTTATATATACAACACACTTGGCTAATTAATACACACAGTCATTTCTAGATTCTCAGCTGCAATTTGCACTGGACTCCTAAGAAATACCCGATGCAATGCATAACTAGATAGATGCCAATATCGTGAGTCACATTAGAAGTCATAAAAGAAACATTGACCCCGAAATGGGGGCAGCTACAACTACAAACGATACTTATCTATCTTAATTATATTCATTGCACATGATTTATGCTCCTTATGGACGTATCGTGACTGATTTATATATGAATCAAATCAAACGATCATTGTCATCTGAGTAAACGGTTGGTTTTGTGCTACCGCGAAATCCAAATATTTGGGATAAGGCTTAAATGTTGTTAATGATGAACTATATTTGCTGACCAAAAAGTTATCTTTTTAAAAGTCGATCATTAGTAAATATAGCGTCATATTAATATGTTAATGATTGTTTTGTATCGTCAAATCTGATAGAGATTAATGTACCTACCTATTAAGTTATCAGAATGTTGAAATCTAATCTTTTGAAGATTCCTTGGAATTTATCGAGGACCGAATTGTTATCAACATTGTTTTTAATTTTAAGCTTCTGTTCGCGTGATCATCTTACACAGAAATAAAAATATCGACTTGGTAGTCCATGGGATTCATGGGAAATTTCACTGGTTTGAAATATTACATCGAACAAACGATATGTATATTTTAAAAAAACTATAAGTAAGTACTTAAAAAAAAAATTCTGGTGAAGCTTAATGGAATCAACCCATAGGTACGTACTATGCAGGTACTAAACTACTCCTTTGAAGTGGAACATGGTAATGGTTCGATGCAAAAAAGTCTAGAAACTGGTAATGAAACCGTTTCTTACTCAATCACACATGCTTATTAAAACTTGTCTCTGGCTAATTTGCTTCTTATTTCTAAACATGATTTAGAAAATTATTTCTTGGTATAATTTTGTCCTATTTCTTTCTAAACAACGCATGCCTACAAATTTGGTCGTGATTACGACTAGAAAAGATAATTCGATGTTAAAGTATCTTCCAGACGAGCTTTTATCATTATACTTAATCAGTATTTTTTTACTGATCCTTTATTTATTTACTGATCCTACTCTTTAATTCACCTTTATTTCTATAACAAATAGTTTTTGTATTGAGAACTAATAAATTATCTATGATCACAGATAAAATAAATAAAAATTCTCAAGGTCACAAGAACTGTGATTTTTATTGAGTGATTAAATAATAGATAAAATACAAATATGATAGGTGCTACGTAGATAAGTACTACTTTTAATCGCCGTGGGATTGAATTTGGCTACCATAAAGAAAGACGCCTCAGTAGCCTTGAAATGCCCAAAGCTCAATAATAGGCCAATGTTTACCACCAAATTAATTAACAAAAAAAAAAGGAAATTACGCGACGCGGCATATCATTATTTAGCTTAGAAGCTTCGTGTCCTGGATCCCTTTTGGGACAACGTTCAATTTCCATAAGTCCCACAGGACAAAATTGAAAACTATTCCTTAATTATAGTAACCATTTTCTATTACTCAATCGCTGAACTGAAAATCAGCGCCATGGCTTCTTACGAAACCCTTTCCATGGGCATGGCAGGAACCTTTTTGCCATCGAGCATTTTCATTTTTGTTAAAATTCTTAAGTTACTTTTTTAATAATTTAAATGATTTATTTCTTTTTAATAACTTATTTCTTAAAGGAAAAAGTTGTTAATTACGCACTGTGATAATATTATTTGGGTTTGTGATGATGGCAAATAAGGATTAATTCTATTCCTATTTCTCATTCTTTTATATTGTTTGTAAAGTATCATTTAAGTCTAATATCAGCGGACGATAGGTTGAATTAGTTAACTTTCACGCCAAGACGTTATTCCACTTTAAATAATGCGAGGCGAGAAAGCGGGTAACGACAACGACAGACTACATCAACTCAAAATTTTCGTTACACTACATCTGGACCAACTGACAGGCCTGAGAAAACACAAAACACCACAAATAACTGCGATCACACAACACCCCTAAACACCAAAGCGCACAAACAAACACACCATTATAAAATTCAATCACTGTTCGTTTCGTTTTTCAAAACTAAAGTTCGAAATTCAAAGCACCACCGGCCCTAAGGACGGGACACGTCCGCGGCCAACCGTAGCAAACAAACTTGCTAACCGGCTGTATGAACCGCTTGCTTGTCTTCTACTTTTTAAACGCGACCGACTTAAAACTACACAACAACTCGACTCGCGGCTAACGCCAAGGTGACGATCAGAAATCGTTCGCGTTATATTAAAAGGAAAACATTCCTTGTGCTAGAAGAGCATCGAAAGAGTAAGCTGCACACCTTAGCGAGAAAGAGACGAACATATTTAGATCAAGACCGGAACACGAACAAAAAATTACTTCGTCACGTGCGGCGTGCGTCTATCAAATCTTTTGATGCTTTAGTAAAATCAACCATGCTATCCATTAATAGGATGTATTACTAATTGGTAAATTTTCATGTGTTTGAATGTGACACAGTGTAGGTACGTATCGGTGTTTTGAAACTCGATTCAAAACTACAGGCTCAGCTGAAATTATAATATGCGCAAGTGAACTGTTATTTGCATATGAACGAGCGTAGGATTATGAAGATACGATAAGTGATACAAACGATAAATGTTGTTTCTTTGGTACCCATTTTTTTTTATTAGCAAACAATATCTACTTATTTAGGTTTATAATTATGTAGCTGCATTAAAAAAATGTGAGCAATATTGTATCTAGTCGGCCTATTTCCGACTTAAATCACACGTTAGTAAGCCGGTAATTTAAACTATGAATATAGATTAGACACCCACGAATCATTCAGTAATAACATAGAGTAAGGATAGTGTGTAGTCCGTGGCAATAATATTGTATTCTATGATGTCGTCATGCTCGAGGGACCACCTTTCCTGTGTATACTTACTGTAATGTAAGTAGTCTTTGGGTTCTATACTGCTATTAACTTGCCCTGTCTGGTTGTTCTATAATTACTTTTGCGTGATACATGCCACTCATATGCTAGCGATCTAGCAAATGTCACTTACGTACACAACAGTATTCACTACTTGTAAGTATGTGCACACGATAATTAAAATTCAGTCACACCAGTAACCATCGACAGTAATAATATTTGATATCAAAGCTTACTCTTATATATCTACTTAAAAATCAATCATAGTCACAGTAAAAGAGTTTCTGGTAAAAAATTTATAATCCTACCTATAGTTCAATAAAACACTTCAATGACTAAAACAGTTGTGTTTTATAAAGGCATCTTGCTGTTCAAATTAGAGCACTGATTTTCTGAGGGCTAGTTTAATTAGTGCCTTATCTATCATTGTGTTGTGCTCTAAAAGCTACCGTCCATAATAAAATGAATTAAAATGTAAAGTACACAAATAGCAGTTTTCATAGTCTCTATCAAAAATAGCTCTATTCTTAGGTACTATTTAAGTTACTATTATGAGCATTATCTTACCTTAAAGGAACCTGCGGCGCATTTATACCACTTCTGGTAACATTAGCATTCGTCCAGACATTATTATTGTTCACTAACTTGGCCCTTTTCAATTTAATCTTATCAGAAACGGCGGGCTTCAAAGATGGCGGCAATATGCTGTCACTTCCGAGAGGTGGTTTTGGCGCCGGTTTAGCAGGCGCTGGCGTCTTCTTGACTATTTTCAACACAATATTGGGACTTGTCAAGTCATGTTTTTTTATTTCCTTCTGTTCTGGGCCCGGTGTGAGTGGTTTTATTCGTATAGGTCGCTCCGGTACAATTTGGTGTTCGAATTTCTGTACGGGTTGGGATCGTGTGATGCCTCTGGATTTGTCTATGCTTGAGGATTCCTTTGGCGGCGCTGAGAAAAAATACGTAATTATTATGTCTAGGACTATACCACAATTCTATGTTTGTAAGAACGATGGTATTTAAAACAATGTCAATAATAATTTGGAATCCGCACTGGGTCAAGGTAACTACTAACTCGTTTGCTATTCTTGATGAAAATAGGTTGTTATATTGAAGATGATGATTTCGTAGTATTTAAGAAATAATTTAATTGCATATTCGAGCGATAAGTCCAGATTTTAATCCCAGGCATCAATGGTCACTAGTGGTTGGTTGTAGCATGATGGCGAATTACGCCTCCTTCTCCAAGAGAAGACTAGATCAACAGAGTTACTGGTGATGATGATGAAAGAACAAGAGTTGGCACCTGTCCTCGGCCTGGTTCTTGTCACTGGCTTGGTCTCCGCGCTGCCTATCTTGGTGGTTTCCTCGACCCTGTAGGAAGAGAGCGCGGGTAGCGCTTTGCTGCGTGAACTAAATGTCGCCTTGAAGAAGTTCCCAGACAGACCCTTCCTTAGAGGGTGTGAGGTGTGAGGCTGCCTGCAACAAAGCAACAAACACATTCGAGAAGGTCACAGATTAATTCTAAGTTTAATCTAAATTATTTTCTAAATTTTTCAACCTTTAAAAGTCCACTGTTGAATATAGACCTCAAAGTAGTTTATGTAGGTAGAGTATAATTAAGAAAACATTCAGAACTATTTTTGGTCTAAGTTTAATCTAAATTATTTTCTAAATTTTTCAACCTTTAAAAGTCCACTGTTGAATATAGACCTCAAAGTAGTTTATGTAGGTAGAGTATAATTAAGAAAACATTCAGAACTATTTTTGGTTTCTTCCTGTATAATATTATGTTAGGTTAAAAATTAAAATTACATATTATTATTACATATAATTTAATTATTTTAAATGCTTTTGTGAAACTAATTTTTTCTATTTTCGCTTGTATAAATATTTTATGTATGTATGTAGGAATAAGATACCGACTAATTCATCAAAGTAGCTAAAACCACAGAATAATAGTACAAGCTAAAACAGAAATCTAAAATACCAAATAAGTTTTGTTTTGTAATATTATGCAAGGAAACTTTGAAACAAACCTATTATTGTGAATGCAGTAATAGTTCTGATAACACAAATTACAAAAGGAAAAAGAAAAACGACTAAAAATAATCTAGGGGACACCCGGGTTTGAACCGGGGACCTCTCGATCTGCAGTCGAATGCTCTACCACTGAGCTATATCCCCGTGGCAACGTGATACGAAAACAACTTTTAGTAGTGAGTAATACAAAGAGCGCTGCAATATTAGTTCATATGGATGCTCGTAGGTGGCGTTAGTAGTAGTATAGCTACGATAGGTCTGGTTTAGATATTTTTAATACAGTTGCTCAAAAAGTGGCGTATTACAGGGCCGTTTAGCGTTCGGGAAGTGAGCTATTACACACTCGTGCTTTTTCTTTACCTTTTCCGAACTCGTGCGTTCTCTTTCCCAACTGTCAAAATAATGTCTATTAAAAAGAAAAAACCAACCACGAAAAAAAAAATTCATAGAAGTTTTTATGTTTCATGCAAATATTTCTAAAAAGAAGCTACTAATTTGTTTCCATATCAGATTTAATGATTTGATTCAATGAATTAGGTTAGGTTTCATTTCATTTCATCTCATTAAATTTCATGTCAATAAAAAAATTCTACTGAAGACTTGGCTGTATGGGCATAGTTCCCTTTGCCTACCCAGAATGGGTGAAGAAAACAAAAAAAAATCTCTGCAATACTCTGTATTCTTTTACGGTTGGCGCCATTTTCCAAAAATGTTCTCTGCGAGTTTAGTTTGTGTTTTTATTATTTTATCAAATTGCTTCATTTTTTCGCAACTGTATTAAAAATAGTTGTTCAGTACACGTGCGGAACCGTCATTGCAACTTGTTCCGACTGTCAACCCTCGCCTTCGGCTCGGGTAGACATTTGTCGGAACTCTTTGCAATGACAGGCTTTCCGCACTTGTAGCGAAATATACTATTTTAATACAGTTGCTCAAAAAGTGGCGTATTACAGGGACGTATAGCGTTCGGGAAGTGAGCTATTACACACTCGTGCTTTTTCTTTACCTTTTCCGAACTCGTGCGTTCTCTTTCCCAACTGTCAAAATAATGTCTATTAAAAAGAAAAAACCAACCACGAAGTTTTTACTAAAAAAAAATTCATAGAAGTTTTTATGATTCATGCAAATATTTCTAAAAAGAAGCTACTAATTTGTTTAAATATCAGATATAATGATTTGATTTAATGAGTTAGGTTAGGTTTCACTTCATTTCATCTCATTAAATTTCATGTCAATAAAAAAATTCTACTGAAGACTTGGCTGTATGGGCATAGTTCCCTTTGCCTACCCAGAATGGGTGAAGAAAACAAAAAAAAATCTCTGCAACACTCTGTATTCTTTTACGGTTGGCGCCATTTTCCAAATATGTTCTTTGCGAGTTTAGTTTGTGTTTTTATTATTTTATTAAATTGCTTCATTTTTTCGCAACTGTATTAAAAATAGTTGTTCAGTACACGTGCAGAACCGTCATTGCAACTTGTTCCGACTGTCAACCCTCGCCTTCGGCTCGGGTAGACATTTGTCGGAACTCTTTGCAATGACGGGCTTTCCGCACTTGTAGCGAAATATACTATTTTCTTGTAACATCTCGTGCTCATGTATTCAACTACATTACGGAAAAGGACTACAAACTTACTGAAATTTTATATTACTAGGCACCACAGGCGCCTTTTGCTGCATAACCTCCTCGATCTGAAACATATTTCTCAATAAGTAAACAGGAAAAAAGAAAAAAAAAATTTATTAATGCGCACGAAGCCATTTCAACATACGAGTACATCACCCAAGTTCATATTACATATTATTCAAAACTGAATAATTTAAAACACAAAACTCAACAACGAAGGTAATGCGATGCACTGTCCTCAAAATGTGCACCGTTATTGTACCAAACTGTTATCTTTAGATTATTATCGTTATTGATTAGTTGTTTATATTTACCACGATAAACTTGTACTCCCTCGTCCTTCTCACTCCGGTCCACATCTTTAGGTTATTAGTAATTAGTAATTTAGTAAACAACAAAACCTGCTACTAAACTTAGATAAATATGTAGGTAATTTATACTTATGTGGCCATAGACTAATTTTAGTGTCATATCTTAAGTAAAGTTAAAATTAAAGTTAAAATGAATATTTTATATGTACTCTGTGTATTTTATTTCGTTTAACTATTGCAAAGTTAATATAAGCGTGACTTTTCGTACATTAACTTTAAACTGTCATTTTTGACGTTAAGTTTTTATGCTTCTCATGACGTGCTTTTGTGTCTCACATTCTCTAGCTGCCAGTACGTCTAGTGAGGATATTGAAGAATGTTCTAGGCAGGATCCTAGCTTCCTTGACCTAGAATCTATCTAACAATAATCAAATTTCTTTGCTCAGTACTTGCTACCAATTTTTGGCATTTATTCATTTGGTGGTCCATACCACTCGACTTTTAATTTTGCATGCGATTCATATCGGTGAAATTCAATAATTGGAGCCCTGACTCTGTGTTCAGATCGTGTATGAAATATGAAATAATCCAATCGTTAATAACCAGAAGCTGACCGCTCAGGATTCGAACCGCGGCCCACACACCCCGTGCCGCTGAACTCTTACGGTGATATCACCACATTTGAATATTGCCTAAAACGTTCTCAGCTTTAATTAATACTTTCATGTTAATAAATGTGCAGTCTGTAATTATGGCGGTAGAGTGGCGCCCCAAAAATTTCCGACGTAACGGACGTTCGAGCAATATTGATCTACTGTTTAATCGCTCGATGAATAGACAGAAAGAATGGGCATAAAATAAAATGTATTTTAATTTTTGCATTGGTCGCAGTTCCTGAGTTGCTTATACCACTAGCTATATACTAATCTATATATATCTATGCTGTAGTACAATGAAGGAATATCATAAGGATGTATGAAAAGCTGTTTCTGTTCTAAATAAATAAGACTAGCAGAAAATTCAGTCCTAAATACACAGCATCTCATATTCAAGATAAAACTCTGTGATAAGATAAATGTCATACTGATAAGAAATATTTTCAAGGACTTTTTTCGAGGTTCAGACCAATTAACGTCTTCGTATTCGTACATAAGATAAATTTGAATACAGATTTTGCCTAAAAAGCGGACGGGCTTCCTGATCTAATTAAGTGATCACCATCGCGTGGTCTATGAACTATGCACACGGGAAGGATAGCCGAGATATAGGGTTGCCAATGCGTTGCCAACCCGTTACTCAATGCCATAAAGTTGTTTATTTCATCATTCACCTACACCTTAATTGCTGCAGAGGTCTTCCGTTTTATTTATAAAAATATTCTATCGAGAAAAAAGTACCTACGACGAAAACTATTTTGATTTGCAGGAATAGCTATGTAGGAATATCTATTCATTCAATGATCAATAGCTAATCCTTTGCCCTTTATTGATCAGTTTAGAATAGCATTATATGTACTTGTATCTCTTTTCTTTAAGTAGTCACCTAGACTTTCGTTAAGTGTGTCTAATCACCTCATAGCGAAATAAATTATTTGACTTTGACTTTGACTTTGATTGATTCACTCGTGTTCGACTGTGTCCTTTTTGCTACAATTCTTGTCTTTCCTGCAACATCCTGCACATCATCTCAGTATATCAAATCTATAAAGACAAATCCACTAAGCCCAAACAAGATTACCCATCTCTATTGAATCTGTTGTACGAAGTTGGGTATCCTGCTAGTTACAGACACAGATGATGAACGAATTTCATGTCAAGATTAGATTTTTTCATTGCATCATGCAATATAATTGAAGAAAATAATAACGTTTTTTTTCACATTGATCGTATGTGATCGACCGAGTTAAGCAACGTTGGACGCGATCGGTATTTGAATTGGTGACAGCTAGAGGCAACATTTTTTGGTCGCTTCTGTGCTTCGGAGGACGCGTTAAGCTTGTTTTCAATTGTAAAACAATCGTTAAACCTTGTCGAAAAATTTCAGGTGGCTTGACAACATTCGACACTGGGTTGACCACTAACCCGGCCACCAATACACATCGGAGCAGCATGGCGGATTATTCTCTATTGACATCCCTGAGCTCTGACTATGGGAGCAACTCATGTTCAACAGTTAATTGGTTCTATTTCTACTTAACTTTTAGTCTGTAGAAACCGAAAATACTTTCACATTTATTTGATGAGTAACAAAACACTACATAAGTAGGTACATAACTTGATTATTACTTAACATCTAAACACTCGAAACTTCAGGTGTTAGGCTCAGTCGTTCACCTCGCTAGACTAATAGATTGTATCCAAACACAAGATCACTTACAGCAAAGTGCTAAGGTTAAGTAATGAAACGACTTACACGTGAATAATGTTATTCAGGATTGCAGCAACCAGTCGCCCACACGGGAGCGAGTTGCTTTACGATTGTTGATTTGCAACTCTTCTCTTTAGGACTAAGTTGATTTGAACGTCGTAAAAACTAATAAGTTTCCATTTAAAATTCATGGATAACAAATCTCAAAACAATATTGATAACTGAACAGATTGAATCAATCAGTTTAGAGACACGGTTAAACTTTTAAGACAATAATGCGGGTAAGTAGATAAATAGAATGGAAGGAATTAAATTGTGGGAAGTACGTAATTACCTACCCACATAATAACTTTAGATACATATTTAGTAATCCCTGCTTTTACTATTACATCTCTTACAAATCTCCGTTAAAATAACAAGGTTTTACAGTTTAACGGATCCTGATATACACTGAATGGTAATTGGCAAGAGAAGTATGTAGGTAATTATGACGTTAAAATTATTATAATTAAGTAGGTAGGAGGTTAACCAAGTTACATAATAACTTGGTTATCCTCCAATAAAATGCTCCTGGCATCATAACATCTACCACTCGATTGGACATGTATAAAAAAACAATTACGGCATAGATAACAACAACACTTCAGTTACCAGCGCAGCGTTACCACTGCTTTGTTAACATTAAGATAATTAATAATATAACCTTATAAGGAAAAAATTTAACCAACCTCCTTTGATAACGAAGTTAATTTTGTTCGTAAATCCACTGCTACAAGAAACTTTAATTCCGTACACAATTACAAAAACTCACTCAACTTCGATAGAAAGAAAGTGAAAATAATCGAAAGTCACTCACGACACTCAAATAAATAAAACGACTGAATGTTAAATTGAAACTACACCATCGCGGTATCTCTTATCGCGGCTCATAAGATTTGATAACGTAGTTTCCAAATTCCTAAACTTTATTTTTCGGCCGTCACGTGCGATTTTTATTCTGTCGTCGTTCGTTTCGCGCGCTCGCACTGTCACTGTCGCATCGGTAAAGCGCGGGAAACGCCATTGCGTCAACGAACCGAGCCGGTGCAGTGGGTGTGATAAGCCCTCAATGAGAAATACATGTATAATTGATCAGAAATTTATCTACACGTTTTAGGAATACTATTGGTGTTAAATGAATGAATTCAACATTTCATTCATTGAGTTCGTCTACTTATTCGGTACCTAATTTACATTTTTATTATTCCTTCGTTACGATAATTATTGCTCGCGTCGTATTATTCTCGTTCAGGTACTTAGTCAAATTATCGCTTTGTTCATGGTTGAATGAAAAGGACGAGTTCCTTTTCATTTCATTGCTATCATTTTCGCTCATAAACGACTTAAGGCGCCGCCGCCCCACAATTTCTATTCATTTGAGGGGGTGCAGACCGCCCGCGCAGGCCACGCTCACTCATTTTCACAATATGACCAATGATGTCTTGTGTGTTATTTATATTTCAGTCTATAAATGCGAAAGTAACAGTCTGTCTGTCTGTCTCGCTTTCACGCCAAAACTAATGAACCGATTTAAATGAAATTTGGCACACAGATAGTCTAGAGCCTGAGAAAGGACATAGGCTACTTTTTAATTGGAAAAAAGTGTTGTAAAGGGTTGAAAAGGGGGATGAAAGTTTGTATGAAAGTATTGTCATTTTCAGAACTAGGAGCTTAAAATTTATATTTTAGGCTGTTCATTTGGCATTCAAAATTAAAATACATATAGTAATACATGGGATATAACAATAGAATAGGTACCTAAATAAATTTAAGATATACATACATTATAGTAAGTTCTAAAATAAGTATAGATAATATTTGTAACATCCACGAGAACTGCTGCAAACTGTTCTTCAGTTTGGCAGGAATTAACATTGTACCAATTTTGATTTAAGTACCTTAAGAATAAATAAATAATTTAAAAAAATACCTACTCCACGGTCCCTATAAAAATCCTCATACTCGTTCCATCGTTCACAAAGGCATCTATTTAAGTTGCATGTTTTCACAGCAACTAGGTCTCCAACGTAGTAAAAGTTGTTTCATTAACAATCGGCACCGGATGTGCAATTTAGAATTCACATCCTCAAATCTTATTGGTAGGTACATATATTGAATACAACATTCAAGCCATTTAAGTGTTATTTCAGCCGTATTGCAATTTTACTGAGTCTTGAATTTAACCAAAGCGTACACAAAAATCTCTCGATCGCTTTTACCACTTACGCTGGAAGTTATTAACCTATTATATGGATAGATTTCCCTACCAGAGATAGATATTTCACATATGCTCCAAATAAAATGTGTCAATTAACTATCTCAGATGGGCAAATCTATCCAAAGATAGGTTATTAATTTTGGCCGTTAGGTAGCAACTTACAAGCGTTCACCGCTGTGACCAATGTAACTTAACAGTAGATCCTATTTAATATTTAAAAAATAAGTACTTAACTACGTTTCCTCATAGCTAGTTACCATTATTGGTTGAAGACTTATGAAATGAACGCTTTACATACATCTCATCGATTTGCGCAACAGTTTGCAACAGGATAACAATGTCGATGTCGACACGGCTTGCCGCCAACGCATCGCCACCTCCATTCGCCATTCATTACTGCGCTCTTGTCAGCTTGTCACTGATACCACACCGATACCGGCCCGACCTTGAAGTGAGTGATGACGAGATACCGAATTACAATTACAAATTACTAACTAGACCATTACTAACACCGGGTAATAGAAGACTTTGTGTCCCTGCTCGAATCCTCAAACCCACTAACGAATTGACTCATCATCATCATCACAACCCTTTCTTTGTCCCACTGTTGGGCTCGGGTCTCCTCTCAGACTGGGAGGGATTAGGCCTTAGTCCACCACGCTGGCCAAGTGCGGATTGGCAGACTTCACAAACCTTCGAGAACATTATGATGAACTCTCAGGCATTTTTCCTCACGATGTGTCCTTCACCGTTATAGCAAGTGACATTTAATTTCTTAAACCGCACATAACTCAGAAAAGTCATTGGTGCGTGCCACTGGGTTTGAACCCGGACCATTCGAGTGAGAGGCGAGTTCGATAGTTGGGCTGTCACCGCTTTTCTAACGAATATAACGAATTGACTAACGATCTTAAACATCCTCTGCTAACTGAATTAACGATCCCATTTTCTATTTGAGTTTTGTCCAAAGTCAATGGTGTCATTAACAGCAGCCTTGGTGCTGATTGGCTATCTTATATCCATACAAAAATCGGAACATTAATCAAAACCAGTATTTCTGTAATTGATTTTCAAGCACTTTTGTTCTGGAAAGAACTCAAATTGAAGAGAGAATTAGCGTGATTTCTAATTTATTTTATTCAAGAGACTACAATTATTTTGTAACAACCTACTTCACATAATCTATAGACTAGAAATATTAAGAGGTTAACTTGTTTTCCTAGAATATAAGCGTCTTTCGTTCACTGGATATAGGTAGGTACTTAATATTTCTCATCTAGACATTAATTATTAATACTTAACACAATTGTGTGAATTGGTTTTGCAAGTGCAAATAACAGCAAATACGTGAACACTTGCTAAGAGTTGTGGCCGTATAGAGAAACATTCACACATTCACAGACATGGATCCTATCCTAGGACAGGATCATCTTCTGAACTTTAATCTGGTAGAGAGTCTTTTAGGCTTGTCAAGGTAAAAGCACAGTATAATGTAGGTACCATGTTCAAGTGTCTATGTGTAAGTTCGAGGAATAGATACTCAAACAACAGGTAGAGACCTCAGATTTTCCGCGTCCGCGGAACGCGTGCGCGATGACACACCGTCTCCCACGCTCCACAGTAGTAGGGGAGCCCAAGTGGGGGATTTTGCGGGATACTCAAGCGCGTAAGTTTAATATACAGTGGGATACCTTGTACCCGGTTAAGTACCTCCACCAAATATGAGCCCCATATATAAATGGGGCCGTCAAGGATAAAGGATCAGATTAGTAAAAAAAAAAAATTTGTCATCAGAAATTCTTGAGCGCGTTAGATTAAGGTAGGGTGAGTTAATTACATGCTAAAAAGTGTATATTCCACTAATCTTACAATTTGAGAGTAACGTAAAGAAAGGGGAGGGCTACAAAGTTGTAGCGTAAAGAAAGGGGAGGGCTACAAAGTTGTAGCCCTCCCCTTTCTTTACGTTACTCTCAAATTGTAAGATTAGTGGAATATACACTTTTTAGCATGTAATTAACTCACCCTACCTTAATCTAACGCGCTCAAGAATTTCTGATGTCAAATTTTTTTTTTTTACTAATCTGATCCTTTATCCTTGACGGCCCCATTTATATATGGGGCTCATATTTGGTGGAGGTACTTAACCGGGTACAAGGTATCCCACTGTATATTAAACTTACGCGCTTGAGTATCCCGCAAAATCCCCCTCTTGGGCTCCCCTACTACAGCGGGGATGTTACCGATTCACCCCATGAGCAACAGCCCGGATTCACAGCCCCGCTTAAGAAGAGGAAAGGTTTCGTATAGACCTCAGTAGAGACACTTTCTCTACTGAAGTCTTGTTATCATTTTTCATAACCCCGTTCTTTACACATTGGTTAGATGTATACACACATTTATTTTGACTTTTGAATACCTACAAGTAGGTACCTACATGGAAATCCGAAACAATATGCAATAAATTTACCGAAATAAATCATTTAAATTGATTGGTTGCAACAATAGTTTACAAAGATGTTTTACGTTCCATCACGTGGGATTATTTCAGCGTGCAACATTGAATTTGTGTAGTTCAATTTATCTATCATCGATTTTTATTACATATGGTTAGTCCAAAGTAATTTCAAATTGTATTAACTACAGAGTGTAACTATATATAATAATTATCAATGAAAATCATGAATAGCACAAACTACGACCTACATAACTAATGATACTAATATGTAATATGAATAGAAGATTTTTTATGAATGAAAATAAAATAATCATTAGCTGATGTATGGCAGGTAATGTTTGGGCTAATGTGTTGCGTGGGATGTTCGGTGATACGTGTTGACATTTTTATGCACACAAGCTACTGAAAGCCATTATTTTAATGTTTGGTCATTGACTTATTATAATTATTATTAACTAAGTCAATGTGTTTGGATTACATATTTTGATGGGATGATGCCCCGTGTGATTTGGATATTTATTACATAACGAATTAACTGCTTATCATAATATTACAACTTAATCTTAAACATAAAATAACGATAATTAACTTACGTTATATTGCGATGTATATACATATACGACGTAAGTATGTGTATTGGCTAAATAATATTGTAACACCCTTTATAACTGAACTAACTTCCAGTCCCACTCTGAGCGTAGTTCAGTGTGTTTTCTAGCTTATAAATACATATATAAATAAATATTATGGAAATTCTCACACACGACCATCTGACCACAAACTAGGCGCGAGCCTGTCTATGGGTGTCAGAGACTGATATATATTATTTTTAAATACATACTTAAATAGATAATATAACATCCAGACAGAACTAACACGAATGTTTGTCCTGAGTGGGATTCGAACCCACGACCCCTGGCGTGACAGGCATGGTCACTACCGACATAGCATATAGAAGTCGCTCCTCCTTTGTACTATGCTACCGATTGCGCCAACGGGCCCGTCTATACACACAATATACGTCAAGATATAACAATTTCAAAAGTAATTAATTATAACCGAAATCCATATTGGTAGCAACTCTGTCAGCGTCTATTAGCGAGTGGGTGGTCCGCTGATAGTGACATATTGGACACCAACAAGTTCAAGGCTAGCTGCTTGAAGCGGTTTGTAAATTTTAAGTAGGTATGAAAATATATGCGCCAGGGAGTCGTCAAATAAGTCAACTTTAATACAGTGAAAATGTGTTTTGAACTCGAGGAAGCATGAAATTAACGTAACTTAACAACATGCATGTATTTTCCTGAAAGGGTCGTTGGTGTGTATGTATGTACCTGTTCAAACACCCACTTCGCCTATAAAATTATGTATAAGTCCCATGTAATGTGGTGACTGGGTGAGCCTAAGCCACACCGGGCACAAATCCAGACTCCGAGCTGCTACCGGGCATTTCAAGTTAAAAAAAAACAGTATTCCCTGCCCGACCCAGGGATAGAACCCAGCACCCACAGCTTAGCATTCGCGCCTGGGACCAGTATACCAACGAGGTAGCCAATCCTTACATTTTTCATTCAATAATTATTCTGATTAAAACAGAAATCAATCCGAAATTTGTTTATCCAATACTAGTGGACTACTAGTGGAATTATACTTAGTTCCGCCTTATTTATTTCTTAAATGTTTTTTTTAGTATTAAAACCTTCCGTGGACCTCATGGAACATACAAAAAAATAAATTAGCCGAATTGGTCCAGCCATTCTTGAGTTCTGCGATTATAAACATTTTATTCATAAAGAAGATAGATAAGACATCCAAATCAATGCGTATAAATGGTTTATTTAACCCGCTAAATAGCATTATGGTGACATTAGATCCGGCTCAAACACCAAAGGATCATTTTATCTCGTGGGATTTAGTCAGGTTGCAGAAGCGGAATATATTGAGAAACGTTTAAAATTCATGTCGTAGTTAAAGAGATAAATTAGTTATCAGAATGAGTGATGCTGCGCCACAGTTGGGTCCGGAAATCAGTCAGATTAAAGTCTTACAAATATTTTCGTATAGAATATTATGTCTTTATTTACCATTATTACAAACAGAACAATAATAATAGAAAGAAAGAAGCTTAAATAGTTTTGAATTAAAATAACAAGGAGGATCCGCTAGGATGCCTAAATCCTAGATGAAACCATATCGCTGCGACCCATAGACGTCCCACAGCTGGGCACGGGTCCCTCCCACAAAGACAGCATAAATGTTCTACTTTTAACTCTTTGCTTCTAAATCCTATCTATCCCAGTCTCTCAAAAATCTCCAAAATAATAAATATTGTACATGAAAAACAATTTTTTGGCATATTTAATGGGGACCCTCCGGTCCCCATTAAAAATGCCGGGCCGAGCCGGGCTCGAGATGTATACAATTACAGTATATCACAACCAGTAGTTTATATAACTACTGGTTGTGATATACTGTACTGGTACTAATAATTTCCAAAATATACAAATTTGAAAGAAGGGTCCAATAGATATACCTAAATAACTTACTTAGTCAGTCTTAGTCTCAGCGCCAAATAGTAAGTCGAAAAATAGACTCAAGATCTAATCTAAACGGATACCAAGCTTAATATTCTTTTCTCGAAGGAAATATATGAAAATGTACAGCATTATTCAATGCGAAAGCATTTTTATGCTCTTTGACACTCAATTATCAACGTCATCGTCTGTCATTAGGTCTTCACAAAAGATCTGTCAATCTACCTCTATTTACAAGTTTATAATTTGGTCAGTCATGAACTTGGTTCTGTTATTGGTTCTCCTTTTCGCATTTATTATTGTTAATTTCCAGATATGTACATCTTATATATAGTTAAATAATGGTTTATCTAGGCATTTAGCGAAGTACAAAACTGATGTGACTCGCCGCGACTGCAACTGCATGGAAAGGCGCACGCGCATGCGTCGGCGCGACATTCGGGTCACGACGGCACGTGGGCAGCCGCGGCGCTGTGAGCAAGCTGTGACTGAGCTACGGTATATTGCTAATTGCTATTTTAGCTGTAATTCACTATGTTATTGTAAAACACAACCTTGTTTTATAACTTTTTCGTCCACTAGGACGCCCTCAGCTTCGCTCGTGTGGAATTAGACATAACAATAGTTTAGTTTAAACCTAGTAATATTATATAGCCTAGTAATATGAAGTATAGTAATGTGAAGATGCAGCTTTCTAATGGTGAAAGAATTTTTGAAATCGGTCCAGTAGTTTGTGTGAAAACATTACAAACAAATCTTTCCTCTTTATAAAACGCCAAAAAAATACACTAACTAGTGGACGCCCGCAGCTTCGCTCGCGTAAAATTAGACCCATTAACGACGTCCCACGGGTTGCCCACTTCAAAAACGGCAAAGTTTCATACTAACTTTGCACCCCCGTTTTACCCCCCTTAGGGCACGTTTCATAACGTAGGGCAGCACTGAGAAATTAGTGCTCCCCTACGTTATAAAAGGAACCCCTGCCTGTGCAAAATTTCAACTTTCTAACCCTTATATTTTAGGCTCTGCGTGCGTTGATATGTCAGTCAGTCAGTCAGTCAGTCAGTCAGTCACCTTCTCCTTTTATATGTAAGTCAGTCAGTCAGTCAGTCAGCTTCTCCTTTTATCTATATATAAAAGGAGAAGGTGACTGACTGACTGACTGACTGACTGACTGACTGACTGACTGACTGACATATCAACGCAGGGCCTAAACTATAAGGGCTAGAAACTTGAAATTTTGCACAAGGGTTCCTTTTATAACGTAGGGGAGCACTAAGAAAGGATTTTTGAAAATTCACCCCCTAAGGGGGTAAAACGGGGGTGCAAAGTTAGTATGAAACTTTGCCGTTTTTGAAGTCGTTAGACGGGTAGACGTCGTTAATGGGTCTAATTCTACGCGAGCGAAGCTGCGGGCGTCCACTAGTATACATATATTTCTCGAACTATTCGTGATTTCCTTGCTGTCGTTACAGGCCTAAATTGCGTGTCCTGTGCACTGCACACCTAACCTACCTATATTAACATAAGCCAAATGAACTAAAAAGACACAGTATAGATATGGGAATAGCTTAACGATCCCTTAGACAAATTGGGTTGGCATTCTTCCAGTAAACTGGCTGGATATATCCCAAGTTTAGTATAGACAGATCACAGCCAAAATCTGTTCAATGAACTCAGTTTGCTTCAACCTCGTGTAACTTCGCTTGGAAGAATATTTATCTCGGTCGATTCAACACATCATACCTCTCATCATCTGATTTGAAATGGCGGAATCGCATCAGTGACCCACTACATACTATTCTCAAAATTAGACGAATAATGCCATAATTTTCTACCAAGCAAGGGTCAATGGCAGATTATAATTAGTAGAAAATCTTACACTTACAAGCATTCAAAAACAATCAGGAATTAATAACATTTATCAGTAGATGTTTATCTTAGTCATTATTTTATAATGCCTAAGATTTGAATCCCTTTCAAGATAGCGAACTTCTATCATATCTATCCATGACCCAAAGGCGAACATCCATCTGCGAAATAAAAATTTCCCCGTCCGGGATTCGAACCCGGAACCAAAAAGTTCGACAGTCACTATCACGCCACGCCAGTTGTTACAGTCACCCTATCCTACTTGTTCACAAATAAAACCATTAGAGAAAAATTTACTTACCCATGATAAAAAACAGCTGCCTCAATAAATAACGAAGTCCGAACATTTATACCAATGTCACATAAAAAAAAGACTTTAAAGTACACTTTTATTAAAATTCACAAAATCGAGGCACTACCATACGGCGTCACACTTTTCACATTTTTCAGTCATATTTCACATTGAGTAGTTTTTAAGTTTTACAAGATACAATTTAAAAAAATACTGCAATTAAATGTCCTTCATGTTTAATGAGGAATATTAGGTAACTAATAATGTTGATATATTTGGACATAAAACTGTTTGAGCTTCCGACAGTTAAAACGTGGTGAGTACTTTGCTTACAGACTGCTTACTTCTGTAATTTGGCGGTCTAGACTAGATTTAAGGTAGGTCTATGAGACTATGCGTCCATGTTCACTAAACACTGTAAACTAAATAAACTATTCAAACACAGTCAGCGGGCGATTAACACAATCAAGACCAGAGTGCAACTATTATTTAACTGTCAAATAAAAATCAAATGTTTGACTACTTGAGCTACATTGAGCACTTGCTACATTCAACTAGAATACAATTTTATAATAAAAAAGGTACTTATTAGTAAAAATTATTACGTTTTTCTCGAGAAACGGTCTTTTTGCAATAAGAATGTATCGTTAGAGTCAGCCAATGCGAAAGACCCAAAGAGGCAGTTTTCTATTACTAGGGTAACCATGACGCAGCAAATTGATGGATCGATAGCGTGAGGTTGAACTTCTGTTGCAATGCCTAAAATACTCTTGATTGTAATCCACTTAGGAATATATTGTAGCAACATAATAAACATAATACAACATCACGCCTGTATTCTCCAAAGGGATGGGCGGAGGTGTATCAACGCAGGGCCTAAATTATAAGGGCACTAAGAAAGGATTTTTCAAAATTCACCCCCTATGGGGGTAAACCCGGGGTGCAGTTAGTATGAAACTTTGCCGTTTTTGAAGATATTCGAATGAAATTCTGAAATGAAGGTTTTTCATTGAAAGTTTGGAAAATCATCCCTTAAAGGGGTAAATGAGGGGCGCAGAGTTATGACGTTGAGTTCGTTATATGTTTTTCGTATTTACCTACATTATTTCAATGAAATTTTGTTTTTAGTTTATTAGTACCTAATAATTTTTATTGGCGATATCCTACTCAGAGGTCTAGCGAGTCGGGATAACACATTTTAACAAGTTTTTACGGATTAATTACAAATATATGGAGCTAAAGTTACGCGTTAAGAAGAATCTATTATTAGTATGTCTAATTCCACGCAAGCGAAGCTGCGGGCATCCACTAGATTATGTAATAGCCTGTTGTTATCTACCATACATACACATATAACATACCTACTTATCATTCACCGGGCACAAATCTAGACTCCGAGCTACTACTGGGAATTTCTAATAGAAAAACACAATGCCCGACCCGGGGATCGAACCCAGGACCTGCTGAACAGTCTCGCAAACACCACTAGAACAACGAGGTAGTCTTACTATTAATTTATTCGAATAGGTGTTGTGTACCTATGTAGTTTCGGGATGTTGGAAGGCAGATTGTTATATTTAAGAAACGAAACTGTATTAGAACTTCAATCGGGATAGTCTCATCAAAAGCTAAACTCAGAGTAACTTTAGCGGTAATAAGCGGCAACAAAGAAATCAAGTAAGTGAGGTTGGCACGGCGAAAAGCGAGCGCAGAACTTTCACAAGCAGATTGTTTTATTTTTATTGCCCGGTCTGCAGTCCGTGCCCGCACTATTCTAGGAATGTTTATGAAATAACTACGTATAAAGAGAGGCTGGGCAATTAAGGGTTTAGGGAGTTCCATGGATAACACAGGGATGTGTTAGTGATACTTCTGATATAAGTATGTTACGATGAGCCATTTAGAGACTCACGATGAGTGTCATTGTGTTGCAGGCGCACCGCCAGGCAGGAGCCGCGGAGCGATGCTGTGGCCCGTGACCCCGATTACCTCTGCGCACTAAACTTGGCATATACAAGTGATATATCTAGGCTGACGTACGCAGCGCCAGCATGGTGCATCCGCTCTAACGGCGGCCACGCAGCGCTTTCTTCAGGCCCAGCAAAACCTCGCCCTACGAGAAATCACAGGAGCGCTACGTCCGGAACGGGGAGATAGCGCGCCACTGCAGACTGGTGTCGTTGAATGAGTTTGTTGTCCGGTTGGCACGTGTTATCTATAATCGTGCCGACAATGGGCCACATCCTCATCGCTGCACGCGCGCCCCCCGAAGGCAGGGAATTACCGACTAATGACTAGCTGACGGGGAAGTTACCGACCAAGTTTGCCCCTAGAGCAATTTTCCCAGATACAGGAGACCTCTCCTAATTCCGAATTCCCTCAACGCATGAGCGCCTACGGCGGCGCGGAAGAGGAGGAAATGTCTGTCTGTCTGTTCAAGTCCTCCCAAACAATTCACTAGAGATTTAGCCCACCCAAAGGCCCCTGAACCTAAAAGTAGATATTTGCGTCGTTGTTTTGCTATAGTAGTTCTCACTTTTTGCTGTCAACCACAGACCAGCGGCTGGCGTGATGGAACGGTACAGCGATGGCACAACGCTGACCGTTGCAGAAACGGGATAAGATTGTCGCGGAGGTCGCGCGTATATGTATTAGCAAGCAATCGGCGAGCGCTCGGCGATTCTCGAGCAGACAATGCGTAATGTGTAAAAATATGACAAGAAATAGTACCTACACTAGCTGACCCCGCAAACGTTATTCTGCCATATGAAATGTCAAAGTAACGCGCGCTTCACGTCAATGAACGACGGTTAAAAATAAAAAATACTAAAATAGTGTTTAATAAACATTTTCCAGTGGACCAAATTGTGAATCTAAATTCTAAACCATTCTCGAATCCCCTTGAACACACACAAAAAATTTCATCAACATCTATCCAGCCGTTTAGGAGGAGTTCACTGTCATACACAGGTACACAAGAAATATATAGGTATATTATAGATATGCCAATATTATTAATTCCCATCGGAATAAAGCGCTGCCAACCCAGAATTTCTATCCATTCAAGGGGGTAAGGGATGGACTGATTTTTACAATACTTTTATATGACTTTTGTTATTTATAGCTTACCTATTTAAGTTTATAAACTAATGTTAAAAGCAGACCATTTTATTACGTGCCTAATTATTGTAACCAGGGTTATAGGTTTTGAATTTTGACTTTACCTACATAGTATTTTTAACTGGTGTTGTATGAATATAGTGTGGTCACGGACTACACACTACTGTGTGGTCTTACTTACTTGCCCCATCTCATTATACCTTCATGAAATAAGTAAATAAAAATTAAAACTGCGAATTTATTATTTAATATTATTTTAAATTTATTATTTCGATAAATAAATTCTACCGAACCCAGGGCATCCTACGATAACCAGAAAACACGGCGAGATCAACATGTATATTACTGGCAAGTAGCAAAACAAATGTACGAAGAGGTTAGTACCGAGGTTCGAGTCTCATTCGATCTAAAATAGCTGCCTCCCGTTATATTACCTGCCAGTGAGGTTTTAGATAAGTACTTTATTGCTAGAAAATCTTATGAAGCGGGCATTATGTGCCTATACCTACACGAAGTTACCAACATCATCGCTTGAATTCAAATACGTAATAAAAATTAATAACCAATAAAACTTATTAAGATAAACTAAACTTATTAAGATCCTTTTTAAAACGTATTATATCTGTGTAAAGATGTATTATTTTGACCATAAGTCTTATGGTTGCCCAATTTTCAAAATCCACTCGTGTTCTTCAGCTTTGGAGATGTAACTCGAACAAGGTCCTCCGTGGCCCAGTGGCAAGCGCAGGCGCTTTAGAACCGTGAGTGCAATCAAAAATCTACAGGCCAAGGGGTTTCACTCCAATGAGCTTCGACCAATGAGTGCTCGTGTAGTGAAGTTGTCACAGATTACTTAACAGTTACAACGTGCAGGGTAACATGAGCCGCGATTACGTTTGATTACTCTGTGATCTGACTGTTAACTTGGAGCGATACAAGCTAAGCGATACGATACTTTTTACTACTAAGCTAGATAATGAGTTATTTTACAGGATCACACCCCAATTAACTATAGCTGGGATGCTATAATATTAAAAAAAATGGTTTTATAGGACCTATTTTGTTCAATATAGAGTTCGCCCAGGGCAGTACCTCCGCCCGCCACTGTACGTAGTACCATTTTTACAGTGTACCTAATAATTGTTTTTAATGCAATTATGGTCCGGCTGGAATGGTGTTGTTTTCGGTTACACTTCTTTACATGCGACTATTTTAGTTGTCAAGAGTAGCAACACATCTGTGACTGACTTGGAACGAGACACTCTTACTAACAATTACTAACTGGACTATTAATAACACCAAGTAACAGGACTAACTATCGCTAACAGTCCTCAGTAGGGTTGCCAGATGTGTTGGAAAAAAAAACCGGACAAGATTTTTTTAATTTTTACTAGTGATAAATTCCTTGGAAAATGGATATAACCTATACTTTAATAAATTTCTTTCTATTAAATCACAATCAAAGGTTAATAATTTAACAGTTTATCTACTTTTTGCATAATATTTTGCATTCGACGACACTGCTTTTAATAAAAAATCTAAAATCGGCTTTCATACATACCTACTGTCATTCATAGTACATATTAATCAAAGTGTGAGTTTTGACTAATTAGGCTTACTAGCCTAGTTTCCCTGTACTTCGGACCTGTCCTGTACCTGTCGATCGGTGTCGGCTGAAGTGCTAGTGTTCTTTATTAGACGAATTTTCTTGAAAACCGGACAATCTTTAGTCCGTTTTTCCAATATTTCCTTAACCGGACAGACGTGACGAAAACCGTACTGTCCGGTCGAAAACCGGACATCTGGCAACTCTAGTCCTCAGTCCTCGTACCCGCAAACGAACTGACCAACTAATGTTCTAAGTAACTCTCAGCTAACTTGACCAAATCATCCCAGTCCCTATGTGAGTCTTGCTTGATCAAAATCAGTCACAGTTGTCATGGGCGGCAGCGTTTGCTATCTTTATCCATAAAAAAAATCCAATATATGTATTAATTTTAAAAAAAAGATTGAAATTCAAAAATCCTGAACTAACGCACCAAAAGACCTACATTTGTAACAACTAATTTAACCTTATTCTGCTTCGATCAATAATTTATTCTGCAAATAAATTGATTAGATTTGAAAGAAATATTTCTTTAAAAAACAATCAATCAATAAAAATACCGAAGAGCATGGTTCCCGTAGCTCGCTCGTGGTAAGACACATACTAACGATGTCGTCACTGCTTCGGCTACTTCCCGATTCCTATCCCGTATCATGTACCAACAGGATTAATATGATTGTGATGCCCAGGAATTACTGAACTGATTGTTGATACCATAAATAATAAATAAATATCTTGGACATTCTCACACACGGCCATCTGACCCCAAAGTAGGCGCGAGCCTGTGTTATGGGTGTCAGAGACTGATATACATAAATATGTTCTATCTATATATACATAGATATATATATTTTTTAAATACATACATAAATAGATAATATTAACATCCCGACACAGAACAAATACAAGTGTTCGTCACACCACACGAATATTTGTCCTGAGTGGGATTCGACCCCTGGCGCAAACTCCATTGGTAGCCACCAATAATTCCACAATAGCCGACGTCGCTCCCATAATACTAGATGGCGTCGCTCTCGTGATACTAGTGCGTTTAAATGTTTCTACCGCGAAAAATAAGGCATGAGTTTATTGATGATGAGTTAAACATTTTCTGTAACCACCCCTAACATTGAACAAAGTTAGTATGTACTTACTCATTTATAAACGGGTTACGTAAGACAACAGGCATTATTCGAGCTGGCTAACGGAAGCCTGCTCTGTGAGCTAAATTCCGCAATTATCTCCACTAGATCTATTGTGCGCCTGGAGTGTAAGGTTTCCTTGCGTCATGACTTTCAGTCCGTGACGGTGTCGCGTTGTGCTGGACAGATGCATTGTCAATCAGGTTCCAGTTTGAGAATAATGGCACGACAGTCAACGCTGCGTATCGCCAGGATTTGCGAAACGCGACGAAACAAATAAACTTTAACATGTGACTATCAAAAGCTTCCCATGGGGCATAGACAAGTGGCAAAACGCTAGTAGATTAGAAATAGAATACTAATTCACGACTAATTAGTCGTTAGCGAATGTCAATCCCATACATTTGTCCACTTGTCTAGGCCCCCATGTCTGTGTTAGAAATACCTACAGTACAATAGGATTTAGGAAAGATCTAAGACCATCTCATATTACTTCCCTACCAATCCGCATAATAGTAGCGTAGTATGCTTCTACTATGCTATATAACCAGCGTGTTATGCATAAGACCTTTAGACTTGTATACCGATGATAGCCAAGCTAAAAATTGGCCTCTCGAGGGTTGTGTTCAAATCAGGGCAACTTTTAAGTCTGTCTGTGGTAATCGATACCTATGGCATGTTTAGTTTGCCAAATTCCTGAACCTTGATAGGAGAGCAGTGCTCGATAGTGGCTCGATCAATGGTAGGTTGTTATGATGTATGAATAAGAAATCTAAACGGATCAGTAAGGCTCAACACCATATTCTGGCAAAATAAATAGCGATAGTAGTTGTAATAACTGCCTCGTTGAGTCTAGTGGTCGCAAGCGTACTAAGCGAGAAGACCCAGGTTCGATATTCGGTATGAGTTTACTTGAAATTCCAAATAGTAGCTAGTGTTTTGTGTATGCTAAATAGACACATGGAATTTCAACTCAATACTTGTGTATCTGAGGCCTAAACATAATAAAAATTAAATGAGATTTATTACAAGTTACAAAATTAAATATTGAACTTGTAAAATCAAATCTCTGCAACGGTTAATGGTTCAAAAACGCCGGATTGACTGTTTATAACTAAACGTTTCAATCGTAACATTGGGCAATTTCGTTAATGGAATATAGGTACTGTTCCTCACAAAATAATCTGAGTATGCGTCCCTTGGTTTAATTTACAAAACATTTCATTCTGTCTCTTTTTATATGGCTGGGGTGAAGGGGATACCACAAAAATAGAGGTTGAATCACGCTGTTGGTGTCAAAACACCCGTGAAGAGAATTTGGTACCTAATATTATTTCCTATTTGGGACGACGTGTTGACATTAGAATGCAAGTCATATTATATCACTATCGCTTATTATTAAGCTAGTAGGTATTTGTTCAAGATAATTGCACTTCGACCAATGACCGCTAGCATTAATAGTATCATTACCATTTGATTACCCATATTATCGTAGTGTTCGATATTAGATATTACCTCTATCTATCGAGTCTTGTGCCTAGTGTGTAATAGTGAAATCCTAACATCTATTCCACGATAATATTCTTTTCATAGTTTATGTAAGCTACAGTCTCGTGTAAAACAAATCTATGTCAAATCGATCGTAAATTATAGTCTGCTCTACGAATAGCTTAACACGCATTACGTTACTGTAGTAAAAAAACTGGTAAGGCGAGTCCACTACAAAGAATTCCAGTTCGGAGAAACGGTAATAACAGTAATAATAAAATTGTATTTTCGTCAGGAATAACTAACCCTAAAATTATTACTTAATTGATAATTTTATATTTGCCCAAGCAATGAAATATCATATAATTATTAATATGATTATTCCAGGAACCTGAATTAGTTGACTAAAAACCTCAATAATCATTGGACGTAGTGTTTAAAAAATCGGAAGCTACATGTAAACAAAACCGCACAATACATTATTATCCGGTACCGGTGCATTGCAGTGGCGCGGCCCGATCGATAAACTGAACTGAACGCACACAAAAGTCCTAGCTTCGCGCGTTTTTTCCTGTCCCTCCACACTTCGCTGACTAAACTGTACACGAACACTCACTTTTTAAAACTCGGGGCGATGGTATTCATGCCGGTTTTATTACAACACCATTAATTAAGTCACATAGTGTAAAACAGACGCGACAGTACTACGCTCGTCGCGTAACTGACGATCGGCAGGCCGGTAGAACCGACAGGACGCTAGTCTAGAGCGCGCCAAACTACTAGCTAGCTAGCGAGTTGTATCAGTAGGGTGGCGAGAGCGTAGAGCAGCCGCGAGGGACAGATGTTCACAAAAACGGGGTGCATTGTCATTCATTCATGGCATCATTCAGTCACCGCGTGGGGTAGACGAAATAATAAAAAGCAATCATTTCATACAAACTTTATTTAAATCAAAAAATAAAGTCTACATAAATCCTTTTATTTCTTTAATATTAATGTGTATAGTAATAAATTTGTTTCAGCTTTATTCAATTCTTCGTTAGCACTCTTCTCTCCATAACCACCGCCGTTACCCAAGGCATTCATCCTCCAACAATTTACGAAAAACTTAACAGCCCGTAACTTACACCAAATCCATTAATGCGTAACACAAACTGGGTTTAAAACTAAAATGATACGAGAGTCCCTCGTTCGGCAAAAAAGAATACTTGTTTACTGCTTCGGTACTAGCAACTATACTGCTGCTGCAACCCTTTATGGGTTGCAGCAGCAGTATCCCAATACTGGGCACGTCCCAATACTGGGCACGGGTCTCCCCTACTGACACAGCTGCGGGAGGTCTAGAGCATACTCCACCACCTATACTATTACTATTTTTATCAACAACTTCTTAGTAGTGAATTAATTGACTGCTTGCGATTAAAATATTACAAATTGCGTAGAGTCGAGCCGACTCGCGAACCACAACCATAGTCATCGTAAGGGACTCCGGTATTCACAAAATAATTGCACCAAAGACAGTGCACAATGTATCAATTTTACTAAAAACCTATACACAATTATCTTAACAAATTATATTATATTCCTCTTTTATACCTAATTTACACAGCATAAAATTTATCTTTAATAAAAAATACATAATATCTTCAGTTATCAAAGAACACTTCCCCTATATTTGTTGTTTATTCGGTAACAAATGAGGCACGTTTAAGTTTTTTACTATATTATGTACACTAAATATCGGACTGCACAACAATGTTACACATCAATGTACAATGATACATATTTGACATGAAAATTTCAGTCCATTCTTATATTTTTATGTAACCGTAACTCAAAATTCATATGGTAGTACATTAACATTAAAAATAGTGTAATTTACATTATCAACAAAATTGCAGTTGCACAAAACCTTTTTTGGTCTTCATAGTAAATCAATGGTTTAGTGATCACAATACTTATTTTCTTTGACAAATAAAACATAATTTTAATCTTGGTACATGTGTTTTAAACTAAATAAAGGTAAAGTAACATTCTCGGCTAGATTGAACCGATTCGTTTTGAAGTAATAAAGAAAAAGATTCTAGTTCAAATGAACTTATTTGACAACAGGCAGATATGTAAGCCAAAGATACAAATAACAATTTATGCTAATGCAATATACTTTCACTAAAAACTATAATTATTATTCATCAACCCAAAATGATGCAACAATATTGGTTGGACACTATTAACTCAATAAAGCTTTTTTTCTTTCTTTAGGAAGTATATATAAAGATTTCTTTTCCCAAAAGAATAACGTACCTATCTATTTCATATCTTGTTGTTCACAAAAAATATCTATGCCAATAATTTACAATTGATTTTGATGCGGACTGTACAAAAAATATTTCATTTAAATATATTTTTTGTTAATAATATAATTCTTATATTTAAATGATTTTGCGAAAAGCACTGTTGGCATAGTATCGACAATTTTCCTAAAAATTACAAATTTTACACGGTAATTTAATCTAGTATATTATTCAATATTGCGAGAATACACAACTTCACATTATGCATACACCTTACATTTAGTAAATGAAAAGGTTTTTAAGAAGTAGTGCAAAAGTGCGTTAGCTTTAAATATACGTCGTTCATGGCTATTGCAATGCGTATGTTACTTTGATAAAATTAAACTGAACATGAAAGAAGATGAATATAATCTACACCAGTGTCAAAAATATTGGAAGTATGACTTTTACACTATTTCTAAAACATTATTCAATGAAGGTAGGTAGGTATGTATAACAATAATTTTCTGAAAATTACTATGTAGCCTCTAACTCGAGATGACCTTAATGAAAATCACATTTTCATTTTTGTCTTAAGTTAAATGCAATACGATAGATGATATAAATATAGATAAAATAAATATCTATTTGGGCTAATGTCATGCGCCTGGTCCTCACGTTTAACTTACTCGTTAACTATTCAATATAATTTTTTGTACTATTCTTTACTTCGACTGCGACCTACCTAAGTTTCTTCCGGGGAACAGTACCAGAAAAATTATACGAAACGTTCGGGAAGGCCCGGGACAGTCGCCGACGGAGCCCGCCACCCGCTCCGCCCGCGACGAAATAAAAACAAACAACAAAAGCTTAACCGTATACGACAGCTATCTTTGGATCCACCGCGAGCCGCCGCCGCGCGGCCGGCCGCCGTCTCCGATAAAATATGAAAAGTCAAAACGTACTTAGGCAGTACTAAAAGGCACCGTTGCAACACTCCGATACGGGTAACGTGACTACCGTTACTTGGCGAGCCGTCTCCGCAGGCGGTTCCGCAGCGCCAGCGCGGGCGCCCAGGGGCCCGAGGCGCGCTTGCCGAGCGCCCGCGCCGCCTTCGGGGGCTCCGGCGGCGGCTCGCAGCGCGCGCGCTTGCCGCCCGCCTCGCGCCGCTGCGGGGACTCCGCCTCGTTGCGCGAGCGCAGCGCCCGCGCCGCGCCCCAGCCCGCCTCGCCCGTGGTGGAGTGCACCTCGGGCTCCCCGGCGGGGCTACCCGCGGGGCGCGTGCGCGGGCGCGGCGGCGGCGCGGGCTCGGCGCGGGCGCGCGCGCGCCGCCTCGCCGCGCCGATGTTCTCCTTCGAGCGGTCCGCGCGCCGCGCCGGCGCCTCCCGCCGCGCCGCCGGGGCCCGCCGCGCCGGCCCCGGGGCGCGCGACGAGTTTCCCGCCCGCGTCTCTCGCGCCTCCCGCGCGATGCCGCCGATGCTTCGAGTCAGCTTTTGGACGAGAGGCATCGACGGCGGGTTCTGCGAGCGGGTCGGCCGCCGCGCCTCCTCCGTCTCCCGCGGCGGGGGCTCCGGGGCGGAGGTCGCGAGGGGTGCGGGCGCGGGGGGCCGGCGGGGGGGGACCGGGGCCGGCGCGGGCTTGGGCGAGCCGACGGAGGGCCCCCGGCGGTTGAGGATGACGACTCGATCGAGGGCGGGCGGGCGCGAGCGGGAGGCGGTCTGTCGCGTGTGCGGGCGCGGGGGCGCGTCGGGCTCGTGGTGCGAGCGCAGCACGCGGTCGTTGGGCGCGGCGGCGGGGTCGCGGCGCGCGTCGTTGCGCGCGCGTCTGCCCCGCGGCCGCGGGGGTCGGTCGGCGGGGGAGCTGGAGGACACCTCGTTGATTTGAATATCGACGTCGTCGGCGTCGCCGTGGCAGAGGTCGCCGTCGGCGGGCGCGTCGCCGGCGGGCCCGGGCGCGGGGCGGGCGGCGTCGGGGCGCGGCGCGGGCGCGTCGCCGGCGGCGGGGTCGGGCAGCGCGGTGGCGGGCGGCGGGGAGGGCTCGCGCGGCGCGGCGGGGGGCCCGGCGGCGATCTCCTCGTACACCTCGGAGAGCGTGTTGAACACGCGGCTGCGGTTGAGCAGGCGCGCCATGAAGTAGGATTCGGCGGGGTTGCCGTAGTTGGTGATCGCGTCGGCGTCCTCGGGCGCCTCGTCCTCGTCCCGGGAGCCGACGGAGAAGCGGCCGTCGAGGGTGGCGCAGGGCGGCAGCGGGTCGGGCGGCGGCGCGGGCGCGGGCGCGAGGGCGGGGGCGGGCGCGGGCGGCGGCTTGTCGTCGTCGGAGTAGCGCGTCATGATGGTGAGGCCGTTCTGCGGCACGGGGCGCGCGTCGTCGGCGGGGGCCCGCTGCGGGGCGCCGGGCGCGGGCGCGGGCGCGGGCGCGGGCTGCGGGTGCTGCGCGGCGGCGGTGCGCGAGCGCAGCACGGTGGCGCGCGGCGGCCCCGGCGGGTCCAGCATCAGCGTCACCACTGACGTGTTGTCGGCCCTCATTCGCGTGTTAGACCATCTGCAAGAAAATTATACAACTAGTATGCAAGTTTAGTATGTATACAAAAGTACCCAAAGTAAAAAAAGGAAATTAATTTCAATTGCATAGTGGAGATGTCCAAGACCTACCGCTACCGCAGAATTGTCTGTGGGCGAGACCTACCTTGGTCTAGGCCCACTGTGAGAAGTAAAAATGATAACTAATAGTTCTTTTCAGGACACAAGCCTTATTACCATTTGTTAAACCTGCTTTGGTATATCTTCAAACCTCCAATAAAATAGTGTAGAATACAAAAAAGTAAGCCTTGTAATGCACTAAAAATAATACACACAATATACCCATGAAATGAATTATTTTTTTTCGTTGTTAGTTAAACATTAGGTACATTACAAACTTCTTAATGTACCAGAAAAATCAGATATCGGTATTTTGATCACTGAATCTAACTGATGGTGCTGACGCGGGAACCATGGGACACACTGAAAATCGGCGGTTGTGGATACCTTTCGGTGTACACACACGGCTATGTCGAGTATGATCTTTTGTAATAAAAGTGTCCTTGAATTGTTAAAAAATATTATAAAAAAATATTCTAATTTTTTAAAAGCTTTTATTTAACTTCATCCTTATGTCCTGGAATCTTGCAATCAATATTTCACCCACTTCTACTGAAGCTATCGAGCTGAAATTTGGCACACATACATATTTGGTTCCGTTAACAATGCACGAAAATAAAAGTTATATAATATATAAAAATAAGTCGGGTTTTCCTTCCTGACGCTATAACTCCAGAACGCACGAACCGATTTCCACGGTTTTGCATTCGTTGGAAAGGTCTCGGGCTCCGTGAGGTTTATAGTTTGTAGGGGTAGTGGTAGGGGTAGGGGTAGGGGTAGTGGTAGGAGTAGTGGTAGGGGTAGTGGTAGTGGTAGGGGTAGTGTTAGTGGTAGGGGTAGTGGTAGTAGTAGTGGTATTGGTAGTGGTAGTTGTAGTCCACACACTTACATGAAGTTCTCCCAAAATATTCAGTAAAAATTATTTATATGGCAAAACAACGTTTGCCGGGTCAGCTAGTATAATATATAAAAAGCTTTATTTTTTAAATATTTTTATATAATATTTGTTTTCTCTTTCAACAACTAAACTGACTGCCAGATCATAGCCTACCTTTCGAGAGCATGGTCCACCAAGCTCTTGGACGGGTTGAGCCAGTCCCGGGGCTGGCTGCCGCCGCCGCTGACCAGGGCCGCCTCGTTGTGGCGCTCCGTGGCCTGCACCAGACTGACAGCACCCTCCGGGGAGATCATGTTCCACAAACCGTCTGTCCCAAATATGAGACACCTGAAACAATGCAATGATTAAATTCAATTCAATTTCTTTATTTGCTATTGCAAAGTTACATAATAGGTGTTATTTATTATTTTACATAACTTCTTACTTAAGCTAAAAGGCATGCAAATTTTTATACATTAACATATTCTGATTTTTAAATTGGACTGCTCATCTTGACTATTCTACCCTATCACATGAAATTACACTTTTTACATCTATTATGTAAATAAAACTTACAATTTTTATTATTATAAAGCTCGTATCAGTCTACTTACCAACATCAATTAAATTTGTACTAATATTATGTCAATTGTATACTAAACATTACCACAACCATTAAGATATCATTAACAATTATATAAAGCTGTAAGTACAATAAGTATTAGTACATAATCGAAAGTTCGTCACTTTAAAACCACAAATTGGTGTGCAAATTTAAAAATCCATATATTTTTTTAAAATTAGTTTACCCATGTGTTTATCAAATGATCAACAATTTGACAGACCCGTTGGCGCAATCGGTAGTGACCCTGTCTGTTGCGCCAGGGGTCGTGGGTTCGAATCCCACTCAGGACAAATATTCGTGTGACGAACACTTGTATTTGTTCTGTGTCTGGATGTTAATATTATCTATTTAAGTATGTATTTAAAAATATCTATGTATGTATATCAGTCTCTGACACCCATATCACAGGCTCGCGCCTACTTTGGGGTCAGATGGCCGTGTGTGAGAATGTCCAAGATATTTATTTATTTATTTATTTATTGTAAATGAAATTAGAATTAAACTGTAACGTTATAACTATCTTTCCATATACAGGTTTTTGTCTATTTCCATGGGAAATTTGCAATTATCTGGGATGAATAGTAGCCTAAATCACTATAAGGATTGAATGCAAATTACCGAAACTTCGAAGGGTCGATGGTCAAAACGCCAACATCTGGATCAGGACTGACTATGAACTCATCGTTCTGCGGGTTGTAGCTCCAGAGGTCTCCTAACGACCTTGCCACGGCCAGGAAGGGTATTTCATCCATGGGGGTGTTCTTCTTTATCGGCCCCTTGTGTCCAGGCCGCGGCCTGTTCCACACGACGCGTGGGACCCCAGCCTTCGATATAACCTTCCCGCCACATCGCTGGATTCGCTCTATCTCAACTGTGGACTCTGGCTTGTGATCCGATGTCAGGGGTTTTGCTGCCCATTCCTCGCTACCTGAAATTTTAAATTGCATATTATTATTAACTGGTAGGAACCCAGAGGTTTATAACAAATATATGAGTCTGTTTTAGTTGTGTTTACTCTTTTTTTTTCTCTCCTTAGAATATTGCCGCCTACCAATCACTATCTCACCATCCCTATCGACCCTGAGTAGACTGGCAGAAAATGCCAATAGGCATTAAGTCCACTCAATGTTACATCATATTTTTGGTGTAACAATAAAGTATTTAAATAAATAAATATTCTAACATTAGCTGTATCTATGCATCCATGAAAAATGTCACATGATTCTCATAAATGACATTTAGTCATATAGCAAGACGAGAAGAGGATAGGTTAAACTTGTTATAACTAGCAAATACAGTTTGGGATTTTGGGATATCATTACCTAAATGGTACAATCATTTCAGAGAGATACAGTTCCATCACTGAATGTATCTGGCATGCTGAAGACAATTCTCATTGGAAGGTTTTAGCACACATAACAACACAACACTTTCTTTGTCCCACTGTGAGCTGGCAAGAAGTTTAACTAATCTCTAAACATAGACAATTCTATATTAACAGTATTTAGAGAATTATTCCTTGTATAAGTTGATTTATGTACCTATTAAGAAAAGCACACAAGATAAGTGAGGGGCTAGTACAGACATGATAACAGTAAACTAATAGTATCAGGATTTCTTGTTCCTAATGTGGTGTACCAAATGATTCATAACTACCGAGACAATTACTAAGCTCTGCACCTTGTTAACTTTGGAATCAGTACTATAATCGGTACTATCATACGCATACTGAAATACCAACTATAAAAACAGCTAAAGCAAACCATCTGTACATATTGTTTCTTACAATTTCTTTTACAATTTATAATACCAATTTCAGCCCAGACAACTAAATAAAGAGGCAGGATATGTTACAAATGGGCTCTCACCATTAAACCAAAAGCAATTATTAAGAGTTAAACAACTCAATTACTAACCATCTTTCTGATATCCCAGTACAATGGCAGAGTCACCAACATGCCCAATATATATTTTTCCTCGTCTTATAAAAGCAACACTTGCTGTTGTGCCTGCTGTACTTGGCAAACCAGTCACTGTCTTCGGCCATTTTTCTGAAATTTACAAAAAAATTAACTTAATTTATCTATAATTCAATAGTCAACTTATTATGTGCTTTGTCAAGCATTTTGAGAATTTAACAACCACTCTTATGTTAACATGAAACAGTCTCATTCAGTTAAAAAGTAATTGTCAAACTTTACAATTGTTCTGAAGTTATAATGCTTGGGAATGTTGTTCAGTTGTATAGTTCTTTGAGTACCCTAGAATCTTCTGACTATTGGCTAGCTCTCAACATATCTGCATTGTATGATCTCCTAGCTATAAGGAGAAAGCCATTTCTCAGGCACTATGCAGTCGGTATCACTATGGGTCGGTAATAGGATGAGTTAATTTAAAATTCAATAACCTAAAATGAGGGTTTAGGACTATAAAAGTCGACATATGATTAATAAAATATCAAATACATAACTGGAATAGTGGGTACAAGATGATCCTGTTGTTTCCAACAATAATAATGGAATGACCATTTATTTTGTAATATAAAGCATGTTAAAGTTTATCAATACAATAGCATATAAGTGGTAATTACTTTAAAATGAGGCCAGCGGTATTGCTTTTTAATGACCTCAAAAAGTTTCGGCAAGAGGAAACACGAAACTGCGTAAAAATAAGTGGCAGAACTGCTTTCACTTCTGCCAGTTCGTGGGATCTCAAAAACTTGTGAAACAGCTACACCCATGCGAACGCACAAGTTATCTAACATCTTTTCAAAACAAAACAACCGCAGCAGGCATTTGAAGCTCTTTTGTCAAGTCAATGTCAAAGCACTCAAGTAAAAATAATGAGTAGATAAATACCAACAAGGTCAACAAAAACATTTTGTACAATCACTCTCGATTCGCCTTGAATTATTCCCTCAGGCGTTGCGGGGGAACTTCGAAACTTACGAATACAATATGATTAACGCGACATTTTGACATTTACCTAGTTCTTTCCACATGTTCAAATGGGTCAACATGTAACCATTGCGAATGGCTTTCAGTACGTCCTCGTCGTTATCTGACCAAAACTGCCGCTGTTTCACAATTGAATCCATCAAATGCTCTTTAGCAAACGCTGCGGCTTCGCCACCGCCGTGTCCGTCGTAAATCCCGAAGAAAGCATACTCCAAATCTCTCTCATCCTCAGTTTGTTGATACGCAACGGAAAACAAGTCTTCCATGTACTTTCTCCCGCCCTGGCTACAGTGGCCAGTAACGCGTAGATTAACGCCAATAGATGCTGGCATCTTGTAAATAATAACACAACAACTTAACCACAATATATTTTGATACTACAGTAACACAATCGTTTCCACATTTTGCATTTGCAAATAGACGACTCGCGAGTTGAGCGGAGCGAAGACTAACGACAGGTCACGTGTACATATTGATCACTACGCGTGCCCAATGTGATGGCTAATGGGAATTTCAATAGGTTGGAAGGAGTTAGCTATATGTTCTTCAATACCATCTACAATAAGAAACACACGCCATCATGAATTCCGCCATTATCATTAGTATCCAATTGACGCACTTTAAAAGTTTTGTATTTTAAATTGGGCATGTAACAAATTATAATTAGTGAAATATTCCAACAAAAAAATTAGAATTGTAATCACATAACACAATGATGGTAATACAAAGTTCAATATTCTTTACAATTTATTAGAGATGCGTTCAAATTAAGTATGTCTCTATATTGTCTGTGGATACGTGGATAGAACTATTGTGTCTCTAACAAGTATCGGCTTCGTCTGCGTGACATAATGAACGAGATTGGATTAATCCTCTGCTTGAAAACAACAGTTTTTTTTTATTTCAGTATTTGACGGAAAAAGGAAAAAGACATTTTCTTCTATGCGAAAACATGGAACACTTTTAATTTCACGAATTCAAATATATTTCCTAAATTATACATTGTCTGTCTATTACATCCATAGATATCAAAATGTAACACTAACAATTCATAAAACATTTTTTAAATTTAACTAATCAGCTACATGTACATTTTAAATTTTTGGCTGTCAAACAGTAGATCGGATTGCGTTACAGAAACTTCCGAGTAGTACAGAAAAATATTTACTATTTGCTGCCCAAATTTAACTAGACCAACAACTTTCTTGGCTTCGTTTCATTTAAATCTTCACTAAATTAGGGATATTAATTTATCGCTCATAAATTTGTTACGCACTATCCAATACTGTACTCTGTTCTGTGCCCACTGCCCATTAGCTAATATTTCATTCCACTGTTATCTATGGTCAAATGCGCGCCAATTCGCCGCCAAAATTTGAATGAAACAGCCTGAAAGAGGAGACATAGTACTGTATACATGTGAAGGGGAGATACGCGCGAATAACACCACCATCCATAGATTACAAACATGGAGGAGGAAAGGAGCAAAGTAATTCCATCTCTCAGTGCAAGTGTATTAATTTGTAGGTCTCATCTCATTTTTTGCTGGCCTTTACTTCAGACTTGCAGGATGTGTCAAAAATGTAAAAATGTGGCAGGCCCAGCTTGCAGGTCTCACATAAATGTTGCCCTTCACAGAACAGATAAAACTCAGTTAACAACCATAAAACAAAGTGAGCTAAAATAAGTTTATTTCTAAGTAAACTAATATGAACTAACAACTTGTATCTAATCTTCTGTGACATCCCATGGTTTTTCTGGTCTCAGCATATCCCATGGATTTGGTTTCTTGTATACATCTAGCTCTTGCAACCTAACACCTCCATTAATAACTTCCTGAAGGAATTTCTCAACTTTTCCGCCTTCTTTTGGCTTCAAGTCACAGTACATTTCTGTAATTCCACACTCAAGGCATCTTTGTGCAAACACTCTACCTAGGTTAATATAAGCGCTTGTATCTTTGATACTATACAGCTGTTTTCGCAGTGGCCATTCTGATGATTTTGCCTCTATGACTGGTCCATTTATAAAGTGTACCACTTTGGCTGACACTAAACGGTTACTTTGAGTGAGCTCCAACCTGCAATATACAATTCTTTAACTGCATGTACACAACACTCAAGAAGGCAGTTATTATCAATGCAGTTGTGCTGCAAATAATTATTTCATAATTGAAGTGAATATTCTTGCTAAGTCCTCACAGAATTTATTTTTATGATATAACTTTGAACAAGACTCAACTAGGGACTAGGATGGTTGTTCCATTTAGCTGAAAGTTAATTAGAACATTAGTTGGTCAGTTTGTTAATGGGTGTGAGAACAGGGGAATGTTAGTGATAGTTATTCCTATTAGTTGGTGTAAGTAAAAGTCCAGTTAGTAATTGTTACTAAGAGTTCCTTTCCAAGCCACTCACAGATGATCTCTAAAAAAATGTAACTGGAAACGACAACTTTCTCACCGAACTACAATGAAGTACAATGTTTTAAAAACAATTATTACACGGTAGAAATGGTACTGGGTACCGTAGGAAGTGGGTGTGCGCCATAATGCCCATAAGCCACTGCAACCTAAATATATTGTAGCTAACAGCTAGGTACCGTGGTGATGGTAAATATACATATTTGAATAATAACCATACTTATGCCAAAATTTCCGCCCAGGATTATCCAAATGGTAACCATCAGGTTTCCTCGCAATTCGAAGACGCTCTAAGTTTCTAGGGTTACGGTTAACGAATTCGGCAGGTACAGTTGAAGTAAATCTCACCAAGCTTGGCAGAATGCGTAAATCTCTGAATGACAACATTCTTAATTCAATAAAGATAACAATATTATATTTTAGTTTCAATCTACGGATATTACGGATAAATTATACCCCAATACATAACCTATCCATAATTAGAGCACCTGACAGCCACAGATTAGTATATTAGTAGCACAAACTAATAAGGGATACTACGTATCAGACGACCCACTTCCCTACATTCAAACTAGCCATTAAGGAATGTCTAGAATAGACTTTGACAGTTCTTTTTTTTTTAAATTACTAATGGGATATACAGGCAAAGGAGCAGTATTTAACAGCCAATTTGTACGAAGCACCTTAGCCTATATTGTTTTATGGTTTATTCCCAGTATTCTTACTAATTGGTAGGAATACTTGGCATACACCTAGTTTATTCATTAAAGAAATATTTAAATAAAACAAAAATTCATTATTATATATTTTTATTATTTTTAATTTCTTCTTGTCATACTTTTTTAATGATTTTGTTGCATTTGTTGCAAAACTATATTTTGTAACGATTTTCATGCGCCAAATCTGAAATGAAAAGGATAGGTTTATGGATGAAATAAAAAGTCAAGTAATGCATGTTACATCACAGGTAAAAAACTTAAAAAGGGTTTTTCTTAAGTTTTTCAGCGACCCGCCAGAAACAACCAGAACCAGCTAACATAGCACGGTCAATCATGGGGAACAGCAAACCTTACATGAAAGTATTTTTAATCCAAAAGTAATATTGCTGATAATGCTGATTCCATTGTATTTATTTTTTTCTAAACTAAACACATACTAAATAAATTTCTGATGTCTTGCTGATGTAAGTATTACTACTGAAATGATAAAACAACTTGAGTACCACTCTGTACACTAAAGTAAAAAAATGACTAGCTACAATATTGTTTCCCTGCTTGCTATGTTCCCAAAACTGGTTTGGTGTCAAGTCCTGTTGAAAATAGTTCCATCGTAATGAGTTCAGCTTTGTGATTTATGTATTGAGTTGAAAGGACTCGGCACATAAATCGTGATGTTCACAATCTCTATTTAGTCAGCATAAGCCTTACTATTCAAAAGATATTAATACTATAACTTACCGGCAGACTTATAGTATGAATGGTCTTCATGTAGTTCCTTTTTGGAATAGCAGTGCTCAGTGTATATGTCCACTGAAAATAAAAATGAATAATGCTATGTTAATTGTATAATTATATTAAAATTTGTATATACGCGTTGATGAGGGATCTGCAACTTTGGTATTTTTATGTCTACTTTAGGCAAAAATATTTTTTTTAAATTATGTTTTAAAGTCTAATCAGATTATATACAGGGCAGCGTAAGGTAGATAGGTAAATTCAGAGTTGCATATATTGACATTTTTCATACATATTTCTAACATCATATTTGCATGGATATTTCTAGATTTTTAATGTTGCATATAATCTGGTCTCTACTATTTAATTACTGACCTAATGAAGTAGGTATTATACAGGTATCGTTTTGGTATTCACTTAATTAACACTAAATTATAAAATATCTATACCAGGCTTATAAAATAACTAGTGGACGCCCGCAGCTTCGCTCGCGTGGAATTAGACATTCACTAACTTCAAAAACGGTAAAATTTTCATACATCCTTTCTTAGTGCTCCCCTACGTTATAAAAGGAACCCCTGTGCAAAATTTCAAGTTTCTAACCCTTATAGTTTAGGCCCTGCGTTGATATATCAGTCAGTCAGTCAGTCAGTCACCTTCTCCTTTTATATATATAGATATAAATAATTAGGTACCTATATAAAAATAATTGTTACTTGTTTTTCAGGAAGGAAAATTTCAGGATTTTAATATTTACTTACTTTTGGTCTCGGAAACTACTGCTGGTACGCCGCTTTCTATCTCATTTTCCGAAAATAGTGTTGGGTATGCACCGTATGCACCATAACGCAAACGAGACGTGGTTATAATGAACCTCGTTTCAAAATGCTTGTGACACACAAACATCTTCCGAAGTCTGCAAACTACGGCTACGAAGGTGAACACTACCAATGCACTGTAACCACTTTTGGAGTCCTATCTTAGATTTGGGAAACTGATGCATTTTAACGTCCTGTCGTTTAATCGCAAAGTTTTCTATTACAACACTTGTTGTACATGGTGATAAATACAACAAGGTACAACGAATTACTGGTTTAGCTGAGAGGATAAGCTCCGATAAAAATCAACTTAACATAAATTCACTCGATCAAAATAATGATTAATGAAACCACAGTTTACCACAGATTAATATATTAGTAGCTAGCTAAATTAAACTTCAAACTAAAGCTGTGTCTTTCTGTATATAACAAAGTACTCTGTGGCTGTGTCAAATGTTACTTCGAAAATTTGACGGGAGACGGCCAAATTGAATTAAAAAAAAAGAATACGTCGGATTCTATTCTCGACCCATAGACATAAGGCCCAAACAATTTCAATGAAGATTAACAGCCGTGATTAGTAGCTACTGACAGCTACTCTACTATATAATAATAATCCAAAGAGTATAATAATCATAGAGTATTGAAGGGAGTTCTTCCTTTAAGATAATAATCACCTGTCATTAAATCTATCAAACAAATTCTGTCGAATGTTTAATTGGCATTTGGCAGCATTGTTCCATGAATTTTTCCTTCAGCCAGTCAGTCGGAATATTAAATAAACACTCACTGCACTGAGCAAGTAATACTCACTGTTGCTGAGGTCGGAAATCTCGGAATGAGGCGAGGAGGAATGAGACTTCTTCTTCTTACTTTTTCTTGCCCTTATCAGTTTGGGATTTCACTTCTTCAGTGCAATTGGGTATAAGCTTTCATGAGATGGACAACGAAACTAATGTCAAAATTATGTATTTATACAAAGATATCTATTTTACAACCACGAACGAAATCTTTCCTCCTCTTCCGCGGCGCTGTGGGCGCTCCTGCATGAGGGAATTCAGATGTAAGGATTATCCTTCTATCCGGGCAATTGCTCCAGGGGTGAACCCCGTCGGTGATATCCCTGCTGTTGGGCGTGGGAGATGGTGTGTCGTCGTGGAACTGCAGGCCACTGCCAGAGCATACCATGCTGGCGCCGCGTACGTCAGCCTGGATCGGTTAGAGCATAAATGCTGATTTTACAATTTTACCGTCAAACGGACGCAATTTCCTTAACCCATACCGGGCAGTATCATGGTGGTTAAAGTGATTTCGTCATCCACATCCGATTATTATTTATATTATTTTGAGTGGTAAAATTTCTTTTCTATCTAGACATTCTAGACTGAAAAAAATTGCTTCAGACGCATAATTTAAAAGGGAAAGAAGCTACTTTCTTGAGAGAATGTAGCTTCTTTCAGTAAGACTGAGGTCTTATCTTATAATAGCTAATTTATGGATGGAGAAATTCTTTGAAGAAAATAGCCGTTCTGCAAACAAAACTTCACACAATCTTTTTTAGTATGTGTAATGTGTTTTTCATTTAAATTGGAAACGTATAGGCTGTAATTATGCTACTTATTTTTTGTCTTGATGGATGAATGATATTGTATGTACTTACCCTTATTCTTTGGTTTGACTCATTGACTTATGTCAATGTTAAAGGAAAGTGAGAAAAAATTATGTGGTTTCTGTAAGATATAAAGCCCATCCGTAAATTAATATTGTAAAGGCCAAAACGGCCACAGTTCATTACTTAATAAATTATTATTATTTATCCACCCGGAAATAATATATTGATTTAGCTAATTGATTAATGATGCCTATCTGATATAATAAAAATATGTTGTAGTTCCAACAATCTAAACCACAAAAAACTCCGTTTTGTGTTTTGTCTTAAAAAAAAGTAAACTGTGGCACTCGGATATAATCCAGATAAATTAAGATGGTTACAAATTTATTATAGAACGGTTCGAATAAACCAGTATATGTAATTTATCCGCGTGACATTGTTCTCAAAAGGCATATGGCGGACGTTTTATATATTTTTGCATTGAAAACTGATAAATTCTTTTAGTTATGAGTATCTTGTGACCGCTAGAGCGTATTTGTAAAATTAGCTGATAAAAGTTAGATTTTAATGTGTAAATAAGTTTATTATACCTTGAGACTTGTAAATATTGATATTATTTTAAATGGACGTTTTTATTCTTATTGTTTAGTGAAAAACGAAAAGTCTGTGATATAAACAATACCTAGGTGATAGAATAATTTCTGGAACAAGTTTGTAAATACTGTATAGTTATTTTAGAATTTTAGTAGATTTAATATATTGAGAGAAGACTGAGAATTAGTGTGGAATAACAAGCTATGTCAGCTGTTAGTTTGCTGCCTGCGTTGAAAGAGAAACCGTCAGAGGAAAGTCAGCAGAATGGTCCCAACCAATCAGGTAAATAAAACAAGCATTATTTAATTCTACCTGCTTTAATTAAGACAGGTCGTGCTAATCCAGCATAGTATCTTACTGTACCACGTCAACTATCGGATTCTCGATTGTAGCTTCGAAAGAAAACTGAATGAAAGGAATAACAAACAGACAACAGTTTCATTAAATAGTGCATGCTTGAAATTTCTACCAACATTTCCTTTACATCTAACTACCTATCACACAAAGAACAAGTTATGGTGCTTTGTAAATAGGTCATAATAGTGCTGGTTGAAGTGAACTAGTTTAGACATAAAATCGACCCAAGAATTTTGCTTGCCATTATTTTTAGAAACCTTTCAATTTTCAATCATAATTTACCTCACGTAATCACCTTTAATACTAAATGTTGTGCATGAGTCTAAAATATCTAAAATACCAAATAAGAATGATGAGAAATGCTAAATAGTGCATAAATATATTTGGGACCAGGTTTGTAGCTTTGTATAATCATTCATTATATTATGGCTCACTTACCTGCCAAGAAGAGTAAATAAGTACAATGGTATGGGTAAATAACACAACATACCATCACCTCTTTACTTCCGTAAAGGTCTAGGAAAAGAGAGTGGTGTGATACACCCACATTTCATCGGTTTTAGGTCCTACGTACTAGGTGGTGAGCCTATTTGCCTTACACCGAGCACAAACTGCAAGCTACAAGTAGTAGCTACTGGTGGTTCATGATAGAACTCAACAATACTTTGCCCAGCTCAACAGTTGCGAGGTCCATCATTACATCAATTCCATTCAATAGCTTAAATGTATAAATATTACATTAAATATGAAATTATACATATATACAGATACATTTTTGTCGCCATCACCTCAGGTCGACTGCCCACCAGCATTAAGTCCACCCTTTGTTAAACCCTATTTTAAGATTTACAATTAAGTTATAAATAAATAAATTATTCAACTATTTATCTGACTGTCTGTTTGATATCTCTATGATGTATATATGCAGCCATAGATTTTTGTCAGATGTGTTTTTAATTTTTCTTTGAAATATAAATAACACAATTATATTATTATGGAACATATGTTTTTTGAAAGTGGAATTTAAAAAATGTACCAAAGGACATTTGATTGTGCGCATTGATGTTATGATTCTCAGCTTTCAAGCAGTCAAAGACAGTAACTTCAACAATGAATATAGACACTCACAAATCCTTCAGTAATTTTATTTACATTTAGGTATACAAAAAGCGTAGCGTCCAAAACCCAATGGGTCGCGTTGATTCAATGTGATCGAAAGATTAAGCTACGAAGGGTGAAGTTGGTTTGTGGATGGGTGACCGCTAGTGACAAAATTTCATGGACGCTACCGTGCTTCGGAGGGCACGTAAAACCATCGGTCTCGGTTGTTTTCAATGCTGGAAGCAGTCGTTAAGCCTTGTCGAAGACCTTCGGGTTGCTTGAGAACATTGGACACTGGGTTGGCCACTAACCACTGGATTGTTTATTTTTATACTGTTTATCATATGCAAATTTGACGTAAATGAACCATTGTTCATTAGCCAACAAATGTTGTGTTGTTTAATCTTTACTAAAAAATACATTTTAAGCTGATTCATATAAATATGCTGAATTAATAAAAAGGACACCATTATATTTATTACTTCATCAAACTTTACAGTTACTCTTAGACAAAATTGTAAATTTAATAACATAAATTATAGCTATGTAAAAAAACACAAATTGGATAGTATTGATGTATTAAATAGATTAAACTCCTTTGACAAAACATCACAATGATTGCACACAACACAATAGCCCTTTGAGTGTACACAACAGAGCATCTAGGGGTGTGGTGCAAATGGGATATTGAAGGTCAAGGGTAGATTTACCCCTACCCTAATGCAACATCCATCTTGTATAGGTATGATGTTTGATCAATATACATAATGTAAATATGCTACTTGCACGATGAATAAAATTGAATGTGAACAGATTAAAATTGGATAGTGAATAAGCTTATTTATTGTACTACTGGTGGACCTGCAGCTTTGCTCACGTGGAAATAGACATAATAATAGATCCTTCTTAACTCGTTAACTTAATCTCCACAAATTTGTAATGAAGCTGTAAATGTGTTATCCCCTATGTTTATTTCACACCCTTAAGGGTAACATTTTTACAAACTTTGAATGCCATATTTATTTATATCTAATCAACAGCCTTAAATATAAATTTTATACTTCTAGGTCTGAAAATGACAATACTTTCATACAACCTTTCATCCCCCTTTTCAACCCTTTACAACACATTTCCAATTAAAAAGTAGCCTATGTCCTTTCTCAGACTCTAGACTATCTGTGTACCAAATTTCATTTAAATCGGTTCAGTAGTTTTGGCGTGAAAGCGAGAGACAGACAGACACATTTACATTAACCAAACAATTGGGTAAATAATGTTGGAACACTTAATTTTAATCTATATATATAAAAGGAGAAGGTGACTGACTGACTGACTGACTGACTGACTGACTGACTGACTGACATATCAACGCAGGGCCTAAACTATAAGGGCTAGAAACTTGAAATTTTGCACAGGGGTTCCTTTTATAACGTAGGGGAGCACTAAGAAAGGATTTTTGAAAATTCACCCCCTAAGGGGGTAAAACGGGGGTGCAAAGTTAGTATGAAACTTTGCTGTTTTTGAAGTCGTTAGACGGGTAGACGTCGTTAATGGGTCTAATTCTACGCGAGCGAAGCTGCGGGCGTCCACTAGTTTCTAATAAAACCATATGCCGGGTCCGAATACAGGCAAAAGCACTACAGAATGGTATTAGGCAGGGTTGCACGGGATAATTATCAAGATAATTATCTTGATAATTATCAATGATAATAACGTATATTATCCAGAGATGTGAATAAAAGTTATAAAAAATTATCTTCTCTATTATTATTCGAATGCGGGTAATATTTAACGTCACTTTTTAGCGCCATGTCGTTTGTGTGTATCCGAATACAAGCCCAAGGGAATTACGAATTCCCCCGCTCTTCGATATTTAGTTTTGACAGTTTTTGTGTGTTGTGATCTCTTGTGCAAACATATGTATATGTAAAACATAACATATAAAGTGTTATAACAATTAAAAGTACTTTTATTAAGTTTTATTACACCTTATATTTTTGGATAATAACGGGATAATTATCCGATAGATAATTATCCGATAATTATCAATGAACATAATTATCTTGATAATTTCCAACCCTGGTATCAGGCAAGGATCCCCTTGTCATCTCCCCAAAGCATTTCACCTTTGGGGAGATGACACTGCTTTAGATGTGTTCAAGCTGAGAGTGGAAAAATTGCGGTAAACACCCCACGTACCTCCGATTTGCCGATGATATAGTGATCTTGGCGGAATCGCTTGATAACCTCAGGACTACCCAAGTGTACCACAGTTCCTCATAACGAATGGGTCTGAAAATGAACATGGACAAGACGAAACTCATGTTCAACCTATACCCTCAACCTATACAGGTTGTTGTTGATGGCACTGCTCTTGAAGTTGTTTATAAGTAAATTTACTTAGACAAGTAGTCCAGGTGGATAAATCCAACGTTGTGGTGTTGCTTATCACAGGCCTATGGTCCAGCAGTGGATCTCAAAAGACTGATGGATGGATAGAATCCTATTAAGCGGAAAACTTATAAACCCATGCTTGCATAATTGGGCAACTCCATTATGTTTCATGTACGAATTTTGGTTCATATCAAAGGGTGTAAAATAGGGTTGTCGCAATTTTGTAAGTTGTATTTGATTTTTTTTGAAGTAAAACTTCTTTAGGCTCGACTAGGGAGTAACTCAGATTTTTGATTCTGACGGAAGTTCTGACGTTTATTTTCTGACGAATGTGACGCTTATTTTCTGACGCTTATTAAACTATTAATTTATTTTAATCAAACGAGTACTTTTTACTTTTAGAACGAACGGTCAGTAACTACTGACTCCCGGGACGCCGTTTTCCTTGCCTTGATTCACATTTGAATGTGGAACGCATGATTCCATAGAGTAATGCTCGCGTTGAATTTCCACTTTGTGAATTCTTAATTCGTGATGCATCTCCCGTCCACGATATGTTTATAGAATTTTGAAGGAATAAACTAAACGATTATTTCTTAAACCTTTTTCAGCTGACAGTATAGTGTATAGACTATCTGAAACTGACTGACTGACTGACTGACATATCAACGCAGGGCCTAAACTATATATAGTAACTTATAAAAATCAAGTAGGTACCTGAAGTTTTACTTCAATCGCGCGTAAAGGTTACACGCACACACTTTTTTATTGTGTTTTCTTTTTTGTGTGTACATATTACATATTTTATGAACAACAGACAGTGGCAACCCTACTGAGGGTTAACAAATAACCATTGACCAGTGGTCATACATAAGCCACCCTTTGTCAAGTATTGTGTAAAACTGGTTTGGCAGATTTTTTCCAAGGGAGCGTTGTGGATAAGAATGATATTATTGTATTGATATTATAACATGAATACTATATAGCATAAAGTGAATCATTTTAACTGTGAAGTTAGTAGCTTTTTATAATTATTACTGTAACTAAAAGAATCGAATTTCTTTTACCGTTTTTTCGTTGTTTAATTGAGCCAAACACCATTCATTTTACTTTTTGAGTTTTGTAATGACAACAAAATTCGGAATGCTAAGATAGAGTTCTGATAATAACAGCTCTATATTAGGTAGAAACAAAGTTGTAAACATATAATTAATATAATTTTCTGGGCGAAGAAATCCATTATAAGATTAATTAGGAAATCACATTGTTACAGGAGGTTATGTTCCTATGTCCATCGAATCAAAACAGATTCTCAGCTAATAAATTTATCTACCTACATATTATATTGGCCATGACGACTTTCAAAGTCGAGGTATGAATGTGACAAAATATGAAATTATTTGAGGGTAGTTTCATTAACTCGAGCGACGTCGGCCATCTTGCCTTGCGTCATTCTAGGAGACAGTAGACGTGTCCGTTGTCTGTTCGCCGCGTTGCTTTTGCAAGCCATTGTGGTATTTTATTATTGTTTTGAAAATTTCGAATTGTATGCGCTACGTGCATAGTATTTCGTGGTATGCAGAAACTCTCGACGTTTTTTTCGTGTAAAAATAGTGTTTGTGTATTCGTTTTAAATATTCATTTAAGATTAGTTTGTGTTCGTTCTTTGTTTTTAATCGTTGATTTTAATTAATTTTATTAAGTTTTTATTAAGTGCTCTTTAGTCATTTAGCGTAGGTTAGTGTTTAGTTTTAGTTTTTTTAGTCGCGTCGCCATTTTGTTTTGCGACTAATTCCGCGATGGCTGTTAAGGAAGAAGTTGTTAGCGTGTCGAATAGAGGTACTAGACGGCGGCGCCGTAGAGCTGGCAGCCGTGCTGCGAAGCGGCGCGCGCGCAAGCAGGCAGCGCGGACGGCGCAGGCGGGGTCCGTGGGTGATCAGCAGGCGGCGGCGGTGGGGTCCCTGGACGTCGTGCGCGCGTTCATAACACGCTTCCGGGCCGCGCTGCGGTTTGTGCCGACGCAGCTGCCGCCGCGCATCCGCGCAGGACCCCCATCCAAGCGAACCAAGCGCGTATCGTGGTGTGAGTCGATTACTTCTGCGTGTATCCTCTAATTTATGTTCCACAGCCATGGAGACTTTTTTATGTTCGGTAAAATTTATTATCTCTAATTATTTTCAAATTCATCTAAGTAATTGGTTACTTAAAACTTTTTTATTCTGGACTCTAGTAAGGGGAGCGGTTAGGCCATACGCCAGGTCCACCACGCTAGCCAAGTGCGAATCAAAAACAAACGTCACCTACTGTAACGGCGAAGGAAAAGTTTGTTTGCTGTATTACTGACGTAAAGCCTGACGATGTTGCAGCAACGAGTGCGCTCGTATCAAAGTGAGTACGCGACCGTCTCGCTGATAGCAAGGACCGTAAAAATAGAACGTGCATCCAGTACTTGGCTCAGGGCCGTTTACGCTGCGTTTTGACTGCGATAACCGGTCGCGTAGGACGTTATGCGTACATGCACGATAACATTACTCGCGTTGTAATGAATGGAGGCTAGGAAAGGCCCTTTGGGTGGCGTCGATCGTGATCGACCGAGTTAAGCAACGTCGGGCGCCGTCGGCTCGGTATGTGGAGATGGGTGACCGCTAGTGTGACACATTTCATAAGCCCTGGAATTTTAAGCCGTCGGTCCTGGTTGTGTTTAATTGTGAAACAATCGTTAAGCCTTATAGAAAACCTTAGGGTTGATTGAGAACATTCGACACTGGCTAACACTGGGTTGGAAACAACCCACCACCCACTTCACCATTCACCATTCCGCTTTAGCGTGGTGGACTGTAGACTAGACAGCTGTGACTATGGCATTCCCGTCTCCCACAGTGGGACGACTATGAGTTGCTTCTTGCTTCATAGTTTGCTTCATTTTTCTTAGCTATGCGACGTACGAATGTTTGAATCTCTGTGACGCGTTTTTTATCTTTAGATTTTACAAGTTTTGCGTTAGTTTTATTGTTTCGTGTGCCCTTATTCTTTTCGTGTATTAGCAATATTTTTAAAGCTACATTAACTGATGATAAAAATGCTAGTTCGACTTATCCGTACCCTCAACAGTAGGTTCTTAAACGGTGACAGGATGAATTATTTCCTCATGCAAATATATTTGTATTTATTTATAACATTTTCACTTTACATTATTTACATAACTAAGAGATTAGTCTCGTTTAACCATCTTCAGAAGCAATAGGTACTCCTATGATCTCATTACCAAACACTCAGCTCGAAAGCAAAAGTACCCTCCAAAAGTTCTCAGTACATAGGTACCTAATAATTTTGATTGAAGCCTTGTTGCTACTATTTTAGCCCTTTGAAGTCAATAGCTGGCTTAAATAAGTACCTATCCGTCATCAAAACGATCCGTGTCATTGTGTAACGGCAAATCCCTGCGCTCCGGACATAATTAATTGAAGGGCGCGCGTTGCAGTCGGGATTAAGGAATTCAATTTATTAACTCCCATCCTCGCTTGTATTCTACTCGTCATAGGACACCGTTCTGATAGTCACGAAAAATATGAAAAAGTACGACTAACAAGGAAATGTTTTGGAAGTTTTTGAACTTTGCGCTAATGTTTACAGGCACGCCAAATTCGAAATGGCATAAACGGTACTCAAAACGAACCAAAATGTTTAAAGACAGGTTCAATTAGAAGTTCGTGGGGTCTACGGTCTATAGGGTACAAAGATCTACCTACATTTTAAGATATGTTTTTACCTAAAACAAGACGGTTTTGTGCAGTTCTTTGAGTAGTAATTTTTTTTTACATGTTAAGGCCCGATAAGTAGTTTTATAATTTTTTAATTTAATTAAAAATACACTTTAGTGTTGAAAAAAATAATCAGTAAGCTTCACCATCATCTTTCCGAGTGTGTAGTTATTTCAAAAACACGTTTTTATTATTTTTACTCGCTAGAATAACATCGCAAATAATCGTTTTAAATAAAAATGCTTCTCAACAGTTTTATCTCTCATATTTGAAAACTAATTACCTACCATAAAACTTTACGTACATAATGTTAATTTGTTTAGTTAAGTGTCAAATTGGTGGTTTATAAAATATCGTAGGAAAATGTACAATGAACGATTTTGTATACCTTTTAGTTATTTATTTAGAGGGTAGTGTGGAACTGTAATTTTGTTTTACACATAAATAATTTACGTGTAATTGGTTTTTGGTGTTTTAAAAATTGTGTTTAAAAATTTTTAACTCCATTAATTTTAAGTTATTACCTGATTGTGACATCGATACCTGTACAAATAGATTTATTTTTTAAATTACGGTCGTAGATCGCCAAATATCAAACGTTTCTCCATTAGCGCCGGTTATAGCTGTCATCGTACGTCGCCGTTTGAGTACTAACACCCCATTTCGCCCTTGGATTATGGGGAATCTTTCCATGCGTATATGCATAGCGTTAGGCTATCGAACGAGACTTGTTTTTTTTAATTCGGACGCAAATGGAAGAGTGTCGTGTGCTCGAAACCCTAGCCCTAGCATTGTCACTGAGGCAGTGATGGGTATCGGTACACGATTAGCCGTGTCCAAATTTTTATTTGTTGTGATTCAATAGTGCGTAATTATTTACATATATTTTTTACTATACACGGTTTTTTTTTATTTCACATACATATTACCTCAGTTTACTTTTGGGAGTTAAAAAGTTGTTTAAATCTATGATGAAGCTTACACTATGTCATTGGAGAAGCGTAATTTTTATATGTAAGTGTTTTTAATAGATGTGAATGCAAAATATTGTCTGGTGGTTTTTAGCCTCTTATAAATCTGAAATTACATTATTGACGGTACATATGAATCTGTATAAATGAAACAATTAAAACACGCGCCGCCTTGACTGCTCCTAAAACAGCAAAATATTTTATAGTTGCAGTTAAAGCGTTCAGTTTAGTGCTTTGCCTTTTAATTGTTCTCCAATTTATTCTTGATGATGCATTGATAGTATTCAAGTTATGATGTATAGTTTTTATTAATGCCTTGCTTCGTTTGTATTATACTTACATAAAAGGATGTCCCAGCAACGGATTAATGTATTTAAACAAACTTTAATTTTTTCATTACCCATTTGTCCAGGTCTCGATGAAAGTGGCGGGGGCAGCGGGGACCCCGCCGTACTGGCGATGGGGCCCGCGCGGCGGCCGCTCCAGTACTCGATCGAGCAGATGAAGCGGCTGCGAGACTCGCCGCTCGTCAAGTGCGGGCTGGACGCCGCGTTCGCCGGCTGCGAGGCGCTCGCGCTGTGAGTACAGCTGTCGGCACGAATGTTTAGCTCCGGACGAAATTCGGAGAGGATAGCTGTCTATGGGGCGTCAGTGCGGAGGACATAATACGGCTCTGATACCATACATTTCGACATCTGCGCATTCAAGGTCAGAGTTCAAATTTGATGCCAGTAAGTGTACCCCGCAGGAATAGATATAATAGATTCCTCTTGTACGAGTAGGTACCTACTCGATCGCGTAAATGATGCTGTCGTCAAAAATTAAGTTACCTATACTTATATGATGTGTTTTGTTCCCCTGCAGTGTATTGAAAAAACGTTCTGAGTCACCGAACGAGGACGATCGGGGAGCTCGAGGGGATGCGCCTAACGAAAATCATAATAAGGTAATAAAGAAATACATTATAAAAATTGCTGTAAGTAAATCACTTTGTCAATAAGCAAAAATTAAATTTCCAACTTATTAGAAGTTTGAGTTGGTATTTTGGCAATGGGTTGGAGGGTAAACGCAATTTACCCCTATCCATCAGTGGGTGCACTCATAATACCCGCGACAGATTACGACATTATGTCCTTTGTAGTTCTAGGAGCTTTTTTTTTTGTTGTTGTGGGTGGCTTCCTTTGCCGGCTGAAGGCTTTGGGTATCTAGGTTTTTCCTCTCTATCCGGGCTGTTCTCACGTGCCAGTGAACAATAAAACAACGAGAAATTTTCTGCGTCGTTCGGCGTAAATATGCAGTTGCACTACGTACGTCCCGTCGCCTGCACGACTATCAATCTTTTGTTCTTTTTTAAATAATATTCGACGTTATCTAGCAGGGTGTGTACGGTCGCGAGCGGCGCTCGGCGGACCCGCGCGAGCGCGTGCGCAAGGAGAGCGAGCCGAGCGGCGGCGGCATCGTGCTGTCGCCGCAGCGGCGCTCGTTCACGTCCGGCTGCGGCGCGCCCGCCGCCGCCAGCGCCGCGCCGCCGCCGCACCTCGCGCGCACCCGCCCCGAGTCGCCGCTGTCGCAGCCGCATCCGCCGAAGACCGCCGAGCAAGGTCTGTACATGATTTTAGTGTAACGATCATGTGAGAAAAACGTAGCATTCAACAAGAATTTTATTTTATTTGTAACTAGTGGACGCCCGCAGCTTCGCTCGCGTGGATTTGGACTGCGGTAGGTTCGTTTATAGTTGTGACATATTTTAATTACGGACATCTACTAACTACCTATTGAGTAGGTACCCGTTATCATAATGATGAATTATAATTTAATTTTTTTTTATCAATGTACAGAAAAAGTTCCTCTTCAGTTTTATTAGTTCATCAGCCTAAAATGTAAGTTTTATGCTTCTAATTCTGAAAATGACAATACTTTCATACAACCTTTCATCCCCCTTTTCAACCCTTTACAACACTTTTTTCCAATTATAAAGTAGCCTATGTCGTATGTCAGGCTCTAGGTCTAGACTATTTGTGTACCAAATTTCATTTAAATCGGTTCAGTAGTTTTGGCGTGAAAGCGAAACAGACAGAGTTACTTTCGCATTTATAATATTAGTAAGGAAGTAAGGATTGTGTAGTGCAAATGGATATAATGAATTAGTATCCATTCGCCGCTTTCGTCGCAATAGAACACTACCGACCGAGCAAGTTCAGTTTATGACTTGTAGACTTGTAATCTAGTATCTGTCTTAGACTGTCGACCTGGGAACAATGACTGAGGCGAAGGGCATGCGGCGAACGGAACATAGTATAGCAGCGACGTGAGAGAATCGTAAAACAAAAGAGACTTCTGATATCTGTTAAAATCTAGAAGAGAACAAGAAAGACATAGGGTGCGCCCGAATAACGTCCGATGTACCATCACTCCACTAATCTCTCTCTAGAGTCTAAGTCTAGACCTTCCACAGCTGTGTCCGGGGGGCGCACAGTCCAGTCACAGTGTCCACAGCTGTGCCCAGCAGTGGGACGTCTATGGGTCGCAGCGATGTACAATCATTAACAGTAACATCCTCTATTAATAGAAATAAAAGAAAAAACGGAATTTTACAAGCTTTAAGCTCTAGTGGCATGACAAATAATGCAGCATAAATTTTTTTCTAAATTGTAAGGTTTATATTGTAAACGAATAGCAGTATGAATAGGTATATCGCGAATTGCATGGAAAAGGTTTTCCCTCGATCAAATATTGAAGTTGAGTGCGGGCTTGCGCGAACTGATGCAAAACAAACAAAATGTGTGTGTACTGCGTCAGCCGTCACAGTTATTGCGTCGCAGCAGAATTAAAAATAAATCATCGAAACGTTGATTATAAATCATCGTTCATACGTATTTTTAACATGCAGAAAGAGGTATTTTGTTCTAGTTCGGCGAATGATCTATATAAAAGGAGAAGCTGACTGACTGACTGACTGACTGACATCAACGCAGGGCCTAAACCACAAAGTAGATATTAGGAACAGAGATTAAGCTTCATATGATATGCAAATCGGTTGCACTCCTACAAGCACGCGGGACATCTGTGCGTGGCCACTGGCCGCTTGTCGCGTAAGCGGCGAGAGTGGAAAAAACCGGTTGACGCTGTCACATCAAGTTGACTATCTCAGGATAATCGCTACGCACATTGTTGGTTTTGTTAATTGCAAGTTTGAATATCTAATATAAAAACGTGGTATTATTAATAATGGTTGTATATTGTACTGTGTGTATGAATAATGATAGAAAAAAAAATATATCATACTTTAACTATCCCAAGGAGTGCAATAGGTAAGTAAATATTTGGTTATTAGTTTTTCAAGTAAGTACCTTTATTTTACTGTATGATCCTTTTTTTAATAAGAAATGGGTACTACACGGTGTGTTTTTACCTTTTTATTATTATTACAAGCTTTTACTAAACATTTGTAGGTATGTGGGTGGGTTGGTACGTACTATGTGTTTTAAGTTTAAGTATTGCATGTGAGATTTGAACCACATCCAGATGTCTTATTGAAATGAAATTTTTATTCCTGCGTAACTTCGGTGACAGTACAATAATATGATAGATTATAACCTGACGCTGCAGCCAGGATTGTTTTCTCACAAGGAACTCTTCAACTGTTAGTAGCACGGTCACGAAATTATTTATGTTAGTTTAATTTTGATAGTTCAACACGATTTTTAAAAGCTTTTATTTAACTTCACTCGTATGTATCTATGTATGTATGTATGTCCTGGAATCTTGCAATCAATATTTCACCCACATCCACTGAAGCTATCAAGAAAAAAGAAATAATAAAATATTAAAAAATAAAAATTATAAAAATAAAATTATTAGAGTAAGAAATTTGTAAAGTATGTTATTTTCTATTTTCTATTCTGTATTAGTTCTTATTGTAGTATTCTTTTTATATTCTGAATAATAAAACTATTTAACAAATGATTTGTTTAATTTGTTTTAACCTGTTGTGACAACCCTACCAAAATAGGTAACAATTTTGCACGTTCTTAAGAAGCTTAGCCTCTGTTCCTAATATCTACTTTGTGCCTAAACTATAAGGGTTAGAAGCTTGAAATTTTTCAAGTTTTCTTCACAGGCACAGGGGTTTCTTTTATAACGTAGGGGAGCACTAAGAAAGGATTTTAAAAAATTCAGCCCCTAAGGGGGTAAAACGGGGCTGCAAAGTTAGTATGAAACTTTGTCGTTTTTGAAGTCAAGTGGGCAACCCGAACGCGGGCAGACGTCGTTAATGGGTTAATTCTACGCGAGCGAAGCTGCGGGCGTCCACTAGTTCGATATAAATTGAATATCATTCCATCAACTTTAATGAAAAAGTTCGTTAGGAAATATACCCGAATTAAGTTCTCAAAAGCGTGCTCTGCGCTAAGCCAGCGTAATATACTTTAGTCGGGATTAGAATCGGTCGTTTTGGATGGAGAATTCCCATCATTACAATGTAGTAGCACAGAATAATAGTACAAGGTAGTAGGTAGAAAAATGTTGCACTCTTCGTTTTTATTATTATATCAATTAGATTTATTTATGTCTGTGGTTGACCGGCTAGTGGCAAAATTTCATGTACGCTACCGTGCTTCGGAGGGCACGTTAAGCCGTCGATCTCGGTTGTTTTCAATGGTGTAAACAGTCGTTAAGCCTCGTTGAAGACTATCGGGTGGCTTGAGAACATTCGACACTGGGTCGGCATCCGATACGTAGGATGCAGTAGTAGTAGTAGTAGTGGTAGTAGTAGTAGTAGTAGTAGGATGACGATACATTTGAATAATATCTGTTTCTAAGAGAATGTATGAATTTGAGCAGACTTACAATCAGTACAATATCGTCCTGGCTAAAATTTTTGTGTTTTTTGCTGTTCGATAGAATTGCGCCGCAATTCGGACGAGCTTTAATTGGTTCAATCGATACCTCCGATGTACGCAGGAAGCAGGAATACGTTTTGGTCATGTTGCGCTAAAATTTGTCGCTGCAATTTTTAAAGTTGAAATCGCAGTGGTTTTGATATTGGCTTCTTACAAGAGATCCGAATATTAAAAACTAGGCATTCATGAATTTTCAATTGGATTTTAATGATGTTTAATGTAAATATAACAATACTAGTGGACGCCCGCAGCTTCGCTCGCGTAAATTTAGAAATTTAGATCAACGACGTCTGCCCGCGTTCGGTTTGCCCACTTGACTTCAAAAACGGCAAAGTTTCATACTAACTTTGCACCCCCGTTTTACCCCCTTAGGGGGTGAATTTTCAAAAATCCTTTCTTAGTGCTCCCCTACGTTATAAAAGGAACCCCTGTGCAAAATTTCAAGTTTCTAGCCCTTTTAGTTTTAGGCCCTGCGTTGATATGTCAGTCAGTCAGTCAGTCAGTCAGTCAGTCAGTAACCTTCTCCTTTTATATATATAGATAAACATTATTTATTCATCATAAATATTACAACAGAACACAGGAAGCACTAACTTGGTTTATTCCTGAAACTGCAGACTTAATTTTGAGTGAATTTGGCCATGTCGCTATTTGACATACATACATAATCGAGTGTGTATGTTTAGTGAGCCGGCCTATATAATTCAGTAGACACAGGTGACGCATGCACTGAGTTCCGGCATAGTGTTGTATGATTCTGCTAACAAATGTATAACACTTTAACTGTTCCACTCTTGGGCAAAGATCTCTCCAAATGAGAGGTTTAAAACCAATGGATGGACTTCCATACCGTACTATACATACCTCGCCTTCTAGATATGGCGTTACTGCACGACATTATCTCTAGTAGTATTGATTGCCCGATTATTACCAGCAAAGTACTTAATTTACAAATACCGTCAATAACCAGACATAAGAAACTCTTTTATGTACCTAGCCATCGAATTAATTATTCAGGCAATAGCGTTACAACTAGACTTCTTAGAGCGTATAATAACTTCACTCATACACAAACACACACACACACCCACTGAGAGAGAGATACATTTATAACCACAATAGAGCAAAACCGAATACCGTTTTTACTACCCTTTTTTTTCCTTTGTAATTAAATAAATAGTAATATAATAGCATATTCGAACTGGCTTAAGCTACAGTAATATTAATTAAGTAACATATAATTGTATTTAATGCTGTGAATATGAGAATAAATAAATAAAATAAATACCTACTCATTCTTTCAATTTCTCAATAGCATACAATGTGGCCCGGTAGCATTTTAGTCAGGATGTGTAATCTACAAAATTAAAACGGGTTGCACTCCGGGAGTGCCGGCAGAAGTGAAAACTTGATTATTAACAGTAGGCCCAGGCATACATTTTCGCCGCGCCGTAGAGAGGGGATAGCTGTCTACTCTCCATCCGTCTTACGCTTTTTCGATCAGGTCACGTGTCCTGACGCGAGTTTAAGATTTTATACCCATTACAGAAAAAGTGCTCAACGCCGCTAAAGAAGTTTTCACTTCAAAAAAATTAATGAGTATTGTCCCCTCCACAGCTGGTCGTCGCATCGGCTCCGGTCGGATAATGGTGCGCGACGAGGGCGCCGGTAGAGGGCGCGAGGAGGGCGAGTACCGCAGCACCGCCGAGCCGTACCGCCCGCCGCCCACGCGTGGGGAACACGCGCGCTCCAACGCGGACAGGTGAACAACTGCTTACAGCTACTCGTATAATGCCAATAAGACCAAAAAAAACTATCCATTGAAGAAAGCGGAGAGATAAGAGATGCGCACGCAACACCATAACGTAACTATAACGCACTCGCCGGCAGGGGGCGCGAGGAGGGCGAGCACCGCAGCACCGCCGAGCCGTACCGCCCGCCGCCCACGCGTGGAGAACACGCGCGCTCCAACGCCGACAGGTGAACAACTGCCTTAGTTTCTCTTAGGCTGCCGGTGCCCTTCCGGTGACGCAGTATAGCCAATATGACCAATAGCGATTCGGAAAAATTTTCTCTTCTCTCTCTTTCTCTTTTTCCTACCTAAGATCTCCATACGAGGACTTCCTGACTTCCCTACCGGTTATCACTCCTGCGAAATACGTGGCCAGCCCATTGTCACTTCAACGTACTAACTCTGCGAACTATGTCGGTGACCTTTGTACGTCTACCTACGGATTTAATAATTTCTGATTCTGCCGCGTAACGAAACACCGTGCATAGCTCTTTCCATAGCGCGCTGAGTGACTCTGATCTTGGGTAATAAAATAACAATTGGTAATGTCCGTTCGTTTGGTGCAGGTTCGATCGTCGCTCGTTCGGCCGAGACTCCTTCTCCTCTGACATCAAGAGGGAACGGGACGATCGCTTCAACAACGAAAAGAATCACAGGTGGGTGAATTCTTACTATTTTAATATTTTATTATTTTAATATTATATACCCTATGATAGAACCCTATCATAGGGTATATAATATTAAATTACTTTATTTACTTATTTTGTTCTGCTTATCGAGCTCTTTCATTTGATACCCATATCATAGGGGTTGCTGTAAAAATTAGAAATCGCCATTTGTAACGTCCGCCATATTGGATTAAAAATGGCGGAAATTATTGAATCGTGCATTGTCATCGGAACCAAATATGTGTGCCAAATTTCAGCTCGATAGCTTTAGTGGAAGTGGGTGAAATATTGATTGCAAGATTCCAGGACATACATACATACGAGTGAAGTTAAATAAAAGCTTTTAATAAAAGCCCCGTTTCTACAACTAGAAATAAGCTGATGACCATCAAAGGGATGAGCAGATTAACTTGAATAATAGCTATGAACATTTTTGTTTGTTCTGTATAAAATAAAATAATTTAGGTTACATTTTAATGGGTTAGTTAATTTTAGTTCTACTGTATATCAGCTGGCATGGAGGAACAACGGACACATAGTATACCCGCCTTCCACCTCAGAGTATAGGGGCTGTCTGAAAACCAGCGCTGCACGGGTGTCTAGCCCCGCAGTAGCAATAGCTGATACAGCTCCAGTTGTCATTTTGTTTTAATTTTTTTTTGTTTCCTTTTTTTTTTATTTCTTACCACTATGAAAACCTATGTATAGATAGGTTTCTAATGACAAATAAAACATTTGTATTTGAACATTCGATCAAGTCACCTATAAAAAATGAACTACATTAAAATCGGTTCATCTGCTAGAAGATATGATTCCGCAGACAGGTGCTACACAAACAGGGCTTATAAATAATCCCTTCTTACAATACGAAACATTTATACCAGAATAATTTCTTACGAAACTTCCAGTAACTTTCCTGGAGTTCCTTCCAGACGAGTTGACATAAATAAGAACTTATATGTAAGCACCTTAAGTTGTGCCCTTTTAAAGATGTTTGTTATTTTGTTTTTCCCACAATTCTTTGTCTGTACTAAAAATGAAAATACGATGACGTCTTAGGACAGAAATACAAGGAAACCAACAAAGGGACTTAAGGACTTTAAGTTCAAAAGTTCACATTGTATTTATAAGCTTTCATTTATTTCAGAGATGACAACCGTAGATCGGGTGGTCGCTTCTCTCAACGACGCTTTGAGAAGGAAGATGAGCCCGAATGGTAAGTTTATAGTCAACCTTAACGTAGTTTATGGTTAACCAAATATACAACTTCGGACGTTGACAAACAAGTTGTAAGATTTTTAGAATATTATGACACATGGCTACACCCCACTATATATATATATATATCTTTGATATCCTGCCTTTGCTTCGCTTGAGTACTTGAAGGACTTGTGCATCATCCATCCATCCATCCATCTATCCATCCATCAGCCTTTTGAGGTCCACTGCTGGACATAGGCCTCTCCCAAATGACGCCACTCCGACCGGTCCTGTGCCTTCTGAAACCAGCGGTTTCCCGCCGTCTTCTTCAGGTCGTCTGTCCACCTTGTCGAAGCATCAACTGTTTCTTTATTATTATAAGAGAATTTACATATATTTACAGATTATGTTTTATGAGTCGTTCAATGTCTGTCACAGTTGTCATGGGCATGTCATGATGGATGGACTGCGTCGTTGTTTGTTATCTTATGCCTGTAAAAAATATGTCTGCGTGGCATTCGTATGGTTGGTGGATTAATAAAATACTAACTTGCATTTGCAGGGAATGGCAATGGGAATGGAATTTATTATTATTTTCCTTCCAGGTTCAGTGGAGGGCCGACATCTCAGTTGGAGACTATAGAGCTGCGAGGCTTTGATGAGCCCGTTAAGAACGACAGCTCCAATAGCTCGAATAGTAAAGGGAATGATGTGAGTGTTTAAGTTTCTTCATATACACCACGTTTTTTTATATTGTAATTTTGTTATTTAATTAAAACTTGTATTTTGTTTATTTCATTACTTTCTTCAGTGTTTTTCCATCGTTCCGGGTGGAAATTTGCAACTTAATGCCAAAAGGCATTTTCTATCAGTCAACTCTTGGTGACAAAGAAAAAGTTATGGCAGGCGTAAAAACATTTAACGTGAAAAGAAAAGAGAAAAAAAAAACTAATACACATAATCCACACATCCATACATACATACCACCTAATTTGTCAGAGATATTAAACTATTGCAGTTTCATTCCGTTAATGCTCACGGACTAGTTTTTGAAGTAAAACTTCTTTAGTTGCGACTAGGGAGTAGGCTCAGATTTCTTGATTCTGACGGATGTTCCGGTTATTTTTTTTTAATTAAACTATTAATTTATTTTAATCAAACGAGTACCTTTTACCTTTGGAACGAAGTTCCTTATCGAATCTGTATACGGTGCGATTGCTGTTGTTTTGAATATCTAGGTAGAACTTGACTTGACCGACTTGTCTGACTTGACCGGCCGACCGACCGACCGACTGACTGACCGACTGACTGAACGTGGGCAGACGTCGTTAATGGGTCTAATTTTACGCGAGCGAAGCTGCGGGCGTCCACTAGTAACTTATAAAAATCAAGTACCTGATAAGTTTTACTTTAATTTAGGTTACACGCACACACTTTTTTTTTTTGTTCCTATGATCAATCGTGGTGACGTGTTGTGTGTTTGTTTGTTGCAGAAGTGGAACAGCAGCGGCGGCGGGCGGTCGCCGACGGAGCGCTGGCGGGCGGAGCCCGAGCCGCAGCCGCCGCCGCAGGCCCACGAGGACACCCTCGACACTACCAACGTGAGTTTATTATCTTTCATTACATGGTATTTCGCTGCGACCCATAGACGTCCCACTGTTGGGCACGGGTCTCCTCTCAGAATGGGAGGGATTAGGCCTTAGTCCACCACGCTGGCCAAGTGCGGATTGGCAGACTTCACATACCTTCGAGAACGTTATGATGAACTCTCAGGCATGCAGGTTTCCTCACGATGTGTCCTTCACCGTTATAGCAAGTGACATTTAATTTCTTAAAACGCACATAACTTAGAAAAGTCATTGGTGCGTGCCACTGGGGTTTGAACCCGGACCGCTCGAGTGAGAGGCGAGTTCGATAGCCGCTGGGCTGTCACATGGTATTTGCGCACGCTTAATGAACGTCATTACATTTTTTATCTATCGCCTGTTCACAAAGTTGATGCTACCGAGAAGAACACGGTAAGAAACTCGGTGTTACTCTTTTCAAAATTTACAACTTATAATTTAAAGTGAAACTGGAGATAACGGAAGTTGACATACAAGTGCATTTTAAAGCCGATCCGTAGCCGTGGTCACTGCATCCTTCGGTGCGACTCATAGACGTCCCACTGCTGGGCACGGGTCTCCCCCACAGACCCTGCTGTGAGAGCATACTCCGCCACGCTGCTCCAATGCGGATTGGTGGAGACTGCATCCTTACTAATATATAAATAGAAAAGTTTACTGGTATCATGATCTGTCCATCTTCTCTGACGACATTGAGTAGGTAAATTTGAAATATAAAAAACGAACAAAAACACGAATAATCGTAAGATTTTTAATCGATTCTAAGCAATCGATTAAGTTTTAATCGATTGATCAGTAATACAGGCGTGATGTTTTATTTATTTATTTATTTATTTATTTATTTATTTATTTATTTATTTATTTTATAATATCTTACATCTAACATTACAGGCCTTGATCCCAATGCGCTAGTATAGTTAATAATTCAGTCAATAAATAATAATAAAAATATATAATAATATGTCAAAATGTTGTATGTTTGCGTGCAGGGCAAAGACTCTGGCGTGGAGACGAAGAGCGAGGAACCGACGCCGCGGCCCGCCGACCACCCGGACTTCAACCTGGACGACTTCCTTAAGTTCGACTCCATCCCGGAAGTGCTCACGGTGAGCTCAGAGTAGCCTTACCTGTTCTATGGCTACTCTTGGTTTTTTTTTCTCTTTACTGGGGTAAACAAACAGTACACGATCACCACCATAACCTTTTAACTCTCCCACTGATAGGATCGGGTCTCCGTTCGGTATGAGAGGGGTTAGGTCATTGTATACCACGCTGGCCAAGTGTGGATTGGCAGACTTCACATGCCTTCAAGAGAATATGCAAGAGGGTATGCAGGATTTCTCTCACTGTTTTTTTCTACTGTTACAGCAATGAGCTCAGAGTAGCCTCACATGGGGCCCAGACAAGTGGCAAAAACGCTAGTAGAATAGATGAACAAATGTATACGACTGTTTAGTCGTTAGCGAATGTCAATCCCATACATTTGTTAATCTATTCTATTTCTATTCTACTAGCGTTTTGCCACTTGTTCTCTGGCTACTCTTGGTTTATTTTCTCTTTACTGGGGTTAACAAACAGTACGCGATCACCACTCTCTCTATATCTCTACCTGTTCTTTTCTACTGTTACAGCAGGAGACATTTGATTTCTTAAATCTCAAATAACTTAGAAAATAATTGGTGTGTGCCGCTTGGATTAACGTACTTTGCGTTCTTCTGGGATATGTATAGGGAATCGAATCTACGTGTGCAGTTTTGAATTTAATATACTTTATTAAGTAGTATATAAGTACTTTATAAAACTACGACGAGAGACGACATTATATTAGGTGAACTGGTCTTGTTCAAGTCTTTCCACAGGTGCCATGTATGTAAAAGGATGTTAGAATATAGCTTGTTTGATTAATAAAATTTAAAAAGACGCAGTTTTCTCATGTTGGAATAATCTATTGTAGAACGGTAGCAGCGAGACTGAGGGCAGCCGTTTCAGCCGCTGGTTCCGGAGAGACAGCCCCACCAACGACACGAGGCATTTCGAGCAGATCATGAACAACATGGTCGACGGTGAGTGCTTTTTATAATATAGACTAGTGGACGCCCGCAGCTTCGCTCGCGTAAAATTAAACCCATTAACGACGACGCCCGCGTTCGGGTTGCCAACTTGACTTCAAAAACGGCAATGTTTCATACTAACCCCGTTTTACCCCCTTAGGGGATGAATTTTCAAAAATCCTTTCTTAGTGCTCCCCTACGTTATAAAAGGAACCCCTGTGCAAAATTTCAAGTTTCTAACCCTTATAGTTTATGCCCTGCGTTGATATGTCAATCAGTCAGTCAGTCAGTCAGTCAGTCAGTCAGTCAGTCAGTCAGTCAGTCAGTCAGCTTCTTCTTTTATATATATAGATAGATGGACAATCAGACATACGGGCCACCTGATGGTAAGTGGTCACCGTCGCCTATGGACACGTGCGACACCAGGGGTATAACAGGTGCGTTGCCTGCCTTGAAGGAAGCGTTTCACACTCTCTTTGAAGCGCTCCATGTCGTAGCTCGAAGGGAAAACCTTAGTAGGAAGGTCATTCCACAGAAGACCAGTTCGCCGTAAAAATGACCGCGAGAAACGCACGGTGGTAGTTTATTTATTTGCTAGTTTATTTTTTATTTTATGGTGCTTGCTTTATTTCTTCGCATTATAATTGTTACATGTAGTATACATTTGAAATACTACATACTGACGATAAGTACGAAAAAATACGATAAATAGTACATACAAAATAATTAAAAAATAAAATTAATGTGTCTAAATTATAAAAAACTAGTGGATGCCCACAACTTCGTGGAATTAGACTTAACAATAGTTTCGTTTATACCTAGTATAATTATATAGCCTATGGCACTCAGTGAAGTTGATTCTAATGGTGAAAGAATTTTTCAAATCGGTCCAGTAGTTTTTGTGTGAAAACATTACAAACAAACCTTTCCTCTTTATAATATTAATATAGATAGATGTTATTTTTTAGATTTGGAAAAGCCTACGCGTATCGAGCCGCCAACGGAGCCGGCGCACGTGTTCGCGCCCATCTCGCCCGTGGCGCCGGTGGGCGTGGGCATGGCGGGCATGGGCGTGGGCGTGGGCATGGCGGGAGTGGGCGTGGGCGTGGGCATGCAGGCGCAGCGCCAGCCCGCGCCGCCGTCGCTGCTCGAGCTGCTGCGGCGCGCGAACGCCAACCCGCACACGCCGGACACTAGGCCGGGTGAGTTTACTGTCACGTGGTGAATGATTGAATGAGTAAATACTTACTGAACGATGTAGCGTCCATAGCCCAATGGCTCGCATCGAATCAATGTGATCGAGATGTTAAGCAACGACGGGCGCGGTCGGTTTGTGGATGGGTGACCGCTAGTGGCAAAAATTTCATGGGCGCTACCGTGCTTCGGAGGGCACGTAAAGCCGTCGGTCCCGGTTGTTTTCAATGCTGGAAACAATCGTTAAGCCTTGTCGAAGACCTTCGGGTGGCTTGAGAACATTCGACACTGGGTCGGCCACTAACCCCTCCACCAATCCGCATTGGAGCAGCGTGGTGGAGTATGCTCTAGACCTCCCGCAGCATAGTCTGTGGGGGAGACCCGTGCCCAGCAGTGGGACGTCTATGGGTCGCAGCGAACGATTCTATATCGTCTACATTTTTAGCGCGTGTTTTCGGATGGAAGCGAATTAAAATCTTGTTGGAGCACGTAACAGTAGTTTTATTAACTTGGAAGAAGGCACGTTACAACAAATATAAAAAAATATGAGTAAATTGCGTCCTATCGCTTCCGCGATCGAAGATGAAGGGGAGTTACATAGACAAAAAATATATAATTAAAAAAATGTACCAGTTCCGCTGTTCCAAAAAATGACCTTTAACTTTTCTTCTTCTCTCTTTCGAGCTTACTTTAAAAAAAATAGTAACGTCAGGAAGCCTTCAGGAAGGGATCTTTCTTGGACTAATACATCTTGATGGCCACTATAATATGATGCAGTCACAAGAGTCCAGCTCAGTGTTGGTTCCTCTTAAGTGGCAGTTAGCCGCACGAAAGCTTAGCTCTGAACTTGAATGCGCAAAAGTCGAAGTTAAGGCATCTTCTTGCGCGGGGCGAGCAGGTTGACAATCGTAAGCGCTGATTGGCTCGCCAGCTGTATCATGTCCCCCGCATTGATACCCCGTGCGCTGCTGTCCTAATTTCGTTCCGAGCTGCACTGTCGTGCCGACACTAATGTTTGTTTAGATCTGATGCACGCGCACGTATCTGTTACAGTAACTATTATTCTGACGTAAAGTATATTTTATTTAAAAAAAATTAATTTAATTCTGATTATACTGATTTTTAATTCTGATTGTACGTAACAATGACTGTGGTTAATTATATAGAAAAGTGTTATGTTATAGCGCTGTATTGTTGTAAATTGTCATTTTTGTATCTCTGGTTTGCCTATCATTTTCTTTTATAACCTTTGAAAATAAATTAGATCTTAAAGATTGCATTCGACCACACAATTCTAAACATGTTTTATTTTGTTGCACAGCAAACAACTACATGCCGGAGATGAACTCGCTGGGCACCAAGATCCACAGCCTGGAGGAGCTGGAGGCGCGGCTGCGGCCGCAGCACTCGGCGCCGCACGCGCAGCCGCCGCCCGAGTCCGACATGTCTGCGTTCAAGCGGCTTGTAAGTGTCCCCACAGCGGTGACGTCACAGCCTGGAGGAGCTGGAGGCGCGGCTGCGGCCGCAGCACTCGGCGCCGCACGCGCAGCCGCCGCCCGAGTCCGACATGTCTGCGTTCAAGCGGCTCGTAAGTGTCCACAGCGGTGACGTCACAGCCTCGAGGAGCTGGAGGCGCGGCTGCGGCCGCAGCACTCGGCGCCGCACGCGCAGCCGCCGCCCGAGTCCGACATGTCTGCGTTCAAGCGGCTTGTAAGTGTCCCCACAGCGGTGACGTCACAGCCTGGAGGAGCTGGAGGCGCGGCTGCGGCCGCAGCACTCGGCGCCGCACGCGCAGCCGCCGCCCGAGTCCGACATGTCTGCGTTCAAGCGGCTCGTAAGTGTCCACAGCGGTGACGTCACAGCCTCGAGGAGCTGGAGGCGCGGCTGCGGCCGCAGCACTCGGCGCCGCACGCGCAGCCGCCGCCCGAGTCCGACATGTCTGCGTTCAAGCGGCTCGTAAGTTTCCCCACAGCGCTGACGTCACAGACTCCACAGCCTCAACCTCGAGGAGCTGGAGGCGCGGCTGCGGCCGCAGCACTCGGCGCCGCACGCGCAGCCGCCGCCCGAGTCCGACATGTCTGCGTTCAAGCGGCTTGTAAGTGTCCACAGCGGTGACGTTACAGACTCCTCAGCCACAACCTCGAGGCGCGGCTGCGGCCGCAGCACTCGACGCCGCACGCGCAGCCGCCGCCCGAGATCGAGTGGCTCGTGAGTGTTCCCACACTCGCATCCCGTAGTCCGTGACGTCACACTACAGCTGAACATAATCCGGAGAGTAAAAATAGCTCTCCTTCGTACAGAGTAATAATTAGAATAATAATAATAACATAATGATAATGTTTTTATTGCCACATACAATTATAATACGAGTAGGTACTACTACAATACATTTAATATGCTGAATTCTACTGGGCATGGTTCAGACTCCGCAGCAATTTGTCTACTCATCAATGTGGACCGGACTACATTGTTATCTTCCCACAGTACGTCGCCGTCGTGAGTGCGCGAATACGCGTCCGTCCGCAAAATAACGCATTGCGTCTAAGGGCGGCTTCCCATGCTGCCGTTTGTCTTAGTGGTCAAGGTTTTAGAAAGTTCAAGCGGAACACATTTGAGAATATAATTAAGATTAGTTAGATGATATTCCAGAGTTGCATTAGCAGTGACAGCCCAGTGGCTAACGAACTCGCCTCTCACTCGAGCGGTCCGGGTTCAAACCCCAGTGGCATGCACCAATGACTTTTCTAAGTTATGTGCGATTTAAAGAAATAAAATGTCACTTGCTATAACGGTGAAGGACACATCGTGAGGAAACCTGCGATGACTGAGAGTTCATCATAACGTTCTCGAAGATATGCGAAGTCTGCCAATCCGCACTTGGCCAGCGTGGTGGACTAAGGCCTAATCCCTCCCATTCTGAGAGGAGTGAGAGGAGACCCGAGCCCAACAGTGGGACAAAGAAAGGGTTGTGATGATGATGATGATGAGATGATATTCCCCAAAACAAAAACAAAAAGTTTGGAATTAAGTGGTACTAAGTCGTGTCGTTCCAATTTCAGATGGCGCAGGTATCGGGAGGGCACGCCATCACGGCTGACTCGAGGGTGCCTCAGCAACCGCTCAGTTTGATACAGGTGAGCTATCAACCTATCTACGCCTTGCGCAGATCGTCGCAGACTATAAACTATACTTAGCGGTATAGACTATATTTGTTTTTTTTTAGAAAATAGTCGCTCCAGCAACAACGTGTTATTAGGTTTTTACAAAGTTACAAAAAGAAAAAAATAACATTCTAGAATCTAGAGGCAAAGAGATAATGAACGTCTGTCCGATCCGACGGTCGTAGTCCGAATGCATCCATGCCTGCTGGCTGGCCATCTTGCGCTCCCCTCTCCTTGTTGTAGGTACTACCATCACGCCACTCTGACGTCACGACTGAAGGCGCCCTCTAGGGCCTATGCTTCCGCTAATTCTATATTATTGTATTGTCTGCCCCCGTCCAGATGCTGAACAAGAGCGTGGAGGCGGCCCAGAAGGCGGCCGCGCAGCAGCCGCCGCCGCAGCAGCCGCACATACCGCAGGACCTGGTGGTGAAGCTGCTGCACGTGCAGGTCGGTGGTGGTGCTTAATGTTATATACCTGACTAGTGGACGCCCGCAGCTTCGCTCGCGTAGAATTAGACCCATTAACGACGTCTACCCGTCTAAAAACTTCAAAAACGGCAAAGTTTCATACTAACTTTGCACCCCCGTTTTACCCCCTTAGGGGGTGAATTTTCAGAAATCCTTTCTTAGTGCTCCCCTACATTATAAAAGGAACCCCTGTGCAAAATTTCAAGTTTCTAGCCCTTATAGTTTAGGCCCTGCGTTGATATGTCAGTCAGTCAGTCACCTTCTCCTTTTATATATATAGATAAGCACCTGTGGATAGTCCTGAGGGAGTATTTTAGGGAATTACACAGTGAAAAGCTGCTGTCCATTACTTAGCGTTTAATGCAAGTGGCGTTACATTTGTCATCGAGATCTACCTACATAAATAATTATTTTCTACCTACATACATACATACTTGTTAAGGATGATGCCAAACGAGTATCATTTTGTGGGTTGTGTGTCGTGGAAAATTCCGTTGCATACTTATTTATTTATTTATAATAACACACCAACAGTGGTTAGCTGGTAGAGAATGCATTAAGCTCGCCATTTGTCCCACTTAATTGTTTTTAGTGTGGTTCAATAAAGTTTAAATTAATAAATAAACAGTAGTACATAAAATTGTAGACAGGCAGTTTTATACATATGGTATAGACAAAAGGTAGGTACGTATGCCAATTATAGGCGTGAATAACATTTATATATGTACGTACGACGTAAGATTATAATTAAAACATAAATTCTTAGTTATTTCTAGCAACAGTTTAAGACTAAGACTAAGATTTTTTTAAAGAATCTATCTATTGAACATAATCTGTTCATACAAAAGTCAGTTTCTGTCAAACAGTTTGTGCCACAGGGCTACGTTCTTTTACCTCGCCCGACGACGCTCGATGACATTATACGCGTTCTAAAACCAACGGGTGATCGCTCGACGACCACTAGTAGCCGTTCGTAAATGACGCCCGACGACGCACCGGTCACCCCACGAAATAGGTGGGTGAAAGTCGCCCTGACGTTTTAGCATATTGTCAACTGTCATTTAAAGCTTCTATTTTGACATTTGGCACTTCTTATAGATAAACATTTTCAGGCTATTAATATTAATTTAAGTTTTCATTCGCGCTAAACAGTGTTTCGTGTAAATATATTAATCTATCTTCATTATATTCATCGTTGAATCGAATCAAAATGGAAACAATGAATATTGTTACTCAAAATGGCCAGTTATTAATACGACGATCAAGGCCGGTTGTACCTTTTGTACTATCTCTTCGATAATTCAATATTGTGTTTTTGTAATTATTTTGTGTGTACAATAAAGTGTATTCTATGTATTTTAGACTAAACGGATGGATTTTAATAAAACTGTGATGATATATAACGTGGTTTTAATTTTGTTACATCTTAATGAAAAATGTTAAAAAGTCAAAAAGTATGCGTTTATACATACATGCATTGTATGGAACTCAAGACCCTGGAATAGGAAATAGGGTACTTTTTATCCTGAAGGGCACATTAAATAAATAGCTTTAAATTTAATATATGGCAGTAAAAATTACCCTGTGATTTTTATGTTTGTAATAAGTACATGGGGTACAATGTACATAATAAAATCTAATTTTCAAAATGGAAACAATTTCATTCAGATTATTGTTTATTCAATGAAGTGTTCTTCACTCAGGTACATCAATTAAAGTCACATTTTAGTACATAAACAGGATTTTTATAAGCTTTTATGTAACTTGCTTTGATGGCATGATGTTCCAATTCACAATTTGCAATCCATTTTCTAAGCACTTGCTGGCATCCAATTGAGCTAAAATTTGACATAGCTATGTAACTTCGGTCAATATGGTACCATGGACCTGGCCTGCACATGGAGCCAAAATAATTCTTCAAAACAATCAAAACTCCTCAACTACAACACTCCATTATATACTTTTCTAATTCTAAAAACTAGAAACTGAATGAAAAACAGTTCTTAGGGTAAACTTATCCCCCTCTGAGAAAATAGTGTTGCAGCTATTTCATCTCGCAATATTCCAATCAACTTCTACATTGCTTGTGTCACTGCTGTCTTAGGTTTGGTGGAGATGAAGCATGCCCTCATCAACATACTCTTGAATATTGAGATCAGTATGGCTCAGGCTAATGTTGTGAACGACACAACAATAGTAAAGGCACCAAAACAATTCTGACGATCTGGCGATCCATTTGGCAACATTTAACTGGTCTTCTTTTACGGATTTAGGTTCATTCTACGAAAAAAGGGTTCCACAATTCAATCGAATCGAAAAGACTATTGTACATAATGTAAACAAAAAATGACAATAATGTCTATTTTGACAGTGACGATTATACAATGTCGTTCGAAAACTTCGGATGACGAACGTCGCTCTACCGTCGCTCGGCTTGGAGTGAACGCCCGTCGTCGGGCGAGGTAAAAGAACGTAGCCCAGGACGGCGCAATCTGAGTCTTAAATTTCAATAGAACAAAAATCATGCTACTCAAATGCTTGTATTCCATATAGAGTTCGCCCGGGGCAGTACCACCGTCAGCCACGGTACTTAGTACCATTTCTGCCGTGTAATAATTGTTTTTAAAACAATTATGGTCCGGTTGGAAAGGTGTGGTTTCCGGTTACACTTCTTTGGAGGCGACCATCTTAGTCCTCAAGGGTAGCAACACATCTGTGACTGACTTAGAACGAGACTCCTACTAACAAGTACTAACTGGACTATTACTACCACCAACTAACAGGACTAACTATCACTTACAGTCCCTAGTCCACATACCTACTGACGAACTGACCAACTAATGTTCTAATTAACTCTCTCAACTAATTGGACTAAATCAATTGAGTCTTGTTCAAAGTCAGTCACAGTTGTCATGGGCGGCAGCGGATGGGTGGTGCTGCAAGCTCGTTCGCTATCTTGTATCCATAAAAAAAAGACATACATGTTGATGTGCAGCAACAACAGCAGCAGCAGCAGCAGAGGCAGCAGCAGCACGCGATGAACGAGATGGGCATCACGCCGGCCGACCGCGACCTCTTGCTGCGGCCCGAAGCGCAAGCCATCATTCATGGTATGAACTCGCATATACAACGTGTTACATAATACCCCGTAAAAAATATGATTAATTATCAAAGCCAAAAATTTAGTCAACCCTAGTAAGCTGTCATGTCATTGAACCAGATTATTTAACAGAAAGGCCATGTACCTATTTTACCTATTTTTCCAATTATTTTTTGCAAAATGACGATGCTTACTAACTCGGAATATTACGATATTATGTTATGCGTAGGTCATGAAGATAGCAATTTAGATCGTGCTTGCGAACTGTATCGGCAACGATTTAAATATTTAATATTAATTTAAACGGCCGTTTCTGTAAATTCGACGTTTAGAAAACGAAAGTGTTCGATTAGGTTGTTTCGTTAGGTTAGGTCTTTTAAAGTTTTTGTCGTTCCGCGAATTAGGTAGAAATGTAGGTACATTCTGCGTAGTTTACTCATTAATTTTACTGGAGTAGGGTTTGCACATCAGTGAAAATAATAATATTTTTTTATTTTTTTGAGGTATGTTTGCAGCGTTTCTGCGGTTCTTAAATATTGTTAATGGACTCGTTATAAGGCCCCATTTAACCTCCTTTCGGCTTTACGGGTAGTTTTGTAACACCCTGTATAGTACTAGTGGACGCCCTCAGCTTCGTTCGCGTTGAATTATACATAACAATAGTTTCGTTTACACCTAGTAATATTATATAGCATCACTCAGTGAAGATGCAGCTTTCTAATGGTGAAAGAATTTTTGAAATCGGTCCAGTAGCTTTTGTGTGAAAACAATACAAACAAATTACGTTTTAGTAATATAATATAACCTGTCACTCAGTGAAGATGCAGCTTACTAATGGTGAAAGAATTATTGAAATCGGTCCAGTAGTTTTTGTGTGAAAACAATACAAACAAATGTTTCCTCTTTATAATATTAGTATAGATAATAAAGTTGCTTCTGAGCCTATTAGCCTCGAACGACATATACAATCGCTGACGCATATCGAAATATTGTACGTCGCTACTACATTAACCGCAACCATATTATCTTTGTCCCATTGTTGTGCACGTGTATCTTCTCTTAACGAGAAGGGTTAGGCCTTAGTTCACCATGCTGGCCATGTGCGGATTGTGCTGTGGTTCCCGGTTATACTTTAGACGCCCCTAAAGTCTTAGTCCTCAAGGTAGCAACACATCTGTGACTGACTTGAAACGTGACTCATACTAAATGCTATTACAATTACCACAACAATTACTAAATGCCATTACTAACACCAACACAGGACTAGCTATCACTAACAGTCCCCAGTCCTGATACCTACTCATGAACTGACCAACTGATGTTCTATTTAACTCTCTCAGCAATATTTTTTATTTTAAAACAAAAATTTTGGACTAACCATTCCGGTCCCTATGACCCACAACCCCCACAGTTGTCATGACGGCAGCGGGCAGGTGGTAATTCATGCTCGTTTACTATCTTATAACCATACAAAAATCTTTTGTAATCGAAGGTGTGCAGTGCACAGCGGGGACCAATTTCCTCGTAGCCTCGTTTACTATCTTATAACCATACAAAAATCTTCTGTAATCGAAGGTGTGCAGCTATTCAGCGGGGACCACATTTCCCCCCAGATGTTCATTAGCCTCGTTTGTTCATTGTATGTTAACCGTAAGTGGTGTCGCAGGTCTGAAGGCCGGCGAGATAACGGTGCAGCACCTGATGCAGCAGCTGAGCAACCCGGGCCTGCAGAGCCGGCACCGCGACGTGCTGCTGACCATCCTGCGGCTGCACCAGCAGAGACAGGTGGGTGGACGCATAGGCCACGGTGGTAATATCTCAACAGTGTTTCGACTTGCCTTTATCGTTGAAATAATTCGCTCGCTGCGACCCATAGACGTCCCACTGCTGGGCACGGGTCTCCCCCACAGACACTGCTGCGGGAGGTCTAGAGCATACTCCACCACGCTGCTCCAATGCGGATTGGTGGAGGGGTTAGTGGCCAACCCAGTGTCGAATGTTCTCAAGCCACCCGAAGGTCTTCGACAAGGCTTAACGACTGTTTCCAGCATTGAAAACAACCGGGACCGACGGCTTTACGTGCCCTCTGAAGCACGGTAGCGCCCATGAAATTTTGCCACTAGCGGTCACCCATCCACAAACCGACCGCGCCCGTCGCTGCTTAACACTTTCGATCACATTGAATCGAAGCGAGCCACTGGGCTATGGACGCTACGCTTGAAATAATTACTGTGTGAATATGCTCATCGAAGAGCTGTATCAATAAAAGGTTATTTATATTAACTTACATTATTATATACTAGTGGACGCCCGCTGCTTCGCTCGCGTAGAATTAGACCCATTAACGACGTCTGCCCGCGTTCGGGTTGCCCACTTGACTTCAAAAACGGCAAAGTTTCATACTAACTTTGCACCCCCGTTTTACCCCCTCAGGGGGTGAATTTTCAAAAATCCTTTCTTAGTGCTCCCCTACGTTATAAAAGGAACCCCTGTGCAAAATTTCAAGTTTCTAACCCTTATAGTTTAGGCCTTGCGTTGATATGTCAGTCAGTCAGTCAGTCAATCAGTCAGCTTCTCTGATATATATAGATGTAATATAATGTAACCTTATTTATAAAAAACTTATGTATTTCTAATTTTCTTAGATGGGTGGATCTCCCTTGCCGAGCGGGATGGGAGTACCTCCTCACCTCGTGGTGCCTCCCACTCACCAACCGCTAAGGATATCACCACTGCCAAGTAAGACTCATTTTTTTAGTTACAATACAATACAATACAAATACTCTTTATTGTACACCACAATAAAACAATAAAAGATATACAATACAAACAAACGATGACCAGTGGTGGCCAAAAGGCGGCCTTATCGCTACAGTAGCGATTTCTTCCAGACAACCTTTGGGTAGAGAGTAAGTTAAATAAAGGAATAGGGAATAGGTGTACAGGGTAATAGAAATAGTCAAACATTATTTATAACATACTAGTGGACGCCCGCAGCTTCGCTCGCGTAGAATTAGACCCATTAACGACATCTACCCGTCTAACGACTTCAAAAACGGCAAATTTTCATACTAACTTTGCACCCCCGTTATACCCCCTTAGGGGGTGATTTTTCAAAAATCCTTTCTTAGTGCTCCCCTACGTTATAAAAGGAACCCCTGTGCAAAATTTCAAGTTTCTAGCCCTTATAGTTTAGGCCCTGCGTTGATATGTCAGTCAGTCAGTCAGTCAGTCACCTTCTCCTTTTATATATATAGATATAAAGTTTATTAATTGTTTTTGATCAAACAACATTGTGCTAATGAAGATAGTTCATATAAATCCAGCTTGCCTTGCTTGCCAATTATCAACTTCCCGTAATAATTATAAGCTTATGAAGTGTAATAAATGTTTGCTCTGAAAATGGTACAGTAAATCTTGTTAAATGTATGCACCTTCTGTTAGGCTCGCTTCAGTATGTGATGTATTCTAACATATATTGTTTCTACATATAACATTGTTTCTTATTCTAAAACATTATCCCGTAAACCCCATTTGATGCAAATAATTAATATGAATATGATATTCATATCAAACGAATGTGCCATTTGCAAACACTGGATACTATATATTTTTTAAAACAAACAAATAACAATCAATGATCGGTATTCACTAAGTTACCCTATGGTTTTTCATTTCATTTTTATGTAACATACTCTTTATTGTGTGCCATTGCATTAATTATAATAAGCATCCATTAAAAGGAGAACGAATCTTGAGCTTTTAATTATAACTCTGCTCTCTGAAATATAAACCAGCTATAAAAACTGGTTTCTGAGACCATTCTTGGGTAGGTAAATTGTACAGTTAAGCCGTATTGTTGGATGTACATTTTAACTCTATCGTTGAATTATTTACCGAGCACATCTTAACTTAATCAGTGAGTATATGAGGTGTTTGGACATCTTAACGAAAGTCTAGGTTACTACAAACTACATAAAGAAAAGAGATATAATGCTATTCTAAATTGATAAAGCAGCAAAACATTTGTTCACCTCTTCAAAAGTCACTTCACTCTTAAATCACCACAAGCCATAATCATGGTTAATCTCAATAATGGTTGATCTCAAGATTCGTACCTCCGCTTGTAACTAACGTCATATATAATGTAACGCTAGTACAACTAACTGAGCTAGTGATCATGTTGTATGTCATTCCCCGGACGCAGCTTTCCCTTGTGTGTCCCCAATAGCTGCCATGGCAAGCCCTAACACCCTTGGGGTGCACCATCCAGGTAAATTCATTCTGTGTAGATGTTACTTGCCTCCACAGATAATATCCTATACCCGAATATGGACAAAAAATAAGCCATAATCGGTCAAAACAACATTAAAAGGTCGATTGACTCCCCAACATGAGGAAAACATAATTTTATAGACATTTTAATCTGTAAAAAGCTAAGGAAAAATGAACTTACTATTCTTCCTTGTATTCCTGTTTATGATGGGAAATTCTGTGGAACAATAAAATCACTCAAATAGACAAAAAATTTAAGCGTAAACAATTAAATCCCAGAGATGCCAGGGACCAACAAAAATACAATAAAATACAAATACACTTTATTGTACACAACAAGAAAAGAATGAAAAAACAAACAAAAATACAACATCAACCTTTCTATATTATTATTGATTATGAGCCTTCATAATCAATCAGACATCACCTGCTGTAACTGTGTTTATTTCAACATCGTGAAGAGACCTGAAACTATTTATCGTTTTTCTACATACAGCTGTGGTTTTACTACGAATAAAATGAATTTATACTCACGAATCATTCAGTAATAAAATACGAATAAAATCTTTGCTGGCGTGTGTGCTGTCGCGGGGACAGCAGAGTCGCATTGTATATTAAAAGCTTTTATTTAACTTCACTCGGATGTATGTATATCATTGAATCTTGCAATCAATATTTCACCCACTTCCACAGAAGCTATCAAGCTGAAATTCGGCACACATATTTGGTTCCGATGACAATGCACGAAAATAAAATAAAAAGTTATAGGCTTTTTTAAAAAAAAATCTGATGATGGAGCCGGAAGATATGAACTGTAACATCATGATGGAACATCGCATCATAGCGGTTTTTGGATTTCTTAGAAAAGTCTTGTAATGAACTTTGACCACGATTAGGTTTCAAGGTCTGATGATGAAGCCGGAAGATAGGCACTGGCATTCCATGATGGAATATCGTATCAGCGGTTTTTGGATTTCTTAGAAAAGTCTTGTTATATGAAAAACTAGCTTTTACCCGCGGCTCCGCCCGCGTGGTCAAAGGGAATTTATAATGAGTTGTTTTACCGCGGTAAAAAGTAGCCTACGTCACTCTCCACCCTCCTCACTATCTCCACACACAAAAACCATACCATATAATAGCTTCATTGCGACGTGAAAGCCGGACAAACAAACAAACAAACACACTTTCACTTTTATAATATTATAGTATATAGTATGGATTTTACAGTATAATTTTTCTTCTTAACCATTAAGTTTTCGTAGAAAACCCGTACTGAGTTGTGTCAATTCGTTTTCCAGGCGTGCCCGCCCGCATCCCCTCCCCGCGCGAGCTGGCCGCGCACACGCAGTCTATAATGCAGAACGCTCTCATCAAGAAGAAGCTCGAGGAGCAGCGCGAGAACTTCCGCCGCCGCCACGAGCAGCCGCCCAAGCACCCCACGCCCATCTCCTTCACGCCCACCTCGGTAAGAAAGAGACGACAAGATAATCACTAAGATTCATTATTTGACAACGCGCACACGCAGTCAATAATGCAGAACGCTCTCATCAAGAAGAAGCTCGAGGAGCAGCGCGAGAACTTCCGCCGCCGCCACGAGCAGCCGCCCAAGCACCCCACGCCCATCTCCTTCACGCCCACCTCGGTAAGAAAGAGACGACAAGATAATCACTAAGATTCATTATTTGACAACGCGCACACGCAGTCAATAATGCAGAACGCTCTCATCAAGAAGAAGCTCGAGGAGCAGCGCGAGAACTTCCGCCGCCGCCACGAGCAGCCGCCCAAGCACCCCACGCCCATCTCCTTCACGCCCACCTCGGTAAGAAAGAGACAACAAGATAATCACTAAGATTCATTATTTGACAACGCGCACACGCAGTCAATAATGCAGAACGCTCTCATCAAGAAGAAGCTCGAGGAGCAGCGCGAGAACTTCCGCCGCCGCCACGAGCAGCCGCCCAAGCACCCCACGCCCATCTCCTTCACGCCCACCTCGGTAAGAAAGAGACGACAAGATAATCACTAAGATTCATTATTTGACAACGCGCACACGCAGTCAATAATGCAGAACGCTCTCATCAAGAAGAAGCTCGAGGAGCAGCGCGAGAACTTCCGCCGCCGCCACGAGCAGCCGCCCAAGCACCCCACGCCCATCTCCTTCACGCCCACCTCGGTAAGAAAGAGACAACAAGATAATCACTAAGATTCATTATTTGACAACGCGCACACGCAGTCAATAATGCAGAACGCTCTCATCAAGAAGAAGCTCGAGGAGCAGCGCGAGAACTTCCGCCGCCGCCACGAGCAGCCGCCCAAGCACCCCACGCCCATCTCCTTCACGCCCACCTCGGTAAGAAAGAGACGACAAGATAATCACTAAGATTCATTATTTGACAACGCGCACACGCAGTCAATAATGCAGAACGCTCTCATCAAGAAGAAGCTCGAGGAGCAGCGCGAGAACTTCCGCCGCCGCCACGAGCAGCCGCCCAAGCACCCCACGCCCATCTCCTTCACGCCCACCTCGGTAAGAAAGAGACAACAAGATAATCACTAAGATTCATTATTTGACAACGCGCACACGCAGTCAATAATGCAGAACGCTCTCATCAAGAAGAAGCTCGAGGAGCAGCGCGAGAACTTCCGCCGCCGCCACGAGCAGCCGCCCAAGCACCCCACGCCCATCTCCTTCACGCCCACCTCGGTAAGAAAGAGACAACAAGATAATCACTAAGATTCATTATTTGACAACGCGCACACGCAGTCAATAATGCAGAACGCTCTCATCAAGAAGAAGCTCGAGGAGCAGCGCGAGAACTTCCGCCGCCGCCACGAGCAGCCGCCCAAGCACCCCACGCCCATCTCCTTCACGCCCACCTCGGTAAGAAAGAGACAACAAGATAATCACTAAGATTCATTATTTGACAACGCGCACACGCAGTCAATAATGCAGAACGCTCTCATCAAGAAGAAGCTCGAGGAGCAGCGCGAGAACTTCCGCCGCCGCCACGAGCAGCCGCCCAAGCACCCCACGCCCATCTCCTTCACGCCCACCTCGGTAAGAAAGAGACGACAAGATAATCACTAAGATTCATTATTTGACAACGCGCACACGCAGTCAATAATGCAGAACGCTCTCATCAAGAAGAAGCTCGAGGAGCAGCGCGAGAACTTCCGCCGCCGCCACGAGCAGCCGCCCAAGCACCCCACGCCCATCTCCTTCACGCCCACCTCGGTAAGAAAGAGACGACAAGATAATCACTAAAGTACTGGTTTCCTCCAAAAGCGGTGGCGTCATTAAGCGGCCGTAATATAGCGAGGAGATAATAATAACATCACAACTCATTAAAATGTCTCGAAGGGGCCTCTACGTGTTGGACCTGTGTCCCCACGCAAGCCTTCCAAATTACCGGGTCCACATCTGGACCCGTGAAATTTAAAGAGATACATAATAATAATCATAAAAACTTTTTTGTTTTTTACAATAAATAAATAAATAAACTAAATAAATAAATAATAATCACTAAAGTACTGGTTTCCTCCAAAAGCGGTGGCGTCATGAAGCGGCCGTAATATAGCGATGAATGACGTCACTAGAACGTTGTCTATGTAAACCAAATGGCGTGGGTTTTCTAGAGAACGGTAATAGACACCGTAATGTCAAAAAGCGGTGCCGCCATTTGAATGACGGCCGTCTTGTCGGTGTTGAATGGTCTGTGAACGTTTTTTAGATAGCGGTGAAGCCATTTGATACGTATAGCACACGAGTTTGTGCCTTTGTGGTCTGTTCGCCGTAAAAAGACGGCCGTCGAAGTCTCGAACAGTCCACGCGCCTACGGCCGTCTTTTTGTGGCCATCACTTTGCGTCCGTTTAATGACGCCACCGCTAGATTCATTAATTGCCAGCAAGAATGCTGAGAACCAAAATTATGATCAAAGTTTTCAGATTTTTCAGATTCAGATTCATTTATTTTTCATTATATGGTATTTTTTTATACGCCTAATGAACGTCATAACATTTTTTATCTACCGCCGGTTCACAAAGTTGATGCTACCGAGAAGAACACGGCAAGAAACTCGATAGTTACTCTTTTCAAAATTTACAATTTTTATAATTTAATCAATTTTTTAGTAACATTCCATTGATCCAAATTGTTCGAGAGATTGATAGAATGTTGACAATGTGTTGAATTCCGCAGGTGTTACGTAAGATGACCGCTGAGAAGGAATCCGAAGCGCCGAGCCCGAAGCAACAGCAGCAGTGGGGGCCGCACAAGCTTCCCCAGGGCAGGCCTATTGTCAAGGTATGGCCGTCTGTGGGTGGCGTTTTAGTGGCGGTTGTGTAAATTCATCATATTAATTTACTAGTGGACGCCCGCAGCTTCGCTCGCGTAGAATTAGACCCATTAACGACGTCTGCCCGCGTTCGGGTTGCCCACTTGACTTCAAAAACGGCAAAGGTTCATACTAACTTTGCACCCCGTTTTACCCCCTTAGGGGATGAATTTTCAAAAATCCTTTCTTAGTGCTCCCCTACGTTTTAAATGGAACCCCTGTGCAAAATTTCAAGTTTCTAACCCTTATAGATAGTTTAGGCCCTGCATTGATATGTCAGTCATTCAGTCGGCTTCTCCTTTTATATATATAGATGTGGGGACTTTCACCCACTACAACTCACTCGGTTGCCTACCTTGTTTGTTACCTGTCACATTAAATTGTTATAATATTTATGTGATCTGTTTATGTATTGTATACTTTTAATGAATTCATTGTTTGCAAATAGTTTGCAGACATATAAAATACGATGAACTTACAAAATCTCCCTTTAGGCTTTTAATAGTATCAGATGGTATTTGGTTCACTATTTTAGGTAGGTATAGGTACCAATAGTAAAATATAATTTATAGCATAATAATATAAAAATATTACATTTTCCTGAAGAACCCACGCACTTCGTTGGTTCCAAATATTGCTACCATTTTTACAGAAAAAAGTACATACATGAGTTTATTACAAAATAAAATATCTTTCCATATTAAGCTACTCTCCACAACCAACATTTTAAACAAACTCACCAACTATTTTACTTATTTATAATTTTTTAAAAAGAGATTGAAATTGTCCAATACCGAGTGTTTTAATAATAAAATGGAAAAAAAAAATAAAAAAAAAGAATTGCATCGGCCGGGAATCGAACCCGGGCCGCCCGCGTGGCAGGCGAGCATTCTACCACTGAACCACCGATGCTTCACTCATAATTTAAAAATTTCAATCACTAACTGCGTAATCCAAAGCAATCGTGAAATATATTATTATTTATATATTTATAGTTTTACTGCTGATTTTTATTGATTATTATTATTTAAATGATTTACTGTATACCGCTTTTAAAATCCCACTATATCTCGTGCTCATAATAATGGGAAAAGAAAAAAAAATATCGTTTATGTAATGTTATAATTTCAGGGTAACCAAAGTGGTGTAGCGACATACACAGAATATCCCCAGAACTACATGGCGCAACCGCCGGTTAGTCGAGACACAATCTGTAAAGTAAACGTGAACTAACAATAATGCTTGCGCGAATTAAAAAAAAAGAAACAGCTATGACTGTAAAAAATGCTTCTTTCACGCTCTTTCTGTTGTTTTATTTTCATTTATTTAATTATTTAATATAATATGCTTAAAGTACGTCATAACACTTCGCGCCGTTTCGCAATGTTGATGGTACTGAAGAACATAGTATTTTATGCTGAATTAAATAGATATATGTAATTTACATTTTTCTTTGTTTTCACTGAGTGCGACTTTTCTGCCCTTCAATGCCCTTTTATGGTCATGGTGTTTGTTTATATATTAAGTTATTCTTTTTCTTACACGGTGAAGGAAAACATTCTGGGAAACATGCTTTTCATATAAATTGGGCTATGTTTGGATAGAGAAAACCACGCTCAAAGATGACCTTTAATACAAACCCAAAGGCCAGGAATTCATTTAAATGATTTACGAAAAAAGAAAACTAAGTACATACGAAATTTCAATGTGAGATTATTTATTGGGAAATATAGTTTTGACTTTTGGTGTACTTCTGGCAGCACTAGAATAGACATACTATTTCTCAAGACCTGCTGCAGTTTATGTACACGCTGATGTTACATGTGTACATATCGCGCGAGTAGCTACAAAAATACAGAGCATTGCAACATATTTTTAGTAATGTGGTTTCACGTTTCAGTAAAATTCAGAAATAACGTACCTATGAGTTTATAATTATTTATTTATGTTTTACTAGTGGTCGCTTTTAGTGACTTTGTTCCGCCTCATAGGAAATAAATGAGCAAATTTTCGATTTTTTTTAGTATTAAAACCTTCCGTGGACCATAAGGAATATAAAAAATTGAAAAAGTCGAATTGGTTCAGCCATTCTTGAGTTATGCGCTTGCTTACCATCATTCATTTTTATTTAAAAAGATTACTTCTCAACTTCAAAATAGTAACTTCTCAACTCAAATATGTTTCTGTTGGATATACTTTTAAAATTAAAATAAATTATTTTAAAACATTTATTAAAATATATAGAATCATAAAATGACAGCATAATCGTTTAATTTTGATGGTCAAGGAGTTAAAATTATTATTAGAGTTAAAATCTTCAATTCAATTAAATTAACAGCTTAAGTGCTTAAGTACAAAGAAGAGAAATTGTACAATGTACATAAATACCGCACCACGCTTACACAAATTTGAGATGAAAGCTTGTATTGAGAAATTTGAGTGGTTATATGGTTTAATAAAATGACTTAATGGGTATGGGTTGACGCGGAACTTCTTTTTTTTATGGTTACAAGATAGCAAACGAGCTTGCAGCACCACCCATCCGCTGCCGCCCGTTACAACTGTAACATGACTCAATTAGGGACTGGGATGATTAGTCCAATTAGTTGATAGAGTTAACTAGAACATTAGTTGGTCAGTTCGTTAGTAGGTATGACGACTGGGGACTGTTAGTGATAGTTAGTCCTGTTAGTTGGTGTTAGTGATAGTCCAGTTAGTACTAAGTTGAAGGTGTAAATTTAATCAGATATATTGTTCCACTTTCACAGCGTATTATATATTATTATAACATACATATCTAGCTTTTTTATCTTTTGTATCAAGGTTTTGTTCAGTTAAAGATCAGTTTATTTCTTATAAATTTTAAAGTTTTTTTTTAAATTTTCAGCAAATGAGCAGCGCTGGCCGTTCCTTCCCCCACCCTCAACAGAGGCAGCCGGTTCAAAATAATGTAAGTATTTCAAATAAGTCAAGTCAAGCTAAGCTGCAACCCATAGACGTCCCACTGCTGGGCACAGGAGCCAGGTCCTCCACAAAGGTCTCCAGCGACGGGTGCTTAAGGTCGCGCGATCGGTACACAACAAGCACTATAAGTAGGTAGATGCAATTAAAATAATGTAGGCGGGCAGCCTTAGCGTTCGTATACGTATACATATACATCCCCGTGGTGGCGCTTTCGGTAATTCCGTTGCGACCCATAGACGTCCTACTGCTAGGCACGGGTCTCCCCTAGAGACTGACAATCTGTTGGAGCTCTAGAGCATACCCACCACGCTGCTCCAATGACCGACCGACGGCTTAACGTGCCCTCCGAGGTACGGATTTTTGCCGACTGCTAGTGGCAAAACAATAACAGAGTAGAAAAAAAAATAGATGACAACAAAGTTTTAGTTTAATAAAGAGACTAGATTAAGAATGTGGGGAGTGGATTGAATAAAAAATTATTTAGAATAAAGATATTTATTTGAAACAAAAACATTAGTTTAAAGATTGTACGTTTGCGTTTGCAGTACAACAACATGAGCAACATGAACAACATGAGCAGCATGAGCAATATGAGCAATATGAACACCGTGCGCGGCGTTGGAGGCATGCCAGCCGGCACCACGCTGCACCAGCTGCTCGTCCAGTCGCATCAGAGGAACATCAACGGTGAGTGGACTCGGAGTTAGAGAGAGATGACTGTATTGGGGGATAAGGAAGGAAATAAATTGGAGCTGCCTACTATTAGCACGATTAACATGATAATTTCAATTCAGTAACATCCCTTGATCCTGTTCTATCTTACTAATTCTTTATGTATGTATTCATCTATACTATTATATATTATATTATTATAAAGAGGAAAGATTTGTTTGTTTGTAATATTTTCACACAAAAACTACTATTTATTTATTTATTTCTTTCTTTATTGGCACACAGATGTTTACAAACATATGTTAAATAGCTAGCATCAGTTTCGTTAGCATTTACTACAAACCTGTGTGGTTTACTCAGGTTTGTAGTAAATGCTAACAAACTCGAGTTATGTCTAGGGTATAAGTAGGTTCACTACATAACATTAATGCAAATTAAGACTAAGACTGGACCTATTTAAAAAATTCTTTCACCATTAGAAAGATGCATCTTCACTTGACATAGGCTATATAATATTACTAGGTTACACCTAGTACGAAACTATTATGTTAGTTATGTCTAATTCCACGCGAGCGAAGCTGCGGGCGTCCCTAGCTGCGGCGGACTAGTTATGCCATAAATACATAAAGAATTATCCGGCTAGCATATAAATTCAAATGCGTTGACGGAAAATTCGTCCAAGGCTTAAACCTAGCGAGCTATTATTGATTTATAAAAAAAATCTGAGCAGAGATGGCGGGCAACGGCGCCGGCGACAACCAGCTGGCGCGGTGGTTCTCCCCCGAGCTGCTGGCGCGCGCGTCCGCCGGCAAGCTGCCCTCCGTGCACGTGCCCAACGCTCTGTCGCTGGAGGACCTCGAGCGGCACCACCACTCGCCGGCGCCGCCCGTGCGCAACTGAGCCGGTGGCCGCCGGTAAACTGTGGGAGGGAGACGACGAGAGGGAGACGGGACGACGACGGCGACGTGGGAGGGAGGGAGACGGGACGATCGCGGCGGGGAGGGGTGTGTGCGTGTGTGCGTGCGTGCGTGCGCGTGACTTGTGTACGATTTAATAAGGACGGGAAGATCAATGATGTGCGCAACTGAGGCGCCGGCCGCCGGTAAACTAGGGAGGGAGGGAGACGACGAGAGGGAGACGGGACGACGACGCTGACGTGGGAGGGAGGGAGACGGGACGATCGCGGCGGGGAGGGGTGCGTGCGAGACTCGTGCGTGTGTGCGTGCGTACGTACGTGCGCGTGACTTGCGTACGATTTAATAAGGACGGGAAGATCAGGGGGGGATGCTGGGAATGATGATGGCGAATGTGTTGTACGTTTTGATCAGCCGCTTAGTTTTAAGGGGATGTCGAAAATCATGATTATCGCACTACTAACTGATGCATGTAGAGTGACAGTATTGTGGATGAACGTTATAAAAGTATTCAGAAGTTAACAAATATCGTTTTAGCTGTGAAGAGCGCAGTCGCAGGGGTCGTCGAGTTTTATATTGAGTATCAACAATCTATAGTATCCCGTGGTGGGCTTGGTTAGTTTGCGGTAAATTGATTTACTAATAAAATTACTAAAAATACGATAACAGTCCCCCTAAATTGAGATGTCTCCTAAAATTATTGTGTTTGGTTAAAAGTGACATAATAACGCCCACGGCTGCTACGCCGGAGAGAAATTTATAGCTTTAGTTTTCTTGCGTAGCAGCTTGAAAAAGAGTCAAAAGAAATATCAAAAGTTTTCTTCTTGATAAATCAAAGGATTTAAGACTAAAAGCATTCGAAAATATTTTTTACGTGCTAATAAAACACACCCCAAAACAAATTGACGAACACGGTTTTTTGGTTCACCAAACTCTTTATAAATAAATAGAAAGAGAGAGAGATATATATTATGAAGGATATATTTTGAGTGACTATACAATGAAAGAAAGTGACAGCGGTGTTTGACAGTCCATTTGTAGTGTGAGTGAGAGAATGAAGTTTAATATACACAGGTCTTTAGAATGAAATTTGTATGTTATTCTGGTCTTCCCCCCTTAAGCTAAATATGTTCCAGTAAATGTTTTTGTCTTTCGCGAAAATTCGCCTTGTCGACGATTTAGCGGATTTAGATATTCGGGTGCGTTTATAAAGTCGCTAATTTATGCTTGTCTTTAAACGCACCCGTGATACTGAATAACTGTGTACACATTATACTGTATTAGATATAATGTAGATATTATGAAAATCGGATTTAAATCGGTTTCGAGACCATATCAGTGTAAAATCAAATTGGTCTTGGTGATTTTCGAATTGTATCGAACACATAATATTAAATTGGTTGTCGATTTTACAAACAATTATGACTCTAATGTATCTCACAATCAATTTGTAAAACTACGTTCATGATATGATTTGGAAAAACATGTGATTTCAAGCAAATAATACACTGCAACGACTAGCGGTTTAAAATTAAATGTAAACTTTTCAAATACTGCATGGCACTATGTATTTGTTTTCATTATAAATTTACAAAATGAATTGTTTTGCAATTGATCATCTCAATCATCTATCATAGATACTTTTTGCATTCTTCGTTTCAGAACGATAATATTCAGGTTTTATTTGTACAAATTCCGTTTTAAATTGAAAGTCAGTTGGATGTCAGTTATTGAAATAAGAATGTTTTAGTTTTTTTCCATAAAAACCGTTATAAACACAAATATTGGCTATGAAATTTTTGTTAGGTGCATGCAACATTGTTTTTTTTTTACACAACATAGAATTAATACAAAAACGTGAATGATGAATACCACTACATTAAATTGCGATTTAATCTTGTAACTGACAGGTGTCACAGTGGTTTTTTAGAGTGAGTTTAGAAACAGTCCTAATACTATGAAATGGTAGGTAAAGGAACCGACTTCAACTTATTGCGTGTCGCGACCGTGTATCCGGACGAACTATATAGCTTCATGCCCGTTTACAATTTTTTATTCTAAACTCCAGCGAGATTTCTATTCTTACCAGTGTCAAATTTATTTCAGATTGATCCTAGTAGAATTTAATGCTTCTTTAAAAAATCTTTTAAGTTTAACCCTGTGACAGCTTGTCTTTTAATTCGCAAGATATAAATATGACTTTAACTTATCGTAACATCTATTGGAAAGGTCTGATTTGATTGATATGTAAAAATGTACATGCGGTTAGCTATTGACGTAACGTTCCGTACAGTATGTATGTGACATTGACTTCACCTCGACTTGACATTTCGCAACTGTCAACTTTTATTGAAAGAAAGAAAACAAATATTTAATCTCTGAAATTGAAGGAAAACCATCCTAATGTAATCCATCATTTTCAGTTTAATTTAACACAGTTTTGTGTTTATTAAAATGTGTAGTTACATCAATAGGCAGCCACTGATTCTTACTAGGAGGAAGTCATTAATGTGTATACATTTTTAAAACGCCTAAGTAAGTACCCTACTTGTGAGAGAGTGTTCGTGCGTTGAATATTTGCTGGTACCCTGGCTTATCAAATACGGCCAGAAAGCTGAAGAAATGATTATTTTTGAGTTTTATCAAAAAAAAAAGTCCCAACGCACGATCACAACCTAACCTTATGTTGTAAACATTTGCAGATAAAAATGACATTAAAAATGGCGTCATATATTTGTAATAAAACACGATAGATGGGAATTAAAGACAATTGTGTTAATAAATATTACATTGTCTACGTGAAGAATATAGATGAAAATGTGATGCCATATCAATATTCGTATCTGCATGTGTTTGAATTGACTAAATAATGTGTTTACACGTGACCACGGTTGTGTTTGTAAGCATTTTTTGAGGCGTGTACGTGTTAACGAATGCCTGCGTTTGTGTGAATGTGAGCGTGCCTGTGTGCGTCTACGAATGCAAAAATACATCCCGGTTTTTCCGATTTCAAGGATGATATATTTATTTTGTATGGATTTGAGCCCCCTCCCCGCAATAAATCCATTTCTTTTTCTAGCACTTTACATCACCGAAAGTTTCGTATGTTGTTTTTCGATGCCGAGCTAGAGATGTGAATAGGATTATTATGTGTCAATTATTATTGTTTACTGTTCATTGAAATTCCCATTCGGACAATAGCGTAGAGTTTTTGAACCGTCCAACCGCTGCGCTGTGGTAATATGCTCTCTCGGCCCCACATACTCTTAAATAAATGTAGGTATTCTTCTGCTGATTTCTACTATGGGAGATTTAGATTCATGATGCTATAAATAAATGATGTATATACGGCGTACGGCGGCTGTACGGGCGTAAAGAATTCTGTCGGTTTTCGGTAGGAAGAAATGAGCATACTAAGGTTGTAGTAGTGGTGAAGCCTATGAGCCTATAAAAATAACGGGAAACTCAAGATATCAATTTCCATAGTAGAATATTGGCGGGCGGAATATAATCTACGTCCTTATCAAACCGATTATGACAGTTAAAGTTACAGGAACGAAGCGCGGTGTGTGTGTGTCGAGACGGATGGATGTGTGCGTGTATGTATGTATGTGTGTGTGTGTGCAAGTGTATTGTATTTCGTGTCGTGTTTTTGACACGGATTTTGATGTTTTCCTTTGCGACGACTGCCAAGCGGCGCGCAACAGACGGCCGCGTGTTAAGTTCTCACCGTAGCTGTTGATAGAAGCGAAAAATTTCTGTTTGTCAGACGCGATGGGTTCAGTTTCGGGCGCGAGACGCGCTCGCGTTACAAACAAAAGATTATGTCTCCTGTAAGCTTTAAATTATTGATTAAAGAGAAATTTGAAAGTTTTGCTTGTTTTATTGGTTCTTCCCTTGTCCTTCATATGCACCATCACCGGCAGTACACCGCCCGCACGGTATCTAGTACAATTTCTGCCGTGTAATAATTGTTTTTAATAATTATGATCCGGTTGGAAAGGTGTTGTTTCCGGTTAAATTTCTTTAGAGGCGACCATCTTAGTCCTCAAAGAAAGCAACAAATCTGTGACTGACTTAGAACGAGACTCCTACTAACTGGACTATTACTAACACCAACTAACAGGACTAATTATCACTAACAGCACAAAGTAGATATTAGGAACAGAGATTAAGCTTCTTAAGAACGTGCAAATCGGTTGCACGCGGGACATGTATGTGTGGCCACTGGCCGCTTGTCGCGTACGCTGTCACATCAAGTTGAAAATCTCAGGGTAATCGCTACGCACATTGTTGGTTTTGTTAGTTGCAAGTTTGAATATCTAATATAAAAACGTGGTATTAATAATAATGGTTGTATATTGTACTGTGTGTATGAATAATGCTAGAAAAAATAAAAATATATCATACTTTAACTATCCCAAGGAGTGCAATAGGTAAGTAAATACTTGACTATTACTTTTTCAAGTAAGTACCTTTATTTTACGGAACTATCCTTTTTTTAATAAGAAATGGGTACTACACGGTGTGTTTTTACCTTTTTATTATTATTACAAGCTTTTACTAAACATTTGTAGGTATGTGGGTGGGTTGGTACGTACTATGTATTTTAAATTTAAGTTTTGCAAGTGAGATTTGAACCACATCCAGATGTCTTATTGAACTGAAATTTTTATTCCTGCGTAACTTCGGTGACAGTACATTAATATGATAGATTATAACCTGACGCTGCAGCTAGGATTTGATATGCCATGTGGGTGTTTCCTGATACACTACTTGAAAAAACTATATATTAGATTTAGAATTTTCCATAACATAAAAAGAAATAATAAAATATTAAAAAATAAAAATTATAAGAATAAAATTATTAGAGTAAGAAATTTGTAAAGTATGTTATTTTCTATTCTGTATTGGTTCTTATTGTAGTATTCTTTTTATATTCTGAATAATAAAACTATTTAACAAATGATTTCTTTAATTTCTCTTAACCTGTTGTGACAACCCTACCAAAATAGGTAACAATTTTGCATGTTCTTAAGAAGCTTAGCCTCTGTTCCTAATATCTACTTTGTGCTAACAGTCCCCAGTTCTCGTACCTACTAACGAACTGACCAACTAATGTTCTAATTAACTCTCAACTAATTGCACTAACCATCCCAGTCCCTAATTGAGTCTTCTTCAAAGTCAGTCACAGTTGTCATGGGCGGCAGCGGATGGGTGGTGCTGTAAGCTCGCTTGCTATCTTGTATCCATAAAAAAAAAAATGCTGTAGAAAATAATATTTCTAACTTCAAAATAGCTTATCACACGCGGTTAATATGTAGCTTCTGGTCTACAGGTACATTCTTGTCGGTCAATCCATCCATCAATCATACGCTGACCGTAGGAGAATGGATTTTTTTTTAATTTGTTCCCTTTAACAGATCTGGCTTCGTCACTTCTAGAAGATTTGGTTTTTAACCCGCTTTCAAAGTCAAGTCAGTCACTTTGCGATTAACCGTCTTGGAGTCTACTTACCCTGAGGATGCCTTGGTTTAAGGCGAAACACATGTTGATTTGTGTTGGTGTATGTTTTCACTGATCGCGTGTGGATGGGAGGGAGGTGCTGCGTGCATTACCTAAGGTATACACCAACATACATCTTTGTTCGCGGATTCTTGCAAATTAGATTAATCCTCGGCTTGTAATAGGTAATGTAGTTCCGCCTATTGTATTCGAAACAATATATTTTGCAAAGCAAGTGACGACTTGCTATGCTATGCAAAATATATTGTCGATGTGTCCATCACGCGACCGAAAGTTTGACTATGATACTATTAGGTACCCTGGTTTGGCGCTTCTCGCGGACTAGTCTTCCCTATAATAGTCAAAATTGTAATAAAATCCACGGCTGCACCGTGACGTGTTGAAATGCCCACACCACACCACAAAGTAACGACACCGAATGACGACGAAGCCATGTAAATTTCCTTCGAGTAGCGCTGGCGCCCCGTCGGCGCGTTTGGTGTGTCACGCCAACCGTATATAGGTATACCACGACAGCGTGGATATCGCCGTCAACGCCGGTCCCAATATACCTCTAGTACCCTAATAGTACCTCTATTCAGCCGGAAGCGTAAAATGCCGACGCCGCTGCGTCTGCATGGAGAAGATCTAACGTGACAGCAGTCTGTCCGGTACCGCGGATGTCACATGGATCGTAAACTTACGTGCCATGGTCACAGATTTATAATGCGCGAAAGCGATGCTCCGGTCCGTATTGACATCCCGATTACCACTGCGCACCAATCATGCCATATACAAGTGCGATCCAGTCTGACGTACGATCTAGGCGGCGCCAGCAATGAGTTTGTAGTCCGCTTTGCGCGTGACAAGTCTTACCGTGCTGACAATGGGCCACATCCTCACCTCAGGGGGATAGCGCCGCTGCACGCGTGCTCTCCTGAAGGCCGACCGCTCCCTAAAGAGCCGTTGGACCTTCTTCCCCCGACCACCAAGGGGGAATTAGCGACCATCGGCTCGTAGTACTGCGCGCGCGACGACCGACTGGTTCCCACGCTCAACAGTGGGGAAGTCACCGATGGGGCTTACTCCTGAAGCAATTGCCTGGATAGAGGGGATCTCCCCTAATTCCCTCAATGCAAGAGCACTCACAACGCCGTGGAAGAGGAAAGGTATGTCTGTGTACGAGCGATAATTCAGTCGCTGAAGTATCGGCGCCGTACATTCAGCAGGTGTGTCGCTGCACTTATTCTATGTACAGACGCGGACTCGCTAGTTTTATTATTATAAATAATATGTAGGTATGTATCAGTAAGCAGGTCAATGCGTTTCAAAAAATAAAACAGCGGAAGCGTATAGATTTATTTATTTATTTCTCAACATTCAAATTGAGGATAACCTTCATGCACTACTAAGTATCATAAAATTATAAGTATAAGCTAATCATAGTAACAGAGCAGGCAACAAATCGCCATCAGGTGTTTGCGCTAGAAGCTGGTTGAACAGGGCGCGAGGGTGGCCGCAGCTGGCTCAGTCTCCTACTCTGTACATCCCAGACATTTAACTTGCTCTACCCCATTGACTAGGCATAGCAAAGAAATACTACGTTACCTTTTACTAAGTTCTACTCATACCGTCACTTCACGTCGTCTTGACATCACTTCATGTTGTCTCTGACAAAAAATGTACGAATTATTTTCGAAATATGTTGTGGTGCGCCCTACGTCGGCGAAGAAGATTTTCTACTAGAAGACTATTTTCGTATTTTGTAAATTTACCGGGTAAATAAAATAAATTTATTGTATCCTTGAGTCTGTTCTAGAACAGACATGATAAACAACCTGTCCTTCTTTTGACGGATTGCTACATAAAATAATACTTCAATGTCTTCAAAAATTGTGACTTTTCAACCTTTATTGATCTGCAACTCATTGCAATACGAAGACCTAATAACCTAAATTTCTTTACTTATATGCTTGTTTGATATCTTAAATGTTTAACACACCTAAAAAAATATCCGCAACAGAAAAATATCAATAACAGCTGTAAAAAATTGTTGCAAATAAGAATACGATTTAAATTCAGGACAAAAACACCCATGATTTACCCTCTTCGCCGTTCTTCGTAAAGCCTTTTCAAAAATAAAAATTATGTACATAGGATAAAATTACATAATGTTGGCACCGTACCAATTATTGGCACTTCTGTGTTTGTACCTTTATAATAAGAATCCACCTAATCTTGCGGTGTTGCAACTTACTTAAATAGAGTAGTACAATCCTGAGCTACCAAACAAAAACAAAACAAAACAAGACATACACCGATGCTGAACTAGAGAAGTTTTTGACTGAATTTGATAGTTCTTACGTTTATATTAAATATACATAGTTAGTATTTTTTTTCTTTTCCAAATGTTTACTGAATGTTGATTTGATAATGTATGAACCAAATGATTGTTATGATTATTATGCACTGATTGTAATGTTTTCATTTATTTCTCTAAGTAGATACATAAATAAAAGTGATTAGTAGTAAGTAAAAGTGACTAGTAGTAGTAAAAAAAATCTTGGTAACAAGTGTTTTTTTTAAACATGATTATTTACTGATTAATCCGAGGTGCCAATAAATGGGACTAAACTATGTCAATAATTGGCCAAAGTATGCCAATAATTGGGAAAATCGTGTTATTTTGAATAGATACAAAAAAAGAAATAAAAATGATGAAATAAGTATAGGTGTCGTTTCATTTATTTAAAACGAAAAACAACTAATCTGTATTTTGATAAATTTATTTTATTGATAACCGTCCACAAACATACCTACCTAGTTTTCACGATTTAAGTGGAATGTGATGCTTAAATTAAAGTGCCAATAATTGGGTACCTTACAGTATTTTGTTTTATTTTTTTATTCATCTTACAAAATACAGAAAAATGGAGAAACACATTCTATATATTAAATAACAAACATAGGCTGCAAAATTCAAATTTATCAGATAATGTTTGAGATAAATTCCATACAAACTTTAATCTTGTATTCCAGGAGAGCTTCTTTATTTTTTAGGGATGTATAATTTACATAGTATACAAACTCCGTGCCTCTTTGGATCAAAGAGGAATGATTATGATATTTTGATCAATCTCAGGGATTCAGTGCATGTTTTCACCAAGTTGCATTAATAACGGTTCGGTAGTTCTTGGTACCATCGCGCACAAAGGAGACAGACAACAAAATATAAAAAAATATTCGGGATCTTTATAGTTGACTAACCAACTCCTGATATGTAGTTTTTTCAAGATTTTAATACTATACAGACTCGTTAGTCTTATTATATGTATGTCATTGTGTTACCGGCAATCTGTATAACCCGGTATCTACACAATACTATAGAATACCTAAACCGTGTAGGTAATGCATAAAATATTATTTATTTTATACTTTGCCTCGACGGCCCAGATATCTTATATTATAAAAATGAATCGCAAAATGTGTTGGTAAGCGCATAACTCAACAACGCCTGGACCAATTTGGCCAATTCTTTTTTTTAAATGTTCGTTGAAGTTCAAGGATGGTTTTTACGGCACGAGAAAAACGGGGGTGCAAAGTTAGTATGAAGCTTTGCCGTTTTTGAAGTTAGTGAATGTGTAACGCGAGCGAAGCTGCGGGCGTCCACTAGTTTTATATAATACCTGAATTACACAGATTGCCGGAAACATAAAAATATATCTCAAGGGTTGCAATTAGGAGCCAGCACCTGTGACTGACTATGAACGAGACCGATGAATGAAACTCGTTGAAAGTCCATTAACATTGGTGGTGCGGATGGATGCTCTTATCAGGGTTTACGCCATTTGCTATCTTAAAAAAACAATTTAAATAGTTATAGAAAATTACTGTAACTATTTATTTGAAATATGTATTGCCAAATAGTACCTACTAAAGACTTAGTTGATTGTAGGGCCTTACTTGACCATACTTAATTGATTGACAACACACATGAACAGTAGTTATACAATTTTAATTTACCATTCCCAGACGTTGACCGACGACATAAATAGAACACCACTGAATTCTGAGAGCTAGTACCTAATGTAGAAATATAAAATAGATAGTTCTCACCATATATATATCAATGGTTCTCACATCTGGTCTGATGTAATTTCTGGTTTACAAAAACATTCTCTTCATGTCATTGCATTGCATGACCAGCTAAAGGATGAACTAGAGATACCTACCTAATCTAACTTTTTGGTAAACTCTAGTTCTATTTAAATTTGTCGTATTATTTTTACTAGAGGCACCTGCGGCTTCGCTCGCATGAAATTGTACTGCGATTGTTTAACATATTTTAACAGAAACCCAGAATTATTGGCGATGGAAAATAAAAGCCACCGAAAAGTTTTGATACTTCAGCGCGACAGCGCCTTGACGTTTTTATTCTTTTTTCTTCTAGGTATACAGTTTTATATTTTTCTTTAATAAGGTGCGTCGCCTACAATTTTTGATTAGGTATCGATAAAACACGAAAAATTTTTTTATCTAAAAATGAATCCTAGTTAGATCGATTTATCGCCCCCGGAACCCCCTGTATACTAAATTTCATGAAAATCGTTGGAGCCGATTCCGAGATTCCAATTATATTACAAGAATTGCTCGTTTAAAGAGATTGTTATGTAAATGTTCATTGGTGTATGATTTCAAAATGAAATGAAATCATAGATCTGATATTGACAAGTGTATTTCATATTATTCGATGGATATAGACCAATTCCGAATCTTTCTACTTCCAAACACGCGAATTTCTTTTGAGAAATGATCTATGTAGCCTACATAGATCATTTCTCAAAATAAATTCGCATACATAATGTAGGATTAAACAAAACATACCTGTCTATCAATAATGCGAACGGCACGATTCCAGTGTGCTCATAGCGGATTGTACCAAAAATAGGTTAATTAGTTCCTCGAATAGTAAACAGATTTAATTTTGTACTAATTGGTATTAGTACAAAATTAAATCTGTTAATTAATTAATGTTAACGTTTGCTGTATCAAAAAGCAAACGTTAACATTAATATGACAAAAAACGCTCACGTACCTACATAACTAAATTAACCATTAAAGTAAATATGGTTTGACAAATGCCATGATAGCCATGACCCCACCCCAACACTGTCTTAATTTACTGACGTAAAGTAACGTGACAGTCCAATTGCAAAATTGATTATAGAACGAAAAGTTCGTTGTAGTTTATGCACAGAATACTAAATAGTACAAGGTTTAGGTAAGCGGCTACGAAAGTGTAATAAATAATGGTGCAATGATTCAATCAAATCCGTGGTACCGTACTGTATTCCCTCACGTTCAATAAACAAAACACTATCTGCAATTCTGCACTTCTATACCCTACACGACGAAATAATCTATAGAAACCTGATTATATAACACCAACTACACTACACACACATTAAAACTCAATACGAACCTCGAATGTAGGCATGTGTCGTTCGTTCAATCGCAATGAACTGAATCAATATTGACCCATTGACAAAATGATCTGGTTCGTTCGACCCGTTCAATCAATGGTTCAATTTGAAAGGAACATACATAGCAATGTAAATATTGATTGATTGAGTTCTTGTGATCACACGTTTCGAAACACCAGTTTATTCAATTTTATTGAATGAATGATAGGTATACCTATGTAATTATAAATAGTTTGTGATAGAAAGAAAAAATACTTTAATTTGTTTAACTAGTTTTAATATACGGGAAGTTTGATTTGGTACTAAATAAATACTTAACAATAAATGATTGGTAAAAAAATGTAATTAAAAATTGTACATTACTTATTATCCACTAGCTTTTACCCGCGGCTCCGCCCGCGTGATCAAAGGGAATCACCGGAACAAAATTGAAATGGAGCCCTATTTTGATTTAAAAATTAAACGTAATCATAATAGTTATGCAATAATATATCCGGGACCAATAATAAACCTAAGCATAAAATAGCTTATTAAAAATTCATAAGTAGGAACAAACTAAACGAATAGTAAATAATATAATAATAGATTCGGCTCGACGCGTTCGGTTTTCGGTTCGTTCGTTTCTCTCTCACTTGGATCAGTCCACAGAGTACATTATCTGGATCAGTCGGATCGGATCGCCGCGACGCAGGCCGCGACTAGCCATAGCCACAAACCAATCGAACGAACGAATCATTTTTAACAAAGTGAGCCATTCGATTGCGCAGATTTGAAGATCTGGTTCTTTTGACTCGTTCAATCGCGAACGACACATACATACTCGAATGTAACTGGCCTATAATAAACAAACTAGAGACGTTTTGATGGAAACATAAAACGGATGGATATTGTTTGACGCTGACGCACTATTCTGTATGTAGATGTGGGACTTATAGTATTCTTCGATCGTATAAAATATAAATACCATAAAAAATAAAAGCGCACGGACTCAAAACTTTCTGTGAAGGCGTTGGCCGATCGAATGTTGTTGAACAACACTGAAGAACAGTGGAACTTGATAGTTGATCGGGCGAACGAGTGAGTGAGGTGAGGAGGCGAGGCGACGCGAAACGAAACTGATTCGTCCCTCCTCCACCCCGCCGATGCCCCGGATGTTCCGTTGTATTGGAAACCTGGGAGGGGAACCAGCGTACGTGACGCGCGCGCTCGGCCAGCCAGTGCTACATTCCGCGGCGCACACTTCGTTTGCAGTGCCGTCCGCCCGGCTTCTCTGCAAGCTGAAAAGCAACAACCAAGATTGCACATAAAAACATGTGCCTACACTACATAACACGCCGTGTGCGGTCCCTGTGACTAGGATATTGTCTTTGAACTTTATTATTTTGAATTACGAACAGGTTAGTAAAATTCATACCTATTCGATCGTTGCAACATCTGAAACAATGGTAAAATAGCGTGGCTATGAGGATGCGGTCTTGCGTGTTACATGAATAAAATGGCGTCCACTCCTCTTCAAAATAATAATATGTGCTGCAGTTCAGATATAGGTATTAGGTATTATGTGCGTTGTTAGTGAGTTCGTAAGAAGTTATTGCGTTCAGTCCATGGCGTAGGTAGACGGTATTTTAGACCGTTTGTCTTATTCCTCTACAATCTACATGAATCTGCATAAATATCTATCCTGATTTCGTAGGAACGTTAAATGACGTAACGACTAAGCAAATAGGTAGGTAAGTATTTCATATTTTATCTTTAGTCTGATTGCTAGTAGCATTTTCCATATCTTTTAATATTAGTAAAAGTGAGATGCCAAAATACGTTCGTATAAACTAGAAACTACCAAGTATTATTAAAATGTAGAAATTGATGCAACTTTTTAATTTGGCCGTGCAAAGCTGTCCGTGCTTAGCAGGTCAACAAGCTGTTCTAAAATATGTTACAACGTTAATTAATTATAGGTTAGGTTAGTAGGTATATATGTAGTTAGTTCTGGGTTACTTACTACTTACCTACCACAGTAAAGTAACGTACGAAGGTAAGTAGGTACTTGGTTATAAAAAATAAGTTAGTACCTACTACCTAACTAGGTACCTAAACCTATTCGATAAAACATCACAAGTTCTTCAGTATTTACTCCCTGTTACTTTTACTGATTAAAATTACCTAGGTAGGTACTTATGTACTTGAAATTGTATTTACCTAAGTACTACCTACTTTCCACCACAATCCTTTGTACCACTGTTGGGTATGGGTGGGTCTCCTGTGTCCTCTCGGACCTACCTACTTTATCTTTAAAAAAATACAATAATTTTATACATAAGTAAACGTAATGCGTGAAATTAGGGTCATCATAAAATAGTCGTACAAAACAAAGAGATAGTAAACGACTATGTACACTAATAATTTCATATAATTTCATTCGGTCGTACAAGTAGCTAGGTATACACAACACAGTACATTCAAACATGGATGGATTTTCTTTCCTTCGATCAAGGCGCTGCGCTCGGAAGGGCGAGGCGGGCGCGCCATTCAGCTGCGGCCGCCATTTTGTGTTCACTCAACTCGCTCGCTTCATTCGGCCGCTAGGAAACGGAGGGAGCACGACTCAGGCGCGCGGCTCGAAGTATTGCATTTGCAGTTATGGATTTTTACCATTACTTACTATAGTTCAGTGCTGTAATATTATAAAGTAAGAAGTGTTAAAAGTATTTACCTTGTAATAGAACTGTTATGCGATTTTGCAAAAGAAATTTCCATGAATATTTCGCTGCATTCAGTGAGTGGGACGCCAAGATGGCGGTGGTGATAAATTTGTGTTCGCATGCATCGTGGGAATTGTGGCGGCTAAATTAGTGATCAGCAACTAGATGATATTTGTTTTATTTCGCAAAATGTTTATACGGTGCTTTTTCTTTAATTAAAATAGTAGTTAGTGTTGTTTAAACTACATCAACTCTTAAGGCTTTAGTGTCTTCGTGGCAGTCATGCAATCAATAACTTATTGTGGCGACCGTGAATTTATTAAGCTTAGTTAAATTATAATACGTATTAAATAGGTATGTATCCGTCAAATATTATTTTGTAGGTAATCCTTTTAAAATATTTTTTATTGTTTCACCATGAGATCTGTCGCCTGATGTTGACAACCATAGACAAAGAAGACGTTCTTTGTCTATGGGTCTTTGGTCAATTCTCTATAATTATTCGGGTTATTACCTATAATATGCGAATATCTAGAGCTATAGAGGCTCACCACCTTATTCGGTGACGCCGTAAAGTTTGGTATGACCATACAGCAAAAGTACATTCAAATTATATTTGGCTTTTTTAGATGCAGCCATTTCTTTTTTGTGTTGCATTCTGTTTATCATAAAACCTATTGAGTTGCAATATACGTTATACAATATACGTTCCTACGTACGTATATTATGTGTGTATGAATGAATGTAGGCAATGGTTGAATTGCCCTCAATGCCCTCATTAAGTTTTTAGGTTAGGTTTAATTATGAGTTATAGCCACAATTTTTTTAAAATGTTTTGAGCGTTGTTTTGTTTCGGTTTGACTTATCGAAAATTCCCTTTCCCGCATCAGTTTAACTTCAATTTGCTCTTTAATTAATTATTGATTACCTGCATGTTATCTATTGTTAAAACTACAACCTAGTTTTTTTTTAACTCTGTTAACGCTGGATCCTTATTTATAAAATAGGCGAATCGTTCGTGTTGAATTAGACAATGAGTCTGCTTGGTTTATTCTTGCATGACATTGCATTACCCTCCTCATGGACATTACCGAACGATCTATAATACTCAGCGTTGCCAGAATGTAACTTTTGTTACATTTTACGTTACTTTTGACCCTCTCATGTAACTTCCATGTAACACGACTCAAAATGTAACTTTTACGTTACTTTTAGGACTTATTAAAATATTTAAATATTTTCCAGCAAATAATAAATAATCGTGAAACGGAACGCATCCAATAAAGTTTTTGGTTTTTGTTCCCTTGATTTTGTGACCAAACTGTCAGGAATCTGTCAGTGTCACTTCGTCGTATCGCTTTCACCCACTCGCGTTTAATATGTATTTCTAAATCTACTCAGGCAGGTGAGCGACCGCCTGACAATTGACATACATGTAGTCCCGCTCCCGCGTCCGTGTCAGGTTCAATTCTGATTGAAAGTGTGTCCACAGAGTACATTTTACAGTGTGTCTGTTTTGTATTGTAGTTTTGTGTTTTGTAATTTGTTTGTATAAAAAGCTATAGGTAGTACATAATAGGTTTATGATGAGGTTTTTTTTTATAAAGATCAAAAAATATCACGATATCTTTCGAAGCTTTACTAATGGAACAGAAAACATTTTTAGTTTTTGTGTAATAAAGTGTCCTAATATAGTATTAGTGTTGTTTTCCACATAAAATATGGAAATGTAACTTTTGTCGTGAAAATGTAACTTTTTGAGGTGTCTCATGTTACATTTGACTATCTGCCACTGGCAACACTGATAATACTGTACTAGTGGACGCCCGCAGCTTCGCTCGCGTGGAATTATATTTCATACTAACTTTGCACCCCCGTTTTACCCCCTTAGGGGGTGAATTTTCAAAAATCCTCTCTTAGTTCTCGCCTACATTATAAAAGGAACCCCTGTGCATTATTTGAAGTTTCTAACCCTTATAGTTTAGGCCCTGCGTTGATATGTCAGTCTGTCAGTCAGTCAGGTTCTCCTTTTATATATATAGATTAAAATGGCATATAATAACGTCAATGGGTTTTTACGTCATGCCTGGAATCAATACTTCTATTTACTTAAGTCAAAACTTTCATACCCCTTTTTCAATCCCTTTTAGATAAAAAATGCAAAAATAGTCAAAAGAATTTGACTGTTTTTTTTCCTATTTTTACATTTTGTTGAAAATTAGTATACACGTATTCGTTTAAGTACGTATTATATGTAGCCCATATATTAACCCAGAGTATTAGTATGAGGGTTTTTTACCTGATGAACCCAGTGTATGAGTTGTTGTCTTCGGGATTTTTACGTGATGCCCGGACAGATATAAGGACAATATTAAAAAAAAACACATTTTTGAGTTCCAACTCGTTACTTTAATGTTCCTGAATTGAAACAGAAAAAGTTATTCAGTTGTCGTCGATCGTCGTCGTTGATCTCGTCATAATATTCATTCAAATTAGTTATAATGTTTTATTTGAAACTAAGGTCTTACACAAAACTAATAGATACGTTCTATAATGGAATGACATATTTATTTTTTATTTTGTAAAAAACGTCTTCATGGTGTGAACAGAGAATCATGACTAAGAATATTTTTGGTTGCGAATAATATGTGCACAATTTTATTATTTTTACAAGTCTGCGTGCTGCGTAAAGAAATAGTTTGCGATTTAAAGTAGCAGATGTGAAATCGTTCGTTTATTGTACCTGGGTACTACTGCCCGTGGTTATGATCATTTTTTGAACAGTCCGCAATATAACTTTTATAATTTTATGTTGGCACGTTTTCGGGCGGTGAATTAGACACATTAGAACTTTTATGGAAATACGTATGTAGCTGTTCACGTCGCGAAAGTTTTAACAACACTTTACTTTATGAAAAAAGAAGGATCTGATTTATCAATCATCGTTGTAAACATTTTCTCAAGATTTATTGTTGTGGTTTTCAAAGAAGGCCTGATAAACGCTTTGCAAAAGACAGGGAGATAGATATACCTGTGCCGTGTAGTTATTAAAACGGTTTACAAAGAACAGGAACTAAATGTATTATAAAATGAGACTAAAACTTGAACAGCGTAGTAGTGGTCAAAAATCATCAGGTCTCTATACACATAAACTGTAAGTAACACATAGTAGTTAGTTAAGAATTCTTAATATTCCTATCATGCAACGTCAGTGCATGATTGCGTCAGAGATTGATGTGCGTTGAAGTATGATTTTTCTTCCAATGTAATGCTCTACTTTTGTTGCTTTTTATTGGAACGAAGTTCTTTATCGCGCGTTGCGAAAGGGGGTTAGACGGAAAAAATTAAGACCAAAAGTTGTAACGACACTTTTGCTATATATTGTAAGCCGTGCGGCGTGCGCGTGTTTCTCTGTCCATCTCTCTCTCTCTCTCATAGAAAGCAAGCCAGTTATTTTCGTTTCGTCTTTCTATTTGGCATTGAACAGTGTGGTGTCACGACGATTATTTTTGTTGAGTGTATACAGGTTTTTTGTACATAATAAATAATAAAAATAACAATAACTTATATAATATCCAATAACTTCGTTCCATCCGGGTGTCCCTTGACACCTCTCAAGTTTTTTTATTTTTAACATTGCATTTTTCATTGTTTGACAGCACTTTCAAACAATAATCTATTTTCTACATAATTGTATATTCGTCTTGTATAATTAGTATGATCATGAAGTATCACCAATTTCGGAAGAATCGTTGGATTTTAGTATATTTTCTCAGAAGAGTTTGCCAGGTGCAGTGCATTTGGGATACCCCCATTCCTGCTATGCAATCATTTGTTTTAGTAGTTAGATATAGTCTCAGGTTCTACTTAAACAAGAAGCGACCATCCCAATCCAAGGGTAGCAGCAATGCATATAATATGATCCGATCATATTTATACTGACTGGTTATCACTTGCATTGCAGCAGTTACTTTTTGTCCTGTTCGTCGATTTATTTTACCACTTATTGACTTAAACTTCTTTGTGGTTGTCGTTAAAATTTACGAATGTATTTTATTCCTTACCATATCTTTTCTTATCCTACAATTGGAATTGGATGCTTGTCCTCTTGATTCCGTACGTGTACGCTCTACGTATTTTACCAATATATATTTAACTAGATGACCCGGCGAACTTCGTACCACATACAATCATTGAATTAAAAAAGAGATAATATGTTACCTTCATACTATTCTCTGTTCGCAAATGGCAGATTTTGTTAACTTTAGAATCTATAAGAATACGACAATACGACAAATACCACATGGCCTAAAACTAAGCAAAAGATGCACAACACAAAGTTATTGAATTTGGTGTGCCGATTTCAGAACACGTACTCGTACCTACCTACTTATCTACATCTTATTACGTTACCTATTCATACTTATTAGTAGCAATCCTTCCATTAATCTGATACTTCTTTCATATAATACTAGGTATATCTAGTATCAAGTCATATCAAACTATCATCTTACCTAATTGAAGAGCGCTTAATAGGTACCTACACCAAGGCAGGGCATGGCAAAAAAAGCTTTAGGGAAAGTATGTCCCTAGGTCACTACTATTATTAGTGTCCCTATAGCTCGGGACCAGAAAAGTGCTACGGTAGCCTCTGCCTGTCGTAAAAGGCGACTAAAAGGGGTCTTCTGGGGTTGCGGGCGGTGAGAGTGGGAGCTCGAATCGTCCATAATATGACCCCGGGAAAGACGACGCTGTTTGTGGCTGCACAGCGTTGTGTAAACCGGGATGAGCCCGTCTTGGGCGCAGCGCCGGAGGGCACCGGCGTGTTCTACAAGAGATACCGGAGCCCTCCTGTAGCGCCAGAGTAGGCCACCGAGTGGGTTTTCGTGGGTGAAAGTCCCACGTAACCCGGCGTCGCTCCCACGACGTTCGGGTACCTTTTCAAGGCTTCCCACTCGTAAAACAAAAAAAAAGAAAAGGTCACTACTATTATTATTATTATTATTTGAAGGTGTGGGTTAAGCCCATAAGTCACTGCGACCTAAAAAGATCTATTGTAGCATTACCATTCTTAGTATTTATCTATTCTGCCTCAGAGACAATGCTGAACATAGGCCTCTCCTATTTGGCGTAACCCTACCCGGTCTACCTTTAACCCAACTAATTGATGTCGTCTACAGTTTATAGGTCATTTTTGAAGTAGGCCCATTCTTCTCAAGTTGCCTGTGTCCATAGACGAAGGTAACTAAGGTAACCTAAGATGTAGGTCTTGCCATCCACCAGTTAGTCAGTCTTTCGTTAGGTCTAAATCTATAAAAAAATACTCCATTACCCGACATAGTCCTACCGCGGCCACTTCAGCTACTTCAGCTTTCTAGCTTAGCGAGCTATGTTGGAATAAATTCTTACTAACGTTTAAGTTTCGATTTAAGATTTGTGTCAAAAAGAAAAATTAACAAAATCCAAACGGATTTTATGTACCTACCTATTATTCTTTCGTTGCGCGTTTCAGCGGAAGGGACAACACCGTTTAGCTTTCAGTATGAGAAACTGAAAACTGAAGTTCCCCTTCAGTTTTATCATAGTATAGATAGATAGATAGATAGATAGATAGATAACACATTGAATACAACTGGATGGACATTATTGCATAATTAGTTATAAATAAAATAACTTTTTTAAATCAATTTTGCAAAATAAGTCTGTAATATTTTTGTGAAAACACGGAGGACGAAGCTCTACTACATCGCAAGAAAAAAAGTTATCGTTGCCTGACCCCTGTAAAGTTGATAAATAGTAAATTATTATTTGAAAATTATTGGGAAATGCAAGTTACACTAATTTGACCTGCTTATCGCTATGACATTTTTATGTAAGTAGATAAAGATTACCTTCTACTATTAATTGTTTAGACGAGTAGATTAGATTTTTAGAGCGATTTCGCAAATACGTTTAATTTAAAAACAGTGAAGAAGAAAAGATAACATGCCCCATATCCCCATAAACAGGAGACACCGGACTAAGAAGACCTGACATATTGGTTGGTCCATTTGGTTCCATATAGAGTTCGCCCGGGGCAGTACCACCGCCCGCCACGGTACCTAGTACCATTTCTGCCGTGTAATAATTGTTTTTAAAGCAATTGTGGTCCAGTTGGAAAGGTGTGGATTCCGGTTACACTTCTTTAGAGCCGACCATCTTAGTCCTCAAGGGTAGCAACACATCTGTGACTGACTTAGAACGAGACTCTTACTAACAAGTACTAACTGGACTATTACTAACACCAACTAACAGGACTAACTATCACTAACAGTCCCTAGTCCTCATACCTACTAACGAACTGACCAACTAATGTTCTAATTAACTTTCTCAACTAATTGGACTAACCATCCCAGTCCCTAATTGAGTCTTGTTCAAAGTCAGTCACAGTTGTCATGGGTGGCAGCGGATGGGTGGTGCTGCAAGCTCGTAATTTCAACATGGTTGAAGGTGGCTATTATTTATCTGTCATTAATGTATGTAAACGCGTCGACACGGAAAATCAAAAATACACACACATATTGATAGAGATAATAACCTAAACGATCCCATGAAAGGAATGAAGCCAAAGATGGTCGACCCCAATGCCAAAACTGAACGATGGGCAAACCGGTTTTATGCTTTAGAACCGGAAACCGGATCTACCCTTTTCATAATATGTAAATTTCGAAGATATATTAAAGAGATTATTATGACGATTTAGTAGCAGTAATAGTGACATTAAAGAAGTTCAGATACAAACTGTTTGGCTATCCTTAATTTCTGTGATGAATCGATTGGGTGGCCGATCGAATGCATGCGTGAAGGTTCTTCTTAACGTTTTCAAAGGCGTTTCGGATAAGTCTACGACTACAGCAGCCTAACGAGTCTCTAATAACTAATCATTAGCACGGTTAATGATTCCCCTTTTCATTGATTCGTCCGTTTCGTGAGTTCGTAAGTTTCTATGTTTGGTCAGGGCTTCTAGACAAAATCTTTTGTTTTTGTGCTAACGACAAAAGATTCCTTCATTGAAATATTTTAACCATAATAGAATATTATTTTATCGCGGAATACAGCGGTGACAGCCCAGTGGCTAATCGAACTCGCCTCTCACTCGAGCGGTCCGGGTTCAACCCCCAGCGGCACGCACCAATGACTTTCTAAGTTATGTGCGATTTAAGATTTTAATTGTCACTTGCTATAACGGTGAAGGACACATCGTGAGGAAACCTGCATGCCTGAGAGTAGGTACTTCATAATGTTCTCGAAGGCATGTGAAGTCTGCCAATCCGCACTTGGCCAGCGTGGTGGACTAAGGCCTAATCCCTCCCATTCTGAGAGGGGACCCGTGCCCAACAGTGGGACGTCTATGGGTCGCAGCGAGCGAATATGTATGGATGCGTAAAATAAGCGTTGACTCGACATCGATTACGTTCCATGGCGTGAGAGGAGACCTCTCACATGCTAATGCCAGTTTGAGTTGATATGAGGAAATTATGACGAATATACATCTGTGGTTAGTAATTGGATGACTTTGATGATGGTTATGATATTGGTTGTTATGATGATAACAGCGATGATATGTGTTTTTAATAATACCTACAGACGGACAGATAGGCATACATGTATAAGTGATGTTATATGATATAAGTACGTAGGTTATCTGATGGTAAGTGCTCATCGTCGCTTAACGATACCAGGCTCATCACAGGTTCACAGGTGCGATGCCTGCCTATGTATATGTAATGTCTACGACATTTTGAAGATTGTGATGAAAATGGTGATGTTTCTTATTAAAATTAAGTTACTAAAAAATAAGTATACTAAATGATGTTGACCACCACTACCAGCCAGTCGTGCCGCTATAAACATTAATACTGTCATAATCATACACATGATAGAGTACTGTGCTCGTCGGAAAATCTTTTTTTGTTTACTGTTTCTGTACATATTCGTTCGCTGCGACCCATAGACGTCCCACTGCTGGGCACGCGTCTCCCCCACAGACACAGCTGCGAGAGACACATTCGTTGACTGTTCGTGTTCAGGCAATTCAACTCTGGAACGCCCTGCCCGTTTACATTAGGAAGGTCTCTCTCTGTCGAAATGCTCTTTTAAGATGCAAGTTCGCGAATACAAAAGCTCAGGAGTCACCTGGAGTCATTACCTGCCACTTATTTCTCACCATCACATTGGGATGTCTGATAGAGAATGCCGCCAGGCATTAAGCCCGCCCTTTGTAAAAACATTTTGTTATTTAACAATAAGTTAGTTAATAGAGTTAGCTTATTATTGCTAGGTTTACGTCTTTTGCATATCGGACGATATAATTATTACTCAATAAATTACTTAATTAAACGAAATTAAAAATACATTTAAATTAGTATCGGTCAAAATGGTGGTTGCATGCTTTCCAAATAGATCGAAACTACACTGAATAACTAACAGAAATGTACGTATTGTACACGTACTAGACTTTTTATTACATGTACTTACATGTACGTCGATGACGTTCAGAAAACACTTCGTAATTTTTTGTTTTTAAATAAAAAAATGTGTAGATATTATCTGCCAACCTGACAACAGAATGGCGGACATTAAATACCTTTTTTTAAATTATGAGATTCCGAAATGCATGTACGTATATATTTCGTACGTGCGTAGTGCTTGATCGACATTAAGCAACGTTTGGCACGGTTGGTAGGTATGTAGATTGGATTTGTGTGGCATTTTTTTAGTTTTCTTGCGTGCTTCGTATGACATGTTAAGCCCGGTTGTTTTCAAATGGAAAACAATCATTAAGCCTTTTTGGCATTGGGTTGGCCATTAAGCCCTCTTACCAATCTGCATAGAGCAATGTGGTGGAGTGGAGTATGCCCTAGCTAGCTAGACCTTACTCAACTGAGACTGCGGGTGAGGGTAGAGAGTAGAAAACAGTATACCTATTGGTTGTAGTTAGCTTAGAAATGACGAACGAAACGAAACATAATCTTGTTAGTGTCATTTTCTATGACATTCGAAGTTGTTTTTTAATCTTCGCCGGGCATTTAAGCAGATCATTTACTACTGATAATTATGTTGGTGTTTGTCATCATATACATCATATCCTCAGCTGTGGCTGTGGGACAGACCCGTGCCCAACTGTGGGATACCTGTGGGTTGAAGCTTTAGATTTATATATTTTATCATTAGGTTATATTTATTAACCTAACAAAAAATATTTCAGCCATCAAGATGGACTTAGAATACGATCAAAAGTTCGAGGAGATGAAGAAATACATACCATTTTTGGAGAGTATGATCAAAAGACTGGAAAGCTCCAATAGTGGGATTAACAATCCTCGTCAAGCCCAGCTTGACAAAATAAGCTCCTTGAGAGATTTACTTCTGGATAAGAAAAAAAGGTAACCTCGACGATCTAATTTTAGTTTTATTATCTATTATTATTTTGAAGATATTCTTTTTATAAATATAGTTCTTTTTTCTAGGATGAAAATGGACAATTTGATTAAATGTGAGCAGGTTCTTATCAATTTGTACGCCAAAATGAAACAGGTATTTTTATTATTTTTTTAAGAATCACTTAATTTTAAATGATTAATACTATTTGAATCAATTTAATTTTTCTAACAAATTCTAACATAATAGGTAAACCAGAAATATATGAGAGCGTTATTTTTGAGATTAACTATTATTTTTAAGATAACTTGGTACCTAACATTTTCTTATGTCTACAATCACATGACGGTTAAAAATTATGACCAGTGCAAGAAATTAGAAATTCTGCACCTGGCCGACCTGTTCTCTTGGCTGTACTCTTGAGCGACTTATACCTAGTATTTTGATATTTTGGTAAAGGATTTATAAATGTGGCCATTTAATAATAGTGTTTTAATTTTTTCTTTCAGTCACCGACAGATGGCAAGGATTGTACTGATCAAGCTAAAGTAGAAAAGACTAATTTAAATGTTGTCAGAAACAAGCTTAAGTCTGTTGTTTTAAAACTTCATGATGATCCAGAAACACTGCCTGAAATCGCCAGAGCGACTAATACTGAAGTAGTTTGTACCCCAGGAAGTAAGGAACCGGCATTGTTTCAAAGAAGGCCAAACAAGGCTTCTCTTTCGCCCCCTCGCCAACTATCAAGTGGTCGATGTGAGGAGAGCTCGAGTGGACGTCAATACACAAGGGTTCTCTTGTCGCCTGAACCAAATAGGAAAGAGTGGATAAAAAACGAGGGTTCTAGTACAGAAAAACCACTTTTTAGTAGACGGTCACCTAGAAGGTCGCCACGAAGATATTCGCCATCATATAAAAAAGAAAGAAAAAAGTCTTCCAAGCTACGATCTAAATCTAGCCAACGATCTAAATCTAGCCAACACTCAAAAGACTTAAATATTACATTAAATGTGCCAGAAGAAAGCATAGGTTCTTTAAATACCAAAGATATTTTGTCTAGGATTATAAATTGCAGTGACAGTGATGTCGATATTGATACATTACGCGGACTAAGATCTCAAATACTTGGTGAATTAAAACATACTGGAGCTAAAGACGATATATCGGATTTGATTCTTAAATCTTACAAGATGAATGAAAGTCGCTCCAAGAAAAACAAAGAAGTTGAGGAAGGAGAAATATCTGATAGTGAAAGTGAAGCTATTGAAAATATATATGGCAGTCTTGTTGTAGTGAATAACGATGAAGGTAAATCAGATTATGGCAAAACGGCTCATGATGAAAAACCACGAAAAATAAAAATTTGCCTTGTTATAAATTCTGAAAAGGAAATAACCACTAGTAAAAAACTGAATACATCGCTAGATGTAACTGACATTGAAGTTTTAACAAATGAAAAATCTGATAGTAATGACACGTCAGACAAAATCGTTCAAGAAAAATCCAAAACACCAAAACAAAACCAAAAGGAAAAAAATACACCGGCTGATGAAAGTTATAACAAAAAAGTATCAAAGGCTGAGAACGAACATAACACTAAACATGACAATGAACACAACACAACTACTATGAAAAGTGTGAATGCAAATGAAATTAAAAAACAAGATATTGAAAGTACCCCAAACACGAGCAAGAAAATTGTGCCGTCATCAAATGAAAAAGGAAATGTTATAAATGAAAATTTCAAACCAAACTTTTATAAACCTTGTGCAGAAGAAAAAGCTAAACCTGAAGAACCGAATAGTTTACAAATATCAAGTAAATCATGTGATGCGGATATAAAAACTAAAAACGACACTGTCAATAAGTCCATGGAAACTGCCAAAAATGTTGGACTCCCTGAAGAAAGTTCGTCTACCTGCCAGGTCATAAAAGATGCAGTGTCGGAAATTGATATTTTGCAAGCTTTAAAGAATGAAATTTTGGGTGAAGCTGTTTCAATATCTGAAGCTGCAACTCCACCATTACATCAACCAAAAATTTCGAAAGTTGCTAGCGCTCAAGAAATAGTATCAAAAAAAAGAATTTCCCTCGAAAAATATAAACAAAAGTCGATCCCTACAGCAAAGTCTTCGCTATTTCCAGGGACAAAAAAAACAATTTATAAAGATGATATTTCCAAAAAACAAAGTCTTAAACTTACTGAAAAGGAATGCGAAAGATTCAACTTTTCCGTAAATGTATCACCGGTTAGTCCTGAAAGTTCTGAGGATGAGGATTTATCTAGCGTAGACTTAAAATTATTTCATACTGATCCTATTTCTATGCCGTGTTCCATAAAAGACCACGATAAATCCAGCTTGGCTATTGAATTTCCAAGTGTTAATGTAGGCCCCAAGTCACCTGACCATGAAGACTTTGCTGATACCGGTATAAGGCCGCCTGTCATAATTCCTAGTGACCCTGTTAAAAATTTAGTAGCATGCACAAAAGCGGATGTTGATATGAGGACATTAATGACCTCGAATAATCCTGTCACTAATGATATGAAAGGATCACCCTTAGTTAATTATGAAAAGTTAGTGGAACCTTCAAGAGCAGAAAAGATCGATAGTGAAAAGACACATAAATCTTTACAAGAATATTCCATTACACCTGAGTTCAGCAAGACTGATAGTCCCAATCCTCACATGGTTAATTGTGATAGAATATCGGGGCAAGGTATAGCACCCACGGTGACTCCAAATATACCGCCACTTATGTCACTAAATGTCAGTAACATGCCAGCTTTAAGTCCTAGAATAGAACCAAGTATGAATCAAATGATGACACCAATTTTACGCCAAAACATACCATTGCTAATGAGCCCCTCGCACGTAATGACACCAAATATCACACCCAACATGAATCCACTTCTGACGCCAAGTATGACACCTACTAGAAATCCAAATATGACGCCGAGTAGGATGTTACCAAGCATGAATCCAATGATGACGCCAATTTTAACACCAAATGCAAGATCATATGAAATGACCCCTCGTCCAAATCTTGAAAATGATGAATTAGCTCCTCATAAACATGTTTATGCTCCGATATTTCCCACGTTTGAACCTCAAGATTATTTAGATAAGGACAACCAACGAAATCATTGGGAAATTAACGAAAGTTCTAAATGGGAAGATCGAAACGTTTGGAATACATCAGTACAAAGAGATAATGATTATCAACGAGGTAGGAATGATAGATACCAAGGAAATTCCTATAAACATTTCGATAACTCTCAGAATCGAATGGATTGTCCTTCAACGCCAAATCCTTCGTTTGGTAGAATGGAGTGTCCACCGACGCCGATACCTTCTTTCGGGAGACTGGAGTGCCCACCGACACCTAATCCGTCGTTTGGTAGAATGGAGTGTCCATCAACACCTAATGCGTCGTTTGGAAGAATGGAATGCCCACCGACACCTAATGCGTCGTTTGGAAGAATGGAATGCCCATCCACACCTAATCCATCGTTTGGTAGAATAGAAACACATTTGCCTTCCAGCCACCCATTTGAAACGAGCATGATGCCAGCGAATTCGCTTGGTAGAGGCGATTACCATAATAATACATCCAGTTATAATAGAAAATATATAAAATCCCAAGATCCGAGATTAAACCGAAGCTCTGATTACGAAAATTACGGTCGTGTAGAGGAGAGAAATAATTCTTATTTTAAAGGTGACCACCATAAAAGTAACAGTAAATACAGTCGATATCATGACAAATCATATGATCAAAGCAACCGAAACGAAAAACAGAGTATGTCGCGTCATGAATCCATTGCACGAAATACTAAGTGTTTTAATAGATGGGACTGTGACACTGATGAATTTAACAATAATGACAGCTTCAGTCGAAGAGATAAACTGAGAGACTTTGATAATATCAGTAGAAACGATCGTTCAAGAAGTATGGGTCGCGAATACCAATTTGAAAAAAGTTATTCGCCTTCTTTTAATAAACAAAAGGAAGTAAAAGTTAACAGAGACGGCCTCTTGGAGAAGCCAATATCTGTGCAATCTGATACCGGTCGCTCATTCAATATTGATACAAGCTTTAATCGAACGTTTCAACAAAGAACTTTCTCAGATAACACGCCATTTGATATTCGAAGGCAACGTGCTGCAAGCGTTGGCCGTTCCCTACACCAGGAGGATCATATTAAAAAACCCACTAGTAAACATACATTTAAGTTAACCATCCCAGATCAAATTGTAGCTAAGAATAATTTTAGACGCGCATGTAGTGTAGGAAGGGATCTTAAAGATTATATTGATAATAAAAATTTTAAAGATATTAAAGATGACTTACGCTCATTTAAGTTCGATAATTATGAAGCGAAATTTTGTAAACGTGTCCCTACGAGTGAAACTTCAATTGGTAATTTGAAAGAAAAAGAACAATCTAGTGAATATCATAGTCGTAGAGATAAACGCGTCAATTCGGCAATTTACTCAAGATCAAATGAATATAATAACAGACGCGACATTCGTGACCCACGTAGAAGACCACGAGATTATGATTCAAAAATTAATAATAAATATGACAGTGGTAAATATTCCCCACGAAAAAACACACGTGACCCTAGAATGAGATATGAAAAAGATGATAAAACAAGTCATAGAGATAAATATAATGAGAAAAGTATGAGTAATTCTCGTAAAAATTACGGTATTGTTTATTCAAATGATAATATTGCTAAAGGAACAATTTTAGCTTCTGCCGCTGGGGTCAAAAACTTCAAAATTCCAAAAATTAAACGCCCTGTCGATGAAAATAAAGATGGAGATAATTCAAGTGAGAGTGACGCGCCGTTAAAAAATGAAAGTACAGGTGATAAGCAAGCAAAAAATACAGAAAATAAAGCACACAAATTAGACTTGATCTCAGAAGAAAAACAATGTAATAAAGAAAGCAGCAAAAATACTAAAGCACAATCTGATGATTTCAAACTAAACGAAGTCTTGTCTAAAAAGACAGACATATTAAATAGCCAAGATGATACGGACTCCGTTAACTCTATTTTTGAAAATTGTGATAGACGAATTACAAGATCTCTAGTTAAACAATCAAAGTCACCCATAAAGAAGACGAGAAGGATAAAAAAACCTTTAATATATGACTCTGATTCTGATTTAGAAGATAAAATAAGTGATGCTAATGTTAAGAAAAGTGTAGAAGACAACTTAAATAATGGTACTGAATTAACAGATAGTCAGATTAAATCAAACGATACTGATCAAAAAACTGAAATAGAAAGACAAAGGAAACAAGATGAACAAGCACAAAATATTGAACCAGTTAATTCTGCTAGTAAAGAACAAAATATCACTGATGATAAAATTGCAGAGAGTTCTGTTGCCATTGATAAGAAAAAATCTCTGTCACTGGTAGAAAGCGAACTGTTCGAAGAACAGAATGATTCTTTGGATATAAGTTTCGGTGTAGATGATGACTTATTTTCCGATAATATGGCGTCGGGTTCTGTGCTTGACAATATAAATGCTTTAATAGCCGATTTAGATCATGATATTGAAGCGCCCAAGATTAATGATTTCAACGATAAGTTTATTAATAATTTAGTGGGAAGTGTTTCTTATAATAATTCCTCAATTCCCCAAGTAAGCACAGAACCAGATTTTTCGTCTGACATAACATTGAGTGAAAAGCTTGGGTTTGTAGTGGAAGCGAATAGTACTGTAAAAACAACTTTCATTAACCAAATGAACATAACCAATACCGAGGAGTCTCCAAAAAAAGAAACCAAAGAAGGATGTGACAGTGAACAAACACAAGTTAAGCAAACGTCAGAAATCAAAGGCACTGAAATGAAATCAAAATTGACGGAAAAATCAAACTTAAAGGAGAATGATAATGATAATAACATTCTATCTGAAGCTCAATCAACAAAATGCCAAGAAGTGGTCAATAACGCAAATAATGATGATATTGTTTCTACGACAGAAACTGAAGGAATAGTACAGAAACCTTTCAGCTCAGAAAACATTTCTACTGACTGTATAATGCCAAGTGACAGTTTTTCTACACCGGACAGTACTATTAATTCAAATGAAGCTAACATAATCACAAATAATCAAGATCATGTAGAGAGTTTTCCTGATAGTACGAATGAATTAACATCTGAAATGAATAGTGATATTACCTCAACACACGTTTCTGTCGAAGTAACATCAAAAGAGCAAAGCGAAAAAATTGCTGTTAGCTCAGAAGAACTCCCCCGCATTGATTCTATCGGAAAATTACTTTCGATATTAGAAGACAAAAATAAAATAAAAGAATTGCTTACAATGCTTGGCAAAGATTCGGGTGATAATGAAAAAATTAAGAAAAAATTAGAAAAACTTAGTGAAATAGTGTCGGATGATGAAGACAATACTAGTATGAATCCTGAAGACACAAGTGTGCAAAAGGAAGATGTTCCTGTGCACGATGGTCAGAAAAAAAGTGTACAGCTTGGTGATTTATCAAATTCTGAAACGTTCAACACTGAAGATAATAAACCAAATGTGAGTATCAAATCGAGTGAAGAAAGTAAAATGCCAACGCATAAGGACAGTTTCAAATTATGCATGGATTTAAACATTGAGAGTGCTGAAAACAAAGATAAAAAAGAGGAATTCAATAAAAATGATTGCGTTGGAAACGTTGAAGATTTATCAAAAAATCTTTTACCTGAGAATAAACTGGAAATAGATATCGAGAAATGTGTCGAAAATGTGAATAAGGATGGAATAGAAAATAATGCTGTCCAAAAAATAGCCCACGAAGAGGAAAATGAAACAGTCGAAAAAAAAGAGGTGGAAGGGAATATTGTTCAAAACGCTACCAAAATGTTTCCGAAAGAATCTAACAGTAATGTTGACAATTTAGTTCCGGAAATGTCCGCTGAACTGCCCACCACATTACAGCTGGGTCCTAAGAAAAAAATTGTTAAACCAATAACGCGTAAGGGAAAATTCAAACGCACAAAAAAAGTTGTTAAAGAAAAGCTTGTTAAAATAGATGAGGATAAGCAGGTTGCTCCTGCCAAAAAGAAAAAACCCTCAAGGGAGTTACTGAAGTTGCAAGAAGACATTCGTGAAATGTTTATAAGTGAGGATATTCTTAATGCTACAGGTATCAGGATGTGTCGCTTAGCTAAATTAGGCGATAGTAAAAATTCAAAGACAAATTTACAAACTAATGATGCAGAACCTATAGTTGTTCTAGAAAATATAAAAAGTAAAATTTCTCCCGATGAATCGCAACCGGTACAAAAAATAGGGAAAAAAAGAGGAGCTAAACCCAAAACTAGTATTGGAAGAGAGCCGTCAGTTGAATGTGAAAGCAAAGAAAAACCTAAACATAAGCCGGGACCAAAATCTAAAACTAAAAAGAATGATGATGATCCTTATTATTTTGAAACCGACTCGATTCCAGAATCGAACAACACAGTAGACAGTCGTGATCAAAATACAAATTCGGATAGTGACGTTTCAACAAAAAGTTTTGGCAGTTCAGAATTACTTGTTGATTTGAAAAAAAAATCGCGACGCAAAAGACGTAGTTGGAAGTCGGGAGTAATTAGAAAGAAAAATGTAAAAAATAAACCACTTGTAAAACATACAGAGACGGACGTAACGGAAGTTGTTGAAGAGACAATAGAAGCAAAAGATAAAGATATCATAACTAAATTACCAGATTTGAATTGCTTTACAGACAAATCTTATTGCTTTTATAAGAATCTAAAAGTTTATATGTGCCGTATTTGCGGATATCGAGGGAATGACATGGTTCCTCATTACAAAAAACATCATCCTCATTCTGAAATACCTTTATCCAGATTGAACCCTAAAACAGCTAAACACGCTATAGAACAATGTGAAAATATGAACTTACAAGCAATCAGTAAAATTCATACTTCTAAGTACGTTTGCCGTTTTTGTTTTAAAGAATTTAATAATAATGGAAGGCATAATACGGCATTAGAAACATTCTTTTGGCATGTTGTTAGTGTTCATACAGGTGAATACAAGCAACTATGTTCAGAGTGCTTAAATGAAACCAGGTGTCCTTTTCATTTGGACATTCCACCGCCACCAAAGAACCTTAAGGGTCAATTATTTGGTTACATATGTGGGAGATGTAATTTTACCCAAGTATCGCTAGAAAATCTCAAAACACACGTGATTGTTCGTCATGATGATGAGCAAACTGAAGTTTATTCCATCAATTTATCCGATATTTCGAAAAAGGCATTGAGCTACTTAATCAAAAAGGTGAACGAAACAAGTGAGGAATCTAGAGTTTTACGCAGCACTCGTTCTAACCAAAGTTTAACAGAACCAAGTGATGACCGAAGTGATGTCACAGAAAGCACTGATCGTATATCGGGCTTGGAGAATGCCAAAGAGACTCTTATTCAAGAAGTAAGCGCACCTAAAGCTGTCTCAAAAAATAAAATTCAGTCTAAATTTGTTTTTGAAAATGATGATGCAAGTGATAATTCAAATTATTCAAAAAATGATGAAATAATTAAATCTGGTATTAAACTGGAACGTGATGACGACACTAAAGAAGCATACCTGAGTGATGCTAAAGAAAATACTCCGGAACCAGAAGTAGAAGCACTTCCAGAACTAGAACGTATTTCGGAGCCAGAAAGGCACCCAGACCCAGATCCACTGCCGGACCCTGAACCAGCACTCGAAGATTCGCATGTCGAAAATAACCTGAACGAGTGTAGTAATACTGAATTGACACCGACAATTGGTGGTGTACTTGACTATCCTCATTTTAAAATTAAGCTTAGTGGCACTGGGTCCAAGGAATTTGTATGCTGCATTAACGGAGATCATCACTACAAAACCACGTTGCTCATATCGTTGAAGAAACACGTGCAGATTAAGCACTCTCAGAAATGGGATGGCTACTGTTTTTTGTGTAAACTTATAGTGACGACTCAGGGATTGCACCATTTCAAAGATTGTTTACAACATTATGTCGATAAACACATGGACAACTTCCCCGTCTTTGAAGAAATATCCGAGCCAGTCGTAAATGATCCATTACCGTTAGAAACACCCACACCCGATAAAGATGAACGAGTAACTATGCCATATATTAATGTGCGTCCACTTTCCGAACTTATTTCATTAGAGCAAATTGAAAATCAAGAAGATTCTATGCCGAAAATACAGAGTGTTGTGAGTCTAGGTGGTTCAACAGAACCTGTTCTTCCTGAACCCCAGAAAGTCGTGGTCAACCACTCCTACGAGCCAGCGCAAGCCGAAATTTTATCTAAGAAACATCGCGTCGTACTAGAGACGATGTTAAGTCCCGAGAAATTGATACAAATTTTCAAATGTGCTGGTCGTTTCTGTTCGTATACAACGGACAATGCCGAGGAAGCCTTAGTGCACGCTTCAACTCATCAAAGAATTGGCGGAGAAAACTCTTTGAAGTGCGCTTATTGTGATTTCGACTGTGCGGGAAATGTTATTGATTTGGTAATGCATGTGTTTAAGAACTATAGTCACTGCTCCTTCTCATGCAGTAAATGTTTCTACCGGGCAGCAGTGAGTCAACTCGTCCATTCGCATATCAAGAGAGTTCATACCGAGTTTAATACGGAAAAAGTCCCCGTGTACAATTCTACATCGGCGGTTGTAAAGGACAATTCGGCGGAGGACATGTTATCTCGTGATGAGGCCGTGCTGCATTACGTTTGTAACAACCGTAAGTTGTATTCCTTGTTATTATTTTGGTACTTTATATTTATGCCTCCACTTGGTTGGCTTGGTTCGTTAGTCTTAGTATTGCTATAACAATTTTAACATCTGTTTACTATGACATATGACTTCTTAGCTAAAACTCATTCAACTTTTTGCCGCATCTTACCAACAGTTCAGTTCGAACAGGACTATTTGCAAACGTTTCGAATCGTTACGAAGAGTAACGTAATTGTACTCGTGTGCTTGACGATAATGTTGCAAGCTGCTTGTCACATAGGAGCGGTATTCTGTTGATCTTTAACGATTTGAAATATCCAGTTAGTCTGCAATTTGACAGTGGAAGTGATAGTGAGTGCAAAATAATCGTGCACATTGCAACACTTAGACGTATTTCTTTTTTCTGCACAATTATAAGATAATTCACCCAAAATATATTTTCTTTACTTACAGGAGATCCCGACGAGGGAGGCATTTGTCAGTTCAAATCTTTCGTGCTGACCAAGTTTCGCGAACATTTAGAAACGAAGCACTCCAATGATCAAGACTATTCCTGTAACGTACGTATTGGTCAAGCACAGATATTGCAACTTCTCAATGACCATGTTGTAATCAAACTGTTTCATTGCTAAATACACATGATTATGTAAATAACCTTCTACATGATAGTATTTGTTTCATAAGTTTAATAGCTTTCTATTCTATGTACCTATATATTTTTGTTCAAATAAGCTATTAATTTTTGTAATTTTTCCGCTTATGGACCTCTGAAAATATTTGCTTTCAATTTTGAAATATGGTGCTTTTAAATCAAAGGTTTGTTATGATTAAGAAACTGTTGATAAGTATTTCAATGTTTTATCTAAAATATATATTTTTTTCGATATTCAGATCTGCAACTTTTCTTCGACGTCTTCGAAACTTCTCGCTCAGCACATGAAGTCTCACGGTCTCACAATTTACCAGTGCTGCCGATGTCTCTTCGGCGCTGACAGTGAATCGGAGTTGCTGGCACACGCCTCCGAAAAGCATCCACTGAAACAGCCCAAAGCCTATCTACGGATAATAACTTCCAAGGTTTGTCAGCACTATGTTGTTGGAATTATTATGCATGCAGCATTTACGATTGTCAATGAATGTGTTACGCACATTCTTAAGTAGGTATAAATTTTATTGAAACAATTTTGTTTTTACAGGGTGGCAGTTCGGAAGTTAGAGTGCTGCCTTTGGCAGTTCTCAGCAAGTCGTCGGTTAAAACCACTCCCGTAACACCGATCGCAGACAAGGAGAGTCCCGTGAAACAAGCGGAACGCTCCATCAATTTAGAAAAACTCATCGGTGATACAAATTTCGTGATTGAATCGAAGAGTACTATTACAAACGCGGCTACTATTGAGCTAACGAACGTATCGGTGGACGACGAAGTGCAGTTGGAAAGTCAGGGCCAAGAACCGTCTCGTTCAGAAATTGGTTCGGAGCACAGCAGCATTTCGCCGGCAACTCTCACCTTGCTGAAGGATCAACAGAACTCTTCTAAGACACCAACTCCCACTATGAAAATCGAAACCGTCTCGACTTCTGGCTCGGAAACACAAAAGTCAAGACCAGAAAAGTTCACCCCCGCGGATCCGGACGTAGTTTGCTTAGACAGTGACGATGATAGTTCTCGACAAATCATTGACCTTTCGGGGGAGGAGCCCGCCCCCGCGGCCTCCACCATACCGGCCATACGCCAGCCAGACGCCCGCGCGACCGCGAAGGTGCCGCGGGACCGCTTGTACACTTGCGCTAAATGCTCCTCAATAAGTAAAAGCGAGGGCATGTTTAAAAGGCACATTGGCATGTCGTGCTACACGGACGATGGAGATATCAACTGCGCGCACTGCAATTTAGTCTGCAGCAGATCACATATCGTCGATCACTACAAGAGCTGTCACATGGAAAATACGTTGCAATTCGTGTGCGCCCATTGCGACTGTACACATACATCTATCTCTGCCGCGAAGAAGCACATGCAGACCGCCCACAACGAGACGTCGGTGGTAGTCAAGATGAGGCGGACGAGCAGCGGGCAGGTGCAGGTCGTGGCCGCGAATCCGAAGGCGCGGCCGCCGAAGAGGAAGCCGTCTCTCGAGGCACGGGGGGAGCCACCGGCCAAGCTGAAGAAGTACGGGCCGCAGGACGCGGACAAGCTGCCGATCAACCCGATCCTGGACGAGCTGGTGTACTGCGCGCTGTGCGAGTTCAGCACGAAGGTGCGGCTCAACATGGTGCGCCATTTGCAGCTGCACGCCGAGCAGCAGCCGGTGCCACGCACGGCGCCCGTCAACCCCGTCCCGCACCTCGAGTCCAACGAGAAGCACTTCGACAAGATGGTCAACCTCGCCTCCAGCTCCATCGTGAGGAGGCAGGAGAAGGCCAAGGACGTCACCCCCGTCGCGTTGCACTTGTCGGCGGAGGCGGCCGCCGTCTATCCGAAGTATGTGTCCGAGAGACACCGCTACACGTGCGGCGCGCAGGGCTGCTCCTACATATCCTCCAACGAGTCGATGCTGAAGATCCACTGGGAGACGCTGCACTACGGCACGAACGCGTACCACTGCGTGCACTGTCCGCCGCACCAGAACATGGACAAGTCGAAGCCGCTGACGGCTTCGAGGATAATCGCGCATTTGAAGATGCACGATGCGCGGCTATATGCGTGTGCGTCGTGCACGTTCTACCACAATTCGCGAAAGATGATGGAGAAGCATCTGAAGGAGGTTCACCCGGGGAGGCTGGTCGTCGTGCGAGAGGACGGCGTGGCTCCCCCGCCGGCGCCGCCGCCCCCGCCGCCCGCCGCGCCCCCCAGTGCTCCGACGATGGACCTGAAGCCCTGGCAGTGTGGCTTGTGCTCGTTTAAGAGCATGCTCCGTCCGGAGGTGGTCGAGCACTGCGGCAAACTCCACATGTCGAAGATGCAGTTTAAGTGCAACTACTGCGGTTTCAGAACATCGAACATCGAGAATATATCGAAGCACCAGTCGAAGCAGCATCCCGGAAAGAAGGAGGAGGTGTTCTACTTTTACTATCGGGAGGGGTCGATTCCGGACGAGGCAGACGGGAGCGCGCGCTGGCAGCGACAGTCGCAGAAGAACGAACCGGAGATCAAAACTGAAACGGATGTTCCGGTGCCGAGTTTGGCGCCAATTCTGCCGGCCGTTGCGAAGCCGCCGCCGGCCAAGCCTCCTGTGGTAGACCTCGCGATAGTGAAGCAGGAGGTGGTTGTTGAAGACCCAAATGTGCCGGTTAAGGATTCCGTAGAGGATTTGTGCAAGTCGTTCGGGCAGTTTTGCGAGCCGAACGGGCTCAAGTACAAGTGTCCGCTGTGCAAGGTGGTCACGGACGACAGTCGGGACGCTATGCTGTCGCATCTTTACGAGGAGCTGCAGTATAGAAAGTTAGTATATGATCACATGATATAAGTGATACACATATTTCATTAAGACCTGATCTAAGAATTGAGGAAGATAAGAATTTTAAGAATTGAAATTGATCGCAAAACACATGTTAGCGTAAAAATATCATATTGAAATAAGTTTTTATGTGTTGTTACAATTTAAATGGTGTTCTATTCTGCAATGATAGGATTGTCGATCCAGAACTGTATAGGGACTAGATGGTGCCATTGATGTCACGCTAAAACGTATGCCTTGAAAAAATCGATGTTGGTTAGAGTGCCAGTACCGATGGGAAGGCCCGTGGGTTCAAATTACCACCATGGCAACCTGTATAGAATTCTTCAAGGTTTTAATTTGAAATTGATCACAAAACACGTTAATGTAAAAATATCTTTAAACATTACTAAGTACTCATCACGGCCCTTTCTTTGTCCCACTGTTGGGCACAGGTCTCCTATCAGAACGGGAGGCCTTAGTCCACCACGCTGGCCAAGTGCGGATTGGCAGTACTTATTATTAGTACTCAGTCTGAGCGGACTCAGATGGAGTTCATAGCAGTACACTATTTATAATTTGAGATTAAATATGTGCTACAGTCAAGAATTAATCTACTTTGCAACAATCCGCGTTGCAAAGTAGATTAATTCTTGGTTTGTAGTAATGGAGTTCCGCAAAGTAACGCCTGATACAATTAATTAAATATGTGCTGTTGTGATCGTGATGTATAGATAAACCAGAAATATATTATAATGCGTATTATATAAAAAATGAATAGAATAGAAGAAAATGCTAGCTTTCTACTGTCCTTCAACATATAAAATTGAACTGTGCTAAATTTCATACACCTCCGTTCACGTAATTTTTGTAAAAAGGGGCCAAAGTTTGCTTCATGTACTAATAATAACCCTTTCTATTATTTCCTTTGAAGAGACAAGTTTTCGTACACAGATTAAAATGATTGAACATTATACCTATATCTTGGACATTCACACACACGGCCATCTGACCCCAAAGTAGGCGCGAGCGTATGGGTGTCAGAGACTGATATACATACATAGATATTTTTAAATACATACTTAAATAGATAATATTAACATAATCATCATCATGTTCAGGAACCCTTCTTTAGGTGAAGGCCACCATAGCTTAAAAGACTGACAAAGCCCCAATCCCCAGATGGGGCTGCGCCGTATGCTCGTACAAGGCGTTCCACCGCCAAGGCCTGCAGCAGCACGTGCAGGCGGAGCACGGGCACGGGCGCGTGCGCGACCGCTCCCCCGTGCGGCTGCAGGTGGACACGCGCGCGGAGGTCTGGTGCGCCGCGCTGCTGGACCGCCAGGCCTCCGCCATCGACAGGAACAGGGAGAACCTGGCCAAGCAGAAGGCGGAGATCCTGCGCGCGAACCCCGGACAGGCTAAGGTGAGGACTTGAAGTTTTTTGCGCCATCTAGTTGCAGCAAAATAAATAATATCCTGGAATAAATAATAAATATCATGGACATCCTCACACACAGCCATCTGACTCCAAACTAGGCAGAACCTTTATCAATGGGTGTCAGAGACTGATATACATACATAGATATTTTTACAAGTCTTCGTCACACGACTGTTTGTCCTGAGTGGAATTCGAACCCACGACCCCTGGCGCAAAAGGCAGGGTACCGACTGCGCCAACTGGTCAGTCCAAAGGTTCAATGTGACGTGACTAAAGACTAAAATTCGCTGCGTGCTCAATAATACTTTGTTGGTTAAATTTTTAATAGCGACATTATTTTATTGAGTATTAGACATAACAATAGTTTCGTTAACACCTAGTAATATTAATAGTAATATAGCCTATGTCACTCAGTGAAGATGCAAATTTCTAATGGTGAAAGAATTTTTGAAATCGGTCCAGTAGTTTTTGTGTGAAAACATTACAAACAAATATTTCCTCTTTATAATATTAGTACAGAAATTAAATACTGTTAAAATTTGTTTTTTTAAAAGCTTTTTATAACTTCTATTTTTATTTTCGTGCATTGTCATCGGAACCAAATACGTGTGCCAAATTTCAGCTCGATAGCTTCAGTGGGAGTCGGTGAAATATTGATTGCAAGATTCCAGGACATAGATACATACGAGTGAAGTTAAATAAAAGCTTTTAAAAAAAAGATGTACACCAATTTGGTGCATAATAAAGGTGTTCATAGTTGAAGTTACCGGCTTACTCACGTGTGATTAAGATGTAAGGGTTAGAAACTTGAAATTTTGCACAGGGGTTCCTTTTATAACGTAGGGGAGCACTAAGAAAGGATTTTTGAAAATTCACCCCCTAAGGGGGTAAAACGTGGGTGCAGTTAGTATGAAACATTGCCGTTTTTAAAGTCAAGTGGGCAACCCGAACGCGGGCAGACGTCGTTAATGGGTCTAATTCTAAGCGAGCGAAGCTGCGGGCGTCCACTATTAATAATAAAGGTGTTGTATTGACTAGTAAGCGGTGACAGCCCAGTGGCTATCGAACTCGCCTCTCACTCGAGCGGTGCGGGTTCAAACCCCAGCGGCACGCACCAGTGACTTTTCTAAGTTATGTGCGATTATAGAAATTAAATGTCACTTGCTATAACGGTGAAGGACACATCGTGAGGAAACCTGCATGCTTGAGAGTTCATCATAACGTTCTCGAAGGTATGCGAAGTCTGCCAATCCGCACTTGGCCAGCGTGGTGGACTAAGGCTTATTCCCTCCCATTCTGAGAGGAGACCCAAGCCCAACAGTGGGACAAAGAAAGGGTTGTGCTGATGATGATGATGATTGACTATTGAATGCTTGTATCCTCAGACCCCTGCCGGCCAGCCGAGTCCGTCGTTAGCTCCCAGCGACAAGCCCGCCGTGAGCATGGCGGAGCTGGAGCGGCTGTTCGGCAAGCTCGGCGCGCCCAGCAACCTGAACTACTCGTGCCCCAAGTGCGGCAGCTGCGCGCGCTCGGAGCAGGTCATGCAGGAGCACTTGGAGGGCGAGCTGAACAAGATACGGTGAGGACGCTGAACACTCGTCGTATACATTCTTCTTCTTCTCAATCGGTGTCTTCATTGCTGAAGGTCGTGTCTAGTCTGAAGTGTTGGTCATGGTCACTCGGTGCACTATTCCTCTCCACGATGTTCTGTCCTCGGCGGTCTTTAGTGCTTGGGTTATCGGCAGGCCTGTGAGGTTCTTTACTAGGTCGGACCACCGATTTATACAAACAAATCTTGCTTTTTGCTTTTGCGTCCAGACATTAAAAAGGACTACTTCCGGGCATGACCGGGCATACTGAGAGGGAGGCAGGATATGCACCGCATGCATACCAGTACATACATCCGGGTGTACTGACTGATTATATCCGTGGACTAAAACCTACCTGTAGCGTCCATAGCCCAGTGGCTCGCTTCGATTCAATGTGATCGAAAGTGTTAAGCAACGACGGGCGCGGTCGGTTTGTGGATGGGTGACCGCTAGTGGCAAACATTTCATGGGCGCTATTGTGCTTCGGAGGGCACGTAAAGCCGTCGGTCCCGGTTGTTTTCAATGCTGGAAACAGCCGTTAAGCCTTGTCGAAGACCTTCGGGTGGCTTGAGAACATTCGACACTGGGTTGGCCATATTATTATTATAAATACGCTATGAACAGTCAGACTAACAGTTCCCTGTTTGTCAGACGGACAGTTCCCGATAGGTCAACTTTGTATCTCACTATCTACCTAAACCTGTTTTTATTTTGTTTTATATCTACTTAATAAATTGTAACCGATTTAACTAACAAATTGTTCAACGAAATTGCAGGTGGTGCTGCAGCGTGTGCAACGACTCGTTCCAGACGTACCACGAGGCGCAGTTCCACTGCCGCAGCCAGCACGCGGGGCAGTCGGCGCGCCCGGTGGAGGCCACCCGGGACTCCGCCCTCCGCGCCGCCTGGGTCGCCGCCGTCCTCCGCGTACAAAAACTCAGCATGAACTACATGCCCGTCACAGCTGAACCGACACCGGAACCACCCACCCAAGATAATCCGGAAAACTCCCTCCTCGTCGTCCGGTACGAGGAAAACGTGCCTCTACCGGACAGACAAGTCGGTGTTCGCTTATCGGACAGCGACGAAGACAGGCTGGTCATAGACGAACCGGATAAGAAAAAACCCGGTCACCTCAAGTGTCCGCACTGCGAGGCAACATTCAAAATGGACCGATTCTACGAGCTGCATGTACTCAAACACTTCGGTGTGAAGCCTTTTACCTGCAGCTACTGCCCGTACATCGATAGTAGAAGACAGATGGAGATTCACATAAAAACAGATCATCCCGGCCAATCCATTGTCTACAAACACACCCAAGTGCCATCCACCCCTCTCATCTTTGACCACTTGGCTGGTCCAACTAAGTCAGTCCCAACCGGTGATGACGATGGCAAGATTATATGCCTGGTCTGCGAGGTGGCCATGCCCAGGGCAGAAAGCTTGACTCATATGCACAATAACATGAAACCTCACTTCGGTATCAAAGGCATGGTCGTGTACAAATGTAGCATTTGCATGACTCTGCATAAGACTAGCAATAATTTAAAACATCATAACAAGCGATGCCATCCGGCACAAAAGTCCTCGACATTCTACAAACTCCAGGACGAGACGCGTTCGCTTTGGTGCAACGTTTGCAGTATGAACTTCAACATATTAGCTACTTACCGTATTCACCACATGGCTCACCATGGTTTGACATGTCACCCGCTCTGGCAACCCTCTGACTTGGATACGGTTGACATAGATGAGAACGATGCCAGAGGGCTCAAGAGGAAAGCAGAGGATAGTCCAGCTCTCATTGAACCAAAAAGCGTTGCAAAGAAGTCTACTACCAAGCTGCCCGTTACCGTTGCTGTTGCCAAAAAATCCACCACCAGACTGCCCTTCGATGTCCCAGATGACCCCGAGGAATACTCATATTATGGAACCACCCCGTCGACTGAGAACTTAGGCAATGTGACAACTCTCATGCCATTCTGCAACACTTTAGTACCATTCAGCCTGAGTAAATTGAGTGAGATAATAAAGATTTATCCTGTTGTTCGTGTTAAGGATATTAATAAGAAGTGATTATTTCCAGTGAAGTTTATGTGAATTGTTGTTCAAATGCTAGTGTTTATGTGGTATTATCCATCTGTGATTATTGATTTGCGTCACAGGCTCTCAAATTTGTGATGTGTTTGTGTTTCCGAAAGATAGGATCTGTGCTTGCATTTAGTTAACTGTATATATAGTGAATTTATAAGTACGTTTTTAATAAAGAGTCAACATAGTAATTGAACAGTCAATTAAGAACAAAAAGTTTTGTATCTGTTTATAAACCTGAGTTTTAATGCATAATAATATCATTCAATGATTTCCTAACATTAAAAGCACATTCTCAAGTAAAGTAGTCTATTGTGATGAGTAAAAGTTTGTAAGATATTAACTTAATAAAGAATGTTCCAATTGCAGTAGCCAAAGGCATAAAATATTCATATTTACTTTTTAGAAATAACATGCAATCATGAATGTGTATTTTTTCTATTTTAAAAAGAGACTGATTTTTCTGGGCGAATGAGTCATGGAGAATGTTTTTAGAAGATTCTAACCAACTTACATTGCAAAAATCTTTTCTAGAATCCTAGTGATGTACAAGATTTGATTGATATTGTATTAGCTGTATCCACTGTTTTTTTTTTTGCCATTTGGGTATTTAAGTTTGAAAATATGTAAATAGTAATCTGATTCAATAAGCTTTGAATTAAAACAGATTACCTACATTTAGTTTTAAGTTATAAAATAATAAGTAATTTAATAAGTAGGTATTTAAAGTAGGTCTGCCAATACGAGTTTCCCATCTATGGTGAGCATCGGAGTAGTAGCCAATCAATACTATTTAAACTATCTACTAAAATAATAAATTGTCAGTACCACAAATTGATTAAACAAATTTTTTTGTAATTCCTTATTTTTTATTGATATCTCCTTTTCCTGGTTGGTGTCCTGTTCATGTTTCATTCATGTTAGTAAGAAATAATAATACTATGCTAGGTGCCCTATAATATTTTCTACCACAATTTCATATAGCAAATGACATTCTGGGATAACTATTTACTTGTAATAACAGTAGCAGGTATCCTACTAATATAAATGTGAAATGTTGTATGTTGTAATGTTGTATGTTTGTTACTCAACCACGCAAAAACTACTCCACGGATTTGGTACGTAGGGAGATAACCTAGATTAACACCACAAACTAATAAGGGATACTACGTATTATTGTGATTAGCACTTAGGAAGGATCTCGGAAATAATTGGAATGCTTCGCAGTATATTGGAGTTTTTGGCACAACATCAACAGATGGCGCTGAAATGATTAAAATGAAACTAGCTTGATTATACTTATACCTTTAGTAATGTAAGTAGTCCGTGCATATACTATTATTATCAATTAGAATTTGGACAAAGCTTCGCAAATAGGTAGTTTTTATTCCGAATTACCATAGAGGACCTTTCAATCCGGAAATATTTTCCATAGGATAGGTAGGTATGTTTTAAATGATTAATGTGTGACTGTAGCGAATGTATGAGCGAATGATTAGCTCTCCCGAAAAAATTCAAATTGCCTGGATAAGGTTTCAAGGGGCTGGGTTATGTATGTGCACGGTTCGAATTTTATGAGTAATATTTATAACTTAAAAACGAAAGGACTATTCAAAGAGAGCAAAAATAAGTCAATATACACATACACATACATACAGTGCAAATTTGCTAGCAAAGTTACTAATGTAGTCCGTGAAAAAACTAAAAAACACACTAAAAATTATTAAACTATTGCATTGTCCTCGGTCCTTGATAAGCATGACAAATAATACAAAGACATGCAGATTGTTGTACACTTTATTGGCTGTTATACCTGACTCACGGCATGATACATTACATACATTAAAATTGGTTCAGATTTATTCTATAAAATAGTTTTAATTAAAAGATACATTTTCTACCAAGTTTACGGGGCCCAAAAGATGTACCTAAATGGGTTTTATTATTTGGTCAGTAGCTTATCAGCAGGCATCTAAATCTGAATCTGTCTGGAATAGATGATTACCAGTCAGTGGTTGTTTTAAATAGGTGATTACTGCCATCTATCGGAAATATTAGAAAGAAAATGGTCGTTAGAACCCGCTGCAGGGGCGTCGTAGCAATGAACGGGAGGCCAGCAAACTTCTAACGCAGACGCTGTGAACGTAATGTAACCATCTTTTTAATAGATGACAGCGCTTGCTAACTTGGTTTATATTTAATTTTATTTAGATACCAATCGAGCAGTTCCCAACTTTCAAAATCTAGTCTAATAAAAAGAAAAAACCAACCACGAAGTTTTTACTAAAAAAAATTCATAGAAGTTTAGAAGATTTAATGATTTGATTCAATCAGTTAGGTTAGGTTTCATTTCATTTCATCTCATTAAATTTCATTTTCATATCATATCAATAAAAAAATTCTACTGAAGACATGGCTCGATGCAGTGCATGTTCGTACCAAGTTTCGTTAAAATCGGTTCGGTAGTTTTTGATTCCATCGCGCACATAGGGACAGATAGACAGACAATAAATTTGATTGGAGTTGTTGGCTCGAGCTTATTCAGCTCCGGGCACTTCGACCATACCTGATCGTTTGTGCCCACAATGAATTTGATAAAAACTAAAACCTACCGCGCCCTTCGCTGCTTAACTCTGTCACATAGAATCGACGCGAGCCATTGGGCTATGGACGCTACATAATTATGTCTGAAAAAAATGGTTTTTTATCAGCTATGGACTAGTACTAGTATTTCACTCTATCGCACATACATAGGATCTAAAATAGGCTGCGTTTTTCCTACCATTTTACTGAATTATCTTATTCCTATAAGATTTTTGTGCCCGTGTGTTGGAATACACACCACCTATTTATTACATGGGACCTAAAGATAACTGGTTAAAAATAGGTGTACTACACATCTCTGCCTATCCCTTTAGGAAACAAAAGCCGTAATGTTATGTTATGTTGTTTTCAAGAAATAGGTACTGCCAGGACCTACCATTCCATCTTTTTTACTTCTTAATGTACAAAATCCGTTTTTTATTTAACTACACCTTGAGTAATGTATCTTCTAGACACTGTAAGCTGTTTAGCGCTGGGTAAGTCACAATTATTAAAATTTATAGCGCCCCAGAGAGGGACCATCGCTCTGCGAACTTGGTAAGCAATGGACGAGGTATAAGTTCTCGTCAAACTTTATGACCGTTCTGAACAGCTTAACAGACGTTGCTGATAGTAAGCTGAACAGCTTAATAGACGTTGCTGATAGCAAGCTGAACAGCTTAATAGACGTTGCTGATAGCAAACTGAACAGCTTAATAGAGATTGCTGATAGCAAGCTGAACCTATAGGGAACCAAATAGGTTTTATATGAAAGCTAATTGGTTCCATATAGAGTTCGCCCGGGGCAGTACCACCGCCCGCCACGGTACTTAGTACCATTTCTGCCGTGTAATAATTGTTTTTAGAGCAATTGTGGTCCGGTTGGAAAGGTGTGGTTTCCGGTTACACTTCTTTAGAGGCGACCATCTTAGTCCTCAAGGGTAGCAACACATCTGTGACTGACTTAGAACGAGACTCCTACTAACAAGTACTAACTGGAGTATTACTAACACCAACTAACAGGACTAACTATCACTAACAGTCCCCAGTCCTCATACCTACTAACGAACTGACCAACTAATGTTCTAATTAACTTTCTCAACTAATTGGACTAACCATCCCAGTCCATAATTGAGTTGTTCAAAGTCAGTCACAGTTGTCATGGGCGGCAGCGGATGGGTGGTGCTGCAAGCTCGTTTGCTATCTTGAATCCATAAAAAAAAAAAAAATAGAGATTGCTGATAGCAAGCTGAACAGCTTAATAGACGTTGCTGATAGCAAGCTGAACAGCTTAATTGACGTTCCTGATAGCAAGCTGAACAGCTTGACTAGACGTTGTTATGCAAGCAAATAATTATACAAACAGTTCATTCCATGAAATCTGACACTGCCAGACAAAGCCAGCCGATCGTAAGATTTTAATGTCAAACCACAGAATAATAGTACGGGTCGCGCTTCGAACCACACTCATGACAATCTTTCGAGTGACGAAAACTTGTGTTTGTCCGGTGTCAGGATGTTAATTATCTATTTATGTTTGTATTAAAAAATATCTATGTTTGTATATAAGTGTCGGAAAACCATAGTAGGTACAGGATCTGCCTGGTTTGGGGTCAGATAATATTTATTTAATTAGTAGTGCCTTAGCAGATACACTTTCTACACATCCACGTATATAAAGTCGCAGATTCATGTCCAGATATAACAAATTGCCAAACGCTTGGTACGTGCCACGGATATTGCCTCTCAACACATCTCCGGTAAGGGCCCTTGTCATAAATATTTTATACGTATCGATATTCCGTCTTTCGATACGGCACCGCCCTATCGGCCTAGCCATTGAAGTACAAATTCTTTATCTCAGCGCTACATATAAACGATTTTCGATGATACGGTTTTTATTAGTTCTTTTCTGTGGTTTATTTTATTTTTATGTAATTTATTTTAATTACCAATAATACCTGAGATAGTTGTTAGGGTTCGTGGTCTATATTAGAGGATTTTCCCCTACTGAGCTAGTCCTTCAACTTTCAAGTGACGTGGTTTGCCCATTGCCACTTCAGCATGAGGTTTCGATTACTTTTGTTCGTTTACGGATATCCTTTTTGGATTCGTGACGAAATAACATTCGTAATAAAATAATGTGGAAGCTGTGAAAATCGAGGTCTTGGCTTTTTTCTTTTCTTGATTTACCGATAATCCGAGATAATAATAATTATTAAAAAAATAATTAGTAAAAAAAAAGCTTTTTATAACTTTTTTTTATTTTCGTGCATTGTCATCGGAACCCAATATTTGTGCCAAAATTCAGCTCGATAGCTTCAGTGGAAGTGGGTGAAATATTGATTGCAAGATTCCAGGACATACATACATACATAGATACATACGAGTGAAGTTAAATAAAAGCTTAAATATACAATATCTTATTAGCGAACTTTGATCGATTAAATATATCGAACTATTGGTAGGACTAAATGGTAAGTATGATGTCAGACCACTGGGGACAAACAAAGCGATGAAAATTGAGACTACACAACGTCGGTAAAGTTTTATCACGATCAAATAGTTCAAAGGACTTTCAGCTCAACTATATCACAATTACAAAAAAGATCGAAAGTAAAATGCTTACTTATTATTATTATTCTAAGACAGTTACCACTATTTCGTAGAGAGTTTATTTACGAGTCGTACAGTGAGCGGTGAACTGAATACAATACAATTTTTAGCATGTGTAACTTTTTGGGTACCTAGTTTTTGTCATGCCGAGCCGTCGAGATTATAATAAACTTCAAGTACCTATTAATCCTCTGATAAAATTATATTTTGTTTCTCGTTCTCAATGCGACACGTGTCGCCAAAAACACAATGTTAAGGTACGTTTATCGATAGTCTATCATACGGCTGTTTCGTCAGCCGCTGATTGGCAGAATTGGACCACGGAAAGGTCAGACCACAAACCGCAAACACTGAATTGATGTCGACCTTTTGCAGTGGTAATTGGTTTCGATTAGCTTCATACGTTTAAATAATAAAATTATACATGCGTAGATATGTGATGGACGAGAAGTGTTCGAACAGTGAGTTGCTAGTGAGATGTAGTATTTTATGTTTGGTCTCTTTCGCAAGCTCAGTCGTTCAGCGCGCTATGAATACCTACTCGATATTCCGCTTCATGCCCGGATTAGAAATCAAAAACGAGCTAAGGCAATCGAAGTAGCTTGAAGAGTTAGCGAAATGAAATGGCGATGGGCAGGCCATGTCGCTCGACGGTTCTAGAATGTTCTAGAGTGGAGAGAGACCACGACTCATAAAAGTACTGGCCGCCCTCCGACCAAAGATGACCTGAAGAACAGCGGGCCGTTGGATTCGTTTCAGGCAAGCATATCCAGTAGATACGAAAAGGATTTGTGTTCGACCTCTCACTCTAGGCTGTACTATTACGTACCTATTCTGTTTTCTGGGTTCAAATCCAAGTGGAACGCACCGATGTGCTTCTTCTAACCGCCTACCTATGTGATTTGGCTTGTAGGTTATTTTCACAGAACAGATAAAGGAGGATAGAATGGAAATGTGGGCGTGACAGGCGCGCCAACAAGTATGATTAAACAATCATACTTCAACTGAAATCACGCGTGCATACTTTTAGTCGCTTTCGGACTGCGGTGGTGCGAAGAGCTGCACGAAAAATATACATTGCCGGTAAAGTACGCAAGTAATCCACGTGAACACATAGTTCGTGCGCAATGTATTCTGTCCTACACAACAACCAACATTGGCCTCAGTTTTTCCACCAAGCCCAACTTGGCCAATACACAAGGCTTGTGCCAAGGGGTTCTGCAGTGTGTCCTATTGCATGTGGCTACTGCACATTTGTGTATGTCCGGATCTTGGTTTAATATGGCCCCTTCAACTGAAGTAAGCGACGGATTCCTTCTGTCTTGAGGATTGATATTTTTCGCCATGATATTGCGTTCGTCATCAACGAATTCTTTCAAGAAAGGTTTAAAATTATATTAGATAGTACAATAACTTGAAAGGAAACTAAATGTGCATAGTTAAAATATTAAACTGTATGAAACTTATCAGAGAAATTAATGAGAGACATTTTTGTAAGTTTATTTGATATTCACCAAAAGATTATATACAGAGATTGTACACCAAAAGATGTCTGAACTGTGTATTTTAATTAGAATCAAGCAGAGTAAGTACATATAATTAATTAAACACTTTATTTTAAAATTAAAATTCAACAGTACTCATTTGAATTTGACTTAAGTTACATTTCATAGATAACCAAGTACCTATGTGCAGCACCGTACAAAGGCAAACGGCTTTGTACAGCCAGCGAAGTTGTCCCTTTGGTCCTGTGGACAACTTCGCCTTCAAAGGCTTAAGGGATAGCCCTTACTTATGTTCTTAATGAATATGTAGTAGGTAGGTTATATTTATATGCGTATAATATGTTTATATGGTTTGAATGGTAGTAACATAGAGTAAGGAGTGGTAGTAATAAGGCATTAAGTCCACCCATTGTATATCTCGTCAGAGGTGTCAATAAAGTTGTATAAATAAATAAATAAAATATTAAGAGTATTTAAATTCATAAAAATTCAACTGCAATAAAATTGTAATAGATATAATACTAGAATAGAGTAATGATAAATCTATGAAAATTGTAGTCAATTTAATACGACTGGCCCGTTGGCGCATTCGGTAGGGACCCTGCCTGTTACGCCAGGGGTCGTGGGTTCGTCCGGAAATAGCACAGATCCAACTAACTATAGGCCGATTTCCATTTTACCGGCTTGTAGTAAGATATTTGAGAAAATAATTCTCCAGCAACTTCTTAGCTACTTTACAAGTAATAAACTCCTACATAACAAACAGTTTGGCTTCACAAAAGGCCGTTCAACAACTGATGCGGGAGTTGAATTATTTACTGATATTATCAATGCTTGGGAGAATTCATTGGATGCTCTGGGCATATTCTGTGATTTGTCCAAGGCATTTGATTGTGTACAGCATGAAACCTTAATCAGGAAACTCAATCACTATGGCATTAAAAATACCGCGCTGAATCTTCTGATTTCTTATCTCAGCGAAAGAACTCAGAAAGTCGAAGTAAGCGGTACAAGATCGTCTGGGTCTTTAGTACAGATGGGGGTCCCACAAGGATCGATTCTGGGTCCGTTCCTGTTTTTAATATATATTAACGATCTACCTTATATGGTAGAGAATAATAACGAGATTGTATTGTTTGCAGATGACACCTCATTAATTTTCAAATTAAACAGGCAACAAACTAACTATGACGATGTAAACAATGCTCTCTCTGAAGTTGTGCATTGGTTTAGCGTAAATAACCTACTCTTAAATAGCAATAAAACCAATTGCATAAAATTTTCAGCACCTAATGTGAAACAAGTAGATAAGCAACCGGAACTAAATGGTGAAAAACTGAACTTAGTTAGCTCGACTGTTTTCCTTGGAATCACCATTGATGCGAAGTTGCAGTGGGGACCCCATATCTGTCGACTGGCGGATAGACTAAGTTCTGCAGCTTACGCGGTTAAAAGGATACGCTGTTTGGCGGATGTCGATACCGCTAGATTGGTATATTTTAGTTACTTTCACAGTGTAATGTCCTATGGCATTTTACTCTGGGGTAATGCAGCTGATGCTAATATTATTTTTATTTTGCAGAAGAGGGCTATCCGTTATATATACAAAATGAAAAGTAGAGACTCCCTTAGAGAAAAATTTAAGGAAATAAACATCCTAACCCTTGCATCGCAGTACATCTATGAGAATATTATGTATATTCGTAAAAATAGGCATCAGTTTGTAAGTCGTAGTGACCTAAATGCCTTACGCAATGTAACACTAAGGAACGGCCACAAATTAGCGTTTCCTAAATGCCGGCTTAGTAAGAAAAGTCGTTCCTTCATAGGAATGTCTATTCTAATATTCAATAAAGTCCCGGCTGCGGTTCAGTCTCTGCCTTTACAAAGGTTTAAAAAAACCATCAAACAAACATTATGTCGAAAAGCTTATTATAATATTCAGGAGTATTTGGATGATATAAAGGCATGGGACTGAATTAAACTCTGACAGGCTATCACTATGCTTCTGTATTAATTATACTAAAAATTGTAAGCAGGTGGCATATGGGGTGATTCTTGGCATACACGATTGGCTGTCTCGTGTCTGACTTAATCATGTCATGGTCATACTGTGCATTTTTCTGTAAAAATTAATTTGAATTTTAAAAGAGTACCGAGAGTTTTTTCCTCCGGCTTTTTTCTCTCTCGGCCTACACTAGGGCATAGGATAAGAATATTGTAAATTCTTCCTAAAGCCGATGACCATATAGATAGTCTATCGTGACTTAGAGCTTAGCTTAGTGGTAGGTAATTATTGTAAATTTATCTTAAGGCAAGTTAGACACCTGTGTAGGATTAGCTATTCATTCATTAATCAATAGCTAATCCTTTGCCTTATATAGATCAGTTAGTAGTTCAAGTAGTTTTTAGTTAGGTACCTAGACTTTCGTTAAGCGTGTCTAATCACCTCATAGCGAAATAAATTATTTGACTTGACTTTGACTTTGACTTCGAATCCTACTCAAGACAAACATTCGTGTGACGTGTTTGTTCTGTGTCTGGACATTAATATTATCTTTTTAAGTATGTATTTAAAAATATCTATGTATCTATATCAGTCTCTGACACCCATAGTACAGCCTCGGCCTAGTTTGGGTTCAGATGACCGTGTGTGAGAATGTCCATGATATTTATTTATTTTCATAGGCTTTTTTATTACGTTTAAATCACAATGTACTAATAACAAACACCTAAGTACATAGCTACAATGAAATACCTTAAAACGTACCTACCTTATACAGTCGTGCATTTATATGCCAAACTTTTAGCATCGCCAATGCAAATAGATACCAACTAATAATATGCTGAGCTAATATGAATCTCAAAGCGCTAATTAAACTCTGCTAATTAGTCTCTTAATAGAGTATGTTTGTGTTTATCCTACTAATGTTAAATTTGAAAGTTTTTATGTTTCGATATTTGGATGTTTGGATGTTTAACATAAGAACTAGTCTCGAACTAGAACTCGCGGTCGCGCTAGATCGCGGCACAAGCCAAGAAAACACTATTGCATTTAATGAAATGTTTTATTGAATCAGTGTTGCACTGGGTCATCGTGGGCCATGCTGGGCGGCTCGGCGCGCATCGGGATCATCACGCACAGCATCGGGCCGTGGTCAACGACGCGAATCTCAAATGGAATTATATGCATCTGAAACAGCGAGCGAAAAAAGTTAAATTGTATCCCTGATATTATGTTTCTTCAAAGGTACACCACAATCACATCCCATTCCTAATCCCAGTGTTGGGAATTGGGGTTAGGCCTTAGTGCACCATGCTGGCCGGCAAATCATTATCAAGAACTCTAACTGTCTCTAGCATGCACGTTTCCTCACGATGTTTCCTTCACCGGTATACAGCAGGAGCCGGTGCATGCTCGTTTGCTATCCATATAAAAAAACAAACATTTATTTATTGCCACACATTCAAACACCACAACCCTTTCTTTGTCTCACTGTTGGGCGCGGGTCTCCATCAGAATGGGAGGGATTAAGCCTTAGTCCACCACGGCCAAGTGCAGATTTGCGGACTTCACATGTCTTCGAAAACATTATGAAGAACTTTCTGGCATGCAGGTTTCCTCTCGATGTCTTTCACCGTTACAGCAAGTGACATTTAATATCTTAAATCGCACATAACTTAGAAAAGTTATTGGTGCCGCTTGGGTTTGAACCTGGACCGTTCGAGTGAGAGGCGAGTTCGATAGCCACTGAGCTGTCACACACAGTGGAAAATAATGTACAGAATTAAATAAATAAAATTATATGTACATATATCTGCCTACCCTTCAGGGAAATATAATCGTGAGGTTATGTTATTATGCAAAGGACACTCACCAGAGGAACCTCATTGACATTCAGCCTCAAGGTATAATTGACGAGGTCTCCCTGGTTGACGGGGCAGCGACTGTTGCTGAGGTTGCTGCAGGTGTCGGCAGCGCTGCCTAGGTTGATTTGGGTGGGGAGGAGGAAGTTGCCCAGGCTCATGTAGGATGTGGCTATCGTCAGCATGTTGTTGAGCCTACGTGCTGGTGACAGAAGTATGCACAGAGCAATGAAACCTTTATATCTTTATACGTGATAGCACTTAGTTATGGCGCAGGGTAGAAGATACAACGCATAGACGTCGGCACAGCTGCGGGAGGTCTAGAGCATACACCACCACACTGCTCCAATGCGGATTGGTGGAGGGATTAATAGCAATGTCGAATGTTTTCAAGCCACCCGAAGTTGAACCACCGTTTTAAAACAACCGAGACCGACGGCTTAACGTGCCCTCCGAAGCACGGTAGCGCCCATTTAGTATGGGCCACTAGCGGTCACCCATCCACAAACCGACCACGCCCGTCGTTGCTTAACTCTGTCGAATGGGCGCTTCGTATTGTACGTAATCGTAATAGCATGGACTACAACAAACATTAAGTAAATTTTAGCTTAATTTGTGTGATATGATTATTATATATGTGATGATGATGATGATGATACGTACTCGCTCTGAAGGTCATGTGGATGTTGAGAGGCCTCCCATTGTGCAGCACGCAGGGTGGAGTGCTGCATCCCTCCACTGTAGTGGTCAGCGGCAGGGAGCCAGGGTTGCGAGTACCTATAAATAATAATATAACATTATTTCCGCGGTGGTCAGTAACCGTGCCGGTCCGTGCCGGGTTCCCGAGTTCGAATCCCGGCCGAGGGAGATACTTATTTGGTAGATAAATATTTATTCGTATTATGCGTTCTGAGAAATACAGGTGTAATTTTATGTTATAAAATATATTTATAGTATCGATTTTAAATCGATCGTTTATTTATTTTTAGAGGTACAGGTACTTCGTGTACTTGGATCGGATTTAGTGGCCTATCCTTTCCTTTCCAAGGTTTGACATAATTTAGAGAGGATTTTTTATTAGATCACCATCATCTTTTGAAGGGGCCTTCAGCCCGCTTCACACATTGATTTAAAAAATATATGTTATATAATAAATACAAATTATTTGTAGCTTTTTCCTTATTATTGTCAATTACGTACCTATCTAAAAACTGTAACAACCTGCCCCCCGCTCCCCTACTATGACGAATGTTACCTTTTAATAATCTGAATTAAGAGGACACCAGTCGACCGTCACTTTTGAAGAATAGGTTTTTACCAATAATATTGCCGTCGCGCTGACCCCAACCTTACCTCTTAGCGTGCGATAGAGAGAAGTGCAGTCTCGAACTGATTTTACCTACGTAAAATTAAGAAAATCGTCCTTTCGTAATCCCCTGTTTCCTCCTCGAAATCTAGACCGATTTCAATATTTCTTTCAGTTAAAATGTAGAACAGGGTCTAAGCTATGCCCGTACGTTTTGCTTTTTTGGGATATGTTAGTAATTACCAGTTTGCTTGAGGTTTGAAAATGTATGTAAAAAAAGTCGATTTTTTTGATTTTAAAAGATTTTTTTTCTCTTCTATTAAGCAAATTATGAAAAAAAAACAAAACGTACAGGCGTGGCAGAGGTACGTATAAATCGTATGGTATTTTTTTTTATTCTGTAACTTCTTTATCCTAGGAGGAAACAGGGGACTACGTTTGTATGGAAAAAGTGTCGACTCATATCCTCTTAATAACACGTCTATTGGTAGGTGATACCATAGTATAAAGAGTCTTCGCTTATGGTGATACTCACTGGCAGGTTATATTTAGTTTGAAAAAATAATTTTGTTTATAAATTTTTTAATTGGTTTGAAATTACTTGAAAGTCTGGAAAGTCTTAAAACCAAATAAGAAAAAAGTCAGCAGATAAAAACTAATAATTGTCCTTAAAATTTGTCTAAGGAAAACTTAAGGAAGAAAAGAACGGAAATTCTAAAAATCTAAGTTAAAAATGTTATACCGCGAAGATGAGTCGAGATATTTACACGAGTAACGAAACATAGAGATACTTACATGAGTTCACAACCTGGCCACTAGTGACAGCCAGGAGTCCAGAGAGTATAATTGCGAAAACACCCAACATGTCTGATCACGGTACTTGTTTGGTCGACCGAGTCTAAATGAAGCATTATCTTGCTAAACGCGCGCTATCGAAATCTCATTAATTTATCGCAAAATGATCAATTATGATTAAGATTTAAGAATGGATTAAATGTATTACTATTAATCCAGGTAACATTACAATTTTGGAATGTTATGATTTAAATGGATATAAATTATTTATAAACTGAAGCAACTTTTCTCCATATCGTTCTTAGGTTAATTGATTAATTGTTTGCGAAATGAAATTATTTCTTAATGTATCCAAATACAATTAAAAAACTGAAAAAAGCTACCGCTGGCAGTGGAGATGCAGTGGTCTCACTCGGGAGGATCCGGGTTCTCATCCCAATGGCACACATCGGGGACTTTTTTTTTAACGTCTGACAATTCGCACTTGTCCAGCCTGGTGGATCAAAATGTGTTTAAAATTATGAGACTGAAAAATATCATAGAAATATTTCGCGTAGGTATGTTTTAATTCTTTGTAACCGGAACACAGTTGCATCAAAGCAATTATTACAAGGTAGAAATGTACCATTGGTGGAAGGGAGTGTTACTGCCCTGGTCGAATTTTTAATAAAATCTATAGGTAGGTATAGTAACCGGTATCTATATATACAGGGTTACAGGTTAAGTCGACCTATTCCCAGTTTACATCGTTTCTGACTGATTTGATAAAAAAACACCCTATCCTAAATCTAACCGTTTTCGATATATTTGAATTTAATTATTTTTTATAAAAAATACCCGATTTTTGGCTATCAGCTTAGATATTTTGAAATGTGTAAGTCTTATTATTACTATTATTTGATTTTTTCATGTAAAATAATATGCTTTACTACCTCAATAACCAATATTGTACGTAAAATGAATAAATAAGTCATTGTAGATGATTGAAACTCATACAAACTAATAAAAATTTAGAAAGTTTATTTTTCTATCAATAAAATCTTAAAAAAACATTATGGCCGCCGTTTTGCAGATGTACTTAAAAATATATACGTTTCATCAGCTATCCAACGATGTTGACGCCAATTAAATCAATTTATATTAGTTTAAATGTGGTAAATACAATGTATCCCTTTTTTATAATCCCTGCTCCTAAATCGCACGCTGACTGGCCAAGTGTCATCATTCAAAACTTCGCGCTCTGCGGCCTTGCTAATTTGAAGGCCCAGATGACATACAATGTCAAATTAATTAACGTGCTCGAGGGATGGTGCGCGGACGCATCGCTGCCTTAACCGTCCTTGAAAATATCGTGTTAAAGTTAATGTGCGGTGTGATTACCGGTGAAGAACTTTCTCCAAACTCATAGTAAAGACAATTTAAATCGAACATTGAATGTGTGTTGAGTGGGCCCCTCAAAATAAGTGGATTTTGGTTCTACAACGGCGGTTGCGTGAGTACCCTTAAAATCACCTTCCTTCCTGATTTTTTGCATTTACCACGTAATACTTTTCTAACTATTGACCATTTCGATAAAAGCGAAGGCTTCCGGCGCATACAAACGTGTTTTTATGCGCCGGAAGTTTATTATAACCCTAGATTGTTATACCTCGTTGGATAGCTGATGAAACGTAGATATTTTTAAGTATATCTGCAAAACGGCGGCTATAATGTTTTTTTAAGATTTTATTGATAGAAAAATAAACTTTCTAAATTTTTATTAGTTTGTATGAGTTTCAATCATCTACAATGACTTATTTATTCATTTCACGTACAATATTGGTTATTAAGGTAGTAAAGCATCTTATTTTACATGAAAAAATCAAATAATAGTAATAATAAGACTTACACATTTCAAAATATCTAAGCTGATAGCCGAAAATCGGGTATTTTTTATAAAAAACATTTAAATTCAAATATCTCGAAAACGGTTAGATTTAGGATAGGGTGTTTTATTATCAAATCAGTCAGAAACGATGTAAACTACTACACTAACGGGAATAGGTCGACTTAACCTGTAACCCTGTATATATACCCTATCTAAAACAATATACGAATTGGATTCAGAAATATTGGGCGGGAAGAGCACGAGAGCTCTACAAACATTGGTATGAAATCCGTTCCAGTGAATTTCTTTTAGCAAACAGTTCCAAATGAACTGAGCTCGCCTGGAACAAATTAAGAGATTTTCATTTAGTTCTCGGATAAAATGGAAACAGTAATATTATTCTAACTAACAAGGCCGTGCTTCGGAGGGCACGTAAAGTCGTCGGTCCCGGTTGTTTTCAATGCTGGAAACAGTCGTTAAGCCTTGTCGAAGACCTTCGGGTGGCTTGAGAACATTCGACACTGGGTTGGCCACTAACCCCTCCACCAATCCGCATTGGAGCAGCGTAGTTGAGTATGATGCTCTAGACCTCCCGCAGAAGTGTCTGTGGGAGAGACCCGTGCCCAGCAGTGGGACGTCTATGGGTCGCAGCGAGCGAACTAACAAGGCACTAGCTCACAAAACATTTAATCTGAGACCCGTGCCCAGCAGTGGGACGTCTATGGGTTGCAGCTTAGCTTAACGATGTTGTTATTAGATTTTGTAATTTACATGTAGGTATGTGTACTAATCGGACGTACATTGGATGGATGGATGGATGTACTTTTATCCCGTTAAAACCTCTTCTAATTGAACTTCAGTGGGTAGAGTTTTTCCGGATATTTCCATGAGAAGGACAGGAACTATAAACGATAATTTCGTTACATCTAATCCACGCACGCAAAGCTGTGAGCGTCCACTAGTCAACAAAATATATTACCATAATAGGTTTGTACCTAGTGCATAATAATTATAATAATATCATGAAAACAATATAAAAAGTGTAGTTAAAGTAGCGAAAAAAAAACTCGTGGTCACACTGGTGCTACAATCTGGTGTTACCACGAGTCGGTCACTCTTTTTTCCTACTCACAAAAATTAAAAAATTAAAGCTTCTGGTAACGATCCGCTACTGAAAAAGGACTCCTATCGCTAGTGCTATAGGTAGGTACGTATTTCTAAATATTATGTGTCCAACTATGACGTCACAGCATGCGTTGTAAGTGTCGAATTTCGTAAGGTATGACGAAATAACTATCGGTGATCGAAATCGAAACACAGCATTTTTGCGTTTTTAAAGTTATTTTAAAGTGAACATTATTTTTATAACGTTGTCCCCTAGCAGGGCTGCCATCTCTAAAACCTGCCCCCCGGACCGGAAGCGTAAGTTCCCCGGATTTTTGACCTTTCACCCCGGACATTTCAATACTTTTTTCATACACTTACACAATGTATATTTAAAGTATTTTTAATAACATCAAAATGTCCTCATATTTTAAAATAGACTATAATCAGAACTAAAACTTAAAAAACCATAAATCGTAACTTTTTTTAGCAATCCTACATGTTTATTATTGTTGTTTACATTCATAGAAATGTGTAACTACTTAATTTAAATTAAAAAGAAAACTAAGTTATAGTTTTTAATTATTTGGTAATTCTTTAAGCAATAACATTAAAATGCCTTCAAAGTGGCTGTAGTTTTATTTACATAAATTCTGGGAACGGGGTCTGATCGAAAACCCGGACTTTTATTGTAGTCCGGGTTTCACCCGGACTACAATTAAAACCCCGCCCGGACGCTCCCCGGACGTCTTCCAAACTATGACAAATCCGGGGAAACCCGGACGGATGGCAGCCCTACCTAGCACTATTAAAATTTACTCTCGTTATCTCGGGGTACAGATCTGGCAGAATATGCTTTTATGCATTAAATCCGCCCATTGCGATGTTTTTAGTACATATTTAATTAAAAAGTACGTGTAGGATACCTACTGTTTATTTTGGGGAAATAATAACTTCGTTATAGTTCCAGTAAGTCGTTGCAATGCAGCGAATTGGAATTCGTTTCAACAGCAGACTATAAAATATCGAAGATAAAATAGGTTTAAATATGGGTAAAACAGTGACAGCGTAAACTGTTCCGAAGTTCCACTGTCAAAGTTCCATTAAAAGCTTCATTCGATCAAAATATTGGAGCATCTCGAGATTTATTTACATTTCATTTGAAGACGGAATTTATTTGCCGAACGGAAAATAAATAACACGTCGTCCGTCAGTTTCAGAGGCTCCAACTTTTGACAGCTATCAATTATACAATATGGCGGTTGATGAAAAGAGCGGGAAAGAATGAAGGACAACGAATGGGTATTTTTTTCTACATTAAATTCTACTCAAAATGAAAAAGGCGCGCCGCGAATATTCTCTGTCAAAAATTTATTAATTTGCGACACTTGTAATACCATAGATTTATTACTCTATACTATTATATCACATATATATCAATGATTATATCTATTTGCAATACACACTTTAAGTTCATGGTCGGCTAGCTATTAAGAAGACTGATAAAAGACCCGGATCATTTCAGGCAGCTCTTTTATTGTTTAGTATAATTTGTTTTTATAAATTAATCGAATAATGTATTTTTGTAATATCGTGCTATCTTATAAACATCATACTTATTGCATGATTTTCTTAAATTGCCCTTAAATAGTCGCAGGTGGAGGTCCCCTGAGGTAAGTACACACAATTCATCATGTTTTAAAGGCTATTGCGCCCATAACAAGACTTACATCCATAAATATGATAAATGACGCAATAAATTCTGTTACAACGACACTTTGTTTGTCGACCACAGACTCAACAGAAACTGGTGAAAGCTTTGAAAACCAACGTCTTTATTATTTCATACTCTCTTCTTTTATAGGGCGAAATGAAATAACATTAAATAACAGTATGAATAGACAATGTAATGTTGTTTCGGCGGTGACAGCCTAGAAGCGGTGACAGCCCAGTGGCTATCGAACTAGCGCGATTTAAGAAATTAAATGTCACTTGCTCTAACGATGAAAGATACTTTTGGGTAATTGGCGGTAAAATTTTAATCAAGAGGATATGAGTCGACACTTTTTCCATACAAACGTAGTCCCCTGTTCCCTCCTCGGATATAGAAGTTACAGAATTATAAAAAATACCATACGATTTATACGTACCTCTGCCATGACTGTACGTTTTGTTTTTTTTTCATAATTTGCTTAATAGAAGAGAAAAAAAATCTTTTAAAATCAAAAAAATCGACTTTTTTTACATACATTTTCAAACATCAAGCAAACTGGTAATTACTAACATATCCCAAAAAAGCAAATCGTACGGGCATAGCTTAGACCCTGTTCTACATTTTAACTGAAAGAAATATTGAAATCGGTCTAGATTTCGAGGAGGGAACAGGGGACTACGAAAGGACGATTTTCTTAATTTTACGTAGGTAAAATCAGTTCGAGACTGCACTTCTCTCTATCGCACGCTAAGGGGTAAGGTTGGGGGAGAGAGGCAGTCTGGTAAATACGTATACATGTAAGTGATGCATTTCACTTATATCGATACTCTAGTGCTGTTGTTGGTCGATATCGATATTCGAATTAAACCATCTTCTTACAGATGAGACAATATCGGTTCTATATTTTACACTAGAACTCTAAGACTAATCGCTGCGACCCATAGACGTCCCACTGTTGGGCACGGGTCTCCTCTCAGAATGGGAGGGATTAGGCCTTAGTCCACCACGCTGGCCAAGTGCGGATTGGCAGACTTCACATGCCTTCGAGAACATTATGAAGTACTCTCAGGCATGCAGGTTTCCTCACGATGTGTCCTTCACCGTTATAGCAAGTGACATTTAAATTCTTAAATCGCACATAACTTAGAAAGTCATTGGTGCGTGCCGCTGGGATTTGAACCCGGACCGCTCGAGTGAGAGGCGAGTTCGATTGCCACTGGGCTGTCACCGCTATGACTAAGCTCCGCTAAGACTAATATCAATATCTATTTAGTATTCAAATGTGTACCTAGTAAAGAAATTTCAGTAGACTAACACATACTGTCGGCTCGGGACACATAAATAAATAAATAAATATCTTGGACATTCTCACACACGGCAATCTGAGTAGGCGCGAGCCTGTGTTATGGGTGTCAGAGACTGATATACATAGATATTTTTAAATACATACTTAAATAGATAATATTGACATCCAGACACAGAACAAATACAAGTGATCGTCACACGAATATTTGTCTTGAGTGGGATTCGAACCCACGACCTTTGGCGCAACAGACAGGGTCACTACCGATTGCGCCAACGGGCCTGTCATGATGGTAAATGATCGATACCTTGGTCTGATGAACCGTTATAGGTAGACACTTGAAATTTTCACAAAGTACGTGTCAAACAACAAATAGAAATTGTATTCCCAAGGGGTGATATTCATGCAAGAAACCTAACACATTTTCTCGAACTTCGCGCTGTCAACTCGTCAGACACCCAGAGCTCTAAGCGTGTGTGTGTGTGTGTGTGCCTAGTGTCCAACGCCGACGCCATGTTTTCAAAGGGACTTTAAAAATGTCAAATTTTTGATTCTGTGAATCTGGCACATTTACCGGACAGTGTGTGGATTCCGGTTACACTTCTTTAGAGGCGACCATCTTAGTCCTCAAGGGTAGCAACACATCTGTGACTGACTTAGAACGAGACTCCTACTAACAAGTACTAACTGGACTATTACTAACACCAACTAACAGGACTAACTATCACTAACAGTCCCCAGTCCTCATACCTACTAACGAACTGACCAACTAATGTTCTAATTAACTTTCTCAACTAATTGGACTAACCATCCCAGTCCCTAATTGAGTCTTGTTCAAAGTCAGTCACAGTTGTCATGGGCGGCAGCGGATGGGTGGTGCTGCAAGCTCGTTTGCTATCCTGTACCCATAAAAAAAATATGTTATGTTCAAGTTCGTTGATGATTATATTTTTTAAAAGAACTTTCTCTACAACTCTTACAAATTTAATTTTGATGATGTTTTTATCAACAGACTTTTTAACTAGTTGTGTTAGAGAACCGAATAGTGGTTCTATTATTTATCTACATTCTTCTGGTGGAACCACTATTTGGTTCTCTAACACAACTAGTTAAAAAGTCTTTTGATAAAAAAATCATCAAAATTAAATTTATATGAAACCTAATTGGTTCCATATAGAGTTCGCCCGGGGCAGTACCACCGCCCGCCACGATACCTAGTACCATTTCTGCCGTGTAATAATTGTTTTTAAAGCAATTATGGTCCGGTTGGAAAGGTGTGGTTTCCGGTTACAGTTCTTTAGAGGCGACCATCTTAGTCCTCAAGCGTAGCAACACATCTGTGACTGACTTAGAACGAGACTCCTACTAACAAGTACTAACTGGACTATTACTAACACCAACTAACAGGACTAATTATCACTAACAGTCCCTAGTCCTCATACCTACTAACGAACTGAACAACTAATGTTCTAATTAACTTTCCCAACTAATTGGACTAACCGTCCCAGTCCCTAATTGAGTCTTGTTCAAAGTCAGTCACAGTTGTCATGGGTGGCAGCGGATGGGTGGTGCTGCAAGCTCGTTTGCTATCTTGTATCCATAAAAAAATTTACTTATTAATCACGTGTTGTTCTGTCATCTTGTTTCCATCCATCCATCCATCAGCCCTTTGGGGTCCACTGCTGGGCATAGGCCTCCCTCAATCAACGCCACTCCTCCCGATCCTGCGCCCTCTGAATCCAACGGTTTCCCGCTGTGTTCTTCAGGTCGTCAGTTCACCTCGTCGGAGGGCGGCCAATACTTCGTTTTCCAATATGGACTCGAGGACTTTTGTTACCCAGCGGTTATCAGTCCGTCGAGCGACGTGGCCTGACCATTGCCACTTCAGTTCGCTGATCCTTCGAGCTTTGTCAGTAAACTTTGTTCGTCTACGGATTTCATCATTGCGAATCCTGTCCCGTAGAGAAATACCAAACATAGCTAGAGAGCTATGCTATGGAGCGCCATAGCGCGCTAAGCGACTATGAGCTTGTGGATCAGACCGACTGTAAAGGACCACGTCTCGGATCCATACGTCATCACTGGCAACACACACTGCTCGACACTGCTCGCTTTAGTATCGTTCGGTGGTTCGGAACTCTGAGTATACGAGTTCGACTCGTACGCATTTGACCGAATTTTATTTAATCCATCGTGCAGATGGACATATGGACACCCATAAGTTTAAAAAATACTATCTTAGGAGGACCGTTAGAAAATGGTAAGTAGCCGCTAAACAAATATGTATAAAGTAGGAATATATTCATAAGTAAAGGAAAAATGAGATAAATATCCACACTGATTATAAAAAACTAGTGGACGCCCGCAGCTTTGCTCGCGTGGATTTAGACATTCACTAACTTCAAAAACGGCAAAGTTTCATACTAACTTTGCACCCCCGTTTTACCCCCTTAGGGGGTGAATTTTCAAAATCCTTTCTTAGTGCTCCCCTACGTTATAAAAGGAACCCCTGTGCAAAATTTCAAGCTTCTAACCCTTATAGTTTAGGCCTTGCGTTGATATGTCAGTCAGTCAGTCAGTCAGTCACCTTCTCCTTTTATATATATAGAAGATGTATTGCACAATATCAAGCCAACCAATCATAGTCTTTCCCTTACTCGCAAATAAAGTTCCGCATGGAATAAACGAAATAACAACAACACTGCTAACACCGATACTTCTACTCGCCTACGTTAGTATATGTATACTTTAATCTATGAACTCGCCGACTGCGAGGGGCCATGCGATGCGATGCGAGCTAGCCGCCGCGCCGCGGGGCCCGCGGGATAGCTTCTCCAGGCGCACGCACACATGCGTAATCTTTTCACTAACACATGGAAAGGCCGATCGGCGGGCTCAGCGCGACGGCAATATTTTTGGTAAAAACCTATTCTTCAAAAGTGACGGTCGACTGGAGTCCTCTTAAGCATCTCAGCTGTATCTGGGTGTGAGTTGGATTTCGGACGTTCAAACTCACATATTTAATTAAATTGAAGTCAGGAAGATACAGGCTTACTTATCCAACAAATCATTAATTTTAATACTTTATGTGGATAAAAGATATTGTAGATAAACAGAATAGAATTCAATTTCCTTTGAATCAATAAAATATGGAGATCCTCAACGAATTAATTACTGTGCCTTAATCTGTGTTGGGTACTAGTTAGATCATCGACGAGGAACTACTCTTTCTCGACTTGATCTTTGACTAATCAGTGTGGCAGTGGCTGTATATTATTCCATCTGTGTAGAGTTCAATGTATATTATTTAGTAAGTATGTTAAAAAAAACTGGATGTATATCCAGATTTAGGATCCGTTTCTTTTTTCATCCAGAAAAAAAATTAAAGAAATATGAAATATTGCAGCGTCCATAGCCAAAAGCTCGCGTCGTTAAAATGTGATTCTTATTAAATAAGAACATCGCCTAAAATACTGATAACACGCTTTTGTAAATAACCGAACTGAAATGTAGGTAGATACCTATCGTTTTTTTTTTTAATTATTGCTTTGTAATCGGTCCATGATATATCATGGACCGATAACAAAGCAATACTTTGCACACTTATAAGTGTGCAAAGTATTGAATTAATACGACGTTTTGAAACACATTCAAAGATTCCGTTAAATAAAAACATACATACATACACACATACAAACATAAATACATACATAAATACCTAGCTAGTAAAAGCATGCTAAAAAAAACTATTCTCTGTAAGATGAAATACTCGTGTGCTTCTGCATGGAAATGTGGTTCCTTCTATGTAAAATTTTCTAAAAAATTTGATTTGCTAGCAAATTAAGGCGAATAACTCGCCAGTAGTGATAAATACTAATATACAATGGTAAGTAAGCTAAGCTCCGTTAGAAAAGGCTTTAAGGTCGAATTATTTATGAGCTGTGGATCTGAGGATTATTTTCTTGTGCCTTCGATCGTATTTTATTATACAATAATGATAATATATTTTGATGCATAGCATCGTCTCTTAAGCTAGATTATTTTCACAAAAAGGTCCACTGTTGGGCATAGGACTCGCCTAAGCCACAACAGTTTTTCGACCACTGTTCCCAGCCTTACTCCAACAAGTAATTGAAGATTCTGATTCATTGTCGTATTTTATTCTTGTCTCATCCAATAAATAAATCTGAAACTATTACAGTTTTTACATGACACGTATTTTAATAATATTTTGTGATATTCCTGGCATCCATAAATGGTACGCGAATTCCTCTTTGATTATATCGCAGAGGTTTCTCGAACGCTCGCGGTGTAAACACACGACGCGGAATTCGGAGCGACATTGAGTTTGCTAGCTTTAGTTTGAGCTTGACTGTTTTTTTTATCAGATTTTTGATATTTAAAAAAAAATCAGAATAATTGGGGCTTGAACTTAATAGCGGAGACACCCGTGGGCATCGAACTTGCCTCTCACTCGAGCGGTCAGGGTTCAAGTATACCGGCACGCATCAATGACTTTTCTAAGTACTTAAATTTCTTTTTTCGCATTTACGATTTAAGAAATTAAAGTTCTCCTGCTGTATCGGCGAAGGAACTATCGTAAGAAAACCTGCATGCCTGACAGTTCCCTATAGTTTTTAAGAAAGCTGGGACATTTTGGATGGCGATATTCTAAGTTCATATGGGTGCTATACATTCCAAGATGAACATTGGATGGTACGGGATGATAAGGGAAGATTTACATTTATAACTTGGAAAAGGGAGCATTGGCCGGCCATCGACCAAGTGAACTCATGACATAAAAATCAGCTGGATTCAGAAGGTACAGAAACAGAAGGTAGTGGACTCTAAATTACTGAACGATTCGCTACTTGCTTGAATAAAATGTTATAAGACGCCGTTTAAGATGGCAAGTGCATACATACATACCTTAACTAAGTAGGTAGTTGTAATGATTACCTGCCAACATTTATGCAAAAAAACCGCCCGTCTTAAGTCATTTGGGGCGTTCTTATAAAACTTAAAAGGACGTTTAACGAGTGTTATTGTGAGCAAATTATGTTACCGTATACAATCACTTCAAATATTTTAATTAAACACATTTAATGAAATAAAGTGTACGTAATTGTTTTCTTTGTACACATCGAGCAATTGGCTTTGTGGAGTGGAAACTTATGCGTCTTCCCGAGCTTCCATGACTTTAATAAAAAGTCAACATTGGCTTTAATGTGAAACAGTTTATGCGGTTTTTCGGGGAATTCCTGGCGGTAAATGACTTGGTAAACTGCTAGACAGAACCACTTTTAACTGATTGATGATGATGATGATGATGATGACCACAACCCTTTCAGATTCAGATTCAGATTCATTTATTTTTCATTATATTATTATGGTATTTTTTATAACATTTAAACATTTTTTATCTACCGCCTTTCTACCTTCTTTTTTCACTGTTGGGCACGGGTCTCCTCTCAGAATGGGAGGGATTAGGCTTTAGTCCACCACGCTGGCCAAGTGCGGATTGGCAGACTTCACATGCCTTCGAGAACATTATGAAGAACTCTGAGGCATGCAGGTTTCCTCACGATGTGTCCTTCACCGTTATAGCAAGTGACATTTAATTTCTAAATCGCACATAACTGATTACATAATATAAACCCCTACAAAGATGTCAACAGTCAAAAGTCTTTCTTTATCTCTCCAAAGTGGTTATGACAAAGAACATCGGGCAAAACATATTTTATCTGATTTTTACAGTCAAAAGGTTTCTGATCGGACGAACTTTAATTGAAGCAGAAAAAAAGTTATACTTAAGTACTAGGTAAATACCTCCACAAACCCGCATTGGAGCAGCGTGGTGGAGTATGCTCTAAACCTCAGCTGTGGCTGTGGTGTAGACCCAGCAGTGGGACGTCTATGGGTTGCAGCAGCAGGTAAATACAAAAGCTAATTTATGTTAACTCTCTAACTTAATTTTATGGGTAATTCCTAGTCATAACTTATACAGTTATAATAAATCACAATGTTTTACAGCTTTCTGTGTAACGGGGTTAACTCTGGAGACCTATATTTAGTGGGAAACGAAGAGAGAAATAGAATTATTGGAAAACCGATCGACGTAATTAGGTGCGGACCAAATGAGGTAGATGGGGGACTTGGGGACTGTTGGCGGCAAGGAACCGAACAATATTGTGTTCTATTTTTAAACGTAGACAATTTTACAAGGTTAAATATTCCACTTTCTAAGTGATCGTTTTTTTTTACATTCGTATTATAGGTTAAATATGTACTTAGGTAGGTACTTACTAGCTTCGATGGCCTAATTTATATATAGTTTAAGTTTAATTTACAATATAATGGTCAAAAATTAATAACTGAGTAGCAAAAATTATTGTCAGATAATATAAAATTATTTAAATTACTAAGATTTACTGTCTAAAATTATTAATCTAATTTTTTTTTTTCAGTCTTCTTTCAGCGAAGACTGTCTGAAGTTAATCTAAAATTTACTTTCTAATAATTAATTATACTACAGAAGCGTTTGAGAAGTAGCCACAAGCAATGGTCTTTTAAAGTGCGTCAATGTCAAGTTTTTTACATCCTGTCTTAATTTTTTTAAGTCTTGACACACATGGTATGTTTCGTGACTTTGCATAGCAAAAAGATGCTAAATCTATGTTCGTGACCGTGTTTTAGTTCTACAGGGTTGGGCCCGCAGTATCTCAGGATACCTTGTAAAATATGTAACGAGTTCACGTGTACCTAAGCATCGTAATGACGATTCAGAACTGTATCCCTGGCAAACAATATTTAAGTATACTGGAACCATAGAGAAAATAATATGGTACGTACTTCGATCATAGAAGAAAAACTACGTAGGTACCAGTGGAACGGAACGAAACACCAGAAAACCGAGATAAACTCGCGACTTTGTTTCTCTTCCTGAACTGGCTGCGGGAAGCAGGACTATTCAATAACTTCGATAAAATAAATAGTTCTCAGCTGCAGAGCGATATTTTACTTCAAAGGAGAGAAGCCATAGTACTGGATTAAGGGTTTCTCGAAATTATTTCGTTGGCACTCAAAGACGTGAAAATCAAATAGTTGCAATATTGAATTCTATTTCTGAATCCTACTCGTATTCCATAGCCCAATGGCTCGCGTCGATTCAATGTGATCGAAAGAGTTAAGCAACGATGGGCGCGGTCGGTTTGTGGATGGGTGACCGCTAGTGGCAAAAAAATATCATGGACGCTACCGTGCTTCGGAGGGCACGTAAAGCCGTCGGTCCCGGTTGTTTTCAATGCTGAAAACCTTGTCGAAGACAAGGCGGCTTGATAACATTCGACACTGGGTTGGCCACTAACCACTCCACCAATCCGCATTGGAGCAGCGTGGTGGAGTATGCTCCCATATCTATGCTCCCGCAGCTATGTCTGTGGGGGAGACCCGTGCCCAGCAGTGGGACGTCTATGGGTCGCAACGAACGAACGACTCGTATTGCGACAGTTCGATCATAATGTATTAAAGTGTTTCATTTATATTACGCATAAAAGGTCGGATTATAATTCTTAGCCTAGGGATATGCGTGGACCAGCCAGTACTTATATCGATACAACTATAAATCATGTCTTAGACCGTGGCCAGCGTTGTAATTTGTCATAAATTCAGGACGAAGGTTTGAAATGACAGATTGTGAAATACATCGGCGTGTGGGGATTTCAGTCGGTGGCTGATTCATAATAAATGTCGTTATTATTATCTAACTAGTGGACGCCCGCAGCTTCGCTCGCGTATAGTAGGGGAGCCCAAGAGGGGATTTTGCGGGATACTCAAGCGCGTAAGTTTAATATACAGTGGGATACCTTGTACCCGGTTAAGTACCTCCACCAAATATGAGCCCCATATATAAATGGGGCCGTCAAGGATAAAGGATCAGATTAGTAAAAAAAAAAAATTTGTCATCAGAAATTCTTGAGCGCGTTAGGTTAAGGTAGGGTGAGTTAATTACATGCTAAAAAGTGTATATTCCACTAATCTTACAATTTGAGAGTAACGTAAAGAAAGGGGAGGGCTACAACTTTGTAGCCCTCCCCTTTCTTTACGCTACAACTTTGATCTGATCCTTTATCCTTGACGGCCCCATTTATATATGGGGCTCATATTTGGTGGAAGTACTTAACCGGGTACAAGGTATCCCACTGTATATTAAACTTACGCGCTTGAGTATCCCGCAAAATCCCCTCTTGGGCTCCCCTACTAGTAGAATTAGACCCAATAACGACGTCTGCCCGCGTTCGGGATGCCCACTTGACTTCAAAAACGGCAAAGTTTCATACAAACTTTGCACCTCCGTTTTACCCCCTTAGGGGATGAATTTTCAAAAATCCTTTCTTAGTGCTCCCCTACGTTATAAAAGGAACCCCTGTGCAAAATTTCAAGTTTCTAACCCTTATAGTTTAGGCCCATCGTTGATATGTCAATCAGTCAGTCAGTCAGTCAGTCAGCTTCTCCTTTTATATTTATAGATAATACACTGTGTTCTTAATTACGAGCGATGCTGTCATCATCATATATTTCAATTCGCAGTTTCTTTAATTTAGTTTTAAAATTGGCTGCTCGAGTTGAGACGTTGTGATGTTTACAGATTTCAAATACCTTTGAGAACAGTATGGAGAACTGTCTGTGATAAGCGGTGACAGCCCAGTGGCTAGCGAACTCGCCTCTCACTCGACCGCTCCGGGTTCACCCAGCGGCACGCACCAATGACTTTTGTTATGTGAGTTATCACATAAAACACATTTTATCAGTTTAATTTCCAACACAAGGCTTTATTTAGCACGAAACGTAAACAGTCCCGTCGTTGCTAGGTATTCCATAGTGACATTTTCATCTCAATTAATTAACGTTAATGAAGTCACGCGAGTATCGGGCAACGGTGAATTAACTCGTTGTAACGAGATAATTAGTTCAGTGGCGGGTACGGCGGGCAGGTAATGTAGTTTCGACAAATAAATCACAGATTATTTACGAATATAAATAAAACTCTACAAACGTTATCCATACTAATATTATATTATTTATGTTACCATTTGTGCCTCTATAAAAAAATGAAGACAAATTAATTGAAAAAGGCCACCTTTGACTTTGATCAATCGATCCCATGTAAGCCCTTAATCAATCAATCAATTAAATAAATAAATTAACGCCATTCATAAAGATGAAACTCAGTTTCAACCACATCATCATCAGGGTACGTAAATATAATAAATAAGTAAATACTTATTTACTTATTAATAACTAGTGGACGCCCGCAGCTTCGCTCGCGTAGAATTAGACCCATCAACGACGTCTGTCCGCGTTCGGCTTGCCCACTTGACTTCAAAAACGGCAAAGTTTCATACTAACTTTGCACCCCCGTTTTACCTCCTTAGGGGGTAAATTTTCAAAAATCCTTTCTTAGTGCTCCCCTACATTATAAAAGGAACCCCTGTGCAAAATTTCAAGTTTCTAGCCCTTATAGTTTAGGCCCTGCGTTGATATGTCAGTCAGTCAGTCAGTCAGTCACCTTCTCCTTTTATATATATAGATAAACTGTTTATTTATTTATCTTTATTGAACCACTTACAAAAGGTACAGGAAACAAATGGCGACCCAAATGCTTATAGCATCTTCTACCAGCCAACCATACTACCGGGCTAACCAGATCAATCAAACCCAATCACGAAAAGCGGTATAATTTTATATTGATTACATACATACAAAACCATACACAATAATACACATATACATACAAACATACTTACTTGTGTAAATATGTATAAAATTAAATATGTATACACTATATTATTATATTCATATATTAACTTAACGTCTGTCTGATTGTTGCTCGTAAATAAAATTAAATGTAAAAGCAATAATAAAAGCCAAATTTTTGTTTGGGTGTCCACTGAGTGATTGTAATGTTGGTATGTGGTTAATCAGGACTGACATCTAACATACAGTTTATTTGATTAACAGCTTAACGATGATTGAATTATTCAGTTAATTGAAACTGGAACTCCGGGGTTTATTATCGAGGAAAATTGAAACAATGTTTGTAGATTGACGGAGTACATTTTTAATATTTTTAATATAATTTCATGACGGCAAAACATAACATCACACCTGTATTTTCCCGAAGGGGTAGGCAAAGGTGTGTAGATCAAATATTTTTCACCAGTTTAGTTTAGGTGTGAGCCTATTGCCCTATCCATCCATCCATCCATCAGCCTTTCAAAGTCCACTGCTGGACATAGGCCTCCCTTAATCGGTGCCACTCCTCCCGATCCTGTGCCTATAACGAGAATAAACCAGCCTCCGAGCCACTACAGGTAATCTACAAAAGGAGAAGCTGACTGATTGACTGACTGACTGACTGACTGACTGACTGACATATCAACGCAGGGCCTAAACTATAAGGGTTTGAAACTTGAAATTTTGCACAGGGGCTCCTTTTATATTATATAAAACGGGGGTGCAAATTTAGTATGAAACTTTGCCGTTTTGAAGTCAAGTGGGCAAGTTAATGGGTCTAATTCTATGCGAGCGAAGCTGCGGGCGTCCACTAGTCTTATATTATAAAAATGAATCGCAAAATGTGTTGGTAAGCGCATAACTCAACAACGCCTGGACCAATTTGGCCAATTCTTTTTTTTAAATGTTCGTTGAAGTTCAAGGATGGTTTTTATGGCGAGAAAAATTTGAAAATTCATTCCCTAAGGGGGTAAAACGGGGGTGCAAAGTTAGTATGAAGCTTTGCCGTTTTTGAAGTTAGTGAATGTGTAATGCGAGCGAAGCTGCGGGCGTCCACTATCTATATTATAAAAATGAATCGCAAAATGTGTTGGTAAGCGCATAACTCAACAACGCCTGGACAAATTTGGCCAATTCTTTTTTTTTAAATGTTCGTTGAAGTTCAAGGATGGTTTTTACGGCGAGAAAAATTTGAAAATTCATCCCCTAAGGGGGTAAAACGGGGGTGCAAAGTTAGTATGAAGCTTTGCCGTTTTTGAAGTTAGTGAATGTGTAACGCGAGCGAAGCTGCGGGCGTCCACTAGTTTAAAATAAAATAAAAAACTTGGTCGAACCGAGGACCGAATCTAGGACCTTAGCAGTGGTGCTTACGACCACTAGACCAATCTTACATGTCTGGACCTGGCTATGTATAAATAAATCAATAAATCAATTTAAATCTCCAATTAATCTCCTTGATCATTTTCATTCTGTGCCAATTCGACGCCAATGCATCTGACATCCCCAAAAAACATAGCTGTCAAGTTGAGGTCTTCTGGAAATCTGTCAGCCTTCCCATCGCTTCGATTCAGATTTTAGTAATTATTAATTCAACTGCACCATGACAAAAAGTACAACGGAATTCACACATACAAAGTCGAGCGACAAGAGACGGAGTTCAAGCAGGTCTACAGGTACTAAAGCCCTCCAGGCCTTCTTAGATGAGGCCTTCAGGCCTCACGAAGTGCTTGATGTCGAACAATTTGTGCAAGTAAACCTTCACAGTTCGGGCGCGCTGGGGGCTCTGGTCTTTTCTGTACATAGTAGTGTGGAACCCTTATCCTTACTAATACATAAATAGGAAAGTGTGTTTGTTGGTTTGTATCTTTAATCCCGGAAAATTGCATGGACATGGAAATGAACAAAAAATCGAATATTATTCGATTCTCTGAATCGAGCGGTCCGGCTTCAATTTCAATCGGCACACGCAAAGTTTTCAGAGATATGAAATTAAATGTGAACAGTGAGTGATTAAACCTGCATGCCTGAGAGTTTTACATAATGTTATCGAAGACGTGTGAACTCTGTCAATCCGCACTTGGCCAGCGTGGTGGCCTACGGCCGGATCCGCTATTCCTATTCTGAGGGGAATGTGCCCAACAGTGGGACAATAAAATTCTTAACATCATTCGTTATTGTTTTATTATTCACTGCATTATGTGAAATAACGTACTGTTATAAATCTATATCTATAAAGTACTGTTATAAATCTATATGTATATATACAGGGTTATTGGTAATTCGACGTATTCCCGTTAGGAGGTGATAGGGGTGACTATTTGTGATAATTTTAACCCCCATATGCATTATGCAAAAGTGAACCATTTCCGAGTTATCAAGCTTGTCAGATTTTTTCAAAATAGGTCAGAAATGCAACATCAAAAATTTATTTTAAAAAAAGTATCAATTAAAATAAATTTTTTTCTACTGATTTATAAAAACGATTAAACAATGGTTATTTATCAACATTTAAACTGCAACTATCGGTCCAACTTTAAAAATGCGAGACGATTAACGATATTACTTCAATATTTTTTGAGATTTTTGTCCACTAAAATGCCTTAAAAACAAAAAAAACTTATATCAAACTTGGCTTGCAGATTATTTTAAAAACATAACCGTTTTCTTAGCTTTCCAACAAGGCATAATAACTATGAACTTATTTTAAAAAAACTGAGAAAAACCGATCACAAAGCATGCAGGCGGAAATTTGTATTCGAACTAAACTTATGGTCTTTCTTTAAAACTTCAAAAAAAGTAATTAAAAACAATGAAAAAAATTTATTTTAATTGATACTTTTTTTAAAATAAATTTTTGATGTTGCATTTCTGACCTATTTTGAAAAAATCTGAAAAGCTTGATAACTCGGAAATGGTTCACTTTTGCATAATGCATATGGGGGTTAAAATTATCACAAATAGTCACCCCTATCACCTCCTAACGGGAATACGTCGAATTACCAATAACCCTGTATAAAACGAGAAGCTGACTGACTGACTGACTAACTGACTGACATATCAACGCAGGGCCTAAGCTATAAGGGTTAGAAACTTGAAATTTTGCACAGGGATTCCTTTTATAAAGTAGGAGAGAACTTATAAAGGATTTTTGAAAATTCACCCCCTAAGGGGGTAAAACGGGGGTGCAAAGTTGGTATGAAACTTTGCCGTTTTTGTAGTTAGTGAATGTCTAATTCCACGCGAGCGAAGCTGGCGGGCGTCCACTAGTATATATGTGACTTGTATTTTCCACAGTAGTCCCTTTCCACTTCTCCGTGCATAAGCCAGGGTGTCACATGGAGAGCTGCTGCGGGGTCTGCAACCTTTTCCCGGGAGTGCTGCTCATCGCCTTCAGCCAGGTCCTGGTGGGCTCCATCCTCATGACCCTCGTACTAACCCACGGCCGTCAGTACGACGAAATGCACCAGACTGCCGCAACTCAAGGTGATTAGAAAAGCTGGTAGAGCTTATATTTTTACTTGCTTTAACTCGTCAATTTCTGAGCGGTTTTCCTGTGCGCACAGCGGCACGATGGAGGCGATAAGGCCGCAGCCAGCATTCAGGCGCATGTCATGAGACTTACCGTTAGATAGATAGATAGTAACACAAGATTTTAAACTAATATCGTCAGCAGAATAAACATTTAATGGCTCAATATATCGGCAAAATGAAGGCAAAATTAGAAACAATCGTGATAGTTAGATAGATGGACATGTATAGCTTTATTGCGGCATAGTCTTTCATTTTGTTTTCATCTTTTCTTTTTTGGTTAATCCTGTGTTTTTGAAATTTCTATGTTTATGCTTTATAGTGTTAGAGATAAGAAATAAATGTTTTTTTTATCTTATGTTATTTTTATCTAGTTATATAAAACCAGCGTATTTTTTTAATGTGAGACAGCAAACGGACTTGCAGCACAACTCAAGCACTGCCGTCCATGACAACTTTGACTGTCTTCGAACAAAACTCAACCTTCTCCTCGACTATCCATCCCTGTTCCTATTAATTCTTGTTCAGAGTCGGCCACAGACGCATGGGTAGTAGCGGATAGGTGGTGCTGCATACTCGTTTGCTATCTTAAGTTTAAAAAAACTTTTTTCCAGCTATAAGCATGGCTACCGGTGCCGTTCTAACCGGCGTGGTCGGCGCTGGCGCATTGCTGATCATCGTGGCGCTCACTGAAAGCTGTCGGGCCATGCTGGTAAATCCCTGTACAAGCTACTAATGCTAGGGCATACTCCACCACGCTGCTCCACTGCGGATTGATGGTGGTGTTATTGGCCAGGCAAGTGTAGAATGTTCGCTAGCCACGGTACCAGTAGTAATGCGCTAGCTATTCCGTGGCGTCTCTTATCAACGCTGAGGGTGCCGCTGGGTTTTAGTGGGTATTCTAATATCAGCGAGTCCCACATACCCACCTGAGACAAAGGTTATGGTGGGATGCGTAATTGCATTTTCTAGCATTAAAATAAAGGATGTCCCGCTTTTCCGTAGAAGATTTTACTAATTGTAAACTTAATAAACTTAAATTGGATTGATTGGAGCTCTGTGAGCTGTGAAGGACCTACGAGTTTGTACCTCTTTTATAATTGACTAGTGAACACCCGCAACTTCGCTGCGACCCATAGACGTCCCACTGCTGGGCACGGGTCTCCCCCACAGACGCAGCTGCGGGAGGTCTAGAGCATACTCCACCACGAGAGCATAATTATGTACTCCACCCGCAGCTTCGCTCGCGTGGAATTAGGCATAACAATAGTTTCGTTTACACCTAGTAGGTAATATTATATAGCCTACGTCACTCAGTGAAAATGCAGCTTTCTAATGGTGAAAGAATTTTTGAAATCAGTCCAGTAGTTTTTGTGTGAAAACATTACAAACAAATGTTTTCTCTTTAAAATAGAGGAATGTAACCTAATATGGAACAGTACCCCAAATACGGAATCTAGCCTTTATTGCGGCTGGATATACGACAATATTAAAATGTTTTCTCTTTAAAATAAAGGAATGTAACCAAATATGGAACAGTACCCCATATACGGAATCTAGCCTTTATTGCGACAGAATATACGAGAAAATTCCATATTAGGTATACTATTCCATATTTGGTTACTTTCCTGTATTAGTATATTAGTATGGAAGTATAGATAGCATCAATGGTTCCTTCGCAGGTTTACCTGTTCGTGGCAGCAATAGTCTGGCTGGCAATACTTTCGCTGGCGGTGACGAAAATTGGTCGAGCTTGCATAAGATTTAATGATGGTATGAATTTAACTTTTATTTAAAATAAGATTTTAAGATTATATTTTAAATAAGATTTAACTGTTTAATTTGTCCAATAATTCACAAAATAATTATCACTGGTTAAAATTTAATACCAATAATTACAGTAACAGCTATCGGTCCTATCATCAACTATAACGAACCGAATAAATTTAATTAAACCGCCAAATACCTATATTAAAATAATAATGTTGGCCTGATAACTTTGGCCTGGCAACAAGATTATACGAAAATGGCACGTATAGTTTTCAGCAGAATTAGCATAAATTTTTTTAACATTATGATTTTACTAAAAAAACAAATATGAAAAACAAAAACTAATTGACAATCAAACGAACTCTGTGAAGTTCGATTGAAATTATGTGAACGATTTATGTAATCGAATTAAATTAAATTTTCAGGTTAAATCATCACGTTTTTATTTTATTTTCTCTTCAGGGTGAAAACTAAACGGTATTTTTACTTTCACTTGTTACAAATTTTTAAATGTTGTCAATTGGCGTTTGTATATTTTGGTTAAAAAAAATGCGTAGTCGTTTTGCCGTGTTATATTTATTTACCCGACATAATATGTATACATATTCCGGAATATTTTCTCGCGTCGAAACTAGGCTCACGGAAATGCCGGGGGCACGCGCGGTTCGGCACGGAAATAAAGCCGTGAGAGTGTAGATCCATGAGGGGCTTGTATTATGTAATACCCCGAGATACTTGCTGAATAAAGGCCAATAGGCGTGTTCAAGACGCATCGAGACGACATAGGTAGTGCTGCGGTATCTCCTACATGTCGCTAGAAGCTATAAAAGGGGATTTCTGGGGTAGCGGGCGGTAAGAGTGGGAGCTGGAGCCACCCAGCCAGCGACTCCGAGAAAGAGGACGGTCTCTCTTCAGAGACTCAGCCAATACTCAGACTAATACGAGAGCCCCGCGTTGCATGCAGGCCACTAATAAATAAGAAGAAAATGGTCAATTTCATTCAATTCAAATTTTTGAATCTTCCGATAATTCGGTATGCCTCTAACCGTTATTCGTTTTATAAGTCGTGGTTGCTTTATTATTGTTGATTGATTATGTTGATTAATTATGCTCCCGTGCCGTGTATGGGACCAATGATTTTTTATACTACAGATATACCACCATCATAAATTCAGTGCCGAAAATTGTGTTTATAAACAAATGAAAATGGTGTTGTGCTCGTTGACTTGCGCAACGCTGAATATACAAAATATGTACCAATTGGCACGTTTTCGTGGCTTCACTTTTACAACGCCTATGGCAGATGTGCTTCTTTTTAACACGCTTTTATTAGGTCGACCTGTATGTAACTAACTATGTAATTGACCTAATTATGTGGAATCTAAGATAGTTAATTCAACCTGACTAACTTCAACTGAATCTAAGATAGTTGATTTCTCAGCAAATTATACGAAAAGTATTTCCTGTTCCAGCGCCCCACCCTATTACAATCAAATATTATAATTAAAAGCACATAGTTTACACTTCAGCCCAGAAAAAGAGACAACTTGAACGATCCATAATTTATTTTTGGTTTTTAGGTGTGTCTAGTTTTTTTTAAATCTATCAATTTATTTACTACTTTATGAGTGGAATGCAGTGACAGCCCAGCGGCTATCGAACTCGCCTCTCACTCGAGCGGTCCGGGTTCAAACCCCAGTGGCACGCACCAATGACTTTTCTAAGTTATGTGCGTTTTAAGAAATTAAATGTCACTTGCTATAACGGTAAAGGACACATCGTGAGGAAACCTGCATGCCTAAGAGTTCATCATAACGTTTTCGAAGGTATGTGAAGTCTGCCAATCCGCACTTGGCCAGCGTGGTGGACTAAGGCCTAATCCCTCCCATTCTGAGAGGAGACCCGTGCCCAACAGTGGGACGTCTATGGGTCGCAGCGAGTGGAATGCTAATAATAATGGACCCTAAAGAAACTACACACGAGCAGAGTTGCGGGCAAAGTGTAGTGTAAAGTAAATAAACACGGGGGATGAGATTAACGAGCTTCGCTAATTGATGTGGTTTTTGGCCGGGCCGCCGTGTTGATTTACCCGCACAAGCCCGTGGAGTGCCCCTTCTGTTGGCGCATTTGCTCAATGCCTACCTGCATTCCATAAATACGTAATTCTTTTATCATATTAACACTGTCATTATATAATGACAGTGTATATTAAAATAAAAATGAATGGCTAAACATGTTGGCTAAGCGGAAAACTCGAAAACGGGTAGTTGGATATTCTTCAAATATTCCATATGATGGTTAGAAAAATTTAATTGAATTATTGCAATTAAAATTAAAACCTGTATCCCACAACTACACAATAATAAAACTGTACTTTTTACACACTATACTGTACTTGTTCCACAGTAAATAGTATAGTACTTTTATTTGTAAAAAATAATTTCTACCACTTTTCACCAGTTATGTTATACGTTGGGAGAGGCCTATGTCCAGAGCTGCAGCAGTGGACTACTAAAGGCTGATGAATAATAATAATAATAATTTTATACATTCCAAAAGGAGGTGATCGTGTCGCAATACACCACAAATTCAAATTTCGTCGGAATTTCAAATTAGAAAAATAAAACGTGACCTCGGGAGTGATTTCCTCTTTCTCAACAGTCGCGCTTGTGAACATTATAGATCAGTAGAATTACGTGAGAGAAGTCGATATCAAAGAGTAGTATGTACGAAATTAATGAGCAACGCATTTGACTTGACCTCGCATTAGCGTATTTACGCTAATACCCGCAGTTTTTTAATTTATTTATTTATCTTTATTGAACCACATAATAAAGTACAAATGGCGAGCTTAATGCATAAAGCATTATCTACCAACCAACCATTGGGCTAACCAGATAGTCACGAACAGGGGTTTTAATTTTATTATTTTAAGGAAAACAAAAAAAAAAGATTAAATATTAACATACATACAAAATCATACACAATAATACAAATATACACATATCCTCCGCTCCCGCAGTCCCGTAGTTTTACAGCTTGCTTTTAAAATAGCGTTCAATCTTCAATGTAGCTGTTTGATGGCATCATGAAGGAAACACGTACGAAGGTTTCACTGACTGAAGTATTTTCTATAAGACCGCCTCTATTCATGCCTAACTTTTCACCACGTGTGCAGTACCTACGTTTCACAGTATTTGAACGGCGGCAGGTCAATCATAATACATATTACTTCGTGAAGCGAAAGCTTTCGAACCCTTTTATATTATATTTGATAATATTACGTGGACGGAGGGTGTGTGAAATTTGGTACAGTTAAACTTTAAATGGAGGCGTAGCAAGCTTATATTGACGTGATAACGTCTTTCTTATAAATTGATGCTCATCGACAGCGCATATGAAAAAGTTGTTTTTTTTGTACATTCCAGCATAAAAAGAGAAAAATATACTGATTCAGAGAAAAATATTAAAAACAATATTAAATGAGCGGTTCTCTGCAGAGAAATTATTTTCAATAAATTAATTTTTACACACGACAACATTGTCGCGTAGAATACTTTGAAGTTTAGACTACAGACGTCAATCCTCCTTTTTTGTATTGTATAAAATAATGATTAAGACGTTATCACGTAAATCTATCGTCTGTAAACCGACAGACAACCAGTTTTTTTATATTCATAATAAATGCATTTGAAATACATAAAATTAATTAAATATGAGATTACACACTACATTTAGCTTGAATTGTGACAAACAAACGTCATGATCGTAGAATAATGTCGGTTTTGAAAAAATTACGAAAATCACTTTTTACCATATTTGAATTCTACAATGACTAATATATATAACTACATTAAAAAAAAAATTATATGTATTTTGGTTTTCTAGATACTCAGTCGTAAAATGACGGATTTGATAATGCTCTCGTAGTAAAATGACGCTTGTGTATAATCGTCATTATACGACCTCCCGCCGTCCCTGCCGCTCCCGACGAATCGGCACAATCGCCTCTATTCGTCGGACTTGGCTCACGTTTTACCGGATTAGACTTTTCTTAAACAATTACACTAGTTTATCTTTGTTTACCTGTTTTTCAATTATTTTGTGTCTTGTTTTTTTACGTACCATGTTAAAAAGTGTGCCACAATGAAATCAGGACGATCAAAGCTTGTGTTAAAACTTGTTTAAGAAACAAGCAAATATGTAGAAATTACGAATTTTACTCATGAAGAGTACATTGATGAGGAGGACTGCATACCAGGATTCCAGGTAAGTTATTAAATTATGTATTATCATTTGATATTATCTAATTCTTATATTTATACAAAATTTTGCGAAGTGAATAATTAAAGCATCGGTTCTGACTATCCGTCGGTTTTCTACGGAAAATTATAAATCAATTTAAAATTTAACTAACATAAAAATAATATTTGCTGTCTGATATTACAGTTATTCTGTTGAGTTTGTGTCATGTTTAGCAAGATTTTAATTTTAAAGTCGTTAGTAACTATACTACGTTTTTCTACGTATACGATAGTGACGCGTGATCACACCCGACGATGTTCTGTGGACTCGTTTCTTTATCTAACGGTCGTATGTGACCATCCCACGTTGTTCTTAGAACTAAATTCACATCCGCCTTTTTTCTATTGAGAAACAACGATTATTTGTAAATATTTTGTATATTTTTCTATAAAAAAATAAAGTTGACTGAGTAATAATTTACCGGTATGAATAAAATGAAGTAAATATGTACGATTATTACTATTTTCATACCTAGTCATTTTTTTATTGTGAATCGTCTTATGGTTGTTAGTAAACGTTGAGCTCCGATATTAATAATTTATATATTTTTCACATATTTGTTTGTTTGTTTGCAACCCATAGTGAGCCACTGTAGGCTCGGGTCTCCTCTCAGAATGAGAAGAGTACAGGCCATAGTATACCACGCTGTGAAGTACACGCCTTTGAGAACATTAAAGAACTTTCAGGCATGCAGGTTTCCTGACGATTTTCTTCACTGTTAGAGCGCGATATTGAAATGTTTCAAATGCACATAACTTAGAAAAGTCATTAGTGCGTGCCTCTGGGATTTGAACCCGCACCCTCCCGAGTAAGAGGCCGAATTCTTTGCCACTGGGCTATCAACGCTCCAATATATCCAGTATTTTTCACATAATAAACAGATTTCTTTTCAGAATGCCAATCGCCCTTACCCCCAGGAGCACGCTTCGCACGCGCAGGTCTTCTTTTCAGACGACGTACACGGAACAAGAGATATCAGAAAATCAACAGATGAAAATATGAAAGCGAACATACCGTCACCTCCTTGTGTTCATAGAGAATATCCTTGTATAGCCGTGTATCAAAATGCATCCTCACCATATTTACTCTCGTCACAAAATCATCACCGTGTCGAGTTCTTAAATATCAGCTCAGCTTTAACATAATACCTCTACCTTGATATCAGATCTTATATCAGACCTTTCCCTCAACCGATTACCTCGGCTGTTGACAACAACGGACAAATGCCTATGCCATCCCCAGGAAAATCCCATGGTTAAGTATGTAACGATTTTTTTGTCCCACTCACAATGGTGCAGACAAGAGCAACTGTCCATCAATCAGCACAACTGTGTCGTCTTGTCAGTCGTCTCCAGCGCCTCTTATTCGATGTAGAGGTAAAAAACGTGTCCGAAATTATGATGATTGGGAAGAAGTTAAGAGAAAGCGCTTAGTGCGAATGCAGGACTAGAATACTCCTCCAAAAAGGGTGTTATTGTTCCAGCAAACATGGTTTTACAAACATACTAGAATACTCCTCGTATTCTACATCATAATTTCGGAACGTTTTTTAACTCTACATCGAATAAGAGGCGCTGGAGATGACTCACATGACGACACAGTTGTGCTGATTGATGGACAGTTGCTCTAGTCTGCACCATCGTAAGTGGGACCAAAAAAAAATAGTTACATAGTTCACCATGGGTTTTTGCTTGTGATGGCATAGGCGTTGGTCCGTTGTTGTCAACAGCCGAGGTAATCGGTGAGGGAAAGGTGACAGATCAAGGTAGAGGTATTCTAAAGGGTTAAAGCTGAGCTGATATTTAAGAACTCGACACGATGCTGATTTTCTGACGAGAGTAAATATGGTGAGGATGCATTTTGATACACGGCCATACAAGGATCTTCTCTAAGAACACAAGGAGGTGACGGTATGTTCGGGTTCAACCTTACACTAAGATTATGTGCTTCCAATTCCAATCAGCAATGATAAATATAAAGATCTTATTAGTCTTTGCGACTCCTCAACAATACCCATCAAATACCATAAATTTTTCAGAAGTTTAACTCATGGACGTAATGTTTCTGATGATAACATTGAATCTGACTGAATAATTGTGCAATAGAATTGTTTTATACTTTAGATAAGATTAATATTAATTTCTAGTTATACAATACATACTTAATTGTTACTATTTTTATCTCAGAAGTTGATAATAGAAATTTGCTTATAATAAATGATTAGTGTTTCAGTTTTAGATTAGTAATTTACCAACAAAAAATTAATAAGGTCCAAATAGCTTCAACATGATAATCTTTTTAGTCTATGTAGTACAAAAATAATGCTGGTGATAATTACTTCATTTATGTTTAATGTTTATTATAGTTATTAAAAAAGGATACGACCAAAAAAATCTAAATAGTCTGTATTTCATTTAAGATACCCTATCATCTTTTACCCCAACCTACGATATCAACTTTCTTTACTTACCGACCATCTGCCTACCTACTTACCCATGGTCAAAATAGAATACGTCATAATGACAGATAACATATCCGACAAAATATTCCTCAGTAAGTCCATAGAACATGATCAGAATGTAACATCCGTCATTTTTTTAACGGTAACTTTCCGAGGAACAATGTTGGATAATACTATGTGACTGTGATGACTCCAAAGTAAAATGAAGCATGTGATTTTTCTAGAAAACGGTATAATTATAAATGGTTATTTTTATTCCGTATTAAAATAAACCCTATTATTCACTTGTATGCCAATTTTCATAATTGTAGATGTAGAATTAATAAAGTTATGTCAAAAAAACTAGTATGATTATTTCAAATGGCTGCCCTGTAAAGTTTGACAAATGTTAGATCCGTCACTATTCTACGACTATGACGAAATAATCATATAGTTGTTATATGGATACCAGGGCATGTTATTTTTCACATGTAACTTTGATCCACATGTTAATAAGTAGTAGTAATTCAGTAGTAGCAAGTACGAACTACATGGACAAAGTCTATGATTATAGAGATACCGCGCCCAAAGTTAAAATTTAAAAAAAAATTTAAGGGCGGAATTTCGACCTCTTGACGACCATGAGTAGTCTTTATTATTATCAGAGAACTTCTCCTGAAAAAAAAATACGGTTTTTGTTATTTTTTGGGTGGCCACTTCTACCACTGAGTTATATAAACTAGAGAAGCAAACGTCATCAGAATGCCTCAAATAAAGCGTAACCACTTTTTAAACGAGACGACGTAGCTTTCAAATCACTAAACATTTGAATGTAAACATATATCTGTCTCACTTACACAAATCACTTTAACAATACCATCGCGTAGATTAGACAAAGATCGCAATATTAACATGCAATGACGGGAATCGGGGGGATGGGGTTGCCTACTCATGCGAAGTTTCACCCAATTTTTTTAAGCCATAGAAAAGTTTTAATACAAAATTAAATTAACTTTAAAATATTTGAATTATGTATTTCTTATTGAATGAATTAGAAGTCTGTAAATAGAATTTTGATTTTGATGATCTAAAATTAATGAAAACATACTCCGCTTTGTAACGTAAGTTAATTTGCCTTTTAGACTTTTTTGTAAGTTTGAGTAAATAATTTGCTGTCGTGATACAATCTTATTTTTAAATATTTATAAATTATGGAATCTATACTAATATTATAAAGAGGAATATTTGTTTGTCATGTTTTCACACAAAAACTACAGGACCGATTTCAAAAATTCTTTCACCATTAGAAAGCTGCATCTTCACTGAGTAACATTGGCTATATTACATTTTCAAAAAATAGGGATCCTTAATAAAAATGCAATAATATTACCCAAGGTGTGAAAATTACCTAAAATATTCTTTACATCGCGTGCGCTGCGAAAACTCTTGATGAAATAATGTACTACGACTTTGCAGAACACATTCACAAGAAGTGTCGCGATACCACGTCATGTCCAAGTACTGTAGTTATGCCACTATAACTACTTTTTTACATTTTAAAAGTTGATAAAAGTGCCGACAATAATCAAACCATTATTATTCATAACTTTGAATTAATCCATATCCCATTAAATGTTATTTTATATTAAATACCGTTTCAATACCTGTTAAATACTTATTAAATTATTAAAATCCGAATTTCCATTCAGAAGATATAACGAATTTAAAAATGTCAATCTGAAGAAAATAATTCAATAATAAAATAATACGGTGTGGGTGGCCCCGCGCAGGTAGTCTTATATAGATGAATAGAATTGATGAATTGCTTCTTTAGCAACAAATGTTTACAGTTGAATTAATTAATTAAAATGTAGAATACTTTTCATCTCGGTGATTTCCTTAGGAATGAAATTCGAAGGACAAAATTCGATCGATAGTGTCTTTGAAGAGGGTGGCAACTAGGTGTAAACGAAACTATTTTTATGTCTAATTCCACGCGAGCGAAGCTGCGGGCGTCCACTAGTTTACTAATAAAAGGGAATGATCAACTAGTATTGTGGATATGTGATCTCCCGGGTGTATCGCAAATTCTTTTAATATTTTGTAGGTAGCCAGTCTGTCTTTTTTCTCAATAATCGAATTATTTCCACCCACTTATCACGGCGTGCTGCATCTTTAGGTACACTGCAACGTTGTTATTATTAAAAAATATATATATTCACTTATTCCATAATTTAAAATTCTCCCAGAATTATGGGGATCTAAAACTAAGTTTTAAGTGGTCACACTGAACCTATATTTCAAAATTGTACAATTTATTTATTTTATTGCGTTTTTACGTAGATGTAAACACAGAAACAATAAAATTACGTGTGGTAAGTAATTCTAGTGGATTTATTAAGTTTTTGTGATCTTGAATCGCACTTTTTCACTGTGCATTTGCCCATTTTGAAAATATTTTCTGTCAGTTCAACTCGGCCGGCGTCACACAGAGTACTGAACTGACGTTAGCTACGATTAAGACCGTGGCCATAATTCCAGTGACAACGCTTTGGCGCGGTGATTACTAATCTAGTGGTAACATATATATCAATGACTTCTACTCATTCCTAGCACTGCAGCCGTTTCGAATGTCGAACGCCTCGAACGGGCGTTGCGTCCAAATTGAAAGCGGAATAAAATTTTGTATTCGTGACTTAATTAAAATCAATGTCATTGAATTTTCAGCTGCGAAAATAAAGGATGACCAGCACCGACTGGCGAACCTGGCCTGCGTCAGCGGCCTGTTCACGTTCCTGGGCGCCGGTATTGGTTTTTTTGATATTTTTGTAGTGAACCCCTTTTTTTAGGTGCGTTGTGATATTTTTGCATGAGAATTCCAGCCATCTAAAAATCGAGTGAATACGTTTGCATCGCCGCGCCGGTGCTCTAAAAACATTACACTTTTTTATAGGCGATCTTCCTTTACAGCCTTTCCGCGTATTATTAGGCATCTTAATGAACTACTCTATTTAAGTGTAGTGTTTGTGGCATTTGTGGCTTGCGGTTTCTGTATTTTCCTCGGTATTCTGAGCCTGAAAAGAAATTAAATGTCACTTGCTGTAACGGTGTAGGACACATCGTGAGGAAACCTGCATTTCTGAGAGTACTTCATAATGTACTCGAAGGCACGTGAAGACTGCCAATCCGCACTTGGCCAGCGTGGTGGAATAAGGCGCCAATACCTCCCATTCTGACCTCGTGCCCAGCAAGAAAGGGTTGTGGTGGTGATTCTGAGCCTGTAAAGAGTAATTATTTTTCATCACAAAATACTTTTTGCTTTTAAAAAACGCAGCATTTCGTCTGCAAATATCAAAATGCAACCTGCATTAACCGTTAACCTGAAAAGTTGTTAGTTAAGCCAACTCCGGGTTAGCTGTAACACGTTAACTTTTAAATCCAATCCATTAGTGCACACGATGCATTTCATATTTACTTTATTTCAACCTTGTAACGTCAGTGTCAGTCATCCTATCAGCTATAAGCGATGAACTATTAAATACTAGCTTTTGCCTGCGGCTCCGCCCGCGTGGTCAAAGGGAATTAACAATGAGTTGTTTATCATACATGACATATTTGTGGTGGATGAATAGTGACAGTTCCACGATTAAAAGATACTAACTACTTAACCACTATACTAACTACTTCTAAATTGTTCTAACGCCATCTATTAACAATATCCGGAACTAAATAACTAGCAAATAACAAAACATCGATATCTTCCCATGGGGATGTTTTACCGCGGTAAAAAGTAGCCTACGTCACTCTCCACCCTCGACACTATCTCCACACACAAAAACCATACCATATAATAGCTTCGTTGCGACGTGAAAGCCGGACAAACAAACAAACAAACAAACAAATAAATAAATAAACAAACACACTTTCACATTTATAATATTAGTATGGATTACATTTCTCGCTGCGACCCTTAAACGTCCCACTGCTGGGCACAGACACTGCTGCGGGAGGTCTAAAGCATACTCCACCACGCTGCTCCAATGCGGATGCGTCTTCGAAAAGGCTTGACGACTGTTTCCAGCATTGAAAACAACCGGGACCGACGGCTTTACGTGCCATGAAATTTTGCCACTAGCGGTCATCCATCCACAAACCGACCGCGGCCGTCGTTGCTTAACTCTTTCGATCACATTGAATCGACGCGAGCCATTGGGCTATGGACGCTACATTACATTACATTTCCGCGGTGTATAATTTCATACTTAATTATACCGTTTCTTGCGTTGTGAGTAAGGGTACGGTATATATACGGTACGATTTATCTGTAGGTACGATCGATCTGACGGAAATCATAAACGATCGATCGTCACAAAAATGCCACGCAACAAATTAAGTAAATCGTTAACGATCTTGACATACACTTTCAATTCGTCTTTCCGATCGGTTTGAAACGACGGATCGTACAGATCAATTGTACTCTGTATGGGGCCCTTTAGTATGAACGTTCGAAATAGACCTGAAATGCGCGGATATAACATTTGCGCGAAGATAACATTTGCAACGAGCGGTCACCAATCCACAATCCAAATGTCGCCCGCGCCCGAAGTTGACGATCACGATATGGCTACGACTATAAGCGTCGGCTGAAAAGTCAATGGGCCCGTTGGCGCAATCGGTAGTGACCCTGTCTGTTACACCAGGGGTCGTGGGTTCGAATCCCACTCAGGACAAATATTCGTGTGACTAACACTTGTGTTTGTTCTGTGTCTGGATCATAATATTATCTATTTAAGTATGTATTTAAAAATACCTATGTATGTATCTATGGGTGTCTCTGCCACCCATATTACAGGCTCGCGCCTACTTTGGGGTCAGGCTCACCCACGGCCACGTGTGTGAGAATGTCCAAGATATTTATTTATTTATAAAAAGTGACTTGGGTGTGTAAGTTGATTGTAGCTGCGATTTCTCCTACATTTTATACAACATGTTCCTTACACCAGGTAACTGCTTTTAATCCGACTTTCCATTTGCCGATTGATTTTACGTGCCCAAACTGTGGATAAATGAATATTTATTCAAGTATAGGCCTGGATGCTAGGCTGTGGAACGTAACGCGAGGAATGTAGGTAGAGTTCAGTTTAATTATATTATATTTTTTGTAATTTTACATCTGATACAAATTTTCCATACGATCGACGCGAGCCTTTGAGTTCTCAATCTCGACCATTCTCTCAGCCTCGAGCCATTGCTCGAGTCGATCGTATGTAATCGGCCGACTTTAGCGACGGGCGCGGTCGGTTTGTGGATGGGTGATTTGTGGCAAAATTTCTCGGGCGCTTCCGTTCACGCACTTAGGCCTCACAATTAAACTTGAATAGAAATTAGGATTGATATGAAATGGTTGTTACTGATATCACCACCACAACTCTTTCTCTGTGCCACTGTTGGGCACGGGTCTCCTCTCAGAATGGCAGGGATTAGGCCTTAGTCCACCACGCTGGCCATGTGCGGATTGGCAGACTTCACATGCCTTCGAACTCTCAAGCAAGCAGGTTTGCTCACGATGTGTACTTCACCGTTACAGCAAGTGACATTAATTAATTTCTTAAATAAATAACAATAAATAAATAAATATCTTGGACGTTCTCACACACGGCCATCTGACCTCAAAGTAGGCGCGAGCCTGTGTTATGGGTGTCAGAGACTGATATACATACATAGATATAAATACATACTTAAATATATAATATTAACGTCCAGACACAGAACAAATAAATACAAGTGTTCGTCACACGAATATTTGTCCTGAGTGGGGTCTGTTGCGCCAGGGATCGAACCCACGACCCCTGGCGCAATAGACAGGCCCGTCGTAAATCGCACATAACTTAGAAAAGTCATTGGTGCATGCCGCTGGGGTTTGAACCCGGACCGCTCGAGTGGGAGGCGAGTTCGATAGACACTGGGCTGTCCCCTACACAGATATATGAAAAACGTATCTTCTCAATTAATTTTTATAAATATCTCAGTACCTTGTACCTACTTACCTACTAACTTTTACGAAAGTATTTAAAACAGCCTTTATGAACTTTTGTGAAGAACTTTTTGAGTGACTGTGTGTTTAGGTACGTGTATTTTGACCTGTGTTTGTGTGTAGGTGTGCGGTTTTAACAGAGTTTTCTTTGTTTCAGTAATTTACCTGTTCTCCTTCGTGGTTGTGTTCAGCTTTTACCACTTCCGGTACGTGAGGCGCGCCATCTTGTTACATGAAGCCGAGTGTGCATGATCATAAAATGTCGGATGGCCTATTAAATATTTTATTAAAAATGTTTCTGAAAATTGTTCAACTGTGCAGTAAATTTGCGTAACAAAATGTTTTATGATTTAATTTTTGCCAACATGTTGATGGTAGGTGAGTAGCGAGTTGTAAAAGTAAACGAAAATAAGTTTCTTTTAGTTTCTTGTTTTAATTTTTGTTTTTCCGCCTTGTATGCTTTGAGCCAGAATTCATTTACTAAGCTATAAAAATAATACACCCACATCTACAGTAATCTATGCCCTGTGTTGTCTGTGCTGCCTGGGCTTTTCCTGACATCTCAGAATGCAGGAGAAAACAAAAGGAGCGTCAAGTAGAAATTGCACTACGCAATGTGTCCAAAACTAAAACAGTTGACAGTCGGTACCCGCCAATGTTTGAAACCATATTTCGCGGTAGTATGTAGTATACTACCGCGAAATATGGAATATTGTTAAATTTTCATCAGGTATCTCACGTGACGTTTGCAAAATATAAAACTAAGTATTATTATAATAATATGCTCAGCAATACAGACAAAGTAAAACTTTACGGCGTGCATTCGGTTTCTGTTTTTTTCCTGTATTTCTGAGCATTTAATGTTCAACGGTTCGATTAATAGGTACTTACTTACTAATACTGACTTAATACATTAACAATATGCATACTATAACACTAACAAATTAGAACAATTTCTTAGTTTTTTCCATATTTTTATAAAAAAATATGAAACAATAAATATTGAATTAAAAAAATGCGGCAATGGGAGTACCTATCTGTCTCTGTGAGAATTCAGAGGCAAAAGTATAACTTGGTAGGGCTTATAAGATACCTTGATGAGGTGAAATTGGCAACGTCGCATCCAGCGGTGTATTACCGTTCCTCGCTGCCCTTGGTCTAATTACAGCAACGTCAATTCAGTTGGAACTAATCAATGGATGCCGTGAAGCAATCGGCTTATACTCTAGTAGTTTACATAGCGTAGCGTCCATAGCTCAATAGCTCGCGTCGATTCAATGTGATCGAAAGAGTTAAGCAACGACGTGCACGGTCGGTTTGTGGATGGGTGACAGCTAGTGGCAAATTCATGGACGCTACCGTGCTTCGGAGGGCACGTAACCGTCGGTCCCGGTTGTTTTCAATGGTGGAAACAGTCGTTAAGCCTTGTCGAAAAAAAGGGTTCCGCTGAAATCAGCAGCCTTGTGTCATTACAGTATGCTGAGCGAAACCCTTTATTCCCGCATGACACTGTACATAGTTTTAAGTTCAATGCTAAAATGTCGATTTCTATATTGTTTTGTGTGACAATAAATATCTTCATTTTCTTCTAATCTTTTTTAGGCTACCTTAACATTTCTAAAATTTTTATGCCTCCCATACATAATTTATAACCTCGTGAATCCCCGACGAAGATTAAGTTAAGTTGACGACTCTAATTACCGAGTTGATATTTTAGTAACGTCAAACGAAATTATACCTAATTTACAACATTATTTAAGAATTTGCCTTTTTTGTTAAATCTGTCACCGATATCTAGCATTGCATTTAAATAACTCAAAGAGAAATGGTTAAAGTCGTGTCGAGTCCATTTTTAAATTGGGGGCTACCTACCCCCACAATAGTAGGTTCATAGCCCAGTGGCTTGCGTCGATTCAATGTGATCGAAAGTGTTAAGCAACGACGGGCGCCGTAGGTTTGTGGATGGGTGACCGCTAGTGGCAAAAATTTCATGTGCGCTACCGTGCACCGGAGGGTGCGTAAAGCCGTCGGTCCCGGTTGTTTTCAATGCTGGAAACAGTCGTTAAGCCTTGTCGAAGACCTTCGGGGGGCTTGAGAACATTCGACACTGGGTTGGCCACTAACCCCTCCACCAATCCGCATTGGAGCAGCGTGGTGGAGTATGCTCTAGACCTCCCGCAGAGGTGTCTGTGGGGGAGACCCGTGCCCAGCAGTGGGACGTCTATGGGTCGCAGCGAGTGAGGCCCCACGTTGCGAAATACTGTTCTAAATAATCATTTAAATCGGTCACGTAAATTATAACAATCACACTGATGAGAAAAGCCTTTGCCGCGAAAGCCTTAATCTCGTTAAAATCTGAACACGCGACCTCTCATTAGTGAGACTTCGTTACCGCCTTGTATGCGAATGCGTCTTTCGGTTTGACGCAGGTGCTTACTTTACCGCGCTCGTTCAATGGGTAACTTGGGCCTTGGGCTGGTTCCAACTATAACTAGGACAGAAATGTGTAAGAACATGTGTGTGGTTTACCCGGGGTGATATTTGAACTGACTTCCGAAAAGGAGGTTCTTAATTCGACTCAATGTTTTTGTATGTCTGTTACACAATAAATAAATAATTTGACATTCTCACACACGGCCATCTGAGCCCAAAGTAGGCGCGAGCCTGTATTATGGGTGTCAGAGACTAATATACATACATATAGATATTTTTAAATACAAAAAAAAAACAAAAATCTTTATTTTCTTAATGTAAAATACATTGTTTAGAGTTGGATCCCTATCCTCCATTTTTAGCTTACACTGTGTTATGGAGGGATAGTAGATAGTAAATACATACTTATATAGATAATATTAACATCTAGGCACAGAACAAATAGAAGTGTTCGTCACACGAATATTTTGTCCTAAGTGGGATTCGAACCTACGACCCCTGGCGCAACAGGCAGGGTCACTACCGATTGCGCCAACGGGCCCGTTCCTTCGCAAATTATGAAATGATTTTAATGATTATTTTATGGTTTGGTTTTCCTACTTCAAAGTTTAGAACTTTAGATACGTTTCACCTGCTTACAACTTACTTTGTTACAAAACTAACCACATAAATTTAAAAACATCCATCCCTTATAGCAGTAAAAATATAAAATAAGGGAGGCAAATTGTGTTCTTAGTACCGCAGTGTAGGTCCTACATATAAAGAATATACAAAGTTTTGCAGCCACACAGCGTCGCCTTTCCCGGGGTCACTGGATGGACGGTTGGAGCTTCTATTCCTAACGCCCGCGATTCAAAACACCATTTAAATTTTATTTTATTAATTCTTTAATGTACACAAAAAACAAAAACAAAAAGTCGTTTTCGTCGTTTCTACGACAGTCACTTATGGACCATAGCACTTCTCATCACATCTGGTTCAGATCTACAAGGGCTAAACTAATTGATCATTCCTAGTCCATCGAATGGAGACCACGACTCGGAAAACGAGCACAGGTAGACCTTCGACTAGGTGGACAGACGACCTGAAGAAGACGGCGGGAAACCGCTGGTTTCAGAAGGCACAGGACTGGTCGGAGTGGTGTCGTTTAGGAGAGGCCTATGTCCAGCAGTGGACCTCAAAAGGCTGATGGTTGGATGGAGTCCATCATAGTCGTAGCTTACACCATTTCAGATACATTCTCGATTTCTACCTTCATCCCATAGAAATAATTTTCATGTCACTCGCACCGTGTAAACACGCGTAATGGTTCTCGTTCTGTCGGTATGTTACTGAGTACATCCTTCGTACGAACGAACCTCTCTCTACGATTGCTGACTGACAAATCAGTACTGAGCCGTCAAAAGTGACAGCAGTACCCTTCTCAAAGTCACGTGTCATGTCTAGTCTATGGTTGTGTGTAGTGGATGAGTAATGTATCTATGAGGTCAAGACGTAGGTATTGGTTGCCGAAAGATATTCTGCTGTAATTTATAATAATCTATTTAAATAATGTATTTGTTCCTATTTTATGCGCTCACATACCGTTCAGTTTGCGATGAAACTTGGTACAACATGCATTGCATCCTTGTCATGTATGAAGGTGACGTAGTTTAAAGTTATTGGTTATAGAAGGATACTTATGAGGATACGTCTTATCCTGGAAAATAAGGAAGGTTAATAATGTGAAACTTTATTAAGTAATTATCGGTTCCCTTGATATACCTACTTACTCGATTTAAGTTTGTAAAATGTATACTGTCACTGTCTCTAGTAGTCTAGCTATAAAATACATAGTACGCAGCCTTTTTTTCATAATACAAATCTGTATTCTTAGAAGGTACCTTAGGAAGTACCTATACAAATTTTGATTCCATTATGAAGTCATGAATGTTACGAATTATCCTGAATTCTGAGGAATCATCTCTAACGCACTGAGTATCTTGTTACCTCGCCGTAATAAATATGAGAGCACAAAATATGTTGCTGTAGTCTGTCTATTGCAGTCTTATCTAAAAGCACAGAATAATAGTACAAGCTAAAAGGTAGAAACAGTTTCTATTTTCAGACAAATAAAGAAATTTCGAAACAAATGATTCTTTTGCCGAATGTGATTAACAATCTGTCGTTCATTGAACGAATGGAATGAATTGATGCGATTCATAAACGAATTGGACATTCATTGGAATGAAAGCATCTGTCAGATAAGTATCGACGATATCAACTGAACGATACGGTCCGGTGGACACACACACAATGTTTGAATGGAACTCGGCGATCTGTGATCGAATTAAGGGCGATTGGCCACTGCGATTTTTCGCATTAACGAGATAGTCGCAAAATCGCAGCGATGAAGACACTTTGTTGTAGTTTTTATATTTTTTTGTTTCGCTGCGACCCATAGACGTCCCACTGCTGGGCACGGGTCTCCCACAGTACTGCTGCGAGAGGTCTAGAGCATACTCCACCACGCTGCTCTAATGCGGATTGGATTTTTTTTTGTTTTGTTTTTTTTGTTTTTTTTTGTTTAATTAATACATAAATAATTAAACAGTTGAGATTATCAAATCGCTAATTTATCGGTCATAGCTCTACGGCTCGTCCCGGCCATAGGTACACTTAGGGCGCGCTCGGTATATGGATAGACCGTTAGTTTCATAATTTCATGTGCACTTTCGTGCCTCAAAGGGCACAAGCCACGTGTCCCGGTTGCTTTCAATTGCAAAAAAATCGTTAAGCCATGTCGAAGACCTTCGCGTGGCTTGAGAACGTTCGGTACTGGATTGACGTCAAACCCATCCGCCTATCGATATTGAACCAGATTTTTTTTTGTTTTGTTTTCTTTGTTTTTTTTTGTTTAATTAATACATAAATAATTAAACAGTTGAGATTATCAAATCGCTAATTTATCGGTCATAGCTCTACGGCTCGTCCCGGCCATAGGTACACTTAGGGCGCGCTCGGTATATGGATAGACCGTTAGTTTCATAATTTCATGTGCACTTTCGTGCCTCAAAGGGCACAAGCCACGTGTCCCGGTTGCTTTCAATTGCAAAAAAATCGTTAAGCCATGTCGAAGACCTTCGCGTGGCTTGAGAACGTTCGGTACTGGATTGACGTCAAACCCATCCGCCTATCGATATTGAACCAGCGTGCTGGACGCTAGGCATGCATCCCACTATGCCCAATAGTGGGACGCATATGGATTCACGCTGATTCGTGTATTTTTAGATTAACTTGGGTCCCAATTTGCTGAAGTATAACACAGCTAGATGCGAACGCGCGAATTTATCGATCGATACACAAAGTCGTTGCGTGTGAGGAGCCTAAATCGTTGGACACGGAAATTCTGTGGAAACTGGTATTATACCTGCATTTGAGTGGACGAAGCGATCAATTCGATTCAATATCAAAACGCTAGGCATTTCAAAGCGTTCTAAGCTGAACACAAAGCAAAGTTCCGGCAAAGGGCAATTATTATTATTATTATTGGGAATCGGCTGCTTTATTGCTTAAAATAAGTTACTCGTATTTATTTATTTATTTATCAAACCTTTATTGCATTATCTACAATGAGCGGACTTAATGCCAAAAGGCATTTTCTACCAGTCAACTCTTGGTGACAAAGAAGAAACATATGAAGGCGTAACAAACTATTAAAGATAAATTTAAAAAAAAAAAGTTTTTTAGATTGGCTCTGTTTAATTAAAATGAGTGACTCGTAGGTTTAGTGGAGCATCCCTTGCACATGGACCTTAATAATGAAATTAAATTCGATCCTTTTTGCGCCCTAGCCTGGGTCACAAACGAAAATTAGGGCTGATACAAAAGCAATGTAAATAATTGCCCGCGACGAGGGTCGCTGAAAGCCTCCCGTGACAAGGTGATGACATGGTTACTTAAAACAATGTTGAATAAATATCTTGGCAACTCCCTGGCGAATCGCGAGTGCCGGGTTCGAATCAGATATTTATTTCGCTGATAAATGTTTCGGTTAAGTTGTGTTGTTTTCTGTGTGTGTAGGGGTGTGATTGGGTAGTATTTATTTATTTTGTTTATTGGTTAAGCAACGGGCTTTCCACCTCGCAATTTAGGTCAGGATATTAGCTGTGTATCCTTGTTTGTCTTCTTATAGGCACTGAAAGTTCTGCGCTCCTGGCCGCTCATAAACGTTTGAATTTAGAATGTTATATTTTTTAAACATAATATACTCGTGTCAATTGTTTTTTTATCACAAGTTGAAGTTTGAGTACATTCGAGGTTTGGTATGAGCCAAATTTAATAAATCTTACATCAACATTTCAAAGTTAGAATACTTTGTTGCCGCTGGATTCCTCGTGAACTCACCCCAGAACAAAAACAAATGTTGTTAAAGTACGATCAGGGACATTAAAATGCTGTGTATGACATTTTGACAGGTGATGAAACATGGATATATTGTTACATGCCGGAAAGAAAGCAACAGTTTTCTGTATGGGTGTTAGAAGGTGACAGCATAAAAACAAAAAAAAAATGTTTTTTTTTCTCCAGGACAAAGTCATTTTTGGCTTGTGAAAAGGTAGACCTAGTGACCCACCCTGCACATAGTCCAGACCTGGCACCATGCGATTTCTTTACTCTCCCAAAAATTAAAGATTTGATGAGAGGTATGACATTTACGGGGTCGAAGAGGCCGTGATAGCTTTCAACCAGCACGTGAATAACATGCCCTTAGAGACCAATGGTCCTCATGTTTTTAAAAATGGTTAGACCGAATGGAAAAATGTTTAAAATTTAATGGAGAATACTTCGAAAACCAGTAAATATATTACTTTACATATAAATTGTTTTATTAATGAGTTACGTAAGACTTTTGGTGTACCCCACGTATCCATAGAAAAATCAGTAAACGTTTATCTAGAGGCAACCGTCTTAGTCCTTAAGAGTAGCAACGCATCTGTGACCAACTTAAGACTATTATGAGTCTTATTCATGGTATGCATAGGTTGTGCATGCTCGTTCGCTATCTTACATCCGTAAATAAAGTGGCTGTAGTAACTCAGCAGATAAAACGGAAAATAAATAAGTAAAATGCAGCAACCGTTTTCCCCAGAGCTGTATTGTGAAGACAAATGTTTGTCCATTGCGCGGACAATGTCCTGCGGAAATAGAGCAAAGGAGATGGCTGAATAGCTCGCCTTTGCCGTGCTTGGGGTTCAGTCCGAGAAACACTCAATTCAAATTTGTTTTTCGAATGGGCTTTTGCTGTATCATACAGACCTTTACGGCGTCACTGATTAGGGTGGTAGCTTCAAAGAGCGCAAGTCAAAAGTTAAAGGATAACTCCTTCCAGCTTCCAGCTTCCAGCTCCAGCATCAGATCAGCTCCATATCATCATAATATTGCATTGTCACGCAATATACATATGCATGCAAAATTTCAGCTCAATCGGTTACCGGGAAGTGGATCAATTTTAATTTGCAAGATTTGATTAGCGACAAACATCGGGACAGGAGAAATTAAATAAAAGCTTGTAGAAACCTTGTAGTTAATAGAGTACAGTATCGTCCATAGCACAATGGCTCGCGTAACGTCCATAGCCCAATGGCTCGTGTCGATTCAATGTGATCGAAAGAGTTAAGCAACGACGGGCGCGGTCGGTTTGTGGATGGGTGACCGCTAGTTGCAAAATTTCATGGACGCTACCGTGCTTCGGAGGGCACGTAAAGCCGTCTGTCCCGGTTGTTTTTAATGGTGGAAACAATCGTTAAGCCTTGTCGAAGACCTTCGGGTGGCTTGAGAACATTCGACACTGGGTTGGCCACTAACCCCTCCACCAATCCGCATTGGAGCAGCGTGATGGAGTATGCTCTAGACCTCCCGCCGCTGTGGAGAAGGAGACCTTTGCCCAGCAGTGGGACGTCTATGGGTCGCAGCGAGCGAGTACAGTATGAAAGTCGTAGGCGCATTGGAATGACATTATCGTTACGAGTGAGATTCCAAAATACGCCACATGCCCTTCAGGTTGTATTGTACGTGTCTACAGAACCACTAAGTCAGGGTGCGCGACGCTCTACCCACGGATCCTCTCGAATGGTTATAAAACTAGCTACTTGCACTGTGCTTACAGTACTTAGAGAGCTCTCAATGAATTTTTTATCCTTTGCTCTTCTTGCACTTACTTTTGTCTAATTTCACGAAAAGTTAGATAAAACCGAGAGAAAGGTAGCGGTCATTTCTGTACGGTATGAGTCAATTGGGATACTCACAAAATATCTGTTTACCTATATAAAATCATTGGTTTTGCCGTTTGCCTCTGCTCTGTAATAAGGGCGTTGAAATTGCCTTCACTTTCCCCTTGCTCAAGTACACATACAATGTTATTTGCATGTAAGACATATTATTACTTGAAGCTCGTTTACACCGCGTCTCTTGAACAAACATTATTTATGCTCTCAAACGAGATACGTACGAGTATATTATGTTATTATAGAATGGGCAATTAAAATTAAATTTTACAATTAAATGTCCTGATTGATGGATTGATTTATTGGCCTCACACGCACAGCCAAAACTAGTCCTAGTAATAATTCAACAGTTTCTAATAATATTGAGTACTAGTGGACGCCCGCAGCTTCGCTCGCGTGGAATTAGACATAACAATAGTTAACTTTGCACCCCCCTTTTACCCCCCTTAAGGGATGATTTTCGAACTGCTGAATTTCATTCGAATAACTTCAAAAAAGGCAAAGTTTCATACTAACTTAGCACCCCCGTTTTACCCCCTTAGGGGGTGAATTTTCAAAAATCCTTTCTTAGTGCTCCCTATGTTATAAAAGGAACCCCTGTGCAAATTTTCAAGTTTCTAGCCCTTATAGCTTAGGCCCTGCGTTGATATGTCAGTCAGTCAGTCAGTCAGTCACCTTCTCCTTTTATATATATAGATGTAATGACTATATCTAATAACAATTAGTATTAATAATAATGATTATTCCCTGTATGTACAAAGTTCGTCATCGGTGTCATGGTCGGCAAGTGATGGAATCTTACTGTGGGGTAGTGCTGCCGACATTGATACCATCTTCATTTTACAAAAACGCGCCATAAGGAGTATCTACGGCCTACAAAAGCGTGAGTCCCTGCGAGAACTGTTTAAGTCTATAAATATTTTAACTGTCCCATGCCAATATATTTATGAAAATATTATGCATGTACGGAAAAATGTTATTAATTTCTTTGACAAAAAAAGCAGTGTAGGTACATAACTTTAGTACAAGAAATAAGGATAAATTTATTGTACCTAGCTAAGTAAAGTATCAAAATCTTTTATGGGGAACTGTGTTCGCATCTACAATAAAATACCCGGAAATATTACTTGTCTCTCTGATAATAAATTTAAATCTTACATTAAACAAAACCTCTAAAGCTTTCTATAAAATAAATGACTACTTGAACGATAGAAATGCTTGGTGCGATGTATCTCCAGCTCCACTTGTTCAATAATAATGTAATAATATTGTAATTAATTTTGAAAAGAGTAACTACCGAGTTTCTTGCCGTGTTCTTCTCGGTAGCATCAACTTTGTGAACCGGCGGTAGATAAAAAATGTTATGACGTTCATTAAGCGTATTGTTAAGAATACTGAAAAGTAATAAGCTGAAAATAAAACTGAACAGAGTTTCCACACTCGATTGTAAGTAATTTGTAAGAGAGTAATAAAATGAAAACGGAGCAGAGTTTCCACACTTGTTTTATTATATTTATTCATACCTTTAACAATACAACATAGAGTATTTATACCCTATATCCCTCCCTATCGCCCCACTGTGGGATGGAAAATCATTGTGATTGGCTGTGGCAGCATAATGAAAAAGTAATAATTATCACAATCATTCTATCTTATACATACAACACTATACATAATTATTATTTAAATATGTAAAGGATATTATTGAATACATTAGATGAATTATTATTCTATGCATTATACATTAATTACTCAAATTGATACCTTTTCTGAATCATAGCCAATCATAGCCGCACTCTGTTTTGTAGAACATAACAACTCTTTAAGTGCAGTGCAAATGGATAACATTATTATAATTATATTTAGTGAGATTAATAATTGTTAACAATAACAGTAATTATACAAAAATGAATTGACATTTCAAATGAATCATTAGTAAGAATCTTGAGGAATAACAACATGAACTGACTATTTTTGATATAACCAATTATAGCCGTCACAATAATTTAATCATAATCATAGTTCTTTAAAGTTCTGGGACAACTAATTATTTAATTAAATAATTTAATAATTAATGGCAAAGAGTACATAATTAATAAAATCCAAGAGACTAGGACCCGGATCATGGATTGTAACTAATGCTTAAATAAGTATATCAATTGAATGACTTTATATAAACAACACTGAACAGATAGAGATACAGGTTAACGATAAGAAAATGATGTTGCTATTATGGCTGATCTACCTGGAGAGGCATACCCCTAGGAAGACGTGGCTTATCCACCGTGAACGGCATGCTCAGCAGATGGACGTGGCTAATCCACCCTGAGCGGCATGCTCAGCAGATGGACGTGGCTAATCCACCTTGAGCGGCATGCTCAGCATGATGGACGTGGCTAATCCACCTTGAGCGGCATGCTCAGCAGATGGACGTGGCTAATCCACCTTGAGCGGCTTGCTCATCAGATGGACGTGGCTTATCTACCCTGAGCGGCCTGCTCACCGGATAGACGTGGCATGCTCGCTGTGGCTTGGTCAGTTCAGCGGACGAGGCGTAACAATCGGCCATTCTGAAAAAATTGCTCCCGCAATGGAAGCACCCACTGAATTAACTTTCGAGCAACTCAATAAGGTCTTCGGTCTTTAAGTTTCCATCAGAACTACTAAGCACTATCAGACATAGAAACGATACTTCGATACGGTCGAAGAGAATCAGCTAAAACTAGTCCTCATTCTTGTAAAATTTTCATAACCTCTTAACCTTTGACATTGACACTTGAGGCAAGTTGAAATACAGTAACTTTATTCACAGATTATTAGTACAATTATAATAAAGAAAAGGAAAGCAGTGTCATCTAGTGCATTATGGGCAACATTAATTAATTATTTATACTTTATGTCAAGAGATGGCAATGTGATTAATATTTATTTAACTAAACAAAAATCTTAATAAATGTATGAATAGAGATGGGCGTTTTTGTTATTTTTCAACATCGATGTCCATCGTTGTTTCGATACCGTCACCCGATGTCAACATCGTTGTTTCCGCCAACGGTGTCACTCGGATATCCAGTAGAGTTGGGTAGCTCCTGAATGAGAGATATAAATGAACTAGTTCTTTGATTTCAATCTAGCTCTCATTCGCTCAGTCTCTCAGTGAATAGTTCAACGGCTCAATCGGCTCTTTGACATGACAAATATGACAATGACTCGTGACGCTCACTTCACATTTCCCGCAGGACGCCCGCAGCTTCGCTCGCGTAGAATTAGACCCATTAACGACGTCTACCCGTCTAACGACTTCAAAAACGGCAAATTTTCATACTAACTTTGCACCCCCGTTTTACCCCCTTAGGGGGTGAATTTTCAAAAATCCTTTCTTAGTTAGTGCTCCCCTACGTTATAAAAGGAACCCCTGTGCAAAATTTCAAGTTTCTAGCCCTTATGGTTTAGGCCCTGCGTTGATATGTCAGTCAGTCAGTCAGTCAGTCAGTCAGTCAGTCAGTCACCTTCTCCTTTTATATATATAGATTTCATTAAAATCTCTTCAGCAAGTAGTTTTTATGTGAAAGAGGAACAAACATCCATACCTACATCCTCACAAATTTTCATATTTTTAAATATTAGTAGGATTAACATTATTTTGTATCTAATAAATCAATGTCATGACTTGCTAAGGATGAAGAAATAATTAATGTGCATTGTGCTACCTACCTCTCTACTAACGCTACTAACAATATTAATTTATTAAAAATTTTATAAATAAATATACAGTTGGTATATCACATCCCTCGGTCATCAATCAAAACTTAAATGCAAATGCAATTGCATAGCAAACTTTTCCCTTAGTGATCGCGTAGTTCAGCCTTTGAACTATTCAAAAGAGTTAAAGAGCTGTAAACGAGTTGAAATGGAAGGAGCTAATTCAATACAAGTTCTTTTGGTCAGCGAAATAGACTAAGGATATAGAAAGAACTAAATGAACTAAAGAACTAAAAGAGAGATATAGTTCTTTTGATAAAAAGAACTATATCTCTCTTTCCTTTTCAGTGAGCCGTTTTTCCCATCTCTAATATCCAGCTAGCGTACCGTAGCATTTTCAGTGTTGCCAATTCGGATTTTGAAAAAGGCGTAGGACAGATTAGAAAATTACGTGGAAATAGTAAAATTTCCATAATATAGAAAATACGTCGATCTACGTACTTTTTTCTGAGTAAAATGAAGAGATTAGGGTAGGTAAAAGTGAATAAAACGAAAGGCAGTAGACAAACAATAAATTTAAAAAAATACCGTTTAGCAAACAAAAAAAATTGTGTGCCATCACGGGACGCCTGGCAGATGTGAAACATCGAAATTATGTTGTACAAGTAATATGCACAAAAGTACAGATTATGACAGGAACTAAAACATATAAGAAAAAAAAATAAAAAAAAACAAAAAAAAAAAAAAAAACAAAAATAGGCAAAAAATAAAAAAAAAATTAATTATTATATTTTATTAATAAAATAATTTCCGACCGTCATTTGTCGGAACTGTATAGTATATATATATATTCCATATTCGCCACGCTCGCCGCGCTCGCCATGCCAAAAATTTGGTTTGCCCTCCGCCTAAAAATGTTTCACATCAAAAATCTATGAAATACCACTTGTAGTTAATGTACTTTATAATCTAAAAGTGTGCTACTTTCAAGGTCATCGTCAATTTAATTTTATTTTTGAATTATTCAATTTTTATTATCATTTTCAGACAAATTAAATTTATACATAAAACAATTTTGATAGAAACTTACGTAGATTTTGGGACTATAGTTCGTAGGTTTGTACTTTGAAGTTGGCAACGCTGCTCGTTCGTTCGTTGGCCATCGCCCATCGGCCGTCATATTCACAGAACGTAATACTCCTAGCGGTCATATTAATATTGACATCGGTTCGTTGATTGCTATCTCTATGGTTCGTTGTCGGTGTCGGCCATAGAGATTGTTATAGATCGTTGGTGTCGGCATTATTCGGTGTTACTCCCATCCGTTGTTCAACATTTCGCCAACGGATGTCAACACCGTATAGTGACATCGTTGGCCAACAACGTTTTGTTAAAAACGGCCACCTCTATGTATGAATAATTCTGCTTTAAGTATTAATAAGTTTATTTATATAATAAAATTGAATAACAAACATAGCTAAACAAAGTGTGCTAAAAAAAAAGACTAAAATTCCTAAATTGTCTGCGATTCATTTGACAATCGAAAGTTTGGAATTAGGTTAATATAAATTGGTTACTTTGGTTTGTGTTGGTTTGTGTATTTTGATTTTTAGCTGGTGTAGATATCGATATCTGTATAATATCTGTGAAAATAATATTTTTAGAATCGGAAGATCTAATAATGAAGAGTGCTCAATTGTATTACAATACTCGTAAACACAAACAAATATTTATGTAATGAAATTCATAATTAATTTTTCATGTAACATCTGCCTGTACTCGTCGAATTTTTATCATGTAATAATGTTTATTTATGTAAACAATAATTATATATTGATTATATACCTATTGCTAATTAAACTTCCTTCATGAGAAACGCATTTTATTTTCACGTCAACCTATTTTAGTTAGTTTTTCTCGTTTAGACTGTGGATTCATTTGCACGATTCGGAATGTTTACGTCACAAATTGAACTAGCACAACGTGCAATTATCCAATCAAATGGTTTCAACTTTGTGGTGTCATTTCAAGTAGGTATTATTTATTTTCCATACCCACAATGTTTTTTTTTTTTGTTAAATTCGATAATGGCGATCCATAAGTGCAAATTTATAATTAAATTTCCGAAAATAGCTATACAGACAGATATACTGACGTATTTCATGAAGATTCTTTGGTGATAAACCTTGGGCCATATGAAGAGTAGTGAAATATTGTTTACCCGCAAGTTTTAACGGATAGCGATCTTTCAAGTTATAGTATTAAGTGAACGATAGTCAACGCACAACCTACTTTCGCCATTCTTTTTCTTAACTAATATGACAGGAAATGCATAATCTGACTCCGACTCTTTGATAATACCGGCATTAATAACTCTGATACCTTAGACTTAACTATCCGTTGTTCACTGTGTGATAACCTATGTGGTTGACGATATAAAGGCTGTGAACTAGTAAGCTTAATCCGCATGTATAGTAATTTTGAACAACCTAGATCTTTGGTACTACCGGCAAAAGCATCTTTGAATTTTAATAATAAATCTAATTATTTATTTTGCTCGTTTTTATTTAAATGTCCTACTTTAATTTCAGACAGTCATTACCTTACCTAACAGTTACCTACGCTAACGTCATCTATTTGATTAACGTTCAAGACAGAGGCACTTCCGTCAGAACAAATACACGATTTATTACAATGAGAAAATTTACACAAGGAACGATGGCTAAGACAGTGTTCTGTTGAACATGGCAAATTTGACATTTCAGGCAATAAAGATATGGCTTGGCAACTGACCTGGCTTGTCCTTGGTTCGTCGCAGCTCCGTGCTCTTGTTAGTATGTAGCCGGCTTCCCATAGCACGTTCTTGTTCCCAGTATTAATTACTTTTATGTGGCCTTGGCTACCTCGTAGCAACGTTGCTGGTAATGTATAAGAAATACCCTGAAATTCAAAATGACGCGGCGCTGTACAGACGTCGTTATCCTCCGGATTGTCTCGTACAAGGACTCCAATAATTGAGGTGCCCGGTGGTAAAGACTCTTCACATGTCGTTACTACTCGAAATTTTTGAATATTTTCAGTTACATCCATTTTATCCATGAAATCAGGAACTTGTTTAAGTATAGCCATACCATTGCTTACTATGAAAGATGTATTTTGGGAGTTAATCACAGGTTGTCCTATTAACAAACAAATTTCACCCATGTCCACGTTTGTCAAATGTGCCTTACATAGTATTTTTATTTCGTCTACTTCGAGCTCAAATTCCACTTCACCTCTGCTTTGAACCAATTCCCCCGAGAAACTTTTCAATGTCATGTTTGTAGGGGTAATCTCAAGTTTTAATATTGAAGAAATGTGGTAACTCATTACATTCACTTGACTTCCTGTATCGATGTATGATTTGACATACGTTCCGTTTACCTTCACTAGCTTCTTGTAAACATTATAATTTTGCAGTAGTTGAATGTTCTTGACATTACCAGTCGTCGTAGCGGGCTCAGTTTGTATGGTGGTACTTCTACAGCGAGTAGCGATATGCCCTATTTCCCCACATTTATAGCAAGTCCGCTTGTCCGGCAGTGTACAATAGCGTAAAAGATGTCCAGTTTCCTTACACCGTGGACAGGGTAGTATCTCAGGGCTTATTTTCTTTTGAGGTGGTTGTGAAAACTTCATCTCTTTGAGTGCCATGCGTGAATCTGAAGGGCCATGGAAATCGTCGATAGCACATAAAAATGCCTCATATAAATCTTCAGGTCGCTCGCACTGAAATGCACGAGCATTAGATTGTAGCGTCGGCGGTAGGCCTCGAATGATACACGAGACGCTTGCTTTGTTAGACAGTTTACAGCGGTAGCACATGGCTACTTTATCTTGGAAATATTTTGTCATCGTCTCATTGGGTAGCTTTCTTCGTTGCATCATCTCTTCCAGCAATGAGCTATAATCTCGAGATTTAGGGAATGTCCGTGCCATCAATTGCTTCCATTCTTCCCAGGAATAATCATACTCTTCAAGTCTATTATACCATTGGCGGGCCTGGCCACGGAGCTTGTCTTGAAGATGAAATGCTTTCATATTGTCGTTCCATCCGTGTATCTCACCTAGTTGGTCGATCTTTTTCAACCATGACACGACCGTATAATCTTCGTTGGCGGGATCAAACTCTGGAATTAGAGATGCTGCTCGGTGATTGTCTCGGTGACCCATCGCTAAATTTTCCCCGAGATCTTGTACTGCTTTTGCGACTTCAGTCTCAAGTAAATTCTTGATAATTTTTCGCGCTGGTGGAAAACAATCGTCGCCATTTTCACTTTCCTTATCTTTCCATCCTCGTGGGCGTACTCCCCGGCCAATACCTTCAGAATAATTTTGTCGCTTCATTATGTATATACCACTTCTGATTGTTAAGAATACTGAAAAGTAATAAGCTGAAAATAAAACTGAACAGAGTTTCCACACTCGATTGTAAGTAATTTGTAAGAGAGTAATAAAATGAAAACGGAGCAGAGTTTCCACACTTGTTTTATTATATTTATTCATACCTTTAACAATACAACATCGAGTATTTATACCCTATATCCCTCCCTATCGCCCCACTGTGGGATGGAAAATCATTGTGATTGGCTGTGGCAGCATAATGAAAAAGTAATAATTATCACAATCATTCTATCTTATACATACAACACTATACATAATTATTATTTAAATATGTAAAGGATATTATTGAATACATTAGATGAATTATTATTCTATGCATTATACATTAATTACTCAAATTGATACCTTTTCTGAATCATAGCCAATCATAGCCGCACTCTGTTTTGTAGAACATAACAACTCTTTAAGTGCAGTGCAAATGGATAACATTATTATAATTATATTTAGTGAGATTAATAATTGTTAACAATAACAGTAATTATACAAAAATGAATTGACATTTCAAATGAATCATTAGTAAGAATCTTGAGGAATAACAACATGAACTGACTATTTTTGATATAACCAATTATAGCCGTCACAATAATTTAATCATAATCATAGTTCTTTAAAGTTCTGGGACAACTAATTATTTAATTAAATAATTTAATAATTAATGGCAAAGAGTACATAATTAATAAAATCCAAGAGACTAGGACCCGGATCATGGATTGTAACTAATGCTTAAATAAGTATATCAATTGAATGACTTTATATAAACAACACTGAACAGATAGAGATACAGGTTAACGATAAGAAAATGATGTTGCTATTATGGCTGATCTACCTGGAGAGGCATACCCCTAGGAAGACGTGGCTTATCCACCGTGAACGGCATGCTCAGCAGATGGACGTGGCTAATCCACCCTGAGCGGCATGCTCAGCAGATGGACGTGGCTAATCCACCTTGAGCGGCATGCTCAGCATGATGGACGTGGCTAATCCACCTTGAGCGGCATGCTCAGCAGATGGACGTGGCTAATCCACCTTGAGCGGCTTGCTCATCAGATGGACGTGGCTTATCTACCCTGAGCGGCCTGCTCACCGGATAGACGTGGCATGCTCGCTGTGGCTTGGTCAGTTCAGCGGACGAGGCGTAACAGTATAAAAATACCATATAATGAAAAATAAATGAATCTGAATCTGAATCTGATGTTGCATGCCCTTTTGCTATTTTACAAAATCCTGGCTGAGCTGGCCAGTGATAAGTTGACACGTACATAATCTGTAAAAATATACACGTCCATGGACATTATGTCGAGCTATTAATCTCGAACACAGATGTCGGCGGTTCGCTTGACAAAACAGGGTACCGACTAATGGGTTCTGACAAATGTGACGTGACTAATAAATTGGCTACACCCATTAGCACATTGAATACATAAAATAGAGCAGGTTAAGTCATCACTTAATCATACATCATCATGTACCATTGTAGATGTAGAATGTATTCAAGCAAATTACTTGAACGCTTACACAACATAAAAACTATGCAGCCAGGACTTTTAACTGATCTGATTTAGACTCATTAAATGCTATACTTAAATGTTAAATACACTTTGTGAGATAATTAGAACATAAGGACTAAAATTCTAGGTCGATCACAAGAATAGTTGGAATCTAAGTTAAGGCTGTTTAGCTATTTTTAGGGTAAGTAATAAAAACATTGGGGCAAATAGATGTTCTCGTGGAGCCCCGCAAAACTATGTACATACTTGTAAATATTGGTGAAATTAAATTCGTGACTGGATGATTCGTTTTGGAGAATACCTCTTACGTTATACACTACACCAACATTCTTTACTAGATAGCCTAAAAAACAATCAGATGGTTAGAGACCTTTGCCTTTTAAAGCCTTTTTCGAAAAACTCCATGTAGCTCCCAAGAAAACCTCAGAGAGAATCTCATTTCAAAGCTTACATAAATAGTAAAATCTTATGTCAAGCGTAGCCCACCACCCTTGCTTTGTCCCATTGTTGGGCACGGGTCTTCTCTCAGAATGGGAGGGATTAGGCCTTAGTCGACCACGCTGGCCAAGTGCGGATTGGAAGACTTCATATGCCTTCGAGAATATTATGAAGAACTCTCAGGAATGCAGGTTATCGCCTTTTCCTTTCACCGTTACAGCAAGTGACATTTAATTTCTTAAATCGCACATAACTTAGAAAAGTCATTGGTGTGTGCCGCTTGTGTTGGAACCCGGCCCGCTCGAGTGAGAGGTGAGTTCGATAGCCACTGGGCTATCAAGCGTAGCCTATGTCCCTCCGTAAACTAAGTGAAGTTATAAACACTGATGCACGTTTGTTTGTCCGTGTATCTAAATCAAGCCAGACGTGGAGAGTCCCACGAATATAACATTATTCAGTCATGTCCTTTTTCCCATTGTACTATGGTATGAAAACGGCACCGCATTCACACAGATTCACGCGTCGACCTCAAAATTCGTTTGTCTAAAATTTGCATGTATATTGGATACCAGCCGATGCGTGTAGAAGATGCAGGATTATTGCTCCTTCAGGTAAACGCTGAATATCATTTTGTTAACATTATGTTCTAGATTTCTCAAAGGCATCGCAAAGTGCATTTCGCAAAATGCATGTCCTAAGCCAAGAACTATAGCAGCTCCAACACCATTAATGCCGAAAAAGCACCTATTGAACAAGTGTATCAACTTAATGTTGATAGCGATAGTGCATAGTTGATTTATGGAACACAAGAACAATGAGTCCGTACCATTTTTGACCAAATACTTTTTAGTTCTAAAAGGTATTGTGCCAGGTGACTAGTATAGTCACAGTCTGATAAGAGCTTAGAGAGCCCTAGTCAGTTAACGGTCACGTGCAGACAAGTCAATCGTGTGGTGTAGGTATGCGGGGCGAGCACTACAATACAATACAATACAAATACACTTTATTGTACACCACAAGAAAAGGATGAAAAGACAAACAAAAATACATTAATACTAGAACAATGATAATTATAAAAGAGGTGCCATTGATGACGTATCTTACTAACAAACATCTCTTGAGTGAGAAGCAACTTCGATAGCCACTGGGATGTCACCACTGTAACTGGGATTTCACCACTGTTACAACACTCAGCACGCTCAACTCAGCAATTACCTTATAATAAATATAAAAAATAAAATATTTCGCTACCTTGTTTCAGATTTCGGAAATCCATGCGATTCTTTCTCATAGTGGATTTCCAAAGCTGCCTTTTAATCACACTTTTATTTGAGAAGGTTTGTTTGTATGATTCGCAGTTGAAGGCAGTATTACATCCAATCTTCATGGAATTTGGTAAAGAGCATAATTTTATTCCCCGATGTTTTTTTAATAATATATTCAAGGTATATCATTCCATCATCCCAGCTTTTTCTGTCCCACGGCTGGGCTCGTGTTCTGCTCACGAAACGAGAGGTTTAAAGCCATAGTCAACCAATCAGCCCAAGTGTGGATTGGCAGACTTCATATGCCTTCGAAAACACTATGAAGAAATCTCAGACCAGCAGGATTCCTCACAACAGTTTCCTTCACCGTTACAGCAGGTGACATTTAATTGCGACGCACGTTACTATGAAACGTTACTGCGTGCCCCTGGAATTCGAATCCGAACCCGTGCGAATTACAGCCACTAGTTTACCGATGTATAGGTTTATATAAAATGGCGCGCGAATACTTGGCTAAGTAGTGTAATATATTTGTAATGGGTTGGGTCGAAAGTTCGTAACGATAAATTATGAAGGCATGGGAAACCTCTTTGTGGGATATTGTTGTGGATTCCATTGTTACAAGGCTGTGCTAACTCAGTTTTGACGTTCCATTAGTTATCCATATGGATATGGTAGGATAAGATGAATTCTGGCTATAGCATAAACGGTCCAGTTGTTTAAGCTAGCAAATATAGATGATCGAGACACGAGAGCAAAATTTGCTAAGGTCGCCTTAATCGGACGTCGATTTTGATGTCCTCCAGACGTGACGCTATAACCCGGTCACAATATCTGTGCACCTGGCGACGATGGAAGGCATGTCGGCGCTCTGGTACGGTGTGCAAAACAAGCATCATTAGTAATTTAAATAAACACCATTAGTCTTTTATGATTGAGTTTTCTTACTAAATGTGCACATACAATATATAAATGAAAATGCATTCACCAGGTGCAGAGTTATTGTGACCGTATTACAATAGGCTCCAAAAGGAAAGAGTAATGTGACTCTTATAATGGGCCTGATAATCAACTAATACCGTTAATAATAGACGCTTGATTGTAATTCACGCTAACAGTAGGTACTGCCGATAATCTTTGCATAATTTGGATCTTTACAAGAGCTTTTTCTAGAATAATATCCCCTTAAAATTATTAAAAGTTATTGGTTCATAATATTGTACTTTTCCTTTGTATGGATTATAGTAAGTTTAAGCCTTTGTATTGGGCACAGATTGCGTACTGCAATTGTTACTAGACATTCTATTGTATTTTGTTTTATCTTTTCTTTCTTTCTTTCTTCTTTCTATTCTGGTAGTTCAAAAGAATCATTGATGCTTTTCCCACCACCCAAAGGTTGACTGGAATGCTTTAGCTATAAGTCTGCCTTTGTACATTAAGATTTAAATAAATAAATGAATAAACACTTTTTAAAGGAACACTGTATTAACAGAAATAAAGAATTGCGAGCTCGAGGATTATTAACAGATTGGGAATTTGGGGTACAGCAATTAAAGTGCAATATTCAATGCATTATATTTATTTATTTTTATAAATAGATTAATATTTACAAGTGTTTTATGAGATATGTATTCACATACTATTTAGATATAGAGCGTCTACCTTATGTACTACGACATTTCCATGATTTCATACATTAAGAATGAAACAATTAAAAATGTAGTTTATTAAATTAAAGATAAATCGACTGAAATATTTCACTTATAACAGAAGTTAATATTGTATCATTTCTATAATAAATCTATTATAGGTACCGCCATATTATGTGGAAACCGTAAAATTAATGTTTATGCTAAACAAATTAGTGTTACAATCTGAAACGGAAAGAATGTAATTTTTTTTTAATAATTGCATATTGTCAGACATTTTCATCTTTACTTCTATTCCTAATTTTGTCATTTATTGAATGCTACATATATTTAACCACCATGGAAGTATTAATTGCTAATTAACTCTTCTTCATCAATAATCAAAGTAAATTGTAACTCTTTGTCATTATTCAATTATCAATTCAGTAATAAAAAAAACTAGATAGCAACATAATACATACATTTAGGCAAATTATAAATATTTTGTGCTTGTTTGATTTGACATCTTGCCTGTATTTTCATATAGCCCGGTCACACAATGTCTGTGTACATGGCGTAAATGGACGTCACGTGCTCGCACGGCGCTCTGGTACGGTGTGCAAAACAAGCATCACTAAGAATTTTAATAACCAAATTTTTTTGTGTTATGATTGAATTAGAGTTTTCTTACTAAATGTATACATGATTATGTGATAGAAAATACATTCCAGCGAGGTGCAGAGATATTGTGACTGGGCTATAATAATAATATCTAGTTATTATAAAATAAAAATGTCTTTTAACTATATTTTATAACATTGGGATGCATGCTTTTGGTCATCTGAATAAATTAAATACGTACTTTATTAATTGCTTATGAACTAAAATATATCTTTTGTAACTCTAAAAATATCCGGAAAAGACAAAACATTTTGTTTTACGCTACAAGCACCTCACTCAGTAAGTAGTACATATCGCTCTGTCAGTTATGTTACCAGACTAGGTTCAGGATCCAGGTTCACTAACACAGATGATACCTCATCTATCTTAGACCTTAGCAACAATCAACAAAGATGCAGTCAGTGACAGTGCTGAGGCATCACTCGCGCGGATCCAATTGCGGTCGATTGCACGCCTGTCACAGTTGTCATGGGTGGCAGAGAATGGGTGGTGCTGCAAGCTCAGTTGCTATCTTATATCCATAAAAAAAATGTCGCAAGAAGGACTACCTTATCTATTACATTATACACTGTCTATCCACAGCGACTAATTAAATGAAGTTGCTGTCTATTAAGCAAGCTCAGACTATGGTAATAGCACGAAAATTTCCTCGAGATACCACGTCTATTTTATTGTATCGTATAGTAGCACTGCCGGTCGACCTGTCCTTCTTGGATCCACGGAGAGCTGTATCAGTGCTTTATCAATAATTCGTAAAGGACCTGATTTATCTTACGCCATTCCATTAGCGACAAACACAGCGACCAATTAAACGAAATTGCAATCGGGATTCGCGCTGTCATTGATGAGACTTGGTTGGGATAGTTTGAAAAAAAAAATTCTAGAAGATATCTCGTTTATCTTACACTATCGACAAACAACTTAAAATATAAGTAAACTAAACACGTATGAAGTCGGGGTTGAGGCAGCAGTCGCGCTGCCGGTAGACCTGCCTCGCGCGGATCCACTTGCCGCGGCAGTGGGGCGCCACTAGCGCGTAATACAGCGTCTATCTTACAAAATAAGTAGGTAAACTAAACAAATATGAAGTCGGGGCTGAGGCAGCAGTCGCGCTGCCGGTCGACCTGCCTCGCGCGAATCCACTTGCCGCGGCAGTGGGGCGCCACTAGCGCGTAATACAGCGTCTATCTTACAATATAAGTAAACTAAACTAATATGAAGTCGGGGTTGAGGCAGCAGTCGCGCTGCCGGTCGACCTGCCTCGCGCGGATCCACTTGCCGCGGCAGTGGGGCGCCACTAGCGCGTAATACAGCGTCTATCTTACAATATAAGTAGGTAAACTAAACAAATATGAAGTCGGGGCTGAGGCAGCAGTCGCGCTGCCGGTCGACCTGCCTCGCGCGGATCCACTTGCCGCGGCAGTGCGGCGCCACTAGCGCGTAATACAGCGTCTATCTTACAATATAAGTAAACTAAACAAATATGAAGTCGGGGTTGAGGCAGCAGTCGCGCTGCCGGTCGACCTGCCTCGCGCGGATCCACTTGCCGCGGCAGTGGGGCGCCACTAGCGCGTAATACAGCATCTATCTTACAATATAAGTAAACTAAACAAATATGAAGTCGGGGCTGAGGCAGCAGTCGCGCTGCCGGTCGACCTGCCTCGCGCGGATCCACTTGCCGCGGCAGTGGGGCGCCACTAGCGCGTAGAATCGCGTCGCGTGCTGCGCCACGCCGTGCCCGCTGCAGCGCCACTGCAGGTCGCGGCGCAGCGCTGCAGTCTCACATGACACGCAGACTGTTCCTCCTGGTTTGAAAAAGTTATCTGTGTCAACTTTTTAAGGCTTCAAGTCTGTCTGTCTCTGTCCCTATGGGCGCGATGGAATCAAAAATACAGAACCGATTATAAAGAAACTTTGTACAGTAAAGAGAAAATTCTCCTGGAATAGATACAGGTTGAGAGTTTGTATGGTAATTTTTTCAAATATCTGATAAATTTGAAATTTGCAGCAAATTTATTAAAATTATTAGAATACGTGGTTTTCCGTGTTTCTGTATTTTGTAACATAGAAAGAGACTTATGATAGGGATGACCGTTACCTTCTCTCAATGCCTTATAATCGGAGTCTAAGTGGCAAGCTTTCGATACTTTCGTCATCTCGAACTGCACGCAGTATCTGCAAACAATCGAAAAGTTTAATCACCCACTCGTTACCACGTCCTGGACAGTGACAAAGCTGCCCACAAGTTTCTTCAAGAAAAATTAACGCCTATTTGTTTCAAATGGCTAAATCTAAATAGTACGAGTCAATAATTTCCTCAAAAACGCTTGCTATTGGTCCGAAAATTCGATAAAGCAAAACAGTATTGTCACGCAAAATAAAGAAATAAATTTATTTTTATTTTATTAATATTTTGGAAACACAATATTTTAAAAATTTTGAATAGAGAACAGATATAATGATGCAGAAATCAGCTATTAATGCGGAAAATAGCTAACTTATAATAACGTGTTAATGCAGTTATCGTTTAGGAGAGGTGTATGTTATGACAGACCCGTTGGCGCAATCGGTAGTGACCCTGTCTGTTGCGCCAGGGGTCGTGGGTTCGAATCCCACTCAGGACAAATATTCGTGTGACGAACACTTGTATTTGTTCTGTGTCTGGATGTTAATATTATCTATTTAAGTACCTATGTATTTAAAAATATATATGTATGTATATCAGTCTCCTTACACCCATATCACAGGCTCGCACCTACTTTAGGGTCAGATGACCGTGTGTGAAAATGTCCAAGGTATTTTTAGGTATTTTATATGTCCAGCAGTGAACCTCAAAAGGCAGATGGATGGATGGGTGGAATGCAGTTGAATACTCACTCTCTATGCGAGTTGGCCTCGGGATCATCGGGGTTGCGCAGGCGCAGGTTCTTGCGGATGTCGACGGTTTCGTTGGAGTGACGGCTCAAGGCGCCGGGCAGGATCATTGCTGTTTCCTCTATAACAATATCATAAGCTGTTAGGTTGTGTGTCAATTATCATTGTTGTTTCCTCTATAACAATATCATAAGCTGTTAGGTTGTGTGTCAATTATCATTGCTGTTTCCTCTATAAAAATATCATAAGTAGGTTAGGTTGTGTGTCAATTATCAATACTTCGATCAATAATGCACTGATCGAAGTATCAATATCTTAAACATTATAACATTAGTGATTTTTTCAACTGGGGTACCATTTACGTATTGTTTTATTCCTCTGACTGACGTAAATTCATATCAACAATCCTGTCTTTGTCCCACTGTTGGGCACGCGTCTTCTCAAGGTATGGATGGTGTTAGGCCAAAAGTTCACCATGCTGGCCGAGTGCGGATTGGCAGATTTCTCATACCGTCAAGTCAAGCATCAAGTTTCCTCATCTACAGCAGGTGACACGTATATTCTTAAAAACTGTTTCGTTACCAAGATTTATTAATATCTGTACTGGTTGACTTCTGCTGCATAAAAACCATCAGAAAATGCACAAAACACCTTTTAATTGACTTTAACCATGCCGTCGGGCGCAAAGTAATTATTGTTTACTGGTGGACCTTTTTTTTTTTTTTTTTGTTTAACGAGTGGGAAACCTTGAAAAGGTACCCGGACGTCGTGGGAGCGACGCCGGGTTATGTGGGACTTTCACCCACTAAAACCCACTCGGTGGCCTACTCCGGCGCTACAGGAGGGCTCCGGGATCTCTTGTAGAACGCGCCGGTGCCCTCCAGCGCTGCGCCCAAGACGGGCTCTTCCCGGTTTCACAACGCTGTGCAGCCACAAACAGCGTCGTCTTTCCCGGGGTCACATCGATGGACGGTTCGAGCTCCCCCTCTCACCGCCCGCAACCCCAGAAGTCCCCTTTTAGTCGCCTTTTACGACAGGCAGGGGCTACCGTAGCACTATTCTGGTCCCGAGCTACAGGGACTTACTGGTGGACCTATTCTCGGTATTTCTCTACGGGACCGGATTCGCAACGATGAAATCCGTAGACGAACGATGGTAACCGACATAGCTCGCAGGATCAGCGAACTGAAGTGGCAATGGGCAGGCCACTTCGCTCGACGGACTGATAACCGTTGGGTAAGAAAAGTCCTCGAGTGGAGACCGCGCCTCGGAAAACGAAGTATTGGCTGCCCTCGACGAGATGGACTGACGATCTGAAGGAGACAGCGGGAAACCGTACGATTCAGAGGGCGCAGGATCGGGAGGAGTGGCGACGATTGAGGGAGGCCTATGTCCAGCAGTGGACCCAAAAAGGCTGATGGATGGATGGATGGATGGATGGTGAACCGCTTCTGCATCTCGTTGCGGCACCATGCTGCTGGGCTCAAAGTAGTCAAATAGATTTACTAGTACCTAACAATGATTGGTCACTGGTGGACCACTTATGTATGTTGTTAGAAAGACAAAAAAGCCGTTAAACCCACCTCGTTGCGGCACCATGCTGTCTGGCGCGCAGCCGCGGTGCGCCTGGCACGCGCGCCGCTGCAGCAGCGAGGGACAGCGCCGGCCGCCGCGCGCCGCCGGCTGCAGCACCTCCCGGCTGCGCTGCATGCTGCCTGACCCGCACTCAGTGTCGCACTCCGACCACGAGCCCCATTCGGAGACCACGCAGTCTAGTACTGGAACAACAATCAGGCAATGTTTGAGAAATATTCCATACAAACTTCCTGTATTCCAGGAGAAAGTCTTCACTTTTTGGGATGAACAGTATACTTGATCCGTTTGAGGGATGCAGTGCAAATTTGCTCCAAGTTTCATTAAAATCAGTTCGGTAGTTTTTGATTCCATCGGGCACACATGGATAGACAGACAAAAAAAAAAAAAAATCGGAATCTGAATCGAAAATCATTTCTTTTTTCTGTATAACATCTCATTCTTCATCTGTTTACTGTGGAACCGTTCACCTCTCTCCCATCAGTTCACTGCTGGACATACCTAATCTTTTCCCAACACTCGCTACTGAGACTGATCTCCGGCTTTTCAAATCAAATTCAAAGTGAGAAAAAACTTTGAATTCACAAAATGTTGGGTGCAATTGACTTCGTGGAACTGTGTCTTGAGTCTTTGGTCAGGTGTAGCAAGTTTTTGAATCAACCTGTATAAAGCGTATTAAACCATTCCTTCACAAACCGGCTTTCAAATTACATTCCAGGGTGGCGGTTGAATGACGTCGTTAACTGCCCATAAAGCTAAAGTGACCTATTCGTCACGAACGCCTATGGAAAACCTATTGGTGTAGTATACCTATTTCATTCATGGGACTATTAGGTAGCAAGTAAGAAGTTTAGCAGAGTATACCTATTTCATTCATGGGCTTATTAGGTAGCAAGTAAGAAGTTTAGCAGAGAACTTAGCAGTTGGTAGGTATCCAACTGCTAAGGTTATTGGTTTACATAAATGTAAATATATGTAAAAATTACAAAGAACATTGGCAAAGCTTTAAATATATACTAATATTATAAAAAGGAAAGAATTGTTTGTAACGTTTTCACGCAAAACTACTGGACCGATTTCAAAAATTCTTTCACCATTAGAAAGCTGCATCTTCACTGAGTGACATAGGCTATATAATATTACTTGGTGTAAACGAAACTATTGCTATGTCTAATTACACGTGAGCGAAGCTGCTGGGCGTCCACTAGTTGTTGAATATATTCTATTAAAAATACATATTCCACGGACAAGAATAAAAATGTTGTACATAATAAGTAGGTATCTATGCTTTTATTATTGATTGAACTGAAAGACTTACAGATAGTGGAGGGAAAAAAATCAAGGGATAAATGAAATGTTAATGAAATTTTGAATAGAATAAAACAAAAAATATATTTGTGCATTTACGAAGGCTGTTATTTTCATTATTCTTTTTATAAAATATTTTTGCTACTTAATATCATAAATATTCCATTCTTTATAGCTATTCCACTAATATAATAAACGATGTTGATAAAAAGCCAATTTTTTCAGACATAAGTATGTTTCTGTCTGAAGCCATAAAAATTGGGCCTGATTCGATAAGATATGTAAGATATGTACTTCAGTTCTACCATTTTTGTTCAGAATAATTGCATTTTCTAACCACCCAAATCAATTATTTTGTGCAGACAAAAAATTTCTTCTTTGACTGCTATTTAACCTACAGGTACAGATGTTATAGGAAAATGTTGAAGGAATTCCGAAAGAGAAAATGTTTTTCCATGAATTTCACAGTGAATATTTCGCTGGTGCGAGCGGTTGGCGCGTAAATTATTTCGTCCAAGGGGTATATTATTACTTTGCCAAAAAGACGCACCGTTCTTTACATTTTGTAGAAACAGGTACGCTACATAAACAAGTCCTTGTTTGAAATATTTCTGTACATAATTTCGAAATAACTACATTTTTTTTTATAATATAGACGAACAAACAGACATACCTACGGGCCAACTGATGGTCAGTTGACCACTGACCGTCGTCTATGGACACGTGCGACACCAGGGGTATCACAGGTGCGTTGCCTGCCTTGAAGGAAGCGTTTCATACTCTTTTTGAAGCGCTCATTTTTTAAGCTACATCTCTAAGAATCCCACTGTTGGGCATGGGTCTCTCACTACTAAGAAATCCTGGAGCATTTTTGTATAAAAATAAGATTCTATTATTCATAGATCTATGATAGTATATGCGCATTTAGAGCCACTCTCCGCAGCCGCTCATGACAAATGTGATAAACTGCTCGAAACTGCTGTGCAGGGACTGGGATGGTTAGTCCAGTTAGCAACCATAGTTAAGAGTGTTAAATAATCATATATTTACCTAAAAGTTGGTTACGATACTAACGAGAAAATCTCATTCTATCAATTTGAATAAACACGTAATAATTTGTGGATGAATTTAAGATAACTTTTGACCACAAGCTCGTTTGCTAACAGTAAATAATAGCTGTCATAAAAAGGTTTTGAGGCCTAAGTATTCATATCAAACGATGTTTAACTGTCTCTCTTGGCGTATAGGATTTACCGTGTCTCGCACTCGCCATAAACCCAAAGTACAATATTTGGAAGCAACAAGCCACATAAATCTCTAACCTTCCTCTCTTACCTTTTAGGTGGTTAATAAAATGTGATATCTACGTACGTACCTACATTGTCTACGTAACTGCCATACGTTAGGGTTCCATTATTGCGTATAAAAATAGATAGATAGACAATAGATACGTTATTGCTATTGGTTAAAATAAATTGAAACTACCTTTCAATGCGAATGCGTCTGCGTCAAATCGTTTTCCGTGCAGAACTGTGGTTCTACACCAAAATCTATTGTTACCCACAGTTCCACTGATCAGACTTCAATATAAATGATATCAAATATATATAAAGATGTAAATGAAACTGGCTATGTCTGAATTTCCATAGCCCAATGGCTTGCGTCGATTCAATGTGATCGATTGAGTTAGGCAACGACGGGCGCGGTCGGTTATCGCATATTCGCTTCATTATTTAACATCCAAGACCCGAGTACAAAAATTATTCTGGGCGGGATTCGAACGCGGGACCCGCGGTTCAGCAGCCAGTGTCACTCACCATCGCACCACGGCGTTGGCAATAACCTTAATACTTATATTTTCATAGTACGAAACCATCCGCATGAGTTCGTCTCGAGCTTGACCAGATTTATGTCATAAACTACCCACGTACTCAGTTTATCACGACACGCATTTTAACTGACGAAAACCACGCTTTACGACGCATGTACAGTAATAAAAATACGGCCAAGTGCGAGTCGGACTCGCGCACGTAGGTTTCCGTACCATTATCTATAAAAACGGTAAAAAAATCATGTATGTTGTATGGGAGTCCCCCTTAATTTTATCTTGCGATAAAAATAGGCACCAATCGCTCAACGTGCCCCCCGAAGCACGGATGCTCATGAAATTGCTCAATAAATTTAGCTATTCGTAGTACAAGAGGGCTAGCTCACCCGATCAGTTAATAATCATTCGAACCGCCATTAAGTGCGTTTAAATGCATGCTATGTTGGAATACATACCACATATAATTATGTAAAACATTGTTTAAGCTTTCTCCCTGACCTGATAGCTCTTTCGGTTCAAGTACTTATTTTTGTAAGTAATTTAAATTGGAAGTCATTGGAATTCGTAATGAGGGTAAAACCAACATTATTTCAGTAGATTGCTTCCTGTAATGGTTGTTTTATGGGAAGAAAAAATTTAAATTCAGTTTGGGTTCCAATCTTTATATATTTATTTCTGACTGTGATTACCTATAGCGATAGCGATAGCGGTGACAGCCCAGTGGATATCGAGCTCGCCTCTCATTCGAGCGGTCCGGGTTCAAACCTCAGCGGCACGCACCAATAACTTTTCTAAGTTTATTATGTGCGATTTAAGAAATTAAATGTCACTTGCTAATGAATTTTACTGTCATTAAAACATACATTACATTAGGTAAATTAATTTAGGTTTTAAGACAAATAAATAATTTGAATTTGAAGTTTGAGTTGTCTCAGCTTTTGCTACCGCGGGGCTAGAGATGCGTGGTATGTGATGGTATAAGATCTAATATAAATTCACCCCTGTATTCACCCACAGGGGTAGGCAGAGGCATGCGTTTAATAAAGAATTTACCAGTCATGTTTAGGTTTCATGTTTCAATTTTTGTGAACATTCGACACTGGGTTGGCCACTAGCCCCTCCACCAATCCGCAATGGAGCAGCGTGGTGGAGTATGCTCTAGACCTCCCGCAGCTGCGTCTGTGGGGGAGACCCGTGCCCAGCAGTGGGACGTCTATGGGTCGCAGCGATTATGTATTATTATTATATTATTATTGGACAAGTTTGAAAAAAAGCTTGGTTCCAGTAGCTTCCTTATCTACGGAGTACTTATACCTTGGCGGACGGTAGTGCAACCCCGGGCGACATCTCTATATATATTTATAGGTTCCTTAAAGGCTATATACCACAATAAATAAAATTCTTCTGTCATGTAAAATATTCTTTTGTAACAACAAAGTATAATTTTTCCGGAACAATAGCTTCTAAGTGGTTTTTAAATGCGGAAATGTTACAAGCCACTGAACTGTACGCAAATAGGGCTTGAAGTATGAAAATTTCAAAAGGAATTATTCATAGGGATATGGAGCTCTTTGTTTGGACCCAGTATGAGCCGATTGATAGAACTTATTTAACATGGTCTCTCACTTTACTGTTTTTGTCTTGGTTTAAATGTCAATGCTTCTCCAAGTTATGTCACATTTCACGTGCTGTTTTTCATTTATTTCTGAAGGAAAACAGGTAACCCACATGCCTTTTAGTTCTCCATAATCCTTTTTTTTATGGATACAAGATAGCAAACGAGCTTGCAGCACCACCCATCCGCTGCCGCCCATGACAACTGTGACTGACTTTGAACAAGACTCAATTAGGGACTGGGATGGTTAGTCCAGTTAGTTGAGAGAGTTAATTAGAACATTAGTTGGTCAGTTCGTTAGTACACAAAACAGCAAAAATGACTTGAATTCAAGTTGCAATTCTGCGAAATAAATGTCTGTAGGGATTCGTTAATGTTCTTGAAGGCAAATGAAATGAAGTAAGTATTCCAATTGGACAGCGTGGTGGTTTATGGCCCTACTTCTCCCATTCCCACGAACCTAACATTGAAAGGATTTAATTATACCTACCTAATTATACGTACACAATTTTTACTCCACAGGCCAAGAAATGAACAGTGGATTCACAGGGCTGCTGGAAGAAATTTCTATTGGAAATAATACAGTTCCTTTATGCATAATTTCATGTAATAATGTGTTTGAGTATGTCTTATCGTGTATGTGCATAAATATTAAATAAATAAATAAATGTGCCCCACCCTATATCTACAACTGTATCAGACCATCCTGCTTTCAAATTCTGTCTTGTTCAGTATTCCAGTTTGAAAACTCTACAATAACTTTAGAGTAAAAGCTGACCGCACGCCGCGCTTAGAGACATAATTAATTTTGTATGAATGCTCCGACATTGTTCTCAACTTCACAACTCCACTAATAACACAGATTAATGGCGTGGTTGAGTGCCGGCGCGGGTAGGGTTACCAGCATTGGAAAATGCCTGACGTTCATGCGCGGGTAGGGTTGCCAGGTGAAACTTTGGAAAGTGCCTGATGCTCATGCGCGGGTAGGGTTGCCAAAAGAAACATTGGAAATTGCTTGATGTACATATAGATAGATAATGTCGTCAACCACCAACCTGTCGTTTTTTTCCTTTAATGTAGAATAATGTTGCCGCTGTCATTACACTAATGAACAAAACTGGTTAGTCTGGTGGTAATAAGCGTGGCTAAACTAGAGGTCATGGGTTCGTTCCCCGAGTCGGACAATGTATTATAATTAGGTACCTCCGTACATAGTTAGAAAATAATTTTAATAAAAAAAAATCAATTTATTAGTTTTTGAAATTCATGTTCTTTGTGAGACACCCTGTATAAAAGCCCTTTTTTTTTTTAACGAGGGGGAAATCTTCGCAAGATACCCGACCGCTGGGGGGAGGCCGGGGTATGTGAGATTTTTACTCACTAAAACCCCCTCGACAGTCTTCCTGCGCATATAGTGAGGCTCCGGGATCTCCTAGGGAACGCACCGGTGCTGTATAAAAGCCCTACCAATTTTGAAGAATATATAGCCAAATATGTTCTTCTTGCCAACGTTCAAAGCCAGCTGAATCCCGAAACATTGTAAAGTGAAGCCGAGGTATTTTCTAAAGCTCAGAGACCCATTCACGGGAGCTAAAGTTAGGTGCAGGTGAATAAACACGGATTTTGTTTAAAAGTATTCGAGTGCATGGATTTGACTCATAATACCGGTTCGTACACACTTGTAATAAGGTTCATTTTTCTGTTTCACGAGTGTATTTAAATCGTTTAAAAGTGCCTCGTTGTTTTAGTGGTGCAAGCGCGTACGTGCCGCTCGGATTTGAACCCACACCCGAGGGAGATGGTACCTACTGGGCTGTCATAGCTGAAATTCGTCTGCATTTATTATCCTTGAGGTGCTTAAGTAGTGTGACTTCCCTTTGTTCCTTTGACTATCCCTCAGTCATTAACCGACCCTTATTCAAGTCTCTTTATCATATTATTATCCGCGATACCTCAACGTCGAGCAGGTCTATTATCTAAGTAGACATGTCTTCAAGAACGTAGGTCATCGTTTAAAAAATCACAATAAAATTGATACTGCTTTTTAATAATATACCTCGCTGCTTAGAGTCTCGCGGATTTCACCAGTCGTCTCATCGAATTGAACAATATTTCAAAAAATTTAACACGAGAAAATAAAAAATACCGTTTCTTTATTAAAACCTTTTTATTTAACTTCACTCGTATGTATCTATGCTCTGGAATCTTGCAATCAATATTTCACCCACTTCCGCTCGAGCTGAAATTTGGCACACATAGAATAGAATAGAATAGAATAGAATATTTTTATTTTACACACATACTTATTTGGTTCCGATAACAATGTACGAAAATAAAAAAAAAGTTATAAAAAGCATTTTAAAAAATAAAAATAAACCAATTGTCCCATAATAGGACAATTATTATGAATTACTATTTAGGCAAGTTCTATTTCCAATGTCTGTGACTTTTCATAAGAGAACCCTTAACCGATTCAAAATTAAACAGAAGGCTTTTATATAAAGTTTACTTCGGGTAAGATCCCCAGTAATTTTCTAGACGTAGGTAAATAAACGAATTTGCACGTGAGCCGCGACATACAATTTTTCTGAATGTTTTTTCATCATTATTAGCGCCTGCCACATCCTACGAGTATGCTGTTTTTGGCGATAACACTGATCATATCACGAATATTTTAACCATCTTCAAAAATAGGTTTCGTATATTTACGTGGTATGTTTAAATTTTATATTTGGTTATATCTACGTTAAAAAGTGTTTTATTAAAACGTTTTCCATTGGACCAATTTGTGAATCTAAACCATTCTCGAATCCCCTTGAACACACACAAAAAAATTCATCAACATCTGTCCAGCCGTTTAGCAGGAGTTCACTTTCATACACACGTACACAAGAAATATATATATATAAAGATAATGCAGGTTATTATTATCCAACTACAATCTAATATTCATAGTAACTCTCTCTAAGCGAACCTCTGGCTAACTGATATTACCATGTCAGTTCCTTAATGAGTCTTACTGTCGTGTGTCAGTTTATCACAGTTGTCATGGGCGGTACAGATGGGTGGAGCTGCAAGCCCGTTTGCTTAACCATAAAAATGTACTTACTGTATGTAGCCAAGAGAAAATATTTCAGAGCATAACTTTCAATGCTAAAGCTGGTTAGCTGGTGTTTCTTTGTGTTGCGAAACTTTTTGGTATCCGTAATTTCGAAGTCAGGCGAGGCGGTTAAATTTGTTTCTAAAATTCTAGAAGTTTCCTTGAATAGAAAATTGTTAAATAAAGCGAAATCTACATATATATCACATGCTGAAGGATTGCTTATGACATACTTACAGCCTCTGCTTTCTTGTAGCAATATCGCCTCGGCTGTAATTTTCAACTTAACGCACTTGTATCATAATGTACTATAATTGTTATTTTTTAAGATTTTTATTATTTTTATTATTATATGTAAAGTTGCTCTAACAAGCATTTACGAGTATTTAACTATGTTGGCTATGTTGGTACACTTAATATTGATATTAGTAGCGAAGAATAATTAAATTAGTTGAACTGAAAACCGCTTAGTTAGATTACCCTTATACGCTCTGTTTATTTTAATTCCAACTAGTTTGAAGAGCGGTATTTATAGAGTTTGTGTAAGGATTTCAGAGGTTTATACGCTCCGAAAAATTTGCCTTTAGGACATAGATTTTGCGTTTAGGTTAGGTTTAAAGATATTTATTTTCGTAAAAGACTTCAGTCACTTACATGAGAACGTAATTTAAAAATAAAATAACTAATTATCTTCATCATTAGATACCTACATTTAATTAAATTCTCAGGTAATGCATTTCAAACTGATTGTATTAGGTTTTAGTTAGTTAGTATTTAATTAGTATTCAACGTAAGGTTTACATATTGATTGTTAACACAATAGGGACTGACGGCTTAACTTACAAAGCACGGAAGCGCTCATGAAATTATGCCACTAGCGGACAATAACCCTACGTTGTTTACGTTTAAAAGCCTCACACTCCTAATAAACGCATCTCACTACTCCAAATGAACGTTAGGAACTAAAATCCTTGTAGATATTATAAATTGGAAGCGCAAGCCAATTTAGTTGACGCAATAAAACCAATTCAGCCTCCTAAAGTTGCTTCGACTCGGGCGAGAGTGCTAATGATGTTCCCTGATGCTGGATGTAGAGGAAATGTTGTCCCATTCATTTCACAGATGCAATAAATTTTCAAGCGTGGATTCGCTTGTGCCATCCTTATAACAGCCGACGCGGCTACGAAATTTGTCTTATAATTTACTAGCTTTTGCTAGCGTCTGTTTCCGGGTGAATGACGAATTTAAGAAAATAGCGTTCATCTTGTCTTATCTTACCTGAAAATAGTGACGAAAAAATATTGCTTGGCCCACTTATTTGCATGCAACATAAAAGTGACAACATTTCATATTTCAATGCCAAGTTTAGTAGTTAAGGCTGTGCACCGGTCTAAACATTGAACCCTGAATTCCCACCCCTTAGGGATGGAATTAAAAAAAAAGGTGAAACACGTATTTCTTTATTTTTTGATAAAAGCTCTAATTTAAATTTTCATTGATGTAGCTTTAGAAATTACGAAGTTTCACCGAAACTTTTATCTACCCCCTTTTTACCGTCTTAGGAGGAAAATTTTGCAAAATCCTTTCTTAGTGGATGCCTACTTAATGAAAATAACTTACAGTAAAAATTTCAAACTTCTAGGACCATCGGTAGGGTGTGTTACTATGTCCAATCACTCATCAGTCAGGACTTTGAATTTTTTATATTTATATGATTCGTAAGATAAATATGACGCCTTGCGCTGCATATAATATTGACTGATATATAAATGCGCTCAATAAAATCGGACAGGCCCGCACTGAAAATCAACGTCATGACTTCAATCGAGTATTATAGAACACTAAAAAATAAGATAGTACATATAATAAGAAGTATCTATGTATTACAAATAGGACAGCTACAACAATACAATAGCTTATTAAAAATGAACATGATTTAAACTTTAACTTACAAATACAAAGGATAACCACTCAGCCAGAGTACCTATACTCTGACTCAGCATTATGCTATGGCGTTGGATGCTATGGCACTGATTTTCAGTGTTGCCTTTTAGTTTAATACCTATAGATACTAATATCAGAACTATAAAGTACGAAGTCAATGTACTATATGGATATACTAATCATTCGAACTGTATTTTTTTATGGCAAGCTGAATAGATTGTGCGTAGGTCTATAGTAGTATAGTAATTAAAAGTTTATTGCTTGTGGAACTAAAAAATATTCAACAATATAAACATTGAATTTTATTTTCATAGGAAGAATAACATATCCTTTTCTATTTCTACCAAAGCGTAAATTCAACAGAAAGAAAAATTCGCCAAGTAAATTCAAATGTCAGAGTTATGATAAGTAGGTGACCATTCCGCAGCAGGATTTTAGTTGCAAAATATGGGATCCACTGAACTACTATTTTATACTTTGCCCGCGAAAACGTCGTCCACCGGCCAATGTTGCTCATTTATTTTGATGTTTGCAAACGGGTGACCAGCGATTTTAAGTTTATAGGATAAGTGCGGAAAATAAAGAATTAAAGGAGCAGTTTATAAAAATAAGTGTAATATTTCTAAAGAAACGGAATATCCACTCAAACGACAGTCATAAAAATACTGAATTCCAATATTTATGGGCAATCACTGCGAATTTGACACTAAAATGACATTTGATTATGTTCACAAATACTAAAATCCACACATTTTTATTTATTTGCGTTCACAAAATAACAAGTAGGTAATCGTAATTAGAGTGCGAAGAAATATATACGTTAATGACCATCTTATTAACATTAGTTTGTGATAGTCTGGTGGTAGTTTTATGCAAAACCTGTGGTTAATGATCACCTGAGTGGCCTCCCGTGGGAGATTCTTGAATACTTTTCCTAATATTAAGAGAAAAACGTCCCGTGTGATATTTGCCCCATGTTCGGTCTCAGCCCAGGCATATAATATATAATTTATTTACGTATAATATATGTATATGTATTTTGCTCTTGGTCTTAAAATGTATAGTTTTTTGTGTAATTGAGTCGATCAAAATAAAGTTTGTAACTGTACCAAAACGTATTTAACTGTTATAAATCATTTATTTGTGTCTAATACAAATACCATAATAATATAATGAAAAAAAAAGGATCTGAATTTTTTAATCCCAAGTTGCTTAAAATCATTGTCACCCTTACTTCTACAATGAAGAATAATAAGTGTAACAGATGCTGAGACTTTCGTTATACTGGCATATTTTGAAATCTCTTCCCTGTTTGTAAATAATAATACGCTTAGAGTAATGGCATGTTATTTACCTTTCCTAAATGGCGTGGTTATGCAAGGTAAAGAATAAATTGAGTGAGAGGTCTTTTTCTAAAAGCTTTTAGCGTTTTTACGTATCTGTATTTCAGTTAAGGGTACGCTAGTCAAACAAAACAAATCTGAATGTATGTAACAATGAAATACATTTAGAATTTGTTTTCAGACTACGAACATGAAACAACCTTTCTACCTTTTAATTAGTTTTAAAATTTCTGGTGGTTTAATTCTCATGACGCGACACTTTCTGTCCTACACGTACCTATAGCTCATGGGAAAAGGTGTCTAATACGTCCGTACAAGTAAACTCACTCACCTAAACATACATGTTTCAAGTAAGCACTTTACCTACCTACCTTGGGAATCGTTTACGTAAAAGGTAAGCCTAATTCACATTATACAGCATCAGGCCTTAGGCTGAATTCCCACCAAGATTCAAGCCAAGGGTCAACTGATGCATGCTAGTTGACCAAACCGCTGCTATCCATTGGTCTAACTGTTAATTGGGACATTCAAAGTCAAAGTCAAATAATTTATTTCACTATGAGGTGATTGGAAACGCGTAACGAAAATCTAGGTAACTACAAACTACAAAGGAAAGAGATATAATGCTATTCTAAATTGATTAATATAAAACAACTAATAATTTATTTACTTATAAACGCTCTAAAGTTAAATATTTTATAGGATTAGCTATTGATCATTGGATGAATAGATAATTCTACAATAATAATAACTTTATTTAAAAGCAGTATGTATTAGTTGGTGAGTTCATTCGTTAGGTATGAGGACTATAAAGCAAGTTTAGTGTTTGTAATACACTAACCGGTATTGTATAATTCAATAACTAATTGTTAGTAAGAATCATGTTCTATGTTGGCCACCACAACTTTCAAACAGGAACATGATTGCATTGAAATCATTTAGTAGGTACATATCAGTAAAAATTAGTACGTATGTCAGTGACAAAAAAATAATGAAGATGAATTTAATAGCCTCTGTAACGTCGCTGCGTTCCAGCCGCTAATGTGAATTTACCCTAAATTACACAGACGCTAACTTTGAACACAAGTTACCGACAAGTTAGTATCTCTCCACTGAAAGGGCCAAACAGAACTTCAATTAACTTGATTAATAAGACGGGTCGCAATACAAGGGATACAGGGATGATTAAAACCCAATTATGTCTGTTACTATACAAACCCACACCCAAACAATAGGCAGGCACAAACACGGCAGGCAACACGGCAGTACTATGGTAGTCATGGTTTTTGTTTAACAACTGTGTATTTATTCAAACGGGGTCACGGGGGGTCATCATAAAATGTGCCTGATCCGTGATAGAGGAACTTGTAGACAGGAGAATTAAAACCAATTCCGTCGCCTGAACTTAACTTGGACACAGTGAACGAATCTGTCTGGAAAGCCTTTATTGTAGCGATCATACTATCTATAAAATAAAAATTATGCTTCCCGTTGGAAGAAATACAAATAAAATCTTGTGTAGTTATTGTTGACTACACAACTCTGGATGTAGATAATGAGTATTTGACATGCGCTCACTTGTGTGCGTAGAACAAAGGTAATAATTTTAATTTTAAGGTATGTTTTGACAGATTTCTGTTATTCCAGCCGTTTTTCATTTTCGCTTTATTACTTATTACTTTCTTACATATTAAATTGTTATTAACTTGTCTGCTTATTATTTTATATTATTTGTTTTACTTAGAAGTGCCTATTATTTAGGTATTTTTTGTGCCTTGTCGTGTCTGCTTATTATTTCATATTATTTGTTTTATATATTATAGTTAGTACCCATCAATGTATAATCTTTATTATGCTTCATAAAGGAAGAAATACAAAAAATTTATGAGACTGGCCAAATACAATAATTAAAAAAATTAAAAAACCACTTACGGGATTCGAAAATTGAACTCTCTGGGAACATATTATTGTTACTACATTTTAACAGAATTTGTTTAATCATCAGAATAAATTTTCAGTACCTATCACCTTTTTTTTTATGGATACAAGACAGCAAACGAGCTTGCAGCACCACCCATCCGCTGCCGTCCATGACAACTGCGACTGACTTTGAACAAGACTCAATTAGGGACTGGGACTGGTTAGTCCAATTTCCTAAGTCCTACTTAGTAAGTAGTTATCGAGACAGACGTGTGAGTGACAAATTCTTTCAACAAGAAATACCTATGTGGCACCCTGGCTTCAACCCTCAATGGATGAGGAGAGCAATATTATACTACTTTTAATATGGAAATTTAACCATAACAACGTAATATGGCGGGGGAAATAAGCCTTCCATTATCGCCTACACGACAGAAGCCTCTGAACACATTTGCATTTAGAACCATGTGTGTTCGCTGATATTGAGACATCTGTGGCACGTAATCTTACACCTAGGGTTATCAAAAGAATCCTTACTAATATATAAATGGGATATTGTGTTTGTTGGTTTGTCCTATTTATTTTTATGTGAATTTTTACATAAACCTAGTATATTCCGCTGGGCACGTTAAGCCGTCGGTCCTGGTTGTTACCGATTGGCAGTGTTGCCTTAAAAAACAAGGAAGCGCTCACATTCGTTATTCAAAAATGTGAAATTTTGTAAGTAAGTATCTACATAATTCGTTTAGTAAGTTAGGTAGGTATATTGTTAATTTACTTGCAAAATAGAAATGGAGGGGCAGCGAAAAGGGGGAGATGAGATAAGGATGCGGGCCCTGGGAATGGTGGGATGCGAGTTATGAGGGACTTCCTGCTATATCCGCGCTTCAGGAGGAGGCACCATTTCTTCAAGTCACAAATAAGTATACCCAATTTATATTAACGAATATGCAGGAGCACCTATTCCCGGCAATGTTTGAATTGCGAATGTGTCAATGCAAACTGTCAACGCGTTGAGCACAGACATGCAGTGTAACACAGATTATGTAGTCTGTCATCAAGGAATGGATTGAGATAGGATTGAACATCAAAAAAGCGGCGCGAACTGGTAATATTTTTCAATCAGTCCGGCTACTGAAACGGCTTATTTCACACTAGTGGACGCCCGCAGCTTTGCTCGCGTGGAATTAGACATAAAAATAGTTTCGTTTACACCTAGTAACTCATGTAACCTATGTCACTCAGTGAAGATGCAGCTTTCTAATAATTAAATAATTTTTGTAATCGGTTCAGTACTTTTTATGTGAAAACAATACAAATAAATCTTTCCTCTTTATAATATTAGTTTAAATAGATGAATATGAATCGACCAGACTTCAAAATATTACATGAATAAACGGTACAATCCGTATTGGAGCAGTGTGGTGGAGTATGCTTTAGATCTCCCTCAGTTTAGCTGGTAAGCAAACGAACATTACTATTTTTTACTTTTAAATTTTGAAGTCGATTTTTTGATATTATAATATCGTTATGTGCTCTAAAGGAAGCATAATAAAATAACGATGGAAGGTAAACCCTATTACGGTAAGCTGCTTTGCATTATCGAGTTATTTTCATAACATTATATAGGCGGTTGCTTAATAAGGGGCATTAAATTAATTAATTTAAACGCTGCCAGGATAGCTGAGTGGTTCAGATTTCGGCTTTATTCTCGGGAAGTCCAGGGTTCAATGGTTATGTGCACTCGTGTTCCTCGAGCACTTGAGACAACAAATGACGTGTTTTACCAGTAGTACTAGTACTAGTACCACTAGTGACTTTAACTCCTACTATGTGGTAGGCACTTTACAAATGTCGTGTTTTTACTAGTAGTACTAGTACTAGTACCACTAGTGATATTATCAGCTACTAGGTGGTACTTTTGCCGCCTATTCATAACCCCAAATTAAGCTCAAGAATTTGAGGATGTCACACGGACTACAAATAAGACAATAAGACTTGTTACCTAAAATTACAATTGGGAGCACGAATTCGCTTAGGCTTTCGCCGTCCTAAAGTTATTGGTAGGCAAGTAAGGGGGGACGTCACAAATGTAAAATTTGCTGTATTTTACAGCTTCTTTGAACCAGCCGTAACTCGACTGCAGGTGCTAACATTAATCACATTTTGACGCCGTCTTTCTAGCTTGTTGACACGAAAGCGTAGTGCATATTTCCTTTGATCTGTTTGTGACAAGCTGCATATTAAATTTACCTTATTTACAAGATAGCAACGGAGCATGTAGTTCCACTAGGGATGCCAACATTTCTTCGACTAAATATATTATTTTTCAAAATAAATTAAATTTTTTTTAAAGAAAGAGAAAAAAAAGTCAAAGATATTTTTGTTTATAAAACTTATTTTTATACAAATTTTATTTTTTGTCACTTGTTGATTTAAAATTAATTTGACTTGATAATTTTTTGTCTTCAATAAATGTGATATGCTATCTTGCAATCAATTTTCAAGTTAATGTAATAAATGAAAATGGAATTCAACCCTAACACCACTTTGGTGCCTTGTTCTACTTGGTTTGGTAGAATAATAGATACATTCTCATTCTTCACGAAACGAATTTTGTACTTGTACTTGTATAAAACGTAAAGATAAATGGGTCCAGTTTTGCTTTACATCGAGTAGTATAACTATAGAGAAGGCAAGCGCTTCTTTGCGTAACTGAATTAAATTGGAACGCCTCGCTGAACGTTGCAGATGGCGGGAAGTTTTCGCAAAGAAAAATCTGCTTCCTCACTTTGAAGACTGAGAAAATGCAGAAAATGATAGCGCATCGTAACAAATAATACTGTTGTTTGATATTGGAGTACAAATACATAAAGTATATTTTCTTTAAAGTTGAGTACTTACAAGTCACACTTCACGTCACAGTCAACTTTAACCAAAATGTGGTAGGCATAACATATTTTGTTTCTTTCAATTAGCTACCAATTCTTATTGCAAATTGAGTACTGTAACTTAGGCAAGCGCTAGTTTCGTTTTAATTTGAACTGTATTAAATTAGAACGCGTCGCTGAACGGCGCAGCGGTAGGTTTTCACAAACAATTCACATCCTTACTCTGCATTCCTGTTACTGCATCGAGCGATGAAATTGTTTCTGCTAGTTGTAGGATAAATGTACAAGCTACAGCAACTACACGATAATAATAGTCGTAATAACAGAGATTTGTTATCTAGTGGTTGCTAAGCTAGAGGTACTGGGTTCGATGCGCGATTCGAGTAAGAGTATTATTGGAATATTTTAACTTGAAGTAGTAGCATGGAGTCTGGATTTGTGCCCGGTGTAGATATGGCAATAGACTCACCAACCACAGATTACATGGGACCTTATCATATGAAAATCATGGTGAAAAGTGGGTATACACACCTCTGCCTACCCCTATAGAGAGAGAGATACGGGCGTGATGTTACTTTATGTTTTAATTAATTAAACCTTCCTTTAGCAGCACCCGATTCGTTAGGTATTGGCATGATTTCCAAGAAAATATTTTTTTGCTTATATTTATTTAAACACTCCATTGTACATTTCAGTTTTTAACTTTAAAAGCACTCAGTGCTATTCAAGTAATATATAATAATAATTAGTTTGCCTTTTGACTTTCTGTCGAGATTCCTTTCTCAGATATGTTAAGTTACGGCCACACTGCAAGGATCCGACGAATGTTTGTTCGCGTAAGCGCTCTTTAAGTTTCAACTAACTTACTGTCAAGATCATCTCTTCTCCTCCCAGAATGACAGGATTTTTAGGGTCGACGGACATCTTGAGAGATGTCCGTCGTCCTTAAAAAGGATTTTGAAACTTTTTGTGTTTACTTTCCCTAGCAAGTCAAGGCTGCAATAAGACAAAGTTTAAAACTACTCGAGGTTCTCGTACAAACAGAAGTATCATGGAAAATGTGTGGCCGACCACAATCATAAAGTTTTTGAGGTATGCATGAAAGTTGTTCAAAGTTTTACCAAAGGATTGTCTTTTTCTCAACATTGCAACAAACGCAAGTATACGAAGAATCTGTTAACATGAAACGTACGATCTATCCTGTAAAGTGCAGCCGGTAATAACGGATAACACCAATCATAAAGATCTGTGAGACATAATATTAGCCTAAACTACTATTAGACAGTGTGTCCGTAGCATCATGCAAAGCCTCTAGGAATACTGTGGAGCTATTCGACTAAGTGGCTCTCGACTTCTGCATGTTAGCGGACAAAAGGTTTCGTCCGATAACGGGAAGATCAAAATTGCGCCAATTAGGTTTATGTCTTTCCAGGCTCTTGAATAAAGGATAATAATAATGCACGCTAAAGGATCAATATATTTTGTACTTATGGATCGGATTCAATTGAAGATAGCGATTCTACGAATTAGCACGTAACAAAGGCGGACGTTGTTCGTCATTGACTTAATTGTTCACGGTTAAAATGACGAAAGCTTATACTAGGTTCTAAAGCAGTTAGATGGGTGAGCAAGTGGCAAAATTTCCCTTACTTCTGAGGACCGCTGGTCCCAGTAGTAAGTTAACAGTCACCGTGTCGGAAGCCTTCAAGAAATCTATAAGCTTCCAACAACCGGGTTTTCCTTTCCTTCCGCCAACCGACATTGGAGCGTCGTGGTGGAGTATGCCCCAAGCCCTTTTGGTTGTAAGAAGAGACCATGAGGCTGTGCTTTTGGTAACGCTAATGGGTTGTAGCGTAGCTTTAATGTTTATCGCTATTTTCATCACATAAAAATAGACGGTCTTTTTCTGTTCACACAGGCAGTGCAAGCTCATAATGATACATCGGTATAAAATTAAATCGTGTCACTGGGCGCGTAAGGGTAAAGTTTCCAGTGTTTATAGAAAAAAAAATCAAATATTTTAATACAAAAGATTATATATACTTATATAAGACTTAGAGCAAGTACCTCTGAGTCTGGATTTCTTCTAGTATACATTCAAGTTAAAAAACCCAAAAATACTTTGACAGACCCAGCAATCGAACCCAAGATCTCTAGCTTCGTCCAACGTTTATAATGTGTAGGTAAAGAACCTACGTAAAGAACTTAAGTATTTACTAACATTTTTATTAATTACTAACTTTTCTTTTCAAGTAGAAGAATTAAGAAATGGTATGTTCACAAGGCAATGTGCAATGGGCGTCCATTTTGATTAGAGCTAAATCAAATTATATCGTTCCACTGAGCAGCGCTGAAAGCAGAAGTTTTTCACAAAGACGAGGAATTCATATTTTAAACAGCTGAAGTTTCTAAGCTAAACAGCTCATTCATGGTGACGGGGATTTGTTGATCTGTTGATAATATAATTATTACGCCGAGCAGAGTGCAAGCACTAGAAAGCAAAATTACGGTAAACGTCTGTTGAGTAATTAAACAATTGGGACAGATCATCAACGATCATCGGACTGATATCCGATAATTGGTGTACGATTTATGTTGTGTATGTGACGTAACTGTCAAGCTATCTCAGAGCTGAATTATCAAAGCCACGAAACAACATTTGACAACATTAAGGAAGTTTTTATAGCGTCAAACGCGCGGTAAAAATCCAGCAACACTAGCAAGGTACACATCCCAGTATCTTGAGCTATTATTATACACACATCACATCCAGCAGTCGGCTGCAGCTGTCAGCAACCCGACTCTTCCGAAAACCAGATTGATACGCAGGCAAAATTTTGTACGTTTCCAAAAAGTTAGTTAAAATTAACTTACTTAGGTGGAGTCCGATTTGTTTATTGGTCAAATGGTGTATAAACGTGAGGCGTTAATGTGCCCCCTGGAGCACTAACATAAGAATTGTTGCCCCTACCAATCACACACATCCCCACAAGAAATCTTTATCTTAATCGATCGGTTAGATTATTCGAGCCGCGCGGCTAAAATGACTTAACTCGGGTTGTAATAAATTTTTTACTTTGAACCAATGAGACCACTAGCGAAGTCCATTTAATACCATATTTACACAGGACCTAAGCAATATTAACCAAGCCATTGAGCTCAATAGAGTTCCGTTTCACGTAGGTACTACTACTATTGAGTTCCGTCTTCTCACGAGCCGGAAAGTCGATCGGCATTCAAAATTTATTCATAACATTCGTTGGAAAATTGAATATTAAAACACCTCGTTAAAAATGGCGGTTGGTTTGAATTTGAATGTAATTAAACGCAGTTGAACTGTTATTTAAACTGCGAGGAGTGGGATTTACTAACCCTTGTAGTTGTAGTTTACAATGACTAATGACTATGGATTTCTCCAGAGCATATTCCTCCACGCCACCACGCTTCCCCAATGCGGATTGCTGTAGGGGTTAGTGGCTAACCCAGTGTCGAATGTTCTCAAGCCACCCGAAGTCGACAAAACGATTGTTTTTACCATTGTAAATATCCGGGACCTACGGCGTAACGTGCCCTCTGAAGCACTATACTGTGACAGTAGCGCTCATGAAATGTTGCCACAGGAGTTTTGTCAAGTGGTTAATTATAGGTTGTCAATAAGCCTGCAGTTCTGCAGTTCGTTAATCCACTTATAGAGAGTTTCTCAATTGAAATCTCTTGGTCACCCATTGAACCTTTATATTGAGTGATTCGTAGATTCGTAACCCTCTTTGCCTTTAAGCTCGAGTGGCTACAATTTCCAACCAGCTGCAATCCCATTTGCTTCAACCGATTTGCCAAATTTCGCCTAAAGGACATCTTAAATGTCGGAAGTCGATAAAGAGAGATGGGCAAATACTCGTAAGTGTAATACTTTCTTGTGAACAAATTAATGTGTTAGATGACTTTTTCGTGGGATATTGATTTCACCTTAGGTAATTTTCAAGAGAAGTTGTTGCTTAAAATAAATAAACACGGATTTAAATAAACTTCATGATCATCAATTCTAATTAACTCTCTCTGCTAACTGGACTAACCATCCTTGTCTCTATTTGAGTATTGACTTTGAACAACAAAGTCAAGTCATAGTAAAGAAAGAATTTACTTTGATACATGTCACAGTATGCAAATATTATATTATTTATGGTAGGTACCTATGTCACAATTCAAGGGTCGTCTAAAAAGTCAGAATTTTGTAATATGCTCTACTAAAGTTAGCTTTAATCATGCATAAAAATTTATTTAAAGACAATTTTAGGCAATAAAAAGGTATTTGTTATAAAAAAGTATATGTAGGTACTTTGCCCATTAAAAGATTTACTCACTTTAACCACTATTTCCATATTTCCCGCTACCGTGAAGATAGATACTATACCTCACAAGAGCAAATCGATGGTAAGTAGTAAAATCAGGTGTCATAATTTTTTTTTTATTTCTCAAAACTCCCATCTCGATACCGGGAGGCATTTTCCCGCGCGTGGGTACAGTCGGTAAATTCAAAGGTATTTTTTCCGCAAATTGAGAACGGGAAGCGGAGAAAAATTGCCCGGGAAATTGTTTTGTGGTGGCCCTCTGTTGGATTATACAGCTAGTGTGGCATAGGGTTGAATTGGACTCGATTTTTAACCGGCTTCGAAATAACCTGGCGCTCGATTTGACGTACGCATTTTAGGGTTATGTTTCGCCGAACACAAGCTGCGGAATCATGGCAGATATGGATGATGTTATATGATGTTATTCGAGTTAATATTAAATAGTTCTGAGGGACCTGATAATAGAAACGTTACTTTGGGTGGCACTGGGTAGAGCATTTCCAGTAATGTCTATATACATAGCAACCAGGAACGAAAGTGCCTCAACTAACTCCACGCGAGCAAAACTCCATAATACACAAGTAACTATCTATATCGCTGCGACCCATAGACGTCCCATTGCTAGGTCTTCCCCACAGACACTGCTGCGGGAGGTTTAGAGCATACTCCACCACGCTGCTCCAATGCGGATTGGTGGACGGGTTAGTGGCCAACCAGTGTCGAATGTTCTCAAGCCACCCGAAGGTCTTCGACAAGGCTTAACGACTGTTTCCAGAATTGAAAACAACCGGGACCGACGGCTTTACGTGCCCTCCGAAGCACGGTAGAGTCCGTGAAATTTTGCCACTAGCGGTCACCCATCCACAAACCGACCGCGCGCGTCGTTGCTTAACTCTTTCGATCACATAGAATCGACGCCAGCCATTGGGCTATGGACGCTACAACTATCTATATATTACGAAGCATTTGCTTCGTCTCCGCTCGCTCTAATAATCCTTAGCACGAAATCCGATGATATTAGAAATGAATTAAATCGGAGCTAAAGTTCAGTTGCCCGGCGGCCATTTTTAATATTTTTCGCGTAATTGTTTGCAGGGCGAGGGTCGAGGGACCCCTGGAGAGCTGGGATAGATTGAGGTCAAGATTTGATGGAATTGTTTGATTCGATTGTTTGAATTCGTTTGTTGACATCTAGGTACCTACATGGTATTCAATTATGAAAGAAAAAATATATAAAAGAACAAATTACCTTTTATGTTTTAAGTACTTACATCTATATATATATAAAAATGTTATGTTGGTTTGTGTACGCTTCAAAAACTCAAAAAGTTCTGCACCGATCGAGCTGAAATTTTAGCATGATATTATAATTCGCATCAAGGATTGCTTTTATCTAATTTTTGCATCAGTCTTCATCCCCTAAGGGGGTAAAACGGGGGTGCAAAGTTAGTATGAAGCTTTGCCGTTTTTGAAGTCATGTGAGCAACCCGAACGCGGGCAGACGTCGTTAATGGGTCAAATTCTACGCGAGCGAAACTGCGGGCATCCACTAGTAATTTAAAGGAACAATAATAATTTTAATTAAGTGACAGTGAAGTTTGCCCCGGGGCAAACTTCACTTTTGCGGTTTAATTTGAAAATGCTTGACAACATGTTTTCTGTTCGCCCGCCGCCCGCATCGCAAAAAGTTCTTGTACGAGTATTCTTAGTGTAATATATCTACAGAGACTTTATAATACTTATCCTTACCATTAACATAACAAAGGTGTAATAATAATTGTTGGTTTGTTGGTCGCTTGTCCGTCGTCTCCTTCACAACGGAATGATGCACCGATTTGATTTTATGCATAGCGCTGAGTGATATAGGCTGCTTACGTGTATTCTAACGGAAAGTTGCACGGTTCCAATTTAAGTATATAGAAGTAATGGACGCCCGCAGCTTCGCTCGCGTAGAATTAGACCCATTAACGACGTCCGCCCGCGTACGGGTTGCCCACTCGACTTCAAAAACGGCAAAGTTTCATACTAACTTTGCACCCCCATTTTACCCCCTTAGGGGATGAATTTTCAAAAATCCTTTCTCAGTGCTCCCCTACGTTATAAAAGGAACCCCTGTGCAAAATTTCAAGCTTCTAACCCTTATTGTTTAGGCCCTGCGTTGACATGTCAGTCAGTCAGCTTCTCCTTTTATATATGTATATAGATTTAACGCAATCTGACACGCTGGTAAAGCTAGTATTTAATAATTGCGTACGGAACCTTAAAACCGCAAGCACGCCACTCACAACGCAGCTCAGTTATGTTGTATATACTCGTATACCCGTAACAGAAATTAATCTCGCTTGCCGGTGTATTTGAGCGTTATATAAACACTCAAGTTGAGCATGAAATTATAAGCATAACGAGAGGACTTGGGGAACAGCTGTGATTTTATAAATTACAATATATCTATATTAATACTATAAAGAGGAAAGATTTGTTTGTAATGTTTTCACACAAAAACTACTGGACCGATTTCAAAAATTCTTTCACCGTTAGAAAGCTGCATCTTCACTGAGTGTCAAAGGCTATATAATATTACTAGTTGTAACGAAACTATTGTTATGTCTTATTCCACGCGAGCGAAGCTGCGGGCGTCCACTAGTTTTTTATATACATAAAGTGAAGTGGAATAAGAGTAATCCATGGGGCAAGAACGTCGTTAATTCCTAATCAAAGATAGTACATAAGTAATTATTCACGTTTTATTGAGGATGCCTAAACGTGTGATGTGTCAGGCTCTGAAACTTGATATCCGTTTAGATCTGACATCTTTTTATAGCGAAGTAACTGAGTACGCTGAATTTCCGTCTAGCTGCAACCCAAACACGTCCCACTGTTGGGCACAGTTCTGTCCCACAGACACAGCTGCGGGATGTCTAGAACATACTTCACCAAGGTGCTGCATTGGATTGGGAAGGGGTTAGTGACAAACTCAGTGTCTTGTCGAATGTGCTCCAGCCACCCCAAGATCTCCGACAAGACTTAACGATTTAATACCATTGAAAAGTGAAGTCTGTCTAATGTCGGTTATAACAATACTAGTGGACGCCCGCAGCTTCGCTCGCGTATAATTAGACCCATTAACGACGTCTGCCCGCGTTCGGGCTGTCCACTTGACTTCAAAAACGGCAAAGTTTCATACTAACTTTGCACCCCCGTTTTACTCCCTTAGGAGATGAATTTTCAAAAATCCTTTCTTAGTGCTCCCCTACGTTATAAAAGCAACCCCTGTGCAAAATTCTAATTCTAACCCTTATAGTCAGTCAGTCAGTCGGTCAGTCAGTCAGTCAGCTCCTCTTATATATATATATATAAGAGGAGCTTATATATAGATTATGAACCTCGACGTAACTTTCCATCCCATTAGAAGTTATGAATTTTTAGGTATAAGTTAGTACAAAAATTTTACAAGGGGCCAACTAGAATTTAATATTTCAACTAAGTAGACATACTAAACTTTAAAAATACCTTTTCAAATTATCTTTTTATAAGAAATGAAAATTTTATTTTAGCTTTTTCATCAAGTGGTCCTAAAAGCGTTCTATTTTCCATTATATTCTTGCTTTTCTAGAGAAATGGCGCACACATCATTATAAGAGCTATTATGGAAGCGAATTTTGCATTTTCTTACCGAGAAAAGCTATCTTACTAATAGAAAGTATGAACTTCGTCTAATTTTGCGTGTCTTACGGAGCACAATGATTTAAATAAGTAATGAGGGGCTTTTGTTTTTTTCGAAATGATGACAAATTGTCACCTGCCAAACGCTGCGAGATATGTGACAATTGTGACAGGATATTATTATATTGTTACATGCTGGAAAGAAAGCAACAATCTTCTGTATGTGTGTTCGAAGCTGAAACTCATTACAGGCCATTTGGCGCAATCGGTAGTGACCCTGTCTGTCGCACCAGGGGTCGTGGGTTCGAATCCCACTCAGGACAAACATGCGTGTGACGAACACTTGTATTTGTTCTGTGTCTGGATGTTAATATTATCTATTTAAGTATGTATTTAAAAATATCTATGTATGTATATCAGTCTCTGACACCCATATCGCAGGCTCGCGCCTACTTTGAGTTCAGATTGCTGTGTGTGAGAATGTCCAAGATATTTATTTATTTATTTATTATTTGAAGAATCAGCTAATTTATTTTTGTGCACCCTACCATATTTAGACTCTTTCTCTAACTCCTCAGCCCAAGGTTGCGTGGAAGAAATCGCTAGTTAGCGATAAGGCCACCTATTGTATGTAGTATTTAATCCTATTTCCATGTAACTGTTCCTGTATGTCTTGGTGCACAATAAAGAGTTAATCTATCTATCTATCTAATTTTAATTGATACGTTACCAATTTGTCATGTTCCCTGACCAACAACTTACCTATGGTCTAAGAGCCAGTGAACGGATACCTGTATGTATTTGACCAGACTTGGGTTTTTGTACATTGAGACCCCTATACCTACCGTACATGAGATGGGGACTCACTAAGCCCAAAGTGGTGGACGCGGCGAGTGCGCAGGTAAGACAGGTATCGATTTTTGGCTATGTATAAATGCATTTGACCACGTCTGCCGTTTTGATATTTGAAAATATATTATTATTATTAATGGAAAATAACAATGGCAGACCATTATCACGCGTTTAACATTGTGGCAGACAATTTTGAAAATGTAAAAAAAAATTTTTTTTTTAAATTAATTGACCAGATCTGCCATCAATATATTTTATTTATTATAGTCTTAAAAACTTATATTGATAACGGCAGACGTATACATTGCGTATAAACATCAGCAGATAACAAAATCTGAGATACTACCCGGTCAGATGTATGCATATAGCTATCTTCCTTCTTTCTCCCATGTATTACTATTGTACTCATTCTAGCCTATAGTATTTTTGCTCATAGCTACTAACATTCGTCGGACGTCGATGATGGAAGATTCCAACTATTTGTCCGCAATTACAAAGCTTCAGACATCAATGAAAATTTCAGCAAAAAAGTGCAAAATTTTGACGCAACCACAATTCCACCGTGTAAGAGTGAACTTTACCAACAATTTCTGAGAGCTCATTATATTTCTATGATTTGGAAAAATGTTTACAAAAAACAACCTAGGTACTGCTTTAAACCCATTGGATTATGGTTGGATTGAGCAGGACAACAAATTAGTCTTCAATTTGTTCGAAGGAGATCAACTTCCATCTTTTTCACCGATGTTCCTGGTAAGTTGATAAAAATCAATTCTTTATCGAATATGTTCGAATCAATTTACAAATTATTTATATTTTAAAATTTACGATTAATTTTGCAGAATCCGATTCAATGGATGATGAAGACGAGTTCAATGATGATAACCATAGCTCGGATGATGATGATAATGATGATAATGATGATGAATGAAGATCAAAATCAATAAATATATATATACCTATATACATATATATTGATTTAGTAATGCATGCATGATTGTTTATTATTTATCAAACGCTTAAATTTTGTATTCAATAAATAATTAATGTAAAAAATAAAATACAAATTTGAATTATTTTTTGTTCTTAGCAGTATACTTTAATATTAAGGATTTTTTCGTAACGTATTCCTTCTTTATCGTTTAACTTTTATATAGACTACATGCAAAATATGAATTTCATTAAATACAGTGATTAAGTAAATTATGTAAAACTGCTATCATAATATATAGACATCTGACCGGGTAGTATCTCAGATTTTGTTATCTGCTGATGTTTATACGCAATGAATACGTCTGCCGTTATCAATATAAGTTTTTAAGACTATAATAAATAAAATATAACTATTGATGGCAGATCTGGTCAATTAATTTAAAAAAGATTTTTTTTTACATTTTCAAAATTGTCTGCCACAATGTTAAACGCTCGATAATGGTCTGCCATTGTTATTTTCCATTAATAATAATAATATATTTTCAAATATCAAAACGGCAGACGTGGTCAAATGCATTTATACATAGCCAAAAATCGATACCTGTCTTACCTGCGCACTGGCCGCGTCCACCACTTTGGGCTTAGTGAGTCCCCATCTCATGTACGGTAGGTATAGGGGTCTCAATGTACAAAAACCCAAGTCTGGTCAAATACATACAGGTATCCGTTCACTGGCTCTTAGACCACTACCTACCTACTTAATTTTGTCATCCAATAGCGAACAATAAACGATTTAATTTGCCCCAGCAGCATTGTGGAGATAAAACTTTAGAAGACAACGCAGACTCTTCAATACAAAACAGAACAAGGCCGATATCAAAGCTTCAATACGAATGGATCTTCAACAATAAGCGACAAGAAAAACCGGTCAAGCGCAAGTGTGACTCATTGGAGAGGGTTCCGTATATACTTTTTTACTGGATATAATAGCAAACAAGCAAGCGGCACAGCGATCGGCTGTCATCTTTGAGAACTTTGAAAGACCTTGAGTAAGACTCATAAAAGTCTCGGTCACATACAAGTACAAATGCGATGCTACCCTTGAGGACTAAGATGGTCTGCTTAAGAAAAGTGTAACCATACAAACGCAGTTGATTTTACATAAGTACATTACTTTCATTTAACAGTAAATTAAAGTTAGTAGAGGACAGATAAGTGTTTTTAATTTTAGTGTAAAATATCTCACTGTACATATCTCTCTCCCTCATCCCTCATTACATAAAATGAAACAGGGAGTGATTTTTTTTGTATTGACGACTGATTGACTGCGCTGATGACATCAAAAATGATACTTAATCGTATCACTTTTGCCCCCCTATTTAACCCTCTGAAATTCTAAACACTCTTCCCTATTATACACCCTAATTATGAAAAGAACCTGTCAATAATTTATATTAGTAGGACTAGTTTTTGGTCAGCGTTCATAAAAAGTATAAAATTATTTCGAACGGTGCATTGTTATTATTACATGTTATTTACAAAACAGACTTACAGATAAAAGTTTGATGACCCCAAGGCGCGGTGGTGAGTGACCCTAACTGGCGAACTGCGGGTCCTGGCTTCGAATCTCGGCAGGGCCAGATTTTTATTTGACAATAAATAAATATTTGTACTCGAATCATGTATGGTATTGGTATACATCTAACCCCAAGGTCGACTGGTAGATTTCAGCATAAGTCCGCTTTTTGTACCATAAGCTTTTTGTATAATAAAGAATACATAAATAAATGTTCAATTGTGGTGCTTTTTGTATTTTTTTTATGGATACAAGATAGCAAACGAGCTTGCAGCACCACCCAACCGCCCATGACTGTGACTGACTTTGAACAAGACTCTATTAAGGACTGGGATGGTTTGTCCAATTAGTTGAGAAAGTTAATTAGAACATTAGTTGGTCATTAGTTTGTTAGTTTTTTATAAAAAATCTTAGGGATCCCTAAAAATCAGTACAGTCAGAAAACAGCGCCTGTTCTTTCGTCTGCGATATCCCTTCTTCGACAACGGGAGCGTGTCGCCATTGTTCTAAACACCGTCTGTTGTCTTTTGCGCTTGTTTGTGATGAATCGCGACTAGGAAATAAGTTTCGCAACCCCATCAACGACCCAGCCAGGTCTTACTCAGTCATAAAAACACATATTAATTAAGTTCGCTGCGACCCATAGACGTCCCACTGCTGGGCACGGGTCTCCCCCACAGACACTGCTGTGGGAGGTCTAGAGCATACTCCACCACGCTGCTCCAATGCGGATTGGTGGAGGGAATGGTGGATTAATTAAGTTACTTACTATAATACATACCAGGGCTACATTATCGGTATTCGGTGAGTATTCGTATGATCGCGATCATCACAACACAACCCTTTCTTTGTCCCACTGCTGGACTCGGATCTCCTCTCAGAATGGCCTTAGTCCACCACGCTGGCCAAGTGCGGATTGGTAGACTTCGCATACCTTCGAGAACTCAGGCATGCAGGTTTCCTCACGATGTGTCCTTCACCGTTACAGCAAGTGACATTTAATTTCTTAAATCGCACTTAACTTAGAAAAGTCATTGGGGCGCCACTGGGGTATGAACCCGGACCGCTCGAGTGAGAGGCGAGTTCGATAGCCACTGGGCTGTCACATCGCGATAAATGTGGCTTATTAATTCGTCGAATCGCGATGTATTCGGGCGAACACAAATGCTTCGCGCATCAAAGCTTTTTATCGCGACAACGCGAGACGAATATACAAGCGATTATGTGCATAACAGTGACATAACTCGTTTGTCACACGTTGTCATAACGGGTGGGTCTGAACACGTTGTCATAACGGGTGGGTTTGAAAAGGAATATGGAAACGACGAAAGTCATGTTCAATGTGCATATCACAGCTATGCTGTAGCACTGCTCTTGAAGTAGTCGATGACTGTATTTACCTAGGACACGAACTCATTTATCCTTTATCATAGGATAAGTTATCCAGACGGGTAAATCCAACTTCGAGAGCGAAAGCGAAAGAGGTCACTTCCAACTCGGCAGATAAAGACATTTTTGACATTCATATTCATATTCATTTATTGCAGTCATGATTAAAACATTTTTAACAACCTTTTAACATGAACCCTGTAGGGCTCGTCCATATACCTGGAGTAGAAGAGAGGAGGACGCAGCATGTTGGCATGTTGCAATTTTTAAAAGTAATTAATATTATCAATGTCAAAATTCATAATAATTTACCTACGAGTATGTGTCAAATTAAGTAGAATGTCAATAGAATATTCATATATTATAGTAATGTCAGTAGTAATGTATTTTAGTAATATCAATTCCTCCACCAATCCGCATTGGAGCAGCGTGGTGGAGTATGCTCTAGACCTCCCGCAGCTATGTCTGTGGGGGAGACCCGTGCCTAGCAGTGGGACGTCTATGGGTCGCAGCGAATGTCAATTCAAGAAATATTAAGTAGATATACCTACTCGTACATTCAACTCATTTAAGATAACTCAGTTTGTGTAGTCGATAGACATAACTAAATCTACATCGTATCTAATTAGGCATACCTCCACAGGTCTCCCTGAAGTCTGGACAACAGTCGCCAAGCTTCAAGCAGGCGTGGTCGCAGTAGCAGGGCTTGTCAGTCAAGTCCTCAATGATCGCGTTCTGATGGGCCTTCTGCACTACACAGGAACTGTCCCTGCCTGGGCAGCACAGGTTAGCGTCCCTGCAGTAGTTCGCGCCACAGAGTCCAACCAAAAACACCGCGCTCGTCAAACACAACCAATAGCGGAACATTTTTGAAAATAGAATGCACAGATTACAAAAAAATATACAGCACTCTGTTACTTTTAAACCAGATTTTTTAAATTGCCAATTCCAGTGTCACCAATGTTGTTTGGAGGACTATCTGAAACAAAGAAAAGATCCAATAAATTAATTGTGCGAAATATTTTGCTTTGTAACAGTAATATCTAGATTTACCGTAAAACAATTAAAACTTTGCATCATAAAAATAGACCTACCAAATTCTACCTCCTATGAGTTTTGAATTCACGACCCCTGGCTACTAGTCTAGTCAACAAGTGCCTTTTAGGTCAAAATTTTTGCGCCTTCTCCGAAAATTATGATTGAGGTGTCATTCGATTCGGAATGGCATGTAGATAGTTTTTGAGAAAATTCGAAGCCCGCTCGCAAAAATTGCAATAGTTATAAACAATTAAGTGAAATAAAAAAAGGGGGTTTGGTATTTCGTTAATATCTCAAAAACTATTTGAGAAAATTTAAATTTGAAAAAAGATTCAAAAAGAGGAAGAAATTTCCTAAAAAAAGTCCCGACTCCCAAAATTGTCGGACTAATGTGTATAATGTTCCCAGAGCGTTGAAAATACGCTCGAAAGCGGGTACTCCGGCTTGCGTAAGCCACGGCCCCATCGGACCTGTAATGAATAAATATTATTTAAACTTATTAAATATGAAAATTAAAAATTGAAAAAATTCAGGCGCCTGTAGGATAGATCAATGAACAATAATCCGTAATCAAAAATTTTTTATCGCGATTTTTCAAAAAGTTATCCATTAATTAATTAACAATTTTTTGTAGCATGAACATTAACATTGCAAGTGCGATAATTGTTAAACTATTAATCTGAGATTTTTTTCCTTTCGTGGAGCTATTTTTCAAAGGTCTTAGAATAGATTCCCGTTGGAAAAATTCAAAAATTGTTAATTTTCGTTTTGTTATTAACAATTTACTGAGGGAAAAAATTATAAAGCTTAATTAAACATTGAAAAAAATTCTTTTTTTGTAATATTATTATTGATCCATTTTCTTATGATCAGAAGCTACTTAAAAATGATTTTTAATAATTTTTATCTCCTATTGTTTAAAAAATTGTTATAAACAAATGCGTTGTTTATGAGATAATTAAATTTTTTTTTTTGATATCATAATCTTTGATGATAACTATGATTTTTTTTTTAAAAATCGTTTCTCTAAAAAAATTTTTTATTGCTTAAAAACGCATTTGTTGAATAACAATTTTTTTTTACCACTTATTATGAAAATTAAAGAACCATTTTTAAAAAAAAAATCATTGTTTATCTTGATCTTTGATAGTAAAAAAGAAAAATCGATTATTATTTGAATTTTCATTGTTTATTTAATACACAATTTGTTATTAACAAATTAATTATTTCTTTGTATTTTTTTTCTTTTTCTACTTAAAAAAACAAAAACAACCATGTATTATTTTTTGGAAAAAAAAATTATTTATATTTCGTTCAATAAAAAATATAAACAATTTTTTTTTTCAAAAAATAATACATGGTTGTTTTTGTTTTTTAAGTAGAAAAAGAAAAAAAATACAAAGAAATAATTAATTTGTTAATAACAAATTGTGTATTAAATAAACAATGAAAATTTAAATAATAATCGATTTTTCTTTTTTAATGTCAAAGATCAAGATAAACAATGATTTTTTTTTAAAAAATGGTTCCTTAATTTTCATAATAAGTGGTAAAAAAAAATTGTTATTCAACAAATGCGTTTTTAAGCAATAAAAAATTTTTTTAGAGAAACGATTTTTTTTTAAAAAATCATAGTTATCGTCAAGGATTATGATATCAAAAAAAATATTTAATTATCTCATAAACAACGCATTTGTTTATAACAATTTTTTAAACAATAGGAGATAAAAATTATTAAAAATCATTTTTAAGTAGCTTCTGATCATAAGAAAATGGATCAATAATAATATTACAAAAAAAGAATTTTTTTCAATGTTTAATTAAGCTTTATAATTTTTTCCCTCAGTAAATTGTTAATAACAAAACGAAAATTAACAATTTTTGAATTTTTCCAACGGGAATCTATTCTAAGACCTTTGAAAAATAGCTCCACGAAAGGAAAAAAATCTCAGATTAATAGTTTAACAATTATCGCACTTGCAATGTTAATGTTCATGCTACAAAAAATTGTTAATTAATTAATGGATAACTTTTTGAAAAATCGCGATAAAAAATTTTTGATTACGGATTATTGTTCATTGATCTATCCTACAGGCGCCTGAATTTTTTCATTTTTTAATTTTCATATTTAATAAGTTTAAATAATATTTATTCATTACAGGTCCGATGGGGCCGTGGCTTACGCAAGCCGGAGTACCCGTTTTCGAGCGTATTTTCAACCCTCTGGGAACATTATAAACATTAGTCCGACAATTTTGGGAGTCATGACTTTTTTTAGGAAATTTCTTCCTCTTTTTGAATCTTTTTTTAAATTTAAATTTTCTCAAATAGTTTTTGAGATATTAACGAAATACCAAACCCCCTTTTTTTATTTCACTTAATTGTTTATAACTATTGCAATTTTTGCGAGCGGGCTTCGAATTTTCTCAAAAACTATCTACATGCCATTCCGAATCGAATGACACCTCAATCATAATTTTCGGAGAAGGCGCAAAAATTTTGACCTAAAAGGCACTTGTTGACTAGACTATACTGAGAGCAGTGTTCTACCACTCACTACTAAAAATAGAGCTAAGAGAGAGTTAAAATAAACTAAGAAATTCGTAAAAATACACCTAGGTTCTATAAAGTAGTCTCATAATAATATAATAATAGTCTAATAATCGTAATAGGCTTTACAATTCGAATAACAAACAGGTTAATTTGTCTTCCACACACGTCCGTTGATAAAAGTGGTTCACACTCGCCTAACGACTTCTCTCATTATGACGTACACGTTGTTATCTGACCGATACAAACTTATTTAATGTAACAAACTGCCCAGCTATATCTATCATATAAGCTATATGACGTGTAAACCTGCGCAGTTTCTTGGTGGACTTGTATAATTTGCATACAATTAATACAATAAATATTTTGAAGCCTATAATAAATGAAGGCATCACTAGGATTCCTATGCACAAGAGTTTGAATGTCTAAATTGTAGTCATCAGGATTATAAAATTATTTTCTGTTACAATTGTTGCGCCAGGGGTCGTGGGTTCGAATCCCACTCAGGACAAATATTCGTGTGACGAACACCTCTATTTGTTCTATGTCTGGATGTTAATATTATCTATTTAAGTATGTATTTAAAAATATCTATGTATGTATAGCAGTCTCTGACACCCATATCACAGGCTCGCGCCCTACTTTGGGGTTAGATGGCCGTGTGTGAGAATGTCCAAAAAAAAAAACGGTAACGGTACGGTCGTTGGTAAAACAGTCGCAGGGCTAGAGGTCGCCCGGGTCGGGCAACAACTATTTGGTTTTTCTAACTTGAAATGCCCGGTAGCAGTTCAGAGCTCGGTATAGCAATAGGCTCATCACCTCTCACTACTTATAACATGGGACCTAAATAATGATATTATACATATACATTACCTACCTACTTAAAATATCATTGGACCTAAACATAAAAGTTGAACAGTGAGTGGATATAGTATAATACCTACACACACCTCTGTATTTTACAGGGGAAGTACCGGCGTGATATTTTGAAATGTTACCTAAATTATTAAATTATTTAATTTTAAAAAAACTTAAAAAATATAAAATAATAACTAATACATATTATTAAAAGGAGTCCCCTTAGGCAAGGTTCCGAAGATACTGGCAGCGTTCCCCCTTTGAATAGCTAGGCTAATTCTTTGTCCGAGGTAGCTGCCAGCTCTTCGATCTCCTGTGATGTCGACTAACCTTTTTGCTATTTCATTAAAAAGCCTTATAGCGCTACCACACGGACCTTATTAAATTAAGTCACTAGTCACACAATTCGAAGCACAACACAACCATGAATACGTATCAACTTAAATAATTTGAATTCAAATGACGTACTAACGCAAAGGCACCGAATTCCGACCGCTTATCGGCGTTTTATGTTTGAATCCCAAAAAGATAACAAAATTCAATTTATGAAGTTTAAAAATTAATACGTTTTTGTGGTCATATATTTTTTTTAACTAAAATATTAAGACAAAGTAGTCTAAGTTGTACATTTTATATCAAAATCTTGACTTTTCAATGCAGATCAAATGAAATACTAAGATCCCCGTTTTCCGACCGCCCAGTGGTGTTTTGCGTGAATCCGACCGCTTAGGCGCCGAATTCCGACCGGTCCGTGACGTTTTGACTAAAATGAACTTAATTGTCTACCAATACGGTGTGAATTTGTTTAAAAATAACAAGATTTTATTGTTGTAATTTGTTTTTTGTTATAACGTTCGTAGATTACGTTTTTACATTTACATTTTAATTATCCGATAATTATCGGATAACTATCAATGAACATCTTGATAATTTCCAACCCTGGGCAAGGGGATGTTATCTCCCCAAAGCTTTTCACCGCTGCATTGGAAGATGTGTTCAAGCTGATGGAGTGGAAAGGTCGCGGCATCAACATCAACGGAGAACGCCTCACACACCTTCAATTTTCCGATGATATAGTCATGTTGGTGGAATCGCTGGACGACCTCAACACCATACTAGGCCTGTATGCTAGACCTGAGCAGCGCCAACGGGTCGGTTTCAAAATGAACATGGACAAGACTAAGATCATGGTCCAATGTGCATGTCAAACCTATACCGGTTGTTGTTGACGGCGCTGCTCTCGAAGTTTTTGACGATTACGTTTACCTGGGACAAGTGGTCCAGTTGGGTAAGTCCAACTTCGAGAAAGAGGTCACTCGCAGAACCCAGCTCGGGTGGGCAGCGTTAGGGAAGCTACGACATAATATCTTCACATCCAAATTATCTCAGTGCCTGAAGACGAGATTTTTCGAGCAATGTGATGACATATGGATCCGAGACATGGTCCTTTACCGTCGGTCTGATCCGCAAGCTCATAGTCGCTCAACGCGCTGTGGACAGAGCTATGCTCGGTGTTTCTTTACGGGACGTAGACGAACGAAGGTTACCGACATAGCTCGCAAGATCAGCGGACTGAAGTGGCAATGGGCAGGCAACGTCGCTCGGCGGACGGATAATCGATGGGTGAGAAAAGTCCTCGAGTGGAGACCGCGTCTCGGAAAACGAAGTATTGGCCGCCCCCCGACGAGGTGGACTGACGACCTGAAGAAGACAGCGGGAAACCGTTGGATTCAGAGGGCGCAGGATCGGGCAGAGTGGCGACGATTGTGGGAGGCCTATGTCCAGCAGTGGACCCAAAAAGGCTGAAGGATGGATGGTCGCAATCAAGTACATTGAAAACGTGATTGCGACCTGCACGGACGGAAACAGGGAACTGGCAAATAAAGTGTAAAGTATTTCCGACCATTATTAAAGTTTGTCTATTATTCAACTAAGACAACGTATATGTTTGTGTTTAGTAAAAAAAAAATTTCATGTAAACCTTAAAACGCTGAATATCATCAAAGAACACCCCAAAAACTTGATATGTTAAGTAAAATATTTATTTATAACAACACAGATACTTTGTAAAAAATCAAGAAAGTCTAGAAAAATCTTTATGTTTCGAGTCAAATTACATTGAATGTAATGATTTTAGAGTAGGTCGTATACAGGTTCCCTAAAGTATCACAAAATTTATTTAAACAGTCGAACGTGAAAAATAAGTTTTTAGTGAAAACAAAGCTATTAATTAACTTGCGTGCGAAGTACAAAAATCTTGTTTCCGTCCAACCGGTCGGATTTCGGAACTTACGATTTTTAGAGAGACCTCATTCCGTCCAATCTTAATAACTTGATAAACCTATCAATTTACTAAAATTCGGAGTTTAAACTTTGTAATTATGATCACTGTAAGTGTATTTATACGATAAAAACACAAAATACTTACTGGTAGGCTTACTTTCGCAAAAATCGAGATTAGTATGATTCTACACTTTTAACTTTTTTTACATTACGAAACAGTCAAAATGCACCCTTTCGCAGTTTTGAATCAACTGACGTTTTGTTTGTTACGATTTTAAAACCATTTTTTCTCAATTGACGCACGAATATTGAATGAATAAAATGCGTTAAATTTCGTGAGTCTTAGGTGTGAAATTTAAAACTTATAACGACTTTTTCGAAATGGTCGGATAGAGGAGGCCGGTCGGAGACCGGTGCCATTGCGTTAATTAAAAAGTGAAATGGATTTTCTAAACTCATTGTAACAATAAAATTAGAAATGCCCAAATTCTACGTGTTCCTCCCTTCTAATAATACTCCAAACATACCTACCCCTAGTCCAAATCCCAAGTTACGACATTGCAATTTGACTCCTGCGTATTTATTCACAGAAGTTATTTTAACGTCCCATCTTTGACGCTATGTAACATTTTGAGGAATGCGATCTAATTAGGCGTCGGAAACCGTTCGCAGTTCTCCCTTGATGTTTTAATTTGTACTTATTTTCTAATTATATGTTCTTCAAGAAATTATGTTTCCGGCTATATTTACTCCTATGTAGCGTAAGTATGAATTTTGGTCTTAATAACCGGGTTCCGCATAGGTTTGGTTCTTTTTTAAATTTAAAACAGCGGTGACAGCTATCTAACTCTAATTTCTTAAATCGCACATAACATCGAAACGAAAAGACATTGGTGCGTGCCGTTTGGGTTTGAACCCGGACCGCTCGAGTGAGAGGCGCGTTCGATAGCCACTGGGCTGTCACCGCTGTAGACTGCGGCATAACCTCCTATTCCAAAAGGAGAACCGAGCCCAACAGTGGGGCAAAGAAAGGGCATTAAAAAGAACTTAACAGACTGGCTATGTGAGCAACAATTTTAGTCAAATAATATTTCATATAATAATAATAATGAAATTAAAAAATATTTTTAGAATTTGATTGTAATGATTATTGGCACTTATTTACATGACATGTTCTGACTTTTTTTAATTTTTTTTTTTTTGTATTTTAGCCACATTTTAAATTTAGATTATTTAAATTTTGTTCCATAATATTATTATATATTTGGTATTTGCATGGCCTACAGAGGCAGAAAATTATGTAAAGCATCAACTGTTACTTTTTTCTTGCAAATAAATTATGATTATGATTATGAAATTATGATTATAGCAGAAATGATACTTGGTAGGTACCTTGGATGGCGGTGGTACTGCCTCCACCAAACAGAACCTTACAGGTTCGATGTATTGTAACTACAGAGGTTCCATACAGGCTCTACTAGCTAACCTTGTACACCTTTTCACACTCAAGGCTGTACGACCGTACCCGTTTTAAGTTCTTTGTGACGCGGTGATATGAATAATACATCACAAACGTCCTAAATTCGAGGACAAACGTTAATGCTTGCCTAGGGAATGAACCTGGGACCCTTGTATCATGTGTTTTAAAATTTAAATTCCTTTAGCTCGGAGTCAGGATGTGTGCCCGGTATGGCAATAGACACACCTATTACATGGGACATAAACATAACTGGTGAAATATGGGTGTGCTACATCTCTGTCTAACCCTATGGGAAAGTAGAGGATAAGGTAAAATAAAAAAGTGTGTGTGTACCTACTTATGTACACGCGTTAGAAGTTACTATACTTCTTTGGCGTAACAAGATAAAAATCTTTTCAAAAATTTTATCTTTCGCTTTATTCTTCGTTTGTAGAAAAAAACGACACTAACAATAGAAAAAAGGTATTTAATACATTGAAAGTTTTATTATAACGCATTATCTAGTTATATAAAGTTTATTAAAATATCGCAAAAAAAATATTTCTACATTGACAGCACCTGACTAGCAGACTTTGACAATTGAAAGTGTACACTGTCAAACCATTTTTAGACAATGTTGACAATACCAAACTTCATGGTGTCGGTTTTTTGTGACGGTGTGCGCGTGCATCGTAAAAATTTACTCTCATCATTTTTCCCTAACGCGCCAAAAGAAGTATGTATAACTTTAAAAAGTTTTGTTGTTTATCGCCAATTTACTGCTAAATGCTGATAGGTGGAAAGATAAGTGTCGTAAGAATAGATGTTTTATTTAGATACTGCAGAATTACATATATACCTAAATATATAAATCTATATCTATACCTACTAATATTACAAAGAGGAAACATTTGTTTGTAATGTTTTCACACAAAAACTACTAGACCGATTTCAAAAAATTCTTTCACCATTAGAAAGCTGCATCTTCACTGAGTGATATAGGCTATATAATATTACCAGGTGTAAACGAAACTATTGTTATAATTCCACGCGAGCGATGCTGCGGGCGTCCACTACTATAAAATAAAATTATGAACATATTTTAAGGTTTACTTATAAAGCAAATAGACCTAGACAAGAGAAATCTATGCAATACTATATTAATAATAAACGTAGGTACCTAAAGAAATATAAAGTGTGGTAACAATTTCCTGAGGTAGCACCATTCAAGTCGTTTATCAACGTCAGGACGGGCCTCCTTAAAATTTTCATAATTTACCTTAAGTTGACATCCGAGAATGATTCCTAATTTAGTCTTTTGTTACTTTGCATCACTTATGTACCTCCCATTTATAATTTTGCTAAAAGCATCAAATAGGATGCTGTATTAAAAATGTTTGGTATGAAAATGTACATCCTACTAAAAAATCTACCAAGTATCCAGCATTAATATTAAAATCATTCTTATTTGCTAAGTTTTATTTCAGTTTGATAGCGAATTAAAACATCGTCTAATCTATAAAACAATTATGTACTAACATTTATATGATTTTTTAATAAATAAAAACATTATTATTGATCAATGTCCATAGCTCAATGGCTCGCGACCATTCAATGTGATCGACAGAGTTAAGCAATGATCGGCGCGGTCATTTTGTGGATTCCGGGTGACCGCTAGAGGCAAAATTTCCTGGGCTCTACCGTGCTTCGGAGGGCACGCCGAGCCGTCGGTCCCGGTTGGTTTCGATTGTGAAAACAATTGTCGAAGTCCGATTATTGGTGGTGGGACGTTTATTAAATTGGTTGCAGCTTTATTAATGATTAATATCACATAAGGTTTTTTGTGTGAACATTAATAATAATAAATTAAATAGACATAACGTGCTGTTTTTATATTGCCTAACATTATGCCTGTATTTAATAATTTCAATATGTCGTATAGGCAGTATTATCAACACCATCGTCGGCCATTGTGTGGGCGTACAGCTAGGGTAATCGAGCAAAGAGAAACAGCGTATGCACAATAATCACGTTTTATTACTCCTTTAATAATTTTTACTTTACACAATTATAATCACACCGGGTAAACGAAACGAATAACAGTTCCTAGAGTAGAGGAACCGCTCACTAGGACAGTCAAATGATAAGTGAAGTCCCATCCAGCGCCCCTCCACGGGCTAGGCTCTGTTGTAGCACGAAATTAGCCGAATATCGACGTCATCGCGACGGTGCTGCCATCTCTCCCAACTCGTGCTGCGTTTCGTTTAACGTCCATACTAATGACCGTCTCCGACAAATATATTATTATAGTAAGTATAAATGTATATTTAATACAATAGATAAAATGGTGCTGTCCTCCTCCTACCCTCCACGGGCCGCACTGAAAATCAGCGTCATGGTTCCTTTTTGTTCCATGACAATTATGCTGAGTGCGGACCCATTTTGTTCATGTATGAAAATGTTGTGGTACCAATGTTGTGTTGTCTTGTAATATTATGAGAAAATAAATTTCATTTCTTTCTTTCTTCTATTTCCCTGAAGGGGTAGAGAAGAGACATGTATGTAATACACTACACACTCCAGTTAAGTTCACACGAGAATTTGTTGTAAATTGTGTACGTCTTTGAAAATTTAATTGTTGACATCACTCATAGATTTATTACTCTATGGTAATTTGACATAGTGAATCATGACATTTAATTTTATTTGACACTGTATAGAATTAATTATGTATTTACTTGTAATTTTACTTAATTTTATGAATATTTTATTATTGACTATTAAAATTTATTGACGAATGATGTATACCATATTTTATATTAAATAACTTGAAATGAGTTAAATCTATATCTTAAAAGTAAATTTACAAATGAATGAATTTAAAACTAAATTAATAAAAAAAAAAACCTTAAAAGTATAACCTAAAACAAAAACAAAAAAAAAAAAAAAATTACTAAAATATATCATTAAAAGGAGTCCCTTTAGGCAAGGTTCCGAAGATACTGGCAGCGTTCCCCCTTTGAATAGCTATACTAATTCTCTGTCCTAGGTAGCTGCCAGCTCTTCGGTCTCCTGTGATGAATTGACGAATTACTTATTGAATTATTAATATTACTGTTTTGAAATTGGATTATAAGTATAATTATTTACTTATCTAACGAATTGGGTCTGGTTGTAATGTTAGATTTAAGTTTGTGTCTAAAGTTTAGGTTCATTGTTGTACTGTGGTGATCAATGAATTGATGATGAAATTATAAACCGGGCTTTATCCTAACTCCGAGCTACATTAGAGAATAACAAGTGTAAGATAAACCCAATTATATTTTGCCCGACCCGGGATTGAACTCAAGGACCTCTAGCTAGTAATACTTTGTGTCTACAAGATCACCTGGGTGGTATAGTAATCTAGAATCCGGTCTAAAATACAGCTTTGAATCATCCAGAATCCATCACAAACGCTTATAGTCTAAGATCCCGCTATACAACGACCTTCACCGAGATGTTTATTTAATAAAACGTATTTTATATTCAATTTAATATTGTAGGGTTCGGGAGACTAATTAAAGATTTAGAGTTCACTGTTAGCACTTTTAATTGAATGTTTAACACGGATTGATACAAAAGAGCACTTAACATCAAATCGCGAGGCGAAAATCAAGAAGGGCAGTTATTACAATATTGCAGTTTTGACAACTATCGACACACAGAGTAATTTATGGTGCGGGCGCGTGGGCGGCAGTCTATTTCATTGGCCGACATGCGCGGCAAATTCAAAACAAACCACAGATTCCTAATGGGTGCGCTACATCCTCCTCCTCCAAGTCACAATATCGCCCCGATAGTGAATTGGCAAACACTAGTAGCGTCCTCTCCTATTAGCTTTGGGCGGCCGACCGCGTAAACGTCGCGGCTGGACGGGCTGAATTGACTCCGTCTGATTAGTTATAAGAGCAGTGAGGTCCGAAACATGAAAACGACCTAACGCGTGACCCTGATCGTCAGTCACCTCATAGGTTGTGGGGCTTATCACACGTCTTATAACATACGGCCCATCTCTCTGTGGCATAAACTTCCTAGTCATCCCTTTGTGTGCATTGCTAAGAGCGTGGGTGGTAAGTAGAACCTGATCACCTACCTTGAAAACCACTGGAGACGAGCGACGTGAAGCGTCAGCATACTCTTTTCTGAGATCCTGGCATCTTTCTACCCTATCTCGAACATCGTGCAAGGTGCTAATAAAATTAGATAAGTAGGGCGTTACCTGAGGCACAAAATTCTCCTTATCCAAGATTGCACGCAGCTCGTGCTGTGCATCGAAGGGTACCCGCATTTCTCGTCCAAACATCATGTAGGATGGAGTAAGCCCCGTAGTCGAACACTTGGCAGTGTTCAAGGCAAAACGTACTTGGGCTAAGCATTGTGGCCATGTGCGATGATCATTTTTGACCAAAATAGCCAACTGTACCTTCAAATCCCGGTTCTTTCTCTCAGCCGGATTGGCCTCGGGATGGTACAAGGGGATAAGGTTCTGTTTGACTCCAAACAGGAACATACATTGCTGCATAACTGCAGATATAAACTGCACACCATTGTCAGATATGACTCGTCTGGGAAAACCATACCGTAGGAAGTATTCTTCTAACATTATTCTTGCACACACTTCTGCAGTGGCCTCTTTGAGAGCATATATTTCGACCCACCGGGTGGCAGTATCTTCAATAAGGAACACCCACTTCTCACCCGTTTCGGCTTCGGGTAGGGGACCGAACAAATCAACAGCAAGCACTTCACCTCTCTGATTTAGTATCGGTGTTTGCAATAAACCTGTAGGCTTCTGGTTGGAATACTTATACCTTTGGCACTCGATGCAATTCTTAAGGTATTCTGTCACGTACTTACGCATGCCCGTGAAGTAGTAACGCTGCCTAATACGGTCCAGGGTACGGTCCACGCCCTGGTGGCCAGCAGTGGGTGCGTTATGAAATTCATCCATGATGTTTTTCAGCATGGATGTAGGTATTACTAACTGAGGCTCTTCAGAATCAGAGTCAGGTGAGTGGCGATACAGGACACCTTGATCCATATGATAACCTCTCTCTAACCAACGAGCAGGGGTCATGGGGTCTGTGGTGTCCTCGAGGTCCTTGATAATTTTGTTCACCTCGGGATCATCCAGCTGAGCAGAACGAAGGTCAGCAGAACTCCTACGTGGTAGGTCCAATATAACCGAGCAGACTCCACAGCTTTCAACGTTGGAATCATTGCAGAACGGACGACTGAGGGCATCGGCGATTACGTTAACCTTACCAGGCGAGTATTCATATCTAATGTCAAATGCTTGTAACTTCAAGGCCCAGCGCATTAGTCTGCCACTGGGTGACTTAAGTGTCAATAGCCACTTAAGTGGTTGGTGGTCACTCCGTACAGTCACAGGGTGTCCCTCAATATATGGACGGAACTTCTCTACAGACCAGACTACAGCCAGGGCCTCCCGCTCTGTAGTGCTGTAGTTACGTTCAGAAGAGGTTAGCAAACGGCTCGCATACTCGATAGGATGCACATCATGGCCTTCACCCTGTAAGAGGACTGCACCCAATGCATAGTTACTTGCATCGGTATGTATGATGAAAGGCTTACCATGGTCTGCTTGTACTAGGACCGGCGCTGTAGTAATCTTCGTCTTCAAATCATTACTACCGGGTGCAGGAGCGGCCCATGCAGACGAAGAGTGTGCTTCGATAACTCCGCCCTTCAGCATACTGTTGATCTCGGCCTCCATTATTGCACGCTTAGCAGGCGTGAGGCGGTACGGAGGTACGGCTATGGGAGCATGATCTCCCGTGTCGATAAAATGCTCAGCAAATGGAGTGGCCTCTCCTCCTAGATGGAAAATATCTTCATGCTGCTGAAGGAGAGAGTTAAGTTGCTGGCGTTGGTGTGGGGAGAGCATCAGGCCTTCATTAGGCCTCAGTGAAACGGACGACACCGCAAGCGAATCATGCTGAGGTTGTTCATCCTCGTACTCGAGGGGGTAAGTCTGCGTGCACCCGAAGAAATGCCAAAATGAAGCAGCAAAATTGATTACCATACCTGCAGCACTGAGGAAGTCGATACCCAGAAGCGTTTCGTTGCTGTCAGCTTCCGGAAATATTATGAAGTCTGTTCTAACATGTCTGCTCTCGGAGATTATGACATCTACACACGCAACTAAGACATTACGTAGCTGGACTGCACCATCTGCCAGTTTCACACGCATCTGTCTAGGGCAAAGGGTGAGATTCTTTTCCTTAAATATATCATAAAGCTTATGACCAGCCACAGAGCATCTGGCAGCTGTATCAATCAAAGCCATGCCTCGGTGTCCCAGAATCTTAATTGAAAGCACAGGCCTAAGCTGCTTTAAACCGACAGTCGTCGCCTTCAAAACACTAGACGCAGAGAGGGGGACTGTATAAGTAACGTCAACCGGGGAAACAGTAGTTGTCACTGATGAGTCAGTGCAGGGTATAGGAACTACTGTTGGCATGCAAAGCTTATCAGCATTGAAGCGGCATAGACCATGAGTTGGGTCGGCAATAGGTGCATTGACCCTAACAGGTGACTCAATATCACGGTGGCCGGCAATAGGTGCATTGACCCTAACAGGTGACACAATATCACGGTGGCCGGCAATAGGTGCATTGACCCTAACAGGTGACTCAATATCATGGTGGCCGGCAATAGGTGCATTGACCCTAACAGGTGACTCAATATCACGGTGGCCGGCAATGGAAGTGTTTACACTATTGGATGACAAGGTGTCATGTTGGCCACTAATGAGGGCATTTACCCTACCGGATGACAAATTGTCATATTGGCCAGTAAAAGGGGCATTTACCCTACTGGATGACAAATTGTCATGTTGGCCAGTAAAAGGGGCATTTACCCTACTGGATGACAAATTGTCATGTTGGCCAGTAAAAGGGGCATTTACCCTACTGGATGACAAATTGTCATGTTGGCCAGTAAAAGGGGCATTTACCCTACCGGATGACAAATTGTCATGTTGGCCAGTAAAAGGGGCATTTGCCCTACTGGATAACAAAATATCATGTTGGTTCATAACGGGACTATGTACCCTATCAGGTGACAAACGATCATGATTTTCACTAATAGGAGTATTTACCCTATCCTGTAAGTCTTTATTCAAATGACTAGTAATACAAGCAGTTGTCCCTTCACACAAGTTATACTTATAATCACTATGAGAACTAAATATAGGAGATGAATCTCTAACAGTCTTATAACACAGGTTAGAGTTTAAAGCCTCCAAAGGAGTTGATTTACTTAAGTTTGATTGATTACAGTATGAAGCTTTTCTGAGAAATTTTGAGCAACATTTCCTATTACAATAGTTAAGATTATAATAACAACAATCAGTCACTGATTGATTATCAATATTAGTATTGTTAAAGGTCACATTAGATAGAGAAGTACTAGAATTACTATAATCATGTGAACTATTATAATGATAATCTTTCAGTTCACTTAAGCAGAGCATATTATGACTTGGAGGAAATTGGCTAATAGGAATATGCTTATTGTGACTTACCAAAGATCCAGTTTCATGTACACTAATTGATGAGAATGACATGTTGTTACATTTTACACATTGTGACCTTACCACCCCACACGCACCGCAACCATAGCAATATACATTAGAGGACACATTATTACTAGGTATACTAGATTTAGATTCAGTAGGTCTAGCACTAGATTTTAACTTTTTACATTCATCCCGGACATGACCAAATTGTTTACAGTAAAAACAACGCGCTTTCACTTTCACTACACTTGCACTTTGGGTGGTGCTCGCACGTGGAACAGTGGCCCTCGTGGCCACAGGTGCTGGTACCTTCTCCGGGGCAAAAGATTTGGTAGTGTGACGTAGTGGTTGGGGGTGTGTGCCAGTACCACTCAGGCGGGTGTTACGGGTTGCATTCTCTGCTTCACTTTCTTCTATACCGTGTGCAAGGCGAAGTAAAGTTGAGAAGTCATGAAAGTCCTCTCTTCTGAGATTCTGACGGATACGAGGGTGTAAGAGGCCAAATACCATGTCCATCTTGGCCTTTTCAGTAATGTCTCCGGTTGGGATCTTTGCTAGCAAGGCACGACATCTGGATATGAATACCCCTGTTCTCTCCTCTCCCTGCTGTAGTGAAAAGAGCTCCATGTAAATACGGTGTGGCGGTCTCCTGTCACCATATGTTGTTGTCAGAAGCTTGATTGCATCATTCCATGTATGAATTTCGTTTTTAATGCCCTGATACCAGATTGCCGCATCATTTATTAACAGGAAAGACATACCTCTAAGGGCGTTTTCATCAGAGACTGACGCGCAGTCTTTGTAGCTCAGAACCGAGTCGACGAACGCGTCGACGGACTCGTCGGCATCACCGCTGAATCGGGCGGTGCAGTTAGCAAATGTGCCGGGGCCGACGGCTGGTGCTGGTGATGTGCTACTCATGACCTTATCCAAAAGGCGGGAAAACGCGTCGGTTTGTGTCTGTTGTATGGCGGCCATCATGGCGGCGACTTGGTTATGTGTAAAGCTCGTATCCCTATCCTTGCCGGTGTCGTCATTCGTTTCTTCCATGCTGGCGTAATTCTCTTCCTCGCCGGCGTTATCGGCGTTATCGGCGTCCTCGCCGGTCCCCTGACGGCGCGGGCGCGTTCGCGGCATGATACAACACGAACTCACTTCGCGACTCGCGAATACACAACACTTTATATTATTAAGTTTGCTAAACGTTGGGCAGCCAATTTGTAGGGTTCGGGAGACTAATTAAAGATTTAGAGTTCACTGTTAGCACTTTTAATTGAATGTTTAACACGGATTGATACAAAAGAGCACTTAACATCAAATCGCGAGGCGAAAATCAAGAAGGGCAGTTATTACAATATTGCAGTTTTGACAACTATCGACACACAGAGTAATTTATGGTGCGGGCGCGTGGGCGGCAGTCTATTTCATTGGCCGACATGCGCGGCAAATTCAAAACAAACCACAGATTCCTAATGGGTGCGCTACAATATGTCAATAAATATAGTACATATGGGTTGGCTAACTAATTTCAGTATGATTAATTAATAATTTAAAAAAAATTTTTTTTTAAACATTTCACCGGCTTGATTATTAGACAAATTCTATACCAATCGAAAGTATGAAGCCCACAGATTATGCAAACGTTAGGTTGGCTATTCTTTTCCGGTCACAACTCTCGAGTAGCCAGGTATAAACAGGTAAATCGATCGATATCGCATTTTGCACCGGTCTGATTATTGAATTAAAATTAAATGAAATTGAAGATTATTCCATTATGAACACGGTGGTATAGGGTTGACTGCGAAAAATCAGTCCCGAATTCCAGTTGTCGAATTTTTCGAAAATAGCTGAAAAGGTTTTACTTTTCCTTTATTATGGGCGGACTTTAAACAGCTGCTATGCTGTGTCCTCTTCTATCGCATGGGATGGTTGGTTGGGACCTCTCAGTCGCACACATTCACTCGCAGAAATATCTCACTTTTGAAAATTCGACAACTGGAATTCGGGACTGATTATTCGCAGTCAACCCTATACCACCGTGTTCATAATGGAATAATCTTCAATTTCATTTAATTTTAATTCAATAATCGGACCGGTGCAAAATGCGATATCGATCGATTTACCTGTTTATACCTGGCTACTCGAGAGTTGTGACCGGAAAAGAATAGCCAACCTAACGTTTGCATAATCTGTGGGCTTCATACTTTCGATTGGTATAGAATTTGTCTAATAATCAAACCGGTGAAATGTTTAAAAAAAAAATATTTTTTAAATTATTAATTAATCATATCCTGGACTGAAATTAGTTAGCCAACCCGTATGTACTATATTTATTGACATATTAAATTGAATATAAAATACGTTTTATTAAATAAACATCTCGGTGAAGGTCGTTGTATAGCGGGATCCTCTACTATTATGTAAAAAATCAAATGTAGTCATATAATAACTCTTTGGAAGAAAACAATTTATAAACTGCCATCAAAAGCAAGACAGAAGGAAATAACCTTTTTTAGAACTAGATTCTCATTTAGTTTATGACAAGTTTTACCTCAAAAATATTCACTTAGATATTTCCAATTTCCGTTAAACATGATTAATACCTACCTAGTTAGTTAGTAAGCTTGTTAGAACTTACTAATTTGACGTCGGTATTAATAAACAACGGTCTAGTCGTTACCGTGTCTTCTGAAGCGTACGAGTATGAAACAACGAAATTAACCAACTTTAAACTTAACCAACTTTAAACTTAACCAACTTTAAACGTTGAGTCTATCATAGTTGTAAGCGGTAGTGCGGTGACAGCCCAGTGGCTATCGAACTCGCCTCTCACTCGAGCGGTCCGGGTTCCACCACTCATACTATACCACTTGGTGACCACAATATATTAAACGAATAGTTTATTAAACTACTAATGTTAATATCGAACGGGCCCATTGGCGTAATCGGTAGTGACCCTGCCGGGGTCGTGGGTTCGAATCCCACTTAGGACAAACACACAAGAACACTTGTGTTTATTCTGTCTGGATGTTAATATTATTTATTTATGTGTGTATTTAAAAATGTACGTATATCAGTCCCTGACACCCATAGTACAGGCTCGCGCCTAATTTGGGGTCAGATGGCCGTGTGTGAGAATGTTCATGATTTTATACATATTTATATTCGAACGAGTAGCGTCCATAGCCCAATGGCTCAGGTCGATTCAATGTGATCGAATGAGTTAAGCAACGACGGGCGCGGTCGGTTTGTGGATGGGTGACCGCTAGTGGCAAAATTTCATGGACGCTACCGTGCTTCGGAGGGCACGTAAAGCCGTCGGTCCCGGTTGTTTTCAATGTTGGAAACAGTCGTTAAGCCTTGTCGAAGACCTTCGGGTGGCTTGAGAACATTCGACACTGGGTTGGCCACTAACCCCTCCACCAATCCGCATTGGAGCAGCGTGGTGGAGTATGCTCTAGACCTCCCGCAGATGCGTCTGTGGGGGAGACCCGTGCCCAGCAGTGGGACGTCTATGGGTCGCAGCGATATTCGAACGAAACCCGACGCTATCAATATTTCACTATTAATATATTCAGATCCCAACTTATACATCCAAAACTGAAGCGTGTTGCCGTGTTACCGAAACTTTTACCTTTTTGCCACAGTTATACCTCGGCAGTCTTTTTGGAATAACAAAATAAGGTAGATAACAAAAGAGCTGGCTTTGTTGAATTAAATAAAACCGAACCTGGATTTCGGCTGAGTCGGGTCTGAAATATGCACAGCGTTCGGCGAATTTAAAAGTATGGACAGGTATGCAGGCTCGCGTCCCGGGACTGATTCTATAGGGTTGGTACTGTTCTTTAAACACACCACAAAATTATTATTTTATTTATTTATATATAACATCTAACGAACCCCCACAGCAGAATTAGACATACTTAACAATAGTTTCGTTTACACCTAGTAATATTATATAGCCTATGTCACTTAGTGAAGATGCAGCTTGCTAATCTTCTATATAATAAAAATGAATCGCAAAATGTGTTGGTAAGCGCATAACTCAACAACGCCTGGACCGATTTGGCCAATTCTTTTTTTAAAATGTTCGTTGAAGTTCAAGGATGGTTTTTACGGCAAGAAAAATTTGAAAATTCTTCCCCTAAGGGGATAAAACGGGGGTGCAAAGTTAGTATGAAGCTTTGCGGTTTTTGAAGTTAGTGAATGTGTAACGCGAGCGAAGCTGCGGGCGTCCACTAGTGGTGAAATAATTTTTGAAATCGGTCCAGTAGTTTTAGTGTGAAAACATTACAAACAAAACTTGCCTCTTTATAATATTAGTATAGAAGATTTAACAATCCTAACAGAGTTATCCAATTCGATTGTTAGGTAATTCTAGATATTTAAGGCGTACAAAATATTATAAATTATACAACGTTAAATATATTAGATACTTATATGCCGAATTTGATAGTTAGTATCGTTACCAACTTTAATAATAACATTTACTAACAAACACTTCTTAGTCCTAAAGGGTAGCAGCTATCTATTTACTTCTTACTATCGGTAATCTAACAATTACTAACTGTACGATTATTAGAACTAACTTACTGGACTATCTATCACTATTACACAACTATAACTACTAAGAAAGTACTACACTAGTACACAAGTATAACTACTAAGAAAAATATGAAAACGTCTTTGGCATTCAGGCTTTGTCACGAAATTTCCTTCACTGTCTTACTGCCTTAAAACCACTAGTAGGACTTAGTCCTCAAGAATCTGTGCTCGAGTTTAAACGAGACTTTTATCAGTCTTTTGTCCAACGTTATCATTGACGGGTCATTTACTTATCATACATAATCTTATATACCTACATAATTATACTTTTAATTTTTTGTTTAAAAAGCTTTTTTTTTATTTATTTTATTTTCGTGCATTGTCATCGGAACCAAATATGTGTGCCGAATTTCAGCTCGATAGCTTCAGTGTAAGTGGGTGAAATATTGATTGCATGATTCTAGGACATATACATACGAGTGAATTTAAATAAAAGCTTTTAATTTAAATAAAAAATAAGTCAAATATTTCTCCAGTAAGATACCTTCACAAAGTCGGAGAGATTAACATAATCCTCTTAACCGTGCCAGGAAGTGGCAACCCTGCCTATCTGTCAGTATAAATTTGCAACGGCTGTGTGCAGTCGAACTGGCGGGTAGCGCTAACTCGGCATTCCCGATAAATCGTAAGTTAATCTATACGTTTTATCAAGTGGAACAATTTGCTGCCCTCGCTTCATAAAGATCCCTCCGAACTCCACTCGAATAAAATTGGTTTTCCTTGAACAAACTGAGGTCGTGTGCCGGAAAAACCAAGACACCTCATCGGTCAAATGAAGTACACCGTTATCCTTCATCTTTTCGAAAGTATTATCTATATACTAATAAAGTATATAAGTACTAATTTACTAAAATATAAAAATATACTAATAAACAGACTTAATAATAACCCTAAGACGTCCCACTGCTGGGCACCGGTCTCTTCCACAGAGAAATCTGCGGGAGGTCTAACTGCTCCAATGCAGATCAATGGAGGGTTTAGTGGCCAACCCAGTGTCGAATGTTCTCAAGCCACCCGAAGGTCTTCGACAAGGCTTAAAGTCTTTTTTTTTTTTTTATGGATACAGGATAGCAAACGAGCTTGCAGCACCACCCATCCGCTGCCACCCATGACAACTGTGACTGACTTTCTGTCTGTTTTCACCATTGAAAACAACCGGGACCTGTCTGTTTTCACCATTGAAAACAACCGGGACCGACGGTTTAACGTGCCCTTCGAAGCACGGTAGCAATGAAATTTTGCCATTAGCGGTCACCCATCCACAAACCGACCGCGTCATCCGTTGCTTAACTTTGTCGATCACATGAATCCATTGGGATATGGACGATACGAATACCACTAATCTTCATTAATTCCCCTAACAACTTGTACGAGCTTTCAACTATGTTAAAATTACTTCCGAACACTGACAAAGATTTTCAAATCTTGATCTTCTGTACCACATAATAAGGTCTATTACACTTGCAAAGTAAAGATTAACGGTCTCGCAATTTGGAGACAACAAATCGCTTTCATTTACAATCAGGTAATTGTAAACAGCGAAGGTTAGGTAATTAATTAATGTAATCAACAAGTCAGGTAGAGAACGAGCCAATTAAAGGAACGAAATTAATTATACGAAGCGTTGATTGTTGAGGGGTTAACGGCTTAGGGGATTGGGTTCGAATCCCCATTAGTGTAGAAGACAATAGTTACATTTCGGAACATGAAACTGTTCTGGGTTCGATTCCCAGGTCGGGAAAATAATTGCTTATTAGGTTATTCTAACTTGGAATTCTCATTAGTGGTATAGATATTAAAGGTGATCTAAGCAATTGGTAAAAAGTGGATGCACATCTCTGCCTACACCGTCTGATAAATATAGGCGTGATGACGTTACGGTAATGTTTTTAAAGTGTAGTTGCACCATTGATTTACCACCAACCGTAGATTTAACACTCCCATACAAAAATGTATTTGAAATCCGTCACCTTATTGACATACATATATTAAATATACATTGTATATACACGTAGTAAAATGCGCACGACCGAATCAAAATGCCATTAAGTAATGTACCGTAATTACCAAATTCAACCTTATTGTAAATCACTGTATGTTACTGATATTGACGCGACACAATATGTCTACGACTAAAATAAGTATTTTTGATGGTTTTTGATATGTAAATGGCTATAATTAAACGCATAATAAGATGTATAATGTCTTTACTCACTTGAAATATGAAATTGCTTTTTATTGCTATTATTTGAACAAGTTTTGATCGCGCACTTGTCTATGCTTATGTGTTGACGGTTAATCACTCTCTACGGAAAAGGGGTGCACGAGTCACGATTGTGCACCCCTTTTCAAGCGTTCATACACGCTATCTACGGTTGGCGGTAAATCAATGAGTTGCGCGGTAAAATGAAACGTAATCATAACACACTTTATAACTCAATTTTAACGAGTACCTACAGGTTCTTGATACCGTAATTAATATGCTCATATTAATATGCTAATGTGGAGCGTGATTTAACTTGAGTTCGAGCTTTATAATTTATCCAAACTCAATTAAAAAAAGTTTCAATCCAACCTCGTAGGTAGGGTTGCTGGGAGTTGCGTATTAGGTATCTGTTAGAAAACCTACAACCGCCCTTCAACCTACCGTTGCTGTATCTTTTTATTTTTACCTATAGATACAGGTAGAAAACGAGCATGAAGCTGATATTCAGGAATTCAATAATATACACATTAAACATTATGTCTATTATTGAATTCCTTTTTTTTGACGACTCCTGGCTGGGGCAGATATTTCGCATATTTCTACTTGGGTGTGTGTGTGTGTAGCGTTTATTTTACCTCGCCGCTCGTCTAACACTCGACGGCGACTCATTATCGTTCGATTAAAACAATGCCGTAGTGTTTAGTCTATTGCATGCCTCGCCAGCCTCGTTGCATTCAAGTGACTTAAAATGTATTAGTAAATTAACGCTGACGATCGATACAGACTCGTAATTAATTCGACGACACGCAGCGAGCGATTTAAGAGTAGAACTAGGTGTCTAAATATTTGGATGATGCCTTGAGAACAAAAACATTTCACCAACCCTCAGTTGATGAGTAACGAAACGACGTAGGCGCCACCTAAACGTATGCCTCCGATTCAGTGCATAATAGCACAAAGTAGATATTAGGTACAGAGATTAAGTTTCATAGGAACGTGCAAATCGGTTGCACTCCTACAAGCACGCGGGACATCTATGTGTGGCCACTGGCCGCTTGTCGCGTACGCGGCGAGAGTGGAAAAAACCGGTTGACGCTGTCACATCAAGTTGAAAATCGCAGGGTAATCGCTACGCACATTGTTGGTTTTGTTAGTTGCAAGTTTGAATATCTATATAATAAAAATGAATCGCAAAATGTGTTGGTAAGCGCATAACTCAACAACGCCTGGACCAATTTGGCCAATTCTTTTTTTTAAATGTTCGTTGAAGTTCAAGGATGGTTTTTACGGCGAGAAAAATTTGAAAATTCATCCCCTAAGGGGGTAAAGCGGGGATGCAAAGTTAGTATGAAGCTTTGCCGTTTTTGAAGTTAGTGAATGTGTAACGCGAGCGAAGCTGCGGACGTCCACTAGATATAAATATAAAAATAAATATAAGTATGTATAAGTATAAGTACAAGTACAAGTACAAGTACAAGTACAAGTACAAGTACAAGTACAAGTACAAGGACAAGGACAAGGACAAGTACAAGTACAAGTACAAGTACAAGTACAAGTACAAGGACAAGGACAAGTACAAGGACAAGGACAAGGACAAGTACAAGGACAAGGACAAGGACAAGGACAAGGACAAGGACAAGGACAAGGACAATTACAAGTACAAGTACAAGTACAAGTACAAGTACAAGTACAAGTACAAGGACAAGGACAAGGACAAGTACAAGTACAAGTACAAGTACAAGTACAAGTACAAGGACAAGGACAAGTACAAGTACAAGGACAAGGACAAGTACAAGGACAAGGACAAGGACAAGTACAAGTACAAGTACAAGTACAAGTACAAGGACAAGGACAAGGACAAGTACAAGTACAAGTACAAGGACAAGGACAAGGACAAGTACAGGTACAAGTACAAGTACAAGTATAAGTATAAGTATAAATATATATACTCTAATATAATAGACTAGCTTTTACCCGGGGCTCCGCCCGCGTGGTCAAAGGGAATTAACAATGACTTGTGTATCATATACGTGATTCAGAACTTGAAAATGAATTTTACTAACGCCATCTATTAATAACATTCGTAACTAAATATCTATCAAATAACAAAACATCGATATCTTCCCATGGGGATGTTTTACCGCGGTAAAAAGTAGCCTACGTCACTCTCCACCCTCCTCACTATGTCGACACACAAAAACAATACCATATACATAATAGCTTCCTTGCGACGTGAAAGCCGGACAAACAAACAAATAAACAAACAAACAAACACACTTTCGCATTTATAATATTAGTATGGATATAAGATAAAGATATAGATATAAATCTAATATATAAAATTTCCATGTCACAATGTGTTGTTTGTTGCAGTACTCCTCCGAAACGGCCTTACCAATTTTTACCAAATTTTATATGCGTATTCAGTAGGTCTGAGAATCGACTAACATCTATTTTTCATCCCCCTAAATGTTAAGGGTAGTCCACCCCAAATTTGTTTTAAAAATTTTTAGATAATTTTTTTTTTTATGATACAGCATTAGAAAATACATACAACCCTGAATTTTCAACCCTCTACGATCAACCCCTATTTTTCCATCGCGATTTTTATTTTTAATAATTTCCTACTTTTATTGAACGTTTTCGATTATAAGTAATGGTAGTCGTAGTGGTAGTGGTAGGGGTAGTGGTAGGGGTAGTGGTTGTAATAGTGGTAGTGGTAGGGGTAGTGGTAGGGGTATTGGTAGGGGTAGTTGTAGTCCACACACTTACATGAAGTTCTCCCAAAATATTCAGTAAAAATTATTTATATGGCAAAACAACGTTTGCCGGGTCAGCTAGTCTTATGTATAAAATTTCCGTGTCACAATGTTTGTTGCAGTACTCCTCCGAAACGGCTTTACTGATTTTTACCAAATTTTATATGCGTATTCAGTAGGTCTGAGAATCGACTAACATCTATTTTTCATCCCCCTAAATGTTAAGGGTAGTCCATCCCAAATTTTTTTTTTTTAATTTTTAGACAAATTTTTATTTTTGTATTTTTTTATGATACAACATTAGAAAATACATACAACCCTGAATTTTCAACCCTCTACGATCAACTAAAAATTATTTATATGGCAAAACAACGTTTGCCGGGTCAGCTGGTCTAATATAAAAACGTGGTATTAATAATAATGGTTGTATATTGTACTGTGTGTATGAATAATGCTAGAAAAAATAAAAATATATCATACTTTAACCACACTTTAACTATCCCAAGGAGTGCAATAGGTAAGTAAATATTTGATTATTACTTTTTCAAGTAAGTACCTTTATTTTACGGAATTATCCTTTTTTTAATAAGAAATGTGTACTACACGGTGTGTTTTTACCTTTTTATTATTATTACAAGCTTTTACTAAACATTTGTAGGTATGTGGGTGGGTTGGTACGTACTATGTGTTTTAAATTTAAGTATTGCAAGTGAGATTTGAACCACATCCAGATGTCTTATTGAACTGAAATTTTTCCTGCGTAACTTCGGTGACAGTACAATAATATGACGCTGCAGCTAGGATTTGATATGCCATGTGAGTGTTTCCTGATACATTACTTGAAAAAACTATATATTAGATTTAGAATTTTCCATACCATAAAAATAAATAATAAAATATTAAAAAATAAAAATTATAAAAATAAAATTATTAGAGTAAGAAATTTGTAAAGTATGTTATTTTCTATTTTCTATTCTGTATTGGTTCTTATTGTAGTATTCTTTTTATATTCTGAATAATAAAACTATTTAACAAATGATTTCTTTAATTTCTCTTAACCTGTTGTGACAACCCTACCAAAATAGGTAACAATTTTGCATGTTCTTAAGAAGCTTAATCTCTGTACCTAATATCTACTTTGTGATAATAGGGTACTTATGCAACTCTTAAATTGAAAGATTTGACAGCTCTTCCCAAAGAAGAGCTCGTTTGGCTTTTCCGCTCATTTTAGGCCGTTTTTTATTTTATAGCCGGTCACAATATCTGTGCACCTCGCTGTATGTATAGGTACATTTAGTAAGAAAACTAGAGTTCGATCAATGCACGAAAACGAGCAATTGTAGTAATTAAAATTCCTGGTGATGCTTGTTTAGATCACCGTATCAGAGCGCCGACATGACATTCATCGACGCCAGGTGCACATAATTATATTGTGACCGGGCTATATATTTTTATAGAAGTTCGTATAAGTGTGTAAAGTTCAACCAATAATATGCATTAAAAGGCTTGCAATTTTTTGCACTTTAATATAATAATATTATTGTAGTTCAATAAAGTTTGAATAAATTAAAAAATGCCTGGTCTCAAACGTTATACATTAATTGAGACGGAAGTTGAAAAAGACGGCAGCTTGGACACAAATCTACCAACTGGACTAGCCCAGCGTGGTGCGGAATGCTTCGCTTCTACCATTAATAATACCATACTCTACAGAAGGCATCTAACGGATCCGAGTCAGTTACCCCAATCAATGTATCAATCTTGCTTCATGAACACAATCATGTAGATTACCTATGGTTATGCAATTATTCAAATCCTTACTAATTAATATATAAATGGTAAAGGGTGTTTGTTGGTTTGTAGGTATATCCCTCAACAAAATGCTGGATCGATGTGATTTTTAGGATATGAAGTACAGGGCTGGAGTATAACATAAGCTACCTTTTTATCAGAAAACTAGTGCCCGTTGCTTCGCTCGCGTAGAATTAGACCCATTAACGACGTCTGCCAGCGTTCGGGTTGCCCACTTGACTTCAAAAACGGCAATTTTTCATACTAACTTTGCACCCCGTTTTACCCCCTTAGGGGGTGAATTTTCAAAAATCCTTTCTTAGTGCTCCCCTACGTTATAAAAGGAACCCAGTGGAGTATGCTCTAGACCTCCCGCAGATTTGTCTGTCAGGGAGACCCGTGCCCAGCAGTGGGAAGGGTAGTGGGATCAAATCCCACTCAGGATAAACATTCGTTGGACGAATATTTGTGTTTGTTCTGTCTGGATGTGTGGATGTTAATATCTATTTAAAAATATCTTTGTATGAAAATCAGTCTCTAACACCCATAGTAACAGATTCTGCCTAGTTTGGGTTTAGTTGGCTGTGTCTGAGGATGTACCTAATAGAGAAAAAAAAGCCGCGTATTTCGAAATGCTACGAGTACTTTAATATATCTCCGTCGGCTGAGTCGAACTGAGTTAGTATTTCTAAACGGTAGACACTCGTGAATTCTGGTCACTCGTCTCAGACGATACAACACTAGTATTTTTAAGTCAATACGCATTTAGATTTACTGAGGACCTTCATCATAAATTATTTGTCATAGAAAAAAGCACTTTAAAATGCACATAATTTAGAAAAGACATTGGTGCGTGCCTCCGGATAAGTGGTTCCAATAACCACTTAAGTAATTTCACAAGATTATGAATTCATGAGTCTGAAAGGAATCATTTAAATAATTCAAATATTCAATGCTTTTTTGTTTCGTTTGTTTGTTTTCTGATGAGTGGAAAATGTGAAAAAAAAGTGGAGAATGTATGTATATTTATGTATGTATGTATATATGTGTATGTATGTATGCTGTATTTCGCTGTGCACGTTAAATTTGCTTCTCTAATACCCTCTCTATTCCTGGGCCTGCTGGAAGAAATTTCAACATGAAATAAGCATTGCCTGTGTACTTCATTTTCTATAATTATGTATCACTTTAAATTGTTGTTGTGTACACGAATTGTTAAATAAATAAATAAAATATATATTAATTATTAATTAACGCGCCGCTGCCCTTTGGTGCTGTGCCCAACACAGGCTCTGTCGACCCTTTCACTACGCTGTGCAGCCACACAGCGTCGACCCTCACGGTGTCACTTGGATGCCCTACCTTAGGAACCATAAACCTTGCCAACGCAACTAACTGTTTACAGACTATAGTTAACGCTGATTTCCGGTGACTGCAGTCTAACCATGTTAGCGCATAAGGTGCCAAAACTTCGCTCCAACTTAGACTTGTATAGTTTCTCCACGGTAGGTACTTGTACTAAGTAGCCTTAACAACTTGTTAATAAGTTTCTATTATGTGAATCTACTTGAAACATGGACAAAAAAAATTAAATGACGATCTATTACGAAGTCTAAAATTTTTCTTTATACATAGGTACATTTTCTTTCATCCATTATCTATGAAATCTGTAGACAAACCAATGTTTCAGACCACAAATATATCTGTACTACTTAGCTCAATCAGTTAATCAATGTCATGCCACGTCATTCGTTATATAAAATGTACTCTGTGCGTCATTCTTTCCTGAAGCTTGAGACCAGAATAGTGCAAGTAAGCCCTGGTTGCCCTTATCCGCACCTAAAAGGGGTTTCTGGGAGTTGTCGAAGGCAAAGATAGGGTTCAGTGACCTCGGGAAAGGCGACTGTGACTGTTGACGTTTTCACTTGTCTTCCGAAGGGAACCTGCTACAGGGCTACGTTCTTTTACCGCGCCCGACGACGCTCGATGACATTATCCGCGTTCTAAAACCATCGGGTGATCGCTCGACGACCAATAGTAGCCGTTCGTAAATGTCGCCCGACGACGCACCGGTCACCCCACGAAATAGGTGGGTGAAAGTCGCCCTGACGTTTTAACATTTTGTCAACTGTCATCTATAGCTTCTATTTTGACATTTGGCACTTCATAAAGATAAACATTTTCAGGATAATAATAAATAATATTAATTTAAGTTTTCATTCGCGCTAAACAGTGTTTCGTGTAAATATATTAATCTATATTCATTATATTCATCGTTGAATCTAATCAAAATGGAAACAATGAATATTGTTACTCAAAATGGCCAATAATATTACGACGATCAAGGCCGGTTATACCTTTGGTACTATCTCTTCAATAATTCAATATTGTGTTTTTGTAACTACGTTGTGTGTACAATAAAGTGTATTCTATGTATTTTAGACTAAACGGATGGATTTTAATAAAACTGTGATGATATATAATGAGGTTTTAATTTTGTTACATCATAATGAAAAATGTAAAAAAGTCAAAAAGTATGCATACATGCATTGTATGGAACTCAAGACCCTGGAATAGGAAATAGGGTACTTTTTATCCTGAAGGGCACATTAAATAAATAGCTTTAAATTTAATATATGGCAGTAAAAATTACCCTGTGATTTTTATGTTTGTAATAAGTACATGGGGTACAATGGACATAATAAAATCTAATTTTCAAAATGGAAACAATTTCATTGAGATTATTGTTTATTCAATGAAGTGTTCTTCACTCAGGTACATCAATTAAAGTCACATTTTAGTACATTTACAGGATTTTTATAAGCTTTTATGTAACTTGCTTTGATGGCATGATGTTCCAATTCACAATTTGCAATCCATTTTCTAAGCACTTGCTGGCATCCAATTGAGCTAAAATTTGACATAGCTATGTAACTTCAGTCAATATGGTACCATGGACCTGGCCTGCACATGGAGCCAAAATAATTCTTCAAAACAATCAAAACTCCTCAACTACAACACTCCATTATATACCTTTATAATTCTAAAAACTAGAAACTGAATGAAAAACAGTTCTTAGGGTAAACTTATCCCCCTCTGAGAAAATAGTGTTGCAGCTATTTCATCTCGCAATATTCCGATCAACTTCTACATTGCTTGTGTCACTGTTGTCTTAGGTCTGGTGGAGATGAAGCATGCCCTCATCAACATACTCTTGAATATGGAGATCAGTATGGCTCAGGCAAATGTTGTGAAGGACACAATAGTAAAAGGCACCAAAACAATTCTGACGATCTGGCGATCCATTTGGCCACTTAAAACTGGTCTTTTTTTTACGGATTTAGCTTGATTCTACGTAAAAAGATTTCCACAATTCAAACGAAACGACTATTGTACATAATGTAAACAAAAAATGACAAAAATGTCTATTTTGACAGTAACAGCTATGCAGTGTCGTTCGTAAACGTCGGATGACGGACGTCGCCCCATCGTCGCTCGGCTTGGAGTGAACGCCCGTCGTCGGGCGAGTGTAAAGAACGTAGCCCAGGCACAGCCCTGGCCCAGGAACCTGTGTCACAGTATAATGATGTACCTCTACTTACCTGCATACTCTGTGCCGGTGCGTTACGGAGATACCGGAGACTTTCATAATCTCTGAGGAAGCATGCATCGAGAGAATATTAGTGTAAGTAAAAATATTTGTATTATTATATATAAATTATTTAAAAAGAAAAATAGTAATAGAATAAATTATTTATAAATAAATTTTAAAAGAATCGGTAGGGTGGAAATCCCACAATACCAGACGTAGCCCACGATATGTCTTTCTAAGGTTTCCTAATCGTGAAAGAAAACATGCGACGTCGCTCACAGGACTGGCAATCGATTAAAAATGTCTAAAAAAAGAAAACTGGGTGCACTTCGATAAGGTGGATAACTTGACACCGGCTTGAAGAAGAAAGAGGGAAACCGCTGGATTTAGAGTGCACAGTGGACAAGGATTGATGCCTCTGCTTTGATACGTCACATTATTAATTAATTAGACTTTCAACCCACTTACATACTCTCAAGTTCGAGGCAATCGGGCCACCTGATGGTAAGTGGTCACCGTCGCCTATGGACACGTGCGACACCACTTTCAAGGCCGGCATCACATGTAGTTGCCGGCCTTGAAAGACGCGATCAATACTCTTCTTGAAGTGCTCCATTCCACAGGTGACTCGTCAGCCAAAAGCCGCGAGAAGCGGACGGTGGTTGATGACCAGGAGTCAATGCGGTGTGGATGGAACTTCAATTTTTGGCGAGTATTGCGACAGCGGAATGAGGTTCGTGGTGTCAAATTGTGAAGTTCCTTTAAACACTCACCGTGGTAAATTCGATAGAGGACACAGAGAGAGCCTATGTCTCTTCAAAAGCTGAGGTCTCCTAATTTACAATTAACCTTGAGATCGTCGACAACTCGGATCGCTCGCCGCTGTATATAGTCAAGTAAATAATTAAAGACGTCTAATTAAAAGTTCGTCATACCTATTAGAGAGTTTGCCGATTCGCTTTCGTAACGAGCAAACTGATAAGGCGGTTGTACGTTGTTTTATTATTAGAAAACATCTATTGAACAAAGTAACTTCCTCAGATAATGTAAGTGGGTTAAAGTTGAATAAACCGGGGACTTTTATCATTGTTTGTTTTGTAAAAACTTTTGTAGAAAGTAAACTTTGGTTGCCATTAACCTATAGAAATATCAAGTGTAAAAAAGTGTAGATATTGTTACGTCAAGAGTCAAAATGTTTGCAATAAAATGCCAGTAATTTTACCAGAAGTCACTTTATTCTTTCTTTCATGAATTCTTCTTTTCATGAACAGGACACGGAGACAAAAACGCATAAATTGATAGGCACCTATTTTATTTGCTTTGGACACTTCTCACAGCACTAAGGTTGCCTTATAAACCCCACAAGATATTCTACTCTCTTTCCCCAAAATGGTAGGTCGATAAATAAATCCCACTTTTCACCAGTAACTTCATGTAACTTTTCACCAGTTATGTTCCATGTATCCTCTAGTTCTGTAGTCGTACTTGCGTAAATTAGACGGGAGAGGTTACAAGCAGCTTAAATAAAAAAAAAATATGAAGAAAGTCCACACATAAGTTTCTATTTAGTTCTTATACGATATTGCAGCAACTGGTTACGACTAACTCCCAGTTTCATTACTGTCACTCTTCGCTGCGGTTACTTTGTCATATCGTGGTCGTGTCGTCAAACCGCGGCAAACGGACCACATGTTCATCGTCAAGATTCTGAATAATGGCTTCGTGTGGCACGTTTTATATAGCCCTACATAATAATGTTATTACCCCATTCAATATATTTGTTTCATGGCATTTTAAAACTAAAATACTTATCAATTTTTAGACTGTACGACATAATTGATTGAAACAGAAAATTATAGCCACTAAACTAAAAAACTAACGGCTACCAAGCAAGCTATGCTCGGTATTTTGCTACGTTATCGGATTCGTAATGATGAAATCCGTAGATGAACAAAATAAACGGACATAGCTCGGAGAGTTAGTGAACTGAAGTGGCAAGGGGCAGGCCACGTCGCTTGACGGAATGGTATCATTCCGATGGAGAAAACAAGTCCTGGAGTGGATGTCAGAACTCGAAAACGACCGTATACCGACGAGGTGGACTGATGACCTGGAGAAGTCACGTTGAGCCGGGTCCAGATATGTATCATTTGCCAGACTCGATCCCCGTATCCGTATCGCCGTATCCCGTATATAGCTCCGTACTATTTGTGGACGCATTTTGTTTACTCCGTATCAATGCATCGTATCGCGTATTGCGTATCGGTATCTCCTTTGATGATCGGACAAAAACCGACACGACATGGGTCGGGCCGTATCATAACGGCGTATGGAGATCGCGTATCATGATACGCGTATCATCACCCATCCACATAATAATATGCGATCATGATACGCGTCGGTGATACGGATACGGTGATCGGATCGGGCAAATATACATATCTGGACCCGCCTTTGACTGAAGGAATGTCCAGCAGCAGGACCTTAGAAGGCTTATGAATAGATAAAGGGATGAGTCCTTGAAGTGTTTATATAAGGAAACAAATAAACAGAATGTCTAAAATTAGTCATTTCAATTGAATCTTCTTCAATTGTGCCGTTGATTATGTGTCTGAATTTTGAATATGATATTTTTATTTTTTTTATTTTTATTCATATACATATCATAGGTAACTGATGAAATGTACTATTAAATATTCTGTGGTTATAGGTATCTTCAAACAACTCTGTGACAGGCAATGTCAGTCAACCGTTATTTCGTAAGTAGCTTAAAATATTACTTCGCATGTGGTTTAAATTACTAATTCGTCGAGTTTAAAGTATTAAATCCAAGCCTGAAACTTCGCCAAACGATCTTCAACATAATTCGGTGGGTAGACGGTTGCCAGTATCGTGCCGAGGGATAGTAATTTAAATAAAATTCCAAATTCAAACTTGGCGAAGCCTCGTATTTCCAATTATTTTTAAAAGTAGAGACTGGCCAAATAAAAAAGTTTTGGATCTTGTATGAATAAACCAACTTGTTATACACTGAGTTAAGCTAACATAGCCGGTAAGTGTCTATCGTAAGTGTCTGATAAACAGGGCAACAGTCAAGGTTTAGGTAAAAGCCAATATTAGGCAACGCTAGTGAACTGTGTATAGGTTCTTCCACCGCTCTTGCGGTGAAATCGCGCGTCACCGAACCCTGAAGTTCATCAGTCATATCAATCTATAAAAAGCACAAAATAAATCTAATTCCATACGACGTGGTGTGACGCGACACATCACATCCAGTTTATCGGAGTGTGTCAATCAACTCTCACACAGTGATAGGTACCGGAGTCTGTTCTACTAACGCATTTCATTATTCAACACACTCGTATTAACTAGGTAGGTATGTACAAGTTGTCTTTGTGATATGCCCTACTCAAACACCACCACCACAACACTTTCTTTGTCCCACTTTTGGGCACGGGTCTTCTCAATAGGAGGGATTACCACCACGCTGGCCAAGTGCGGATTGGCAGACTTCACATGCCTTCGAGAACATTATGAAGAACTCTCAGGCATGCAGGTTTCTTTACGATATGATTTATAAGTCCACTGCTGGACATAGGCCTCTGCTAAACGACGCCACTCCGACCGGTCCTGTGCCTTCTAAATCCAGCGGTTTCCCGCTGCCTTCTTCAGCTCGTCCGTACACCTAGTAGAAAGGCAGCCTGTGCTCATATTTCCAACTCGAGGTCTCCATTCGAAGACTTTTCTTCTCCACCGGTTATCAGCCCTGCGAACGACGTGGCCTGCCGTCTGCCTGCCTGCTTTGTTCGTCTACGGATTTCGTCAATTCTGGTACGGTCGCGCAGCGAAATACCGAGCATAGCTCTCTCCATATCGCGCTGAGTGACAGAGTCATTGTGCTTGTGAAATAGGCTGACGGTAAGGAAGAATATTTGTATCCGTAAGCACTGGCTATACCTCGTCTGCATTCCCGGTTTTTTTGGTCCTGGATCACCAACGAATCAACAAGACGAATGTATCTATGTTATACTCGTAAGTTCATAGTACTACGAGTATGTTACGAGTCGCTCGCTCGCTGCGACCCATATACGTCCCACGGGCACGGGTCTCTCCCACAGCCATAGCTGCGGGAGGTCTAGAGCATACTCCACCACGCTGCTCCAATGCGGATTGGTGGAGGGTTTAGTGGCCAACCCAGTGTCGAATATTCTCAAGCCTTAACGGTTTCTCAAGGCTTAACGATTGTTTCCACCATTGAAAACAACCGGGACCGACGGCTTAACGTGCCCTCCGAAGCACGGTAGCGTCCATGTAATTTTACCACATGTAACCACAATGTTACGAGTGCGTTCAGGTTACACACGGGGTTGTTAAAGTAATTTAGCAAAACAGCTGACTGCGCCACGCCGGCTAACCTTGTATTGGAGCTTGGCCAGGTTATCTGGTAGATAAATAGGGTGCCAGATACTATATTTCCGGTCGTAATTGTTTCATTTACTATCAACGCAAGACATATTACAAAGAACGCGCTCTTGTTATAGGTCCTGCCAATTTTACGCAGAATTAGTCCCGGTTGGAAGTACATATGAGTGAAGGCATCTGACCCCAATGCAGGCGTGAGCCTGTACTATGTGTATCAGAGACTGCTGTACATATACATATATATATTTTTAAAGTATTCTCTCATGCTGGAAAGAATACAAAGAAAATTCTCGCGTTTTTTATACAAACGTATATATGGGTACTATCCTTATTTGTTTCCCTCCCTATTTGTTGCTGGTATGGTAGGTCTCGATACCCTTGAGCTGAGGCGAAAGCTTTACATAATGGTACACTATTACCTACTGCTCAACGGTAAAACAGACAATCCTTCGGCACTCGCTTCCTGTTACCTGGAGGTCCCTACACACTGCCTGCGAGGATGGTATGGTGGCAGGAGGCCTGGCCAGCTGTTGGCGGTGCCCGCCGCGCACACGCGCCGCACGGCCACCGCGCCGCAGTGTGCGGGCCCCGCTCTCATAAATCAACTCGTTACTCACACACCAGAGGCTGATATATTTTTTAACTCGTTAAGTAAATTTATAGAACTGTGTAAACTGTATTTGAGTTTTAGTATGTAGTAATTTTTATTTTTATTTTTTTTATTTTAAGCACTTTTTTTGTTTAGTTTTAGTATTTTTATGGCACATAATGTTTTGGGTTATCCTGTAAATTATGTGTACAATATGTATTGTAAATAAATAAATAAATAAATAAATAAATAAATACATACTACTTAAATAGATAATATTAACATCCAGACACAGAACATTCACAAAAGTTTTTTAGTTTTAAATTTGCATATTTTTGTTGCTGTGTTTATTGTGAGGGTCGTCCTTTTTTTCCTTTTCTTTCTTTATCTCTTCCTATCTTTATTATTCTTCTCTCTCTTGTATAATATAAAGGTATGTGAAGTTTTGTAATAAATGTTTTTCTTTCTTTCTTCCTTTCCTTTCTTTCGTCCTTCCTTTATTCCCTTTCTGTCTTCCTTCCTTCCTTTCTTTCTTTCTTTCTTTCTTTCTTCTTCCTGTCTCTCTTCTTCAACGCTCAACAAAACTAACGCGCGGCTACAACTTGCCACTATTAGGCCACAGCGCCACAACTTGCTTGACAAACGATGACGTCACGACAACCGCATTCGCCTGCACTGTTTCCCGGATGTATAATATGTCAGAGCATGTGATATACTGCCTCGTTGGCTAGCGATCGCAAATGCGGCTTCTGAGCTGGTGCTGGGTTTGATTCCCTGGTAGGTACGGCAGAGTATTATTGGGGTTTCTCACTTGTAATTTCCTATAGTACCCTCGCTCGTCCTTTACATTGGTGTGGGACCTAGCTACAACTATTGAAAGGGTGTACGTTGTACATCACGCATCTGCCTATCCCTTCAGCGCAATACAGTCGTAACAGTAATTCGTTTTATTTCGATTACCTATGCTGGAATTGAAAGCCAGAATCGGTTTAGTTTCCAACTCAACACTTTCCTAGAGGCGACATTCTTTGTCCTCAAGGGTAGCGCTTCGTTGTCTTTGAACCTACTAACGAACCAACCAATTAATAACTGGACTAACCACAGTTGAGTCTGAGTATTTATCATGGTTTGTCACAGTTGTCATGGGCGACAGTGAATAGGTGGTCTTACTACATGCTAGTTTAATGTCTTTTATATATAAAAAAGCTGCATGTTGGTTTGCTATTCCCTCCTGATAAAAATACATTTATTTACACACATTTACAAAGATTTACCATCCTCAACCTCAACCTATTTCTTGAAATAAGATTTTTGGAAATTCTTTAGATGACGCTTGAAAATGACCTATTGTTTACCGCTCGCCGTCTCACCCCTGACAGATAGAAACGAAAGGGACAGAAGCATTCCAATTTGAAAGCGTAACTACGCCAGTTACAATGCCGAAACTCGAAAACATTGTTAAGAACAAACAGACAATACGACCGCGGACAATAGAGAAGCCATTAATAAAAGGTGCTAAGTAAAAAAAAGGGTTTCTAAGAATGTTTTATCACGTATCTGTGAGGTTCCGTAGGTTTAAGAAATTACAACTGCCTCGTTATTCTAGTGGTCGCAATTGTGGTCCTAGGTTGAAATACCGGGTCGGACAAGTATTATTGGGATTGTGTCCCGTGTATGGAAATATATTTGTCGGGCCCGTTTGTGCAATCGGTAGTGACTGCCCGCTTAGCCAGGGGTCGTGGGTTCGAATCCCACTCAGGACAAACATTCGTGTGACAAGTGCTCTTTGTCTAGATGTTAATATTTGCTATTTATGTATGTATTAAAAATATCTATGTATGTCTATCAGTCTCTGACACACATAGTACTACGCGCCTAGTTTGGGGTTAGATGGCCGTGTGTGAGAATGTCCATGATATTTATTTATTATTATAGCTGGAAGAAAGTGTCAAAAATGGGATAACGAAGAGTTGTTTTGTGGTTATGGTGTGAAGCGTTAAGTGGGTGTATGGGGAAATACGGGAGTTATGTTATGCCATTGATGAAAAACTATAATTTCAACTTACTTATCTATACTCCTTTTTTTAACCCCCAAAGCAAAAGAAAAACATTTTGACGCGGTTTTTTTGTTTGAAAGCTAAAGTGATCGAGATGGTTTGTAGCTATAATTCATGAAAATACGTTCAGACGAGAAGTCAAATACAATGTCAAAGTTTAATAAAAATAAGTCAAGGAAGTTAAAGGAATATTCATAATTTTTTATTATTCTGCGTGACGTACCTCGCCGAACTATCAAACTACTCTTTTTAAGAGTAGTATTTTTGGCTTCACTTTTCAGGGTCGCTGGCCGTTTCTCGTTTTTATGTATTTCTAGGTTGTAGCTTAGTTCACAACATGTTGGGAACAGTATTAATGGACCCTTCCACACGGGACCCTAATAGACCTACGTCTAACACGCCTTGTATATTCAAAAGAGCTATTAGCATCTCATTGTCCGTTTTGAACGGACAATGACGTACCAAAGGTTTAGGCGCCATGTTCCTTTTTTAAATCTGTTTTGTTTAGTGAACTTTCGTGATCTAATATCATTTAGTAGGTCTATAGGTTTAATAAGTTAAATTAATAGTTTAAAAAAACTAAAAAAACACACTTTTATAAAAACTAAAAAAGAAATCATGAGACCTTGAAACCTAATCGTGGTCAAAGTTCATTACAAGACTTTACCACAAGTGCAAACACGACTATGATACGATATTCCATCATGGAATTCCAGTGCCCATCTTCCGGCTTCATCATCAGACCTTGAAACCTAATCGTGGTCAAATTTCATTACAAGACTTTACCACAAGTGCAAACATGACTATGATACGATATTCCATCATGAAGTTCCAGTTAATATCTTCCGGCTTCATCATCAGAACTTGAAATCTAATCGTGGTCAAAGTTCATTACAAGACCTTACCACAAGTGCAAACACGACTATGATACCTTATTCCATCATGAAGTTCCAGTTAATATCTTCCGGCCCCATCATCATATCAGCTCGACAGTACCATATTATTGAATGTGTCTCAGAAGTACATACAGCTGCCAATTTTCATTACGCTACGATCCTTGGAAGATGGTTAAATTAGCTCTCAAAGATTCCACTTTAAAGTAGCTAATATCTTCCGGCTCCATCATCAGATCAGCTCGACAGTACCATATTATTGAATACGTTTCAGAAGTACATACAGCTGCCAATTTTCATTACGCTACGATCCTTGGAAGATGGTTAAATTAGCTCTCAAAGATTCCCTTACATTGTGAGTTACATACAAGTGGACCTAATAAAAGTATGTTAAAAAAGGACACAGATACAAAATACAACATTTACATACAAAAATAAAATAAACGAGTGGTACGGTCTTATCACTAAAAAAGTAATATTGTTACCTTATTGATGTGATTTTTTTTATATTCAGGACTACCAAGGCACCACCCAGCCAAGAGGGAATTGACTAGCTTCTCATGCCTTCAAGTATATTATGTATGGCGGGCTTTCAGGCATGCAAAATCTTAGTGTTTTCCTGTATTGTTATAGCAAGTTTGTGTCACTTAGGTAATTTATAAAACAAATTCATTGAACCTGTTTCGTCGCTCGCGTTAGAATTTCAGCCACTGAGCTATCACTGTCACTACGAACTAACTACATAATATTTAGTAATCTGTGCTATCAACGCTAGGCTGGGGTGAAACTCCACCACTCTGGTCCAATGTAGTGGTGGGAGTTTTTAGGAGTCTTATCAAACGAAAAACAACTTTCTACATTACTTGCCGAGATGACTGCGATTTCCCATTTTGATCTACCATACAGAACCCTTTCTTTGTCCCACTGTTGGGCACGGGTCTCCTCTTAGAATGGAATGGATTCGTTAGTCCACCACGCTGGCCAAGTTTCGGATTGGCAAACTTCACATGCCCTCGAGAATATTATGAAGAACTCTCAGGCATGCAGGTTTCCTTCGATGTGTCAATCACCGTTACAGCAAGTGACATTTAATTTCTTGTTGAGCCACAACTATGAGCACTTAAAGCTTACTACCATTCTGTTTTTAGTGTGCGGTTAAAATAAACCACACATTCTTTTAGCTTTACAACTCAACGGTCATAAAGATTGCATTGGAGTTTGAAAAATAAGTTGTAAAAAACACTTAAAACCGGACGGCGCTAGTGTGAAGTGAACTTATCTTAGGACAGGTCGTTGACCCCGCTCTTTCTCGACAGTCCTATAAGATCTAGTGTTGGAGAATGTTTATGAAATCCTATTTTTTGATACTTACGCTTTTATTAGCATAGCTATGTATGTATGTTAACTTCGGATTAATTTTTATTGAAATTCAAAAAACTTGTAGCTTAGGTACCTATAAAGGTATCTTTTGCTAAGTAAAAGTAAAAGGTATCTTTTGTTAAGTAAAAGTAAAAGGTATCTTTTGCTAAGTAAAATTAAAAGGTATCTTCTGCTAAGTAGTGTGCAATGTTTTCATCATATAAAAAATATTTAATTTTGATGGGCCCGTTGGCGCAATGCCCTGCCTGTTACGCCAGGGGTCGTGGGTTCGTATCCCACTCAGGACAAACATTCGTGTGACGAACACTTGTGCTTTTTCTGTGTCTGGATGTTAATATTATCTATTTAAGTGTGTATTTAAAAATATATATTATGTATGTATATCAGTCTCTGACACCCATAGTACATACAGGCTCACGCCTAATTTGGGGTCAGATGGCCGTGTGTTTTAATGTCCATGAAATTTATTGATATTTATTAGCTTTCTGCACTCCACTTATGATTTAACCACAGTATGCTTTAACTATGCGAAGTTTCATACATCTTTTCCTAGCCTACCATATAGTTCCGTCCTTGTAATTTTCGTAAAAAAGGGTACAATCTTTTTGCTTAACGTATTAATATGGGGTATCATAGCTGAATCATAGAGTGCTTGACTTTTTTCCGGGGAATCAAACGAATTGGACTTGTACCAATCCAATTTCTTTGTTCAAAATAGTCTTGTATTATGAACTTAACATAATAATAAAGAATAATGTTCATGTTTTTATTTAATTTAGCGTTAATAATATGCGACTCTCAGCAAAAAAGTATAAGCGTCTATTAATCAATCACATCACGTGAAGTGGATTGTTGGATGGACTACCTATATTTACTTTATTCAATTATTAAACGATTAAACCTAAAAAATGAAGGGGTCTTATTCTTAGCAAATTTATAAAGAATAATCTAAACTAATATTATAAAGAGGAAACATTTGTTTGTAATGTTTTCACACAAAAACCGATTTCAAAAATTCTTTCACTTAGAAAGCTGCATCTTTCCTGAGTGACATAGGCTATAAAATATTACTAGATGTAAACGAAACTATTGTTATGTCTAATTCCACGCGAGCAAAGATGCGTCCACTAGTAAATAATAATATCTTTATTTCAGACGAAAACTGTCCATACATATTATAATTTTTTTAATAAGCTTTTTATAGCTATCAAGTGTTTTTTTTCACCTTTTGTCAAATTCTGAATGAAGTACATAGACAAAAAACTTAAACAAAAATAGCTTTATTAATTTTGTACTGAATAAGGGAGAAAGTTTTAAAGCGTCCAACTTACAGTTATATCCCGGGAACAACACACGCGACGCACGACCGGCGCGCGGCGGACCAGGAGCGACGGCGCGACTGTCACCCGGCTATCCCGGAGGGAGACTGGGGAGACTGACTGTGACTGTGCGGAGGTAAAGGGTATGCTCCACGCACGAATTTACTGCGGTTTTGTGGCTCGAAGGTGAGCGAGTCCACTAAGAAACTAAGTAGAGGTCTGTAGGGTGCATGTATGACAATATAACGACCGTCACAGGGTTCGAATCCCGGCCGGGGCAGTACTTGTACTGGATCATTGATTAAGATTGGGTTATTTTTTAAAAGCTTTTATTTAACTTCACTCGTATGTATTCATTCATTCATGTGTAAGTATGTATGTCCTGGAATCTTGCAATCAATATTAATCACCCACTTCCACTGAAGCTATCGAGCTGAAATTTGGCACACATATTTGGTTCCGATGACAATGCATGAAAATTAAAAAAAAGTTTTAAAAAGCTTTTTTTTAAAAAAAATTTTTTATTCCTGAAGTAATTGAGATTTTTGTTGCTTCCTAATAGTGTAAAACTCTTTGTTTTTACATACACTAACGCAATAGGCATAGACGAATTCTGATCATCAGTGTAGAATGTTACGCACAAGCTTCATACTGAACTTCCAAATCTCCCAGTGGGAGTCGGTACACGGCGGATGGCTCTAACTGAGTCCAACTAACTCTGCTACACGCGCGGTCATTACAGCTGTGTGGCTCTCCCATCGAACAGGGGCTTTAATATATGCATAGAGTACCCTACGCTTTGTACACATACGTATCAATTAGCCCTGCCTGTAGCGTATAGTCTCCGAATTTTCCACCACTATGTCCACTAATGCGCAGGCTACGAAATCATTTGGTTAGTGTTATGGTATTTAATAGTCCTTATAAATTATAACTAATGTTACACGCTACTTCATTCGAACAAGATGTACCTACCTAAGCTTGTTAGGGTTCCGTATCAAAAAGACACACTTTGATTATAAGCTAATAGTGGACGCCCGCAGCTTCGCTCGCGTGGAATTAGACATTCACTAACTACAAAGACGGCAAAGTTTCATACTAACTTTGCACCCCCGTTTTACCCCCTTAGGGGGTGAATTTTCAAATGATTTTTGAAGTAGCGTTCTTAGTGCTCCCCTACGTTATAAAAGGAACCCCTGTGCAAAATTTCAAGTTTCTAACCCTTTTTCTTTCTAACCCTTATAGTTTAGGCCCTGCGTTGATATGTCAGTCAGTCAGTCAGTCAGTCAGCTTCTCCTTTTATATACTGTTAGCAACTACCCTCATTAAGCGGTCGACTAACCGACCGTGCCTATATAAAGCCAAACGCAGCCAACAACGACTCACTCTCTGCTCAGCCGTCGAACGGTAAGGTGGTCGGTACATACGCTATGTGCCGGTACCTAACGCTACTTTGCTGTAAGTACGTTCCATCTTTTGGTGTAGGTGATGCCGAATCTGGTACTTATTTGAACCTGTGTTCTTTTTATTTGGTTTTCAAGTGGCTAAAATCAGAAGTTTGATAAAATCAGAAGTGAGGATAAAGAACGCATTTGTCCACTATTTAACGAAAACTAAATAACAAAGCAGTTTCTTACGAATTACTAAGTACTGTGTTTGTGTTGTGTTAATTGTGTAGCCTGTGAAGTGCTTGTTTCCACAAATTGGAGGGTCAGGTGAGACCGTGCCCACGAAAAACGTGAATCAAGTGCGCCAACTACTTGGTATCGCGAGATTCGACTTGTTTGCTCCCAATTATTACCTTGATACCTACGCAAACAGCCATTGGTTTCAAACAAGAATGTTAGGACGCCGCCTCGCTCTGGGGCTAGACGTAGCCGTCACAGTGAATTTCGACAAGACCATAGGCGTGGTTCACGATCGCCACGCGTTCGCGCTGTGTTTGAACTCGTTCACGTTCACGCTATAGTAGAAATCGTTCGTGTTCGCGTTGTGACAGACTCACTCGCGTTAATGTAACGACATAACTGGTTCACGAGCACATCGCAGTTGCTCGCGTTATTTGTCACGGTCAGGTTAGGCCGAGTCGGCACAAAATTGAAGCACTAGTCATTCTCAGTCCACTGGGAAGCTCGACCCTGGCATGAGGGGTTCATACCGCGTAACTAAAGTGTTACCAAGCTACCGATATGAGTTTAAACTGCTAAGTGGTGCACGTGGAAAAATAACATAGGCCGCAGCTGAATACCGGGTGCCTTGCATTGCACCACATTCTTTGAAAGTGAGTTTACGCCTATGCTTACGTTTCAGAAAATGTTTTCATTGCGCATGCAACGCAAAAGCGAGCCCTGCAGACGTGTCCCTGACGCGTGTGGGCCATGCCCTGGGGACGTGTTCCTGACATGTATGGGCCGTGCCCTGCAGACGTATCCTTGACGCGCGTGTGCTGTCTGCGCGCCACGGGTGCTGCCCGGAGGGCGTCTGCTGTCTGAGCGCCACGGGTGCTGCCCGGAGGGCGTGTGCTGTCTGCGCGCCACGGGTGCTGCCCGGAGGGCGTGTGCTGTCTGCGCCACGGGTGCTGCCCGGAGCGCGTGTGCTGTCTGCGCCGCGGGTGCTGCCCGGAGCGCGTGTGCTGTCTGCGCCGCGGGTGCTGCCCGGAGGGCGTGTGCTGCCCGGAGCGCGTGTGTTGTCTGCCTTGCGTACGCTCCCTACGCGTATGACCTGCGCGTCGTTCTTCGAGGACGAATCTCGGCAGTGGTATGCTTAATAGTGGAGCCTATGCCATTATTGCCGCCAGCAGATATGCTTAATAGTGGAGCCTATGTCTGTCAAATAACGATCTAGTGGTATGCTTAATAGTGGAGCCTCTGCCATTACTGCCGCCAGCAGATATGCTTAATAGGGGAGCCTATGTCTGTTGATTAACGATCTAGTGGTATGCTTAATAGTGGAGCCTATGCCATTACTTCCGCCAGCAGATATGCTTAATAGTGGAGCCTATGTCTGTTGAGTAACGATCTCGTGGTATACTTAATGGTGGAGCCTATGCCGATGATTTATTACAAGTAAGCTTACTAGTGGAGCCTCTACTCAGTGTAAAGATTATTTTAAAATCGATTCAACTCGTCTACGTAGGTATGTGCACATTATGTCTTATTTGTTTGCGATTTATAAAAGAATCGTAAATAAATAAATGTTCAAGTTATTATTTTACGCTTGTCCGGATTGGAGACAAGATAACGTGGGCTTGTCACAACATCTCTCCTTTTTAATTGTTGCATTGCAGTGCGTTTGATGGTAGTCCGGAATGCTATCATTCGCAATGCCTTGTATTTTTATTGTTGTCCATATGTTGTGTATATTCGTGTTATGTCATCCATGTGACTTGATGCAGGCGCAGTCCTGGTGAACAAATTCAAAGTATTGCAATGATGACGACCCTGACGATATTAGAGAGCCTATAGGTGCTTCTGCTTGTCCTATTGGTACTGTGAGTACGGACGAGACCATGCAATAGACGGGACCAATGCGGCTATAAAACTCTCGCCGCGTCTGCCGGTGCTCCTGAAGAGGTGCCAGGTGCAGCCGAGGACGGCGCACTGTCAGGAGAGGCCGTGTTAGCAACTACCCTCATTAAGCGGTCGACTAACCGACCGTGCCTATATAAAGCCAAACGCAGCCAACAACGACTCACTCTCTGCTCAGCCGTCGAACGGTAAGGTGGTCGGTACATACGCTATGTGCCGGTACCTAACGCTACTTTGCTGTAAGTACGTTCCATCTTTTGGTGTAGGTGATGCCGAATCTGGTACTTATTTGAACCTGTGTTCTTTTTATTTGGTTTTCAAGTGGCTAAAATCAGAAGTTTGATAAAAATACTTATATAGATTACCTACTTAGCCCGGGCATTACCTCCAGGCCCTGTACAGCATCTGTGCAAAAAATGACCCGTAAGCAACATTTCGTTGAGTAGGACGGAATAAAGGAATGAGGGAAAACCAAGGACGTTGACGTCCTTGGGGCAAACCAACAAATTACAAAAATTATCGAAATACGGCAGGTTATATTTTGCTTCAAAAAATAATTTGTATAGAAACACGGTTTCAAGATGGCATCAAGTGTCATAGAGTAAGTGTGTACATGTGATAATGGACATGCAAAAACTTTGTAATTGTGTGCAGGTTTCATTATAATTATAATACTAGTAGGTATTGTAATAAAATACTGCAAGTAATTGAAGAAACGAATCATTATTAACAAATAAATAAACGACTGATAAAGGAATTAGAAGAAATAGTTAAGATTTTACGTATTATATTTTGATAGGTGGAGGCGATAACAGATTGTTAGTTTTGATTTATTGGTTCATACCTGTCTATTATATGGTATTTTTTTATACGCTTCATGAACGTCATAACATTTTTTATCTACCGTCGTATCTACTAATATTAGTGTACCTATTTATTAAAAACTAGTGGACGCCCGCAGCTTCGCTCGCGTAGAATTAGACCCATTAACGACGTCTACCCGTCTAACGACTTCAAAAACGGTAAATTTTCATACTAACTTTGCACCCCCGTTTTACCCCCTTAGGGGGTGAATTTTCAAAAATCCTTTCTTAGTGCTCCCCTACGTTATAAAAGGAACCCCTGTGCAAAATTTCAAGTTTCTAGCCCTTATAGTTTAGGCCCTGCGTTGATATGTCAGTCAGTCAGTCAGTCAGTCAGTCAGTCAGTCAGTCACCTTCTCCTTTTATATATATAGATTACGCAAGCAATACTAAATATGTGCACGCGAGACATTGTACGGGTCAATGTCTTTTTTGTTTGATAACGCAGTACATTGACACTTAACAAGGGTTAATATGCTACCGAATACGACCTGTGCAAACCTGTTTGCGCATTATGTACTAGGTATTTCATGTTCAGATTCATTTATATTTTATTATATGGTATTAGTACGTTTAATGAACGTCATTGCATTTTTTATCTACTGCCGGTTCACAAAGTTGATGCTACCGAGAAGAAAACAGCAAGAAACTCGGTAGTCACTCTATTTAAAATTTAAAATTTAATAATTTGATACAGAAACATTATTACTGAACTATTAAAGTGGCGCTGGAGATACTTCGCACCAAGGGATTCTGTCGTAAGTAGTAATTTAATTTGTAGAGTGCTTTATTTTGGAGGTTTTGTTTAATGATGGATAATGGAGTATGGTCAACCCGTGTGTTGAAGGTTTTAGTCTTTAAACTAGCGAATGTATCTACTATCTAGCTTCCTAATAACATGAATACGTGGGGGGGGGGGGGGGGCACAGGCTCATAGGTACAATTGGAAAATTGAACTCTCTGGAAACATGTAACTTTTTGAGTTTGTGTGACTGTCATTTCTTTTTTCATTTTTTTTTATTTTCAAGTTTTTAATTATTTTTTTTTTAATTTTCAAGTTTTTAATTTTTTTATCTGTATTGATCAATTGCCTTACTTTCATCATTCATATTACTGTTAAAGTATTGACTAATATATATAAAACACCCAGACAAGGGATAAATATTTATCCCACCCCACATTTATCCCTCCTTTATCTCCCCAGCCAGTAATCTATTCTGCTAATCAAGCCCTTTCATTTGATACCCATATTGTGGAAGTAGTGATATAATATGTTATCCGCCATTTTGTAGTGGCGGCCATTTTGGATTTTTATTAAATTTTCATACATATCTTTATTCTGCTAATGAAGCCCTTTCATTTGATACCCATATTGTGGAAGTAGTGATATAATATGTTATCCGCCATTTTGTAGTGGCGGCCATTTTGGATTTCTATTTAATTTTCATACATATCTTTATTCTGCTAATGAAGCCCTTTCATTTGATATCCATATTGTGGAAGTAGTGATATAATTATGTTATCCGCCATTTTGTAGCGGCGGCCATCTTGGATTTATACTTGTATCGAATATATTAAATTCTATTGTCATCGGAACTAATAGTGCTTACCTTCAGATAAATTCGTCAACAAGAAGTGGGTCAAATTTCAATTACTAGATTTGACCGAAATAAACAAACAGGGCAAGCTAAATAAAACCGTTTATTAAAAACAAACATATTTATACCTTAGGAATGTGCTGTATTGTTAATTTCAGTGATGTAGATATAAGATTAATTTGTAATTTAAAACTATGAAGCGTTATCCACAAACGTTGTTTGCATCCACCAGAATTTCCTGGCAGGTTATAAAAATAAAAATATACACCTGGACTGGCAGGTAAAAAAAAACTTTTACGAAATTTTGAATTAAGAATGTGATTGAACACACCACGCCTTCTACCTTCATATAAATGCTTGAACCACAGACGGAAAGGCAGACGCGAATTAGTTGAGTATCAAAGTAGTTTTCTATCTTGTCTTTTTGAAATACCCTATATTATTTTTATTTCTCTTGCTCTTCAAAATTAGTCAGTGTTATAAATTACAGCTTAGTTACATATTTATCTCCTAATTAAATGCTAGGATTCGAAATGGGTGATAATTATATTGGCGACAATGCAAATCCCGTTTATAAGAAAATATGGCGTGCGTGTCATGAGTTGAATAGATTTGAAGAGGAGTCAGAGATTCAAGATACTGTTTGTCTGCCCGAAATGTGAGTAAAAATTATATCTATATCGAATAGGCATTAACTGATGTGGTTAAATCTGCGTATCTGTTGGAAATAGAACAACAAATGGAACAACATATTTTTAAAGGATGGTGCACGCAGCAGTGTTGCATTTTAAATAATAATTTTATTATGATGCTAGAAATTAAAATTAATATCTATATATATAAAAATGTTATGTTGGATTGTGTACGCTTTAAAAACTCAAAAAGTTCTGCACCGATCGAGCTGAAATTTTAGCATGATATATAATCCGCATTAAGGATTGTTTTTATCTAATTTTTGCATCAGTCACATATCCAGGAAAAATATTGTATATCCACACAAGTATTGCAAAATTAAACTTAAATGACATGTATTCTTTGTTTTGTTTCTCATTTCGCAATCAATCACAATGTGCCACAGCGTCTCACAGCGAAGCGTGGCAGGGTACAGCTAGTATTTTATATAAATTCTAATCCGTATTTGTGTTTTGTTTGTAAACTGTGAACAAAATGCTGATAAAAAGTAGCTGTAGGTTTTCATTTCCTCGTAGTTAAGACAATATTTGTAATGGGCCGTACAAGTTTCATGTATTTTATTATTTTATCTACAACCCCATAGACGCTACACTGTTAGGCATGGGTCTCCCCCATAGACACAACTGCGGGAGGTCTAGAGCATTCTCCACCACGCTGCTCCAATGCGGATTGGTCGAGGGGTTATGTATGTACTTCAGCCACCCGAAAGTCTTCGACAAGGCTTAAAGTTTGTTAGAAGTAAATAATACTGAAATGTAAAAATGAATGTTTTTTTTAAACTTTTGTACAAATAACGCTGGTACAAGTTATTACCTTTAAATTATTAAAAGAAACTATTAAAAACTTGTATTTAAGCCTTTCTTAATTTTTGACATTTCAACATATTATCTATATATATAAAAGGAGAAGGTGACTGACTGACTGACTGACTGACTGACATATCAACGCAGGGCCTAAACTATAAGGGCTAGAAACTTGAAATTTTGCACAGGGTTTCCTTTTATAACGTAGGGGAGCACTAAGAAAGGATTTTTGAAAATTCAACCCCTAAGGGGGTAAAACGGGGGTTCAATGTTAGTATGAAACTGCCGTTTTTGAAGTCAAGTGGGCAACCCGAACGCGGGCAGACGTCGTTCTACGCGAGCGAAGCTGCGGGGCGTCCACTAGTTCCAACATATAAATATAATATTTCACAACCATCTAATATTTTTTCGTCCCTCGACCTCCCACCGGCGGACCAGCGACAATCCGTGTAGGTATTTCTCTTTTTTTTCACGTCATTGCAAAAGCATTGGTCGCTTTGTCACAAAGTCAGGCATATCAACCGAAAAATACGACACCATACAGTATCTTATTTTTCGGTGTGGTATAATGAAACTATTGTGTATGCTAACACGTTTTTACAATTTAAAGCAACCGGTACCGACGGCTTAATATGCCCTCCGGAGCACGGGGCGCCCATGTAATTTTGCCCAGCGGTCAGCCATCCACATACTGACCGTGCTGACGTTGTTTTAGACTAAATCAACATGTAGGGACTGGGGTTCCGTTAGTAGGTGTTAGTGATATAAAGTGCAGATAAAAGTTGTTGTCGTTCCAAGGCGGTCACAGATGCTTGCTTACCTTGAGGGCTAAGATGGTCTCACAATTATGTGTAACCGGAAACCACACCCGGTACCAAATTGCTTAAAAATAATTACTTGGTTCACGTTAAAATGGTACTAGGTACCATGGCGGGCGGTGGTACTGTACCGTGCGTACTCTGTTCATTCATTCTGTTAAGAGTTCAATCTCGACTTAAGCTTTTCCCAGAATTCTTAATTTAAATTCTTTTTTAGTATCGATAGCTAGTATCGATATCATAGCTAAATGTTCGATTCGATGTGACAGAGTTAAGCAAAGACGGGTGCGGTCGGTTTGTGGATGGGTGATCGCTAGTGGTAAAATTTCATGGGCGCTACCGTGCTACGGAGGGCACGTTAAGCCGTCGTTCCCGGTAGTTTTCAATAGTAAAAACAAGCTCTTAGCCATGTCGAAGATCTTGGGGTGGCTTGAGAACATTTGACACTGGGTTGGCCACTCACCCCTCCACCAATCCGCATTGGAGCAGTGGATTGGTGAAGGGGTTATTGGAGTATGCACTAGACCTCCCACAGATATGTCTATGGGGGAGACCACTGCCCAGCTGTGGGTCGTCTGGTAGCTTTTTTTCTGACTTTAAATTTTTAAATTCGTCAAGTTGTGTTGTATTGTAGACAATTTCAAAAACAAATGCTTTCATTCATTTATTGGTTCAATTGTTTTGTATTTGGTGTACGTAACTGTTGTCGTCACAACCCTTTCTTTGTCCCACTGTTGGGCTCCTATCTGAATGGGAGGGATTAAGCCTTAGTCAACCACGCTGGCCAAGTGCGGATTGGGAGACTTCATATGCCTTCGGAGAACATTATGATGAACTCTCAGGCATGCAGGTTTCCTCACGATGTGTCCTTCACCGTAAGCAAGTGACATTTAATTTCTTAAACCGCACACAACTTAGAAAAGTCATTGGCGCGTGCCGGTGAGGTTTGAACCCGGACCGCTCGAGTGAGAGGCCAGTTCGATAACCACTGGGCTGTCACCGCTTGTATGAGTATGCTCTAGGCCTCCTCAATTATGAAGAGAGACCCTCAGCCTGCAGTGGCTACTATGGATTGAAGCCACGGCATTCATGATACATCCGATACATTTGTAATTGTGATTGGGCACTTGACACTGGGGGCCGGGGCCTAAGTTTTACTTGCATAAGGGGGGGTTAGCCATAGTCACCGCGCTTGGCCATTGTGAGTTGGTGACCGCAGTAAGTTTGAGTACACTATTGAGAGACGCTGCTGCCCATCTCTTGCACGTTGTGGTTAGAAAGGTCCTCGAGTGGAGACCACGGCTCGGGAAACGGAGCACAGGCCGCCCTCCGACCTGATGGAATGATGACCTGAAAAAGTCAGCGGGAAATCGCTGTACTCAGAAGGCACAGGATCGGGAGGAGTGGCACCGATTAAGGGAGGCCTATGTCCAGCAGTGGACTTTGAAAGGTGATGGATGGATGATGGATGATGACTTGACACTGGGCTGTCAACCCCAGTAACTAAATGACTAATTCCCATCACTATTGTCCGTAGCGCGTCCTATATCAATCAACGGCTATGGTGTCGACAGCCCCCCCGCCTCGATACCGCAACTTATCTCCTGGACGGCGCAGCAAAGATTTACCAGAGTGAAGCGGGCGACATCTTACAAGGTGCCACTTTTACCTAAGTAGGAAAAAACTAATCTACTTATTTATTTCATCATATAGAATATGATAATCATATATATCATATAGTAGCGTCCATAGCCCAATGGCTCGGTTCGATTCAATGTGATCGAAAGAGTTAAGCAACGACGGGCCCGGTCGGTTTGTGGATGGGTGACCGCTAGTGGCAAAATTTCATGGACGCTACCGTGCTTCGGAGGGCACGTAAAGCCGTCGGTCCCGGTTGTTTTCAATGTTGGAAACAGTCGTTAAGCCTTGTCGAAGACCTTCGGGTGGCTTGAGAACATTCGACACTGGGTTGGCCACTAACCCCTCCACCAATCCGCATTGGAGCAGCGTGGTGGAGTATGCTCTAGACCTCCCGCAGCTGCGTCTGTGGGGGAGACCCGTGCCCAGCAGTGGGACGTCTATGGGTCGCAGCGATATAGAATTTGAAATAAATAAAAAAATAAAAATTAAAAAACAAATTAAATTAAAAAACAATAACAAATTAAACTTACTTTCTACAACAGAATGTCGGAAGCTGGAGTTGGAAATGATTCGAAGGAAGACAGGAACGGTGCGAACGGAAGGCGAATCTTTTGGTTCCAGTTCTGAACAAAGTGAGAAAAGTGACGTCAATCCGGGAGAATTGGGTAATATGCATGTTATTGTATGGATAAGTTAACACTTCTCAATAGCTTATAACGGTAAAATGTCAGTAGAAATGTCACTTTCTTTATATTGACAGGTCCGTTGGCGCAATCGGTAGAGACCCAGCCTGTTACGCCAGGGGTCGTGGGTTCGAATCCCATTCAGGACAAAATATTCGTGTGACGAACACTGTTTGTTCTGTGTCTGGATGTTAATACTATCAATTTATATTATTATATTATAATTGAATAGCAACACTAATTCTTTGTCCGAGGTAGCTGCCAGCTCTTCGGTCTCCTGTGATGTCGACTAACCTTTTTGTTATTTCCTTAAAAAGCCTTATAGCGCTAGGACCCCACGGAACAAGGGTCTCGACACCGAATGGGACAAAATCATTGTATTATATTATTATCATCCTTTTCTGTATTCCGAGACGTACGGACAGACATTGAACTGCAAATTTATTGGTGTATTGATTTTGTTTTACCATTATAGAGTCAAGCCAAGCAGGGGAGGTCCAGCTAGATGGGGGTCAATCAGTCCAGAAAACACCACGTCCTCGTCGTTCCCAACCGTATCGTGGGCAATCTTCAGGTAAAATAATAATATTAACACGAAGCAAAAACTTGTACGCCTTTTTAAGTTAACCCGAGGCAGTAGGTACCAACCAATGTATCGCACGTTTTTTTCGCTGCGACCCATAGACGTCCCACTGCTGGGCACGGATCTCCCCCACAGTCGTAGCTGCGGGAGGTCTGGCACCACGCTGCTCCAATGCGGATTGGTGGAGGGGTTAGTGGCCAACCCAGTGTCGAATGTTCTCAAGCCACCCGAAGGTCTTCGACAAGACTTAGCGACTGATGGCTTTACGTGCCCTCCGTAGCACGTTAGCGTCCATGAAATTTTGCCAGTAGCGGCCACATCACATCATCATCATCATCATCCACAAACCGACCGCGCCCGTCGTTGCGATGAAATTTTCAATGGTGCGTGCCGCCTGGATTTCAACCCGAACCACTCGAATGAGAGGTGAGTTCGATAGCCACTGGGCTGTCACCGCCATGTGATAAGTTGGAATTAAAAAAACATGTTATGTTATAAGTAATATTAATCAAAATATACATTTACTAGCTGACCCCGCAAACGTTGTTCTGCCATATGAAATGTCAAAGTGACGCTTCACTTCAATGAACGACGGGAAAAAATAAAAACAATAAAATCGTGTTTAAAAAACATTTTCCAGTGGAGCTTAAATTATGGTCTTTATGGTCTTATTAAAATACAAAATTATTCAGCTCTACTTACTTAATATAATATTGACAGAAAACGTTGAAATTAACAGAATACTATAGGACTTTAAATTGAAGTTAAATTGTAATTGTAAATTGCAATTGTATATTGCTTCTAATTCCGGTGCACTCTGTATCTGAGTATCTATGTCTGTGAACTAGTCTAAATGCAATGTGTGATTTTTAGGAATAAATGGCTAATTTATTTAGTTATTTATTTTGTTTTTCAGCATCGAATCAACGTTCTAGGAAACGCAATCGAACGTCAAACCCAACACCAGCAAAGCGTTCTAAACGGGTCACCAATCCAGTTCCGGAATGCATAGAAAATCCTATTGGATTTTTTTCTGCTGAAGTAAGTATAATACTGTAGTGTTTGGGTGTCCATTATAGTAAATAAAACACGCCTTTGATCACTCAATAGGTGAGGTAGGTAATGCGTCCGGTCCACGTCCGTACTGGCTCACCGCTAGCGCGTGACTGACGCTGGCGCATACACTACAAATACTATCAAGTAACGACAATTGGCATGTCAGCAATACTCATATCATACAAATTTGAATCCTTTTTACGTGTGTATGTCACTGAACTCCTCCTAAACGGCTGGATAGATGTTGATGAAATTTTTTGTGTGTGTTCAAGGGGATTCGAGAATGGTTTAGATACACAATTTGAGCCACTGGAAAATGTTTTTTAAACACGATTTTAGTATTTTTGTATGAACAATATCCAAATATTTTAAACGTCGTTATTGACGTGAAGTCATTTACATGAAGTGTCGTCACTTTGACATTTCATATCGTAGAACAACGTTTCCGGGGTCAGCTAGTTATATTATATAAATAATAAATAAAAATGAATGTTGGTAAGCGCATAACTCTAGAATGGCTGGACTAATTAAATTTTTTGTATGTTCCTTAAGTTCCACGGTAGGTTTTAATATATAAAAAAAATGTGCTTATTTATTTCCTCTAAGGCGGAACAAAGTCTAATTCCACGCGAGCGAAGCTGCGGGCGCCCACTAGTACGAAATAGATTTAGAACGAACTATGTAATTAGACTTTTAGAACTTATTAAAATTAGTTATAACTTATTAATATGAATGAGGCGCGGTGCTCTCGCTGACCGGAGCCGATCAACGAATTGAATATTGAAATAAAATATTTATTCTCAAGTTTGAGTTTGCCCTATAAAGACATTGCCACACATTCTGCTGCAGTAACAATTTTTATTTTAATAGCAATTGTGTGCTCAGAGTAGTTTGACATTTGTGTGCATATTCGAGTAACGTCACGCGTCGCTGCGACCCATAGACGTCCCACTACTGGGCACTGGTCTCCCCCACAGACGCAGCTGCGGGAGGTCTAGAGCAGTGATGGGCAAACTACGGCCCGCGGGCCAACTCCGGCCCGCGAAAGTATTTAATCCGGCCCGTCGAGGGTCCGTCGACATGGATAGTATATGGCCCGTTATAATTAGGTACGTTTTGACGGTCGAGAAGAAAAAGTAGATTCTACTTAGTAGAATAATAGATGCATAACCTATAGGTGAAGATAAACAAAAAAAGCGAAACAGCTTTCGAAAATATTATGGAAAAACAAAAACAATTCCATATGTCTCACACGCCTAACAAGGCAGAGCCTTCGAATAAAAGTTAAATTGATTATAATTTTTTAGGGTAAAAGGTATTTTGTAATATTTGTGTTTAATGCTTACAGCTTAATGCTTTTTAAAAAATTATATTAAAAGCTTTAACACAAAATGCATTTTTTTTTATAATTCTGGCCCTCCTCTAGAATTTATAAACCTTTGTGGCCCGCCATTAAAAAAGTTTGCCCACCACTGGTCTAGAGCATACTCCACCACGCTGCTACAATGCGGATTGGTGGAGGGGTTAGTGGCCAACCCAGTGTCGAATATTCTCAAGCCACCCGAAGATCTTCGACAAAGCTTAACGACTGTTTTCAACATTGAATCAACCGGGACCGACGGCTTTACGTGCCCTCCGAAGCACGGTAGCGTCCATGAAATTTTGCAACGTCACGCGTAATCTATATATATAAAAGGAGAAGGTGACTGACTGACTGACTGACTGAATGATTGACTGACTGACTGATTGACTGACTGACTGACATATCAACGCAGGGCCTAAACTATAAGAGTTAGAAACTTGAAATTTTGCACAGGGGTTCCTTGTATAGCGTAGGGGAGCACTAAGAAAGGATTTTTGAAAATTCACCTCCTAAGGGGGTAAAACGGGGGTGCAATGTTAGTATGAAACTTTGCCGTTTTTAAGTCAAGTGGGCAACCCGAACGCGGGCAGACGTCGTTAATAGGTCTAATTCTACGCGAGCGAAGCTGCGGGCGTCCACTAGTGACACGTCCACTAGTGACGTAAAGACATTTTTACAGCCACTTCCGAGTACATCACACATCGAGACGCGTGATCAAGATATACAAACGGACAAATCGCGGATTCAAGCGCTCCGTAATAGAGGATTGGACGATGTGGACTTGCCGTATGGAACTATCACCGTATCTGGCCCCAACGAAAGGAGGCCAGCAGTTGTAATAAGTGGTCCACTTAACTCTAACCACAAAATTATAAAAAAATATTTGTAGTAAAGATTATAATATTATGATATACCGCATACATGACGTGTTATTTTTATACAGATGTACATATTATCTATATATATATATATATAAAAGGAGAAGGTGACTGACTGACTGACTGACTGACTGACTGACTGACATATCAACGCAGGGCCTAAACTAAGGGTTAGAAACTTGAAATTTTGCACAGGGGTTCCTTTTATAACGTAGGGGAGCACTAAGAAAGGATTTTTGAAAATTCACCCCCTAGGGGGGTAAAACGGGGGTGAAAATTTAGAATTAAACTTTGCCGTTTTTGAAGTGAGTGAATGTCTAATTCCCCGCGAGCGAAGCTGCGGGCGTCCACTAGTATTTATACATAGTCAGGTCATAAATTCTGTCACATGTTTAATATAAAATAATTGAAACAAGTTTATTCATTATGTAATCATTTATATACCAAAATGACCTTAACAAAACATAGATTCTTATGACAATAAAGTTTATTCAAAATGACCTCCGTGATTTTGAATACAGGCCTTCAATCTGCGCGGCCAGTCGTCTATCGCAACACGAACGAGGTCCATGTCAATATCGGCGGCTGCCTTAATCAAGGATGTCTTGAGTGACTCCAAATTGGGATGAGGCTTTGAGCACGCCTTTTCCTCCAAGTGTTGCCATATCTTGTAATCTAACGGACTCAAATCTGGACTGGACGAGGGCCAGTCTTCGTGCCGGATGAAGTCGATTTCACGCGCCGCCAGCCAGTCTTGTGTGCTCTTCGCTCTATGAGCTGGCGCCGAATCTTGTTGGAATACCCAGTGCCTGTTATGAACATGGTATGAGAAACAGGTTCCACAAGGTTCGTCAGGACTGTATTTTGATACACAACTGCATTCGTTTTTACACCTTTCTCACAAAAATGTACCTCTGTTAAGCCCCAATAAGAAACTCCCAACCATACCATGAGCGAGGATGGAAAATGACCTCGTTGGACACGCGGAATACGGTTGCTCGCTTCTTCACTACTGTGTGCGTACACCTTATCATTTTGTTTGTTGTAGCTCTCTTCTACGGTAAAAATTTTTTCATCCGGAAAAAGAATTTCCCGATACTTTTTTCCCGCGTACCGCTTCAACAAAGCGCGGCATCTCTTCAGTCTCAGGTCCAATAGACGAGCATTTAAACGATGTCCTGTTTTTCTTCGATATGCCCGAAGCCCTAAGTCTTCATTTAACACCCTTTTCACCGTGGTTCTGCTTAACCCCATCTGAAGGGCCAACAGTTTCTGCTTACGTTTGGGATTTCTTTGAATTCGCGCCTTCACAGCTTTTATCAATGCTGGAGTCCTAACAGACCGAGGGCGACCACTTCTTAACCTATCATCTACACTAGAGTCTTCATTGTATCGTTTGATGGTACGATAAACGAATCTTTTGGTTATATTCAAATTTTTCAATATGTCAAAAATTTGAATTGGCGCGTAACCGCAAAGATGCAACGCAATAACTGCAACACGGTCTTCTATAGGCGTCCACTCCATATTTAAAAATGACTAAAATTCTAAAAAGCATACATTTTTATTTTCAAGAACAATTCGAAATTCGAATTCAATAAACTTTTTTATGGCCAGCATTCTATAAGAAAAGTTTTTACTGTGTGACAATACTTATGACCTGACTATGTATATTATGAATCGTCTACTACGGCTCAGTTAGAGGGCCTTAGACCCGAGGGTTGACGCCAAGCGATTATAAAATGTAAATGTCTTGTCCGGAACATCTAAAGGATATCTATATACCAGAAATCTGTATAAACCGGAATTCTAGAATACCAGACACATTTCCAGATTTCCTTTTTATTTTAAGATTAGATTTTTATATTAGACTATTGTATAGACCAGGGGTTCCTAAACATTAAAGATAACGGAACACCAACCAAATACCTTTTATTTTATGGAACCCCATATCAAATGATTACAAATCGACTAAAATATTATAAATTAAAGTAAGTTTATATCAGAACATTTAATTTTTTTTTAAGAAATGAGTAATATTATTGAAACAAATTATTATTAACTTAAAACCTTAAAATTTTTTAATGTGATGAATGAAATTGTTTGTTTGTTTGTTTTATAGCGTCCCGTGACGGCTCACATTTTTTAAAGACAAGAAAGATGTCGACAGAACCCCATTTTCTAACCTGAATCAAACAAACATAACATAAGTTAATGACGAGATGATGACGAGACGGACTCTGCCCAAATGTCGACTGAACCCCGTTTCGCGGGGTCCCATTTTTTTCGCAAATAAATAAAGTCTAATCTGAAACCTAACAAATCATTGGTTTTCGATTATTTGAAAACCAGAATGTTTGGAAAATTCTATCAGATACGGCGTGATCTAGCGTAAATTGACCCTTAAATTCCGCCTTGTGATACCTATAGTATCAACCTGTTTGTGAAAAAATTATTCGAAGAATTTTAATAGAGTTACAGCCGGTAGTCATTGTATGTTAATAAATTTAGAATAATATAAATCGCAAATATAATATTTGCGATTTATATTAGTATAAATTTATCCATACTAAAATTACAAATGCGAATGTAACTGCCTGTCTGTCTGTCTGTCTCGCTTTCACGCCAAATTACGGAACCGATTTAAATGAAATTTGGTACACAGACAGTCTTGATCCTGAGAAAGAGATAGGACAGAGGCTACTTTTTAATTGGAAAAAAGTATTGTAAAGGGTTGAAAAGGGGGATGAAAGGTTGTATGATAGTATTGTCATTTTCAGAAGTAGAAGCATAAATCTTATATTTTAGGCAGTTGAACAGATATAATAATCTATATATTAATTTAATACAACTGAAGAGGAAGTTTTTCTGAAGGTACATCGAATATTGAAAAAAAAAAATTAATTCAGGAAAATTGTAATAACGGGTAGGTACTCTGTACTGGGTAGAGTTGGTAGATGTCCGTAATTAAAATATGTAGCAACTATAAACGAACCTACCGCTGTCTAAATCCAAGCGGGCGAAGCTGCAGGCGTCCCTAGTATTAGTATAAATTAAAATTTATTTAAAGTAAGTATGCAATTAAATGCGTATATTAATGATAGATTAAATTAGGGTGTATATAAAGTAAATACAATGTTTCAGTGCGACTCATTTCTTGGGTGCGGCGCCGTTGTTTAGGTTTTACCAGGAAAAACTAATAAGTGATTTTACTTAAGAAATTGTGAGTATCTAGTATCTTTTATAACTAGCATAATATCGTTCTGGAGAGTTGGACAGTAAAGATTAAAAATCTTATAACCGCGCCGAAAATGGGCCACATCCTCATCTAAGGGGGATAGCGCCACTGCACGCGCGCCCCCCTGAAGGCCGACCGCTCCCTAGAGAGCTGTTGGACCTTCTTCCCCCCGACCATCTAGGGCAGTGGTGGGCAAACTTTTTTAATGGCGGGCCACAAAGGTTTATAAATTCTAGAGGAGGGCCAGAACTATAAAAAAAAAATGCATTTTGTGTTAAAGCTTTTAATATAATTTTTTAAAAAGCATTAAGCTGTAAGCATTAAACACAAATATTACAAAATACCTTTTACCCTAAAAAATTATAATCAATTTAACTTTTATTCGAAGGCTCTGCCTTGTTAGGCGTGTGAGACATATGGAATTGTTTTTGTTTTTCCATAATATTTTCGAAAGCTGTTTCGCTTTTTTTGTTTATCTTCACCTATAGGTTATGCATCTATTATTCTACTAAGTAGAATCTACTTTTTCTTCTCGACCGTCAAAACGTACCTAATTATAACGGGCCATATACTATCCATGTCGACGGACCCTCGGCGGGCCGGATTAAATACTTTCGCGGGCCGGAATTGGCCCGCGGGCCGTAGTTTGCCCATCACTGATCTAGGGGGAATTAGCGACTAATGGCTAGTGGGTCCGCGCGCGCGTACCGCGTGCGCGACGATCGGCTGGCTCCCACGCTCAACAGCGGGGAAGTCACCGACGGGGTTTACCCCTGGAGCAATTGCCCGGATAGAGGGGATCTCCCCTAACTCCGAATTCCCTCAGCGCAGGAGCGCCTACAGCGCCGCGTGAGAGGAGGAAAGGTCTGTCTGCGAGAGCGCAGTACAAGCGATAGAGGGGCACGATCTACGCCTAAGCTTTCGGCTTGCGACACATCCATCTCTCTCTCACTCCACCGGCCGATGCGTCCGAGTAGAATAGTGACAGCGGCAGCACACAACCTACACGTGAACTGTTTTGTTAACTATTTTTAAAGTGAAGTGAAAAGATGTTTTTTTATGACGTTATCACGTAAAATTAGCGTCCGTAAACCAACTTTACGGTTGTCTGTAAATTTTATTAAATTAATTTTATTTTTAATGAAATTAAATACCTACTATATTTATTTATTTATTTAAAAATAACTAATTTTATATTAACAATAATAATATATAATAAATGTAAGCAGCTTTTCGAACTACAAAAAACAGAATCCCAATGGTACCAACACCACAAGAGCCGATGTTCGGGCACGATGGAGGAGCGGCAGCGGGAGCAGAAGGTGTCGCGGAGGAGCGAGCGGACGCGGAAGTGGTAGCGGGCGATAGCATCGTCATTTCTGGCATGTCGGGTCTCTACGCGAACGCGAGACACGTTAGCGACCTGAAGGAAATATTGTATAACAAGGTTTGATTAATTTGATTGGTAAGTCATTATCAACAGCTATGCCAGAGGTCCTGCATTCGATTCGTAGGTCAAGTAAACTATTATTGGGTTTTTCGAACTAGAAATTCCCTGTAGCACCATTGAATTATTATGTAAAACTATTTGTAGCATGGAGTTGATTTGTGATTGTTGATTAGTGCCTCGTGTATGGCAATAAGTTCACCACCTAAATGGGACATGAACATAGCTAATGAAACTGACTGGTGTAACCACCATGGCCATGCATGGTTCGGAGGGTATGTTAAGCCTTGTCGAGCCTTTAAGATCTTCTGATGGCTTAAGAGCATTTAGAATAGAATAAAAAAAACAAAATAATAATATATAGGTTCATAATTGTAGCAGTCCTAGCGAAAAATCGGAAAGCACTCAGTATTTGCTGCAACAAAGAAAAATATCACAGCACTGATATTCTGTGCTTCCGTTTTGCCGCGTAGTGCGGGCGTTAGCGTTAGTTAGTTTCAGGGTGCAACAACTTACTTTACAAAGGGCGTTGGACATTAATCCCATCACTCCACTATTGGAGCTGCATTGTGAAGCATACCTACTCTGAGACCCGTGCCCAACAGTCAGACGCCTATGGGAAAACGTATAGCTAGCTTTGGTATTCTTGAGGACTAAGTCCGTCGCCTTAAGAAAAGTGTGAACGAAGAACATCACCACCACCGCAACACTTTCCCACATACAACAACACTTCCCCTTAATTTTTTTTTGTGCTATACCTGGTCTACAATCTTCCATCTCACTTCCAGACAAACCCTATATCATCGACGGACTCTCGTTGGATCTTCAACCATCCGGAGATCCCTCAGTACGCGGGACTGGCTCCAGATCTACAGTACTTTGATGCCCAGTTCTTCAAGGTCCACTACAAATTAGCCAACTACATGGATGTGTTATGTCGCAAGGTGCTCGAACATGCTCACATGGCTATTTATGATGCTGGTAAGCATTACTCTCTGGTACGAATAAGCGCTTATAACCCTATGGCTCGCATCGATCGGGCGTGGTCGGTATGTGGATGGGTAACTGCTAGCGGCAAAATTTTATAGGCGCTTCCATATCTCGAAGAGCACGATAAGCCTATGTTCTTGGTTGTTTCGAATTGTAAAATAATCATTAGGCTTTCACGAAGACCTTCGGGAGATTTAAGAATATTCGAAACTGAGCTCGCTTCGAGACCTTAAGTGGTGATCATGATTTGGAAAATGGAGCACGAGGCCCTCTGACCAACCGGTCAGCAACGATAACCTGCAGAAGACAGCGGAAGAATGGAAAAATAGCGCTGAAGCGATATGGTTGAGCATCTAGAATGAGCTGAGGGTTTTTTAAAATGTACAACTCAAGCGGGCTTCATATATATCAAAATTTAGACATGAAATTTAGAAATTTAACATCATCATCACTACCCTTTCTTTGGCCCACTGTTGGAAATTAAACATAATTTATGATAATGATGACGATCTTTTAGGTCTCAGCCCTCAACATCTATTCGGAAGGAAAATAGGAGTCTATGTAGGGGTGTGTACATCAGAAACGGAAAAGGTGACTTACTACAGAGTGAACACTTACGCAGGCACTGGCTTTGGGTTACTGGGGTAAGTCTCTTTCAAATAATTTTTGTGAAGAAAATTGAGAGAAAGAGATATCACAAGGACACTACTCTTATTTACTCTTATTTAGGGGAGGTAAATCTATAAATAGCAGTGCCGACGATGATGAACTTAAATTGAGACCAAGTCTGTTAGATAACAGAACGCTGAAAATGCTTTATTACAGATGCAGCAAGTCGATGATCGCAAACCGAATTTCGTACTGGCTGAACGTGAAAGGCCCGTCCATAGCGGTGACGCAGAGCTGCTGCGGTTCTACCACGTCACTGGAGATGGCCTGCCATGCCATCCAACGGGGGGACTGCGAGGCTGCCCTCGTCGCAGGTGCCTACGTGTGTCTGCACCCTCAGTCGCTAGTGCACCATGGGAGGTACGAATTGCTGTGCTTAGATTGCGAGTAATGGGGATGGCTTGCCGCGCCATCCGACGGGTAGATTGCGAGGCTGCCGTCTTTGCTGTCGTGCACGAGGAGATTCGTGAACACTAATCGTCTATTCACATAGAGGGTGCTGGAGATGGCATACCACACTTTCCAAAGGCAACCCTGCATGGTGAAAAGTACGCGTTGACTGATTCACTCGGGGATTGGCAGAATGACGACCAACTAGCAGATTTTTGCCAGTATTATGTGCACGCTTTTAACAAGAATTCGAGATTTTGTAGCTTAACGTCGTGACAGGTCCACGTCTGCACTGGCATCGCGTGATAACGCGCCATAAGCCTTTTACTTCATGTTTCAAACAGTCATTTCGAAAGTCACTCATTTATTTTAAAGAAATAAAAGACACATGAAAATCGGAAAACTAACACTTTAATCTGAATCCATCCTTAATCGGTACCACTCCTCTCGATCCTGTGCCTTCTGAATCCAGTGATTACCCGCTAACTTCTTTACGTCAAGAGTCTTCCTAGTTGGAGGGCGGCCTGTCCGTTTTCTCCACTCGTCGTGGTCTCCACTCGAGGACCTTTCTTACCCACCGGTTATCAGTCCTTCGAGCGACGTAGCCTGCCCATTGCTGCTTCAGCTTGCTAACTCGACGAGCTATGTCCATAACTGAAACCGTTGAATTCTTCGAGTGACCTCTTTCTTTAAGTTGGACTTACCCATCTGGACAACATCGAAGACTTTCTCATAGTCCACAAACGCGATACACAAGGGCTGGTTATACTCCTTAGTCTTCTGTATAACCTGCCGTCGAGTCTGTATGTACTCCATGGTACTGTAACCTTTTAAGAAACCAGCTTGTTCGGGAGGCTGGAAGTCGTTGAGCCTGCGTGATATGCGATTGGTGAGGACCCTCGAAAACATTTTGTAGACTTGGCTTAGTAGCACAATGGGCCTATAGTTCTTCAGAAGGGGTTTATCACCCTTCTTGATGAACAGCAGAGTTCCCGGCCTCCGGAGTTGGTCCGCTATTGATGACGAAATCAAACAACTTTTGGAGCACCACTACGACAGGTATCCCGCCAGCTCTTAAAAGCTCCGTTGTGACTCCGTCATCACCCGGCTGTTAATCTCGCTCGCTTGTCATGACAGCTGGAGCTGAGGCCTGCAAGGAGCTGTATAGTTGTCAGTAGAAGCTTTCAACTTCTCTCAAAACTTCGGGTCTGGACAAGACTATGGTACTCGAAATGGTCTTCAGTCTCGTTAGTTGGATTTAACCAATGTATTGATCTCGAGCAAACACTTTAGATCCTTTGTTTTGCTAGATTGTGTTGACAACGGACTTGCTGTTACGTGAACGCCAAAGAAGCAAATTCGGTCACTCACGGACAACAATGAAAATACTGTTTTCTGTGTAGGTGTACTTTTGCGTTGCAATTTGCAATATAAACTTCTAATTTTGTCTTATTTTATTACAGGATTATCAAACTATCATCAAATGATCAAACAAGATCATTCGACGCAAAAGCCGATGGTTGTGTTAAATCTGAGGCCTGTAATGTTATTTTCATACAAAAAGCCAAGGATGCTCTCAGGTAAGTTGATTTAAAAACAATTAGGCATCTTTTTCAGTTGTTACAACGCAAGCAGTTCTATGTAAATATGTAAAGTTCAAATTTAACTTAAACTTCTGTAAAGATCAGAAAAATGACGTCAAGCTATAAGCTAAAAGCTATATTCATACAATTTATAAAATTCTTTAATTTACACTTAAACTTTACACTTCTTTAGAGGCGACCATCTTAGTCCTCAAGGATAGCAACACATCTGTGGCTGGAACGAGACTTTTACTTATAATTACTAACTGCACTATTACTAACACCAACTAACAGTTCCCAGTCCACATACCCAACGAACTGACCAACTAATATTCTAATTAACTCTCTCAGCTAACCACCACAGTCTCTATTTAAGTCTTGTTCAAAGTCAGTCACAGTTTTCATGGGCAGCGATTGGATGGTGCTGAAGATCGTTTGGTATCTTAAATCCATAAAAAATAGTAAAAATGGGCATGAAAATTGGATGACCAAAGTAACATGGTTGTTTTAGAGTGTATGCGGAAATAGTACACATCAAAAGCAGCTTCTTGTCAGTAAATGACCCTGGATTCAAGTTTGGCCTCTACCGAGACCCTGTTAAGGTGGCACAGTTCATAAAAGAATTCTACGATGAAGCCAACGTTGCACCGCAGGCTGTCGAATACGTCGAAGCCTGTGGTTCAGGTGAGCTTGAGAATTTTCTTACAAGGTTTCCCTGGTGGTGACCACAACCCTTTCTTTGTCCTACTGTTGAGCTCGGGTCTTCTCTCGGAATCGGAAAAGTAAGGCAGATTTAAGAATGCGGCGCTATGAGCACTCCTACCTCCCCCATAAGTATTGGCAGGAGCCAAGGTGCGCGTCGAAGCGGCACGGTATTAATGCGCCAGCGATCCCGTGGAGCCTCTTATCAACGCAGCGGGTGCCACTGGGTTTTAGTAGGTATTCTGATATAAGCGATTCCCACATACCCACCTGACCGACAAGGCATGGGTGGGATCTGTAATTGCATTTCCCAGCGATAAAAGCGTTTCCTAAACTGCTAAAGCAGATGACATTTAATTACTTAAATTTCACTTATTATTAACTTTGAATAGTCATTGGAGTATGCCGCTTGGATTTGAACACGAACCCCTAGATTGAGAGGTTAGTTCGATATCCACTGGGCTGTCACCGCTGTAAAACATGTTGAGCCAACTGAAAAAGTCGCTGGCTGACTGACCATTGAGCACAAAACTACAATTTCATATGAATTGGAAATCTAGTGACACATGCGTCACAACTATTATTGAACCTGTTTTTCTAGCAACAAACAGCAACAACCCATAGACGGCCAATGGGCACAGATAGCTGCGGAAGGTCCAGATCACTGCACCACGCTGCTCCTTGCGGGTTGGTGGAGGGGTTAGTGGCTAACCCAGTGTTGAATGTTCTCAAGCCATCCGTAGGTAGGTCTTCAACAACTTAGCGATTGTTTTTACCATTGAAAACAACCGGGACCGACAGCTTAATGTGCCTTCCGAAGCCCGGTAGCGCTCATGAAATCATTTAACTAGCGGTCATCCATCCAAAAACCAACTGCGCTCGTCGTTGCTCATCTTTGTCTGTCTCTCTCATTGTATCGAGGCAAGCCATTGCTATGCTATGGCTACCATTGGGCTATGGATGTTTTTACTAAGATCTTTTTAAAAGTGATTTTTACACTGTTCAAACCGTTCATTGAACAATGCGCTATGAACTTAGTGCGATCCTAACATTTGAAAAACGTTGCAGCTACGCCGGAAGTTGACAAGTCAGAGCTGGAAGCACTGGCCAAGGTGTTCTGTAAGGACCGCGCCCATCCCTTACTGGTCGGAAGTGTTATGTCCAATATAGGCTACGTTGATGCCGCGTCTGGCATTGCTGCTGTAACTAAGGTGAGAGCTGTTGATGATGGTTTATCGTCATCTTAAAAATACTAGAAGTAGGTTTTATATTAAACCTATTTAGTTCTGAGTCTGGCCGGAACGTACCACCGCCGTCAAGGTACCTAGTACCACTTTTACCGTGTTAAAAATATGCAATTGTGTTCCAGTTGGAAAGATGTGGTTTCCGATTTCACTTCGTTAGACGATATCATCTTAGGCTCTGCGCAAACGGGCCACCGACCACAGCCACCGGCGGCCCGCGACAGTCACTTAACATGAACTTTTGGTGGCCGCCACCGGCTACACGTGTGCGGCGCGTCTATACAAAATATGAAAAAGTTTATGTTAAGTGGCTGTCGCTGGCCACCGGTGGCTGTGGTCGGTGGCCCGTTTGCGCAGAGCCTTAGTACTCGATTTGCAATGCAGCTGTTACTGCCTACTAACTCTCTCTTACTGACAATTACTAACTGGACTATTAAGTAGTAATTTTTTTATAGATTCTTCTGGGCTACCATACAGGAGAGTTGGCTGGTAACTTGCACTACGAGAATCCGCGGCGCGATATTAGCGCCGTCGTTGACGGTAGCCTGAGGGTGGTCAGCGACCACACGCGATTCCGACGAGAATACACAGCTGTCAACGGACGATCTGTCACCGGTGTCAACTCTCACATACTGCTCAAAGGACACTATAAGCCTAAGGTATATTTTGGTTGAAGTATGAAGCGATCGACCGAATTAAGCAACGTCGGGGGTGGTCGGTATATGATTGGGTAACCGCTACTGACAAAATTTAATGGGCGCTTCTGTGCTTCAGTGGACACGTAAATTTATTGATTGATGACTTGAGAATAATCAATAAGTTGGCCACTAACACATACGCCATATTGGAGCAGCATTGTGGAATCCGGAGTACTATAGACCTCCCACTGCTGTGCCTGTTTGGTAGACATGTTCTACAGTAAGAAGACTATGGGAGACCTCTTACTGTCTTACGGAGGTGAGTGAGGACGTGGATTCAGACGACACTGGTTAACTCTGACTGACTGATCTAACTGATTAAACAAGATGGATAGTTTGAATGTCTCACGTAATTTCAGAATAATTTTTCAGGACCTTTCTCTCTACAAATCCTCCATACCACACTTGGTTTTGATCTCCGGTCGGCAGGAGTCGGCAGTTCATAAGGTTTTGAATCATTTGATGTCCAAACCCGTCGACCCCGAAGAGTTGGCTTTGTTAAACAACATTCATAGAACTAGAGTATCCGGATATTTAGGAAGAGGATACACCGTTCTAAGTAAGACTTCTTACTTTTACTGCTATTCATCAAAGTTAATTTGTGCATAAGTTGTTGTGTGTGCATAATTTAGTTCAGAGCTACACATTCGTGCCGTCACTTGTATTGAGCAGTAGTTGTTCGTCGTTCATTTACAATAAAACATGACATGTTTTAATCAAATAAACCAAAGCAACTGAAGTCATTTTACACGTACCTAGGTTTATATTAATTCTGTGCCATTTTCAGGCACAAATGAGAAGAACGAAACCGTGAGGCTGGCAGAGAAGGTGGATTACTTCGACCAAGGCAAGCGGCCGCTGTGGTTCGTGTATAGCGGCATGGGCTCCCAGTATGCCGGCATGGGCGCTGACCTCATGAGAATTTCTGTCTTCGCTGCTGCTATCGAAAGGTTGTATTTGGCTACACGTAGGCGCGCGAGCCTAGCGTCCATAGCCCAATGGCTCGCGTCGATTATAAGTGTAAGTAAGTTGCGACGGGCACGGTCGTTTCGTGGATGGGTGATCGCTAGTGGCAAAATTTCATGGATGCTACCGTGCTTTAGAGGGCTCGCTAAGCCGTTGGTCGCGGTTGTTTTCAATTGTGAAAACGTTAAGCCTTGTCGAAGATCTTCGGATGGCTTGAAAACATTTGACACTGGGTTGGCCATAGTTGGCCATACCCTACCATCAATCCACATTACAGCAGCGTGGTAGAGTGGTAGGCTACATCCCGCAGTTGTATTTGGGGGGAGCGCGTTGCGTTGCGTGGCGTTGGAGCGAATTGAATGCCAGTCAGAGTCTGTCAAGGGCAGAGGCGTCTCCCGTCCTCCGTTCTCCTCTCACGACCACGGAATAGTAGTAACGTGTTCTTGTCACTAGCACATTCCTTAGCTAGTCATTCAACTTGCGCCTTGTTATAAATATGTTCAAATCATACAGCACGCACAGATCTATGCTTTTTCTAAGTTATCTGCGTTTATTGCTGTCAGACCCAACACTGCAATGGTTTGCAGATGGGTTGCGATGGGAAATGGGCTGCAGCCATATGCATTCTATTCTAAGCAATTAAATACCAATCGTAAATAATTTTACAGTGAAAAATATCGTTAGGAAGTCGACATGCCATCCATAATTTTTTTCCACTTTATAATATCTTAACTTTATAATTTTGATTGTGTATCTGTGTGTATCGCATTTGTATCTGAGTGTATCGCATTTGTGTCTGTTCTAAAACTTGTGAACAAATTGCTGACTAAATAAATAAAACATCTCTAAGCAGTATTTGTCGACTTAAACGGAATCCATTTATATGATCAATTTATTTTTTATGTATAAATAATAACGAGCTTGCAGCACAACCCATCCGCCGCCGCCCATGACAACTGTGACTGACTTTGAACAAAATTTTAATCGGGACGGGGATGGTTAGTCCAGTTAGCTTAGCTAATTAACTAGAACATAAGTTGGACAGTTAATTACATATAGATCAGTTGGTATGAGAACTGGGAACTGTTAGAGAGAAGTTGGTGTTAGTCCAGTTAATAATTGTTAGAAAGAGTCTCATTCCAAATCAGTCACAGATGTGTTGCTACCTTTGAGGATCAAGATGTTCGCCTCTAAATAAGTGTAAAAATTGTCTTACTTTCAATCACATCATTGTATTTAACCAACAATGTGGATGTTCACAGATGCCATCGAGTACTGCAACCGAAGGGCATTAACTTACTCCACATCATCACATCTCCAGACAAAACCATTTTTGACAACATCCTACATTCATTCGTTGGAATTGCTGCCGTACAAATTGGACTCACTGATGTTCTAAAGGAGTTAGGGCTGATTCCTGATAAAATTATTGGTAAGTGTTTTGTACTGTGCAATTTAATGGATAATCAAGTAATTATCAGCAGGGACGTTCGTACAATTTGAGGAACTTCTTTTAGACAGCGCCTGTTGTGTTTCGTATACATTTCGACGTTTTTAAATATATTTTTTCCTTTTCTAATAAACAGGCATGTTTCCATATACATGGACGATAAAGTCAGAATTCAGGTTAGGCTAGGTTCCCGGTTCAAAACCCGGCTGGGGCAGATATTTATTTGGCAGATATGCATCTAATATGTTGTTTTGTTATCTGTGTATATCCATCAGCCGTTAAACAAGCCTAGACCTAGAAGGTGTGATGTTGGAAACTTGTAACACGGTCACAACATCTCTGCACCTCGCTGGAATGCATTTTCTGTCACAGAATATCAGGTATACATTTTGTAAGAAAACTTGTTTTGCACACCGTACATGCGCCATCGACAGAGCGCTCTCGACATGATGTCAAGAGCGCAGATATTGTGACCGGGCTATAACTTAAATGAACGTCGTTCACAGGGCATAGTGTTGGCGAGCTGGGTTGCGCGTATGCCGATGGCTGCTTCACGGCCGAAGAGATGATCCTCGCAGCGTACAGCCGGGGCCTAGTGTCCGTGCAGACGCCCTTCATCCGCGGGGCCATGGCTGCAGTAGGATTAGGGTATCAGCAGGTATTGTAACTCATCATGCTTCATGACAAGCGTTGACAGCCCAGTGGCGAGCAAAGTCGCCTCTCACTCGAGCCGTCCGGGTTTAAATCCAAGCGGCATGAACCTATAACTTTCTTAGTTATGTGCGATTTAAGAAATTAAATGTCACCTGTTTGCACTTGGCTATCTTTGTGGAATAAGGACTTTATCCCTCTCATTCCGAGAGGAAACTAGCCCAGCAGAGGAGCAGTGAATGGGTTGTGGTGTTGCCTTATGACGTACCATCGCTATACTGCTACAGAGTGAAGTGCTAATGTCTGAAGAGTCAAAAGAAAGGCCACAGTTCGCCAGAATAGCTAAGTTCGTTCGCAGACTTCTATATGCCTTTACAAATGGTAGGGAATCCTACAAGTATCCCTCTTGAAGCTTCCTTCATTGTTCCTTCACCTGGCTTGTTGGTTAAAAAAGTAGTTACTAGGAAAATTTCTCGCTCAGAAAAACACAGATCTCGAATTACCAACAGTAGTAAATAAGCCATCCCGAAAATATGTTCCCTTGGGATGCTTTGCACGTTTATGAAAAAACAGTCTGGCACACCATCAACAAATGGTACTGACCCTAATTCTTAACTTGATTACACTTTTTCTGCGGGTGATGCTGCGGGAAAAAGCTGGTCAATAAGTGATAAAAATGGTAAATTTTTCTCCATCTCATAATCTACGTCATTCCTACATAATTCCGCCGACACTATTGTGGTACTTCAATTTTTAAATGTTTTCTTTGCGAAACTCTGTCTGCCATTTTTGTAATTTTGTTTTAATTCAGAGAATAATTGTCATAATTGACAGTTTGTTTGCTGATAATGCTGTTAATGGTTTATGATGGCGGCAATAAGTTGTCAGTCAACTTTGAATTCTATTACCAAACAACCAAGGCTTAAAGGCTGCTTGTGTTTCAGATCCAGCCGATGTGTCCTCCGGAAATCGAAGTGGCTTGTCACAATAGCTCGGACTCATGCACTATTTCCGGTCCAGAGGAAGCCATGCGAAGTTTCGTGACTAGCTTGGTCTCAAAGGGTATTTTCGCGAAGGAAGTTCCGTGTTCGAATATAGCATATCACTCGCGGTACATCGCTAATGCAGGTAATAATTGTATTGAAGCACTAATCAATGATGATGATGATGGCACAGAATTGTTTAGATTGACTTCAGAATATGACTGTAATCACCTGAAACAATTTCAACAAACTAAGAGACAAGGCCTTTTAATAATGATTTGAAAAGGAAACTTCAATTGTATTTACGAGTATTTGGTTTACCTTGGAGTGGCCCGCGTTCTTAATTTATGACCTCAAAATTTAATATCTTTATAATGTTACCATCAATTTAGTCCAGGTGTCCCTCTCTAAGTACAGTTTGAACTTGCAGTTCAAACTCTCCGTCATTGGTCTAGTGGTTGCATGCGTGACAGCTAAGGTAGAGATCGTGGGTTCAAGAGTAGAGATCCGGGTCAGGCCACAACTATTGCGTTTTTCTAACTTCAAATGCCCGGAGCATCAGCAGCTCGGAGTCTGAATTTGTGTCCGGTGTATGGCATGGGACCTAATCATAAATGGTGAAAAGAGGGTGTAGGTACTACACACCACTGCCTACCCCTTCGGGGAAATAAAGGCGTGATGGTATGATATAAATAATATAAACTTCAAACTCTTGAAATATACGGTTTTTCTTTATATCGGTATAATCGGAATATTTCCGTTTTAGGACCTGACCTTTTGAAGTATTTGAAGGAGGTGATAAAAACGCCAAAAGAGCGGAGTGAACGCTGGCTTTCCACCTCCATCCCAATGGATGAGTGGGAGGATCCCAAGGCGAAGTACTCCTCAGCGGAATACCACGCAAACAACCAACTGGTATGTCGACAATTGTTATAGATGTTTAATTTTTGGTCTGCGTAATTCCATAGTCGGCCGCCCTCCGACGAGGTGGTGTGAGTGATGGGTTGTATTGGATTTTTTTATAGAACCCAGTGCTGTTTGAGGAGACATCCAGCCTAATTCCCTCGGGAGCGATCCTGGTAGAGGTGGCTCCGCATGGGCTGCTGCAGTCTATCCTCAAGCGGGCCCTGCCCACCTGTACCAACATACCGCTCACCCGCCGCGAACAAGCCGACAAAGTTATCTTCCTCCTCGAGGCTATTGGCAAGTAAGTGGCTTACCCCTGTTTTAACGACTGGCTATCGAACTCGCCTCTCACTCGAGGGTTCCGGGCTCAAATCGTAACGGCAGTCACCAATGACTTGTCTTCTCTGTAATGTTTTTAAGAAGTCAAATGTCTGTTTCAAAGGTCGTGCAAGCGACGTTGGAGATGGAATTATGGGATTTGGACTTATAAAACCCTCACTCAGTAGTTTCTGAAATTAGAACCAAACTGACATTTAATATTGTGACACGCCAAAAAAAGTAAAACTGAATCTCTGAACACATACAATGTCGCACATTATGTTTTAATGACTTTTGTTGACTTTTCAGGCTCTACATCGAAGGGATTAATCCAAACATTCAAGCGTTGTATCCAAAAATTGAATTCCCCGTCTCCACTGAAACACCAATGCTGTCCCATCTAATGGAGTGGGTCCATACGGAGACATGGTGAGCTATGCCGCAAACAATTCCAGAGCCTGATAAGTATTTTTTCCTAAAGTCGGCCAACGGTTCGCGGACGCGGGGTAGGCGTCCCGAACTACTAAGTACTTGTTTGGTACTAAAGTCATAGTCAAAATCATAAACAAATAATTTATTTCAGGAGCCTACCGCTGTTTTTATCAGAATCTAAAGTATCGGCAGCAGCTTCCAGCATTGTTGTATCGACGCACGAAGCAGGGCACAAATACTTACAAGGACACGTTATTGGAGGTAATTATACAGCAAACAGACAGCTCTCTGGCTGTCGAACTCGCCTCTCACTCGAGTGGTTCCAGTTCAAATCCAAGCGGCACGAACCAATGATACTTTTCATTTATGTGCGATTTAACAAACTAAATGTCATCTGCTGTATTGATGAAGGAAACATCGTGAGTACACCTACAACTACATGCCTGACAGTTCTCCATAATGTTTTCATAGGCATGAGAAGTCTGACAATCTGCACTTGGCCAGCGTGGTGGTTATGGTGGTCTAAGTAATTGGTGCATGCCGCTTGCATTTTAACCCACACTCTAGTGTGAGGCTAGTTCAGGTCACGTCCAATTAGTCCTAAAGAGGAACGAGAGGCTTATAGAGATTCACAATTAGGGCCTCAGTTCGATATTGAGAAGTCTACTCGCTTGCAAGTAACGGTGATGTCTACAGTGTTTTGATAAAGCTTAGCGAATGATTTGATGAATGAATAACGTAAATAATAAACATCAAGTCTATACGTTTCCCAAGGGGTAAGTACCTTTCACCAGTTATATTGAACACTTATGTAGTGGTGAGCCCTACACCAGGCACAAATCCAGACTCTGTGTCACGAGTAGGATTTCAAGTTAGTCTACTTACCTGGGATTCAACCCAGAATTAATTTCGTGAATCACTTGGATTGCGTTTATGGTATCAAGCTGGTTTTGTTTTGGTCGCCAGGAAGTGTTGACAGCGCCGTCTTAGTTTTGAATGGTAACCCGAAGGTCACGTGACTTGACTTACTATCGGGCGACCAATCAAAAATAGAACATCTAACTAAGCAGTCGTGCTTGTGACCACTAGACCAACAAAGCAGTTAACTAATAAATAAATTATTTTAACTCTTCTCATATTTTTTTCATCAAGGAAAGATCCTGTATCCATTCGCTGCAACTCTGGTAGCGGTATGGGATACGCTTGCCATGTCCCTTGGCGCCACTCGCAAGGAACTTGCTGTGGTATTCCGTACGGTCATGCTGCATGCACAGCCAGTGCTGCATGAGCGGCGGCAGCTGCAGCTCACGGTGTCGCTGCACCGCGGCAACGGCAGGTTCGAGGTGAGCAAACGAGCATTAGCTGGCTACATCCCATAGACGCAGCTGCCGGAGGTATAGTGCATACCCCACTGGGTTAGTGGTACCCCCCAGTGTCGAATGACCTCAAGCCACCCGAAGGTCTTCAGCTTGACGATTGTTTTTACAATTGCTTAACGTACCCTCCGAAGCACGGTAGCGCTCATTCCACTAGCGGTCATCCACCCACAAACCGACCTTGCTTAAATCTGTCGATAGCACATATAATCTATGTGGGCCATTATGCTGTGAACGCTACACGGGGATTACAAACCTCGAATAAAGGGGCAGTATAGATCTTTTTCTTATCTTAGATAGATTCTACAGATCTCCCTTAGTTATGGCTGTGCGAAGGTATATCAGATAGGTAATATCACTGATACTACAGACCCCGAATTTAATAACTTTGTCCACCACCACCACCACCACCACAATCCTTTCACTGTCCCACTGTTGCGCTTGGGTTTGCTCTCAGAATTGGAGGGATTAGACCATTATCCACCACGCTAGCCCAGCGGGAATTGGCAGACAACTTGGTCATTGAATGTTAAATTTTCGTCTCTGTAGCGTCAGCGCATGACGTCAAGGTTTGAGATTCGATCAATAATTCGTTATGAGCTTGCTTATATTAGCTGGATTACAGAATGGGACGTCTTACTGACAAACGCCTGCAACATATTAGCTTCCCTCTACAGGGCCTGGAGTTTCCACCACGCTGCTCCAATGCTGGTTTGCGGAATGGTTAGTGGCAATCCAATTGTTGGAAGTTTAAAGCCGCACGAGCTTAGCGTTCTCTCCGAAGCATGGATTATACCATTAGCGGCCCATGGTAACTTCCAGCCGAGAACGAGGTTACTTAATACTGTTGACACAAATCGTGTGACAACCGCTTCTTGTAATGTAATAACGTAATTTCTCCATTATTCTCATTTATTACGTTATTTAGGTAATGGATGACATGAATTCAAGAATAGCATCAGGATTTATTCATCAGTTGTTTGAAAAGAAGATCATCAAAGAAGTCATAGGGAGTCAATGTCTGGAGATCACTTCAAACGAGATTTACAATCATTTTTCTTCAGATTGTTTTTGTTATAAGTAAGTAATTATTTCGGTGAGCCAGATAAATTCTGCTTGTACATACCGAAAATACTTCAGAATCCTGCTTCATATTAATTAGTTTTTGTATTTCTATCTATTAAAACTGTTAATCATTTTCAGGGATTGCTTCAGAAGCATTCACAGTTCCAATGAATCGCTCACCGAGGCTCGTATTATGTGGAACGCTAATTGGGTGACTTTTATTGACGGTCTTATCCAATTTAGCAATTTGAGACATTCACAGAATAATAGCAACTGCTGTTCTCATCCTAAGTTTATCAGCGAAATGATTATCGAACCTGAAGTACAAAAAAAAAATTGTGATGATATTATGACGGCTACGTTTCATGAAACTAACCAATTGACCAGGTGAGTCATGTACTTAAGAGGATGTCGGGCAACCGAAACATTTGAAAATTATTATTAACCATAAATATTCGTGCTGAGCTCCGACCAACCGCCACCTTAGCGTGCGAAAGAGATAACTGCAGCTTGAACTGATATTACTGATGAAAATATAATTAAAAAAATATAATAATATTAGTAAAATTAGGAAGTCCTCTCGTAGTCCCGTTTTCTTCTCCTTTATCCACCCTTAAATAATCATTGAATGATAAACGAATAGATGCTGTGGCTGGTAGAGCCCATGTAGAATCTTAATAGGTATGCTACCTAGGAACTAATATAAGTAAGTAAGTAAGTAAACACTAATCATAACAAAAGGATAAGCTAATTAAGTTAACCAAAAAAATATATGGGCCTTATGCCTGACCATAAAACAGTTTGGATTTTAATTTAATTCGATCAATTAGTTTTTTAAAGTGTGATTACTAAGTCAAACTTTAAATACACATTTAAATACATTTGACGAAGCCGTTTAACTTGACATTAAAATAATATGTTTTGTATTTCAGTTGTGGTGGGATCTTGATAGAAGACATTAAATTTCATGAATCTTCAAAGTCGACCGCGTATTTAACTGGATCAGGAGCTTTGATGCTTGGGCGTGACGCTACTATTTTTGACGTAAGGAATTAGCTACTAACTCGAGGCTTGAGCTATGTTTGATAAATTATAACTTGGTCTTATAGTTTTCAGCTGGTTTACGTATGTTACGTATAACGTATACGAACGGTGACAAACCAATGGGAAGTACAATGTTCTAGCAGTGATGGGCAAACTACGGCCCGCGGGCCAACTCCGGCCCGCGAAAGTATTTAATCCGGCCCGCCGAGGGTCCGTCGACATGGATAGTATATGGCCCGTTATAATTACGTTTTGACGGTCGAGAAGAAAAAGTAGATTCTACTTGGTAGAATAATAGATGCATAACCTATAGGTGAAGCTAAACTAGCCGCGTAGTTCATGTGTTGCGTAATACGGGCAGGGCCGGATTTAGAGGTGAGGAGGCCTCGAGCAACAAAGGAGGAGACCCCCTGGCCCCAATTTATTTTCCAAATGAGCTGAACAACTTTTTTCAGTCGAGTTTTTCAATTAATAATTTATTGTGAAACCGAGTAGATTATTTTAGTATTTAACAAACATATAAAAATATAGATAAATGATTTCTGTTAATATTTAAGAACAGTATAATCATGTTTGTACAAAGGTAAAGGTGGAGGTAAAACAGCAAAAAAAACAAAACAAAACAAAAGTTGTTTACAAGTGTTTACTAGGCAGAGCCTTCGATTAAAAGTTAAATTGATTATTACATTTTAGGGTAAAAGGTATTTTGTAATATTTGTGTTTAATGCTGTAATGTTTTTTAAAATTATATTAAAAGCATTAACACAAAATGCATTTTTTCTATAATTCTGGCCCTCCTCTAGAATTTCTAAACCTTTATGGCCCGCCATTAAAAAAGTTTGCCCACCACATTCTAGTGGGTACAAATATAAGCGACACACAGTGATGAGTTTTCTGAGTTATGTCAAATTAAAAAAAAAACGTCTGAGAAAATCTGAATGCCTGAGACATCTCTATAAAGTCCTCAAACAAGTCATATGATGTATGCCAATATGCACTAGGACAGCATGGTCTAAGACCTAACCCCTCCCATTCTGAGAGGAGACGCGAGCCAAGTGTGTCCCAATGACTGGGTTGTGGTGGTTACGTATAGAGGCCCCACTAAAAGACGTTCCCAAGAGTATCTGCTATTACCACGAGGTCTACATACTCCACCATGCTGCTCCAATGCGGAGGGGATAGTAGCCGACCTAATGTCGAATGTTCTCAACCCACCCGAAGGTCTTCGACAAGTGTTAATATTTTACAATACGATAATATTACATTACTAACAATCTTTCGTAGAGCGTCTCCCTCGGCGAGTTCATGGAACCCCGTCACAGTGCGAGTGGTATGGAAGGTGAGGAAACGTTGCAGCAGCTTGTTGGCAAGGTGGAGTCGTTGCAGTGGGTACAAACACGTCTTCCGCGAACACCTGGAGTCACTATCAAGGTAACACATTTCATGTCAAGAATTTAACTTTTGCCTGGTGTCATAAGCTTTGGATAGTCAGTCAAATAATTATTTCGCTATGAGGTGATTGGACACGCTTAACGAAAGTCTAGGTAACTACAAACTAAGTACATAAAGAAAAGAGATATAATGCTATCCTAAACTGATCGTCGTTGAATGAATAGCTAATCCTACACGGGCGCCTAACCTGCCTTAAGGCTAATTTACAATAATTACCTACCACTTAGCTCTAAAGTCACGATAGACTATCTGGTTATCGGCTTTCGGAAGAATAATTTATATTCTTATCCTATGCCCTAGTGTAGGTCGAGAGAGAAAAAAGTCTCTCGGTACTCTTTTAAAATAAAAAATAATTTGTACAGTAAAATGTACAGTATGACCATGACATTATCAGGACAGACACGAGACAGCCAATCGTGTATGCCAAGAATCACCCTATATGCCACCTGCTTATTACAATATTTAGTACAATTAAGATTATTACAATATTTAGTATTATCTTAGATAGAATAGGATATGGATGCAACTTGATAAAGTTTTTACTCATACTCCTGGTTAATATACAAGCTGCTACCCATACACGTCCCACTGTTGGCACGGGTCTCCCCCACAGACTAATCTGTGGAAGGTCTAACTCTAGAGGAACCACCAAGTTGTTTCAATGCAGATTTGCGGATAGGTTAATATATAGGCCACTCTAATTCCCGGTAAATATTATTTCGCAGATAAATATTTATACTCGGGTCATGAATGGTAAATTGTGTGGTTTTCTGTGTTTGACCACCACCGCAAAACAGACTTAGGTCTACCGCGGGTCTTTAAAATGAGAGTATGTTCTCACATCTTCTTTTTCAGGTCCATTATGCTGGTTTGAACGTTCTAGACGCCAAAAAAGCTGCTGGGCTACTTCCATTTGAATCCTCTGCTGAAGGCTACGGAATGGACTTTAGTGGAGTTACTGAAAGGTAAATAAATCAACAAATTCACTTCTTCTTCAATTACCAATTCTTCTTCAACTTACTGATAAAAAGTTTGTTAGTCTGTAGTGATGCCAAGGTTCAAGGGAAAAAATAGCCCCAACAGCATCCTGAAGGCAGGATTATTGCCATCCATCCATCAGCCCGTAGGGTCCACTGCTGGATAGGTCTCCCTCAATCGACGCCACTCCTTCGATCCTGTGATGATGATTCCCCGTAAACCAGTAAGAGGTAAACAGTTGAAATTTTCACAAAATTAGGTCTACCGCGGTGGTGTGAGTGTGTAGCATTTATTTATTTATTGATTTGTATGGAATCCTACGTGTGTGAGTACGACTAGCACTTGACCGGTTTTTCATCTGTGTCAGTAGTCAGGAGTAAGTTATTATTTATTTATTTATTTAACGCTTTATTGTAGTCATTAATGGGCGGACTTAATGCCTGTAGGCATTGTCTACCAGTCAACCCTTGAGATAGTGAAAAGCGGTAGGCGGTTATGATTTTTAAGCAAAAAACATTAAAAGATATGAGTAAAATTTAAATATTATGCTATAAATATAATACATAATATGAACGATAATGATGTTGGTCAACTTTACTGTGACAGTTGCCAACTTACGTTTAAAAGTTTAAAACAAAGTTTGGCTTCGCTAGCCACCTCCGAGCGCATGCCAGGCGCTAGCAGCGGGTCGCCGTAGACGGACACGTCTAGGATATCCTCATCATCATCACTATGAACGCAATAAATAATTGTTCTTCTTGCGCAGAGGAATGGGTGTGATGGGCCTCGTGGACTCCGGCGCAGTGAGCTCCCACGTGCAGGCTATCCCGGAGCTCCTGTGGCCGGTGCCGACGCACTGGAGTCTGGAAGATGCCGCCACCGTGCCTCTAGCCTACTGCCTCGCTTACTATTGTTTGGTAAGTATATGTAGATTCTCCTTTTCTTCTTCTACTTCTCAATTTTAGATGCACCCGCATCAATACCAGAACTGACTCTCGCCGTAGACTGATGTACTATACTCCTCCAATTAAGAAAAAATACGTTGAAAACGCATTCTTATTTCGCACGTGCAACTTCTACAATAAACATCTGCAGAGCGTCGATCCTTTTAGTTGCTCGATACAGGGTATTTAAGAGGAGTATACGACAATCAATAAAATATATCGAATAAGTAGCTTTAATTGTAAAATTATACTAGTTTCATTTTTCAAAATGTTGTTTTTGTATTTTTTAATTCTTACTCCAAACTTAGTCTGTTCTATTTAATAGTGGAACCTTCGCTGATTTCTGCATCATTACTTTGTTCTATATTTTACATTTTTAATATATTGTATGTTTCCCAAATATTAATAAAATAAATACGACGTTTCAGGCTATCAAGCACAGCACACACCCAGGGATGAGCATATTGGTGCACGGAGGCGCTGGTGCAGTAGGCCAGGCCGTCCTGTCACTGGCTCTGGCCAGCGACTGCGAGGTGTTCACCACAGTCAACAGCGTCAAGAAGAAACAGTTCTTGCTGAGGCAGTTCCCTGCATTGAAAGGTATACTCATTTCATGTCATATGGCGTTTAGAGAGCGTATTAAACCGCCATATTTCAGCATAAAAACTTGAGTAATTTACCTACAATAAGTCTCCGTCGATTGAGTAGAATCTTCAAGCCAAGAATCTCGACCATTAAAACTGGACCATTGTAATATGATAAATTTTAATTTTATGTCTTGGTCGAATTTATTTCAGCGGAACGAATTGGCTACTCTCGAGACATGTCCTTCAGTGACCTGGTGCTGAATGGTACAAACGGAACTGGCGTCGACCTTATAATATCTAATGTGCACGGGGAGCCCAAAGATGTAAGTTTTGTAACTACGTAACACTTATATACCTATATTTATCTTGAGAAATTTCAAAGTTTCATACAAACTCTAAACCCCCTTTTCACCCCCTTAAAGGATGAATTTCGAAAAATCCGTTCTTTTACTTGCCTACGTCTTAAAAGCAACACCTGTGAAAATATTCAGCTTTCTTGGTCTTAGGGTTTAGGCTGGGCATTGATGATTCAGTCAGACCTTTGCTTTTAATGTAGGTACGGTAATACGCTAAATGTTATCAAAATGCTTCTGGACCGAAAGTCCCATTGCATACCTTCAATTTAGATGTCTATTTCGACATACTGCTCTAATAGTTGCCATTTGATGTCCTTAAATACTAAGAGAGCATAGAACTTAAATGTTATCGATTAACCTAAAATTGTTGTTATTTCAGATGTCTTTCAAATGTGTAGCTCACATGGGTACCATTATCGATATTAATCAGGTACCAAACAGAGAAAACTTCGAGTACGGGATGTTTAACATGACCAAATCAAGGAGCTATATTACTGTCAATTTCACTTCGATTTTCAATGAAGAGGGAAAGGGAACTATGAAGGTAATAGCTATTAAAGGTGGCAAAGCAGCTTTTCACTTTTAGTGAGAATTTCATACGATTGCAGATGTCAAATGGCAACCAATATGCCATACCTTTGTATGTCATAGTGAATGCTAACTTGACCTCCAAACTCTTAAATAGCACCATGAAAAACATTTGTCACAACTGCAGAGGCAACTGCAACTGCAGTCGGCATTCCATTGCAGCCCGATGAAACATATTTGAAGTGCTTTCGGCATGCAGTCGAGTTGCAAACGGCTGGGGAATAAAAAATAACAGAAAGAATAATTCACACGTTTGTTGATAGTAACTTACCAATATATTTTTCTTCCGTGTATCAGCAAGATCAAACCAAGAGTAAAATACTGAAAAGTTATACCAACATTCCAATTACAGTTGCTACAGAGACTTGTGAGCGACGGCATAGCTCTGGGAAGCGTGCGTCCACTGTCGCGCGTGACGTACGCACCGACTGACGCGGCGCGCGCGTTCCGCTTGCTCGCCGCGAGCAACCATCGCGGACGAGTGCTGCTGCGGTTGAGCCGCAATGACGATGACGGGTTGAGCGCGCAACCACGGTAGGTTATTAAAACTCAGAGCAATGACACTTTTGTTTATCAAAAATCTATGTTATTAATAACGACATTTTGTGAGTTTACAGGACAGAGTCCATAGTCGCAAGATTATAAATCAAACAGAATGAAAACTTTTTAGGAGACAAGAAAATTCTTACCTACTTTCCTATGAAATCCCTATGGATGTTCCTCGATTATTGAAAATACATTCACGCCTGTATTTCCCCGAAGGGATAGTAAGAGGTGTAATACACCCACGTTTCACCAGTTTGGGGTGACTTGGTAAGCCTATTTCCAGGCACCGAGCATAAATCTAAACTCCGAGCTACTGCTTGGTATTTCAAACTAGAAAAAACTTATTATAGTTTTATTTAAATCGGTTTGTACTCAGGAGGCCGAGGGCGCGCGCCCCCGCGCCTTGTCTGTGACTAGTCACGCACACATAGCTGTGCGTGTAGTAGTGTTCTCGCCGCACGGCATTAGAACGAAGTTTTCATTCTTTTGGTATTTATTCTTGTGCCTACGTGTTGAAGCGTTAGCCCAATGGCTCGTGTCGACCGTATCGACCAAGTTAAACAACGATGAGGACACAGATCACATGTTTCTTCGGGACAAGTAGGAAAGACACAAATGATTATCAGATTTGGCATAAAAAATTCCAGAGTTGAGTGCTCGTCGGAAAAACTCCACGTTATCATCAGTGATGAAGAGAGACTTGGTCTGCAGTTGGCTGATCTGCTGGTGAGCCGTGGCGCGCGGCGGCTCCATCTGAACCTTCCAGTGGGACCTGACGACTTTAAACTGAAAATAAGGTGAGCACTGGTCTGCTGTGAAATGAGCATCCAACTGTGGTTTTTGGACATGGAGTGCTTCAAAAAGAGTATGAAACGCTCTCTTCAAGGCAGGCAACGCACAGTAATACCCCTGGCGTCACAAGTGTCCCCACGCAACGATGACCACTTAACATCAAGTGAGCCGTTTGCCTGTTATTCCGTCTGTTTTAGGTATAATTAACAAAAACTACTTGCTAATAGCGAACTGATCAACTACTGTTTATAATAATATTATTATTAACACCATTTGCTAACTGGGCTAACAATTCCAGTCGCTATTTGGGTCTAGTTCAGTGTCAGTCACAGTTATCATGGGCGGCAGCGAATGGGTATGGATTCCTTGTTTTAAATTTAAATACATATTACATTATACAAATAATAGTGGTGGACAAAGGCCTAATCCCTCACATTCTGAGACGAAACCCGTGCCCAACAGTGGGACAAAGAAAGAGTTGTGATGAAATAATACAAATAAAATAATTGAGAAAAAAAAACCCGACTTATACAGTCGGGTTTTTGACGTGACAACGTCTTATAAATTGGTTTGCCGGGTGACACTTCAAGAAACTGCGTTACGCTCCGCTCACGTTATGCGCTCACAATGAGAGCGAGTGAGAGGCACGCGTCCCTTCCACTCGGGCATGGTTAGCCCGCCTAAGAGCGAGAGAGACGATACGATACGAGACGATACTACTATACGAATGAATATTCACATTAAAATTATTTTACCACTCAAAGTCGTTGTCACGTAAAACTTTCGCCCGTATACCGACTTTACAGGCAACCAATATTTTTTTTTGAACTGAAAAAAATATTTTCAAACTTACCTACTTACTACTTACTTATAAATGAACTGAAAGGAAAGATAAAATTTGATTTTATTTTTGCAGGCAATGGACTGATCATGGCGTTCAACTCAGCTGTAATCAAGATCCGGATGTCTTTAAGCTATTGAATGAGAATACAATGACAACTATTGAAGGAGTATACGTCATCATCACAAACCCTCAGCGAGCCAATGACTCCGCGTCTATGGTCGGCAAAATGGATGTGATGTCTAGAAAGATGTTGTCTGATCTTAAGTAAGTCTACAAGTAATTTAAAGAAGCAGTAATAGGTACACGATACGGCAGTAACGGTGCTACCAATCCGTATCGGAGCAGCGTGGTGGAGTATGCTCTAGGCTCCGTGCGCAATAGTGGAACGTGTATGGCCTGTAGCCATCTAATGGGTACGGCACTAGTAAAAATAACTATGTCTGTTGCGGTTTTTGAATTTATATAATGCAGTCAAATTACTTTTTGTGATGGAGTTTCCTTGTACTCGTATGTAAGGCCGATGTAGTTAAACATATATGTTGAGATAATATTATTTTAATTCTTACAGATATTTTGTCGTTGTCAACACAGTGAACTCTGTCGGGGAGAAAACATGCATAGCTAGAAATCAGGACCATTTGTCAGGAACTATGATAAAACTAAATGATTTGAGCGAGGTAAGTGCTAACCCACACTTATTTTATTCATAAAGTACAGGTACACAAACTTAAATAACAGTCTTAAAGTACAGTTAAGTTGAGATTCTTAAAAGTTTGGATCTAAACACTGCTGTACTGTAGGGCAACACCTAGTATAATATGGGACTTAAAAATAGACAACTGGTGAAGTTTGAGCGTTTAAAAATATCATTGTTGATTGAACGTCTTGTAAAAAGGCTTTTACATCCCTGCGAGGCCCTCTAAGTTCCTCACATGGTTTATGCATCACAAAATGTAAGAACCAGGAGGAGTGGCATCGATTGAGGAGACCTATGTCCATCAGAGGACTGAAAAGGCTGATGAATAGCCATCTATCATCCATATGCATCATCCATATGATGCATTCCTATACCTAAACTTTGCTTCCTTGTATATCAGATATCAGCGCGACAAGCGATAGGTATGGTGGAAAAAGCGGTAGCTGACTCGGCCCCACTTCTAACCGTTGGTCTTAACCGAGATCAGCTGACCCTGGCAGAGCAAGTGGCAAGATTAGCTGGTATGTTACATCACATGTCAAAAGAAAACTATTAGGTGAAGCGAGTTGAAGTGATTGTTATGGAACATTGATCACGACGAAGGTTAGTTAGGTAGGTTAGGTTAGGTAGTTTATGGATTTAGGCCAGTCTTCCTTCCACCTTCGCGGCCTTTTGGTCGTCACCAACAAAACGGTTTGCGCTATATTTTTTTCCACGCAAATGCAAAATGTGAATGAGCTTCCAGAGGAAGCCAGAAGAGGTTTTCTGTGGTCTTTAACATGGGGTTCTTCAAAAAAGGCGTAAAAGGATCTCTCTTGCAGCGCTGATGATGCATTGGCGACGATTGGCGGTGTTTATAGGCGACGGATAGATAAAGATGATCAGGTTATGGTCTATAGTGGTTTGTCAAATTACTCCCAGTTGGCTACAACCATATAATAGCACAATTCACACCTTCCACTTCGGACGGTAAATACGGTAAAGATCACCCAAGTTACCAATTTCTGCTATGTAATAAATTATTTTATGACAATTGAGTACCCGAAGGATAAGAGTGCTCACACATTTCTAGAGGTAACAGTAATTGATTTGTTCCTTTAATATGTATTTTTTTCTGTTGTAGGAGTTTTTATTACACCAGAAATGAAAGTCATAACGACTTTATCCGATCTTGGCATGAGCGAGCGGCAAGCGAACAATGTATGTGTCCACCTACGGGATACGTGTAACATCTTCTTGTCCATAGATGAAGTTCAGCGTTTAACCTTGGAAAGGTGAAAAATTCGCTAACAATCTAACTAAGTACTTTAGTGCTTTTCTTCGTGATCATGCTTAAGATTTATGTAATTAGGAAGGCTGGTCGTCAACATTAAACGTTGGATAATGATACGTCATAATGAATAAAAAAAATTAAGCAGTGTGAGATTTGTGGAATTGTGAATGAATTGTGTGAGTATTCTAGTTGAAGAATTAATCATTAGATGCGTTAATATATCAATAGCAAGTGGAGTTAAAGTCTGGTCTAGATCGTATATCTCTCAGAAATAAATTCTCTTGTCTTATTTTACATTAAACAAACCCTCCTTCTGTGTGTTCTTCTCGGTAGCATCAACTTTTATTTATTAAATTTTTAAATTTTATTAGTCAATTTTTTTCATCAAAATCAAAGTTACAACGGAATTTTGATTTTGATGAACAACGGAAATCGGATTTAGTGTACTAGTTACGCGCGTGTAAGTCTATGTTTCGTCGAATCCGCCCTAAGGGCAGTATATACATATTAATAAATACTGAGCGTAAAACTTTATAAACCTTTTAAACTTTTTCCTTCAGACTTAAGTACATCGATGAAACATTAAGTAAGACAGACTTTAGCGAAGAAAAGGGATTGAGGAGTTTATTCACTTCTGTAGAATCCGACGAGCTGATTGCCACTACTACGATGATATTTATGTCCACACAGGCTAGCACTACCATAGAGGTGAGTTGCTGTGTGCATTATTTAAGGGTGTATTTTAATATGTGCAGATCTGCGGAGAGAAGCGTGGTTTTGACATGCCGCCTCATTTATTTCATTATTATTATTGTATCTCTTTAAATTTCACGGGTCCTGGTGTGGACCCGGTAATTTGGAAGGCTAGCATGAGGATACAGGTCCATCACGTAGAGGCCCCTTTGAGACATTTTAATGAGTTGCGATATGGTACACGTGGCGGATACCACCCTCGATCGACTGCACCAAAATGTGGGCCCCGCCAGATGCACAGGAACTATTGCAAAGGAATGGGAACTATATTGTATCTATTGTGGTGGATTTAGAAGGACTGTTACATGGGTTATCGAGAACTATGACTTCTGCCATTCGGATCGTTACAAACCTAAAAAGCGGCAGGTGGTGACTTGCCGCTCACTGTATGGGCTACTCAAATATGTCGACACGCTAGACGGCAAAGGCGGCAACATGTTCGTGAGTGGCTCAGGGTATCGAAATATGTACCGCGCTTTAAATGAGGTGGTTTTACACACTCTACCAACTCGCGACTTACGCAAGTTTCACTCCCACCCTGCGAGCATATAGCTCTAACGCCCCACTCTGGACGGCCGGTTAAGGCAAGCCAGAGGCGAGACTACTGCGGCCTCTCCTGGGGTCCACTCCGACCAGCCAGTAAAGGCAAGCCGGAGATGGAGAGCCTGATCGAGTCTGACAGAGTGACTTAACTATGTCATCGACAGAGTTAAGCAACGACGGGCACGGTCGGTTTATGGATGTGACCGCTAGTGGCAAATTTCATGGGTGCTTACCGTGCTTCGGAGGGCACTTTAAACCGTCGGTCCCGGTTGTTCCCAATGGTAAAAACAATCGTTAAACCTTGTTAAAGACCTTCGGGAGGCCAGAGGCTCCACCAATAAGCATTGAAGCAGCGCGAAGCAGCAGCAAGCGGCGAAGCATGTTCTAGACCCGTACCCAGCAGTGGGACGTCTAAGGGTTGTAGCACTTAAAGCTATTTCTGAATTTCAAATGGCAGACGAATCAAGTTTTCGACATGTCGGAGCCATACATTGCCATCGTGCCGGGGGTGGAGGGGAGCCACGGGCGCTTCCACAAGCTTGGCGAGGGACTCAAGGTGCCGGCGCTGGTGCTCGAGCCGGACCTCGATCGCCCGGCCGAGCGCGCGGCTGACGCGGCGCGCCGGTACGCTGAGGTACAATACAATGCAAAAACAATACATTAGGTTTAAGCCGGAATTTTATTTGAATGCTATACATCGGGATAGAAAATGACTACATGGACGTCACGGAGGGTCATCTATGATGTTTTAGTTACTTTTGAAAGAAATGTCTATTCTATTAATAAGTAATAAATGTAATTGTAAAATTAATATCTATCATTATCTAAGTAAATAATTTTATAATACTATTATTATTTATACTAAATCTATATCTTAAAAGTAAATTAACTAATTAATGAATTTAAAAATAATAAGTAGGTATTTCTCTTCAAATGTCATTTTAACAGTGTAATCGACTAGAATATAAGTTCTGAACACACTGACAGTCTGAAGTTACATTATTAGTGATTTTTATTTATGCTCATAGAACTGCGACGTTCGCCTTGAATTTCTCGTTGAGACAGGACATTACAAGTTCAAAACGGATATGATTTGAATTCGCCCGTTATCCATAGACTACAAACAAACAGTACATTAACTGATATGTCACAGACTAACACTAATCTGTACAAGGAGTCAATTTAGCCAGAGCACGATTAAAAATATTCCTTTTCTGTACAGATCCTGATGAAGAAGTTTAACAAGGAGAACAAATTCTACCTCGTAGGCTACGAGAGTGGAGTATTTGTTGTACTGGAGATGGCTGCCATTTTGGAAGCCAATGGTAAGTCTTGGCAATTCTAACTGTTTCAATAGATGCTGATTACTAATGGTACGGGCTCGATTCCAAGGAAACACAGACTATGCTTACCATATTAAAATTTTGTCCCAACTACTTATAAGCATAGCATCCCACTGCTGGGTACGGGTCATCCACAGACAAATCTGCGGGAGGTCTAGAGCATACCCTGCTCCAATGTGGATTGGTGGAGGGGTTAGTGGCCAACCCAGTATCGAATGTTCTCAAGCCACCCGAAGGTGAAAACAACCGGGACCGTCGGCTTAATGTGCCCTCCGAAGCACGGTAGCGCCCATGAAATTTTGCCACTAGCGGTCACATGCACAAACCGACCGCGCCCGTCGTTGCTTAACTCTGTCGATGACATAGAATCGACGCGAGCCATTGGGCTATGGACGCCAGGCTAACATATTGTATGCATGTGACCAAGTTTAAACGAGAGTCAAACGAAAGGCTCGTTTGACTCTCGTTCTCGTTTTGTCACGTGTTCACGGATGCATAATACTGCATGCTTGATAGCTATCTTATATCATCGTTAATTGTATGAGGCTTTACATCGCGAAATCCATTGATATAAATTTAATTTTAATCTACTTTGTAACAACAAGCAACAACGACGGTAAGTTGCGAAGCCAAGGATAGTGACGTGTTGGTGGTGATGCGTATGGTGATGTACATTTTCATAGATGTACGCATGATTTCTTATGTGGGAGGGAGGGAGGAAGTGAGGGAGGAAGGGGGTAGGGAGGAAATAAGAGAGGGAGGTGCTGTATGCATGAGAGTATACACCATCATACGCCTTGCTCGCGCGTTGTTGCAATATAGATTTAAAACTAACTTGTATATCTTGATATATGTAAATTTTTTTTGCAGGTTTCACTGGAGTGGTCTTTTGCATCGGCTCTCCCGATGGCGTCAAGGCGGAGATCAGAGAACACCTTCAAGGCTTCAATACTGAGGAGGCTCTGCAGGACGCAATATTGCGGCATATGTTCCACCTAATGACAGACAGGTTCGTGACACTATAATCTATCTATAATCCACCATACTAAGTGCGGTATACTTCACAGGCTTTCTAGATCGATATAGAGGTATGCTAATATTTACTTTTCATCGCGATATTGGGGGTGACCTCTCGACTAAAAAGCTGGAAGATGAAAACGGTGTGTTTTATTTTAGCAACGGAACAGCTGACCTGGAATTGGCTTTGCAAGACGCTACTTCGTGGCACGAGAAACTAGATGTGACAACACGTATGCTGTTGGGGCGGATGTCCCATTCGGCAGGGTACGCGCGTCAGCTTATCGTGGCAGCGTATAGGCGCATCGTAGAGCTACAGCGCAGCGATACTCAGGTCCGTTCACTGCGGTCACAAGTCGTGCTGCTGCAGCCAGCGTCTGCTGCGGAGCCGCGAGAGCAGAATATGCAGCGATTCTCGGTCCAACCAGTGGCTTGTCACAAGCTGAAGGCGCCACTATCGCAAGCGCTGGATGACTTGCGTTGTGCTGCGTATATAAACAGTCATTTGGATAAGGATGTATTGGAAAGGTTCGAACAGAGAAATATCTGCCTAACCTATCCCTTGAGTAACACGCCAGGTATGTCGTGGTTTGCTGATTAAATATGACATAACAGTACCCCTCTTGCGTAAATTTGTAACAATTAAGGGTCTTATTCATAACTAATTATTAAACCTATTTTGATATGGAGTGTTTTGATTCTTTATTCGAACTTAATTTAGAATTTGACGGAAAGTTAGAAAACACTATAGGATAGGTTTATTATTATATTGATATGTATAAGGGGGAAAGTGTATATGAGTCACCTAAGTATCAATTTATATTACCTACTATGGTTTTGTTGGCACAGTTTGATTTAGTTATTATTATCTACTGCGATGTTAGCTTATGGGCAGCCTAATTGCTGCGGTAAGCTCAGATTTAGTAATTTGTATTGTTCTGTTATGCTAATTATATGGAATATTGTTATTTTACTCATTTGTAATAAATTGAATACTAACGTTAGTTACTTAAATTATTGTTTGTTATTTATATTTCCAAGGGGGGATACTTGGTACATAATTTTATATTGTACCTATTTACAGACAGACAGACAACGGGACAGGTGAAACTAAATAAAAACTTGTAAATAACGCCTTCGTCATTATTCCACTACCAAAGTTGGCAGAGAATGCTTCATCTTTTGTATTATTTAGGTACCTACACCTACAGTAAGGATACAAATAATGAATAACTAAACCAATTGTAGTGTATGCGCCGGCGTCAGTCACGCGCTAGCGGTGAGCCAGTACGGACGTGGGCCGGACGCATTACCTACTTCACCTATTGAGTGATCAAAGGCGTGTTTTATTTAAAACAATGGACACCCAAACACTTCACTAATTAATTATTTAAACGGTTACAGCCCAGTAGCTATCGAACGCGCCGCTCACTAGAGCGGTCCGGGTTCAAACCCAAGGGGCACGCACCAAAGACTTTTCTAAGTTGTGTGCGATTTAAGAAATTAAATGTCACCTGCTGTACCGGTGAAGGAAACCTGCATGTTCTTCTTAATGTTCTCGAAGGCATGTGAAAACTACCAATCCGCACTTGGCCAGCGTGGTGGACTAAGGCCTAATCCCTCCTAAGTTACATTGCGCCTATGCCTTTTTTTTTTTTTTTTGTTGTCGAGGGGGAAACCTTCAAAAGGTACCCGGTGCCGTGGGAGCAACACAGGGTTATGTGGGATTTTTACCGCACTAAAACCCCCCCGATGGCCTTCCTCGGCGCTATGTGGAGGACTCCGGGATCTCCAATGGAACGCAACCGGAGTCCTTTTAGCGCGGTGCCCTTCATGTGCGGGCTCTGCTTGGGAGTTACTGCCCTCTCCCTAATCTGCCCTTGTTACGACGGTATGCGGCCACACATACCGTCGTCCTGCTCGGGGCTACTGGGTGGGCGGTTTGAGCTCCCACTCTAGCCGCCCGTATGCGCCTATGCCTGGGGTGACGATGAGGGATTTCACTCCTTCGTAAAGAACCCTAAACTAAACGTACCTATATAATATTACTCTCAGCTGCAGGTAAATGTCTTGTCTAAGTGCGCGGTTCCTCTCTTATGTACGCAAAGACCACACAATACTCTTGACTACCGGCGTTGTAGTTCATCAAGGGTCATAATAGGTATTAGAGAAATAATCTATACTAATATTATAAAGCTGAAGAGTTTGTTTGTTTGTTTGTTTGAACGCGCTAATCTCAGGAACTACTGGTTCGAATTGAAAAATTCTTTTTGTGTTGAATAGACCATTTATCGAGGAAAGCTTTAGGCTATATAACATCACGCTGCAACTATTAAGAGCGAAGAAATAATGGAAAATGTAAAAAAAAAACGGGGAAAATTATTCATCCTTCAGGGCTTCCGTTGCGTGCGCTGCGAAAACGGTTCAAGATACCAAAAATATATGTATGAAAGAATTATTCCTCTTGAAATGATCTAAAAAAATGTCCACGACAGTATATGTCTATCTTTTAAGATTAACTCGCTAGAACCGTTTTTATGGTAATCAAATTTGGTCGAAATTAATGCATTTGTTATGAGTTGTATCAACGTAATAATATTAATTTTTATTAATTTCCTACTTTTATTGAACGCTTTCGATTATAAGTAATGGTAATGGTAGTGGTAGTGGTAGTGGTAATGGTAGTGGTAGGGGTAGTGGTAGTGATAGGGGTAGTGGTAGTTGTAGTAGTAGTGGTAGTGGTAGTGGTAGTAGTAATCCACACACTTACATTAAGTTCTCCCAAAATATTCACTAAAAATTATCTATATGGCAAAACAACGTTTGCTGGGTCAGCTAGTATTAAATAAGTTTAATTTTAGTGACATTTCAAGATGCTTCCATTCACCCCGCCTAATATTTCGCCATTGTTCTTTACAAATATGCCAACTTTCTGTCAACATAACGAACATATATGAATACAAAATCACGTTAAAATAACGAAAAATCAAAATTTTCCGAGATATTTACCATATTAATTTATGTTTAAAATTACTATAACTAACCAACATTTGAAAATGAGGGCCTAAAAACCATTTTAGGTTTTTATCATTGTGACCTGGTCTAATGAATGTCGTCACCTGGTGTTGCCGGTGTAGTGTTATAAAGAAAGAAAAGCTAAAGGGAAAGTAATTATGAAAGAATTTTAAATAAGGAGGATATATATTTTACTCACTTGGTGGTTATTAAGATTTGTGGTTCAACGGAGGATATAAATTTAGCAATAACAGTCACATAAAAAGAAGGGCACAAACACAGACGTTCAAAGGCTCCGATGCACGGCCGCGCAAGCAGCGGCACTGCAACGCGCTCTCCCTGGCTGAGCAGCGAACGGCAGGGCGGTGAGGTGCGGGCGTGCAACAGCGCACAAACCACGCACGAAGTATATCAGTACGAGACCGTACAGCAGGTCTCGGAAGCTCACACACGAAGTATTCAGCACGAGACCGTTCAGTAGATCCCGGAAGCTCTGAAAAACACTCCGTATCAGATATCTTCCTTTAAATAAGATTTAGTAAGCCAAACGAAGTCAATCCACTTTTCTCCCTCAAGATTTCAGTTATATAAAATGTACTCTGTGCTTCAAGAATGATCTCTCTAGAATAGCCCTCTAGAATGATCTCTCTATCATGTTCCACACATGATTCTTCGTTTTTCTCCTAATTTAAATTTTGAATTCCTATATGGCCTAATACAATATAGCTAAATTTTATATGATATCTCTATAAGATTACAAAATATAATTTATTCTATGAAAGTTTATGCAGCTACATGAACACTACCACATTGACATAAGTCATGTATGAAATACAAATCACAATATTAAATGTTCCAAGAAAATAATTAGAAATCATTATAAACTAAAGAGAAAGTTATACAAGGATGTTACAAAATAAAATTTAAAGTTACAAACATCCTACAAGTGAGAATTACCATAAAAATTTAATAGTAAGTACATAAGATTTAGAATACATAACCAAAACTAATTAACAAGTAAAAGGACATCTATAAATACTAACTAATTTACAATTCAATTGCAGCCAAATAAATTACCATAAAATGGTAAAGAAACATATAAAGTATGTATATCAATATAAGAAATAAACAAAGATAAAAATGATGAAAAGAATGAAGTAAGATGAAGAAACTGATGTGTTGAAAAAAGGTATAATAAGTTTAAATATTAAATACTACACCGGCAATCCTATATTTCTGACGTGAATCAATTAGATAATTATTATTACACAAACAAGTGCGGCGCGAAACGTTTGCAAGCTCTACCACCTACAAACTGAACTGTAGGCAACGCTGACACGGATATATTTTCCAAGTTTTATTTTATATCGATACGGATATACCAAGTTGCTTCCCCCTCCGATTGAAGTATAAATTTCATTTATTGAATACGAAATTGTCTACTAGCCTCCGCATTGGTTTACATGAAAATAAAAAACGGCATCGTAACCTCGTAAGTTCTATGTAAATCTATTGTATTAGTTTGCTCTTCTTGTTATCTCTATTATGACTTCGTAGCTCGGTGGTGAGTAACCCTGACAGCCTAACCAGTTTTAATCCCGGTCGGGGCAGACATTTATTTTTATCTTGTGTTGTGGCCTTGTGTTCTGGCCTTTGCCACTAGCGGTCACCCATCCACATATAACGCTGCTTATTATTGTTATTGTTGTTATTATTATACACGCTTGCTCGTACACCAACTATGCATAATAATATCCACAAATATAGAGTTTGCCCTATAAAGACATCGCCACACATATCTGCTGCAGTAACAATTATTTGTTTTAAAAGCAATTGTGTGCTTATTCGTACGCGTAACGTCACGCGAAATAATGAAAATTCTTAAAGAAATTGCTATAACCACCACCGAGTACATCCCACATCGAGACGCATGGTCAAAAAAACCAAAGGAACCAACCAAAGGAAGCCACTTATAATATGCGGTCCTCTTAACCCCAACCACAAACTTATAAAAAATAATTTATGGTATAAATATTAAACTAAAACTAAACAAAGAAATATTTGAAAAATAATTAATCACAAAATAAATATGTCATCCAAAAACAGAGCTTGTGGCAATGTACCCAGAACGCTGGCAGCATTGCCCCGCTGTATAGCGACGCTAATTTATTGAGCGAAAAAGCTGCCAGCCCTCCGGTCACCTGAGACGGAAATGAGTCTGGTGGACATGACTTCCATGAAATTCTTCATATCAGCCGACCAAGGACCTAAAGTTTCTACTGCAAGCGCAGCAAACTCATAATTATCTAAAATATTACTATATTTGCAATGCTTGAGGAACTGAGGTTGGTCGGCTGCAGCCCCAACTTTTTTAGATGTTTCATGTATGTAGGATGGGGCCAAACTGTCTACGCATGTAACAACCAGAGCACCACCCAAACGCCACGGCATTAGAGACGCTCCGTCAGGTCTCTTTCCATCGTCCCTACACATACTATGTGGCTCCAATGTAGATGGGATAGAGACGGTGGCAAGAGCTCTCCGAATCAAATCATTGATAGAGCTGTGACGATAAAGATTACCAGCACTTCTGGTACAGGATAATACGTGTCGACCAAACCCATCTACGTCCTTGCCACAGATATAATGATGAGCCTCACAAATGCTGCTCCCAAGACGATGACCCACTGCTATCCTCAAGGAATTTGGGTCCAAAATAGTACCCAACTTAATTGATGGAAGCGCATGTAGCCAGTGACCAGCGTCATGTCCAGAAACCGCTAAAAGTCTAGCACGGTCCGTGTTGTCCATGCATTGTTTTAAAAGGTAGTCAAATGTCAACTTAATACCAGGTAAATCCCAAGAATGTTGCCTGGTATTGTTGGCGTTAGGAATACTTTCTTCAGGATACTTAGTCCTCCAAAGCAGCAAGGGTTCATCCATTCCCACCAAACGAACATCAGCCGGACAAATTTTTTAAATATTGCTGATGAGGTTAAGTGAGAAATGTGTTGAAGCCAAGAAAGCTGAGAGTGCCACGCTCTCTGAGGTTCGTATTCCCAACCCCCCAAATTTAACAAGGAGACATGCCTGTGTCCAATAACTATCACTAATATTTAAATTTAGAATTTTTGAAACACTTTGTTTTAGTGCCTTATCTACTAAACTTGTAATGAAAGGAAATTTCCAAATAGGACAACAACGGAGTAAATAAATGTATTTTGGAGTAAACAGACATAGACGAAGTATGTATATGGCCATGTGTGGCTTAATATCGAAAAGACGACCAGAACATTTGTTAAAAATATCTAATTTTGAATTTATCACTGGTATGCCTGCTTCTTCATATATTGGTGCTCCTAAAAGAGTCAGATTATTTTTATTTCTTATAGAAATATGTGGCATTAAAGTGCTAAATTTATTTACAATCTCATGATGATGTTCATCGCTTTAATGATCAGGAATAAAAAAAAATATTTGTAGGCCAAGCTGTCAAGCTCCAACAATCCGCATTGGAGCAGCGTGGTGGAGTATGCTCTAGACCTCCCGCAGCAGAATTTGTGGGGGAGACCCGTGCCCAGCAGTGGAATGTCTATGAGTCGCAGCGAATATATATATATATATATATATATATATATATTGGTTTTGGTACATATAGATTGGAGAGACTTTTAAATGGCAGTTAATATTAGAATCTTTAGGAATACTGCAAATATTGACGCGAAACTAAGAAGAAGGCGCACAAAGGATCCGATGGTTACGAACTTTTACTCTAAACTGTACAGTTTCAGAGGGCATACTTTCCATTTACTTTTTTTAAACTTCATTTTATTATATTGATGGGAACGTTACTGTCCCTTATTATTAGTATTAATCCTTTATATGTATTTATCTTTGAAGACTGTCAGAAATATGTGGTAGATTATTCTTCATTTCACACAAACGAAGAAAGTCGTCGAAATCTCTGCGGTGTCAAGTTTCTGAGTGGCTTAAAAATATTTTGCTCTAGCAGCGAAGTTTGTTGAGTATGATTGCAATATCTACGACAGTTAAGTTAGTAGACAATTAAATAGGCACGGTTTTTTTGAAATCGGTCCAGTAGTTTTTGTCCAGTAGTTTCTTTCGAATCTGATTATTTGAAAACCAGAATTTTTTGAAAATTCTATCCGATCCGGCGCGATCTAGCGTAAATTGACCCTAAAATTCCGCCTTGTTCTAACAACCAGCTTGTGAAAAAATTATTCGAAGAATTTTAATAGAGTTGCATCCGGCAGCCATTGTATGTAAATAAATATTTGCGATTTATATTAGCATAAATTCTGATTTCTTTATGGTAAATATGTAATTAAATGCGTTTATTAATGATGGTTTAAATTTGAGTGTATATAAAGTAAATACAATGTTTCAATGCGACTCATTTCTTTGGTGCGGTACCGTTGTTTCGGTTATACCAGGAAAAACTACCAAGTGATATTACTTAAGAAATTGTGAGTACCTATCTATTATCTTTTATAACTAGCATAATCGTTCTGGAGAGTTGGAAATTTTAATCTTTACAGTCTATACGACCACGCCAAATAGGTTTCTAGAATGTATTGAATTGCTAAATTAACTTCCAATGTGTGTTACTGATCAATCTAAAAGTCTTCTTTTCTATGTATGGTTAATCTCTTTAATTATGGACCACTCCAGTCCAGATATCACAATGTTTCCTTTACTGGTAAAGTACGTGACATTTAACTGCTTAATAGATACTTAAGTGTGCCTCTATAGATAAGTATACAATTAATTAATTAAATATCATATTAGAAATTGTTAGGCCAGTAACTATGAGATCAGACCAGCCGGATACATTTTTTTGTGGTTTAATGTGTTGAACTATAATTTTGACGTGATAAGGTCTTATAAATCGGTGAACGCCGGCTGCACGCACGAAAAAGCTTGACTCATTATCGCGTTCCGCCTGAGCCGAGCGTGCAAGCAAGAGCGCAGTATAAGCGATAGAGGGGTATGATCTGCCTTAGCATTCGGTTTGTGACGCATCCATCTCTCTTCCACTCTACCGGCTGATGCGTCCGAGTGACAGCGGCAGCACACAACCTACACGCAAACTGTTTTGTTTACTATTTATAAAGTGAAGTGAAAAGATGTTTTCTTATGACGTTATCACGTAAAATTTGCGTCAGTCAACCAACTTTACAGACCACTTAATTTTGAATTAAATTAAATGGTTAATTTTTTTTATTTATTTAAAAATAACTTATTTTATATTAACAATAATAATATATAATAAATGAAAGCAGCTGTTTCGAACAACAAAAAAACAGAATCCCAATGGCACCAACAATACAAGAGTCGATGTTCGGGCTCGATGGAGGACCGGCAGCGGGAGCAGAAGGTGTCGCGGAGGCGGGAGCGGACGCGGAAGTGGTAGCGGGCGATAGCATCGTCATTTCTGGCATGTCGGGTCTCTACGCGAACGCGAGACACGTTAGCGACTTGAAGGAAATATTGTATAACAAGGTTTGATTAACTTGATTGGTAAGTCATTATCAACAGCTAAGCCAGAGGTCCTGCATTCGATTCGTAGGTCAAGCAAACTATTATTGGGTTTTACGAACTAGAAATTCCATGTAGCACCATTGAATTATTATATAAAACCATTATTACCAATAAGGTCACAACCTTAATGGCACATAATGCTAATGAAATGACTGGTGTAACCACCATGGTTCGGAGGGTACGTTAAGCCTTGTCGAAGATCTTCTGATGGCTTAACAACATTTAGGATAGAATAAAATTTTATTTATTTTCGCTAATAACTGCAACACAAGTAATAAAACTAAGATAACAACAACATATAAAAAATACTCAGCATATTATGCTGCAACAAGGAAAAATACCAGAGCACTGATATTCTGTGCTTCCGTTTTGCCGCGCAGTGCGGGCGTTGGCGAGTTGCAACTACTTAATTAACAAAGGGCAGTGACCACTAATCCCATCACTCCACGATTGGAGCAGCATTGTGAAGCATACCCACTCTAGACCTCCCTGAGCTGCGAGAGAGACGCCTATGGGAAAACGTATAGCTAGCTTTGATATTCTTGAGGACTATGTCCGTTGCTTTAAGAAAAGTGAGAACGACGAACTCACCACATCTCCACCACCGCAACACACAACAAAACTTCCCCCTTAAAAAATTTTAACTGAGTGAATACTGACTTGGGAATCTTCCATCTCACTTCCAGACAAACCCTATATCATCGACGGACTCTCGTTGGATCTTCAACCACCCGGAGATCCCTCAGTACGCGGGACTGGCTCCAGATCTACAGTACTTTGATGCCCAGTTCTTCAAGGTCCACTACAAATTAGCCAACAACATGGATGTGTATTGTTGCAAGGTGCTCGAACAAGCTCACATGGCTATTTATGATGCTGGTAAGCATTACTCTCAGGTACAAATAAGTGCTCATAACTATTGAGAATATTCGAAACTGGTGATCATAATTTGGGAAATTGAGCATGGAGCAGCACCGATAACCTGCAGAATACAGCGGAATATTGGAAAAATAGCACTGAAGCGGTATGGTTGAGCATCTAGGATGAGCTGAAATTGTTTTTCATTTTATAACTCAAGTGGGCTTCTTATGAGCAAGGGCTTAGCCGTAGAATTTATATAAATACATAAAATTTAACAGCATCATCATCACCACAACCCTTTTTTTGTCCCACTGTTGGGCATTAACACGTTAGCTGCGGCACCAATTTTTGCATACTTTCCGTTCCTGCGGCACGAGGTATAATCGGCCCGTACCGTGACCAGACGTTAGGGCGACACGCGGTCTACTAGACCCCACCTCCTTTTACAGACTAAAATCCATTTTCTGGCGCGAAATCAAAGATAAATGAGAATTTTGGTCCTTATTGATATAGACAGTGAATTGATGAACCCTAATCCACCGTCGCCCCGGGATCTGATGGCTAGTTTAGGAATTATTAGCAAAACAAAATATGGGATCTTATACACCTCGTAACGCACTGAAATAGGGCAAATTTTCGCTGCGATTAGTGATGGGAAAAATAATATCGACGTTTTTAAACTGTCTTAACTACGCAACGACTTAAACGATTTTGATCAATTATATCTCATTAGATCGTTTTAAGGGCAAAACCTGGCAAAACAACACAAAGCTATCAAACGATACATTTTTTTTTAAATAATCTAAATTGTGCTTGAAGGCGCCATAAAGAAAAAAAAACCGGCCAAGTGCGAGTCGGACTCGCGCACGAAGCGTTCCATTCTATACCATTAAGAGGCACCTATTACAGACTTATTATTGGAAAATAATGGATTACGGTTTATGCATAAGGTTTATCTTTCTATTTGTATATGAAAATCTTAATGCGGTTCACAGAATAGAAAAAAAAGGCAACCAGAAGTAGAAAAGAAACTGTCCTATTTATTCTGCCTCGGGCTTTAAAAATACAATTATTAGAACTTGAATTAACATTAAAAAATCAGTATCAATATACTTTTTTATAAAAATCTCAATATACAGGGTGTCCCAGAATGAATGGATAATCCTTGAGCCCCGCACAGAACAGCTCTCCAGCGCTTAGAAAAAAATATCAAAAAAAAAAAATTCCAAGTGATACCCAAAATATGATTTTTTTTAGAAAAACATACGTTATTTTAGCTTCACTTCACATTAATTTACACAACTGCCACAAATTAATGATATTCTTGGCGTTTTTGGTGTCATTTTATTCCTGATAGACTATACTACTAGAAATACATCAAATAATATAAGTATCTGTGATACTTTTTTTATAAAAAAAATAAGAACTTGAATTTTTAACATGAATTTTGATACCAAAATAATTTTGACATAGTTTGAGAGTGTTTCATGTAAAAAAAAAGTATGAAAACGTAAGTGTCCAGCTATTTTAAAAACATGCGCAGTTAATACAGATTAAATAATGGTATAATACATCATTTTATCTAATACTACTACGAAGTTATTGCTATTGAGATGCAAAACGAGTAAATACGACTAAAATTAAAAAGTTAATGTCTTAATACATTTTAATAATAATAAAACATTTCAGGTGTCGCTGCGACCCATAGACGTCCCACTGCTGGGCACGGGTCTCCCCCACAGACGCTGCTGCTGCGGGAGGTCCAGAGCATACTCCACCACGCTGCTCCAATGCGGATTGGTGGAGGGGTTAGTGGCCAACCCAGTGTCGAATGTTCTCAAGCCACCCGAAGGTCTTCGACAAGGCTTAACGACTGTTTCCAGCATTGAAAACAACCGGGACCGACGGCCTTACGTGCCCTCCGAAGCACGGTAGCGTCCGTGAAATTTTGCCACTAGCGCTCACCTATCCACAAACTGACCGCGCCCGTCGTTGCTTAACTCTTTCGGTCACATTGAATCGACGCGAGCCATTGGGCTATGGACGCTACATTTCAGGTGTAAGATTGATGTAATAATCTTTATTCACAACAGGTGTTCAAATTGTCTGCCACCGATTCTAATACACGCTCGACATCTTCTTTTATAGGCTCTACTAAGAAACCGTGCGTAGAGTCATTCATTTATTTTTGAAGCGGCCTCTTGAACACGGCTGCGTAATTCCTCATTTGAAATTGTTTTCGAGTACACTTCTTCCTTTAGACAGCCCCAGTAAAAAACATCCCGACAGTTTAAATCTGGAGATCGAGGAGGCCACAGAATAGGACCCAAACGACCAATCCATTTGTTTGGATACGTGGCATTTAAATAAGCCCGGACGTTTGTACCATAATATGCAGGGCAGCCATCATTCTGTAACCAATGGGATTCCATTACCTCCTACGAAACAGTCGTTAAGCCTTGTCGAAGACTTTCGGGTGGCTTGAGAACATTCGACACTGGGTTGGCCACTAACCCCTCCACCAATCCGCATTGGAGCAGCGTGGTGGAGTATGCTCTGGACCTCCCGCAGCAGCAGTGTCTGTGGGGGAGACCCGTGCCCAGCAGTGGGACGTCTATGGGTCGCAGCGACACCTGAAATGTTTTATTATTATTAAAATGTATTAAGACATTAACTTTTTAATTTTAGTCGTATTTACTCGTTTTGCATCTCAATAGCAATAACTTCGTAGTAGTATTAGATAAAATGATGTATTATACCATTATTTAATCTGTATTAACTGCGCATGTTTTTAAAATAGCTGGACACTTACGTTTTCATACTTTTTTTTTACATGAAACACTCTCAAACTATGTCAAAATTATTTTGGTATCAAAATTCATGTTAAAAATTCAAGTTCTTATTTTTTTTATAAAAAAAGTATCACAGATACTTATATTATTTGATGTATTTCTAGTAGTATAGTCTATCAGGAATAAAATGACACCAAAAACGCCAAGAATATCATTAATTTGTGGCAGTTGTGTAAATTAATGTGAAGTGAAGCTAAAATAACGTATGTTTTTCTAAAAAAAATCATATTTTGGGTATCACTTGGAATTTTTTTTTTTTGATATTTTTTTCTAAGCGCTGGAGAGCTGTTCTGTGCGGGGCTCAAGGATTATCCATTCATTCTGGGACACCCTGTATATGTTGTACTTATTTATGAGTGTTTTAAAGGACGTGCTCTCCAATCGACGTGATGCACAACACTGGTCGCGGGAAGCTCGCGTTGAGTGCGGTACGAGGTCAGGGGGGATATGGGACGTTTTAGCCTCGTTCCGCACTGCATTAAAATTATATTAATTCAGTGCGGCACGAGGCCTAAGACATCCGGTACCAAGGTAGGTACACCACCGAGTCCGGGAACCATTAGTGATCTCAAATATATAATTATCTCTTTCCTACACTGGACCAAACCAAAGTTATGCCATTCGCACCACAGAGAAATTCACTGTTTTGCTTGCCGCACCACAGGGAAGTTGCATCAGGGGTGATTTAGGCCTCGCTTCGCACTTAACGTGTTAAACATTATTTGTGATAATGATGACGATCTTTTAGGTCTCAGCCCTCAACATCTATTCGGAATGAAAATTGGAGTCTATGTAGGGGTGTGTGCATCAGAAACGGAAAAGGTTTCTTACTACAGATTGCACACCTATGCAGGCACTGGCTTTAGTTTACTGGGGTAAGTCTTTTTTAAATGATCTTTGTGAAGAAAATAGGAAACGAGCACGATGTGCGGTACATCATCAGCTCGTTTTCGCTATCCAAAAATGGTATCGGAATGGTGAAATGAAATGAAAATCCATATTTAGTTTCAAAAATCATCTAAACGATTACTTACTTAACAACCCAAACATGACGTTGATATAAGTCACTTCCAATCACATTCTTTACTTGATCTGTGTACTGTTGTTGGATTATCGACAAAATGCAAATCTTATGTAGGTAGATTTAACTTGTTGGGACCGAGTATGGAATGAACACTTTTTTTTGTACCTTCAAATTGTTTAATATTTATTCGATTTTGGCTTAAGTTTAATTATGTAGAAACTTGTGCAATGATCCCAGTTTTATTATTAACTATTAGAAATTATTAGTAAGTATTCTCATGTAAGTGAATGTAATTCTTATGGGAATATAATATATCTCAAACCTCATTACTAACAGTCCCTGCCCCAGTCTCGTAGGCACTAACGAAGTGTACAATTAATGTTCTTCTTAACTCTCTGAAAACTGGACTAACCAACCTAGCCCCTAGTCTTGTTTAGAGTTGTCATGCACGGCAGTGGATGGGCAGTGCTGCAAGCTCGTTAATCCATACAAAAATATGACGATAGTTATCTCCCATTTATTTCACTGTAACGAAAGTTTACTTTGAGTTTGTATTGGAGTTATCACAAAGACATACTCGTAGGTCTCTAATCTAGGGGAGGGATACCTATAAATAGCAGTGCCGACGAATGATGAACTTAAATTGAGACCAAGTTTGTTAGATGACAGAACGCTGAAAATGCTTAATTCCAGATGCAGCAAGTCGATGATCGCAAACCGAATTTCGTACTGGCTGAACGTGAAAGGCCCGTCCATAGCGGTGACGCAGAGCTGCTGCGGTTCTACCACGTCACTGGAGATGGCCTGCCATGCCATCCAACGGGGGGACTGCGAGGCTGCCCTCGTCGCAGGTGCCTACGTGTGTCTGCACCCTCAGTCTCTAGTGCACCAAGGGAGGTACGAATTGGTTAGATAGCGAGTAATGGGGATGGCTTGCCGCGCCATCCGACGGGTAGATTGCGAGGCTGCCGTCTTTGCTGTCGTGCACGAGGAGATTCGTGAATACTTATCGTCTATTCACATAGAGGGTGCTGGAGACGGCATACACTTTCCAAAGACAACCCTGCATGGTGAAAAGTACGCGTTGACTCATTCACTCGGGGATTGGCAGAATGGCGACTAACTAGCAGATTTTTGGTTACTTATTATATATATCACTCCGGAGTTGGTCCGCTATTGATGACGAAATCGAACAACTTTTAGAGCACCACTAGGACAGGTTTCCTGCCAGCTCTTAAAAGCTCCGTTGTGACTCCGTCATCACTCGGCTGTTAATCTTGCTCGCTTGTCATGACAGCTGGAGCTGAGACCTGCAAGGAGCTGTATAGTTGTCAGTAGAAGCTTTAACTTCTCTCAAAACTTCGGGTCTGGACAAGACTATGGTACTGGAAATGTTCTTCAGTCTCGTTAGCTGGATTTAACCAATGCATTGAACTCGAGCAAACACTTTAGATCCTTTGTTTTGCTAGATTGTGTTGACAACGGACTTGGTGTTACGTGAACGCCAAAGAAGCAAATTCGGTCACTCACGGACAACAGTGAAAATACTGTTTTCTGTGTAGGTGTACTTTTGTGTTGCAATTTGCAATATAACCTTCTAATTTTGTCTTATTTTTTACAGGATTATCAAACTATCATCAAATGATCAAACAAGATCATTCGACGCAAAAGCCGATGGTTGTGTTAAATCTGAGGCCTGTAATGTTATTTTCATACAAAAAGCCAAGGATGCTCTCAGGTAAGTTGATTTAAAAACAATTAGGCATCTTTTTCAGTTGTTACAACGCAAGCAGTTCTACGTAAATACGTAAAGTTCAAATTTAACTTAAATTTCTGTAAATACATGAAAAATGACGTCAAGCCATAAGCTACAAGCAATATTCATACAATTTATAAAATTCTTCAATTTACACTTAAACTTTACACTTATTTAGAGGCCATCATCTTAGTCCTCAAGGATAGCAACACATCTGTGACTGGAACGAGACTTTTACTAATAATTACTAACTGCACTATTACTAACACCAACTAACAGTTCCCAGTCCACATACCCAACGAACTGACCAACTAATATTCTAATGAATTCTCTCAAGCGTTCCCGCAGCTCCGCCGGAAGACGGCGAGGAGGAACACCGCTGGTTTTTAGCCGGTAAGAGTCCGGCATAACCCGACAGCGCCCCCCCGCGCCTGTCGGGTATCCATGAGGATTTTCCAGCGATAAAAAAAAAAAAAGGTAACCATCCCAGTCTCTATGTAAGTCTTGTTCAAAGTCAGTCACAGTTTTCATGGGCAGCGATTGGATGGTGCTGAAGCTCGTTTGGTATCTTAAATCCATAAGAAATAGTAAAAATGGGCATGAAAAGTGGATGACTAAAGTAACCCGGTTGTTTTAGAGTGTATGCGGAAATAGTACACATCAAAAGCAGCTTCTTGCCAGTAAATGACCCTGGATTTAAGTTCGGCCTCTACCGAGACCCTGTTAAGGTGGCACAGTTCATAAAAGAATTCTACGATGAAGCCAACGTTGCACCGCAGGCTGTCGAATACGTCGAAGCCTGTGGTTCAGGTGAGCTTGAGAATTTTCTTACAAAGTTTCCTGGTGATGATCACAACCCTTTCTTTGTCCTACTGTTGAGCTCGAGTCTTCTTTCGGGATGGGTAAAGTAAGGCAGATTTAAGAACGCGGCGCTATGAGCACCTCCTACCTCCCCCATAAGTATTGGCAGGAGCCAAGGTGCGCGTCGAAGCGGCACGGTATTAATGCGCCAGCGATCCCGTGGAGCCTCTTATCAACACAGCGGGTGCCACTGGGTTTTAGTTGGTATTCTGATATAAGCGATTCCCACATACCCACCTGACCGACAAGGTATGGGTGGGATCTGTAATTGCATTTCCCAGCGATAAAAAAAAGCTTTCCTTGACTTCTAAAGCAGATGACATTTAATTACTTAAATTTCACCTATTATTATCTTAGAATAGTCATTGGAGCATGCCGCATTTAAACACGAACCCCTAGATTGAGAGGTGAGTTCGATATCCAGCCCAGTGGAACCATCGCTGTAAAACATGTTGAGCCAACTGAAAAAGTCGCTGGCTGACTGACCATTGAGCACAAAACTACAATTTCATATGAATTGTAAATCTAGTGACACATGCGTCACAACTATTATTGAACCTGTTTTTCTAGCAACAAACAGCAACAACCCATAGACGGCCAATGGGCACAGATAGCTGCGGAAGGTCCAGATCACTGCACCACGCTGATCCTTGCGGGTTGGTGGAGGGGTTAGTGGCTAACCCAGTGTTGAATGTTCTCAAGCCATCCGTAGGTAGGTCTTCAACAGCGATTGTTTTTACTGTTGAAAACAACCGGGACCGACAGCTGAATGTGCCTTCCGAAGCCCGGTAGCGCTCATGAAATCATTTAACTAGCGGTCATCCATCCAAAAACCAACTGCGCTCGTCGTTGCTCATCTTTGTCTGTCTCATTGTATCGAGGCAAGCCATTGCTATGCTATGGACGCTACCATTGGGCTATGGATGTTTTTACTAAGATCTTTTTAAAAGTGAGTTTTACACTGTTCAATCCGTTCATTGAACAATGCGCTATGCACTTAGTGCGATCCTGAACATTTGAAAAACGTTGCAGCTACGCCGGAAGTTGACAAGTCAGAGCTGGAAGCACTGGCCAAGGTGTTCTGTAAGGACCGCGCCGATCCCTTACTGGTCGGAAGTGTTATGTCCAATATAGGCTACGTTGATGCCGCGTCTGGCATTGCTGCTGTAACTAAGGTGAGAGCTGTTGATGATGGTTTATCGTCATCTTAAAAATACTAGAAGTAGGTTTTATATTAAACCTATTTAGTTCTTTAGAGTCTGGCCGGAACGTACCACCGCCGTCAAGGTACCTAGTACCACTTTTACCGAGTAAAAAATATTTTTAATGCAATTGTGTTCCAGTTGGAAAGATGTGGTTTCCGATTTCACTTCGTTAGACGATATTATCATCTTAGTACTCGATTTGCAATGCAGCTGTTACTGCCTACTAACTCTCTCTTACTGACAATTACTAACTGGACTATTAAGTAATAATTTTTTTATAGATTCTTCTGGGCTACCATACAGGAGAGTTGGCTGGTAACTTGCATTACGAGAATCCGCGGCGCGATATTAGCGCCGTCGTCGACGGTAGCCTGAGGGTGGTCAGCGACCACACGCGATTCCGACGAGAATACACAGCTGTCAACGGACGATCTGTTACCGGTGTCAACTCTCACATACTGCTCAAAGGACACTATAAGCCTAAGGTATATTTTGGTTGAAGTATGAAGCGATCGACCGAATTAAGCAACGTCGGGGGTGGTCGGTATATGATTGGGTAACCGCTACTGACAAAATATAATGGGCGCTTCTGTGCTTCAGTGGACACGTAAATTTATTGATTGATGACTTGAGAATAATCAATAAGTTGGCCACTAACACCTACGCCATATTGGAGCAGCATTGTGGAATCCAGAGTACTATAGACCTCCCACTGCTGTGCCTGTTTGATAGACATGTTCTACAGTAAGAAGACTATGGGAGACCTCTTACTGTCTTACTGAGTGTGGGCCAACCAGATCTATACAGAAAATAGCACGAAACCGATGGATTCAGACGACACTGGTTAACTCTGACTGACTGATCTAACTGATTAAACAAGATGGATAGTTTGAATGTCTCACGTAATTTCAGAATAATTTTTCAGGACCTTTCTCTCTACAAATCCTCCATACCACACTTGGTTTTGATCTCCGGTCGGCAGGAGTCGGCAGTTCATAAGGTTTTGAATCATTTGATGTCCAAGCCCGTCGACCCCGAAGAGTTGGCTTTGTTAAACAACATTCATAGAACGAGAGTATCCGGATATTTAGGAAGAGGATACACCGTTCTAAGTAAGACTTCTTACTTTTACTGCTATTCATCAAAGTTAATTTGTGCATAAGTTGTTGTGTGTGCATAATTTAGTTCAGAGCTACACATTCGTGCCGTCACTTGTATTGAGCAGTAGTTGTTCGTCGTTCATTTACAATAAAACATGACATGTTTTAATCAAATAAACCAAAGCAACTGAAGTCATTTTACACGTACCTAGGTTTATATTAATTCTGTGCCATTTTCAGGCACAAATGAGAAGAACGAAACCGTGAGGCTGGCAGAGAAGGTGGATTACTTCGACCAAGGCAAGCGGCCGCTGTGGTTCGTGTATAGCGGCATGGGCTCCCAGTATGCCGGCATGGGCGCTGACCTCATGAGAATTTCTGTCTTCGCTGCTGCTATCGAAAGGTTGTATTTGGCTACACGTAGGCGCGCAAGCCTAGCGTCCATAGCCCAATGGCTCGCGTCGATTGTAAGTGATCGCTAAGTAAGTTGCGACGGGCACGGTCGTTTCGTGGATGGGTGATCGCTAGTGGCAAAAATTAATGGATGCTACCGTGCTTTAGAGGGCTCGCTAAGCCGTCGGTCACGGTTGTTTTCAATTGTGAAAACTATCGTTAAGCCTTGTCGAAGATCTTCGAATGGCTTGAAAACATTTGACACTGGGTTGGCCATAGTTGGCCATACCCTACCATCAATCCACATTACAGCAGCGTGGTAGAGTGGTAGGCTACATCCCGCAGTTGTATTTGGGGGGAGAGTGCCAAACAATGCGATGTCTATGGGTTGCAGCTACGAATACTAATCTAGGCGCGCGAATTGAACGCCAGTCAGAGTCTGTCAAGGGCAGAGGCGTCTCCCGTCCTCCGTTCTGCTCTCACGACCACGGAATAGTAGTAACGTGTTCTTGTCACTAGCACATTCCTTAGCTCGTTGTTATAGGTTCAATTCAAATCATACAGCACGCACAGATCTTTGCTTTTTCTTAGTTATCTGCGTTTATTGCTGTCAGACCCAACCCTGCAATGGTATGCAGATGGGTTGCGATGGGAAATGGGCTGCAGCCTTATGCATTATATTCTAAGCAATTAAATACCAATCGTAAATAATTTTACAGTGAAAAATATCGTTAGGAAGTCGACATGCCATCCATAATTTTTTTCCACTTTATAATTTCTTAACTTTATAATTTTGATTGTGTATCTGTGTGTATCGCATTTGTATCTGAGTGTATCGCATTTGTGTCTGGTCTAAAACTGTGAACAAATTGCTGACTAAATAAATAAAACATCTCTAAGCAGTATTTGTCGACTTAAACGGAATCCATTTATATGATCAATTTATTTTTTATGTATAAATAATAACGAGCTTGCAGCCTCTTGCAGCACAACCCATCCGCCGCCGCCCATGACAACTGTGACTGACTTTGAACAAAATTCTAATCGGGACTGGGATGGTTAGTCCAGTTAGCTTAGCTAATTAACTAGAACATAAGTTGGACAGTTCATTAGTTGGTATGAGAACTGGGAACTGTTAGAGAGTAGTTGGTGTTAGTCATAGTCCAGTTATTAATTGTTAGAAAGGGTCTCATTCCAAATGAGTCACAGATGTGTTGCTACCTTTGAGGACTAAGATGGTCGCCTCTAAATAAGTGTAAAAATTATCTTACTTTCAATCACATCATTGTATTTAACCAACAATGTGGATGTTCACAGATGCCATCGAGTACTGCAACCGAAGGGCATTAACTTACTCCACATCATCACATCTCCTGACAAAACCATTTTCGACAATATCCTACATTCATTCGTTGGAATTGCTGCCGTACAAATTGGACTCACTGATGTTCTAAAGGAGTTAGGGCTGATTCCTGATAAAATTATTGGTAAGTGTTTTGTACTGTGCAATTTTATGGATAATCAAGTAATTATCAGCAGGGACGTTCGTACAATTTGTGGAACTTCTTTTAGACAACGCCTGGTGTGTTTCGTATACATTTCGACGTTTTTAAATATTTTTTTTCCTTTTCTAATAAACAGGCATGTTTCCATATACATGGACGATAAAGTCAGAATTTAGGTTAGGCTAGGTTCCCGGTTCAAAACCCGGCTGGGGCAGATATTTATTTGGCAGATATGCATATAATGCAGTAAGAATCAGGTCAATCCACGTATCTTCCGTCTGCAAATTATGATGTGTGGCTGATAAAGCAAGAAGCGACAGATTAGCAGAGTCAATAATAAATTGAAGTTTACTGGACCGTGCAGATGATCTTAACATATCCGTATTAAAATCGCCCATTACTATGTAGTGTGTGTACTCGGACCCAATGGTATCAAAAACTGCTTCTAGCGAAGTAAAATAGTCAATGGAAGGAGGACAGTATACTACACCCAGAACTGCCTTCGTACCCATAACGTTCAGCTCTAAAAACAGGTATTCGGGTGACGTTGTGTATGTAGAAGGCGACTCAGCTAATATTTTATACTTAATTGATGCGCGAACGTAGATGGCTGTGCCACCTCCTCTTTTTGTCTCATCCCTGTCTCGACGTACTAGAACAAATCCATTAAGGGGGTAAAACGAGGATGGCATACAAGCCTTAAAACCTGAGCTCGTTGAGACTTATGGTCAAATTTGTGCGTCAGAGTTCTCTCGACATGATCTTATTTACATGTCCTATAGAATTAAGCCACCTAAAATAAAACCCACTCTTATTCATGTTAGAAGTATGTCAAGGATTAATGACGATTTGCTTAGGAGTGATGCTGCCCTAATTAATTTGACTCCTGTATTTGAGGCAACTACTGCTGATGATAAAATTGAATTACTCAACAACACAATACTCGCTTTGTACGACGCTCATGCTCCAGTTCATAGTGTGAAAGTCAAGCGTCCTCCTGCTCCATGGATGACTGAGGAAGTTCGTGGAGCAATGGCTAGAAGGGCCCATGCCTTTCGTAAATTTAAAAGGGAGCGCACAGAGCTTAACTGGAATGCGTTTAAAAAAGCACGTAATCGGTGTAATCAGATGGTACGAATAGCTAAACGCCGATTTATTCATTCAAACATCATAAATTCTTCTCCTGCCGATGCATGGAAATTCCTCCGATCTCTTGGGGTTGGTAAGCCAGCATCGAATGATTGTAGTCCTTCTCTTAGTTTAGATGATTTAAATAGCCATTTTGTCAGTACTTCTTTATTGGACCAAACAATCCGTTCTCAAGCTATTACTTCATATGATTCTATGAAATCTCTTTCTGTACCGGCCTTCAACTTCGTTTCCATCAATCAGGATGAAGTTAGAAAGGTAATTCTCTCTATAAAATCCAAGGCCACGGGTTGTGACAATGTGAGTAGAACTATGATTGTCAAACTCCTTGATTTTTTGTTACCTGCCATTACTCACATTGTCAATTTTTGTTTCGAAGTGGGTCAGTACCCCGCTATTTGGAAAAAAGCCTATGTTCGTCCTCTTCCTAAAATACCCCATCCTGTGTTACCCAACCACTTCAGGCCTATTTCAATTCTCCCCTTTCTTTCCAAAGTCGCGGAAGCCTGTGTTCATAAGCAAATCTTTACACATGTTCTTAAGCATAACCTGCTAAGTGTTTATCAATCGGGGTTCCGCTCTGGCCACAGAACCACTACAGCATTGGTGAAAGTCACTGATGACATTCGGCTAGGTATGGATGACAGAAGACTCACTGTAATGGTACTTGTGGATTTCTCAAACGCTTTTAACACAGTCGACCACGACTTACTCCTTGCTATCCTTTCCTATTTTCGTTTCTCTCCTTTGGCTTTGAGATGGTTTTCTTCTTATCTTCGCGGGCGCCAGCAACGTGTTCGTACTGGACTGTCATCCTCTAGATGGACAAATGTTGACATGGGTGTCCCGCAAGGCGGTATTATATCTCCACTTTTGTTTTCTTTATTTATTAACTCAATCACGCGTGTCCTTCACTGTTCGTACCATCTTCATGCCGATGACCTGCAACTTTATTTGGATGCAGAAATAGAAAATCTTCATGGTGCATTTGACACACTTAACCAAAACTTAGCTTCTATTCATGCTTGGTCATTGCGCCATGGAATATCGGTAAATCCAGCAAAATGCCAAGCTATTCTTGTGGGAAGCTCTAGGCTGCTTGCTAAAGTTGACTTAGAGTCATTACCTCACATTGTGTATAATGGTGCTCAAATTCAACTTAACAATTCTGTTAAAGATCTTGGACTTCACATTGACTGCTCTCTGAGTTGGAATGTGCAAGTTAAGGAAGTATGTAGGAAAGTTAACGCTACTTTGCGCTCCCTTTATCGCATGAAAAACTTCATCCCGTGCCATACGAAGGTCATGCTGGTCAATACTCTTTTGTTGCCCATAATCGACTATGGAGATGTGTGCTACCCGGATCTGACCGAAGATCTTCTAAACAAGTTAGAGCGCCTTTTAAACAATTGTATCCGCTTCATCTTTGGCCTCAAAAAATATGACCACATTTCCCATTTTCGCCAACAGTTAAAGTGGCTTCCTATTCGACAAAGGCGAGACTCTAGAATTGTTTCCCTACTTTAACGATATTAATTCTCCGTCATATTTAAAGGAAAGGTTCCAGTATTTGTGTAACACCCATGACAAAACGCTTCGGTCGTATCAAAATCTGCAAGTTAATATTCCACTGCATAGTACCAGTTTTTATCACAAATCCTTCACAATTCAGGCGTCACTACTCTGGAACTCCCTACCTGTGCATATCAGGAAAGCACCTAGTAAATATGCATTTAAAAAACTTGTTCGTGAGCGCTACCTATCACCTTCCACTGTCGGATAAGAGAATATGTATGTATGTAATATATGTAAGTATATTATTATATAGTATATATATTACTTATATATGTTTGATAGTATATTAATTATATATATTTGAATTTATAGGTATTTATACACTATTTATGTACTTATACGTATTTTATTTATGTATATATATATATATTTTATGTATGTATGCAATTTAATTATTTGTAATATGTTTTCGTTTTAATTAAGTTTTATTTTTCTTCTTTTTCCACCTACCGTAACTTTTCCCCACTCAACCAGGGTTTGACTGGTAGAAAATGCCATAAGGCATTAAGTCCGCCCATTGTATATCTCTTTAGAGGTGTCAATAAAGTTAAATAAATAAAAAATAAATAAATAAATAAAATAATATGTTGTTTTGTTATCTGTGTATATCCATCAGCCGTTAAACAAGCCTAGACCAAGAATGTGTGATGGTGGAAACTTGGAACACGGTCACAACATCTCTGCACCTCGCTGGAATGCACTTTCTGTCACAGAATATCAGGTATACATTTTGTAAGAAAACTTGTTTTGCACACCGTACATGCGCCATCGACAGAGCGCTATCGACATGACGTCAAGAGCGCAGATATTGTGACCGGGCTATAACTTAAATGAACGTCGTTCACAGGGCATAGTGTTGGCGAGCTGGGTTGCGCGTATGCCGATGGCTGCTTCACGGCCGAAGAGATGATCCTCGCAGCTTACAGCCGCGGCCTGGTGTCCGTGCAGACGCCCTTCATCCGCGGGGCCATGGCTGCAGTAGGATTAGGGTATCAGCAGGTATTGTAACTCATCATGCTTCATGACAAGCGTTGACAGCCCAGTGGCGAGCAAAGTCGCCTCTCACTCGAGCCGTCCGGGTTTAAATCCAAGCGGCATGAACCTATAACTTCCTTAGTTATGTGCGATTTAAGAAATTAAATGTCACCTGTTTGCACTTGGCTATCTTTGTGGACTAAGGCTTTATCCCTCTCATTCCGAGAGGAAACTAGCCCAGCAGAGGAGCAGTGAAAGGGTTGTGGTGTTGCCTTATGACGTACCATCGCTATACTGCTACAGAGTGAAGTGCTTATGTCTGAAGAGTCAAAAGAAAGGCCACAGTTCGCCAGAATAGCTAAGTTCGTTCGCAGACTTCTATATGCCTTTACAAATGGTAGGGAATCCTACAAGTATTCCTCTTGAAGCTTCCTTCATTGTTCCTTCACCTGGCTCGTTGGTTAAAAAAGTAGTTACTAGGAAAATTTCTCGCTCAGAAAAACACAGATCTCGAATTACCAACAGTAGTAAATAAGCCATCCCGAAAATATGTTCCCTTGGGATGCTTTGCACGTTTATGAAAAAACAGTCTGGCACACCATCAACAAATGGTACTGACCCTAATTCTTAACTTGATTACACTTTTTCTGCGGGTGATGCTGCGGGAAAAAGCCGGTCAATAAGTGTTAAAAATTGTAAATTTTTCTCCATCTTATAATCTACGTCATTCCTACATAATTCCGCCGACACTATTGTGGTACTTCAATTTTTCAATGTTTTCTTAGCGAAACTCTGTCTGCCATTTTTGTAATTTTGTTTTAATTCAGAGAATAATTGTCATAATTGACAGTTTGTTTGCTGATAATGCTGTTAATGGTTTATGATGGCGGCAATAAGTTGTCAGTCAACTTTGAATTCTATTACCAAACAACCAAGGCTTAAAGGCTGCTTGTGTTTCAGATCCAGCCGATGTGTCCTCCGGAAATCGAAGTGGCTTGTCACAATAGCTCGGACTCATGCACTATTTCCGGTCCAGAGGAAGCCATGCGAAGTTTCGTGACTAGCTTGGTCTCAAAGGGTATTTTCGCGAAGGAAGTTCCGTGTTCGAATATAGCATATCACTCGCGGTACATCGCTAATGCAGGTAATAATTGTATTGAAGCACTAATAAATGATGATGATGATGGCACAGAATTGTTTAGATTGACTTCAGAATATGACTGTCATCACCTGAAACAATCTCAACAAACTAAGAGACAAGGCCTTTTAATAATGATTTGAAAAGGAAACTTCAATTGTATTTACGAGTATTTGGTTTACCTTGGAGTGACCCGCGTTCTTAATTTATGACCTCAAAATTTAATATCTTTATAATGTTACCATCAATTTAGTCCAGGTGTTCCCTCTCTAAGTACAGTTTGAACTTGCAATTCAAACTCTCCGTCGTTGGTCTAGTGGTTGCATGCGTGACAGCTAAGGTAGAGATCGTGGGTTCAAGAGTAGAGATCCGGGTCAGGCCACAACTATTGCGTTTTTCTAACTTCAAATGCCCGGAGCATCAGCAGCTCGGAGTCTGAATTTGTGTCCGGTGTATGGCATGGGACCTAATCATAAATGGTGGAAAGAGGGTTTAGGTACTACACACCACTGCCTACCCCTTCGGGGAAATAAAGGCGTGATGGTATGATATAAATAATATAAACTTCAAACTCTTGAAATATACGGTTTTTCTTTATATCGGTATAATCGGAATGTTTTCCGTTTTAGGACCTGGCCTTTTGAAGTATTTGAAGGAGGTGATAAAAACGCCAAAAGAGCGGAGTGAACGCTGGCTTTCCACCTCCATCCCAATGGATGAGTGGGAGGATCCCAAGGCGAAGTACTCCTCAGCGGAATACCACACAAACAACCTACTGGTATGGTGACAACTGTTATAGATGTTTTATTTTTGGTCTGCGTATTTCCATAGTTGGCCGCCCTCCGACGAGGTGGTGAGAGTGATAGGTTGTGATGGATTTTTTTATAGAACCCAGTGCTGTTTGAGGAGACATCCAGCCTAATTCCCTCGGGAGCGATCCTGGTAGAGGTGGCTCCACATGGGCTGCTGCAGGCTATCTTCAAGCGGGCCCTGCCCACCTGTACCAACATACCGCTCACCCGCCGCGAACAAGCCGACAAAGTTATCTTCCTCCTCGAGGCTATCGGCAAGTAAGTGGCTTACCCCTCTTTTACAACTGGCTATTGAACTCGCCTCTCACTCGAGGGGTCCGGGCTCAAATTGTAACGGCAGTCACCAATGACTTGTCTTCTCTGTAATGTTTTTAAGAAGTCAAATGTCTGTTTCAAAGGTCGTGCAAGCGACGTTGGAGATGGAATTATGGGATTTGGACTTATAAAACCCTCACTCAGTAGTTTCTGAAATTAGAACCAAACAGACATTTAATATTGTGACACGCCAAAAAAAGTAAAAATGAATCGCTAAATATACAATGTCGCACATTTATGTTTTAATAACTTTTGTTGACTTTTCAGGCTCTACATCGAAGGGATTAATCCAAACATTCAAGCGTTGTATCCAAAAATTGAATACCCCGTTTCCACTGAAACACCAATGCTGTCCCATCTAATGGAGTGGGTCCATACGGAGACATGGTGAGTTATGCCGCAAACAATTCTAGAGCCTGATAAAGTCAAAGTCAAAATCAAAAACAAATAATTTATTTCAGGAGCCTACCGCTGTATTTGTCAGAATCTAAAGTATCGGCAGCAGCTTCCAGGATTGTTGTATCGACGCACGAAGCAGGGCACAAATACTTACAAGGACACGTTATTGGAGGTAATTATACAGCAAACAGACAGCACTGGCTGTCGAACTCGCCTCTCACTCGAGTGGTTCCAGTTCAAATACAAGCGGCACGAACCATTGATTTTTTTCAGTTATGTGCGATTTAACAAATTAAATGTCATCTCCTGTAACGATGAAGGAAACATCGCGAGGACACCTACAACTACATGCCTGACAGTTCTCCATAATGTTTTTAAAGGCATGTGAAGTATGACAATCTGCACTTGGCCAGCGTGGGGGTTATGGTGGTCTAAGTAATTGGTGCATGCCGCTTGCATTTTAACCCACACTCTAGTATGAGGCTAGTCCAGGTCACGTCCAATTAGTCCTAAAGAGGAACGAGAGGCTTAAAGAGATTCACAATTAGGGCCTCAGTTCGATATTGAGAAGTCTACTCGCTTGCAAGTAACGGTGATGTCTACAGTGTTTTGATAAAGCTTAGCGAATGATTTGATGAATGATAACGTAAATAATAAACATCAAGTCTATACGTTTCCCAAGGGGTAAGTACCTTTCACCAGTTATATTGAAGTCCTAGGTAGTGGTGAGCCCTACACCGGGCACAAATCCAGACTCTGTGCCACGAGTAGGATTTCAAGTTAGTCTACCTACCTGGGATTCAACCCAGAATTAATTTCGTGAATCACTTGGATTGCGTCTATGGTATCAAGCTGGTTTTGATTGGTCGCCAGGAAGTGTTGACAGCGCCGTCTTGGTTTTGAATGGTATCCCGAAGGTCACGTGATTTGCCTTACTATCGGGCGACCAATCAAAATTAGAACATCTAACTAAGCAGTCGTGCTTGTGACCACTAGACCAACAAAGCAGTTAACTAATAAATAAACTATTTTAACTCTTCTCATATTTTTTTCATCAAGGAAAGATCCTGTATCCATTCGCTGCAACTCTGGTAGCGGTATGGGATACGCTTGCCATGTCCCTTGGCGCCACTCGCAAGGAACTTGCTGTGGTATTCCGTATGGTCATGCTGCATGCACAGCCAGTGCTGCATGAGCGGCGGCAGCTGCAGCTCACGGTGTCGCTGCACCGCGGCAACGGCAGGTTCGAGGTGAGCAAACGAGCATTAGCTGGCTACATCCCATAGACGCAGCTGCCGGAGGTATAGTGCATACCCCACTGGGTTAGTGTTACCCCCCAGTGTCGAATGACCTCAAGCCACCCGAAGGTCTAGCGCTTGACGATTGTTTTTACAATTGCTTAACGTACCCTCCGAAGCACGGTAGCGCTCATTCCACTAGCGGTCATCCATCCACAAACCGACCTTGCTTAAATCTGTCGATAGCACATAGAATCTATGTGGGTCATTATGCTGTGTGTGGACGCTACACGGGGATTACAAACCTCGAATACAGGGGCAGTATAGATCTTTTTCTTATCTTAGATAGATTCTACATATCTCCCTTAGTTATGGCTGTGCGAAGGTATATCACATAGGTAATATCACTGATACTACAGTCCCCGAATTTAATAACTTTGTCCACCAACACAATCCTTTCACTGTCCCACTGTTGCGCTTGGGTCTGCTCTCGGAATTGGAGGGGTTAGACCATTGTCCACCACGCTAGCCCAGTTGGAATTGGCAGACAACTTGGTCATTGAATGTTAAATTTTCGTCTCTGTAGCGTCAGTGCATGACGTCAAGGTTTGGGATTCGATCAATAATTTGTTATGGGCTTCCTTATATTAGCTGGATTACAGAATGGTACGTCTTACTGACAAACGCCTGCAACATATTAGTTTCCCTCTACAGGGCCTGGAGTTTCCACCACGTTGCTCCAATGCTGGTTTGCGGAATGGTTAGTGGCAATCCAATTGTTGGAAGTTTAAAGCCGCACGAGCTTAGCGTTCTCTCCGAAAGATGGATGTTACCATTAGCGGCCCATGTAACTTCCAGCCGAGACCGAGGTTACTTAATACTATTGACACAAATCGTGTGACAACCGCTTCTTGTAATGTAATAACGTAATTTCTCCATTGTTATTTAGGTAATGGATGACATGAATTCAAAAATAGCATCAGGATTTATTCATCAGTTGCTTGAAAAGAAGATCATCAAAGAAGTCATAGGGAGTCAATGTCTAGAGATCACTTCAAACGAGATTTACAATCATTTTTCTTCAGATTGTTTTTGTTATAAGTAAGTAATTATTTCGGTGAGCCAGATAGATTCTGCTTGTACATTCCGAAAATACTTCAGAATCCTGCTTCATATTAATTAGTTTTTGTAGATTCCAGCTATTAAAACTGTTAATCATTTTCAGGGATTGCTTCAGAAGCATTCACAGTTCCAATGAATCGCTCACCGAGGCTCGTATTATGTGGAACGCTAATTGGGTGACTTTTATTGACGGTCTTATCCAATTTAGCAATTTGAGACATTCACAGAATAACAGCAACTGCTGTTCTCATCCTAAGTTTATCAGCGAAATGATTATCGAACCTGAAGTACAAAAAAAAATTTGTGATGATATTATGACGGCTACGTTTCTTGAAACTAACCAATTGACCAGGTGAGTCATGTACTTAAGAGGATATCGGGCAACCTAAACATTTGAAAATTATTATTAACCATAAATATTCGTGCTGAGCTCCGACCAACCGCCGCCTTAGCGTGCGAAAGAGATAACTGCAGCTTGATGAAAATATTGTTGAAAAAATATATTAATATTAGTAAAATTAGGAAGTCTTCTCGTAGTCCCGATTTCTTCTCCTTTATCCTCTGGTTGACCCTTAAATAATCATTGAATGATAAACGAATAGATGCTGTGGCTGGTAGAGCCCATGTAGAATCTTAATAGGTAGGTATGCTACCTAGGAACTAATATAAGTTAGTAAGTAAGTAAACACTTTAATCATAACAAAAGGAAAAGCTAATTAAGTTTAACCTTTTGTTAAACAATACGAATTACCAAAAAAATATATGGGCCTTAATTGCTTGACCATAAAACAGTTTGGATTTTTATTTAATTCGATCAATTAGATTCATAAAGTGTGACTTAGTAGCAGTAAGAAGAGCAGGACGAAGCCGTATAACTTGACATTAAATTACTACGTTTTGTATTTCAGATGTGGTGGGATCTTGATAGAAGACATTAAATTTCATGAATCTTCAAAGTCAACCGCGTATTTATCTGGATCAGGAGTTTTGATGCTTGGGCGTGACGCTACTATTTCTTATGTAAGGAATTAGTTACTAACTCGAGATTGAGCTATGTACCTATGATAAATTATAACTTGGCCTTATAGTTTTAGCTGATTTACGTATGTTATGTTTAACGTATACGAACAGTGACAAACCAATGGCAAGTACAATGTACGCTGCGACCCATAGACGTCCCACTGCTGGGCACAGGTCTTCCCCACAGACGCAGCTGCAGGAGATCTAGGGAGCTGTAGGAGCTGTAGGGAGGTCTAGAGCTGCTCCAATGCGGATTGGTGGAGGGGTTAGTGGCCAACCCAGTGTCGAATATTCTTAAGCCACCCGAAGGTCTTCGACTAGGCTTAACGACTGTTTCCACCATTGAAAACAACCGGGACGGACGGCTTTACGTGCCCTCTGAAGCACGGTAGCGTCCATGAAATTTTGCCTCTAGCGGTCACACACAGCAGTTACTTTTACTACTACTTTACTAACAATCTTTCGTAGGGTGTCTCCCGCGGCGAGTTCATGGAACCCCGTCACAGTGCGAGTGGTATGGAAGGTGAGGAAACGTTGCAGCAGCTTGTTGGCAAGCTGGAGTCGTTGCAGTGGGTACAAACACGTCTTCCGCGAACACCTGGAGTCACTATCAAGGTAACACATTTCATGTCAAGAATTTAACTTTTGCCTGGTGTCATAAGCTTTGGATAGTCAAAGTCAAATAATTTATTTCGCTATGAAGTGATTGGACACGCTTAACGAAAGTCTAGGTAACTACAAACTAAGTACATAAAGAAAAAAAGAGATATAATGCTATTCTAAACTGATCGTCGTTGAATGAATAGCTAATCCTACACGGGTGCCAAACCTGCCTTAAGGCTAATTTACAGTAATTACCTACCACTAAGCTAAGCTCTAAAGTCACGATATCTATCTGGTCATTGGCTTTCGGAAGAATAATTTACAATATTCTTATCCTATGCCCTAGTGTAGGTCGAGAGAGAAAAAAGCCGGAGGAAAAAAGTGCTACCCATACCTCCCCCAAAGACTAATCTGTGGAAGGTCTAACTCTATGAGAGTATGTTCTCACATATTCATATTCAGGTCCATTATGCTGGTTTGAACGTTCTGGATGCCAAAAAAGCTGCTGGGCTGCTTCCATTTGAATCGTCTGCTGAAGGCTACGGAATGGACTTTAGTGGAGTTACTGAAAGGTAAATAAATCAACAAATTCACTTCTTCTTCAATTACCAATTCTTCTTCAACCTACTGATAAAAAGTTGGTTAGTCTGTATTTATGCCAAGGTTCAAGGGAAAAAATAACCCCAACAGCATCCTGAAGGTAGGACATTATTGTCATCTATCCATTAGCCTTTAGGGTCTACTGCTGGATAGGTCTCCCTCAATAGACGCCTCTCCGCCCGATCCTGTGCCCTCTGAATCGAATGATTTCCCGCCGTCTTCTTCAAAGGTTCGTAAGAGGTAGACAGTTGAAATTTTCACAAAATTAGGTCTACCGCGGTGGTGTGAGTGTGTAGCATTTATTTATTTATTACAACAACTTACGTTTAAAACAAAGTTTGGCTTCGCTAGCCTCCTCCGAGCGCATGCCAGGCGCGAACAGCGGGTCGCCGTAGACGGACACGTCTAGGATATCCTCATCATCATCACATATGAACGCAATAAATAATTGTTCTTCTTGCGCAGAGGAATGGGTGTGATGGGCCTCGTGGACTCCGGCGCAGTGAGCTCCCACGTGCAGGCTATCCCGGAGCTCCTGTGGCCGGTGCCGACGCACTGGAGTCTGGAAGATGCCGCCACCGTGCCTCTAGCCTACTGCCTCGCTTACTATTGTTTGGTAAGTATATGTGGATTCTCCTTTTCTTCTTCTACTTCTCAATTTTAGATGCACCCGCATCAATACCAGAACTGACTCTCGCCGTAGACTGATGTACTATACTCCTCCAATTAAGAAAAAATACGTTGAAAACGCATTCTTATTTCGCACGTGCAACTTCTACAATAAACATCTGCAGAGCGTCGATCCTTTTAGTTGCTCGATACAGGGTATTTAAGAGGAGTATACGACAATCAATAAAATATATCGAATAAGTAGCTTTAATTGTAAAATTATACTAAGTTTCATTTTTCAAAATTTTGTTTTTGTATTTTTTAATTCTTACTCCAAACTTAGTCTGTTCTATTTAATAGTGGAACCTTCGCTGATTTCTGCATCATTACTTTGTTCTATATTTTACATTTTTAATATATTGTATGTTTCCCAAATATTAATAAAATAAATACGACGTTTCAGGCTATCAAGCACAGCACACACCCAGGGATGAGCATATTGGTGCACGGAGGCGCTGGTGCAGTAGGCCAGGCCGTCCTGTCGCTGGCTCTGGCCAGCGACTGCGAGGTGTTCACCACAGTCAACAGCGTCAAGAAGAAACAGTTCTTGCTGAGGCAGTTCCCTGCATTGAAAGGTATACTCATTTCATGTCATATGGCGTTAAGAGAGCGTATTAAACCGCCATATTTCAGCATAAAAACTTGAGTAATTTACCTACAATAAGTCTCCGTCGATTGAGTAGAATCTTCAAGCCAAGAATCTCGACCATTAAAACTGGACCATTGTAATATGATAAATTTTAATTTTATGTCTTGGTCGAATTTATTTCAGCGGAACGAATTGGCTACTCTCGAGACATATCCTTCAGTGACCTGGTGCTGAATGGTACAAACGGAATTGGCGTCGACCTTATAATATCTAATGTGTACGGGGAGCCCAAAGATGTAAGTTTTGTAACTACGTATCACTTATATACCTATATTTATCTTGAGAAATGTCAAAGTTTCATACAAACTCTCAACCCCCTTTTCACCCCCTTAAAGGATGAATTTCGAAAAATCCGTTAACCTACGTGGTGCCTACGTCTTAAAAGCAACATCTGTGAAAATATTCAGCTTTCTTGGTCTTAGGGTTTAGGCTGGGCATTGATGATTCAGTCAGACCTTTGCTTTTAATGTAGGTAATAAGGTAATAAGTACGCTAAATGCAATCAAAATGCTTCTAGACCGAAAGCCCCATTCCATACCTTCAATTTAGATGTCTATTTCGTCTTACTGCTCTAATAGTTGCCATTTGATGTCCTTAAATACTAAGAGAGCATAGAACTTAACTGTTATCGATTAACCTAAAATTGTTGTTATTTCAGATGTCTTTCAAATGTGTAGCTCACATGGGTACCATCATCGATATTAATCAGGTACCACACAGAGAAAACTTCGAGTACGGGATGTTTAACATGACCAAATCAAGGAGCTATATTACTGTCAATTTCACTTCGATTTTCAATGAAGAGGGAAAAGGAACTATGAAGGTAACTATTAAAGGTGGCAAAGCATCTTTTCACTTTTAGTGAGAATTTCATACGATTGCAGATGCCAAACGGCAACCAATATGCCATACCTTTGTATGTCATAGTGAATGCTAACTTGACCTCCAAACTCTTAAATAGCACCATGAAAAACATTTGTCACAACTGCGGAGGCAACTGCAACTGCAGTCGGCATTCCATTGCAGCCCGATGAAACATATTTGAAGTGCTTTCGGCATGCAGTCGAGTTGCAAACGGCTGGGGAATAAAAAATAACATTAAGAATAATTAACACCTTTGTTGATAGCAACTTACCAATATATTTTTCTACCGTGTATCAGCAAGATCAAAACAAGAGTAAAATACTGAAAAGTTATACCAACATTCCAATTACAGTTGCTACAGAGACTTGTGAGCGACGGCATAGCTCTGGGAAGCGTGCGTCCACTGTCGCGCGTGACGTACGCACCGACTGACGCGGCGCGCGCGTTCCGCTTGCTCGCCGCGAGCAACCATCGCGGACGAGTGCTGCTGCGGTTGAGCCGCAATGACGATGACGGGTTGAGCGCGCAACCACGGTAGGTTATTAAAACTCAGAGCAATGACACTTTTGTTTATCAAAAATCAATGTTATTAATAACGACATTTTGTGAGTTTACAGGACAGAGTTCATAGTCGCAAGATTATAAATCAAACAGAATGAAAACTTTTTAGGAGACAAGAAAATTCTTACCTACTTTCATAGGGATGTTCCTCGATTATTGAAAATACATTCACGCCTGTATTTCCCCGAAGGGATAGTAAGAGGTGTAATACACCTACGGTAAGCCTATTTCCAGACACCGAGCACAAATCCAAACTCCGAGCTACTGCTTGGTATTTCAAACTAGAAAAAACTTATTATAGTTTTATTTAAATCGGTTTGTACCCAGGAGGCCGAGGGCGCGCGCCCCCGCGCCGTGTCTGTGACTAGTCACGCACACATAGCTGTGCGTGTAGTAGTGTTCTCGCCGCACGGCATTAGAACGAAGTTTTCATTCTTTTGGTATTTATTCTTGTGCCTACGTGTTGAAGCGTTAGCCCAATGGCTCGTGTCGACCGTATCGACCAAGTTAAACAACGATGAGGACACAGATCACATGTTTCTTCGGGACAAGTAGGAAAGACACAAATGACTAGGTATCAGATTTGGCATAAAAAATTCCAGAGTTGAGTGCTCGTCGGAAAAACACCACGTTATCATCAGCGATGAAGAGAGACTTGGTCTGCAGTTGGCTGATCTGCTGGTGAGCCGTGGCGCGCGGCGGCTCCATCTGAACCTTCCTGTGGGACCTGACGACTTTAAACTAAAAATAAGGTGAGAACTGGTCTGCTGTGAAATGGGCATCCAACTGTGGTTTTTCCTTCGAGCTAAGACATGGAGTGCTTCAAAGAGAGTATGAAACGCTCTCTTCAAGGCAGGCAACGCACAGTAATACCCCTGGCGTCACAAGTGTCTCCATGCAACGGTGACCACTTAACATCAGGTGACCCGTTTGCCTGTTATTCCGTCTGTATTAGGTATAATTAACAAAAACTACTATTACTAATAGCGAACTGATCAACTACTGTTTATAATAATATTATTATTAACACCATTTGCTAATTGGGCCAACCATTCCAGTCGCTATTTGGGTCTAGTTCAGTGTCAGTCACAGTTATCATGGGCGGCAGCGAATGGGTATGGATTCCTTGTTTTAAATTTAAATACATATTACATTATACAAATAATAGTGGTGGACAAAGGCCTAATCCCTCACATTCTGAGACGAAACCCGTGCCCAACAGTGGGACAAAGAAAGGGTTGTGATGAAATAATACAAATAAAATTGTTGAGAAAAAAAAACCGACTTATACAGTCGGGTTTTTTGAACTGAAAAAAATATTTTCAAACTTACTTACTTACTAACTACTTATAAATGAACTGAAAGGACAGATAACGTTTTTTTGCAGGCAATGGACTGATCGTGGCGTTCAACTCAGCTGTAATCAAGAACCGGATGTCTTTAAACTATTGAATGAGAATACAATGACAACTATTGAAGGAGTATACGTCATCATCACAAACCCTCAGCGAGCCAATGACTCCGCGTCTATGGTCGGCAAAATGGATGTGATGTCTAGAAAGATGTTGTCTGATCTTAAGTAAGTCTACAAGTAATTTAAAGAAGCAGTATTAGGTACACGATACGGCGGTAACGGTGCTACCAATCCGTATTGGAGCAGCAGTGGAACGTGTATGGCCTGTAGCCATCTAATGGGTACGGCGCTAGTAAAAATAACTATGTCTGTTGCGGTTTTGAATTTATATAATGCAGTCAAATTACTTTTTGTGATGGAGTTTCCTTGTACTCGTATGTAAGGCCGATGTAGTTAAACATATATGGTGAGATAATATTATTTTAATTCTTACAGATATTTTGTCGTTGTCAACACAGTGAACTCTGTCGGGGAGAAAACATGCATAGCTAGAAATCAGGACCATTTGTCAGGAACTATGATAAAACTAAATGATTTGAACGAGGTAAGTGCTAACCCACACATATTTTATTCATAAAGTACAGGTACACAAACTTAAATAACAGTCTTAAAGTACAGTTAAGTTGAGATTCTTAAAGGTTTGGGTCTAAACACTACTGTACTGTAGGGCAACACCTAGTATAATATGGGACTTAAAAATAGACAACTGGTGAAGTTTGAGCGTTTAAAAATATCATTGTTGATTGAACGTCTTGTAAAAAGGCTTTTACTTCCCTGCGAGGACCTCTTAGTTCCTTACATGGTTTATGCATCACAAAATGTAAGAACCAGGAGGATTGGCATCGATTGAGGGGACCTAAGTCCATCAGAGGACTGAAAAGAGAGACTGATGAACAGATGGATGATGCATTTCCATACCTAAACTTTGCTTCCTTGTATATCAGATATCAGCGCGACAAGCGATAGGTATGGTGGAAAAAGCGGTAGCTGACTCGGCTTCACTTCTAACCGTTGGTCTTAACCGAGATCAGCTGACCCTGGCAGAGCAAGTGGCAAGATTAGCTGGTATGTCACATCACATGTCAAAAGAAAACTATTAGGTGAAGCGAGTTGAAGTGATTGTTATAGAACATTGTTCACGACGAAGGTCACTAGTAGCAACAGTAATTTATGCAGTTTATGGATTTAGGCCAAAGTCTTCCTTCCACCTTCGCGCTCTTATTGCCGGCACCAACATAACGGCTTGCGCTATATTTTTTCCGCACAAATGCAAAATGTGAATGAGCTTCCAGAATTAAGCATGAAATGGTCTCGTGGTTTCTCGGTGGTCTATAACATGGGGTTCTTTAAAAAAAGCCGTAAAAGGATCTCTCCTGCAGCGCTGATGATTCATTGGCGACGTTTGGCGGTGCTCGTGTTTATAGGCGATGGATAGATATAGATGATCAGGTAATGGTCTATAATGATTGTCAAATTACTCCCAATTGGCTCAACCATATAATAGCACAATTCACACCATCCACTTCAGACGGTAAATACGGTAAAGATGATCCAAGTTACTAATTTCTGATATGTAATAAATTATTATATGACAATTGAGTAGGTACCAGAAGGATAAGTGTGCTTACACATTTCTAGAGGTAACAGTAATTGTTTTTGTTCCTTTGATATGTATTTTTTTCTGTTGTAGGAGTTTTTATTACACCAGAAATGAAAGACATAACGACTTTATCCGATCTTGGCATGAGCGAGCGGCAAGCGAACAATGTATGTGTCCACCTACGGGATACGTGTAACATCTTCTTGTCCATAGATGAAGTTCAGCGTTTAACCTTGGAAAGGTGAGAAATTCGCTACCAATCTAACTAAGTACTTTTAGTGCTTTTTTTCGTTATCATGCTTAAGATTAATGTAATTAGGAAGGCTGGTCGTCAACATTAAACGTTGGATAATGATACGTCATTATGAATAAAAAAAATTAAGCAGTGTGAGATTTGTGGAATTGTGAATAAATTGTATGAGTACCTATTGTTGTTGAAGAATTTATCATTACATGCGTTAATATATCATTAGCAAGTGGAGTTTGAAATTTAAAAATATTCTTTAAGTCTGGTCTAGATCGTATCTCTCTCAGAAAATAAATTCTCTTATCTTATTTTACATTAAACAAAACCTCCTTCTGTGTGTTCTTCTCGGTAGTATCAACTATTATTTATAAATTTTTTAAATTTTATTAAAGTCATATTTTTTTCATCAAAATCAAAGTTACAACGGGATACTAATGGAAGTCGGATTAAGTCTACTAAGGGCAGTAAATATTAATAAATACTGAGCGTAAATCTTTATAAACCTTTTAAACTTTTTCCTTCAGACTTAAGTACATCGATGAAACATTAAGTAAGACAGACTTTAGCGAAGAAAAGGGCTTGAGGAGTTTATTCACTTCTGTAGAATCCGACGAGCTGATTGCCACTACTACGATGATATTTATGTCCACACAGGCTAGCACTACCATAGAGGTGAGTTGCTGTGTGCATTATTTAAGGGTGTATTTTAATATGTGCAGATCTGCGGAGAGAAGCGTGGTTTTGACATGCCGCTTCATTTATTTCGTTATTATTATTGTATCTCTTTAAATTTCACGGGTCCTGGTGTGGACCCGGTAATTTGGAAGGCTAGCGTGAGGAAATAGGTCCATCACGTAGAGGCCAAAATTCAATCAAAATTTCATGGGTGCTTACCGTGCTTCGGAGGGCACTTTAAACTGTCGGTCCCGGTTGTTTCCAATGGTAAAAACAATCGTTAAACCTTGTCAAAGACCTTCAAGAGGCTTGAGACTCCACCAATAAGGATTGAAGCAGCGCGGCGAAACATGTTCTAGACCCGTGCCCAGCAGTGGGACTTCTAAGGGTTGTAGCACTTAAAGCTATTTCTTAATTTCAAATGGCAGACGAATCAAGTGTTCGACATGTCGGAGCCATACATTGCCATCGTGCCGGGGGTGGAGGGGAGCCACGGGCGCTTCCGCAAACTTGGCGAGGGACTCAAGGTGCCGGCGCTGGTGCTCGAGCCGGACCTCGATCGCCCGGCCGAGCGCGCGGCTGACGCGGCGCGCCGGTACGCTGAGGTACAAGACAATGCAAAAACAGTACATTAGGTTTAAGCCGGAATTTTATTTGAATGCTATACATCGGGATAGAAAATGACTACATGGACGTCGCGGAGGGTCATCTATGATGTTTTAGTTACTTTTGAAAGAAATGTCTATTCTATTAATAAGTAGGTATTTCTCTTCAAATGTCATTTTAAAAGCTTTTATTTAACTTCACTCGTATGTATGCATGTCCTGGAATCTTGCAATCAATATTTCACCCACTTCCACTGAAGCTATCGAGCTGAAATTTTGCACACATTTTTATATTAGGTTCCGATGACAATGCATGAAAATAAAAAAAAGTTATAAAAGCTTATTAAAAAAAAAAAAATTTTAGAGTACTATAATTAACTGTGAAATCGATTAGAATATAAGTTCTGAACACACTGCTAGTCTGAAGTTACACTATTAGTGATATTTATTTTTGCTCACAGAACTGCGACGTTCGCCTTGAATTTCTCGTTGAGACAGGACATTACAAGTTCAAAACGGATATGATTTGAATTCGCCCGTTATCCATAGACTACATACAAACAGTACATTAACTGATATGTCACAGCACTAATCTGTACAAGGAGTCAATTTAGCCAGAGCACGATTAAAAATATTCCTTTTGTACCTATATCTCTGGATGTATCTGTATGTATCTCTGTTTGTCTTATATATTCTGCATAATGTTATGTTACTCTTTGTGCTGTTGTATTTGGTATGAATAAATTATTCATTCATTCATTCTTTTCTGTACAGATCCTGATAAAGAAGTTTAACAAGGAGAACAAATTCTACCTCGTAGGATACGAGAGTGGAGTATTTGTTGTACTGGAGATGGCTGCCATTTTGGAAGCCAATGGTAAGTCTTGGCAATTCTAAGTTTCAATAGATGCCTGATTACTAATGGTACGGGCTCGATTCCAAGGAAACACAGACTGTGCTTACCATATTAAAATTTTGTCCCAACTACTTATAAGCATAGCATCCCACTGCTGGGTACGGGTCATCCACAGACAAATCTGCGGGAGATCTAGAGCATACCCTGCTCCAATGTGGATTGCTGGAGGGGTTAGTGGCCAACCCAGTATCGAATGTTCTCAAGCCACCCGAAGGTGAAAACAACCGGGACCGTCGGCTTAATGTGCCCTCCGAAGCACGGTAGCGCCCATGAAATTTTGCCACTAGCGGTCACATGCACAAACCGACCGCGCCCGTCGTTGCTTAACTCTGTCGATGACATAGAATCGACGCGAGCCATTGGGCTATGGACGCCAGGCTAACATATTGTATGCATGTGACCAACTTTGAACGAGAGTCAAACGAAAGGCTCGTTTGACTCTCGTTCTCGTTTTGTCACGTGTTCACGGATGCATAATACTGCATGCTTGATAGCTATCTTATATCATTGCAACAACAAGCAAGGTGTCTGATTGACACGTGTTGCGCCCCCAAACGTATTATCCTCCGGGTAAGTTGACTCAACGATGGTAAGTTGCGAAGCCAAGGATATTGACGTGTTGGTGGTGATGCGTATGGTGATGTACATTTTCATTGTTGTACGCATGATTTCTTATGTGGGAGGGAGGGAGAAAGTGAGGGAGGAAGGGGGGAGGGAGGAAAGGAGAGAAGGAGGTGCTGTATGCATGAGAGTATACACCATCATACGCCTTGCTCGCTCGTTGTTGCAATATAGATTTAAAACTAACTTGTATATCTTGTTATATGTAAAAAATGTTTGCAGGTTTCACTGGAGTGGTCTTTTGCATCGGCTCTCCCGATGGCGTCAAGGCGGAGATCAGAGAACACCTTCAAGGCCTCAATACTGAGGAGGCTCTGCAGGACGCAATATTGCGGCATATGTTCCACCTAATGACAGACAGGTTCGTGACACTATAATCTATCTATAATCCACCATACTAAGTGCGGTATACTTCACAGGCTTTCTAGATCGATATAGAGGTATGCTAATATTTACTTTTCATCGCGATATTGGGGGTGACCTCTCGACTGAAAAGCTGGAAGATGAAAACGGTGTGTTTTATTTTAGCAACGGAACAGCTGACCTGGAATTGGCTTTGCAAGACGCTACTTCGTGGCACGAGAAACTAGATGTGACAACACGTATGCTGTTGGGGCGGATGTCCCATTCGGCAGGGTACGCGCGTCAGCTTATCGTGGCAGCGTATAGGCGCATCGTAGAGCTACAGCGCAGCGATACTCAGGTCCGTTCACTGCGGTCACAAGTCGTGCTGCTGCAGCCAGCGTCTGCTGCGGAGCCGCGAGAGCAGAATATGCAGCGATTCTCGGTCCAACCAGTGGCTTGTCACAAGCTGAAGGCGCCACTATCGCAAGCGCTGGATGACTTGCGTTGTGCTGCGTATATAAACAGTCATTTGGATAAGGATGTATTGGAAAGGTTCGAACAGAGAAATATCTGCCTAACCTATCCCTTGAGTAACACGCCAGGTATGTCGTGGTTTGCTGATTAAATATGACATAACAGTACCCCTCTTGCGTAAATTTGTAACAAATAAGGGTCTTATTCATAACTAATTATTAAACCTATTTTGATATGGAGTGTTTTGATTCTTTATTCGAACTTAATTTAGAATTTGGCGGAAAGTTACAAAACACTATAGGATAGGTTTATTATTTTGATATGTATAAGGGGGAAAGTGTATATGAGTCACCTAAGTATCAATTTATATTACCTACTTTGGTTTTGTTGGCACTGTTTGATTTAGTTATTATTATCTACTGCGATGTTAGCTTATGGGCAGCCTTATTGCTTCGGTATGCTCAGATTTAGTAAAGCTCAGGTTTAGTAGATTTTGTATTGTTCTAATATGTTAGCTTAATAATATGGAATATTGTTATTTTACTCATTTGTAATAAATTGTATTCTAACGTTACTTAATTATTGTTTGTTATTTATATTTCCAAGGAGGGATAGTCGGTACATAATTTTGATATTCGCTTAAAAATAACGCCTTCGTTGTTGTTCCGCTGCCTAAAGTAGGCAGAGAATGCTTCATCTTTTGTATTATTTAGGTACCTACAGTAAACTTACAAATAATAATTAACTAAACCAATTAGTCATATAATCGGTGACACCCCAGTGGATTTTTCTAAGTTAAGCGCGATTTAAGAAATTAAATGTCATTTGCTGTTACGGTGGAGGACACATCGGAGTAAACCTGCATACCTGAGACTTCTTCATAATGTTCTCGATGGCATGTGAAGTATGCCAATCCGCACTTGGCCAGCGTGGTGGTCTTAGGCCTAATCCCTCTCATTCTAAGAGAAGACCCGTGCCCAACAGCGGAAAGGGTTGTGGTGGAAACCAATTCAAATCTATCGCATATCGCCACAGCGGCAACGCTTTTTCTTTCCCAGAACATTTAACTTGCAGCAATTATTTTTTAAGATTTGTCCCAACTTAGCTGCCTCCTTCGTCTACTAAGCTAGATGTCCTCGGTTCGATCCCCGGGTTGGGCAACAACTGTTGGGTTTTTCTAACTAACCTAGTGACCCTGAGAGCCGAATCAGTTTTAGTTCCAGTCGGGACAGATATTTATTTCGCAGATAAATATTTGTACTCATGTCGTCTATGTGACAGTTATATAAAAAAAATCGTAAATTGTAAAGCACATAAAAGTCCATAAATATATACCTATAGACTAAGTAAAGTATCAAAATCTTTCATGGGGAACTGTGTTCGCTTCTGATGACATGCCCGTCATAAAGGCCAGCCCACACATTCAGCCGCCACTGGTGTTAGAATCTGCCCTGCCGTGAAGGTGGATTCACGCGAGCCCACGTGATCGTTATGCATATTTGAAAGTCCTGACCTCGTGAATGTTGCCTCGTCCGTCCAAAGTAGGTACATAGTTTACGTAATTAGGGTTATCCTCTAACTGCCTGAGGTACCACTCGCAGAAGTTCTTCCTGGGTGCAAAATCGGAGGGTATCAGCTCCTGTGTACGGTGATACTTATCACTATCAGGTGTCGATTGTCGTCAAGAAGAATTCGCCAAACTGCAACATGGTTCATACCATAGATTTATTATACTAGATAGATTGTCAATGCGAAAGAGAAAGAACATAGATACTCATATTTTAGAGCGATACCATTTGCGTACACGCTATAGGCTTGTATTGGCCCAACGTCAGTTGTGAACGAAAAAAAATTTGCACTAAATCTCACGTTTAAAAGCGTACATTTGGTGTGATTTAGTCGTAAATAATTATGGTTACATGTGCAGTACCAGGATGTAACTCATCTAAGAAAGAAAATCCATAGGATTATACATTTCATATGTAAGTACGATTTAAAGATTTAATTCTCCTATTGCAATGTTTGAGAACTTTGAAAAAGAAATTATTAAAAAATGGATGGCTAATAATATGACATTTTAATATATTAATACTTTGAATGCATACGAATTGAATATAAAATATTATCAAATACGTGAATTTCTAGTATTTCTCACCTCAATCCTATATTTCAGTCCTCAGTTCATCCTTAGTCGTATATGTACTACATATACCTGAATAATAATATTATAATGACACTATCCCAAGAACACTTCAAATGTTTAAGAATTTATGAAAAGGACAGGTTAGGCACAGGCCTCCGATCAGAATTAGAATGGGAGGGATTCTGAGTCCTTATCCCACCACGCTGGCCAAGTGCAGACCTCGCATGCCTTCGAGAACATTATGAAGAACTCTCAGGCATGCAAGTTTCCTCACGATTTGTCCTACATAACATAGAAAAGTCATTGGTGCGTGCCGCTTGGGTTTGAACCTGGATCGCTCGAGTGAGAGGCGAGTTCGATAGCCACAAGCAAATTCAATCGGTGACAACGATTCAATTTGCTTTACAATTAGGCAACGAACGGTGCGATACAATTACGCCAAGAAATAAAAACCTATCTGTTTCCTTACACTGTTATGTACTCGTTCAACACCGTTCCTAAGTCCTGTGGGAGTACTTGGGGGAACACAATAAAAAGCAACTGACCGTTACTTGACTTACATTCCAAGTGGCGTTACATTTTTAAAAGCTTTTATTTAACTTCACTCGTATGTATCTTGTAAGTATTTATGTCCTGGAATCTTGCAATCAATATTTCACCCACTTCCACTGAAGCTATCGAGCTGAAATTTGGCACACATATTTGGTTCCGATGACAATGCATGAAAATAAAATAAAAAGTTTTAAAAAGCCTTTTTAAAAAAAAAAATTTTAACGGTATAATTATTCTTATTGAGACCTACATACATAAATTATTGTCTTCGCTGCGACCCATAGATGTCCCACTGCTGGGCACGGGTCTCCCCCACTGCTGCGGGAGAGCACCAAGTAAAGTACCTACTCCACGCCAGTGGAATTAATAGAGAATATAGAGATGGTCCGAGGTAGCAAAAATATTAAGTACCTGTACTGCCATGTATCTAGAAATTGATTTTTTTTTAAAACTTGTTGGAACGGTATGGTTTCCTGTTAAGTACCTACCTTCATTTATCTAGCACCTTAGTCCTCAAGTTAAAGATATTATAGGCAGATTACAGTAATATAATATCATGAGTTTCCCAAGGCGGTGGACGGAGGCGTACACCCACTTTTCACCAATAACGCTTAGGTCCCATGCACCGGGCAAAAAGCCAATCACCTAGCTTATACTTGGAATTTCAAATTAGTATAACCCTTTCCTGTTGGCACAGGAAAGATGGAAAGACGAGATAATAGCAGTAGCCGGAAACAGTTGGCAGGATAAAGCTAAAGACAGAGATAAATGGCAAGCTCTGGAGGAGGCCTACACCCGAAGAGGTGTCCTCAGTTAGTGACATTATACAAAAAAAAATATTAGACCTAAGCATTTGACATGGAAAAACCAAACATATGACATAACTAGAAAGTTATTCTAGTCAGTATGTCAGTTAGACATGGAAAATTTGACAAATTTATTAGTGACATTATAATCAGATCCATTTTGACATACTATCACAGAAAATGTTATAATTTAATCAACGCAATTCTAATGACATTCAATACATATTTATATTATGAGGTCATTGATTGGTATTTTTCTTTTCTTTAATGTAATAATTTGTTTGTAACTATGTCACAGAGGATTAAATGGCTTTTATTATATATTTATTTATTATTTATAACCCTTTACTAACTTAATACTTAGCCTAGACCTGGAATCGAACCCACTATCTCAAGCATCGCAGACGTGACTGCGACCACTAAACCAAAGAGACAAATAGGCTATTGGACAGTTAAAAGCGAAAAAAAACGCGAATTGTAATCAACATTCCCATTGCTATTCAGAAAGCGTAAACCCAAAGCTCCAACTGGATCTGACATTCAGAATATCAAAAATAAATTACTGTTACCTATTAAATATTTCGCCACAATAATATTTCCTTTTGCAACTTGTTAAATTAAACCGTTGGAAGCACTAGAGATGTAACGGATACTTTATTTGGTGGGATACCAAATATACGTTTGGGACGGTTACGATACGGATACGTATTAAATCGATGAATTAAGACGTAAAGGGCCAAACAGCTCTGTCAATCCGAAGGTTTTAACTATTTTAAAACTTAAATGGGTTTATCTTAAAACTAGGAAAAAAATTATCTTAGCAGCAATATATTGTGAAAAAATTACTTTTAATACAAAATACTTACTTTTTGTCGAATGAATGAAACTATCTATGAACAATAGTTTATGATTTTTTTTTTCATCATCTTTCAGGGGAAATGAACTCGCACTTCTTGTGCATTTGCCAATTTCGTGTTTTTATTATCTGCCAAGGATTTTTGGCGTCCTTTTTATTTTTATCATTGGAAATAATGTGCCTGTCACCTCCGCAGGCACAATAAAAAAGTGTTACGGCGAATGCCTGCCGTTTGAAAATTAACGTCAAACAACTAAAGTTTTGTGCGCGATTACTATCTGCAACTGAAAGCATTCGCGCCATCCCTCATTCTCCACTTCGATTGAGATCGGAAAATACATAATATACTAGTGGACGCCCGCAGCTACGCTCGCGTAGAATTAGACCCATGAACGACGTCTGCCCGCGTTCGCGTTGCCCACTTGACTTCAAAAACGGCAAAGTTTCATACTAACTTTGCACCCCCGTGAAGAATTTTCAAAAATCCTTTCTTAGTGCTCCCCTACGTTATAAAAGGAACCCCTGTGCAAAATTACAAGTTTCTAACCCTTATAGGTTAGGCCCTGCGTTGATATGTCAGTCAGTCAGTCAGTCAGTCAGTCAGTCAGATATATAGATTACTGCGCGCTCAGTACATAGACACATTTCACTAAAATATTTACTGACATCTTTTTAAAATCTACATAAACAGGTATGTTTTTAAGATAATGGGCAACTATGGTATATTACACTTATTTTTCACAGTCAAGAATGAATGAAAATCATATGCGTTCAATCTTAGTTTTGATAATAGGTATTTTACATTGGTAATGTGTAACATAGTATTTTGATAAAATAATACAAGTACGTTTTGAAGTGGTTCGCCCACTTTAAAACGTCTTTCTATGATTCCGTTACATACAAACATACCTACCAAACTTATAAAAGTTGGTTAAAAGGTGATTAAAAAAGTCTTATACTTAAAGATTCTATTCAAATAACGGAAATATGGTGATTTGTTAAAAACTATAAACATATTATTAACCGTTCAGATTAACTTTGCAATTATAAACAATAATGCTGGACATCGGATAGCTTTCCAAATTTCTTTCAGGTCCGTGTAATGTCCGAATAATTTCTTTGGTTCGTAGCATCACTAAAAGATACCAATAATTTCGGAGAGCCTCAAAAGTGACGTCCATCATTTCCGTTTCATTATTTCGCATTGGTTGAAGATTGCTTGGTATCATTAATCAAACGCCTATAATGGTACCCCATTGAACTGAACTGCGCAGATGGCCTATAGGCGGGTTACAACCTTTCAAACTTATTAATTGTTTTTCTTTTTCAATGTATAGGATAGCGATGCAATGGAGCGCGAACGTAAACACGTTAGTAATTTTTAATTGTATTATTTTCATTGTTACTTTTCTTTGAAAAGTATAGGTAACCGTTGTTTTTTTAGAGACAAAAGTGGGTATTGTATCCAAAACACAGGGCAGGTTTTTTTTAGTGGTATACACAGAAAATACAACGCAGTGCTCTCGTGTTGAATTATATACCTAATTATAAAATTATAAAATAGTTTATTTGAATATAATATTCATAAATTTTTGTGTTAATAAGAATATATTTAAGTGAATTTGACCTACAAGTGTTAGGTGTTAGTTGACTTTTGAGTCGCGCTTTGCACTTATATTTTGATATAAGTGCAAAGCGCGTAAGAAATAAGTTGTAAAATTGTTCCCTTGTATTTTTGTATAACTGTGACTTGTTAGAACTTATTGTTCCAGTACGTTCGTACAATTTTATTGTCTATCATAATGTCAACAGAAATGAAATAATTATAAAAATTAATTATAAATGTAGGCAGTTTCCAGTGTTATTTACCATTTATTATGTATGCGAGGTGACGTCTTAAGGTGGCTTGCTGTTTGTAATGTAGGTACCTAATTACTAATTAAAATTGGTTCACGGAAAGTTGGATGATTTTATTGTTGACTGTTTTTCGGCTAAACATCAAAATAAATATACATACTAATTAACTTATTAACTGTTGTTATTTAACTTGCCTTCGTCTGTTTATTCTAATCACTGATTAATCGCGCCCGTTGGCGCAATCGGTAGTGACCCTGTCTGTTGCGCCAAAGGTCGTGGGTTCGAATCCCACTCAGGACAAATATTCGTGTGACGAACACTTATCTTGTATTTGTTCTGTGTCTGGATGTCAATATTATCTATTTAAGTATATATTTAAAAATATCTATTTATGTATATCAGTCTCTGACACCCATAACACAGGCTCGCGCCTACTTTGGGGTCAGATGGCCGTGTGTGAGAATGTCCAAGATATTTATTTATAGCTAATCAGGAAATGCACTTATTTGTGTCTACCAACACAATTTCACTGTATGATTATCTATACTTTTATACTAATATTATAAAGAGGAAACATTTGTTTGTAATGTTTTCACACAAAAACTACTGGACTGATTTCAAAATTTCTTTCACCATTAGAAAGCTGCATGTTCATTGAGTGACATAGGCTATATAATATTACTAGGTGTAAACGAAACTATTGTTATGTCTAATTCCACGCGAGCGAAGCTACGGGGCGTCCACTACTTAGTATAAATTAATATAAAGTTGACTTGTTGTGTGCATACAGTTCAAAGTAAAAATGAGTTTTGGATTGATAATTAATATTATTGTTATAGTTACACCTATATACCTAGTTATTAAGGGTAAACAACAGCGTATGGTAAACTACCAAAGTTTGAAATTATACCGTTAAAAAATATATTTTTTTAAAAAGCTTTTTAAAACTTTTTTTTTATTTTCATGCATTGTCATCGGAACCAAATATGTGTGCCAAATTTCAGCTCGATAGCTTCAGTGGAAGTGGGTGAAATATTGATTGCAAGATTCCAGGACATACTTACATACTTACATACGAGTGAAGTTAAATAAAAGCTTTTAAAAAAACAATATTATTTACTCAGTACTAGTACTAGCAATAGGTGAGTCGACCAGCGTGGCACAGAACAACGACCACGGACTCAGCAATGAAGAAAAATGTGATTTTTTAATTGTTTTTTAAGTGTTATTGTTTTACACCAAATCGTGACACTTATAATAAACTATCATTCATTCACATTTTATTTCTTCATTTTTATAATTGTATTGGCATTTCTGTTGCCAGGTGAAATTAAAATTCGAGTGATAACCAGATTTTACCCTTTTTTTTAAATTAAAATTTGAAAAATAATACAAAATAAATTCCTCTATGCATTTGCGATATTCTTACATCGATATCCTGCTACCCGGCGAATCTAAATTGGTAGAAATGGAATACTAGATATAAAACTTTCACATAAAAATTAATTCCCGGTTCCGAATTCTAATATGTTTACTTCAATTATTAATTATCCTGCAATATTTCTACTGTAATCAAATGTAAATTTTCAATAGAATCAAGATGGAACAGAAAATTGTAGCAACACTTGCCTTTTTCTTTGAAAAATATTTCAATTTTCCCATCAATTGCCCACTTTTCTCATCTGCAGCCGTCACTCGCTCAGTGGAGCTTAATTCAGAAAAATTGGCGCAATCTCCTGCGATTGTTGCGAACGGATGATGCTAAAGGTGCGGTTGACTTATAACCTCCCAAAAAATTTTATAAAATGACCTACTTTCTGAGAGCCCGATGCCTGTCTTTTCCCGCGAAATTATTGTCGTATTTCTTTTACAATAATTATAGGTACCTACCTAATCGTGAGTTTTTATTCGGTAAGTAACAATTTGGACATGAACAAAAAGTTAGAACATGTGCACATACATGTTCTTACTGAAAAAATAATTAAAGACTGTGTGTGTGTGTGTGTGTGTGTGTGGAAAATTAATGACATCTGCACATCTCACACCCGCTGCCAGGGCTGTAAGTAAATGCTTTGTGCCCATGGACTCAAGTTTTTATTACACCTTTTTATATTCTTATTCATACAATAACTAGTGGACGCCCGCAACTTCGCTCGCGTGGAATTAGACATTCACTAACTTCAAAAACGGCAAAGTTTCATACTAACTTTGCACCCCCGCTTTACCCCCCTAGGGGGTGAATTTTCAAAAATCCTTTCTTAGTGCTCCCCTACGTTATAAAAGGAACCCCTGTGCAAAATTTCAAGTTTCTAGCCCTTATAGTTTAGGCCCTGCGTTGATATGTCAGTCAGTCAGTCAGTCAGTCAGTCAGTCAGTCCTTTTATATATATAGATAACAATTGACACCTTGATACGGTCCCGCACGTATTCAATACAACCAAACTCTTCAGATACTGAACTGAAAGATTTATGATGAATCTATAAACCTCAATTGTAGCTACCTACATAATAGTATATTTCGCTACAAGTGCGGAAAGCCTGTCATTGCAAAGAGTTTCGACAAATGTCTACCCGAGCCGAAGGCGAGGGTTGACAGTCGGAACAAGTTGCAATGACGGTTCCGCACGTGTACTGAACAACTATTTTTAATACAGTTGCGAAAAAATTAAGCAATTTAATATAATAATAAAAACACAAACTAAACTCACAAAGAACATTTTTGGAAAATGGCGCCAACCGTATAAGAATACAGAGTATTGCAGAGATTTTTTTTTGTTTTCTTCACCCATTCTGGGTAGGCAAAGGGAACTATGCCCATACAGCCAAGTCTTCAGAAGAATTTTTTTATTGACATGAAATTTAATGCGATGAAATGAAGTGAAACCTAACCTAACTCATTGAATCAAATCATTAAATCTGATATTGAAACAAATTAGTAGCTTCTTTTTAGAAATATTTGCATGAATCATAAAAACTTCTATGAATTTTTTTTTAGTAAAAACTTCATGGTTGGTTTTTTCTTTTTAATAGACATTATTTTGACAGTTGGGAAAGAGAACGCACGAGTTCGGAAAAGGTAAAGAAAAAGCACGAGTGTGTAATAGCTCACTTCCCGAACGCTAAACGTCCCTGTAATACGCCACTTTTTGAGCAACTGTATTAAAATAGTATATTTCGCTACAAGTGCGGAAAGCCTGTCATTGCAAAGAGTTCCGACAAATGTCTACCCGAGCCGAAGGCGAGGGTTGACAGTCGGAACAAGTTGCAATGACGGTTCCGCACGTGTACTGAACAACTATTTTTAATACAGTTGCGAAAAAATTAAGCAATTTAATAAAATAATAAAAACACAAACTAAACTCGCAAAGAACATTTTTGGAAAATGGCGCCAACCGTAAAAGAATACAGAGTATTGCAGAGATTTTTTTTTGTTTTCTTCACCCATTCTGGGTAGGCAAAGGGAACTATGCCCATACAGCCATGTCTTCAGTAGAATTTTTTTATTGACATGAAATTTAATGAGCTGAAATGAACTGAAACCTAACCTAACTCATTGAATCAAATCATTAAATCTGATATTGAAACAAATTAGTAGCTTCTTTTAAGAAATATTTGCATGAATCATAAAAACTTCTATGAATTTTTTTTTAGTAAAATCTTCGTGGTTGGTTTTTTCTTTTTAATAGACATTATTTTGACAGTTGGGAAAGAGAACGCACGAGTTCGGAAAAGGTAAAGAAAAAGCACGAGTGTGTAATAGCTCACTTCCCGAACGCTATACGTCCCTGTAATACGCCACTTTTTGAGCAACTGTATTAAAAAATATATTCCCAGATGCAATGTAATTTTTACATATAATAAGTATTTCTTACAATTTGACAATGCCAACTAAAAATTCCTGTCACGATTTCAAGGAATGGCGCCCGCGCGGCATCCGCCATTTTAGAAAACGTTCATCGGACGCGGAAATGACGTCATTTTATATTTGGAGGTTTGCGAACACTGTTTCTTTCTGAATTTGTATGATTGTTTGGATATAAGAGTAAATTTTCTACTATTATGTTAATATTAATATTATAACCATATAACAGTAACTCTTTTAAAATAATGCGCACAAGAAGTAGTGAGAATTGGCTCTCTAGTATTAAATCTATGGAATTGGCACTGTTTGAGTCGTTGGGATAACTATTATGAGATGATGCTTTTGTAATTAAAGCCTCGTTGAATACCATTTTCGTTATCATTTATAGGTTTAGGTACTTTAGGTTAAACTAAAGTAAACCTATTAACCAAAATTAATAAGCATATTATTAAAGATAGGTATAATGTGTTTTTTAAAGCTATAGTGTGTTTTGTTTTTATATTAAAGCTGTAATCACCTTCTGTCAAATTTTTAATTGAGTTTGAATGAAGAAGTGAAAATAGTCAATGGCTAAAATAAGTTTATTGTTTTTTTATGAATTTTATTATTTTTCACTGCCTTCTAAGCTACCAAGTCCTGGGTTCGATTCCAGTTTTTCTAACTTGAAATACCCGGTAGTAGTAGGATTCTGGATTTGTGTACGGTGAATGGCAATAGGCACACCACCTATTGGTATACCACATACCAATATTTCAACATTATCCATTAATATTTGGTATCCAAAAACTATACAAAGTTGGTCTAGGAGGCCACATTTGAGCATTATTATAGATGAGTAAAAATAAATGCTATTGCTGTGAACTGTTTCCGATATAACTTACATACCTATCAATTACACTTATCTAATTATTTCTATCAAAAATAAAATAATCCACCTTACACAAAATATAGTGTAACACGTAACAAAAGAATCGGTACATGTGGGATAGGTGCCCTGACATATTAAAATTAACAGGATATTCACACTTTTTTTTTCATTCACCTTTTTAATTCACACTTCATTTATTTGTCATAATAGTTTGATTGTACAAGAACCTACCTACTTAAATTAAAAGCTATTTAATAAATTAAGTCTTGGCTTATTTCTGGAAATAACATAATGAGTTTACTACAGTGGTGTTGAGGTATTTTTATATGTAGGTACCTACATGAATTATTTACTTTTGTTTGAACTTAGGTACTCGTAACTTGTGATAAACTGGAGCAGTGAGTATTTTCATATACTGAATGTGTATCAAAAATACATGTCACACACAGTTAAATTGAACTATTGTAACTAACACTTTTAGTGCACTGCTGTCAACTTTTCCAATTTATTTCACTAAATTATCTAGGTCGTTAAAAGTTCTACCTGATATAATTCATTATATTTAAGGTTTTTTTTTTTCAATTTATGTTTCGCAAAATTTCATGGCTCCTGCCTTCACAAATAAACTGATCTGAGATGTTTATGAAGGATAAGGTCGCGGGAAATAGCTAGTGAGAATGAAACGATTATTTTCTCATTTGTATAACATAACAATAGCAATTAAATGCAAATTATGTATCCGGTCAATTCATTAAATTTATATATGATTTCTTGTATTGGTTGCATTGCGCATACACAGTGCATTAAGCTGCACTAGAGGTGAGTCGAGTTTCATTAAAAAAAAATTTTGTTTTATAAAAAATCTCTGACCGACTTGGAAGTTGGAACGAGGCTCTTATTATCTAGACTATTATGTACTCCAACTAAGAGGACTAACTGTCACATACAGACTGTTCCATTCCCATAGCCACGTACTAAATAATTGACTAACTAATGTTCATAATAACAACACCCTCCCTGAACTTTGCGTTCACTGGACTAACCATAGTAGTCCCTACTAGTGTCTTGTCCAGAGTCTGCCACTTTAGTCCTGGACGTCAGCGGATGGGCGGGTGCTGCCTGATCTTATATATCCAGAATACCACGTTCTCTCTCTTTACTCCATATTAGTCCAATGCTTGCTGCTGTCCCCTCCCAAGACAATGCTCGTACTGGCAGCATGGTGGAGTAGGTTCCTGGCCTTCCAATAATAAGAGATGTATGCGTGCTCTGCAGTGGACTGATAATAAATTATAGCTTACGTGTTGTCGGCACGCTCTTGAACAGTTATTTTTTTTTCCAGCCATAAACAGTCATAAACAATGTCGAACAGACTAAAGACTGGATATAAAATGTCCCACCCAGACCCGGGAGACGAGATCGTTATTTCGGGTCTATCGGGATATTTCCCAGAAAGCAATTCCGTTATTGAACTGAAGGATAACCTTTTTAATAAGGTATTTATTGTATTATCCCCATGAGGGGATTACCCATACTTCTTTTCTTTATCTGTTACTTCTATGAATACTACTAAAGTGTACACATACACCGGCCATACTACTCGCCTATTACCTTACTATTATAAATACTAGCTTATATTTTTTATAAAAATTAATATTATAGTGTGATTATTTACATGTGGGTGTGTACCTATGGAACCATTATATTGATATAATAAAAAAAAATACCGCAATCTATTACTACTATATTGTTAAGCAACAGCAAATACTTACGTTTAATAGTTTGAAGCGTTCGTCGCGTCCACCGCAGAGATAATCGTACGTACTCGTACAAGCCTCGTCATGGGCGGCAGCGGATGGGTGGTGCTGCAAGCTCGTTTGCTATCTTGTATCCATAAAAAAAAAACAAGCGATACCCTTCTGTTCCGCACGACAATCTGCGAGGACTGAGATGTTTGATGATTGAAAATGAGGCGTCTATCCCACTGCGGCATCAATCCCGGTTTTACCCTACTTATTTATTCAGGTTGACCTGGTTACTGACGATGACCGCCGCTGGTCAGTCTTTTTAACGGATATTCCTCGTGGACTTGGCAAGATAGACAAACTGGACAAGTTTGATGCATCGTTCTTTGGAATTGATTACAAACTTGGACACAATGTGGACCCAATGTCCCGATTACTACTGGAGAGAACTTATGAGGCTATCATTGATGCTGGTAAGTAAATGCTTACATTAATACTGGTTGGTTTGTGATAAGATCCGTAGAAACTCAATGATGTACTTGTTAGGGTAACAACTTTTAAAAAGAATCGTTTTAGCTGCGAAAAAGTATCAACTTTTTCGCAGAAAAGCGCTAGTGTAGCCTCAGGGGCAGGGACCATCTTTGTCTCCAGTTAGGTTTGAGTTATATGTTTTAGATATAAGTTTTATTTATAATTTATTTTAACAGTAACTAACAAACTTTTGAATTCAATTTAAATGTATGTATTATTGTATGTATGTGTTATGTATTATTATTATACATCTCTTTAAATTTTAGAGACCAGATCTGGACCCGGTAATTTGTAAGGCTTGCGTGGGGACACAGGTCCAACACGTAAAGGCCCCTTCAAGACATTCTAATGAGTTGTGATATAGCACACGCGGCGGATACCAACCTCGATCGACTGCACCTTCAATTGGTACATAATAAGTATTATATAATGCTGTTTGGTTCCAGGAATGAACCCTACAGAATTTCGGAATACAAAGACTGGTGTTTTCGTTGGTTGCTGCTTCTACGAATCCGAGTTAAATCTACGATATAACAGGATTAATTGTAACGAACATGGTGTGATCGGGTAAGAATACAATACAAATACACTTTATTGTTTACCACAAAAATACAGTAAAAAGCAATCATAAATAAAACACACAGTAGCGATTTCCTTCAGACAACCTGTGGGTAGAAGTAAAAAACCTTAATAGCGTGTTCTACAAAACGGAATGGAATGGAAACTTCAACAGGCTTGACGATTTCCAATCGAAAAAATCCAGAAACGACGGCCAAAATAGGCGAATGCGAAATACGAAAGTGCTCGAACATGTATTTATATTTATATATGGATAATGCATTTAAAAATCGTTAGAGGATGGTGGACTGGGCACTAATTTATACGATTGTAAAAATTTGTTGCAGTTCAGCCCACAGTGCTTTAGCGGTACGCATTGCCCAGTGGTTGGGGGTTACTGGCCCAGCGTATACCGTTGACACAGCATGTTCCAGTTCCCTCTATGCTTTGGAACACGCCTTTAAAGCAATAAGGAGCGGCGCTTGTGACTCCGCGATAGTATGTGGAAGTAATCTTTGCCTTCACCCGTATGTTTCCGTGCAGTTCTACAGGTGAGGAAATCTATACCTTTTTATGGATTTAAGACAACAAACGAATATGCCATACCCATTCGCCCAAGATAACTGTGCCTCTCGCGCAAAGTCGGTTGCATGCGTTGCTATGGTAGGATTAAAATGGTCGCATAATGATTCGTTAATTCGCTGCGACCAATAAACGTGCCACTGCTGGGCACGAGTCTCACCCACAGACATAGCTGGAGGTCTAGAGCATACTCCACCACGCTGCTCCAATGCGGATTGGTAGAGGGGTTAGTGGCCAATTTTTGATTGACCACTAACCCCTTTTTTTTGACCCAATGTCGAATGTTCTCAAGCCACCCGAAGGTCTTCGACAAGGCTTAACGACTGTTTTCACCATTGAAAACAACTGGGACCGACAGCTTTTACGTGTCCTCCGAAGCACGGTAAGAAATTTCGCCACTAGCGGTCACCCATCCACAAGCCGACCGCGCCAATCGTTGCTTAACTCTTTCGATCACATTGAATCGATGCGAGCCATTGGGCTATGGACGCTACAATTCGTTAATACTAAGATAGAAGGCCTGGGTTCGATCCCTGGGTCGGCCAAGGACATCTAGAAATTTAGTCACGCGAGTAGATTCTCCAATCGGCATATATTCCGACAACTATTGACGCGTAGCCATTTATGACTTCATAGTCTAGTCAACAAGTGCCTTTTAGGTCAAAATTTTTGCGCCTTCTCCGAAAATTATGATTGAGGTGTCATTCGATTCGGAATGGCATGTAGATAGTTTTTGAGAAAATGCGAAGCCCGCTCGCAAAAATTGCAATAGTTATAAACAATTAAGTGAAATAAAAAAAGGGGGTTTGGTATTTCGTTAATATTTCAAAAACTATTTGAGAAAATTTAAATTTGAAAAAAGATTCAAAAAGAGGAAGAAATTTCCTAAAAAAAGTCTCGACTTCCGAAATTGTCGGACTAATGTTTATAATGTTCCCAGAGGGTTGAAAATACGCTCGAAAACGGGTACTCCGGCTTGCGTACGCCACGGCCCCATCGGACCTTTAATGAATAAATATTATTTAAACTTATTAAATATGAAAATTAAAAATTGAAAAAATTCAGGCGCCTGTAAGATAGATCAATGAACAATAATCCGTAATCAAAAAATTTTTATCGCGATTTTTCAAAACGTTATCCATTAATTAATTAACAGTTTTTTGTAGCATGAACATTAACATTGCAAGTGCGATAATTGTTAAACTATTAATCTGAGATTTTTTTCCTTTCGTGGAGCTATTTTTCAAAGGTCTTAGAATAGATTCCCGTTGGAAAAATTCAAAAATTGTTAATTTTCGTTTTGTTATTAACAATTTACTGAGGGAAAAAATTATAAAGCTTAATTAAACATTGAAAAAAATTCTTTTTTTGTAATATTATTATTGGTCCATTTTCTTATGATCAGAAGCTACTTAAAAATGATTTTTAATAATTTTTATCTCCTATTGTTTAAAAAATTGTTATAAACAAATGCGTTGTTTATGAGAGAATTAAAAAATTTTTTTGATATCATTATCTTTCATCAAAGATAATGATATCAAAAAAATTTTTTAATTCTCTAATTCTAATTTTATCTAATTCTAAATTAAAAAATCTAATTCTAAATTCTAATTTTAAAAAAAAATCATAATTATCATCATAATTATGATTTTTTTTTAAAAAATCGTTTCTCTAAAAAAATTGTTTATTGCTTAAAAACGCATTTTTTGAATAACAATTTTTTTTACCACTAATTATGAAAATTAAGGAACCATTTTTTTTTTAAAAATCATTGTTTATCTTGATCTTTGATAGTAAAAAAGAAAAATCGATTATTGTTTAAATTTTCATTGTTTATTTAATACACAATTTGTTATTAACAAATTAATTATTTCTTTGTATTTTTTTTCTTTTTCTACTTAAAAAAACAAAAACAACCATGTATTATTTTTTGAAAAAAAAAATTGTTTATATTTTTTATTGAACGAAATATAAATAAATTTTTTTTTTCCAAAAAATAATACATGGTTGTTTTTGTTTTTTTAAGTAGAAAAAGAAAAAAAATACAAAGAAAAAATTAATTTGTTAATAACAAATTGTGTATTAAATAAACAATGAAAATTTAAATAATAATCGATTTTTCTTTTTTACTTTCAAAGATCAAAATAAACAATGATTTTTTAAAAAGAAATGGTTCCTCAATTTTCATAATAAGTGGTAAAAAAAAATTGTTATTCAACAAATGCGTTTTTAAGCAATAAAAAATTTTTTTAGAGAAACGATTTTTTTAAAAAAAATTATAATTATCATCAAAGATTATGATATCAAAAAAAAAATTTTAATTATCTCATAAACAACGCATTTGTTTATAACAATTTTTTAAACAATAGGAGATAAAAATTATTAAAAATCATTTTTAAGGAGCTTCTGATCATAAGAAAATGGACCAATAATAATATTACAAAAAAAGATTTTTTTTCAATGTTTAATTAAGCTTTATAATTTTTTCCCTCAGTAAATTGTTAATAACAAAACGAAAATTAACAATTTTTGAATTTTTCCAACGGGAATCTATTCTAAGACCTTTGAAAAATAGCTCCACGAAAGGAAAAAAATCTCAGATTAATAGTTTAACAATTATCGCACTTGCAATGTTAATGTTCATGCTACAAAAAATTGATAATTAATTAATGGATAACTTTTTGAAAAATCGCGATAAAAAATTTTTGATTACGGATTATTGTTCATTGATCTATCCTACAGGCGCCTGAATTTTTTCAATTTTTAATTTTCATATTTAATAAGTTTAAATAATATTTATTCATTAAAGGTCCGATGGGGCCGTGGCGTACGCAAGCCGGAGTACCCGTTTTCGAGCGTATTTTCAACCCTCTGGGAAAGTTATAAACATTAGTCCGACAATTTCGGGAGTCAAGACTTTTTTTAGGAAATTTCTTCCTCTTTTTGAATCTTTTTTCAAATTTAAATTTTCTCAAATAGTTTTTGAGATATTAACGAAATACCAAACCCCCTTTTTTTATTTCACTTAATTGTTTATAACTATTGCAATTTTTGCGAGCGGGCTTTGCATTTTCTCAAAAACTATCTACATGCCATTCCGAATCGAATGACACCTCAATCATAATTTTCGGAGAAGGCGCAAAAATTTTGACCTAAAAGGCACTTGTTGACTAGACTATCAAGGGATTTGGGTGTTGGTGCTTTGCTAAAAAAGTAATACCCATAGGCGTCCCATGGGGTCGGGTCTTTCCCATAGCTTCGGGGTCGTAGCTTAAAGGGGTTTGGCTAGAACATTTACCACGCTACTCCTATGCAGAAAGGTGTAGGGAGGCCAACCCAATGTCGAACTGTCTCAAGCTTAACGATTATTTTACAATTGAAAACAACGGGGACCCTTACCAGCTTGGAAGTACGGAAGCTGCCAAAACATCCAGCTTGGACGTACGATTGACGTGAACCCTATAAGCTATTAGAACTTCTGAGCGCGCTAAGAGTTTTAGTTGGAAGACAAGGAATAACATTTTAATGAGACTGTTCTCTCCAGAATGGGACTGCTGTCTCCCCAAGGAAGATGTAAGTCCTTTGACTCCTCTGCTAATGGGTACGCGCGTTCTGAAGCTGTGGTGGTGTGTTTGTTGCAGAAAAATAAAGATGCCCGTAGGTAAGTACCTACTTTATTCTCAGTATAATGACGTATGACTACTGGTTAGAAGAAGAAGAAGAACAGATTTATTTCTAAATAGACTACAATACAAATTAAGACATTTGACAAACGACAGATAAAAAAAAATTGTATTGATTAAGTTAAATTGACAAAGTCCAAAGACCATTGCATTGGTCGGCTAACGTAGCTTTCCATCGAGCTGGGTTCAAATAAAATGGCAGTGTTCAAAAGAATGTTCTAGAACTTTCAGATTGAAATTCTTTTATTTTTCACTCTAAGGACTAGGGATTGTTATTGAAAGTAGATGTGTATTAATAATGTTTATATAACACGCGAGCGTTTTAAAAACACCGTTAACACACACAGCACACAGAGACAATTTGCGTGAGCACGCAGCCCCACATATGCCAGTTAGTAGATTTAAAGTAAAACATTTATACCTATCTGCAATGTTTACAGAGCATACGCGCAAGTAGTTTATGCGAAGATGAACTGCGACGGTTACAAAGATAATGGAATCACCTATCCAGCTGGTGATTTGCAGAAATGTCTTCTCAAAGATTTCTATGAGGAGTGTGACATACCAGCTAAAAATGTGGAATACATTGAAGCACACGGCACTGGTAAATAAGTTAATAATACTATTACTATGCACTTATAAAGCTTTACTCCAACACGCTGCTTCAATTGGTGGAGAGGTTAGTGGCCAACCAAGTGTCGAATGTTCTCAAGCCACCCGAAGGCTTAGCGACTGTTTCCACCATTGAAAACAAACGGGACCGACGAAGCAATATACGACTATGAAATAGACAAATATCAGAAGAAAGAAGAATGGGCTCGGCCACAGAAATTAATCAAGATAGAATCACGTAATTCATACGATGCGTGTCACTTATTCGTCAGCCCTGCCCAAGTCCCGCCTACTTCGTGACGTCACACTATAGTAATTAATGAGGTAACGCACACGTACCCCAATATCGACGAGCACTAATCGAAACTTGCGAGATATCCTGCAGTATATTGCAAGATTGCGGAACAGGGTATACGGCCAGTTCACCGTTCTATCTCGATTAATTTCTGTGGGCTCGGGCCATAAGGTAGCAACCCGAAAAGGTATATTGTGGCTAAACAGAAAATTAACACATTAAAAAATATTCAGAACAACACATTCTTGTATAACAGGTACAGCGGTGGGTGATCCAGAAGAATTGAACGCTATCGACGATGTACTGTGCAAGAATAGGGAAGATCCTCTTTTTATTGGCTCAATCAAATCAAATTTAGGCCACACAGAAGCTGCCTCTGGTCTTTGCGCAACAGTTAAGGTAATTAACTTTTATTTGTATGCTAGCATTTCCCGTGGCTTCGCCCGCGTAAAAGTTGGTTTTAAATAAATAATTATTGATACCTAATCTTACATTTAAGGGATGGTTTAAAATCAAATAAGTAGCAGAAATGTTTTTTTTTTTTAATTTATTTATCATAAAAAGGTACATACATTGTACTGCCAAACTGTAGGCCAGTTTGTCGGCAGTATGTCGCTACCGCTATTGACAATTAGTGTCAGCGCCATCTGCAAGAGCTGTGCCTAACAACATTTCAATAAATAAAGCATCCTAAGGGGACATACCTCCGGGATGAAGTGTCCTATATTATAACCTAGGTTATCTTCTACCTATGTGCCAAGTTTCATGCAAATCTGTTTTGTAGATCTGCGTGATTGAGTAACAAACATGCAAACAACCATACATACAAACATTCATGTTCATAATATTAGTACGATACTTTACATAACGTATAGAGTTCGTGGAACAATCCGTGCTTTGTAAAAATTTGATTAAGAAAAATATTAAATGAGACTTAAAGGTCTACGTCTTAAAGGGAAAGTCTTAAAGGGCACCCTAGAATGCCTAGTAGGTACGCCTAGTAATCACAAACACAAGATAATATTAAAAAAAATGCGTGAACTGAAGTAAAGCAGCTTTCACGTAAATAATGTTTTATTTTTTAGATTTGTATCGCATACCATACTGGATTTTTGCCGCCTAATATTCACTTCCACGAAGCCCGCACAGGAATACCCGCCCTAGCTGAAGGGCGGTTGAAGGTTGTCACGGAAAAACAGGCTTGGAACCGGGGCCTGGCCTGCTTCAGTGGATTCGGGTTTGGTGGGGCGAACGCTCATGCTTTATTGAAAAACTTTGATAAGGAAAAGGTGATGTTTATTTTCTTTGACATTCGTATTCACATCGTACATTTGAATTCTACAAAAATGATTTCTTTATTGTACAAAAAATATTTATGATTTTTTTTTGCTGCGACCCATAGACGTCCCACTGCTGGGCACGGGTCTCCCGCACAGACAGCTGCAGGAGGGCTAGATCATACTCCACCACCTTGCTCCAATGTGGATTGATGGAAATATAATATTAATCACGACGCCCTCAGCTTAGTCGACGACTTAGACGACGACGCTTAGTTAGCGACGAATTAGACATAAAAATAGTTTCGTTTATAAGTACCTAGTAATAATATATAGCCTATGTCACTCAGTGAAGATGTAGCTTTCTAATAGTGTAAGAATTTTTGAAATCGGTCCAGTAGTTTTTGCATGAAAACATTACAAACAAATCTTTCCTCTTTATAATATTATTATTATTTATATCGATTGATTGATTGATTGATAAAATTTCTTATTTTGTTGTTATGGTAAGCAATAAAAATTCTTACAAGCCAGTGCTTGTTACAAACTAACCACAGTATTTGACTTTTCGTGAATTCTGTTACTACGAGTAGGTGAATAGCGGCGTACCAATGGATAACTTGCCAAGGCTTGTTTGTGTATCTGGACGTACTAAATCAGCCGTACAAAGAATTTTGACCTTTCTCGAAAGTAAACCAGTGGATGCTGAGGAGGTTCGTCTGTGGCATGCTATTCACGAAAACAAAATAGAAGGCCACAAGTTTCGAGGATATTCACTATTAAGTAAGTAATGACTCTTACTAACATATTACTAAGTTGACGAGTACTAACAGCAATGGACAGGACTAACTCATTAACAGCTCATGCCTCTAGTATCGTACCTTAGCCCATTTTATAAAGCTAAGCTTACTGCTAAATATGATAAATATATAATACATACATAAATAAAGTAAGAGTTTTTTTGTTTGTATGTTTTAATTTTTAAGCTATAAATTATATTTTAGATAAGTTCATATGGATTTTATAAGGATTTTATATATATAATACATATACATATATATGAACTATTCATATATTACACGGTTGATTAATTTGTTCCATTAATAAATACATAATTAAGTAATGTCCTTTACAGAATCAACTTTGTCCAGCAGTGAAGTACTTGCGAGTGATGTAGCTGTCTTCAGAGACCTTTCCCGTCCTGTCTACCTCGTGTACCCTGGAGTAGGTTTAAAATCTGTCGTAGCTAAAGAACTTATGGAAATACCCACATTCGCTGCTGCTATCCATAGGTAAAAAATCTGGTTTTATTTTAGAGTTAGAGAATCAGTTTTTTTCATACGATTGCCATTAAACTTGGTATTATGATTAAGATGGTTAAGTAAAATCTGATGGGATTTTAATAATTTTGTAATACAACATTATTACGTTTTGTTTTGTTTCAGATGTCATATCGCCCTAAAAGTTCATAACGTCAATTTAATTGATATGATTACTGATCCTCCATCCAAAGATAATGTTGATATAATTATTAGTACCGTAGCACTCCAAATTGGACTTACTGATATCATCAAGAGCGTTGGTATAAGGCCAGATGGTTATGTTGGTAAGAATATGAATTATTATAGAATTAATGGATTACGTTACTATTAGATTTTTTTATAATTTATATATAAGAAATAAAAATCAAATTAATGTGGATATTTAAAAAAAGTCATGACGCGATGCTGGAAGGAACATGTAATAATTATATTGTTCTCAAATTGAGAGTGCCAACACTTCAATATGTCTCCAATACAAAGTCAGCTTTTTTGAATTTACAACCTACAAAGGGTTGGAAGGGCGATGAAAGTTTTGCCTGAAGTGAAGAAAAGATTGTTAGTCGAGGTATATATGAAAACCTTAAACAATTTATTCGATGTGACATTATGGGATATTTAGAAATAAAGGAATATTCGCTTGGGTTTCACCGAGTTGAGTATGTCCAGTAATGTTTGTGAGGAGAATAGGTAGCAACAATATACCAAGGTACCGCCATGTTTAATTTCACGCGAGCTGCGGGCGTCCTCTAGTAATTAATATAATTATGTAGTTAAAAACGTGGTCAAGGCAGTATTTTTTATATTTTTAGGCTATGGCATAGGAGAGTTAGCTTGTGGTTACGCTGACGGAAGTTTAAAAGAAGATGAGGCTATACTTATCGCTTATAACTATGGACTACATACAGAAATGAAAAGATTTCGTTTAAATGAAAGTGTCAAGGCAAGTGTTCACGTTTACTCCGATTACCTACAATATTTTTTATCCTTTAGAAGCATTGACTTGTTATTACTATGACGTAGGGTCTCATACTAAAATCGCGAAAAAAATATTCCAGTTAAAGAGTTTTAGCGCGGATCCTACGTCCATAGTAATAATAAGTCAATGTTTAGAAGATTCATTTTTAATACCCGTTGCTTAGGATAAAACTGTTTTTATCGTGATAACGTCTTATAAATCGATGAACACCGGCTGCACCCACGAAAAAGCGTGACTCATACTCACGTTCCGCCTAAGCCGAGCGTGCAAGCGAGAGCGCGGAATAAGCGGTAGAGAGGCACGATCTGCCTAAGCGTTCGGCTTGTGACGCATCCATCTCTCTTCCACTCTATCGGCTGATGCGTCCGAGTAGACAGCGGCAGCATAGAACCTACACGTGAACTTTTTTGTCAACTGTTTATAAAGTGAAGTGAAATGATGTTTACTTATGACTTTATCACGTAAATGTATCGTCCATTAACCGACTTTACTGGCAACCATTATTTTCGATATTTATTGCCAAATATAAATTAAAAACATATATTTTTTTAGGTAGCACATCGTGCTGAAGATTTATTCTCCACTGTAAACTCAGGCCATGACGTGAACAAAGGAAATGAAATTAATGAGGAAACAGATGTCGGTGAGTCGACTGAAATAAAATAGTTTTATATTGATAAAGCTATCTAAAACGTATATTTAAAGCTAATTAAGTCTTTATTGTGATTTTGAGTTGTAATAACATATGTGACATATGCAAATGGACAAGGTCAGCTAAATTCTTATACCCTATTTTTTTACATTCATACAAAATGTGAATAATTAGTGATATTAATGAGTAATAATTACGCATGAATAATTGATCCCAATGGCACAATGTGATTGTTGTTTACTATTAAATATGTATAATATATTATTGTTCTGTTAACAGGTACAAAATTATTGAAAAGTATGATTTCTGAATTAAAACCACGTTTAAAATTATGGCTACCTAGGATAGGCATTAAAGAAATTGATAAAGATTCATCTGTCACAGCTGAATATTTATATGAATGTTTAAGCGTACGTAAAATTAATTCATTTTATACTTTACTAGTGGACGCCCGCAGCTTCGCTCGCGTGGAATTAGACATAATAATAGATTAAAAAGTAGCCTATGTCCTTCCTCAGGCTCTAGACTATCTGTGTACCAAATTTCATTTAAATCGGTTCAGTAGTTTTGGCGTGAAAACGACACAGACAGACAGACAGAGTTACTTTCACATTTATAATATTAGTATGGATGACTATGATTTTATATAGGTAAAAAAGATTAATCAATGCTTTATGTTATGCCAATAAAACAGACCATTATATTAAATAAAAATGTTAGTAACAGAAACGCAAAAGGTGATTGTGAACTCCAGAATATTATCTAATTATATTCTTCAACAATACAAAATTTAATGTGAAAAGAAACGTACACTGAAATTTTAAAATAACTACATATCCCACCACAACCCTTTACCGACCACAACCCGAGAAAATTATGGAGAATTCTCAGGCAAGCCGGTTCACGTTTTGCCTTCAACAACCCGTGTTAGAACTCCTTCTAACATTCCCTCAAGTCAAAATTTAATAGCCATTGGGCTTGTCAGCGCGCTAACAAGGGTCTATTAATGTATAAGTATAATAATATATTTATTATTAATGTCAATATATATTTATATATAAATGTTTATTTTGTATTAACAGCATCCCCTTTTGTCCAGAGATGTGATTCAAATTATTCCTACAAATGCAATTAGTATTCAAATGACTCCAGGAGTGGACATTCAGAATATCTTGAAGAAAATATTAAAAGATGGGGTTCAAATAAGCCTTCTCAAGGAAAATACGGTGAATGCTCAACAAGACACATTGGAAGCTTTAGGCAGGTGAGAAAATACCATCATAACTAACTTCCCATGTTGCGGAAAACAATACAATTCGATGGATAATTATCTATGAAATCAAATAATGATATGCCCCACCCAAAACCAAGGAACCTAGGACCTGCTGTTCGGTATGCCTACTATAGGCGGATTTAATTACTGATAGTAAATACTGAATTCTCGTCCTTATTTTCAGATTATTCGAAGCAGGCCTAAACTTGAGAGTAGCAGAACTGTACCCAATAGTTCAGTTCCCGGTATCACAGGGCACACCAATGTTGTCGCATCTAGTGGAATGGGATCATCGTGAAGTGTGGTAGCTAAATTTAATTTAATTCAATGCTTATAGAATTTTAAATACATGGTCGTTGGTTGGTCATGGGTCGTCGACCCATAGTCGTCCCAGTGCTGGAGACACAGCTCCAAATATAAAATTTTTAATAAGTAAGTACATATAAGTTTTTAAAAGTAGATTTCAACTGAACGTCCCCGTACCACTTCGTTCTTGCTTCATAGGTCTTTTTAAATTAACATTACATAAGGGAAATAAAGGCGTGATCCTTTATTTCCCCGAAGGTATAGACAGAGGTGTGTAGTTACACCACTGAGTTAACATATTATTATATATCAATGAGTTACACCCACATGTCACTAGTTATGTTGAAGTGGTGAGCCTATTGCCATGCGCGGAGCACAAATCCAGAATTCGAGCTGTTACCGGGCATTTCATGTTTGAAACACCCAGTAGTTTACCCAATTACCCAATAGTTGTTGGGCGACCCTACACTATTGGGTAATCGACCAGGATCTTAGCTTAGCAGGCGCGCTTGCGACCATTAGACTAAGGCAGTCGTTACTTTGAAAGTTCCACCTGACGATGTTTGTGACCGTTTTCTCTACACGGACAATCGAGTTGATCTGACCTTAATAGGAAATATTTCAGATTACATTTGTTATAATATTTTTAAAATTTTAAGTTTATAGTTTGTAAGATAGTATAGATTTAATCTTTATAACCATAGATTTAATCCAAAGTCCAAACTAACGTTTAAACAGTTTAAAGTGACATGTGACACATGACATACCGTCGTATCCAGGTAATAAACCAACTATTAAATGTTGTGTGTCAAACCAATGATAGTGTGTGTAATGTTTTCTTTTATTAAATTAATGTATTTCCAATGCACATAATTTAAAAAAGGAAGCTCTCTGCACTATTCTACATATAACATTTCACTGCCAAATTTAAAAAACCTCCTTCCACGTAGGTGATATTCGTAAAAATGAGTCGAAAGTTTTTGTTTCACGTATTAATATTATGATGATTACAGGCATACGGATTCTTTTAAGAGATCGCTTAAGAAACTGACGACAACAGAAAGGGTCGTGACGATATCAATGGCGGATCCAGATCTGGAATATTTATCTGGACATGTTCTTGGCGGTAAAGGTTTATATTTGTTAAAAACTCGTATTCTAAGAAAATTGTATCAATAGTATGCTATGTAGCTTGCCTATATCACAGCGGAACCATATCTATACTTACAGTGGGCCATTGCATTGGAATTCTCGCGAAATTCTGTCGATTTAAACTAGGCTATGATAAAATCTAAGAAGCTGCAACGCTTATGAACAACAATCACTCTTGATTTAGTTTCCAATGTGCTAAAAATGTGATATGAAAAACTTTGAATATGAAACAACTTAGTAATACTAAAAATAATACAAAAATGTTTATTGACTTAATGTAAAATACATTATTTAGAGTACCCTCCATTTTAGCTTGCACTATGGTATTGAGGGATAGTGCCTTCCCCTAGATTTCAAAATATCAAAAGAAAACAAAAAATATATACATTTATATCTACAAAAATATTAAATTGAGATGTTGAATGATACAACATGGTTGCAAGGTTAATTTTTTTTTATACTTACTACCTGTACTAATATATATTTTTTTTATTTCTCAGGTCGTATTATATACCCAGGAACAGGCTACCTAGTGCTAGTGTGGGAAACGCTAGCAATGATGCATAAGCGCGAATACAGACAGTTTTCTGTTGTTTTCGAGAATGTTCGATACCACCGAGCAACTACCATCCCTAAGGAAGGTGAAATACACTTCAACATTGTCATACATCCAATCAGCGGAGAGTTTGAGGTAATAAAGACTCAGATTATTGAGTATTTAATGGGTTTTTTATGGATACAAGATAGCAAACGATCTTGCAGCACCACCCATCCGCTGCCGCCCATGACACTGTGACTGATTTTGAACAAGACTCAATTAGGGACCGGGATGGTTATACCAGTTAGCTGAGAAAGTTAATTAGAACATAAGTTGGTCTGTTCGTCAGTGGGTATGAGGACTGGGAGATGGTGTTAGTGATAGTCCAGTTAGTACTTGTTAGTAAGAGTCTCGTTCCAAGTCAGTGACAGAAATGTGTTGCTACCTTTGAGGACTAAGATGGTCGCCTCTAAAGAAATGTAACCACACCTTTCCAACCGGACCACAATTACTTTAAAACCAATTACAAGACGCTGAAATGGTACTAGGTACCGTCGCGGGCGATGATACTGCCCCGAACGAACAAAATAAGGTTTCATATAAAACCTATTTTGTTCCCAATAGGCTTTACTACCTAAAAAATAAAAAATAAAGTAACAAATAATTAATTATGTTTATAATATAACTATGATATTTATCATATCGACCACAAAACTAAGTACCTACTGTAGCTGTAATACTGTTATTTTAAAGGTTACTGAAAAAAATACAACTGTTGTAACTGGATTGATATTTCCAAATACAAATGTTAGTAAAACGATGGACAAATATTCAACATTGGATAACAGCGACAATCCTATGGAATTAAGGCTATCCCATAATGATTTCTATAAGGACATTAAACTTCGAGGATATGGGCATAAGTAAAAATCACATTATTTTCAATTTTGTTGATTCTTTATTTTTTCGCTATCCTAAAACACTTGCTAAAAAATTATTAATAAGAAAGCGTGAATAAACATTATTCAAATATCAAAATTATTAAAAATATTAATTTAATATTTTTAATATAATATATTAATTTAATATTTTTAATAATTTTGATATTATCACACAATTACGTACTATGTATTTATGTAACGGAATTTTTGAACGTAATTTTCGCCCACTTCAAAACATCGGATTAATTTGAAACTTTGCACACTTAAAAAACATTTTTTATTAAAAAAAGCTACATTTTAGCTAGGTTATCTACAGAAAAGTGTTAATATGTTTTTTTAAAGTGATTTTGTTATTTTATTTTATTAAGTTCTTATACTTCCCTTTCAGTGGCATGTTTAAAGGTGTTCTCGATTGTAACATTAGCGCGACCCACTGTCGTGTCGCTTGGGTAAACAACTGGATTGTTTATATGGATTACGTTCTTCAAATATTTTTATTAGAGAAAGATACGAGGAATCTTTACGTCCCTACAGAATATCCAAAGATATCCATCGACACTGAACTTCACTATAATGTTTTGGCTGAAACGAACATAGATGCAAATCAGGCTTATTTAGACGTATTTTTTGATAAACATACTAGAGTTGTAAGGTAAGAAAAAAATTTCGTACATTTTCCACTATTTTACAAATGATACTAATATCATCATATTGATTTCATCTAACTGATTTATATAGATCAGGAGGTGTGGAAATTCGAGAGTTTGAGGCAACAAGAGTTTCAAAAAAAGCTGATCTTAATACACCAATTTTTAATATTTATGATTTTGTACCCAATTTTGGAAGAGATCCAATGTCGGTAAGATTTTATTTTTAAAGCTACGGATTACCTATGATTATTGAAATAATTATAATAATTAAATACTAATTTTACCTTACCTAACAATATCTAAATAAAATTAATATTTTAGTTTGAAGACGTCATACGCTGTAACGTTGATATAATTATTGAAAACATGCAAGTTCACAAGTTCAAAGTTCTAGAAATATTAGATGAAGATTCTAAAATAATAAACAATCGATCGATTTTAGCTGAAGTAGAAAAAAATGTGAAGGATTTGCCTCAAGTGTGGCCTGACCTAAATGTAAATTATTATAATCGTATGGATATTAAAGATGTGTTTAAGGAAATGTCACTTCATGTAACTGAAATCAATAAAATTCCTGAAGATAAAAGTGTAGTATTGCTTGTTGGTGCCAATTTATCCCAAAAAGCAGAGGTATTTATTAAACTACTCTAATCTTTTAAATTAAATGAAAATAAAGAGTAATAACTCAAAATTGTACTTATTCAAAATTGAACTTGGAATAGGTAGGTACGTAAATTTTTGAACAGGTACAATTTGTTTTTGAATTAGTTATGTTTTATTTTTTTGTTATTTAGAATGATAAAGTAAAGTTAAATTATGTTTTCATAGATTTTAAGAGAATATGTTTCATCGTTAAGAGATGGTGGATTCATATTAAGCCAAGAAGATGATAAGTCAAAAATCATGAATTTAGCGGAAAAGTATGACTTAATAACCATGTACGATACTGATTTTGAATGTATAGTATTATTTAAAAAGAAGGAAAAATCAGAAAAGAAAGCTTTTATAAGGATTGAAAGCTTAGATCAGCAATTTTCATGGATACAAAAGTTGAAGAAAAGTATTGAACATGATATCAAAATTGTTTTATACGCACATAATGAGATCAGTGGTATTCTAGGACTTGTTAACTGTCTGAGAAGAGAGCCTAAAGGGGACATGATTCAGTGTGTTCTTATCACGGGAACAAGCAATGAATCATTCGATCCTGAAATAACGTTTTATAAAGAACAACTTGATAAGAATTTAGCATTCAATGTGTTTAAAAATGTAAGTGTTCTTGTTTCTTATTTATCGGAGTTAAAATGTCTTAGCTAATGTAATGACGAGTCCGTTGCCCAATCGATAGTGACCCTGCATTCTACGCCAGGAGTCATGACTTCGAATACCCACTCAGGACAAACATTCGTGTGACGAACACTTGTGTTTGTTCTGTGTCTGGATGTTAATATCTATTATATAATCTTATTAGCTGCTGGTATTTTTTGTGAAATTATATGTTAACTTGCTTCAACTTTTTATGTGGATATTTCTGTCTCCTATTTTCCTACAAAAGAAATATTCATATTTGTTTCCAGCTATGTTTTTTTATTACGTTATGGTTTTTTTTCTAGGGATGCTGGGGCACGTACAGACACCTAAATATGAAACAACGTAATATAGTATCACCAATGCCACACGCTTTTGTAAATATTGAGACAATTGGTGATCTTTCTACTTTGAAATGGTTTGAAGGGCCTTTTAAAACAAAAGATGTAAAAAGGCACGATGATGATAGTGTTTTTGTACATGTAAGTCACTCTATATTATAATATTATACGAGCTATAGTTTGTGAGTGTGAGTGTATGTAAGTTACTTCGTCACGCTGTCTTCCCTTGCAATCAAAATATTTTCAATATTTTAACAGTATACACAATAAATTGTTCATTGTCGTTGTATGTTAAAAGTAAAAAAAACTGTAATTTTGCCGAGTAGGTATACTGTGCCGCAGTGAATTTTCGAGACGTGATGACGGCGATTGGTCGAGTTTCAGTGGATGCCATAGCTCGTGGTAGACTAGAACAGGAGTACGTTCAAGGCACGGAATTTGCTGGGCGACTTTCAAAGTACGTATCCTGATATTTTTATTAAACTCGATGCAAGAAGATAATGTTAGTCAAACACAAAGTAGTGCATGACTATTTCGCTATATCAAGACTATGAATATTATACGCGTCCTAATGTTTGGAACGGATGGGCATGTTCAGAGCTCATATTACACCACCCGCTCCAACGTATTATAGTTAACCTAGTTTTGAATGTTCTTATGCCACCCGCCGGTCTTCAACAAGGCTTAACGGCAACCCATACGTACCACTGTTGGACACGGGTCTCTCCTATAATAGCCAGGGTGGGAGATCTAGAGTATACTCCACTACGCTGCTCCAATGTGGATTGGTGGAGGGGTTAGTGACCAAGCCACTTACGACAGGCTGGGGCTACCGTAGCACTATTCTGGTCCCGAGCTACAGGGACAAACTAAATGATGATGATGACAATTATTGCTTTTACTATTTTTAGTGGGATGAGAGTCATTGGAATGGCGCCACTGTCGACGGCGAACGTGGTAGTTTGTAACAAATATCGAATGATGTGTGTGCCCGATGAATGGACTTTGGATGAAGCTGCCACTGTTCTTTTAGCTTATTCGACCGTATACCTTGCGTTTGTAAGTATTTTTATTTATTTATTCAACTTTAGTGACACCTCTAAAGAGATATACAATGGGCGGACTTAATTCCTTATGGAATTTTCTACCAGTCGAACCCTGGTTGAGTGGGGAAAACTTGGTATAAAGAAAAAAAACTTAAAATTAAGCTGACAACATACAAATAATTAAATTGCATATATACAAAAAATAAAAAAATATAAATAGATTATTTATATAAGTACCTATAAATTCAAATACATATTACAAATATATTATTTTTACACGAGGATACGCGTTCAATTTTTTTTCTTTACATCGTTAAATGTAGCGTAAAAAATGTATAGTGCATAATATGTTCTTGCTGTATGTGGTGTACTCTAACAAAATCTAATATCAAATAAATGCGCCATTTGAACACTAGGTACCTATAAATGCTGTGAAAGTAATATGTGTAACTCTTTCTGATTTGGTGTAACTGTAACTTCTCTATCTACGGTCTTAAAGCTGATGATATCGCCCATTCAATTTTTTTTATAAGATCTATCAATAGCAGAAGAATGATATCGCGCAAATAGAATAATTTTTTTAAAATGACAAAAAAAAAATTTTTTGATAAAAAATGTTCTAAATCTCTTTATTTCTCTGTAGGACGTTTTGGGAAAGATGAAGCCTGGAGAGTCAATTCTAATTCACGCAGGGACTGGGGGCGTGGGCCAGGCTGCCATAAACTTGGCATTGCGTCGAGGCTGTGACGTCTTCACCACAGTTGGCACGTCTGAGAAAAGACAGTACCTCAAGAAGCTTTTCCCGCAGCTCAAAGGTATCATAATCATCTTTGTCAGCCTTTTGAAGTGCCTCATGACGTACCATAGGAACTTACTAAAATTTACTAAGTACAATTTGGATTTAAATACTATTCCACGTATTGTTAATTTTATTAATCCCACGTGTAAGTCTTTGATACTGTCAAATTATGCCAGCATTGCCTATTCGTACATTCCAACCCTAATTTCGATAAAAAAATGTTTCAACAGAAAGTCACATTGGTAATTCCCGTGACACATCTTTCGAGCAAATGGTTTTGACACAAACCCAAGGAAAAGGAGTAGACTTGGTTCTTAATTCACTAGCTGATGATAAATTATTGGTAAGTCATCTTTGTCATTCATACAACCTACGCCTCTGTCTACTCTAGTAATTATTCCGTATAAGCACAGAGGAATGTGTAATTTATATGAATTAGTAGTTTCGTTTTTAATAATTTTTTAAACACTAAGTGTGATGAGTGGTTATAGGTTCTACCAAGTAAAAATAATACGAATTTACTATGACATTAAGTTCAATATAAGTTGGTTTGCCCTTTAGTTTTCCCCATATTTTAATTTTTTTATAATATTTTGAAATTTGGTGTTATTTAATTTAAGCAAATATATGTATCTGCTTCTTCTTCTTGTTCTTTTTTTCTTAACTATCTTCTTCTCCTTCTAACTTTCTCATCCTTATTCATCTTCTCCCACAGGCTTCGATTCGCTGCCTCGGTCGCAGGGGCAGGCTGCTAGAGATAGGCAAATACGATATCTTGATGAACACTCAAATAGAAATGTGTTGTCATGAAAAGGAGATCTCTTTCCATGGAGTAATGCTTGATTACGTGTTTGACGAAATTCCCTTAGCTAAGGTAACTATTTTACATAAAAGTATTAGTTTTTTTTGACATAATTCATGTAGTTCCTTCTAGAGAAGAAACAACTAAATTAAAAAAAAATCAAACCTCTATTTGATTGCTTCATTATTCGTTTGATTGCTTCATTATTCTTTTTTATAATGTTAGTAAATAATTTACAATATTACCTTTTTAATTAGACCTCAAAATTTAATACGTTTTGTATGACGATGATGATTGTAACATTTTAAATCACCAGAGATTGATCAAACTAGTAACTCAAGGTGTTGCTAAAGGCGAGGTCCAGCCCTTATCTCATTGTACTTTCGGAAAACATGAAGTGGAAACTGCTTATCGGTATATGGCAAGCGGCAAACACATAGGCAAGGTAAGTTAACACGATATACAATGATATTTTAAGAAAGATACGTCACATTCATACTACACACACAACATAAGCGTTCCGCGACACATACATACATATTTAAGAGGATATCAGTCGACCGTCACTTTTGAAGAATAGGTTTTTACCAAAAATATTGCCGTCGCGCTGAGCCCCTTAGCGTGCGATAGAGAGAAGTGCAGTCTCGAACTGATTTTACCTACGTAAAATTAAGAAAATCGTCCTTTCGTAATCCCCTGTTTCCTCCTCGAAATCTAGACCGATTTCAATATTTCTTTCAGTTAAAATGTAGAACAGGGTCTAAGCTATGCCCGTACGTTTTGCTTTTTTGGGATATGTTAGTAATTACCAGTTTGCTTGATGTTTGAAAATGTATGTAAAAAAAGTCGATTTTTTTGATTTTAAATGATTTTTTTTTCTCTTCTATTAATCAAATTATGAAAAAAAACAAAACGTACAGTCATGGCAGAGGTACGTATAAATCGTATGGTATTTTTTTCTCTTCTGTAACTTCTTTATCCTAGGAGGAAACAGGGGACTACGTTTGTATGGAAAAAGTGTCGACTTGTTCGCTTGTGATATCCTCTTAACAACATTGTATATCTACACACACGCTATAAGTGCGACAGGAAATACACAAAGCGTAAGAGTGAAAGAGACAGCTATTTTTTATCAGTACAGATATCGCGCGCGCAATGACAGGTCCCAGCTCGACTGACTGCAATGGTTACAATTGACACCATTACACGGCACGCGTTTCGTGCGTTGGTGGCGTATTTACTACTATTTACCTCTTGTAATTTAATATAATAATATAATATCATTGACGATATATAAATGATAATAATTGAGCTGTGACAGTCCACTAGGTATCGAACTCGACTATCAGTCGAGGGGGTGTGGATTCAGATCCCAGCAGAGTTTCTATGGTGTCACCTGCTGTAACAGTGATCGAATACATCGTGAGGAGGATATCTTCATGCCTGAGAGCTCTCCAATGTTCTCGAAAGAATGTGAAGCCTGCCAATCTGTATTTGGCCAGCGTGGTTTACGATTTGCCTTTGAACTTCAGCAGCTAGATTTTAGTTCCTCCTAGTTGACATAGTGTGGGTAGTTTGATAATAAGCGTTATATAAGCTACTAGTATCTTGGGTCAACAATGCCACGGAACCCCAATAATTCAATTTTTATTTTAACTTTCATGTTTGTGCCTACTTTTTTAAGTGAGATTGAGTTTTTTTTATTATTGTTGTTCAGGTTATCATAAAGATAAGAGATGAAGAGAAAAATGTTTTTGCAAAGCCCAATGCTCTGCTTATCGACGCCCATAGAAGGTATGTACAAAAAAAAACTCATTTCACGGCATGGCAACTGGTTGTCGCCATATTGAATTTTGATTACTGACATCTCAGATTACAGAAAGAAAAGCTGGCGAGGTTTTCCTTGAAAACAACGTGCAATTACATAGCAGATATGTTTTGAGTGACGTCTGGCATTGGCATTGAATCTGTAGGGACACGCGCATCTTCGTGTTTTGCTAGAAAATACTTTTCCAAACAATATTTATTTTCAATATACTTACTACGTTATACTAGCTGTTTTTGGATTAAATCATGTGTAGGTTAAAATAAATGAATTGTATAGCTTCTGAAAATCTTACTACCTAGTACTATCTACTAGAGATACCTACTTATAGTTGTTTCCAGATGTAAAACAACCGTTAAGCCTTGTCGAAGACCTTGGAGAGGCTTGTGAATTCGACACTGAGTAGGTCACTAACCCTTCCACCTATCTGCTTTGCAGCGTGTTGGAGTATACGTTGTACCCGTAAATTCACTTTTGTTACAGGTATATGTGTCTCCCAGATTCTGTGTACGTACTTGTTGGAGGCCTGGGAGGGTTTGGGTTGGAGCTCGCAGACTGGCTGGTGATGCGAGGGGCTAAAAAAATTGTGATTGTCTCGTCAAAGGGTGTCAGTACTGGATATCAGGAGAGAAAAACCAGGTGACAGACATCAAGAATCCACAACTTATACTTTAGAAAATATTCAAAATTTGAATTAGTTAACCATCCCTAACATTTATGTGTCATTACGCCTGTATTTCTGACTGGAGGAGGCAGAAAACGTGTAATGCACCAACTATTCATAAGATGTAGGTTCCATATGATAGGCAATGAGCCTATTAGTAATAGGCTCAATAATACACTAGCAGAAATCCAAACTACGAGCAGCTACTATTAACTGACTAGGAACGAGACATTTACTAACAATTACTAACTGGACTATTACTAACACCAACTAACAGGACTAACTATCACTAACAGTTTCAAGTCCTCATACCCACTAAACAACTGACCAACAGTGACAATGAGGCAGTTCTGGTCTAGTGAGGGCTATAAAAAATGAAGCCAGTCTCCATTAAATGTCATGTGAAGTTGTAAACGTCGGAAGGAAACCTGCAGGACTACTTTCAGTCGTGCAGGTTTGTTTTTATCTGATTAATTTTATTGTATGCCAGTACCAACATTGAGAAGTACCAACGACTACACAGCCTTATTTTTTCTAGTTGGGAAATGCTTTTACACATTCTTCCCATTTACTTGACTTTAGCAGCTTTCTTCCGATTGACTTTAGCAGGTATGTGGGACTCGGCTGCATCGTCTTGCCATAATATCCACTAAAACCCAGCGGGAACGAATTTAGGTATACTACCAATTTAGAAATTTTAGAATTTAGGTACTTACCAATGTATCTAATATGTGTTGTGTTTTGTTTATTGTTTGCAGCTGTAAACGAAGCGATGCGATTTGTGTAATGTTTCAGAATATTAACGACGTATGGTGTCGACGTAAGAATAATATCAGATGACGTCACCACCGAATCTGGTTGCAAGAGAGTTCTAGAAGGAGCCGAGGCGATCGGACCCGTAAGAGCGATCTTCAACTTGGCCGGAGTCCTCAATGACGCGCTGTTTCCACAGCAGACTCCTGAAATGTTCAAAAGGACGTTTGGCCCCAAGGCACTCGCTACATTGAACCTGGACAAGCTTTCAAGACACATTTGTCCAGGGGTCCAGTGAGTACTGTCACACCAGTTTTCATTGTCCCACTGCGTATAATGGGCCCAGGTCTCCTCATGATATGGGAGGGGTAAGGCTACCTACCATTCTAAGCAAGTGTGGAATGGCCAGCTTTACATGCCTTGAGAAAATAATGAGGGCAACTCAGGCATGCAGGTTTCCTCAAGATGATTTCCCGCAACGTTACAGCTGGTGACGATTACTTTCTGGAATTGCACATGACTTAGAACAGCCATTGGTACGTACGTGCCGCTTGGATTTAAACCCTCAACACCTCGAGGCGAGTTTGATAGCCACTGGGCTGTCACCGCGGCATTGCCTATCCCGATTCTCGTGAAATGGATAAAAAACTGTATAATCGTTCTATTTTTAATATGCTATTTTTGTTTATTTGTTGGATAGTTAGTCTTCTCCGACTCAACGAAATGATAGATTGAAGTAATTTTTTACATGGAAGAGGATAGGGCTAGGCTAGGCTACTTTTTATCCAGGAAAATTGAATAATTCCCGTTGACATTACACTGAAATTTAATCGATTTTTAATCGATAAATAAATAGTCTAAATAATTTCTAATATCATCACAACCCTTTCTTTATCCCACTGTTGGGAATGAGTCTCCTCTCAGAATGGGAGAGATAAGGCCTTTATCCACCAAGCTGGCCAAATGCTAATTGGCAGACTTCGCATGCCATCGAGAACATTATGAAGAACTCTCAGGCAATTGCAATTGATATTTAATTTCTTAAATCACATAGAAAAGTAATTGGTGCGTGCCGCTGGAGTTTGAACCCGGACCGTCCTCCCTTTCAGAGACTTTGTGGTATTTTCGTCATTGGCATGTGGCCGCGGCAACGCTGGGCAGAGCAACTACGGCATGGCCAACTCTGTGATGGAGAGGATTTGTGAACATAGAAAGCGGGACGGCTTACCAGCTGTCGCCATTCAGTGGGGAGCTATTGGTGACGTAAGATATTTACTAGTTAGATATTATAATAGGAGATACATATTGAATAGGAGATAATTGCATTGTAACACAAGAATGATTTTCTTTCTTTCTTTCTTTCTTTAAAAGACACACATCCTATTACCTAAAAGCAAGATTTCTTCCAGGTTGGAATGGTAGCAGAAATGCAAGCAGAGTACGGCGAGGCAGAAGTCGGTGGCACCATGCCCCAGCGGGTCAGCTCGTGTCTGCAGGCTCTGGACACGCTGCTGTTCCAACCGAAGCCCGTGGTATCCTCGTACGTGCTGGCGCAGAAGAAAGACAAGGCTAACGCTAAGAAGACTGCTGTGGAAACCATTGCTCAAATTATTGGTATTGACAAAACAAGAATTAATCTACTTTGCAACAATCCGCGAACAAAAACGTATGGTGATGTATGTATACTTTCATGCACGTAGCACCTCCCTCCCTCCCACGCAGGAAAACATGCACATGCGATAAATGAATACCCACACCACCATACACACACCAACACGTGTTTCGCCTCAAAACAAGGCATCCTCAGGGTAAGTAGACGCTACGATGGTTAATCGCAAAGTGAGCTCACCGGACTGGCAGCGATCTTATATACCTTTCCACCCCTCCCTTACCGGACTCTAATCAAAAATGCGTAGTAAGGGAGAGTTGGAAACTTCCGTCTGATCATTCAGCAGTGTAACACTCTTATGGTTATCATGCCTTATAATTTCTAAGAGTGTTACACTGCTGAATGATCAGACGGAAGTTTCCAACTCTCCCTTACTACGCATTTTTGTCAACCTACAAAAACAGACTAATTAGTTAATTACTGTTCCGGAGGTTATCACATATTACGTCAACTAGTGATTAGAGTCCGGTAAGGGAGGGATGGAAAGGTATATAAGATCGCTGCCAGTCCGGTGAGCTCACTTTGCGATTAACCATCGTAGCGTCTACTTACCCTGAGGATGCCTTGTTTTGAGGCGAAACACGTGTTGGTGTGTGTATGGTGGTGTGGGTATTCATTTATCGCATGTGCATGTTTTCCTGCGTGGGAGGGAGGGAGGTGCTACGTGCATGAAAGTATACATACATCACCATACGTTTTTGTTCGCGGATTGTTGCAAAGTAGATTAATTCTTGTTTTGTAATAATGGAGTTCCGCAAAGTAACGCCTGATACAATTAATTATTGGTGTTGAATTAATTATTTAAAACATAATATAGTTGAGTCTTACTCCAACCATAAAGAGAAAGATTTAAATGATCATCGAATTTTATTATTGAATGATTCGTGATCATCGTAATCGATCGAAACTATTCGGCTTATTTCCGACTTAAATCACACGTGAGTAAGCCGGTAATTTCAACTATGATCATCAAATTCGAACTTATCAGAACTTATCTATTTTATTTTTCCAAGGAATTAGGAATCTAAAAGCTGTATCTTACCAAGCGTCCTTGGCCGACCTCGGTATGGATAGCATGATGGCGCTAGAAATCAAACAGACGTTGGAAAGGGACTTTGAAATCGTCCTCTCTGCACAAGAACTCAGAACATTGACTTTTGCTAAGTAAGTAAGGCAGCGTTTTATTATGCTGGAGGACTTTCGAACATTGCCAGAAAAGAACGACTCCGTGGCAAAGTGGTGAGTGACACTGACCACCGAGCCGCAGGTGCTGTGTGCAAATCCCTACCGGGGAAATGTCCATCACTCAAAATACATAAGGCTAGTGCGGGAAAGTGTGTGTTGGGTAAAAAGTCCTTAACATAAGAAATAAGGGAAAAATCCACTCGACAGGCGACCTAAAGGCGGGAGAAAGCGGGAGACCGTTGTCATTTATCAACGTACAATCACAAAATAAGTATCGGTGCGCATATACATATATTGGCACATAGTTTGTGTATAATATATCAATTTTTCAAATTTTGAAAATAATATCCCTTAGTGAGACTATCATAATCATTAAAATTTCAGATTGATAACCCTAGCTCCCGGGCAAGAGGTTGTTGGTCAAACTAAGTCTGAAATCAAAGATGACTACACGTTTGATTTCCGTTACTTCATTCGAAACTTTGGCGAAGAAGAAAATGCTTTTAAGCCTTATATTATGATGCCTTCAAAACATTCATTAGAAGCAGACGTAAGTAGAATCTATATCAAACATTGCGAGCATGATGCATTTTTGGGTGAATGTATAAAGAAGCTTTTTGTTAGCTAGTGGGGCACTGCTGCTACATCTGCGAAGGCCAAAAACATACAGACTACTGAAGGGATTAGTGGCCAATCCGATTTTCAGAAGATTTCCAGAAGAAGAGGGCGTCCTCAAAGGCATTTGACTTGGATAACGCCGCTTTTATGTTGCCGGTCTAACAATGAAATGCTTTTATTTTTAGATAAATAAAGCCACGCCTAGGTCACGCACTCTGTTCATGATACCAGGCTTAGAAGGGACCTCGGCCTTCTTGGAACCTTTGTGTTGGCAGATTAACTTTAATACCTGTGTGCTACAACTTCCGTTGGACAAAGACACGTGTACATTGGAGGACATGGTCCAAAAACTTTACAAGGTATGTTACTTTTACTTTTTGAACTGGATGATCTCAACTGTCTGGAATCAACGACTTCTGGACTTAAAATCTTTGAAGATAATATGAATGTGATAAAGCCTTAAAAAAATATATAAACAAACACTAAAAGATTTTTTCAGACAGAGATTTAGGAGTTCAAACAAAGAAACTATTCTTCTTTTTTTTATCTAAGATAACAATAATACTTTAAAGTGACCTCAAATGGACAAACAAGCAGAAATTTTGCCAAGAAAAAGCCACATTCACTATAAGGTATATTTTTGGGCGCGTATTTTGTGAGACACAATTTTTAAAAATTGCCGCCATCTTGTTTCGGTTACCTACTGCCTACAATCTCCTGCTGTCAGCGTGACGCATTACGGCGTTTTTGAATTAGGAACATCACTAGTGTTACTATGATATGCTTCGAACAAGATACCTAAAATAAATAAAATTTTATGTTTTGTGAATTGTATATTTTTTCAAGTGTCGGTAAAGAGGAAGACACCTAAATACATACCACATCCATTTTTGAAGAGTGTGCGGGATAGGTGCCGAAAATTTTTGATTAGGCCTGGCCTACTGGCCCTATTTGAGTGTCCAGAGCAATTCAGTGCAGTCCAGCTGCATGCAGTCTTATAATTAGTAGCTACCTATTATTTTTCTGAGAACATAGATGCTGGTAGTCCTTCATTTTTGCATGAGAGTTTTTTCATTACTTCAATTGAAAATACCTTCGTAAGAGTTTGTCTACTAAACTATTGTTTATTGTTTCAGGTTGTAAAGCCAATGCTCACTATAGGTTCCGGCTTCAATATCCTCGGCTATAGCTATGGCACTTTGCCTGTGCTGGAACTCGCTGCTAAGCTTGAAAGCGATGGTTGGTGTTTAACTAAGTGGCTTATATACGAGTACCTACTCGTAATAGAAATAGAAAAACATTTATTTTGGTATAGAATGGTTATTTACTCGACGGGCCTTGCACCTTGAGTCCAAGAGATTGTCCAAAAGCGGGACACTGAAAAAGTTGAGGAGATTGTGCGGTATTGATAAGAATTTTTTTATTAAACTTTTCAGGCCATACAGGAACTGTGTTCTGTATTGATGGGTCACCAGCATGGATTAAAGCGCTATTTAAAACGAGGTTCGGCATCAACGATGACGTCAAGCTGCAGGACAGCGTCACCAAGTACGTCATCGAGTCAACTCTCACTAATAAGGATTCTGTAACAAATTTCGTCAAAAAATCCGCATCTATTGCAAACTACGATGATAGAATCGATTACATAATAAGCAATTCACCTGAAACATTGAAATATTCCAATGACTTCATCAAAAATGTCTGTAAAGTGTGTATGGTGCGTCTAAAGATTGTGAGAGACTATAATAAAGAGGTCGTTAAGAAGATCAAATCACGTATAGTTCTTATTAGGCCAGAAGTAGGTATTATTCGTAATTTTTCACAGAGTTATGAGCTCGATAGTTTCAACGAAAATGATGTCAACGTTTATTATCTGAAGGGCAACCACTGGAATATACTGGAAGATGCCAGTTGTGCGTCTATAATTGAGAAACATTTGAGTGTTTAGTTAATTACGCATTATTTTTTTTTACTTTTCACTGAATAAAAATGTCGAACTGGATTTGTGTACGGTGATTGTATTTACAATTATATATATAGAAATAAAATATTCAATCGGTATTATCTATTTGTTTTCTTAAACCCTTTTGGCTCTCTTGGTATTTATTGTTTATTCAGTTACATTATTAATATGAACCCTGAAAAGTTGTGTCATTACATGCGTTATCTCCATTACATTATCAAAATGACTTTTTTGACACAAAAAATAGCTTAGCTGTACTGTGTTCTGCAGATTGGGAAACTTACGATTTTTAATATAAACTGTCACAATGACGACATGAGTACAAATATTTATCTGCGTAATAAATATCTGTCCCGACTGGAATTAAAATTGGTTCGGCTCTCAGTTCACCATCGAGCTACGAAGTCTTAATAAAGATAAGTCACACTCAGCTACAAAGTCTTAATAAAGATAAGTCACACTCAGCTACGAAGTCTTAATAACGGTAAGTCACACTCCGCTACGAAGTTTTAATAAAGATAAGAAGAACAAACTAATACAATTGTTTGTTTAAAGTTTTAGATAGTTACGAGGTAACATAGTTACGAGGTTACGAGGCCGTTTTTTTTTTCATGGAAAACAATGCGGAGGCTAGTAGAAAATTTCGTATTCAAATTAATGAAACTTACATTTCAATCGGACGGGGAAGCAACTTGGTATATCCGTATCGATACTAAATAAAACTTTGAAAAGATATCCGTGTCAGGGTTGTCAACAGTTGACTTTATGCTTGAAAACATTTCACGTTTAATTTGATGTTTAAGAATATTTATTTCTCAAAAAGAATTACAAAATTCACTTACATGAGAAACATAACATTATTATTGTGATAGAGGGGATCTCCCCTAACTCCGAATTCCCTCAGCGCAGGAGCGCCTGCAGCGCCGCGCAGGACGAGGAAGGGGACCAAGATTAATACAGTTACTAAAACCTTACATAATATGTGCCTTAATAAGCTGTTTAAAATATCGAGTTTCTTGACGTGTTCTTCTCGGTATCATAAAATTTGTGAAACGGCGGCCGTTCCGGGTAAAAAATGTTATGACGTTCATTAAGCGTATACAAATACCATCCATACTTCCATACTAATATTATAAATGCGAATGTAACTCTGTCTGTCTGTCTGTCTGTCTCTCTTTCACGCCTAAACTACTGAACCGATTTAAATGAAATTTTGTACACAGATAGTCTAGAGCCTGAGAAAGGACATAGGCTACTTTTTATTTGAAAACAAGTGTTGTAAAGGCTCGAAAAGGGAGATGAAAGGTTGTATGACGGTATTGTCTTTTCAGAACTAGAAGCATAAAATTTAATTTATATTTTAGGATGTTGATTAGATATAAATAAATATGGCATTCAAAGTTTGTAAAAATGTTACCCTGCTTAACTTTTCTCTGTCGATTTATTCAATGGTTAACTTCAATTTCGTTTCACCACGTTATTCTATAGCACCCTTATTAATAAAAATCGCTTACTCCAAGCGTAATCCGAAGTTACACTTGGACTAGTTAATTCTTGATTAACCTAGTAATAACTTCGTAATTGCAATGCTATTAATAAACATGGAATAGCCTCGGACTAACAATACATTTCTTAGTCCGGGTTTAACGAGTAAAATATGGCAACCTTTAAAATTTAAAAGTAAAAAGAGTGAGTCAGTGAACGACTTCATGCATTAAAATGACAGTGATAGCTCATATTTTGGGATTGACAACATCAAACTGGACGTGCAGTGACAGTGCAGCTCAGTCAATTTAAAGCGCTTTTATCCACAGAGTACATTTTACATACTCTAACCGTAACCTCGCTCCTCGCAGTTTGTTACTTGTAAAATTTAAAATTGATTTACTTTAATTAGGTAAATGTTGAGAGATGAACAACATAATATGAGAATTTTGGAAATTGCGGAAGAGAAGCGTGCACTAAAAATGGAAAATCTAAGAGAAATGGCGAAAAAGCGATTAATAAAAATGGAAATTCTTAGAGAAAATCTAAAAGCAGCAATTTTGGAAAGAGAAGAGAAATTTTATGAAAAAAATAAATTTAGAATAAGTACCTAATAAGTATTCACCGAAACAGTTTTTGTTAAATTGATTATTAATCACGAAATTCCTTGCAAAAAGTAAATAATAGGTCTAATGTCACATGCATGGTGGTTTCAATTTTTCATTAAAGGTAGAAGAAATAAAACCAATAACAAATTATTCAATAAGATATGCATATTTATTCCTTCACATTCTGGTCAATTTATTTTAATAATTCTCTTCGATAAATGCTGCCCGTGCTGCATTACCTCTGACACAGTTATTTATGGCCTGCATCACAGGAACAATGCTCTCCTCCTCTACACCCTCAAGCATATCATACTTGTACATGGCTATATTGTGCAGTACTGTTAATGCAACAATGTACAATTTGGTATTTTCTAATTTTGTTGTGAAGTCTCGAAGTAAACATTTAAATAAGGACTTCCACACTACAAAACATCTTTCAACTGAGTTCCTTGTTTTTTATGTGCCCGGTTGTCCGTCTCTTCCCTTTCAGTATTATCTTGAAAATCGGTATTTAGATTTAAACTCAGTTTCATGCACCATGAACTTCCAATAGATTTTGACGAGTTTTATACAACTTCACACGTCGCAGTAAATGTGGAACTTGGTTTTCCATCTCACGTATCTCGTCTATCACCATCAAATCATCAATAAAATAATCTTTATCCATCTTTAACAACTAAAAACGAACAGAACCAGAACCTACGGATGTATCAAAGTTTCTAAATAAATATCAATGACGTTTAGAACGCGTCAAGTCAACGTCAATGTTGTCAATGCACGCCTAATCGCTCGCTAAACCATCGCTAAACTATGTAGCGACATGGACTATCTTTAATTCTGAGATAAGACTCGGAGTAGCTTACTTCTTCGTTATTCCATGTTTATTAATAATGATTTTCATTAAATCTTATTTACGAAAAGTTTTAAAGTTACTCTTGCTCTAGTCTATGTTTATTAATACGACCGTAGATGTCTTACTCTCGCATAGTTACTCAGTGACGTTGAACGAATGAATGTATGCGTAATGTATCCAATTAACATAGACAGTTTGACTTATACTTGCACAATAGCGCTGTGTATTCTTTTACTTGTTCGAATAATATGTTAACATGACAGTTGAGATGACAGTGATCCCGTACGCGCTATATGCTGTAGAGACAATACTAATCTACGAATAGCAGCTTACTCGGCCGAAATCGGCGGTGTATGATTTTACTCTAGTAAAAAGATTTTATCCTTGTTGTTGAACTTAAATGTTGGTGAAACGTAAAATGGGCTAACTCGCGAGTAATTTACAACGTATTCCGGGATTAAGATTTATACGACGTCGGTGAAATCGGCCCTGGGTGTAAAATAAACATAGGGGATAACACATTTACAGATTCATTACAAATTTGTTTAGCTAAAGTTAATAAGAGTCTATTATTATGTCTAATTCCACGCGAGCGAAGACGCGGGCGTCTACTAACATTATTATAATGAAACAAATAAATCTAAATACAGTTAAAACCGTTTATGGCGACATCGTTTAGAACAACATACCGATTATATTGACCGTAATCAAAGGTCCTGGCTGAATGCTATAGACACTCTTATCAAAAACATCGCTTTTTGCGACATTGCTTACTACGACATACCGCTTTATGCGACCACATTTAACTAATGTTTTGGGGAATTATATCTTTAGAACGACCAGCTCAGCTGTACCTATTGTAAAAATTGTAAAAAATTTGAATAGGCCCAGTATAATGATCAATGGCTATTATCTTAAAAGTAAACACGTGTCGAGTTTAATGTCTTTTGTAATTCTTGGAAACAAAACACTTGCATGCCGTAGGGTCCAGGCCCGCTTCATCATATCTCTTCAGTCAGTTTAGTTTGTTACTTATATGTACACAAGACGCACCAAAACATATTGTTGAGTTAATTGTGAAACTCTTAAAATGTCCGGAACGTCCGGAACAAAAAGAAAACAAATTAATAGGTATCGAAGAATAATCGCGTATTAATTCGCGAAAAATTATATTGTTCTTTCATATTAAATGTTTTGATTGAAATAAACGAAATATAATTTAACTTCATACATACATGAATATAATATGTATTTTTTTACTTCGAAAGCATCATCGGTTGTTACAACTATCGGTTTTTACGACTAAATATTGGTGGTCCCTTCGATGTCGTTATAACAGATTTTGACTGTATATATACTTGGATATTGTGACATACCTATAGACGGAATTATAAAGAAACATTAAGTAAATTAAAACATAAACTAAATAAAATTAGTTATAGAATAAATATATCATTCCAGCTCTCCCCGTGTGACATAAACAATAAATACCAAAGGAACCAAAAGGGTTGAAGAAAACAAATAAAACCAATTGAATATTTTATTTTCATAATTTTAATTACAATCACCGTAGGTACACAAATCCAGATCGAAATTTTTTATCAGCGTCTAAAGTAAAATAACAAAAATACGCATAATTAACTAAACACTCAAATATTTCTCAATTATAGACGCACAACTGGCATCTTCCAGTATATTCCAGTGGTTGCCCTTCAGATAATGAACGTTGACATCATTTTCGTTGACACTATCGAGCTCATAACTCTGTGAAAAATTAGGAATAATACCTACTTCTGGCCTAATAAGAACTATACGTGATTTGATCTTCTTAACGACCTCTTTATCATAGTCTTTTACAATCTTTAGACGCACCATACACACTTTACAGACAGTTTTGATGAAATCATTGGAATATTTCAATGTTTCAGGTGAATTGCTTATTATATAATCGATTCTATCATCGTAGTCTGCAATAGATGCGGAGTTTTTGATGAAATTTGTTACAGAATCCTTATTAGTGAGAGTTGACTCGATGACGTACTTGGTGACGCTGTCCTGCAGCTTGACGTCATCGTTGATGTCGAACCTCGTTTTAAATAGCGCTTCAATCCATGCTGGTGACCCATCAATACAGAACACAGTTCCTGTATGGCCTGAAAAGTTTAATAAATTTTTTTTTATCACTACCGCATAATCTCCTCAACTCTTTCAGTGTCCCGCTTTTGGACAATCTCTTGGACTCAAGGTGCAAGGCTTTCTTATGGATGTATAATAGCAGACGAGCTTGAAGTACCACCTATCCGCTGCCGCCCATGACAACTGTGTCTGATTTTGAACACGTAGAGTCTAGAATGGTTAGTCCAGTTTGCAGAAATAGTTAAATCGTTATTATTTGAGAGTTAATATATAAGAGTTAATATATTGGTTGGTCAGTTCGTTAAAGGGACTGGGGAAGGGACTGTATGTTATAGTTAGTTTTGTTAGTTGGTGTTAGTATCTGTCCCGATAGTAACTGTCAGTCAGTCTCCTCTAAAGAAGTGTAACTGGTAACAACACCTTCCCAACCAGACCACAAATTGCTTTAAGAACAATTATTACACCTTGAGCTGGAAAGGTCCTGACTACCAAATGCGGATATTAAGACTAAGGCGTTCTTCTGTTGGGCACGGGTCACACCTTATCGCATACTCTACCACGTTGCTGCCTACCCAGTGGCGAAATATTCTCAAGTCATTCAATAGTCTTCGTCAAAACTTTTGTTTAACCAATGAAAACAACCGGGACCGACGGTTTAACGTCAAAAGTGTCGATGAAATTTTGAACCAACCGCGCAATACGATGCTTAATTCGATCGACAACATAGTGCGCACAGCGCTTTAATGTTGTACCAACGTTGTATTATCTATACCCAAAATAAATGTTTTATCTATATCTATTTTATAAGCCACATAATTAAACAACAACCTTCGCTTTCAAGCTTAGCAGCGAGTTCCAGCACAGGCACAGAGCCATAGCTATAGCCGAGGAGATTGAAGCCGGAACCTAGAGTGAGCATTGGCTTTATAACCTGAAACAATAAACAAAAGTTTAGTAGACAGACTCTTACGAAGGTATTTTAATTGAAGTAATGTAAAAAACTCTCCTGCAAAAATAAAACACTACCAGCATCTCTGGTCTCAGAAAAATAATAACACATGCAGTCTTTTAAGTAGTACCTACGTACTACTTAAAAGACTGCATGTGCAGCTGGTCTGCACTGAATTACTCTGGACACTACACATGGGGCCAGTAGGCCAGGCCTACTTTCAGCACGTATCCTGCACACTCCTCAATGGACGTGGTATGTATTTAGGAGTCTTCCTCTTTACCAACACTTGAAAAATAAACAATTCACAGAACATAAAATTTTATTTATTTATGGATCTCGATAGAAGCATATCATAGTTACACTAGTGATGTTCTTAATTCAAAAACGCCGTGATGCGTCATGCAGGTGATTGCTATGCGCACGTAGGGTTCGAACGGCGGTAGTTAACCGGAACAAGATGGCGGCAATTTTTTAATTGTTTCTCACAAATACGGGCCTGAAAATATATCTTAAAGTGAATGTGGCTTTTTCTTGGCAAAATTCCTGCTGGTTTGTCCATTTGAGGTGACCTTTTAGGTGTCATTGTCATCTTAGATACTAAGCACTACGAGCGCTTTGTCGGGGCTTTGTGGTAACAAGAAGAAAAGTTTCTTTTTTTGAACTCGCAAATCTCTGGTATGTAACACAATTCAGATTAGAACAAATCTTTTTGTGTTCAACTATTTCTATAAGGCTTTATCACATTCAAAGATGTTAAATCCAGCGGACGAAGTCGTTGAGATCATCCAGTTAAAAAGTAAAAGTAACATACCTTGTAAAGTTTTTGGACCATGTCCTCCAATGTACACGTGTCTTTGTCCAACGGAAGTTGTAGCACACAGGTATTAAAGTTAATCTGCCAACACAACGGTTCCAAGAAGGCCGAGGTCCCTTCTAAGCCTGGTATCATGAACAGAGTGCGTGACGTAGGCGTGACTTTATTTATCTGAAAATAAAAGCATTTCATTGTTAGACCGGCAACATAAAAGCAGCGTTATCCAAGGGCCTTTGAGGACGCCCTCTTCTTCTGGAAATCTTCTGGAAATCGGATTGGCCACTAATCCCTTCAGTAGTCTGTATGTTTTTGGCTTTCGCAGATGTAGCAGCAGTGGCCCACAAGCTAACAAAAAGCATCTCTATACATTCACCCAAAAATGGATCACGCTCGTAATGTTTGATATAGATTATACTTACGTCTGCTTCTAATGAATGTTTTGAAGGCATCATAATATAAGGCTTAAAAGCATTTTCTTCTTCGCCAAAGTTTCGAAAGAAGTAACTGAAATCGAATGTGTAGTCATCTTTGACTTCAGCCTTAGTTTGACCAGCAACCTCTTGCCCGGGAGCTAGGGCTATCAATCTGAAATTTTAATGATTATAAAAGTCTCACTCTATGGGATACTGTTTTCAAAATTCGATAACTAGATATATTATTCACAAACTATGTGGCAATATATATGCGCACCGATACTTATTTTGTGATTGTACATTGATAAATGACAACGGTCTCCCGCTTTCTTCTTTAGGTCGCCTGTCGAGTGGATGTTTTCCTTATATTTTTTTTAAGGACTTTACCTAACACACACTTTCCCGCGCTAGCCCTATGTATTTTGAGTGATGGACATTTCTTACTTAGCTAAAGTCAATGTTCTGAGTTCTTGTGGAGAGAGGACGATTTCAAAGTCCCTTTCCAACGTCTGTTTGATTTCTAGCGCCATCATGCTATCCATACCGAGGTCGGCTAAGGACGCTTGGTAAGATACAGCTTTTAGATTCTTAATTCCTGGAAAATAAAATAGACAGATAGGTTCTTATTAGTTCGAAAAGTTTTGGTAAATTTGATGATCATAGTTGAAATTACCGGCTTACTCACGTGTGATTTAAATTGGAAATAGGCCGACTAGTTTTGATCGATTACGATGATCATCAAACCGGTTATTTCAACTATAAATATAGTTACTCACGAATCAATCAGCAATAAAATTCGATGATCATTTAAATCTCTTGTTAATCTCTCTCTCAGTCTTACTTCACCCATCCAGGGTGGAGTAAGACTGACTATATTATGTTTTAATTAATTCAATACCAATAATTTGAGCAATAGTTTCCACAGCAGTCTTCTTAGCATTAGCCTTGTCTTTCTTCTGCGCCAGCACGTACGAGGATACTACGGGCTTCGGTTGGAACAGCAGCGTGTCCAGAGCCTGCAGACACGAGTTGATCCGCTGAGGCATGGTGCCACCGACTTCTGCCTCGCCGTACTTTGCTTGCATTTCTGCTACCATTCCAACCTGGAAGAAATCTTGCTTTTAAGTAATAGGCTGTGTGTCTTTTAAAGAAAGAAGTAAAGAAAATAATTCTTGTGTAACAATACAATTACCTCCTATTCAATTACAAACTTACAAACACTAATTCATTATAATATGTATCTAACTAGTAAATATCTTACGTCACCAATAGCTCCCCACTGAATGGCGACAGCTGGTAAGCCGTCCCGCTTTCTCTGTTCACAAATCCTCTCCATCACAGAGTTGGCCATGCCGTAGTTGCTCTGGCCAGCGTTGCCGCGGCCACATGCCAATGACGAAAATACCACGAAGTCTCTGAAAGGGAGAACCTCTCTTTTGTCTTTTAAACTGCATCTCACGTCCGACCTTAGCAGGATTTAGGTGCTGGGTTGTTTTTATATGTAGGTATATTAGAAAAAAGTCTATCAAATATAATAATTATCAATTAAATATCGAACGATTAATCGATTAAAAATCGATTTAATTTCAGTGTTATGTCATTGGGAACTATGCAATTTTCCTGGATAAAAGTAGCCTAGCCTAGCCCTATACTAATGTTGTGCAAAAAATTGCCTCAATCTATCATTTCGTTGAGTAGGAGAAGAAGAATTAAACCAACAACCAAACAAAAATAACCTTTTCGAAAACTAACGATTATGACAGATTTTGGTCCATTTCACGGGAATCGGGACAGACAACGCCGCTGTGACCGCCCAGTGGCTATCAAACTCGCCTCGAGGTGTTGAGGGTTGAAATCCAAGCGGCACGTATTTACTAATGACTGTTATAAGTCATGTGCGATTTTTTTATTTAACATTTATTGCTATACACATATTTGTAACATACAATTGATACAACATACAATTGATACAACAAACACCTGCACCTTGTTAAGGCATTGCAAGAAAGAAAAGGAGAGAGGCAGACATTTTAATTTGTATTAATATTAACATTTTAATTAATTTAATTTGTTATTGTAATTATATACCTTGGTCAATTTTGCTTAATAAATATGTCATATACCTATGTCATATACTGATTTATTTATTGATTATTTAACTATTTATTTTTTATTTTTTGTCATGTCCTTGAGGTATTCATCTACGCTGTAATATGCTTTGCAAATTAAGAATTTTTTAAGTAAATTTAAAAACTTAGTATATTTATTTTCGCTTTTTATTAAGTCCGGTAGGTTATTGTAGATTGTTATAGACATAGGGTAGGGGCCAGAACTATGTAGTTTTAGTTTAGACGTTGCTGTCTGTAAATTATTATTTTCATAACGACGTTTATAGCGGCGAGGCATATCTTTTACTTGGTAGTATAAGGTCGGATTTTTCTTTACAAATTTGCATAGCTCAAATATGTATATACAAGGTAGGGTTAAGAGTTTTAAGTTACTGAAATGTAATTTGCAACTTTCTCTTGATTTGATGTTGCAAATAATTCGAACACATTTTTTCTGCTGGATCAGTAGATCGTGTGCACTTGTACTATTTCCCCACAAAATAACACCATAACAGAGCCATGCACTGGCATAGGCGTGGTATGCCGATATTGCCGTTTTTAAATCTGTCGATCGTTTGAGTTCTCTAAGCGCATATATAAATTGAGAAAGTTTCGTTTTTATTTTTTGTATGTGGGCATTCCAATTAATGTTAGAGTCTATTTCAATCCCAAGAAGTGTATGGGTTGGTACGCAATCCAATTTAATACTGTCAAATATAAAGTTAATATGTAATTCTTGTTTTTGTCGCGGTTTGAATTGTATTATTTTCGTTTTATTAAAATTGATTTCCAAATTATGGTCGTCCATCCAATTTTTTATTTTATTTACTATGTCATATAATTTGTCATTTAGATTTACATTATTATTACATGAGATAATTAAAGAAAAGTCATCAGCAAACATAACAGATTCCAAAAAGTAATCGTCGCCAGCTGTAACGTTGCGGGAAATCATTGTGAGGGAACCTGCATGCCTGAGAGTTCTCCATTATGTTCTCGAAGGCATGTGAAGTCGGACAATTCACACTTGCTTAGAATGGTAGGTAGCCTTACCCCTTCCATTCCAAGAGGAGGCCTGAGCCTATTATACGCAGTGGGACAGTGAAAACTGGTGTGACAGTACTCACTGGACCTCTGGACACATGTGTCTTGAAAGCTTGTCCAGGTTCAATGTAGCGAGTGCCTTGGGGCCAAACGTCTTTTTGAACATTTCAGGAGTCTGCTGTGGAAACAGCGCGTCATTGAGGACTCCGGCCAAGTTGAAGATCGCTCTTACGGGTCCGATCGCCTCGGCTCCTTCTAGAACTCTCTTGCAACCAGACTCGGTGGTGACGTAATCTGATATTATTCTTACGTCGACTCCATACGCCTTCAACATTCTGAAATATTACACAAATCGCATCGCTTCGTTTACAGCAGCAAACAATAAGCAAAACACAAATTAGGTACATTTGAAAGCACCATTTTTTTAAAGTACATACCTAAATTCGTAGGTAAGTTTAGGCTGTGTAGTCGTTTGCCGCGGTAGTAATGCCTAGCGATCCAGTGAGTATTCTGGCAAGCAGATGCCGGCAATCCAACATACCTGCTCAGGTCTCTACTAGCTGGGTAGGATGAGTGAAAGCATTTTCCAGCGAGGAAAAAAAAAGACTGTGTAGTCGTTGGTACTTCCCAACTCGGTACTCGCATACAATAAAATTAACCAGATAAAAACCCACGTTTCCTTCCCACGTTTACAACTTCACATGACATTTCATGGAGACTATAGCATCATTTTCTACGACTTCTAGCCCTCACTAGACCAGTACTGCCTCATTGTTCAGCGACGGGCCCGTTGGCGCAAACGGTAGTGACCACGACCCCTGCCTGTTACGCCAGGGGTCATGGGTTCGATTCCCACTCAGGACAAACATTCGTGTGACGAACGCTTGTGTTTGTTCTGTGTCTAGATGTTAATATTATCTATTTAAGTATGTATTTAAAAATATCTATGTAGTATATCAGTCTCTAACACCTAGTATAGGCTAGCTCCTAGTTTAGGGTCAAATGGACAAATGTGTGAGAATGTCCAGGATATTTATTTATTATTTATTATTGGTCTAGTGGTCGCTGTGTAGTCGCTAAGCTAGAAGTCAATCCCCAGCTCTGGTAAAGTATTATTGGATTTGTAATTAGACTCAAATAGGAACTGGGATCTAGGGGTTAGTCTAGTTAGCTGAGCAGTTAATTAGAACATTAGTTGGTCAGTTTGTTAGTGGGTATGAGGACTGGAGACCTTAAGTGATAGTTAGTCCTGTTAGTTGGCGTTAGTAATGGTCCAGTTAGTAGTTGTTAGTAAAAGTCTCATTTCAAGTCAGTTAATAGTAGCTCGTAGTTTGGATTTGTGCTAGTGTATTAGCAATAGGTTCATTGCCTATCATATGGAACCTACATCTGATGAATAGTTGGTGCATTACACGTTTTCTGCCTCCTCCAGTCAGAAATACAGGCGTGATGATATGTTAGGGATGGTAAGCTAACTAAGTAAAATTTTGCATATTTTCAAAGTATAAGTGGATTCTTGATGTCAGTCACCTGATTTTTCTCTCCTGATATCCAGTACTGACACCCTTTGACGAGACAATCACAATTTTTTTAGCCTCTCGCATCGCCAGCCAGTCTGCGAGCTCCAACCCAAACCCTCCCAGGCCTCCAACAAGAACGTACACAGAATCTGGGAGACACATATATCTGTAACAAATGTGAATTTACGGGTACAACGTATACTCCAACACGCTGCAAAGCAGATAAGTGGAAGGGTTAGTGACCTACTCAGTGTCGAGTTCACAAGCCTCTACAAGGTCTTCGACAAGGCTTAACGGTTGTTTTACATCTGAACACAACCATAAGTCTATATTATAATCTATAAAGGTAGTAAGATTTTCAGAAGCTATACAATTCATATAATTTAGCCTACACATGATTCAATCCAAATACAGCTAGTATAACGTAGTAAGTATATTGGAAATAAATAATAATATTGTTTGGAAAAGTATTTTCCAAGGAAAAGTATTTTCTAGCAACACACGAAGATGCGCGTGTCTCTACAGAGTCAATGCCAGACGTCACTCACAACATATCTGCTATGTAATTTTACGTTGTTTCTAAGGAAGACACCATACAGCTTTTCGTTCTGTAATCTGAGATGTCAGTAATCAAAATTCAATATGGCGATAGCCATGTGCCATGCCGTGGAATGTGAAAAGATGAGTTTTATATTTTGGTTTTAGTACTTACTTTCTATGGGCGTCGATAAGCAGAGTATTGGGCTTTGCATAAACATTTTTCTCCTCATCTCTTAACTTTATGATAACCTAAACAACAATATTAAAAAAAACTCAATCTCACTTTAAAAAGCAGGCAAAAACATGAAAGTTAAAATTAAAATTAAATTATTAGGGCCCCGTGGCATTGTTGACCCAAGATGCTAGCTAACTATCAAACTACCCAAACTACATCAACTGGGAGGCACTGAAATCTAGCAGCTGAGGTTCCAAGGCAAATGCTGATTGCGCTCCAATTTTCCCAATGGGCTTGAGTCTCCTCTCCGAATGACAATCGTAAACCACGCTGGCCAAATACAGATTGGCAGGCTTCACATGCCTTCGAGAACATCATGGAGAACGATCAGGCATGAAGATTATCCTCATCACCGTTACAGCAGGTGACACCATAGAAAGTCTGCTGGGATCTGAATCCACATTCCCTCGAGTGAGAGGCGAGTTCGATACCCACTGGACTGTCACCGCTCAATTATTATCATTTATATATCGTCAATGATATTATATACATTACAAGATTCAAAAAAAAATTCAAAATTCAAATAATTTATTTCGCTATGAGGTGATTACACACGCTTAACGAAAGTCTAGGTAACTACAAACTACTTAATGCTATTCTAAACTGATTACAAGAGGTAGATACGCCACCAACGCACCAAACGCGTGCCTTGAATTGGTGTCACTTGTAACCATAACAGTCAGTCGAGCTGTGACCTGTCATAGTGTACCGTTTACAAATAGCTGTCGCTTTCACTGTTATGCTTTGTGTCTTCGACTTTGTGTATTTCCTGTCGCACTTATAGCGTGTGTGTAGATATACAATTTTATTAAATATGTATGTATGTGTCGCGGAACGATTATGTTGTCCGTGCAGTATGAGCGAGAAGTATCTTTCTTATAATAATATCATTGTATATCGTGTTACCTTACCTTGCCAATGTGTTTGCCGCTTGCCATATACCGATAAGCAGTTTCCACTTCATCTTTTCCAAAAGTACAATGAGTTAAGGGCCGGACCTCGCCTTTAGCAACACCTTGTGTTACTAGTTCGATCAATCTCTGGTGATTTAAAATGTTACAATCATCATCGTCATACAAAACGTATTAAATTTTGAGGACTAAATAAAAAAGTTACATTGTAAACTATTTACTATCATTATAAAAAAATAATAATGAAGCAATCAAACCTCTTTCGGAAAGAATAATGATTCATTATTCATTATTCTTTAATGACTTCATTGTTCCCTTTCTTTTAATTCAGAGAAGAAACTTCTCTAGAAACAACTAAATTAATTATATATATTAAAAAAATTTAAACAAAACTAATACTTTTGTTACTTGTATGTACCTAAAATAGTTACCTTAGCTATGTGAATTTCGACAAACACATAATCAAGCATTACTCCATGGAAAGAGATCTCCTTTTCATGACAACACATTTCTATTTGAGTGTTCATCAAGATATCGTATTTGCCTATCTCTAGCAGCCTGCCCCTGCGACCGAGGCAGCGAATAGAACCCTGTGGGAGAAGATGAATAAGGATGAGAAAGTTAGAAGAGGAAGATAGTTAAGAAAAAAAGAACAAGAAGAAGAAGCAGATAAGTACATTTATTTGACCTAAATAATACCAAATTTTTAAATATTATATAAATAAAATTATGGGGAAAACAAAAGGGCAAACCCACACATATTGAACTTAATGTCACAGTAATTTCGTATAATTTTGTTCGTGGTAGAACCTATAACTCAGTAATGCTTTAAAAATAATTAAAAACGAAACTACTAATTCAGATCAAGTTATACATTCTTCTGTGCTTACATAGAATAAATACTAGAGAAGAGTGAGGCGTGGGTTGTATGAATGACAATGATGACTTACCAATAATTTATCATCAGCTAGGGAATTAAGAACCAAGTCTACTCCTTTTCCTTGGGTTTGTGTCAAAACCATTTGCTCGAAAGATGTGTCACGGGAATTACCAATGTGACTTTCTGTTGAAGCATTTTTTTATCGACATTAGGGTTGGAAGTTGGAATATAACGATACAGCTAAGCTGCACCCCATAGCGTCCCACAGCTGGGCACGGGTCTCTCCCATAGACAAATTTGCGCTTGGTCTAGAGCATACTCCACCATGCTGCTCCATAGCGGATTGGTGGAGGGGTGGGAGGTGGAGTGGCCAACCCAGTGTCGAATGTTCTCAAGCCACCCGAAGGTCTTCCACAAGGCTTAACGATTGTTTTCACTATTGAAAACAACTGGGACCGACGGCTTAAAGTGCCTGTCCGAAGCTCAAAGCGCCCACGAAATTTTAGCCACTAACGTCACCCATCCACTATAGACGCTAGCCAATAACACAATAAAATTATAAAACTAGAAAAATGGCAAGTTCAACGCATTATGCATTGTCTACCAGTTAAGCACTGGTACGAAAGAAAGTAATTGTGTACGGAATACATTCTGTGAATTGTTTATTACCGTATAATAACGAACTTACGTAATTACGTAATATACTGGCATAATTTGACAGAATTAAAGACTTACACATGGGATTAATATAATTAACACAACGGGGACTAGTATTTAAATCCAAATTTTACGGTGTAAATTTTAGTCCTATGGTACTTCATGCCATGCCTCTGCTGGAACTTACTAAAATTTACTTTTTTTTGGCATTCAAAAGGCTGATAAACATGATAATGATGATAATGTATCATGATACCTTTGAGCTGCGGGAAAAGCTTCTTGAGGTACTGTCTTTTCTCAGGCGTGCCAACTGTGGTGAAGACGTCACAGCCTCGACACAATGCCAAGTTGATGGCAGCCTGGCCCACGCCCCCAGTCCCTGCGTGAATTAGAACTGACTCTCCAGGCTTCATCTTTCCCAAAACGTCCTACAGAAAAACAAATAGATTTAAAAAAAAATGTTGTCATTTATAAAAATTAATGCTATTTGCGCGATATCACTCTTAAGACCCCTAGATAGAGAAGTTACAGTTACACCAAATCAGAAAGAGTTACATTTATATGTTACTTTCACAGCATACATTTGATTTGATATTAGATTTTGTTAGAATACACCACATACAGCAAGAACATAATACACATGAAATGGTTGATCAGATTTAGTGCGAAATTGACAGAACGCATAAACCTAACACATGTACAATTTTTACGCTCCATTAACAATTTAAAAAAAAAGAAATTGAACGCGTATCATCGTGTAAAAATAATATTTAAATTTGTAATATGTACATATTTGAATTTATAGGTATATAAATTATGTATTTATACGTATTGTATGTATGAATATAATAATATGTATTTTTTATTTGTTGTATGTATGGAATTTAATTATTCCTAATCTGTTTACATCTTAATTTTAAGTTTTTTTTCCACCTACCGCATCTTTTCCCAACTCAACCAGGGTTCGAATGGTAGAAAATGCCATAATATGGCATTAAGTCAAAAGCAAAAAGACTTCTTGGGGAATACGCTCCCATTCGGCCGTAATAGCAATTTTGAGCTCCCGGATGTTCTGTGGGGCTGGGTGTACAGCTCTAACACGTCGTTTTAGATAGTCCCATTGATGCTCAATGGGACTTCGTGCTGGCCAATCTAAACGGCGGATCCCGACTTCACTTAAGTAAGCGTCTACGTCACCCGCTCGGTGTGCTCAAGCATTGTCGTCCATAAACACAGCAGCACTTCCTGTAACAGCTAACGCTGGTTGTGCATGAGGAATTAGGAGTTCCGTCATATAGCGTTGTGCATTTAGAGATCCATTTTCTACGAAAACTAACTCTGTACGATCTTCAGAAGTTACGCCAGCTCAAAACATGGCAGAGCCCCCACCGTACGGCGTAATTTCTTCAAAACATACCGCTGAATAACGCTCTCCTGGTCTTCTAAGCACTTTACGACGTCGGTCCTCACCGAATAAAGAGATTCTGGCTTCATCAGAAAATAGAACCTTGCTCTACATCGGTTCAAGTCGCACAATTTTTGATGCTTCGTGATCCCGGTCTTCTTCACAAAGAACCGGTTTCTTGAAACGTAGTCCAGGTCCTCTGAACGACTGACACCAAACCGTTCCGATACATAACATTGACTACAGCCTTCTTGAAGAAGAGTCACTATATTACTAGAGATAATTATCTTGTCGGCCATGTTACAGTATAAAATTTTTCACGAAAAACGAATTTAAACAATTTTACATCAACATCAGTTCATTAAAATTACAAAAAACCGTGTTTTCTTTACTTTTAGCACAAAATCTAATCACAAACTGCGAGCAAATGCTCGAATCGAAAAGAATATTTTTAAATACCTTTGAAATTTTCAAATTTGGAACATTTTATTTTACTTGTCAGTACTTTTTAATACGTAGACAATTGTTTTTTAATTAATTTAATGCATAAAAAACCTCTTTTGTATAAGATTTCCATAATTGTTCAGAAAAGTTTTGGGTGCCCGTTTTTATTGCAAATGGGTTTATATCTCTTTAGAGGTGTCAATAAAGTTGCATAAATAAAATGAATAAAAATACTTACAAACGCAAGGTATGCGGTCGAATAAGCTACAAGAACAGTGGCAGCTTCATCCAAAGTCCATTCATCGGGAACACACATGATTCGATATTTGTTGCAAACTACCACGTTCGCAGTCGACAGTGTCGTCATTCCAATTACTCTCATCCCACTAAAAATTGTAAAAGCAATAATTGTTATTATCATCATTTAGTTTGTCGCTGTAGCTCGGGACCAGAATAGTGCTACGGTATGTTAAAAAAGTTGCTAGTTAAAAAAAATTGCTAGTTAAAAAAAAAAAAGTGGGCAACCCAAACACGGGCAGACGTCGTCAATGGGTCTAATTCTACGCGAGCGAAGCTGCGGGCGTCCACTAGTCTATAATTTTAACATTGGAGCGCGTGGTGTAATATGCTCTGAACATGCCTCATACCAAAGATCCTTAACAAACAGTAGGACGCGTATGCAGCCAGGTAGAACGTGAGTTTATAATTTAATAATAATATAATAATAAGAATAAAATTTAAATTATAACTGCGAAATAGTCATGCACTACTTTGTGATTGTTAACATACACACTAACATTATCTTCTTGCATCAAGATTAATAAAAATATCAGGACACGTACTTTGAAAGTCGTCCAGCAAATTCCATGCCTTGAGCACCACGAGCTATGCCATCCACTGAAACTCGACCAATCGCCGTCATCACGTCTCGAAAATTCACTGCGGCACAGTATACCTACTCGGAAAAACGACAGTTTTTTTTACTTTTAACATACAACGACTACACACAATTTATTGGATATTATACTGTTAAAATATTGAAAATATTTTTATTGCAATGGAACACAGTATCGGGATATGAGTACTTATTCTAAATATTAAGGGTGTCAGCTACCTCTATACCAAATTTTGACAAAATTGGTCCAGCTGTTTGAGCGTGACGAAGTAACTAACATACAAACACACACACACTTACACTTATATAAAGAGTGACTTACATGTACAAAAACACTATCTTCATCGTGCCTTTTTACATCTTTTGATCTATAAGGCCCTTCAAACCATTTTAAAGTGGAAAGATCACCAATTGTCTCAATATTTAAAAAAGCGTGTGGCATTGGTGATACTATTGTACGTTGTTTCATATTTAGGTGTCTGTACGTGCCCCAGCATCCCTAGAAAAAAATAACGAATCAGCTGGAAACAAATTACGAGTATATGAATATTTCTTTTGTAGGAAAATAGGAAACTGAAAAATATCCAAATAAAAGTTAAAGCAAGTACTAGCTAAAAATTTTACTAAAATTACAATTAAATAATAAGATAGATATTATCATCCAGACACAGAACAAACACAAGTGATCGTCACACAAATGTTTGCCATAGATGGGATTCCAACTCACGACTCCTGGCGCAGAATGCAGGGTCACTATCGATTGCGGCAACGGACCCGTCATTAGATTAGCTGAGTCATTTTAACTCAGAAACATAAGAAACAAGAACACTTACATCTTTAAACACATTGAATGCTAAATTCTTGTCAAGTTGTTCTTTACAAAACATTATTTCAGGATCGAATGATTGCTGGCCTGTTTCCGTGATAAGAACACACTGAATCATGTCCCCTTTAGGCTCTCTTCTCAGACAGTTAACAAGTCCTAGGATACCACTGATCTCATTATGTGCGTATAATACAATTTTGATATCTTGTTCAATAATATTCTTCATTTTTTGTATCCATGAAAATTGCTGATCTAAGCTTTCAATCCTTATAAAAGCTTTCTTTTCTGATTTTTCCTTCGTTTTAAATAATACTATATTTTTAGAATCAGTATCGTACATGGTTATTAAGTCATACTTTTCCGCTAAATTCATGATATTGGACTTATCATCTTCTCGGCTTAATATGAATCCACCATCTCTTAACGATGAAACATATTCTCTTAAAATCTATGAAAACATAATTTAACGTTACTTTATTATTCTAAATAACTAAAAATATAACAATTTTATTCTTCAAAAACAAATTGTACCGGTTCAAAATTTTACGTATTCCACGTTCAGTTTTGAATAAGTACAATTTTGAGTCATAGGTCTTTATTTTCATTTAATTTAAAAGATTAGACTAGTTTAATAAATACCTCTGCTTTTCTGGATAAATTGGCACCAACAAGCAATACTACACTTTTATCTTCAGGAATTTTATTGATTTCAGTTACTTGAAGTGACATTTCCTTAAACACATCTTTAATATCCATACGATTATAATAATTTACATTTAGGTCAAGCCACACTTGAGGCAAATCCTTCACAATTTTTTCTACTTCAGGTAAAATCGACCTATTGTTGATCACATCTTCATCAAATATTTCTAGAACTTTGAACTTGTGAACTTGCAAGTTTTCAATAATTATATCAAAGTTACAGCGTATGACGTCTTCAAACTGAAAGATTAATTTTATTTAGATACTAGTGGACAGCCAGCTTCGCTCGCGTGGAATTTAGACATAATTATAGATTCTTCTTAATGAATCATCCCCTGAAATGTGTCATCCCCTATGTTTATTTTACACCCTTGAGGGTAACATTTTTACAAACTTTGAATGCCATATTTATTTATATCTAATAAACAGCCTGAAATATAAATTGTATGCTTCTAGTTGTAAAAATGACAACACTTTCATACAACCTTTCATCCCCCTTTTCACCCATTTACAACACTTTTTTCAGACTAAAAAGTAGCCTATATCCTCTCTCAGGCTCTAGAGACTAGACTATCGAATTTCATTTAAATCAGTTTAGTAGTTTTGGCATGAAAGCGGGCAGACAGACAGACAGAGTTACTTTCGCATTTATAATATTAGTAAGGATTGTTAGGTTAGGTAAGGTTAGTACTAGTAGTTTATTAGAATTGTTGATTTAAAATTACTATTTAATTATTATTTATATTATTATTTCAATAATCATAGGTACCTAATCTGTAGCTTTAAAATAAATCTTACCGGCATTGGATCTTTTCCAAAATTGGGCACAAACTCATAGGTATTAAAAATTGGCGTATTAAGATCAGCTTTTTTTGAAACTCTTGTTGCCTCAAAACCTCGAATTTCCACACCTCCTGACCTATATAAATCGTTTAGATGAAATCAATATGAAGATATTAGAAAATAGTAGAAAATGTACGAAATTTTTTCTTACCTGGCAATTCTAGTATGTTTATCAAAAAATACGTCTAAATAAGTCTCATTTGAATCTAAGTTAGTTTCAGTCAAAACTTTATAGTGAAGTTCAGTGTCGATGGATATCTTTGGATACTCTGTAGGGACGTAAAGATTCTTCGTGTCGTTCTCTAATAAAAATATTTGAAGAACGTAATCCATATAAACAATCCAGTTGTTTACCCAAGCGACACGACAGTGGGTGGCGCTAATGTTACAATCCAGAACACCTTTAAACATGCCACTGAAAGAGAAGTATAAGAACTTATTAAAATAAAATAACAACATCACTTAAAAAAAACATAAAAACACGCATTTGTAGATAACCGAGCTAAAATGTAGCTTTTTTAAAAACAATGTTTTATTTTTTAAAATTAATGCTTTGTCATCGGTTCTTAATAAGTTTCAAATTAATCCGACGATTTGAAGTGGGCGAAAATTACGTTCAAAGATTCCGTCACATACATACATAAAATTCCATTACATAAATACGTAATAGCGTGTAAAAATATTAAAAATATTAAATTATTCGAATAATGTTTATTCACACTTTCCTTATAATGATTTTTAGCAATTGTTTTAGGATAGCGTAAAAAATAAAGAATCAACAAAATTGAAAATAGTGTGATTTGTACTTATGTTCATATCCCCGAAGTTTAATGTCCTTATAGAAATCATTATGGGATAGCCTTAATTCCTTAGGGTTATCGCTGTTATCCAATGTTGAATATTTGTCCATCGTTTTACTAACATTTTTATTTGGAAATATCAATCCAGTTACAACAGTTGTATTATTTTCAGTAACCTTTAAAATAACAGTGTTACAGCTACAGTAGGTACTTAGCTTTACGTTCGTAAAAATCATAGTAATATTTAAACATTATTAATTATTTATTATTTTATTATTTATTTGTTAGGTGGTAGAGCCTATAGGGAACCAAATAGGTTTTATATGTAACCTATTTTGTTCGTCCGAGGCAGTACCATTGCCCGCCATGGTACCTAGTACCATTTCTGCCGTCTAGTAATTGTTTTTAAAGCAATTGTGGTCCGGTTGGAAAGGTGTGGTTTCCGGTTACACTTCTTTAGAGGCCACCATCTCAGTCCTTAAGGGTAGCAACACATCTGTGACTGACTTGGAACGAGACTCTTTCTAACAAGTACTAACTGGACTATCACTAACACCATCTGACAGGACTAAATATCACTAACAGTCCCCAGTCCTCATACCCACTAACGAACTGACCAACTAATGTTCTAATTAACTTTCTCAGCTAACTAACCATCTCAGTCCCTAATTGAGTCTTGTTCAAAATCAGTCACAGTTGTCATGGGCGGCAGCGGATGGGTGTTGCTGCAAGCTCGTTTGCTATCTTGAATCCATAAAAAAAGACTCAATAATCTGAGTCTCTATTACCTCAAACTCTCCGCTGATTGGATGTATGATAATGTTGAAGTGTATTGCACCTTCCTTAGGGATGGTAGTTGCTCGGTGGTATCGAACATTCTCGAAAACAACAGAAAACAGTCTGTATTGACGCTTATGCATCATTGCTAGCGTTTCCCACACTAGCACTAGGTAGCCTGATCCTGGGTATATAATACGACCTGAGAAATTAAAAAAAAAATAATAGTATTAGTTCAGGTTAGGTTAGGTTAGGTTAGGTTAGTAGGTTAGTAGGTAAGTATAAAAAAAGGAACCTTGCAACCATGTTGTATCATGCAACATCTCAATTTTATATTTTTGATGTGAAACATCTTCAGGCGGAGGGCAAACCAAATTTTTGGCGTGGCGAGCGTGGCGAGCGTGGCGAGCGTGGCGAGCGTGGCGAATATGGAATATATATACTATACAGTTCCGACAATCCAGGTCGGAAATTATTTTATTAATAAAATATTATAATTAAATTTTGTTTTTTTTTTTGTTTTTATTTATTTATTTATTTTTCTTATATGTTTTAGTTCCTGTCATAATCTGTACTTTTGTGCATATTACTGGTACAAAATAATTTCGATGTTTTACATCTGCCAGGCGTCCCGTGACGGCTCACAATTTTTTTGTTGATCTTAATATACATATATTTCTTGTGTACATGTGTATGACATTGAACTCCTCCTAAACAGCTGTTTAGATGTTGATGAAATTTTTTGTGTATTCAAGGGGATTCGAGAATGGTTTAGATTCACAATTTGGTCCACTGGAAAATGTTTGTTAAACACTATTTTAGTATTTTTATTTTTAACCGACGTTCATTGACGTGAAGCGTCGCGTCACTTTGACATTTCATATGGGAGAACAACGTTTGTGGGGTCAGCTAGTATATATGTTTTTTGTTTGTTTTCTTTTGATATTTGGAAAGCTAGGAGAAGGCATTATCCCTCCATAACACAGTGCAAGCTAGAATGGAGGAGGGATCTCTAAATAATGTATTTTACACTACGATAATATAGATTTTTGTATTATTTTTAGTATTAGTTGTTCCATATTCAAAATCGCGAGAATTCCAATGCGATGGCCCACAGTAAGTATAGATATCGTTCCGCTGTGATATACGCAAGTCTTATTGTCTATATCATAAAGTCTATTGATACCATTTTCTTACGCCCGGTTTCTGAAAGGCTGATCAACAGAAAAATTAACTAATCGGAGGTCAAATCTCTTGTTAAGTATCATTTGGGTTGCTAGAAGCTTATTCATAGATTTGATTTGATCGGATTGTCAGTTGACAAGTCAGTCAAATCATGCGCTAGAATCCTATGTCAACCGCAATTTTGAGTTTCTGAAACGCTTGTTACGCGATAAAAGACAACCGAATGTCAAATCAAATTAATCATAGATTAGTAAATTTTTCTCTGATCAACGTTTCAGAAACCGAAATTGATTTGACAGCGCTGTTAAGTTAACAGAGCTGTTATTTGATTTGAATTTTGATCAGCCTTTCAGAAACCGGGCATGTGTGCGAGTTTTTAACAAATATAAACATTTACCGCCGAGAACATGTCCAGCCAAGTATTCCATATCTGGATCCGCCATTGATATCGTCACGATCCTTTCTGTTGTCGTCAGTTTCTTATGTGATCTCATAAAAGAATCCGTATCCCTGTAATCATCGTAACATTAATACGTGAAACAAAAACTTTCGACTCATTTTTAAGTAAATTTCGTGGACGGAGGTTTTTGAAATTTGGCACTGAAAGTGTATATGTAGAATTAGTGCACAAAAGCTTACATTTTTAATTAATGTGCATTAGAAATACATTAATTTAATAAAAGAAAACATTACACACACTAATTACGTTTGCTGCGGCCGGAGGTTCCAGGAAAACCAAAATTACTTTAAAAACTACTTTAATTAAAATAAATTACAATTTGAACTTAATAATTAGCTTAAGCGATTCCTATCGATGTTGGATAAAGAATGCTTCCCTACTCGAATAGTAGTGTATTTATAGTATCAAGAGACGTCGCGATTGATGAATTACATAATTAGGACAAATATGTTTAGATCAAAAACTAGTGTGGCGGCATCAGCATTCTTCGTGATCTGCGTCAATGTTGAACTGCAAAAGTAGACCAAATACGTTGCTGAATTGCATATTAGTGTTCTACAAACTATATCGACGGTGTCAGCGCTCTTCGTTAGGGTTCCGCTACGTGATACGTAATTCCTCCACCCCGAGAACGGCAACTATTTTAGAATGTCAAGAGAAAATGTTGCCGGCATCTGTTCAGCTTTCTCTTTTTTTCTCTTCCCTTGGGGTTGACTCCTTCGGTCGCTGGCTGTAATCCTTTTCCTTCATGCAGCGGATCCAGGGATTGTATCTTCGTAACGCGAAGACGACGATCACCATACCTCCAATTGGTAGAAGTAGTGAGTTGTACTCTCGTTTGATGTGGAAAGGAGAGTACGTAGTGTTGGTCAACGAGTTTCTCCATCGCTTCTCTTTTCAATGTAACTGTAGTAAGTTGACAGGACTCCTTCAGTGCTTGATTTGTGATTACTTCTTGGATGTAGTCACTTTTGATACGGACCTGAAGGGTTATTCTTCATCGCAGAAATACCAGTTATTCAACTTCGGACATTCTGTCTCTATGTACACGAATAATTTCTCGTAAGTTGCTATGAAAGGAGAGGGAGGGATGAGGGCTTGGTTATCTTTCTTTGGTGCTACACATATTTTTTACAGTTCGAAATTATTTCTAGAGGTTATTGGAAATTTGGAGTTCTTAATATAATAATATGAACCAGGTTTTAAACTACCATAATATACACTACATTCTAAATTGGGTACATAATCTTAAGTTCATTTTAATATTTCTATATCTATTGTATTTTTTAGCATCATTCTAATCGAGATTGCCGGTTATACTTTTTATGACCGATAATAAACTATGTACAACACCTCTTTTAGCCTGGATTGGCTATAGTGTTAGTGGGATCCTGTAACAAATTAGCAGTTTTATGGCTACGTTTCAGTCGTGATTTGGCAACGGGTCCGCGTTTTTTAGAAGTATAGATATGTATAGGTAAGTTGGCGAGAACAGTGTCTTGAGTGTAACGGGGTGCTGTTTTCTGTCGGTGAAATTTGTTGAGGGGCTCGTTTGTAATAGGGATTTCTAATATTTGATTTTCATTGCTGGTGTGTACGGTTTCGGTCGAAGAGTCAACTCGGGTACGCAAACATTCAGTCGGGTTTCCTAATAAGGAACTTATTTCGTCGGTCTTTTTAATTAAAGTATTAGTATCCTCATTATATAATTCTATTCGCGAGAGTGCGTCTGCATTCGCATTACTTTTGCCTTTCTTATACACAACTGTAAAATCGTATTCACTTAGTTTCAGCCTCCAACGTGTAAGACGGGAATTAGACTCCTTTAAGTTCATTATCCACTGTAACGGTTTGTGATCACTTATAACCTTAAATTTTCTACCAAAAAGATACGGTCTAAAATACTTAGTTGCCCATACTATGGCGAGGAGTTCCTTCTCGATCGTGCTGTAATTTATCTCACTCTCATTGAGTGTGCGAGAGGCGTAACAGACGGGTTTGTCCGAGCCTATTGGACCTTGCGATAGTATGGCTCCTATGGCTACGTTAGAAGCATCTGTTGTTAGATTGAACTCTTTAGAAAAATCTGGGTACTGTAAGATAGGATCGTTAGTTAGAAGTGTTTTACATTTTTCGAAACAGTTAACGTATTCAGTATCAAGAGTAATTTTTCTTCCTTTCTTGAGACATTGGGTCAAGGGCTTAGTAATACGAGCGAAGTCTGGAATGAATTTTCGGTAGTAACCGAGAAGTCCTAGAAACTGTTTAACTTCCTTTGGTGTTTTAGGAATAGGATATTTTTCTATTGCCGATATTTTATCTGGATTTGGCTTTACACCATCTTTGCTAATGAGGTGACCAAGATAAGCTGTTTCACGCTTAAGAAACTCAGACTTGTCCATCTGGATCTTAAAGTTGGACTCTCGAAGTCTCTGAAATACTTTCTCTAGGTTGATCATATGCTCTTGGAGTGAAGTACTGAAAACGATTATATCATCTAGATATACTAAACATATATCGTTCTGTAGTCCTCTGAGGACGTTGTCCATTACACGCTGGAAGGTGCTGGGCGAATTCTTCAACCCTACTGGCATTCTAAGGAACTCAAAATGGCCGTGCTCTACGTTAAAAGCGGTCTTAGAAATGTCCTGGGGATCCATTTCTACTTGGTAAAAGCCGTTCGTCAGATCTAGAGTAGTAAAGTACTGACACCTCCCTAGCTTGTCGAGGACGTCACTTATGTTGGGGATAGGGTATCTATCATCTATCGTCTTCTCGTTGAGTTTACGAAAATCAACCACAAGACGCCATTTTTGTTTGCCGGATGAGTCTAATTTTTTGGGTACGACCCAAATTGGTGAACTCCATGCAGAGTCAGATGGTCTTATTATACCCTGTTCTAGCATTTTCGTAATCTGATCCCTCACCTCTTGTCGGTGAACAAATGGATACCTATAGTTTTTACTATACACAGGAACTTCATCCTTGGTCCTAATGCGGTGTTTTATTTTGTTAGTGAACGTTAAAGGTTCGCCTTCAATATAAAATACGTCGGCGTAACGAGAGCAAAGGGTGGTAAGGTTAACCTTTTCCTCTTCGTTTATATGTTCTAATCGCAACCGCGACACTACGTTTTGCGCGCGCGAATTTAGCTGATCAGTGCGTATGCACTCAGTATTAAATAATTCCGCGTGTGCCGGCCGATCGAGAGAGAATATTATGTCGTTAGGTGTTGGGTTCTCGACTTCAATGTAACCGCGCTGATTAATAACGGTGGTAATACATTCATGTATAATGCAATTACATATTATTTGTTCTCCAATGAATACATCACCGTCGGTTGTATCAATAGGTACGCGGATAGCTTTCGAAGTTCCGGCAGGTATAATATCTTCATATAAATTAACGTTACGCGAGTTGTACATTTTAATAGGATTCGACGCTGAGTGTGTGAATAGCTGTCTCTCCTTCAGATCTATACGGGCTTCCCATTTACTTAACAAATCTAAACCTATAAGCCCGTCGAAATAGTCATGGAAACGGTACAAGAATAATTTTATATTATCTGGGTCATTAAATTCAGCAAAGCATGGTAATGTAATAGAATAATTATTTCTACTGGTTGCATGTACGTTTGTTACCTCAAACGGGTCGTAATTAAGGGGAAAATTACCAAAATACTTCGCAACAGCTTCGGGGTTAATAAAGGATTGGTTGGCACCGGTATCTATTAAAAATTTTAATGGAGGGTTATTTATCTGTATGTACGGTAGTTGCCTTTGTGTTTGCAGGTTTAATTCTATCCTGGTTTTTGTGTAATTCACCTGAAAATCCTGATTTTCGCTATTGTCTCCTACCTGAGGCGTATTTTCGTTACGTAAAGGATAGTCGTCAGTTATATAATACGCGGTGTCATAAGCATAGTCAGGGGCATAGTTAGTAGTGTAGTAGGTATTGTCATTGTAAAAGTAGGTCGGTTCTTGGTAATAGTCATATGGGCGGTAATATGATTCGTCGTACGCAGCACATTCATTAACATTCATTTCGCGAGTTTTAAAATAATTACTTGGAGGAGGGTTTCCTGACCTTCTCCAATCATGACCTGACGTCATAGGAGGAAGCGGTTTAGGAGTAAATCTCTGTACACCGCTCATAGGCTGGGGGTTCTGGCCTTGAGGTGGATTGTGGCGAGGTGGTAATCTAAATACATTACTGCGGGGATTATAGTTCGGGGGCGGTGCACCGAATACTCTTTGGGTGTGCGTGGGCATGCGGTTATGCTGTATAGCCTCGTTAAATTTAAATGGCTGAGGCGGAGGCCTCATGGGTTGGTGCCCTATTGGTACCGGCCAGTTGGATGTAGGAACATGGGGTCGCTGTGGGACTATGGATGGTGGATGATGGGGTACCTTGGGGGTCGCTATATTCTTTTGTGGTTCGTTACGTTGCTGTAAGTACAGTACGTTCAGCTCCTCCTGAACGTACTCGAGAGCCTTCTCGATAGTATCGGGGCGCATGCACCGTATACATGACCCAAGGGGTTCTTTAAGGCCACGAACAAATGCCTGCATGGTAACCCTTTTATACAAGTCGCGTTTTGCAGTAACAGTAGTAGGTACGGTCTCGTGTAAAGTCACATAAGTCATAAGTGTACTAAATAGGGTCTGGCAGTGTTCATAGAAGTCTTGGGGAGATTTATTACCTTGAGTGGCTAAGGAGAGGTCATTGTATAAAGTTATTTCATCACGTTGGTCAGAAAAATTATTAATTAAAGTTTTACGAATACCTGCCCAACTGTCAGGAATTCCATTTGAATTTAAAGTACAAGCGGCAGTCCCTGTTATTTTATTAAGTATTCCGTTCAATACGCAACAATTAGAAAATTCGGAACCTTTTTCCGTACTTAGATACTTAGCAGCTAATTGATCGCATATACTTATAAACCTAGTTAGCACATTTGGATTTCCATCAAAATCCGGGACAAGGCGGAGTGCCTTAAAAATAGTGTCCGGGTCGTGTGCCATCGTATGTGACTCTAAGCACTCTAAACTAATATCTGATTGATTAAATAAATCTAAATCTATATTCCTATTACTATCGATATCCCAGTGAGTCTGACGGAATTCAGACCCCTGGGCCCTATCCGATCTAGGGTGGAAAATGTTGGAAAATTACAGGAGTAACGGGAAGCAACAAGAGAACAATTCAAGTGCACTTACAGGGTTTTCATTTCTGGCCTTCTGGATGCTTCAATGTCTGGATGCTCTTCCGGTTGTCTGCAGCAGGTCCGTAGGTTCTGGATAACTCGACGACGGGGCTGGACAGCCTCCCAGGCGACTCACGACGTGGTTTCCGAATTGTGGGTCCCTAGCTATCGTGAACCGGCCCGCGAATTATCCTACCGACTGCGCCAATTACGTTTGCTGCGGCCGGAGGTTCCAGGAAAACCAAAATTACTTTAAAAACTACTTTAATTAAAATAAATTACAATTTGAACTTAATAATTAGCTTAAGCGATTCCTATCGATGTTGGATAAAGAATGCTTCCCTACTCGAATAGTAGTGTATTTATAGTATCAAGAGACGTCGCGATTGATGAATTACATAATTAGGACAAATATGTTTAGATCAAAAACTAGTGTGGCGGCATCAGCATTCTTCGTGATCTGCGTCAATGTTGAACTGCAAAAGTAGACCAAATACGTTGCTGAATTGCATATTAGTGTTCTACAAACTATATCGACGGTGTCAGCGCTCTTCGTTAGGGTTCCGCTACGTGATACGTAATTCACTATCATTTTTTTGTTGTTGTTTTTTGTTGTTGTGTTTGACACACAACATTTAATAGTTGGTTACCTGGATACGACGGTCAGATAGATACGATGTCATATGTCACATGTCACTTTAAACGTTGGTTTGGACTTTGGATTAAATCTATGATTATAAAGTTATCCTACAAACTTTAAACTTACAATTCAAAAAATGATAGTTAATTTTTTATATGTTAAGTGTAGTCGACAAATGTAATCTGAAATATTTCCAATTATTGTCAACTCGATTGATCGTGTAGACTTGTAGAGAAAACGATCACAGCTAACGTCAGGTGAAACTTTCAATGTAACGACTGCCTTAGTCTAATGGTCGCAAGCGCGCCTGCTAAGATCCTGGGGTCGATTCCCGGGCCGCGCAACAACTATTGGGCGTTTCAAACATGAAATGCCCGGTACAGCTCGAGTTCTGGATTTGTGTCCCGCGCATGGCAATAGGCTCACTACCTTAACATAACTAGTGACATGTGGGTGTAACTACACACCTCTGTCTATACCTTCGGGGAAATAAAGGCGTGATATCCATACTCCATACTAATATTATAAATGTGAAAGTGTGTTTGTTTGTTTGTTTGTCCGGCTTTCACGTCGCAACGAAGCTATTATATGGTATGGTTTTTGTGTGTGGAGATAGTGAGGAGGGTGGAGAGTGACGTAGGCTTACTTAGACGTACTTTTTACCGCGGTAAAACATCCCCATGGGAAGATATCGATGTTTTGTTATTTTCTAGATATTTAGTTCCAGATGTTGTTAATAGATGGCATTGTTAATTCCCTTTTCCCACGCGGGCGGAGCCGCGGGTAAAAGCTAGTTAAGTTATATTAATTTAAAGAGCCCTAAGAAGCAAGAACGAAGTGGCCAGTTCAGTTCAGTTCAAATATACTTTTAAAAACTTAAGTATATGTATTTAAATTATTATATTTGCAGCTGTGTCTGCAGGGGAGACCCGTGCCCAGCAGTTGGACGCCCATGGGTCGCAGCTACCATGTTTTTAAAATTTTATAAGCATTGAATTAAATTAAATTTAGCTACCACACTTCACGATGATCCCATTCCACTAGATGCGACAACATTGGTGTGCCCTGTGATACCGGGAACTGAACTTTTGGGTACAGTTCTGCTACTCTCAAGTTTAGGCCTGCTTCGAATAATCTGAAAATAAGGACGAGAATTCAGTATTTACTATCAGTAATTAAATCCGCCTGTAGTAGGTATACCGAACAGCAGGTCCTAGGTTACTTGGTTTTGGGTGGGGCATATAATTATTTGATTTCATAGATAAGTTATCCATCGAATTGTGTTATTTTCTGCAACCCGCAACATGGGAAATTAGTTAAGATGGTATTTTCTTACCTGCCTAAAGCTTCCAATGTGTCTTGTAGAGCATTCACCGTATTTTCCTTGACAAGGCTTATTTGAACCCCATCTTTTAATATATTCTTCAAGATATTTTGAATGTCCACTCCTGGAGTCATTTGAATACTAATTGCATTTGTAGGAATAATTTGAATCACATCTCTGGACGAAAGGGGATGCTGTAAATATAAAAGAAATATATATTTATAATATTGACATTAATAATTAACATATAGGTACTTACTTACTTATATACTTAGACATTAACATTATTGATTAATGTTAGCGTGTTGACAATCTCAATGGATAAAGAATTTTGACTTGAGGGAATGCAAAATATGAGGAAACCTGGTTGCCTGAGAGTTCTCCATAATTTTCTCGATGGCGTGTGAAGTCCTCCAATCCACACTAACCTAACCTATCCCCTCCGATTCTGAGAGGTGACCCAAGCCCAACAGTAAGACAAAGAAAGGGTTGTGGTGGAATATGTAGTAATTTTAAAATTTCAGTACACATTTAACTTCATTTTAAATTTTGTATTGTTCAAGACTATAATAGATTCTGGAGTTCACAATCACCTTTTGCGTTTCAGTTACTAATCTTTTTTACCTATATAAAATCATAGTCATAAAGTATAAAATAAATTAATTTTACTTACGTTTAAACATTCATATAAATATTCAGCTGTCACAGATGACTCTTTATCAATTTCTTTATTGCCTATCCTTGGTAGCCATGATTTTAAACGTGGTTTTAATTCAGAATTCATAGTTTTCAAGAATTTGGTACCTGTTGACAACGCAATAAAATATTATACATGTATTATTTAATAGTAAACAACATTCACATGGTGCCATTGGGATGAAATTATTCATGCGTAATTATTATTCAGTAATATCACCAATTAAGTATTAACATTTTGTATGAATGTAATTAAATAGGGTGTAATAACATAGCTGACCTTGTCCATCTACATAATATGTTACATATTATTATGTTATTACAAATCAAAATTTCTTTAATATAAAGACTAGATTAGTTTTAAATATACGTCTTAGATAGCTTTATCAATATAAAACTATTTTATTTCAGTCTGAGTCGACTCACCGACATCTGTCTCCTCATTAATTTCATTTCCTTCGTTCACGTCATGGCCTGAGTTTACAGTGGAGAATAAATCTTCAGCACGATGTGCAACCTAAAAAAAAAATGTTTTTAATTTATACTTTGACATAAATATCAAAACAATTAATGGTTGCCTGTAAAGTCGGTTTACTGACGATAATTATACGTGATAACGTCATAAGAAAACATCTTTTCACTTCACTTTATAAACAGTTGACAAAACAGTTCACGTGTAGGTTTTGTGCTGCCGCTGTCTACTCGGACGCATCGGCCGATGGAGTGGAAGAGAGACGGATGCGTCACAAGCCGAATGCTTAGGCAGATCGTGCATCTCTATCGCTTGTTCCGCGCTGTCGCTTGCACGCTCGGCTCAGGCGGAACGTGAGTATGAGTCACGCTTTTTCGTGGGTGCAGCCGGCGTTCATCGATTTATAAGACGTTATCACGATAAAAACAGTTTTATCTTATGCAACGGGTATTAAAAATGAATCTTCTAAACATTGTCTTATTATTACTATGGACGTAGGATCCGCGCTAAAACTATGTTCACGATTTTAGTATGAGATCCTACGTCCATAATAATAACAAGTCAATGATTCAAAAGGATAAAAAAATATTGTAGGTAATCGAAGTAAACGTGAACACTTGCCTTGACACTTTCATTTAAACGAAATCTTTTGATTTCTGTATGTAGTCCATAGTTATAAGCGATAAGTATAGCCTCATCTTCTTTTAAACTTCCGTCAGCGTAACCACAAGCTAACTCTCCTATGCCATAGCCTAAAAATATAAAAAATATTGCCTTAACCGCGTTTTTAACTACATATAATTATATTATTTACTGGAGGACGCCCGCAGCTCGCGTGAAGTTAAACATTGCGGTACCTTGGTTTATTGTTGCTACCTATTCTCCTCACATACATTACTGGACATACTCTACTCGGTGAAACCCAAGCGAACATTCCTAATTTTCTAAATATCGAATAAATTGTTTTCACATTATACCTGGACTAACAATCTTTTCTTCACTTCAGGCAAAACTTTCATCGCCTTTCCAACCCTTTGTAGGTTGTAAATTCAAAAAAGCTGAATTTGTATTGGAGACCACATTAAAGTCCTGTCACTCCCAATTTGAGAACAATATATTAAATGTATCTTCCAGTATCGCGTCATGGATTTTTTAAATATCCACATTAATTTGATTTTTGTTTCTTTTATATAAATTATAAAAAAAATCTAATCTGGATTACGTAAATGTAATCCATTAATCTATATTATAAAAATGAATCGCAAAATGTGTTGGTAAGCGCATAACTCAACAACGCCTGGACCAATTGGACCAATTTGGCCAATTCTTTTTTTAAATGTTCGTTGAAGTTCAAGGATGGTTTTATGGCGAGAAATATTTTAAAATTCATCCCCTAAGGGGGTAAAACGGGGGTGCAAAGTTAATATGAAGCTTTGCCGTTTTTGAAGTAAGTGAATGTGTAACGCGAGCGAAGCTGCGGGCGTCTACTAGTTCTATAATAATTCATATTCTTACCAACATAACCATCTGGCCTTACACCAACGCTCTTGATGATATCAGTAAGTCCAATTTGGAGTGCTACGGTACAGATAATTATATCAACATTATCTATGGATGGAGGATCAGTAATCATATCAATTAAACTGACATTATGAACTTTAAGGGCAGTATGACATCTGAAACAAAACAATACGTTATAATGTTACAATAATACATTATAAAATTATTAAAATCCCATCAGATTTCACTTAACCATCTTAATCATTATACCAAGTTTTATCGCAAACGTATGAAAAAAAAACTGATTCTCTAACTCTAAAGTAAGCCAGATTTTTACCTATGGATAGCAGCAGCGAATGTGGGTATTTCCATAAGTTCTTTAGCTACGACAGATTTTAAAACTACTGCAGGGTACACGAGGTAGACAGAACGGGAAAGGTCTCTGAAGACAGCTACATCACTCGCAAGTACTTCACTGCTGGACAAAGTTGATTCTGTAAAGGACATAAAATATTATGTATATTTATTTATTTATGGAACAAATGAATCGTCCGTGTAATATATATGAATAGTTCATGTATATAACACGGTTGATTAATAGTTCATATACATATATTATTAATATCTATATGAACAATATAAATTGAAGCTTAAAAATAATGTTATTTTGCAGTAAGCTTAGCTTTATAAGATGGGTGACCGCAAAATTTCATAAACACTAGGATGTATGTATGTGTCGCGGAATGATTATGTTTTGCGTGCAGTATGAACGTGACGTATCTTAAAATATCAGTGGTTTAAATTGACATAACAGGCTTCTACTAAATTATTACATTTAAATCATTAATTATTAATAATTAAATTATTTTATTTGCTGCTATAGGCAACTGTCTACCACGCTGATCCAATGCATTAACTTAATCGATAAAGCGGTCATATCGTTAGTTGCTTAGTAGGTATGATAATAGGGGGCATGAGCTGTTAATGACAAATTAGTCCTGTCCATTGGTGTTAGTACTCGTCCACTTAGTAATATGTTAGTAAGAGTCATTACTTACTTAATAGTGAATATCCTCGAAACTTGTGGCCTTCTATTTTGTTTTCGTGAATCGCATGCCACAGGCGAACCTCCTCAGCATCCACTGGTTTACTTTCGAGAAAGGTCAAAATTCTTTGTACGGCTGATTTAGTACGTCCAGATACACAAACAAGCCTAGGCAAGTTATCCATTGGTACGCCGTTATTCACCTAGTAACAGAATTCACGAAAAGTCAAATACTGCGGTTAGTTTGTAAGAAGCACTGGCTTGTAAGAATTTTAATTACTTACAAAACTAACAAAAAGATAAGAAATCAATCGATAAGTATATTTTATACGGACATAATCTATATAAAATCTTTATTTATTTATGTTATTAAGTATTATTATTATATGTCCACCAATCCGCATTGGAGCAGCGTAGTGGAGTATGCTCTAGACCTCCTGCAGCTGTCTGTGGGGGAGACCCGTGCCCAGCAGTGGGACGTCTATGGATCGCAGCAAAAAAAAAAATAATGCCAATATAACCGCCACATTCATCACCACTACCTACCCTTTCTTTGTCCCACTGTTTGGCTCAGTTCTGCTCGTGGAATGCTAGAGTTAGGACATAGTCACCACGCTGGCGATTGCGGATGAACAGATTTCACAAGCCTTCGAGAACATTATGGACAACTCTCAGATATGTTATCTCACGATAATAATGTTCTTTTTCAACAGGAGACATTAAATGTTGAAACCTCAGATGAATAAGTTGAAACGTACATAGAAACTTCATTGGTGCTCGCAGCTTAGATTTGAACCAAGACCCCTGATTGATTGGCCGAGTTGGTAGCCACTGAGATAGTCTAAACAGCACTCAAATCATACACAATTTTTGTACAAAAAAAAAACATTTTTTATAGAAATGAAATGTATACGAAAATGAACATCACCTTTTTCTTATCAAAGTTTTTCAATAAAGCATGTGCGTTCGCCCCACCAAACCCGAATCCACTGAAGCAGGCCAGGCCCCGGTTCCAAGCCTGTTTTTCCGTGACAACCTTCAACCGCCCTTCAGCTAGGGCGGGTACACCTGTGCGGGCTTCGTGGAAGTGAATATTAGGCGGTAAAAATCCAGTATGGTATGCGATACAAATCTAAAAATACAACATAATTTACGTAAAAGCTACCTTGATTACTTCAGTTCACTTAATTTTTTTACATTAACTTATGTAATATGTTTTTTAATACAGTTGCTCAAAAAGTGGCATATTACAGGGACGTTTAGCGTTCGGGAAGTGAGCTATTACACACTCGTGCTTTTTCTTTACCTTTTCCGAACTCGTGCGTTCTCTTTCCCAACTGTCAAAATAATGTCTATTAAAAAGAAAAAACCAACCACGAAAAAAAAAATTCATAGAAGTTTTTATGTTTCATGCAAATATTTCTAAAAAGAAGCTACTAATTTGTTTCAATATCAGATTTAATGATTTGATTCAATGAATTAGGTTAGGTTTCATTTCATTTCATCTCATTAAATTTCATGTCAATAAAAAAATTCTACTGAAGACTTGGCTGTATGGGCATAGTTCCCTTTACCTACCCAGAATGGGTGAAGAAAACAAAAAAAAATCTCTTCAATACTCTGTATTCTTTTACGGTTGGCGCCATTTTCCAAAAATGTTCGCTGCGAGTTTAGTTTGTGTTTTTATTATTTTATCAAATTGCTTAATTTTTTCGCAACTGTATTAAAAATAGTTGTTCAGTACACGTGCGGAACCGTCATTGCAACTTGTTCCGACTGTCAACCCTCGCCTTCGGCTCGGGTAGACATTTGTCGGAACTCTTTGCAATGACAGGCTTTCCGCACTTGTAGCGAAATATACTATTATAACACATTTGCTCGTAAAGGGTCTCTTATTACACCAATTTCAATATCGTAATGTATCTCATTACGCACTTGTGCGGTAATGTAATGTAAAACGCACGGATTTCTTTTTAAAAAGGTAAAACGCACGGTTTATCAAGATGCTCCGTCTAAAACGAATGGTACTTTTTAATACAGTTGCTCAAAAAGTGGCGTTTACAGGGACGTATAGCGTTCGGGAAGTGAGCTATTACACACTCGTGCTTTTTCTTTACCTTTTCCGAACTCGTGCGTTCTCTTTCCCAACTGTCAACTGTCTGTTAAAAAGAAAAAAACCAACCACGAAGTTTTTACTAAGAAAATATTCATAGAAGTTTTTATAATTCATGCAAATATTTCTAAAAAGAAGCTACTAATTTGTTTCACTATCAGATTTAATGATTTGATTCAATGAGTTAGGTTAGGTTTCATTTCATTTCATCTCATTAAATTTCATGTCAATAAAAAAATTCTACTGAAGACTTGGCTGTATGGGCATAGTTCCCTTTGCCTACCCAGAATGGGTGAAGAAAACAAAAAAAAATCTCTACAATACTCTGTATTCTTTTACGGTTGGCGCCATTTTCCAAAAATGTTCTTTGCGAGTTTAGTTTGTGTTTTTATTATTTCATTAAATTACTTCATTTTTTCGCGTATTAAAAATACTTGTTCAGTACACGTGCGGAACCGTCATTGCAACTTGTTCCGACTGTCAACCCTCGCCTTCGGCTCTGACACTAATTCTCGATAGCGGTGGCGACTTTTCTGCTACTTATTTGATTTTAAACCATCCCATAAATGTAAGATTATGTTATATCAATAATTATTTATTTAAGACCAACTTTTACGCGGACGGAGCCACGGGAAATAAAAGTTAAGATTACCTTAACTGTTGCGCAAAGACCAGATGAAGCTTCTGTGTGGCCTAAATTTGATTTGATTGAGCCAATTAAAAGAGGATCTTCCCTATTCTTGCACAGCACATCGTCGATAGCGTTCAATTCTTCTAGATCACCCACCGTTGTAGCTGTTATACAAGAATGTGTTGTACATTATACCTTTTCAGTTTGCTATCTTATGTTACGAGTCCACAGAAATTTTGTCTATTTGTCTATTTCGTAGTCGTATATTGCTTCGTCGGTCGCGTTTGTTTTCAATGGTGGAAACAGTCGTTAAGCCTTCGGGTGGCTTGAGAAAATTCGACACTTGGTTGGCCACTAACCCCTCCACTAATCCGCATTGAAGCAGCGTGGTGGAGTATGCTCTAAACCTCCCGCAGCTGTGTCTGTGGGGGAGAACCGTGCCCAGCAGTGGGACGTCTACGGATTGCAGCCACCTATATTGTAGTTGTAGTTAAATAAGCCTTTAATAAATCTTTATAAGTGCCTAAGTAAAAGTAGTATTAACTTATTTACCAGTGCCGTGTGCTTCAATGTATTCGACATTTTTAGCTGGTATGTCACACTCCTCATAGAAATCTTTGAGAAGACATTTCTGCAAATCACCAGCTGGATAGGTGATTCCATTATCTTTGTAACCGTCGCAGTTCATCTTCGCATAAACTACTTGCGCATATGCTCTGTAAACATTGCAGATAAGTATAAATGTTTTACTTTAAATCTAGTAATTGGCATATGTAGGGCTGCGTGCTCACGCAAATTGTCTCTGTGTACTGTGTGTGTTAAGGGTGTTTTTTCGGATACGTACATAAAAATTATCTTGGCACACGCTCGGGTGTTATATAAACATTATAAATACACATCTACTTTCAATAACAATCCCTAGTCCTCATACCTTAGAGTGAAAAATAAATGAATTTGAATCTGAAAGTTCTAGAACATTCTTTTGGACACTGCCATTTTATTTGAACCCATCTCGATGGAACGCTACGTTAGCCGACCAATGGTCTTTGGACTTTGTCAATGCAACTTATTCAAATATCTTAATTTGTATTGTAGTCTACATTTGAAATAAATGTATTCTTCTTCTTCGTCTAACCAATAGCCATACGGTTTTATTGACAATAAAGTAGGTACTTACCTACGGGCATCTTTATTTTTCTGTAACAAACACACCACCACAGCTTCAGAACGCGCGTACCCATTAGCAGAGGCGTCAAAGGACTTGCATCTTCCTTGGGGAGACAGCAGTCCCATTCTGGAGAGAACAGTCTCATTAAATTGTCTTCCAACTAAAACTCTTAGCGCGCTCAGAATTTCTAATTCAATCGTACGTCGTGATTGGTAGTGAAGGATGAACGCTAGTGGATGTTAAGGGCGTTTCGTACTTCCAAGCTGGTAAGGGTCACGGTTGTTTTCAATTGTAAAATAATCGTTAAGCTTGAGACAATTCGACATTGGGTTGGCCTCCCTACACCTTTCTGCATAGGAGTAGCGTGGTAGATGTTCTAGCCAAACCTCTTTAAACTACGACCCCGAAGCTATGGGAAAGACCCGACCCTAACGTGGGACGCCTATGGGTATAGCTTTTTTAGCTAAGCACCAACACCCAAATCCCTTTAAGACATAAAAGGCCACGCGTCAATAGTTGTCGGAATATATGCCGATTTGATAGCAATATTCTGTGAGAATCTACTTGCGCGACTAAATTTTTAGATATCTTCGCCCGCCCCGGAGATCGAATGCAGGCCTTATATCTTAGACTTTACGAATTACATCTAAATTATACTTAATTGTTCTTAAAACCTCACTAGAGGCGACAATCTATATATATAAAAGGAGTAGGTGACTGACTGACTGACTGACTGACTGACATATCAACGCAGGGCCTAAACTATAAGGGCTAGAAACTTGAAATTTTGCACAGGGGTTCCTTATATAACGTAGGGGAGCACTAAGAAAGGATTTTTGAAAATTCACCCCCTAAGGGGGTAAAACGGGGGTGCAAAGTTAGTATGAAACTTTGCCGTTTTTGAAGTTAGTGAATGTCTAACTAATTCCACGCGAGCGAAGCTGCGGGCGTCCACTAGTTTTAATCATATAGCAACGCATGCAACCGACCTTGCACGAGACGCTGACTCTTTTCAGGGTCAGTAACAGTTATTTTGGGCGAATGAGTATGGCATACTCTTTTGTTATCTTAAATCCATAAAAAAGTATAGATACTCTTACCTGTAGAACTGCACGGAAACATACGGGTGTAGGCAAATATTAGTTCCACATACTATCGCGGAGTCACAAGCGCCGCTCCTTATGGCTTTAAAGGCGTGTTCCATAGCATAGAGGGAACTGGAACATGCTGTGTCAATGGCATACGCTGGGCCAGTAACCCCCAACCACTGGGCAATGTGAACCGCTAAAGCACTGTGGGCTGAACTGCAACAAATTTTTACAATTGAATAATTAGTCCCCAGTCCACCACCCAACTAACGATTTTTAAATGCAATATCCATATACTCGTATATATAAACATATAAGTGTATATATATATATATATATATCTATCTATATATATAAAAGGAGAAGGTGACTGACTGACTGACTGACTGACTGACTGACTGACATATCAACGCAGGGCCTAAACTATAAGGGCTAGAAACTTGAAATTTTGCACAGGGACTCCTTTTATAACATAGGGGAGCACTAAGAAAGGATTTTTGAAAATTCACCCCCTAAGGGGGTAGAACGGGGGTGCAAAGTTAGTATGAAACTTTGCCGTTTTTGAAGTCAATTGAGCAACCCGAACGCGGGCAGTGGGTCTAATTCTACGCGAGCGAAGCTGCGGGCGTCCACTATCTATATATGTATACAAAAGGAGAAGGTGACTGACTGACTGACTGACTGACATATCAACGCAGGGCCTAAGCTATAAGGGCTAGAAACTTGAAATTTTGCACAGGGGTTCCTTTTATAACGTAGGGAAGCACTAAGAAAGGATTTTTGAAAATTCACCCCCTAAGGGGGTAAAACGGGGGTGCAAAGTTAGTATGAAACTTAGCCGTTTTTGAAGTTGTTAGACGGGTAGACGTCGTTAATGGGTCTAATTCTACGCGAGCGAAGCTGCGGGCGTCCACTAGTATATATATAAATACATGTTCTCGAGCACTTCCGTATTTCGCATTCGCCTATTTTGGCCGTCGTTTCTGGATTTTTTCGATTGGAAATCGTCAAGCCTGTTAAAGTTTCAACTACATTCCGTTTTGTAGAACACGCTATTAACGTTTTTTACTTCTACCCACAGGTTGTCTGAATGATATCGCTACTGTGTGTTTTATTTATGATTGCTTTTTACTGTATTTTGATGGTAGGTATACAATAAAGTGATTTGTATTGAATTATTACCCGATCACACCATGTTCGTTACGATTAATCTTGGTATATCGTAGATTTACTTCGGATTCGTAGAAGCAGCAGCCAACGAAAACACCAGTCTTTTTATTCCGGAATTCTGTAGGGTTCATTCCTGGAACCAAACAGCATTATATAATATTAATAATATACCAATTGAAGATGCAGTCGATGGTATCCGCTACGCAGGGCCGGATTTAGAGGTGTGGAGGCCTCGGGCAACAAAGGAGTGGAGGCCCCCTGGCTCTAAATTATTTTCCAAATGAGATGAACTTTTTTCAGTCGAGTTTTTCAATCAATCATTTACTGTGAAACCGAGCACATTATTTTAGTATTTAACAAACATATTATTATACAAATAAAAATGATAAATGATTTCTGTTAATATTTAAGAACAATTATAATCATGTTTGTACAATCAAAAATGTTGGCGCAATCGGTAGTGACCCTGTCTGTTGCGCCAGGGGTCGTGGGTTCGAATCCCACTCAGGACAAATATTCGTGTGACGAACACCTTGTATTTGTTCTGTGTCTGGATGTTAATATTATCTATTTATGTATGTATTTAAAAATATCTATGTATACATATATATCAGTCATCGTATCAGTAAATTAAAAAACAAAAAAAAGTATATTTGCAACTTTAATCTTTTTTTGAAAGCATTCAAAAATATCTATAAATCGGGCACATTAGAAATTACGTAGGTATTTGTAGATATATTAAATTTTTCCTTATATTTCTTTTGAAAAAATTGATACCTTTTCGCAGCTAAAACGATTCTTTGTAACAGTTGCTACCATAAAAAGTACTGAATTGATTTCTACGGATCTTATCACACACCTTTATTATATATTATATTACACACGTATTTAAGTGAGCGCTTACTAACCAGCATCAATGATAGCCTCATAAGTTCTCTCCAGTAGTAATCGGGACGCCGGATCCACATTGTGTCCAAGTTTGTAATCAATTCCAAAGAACGATGCATCAAACTTGTCCAGTTTGTCTATCTTGCCAAGTCCACGAGGAAGATCCGGTAAAAAGACTGACCAGCGGCGGTCATCGTCAGTAACCAGGTCAACCTAAATAAATAAGTAGGGTAAAACCGGGATTGATGCCGCAGTGGGATAGACGCCTCATTTTCAATATTTTAAATTCCGAAAACATATCTTAAATTTTAAAAAGCGTCTTAAATTTAATAATATTTATATGTATATACAGGGTTATTGGTAATTCGACGTATTCCCGTTAGGAGGTGATAGGGGTGACTATTTGTGATAATTTTAACCCCCATATGCATTATGCAAAAGTGAACCATTTTCGAGTTATCAAGCTTTTCAGCTTTTTTCAAAATAAGTCAGAAATGCAACATCAAAAATTTATTTAAAAAAAAGTATCAATTAAAATCTATTTTTTTCTTCTGATTTATAAAAACGATTAAACAATGGTTATTTATCAACATTAAAACTACAATTATCGGTCCAACTTTAAAAATGCGAGACGATTAACGATATTACATCAATATTTTTTGAGATTTTTGTCCACTAAAATGCCTTAAAAACCAAAAAAACTTATAACAAACTTTGCTTGCAGATTATGTTTAAAACATAACCGTTTTCTTAGCTTTCCAACAAGGCATAAGAACTATGAACTTAATTTAAAAAAACTGAGAAAAAACGATCACAAAGGAAGCAGGCGGAAATTAGTATTCGAACTAAACTTAAGGTTGTTCTTTAAAATTTTCAAAAAATTAATTAAAAACAATGCCCAATGTAAATAAAACAAAAAATATAAATTTAAAATTAAATTTAGAACCAGTAAAAGTTTAGTAATAATAACAATTACTTATTATAAGTAACAATTAAGACATTTTGTAATTTAGCCTAATTAAAGTTCTTGCTCGAAGGGACTTATTGCGTGCGCAGTCTCATTCTTTTTCTGAGGTGTAACTTAACTACCGAAGTGTTCAAATTATTCCGAATCACATTTGCAGGACATCCGTCTTGCTAGTATATTATGTTTTGCCTTATAGCCAAAGGAACGTCTTCAAGCATTTCATTTGTTAAAAAAATTCGTAAGCGAACAAAATTGGTTCATCGATAAATTCTTGCACATATTGCACATAATGCAGAATAATTTGACTACTTCGGTAGTTAAGTTACACCTCAGCAAGAAGTCCCTTCGAGCAAGAACTTTTAATTAAGCTAAATTACAAAATGACTTAATTCTTACTTATTATTAATGTTATTATTACTAAACTTTTACTGGTTCTAAATTTAATTTTATATTTATATTTTTTGTTTTATTTACACTAGGCATTGTTTTTAATTACTTTTTTTGAAATTTTAAAGAACGACCATAAGTTTATTTCGAATACAAATTTCCGCCTGCTTCCTTTGTGATCGGTTTTTCTCAGTTTTTTTAATAAGTTCATAGTTGTTATGCCTTGTTGGAAAGCTAAGAAAACGGTTATGTTTTTAAAATAATCTGCAAGCCAAGTTTGATATAAGTTTTTTTTGTTTTTAAGGCATTTTACTGGACAAAAATCTCAAAAAATATTGAAGTAATATCGTTAATCGTCTCGCATTTTTAAAGTTGGACAGATAATTGTAGTTTTAATGTTGATAAATAAGCATTGTTTAATCGTTTTTATAAATCAGAAGAAAAAAATAGATTGTAATTGATACTTTTTTTTTAATAAATTTATGATGTTGCATTTCTGACCTATTTTGAAAAAATCTGAAAAGCTTAATAACTCGAAAATGGATCACTTTTGCATAATGCATATGGGGGTTAAAATTATCACAAATAGTCACCCCTATCACCTCCTAACGGGAATACGTCGAATTACCAATAACCCTGTATATACTAGCTGACCCCGCAAACGTTGTTCTGCCATATGAAATGTCAAAGTGACGCGACGCTTCATGAACGACGGTTAAAAATAAAAATACTATAATAGTGTTTAAAAAACATTTTCCAGTGGACCAGGTTCAAGGGACATTCTCGAATCTCCCTTGAACACACACATAAAATTTCATCAACATTTATCCAGCCGTTTAGGAGTAGTTCACTGTCATACACACGTACACAAGAAATATATAATGTATTAAGATATATTTGGTCAAATAAGGAGAACAGTCGCCTAACATCCCAGTCACGGTAATAGTATCATAGTATTTGCTTACACTTACATGCAAATAATTGCTCTTTAGTATTTATTTTTATAATAAACTTCGCTCACGTCGAATTAGACATAACAATAGTTTGGTTTACAACCTAGTTGCCACCCTCTTCAAAGACACTATCGATCGAATTTTGTCCTCCGAACTTCATTCTTGTGGAAATCACCGAGATGAAAAGTACCTACATATCCTATATTTTTATTAATTAATTCAACTGTAAACATTTGTTGCTAATATCAAGCAATTCATCAATTCTATTCATTTTTTAAGTAATATATCGACTACGCTACGCGGGGCCACCCAGACCGCATTATTTTATTAATGCATTATTTTTCTTTCGACTGACATTTTAAATTCGTTATATCTTTTGAATGGAATAAAATAAATAAAAAATAAAATAAATTAATTAAAAAGTTTAGTATTTTACAGCTATTGAAACGGGCTTTAAAAAAATAACATTTAATGGGATAAGGATTAATACAGAGGTATGAATAATATGGTTTGATTATTGTCGGCAATTTTATCAACTTTTAAAATGTAAAAAAGTAGCTGTAGTGGCATAACTACAGTAGTTGGACATATGGTATCGCGACACTTTTTGTAAATAATGATGTGTTCTGCAAAGTCGTAGTACATTATTTTATTCTATCATCAATAGTTTTCGCAGCGAACGCGATGTAAAGAATATTTTAGGTAATTTTCACACCTTGGGTTATATTATTGCATTTTTATTAGGGATCCCTATTTAAGCCTATCTTACTCAATGAAGATGCATCTTTTTAATGGTGAAACAATTTTTCTAATCGATCCAGTAGTTTTTGTGTGAAAACATTAGGTACAAATACAAACATACATACAAAAACACAAATTTATAATATTATTATATAACCTATGTCAGAACGTGAAGATTTTTAATGGTGAAAGAATTTTTGAAATCGGTCCAGTAGTTTTTGTGTTTTAACATTACAAACACATCTTTCCTCTTTATAATATTAGTGTAGATAAAGGGAATCAATCCCTGTCAAAAAGGATAGTTGCCCCAATTTTTCGTAGTATGGGCACGGTAATAGTATCATACAGTATTGTGACTCGGCCCTGTCCTTGAAATACATGCCTACAGCCGAGCGTGGCCAAGCAGTACGTAAACACGCGTTAGGGCTGCCCGCCTTCAGTATTTTAATTTCATCTACTTAACTACTTGAGTTTCTTTCTAGTTTTGTGTATTAAAATTATTATACTAAGTTGTATGGTTTTTTCCATTCTCGACCTCGAATATATTATAATATTATACAATTATTATACAAATTATTATACAATTATTTTGTACCAATTATATTGTAAAATTATTATATTTATTACAAAAAAGAAATTCACCCCTTTTTTGAATGAAATTTGCCACTACGGCGCATCTGCGACTGTTGGTCTGCTGTATACTTATAGTCCATTGAAATGTTACATTCTTTAGGCCTAACCTTGCGTTTTTTAGAGGACGCAATTTTATTTTATCAGTATAAGAGATATATCGTAAAAACCATTTCAACCCCTATTTTCAAGATGGCGGCCGTGGGACAAGGGTGGCGACCCCACAAACTTGGTTTTAGCTTTACACTGACACCCCCTTCACATCAAAAAAATAAAATGGCGTCTTCTAAAAAACGCAACCCCAAATGTAACTTTTCAATGGACTATTAGTGTATACTAAACTTCGAGGGGCGTAGGTATGATTCGCGTTCCGACGGTTTGTATGAAGATGGTATGATACTATTACCGAGGTATGGGTATGGGGATAGATGCCCCATATTATGACGGCGTTTTTTTGAAATGTTTATTATGAGTTATAATGTTTATTGCTTTTTTCAATTAATTCCTATTGATAGGTTTTAATTCGTCGACGATCTATATTTAGTTACTTATCGAAAATATTATTTTAGTAGTAGGTATGTCTTATGTGTATTTATAATTCATTTCTTCTGATTTCAAGATAAGCATGTCACGAAAATACAAAAGAAAGGTACGAGTACGACCTCGAGTACTTTCTTGGACTACAAAGACTATTGAAAAACTAATAAGCCCCATAACATCTATCTATTGGGCATTAAAATGGAGTCCCAACATTATATACCCCGCAATCCGGCAAGTAGCTAGTTATACTTAGTTATTAGTAGTATGGCCGGTGTATGTGTACACTTTAGTAATATTCATTGATGTAACAGATAAAGAAAAGAAGTAAGGGTAATCCCCTCATACAACAATAAACAATATACAATAAATACCTTATTAAAAAGGTTTTCCTTCAGTTCCATAACGGAATTGCTTTCCGGGAAATATCCCGATAGACCCGAATTAACGATCTCGTCTCCCGGGTCTGGATGGGACATTTTATATCCAGTCTTTAGTCTGTTCGACATTCTGAATGACTGTTTATGGCTGGAAAAAAAATAACTGGTCAAGAGCGTGCCGACAACACGTAAGCTATAATCTATTAGCAGTCCACTGCTATTATATTAGCAGGGCACGCATACATCTCTTATAATTATTGGAAGGCAAGGAACCTACTCCACCATGCTGCCAGCTGGAGTGGTGAAGTACGAGCAATGCTTGCTATTAAGCATTGGCACTGATGACCTCAGAAACCGGGCAAAAGAAGCAGTTGTAAATAGCAGTTTTGGTAAGTTAAAAATTATAAATGGCACGTTTAATAACTAGTTCAGCAGTTAAAACTAAGCAGTAAAGTAAACAAAAATGAGTAATTTAAAAATAATGAAATGGATCATTACATATATAATTGAGCAGGAAAATAATTAAATGGGCGGTAAATATTATTGAACGGGCGGTTACGTGTGGGCAGTAATAAATCGGAATTTGTCGGTAAGAAATCTCATTCTAAGCAATTCTATAAACAATGAGGTGGTAAAATAAAATAAAAAAACAGTAGGTACTTAAATAGTAATGAAAAATTAAATTACTTTTGCTCCCCTCTTTTTCGGGGGCCTGTGCCCCCCCCCCCCTTACACGCCCCCTACTCCCGCTTACCAGCTAGCTAAAAATGATTTATTTACCTAGTTTGATTGAGGATGATTTTGTTACAACGGCCGAACTATTTATCGAACTGCCCAGTCCATCATTTTTACCGCTCATATCGAACCGCCCATTCCATCATTTTCAGTGCTCATTCAGTTATTGGATGATATAAATACCGGCTAATTGATTTTTTATTACTGTCGATGTTTTATTGTCGCAATAATTAATCAACCGCCATTAAATTAAATAACTGCTCAATATGTTTTTCACCTGATCATAATAACATCTCGAATATTTAAATAACAGCTCAAAAAATTTGTTCCCTTAAGTATTGGACTAATATGGAGTAAAGAGAGAGAACGTGGAATTCTGGATAAGATCAGGCAGCACCTGCCCATCCGCTGATGTCCAGGACTAAAGTGGCAGACTCTGAACAAGACTCAAGTATGGGCTACTTGGTTAGTTCAGTGAACGCAAAGTTCAGTTGTTATTATGAACATTAGTTAGTAAATTCTTTAGTACGTAGCTATGGGACTGGAACAGGACTGTAAGTGACAGTTAGTCCTCTTAGTTGGAGTACATAATAGTCCAGATAGTAAGAGCCTCGTTCCAACTTCCAATTCGGTCCGAGATTTTTTATTAAAAAAAAAGAAATGTTCAGTGAAACTCGACTTACCTGTAGTGTAGCTTATTGCACTGTGTGCCTACACAGCAAAGTAACAAATACAAGAAATCATAAATTAATTTAATGAACTGACCGGATACGCAATTTGCATTTAATTGTTATTGTTATGTTATACAAAAAAGAAAATAATAATTTCATTCACACTAGCTATTTCCCGCGAGCTTATCCTTGTCTTGCTTATTCAGTAACATCTCAGATCAAAGTTTGTTAGTGAAGGCATAAGCCATGAAATGCTGCGAAACAGAAATTGAGAGAAACCCATAAATATAATGAATTCAATCAGGAAGGTTTCTGGTCCGCAAAAAAGACAATGATAAACCATTTGTAATTAGAACTATTAATGACATAGATAATTTAGTGAAATTAATTGGAAGAGTTGACAGCAGTGTACTAAAACTGTTAGTTAACTGTAACACATTCAGTACATGAAAAAATTGTTGCACCTGGGAATGTATGTAGGAAGTTACAATTGAGTTTCATAGTTTCATAGATTCATCATAAGTCTTTAAGTTCAGGATGTCAATATTATCTATTTAAGTATGTATTTAAAAATATCTATGTATGTATATCAGTCTCTGACACCCATAACACAGGCTCGCGCCTACTTTGGGGTCAGATGGCCGTGTGTGAAAAATGTCCAAGATATTTATATTTATTAAAAAAAAAAAAGAGGAAAGATTTGTTTTTAATATTTTCACACAAAAACTATTGGACCGATTTCGAAAATTCTTTCTCCATTAGAAAGCTGCATCCTCACTGAGTGACATCCATACTTCCATACTAATATTATAAATGGGAAAGTGTGTTTGTTTGTTTGTTTGTCCGGCTTTCACGTCGCAACGAAGCTATTAAATGGTATGGTTTTTGTGTGTGGAGATAGTGAGGAGGGTGGAGAGTGACGTAGGCTACTTTTTACCGCGGTAAAACATCCCCATGGGAAGATATCGATGTTTTGTTATTTCCTAGATATTTAGTTCCGGATATTGTTAATAGATGGCGTAAGTACAATTTAGTTAAGTAGTTAGTATAGTGGTTAAGTAGTTAGTATCTTTTAATCGTGGAACTGTCACTATTCATACACCACAAATGTGTCATGTATGATAAACAACTCATTGTTAATTCCCTTTTACCACGCGGGCGGAGCCGCGGGCAAAAGCTAGTAGGCTATATGATATTACTAGGTGTAAACAAAACTATTGTTATGTATAATTCCACGCGAGCGAAGCTGCGGGCGTCCAATATAAGTACGACAATAATTTCGCGGGAAAAGACAGGCATCGGGCTCTCAGAAAGTAGGTCATTTTATTAAATTTTTTGGGAGGTTATAAGTCAACCGCACCTTTAGCATCATCCGTTCGCAACAATCGCAGGAGATTGCGCCAATTTTTCTGAATTAAGCTCCACTGAGCGAGTGACGGCTGCAGATGAGAAAAGTGGGCAATTGATGGGAAAATTGAAATATTTTTCAAAGAAAAAGGCAAGTGTTGCTACAATTTTTTGTTCCAACTTGATTCTATCTTTGGTTGTTATTATCTTATTCTAGCTTGTATTAGATTACAGTAGAAATATTGCAGGATAATTATTAATTGAAGGAAAACATATTAGCAAATCTACATAATCCGGGAATTCTTTTTAAATTAAAGTTTTATATATATTGCTCAAACTGCTCGACAACTTAGGGCTGTGCTGAAAATCAGCAATTTGGCTGAGCACTGTCCTTTTTTGCCATGCAGCGAGTTATCGAATTATCTTCCTTTTTTATTACTTGTACTTTTATTTTATTAATTTTTAATTTTTACTTGTTGTGTGGCAAAATAAATAAATTCTTATTCTTATTCTTATAATTATACTCCATTTCTATAAATTTTAGATTAGCCGGGAAGCATGAGATCAACTTAAAAATATCGCAAATACGTATAGGAATTTATTTTGTAGGTACCTATTTTTCAAATTTTAATTTAATAACTGGGTAAAATCTGGTTACCACTCGAATTTTAATTTATCCTAGCCATAGAAATGCCAAATGGCAATGATTAAAGTTCATAAATATTATTACGCCGTTCGCTTGCAATATATTCGTTCTAATAATTGCATGTTCACGATACAGAGGCCAATAGGGTCGTGTAAAGTGTAAACAAACTGTTTGTTCGCAAAAATCACGTCATGCGAAAAACGAATCCATAATTCCATACTAATATTATAAATGTGAAAGTGTGTTTGTTTGTTTGTTTGTCCGGCTTTCACGACGCAACGAATCTATTATATGGTATGGTTTTTGTGTGTGGAGATAGTGAGGAGGGTGGAGAGTGACGTAGGCTACTTTTTACCGCGGTAAAACATCCTCATGGGAAGATACCGAGGTTTTGTTATTTGCTAGATATTTAGTTCCGGATGTTGTTAATAGATGGCGTTGTCATGTATGATAAACAAGTCATTGTTAATTCCCTTTGACCACGCGGGCGGAGCCGCGGGTAAAAGCATAACATAATAATAAACATAATAATAGCGCATAAAAGCGTAACATATTAATATCTTAGAATCATATTGATGTCATTAAAACATAGGGGCCCTAATGTGGTGGAATACAACTTTGTTGTGGAAACATTTGATTCTGTAATCAATTGTTTTAAAAGTTATGAAAAAAGACATAAAACAGAGAAATAATATTAATTTGTTATTAATTTTGTTTGTCAATTTATATAACCATACAGTGAAATATTTTCTTTTGAGAATAAATTTTCTTTGACTCATTTTAAAAGCTTTTATTTAACTTCACTCGTATGTATGTCCTGGAATCTTGCAATCAATATTTCACCCACTTCCACTGAAGCTACCAGCTATCGAGTTGAAATTTGGCACACATGTGGTTCCGATGACAATGCATGAAAATAAAATAAAAGTTATAAAAGCTTTTTAAAAATCTTAAGCTGTGGGAAAAAACCATGCCCAACAGTGGACCTGTGAGTTGTAGATTATCCAACCCGAACAAATGATATCTAAGAATAAACTCAACAATTTTGATACAAAACAAATAAGTAGGTAAAAACAAACAAGTGCATTTCCTGACGTACCAACGATGGGTAGCGTCCATAGCCAAATGGCTCGCGTCGATTCAATGTGATCGAAATAGTTCGGAACGACGGGCGCGGTCGGTTTGTAGATGGGAGACCGGTAGTGACAAAATTTCATGGACGCTACCGTGCTTCGGAGGGCACGTAAAGCCGTCGGTCCCAGTTGTTTTCAATTGTGGAAACAGTCGTTAAGCCTTGTCGATGACCTTCGGGTGGCTTGGGAACATTCGATACTGGGTTGGCCACTAACCCCTCCACCAATCCACATTGGAGCAGCGTGGTGGAGTATGCTCTAGACCTCCCGCAGCTATGTCTGTGGGGGACACCCGTGCCCAGCTGTGGAACGTCTATGGGTCGCGGTGACCAACGATGGATAGTACCAACGACTACAGTCCTTTTTTTCTCGCTGGGAAATGCTTTTACGCATCCTGCCCAGGTACTAGAGACCTTAGCAGGTATTTTTAAAAATTGCCGCCATCTTGTTTCAGTTACCTACTGCCGTTCGAACCCTACGCGCGTGTTAGATTATTATATTATTGGATAAAAAGATTGATAAATGTGGAAAATTATTGATGGTAAAAGAAGTAAATTAATAAATGGAACGATAAGAAGAACAAACTAATACAATTGCTTGTTTAAAGTTTTACATAGTTACGAGGTTACGAGGCCGTTTTTTTTTATGGAAAACAATGCGGAGACTAGTAGAAAATTTCGTATTTAAATAAATGAAACTTACATTTCAATCGGACGGGGAAGCAACTTGGTATATCCGTATCGATACTAAATAAAACTTTGAAAAGATATCCGTGTCAGGGTTGTCTACAGTTGACTTTGTGCTTGAAAACGTTTCACGTTTAATTCGAGGTTTAAGAATGAATATTTATTTCTCAAAAAGAATTACAAAATTCACTTACATGAGAAACATAACATTATTTATTTATTTATTCTTTATTATACCAAAAAAGCTTGTGGTACAAAAGGCGGACTTAATGCTAAAAGCATTATCTACCAGTCGACCTTTGGGCCAAGCAGATAAGCGCAAAGGCGGTAGAAAAGTAAATTTAAATAACACAATAAATACACTATAAAAAATATGTTAAAATTCAATAAGGACTTAAAAAAAATCATAATAAAATACATTTAATATTTATACTATAATATATTTAAATAATTAATAAAATAATTATTATTTAAATAAATAATTATTATTATTCTTTACATATTGGGCATCATTTAAATCTTACATTAAAGTAAACCACCATAATAAATTCATATCCATATTAATATTATAAATGTGTGTTTCTTTGTTTGTCCGGCTTTCACGTCGCAACGAAGCTATTATATGGTATGGTTTTTGTGTGTGGAGATAGTGAGGAGGGTGGAGAGTGACGTACGTTACTTTTTACTACTTTTTACCGCGGTAAAACATCCCCGTGGGAAGATATCGATGTTTTGTTATTTGCTAGATATTTAGTTCCGGAAGTTGTTAATAGATGGCGTTAGTAAAATTCATTTGCAAGTTCTGAATCACGCTAACAAATGATACATGTAAATTAATTAAGTCATAGGCAACTAATAAATTGAATTGAATTATGAATTCGCGATGGATAAATTGTTGTTTTGGTTTAAAATTAATATGGTAAATGATACATGTAAATTAATTAAGTCATAGACAACTAATAAATTGAATTTAATTTAGAATTCGCGCTGGATAAATTGTTGTTTTGGTTTAAAATTAATATGGTAAAGGACATACGCTTTGATTTTGGTTTTGGTTCGCTTCTTGATTTGGTTTTGTCGACTGTTTGTTGTTTTGGCTTAAAATAATAATAACATAAGTCGTCTACTCTATGGAACAAGCTGAAAAAATTCAGTCTCACAACGAATATGAGGGTGCATCTGTGCAATGACATGAATGCTGGAAACTATGCTGAAACACTCTTAAAAATTGGAGATGGGCGTTTCTAGAAACTGATTCCGAGGGCTGTGTGACACTAACGGGAATTATGTCAAAGGGGGATTCTAACACCTAAAAACGATATTGTAAAAAATAAATTCACACATAGTTAGTGAAGTAGCAGGAGATACGACAGAATATTTATCAATAGACACAGTAATGGACACAGAACAGACTGATGTACCCCACATTAGCTCCATTTAAAATTAGGTGTCCCAGTTATGCCTTTTGCGAAATTTATGCCCCTCGATTATGTAACGGAACGAGACTTCGAGTCACACAACTTGGACGGAATATAATTAGTACCACCATCTTAACCGTAGGTAAGGGTGAAAATGTAATGATCGCACGAATACCTATAATTCCCACAGATGTTTCATTCCAATTCAAAAGGCTGCTATTTCCTGTTAAGCTTAGTTTCGCTATGACCATTAACAAAGCGTAGCGTAAAAGGTAGCGGGGGTGAACATAGAAAAACCGTGCTTTTCCCATGGACAATTATATGTAGCATGTGCGCGTGTGTTCAATGCCCAAAATCTTTACATTCTATCCCCAAATGGAAAGACACATAATATCTAGAGTAGCGTATTAAAATAGTGCTCTGTTCTGGGTCCCAAGCCGTGTATGGCTGGAAACACTTCAAAAGAAAAAATCACACCTATTTGGAAAACAAATCACACATATATCGACACCTGCAAGGAAGAACATCGTAACTCACTTTTTGATGAATTTGAGTTACAATCATATTCTTTATTAAAAAAAAAAGCTCTATTTTTTGCACTCACTCCCATATCTGAATTATTTCTAATTATGTTTTTAGCCAGTATTAAAGCATTGTAAGTCAACGTTTACAGAAAATGATAAAAATGTATATTTAGTTACTTATTGATAATTTGCCAGTAATTGATAATATTACTAAGAAAAAATTGCAATACGAGATACCCTCTTGTCTTTCGCAAGATGTTGTGAACGTGAACGTGAACGTTAAACAATCTTTCATTGCAATCTTAGTTACAATGTTTTCATTCTCAAACGAAGATTAATATTTTCGATTCCAAAATTGTAACATTTTAAAAGATAGCGATAAACACCGAGCCAAGCACTCTGATTCTGTTGTAGCAGCTTGTTTCGACTTACAAAAGATCTTGAATACTCCACAGTCGGAAGTATCTCTGTTTTATTATAAAAGAAAACTTGCTACATATAATTTTACGATCTATGATATGGGCACCATCCATCCATTCATCCATCAGCCTTTCAGAGTCCACTGCTGGACATAGGCCTCCCTTAATAGGTGCCACTCCTCCCGATCCTGTGCCTTCTGAATCCAGCGATTTCCCGCTGACTTTTTCAGGTCATCAGTCCATCTGGTTGGAGGGCGGCCTGTGCTCCGTTTCCCGAGCCCTGGTCTCCACTCGAGGACCTTTCTAACCCATCGGTTGTCCATCCTACGAGTGACGTGGCCTGCCCATTGCCATTTCAGCGTGCTTAGTCGACGAGCTATGTCGGTAACCCTCGTTCGTCTACGGATTTCATCGGTTCGAATCCGGTCTCGTAGCGAAATACCGAGCATAGCTCTTTCCATAGCGACACTGAGCGACTTTGAGCTTGCGAATGACGCCGACGGTAAAGGACCACGTCTCGGATCCATATGTCATCACTGGCAACACACACTGTTCGAAAACTTTCGTCTTCAGGCACTGAGGTAATCTCGATGAAAAGATATGTCGTAGCTTCCCGAACGCTGCCCAGCCGATTTGGATTCTTCGAGTGACCCCTTCTCGAAGTTGGCCTTACCCATCTGGACCACTTGTCCCAGGTAAATATACTCGTCAACAACTTCGAGTGCAGCGCCATCAACAATAACTGGTATAGGTTTGACATGCACATTGGACATGATCTTAGTCTTGTCCATGTTCATCTTCAAACCCACCCATTGTGAGGCACTGGTGAGGTCCCCTAGCATAGTGTTGAGGTCGTCCAGCGATTCTGCCAAGATAACTATATCATCGGCAAATCGAAGGTGTGTGAGGCGTCAGCCATTGACGTTGATGCCTAGTCCTTTCCACTCCATCAGCTTAAACACGCCTTCCAATGCAGCAGTGAAAAGCTTCGGGTAGATAACGTCCCCTTGCCTAACACCTCTCTGCAATTGAATGGGGTTCGTGCTTCTGTCGTGTACTCGGACTGTCATTGTGGCGGCTTAATAGGATATATTTCAACACTTCAACACCTCGATGTACCTATAGTCAATCTGGCACCGCTGCAGAGACGCCAACACTGCCCAGGTCTCGATAGAATCGAAGGCTTTCTCATAGTCCACAAACGCGACACACAACGGCTGGTTATACTCCTCGGTCTTTTGTATAACTTGCCGCAGTGTCTGTATGTGGTCCATGGTGCTGTAGCCTTTTCGGAAACCGGCTTGTTCGGGAGGCTGGAAGTCGTCAAGCCTGCGCGCAATGCGATTAGTAAGGACTCTCGAAAACAACTTGTAGACGTGGCTCAGGAGCGCAAGGGGCCTGTAGTTCTTAAGAAGGGTTTTGTCGCCCTTCTTGAAGAACAACACAACCTCGCTCGCGCGCCACGCCTCTGGGGTGGTTCCGCTATTGATGACAGTATCGAACAGCTTCTGGAGCGCCACTAGGACAGGTTTCCCGCCAGCTCTTAGCAGCTCTGCTGTGATTCCGTCATCACCCGGTGCTTTGTTGTTTTTCAGTTGTTTGAGAGTCTCCCTAATCTCGTACAGGCTGACGTCCGGGATATCTTCGGTATAGTGCCGGGTTAATCTAGCTCGCTTATCGTGAGCGCCAGCTGGAGCTGGGACTTGCGAGGAAGTGTACAGTTGTCCGTAATACTTCTCAATTTCTATCAAAACTTCAGGTTTGGACGAGACTATGGTACCGGAATCTGTCTTCAACCTTGATAACTGGCTTTGCCGTTTGCCCAATGCATTGATCTCGAGCAAACACTTTGGAATTAATAATGAATAATTAAATTATTTCACTTGCTTTACTTATATGGTAACTTCAAATCAAATAAAAAATACATGTTGCGCATTGTATGTCAGACTTACAATTTTTTTTTTCTATGAAGCAAACATAGGCGTACAATTTTGAATTGTAAATCTGAGTTACAATGTCATTTTATAAAGTTTATAACGTGCAAACTCATTGTAACTCATAAAAGGTAGTAAAATGAACGTAGTAATAGCATATTAATCATACAGTAATATAAATCATCCCTTTTTGACTACAACTTTCTAGTGTGAATGGCGTTAGGACATAACAGAACTGACTAAGAATTTTTTTAAACTTTAACGCGCTCTCCTGTAAAGTTGCTAAAAATGAGTTACGATGTTCTTCCTTGCAGGTGTCGATATGTGCTCTCCACGTTAGTATTGCCTGTACACGTAAGCAGGATCGGTGGATCCTGCATCAATCTTCACCAGCACACTTCTATTGAAGTTAGCTTAAAGCTCCAGTATGTCAGTGTACGTACAAGTTATCTGCGGTCAGCATTACCTCTGATTCCTCTAAGTATCTTTTAATCGTGGAACTGTCACTATTCATCCACCACAAATGTGTCATGTATGATAAACAAGTCATTGCTAATTCCCTTTGACCACCACTAATATTATTATTATTATAATGAAACAAATAAATCTGAATCTAAATATATATACTTGGATATTGTGACATACCTATAAACGGAATTATAAAGAAACTTTAAGTAAATTAAAACTAAAACTAAATAAAATTAGTCATAGAATAAATATATCATCTTAGCTCCCCATGTGACATAAACAATAAATATCAAAAGAGCCAAAAGGGTTTATGAAAACAAATACATAATACCGATTGATTATTTTATTTTCATAATTGTAAATACAATCACCGTAGGTACACAAATCCAGTTCGACATTTTTTATCAGTGTCAAAGTAAAATAACTATAATACGCATAATTAATTAAACACTCAAATATTTCTCAATTATAGACGCACAACTGGCATCTTCCAGTATATTCCAGTGGTTGCCCTTCAGATAATGAACGTTGACATCATTTTCGTTGAAACTATCGAGCTCATAACTCTGTGAAAAATTAGGAATAATACCTACTTCTGGCCTAATAAGAACTATACGTGATTTTATCTTCTTAACGACCTCTTTCTCATAGTCTCTCACAATCTTTAGACGCACCATACATTCTTTACTGACAGTTTTGATGAAATCATTGGAATATTTAAATGTTTCAGCTGAATTGCATAATATGTAATCGATTCTATCATCGTAGTCTGCAATAGATGCGGAGTTTTTGACTAATTTTGTTACAGAATCCTTATTAGTGAGAGTTGACTCGATGACGTACTTGGTGACGCTGTCCTGCAGCTTGACGTCATCGTTGATGTCGAACCTCGTTTTAAATAGCGCTTTAATCCATGCTGGTGACCCATCAATACAGAACACAATTCCTGTATGGCCTGAAAGTTAATTTTTTTTTTATCAATACCGCATAATCTCCTCAACTCTTTCAGTGTCCCGCTTTTGGACAATCTCTATGACTCAAGGTGCAAAGCTTTCTTATGGATGTATAATAGCAGACGAGCTTAAAGTACCACCTATCCTATCCGCTGCCGCCCATCACAACTGTGTCTGATTTTGAACACGTAGAGTCTAGGATGGTTAGTCCAGTTTGCAGAAAGAGTTAAATAGTTATTATATGAGAGTTAATATATAAGAGTTAATATATTAGTTGGTCAGTTCGTTAAAGAGACTGGGGAAGGGATAGTTAGTTTTGTTAGTTGGTATTAGTATCGGTCCCGACAGTAATTGTCAGTCTGTCTTCTCTAAAGAAGTGTAACTGGAAACCACACCTTCCCGACCAGACCACAAATTGCTTTAAGAACAATTATTACACCTTGACCTGGAAAGGTTCTGACTACCAAATGCGGATATTAAGACTAAGGCGTTCTTCTGTTGGGCACGGGTCACACCTTATCGTATACTCTACCACGTTGCTGCCTACCCAGTGACGAAATGTTCTCAAGTCATTCAATAGTCTTCGATAAAACTTTTGTTTAACAAATGAAAACAACCGGGACCGACGGTTTGACGTCAAAAGTGTCGATGAAATTTTGAGCCAACCGCGCACGACGTTGCTTAATTCGATCGACAACATAGTGCGCACAGTTGTACCAACGTTGTATTATCTAAACCAAAATAAATATTTTTTCTATATCTATTTTATAAGCCACATAATTAAACACCAACCTTCGCTTTCAAGCTTAGCAGCGAGTTCCAGCACAGGCAGAGTGCCATAGCTATAGCCGAGGAGATTGAAGCCGGAACCTAGAGTGAGCATTGGCTTTATAACCTGAAACAAAAAACAATAGTTTAGTAGACAAACTCTTGCGAAGGTATTTAAATTGAAGTAATAAAAAACTCTCCTGCAAAAATAAAAGACTACCAGCATCTCTGGTCTCATAAAAATAATAAGTAGGTACTACTTATAAAACTGCATGTGCAGCTGGACTGCACTGAATTGCTCTGGACACTACACATAGGGCCAGTAGGCCAGGCCTACTTTCAGCATGTATCCCGCACACTCCTCAATGGATGTGGTATGTATTTAGGAGTCTTCCTCTATATCAACACTTGAAAAATAAACAATTCACAAAACATAAAATTGTATTTATTTATGTATCCATCGAAGCATATTATCATAGTTACACTAGTGATGTTCTTAATTTAAAAACGCCGTGATGCGTCATGCAGGAGATTGCTATGCGCGCGTAGGGTTCGAACGGCAGTAGATAACCGAAACAAGATGGCGGCAATTTTTAAATTGTGTCTCACAAATACGGGCCTGAAAATATATCTTAAAGTGAATGTGGCTTTTTCTTGGCAAAATTCCTGCTGGTTTGTCCATTTGAGGTGACCTTTAAGGTGTCATTGTCATCTTAGATACTAAGCGCTGCGAGCGCTTTGTCGGGTCTTTCTGGTAACAAGAAGAATAGTTTCTTTGTTTGAACTCGCAAATTTCTGGTATGTAAATAAGATTAGAACAAATGTTTTTGTGTTTGATCAACTATTTTTTTAAGGGTTTATTTATTACATTCATAATTATCTTCAAAGATGTTAAATCCAGCGGACGAAGTCATTGAGATCATCCAGGTAAAAAGTAAAAGTACCTTGTAAAGTTTTTGGACCATGTCCTCCAATGTACACGTGTCTTTGTCCAACGGAAGTTGTAGCACACAGGTATTAAAGTTAATCTGCCAACACAACGGTTCCAAGAAGGCCGAGGTCCCTTCTAAGCCTGGTATCATGAACAGAGTGCGTGACGTAGGCGTGGCTTTATTTATCTGAAAATAAAAGCATTTCATTGTTAGACCGGCAACATAAAAGTGGCTTTATCCAAATCAAATGCCTTTGAGGACGCCCTCTTCTTCTGGAAATCTGGATATCGGATTGCCCACTAATCCCTTCAGTAGTCTGTATGTTTCAGGCCTTCGCAGATGTAGCAGCAGTGGGTCACTACCTAAAAAAGCTTCTTGATACATTCACCCAAAAATGGATCACGCTCGTAATGTTTAATTTAGATTCTACTTACGTCTGCTTCTAATGAATGTTTTGAAGGCATCATAATATAAGGCTTAAAAGCATTTTCTTCTTCGCCAAAGTTTCGAATGAAGTAACGGAGATTGAATGTGTAGTCATCTTTGACTTCAGCCTTAGTTTGACCAGCGACCTCTGACCCGGGAGCTAGGGTTATCAATCTGAAATTTTAATGATTATGAAAGTCTCGCTCTATGGGATACTGTTTTCAAAATTCGAAAACAAGATTATGTTTTACACAAACTAAGTGGTCATGCGCGCCGATTCTTATTTTGTGATTGTAAATCGTTGTATATATGACAACGATCTCCCGCCGTCTTCTTTAGGTCGCACTTTTTACCTAACACACACTTTCCCGGACTATCCCTATGTACTCGTATTTTGCCTGCGGCTCGGTGGTCAGTGTCACTCACCACTTTGCCACGGAGTCGGTCTTTTCTTGCAATGTTCGATAGTCCTCAAGCGCTGCCTACGAGTACTTACTTAGCAAAAGTCAATGTTCTGAGATCTTGCGCGGAGAGGACGATTTCAAAGTCCCTTTCCAACGTCTGTTTGATTTCTAGCGCCATCATGCTATCCATACCGAGGTCGGCCAAGGACACTTGATAAGATACAGCTTTTAGATTCCTAATTCCTGGGTAAAATAAAATAAACAGATAATTTCTATTAAGTTCGAATTCGATGATCATAGTTGAATTTACCGGCTTACTCACGTGTGATTTATGTTGGAAATAGGCCGATTAGTTTCGATTGATTACGATGATCATCAAGCCGGTAATTTTAACTATGAATATAGACACTCACGAATCATACAGTAATTCGATGATCATTTAAATCTCTCTCTGGATGGGTGGAGTATAGACTCAGACTATATTATGTTTTAAATATTTCAATACCAATAATTTGAGCAATGGTTTCCACAGCAGTCTTCTTAGCGTCAGCCTTGCCCTTCTTCTGCGCCAGCACGTACGAGGATACCACGGGCTTCGGTTGGAACAGCAGCGTGTCCAGAGCCTGCAGGCACGAGCTGACCCGCTGGGGCATGATGCCACCGACGTCTGCTTCACCGTACTTTGCTTGCATTTCTGCTAACATTCCAACCTGGAAGAAATCTTGCTTTAGGCTGTGTGTCTTTTAAAGAAAGAAAGAAAATCATTCTTGTGTTACAATACAATTATCTCCTATTCAATTACAAACTTAAAAACACTAATACATTATAATATGTACCTAACTAGTAAATATCTTACGTCACCAATAGCTCCCCACTGAATGGCGACAGCTGGTAAGCCGTCCCGCTTTCTCTGTTCACAAATCCTCTCCATCACAGAGTTGGCCATGCCGTAGTTGCTCTGGCCAGCGTTGCCGCGGCCACATGCCAATGACGAAAATACCACGAAGTCTCTGAAAGGGAGAACCTCTCTTGTCTTTTAAACTGCATCTCACGTCCGACCTTAGCAGGATTTAGGTACTTGGTTGATTTTATATGTAGGTATATTAGAAAAAAAATCTGTCAAATATTATTATATACGATAATAATTATTGTCAATAATTATTATCGTTCGATAATTAATCGAACGATTAATCGATAAAAAATTGATTTAATTTCACTTTTACATATGTCAACGGGAACTAAGCAATTTTCCTGGATAAAAAGTAGCCTAGCCTAACCCTATACTACTGTGCAAAAATTGCCTCAATCTGTCATTTCGTTGAGTAGGAGAAGAAGAATAAATCAATAACCAAACAAAAATTACCTATTCAAAAACTAACGATTATGACAGATTTTGTTCCATTTCACGGGAATCGGGACAGACAACGCCGCGGTTACAGCCCAGTGGCTATCAAACTCGCCTCGAGGTATTGAGGGTTGAAATCCAAGCGGCAGGTATTTACTAATACTGTTATAAGTCATGTGCGATTCCAGAAAGTAATCGTCACCAGCTGTAACGTTGCGGGAAATCATTGTGAGGGAACCTGCCTGCCTGAGAGTTCTCTATTATGTTCTCGAAGGCATGTGAAGTCTGCCAATCCATACATGCTTAGAATGGTAGGTAGCCTTACCCCTCCCATTCCAAGAGGAGACCAGCCCATTATATGCAGTGGGACAATGAAAACTCGTGTGACAGTACTCACTGGACCTCTGGACACATGTGTCTTGAAAGCCTGTCCAGGTTCAATGTAGCGAGTGCCTTGGGGCCAAACGTCCTTTTGAACATTTCAGGAGTCTTCTGTGGAAACAGCGCGTCATTAAGGACTCCGGCCAAGTTGAAGATCGCTCTTACGGGTCCGATCGCCTCAGCTCCTTCTAGAACTCTCTTGCAACCAGATTCGGTGGTGACGTCATCTGATATTATTCTTACGTCGACTCCATACGTCGTCAATATTCTGAAACATTACACAAATTGCATTGTTTCGTTTACAGCTGCAAACAATAAACAAAACACAACACATATTAGGTACATTGGTAAGAACCATTTTTTTGAAATGTACTTAATTTCATAGATAAGTTTAGGCTGTGTAGTCGTTTGCCGCGGTAGTAATGCCTAGCTATCCCGTGGCATGACTAAAACCCGCTGTGTTTTAGTGGGTATTCTGGCAAGCCGATGCCGGGGAGTCCCATATACCTGCTCTAGTACTTGGGCAGGATACGTAAAAGCATTTCCCAGCAAGAAAAAAAAAGATAAAAACAACCTGCACGACTGAAAGTAGTCCTGCAGGTTTCCTTCCGACGTTTGCAACTTCACATGACATTTAATAGAGACTGGCTTCATTTTCTACGCCTTCTAGACCTCACTAGAAATTGTCTCAATGTTCAACGACGGGCCCGTTGTCGCAATCGGTAGTGACCCTGCCTGTTACGCCAGGGGTCGTGAGTTCGAATCCTTAGGACAAACATTCGTGTGACGCTTGTGTTTGTTCTGTGTCTGGATGTCAATATTATCTTTATAAGTATGTATTTAAAATATCTATGTATGTATGTCATTTGGAAAAGAAAGCCAAACTTGCAGCAAATAAGCTCGGTGTGTTAATAGGGCGCGATACTATTTCACGCCTAAACACCGTCTTCAATTGTACAAGTCCCAAGTTCGGCCGCACATGAAGTACTGCTGCAAACTAGTCTTCTGTGGAATGAGCTTCTGACTAAGGTTTTCCCTTCGAACCACGACATGGAGCGCTTCAAAAAGAGTGTGAAACGTTTCCTTCAAGGCAGGTAACGCACCTGTGATACCCCTGGTGTCAAACGTGTCCATAGACGACGGTGACCACTTACCATCAGGTGGCCCGTATGTCTGTTTGTCCGTCTATATTATAAAAAAAAATGTAATATCAGTTTCTAACACTCATAGTACAGGCTCGCGTCTAGTTTGGGGTCAGACAGACGTGTGTGTGAATGCTTCGCTCGCGTGTAAATTAGACATTCACTAACTTCAAAAACGGCAAAGTTTCATACTAACTTTGCACCCACGTTTTACCCCTCTAGGAGGTGAATTTTCAATAATCCTTTCTTAGTGCTACGTTACAAAAGGAACCCCTGTGCAAAATTTCAAGTTTCTCACCCCTATAGTGTAGGCCCTGCGTTGATATGTCAGTCAGTCAGTCAGTCAGTCAGTCACCTTCTCCTTTTATATATATAGATTATCGGTCTAGTGGTCGCAGTGTGGTCGCTAAGCTAGAAGTCGATCCCCAGATCTGGTAAAGTATTATTGGATTTTTGTATCTCTTTTTTTTTATGGACCAAAAATTATTGGACTCAAATAGGGACTGGGTTGGTTATTCTAGTTAGCTGAGAGAATTAATCAGAACATTAATTGATCAGTTCGATAGTGGTATGGTAGTGATATAGTATGAGGACTGGAGACTGTTCGTGATAGTTAGACCTGTTAGTTGTTGTTAGTAATAGTTCAGTTAGGAATTTTTAGTAAAAGTCTCGTTGCAAGTCAGTTAATAGTAGCTCGTAGTCTGGATTTATTGTCTGTTCTAGTCAATAGGCTAATTGCCTATTACATGGAACCTACATCTGATGAATAGTTGGTGCGTTCTACGTTTTCCGCCTCCTCCAGTCAGAAATACAGGCTTGATGATATGTTAGGGATGGTAAACTAACTAGTAAAATTCGTATATTTACAAAGTATAAGTGGATTTTCGATGTGTATCACCTGGTTTTTCTCTCCTGATATCCAGTACTGACACCCTTTGACGAGACAATCACAATTTTTTTAGCACCTCGCATCACCAGCCAGTCTGCGAGCTCCAACCCAAACCCTCCCAGGCCTCCAACAAGAATGTACACAGAATCTGGGAGACACATATATCTGTAACAAAAGTAAATTTTCGGGTACAACGTATACTCGCAACACGCTGCAAAGCAGATAAGTGGAAGGGTTAGTGACCTACTCAGTGTCGAATTCACAAGCCTCTCCAAGGTCTTCGACAAGGCATAACGGTTGTTGTAACATCTGGAAACAACTATAAGTAGGTATCTCTAGTAGTACTAGGTAGTAAGATTTTCAGAAGCTATACAATTCATTTATTTTAATCTACACATGATTCAAGCTAGTATAACGTAGTAAGTATATTGAAAACTAGTGGACGCCCGCAGCTTCGCTCGCGTGGAATTAGACATTCACTAACTTCAAAAACGGCAAAGTTTCATACTAACTTTGCACCCCCGTTTTACCCCCTTAGGGGGTGAATTTTCAAAAATCCTTTCTTAGTGCTCCCCTACGTTATAAAAGGAACCCCTGTGCAAAATTTCAAGTTTCTAGTTCTAGTCAGTCAGTCAGTCAGTCAGTCAGTCACCTTCTCCTTTTATATATATAGATAAATATTGTTTGGAAAAGTATTTTCTAGCACACAACAACAGAAGATGCGCGTGTCCCTACAGATTCAATGCCAACGCCAGACGTCACTCAAAACATATCTGCTATGTAATTTCACGTTGTTTTCAAGACCTCACCAGCTTTTCGTTCTGTAATCTGAGATGTCAGTCATCAAAATTCAATATGGCGACAACCAGTTGCCATGCCGTGAAATATGAAAACTTTTTGAACTTACCTTCTATGGGCGTCGATAAGCAGAGCATTGGGCTTTGCAAAAACATTTTTCTCTTCATCTCTTATCTTTATGATAACCTGAAAAACAGTATAAAAACTCAATCTCACTTAAAAAATTAGGCACAAACTTGAATCTTAAAATTAAAATTAAATTATTGGGGCCCCGTGGCACTGTCGACCCAAGATACTAATAGCTAACTATCAAACTACCCAAACTACGTCAACTGGGAGGCACTGAAATGTAGCTGCTGAGGTTCCAAGGCAAATGCTGAGTGCGCTCCAATTTTCCCAATGGGCTTGAGTCTCCTTTCCGAATGAGAATCGTAAGCCACGCTGGCCAAATACAGATTGGCAGGCTTCACAAGCCTTCGAGAACATTATGGAGAACTCTCAGGCATGAAGATATCCTCCTCACGATGTATTCGATCACCGTTACAGCAGGTGACACCATAGAAAGTCTGCTGGGATCTGAATCCACACTCCCTCGGCTGAGAGGTGAGTTCGATACCCACTGGACACGGTCACGGTTCAATTATTTTCATTTATAATATCGTCAATGATATTACGTATATACATTACAAGAGGTAGATACGCCACCAACGCATCAAACGCGTGCCGTGAATTGGTGTCACTTGTAACCATTAGGTATCTGTCATTGTGAGCGCGCGCGCTAACTTTACTGATTATAAATAGCTGTCTCTTTCACTCTTGTACTTTGTGTATTTCCTGTCGCACTTATAGCGTGTGTTACAACACATAATAATTTAACAACACATTAATAACAATGTTATTAATTAATATGTATGTATGTGTCGCGGAACGATTATGTTGTGCGTGCAGCATGAACGTGACGTATCTTTCTTAAAATATCATTGTATATCGTGCTAACTTACCTTGCCAATGTGTTTCCCGCTTGCCATATACCGATAAGCAGTTTCCACTTCATGTTTTCCGAAAGTACAATGAGTTAAGGGCCGGACCTCGCCTTTAGCAACACCTTGTGTTACTAGTTCGATCAATCTCTGGTGATTTAAAATGTTACAATCATCATCGTCTTATGAAACGTATTAAATTTTGAAAAAGTAACATTGTAAACTATTTACTATCATTATAAAAAATAATAATGAAGCAATCAAACCTCTGTTTGATCTGTTGTTTCTTCTCTAGAAACAACTAAATTAATTATATTTTAAAAAAAACTATCTAATACTTTTGTTACTTGTACCACAGAATAATAGTACAAGTCTTGTACGTAAAATAGTTACCTTAGCTAAGGGAATTTCGTCAAACACATAATCAAGCATTACTCCATGGAAAGAGATCTCCTTTTCATGACAACACATTTCTATTTGAGTATTCATCAAGATATCGTATTTGCCTATCTCTAGCAGCCTGCCCCTGCGACCGAGGCAGCGAATCGAAGCCTGAGGAAGAAGATGAATAAGGATGAGAAAGTTGGAAGAAGAAGAAGATAACTAAGAAAAAAAGAACAAGAAGATGAAGCATATACATTTATTTGACTTAATACCAAATTTTTAAATATTATATCAAATTATGGGGAAAACAAAAGGGCAAACCCACACATATAAATTTATTCTCGTTTGTACGAATCCGCCCTTAATGTCACAGTAAATTCGTATAATTTTTAGGTGGTAGAACCTATAACGCACTAATGCTTTAAAAATAATTAAAAACGAAACTACTAATTCATATCAAGTTACACAAACATTCCTCTGTGCTTAAACGGAATAAATACTAGAGTAGAGAGAGGCGTGGGTTGTATGAATGACAATGATGACTTACCAATAATTTATCATCAGCTAGGGAATTAAGAACCAAGTCTACTCCTTTTCCTTGGGTTTGTGTCAAAACCATTTGCTCGAAAGATGTGTCACGGGAATTACCAATGTGACTTTCTGTTGAAACATTTTTTTATCGAAATTAGGGTTGGAATGTATCGATACAGCTTAGCTGCACCCCATAGCGTCCCACAGCTGGGCACGGGTGTCTCCCACAGACAAAACTGCGGTTGGTCTAGAGCATACTCCACCACGCTGCTCCAATGCGGATTGGTGGAGGGGAGGGAGGTGAAGTTGCCAACCCAGTGTCGAATGTTCTCAAGCCACCCGAAGGTCTTCCACAAGGCTTAACGATTATTTTCACTATTGAAAACAACTGGGACCGACGGCTTAACGTGCCCGTCCAAAGCTCGGGAGCACCCATGAAATTTTAGCCACTAACGGTCATCCATCCACTATGGACACTTGCCAATAACACAATAAAATTATAAAACTACAAAAAAATGGCAAGAGCAAGTTAAGCACTGGTACGAAAGAAAGTAATTGTGTACGGAAAACATTCTGTGAATTGTTTATTACCGTTGATCATATCAGTATTATTAATAGAAATAAGTGACAGAATTTAATTTAAATAAAGAAAAATAGTTAAGTCATTTGCAATGCTGGCATAATTTGACAGAATCAAAGACATGGGATTAATAAAATTAACAACGTGGAATAGTATTTAAATCCAAATTTTACTGAGTAAATTTTAGTAAGTTCCTATGGTAGGTACGTCATGCCAGCAGAGGCACTTCAAAAGGCAAAAAATGATAATGTATCATGATACCTTTGAGCTGCGGGAAAAGCTTCTTGAGGTAATGTCTTTTCTCAGGCGTGCCAACTGTGGTGAAGACGTCACAGCCTCGACGCAATGCCAAGTTGATGGCAGCCTGGCCCACGCCCCCAGTCCCAGCGTGAATTAGAATTGACTCTCCTGGCTTCATCTTTCCCAAAACGTCCTACAGAGAAATAAAATGATTTAAAACATTTTTTATCCACAAAAAAAAATGTCATTTATAAAAATCAATGCTATTTGCGCGATATCATTCTTCTGCTTCTGCTATCTTACAAAAAAAATTGAATGGGCGATATCATCAGCTATAAGACCGTAGATAGAGTAGTTACAGTTACATCAAATCAGAAAGAGTTACATTTATATGTTACTTTCACAGCATACAGTGTTCAAATGGCGCATTTATTTGATATTCGATTTTGTTATGTGGTGTAAACATACAGCAAGAAAACATGCACATGAAATGGTGCACAAATTTGATCAGATTTAGTGCGCAATTGACAGAACGCATAAACCTAACACATGTACATTTTTTACGCTCCATTTAACAATGTCAAAAAAAAATTAAACGCGTATCCTCGTGTAAAAATAATATATAATTTGTAATATATATTTGAATTTATAGGTATATAAATTACTAGCTGTACCCTGCCACGCTTCGCTGTGGCACATTGTGATTGAATGGCGAAATGAGAAACAAACCTAGAATACATATGTCATATAAGTTTAATTTTGCAATACTTGTGGATATACAATATTTTTCGCTGATATGTGACTGATGCAAAAATTTGATAAAAACAATCCTTGATGCGAATTATATATCATGCTAAAATTTCAGCTCGATCCGTGCAGAACTTTTTGAGTTTTTGAAGCGTACACAAACCAGCATAACATTTATATATATATATAGATGTATTTATACGTATTGTATGTATGTATGCAATTAAATTATTTGTAATCTATTTTCATCATGATTTTAAGTTTTTTTTTCCATCTACCGCATCTTTTCCCCACTCAACCAGGGTTCGACTGGTAAAAAATGCCATAAGGCACACAAGTCCACCCATGTATATATCTTTAGAGGTGACAATAAAGTTGAATAAATAAAATAAATAAAAATACTTACAAACGCAAGGTATACGGTCGAATAAGCTATAAGAACAGTGGCAGCTTCATCAAAAGTCCATTCATCGGGCACACACATGATTCGATATTTGCTACAAACTACCACGTTCGCAGTCGACAGTGGCCCCATTCCAATGACTCTCATCCCACTAAAAATTGTAAAAGCAATAATAATTGTCATCATCATCATTTAGTTTGTCGCTGTAGCTCGGGACCAGAATTGTGCTACGGTCGTAAGAGGCGACCAAATTTTATGTATGTATGTGTGTATGAATGTATTTATTTATAGATGTATGTATGCATTTTGTGTATAAGTTTTTTCATAATTTTTTTTAAATTTGTTTTCTCGTTAAAAGTTTTCAATTATTTTTTTTTTCTATTTCACCAATAGGAAAATAGGCCACCGAGCGGGTTTTAGTGGGTAAAATCCTTGAATGGTGAATCCTTGCAACGGTACCCGAACGTCGTGGGACGTTCGGGTACCGTTGCAAGGTTTACCATTCGTAAAACAAAAAAAGAAGTAATTCAATGGGTTTCGAAATGCCATTAATTAAAAACATTCAAAGAACAAAGATGCTGACGACACAGTCCTAATAGCAAATAACATTGAAGAATTACAACAACTATTAAACCTTTTGAACTCCAAAATAAAGAAATACAAATTGAAAATAAACATTAATAAAACAAAATTTATGGTAGTTAGTAAATATAATACAATAACAGATAACTTATACATATAAAGAAAATACACCGATAGAAAGGGTGAAAAATTATAGATATTTGGGTTCCTGGTCGAACGAAACATGGGATGCAGAGCAAGAAATAAGAACTAGGATAGAAATAGCGCGCAGCTCCTTTATTAAAATGAAATCCCTTTATACTAATAAAGATATAAACCTTAAACTACGCTGGAGACTAGTCAAGTGCTACGTTCTATCTGTGCTCCTATATGGCAGCGAAACTTGGACCCTAAACAAAGCAATGGAAAAGAAAATCGAAGCATTTGAAATGTGGCTATATAGACGTATGTTAAAAATACCAAGGACTGACAAAGTTACAAACGTAGAAGTACTAAATAGAATGAAAAAGAATTTAGAAGTTTTGTTATCAGTAAAAAGACGGAAAATATCGTATTATGGTCACTTATATATAGAAATGACAAATATAATTTCTTAAAACATATAATAGAGGGGAAAATAAATGGGAAAAGGGGAAGGGGAAGAAGGAGGATCACCTGGCTTGACAACATAAAGACGTGGACTGGCATAAGGAACGCAGCCGTACTGGCTAAGATGGCGAAAAACAGAAGCGAAACACAAAAGATGGTCGCTGACGTCCGTTAGGACATAGCAACAAAAGAAGAAGAAAGAACAAAGAATCTAAAGCATCGTATATCGGTACATCGCGATTAAGCGCTCATTGCCCTACAGTTCACGTCGATTGTAGTATTGATCAACCGAGTTAAATGTCCAACCCCAATGGCTCGCATCGACGGACGCGGTCGGTTTGTTTTTGGGATCACCCAAAGTAGTAGTAGTAATCATACTAGGTTGACCTTCGGGTGGCATTGTCACTAACCCTTCCATCAATCCGCATTGGAGCAGCGTAGTGGAGGAGACCAGTTCCCAACAGTGGTACGTATATGGGTTGTAACTAACCGAGTTATATAACATCGGGCGCGGTCGGTATGTGGATGGGTGACAGTCACGTTAAGTCTTCGATTCTGGTTGTTTTGAATAGTAATACAAACGTTAAGCCTTGTTGAAGACCGGCGGGTGGCTTAAGAACATTCGAAACTAGATTTACTATAATATTAACGTTGGAACGCGTGGTGTAATATGCTCTGAACATGCACCAGATACCAAAGATCCGTACCCAACAGTAGGACGCGTATGCAGCCAGGTAGAACGTGAGTTATATTCCGTTTTATAATTTAATAATAATGTAATAATAAGAATAAAATTTAAGTTATAACTGCGAAATAGTCATGCACTAGGTACTTTGTTTATTTATTTATTTGTGATTGTTAACATACACACCAAGGACGTTGAAATAGTAGATACACACTAACATTATCTTCTTGCATCAAGGTTAATAAAAATATCAGGATACGTACTTTGAAAGTCGTCCAGCAAATTCCGTGCCTTGAACATACTCCTGTACTATTCTACCACGAGCTATGGCATCCACTGAAACTCGACCAATCGCCGTCATCACATCTCGAAAATTCACTGCGGCACAGTATACCTACTCGGAAAAATTACAGTTTTTTTACTTTTAACATACAACGACAACACACAATTTATTGTATATACTGTTAAAATATTGAAAATATGTTTATTGCAATGGAACACAGGGATATGAGTATTCTAAATATTAAGGGTGTCAGCTACTTCCATACCAAATTTTGACAAAATTGGTCCAACCGTTTGAGCGTGACGAAGTAACTACATACAAACACACACACACACTTACAGACTATCGCTTTTATAATATTATATAAAGTGTGACTTACATGTACAAAAACACTATCTTCATCGTGCCTTTTTACATCTTTTGTTTTATAAGGTCCTTCAAACCATTTTAAAGTGGAAAGATCACCAATTGTCTCAATATTTAAAAAAGCGTGTGGCATTGGTGATACTATTGTACGTTGTTTCATATTTAGGTGTCTGTACGTGCCCCAGCATCCCTAGAAAAAAAATAACGAATCAGCTGGAAACAAATTACGAGTATATGAATATTTCTTTTATAGGAAAATAGGAAACTGAAAAATATCCAAATAAAAGTTAAAGCAAGTACTAGCTAAAAATTTTACTAAAATTACAATTAAATAATAAGATAGATATTATCATCCAGACACAGAACAAACACAAGTGATCGTCACACAAATGTTTGCCATAGATGGGATTCCAACTCACGACTCCTGGCGCAGAATGCAGGGTCACTATCGATTGCGGCAACGGACCCGTCATTAGATTAGCTGAGTCATTTTGATTTGCTTTTGTAGGAAAATAGGAGACAGAAATATCCAAATAAAAAGTTAAAGCAAGTACCAGCTAAAAATTTTACTAAAATTACAATTAAATAATAAGATAATACGATGATAGATATTATCATCAAGACATAGAACAAACACAAGTAATCGTCACACAAATGTTTGCCCTGGGTGGGATTCGAACTCACGACTCCTGGCGCAGAATGTTGGTCTATCGATTACGGCATTAGATTAGCTGAGTCATTACAACTCAACAGAAAAATAAGAAACAAGAACACTTACATCTTTAAACACATTAAATGCTAAATTCTTATCAAGTTGTTCTTTATAAAACATTATTTCAGGATCGAATGATTGCTTGCCTGTTTCCGTGATGAGAACACACTGAATCATGTCCCCTTTAGGCTCTCTTCTCAGACAGTTAACAAGTCCTAGAATACCACTGATCTCATTATGTGCGTATAAAACAATTTTGGTATCTTGTTCAATAATTTTCTTCAACTTTTGTATCCATGAAAATTGCTGATCTAAGCTTTCAATCCTTATAAAAGCTTTCTTTTCTGATTTTTCCTTCTTTTTAAGTAATACTATACTTTCAAAATCAGTATCGTACATGGTTATTAAGTCATACTTTTCCGCTAAATTCATGATTTTGGACTTATCATCTTCTCGGCTTAATATGAATCCACCATCTCTTAACGATGAAACACATTCTCTTAAAATCTATGAAAACATAATTGAACGTTACTTTATCATTCTAAATAACTAAAAAATATAACATATTACCAATTCAAAAACAAATTGTATCTATTCAAAAATTAACGTATTCCACGTTAAATTTTGAATCAGTACAATTTTGAGTCATGGGTCTTTATTTTCATTTAATTTAAAAGATTAGACTAGTTTAATAAATACCTGTGCTTTTTTGGATAAATTGGCACCAACAAGCAATACTACACTTTTATCTTCAGGAATTTTATTGATTTCAGTTACTTGAAGTGACATTTCATTAAACATATCTTTACTATCCATACGATTATAATAATTTACATTTAGGTCAGGCCATACTTGAGGGAAATCTTTCACATTTTTTTCTACTTCAGCTAAAATCGACCGATTGTTGATCACTTTAGAATCTTCATCAAATATTTCTAGAACTTTGAACTTGTGAACTTGCAAGTTTTCAATAATTATATCAACGTTACAGCGTATGACGTCTTCAAACTAAAAGATTAATTTTATTTAGATATTGTTAGGTTAGGTAAGGTTAGTACTAGTAGTTTATTAGAATTGTTGATTTAAAATTACTATTAAATTACTATAATTATTTCAATAATCATAGGTACCTAATCTGTAGCTTTAAAAAGAATATCTTACCGGCATTGGATCTTTTCCAAAATTGGGCACAAACTCATAGGTATTAAAAATTGGCGTATTAATATCAGCTTTCTTTGAAACTCTTATTGCCTCAAACCCTCGAATTTCCACACCTCCTGATCTATATAAATCAGTTAGATGAAATCAATATGATGATATCATTATGAAAATATTGGAAAATGTACGACATTTTTTTCTTACCTGACAACTCTAGTATATTTATCAAAAAATACGTCTAAATAAGCCTGATTTGAATCTAAGTTAGTTTCAGCCAAAACTTTATAGTGAAGTTTAGTGTCGATGGATATCTTTGGATACTCTGTAGGGACGTAAAGATTCCTCGTATCTTTCTCTAATAAATATATTTGAAGAACGTAATCCATATAAACAACCCAGTTGTTTACCCAAGCGACACGACAGTGGGTGGCGCTAATGTTACAATCGAGAACACCTTTAAACATGCCACTGAAAGGGAAGTATAAGAACTTAATAAAATAAAATAACAACATCACTTAAAAAAAAAAACATAAAAACACGCATTTGCAGATAACCGAGCTAAAATGTAGCTTTTTAAAAAAAAAATTTTTTTTAATTATTTCTTTGTCATCGGTCCTTAATAAGTGTCCAAAGTTTCAAATTAATCTGACGTTTTGAAGTGGGCAAAAATTACGTTCAAAGATTCCACATACGTACTACATACAAAATCCGTTACATACATAAAATTTCCTTACATAAATACCTAATAGCGTGTTAATATCCAAATATTAAATTAATTATTGTTTATTCACACTTTCTTAATAATGATTTTTAGCAATTGTTTTAGGATAGCCTAAGAAATAAAGAATCAACAAAATTGAAAATAATGTGGTTTGTAGGTACTTATGTTCATATCCCCGAAGTTTAATGTCCTTATAGAAATCATTATGGGATAGCCTTAATTCCATAGGGTTATCGCTGTTGTCCAATGTTGAATATTTGTCCATCGTTTTACTAACATTTTTATTTGGAAATATCAATCCAGTTACAACAGTTGTATTATTTTCAGTAACCTTTAAAATAACAGTGTTACAGCTACAGTAGGTACTTAGCTTTACGGTCGTAAAAATCATAGTTATATTTAAACATTATTAATTATTAATTATTTATTTGTTAGGTGGTAGAGCCAATAGGGAACCAAATAGGTTTTATATGTAACCTATTTTGTTCGCCCGGGGCAGTACCACCGCCCGCCACGGTACCTAGTACCATTTCTGCCGTGTAATAATTGTTTTTAAAGCAATTATGGTCCGGTTGGAAAGGTGTGGTTTCCGTTTCAGAGGCGATCATCTTTCCTCAAGGGAGCAAGACATCTGTGACTGACTGACTTGGAACGATACTCCTACTAACAAGTACTAACTGGACTATTACTAACACCAACTAACAGGAATAACTATCACTAACAGTCCCCAGTCCTACTAACGAACTGACTAACTAATGTTCTAATTAACTTCTCAGCTAACTGGACTAACCATCCCAGTCACTAATTGAATCTTGTTCAAAATCAGTCACAGTTGTCATGGGCGGCACCGGATGGGTGGTGCTGCAAGCTCATTTGTTATCTTGTATCCATAAAAAAAAACATAAAATACTCAATAATCTGATCTCTATTACCTCAAACTCTCCGCTGATTGGATGTATGACAATGTTGAAGTGTATTTCACCTTCCTCAGGAATGGTAGTTGCTCGGTGGTATCGAACATTCTCGAAAACAACAGAAAACTGTCTGTATTGACGCTTATGCATCATTGCTAGCGTTTCCCACACTAGCACTATGTAGCCTGATCCTGGGTATATAATACGACCTGAGAAATTTAAAAATAAAAAAATAATAGTCTATTTACATATAATAATATATAGTCTACAATAAGTAGTCTATATATATATTGTTTTTGTTTGATATTTGGAAAACGCTAGGGGAAGGCACTTTCCCTCCAAGACCCAGATTTTTGTATTTTTTTGTATTATTTTTAGTATTAGTTGTTACGTATTCAAAATTTCTCATATCACATTTTTAGCACATGAGAAACCAAATCAAGAGTGAATGTTGCTCATAAGCGCTGCAGCTTCTTAGATTTTATCATAAAAAGTATCCAGGTTTAAATCCTGGTATCCACTGTAAGTATAGATATGGTTCCGCTGTGATATAGGGAAGTCATACTATTGACACAATTTTCTTAGTTTGCGAGTTTTTAACAAATATAAACATTTACCGCCAAGAACATGTCCAGCCAAGTATTCCAGATCTGGATCCGCCATTGTTATCGTCACGACCCTTTCTGTTGTCGTCAGTTTCTTAAGTGATCTCTTAAAAGAATCCGTATGCCTGTAATAACATAATATTAATACGTGAAACAAAAACTTTCGACTCATTTCGACGAAAATTACGTGGACGGAGGTTTTTGAAATTTGGCACTTAAAGTTTATGTAGAATTAGTGCAGGGAGCTTACATTTTAAGTAATGTGCATTAGAAATACATTAATTTAATAAAAGAAAACATTATACACACTATCATTGGTTTGACACACAACATTTAATAGTTGGTTTACTGGATACGACGGTATGTCATATGTCACATGTCTTTCATGTCACTATGTCCTTTTAAACGTTGTTGTGGACTTTGGATTAAGTCTACGATATGATTAAAGAGTTATCCTACAAACGTTTAAACTAAAAATTTTAAAAATAATAGTTAATAATTTAAATGTTCTGACCGCTAGTGGCAAAATTTCATGGACGCTACCGTGCTTCGGAGGGCACGTAAAGCTGTCGGTCCCGGTTGTTTTCAATGGTGGAAACAGTCGTTAAGCCTTGTCGAAGACCTTCGGGTGGCTTGAGAACATTCGACACTGGGTTGGCCACTAACCCCTCCACTAATCCGCATCGGAGCAGCGTGTTGGAGTATGCTCTAGACCTCCCGCAGCATAGTCTGTGGGGGAGACCCGTGCCCAGCAGTGGAGCGTCTATGGGTCGCAGCACAGCACAAATGAATTTTACTAACGCCATCTATTAACAACATCCGGAACTAAATATCTAGCAAATAACAAAACATCGATCTTCCCATGGCATGGGGATGTTTTACCGTGGTAAAAAGTAGCCTATGTCACTCTCCGCCCTCCTCACTATCTCCACACACAAAAACCATACCATATAAAGATTTAGGAGTCCCATGATGACACGGGCCTATAGATATTAGGATTTGTGTTACGGCAGGCAAAAGACCTTGAGAGTGTTGCGGTGATTAAAATATTATATAACAGCTTCGTAAGAAGCACGTTAGAAAATAATGCGGGAGTCCACATGAAGAAAAATATATACCTACTCATGGTGGAGAAACTCCAAAAGATATGATAATAAACTGAATGAATAAACAGAATTATTATATTTGCAGCTGTGTCTGTAGGGACCCGTGCCCAGCAATGAAACGTCTATGGGTCGCAGCTACTATGTATTTAAAATTTTATAAGCATTGAATTAAATTAAATTTAGCTACATACCACACTTCACGATGATCCCATTCCACTAGATGCGACAACATTGGTGTGCCCTGTGATACCGGGAACTGAACTTTTGGGTACAGTTCTGCTACTCTCAAGTTTAGGCCTGCTTCGAATAATCTGAAAACAAGGACGAGAATTCAGGATGTACTAGTAATCCGCTCGCTGCGACCCATAGACGTCCCACTGTTGGGCACGGGTCTCCTCTCAGAATGGGAGGGATTAAGCCTTAGTCCACCACGCTGGCCAAGTGCGGATTGGCAGACTTCACATACCTTCGAGAACGTTATGATGAACTCTCAGGCATGCAGGTTTCCTCACGATGTGTCCTTCACCGTTATAGCAAGTGACATTTAATTTCTTAAAGTAATCCGCCGTAATGTAATAGTAAATCCGCCTATAGTATAAGTTATTATTATTTAATAAATTGATTTATTAAATATCCTAGATAAGTTATTAATTATTCCGATTACCGAACCACAATTCCTGGGTTCTGGGTGGGGCAGATAATTATTTGATTTTATTTTTATTGTATTTTCTTACCTGCCTAAAGCTTCCAATGTGTCTTGTAGAGCATTCACCGTATTTTTCTTGACAAGGCTTATTTGAACCCCATCTTTTAACATATTCTTCAAGATATTTTGAATGTCCACTCCTGGAGTCATTTGAATACTAATTGCATTTGTAGGAATAATTTGAATCACATCTCTGGACGAAAGGGGATGCTGTTAATACGAAAGAAAGTAAGAAATATATATAATACTAGTGGACGCCCGCAGCTTCGCTCGCGTGGAATTAGATTATGTTATATATATGTTTATTTTACACCCTTACAAATTTTTTACAAACTTTGAATGCCATATTTATTTATATCTAATCAACAGCCTACAATATAAATTTTATGCTTCTAGTTCTGAAAATGACAAAACTTTCATAGAACCTTTCAACTCCCATTTCAACCCCTTACAACACTTTTTTCCAAATAAAAAGTAGCCTATGTCCTTTCTCAGGCTCTAGACTATCTGTGTACCAAATTTCATTTAAATCGGTTTAGTAGTTTTGGCGTGAAAGTGTCACAGACAGACAGACAGACAGAGTTACTTTCACATTTATAATATTAGTATGGATTGACATTAATAATTAATATAATTATACTTATACATTAACATAAACTATTAATGTTAGCGTGCTGGCTTGAGGGAATGCGGGTTGTTGAAGGCAAAACGTGAGGAAACCTGCTTGCCTGAGAGTTCTCCATAATTTTCTCGATGGCGTGTGAAGCCTTCCAATCCGCACTAACCTAACCTATCCCCTCCGATTCCGAGAGGTAACCCAAGCCCAACAGTAAGACAAAGAAAGGGTTGTAGGGGGATTGTTGAGGTAAAGTCACCTTATTCCGAGGGGTTTTAAAAGTGGCACCATATTCCGAGGTATTTACAAAATCGGCGTTTTCGGCCAAATTACATGTTCATTTTGCTTACAATTAACATTATTCAATAAATAATTTATCTCTTCATATTTGTATGTGCAAAGAATTGCTTTAGTATGAGAACTTTTTAAAATAAACGATAAATTTTTCGCTAGCAGCCTGTATGTAAAACTGTGTAATGGAATATTTTTTTCGTGATTTTAGTATGAGACCCGAGGTCCATAGTAATAATAAGTCAATGCTTTTAAAGGATAAAAAAATATTGTAGGTAATCAAAAGTAAACTTAAACACTTGCCTTGACACTTTCATTTAAACTAAATCTTTTCATTTTTGTATGTAGTCCATAGTTATAAGCGATAAGTATAGCCTCATCTGCTTTTAAGCCTCCATCAGCGTAAGCACAAGAAAACTCTCCTATGCCATAGCCTAAAAATATAAAAAATACTGCCTTGACCACGTTTTTAACTACATAATTATATTATTTACTAGAGGACGCCCGCAGCTCGCGTGAAGTTAAACATTGCTGTTCCTTGGTATATTGTTGCTACCTATTTCTGTAAAAAGCTGACTTTATATTGGAGACCACATATTAAAGAGTTATCACTCGCAATTTAAGAACATATATATAATTATATTAACATATTAATATGGATATTTAAAAAAATCATGATGCGATACTGGAAGGAACATTTAATTTGATTTTTGTTTCTTTTATATAAAAAAAAATCTAATATTATCGTAATCCATTAATTCTATTACAATTCATATTCTTACCAACATAACCATCTGGCCTTATGCCAACGCTCTTGATGATATCAGTAAGTCCAATTTGGAGTGCTACGGTACTGATAATTATATCAACATTATCTTTGGATGGAGGATCAGTAATAATATCAATTAAATTGACGTTATGAACTTTAAGGGCAGAATGACATCTGAAACAAAACCATATGTAATAATGTTGTATTACAATATTATTAAAATCCCATCAGATTTCATTTAAACCATCTTAATCATATACCAAGTTTAATGGCAATCGTATGAAAAAAAAAACTGATTCTCTAACTCTAAAGTAAAGTCAGATTTTTTACCTATGGATAGCAGCAGCGAATGTGGGTATTTCCATAAGTTCTTTAGCTACGACAGATTTTAAATCTACTCCAGGGTACACGAGGTACACAGGACGGGATAGGTCTCTGAAGACAGCTATATCACTCGCAAGTACTTCACTGCTGGACAAAGTTGATTCTGTAAAGGACATTATATGTATTTATTTATGGAACAAATTAATGAACCATGTAATATATATATGTATATGAATAGTTCATATTGTATATGTATATGTATAATATGTATAACATCCATATGAACTTATCTAAATTATAAATTAAAGCAAACAAAGAATTAATCTACTTTGCAACAATCCGCGAACAAAAACGTATGGTGATGTATGTATACCTACTTTCATGCACGTAGCACCTCCCTCCCTCCCACGCAGGAAAACATGCACATGCGATAAATGAATACACATACCAACATACACACACCAACACGTGTTTCGCCCCAAAACAAGGCATCCTCAGGGTAAGTAGACTCTACGATGCACGCGATGGTTAATCGCTGATACAATTAATTATATATATAAAGCTTAAAAATAAAAAAAATCAAAGAAAAAAAACTCTTAATTTATTTATGTACGTATTATGTTTTTATGATATTTTGCAGTAAGCTTAGCTTTATAAAATGGTTACCGCAAAATTTCATACACAACCTAAATTCAGAGATTACCTTTTACACCTGCACAAAATTCCGAAAAATTACGTGTTTTTAAATCACTAGTATGCGCTTAGTGGGTAAATTGTTATATAAGGCCGTGTGTAGAATATTTCGTTTCTAAAAGGACAATGGCCCTTTGGAATTTGAAATTTAATAAAACATATATTATAGCCAATGATAAGACATGAATTATGTTAATGCAATGCAATGTTGACCTTCTTAATTCTGAAAATAGACCCGTGCTCTAATGTAAGGTTCTAATGGGTTTTAACTTTTAGGTATGGTAACGAAAAATGCCTAGTCACCAGCTTTTTGGTTAGAGCACAGAATACATAGATTAAACCAATGATATTATATACATTACAAGAGGTATATACACCAACGCACCAAACGCGTGCCGTGAATTGGTGTCACTTGTAACCATTGCAGTCAGTCGAGCTGTGACTTCTCATTGCGAGCGCGCGCGCTAACTGTACTGATTACAAATAGCTGTCTCTTTCACTCTTACGATTTGTGTATTTCCTGTCGCACCTATAGCGTGTGTGTAGAAATACAATGTTATTAAATATGTATGTATGTATCGCGGAACGATTATGTTGTGCGTGCAGTATGAACGTGACGTATCTTTCATAAGGGGCATGAGCTGTTAATGACAAATTAATCCTATTCATTGGTGTTAGTAATCGTCCACTTAGTAATATGTTAGTAAGAGTCATTACTCACTTAATAGTGAATATCCTCGAAACTTGTGGCCTTCTATTTTGTTTTCGTGAATAGCATGCCACAGACGAACTTCCTCAGCATCCACTGGTTTACTTTCGAGAAAGGTCAAAATTCTTTGTACGGCTGATTTAGTACGTCCAGATACACAAACAAGCCTAGGCAAGTTATCCATTGGTACGCCGTTATTCACCTAGTAACAGAATTCACGAAAATTCAAATACAGAGGAGTTTGTAACAAGCACAGGCTTGTCGTCCATAGCCCAATGGCTCGCGTCGATTCAATGTGATCGAAAGAGTTAAGCAACGACGGGCGCGGTCGGTTTGTGGATGGGTGACCGCTTGTGGCAAAATTTCATGGACGCTACCGTGTTTCGGAGGGCACGTAAAGCCGTCGGGCCCAGTTTTTTGGAATGCTGGAAACATACATCATGGACATAATCTGAAATAAAATCTTTATTACTAATATTATATCTCCACCAATCCGCATTGGAGCAACGTAGTGGAGTATGCTCTAGACCTCCTGCAGCTGTGCCTGTGGGAGACTGTATGGCTAGGTTATGCTCGTGGAGTTTTAGAGTTAGGACATAGTCACCACGCTGGCCAATTGAGGACGAACAGACTTCACAAGCCATCGAGAACATTATGAAGAACTCTCAGGCATGTTATCTCACGATTTCGTCGATACAAAAGTCAACTAGCCAAAGTGTCATTTTGGCAGTAAACTAATCTCACATATGACCTTTTCTACCTTTGTAGAATTTTTACATTTTTCAGTTAAGCAGAAAAACGATTTGTAATTACATTTATATTTGAAATGCCATAGATACAATATTTTGCCACAGTATGCGTTGTGTCAAGATATTATATAATGAAATGAAATGAATACGAAAATATACATCACCTTTTTCTTATCAAAGTTTTTCAATAAAGCATGAGCGTTCGCCCCACCAAACCCGAATCCACTCAAGCAGGCCAGGCCCCGGTTCCAAGCCTGTTTTTCCGTGACAACCTTCAACCGCCCTTCAGCTAGGGCGGGTATTCCTGTGCGGGCTTCGTGGAAGTGAATATTAGGCGGCAAAAATCCAGTATGGTATGCGATACAAATCTAAAAAATATAACATAATTTACGTAGAAGCTACCTTGGTTACTTCAGTTCACGTTATTTTTTTACAATATCTTATGTAATATGTTTTGTGATTATTAGGCGTAGGTGCATTCTAGGATGCCCTTTAAGATGGCTCAGTCTTAATTAATATTTTTCTTTATCAAATTTTTACAAAGGTTGGACTTAATGTCGGTCGCATAACGATAATCCCACGAACTCTATACGTTATGTACAGTATCGTACTAATATTATGTAAATAAAAGTGTGTATGTATGTATATGTATGTGTATGTTTGGATGTTTGTTACTAAATCACGCAAAAACTACAGACAGATTTGCATGAAACTTTTATTTTATTTTTATTCTATTTAAAAAATACAAAAAAAGGGCTTTGTCGCATACGCGAACATGCCGCCCTAAAATTACTCTAGGAAACTATTAAAAAAATATCATGGGTGGCAGCGGATGGGTGGTGCTGCAAGCTCGTTTGCTATCCTGTATCCATAAAAAAAAAAAAAAAAATTAAAACTAAAACTAATTACTTCTAGATCTACTTATTAATTTGGACAACTTTTTTGCCAGATCTGAAATAGGATCTGCAAGAATTATATTACTTTGCCCAACAGACTTTAAATCAACTTTAAGGTCATTTATTTCGTCTGCGTTCTGGGCACATTCCATCAATACATGCAAGAGGTCGTCAGGCACACTACACGATGAGCAGTTCGGAGATGTTGTTTTCCCCATCAAATATGCGAACTTATTGCATGGAATATGCCCAGATCGAAGCCGCAGAAGTGATTTGGTCTCGCTACTGTTGAGGACGTTATTATCAATCCAAGGATACCTGGGTGGATGAGGCTGGGTCGTTCGGTACCAAATACCTTTCTCTTTAGCTCTTTCATCAAAGTATTTCTTCCACATGTCATAGCAATGCACTTTTAACTTGGGTAAGTAGCTCTCAAAAGAAGGTGTAAAAGAGAGTTCAATACCATCCGATATAGCTTCCTTGGCTAGTACATCCACTTTCTCATTTCCATCTATTCCAACATGGGAAGGTATCCATTGCAATAAAATTGCTTTGGAGTCTGATTGTAACTTCGTGATGAGCTTTAAGATTGCGTAAGCTACTGGCAACCCTCGAAAGATCGAGGTGCACCGAGCTAGGTGTTGAAGCGCGCTCTTAGAGTCTGACAGAATCACTACCTTATTGTTAGTGTGTACTCTCAATCCATACTAATATTATAAATGTGAAAGTGTGTTTGTTTGTTTGTCCGGGTTTCACGTCGCAACGAAGCTATTATATGGTACTAGCTTTTACCCGCGGCTCCGCCCGCGTGGTCAAAGGGAATTAACAATTAGTTGTTTATCATAATTTATGGTGGATGAATAATGACAGTTAAAGATACTTAGAGGAACCAGAGGTAATGGTGACCGCAGATAAAGAGTACCTACGTAAGGTACGCCATCTATTAACAACATCCGGAACTAAATATCTAGCAAATAACAAAACATCGGTATCTTCCCACGGGGATGTTTTACCGCGGTAAAAAGTAGCCTACGTCACTCTCCACCCTCATCACTATCTCCACACACAAAAACCATACCATATAATAGCTTCGTTGCGACGTGAAAGCCGGACAAACAAACAAACACACTTTCACATTTATAATATTAGTATGGATGGTTTTTGTGTGTGGAGATAGTGAGGAGGGTGGAGAGTGACGTAGGCTACTTTTTAGCGCGGTAAAACATCCCCATGGGAAGATATCGATGTTTTGTTATTTGCTAGATATTTAGTTCTGGTTGTTGTTAACAGATGGCATTGTTAATTCCCTTTTCCCACGCGGGCGGAGCCGCGGGTAAAAGCTAGTATAACCTAAAGCCTCGAAGATGGCTATCAGCTCAGCTTCCATGATGGACACATCTATTATAATTTGGAATTTTGAATGAATTTTCAGGCACATAGGTAGAAGATAACCTAGGTTATAATATAGGACACTTCATCCCGGAAGCATGTTCCCTTAGGATGCTTCGCTTTATCGAAAATTTGTTAGACACAGCGCTCACAGATGGCGCTGACACTAATTATCATTAGCGTTGGCGATTTTTCTGCTACTTATTTGATTTTAAACCATCCCTTAAATGTAATAATTAGGTATCAATAATCATTTATTTGTGTATATAATTAATTGTATCTTACCTTACTACTTACCCTAAGGATGCCTTGTTTTGGGGCGAAGCACGTGTTGGTGTGTGTGTTGGTGTATGTATTCATTAAATTTTACGCGGGCGGAGCCACAAGAAACAAATAAAAGTTAAGATTACCTTAACTGTTGCGCAAAGACCAGATGCAGCTTCTGTGTGGCCTAAATTTGATTTGATTGAGCCAATAAAAAGAGGATCTTCCCTATTCTTGCACAGTACATCGTCGATAGCGTTCAATTCTTCTAGATCACCCACCGTTGTAGCTGTTATACAAGAATGTGTTGTTCTGAATATTTTATTTATTTATTTATTTATTTGCATTTATGTACACAGGAGAACAATATCAGGAAATACAATCTTAATATATTAGTAATGTACAAAGGTAACGCTTATTTCCCTAAGAAATATCTTCCAGCGTATCTGTGACTGGATTGATATCTAAACAAATATCTTCTGATATTTGTCTATTTCATAGTCGTATGTTGCTTCGTCGATCCCGTTTGTTTTCAATGGTGGAAACATTCGTTAAGCCTTCGGAACGAAACCTTTCCTCCTCTTTCGCGGTGCTGTGAGCGCTCCAGCGTGAGGGAATTCGGATGTAAGGATGGTCCTTCTATCCGGGCAATTGCTCCAGGGGTGAACCCCGTCGAGCAAATTTCAAATTCGAGACCACAGAAATTTTGTCTATTTGTCTATTTCGTAGTCGTATATTGCTTCGTCGGTCGCGTTTGTTTTCAATGGTGGAAATAGTCGTTAAGCCTTCGGGTGGCTTGAGAACATTCGACACTTGGTTGGCCACTAACCCCTCCACTAATCCGCATTGAAGCAGCGTGATGGAGTATGCTCTAGACCTCCCATAGCTGTGTCTGTGGGGGAGAACCGTGCCCAGCAGTGGGACGTCTATGGATCGCAGCTACCTATATTGGTTAAATAAGCCTTTAATAAAGCTTTATAAGGTCGTAGTAATAGTAGTATCAACTTATTTACCAGTGCCGTGTGCTTCAATGTATTCCACATTTTCAGCTGGTATGTCACACTCCTCATAGAAATCTTTGAGAAGACATTTCTGTAAATTTCCAGCTGGATAGGTGATTCCATTATCTTTGTAACCGTCGCAGTTCATCTTCGCATAAACTACTTGCGCGTATGCTCTGTAAACATTGCAGATAAGTATAAATGTTTTACTTTAAATGTAGTAATTGGCATATGTGGGGCTGCGTGCTCACGCGTGCGTGTGTTAAGGGTGTGTTTTGATTGACGCAGATCTGCTGAGCAAAGCGTTGTTTTCACACATTAGACATTCCGCTTCCGCTGTATACACGTCATTAAAGCTCGCTCTGATCGTATTTTTCGGATATGTGCATAAAAATTATCTTGGCACACGCTCGCGTGTTATATAAACACTATAAGTACACATCTACTATCACTAACAGTCCCTAGTCCTCATACCCACTAACGAACTGACTAACTAATGTTCTAATTAACTCTCTCAACTAACTGTACTAACCAATTCCAGTCCCTGTTTGAGTCTTGTTCAAAGTCAGTCATAGTTGTCATGGGCGGCAGCGGATGAGTGGTGCTGCAAGCTCGTTTGCTATCTCATATCCATAAAAAAACATCTATCGTAATGGCAATTTTATGATAAATTGTTTTATCATAAAATACTACTGAAGTATTAACTAATCAAATATAACTTGACAAACCTCAGTGACAAACTACATATTAACACAGCGGAACAACTTATAGTGGACTATCGCCTTTGAAATCTAGCGTAATGCTTTCATTGCAGGATTCCAGGTCATAATTTTGAAAGTTGTAACCACCGAGTTTCTTGCCGTGTTCTTGTCGGTAGCTTCAACTTTGTGACCGGCGGTAGATAAAAATTTAATGACGTTTATTAAGCGTATACAAATACCTTAGAGTGAAAATTTTATGAATTTGAATCTGAAAGTGCTAGAACATTCATTTGGACACTGCCATTTTATTTGAACCCAGCTCGATGGAACGCTACTTTAGCCGACCAATGGTCTTTGGACTTTGTCAATTTAACTTATTCTATACGATTTTATTTTTATTTGTCGTTTATCAAATGTCTTAATTTGTATTGTAGTCTAATTTAAATGTATTCTTCTTTTTCTTCTTCTAACCAATAGCCATATTTTATGTGCGTGGTTATATTGACAATAACGTAGGTACTTACCTACGGGCATCTTTATTTTTCTGCAACAAACACACCACCACAGCTTCAGAACGCGCGTACCCATTAGCAGAGGAGTCAAAGGACTTACTTCTTCCTTGGGGAGACAGCAGTCCCATTCTGGAGAGAACAGTCTCGTTAAAATGTTATTCCATGTCTTCCAACTAATCAGAAGTTCTAATAGCTTATAGGGTTCACGTCAATCGTACGTCGTGGTTGGTAGTGAAGGATAAACGTGACGGTTGTTTTCAATTGTAAAATAATCGTTAAGCTTGAGACAGTTCGACATTGAGTTGGCCTCCCCACACCTTTCTGCATAAGAGTAGCCTGGTAAATGTTCTATGTGGGTGCAGACTGGACGAAACGCGATGCGTTCACCGCTTCGCGCCAGCAGCCCCCCCGCTCAGTTAGTCTCGGTAAGACATGGCACGGGTCACACGTTAGGTTAAAGTAAATTCATTCTTGTAATTGCATAACACTAATTTGTCCAAGTAACGTAACTTAAATAATATAAAAGTAAATTCGATTCATTCCGCATAATATCAATTCTATCTACTATCTATATATATTTCCTTTCTTTGTGTGTGTGTTTCTTTTGTGTGAATGCTAAATATATCCTGTCTAAACTTTCTTGTTTTGACGGGATAACGTCTTATAAATCAGCAACACGAACGAAAAAGTGTGACGTGATTTGTCGTTACCTCGCTCTGACGTCATGAGGCGTTACTGACAACCGTTTCCATGGCTACTAAATAGGGAACAACTTGCTCAGTGTAGGGATCAAGTGCAGTGAAAAGTGAATGTGGTGTCAATTGTTTATAGCAACGATAATTACAGCGATAAAGGTAATGATTCTTTCGATATTAATTATATATTCAGTGATATATTGTCGAATATTCATGCTTTCATCATTAAAATGAATAGCATCGGTCCGCTAGTGCAGCGATTGTAGGTTATGCTATAATTGACAAAATTAAAAAAATAAGTTAACAGAACTATTTCACGATGAGTAAAAAATCGATGGCTTTACTATTTTGTATTGTAATAAATGATTATTGACGTTATCACGTAAATCTATCGTCCGTAAACAGACTTTACAGACAACCAGTTTTTTTTATATTATATTCTCCTGACGGACATAGACACCCCAAACTACCGAGACTCAACAGTGGTGACCTCGCGACGAACATCCCCGCGACGAACATCCGCGTCCCACTAGACCCGTGCCACCAAATCCGCGTAATCAAGCAGTCTTGTGAATATTTGTGAATAATTTTGTGGTTGACACACCGGTCCCACACCGCGCACCATGGCGTTACCTCAACCTTCGCTGCAACCGCAGCAAACCCTGCAACAGCAACAGAATAGTGAGTTGGCAGCAATCTCGTTGGCATCAAGAGTACCACATTTTTGGACAGACATGCCCCGTATGTGGTTCATACAGTTCGAAGCCATTATTGGTCCACAACACCAGTGTGAAAACATCAAATACGACCTCGTGCTATCAAAACTTGGAAAGGAGGAGCTGAGCCAGATCGCAGACCTCATCGACGATCCGCCCGAAACACAGCGCTACACTACACTGAAAAATCGCCTTTTGAAGATTTTCCAAGAGAGTGCGGAAGCCCAGTTCCACAAACTCGTCAAGGAAATGGACTGCAACGACCATCGCAGCTTCTTAATAAAATGAGAGAGCTCGCCAAAAGATGGAGAACCTTCGAAGTGGAGATGTGGCCGCCGTCGACACACCTTCAACATCCGCCCAGCATCAGCACATCAACACGGAACTTCTCGCCCACATGCATAACATGACACTGGAAATCAAAGCTCTACGTGGAGAAGTGAACAGCATCCGAGGACGACAATCGTTTCGTGATTTTAGAAGATGGAACCGCAGCAGATCTCGTTCTGGCAGCGCCGGACCAAGGCGCCCAGGCCGATCACCTCAGCACAACGACCGATCACCTTATCGCAGCGACCGTTTATGCTGGTATCATCACAAGTTCCGAAACGAGGCAAGGAAGTGCCAACCGCCGTGCGCCTGGAAACCCAGCTCGGAAAACTAGGAGTGGTGCAGACTATTGCAGTGGAAGACTGTACCGTCAATCTAAATGTGAACCATCGCTTGTGTATCCTGGACTCAAAAACTGGTATGACTTTCCTCATCGACACAGGTGCTCATGTATCAGTTGTACGCGTAAGTAAAGTGAGCCGTAAACAATGTCGCGCATGTAATTATGAACTTTTTGCCGCCAATGGCACAGAAATAACTACATATGGTGTAATTACTTTAGAGTTAAACTTAGGATTACGCCGTAGCTACAAATGGCCTTTTATTATTTGTAACGTAGATAAACCAATAATTGGAGCAGATTTTCTTAAAACACATAAATTAACTGTAGATTTATTTAATAGAAGATTAATAGACAGTGTAACTGAATTATGCACAAAAGGTACCATCATAAATTTTAATCAACCTTCAATTAAAAGTATACAAAACGAGAATCATTTTCGCGAATTATTAGAACAATTTGTAGATATAACTAAACCTATTTCTTTTAAGGATAAGGTGACCTCACACTCTGTTAAGCATCATATAGAAACTACAGGACCACCGTTACACTCTCGAGCGAGACCTCTCACACCGGAAATGTATTGTAAGGTAAGAGATGAATTCCGTTACATGCAGGAACTAGGCATCTGCAGACCATCCAGGAGTCAGTGGGCAAGTCTACTACACGTCGTCCCGAAAAAGGATGGACAAATCAGACCCTGTGGTGATTATCATCGACTTAACGCAGTCTCGAAGCCAGACCGATATCCTGTACCTCGGTTACATGATTTCACCTACGGGCTCGCCGGTAAGACCATATTTTCTCGTATAGATATAAACAGAGCTTATCACTGCATTGAAGTAGCGGAAGAAGATATAGAGAAGACAGCCATTATCACTGTCTTTGGTTTGTTTGAATTCCCCAGGATGACCTTCGGATTGCGCAACGGTTCGCAGACCTTCCAGCGTTTCATGGATAACACAGTCCTTCACGGCATCGAAAACATCGAAAAAGAAACTAGTAAATCATCTTTATTCTATTACATAGACGATGTCATCGTAGCTTCTGAAAATGACATAATACACAGAGAACACATTAAATTAATATTTGAACAATTTCATAAATTAGGTCTAACTATAAATTTAAGCAAATGTATTTTTGGTAAAAATGAAATAGATTTTTTAGGTTATACAGTTTCGCCAAGTGGTATTAGTCCTTTACCCGAAAAAGTTAAAGCTATCGCAGAGTATCCTAAACCTGATACTATTGAAAAACTCAGACGTTTCTTAGGTATGGTTAATTTCTATAGGTCACATTTGCCAGGAGCAGCAGAGTACCATGCACACCTAAACAAATTCTTACATAGCTCTAAGAAAAAAGATAGAACAAAGATTGAGTGGAACGAGGAAGCAGAAACAGCATTCGAGAAATGTAAGGTAAGCCTTCAAAGCGCCGTTACATTGTCTCATCCAGTCGCTGAAGCTCCTTTATCTCTCATGACAGATGCATCTAACACCTGCGTTGGAGCAGTGTTACAACAGCAGTCAGAAGGGTCGTGGCAACCTCTTGGTTATTTCTCCAAGAAGCTTTCGACTACTCAACAGCTATACAGTACGTACGACCGCTAACTACTCGCAGTTTATATGTCTATCATGCATTTTAAAAATATGATCGAAGGACGCCAATTAACGATTTTCACGGATCATAAACCGTTAATATTCGCTCTATCAAAAGTCGGTTCGGAGAAAGAAACACCTCGAAGAGTCAGACAGCTCATGTATATTAGTGAGTATACTAGCGATATACAATATGTTAGTGGTAGCAAAAACCCCGTAGCCGACGCGTTATCACGAGTCGAGACTATTGTTTGCCCAATGGTCATAGATTACGACGAATTAGCCGTAGCACAGGAAACCGATGATCATATTTCACAGCTCAGCAACGACAGCATGGGAAGCGTGCAGCTACAACGAATAAACTTACCTAACATAAACAAAAGTATTTATTGCGATATCTCGAATAACAATATTAGACCTTATGTTCCAGAGAAGTCATTAGTCATCCCGGTATTAAATCAACTCAAAACATGATTTGTAAACGTTTCTTTTGGCCAAGTATTAATAAAGATGTTAGAAATTGGACTCAAACTTGTTTACAATGTCAAAAAGTAAAAGTAAATCGTCACACAATTTCTGGAGTAGGAAATTTTCAGCCTAGCAACCGTTTTGAACATATACACGTGGACATAGTCGGTCCACTACCTACAACGCAACGTGGCAATAGGTATTGTATTACTATCATAGACCGTTTCACACACTGGCCAGAAGCAGTAGCAACATCTGACGTCACAGCTGAAACCGTAGCCAGAGCAATCTACGAAAATTGGATATGCCGATTTGGATGCCCTAATCGTCTCACTAGTGATCAAGGAAGGCAGTTCGTAAGCGAACTTTTCAACAATTTATTAAAATTATTAGGAATTCAGAGAATACGAACAACACCGTATCATCCGCAGAGTAATGGTAAGATAGAAAGATGGCACCGTTGTCTTAAAGTAGCTTTATCCTGGAGGTTAACTGAAAACTCATCATGGGATGATGAATTGTCAACAGTTTTATTAGGACTCCGCGCAGCAACGCGTTCCGACACCTCTCTCAGCGCAGCAGAACTAGTCCTAGGTCAGTCGCTAAGACTGCCCGGTGACTTCTACAGCGAGGTAAACTCTCAGCCCATCGATCAGTATACATATGTAGAAAAGTTACGTAATATCGTTCATAGTCTTCGTCCACAGTTACGAAATAATAAGAACTCTAAAAAAATATTTGTGCATAAAGATCTCAGCACTTGTACTCATGTATTTATTCGCAACGACATGTTAAAACAATCATTAACGCCTACATATGATGGACCCTATCGTGTTATAAGTAGAAATTCTAAAGTATATAAATTACAATTGCCTAACAGACAAATTGATATTTCTATAGATAGAATAAAACCTGCATATTTGTTAAATGAAGATAATACTTGCAATAATTCCTGTACACCAATAGTAGAGCCAAACAAAATTATACCCTTTGTACTTAGTAACAGTAGTAATATTCAGAGTAAACATAAGTCAATTTTGAAACCTCATGTAACACGTAGTGGTAGAATAGTAAAGCCTACTGTGCGATTTCTAAATTGTGTATGAAATAAGCATAATTAATTGTAATTGCAATTTTATAATGTAAACATGTTTACCACATAAATTTAGGTCAAGTTAGTTAGCATTTATTTTCATTCGACTAATCATAAGTTTTAAAAAAAAGCATAACTTAATGATCAAAATCATTCTTTAAAAATTTCTGTGTAAACGTTTGACACATAACATATTTGCATAATTAATCATTGTAATTCAGTGATTACATTATGTTATTATAATAATATAGTGCTAAAATAATTTAAACGGTGTAGTGTGCGACCACCTATAAAATTAATGTAAACATACTTTCTCAATCTGTTGATGTGACTGTATTGCAATTTCATCGAGTCAACATTTTTGTACAATAACATGTACCTATTGTGTGACTTACTAGTGCCTTTAATTTTAAATGAATGATAGTGTAACCATAGTTTTTGTTCTTGTAAGTTAGTCCCGAAATTTTTTTGAGTTTATTTTTTTTTTTAAAAAGGGGGGAATATTGTGGGTGCAGACTGGACGAAACGCGATGCGTTCACCGCTTCGCGCCAGCAGCCCCCCCGCTCAGTCAGTCTCGGTAAGACATGGCACGGGTCACACGTTAGGTTAAAGTAAATTCATTCTTGTCCAGCATGGAGGGAGCAGCGCCAAGAACTCGTTGCAGTAGTGGGGGCCGATCTCTCGCTGCCAACTGTGATTAAGGCCATGGTTGAAAGCAAGAGATCGTGGAAAGCCGTTCTCGCCTTCTGCGAATCGGTTAGAAGGAAGCTACCGGGAGGGAGAGGGAGCGGAATAACCCCCAAACCCGCAGCAGGAGACCAGGAGGTCGACGGAGGGCCTATCAAGCCCTCCTCCGACCTCCATAAATGAGACCTTGGCAGCGGATATCGGGGGATATCCCCGTCAGCAAAGGGCCTCGAGGTGGCGCGTGCGGTATCCCCGCGTGCTACTTACTGGTGCTATAAATATGAGGAGGGGTCTAGAACATGACCAACGCCGTCGGGATCACGGAAGAATGCGAAAGCGTACCCGTGATCCCGGCAGAATGGTGCAGAGAGGGATACCGTGGGGTTTTAGTCGGTAGGAGTCCGACATAACCTCCCGCATCCCCCGATGCGGAAAGATATCCATGAGGAATTCCCCACGATAAAAAAAAAAAAATTCATTCTTGTAATTGCATAACACTAATTTGTCCAAGTAACGTAACTTAAATAATATAAAAGTAAATTCGATTCATTCCGCATAATATCAATTATATCTACTATCTATATATATTTCCTTTCTTTGTATGTGTGTTTCTTTTGTGTGAATGCTAAATATATCCTGTCTAAACTTTCTTGTTTTTTATATTATATTCTCCTGACGGACATAGACACCCCAAACTACCGAGACTCAACATTCTAGACAAACCTCTTTAAGCTACGCCCCCGAAGCTATGGGAAAGACCCAACCCTAACTACGGGTATAACTTTTTTAGCAAAGCACCAACACCCAAATCCAAATCCAAAGTCATAAAAGGCTACGCGTCAAATAGTTCTCGGAATATATGCCGATTGGATAGCAATATTCTGTGAGAATCTACTTGCGCGACTAAATTTCTAGATGTCTTTGCCCGACCCAGGGATCGAACCCAAGCTTACATCTAAATAATACTTAATTGTTCTTAAATCCTCATTAGAGGCGACAATTTTAATGATATAGCAACGCATGTAACCGACCTTGCACGAGACGCTGACTATTGTTCAGGGTCAGTAACAGTTATCTTGGGCGAATGAGTATGGCTTACTCGTTTGTTATCTTTAATCCATAAAAAGTATAGATACCCTTACCTGTAGAACAGCACGGAAACATACGGGTGTAGGCAAATATTACTTCCACATACTATCGCAGAGTCACAAGCGCCGCTCCTTATGGCTTTAAAGGCGTGTTCCAAAGCATAGAGGGAACTGGAACATGCTGTGTCAATGGCATACGCTGGGCCAGTAACCCCCAACCACTGGGCAATGCGAACCGCTAAAGCACTGTGGGCTAAACTGCAACAATTTTTTACAATTGAATTATTAGTCCCCAGTAATATAATATAAATAAATTTTGGAGCACTTCCGTATTTCGCATTCGCCTATTTTGGCCGTCATTTCTGGATTTTTTCGATTGGAAATCGTCAAGCCTGTTGAAGTTTCAACTCCATTTCGTTTTGTAGAACACGCTATTAAGGTTGTTTACTTCTACCCGCAGGTTGTCTGAAGGAAATCGCTACTGTGTGTTTTATTTATGATTGCTTTTTACTGTATTTTGGTGGTATACAATAAAGTGTATTTGTATTGTATTCTTACCCGATCACACCATGTTCGTTACAATTAATCCTCTTATATCGTAGATTTAACTCGGATTCGTAAAAGCAGCAGCCAACGAAAACACCAGTCTTTGTATTCCGGAATTCTGTAGGGTTAATTCCTGAAACCAAACAGCATTATATAATATTAATAATTTACTAATTGAAGGTGCACTCGATGGTATCCGCTACGTGTGCTATATCACAACTCATTAAAATGTCTTGAAGGGGCCTTTACGTGTTGGACCACGCAAGCCTTACAAATTACTGGGTCCAGATCTGGACTCGTAAAATTTAAAGAGATATATAATTATAATATTTTATTACAGTTGAATTGAATTGAATTGTTAGTTACTGTTTAAATTATAACTAAAACTTTGACTAAAACTAATGACTAAAACTTATAACTAAAATATATAACTTAAACCTAACTGGAGACAAAGATGGTGGACCGTACCCCTGAGGCTACACTAGCGCTTGTCTGCTTGGACCTTATGGAGGCTAATCCAGTGCCTCTGAAATAGAGAGTCCCACCTGTCCGCCAGTGTGCTTAGGATGCTGTGAGTGCCGCGCAGCCGGCTCAGCAGAGACCACTTTCTAATGATGGCATAAAAGCCATCGATGTGAGCAGCGCGGAAGCCCTAACAGCTATCTAATCCCGTTATTACGAGTAAATTGTACGCAAAGAGCACTGTACGTCCTCTGCATATAGCTGACCCACATGTTGCTCGTGTAAATAGACTGGCAGTACGCTTTAAAAAGCGTCGCCTTTACCTTGCTTCTACATCTAGCGAACCTACGAGCTAGGTTAATGCATCGGACGGCCAGAGCCCTCTTTGCCCTTTCGATATCTTTTAGGTCTTCAGTCTGTCTCTTTCTGGAACACACTTTCTAAAGATCAAAGACGTTTTATGAGGAGGTAGCTTTAGCTTATTAATGACTTTTTCATTTAATTTACAGTTTTTTCATGCTAAGTTATTACTTAATTTGATACGTTGACATAAGACAACACACATTGTCTATGTGTTACGCTAACAAGTACATCATTGAGTTTCTACGGATCTTATCACACACCACCCAGTATTTAAGTGAGCACTTACTTACCAGCATCAATGATAGCCTCATAAGTTCTCTCCAGTAGTAATCGGGACATCGGATCCACATTGTGTCCAAGTTTGTAATCAATTCCAAAGAACGATGCATCAAACTTGTCCAGTTTGTCTATCTTGCCAAGTCCACGAGGAATATCCGTTAAAAAGACTGACCAGCGGCGGTCATCATCAGTAACCAGGTCAACCTAAATAAATAAGTAGGGTAAAATCGGGATTGATGCCGCAGTGGGATAGACGCCTCATTTTCAATCATCAAACATCTCAGTCCTCGCAGACTGTCGTACGGAACAGAAGGGTATAAGGTAAGGTAAGGTAATATATATAGAGAGGCTTGTACGTACGATTATCTCTGCGGTGGACGCGACAAACGCTTCAAAGTATTAAACGTAAGTATTTGCTGTTGCATAACAATATAAGTAGTAATAGATTGCGGTAATTTTTAATCCATACTTTCATATCCATACCTATACCTACTTACCTACTTAATATTATAAATGTGAAAGTGTGTTTGTTTGTTTGTTTGTCCGGCTTTCACGTCGCAACGAAGCTATTATATGGTATGGTTTTTGTGTGTGGAGATAGTGAGGAGGGTGGAGAGTGACGTAGGCAACATTTTACCGCGGTTAAACATCTCCATGGGATGATATCGATGTTTTGTTATTTGCTAGATATTTAGTTCCGGGTGTTGTTAATAGATGGCGTTAGTAAAATTCATTTGCTAGTTCTGAATCACGCTAAAAAAATGGTAATTGTAAATTAATTAAGTCATAGACAACTAATAAATTGAATTGAATTTAGAATTCGCGCTGGATAAATTGTTGTTTTGGTTTAAAATTAATATGGTAAAGCTAATTACGCTTTGATTTTGGTTTTGGTTCGCATAATGAATTGGTTTTGTCGACTGTTGTTGTTTTGGCTTAAAATAATAATAACATAAGTCGTCTACTCTATGGAACAAGCTGAAAAAATTCACAGTCTCACAACGAATATGAGGGTGCATCTGTACAATGACATATGCTGGAAACTATGCAGAAACACTTTTGAAAATTGGAGATGGGCGTTTCTAGAAACTGATTCCGAGGGCTGTGTGACACTAACGGGAAATTTTTGTAACTTAGTACCTACAGAGTAATTCAGAACTGATTGCAAGTGTTTACTCAGGTTTACAAAACAATATATATGAAGATCAATCTATGTCAAAGGGGGATTCTAGAATCCTCCTGCTAGCACCTAAAAACAATATTGTAAACCGACTTAAATCACACGTGAGTAAGCCGGTAACTTCAACTATGAATATTGTAAACAAAATAAATTCACACATATTGAGTGAAGTAGCAGGAGATACGACAGAATATTTATCAATAGACACAGTAATGGACACAGAACAGACTGGTGTACCCTCACATTCTTTACATTCTATCCCCAAATGGAAAGACACATAATATCGTCTAGAGAAGCGTATTAAAATAGCGCTGTTCTGTGTCCCAAGCCGTGTATGGCTGGAAACACTTCAAAAGAAAAATTCACACCTATTTGGAAAACAAATCACACATGTTATTATTTTATATTTTTTAAGGTTTTTTAGTTTTAGGTTAATTTTAAAGTTATTATAGTTAGAAATTACTTATTATATTATCATTTTGTCATCTGAAATCTAAATATATATTTATAATTTATCAAGTAAAAATGGATGTTTACAATCACACATATATGTGCTCTCCACGTTAGTATTGCCTGTACACGTAAGCAGGATCGGTGGAACCTGCATCAATCTTAACCAGCACACTTCTATTGAAGTTAGCTTAAAGCTCCAGTATGTCAGTGTTGGTTTATTTAATTTTAGTATGCAAAAATTAATCTAGTGATTACAATGACTGGCAGTTGACTGTAGCGCCACCTATGTGTTTTCACAACACGCCATGTTTAGAACTGTACTGTTATATAAAGCCACTCAACTGACTCTACTCTCTTACTTATTTTCTTACTGGCATAGTGATAGGACGCAGACGTATAATTCTCAGTATCTAAATATAAAAGTAATATTAAACGTGCATCTTCAATTTAAACTCTGCATTTCTTTTACAATCCCATAACCTGATTTTCTATAGGTTATGGGCCCAGTGATCGTTTAATTACTGCGCGTTTTTGTATTTGCTACGATGGATAATATTAAAATAAAACGAAATATTAAACCTTTCGACGGTGAAAAATACAGTACCTGGAAATTTAGAATACGCGCCTTGTTTAGTGAACTTGACGTGTTAAAAGTTATTGACGACGACCCGATTATACGTTGCAAGGAATGGGAGAAAAATAATCGAATTGCAAAAAGCGTAATTGTTGAGTATTTGAGTGATTCATATCTTGGTTTTGCTAAAGAGGGCAGTTCCGCGAGGGACATTTTGAAGAGTTTGGATTCTTTGTACGAGCGGAAGAGTATCGCAACCCAGTTGGCTATACGAAAGAAGTTATTGGCGTTAAAACTACACGGTGATGTACCCCTGATAAAACATTTTTCAATTTTTGACGATTTGATTACCGAGTTACTAGCATCTGGCGCTAAATTGGAGGAAACGGATAAAATTGCTCATTTATTTCTCACTCTACCCTCAACTTATGATGGAGTTGTAACTGCAATCGAAACTTTAACGAACGATAATTTGACCTTGGCCTTTGTTAAAACGAGATTATTCGATCATGAAGTGAAGTTAAGAAACGAGTCGAGTGATACGAGTTCTAAAGTATTGCAAGCGGAAAGAAGTGTTGAATCATCACGGAAAAGAAAAATAGACAATTACCCGCCTTCTAATAATTACAACCATTTTAATATGAAGTCGAAACGAAGGCAATCTTTTGTCAAGTGTTATCATTGTGGACGTAAGGGTCATATGAAGAACGACTGTTACCATTTCAAACGAATAAATCAGCAGAATAGTTTTCAACGTACAAGGACAGTCCAAGCAATTGAGACTACTCAACCTTCTACAAGTTGTTCAAGCTTTGCTTTTATGACCGGAGATTACCCACAAGATTCAACAAAAAATTCAATAATATTTTTACTGGATTCTGGCGCATCCGATCACATAATTAATAGGGAAGATCTTTTCATTAATTTTACTGTTTTACCCGTGCCTATTAAAATTTCAGTTGCTAAATCTGGTGAATTTGTTTTAGCTACCAAGAAGGGAACCTTACAGCTCACTAGCAACATGGGTGTGAGTGGAGTTCTGGAGGATGTTCTATTCTGTCGGGAGGTGCCGTACAACCTACTATCTGTTTCGAAGATGCAACGGGCCGGTTATACAGTCATGTTCGATCATCGTGGAACACGAGTTTGTAAAAATGGTAAAACAATAATGCGAGGTATGTCAATGAACAATTTAATTACTGTAGACTTTATAGCTTATGTGGATGTCAGTCGCCCTGCTTACCAAGTGTGTAATACTAGTGATATGAATAGTTACGAATTGTGGCATCAGCGTTTAGGACATATTAGTAAAAATAAATTCTTACAAATTAAATCAAATAATATGGTTGATAGCATAGATAAATTAAATACAGTAGTACCAAATGATAATTTGTGTGAAGCTTGTATATGTGGTAAGCAAAGTCGGTTGCCATTTAACCAGGCTAAGGATAAAAGTTATATTAAACAACCATTATTTGTTGTGCACTCTGATGTGTGTGGACCCATCACTCCTTCAACGATTGATAATAAGAATTATTTTGTTCTCTTTGTTGATGAATTTACTCATTACTGTGTCGCGTATTTAATTACATACAAATCGGAAGTCTTCTCTTGTTTTAAAGATTTTGTTGCAAAAAGTGAGGTAAAATTTAATTTAAAATTAGTTAATCTATATTGTGATAACGGTAGGGAATATTTATCTACCGAAATGAAAAACTATTGTGTTGAGAAAGGAGTTTCTTATCATTTGACAGTTCCTAGGACTCCGCAACTCAATGGTGTTTCTGAACGCATGGTTAGGACTATTACTGAAAAAGCTCGTACTATGTTAAACGGTGCTAAGTTAAATAAAGTTTTTTGGGGTGAGGCTGTATTAACAGCTGTTTATTTAATTAACTTGTCTCCAACTAAAGCTTTGAAAGTTTCACAAACACCATTCGAGATGTGGCATAGCAAAAGGCCTCAGTTAAAATATTTAAAGGTTTTCGGTGCAACTGTTTATGTTCACAACAAAGTCTTTAAAACAAAATTTGATGATAAGTCATGGAAAGGTATACTCATGGGGTATGAACCAAACGGTTATAAAGTTTGGAATCCTAATTGCGAAAGGTTTGATGTAGTCAGAGATGTTATTGTGGATGAGACTAACTTTCTGCAGTCCAGGCCTGAGCTCGGACTTGAAGGGAATGATAAAAATTCTCATGACAAAACTGATACCGAATTTGTGTCTAAATCAGTGTCGTTAAAGTCTCAGATCTCTGACGGTTTAAAATCAGATAGTTCAAAATCTGATGAGCCTGTGGGCTCGACTAAAATTCGCAAGTTGAACCATGACGTAGGTCAATCGACTAGTATAGTTGATAATAATTCTGATAATTCTTTTGACAATGATACGCTAAACACAGATAGCAATCTTAGGAGGAGTGATAGGATTAAGAGTCGTCCCCCTATTTCTTATAAGGAAACTGACAGTGATTATTTATTGTGTGCTCAGTCTATTTTACACAAAGTACCGGGTTCATTTGATGAAATTAAAACCCGAGAAGATAGAAGTCAGTGGGAAAGCGCAATTAAAGATGAGCTTAGTTCTCTTTTGGTTAATAATACATGGACTTTAGTACCAAGACCAGAAAATAGAAACATTGTTGATTGTAAATGGATTTTTTCTATCAAAAACGATGAGTTTGGAAAGCCTTTGCGATATAAAGCTCGCTTGGTTGCGAGAGGATTTAGTCAGGAATATCTTACCGACTACAATGAGACATTTGCACCGGTTGCCAGAATAGCTAGTTTTAGATTCATAATTAGTTTTGCTAATCAATTTAATTTGTTAATACATCATATGGACGTTAAGACCGCGTTTTTAAATGGTAATTTAAAAGAGGAAATTTACATGAATGTTCCTAAAGGTATTTATTGTAAAGACGGTTACGTCTGCAAATTGAATAAAGCTTTGTATGGACTTAAACAAGCCGCTAGGTGCTGGTTCGAGTTATTTGAGCAATCTCTTAAAGCGAAGGGTTTCCAAAATTCACCGGTGGATAGATGTATTTACATGTTAGATCAAGGGGATATTAATAAAAATATTTATGTACTTTTGTATGTTGATGATCTGGTCATAGTATGCGCTGAAATTCATACAATGAATAATTTTAAAAATTATTTAATGAGTACATTTAAGATGTCTGATTTAAAAGATATCAAATTATTTCTTGGTATCAAAGTAATTAGATTTAATGATAAAATTACTCTGGATCAAAGTGCATACATTAATACAGTCTTAAATAAGTTTAACATGCACGATTGTAATCCTGTCAGTACACCTCTTGAAATTAAGTTGAACTATGAGGCATTAAATTCTGAGGAGACATTTGATGCTCCATGTCGAAATGTCATTGGTTGCTTAATGTACATTATGTTATGCACTCGTCCTGACTTGAGTGTAAGTGTAAACATACTAAGCAGGTATGCGAATAAGAGTAATAGAGAACTTTGGCAGTGCCTTAAAAGGGTATTAAGGTACTTAAAAGGTACCGTTGATTTAAAATTGACTTACACAAAATGTACTTATAAAAACATTTTATGTGGGTTCGTAGATTCTGATTGGGGTGGAAATGATACAACAGACAGGAAGAGTACAACTGGATTTTTATTTAAAATGTTTGATAAGTGCTCGATTACCTGGTGTACGAAGAAACAGATGTCTGTTGCAGCTTCTTCGACTGAGGCTGAATATATGGCGTTGTTTGAGGCTGTTAGAGAAGCTTTGTGGCTCAAATCGTTAGCGAGTAGCTTAAATATAAACATTGCCTTGCCTATAGTTATTTATGAAGATAACAATGGCTGTATTAGCATTGCTAACAATCCAACTAGCCACAAACGCTCAAAACATATAGACATCAAATACCATTTTTCTAGAGAACAGGTTGAGAAAAATGTAATAAAATTAAATTACATTCCCACAGGTCAGCAGTTGGCTGATGCCTTGACGAAGCCGCTGCCTGCCATCGCCTTTCGTCAGTTGATAGAAGGGATGGGTTTAGAGTAAATTAAGATTTATTTTTGATTTGTTTTGTTATGCAATTATGTTCATGAAGTGATATACAATTTTTTTTAAGTTTATATGATTTAAACTGTTTTTACAATAATGTTTGATTAAAATATCACTGATTAAGTTTAAATTTAATTAAATGAATGAAATGGTCTGATTAGGTTTTCCTGGGTTTCCCTAATCCTAGCAACAAATGTTGGACCATGATAATATTGTATTCCCAGCAAACACTGAGAAAGAGTATACGTTCTGTGTAGGTGTTTTTGTGATTGTATAAATTTGATTCTTAAAGTGGATTAATTTTTGAAGGGGCGTGTTGGTTTATTTAATTTTAGTATGCAAAAATTAATCTAGTGATTACAATGACTGGCAGTTGACTGTAGCGCCACCTATGTGTTTTCACAACACGCCATGTTTAGAACTGTACTGTTATATAAAGCCACTCAACTGACTCTACTCTCTTACTTATTTTCTTACTGGCATAGTGATAGGACGCAGACGTATAATTCTCAGTATCTAAATATAAAAGTAATATTAAACGTGCATCTTCAATTTAAACTCTGCATTTCTTTTACAATCCCATAACCTGATTTTCTATAGTCAGTGTACGTACACTTTATCTGCGGTCAGCATTACCTCTGGTTCCTCTAAGTATCTTTTAATCGTGGAACTGTCACTATTCATCCACCACAAATGTGTCATGTACCTATGATAAGTCATTGTTAATTCCCTTTGACCACGCGGGCGGAGCCGCGGGTAAAAGCTAGTTTATCAATATAATGGTTCCATAGGTACACACCTAGATGCAAATAATCGCTCTATAATATTATTAATTTTTATAAAAAATATAAGCTAGTATTTATAATAGTAAGGTAATAGGCGAGTAGCTACTAATTAGTAGTATGGCCGGTGTATGTGTACACTTTAGTTGTATTCATAGAAGTAACAGATAAAGAAAAGAAGTAAGGGTAATCCCCTCATGGGGATAATACAATAAATACCTTATTAAAAAGGTTCTCCTTCAGTTCAATAACGGAATTGCTTTCCGGGAAATATCCCGATAGACCCGAAATAACGATCTCGTCTCCCGGGTCTGGATGGGACATTTTATATCCAGTTTTTAGTCTGTACGACATTGTTTATGACTGTTTATGGCTGGAAAAAAAAAACTAATCAAGAGCGTGCCGACAACACGTAAGCTATAATCTATTTGCAGTCCACTGCAGGGCACGCATACATCTATTATTATTGAAGGGCCAGGAACCTACTCTACCATGCTGCCAGTACGAGTATTGTCTTGGGAGAGGACAATAGCAAGCATTGGACTAATATGGAGTAAAGAGAGAGAACGTGGTATTCTGGATAAGATCAGGCAGCACCCGCCCATCCGCTGACGTCCAGGACTAAAGTGGCAGACTCTGAACAAGACTCAAGTAGGGACTACTATGGTTAGTCCACTGAACTATGCGTTCACTGGACTTACCAGGGTGTTGTTATTATTAACATTAGTTAGTCAATTCGTTAGTACGTAGCTATGGGAATGGAACAGGACTGTAAGTGACAGTTAGTCATCTTAGTTGGAGTAAATAATAGTCCAGATAGTAAGAGCCTCGTTCCAACTTCCAATTTGGTCCGAGATTTTTTATAAAACAATAAGAAATGTTCAGTGAAACTTGACTTACCTGTAGTGTCGCTTATTGCACTGTGTGCGCAAAGTAACCAATACAAGAGATCATATATTAATTAAATGAATTTATTGGATACATAATTTGCATTTAATGGCTATTGTTATACTAAATAGCAAATAATAATTTCATTCACACTAGTTTTTTCCCGCGACCTTATCTTTCGCGCGCTTATTCAGTAACATTTCAGATCCAAATTGTTACAATACCGAATAAAAACTCAAATTTACCGTAAATTTAAATCGTAAAATTAATTTAGACGAATGATTTATTTATATATATTTTTATACATAAGCCATGTAATGTTGCGAAAAAGAAATTGAAATAAAAGAAATAAAAAAATTAAATATAATGGATTCAATCAGGAAGGTTTCTGGTCCGCAAGGAAGACAATGATAAACCATTTGTAATTAGAACTTTTAATGACATAGATAATTTAAGTGAAATAAATTGGAAAAATTGACAGCAGTGTACTAAAAGTGTTAGTTCGCTGCTGCGACCCATAGACGTCCCACTGCTGGGAACCAGTCTCCCCCCCAGACACTGCTGCGGGAGGTCTAGAGCATACTCCACCACGCTGCTCCAATGCGGATTGGTGGAGGGGTTAGTGGCCAACCCAATGTCGAATGTTCTCAAGTCGAACGTCTTCGACAAGGCTTAACGACTGTTTCCAGAATTGAAAACAACCGGGACCGACGGCTTTACGTGCCCACCGAAGAACGGTAGCGTTCATGAAATTTTGCCACTAGCGGTCACCCATCCACAAACCGACCGCGCCCGTCGTTGCTTAACTCTTTCGATCACATTGAATCGACGCGAGCCATTGGGCTATGGACGCTACGTTAGAAGTAAAAGTTTTAGTTAGAATAATTCAATGTAACTGTATAGTGACATGTATTTTTCATACACATTCAATATAAGAAATAATTATACTGTAAAAAAAATTTTTTTTTAAAAAGCTTTTATAACTTGACCTTGAAACCTAATCTTGGTCAAAGTTCATTACAAGACTTTACCACAAGTGCAAACACGACTATGATACGATATTCCATCATGAAGTTCCAGTTAATATCTTCCGACTCCATCATCAGGTCAGTTCGACAGTACCATATTATTGCATTGTCATCGGAACCTAATATGTGTGCCAAATTTCAGCTCGATAGCTTCAGTGGAAGTGGGTGAAATATTGATTGCAAGATTCCAGGACATACATACATGAATACATACGAGTGAAGTTAAATAAAAGCTTTTAAAATACTCATTGCTCCAGTTAATCAAAAAGTAAATCATTCATGTAGGTACCTTTTTTTTTTTTTTTGTTTTACGAGGGGGAAACCTTTTAAAGGTACCCGGACATCGTGGGAGCGACGCCGGGTTATGTGGGATTTCCACCCACTAAAACCCCCTCGGTGGCCTTCCTCGGCGCTTGTGGAGGGCTCCGGGATCTCTATTAGAACGCACCGGTGCCCTCCAGCGCTGTGTCTATGACAGGCTCGTCTCGGACGACAAAGATGTCGCTACAACGTTGTGCAGCCACACACAACGTTGTCTTTCCCGGGATCACTGAATGGACGGTTCGAGCTCCCACTCTTGCCGCCCGTGAACCCGGAAGGCCCCTTTTAGTCGCCTCTTACGACAGGCAGGGGATACCGTAGCGCTATTCTGGTCCCGAGCTTCATGTAGGTACCTACTTACCTTAACACTATTGTAGTAAATTCATTATATAATTATTGTTATTACCAGAAATAAGCCTATGTTAAAATATTGGTATGAAATAATTAAATAAAAGGTCAATAGGTGGTGTGCCTATTGCCATTCATCGTACACAAATCCAGAATCCTACCACTACCGGGTATTTCAAGTTAGAAAAACTGGAATCGAACCCAGGACTTCTAGCTTAGAAGGCAGTGAAAAATAATGGTGTAATTCATAAAAAAATAATAAAACTTATTTTAGCCATTGACTATTTTCACGTCTTCATTCAAACTCAATTAAAAATTTGACAGAAGGTGATTACAGCTTTAATATAAACAAAATTCACTATAGCTTTAACAAAACACATTATTATTTAGGCTTATTATTTTTTTATGAATAAGATGGTGTCTATAAAGTTTAAAATAAGGTTAACCTATAAATGTTAACGAAAATGGTATTCAATACCATCAGGCTTTGTTTACAAAAGCGTCAACTCTTAAGCAAGAACTACATTAGGCACACGTGGGCCACGTACGCCGATCTGGGCGCATCGGGGCTCATACATTTTATATGGCGATTACAAGTTTAGAGCTACATATGATCCATCCCATGCGACGCGACGCCACGTACGCGACGCCGAGCTAGCGTTTCCAGAAAAACGACGGAAGGTGGAGGGGGAAACACGCGTCGGGCGGCATGTGTCTAGTGTAGCTCTGCGTCTGAGACGTTGTACGCATCATTCTACTCTTCTTAAATTGATGTTGTGAACCCAAACTCTCCTTTTCCTGTCTTTTCTTTTTAAAGCTCGAAAATTGTTCATAGCCATCAATTTTCTTCAAATTCACGGTCCGAATCGTCCATTTTTCTTTCTTACGTGTGTCTTTTCAGCCAGCGTGAAATGCGCGTAACACGTGTGCATCGGTATAATGTGCACACCAACGTCACACGTATGAGACGTGTCAGACGTGTGCGTCGGTCTAATGTAGTTCTAGCTTTAATGGTTACCGCAACGACTCAAACTGTGCCCATTCTCACTACTTCTTCTGCGCATTATTTCAAAAGAGTTAGGTACTGATATGTGATTATAATATTAATATAAACAAAAAAGTAGAAAGTTTACTTTTATATCCAAAAAATTCATACAAATTCAGAAAGAAACAGTGTTTGCAAACCTCCAAATATATAAAATGACGTCATTTCCGCGTCCCATGAACGTGTTGTCAAAATGGCGGACGCCGCGCGGGCACCATTCCTTGAGATCGTGAAGGGAATATTTAGTTGGCATTGTCGAAAGTTGTAAAAAATACTTATTACATGAAAAAATAATTGCACCTGGGAATGTATGTAGGAAGTTACAATTGAGTTTCATAGATTCATCATAAATCTTTCAGTTCAGGATCTAAAAATTTTGGTTGAAATTAATTCGCGCGGGAATTAAAACCATTTCTTCCTCTTCAATAAATTTTTTTTCAGATCCAAATTGTTACTTACCAAATAAAAACTCACGATCACCGTTTAAAACGTAAAAAAAATTTAGACTAAGTAATATTATAAAGAGGAAAGATTTGTTTTTAATGTTTTCACACAAAAACTACTGGACCGATTTCCTTTACAATTTACACAATAAAATTCGACGGCTTCACAGTTTTCATGGTTTTCTCCACATTTGGGACATACTTGAACTTTAGATGGGCAGAATTTCTTTATATGTCCAAATTTCCAGCATCGGGAGCATTGAGTGAAGGGGAAATATATAAGGTTCCACCTTCATTCTTGTCCCATATGCATCAACATATTGAAGCAAGGCGGATCCTTCAAAGCATAATAATATACGTATTGTTTCACATTTGGACCATTTTCCTTCCCTATCTCTCTTATAAAATGTACTCTGTGGCTCTTAATATTCAATATGTCTTATGTCACAAGACATTATTTCTTTTAAATCTTCCTCACTCAGTTCTAAGTCTATTTCTTTTACAACACCATATGAATGTGCAACCTCGCTTGTTTTTGCATGTCCATCCTCTTTATTCGAACTCGGTACACGTTACAACTTTGTCGGCATCAGCGTTGCATAAACATTTGATCAAAATGTTTTAAGGGCTCTTATACGTCACTTTCACAATATTATGTAAATTATTTACTTTGAATAATTTAGCCATACCAATCTGTTTAGGAAGTGGCTCCAAAGATGACAAAGACACCTCTACTTCTCTTTCATTTAATATGGTGCAGTCGTTCCTTGAATGAGTAGGCAAAGAAATATTTCTTTTCTTTTTTCTTGGTTGCTTGCCTACAGTTATAAACTCCTCCATATCAGCACGGTGGCTGCCTTCTTCCTCTTCGTACCCTTCACTGCTATTAAATTCAATAGTACGCTTCTTTGCGAGACTCCTACTTTCATTGGTGTGCTCTGCCGGATCTGACACAATGTCGTGCCATTCTAAGTCGGACCCATTATTCCAGACCGTAGCGATTTCCAATGCCCGTTCATTATTCCTCCTCCTCATCGTCGTCATTCGAACTCATCATGTAAGAACAAAGAGTTTTATTTAATTATTTTACGTAGTTACGTATTAATATATCTAAGATTTGGTTTGACACGGGTTTGACTTCAGTCACGTCCGAATCCCCATACGTCCTTTTACCTCGCCCGACGACGGGCGTTCACTCCAAGCCGAGCGACGGTGGAGCTAGTGATTACTTGCGACGTTCGTCATCCGACGTTTTCGAACGACATTGCATAATTGTCACTGTCAAAATAGACATTGTTGTCATTTTTTGTTTACATTATGTGCAATAGTCGTTTCGATTGAATTGTGGAACCCTTTTTTCGTAGAATGAACCTAAATCCGTAAAAGAAGACCAGTTATATGGTGCCAAATGGATCGCCAGATCGTCAGAATTGTTTTGGTGCCTTTACTATTGTTGTGTCCTTCACAACATTAGCCTGAGCCATACTGATCTCAATATTCAAGAGTATGTTGATGAGGGCATGCTTCATCTCCACCAGACCTAAGACAACAGTGACACAAGCAATGTAGAAGTTGATTGGAATATTGCGAGATGAAATAGCTGCAACACTATTTTCTCAGAGGGGGATAAGTTTACCCTAAGAACTGCTTTTCATTCAGTTTCTAGTTTTTAGAATTATAAAGGTATATAATGGAGTGTTGTAGTTGAGGAGTTTTGATTGTTTTGAAGAATTATTTTGGCTCCATGTGCAGGCCAGGTCCATGGTACCATATTGACCGAAGTTACATAGCTATGTCAAATTTTAGCTCAATTGGATGCCAGCAAGTGCTTAGAAAATGGATTTCAAATTCTGAATTGGAACATCATGCCATCAAAGCAAGTTACATAAATGCTTATAAAAATCCTGTTATTGTACTAAAATGTGACTTTAATTGATGTACCTGAGTGAAGAACACTTCATTGAATAAACAATAATCTGAATGAAATTGTTTCCATTTTGAAAATTAGATTTTATTATGTGCATTGTACCCCATGTACTTATTACAAACATAAAAATCACAGGGTAATTTTTATAGCCATATATTAAATTTAAAGCTATTTATTTAATGTGCCCTTCAGGATAAAAAGTACCCTATTTCCTATTCCAGGGTCTTGAGTTCCATACAATGCATGTATGGAACTCATACTTAAACGCATAAACGCATACTTTTTGACTTTTTTACATTTTTCATTAAGATGTACTTAACAAAATTAAAACCACGTTATATATCATCACAGTTTTATTAAAATCCATCCGTTTAGTCTAAAATACATAGAATACACTTTATTGTACACACAAAGTAATTACAAAAACACAATATTGAATTATCGAAGAGATAGTACAAAAGGTACAACCGGCCTTGATCGCCTAATATTAAGAGGATATCACAAGCGAACTAGTCGACACTTTTTCCATACAAACGTAGTCCCCTGTTTCCTCGTAGGATAAAGAAGTAACAGAAGAAAAAAAAATACCATACGATTTATACGTACCTCTGCCATGACTGTACGTTTTGTTTTTTTTCATAATTTAATTAAAAGAAGAGAAAAAAAATCATTTAAAATCAAAAAAATCGACTTTTTTTACATACATTTTCAAACATCAAGCAAACTGGTAATTACTTATATATCCCAAAAAAGCAAAACGTACGGGCATAGCTTAGACCCTGTTCTACATTTTAACTGAAAGAAATATTGAAATCGGTCTAGATTTCGAGGAGGAAACAGGGGATTACGAAAGGACGATTTTCTTAATTTTACGTAGCACTTCTCTCTATCGCACGCTAAGGGGTAAGGTTGGGCTCAGCGCGACAGCAATATTTTTGGTAAAAACCTATTCTTCAAAAGTGACGGTCGACTGAAGTCCTCTTAACTGGCCATTTTGAGTAACAATATTCATTGTTTCCAGTTTGATTCGATTGTGAATATATTGAAGATAGATTAATATATTTACACGAAACACCGTTTAGCGCAAATGAAAACTTAAATTAATATTATTAGCCTGAAAATGTTTAAATATATATAAGAAGTGCCAAATGTCAAAATAGAAGCTATAAATGACATTTGACATTATGTTAAAACGTCAGGGCGACTTTCACCCACCTATTTCGTGGGGTGAACGGTGCGTCGTCGGGCGTCATTTACGAACGGCTACTATACCCTGTACAAGATAGCTTGATCGACATAATTTTGCAATGACGAACATATTATTTTCTTTATTTAATGATTTTAAACATTGTATAAATATAAAAAAAATACATATGGCACAAAAGTTCCTAAAGATTTAAGTGTTATCCGAAAATTTTAAGACTTTTTATTGCTTCAAAGTAAAATTTAAATAGGAACACTGAAAATAATAGACGTTTGTACAATGTTACATCGGTCGGACGGATGGGACACGAATAACAGGCAGTAACCGTTACAAATATCGATTACAAAAAATCATTATTAAAGATCATTGTTAAGTTATTGTTACGAATGGGGGTCCTTTTTGTTGGGGTTTCTTTGGCTAGTGGTTGGGGTCTCTTTAGCTGGTATAACTCTTTTTAGAAAAATAAAATAAAAAAAGTAATTTAATTCTAATTTTAATTACGCATTCCATCGTTCCATCGACTGGCCATATAAGCTATTTATATGTCTAGTGCAATAAAGAATTTCACACATAATACACCCACACCATCTCGTCACAGTTAAAAGTATTTTAAAACGTTATTTTTTGGACCACTAGATATTTTCTATTTCCCATCACTAGCCCATCTGTCAAAAAGATCATGCTAAGTTGTACAGGGTATAGTGTCGTCGAGCGATCACCCGTTGGTTTTAGAACGCGTATAATGTCATCGAGCGTCGTCGAGCGACGTTTACGAACGCAGCCTGTTTCAGTTATTTAGAATGTACTCTGTGCCCCTGTGTAAATAAAACTTTGAAAAGATATCCGTGTCAGGGTTGTCTACAGTTGACTTTGTGCTTGAAAACGGAATATTTATTTCTCAAAAAGAATTACAAAATTCACTTACATGAGAAACATAACATTAATATTCTTTACATATTGGGCATCATTTAAATCTTACATTAAAGTAAACCACTATAATAAATCCATATCCATACTAATATTATAAATGTGAAAGTGTGTTTGTTTCTTTGTTTGTCCGGCTTTCACGTCGCAACGAAGCTATTATAATTATGGTATGTTTTTTGTGTGTGGAGATAGTGAGGAGGGTGGAGAGTGACGTACGTTACTTTCTACTACTTTTTACCGCGGTAACACATTTTGTTATTTGCTAGATATTTAGTTCCGGAAGTTGTTAATAGATGGCGTTAGAAAAATTCATTTGCAAGTTCTGAATCACGCTAACAAATGATACATGTAAATTAATTAAGTCATAGACAACTAATAAATTGAATTGAATTTTGAATTCGCGCTGGATAAATTGTTGTTTTGGTTTAAAATTAATATGGTAAATGATACATGTAAATTAATTTAGTCATATGCAACTAATAAATTGAATTTAATTTTGAATTCGCGCTGGATAAACTGTTGTTTTGGTTTAAAATTAATATGGTAAAGGACATACGCTTTGATTTTGGTTTTGGTTCGCTTCTTGAATTGGTTTTGTCGACTGTTGTTGTTTTGGCTTAAAATAATAATAACATAAGTCGTCTACTCTATGGAACAAGCTGAAAAAATTCAGTCTCACAACGAATATGAGGGTGCATCTGTGCAATGACATGAATGCTGGAAACTATGCTGAAACACTCTTGAAAATTGGGGATGGGCGTTTCTAGAAACTGATTCCGAGGGCTGTGTGACACTAACGGGAATTATGTCAAAGGGGGCACCTAAAAATGATACTGTAAAAAAATAAATTCACACATAGTTAGTGAAGTAGCAGGAGATACGACAGAATATTTATCAATAGACACAGTAATGGACACAGAACAGACTGGTGTACCCTCACATTAGCTCCATTTAAAATTAGGTGTCCCAGTTATGCCTTTTGCGAAATTTATGCCCCTCGATTATGTAACGGAACGAGACTTCGAGTCACACAACTTGGACGGAATATAATTAGTACCACCATCTTAACCGTAGGTAAAGGTGAAAATGTAATGATCGCACGAATCCCTATAATTCCCACAGATATTTCATTCCAATTCAAAAGGCTGCTATTTCCTGTTAAGCTTAGTTTCGCTATGACCATTAACAAAGCGTAGCGTAAAAGGAAGCGGGGGTGAACATAGAAAAACCGTGCTTTTCCCATGGACAATTATATGTAGCATGTGCGCGTGTGTTCAATGCCCAAAATCTTTACATTCTATCCCCAAATGGAAAGACACATAATATCTAGAGTAGCGTATTAAAATAGTGCTCTGTTCTGTGTCCCAAGCCGTGTATGGCTGGAAACACTTCAAAAGAAAAAATCACACCTATTTGGAAAACAAATCACACATATACGTGCTCTCCACGTTAGTATTGCCTGTACACGTAAGCAGGATCGGTGGATCCTGCGTCAATCTTCACCAGCACACTTCTATTGAAGTTAGCTTAAAGCTCCAGTATGTCAGTGTACGTACAAGTTATCTGCGGTCAGCATTACCTCTGGTTCCTCTAAGTATCTTTTAATCGTGGAACTGTCACTATTCATCCACCACAAATGTGTCATGTATGATAAACAAGTCATTGTTAATTCCCTTTGACCACCACTAATATTATTATAATGAAACAAATAAATCTGAATCTAAATATATATACTTGGATATTGTGACATACCTATAAACGGAATTATAAAGAAACATTAAGTAAATTAAAACTAAAACTAAATAAAATTAGTCATAGAATAAATATATCATCTTAGCTCCCCATGTGACATAAACAATAAATATCAAAAGAGCCAAAAGAGTTTAAGAAAACAAATACATAATACCGATTGATTATTTTATTTTCATAATTGTAAATACAATCACCGTAGGTACACAAATCCAGTTCGACATTTTTTATCAGCGTCAAAGTAAAATAACTAAAATACGCATAATTAACTAAACACTCAAATATTTCTCAATGATAGACGCACAACTGGCATCTTCCAGTATATTCCAGTGGTTGCCCTTCAGATAATGAACGTTGACATCATTTTCGTTGAAACTATCGAGCTCATAACTCTGTGAAAAATTACGAATAATACCTACTTCTGGCCTAATAAGAACTATACGTGATTTTATCTTCTTAACGACCTCTTTATCATAGTCTCTCGCAATCTTTAGACGCACAATACACTCTTTACTGACAGTTTTGATGAAATCATTGGAATATTTAAATGTTTCAGCTGAATTGCATAATATGTAATCGATTCTATCATCGTAGTTTGCAATAGATGTGGAGTTTTTGACTAATTTTGTTACAGAATCCTTATTAGTGAGAGTTGACTCGATGACGTACTTGGTGACGCTGTCCTGCAGCTTGACGTCATCGTTGATGTCGAACCTCGTTTTAAATAGCGCTTTAATCCATGCTGGTGACCCATCAATACAGAACACAATTCCTGTATGGCCTGAAAAGTTAATTTTTTTTTCATCAATACCGCATTGAGGAGATTCAATTCTTTCAGTGTCCCGCTTTTGGACAATCTCTTGGACTCAAGGTGCAAGGCTTTCTTATGGATGTATAATAGCAGACAAGCTTGCCCATCCGCTGCCGCCCATGACAACTGTGTCTGATTTTGAACACGTAGATTCTAGAATTGTTAGATTCAGTTTGCAGAAAGAGTTAAATAGTTATTATATGAGAGTTCATATATATATAAGAGTTAATATATTAGTTGGTCAGTTCGTTAAAGAGACTGGGGAAGGGATAGTTAGTTTTGTCAGTTGGTATTAGTATCGGTGCCGACAGTAATTGTCAGTTTGTCTTCTCTAAATAAGTGTAACTGGAAACCCAACCCAACCAGACCACAAATTGCTTTATGAACAATTATTACACCATGACCTGGAAAGGTTCTGACTACCAAATGCGGATATTAAGACTAAGGCGTTCTTCTGTTGGGCACGGGTCACACCTTATCGCATACTCTACCACGTTGCTGCCTACCCAGTAACGAAATGTTCTCAAGTCATTCAATAGTCTTCGTCAAAACTTTTGTTTAACAAATGAAAACAACCGGGACCGACGGTTTAACGTCAAAAGTGTCGATGAAATTTTGAACCAACCGCGCACGTTGTTGCTTAATTCGATCGACAACATAGTGCGCACAGCGCTTTAATGTTGTACCATAAATGTTTTTTCTATATCTATTTTATAAGCCACATAATTAAACACCAACCTTCGCTTTCAAGCTTAGCAGCGAGTTCCAGCACAGGCAGAGTGCCATAGCTATAGCCGAGGAGATTGAAGCTGGAACCTAGAGTGAGCATTGGCTTTACAACCTGAAACAACAAACAAAAGTTTAGTAGACAGACTCTTACGAAGGTATTTAAATTGAAGTAATGTAAAAAACTCTCCTGCAAAAATAAAAGACTACCAGCATCTCTGGTCTCAGAAAAATAATAAATAGGTACTACTTAAAAGACTGCATATGCAGCTGGACTGCACTAAATTGCTCTGGACACTACACATAGGGCCAGTAGGCCAGGCCTACTTTCAGCACGTATCCCGCACACTCCTCAATGGATGTGGTATGTATTTAGGAGTCTTCCTCTTTACCAAAACTTGAAAAATAAACAATTCAGAACACAATTTTATTTATTTATGTATCCCGATCGAAGCATTATCATAGTTACACTAGTGATGTTCTTAATTTAAAAACGCCGTGATGCGTCATGCAGGAGATTGCTATGCGCAGACAGACAGACAGACCTTTCCTCCTCTCACGCGGCGCTGTAGGCGCTCCTGCGCTGAGGGAATTCGGAATTAGGGGAGATCCCCTCTATCCGGGCAATTGCTCCAGGGGTAAACCCCGTCGGTGACTTCCCCGCTGTTGAGCGTGGGAGCCAGTCGATCGTCGCGCACGCGGTACGCGCGCGCGGTCCCACTAGCCATTAGTCGCTAATTCCCCCCAGATGGTCGGGGGGAAGAAGGTCCAACAGCTCTCTAGGGAGCGGTCGGCCTTCGGGGGGGCGCGCGTGCAGCGGCGCTATCCCCCTTAGATGAGGATGTGGCCCATTGTCGGCGCGGTTATACATAACACGCGCCAACCGGATCACAAACTCATCCAGCGACTCCAGCCTGCAGTCGCGCGCTATCACCGCGTTCCGGACGTAGCGCCCCGCTCCTGTGATTTCTCGCAGGGCGAGGTTTTGCTGGGCCTGAAGACGCTTGCGCTGCGTGGCCGCCGCCAGAGCATACCATGCTGGCGCCGCGTACGTAAGCCTAGATCGGATATAGCACTTGTATATGCCAAGTTTAGTGCGCAGTGGTAATCGGGATGTCAACACGGGCCGGAGCATCGCTCTCGCGGCTCGTGCCTGGCGGTGTGCATGCACCACCATGGCACTCATCGTGAGTTTACGATCCATGTGACATCCCAGATACCGAACGGTCTGCTGCCACGCTAGATCTTCTCCATGCAGACGCAGCGGCGTCGGCATTTTACGCTTCCGGCTGAAAAGTATTGGAACCGTCTTTCCGGCGTTGACGGCAATCCTCCACTTATACAGCCAGTCTGACAAGCGGTCAAGCAAGCGCTGCATTCTTCTGACCGCCAGTTCCGGATCGCGCGACGATGCGAAGAACGCGCTGTCGTCAGCGAACAAAGCGAGGACTACATCACGTTCCCACTCCGCGAGGTGCCCGTCGAGAGTGGGGATGTCGTTAGTGTAATACGCGTATAGGAGTGGCGCAAAACAGCTCCCCTGCGGCACGCCTGCGCGTATGGGACGGGGGGCAGAGGTGGTGTCCTCGACCGAAACAATGAACTCACGCCCCTCCAGATACGAAGCTATCAACCACACCAGCATCGCTGGCAAGGGCGACTCCAACAGCTTGTACAACAGGCCCGCGTGCCACACACGGTCAAATGCTTTCTCTATATCGAGAAAGACACCAACCGTGTGTCGCCCGCAGTTGGCCTCGAAAGCCAAGTGGTGGAGCACCCTTGTCAGCTGTAGTGTCGTCGAGTGACCGGCCCGAAACCCAAACTGCTCATCCCTCAATTGAAGGAATGGCCGAATGCGAAACAGTGCCAGCCTCTCGAACAACCTAGCCAGTGAGGACAGCAACGTGATGGGGCGGTAGTTAACCGGGTAACGTGGATCTTTACCCGGCTTCGGGAGAACAATTACCTTTCCCTCCTTCCACGCAGCCGGGAAGTGTCCCGTACGCAGGATGCCGTTATAGAGTCTAGTCAGACTGACTAGAGCCCTTTGGGGGAGCATGGTCAGCGCCATGTTCGAAACTCCATCAGTGCCTGGCGCTTTGCGTTTATGTAAACGCCTTGCGACCTTCCGAGCCTCCGAGGGCGAGATGAACTCGTATCCCTCGGGCTGCGGTGTCGGGCCACTGATGAAGTCCGCTACACGCGTCTCCACACGCACGCAGTGTTCAGCCGCTGCAGCGGTGCAGACGGGGTTTGGAGCGAATTGCTCTTCCAGATGCTGTGCAAGTACATCCGCCCGGCCTTGTGCTGAAAAGTGCCGGTCGCCCGCCCCATCGTAGAGCGGGCTAACGGCAGGCCTAGCGCGGGTAAGTGCACGGTTGAGGTGGTGGAGTGACGCTTCGGACTCGCTGGCCTGGTCGACTCTCGCCTCCCACGCGGTCCCGCGATCCTCCTCCACCGCAGCCGAGACCTTCGCAGCTTGGGCGTTCAGCCTACGCTTGACCCGGGGACAGCGTGTCTCCGCCCATAACTTATGAAGCCGCCTCTTCTTCCATTTCATCTCCTCGATATAGTGAGGCAGTGGTTCTCGCACCCACACACGAGGTTTTTCGGTCGTGGCCGCCGTCAAGGCCACTCGAATCTCATTCGTAATGGCCCGGGCAGCGGTCTCTATTCCTACCGGCGTGGTGAGTGGCTCACTATACCGGAAGTCGGTCAAGGCGGCTTGGTAAGCACGCCAGTCGGTTACCCGCGTCTGGCGAGGGAAGCTCGTACACTCTATCCCAAGGCCAAGCGTAACAAGTATGGGGAGGTGCTGCGTGTCGAGGTCATACAGCACCTCCACATTAACCGGGCAGTGTATGTTCTTACACAACACTATATCCAGGACGTCGGGAGAATGGCGGGGGTTAGACGGCAAGTGGGTGGGTGCTTTGCTATGCGCGCGTAGGGTTCGAACGGCAGTAGGTAACCGAAACAAAATGGCGGCAATTTTTAAATTGTGTCTCACAAATACGGGCCTGAAAATATATCTTAAGGTGAATGTGGCTTTTTCTTGGCAAAATTCCTGCTGGTTTGTCTGCGAGCGCTTTGTCGGGACTTTGTGGTAACAAGAAGAATAGTTTCTTTGTTTGAACTCGCAAATCTCTGGTATGTAATACAAATCAGATTAGAACAAATGTTTTGTGTTTGATCAACAATTTTTTTAAGGCTTTATTTATTACATTCATAATTATCTTCAAAGATGTTAAATCCAGCGGAAAAAGTCATTGAGATCATCCAGTTAAAAAGTAAAAGTACCTTGTAAAGTTTTTGGACCATGTCCTCCAATGTACACGTGTCTTTGTCCAACGGAAGTTGTAGCACACAGGTGTTAAAGTTAATCTGCCGACACAACGGTTCCAAGAAGGCCGAGGTCCCTTCTAAGCCTGGTATCATGAACAGAGTGCGTGACGTAGGCGTGACTTTATTTATCTGAAAATAAAAGCATTTCATTGTTAGACTGGCAACATAAAAGCGGCGTTATCCAAGTCAAATGCCTTTGAGGACGCCCTCTTCTTCTGGAAATCTGGATATCGGATTGCCCACTAATCCCTTCAGTAGTCTGTATGTTTCAGGCCTTCGCAGATGTAGCAGCAGTGGGCCACTACCTAAAAAAGCTTCTTGATACATTCACCCAAAAATGCATCACGCTCGTAATGTTTGATATAGGTTCTACTTACGTCTGCTTCTAATGAATGTTTTGAAGGCATCATAATATAAGGCTTAAAAGCATTTTCTTCTTCGCCAAAGTTTCGAATGAAGTAACGGAAATTGAACGTGTAGTCATCTTTGACTTCAGCCTTAGTTTGACCAGCGACCTCTGAGCCGGGAGCTAGGGTTATCAATCTGAAATTTTAATGATTATGAAAGTCTCGCTCTATGGGAAACTGTTTTCAAAATTCGAAAACAAGATTTGTTTTACACAAACTAAGTGGTAATATATGATGCGCGCCGATTCTTATTTTGTGATTGTAAATCGTTGTATATATGACAACGATCTCCCGCCGTCTTCTTTAGGTCTCACTTTTTACCTAACACACACTTTCCCGGACTATCCCTATGTACTCGTATTTTGCCTGCGGCTCGGTGGTCAGTGTCACTCACCACTTTGCCACGGAGTCGGTCTTTTCTTGCAATGTTCGAAAGTCCTCAAGCGCTGCCTACGAGTACTTACTTAGCAAAAGTCAATGTTCTGAGTTCTTGTGCAGAGAGGACGATTTCAAAGTCCCTTTCCAACGTCTGTTTGATTTCTAGCGCCATCATGCTATCCATACCGAGGTCGGCCAAGGACGCTTGGTAAGATACAGCTTTTAGATTCCTAATTCCTGGGTAAAATAAAATAGACAGATATTTCTGTTATGTTCGAATTCGATGATCATAGTTGAAATTACCGGCTTACTCACGTGTGATTTATGTCGGAAATAAGCCGACTAGTTTCGATCGATTACGATGATCATCAAGCTGATAATTTCAACTATGAATATAGACACTCACGAATCATTCAGTAATTCGATGATCATTTAAATCTCTCTCTGGATGGGTGGAGTATAGACTCCAGACTATATTATGTTTAAAATATTTCAATACCAATAATTTGAGCAATGGTTTCCACAGCAGTCTTTTTAGCGTCAGCCTTGCCCTTCTTCTGCGCCAGCACGTACGAGGATACCACGGGCTTTGGTTGGAACAGCAGCGTGTCCAGAGCCTGCAGGCACGAGCTGACCCGCTGGGGCATGGTGCCACCGACGTCTGCTTCACCGTACTCTGCTTGCATTTCTGCTACCATTCCAACCTGGAAGAAATCTTGCTTTAGGCTGTGTGTCATTTATAGAAAGAAAGAAAATTATTCTTGTGTTAGGGTGAGGCTACACGGGCGGTTCTCCCGCCGCGGGAAACCACTCGACAAAGCTGCCGCAAACCATTAAACTACACGGGACGCGGTTTATCGCTGCCTTTTGTTCATTTCAACATTGATCCGCCAATGATAACTGCGCTTGCAGCTCTCATATTAATAGAATTATTAAAAAATAAAGTAAAGCGCAATGTGTGGGTGGAACCAGTGTTAAGTAATCGTAACCACTTCCTGTCCTATTTCCATCCATAATTTCGCTTTTAGTTCGCGATTGGCGTAATCCTTCGACTGTACATCATACAAAGCAGGTCGATCTTGTATTTCTACAATAAAACGCTCCGTATCGAACATTTTGACGCGACACTAGCCACGCAAGCGCACGAACGACGAGCGAGCGCCAAGGTCCCGCGCAGAATGACGGCGGGATAGCGGGAAACCGTCCGTGTTATCGGTCGTATTTCTCCCGCCTGTGAGCCGCGACGGGAAACCGCGCAGTGTAGTATGCAGCATATAACTTCATATTAAATTGTGTCCAGTGCGGTTCAGAAGCGGTTTTCCGCGGCGGGAGAACCGCCCGTGCAGCCTTGGCCTTACAATACAATTATCTCCTATACAATTACAAACTTAAAAACACTAATACATTATAATATGTACCTAACTACTAAATATCTTACGTCACCAATAGCTCCCCACTGAATGGCGACAGCTGGTAAGCCATCCCGCTTTCTCTGTTCACAAATTCTCTCCATCACAGAGTTGGCCATGCCGTAGTTGCTCTGGCCAGCGTTGCCGCGGCCACATGCCAATGACGAAAATACCACGAAGTCTCTGAAAGTGAGAACCTCTCTTGTCTTTTAAACTGAATCTCACGTCCGACCTTAGCAGGATCTATCAAACTCGCCTCGAGGTGTTGAGGGTTGAAATCCAAGCGGCACGTATTTACTAATGATTGTTATAAGTCATGTGCGATTCCAGAAAATAATCGTCACCAGCTGTAACGTTGCGGAAAATCATTGTGAGGGAACCTGCCTGCCTGAGAGTTCTCCATTATGTTCTCGAAGGCATGTGAGGTCTGCCAATCCATACTTGCTTAGAATGGTAGGTAGCCTTCCCCATTCCAAGAGGAGACCTGGGCCCATTATACGCAGTGGAACAATGAAAAATGGTGTGACAGTACTCACTGGACCTCTGGACACATGTATCTTGAAAGCCTGTCCAAGTTCAATGTAGCGAGTGCCTTGGGGTCAAACGTCCTTTTGAACATTTCAGGAGTCTGCTGTGGGAACAGCGCGTCATTGAGGACTCCGGCCAAGTTGAAGATCGCTCTTACGGGTCCGATTGCCACGGCTCCTTCTAGAACTCTCTTGCAACCAGATTCGGTGGTGACGTCATCTGATATTATTCTTACGTCGACACCATACGTCGTCAGTATTCTGAAACATTACACAAATCGCATCGCTTCGTTTACAGCTGCAAACAATAAACAAAACACTAATAAGGTAATTTGGTAAGAACCATTTTTTTTAAATGAACCTAATTTCATAGATAAGTTTAGGCTGTGTAGTCGTTTGCCGCGGTAGTAATGCCTAGCTATCCCGTGGCATGACTAAAACCCGCTGGGTTTTAGTGGGTATTCTGACAAGTCGATGCCGTCGAGTCCCACTGCTCTAGTACTTGGGCAGGATACGTAAAAGCATTTCCCAGCAAGAAAAAAAAAAGGCTGTGTAATAGTTGGTACTTCCCAACGTTGGTACTCGCATACAATACGAGTATAATTAACCAGATAAAAACAAACCTGCACGACTGAAAGTAGTCCTGCAGGTTTCCTTCCGACGTTTACAACTTCACATGACATTAAATAGAGACTGGCTACATTTTCTACGCCTTCACTACTACTACCTCACTAGAAATTGCCTCAATGTTCATCGACGGGCCCGTTGTCGCAATCGGTAGTGACCCTGCCTGTTACGCCAGGGGTCGTGGGTTCGAATCCTTAGGACAAACATTCGTGTGACGCTTGTGTTTTTTTTGTGTCTGGATGTTAATATTATCTTTTTAAGTATGTATTTAAAATATCTATGTATGTATGTCATTTGGAAAAGAAAGCCAAACTTGCAGCATAGAAGCTCGGTGTGTTAAATAGGGCGCGATACTATTTCACGCCTAAACACCGTCTTCAATTTTACAAGTCCCAAGTTCGGCCGCACATGAAGTACTGCATCCATCTCTGGGCGGGTGCTCCGGCTTACCAGCTGAATCCACTTGACTGCATACAGCGACGAGTGATCCCAGTTGTTGGCGATCTCAATCTTACCGGTAAATTGGAGGACCTCAGTCTCCGGAGAGACAGGCTCTCTCTGTGACCTCTACCGTATTTACCATGGTGAGTGCTCAGAGGAACATCGCTCATAACTTAATTCCACCAACCTAATTCAACTATCGCACTACACGCCGAGGTCTGAAGTTTCATCCACACCGCATCGACTCATGGCCTACTACCACCGTGCGTTTCTCGCAGTCTTTTTTACGGCAAACTAGCCTTCTGTGGAATGAGCTTCTGACTAAGGTTTTCCCTTCGAGCCACGACATGGAGCGCTTCAAAAAGAGTGTGAAACGTTTCCTTCAAGGCAGGAACGCACCTGTGATACCCCTAGTGTCAAACGTGTCCATAGACGACGGTGACCACTTACCATCAGGTGGCCCGTATGTGTGTTTGTCCGTCTATATTTAAAAAAAAATGTATATCAGTTTCTAACACCCCTATTACAGGCTCGCGTCTAGTATGGGGTCAGATGGACGTGTGTGTGAATGTCCATGATATTTATTTATTACTTATTATCGGTCTAGTGGTCGCAGTGTGGTCGCTAAGCTAGAACTCGATCCCCAGCTCTGGTAAAGTATTATTGGATTTTTGTAACTCTTTTTTTTTTATGGACCAAAATTTATTGGACTCAAATAGGGACTGAGATGGTTATTCTAGTTAGCTGAGAGAATTAATCAGAACATTAATTGATCAGTTCGATAGTGGGTATGAGGACTGAAACTTTTAGTGATAGTTAGACCTGTTAGTTGTTGTAAGTAATAGTTCAGTTAGTAATTGTTAGTAAAAGTCTCGTTGCAAGTCAGTTAATAGTAGCTCGTAGTCTGAATTTATTGTCTGTTCTAGTCAATCGGCTAATTGCCTATTACATGGAACCTACATCTGATGAATAGTTGGTGCATTCTACGTTTTCTGCCTCCTCCAGTCAGAAATACAGGCTGGGTTAGTGATGGTAAACTAACTAAGTAAAATTTGTATATTTACAAAGTATAAGTGGATTTTCCGATGGGTATCACCTGGTTTTTCTCTCCTGATATCCAGTACTGACTCCCTTTGACGAGACAATCACAATTTTTTTAGCCCCTCGCATCACCAGCCAGTCTGCGAGCTCCAACCCAAACCCTCCCAGGCCTCCAACAAGAACGTACACAGAATCTGGGAGACACATATATCTGTAACAAAAGTAAATTTACGGGTACAACGTATACTCCAACACGCTGCAAAGCAGATAAGTGGAAGGGTTAGTGACCTACTCAGTGTCGAATTCACAAGCCCCTCCAAGGTCTTTGACAAGGCATAACGGTTGTTGTAACATCTGGAGACAACTATAAGTAGGTATCTCTAGTAGTACTAGGTAGTAAGATTTTCAGAAGCTATACAATTCATTTATTTAAACCTACACATGATTCAATCCAAAAACAGCTAGTATAACGTAGTAAGTATATTGAAAATAAATATTGTTTGGAAAATTATTTTCCAAGGAAAAGTTTTTTCTAGCAACACACGAAGATGCGCGTGTCCCTACAGAGTCAATGCCAGACGTCACTCAAAACATATATGCTATGTAATTTCACGTTGTTTTCAAGGAAGACCTCACCAGCTTTTAGTTCTGTAATCTGAGATGTCAGTAATCAAAATTGAATATGGCGACAACCAGTTGCCATGCAGTGAAATGTGAAAACTTTTTGTACTTACCTTCTATGGGCGTCGATAAGCAGAGCATTGGGCTTTGCAAAAACATTTTTCTCTTCATCTCTTATCTTTATGATAACCTGAAAAACAGTATAAAAAACTCAATCTCACTTAAAAAATTAGGCACAAACATGAAAGTAAAAATTAAAATTAAATTATTGGGACCCCGTGGCATTGTTGACCCAAGATACTAATAGCTAACTATCAAACTACCCAAACTACGTCAATTGGGAGGCACTGAAATCTAGCAGCTGAGGTTCCAAGGCAAATGCTGAGTGCGCTCCAATTTTCCCAATGGGCTTGAGTCTCCTCTCCGAATGACAATCGTAAGCCACGCTGGCCAAATTCAGATTGGCAGGTTGCACATGCCTCCGAGAACATTATGGAGAACTCTCAGGCATGAAGATATCCTCCTCACGATGTATTCGATCACCGTTACAGCAGATGACACCATAGAAAGTCTGCTGGGATCTGAATCCACACTCCCTCGGCTGAGAGGCGAGTTCGATACCCACTGGACTGTCACCGCTCAATTATTTTCATTTATATATCGTCAATGATATTACGTATATACATTACAAGAGGTAGATACGCCACCAACGCACCAAACGCGTGCCGTGAATTGGTGTCACTTGTAACCATTAGGTACCTGTCATTGTGAGCGCGCGCGCTAACTGTACTGATTATAAATAGCTGTCTCTTTCACTCTTGCGCTTTGTGTATTTCCTGTCGCACTTATAGCGTGTGTGTAAATATACAATGTTATGAAATAATATGTATGTATGTGTCGCGGAACGATTATGTTGTGCGTGCAGCATGAACTTGAGGTATCTTTCTTAAAATATCATTGTATATCGTGTTAACTTACCTTGCCAATGTGTTTGCCGCTTGCCATATACCGATAAGCAGTTTCCACTTCATGTTTTCCGAAAGTACAATGAGTTAAGGGCCGGACCTCGCCTTTAGCAATACCTTGTGTTACTAGTTCGATCAATCTCTGGTGATTTAAAATGTTACAATCATCATCGTCTTACGAAACGTATCAAATTTTGAGGACTAAATAAAAAAGTAACATTGTAAACTATTTACTATCATTATAAAAAATAATAATGAAGCAATCAAACCTCTGTTTGATCTGTTTTTTCTTCTCTAGAAACAACTAAATTAATTATATTAAAAAAAAAAAAAACTACCTAATACTTTTGTTACTTGTACGTAAAATAGTTACCTTAGCTAAGGGAATTTCGTCACACACATAATCAAGCATTACTCCATGGAAAGAGATCTCCTTTTCATGACAACACATTTCTATTTGAGTATTCATCAATATATCGTATTTGCCTATCTCTAGCAGCCTGCCCCTGCGACCGAGGCAGCGAATCGAAGCCTGTGGAAGAAGATCAATGTTGGAAGAAGAAGAAGATAACTAAGAAAAAAAGAACAAGAAGATGAAGCATATACATTTGTTTGACTTAATACCAAATTTTTAAATATTATATCAAATTATGGGGAAAACAAAAGGGCAAACCCACACATATAAATTTATTCTCGTTTGGTCGAATCCGCCCTTAATGTCACAGTAAATTCGTATAATTTTTAGGTGGTAGAACCTATAACGCACTAATGCTTTAAAAATAATTAAAAACGAAACTACTAATTCATATCAAGTTACACAAACATTCCTCTGTGCTTACACGGAATTAATACTAGAGTAGAGAGAGGCGTGGGTTGTATGAATGACAATGATGACTTACCAATAATTTATCATCAGCTAGTGAATTAAGAACCAAGTCTACTCCTTTTCCTTGGGTTTGTGTTAAAACCATTTGCTCGAAAGATGTGTCACGGGAATTACCAATGTGACTTTCTGTTGAAACATTTTTTTTATCGAAATTAGGGTTGGAATGTATCGATACAGCTTAGCTGCGTCCCACAGCTGGGCACGGGTCTCTCACACAGACAAATCTGTGATTGGTCTCGAGAATACTCTACCACGCTGCTCCAATGCGGATTGGTGGAGGGGTGGAAGAAGTGGAGTGGCCAACCCAATGTCGAATGTTCTCAAGCCACCCGAAGGTCTTCCACCACAAGGCTTAGCGATTGTTTTCTCTATTGAAAACAACTGGGACCGACGCGACGGCTTAACGTGCCCGTCCGAAGCTCGGGAGCACCCATGAAATTTTAGCCACTAACGGTCATCCATCCACTATGGACACTAGCCAATAACACAATTAAAATTATAAAACTAAAAAATGGCAAGTTTAATGCATTATGCATTGTCTACCAGTTAAGCACTGGTGCGAAAGAAAGTAATTGTGTATGGAAAACATTCTGTGAATTGCTTATTACCGTTGATTATATTAGTATTATTCTTCGATCAATACATTATTGATCGAAGGTATTATTAATAGAAATAATGTGACAGAATTTAAATAAAGAAATAAAGAAAAATAGTTAAGTCAAATTCGCAATGCTGGCATAATTTGACAGAATCAAAGACTTACACATGGGCTTAATAAAATTAACACAACGTATGTCTTAATATGTGATTAGTTCTTGCAGTTCGGCAAATTCATTTTAGTAAAAAATTTTTTTTTTGAATATGAAGAAAAATGAAAATGATTTTTTTTATTATAACTATCGAAGACAATTAAAGTGAGATAATTAATAAAACCTTAAACTAAAACAAAGAATTATTTAAAAAGAAATAATTACAAAATAAATATGTCATCCAGAAACAGGCCTTGTGGCATTGTACCCAGAACGCTGGCAGCGTTGCCCCGCTGTATAGCGAGGCTAATTTTTTGGGCGAAAAAGCTGCCAGCCCTCCGGTCACCTGAGACGGAAATGAGTCTGGTGGACAAGACTTCCATGAATGTCTTCAAATCAGCCGACCAAGGACCTAATGTTTCTACTGCAAGCGCCGCAAATTCATAGTTATCTAAAAGATTACTATATTTGCGACGCTTGAGGAACTGAGCTTGGTCGGCTGCAGCCCCACCCTTTTTAGATGTTTCATGTATGTAGGATGGGGCCAAACTATCTACACATGTAACATCCCACCCAACCGCCACGGCACCAGAGACGCTCCGTCAGGTCTCTTTCCATCGTCCCTACATATACCATGTGGCTCCAATGTAGATGGGATAGAGACGGTGGCAAGAGCTCTCCGAATCAAATCATTTATAGTGCCGTGACGATAAATACAACCAGCACTTCTGGTACAGGATAAGCCGTGTCGACCAAACTCATCTACGTCCCGGCCACAGATACAAAAATGAGCCTCACAAATGCTGTTCCCAAGACGAAGACCCACTGCTATCCTCAAGGAGTTTGGGTCCAAAATAGTACCCAACTTCCTTGATGGAAGCGCATGTAGCCAGTGACCAGCGTCATGTCCAGAAACTGCTAAAATCTAGCTCGGTCCGTGTTGTCCTTGCATTTTTTCAATAGAATGAATTTTTAGAATAGAATTTTTTTCAATTCAAATGTCATCTTAATTCCAGGTAAATCCCAAGAATGTTGCCTGGAAATGTTAACTTAGCCCTCCGAACCTGCAAGGCTTCATTCATTCCCACCAAACGAACATCAGCCGGACAAATGTTTAAAATATATATATACGTGGAATAATATTTAAATCCAAATTTTACTGAGTAAATTTTAGTAAGTTCCTATGGTAGGTACGTCATGTCAGCAGAGGCACTTCAAAAGGCAAAAAATGATAATGTATCATGATACCTTTGAGCTGCGGGAAAAGCTTCTTGAGGTAATGTCTTTTCTCAGGCGTGCCAACTGTGGTGAAGACGTCACAGCCTCGACGCAATGCCAAGTTGATGGCAGCCTGGCCCACGCCCCCAGTCCCAGCGTGAATTAGAATTGACTCTCCTGGCTTCATCTTTCCCAAAACGTCCTACAGAGAAATAAAATGATATAAAACACTTTTATCCACAAAAAAAAATGTCATTTATAAAAATCTTCTGATATCTTACAAAAAAAATTGAATGGGCGATATCATCAGCTTTAAGACCGTAGATAGAGTAGTTACAGTTACACCAAATCAGAAAGAGTTATTTATTTATTTATTAGAGTTAAGGCATCCTAACAACATTTCACAGATTATTATACGAATTACATTAAATGGTGTTGTGTGCCAGAGTGAAAATGTCACTTACAAGGAAGCACAACTTACGCAGAGAACATACATATTATATTAAGTTATATTATTATTATATAAGTTTCAAGTAGACAAGATAATATAGGCTCTTATTTCAGTGATAACAAAGATATTATAATTAAACACAAGATAGGAGTGCAACACATTATGATCATAATAGAAATTCATAAGACATAGAAAGTAAAAATTAATTAATTTAATTATCTGCCAACCATGGATCAATTTGGTTGAAATTAAAGATAAAGATAAAGATTTTTATTTGTTTGCTCTCACAGAAGTATTACAATAGTCTTAACTAGTTAAAGTTGTGTACATATTCAAACCATACTTTGTGAGAGCCTGGTGACTGAGGTAGGTTTGCAAAAACCTGTGGTTCAGTTCACCAGCGCCCTCCCGCAGGACGATTTAGTATACTTTCGGTACACTCTAAACTGACGGTTAACTATAAGTTACAATTACGGTGAGCAAGATTTAAACATACAAACATATATAAACAACTTAGTATTAAATTTGTGTGTGAGGAGTGTATGTGAAAAGGTAATGTGTGCATGTTTAATATAGTGATATGAGTGCGTGTGTGAGTATTTTTGTGTGAATTTGTGTGTGCATAATGTGTGTGATGAATTTTAAACATATACATTATAATTATCAAAGGTTACTAGCAAAGCTATGGGGTTAATAATTAAGTTACCAAGTGTATTAAATGTAATGTAAAAAAAAAAAAAAGGGCCTTTAGATAGTTAGAGATCGCCAAGTTGCACTTTTTAGTATGGAGCGGATAAATGTTGAGTGCCTTGTTTAATTTATTATATATGTAAGGTCCTAGAAAATAATAGAATTTGAGCGACATCGATGTCTTAATCGGCACTGAGGCGCATATTATATCCTTCCGGCGAATATCATCAAGGGCTTGTGGGGTATACTTTATTTCAGAGTGTTTTTTTAGTATAGTTTGGAGTATAAATGTTTGGCGAACTGTAAGTACACCCCACCTCTTATAGAGGTCAGCAGTAGGGTAGCGAAATGGAAGCCCTAGAGCAACTTTGAGTATGGCACGCTGTGCTCTCTCGGCTTCAATCAGATGGGACTTGGCCGCTCCGCCCCAGGATGTGACGCAATAGTCTATTAGTGATTGACACAGGGCAAAATATATCATCTTTAGTATTTCAAAATCTACCACATGCCGCATGTTTTTGAAAATGTAAATAAGTTTACGAAGCCTGGTAACCAAGGAATCTATATTTTGTTTAAAACTGAGAGTTTGGTCAATAAAGACTCCTAGGTATTTAGTCGCTGTTGTTCGTTCCAGAGTAGAGCACGAACAGGGGTCGGTTCGTAAGTTACATATACGAGTATGAGCCTTAACTGAGAGAGAAGCATCAGGGAGTAAGTTTGAACGTTGAGCAAACGCCATTAATTTAGTTTTTTCCACATTCAACGTTAATAAATTACAGTTCAGCCAGTCTTTTACATTATTAAATCCTTCCTGAGCAATGTTAAAAACTTCCTCCCATCTGTTTCCTTTGAAAAATAATGCAGTATCATCTGCAAATGTAATTATTTGCCCTTTTTTTAGCTGCAGCCTGCAAAGATCATTTATGTAGATCTGGAATAGGGTTGGGCCAATTACACTTCCTTGGGGAATACCGAAATAGATGTTTTCTATATCACTGAGTCTATTTTCGATTTTAACTTTTTGTTTCCTGTTGGAGAGATAGTCCGCGAATAAATTTAGAGTTATACCTCTGAGTCCAATTTTCTCCAGTTTTTTTACTAGTAGTGGTATGGAGACTGTGTCAAACGCTTTGGCCAGATCTAGAAATATAGCCAGGCAATTATTTTTTCTGTTAATTTCCGTTATTATGGAGTTAACTAACTCGTGAACTGCATCGCTAGTTGATTTGCCTTTACGAAATCCATATTGAGATGGAGCAACAATCTGTAGTGAGTCTAAATAATTTACAAGGCGGTTGTTCATTATGCGTTCCAGAATTTTTGACATCGTAGGCAAAATTGAGATCGGCCTGTAGTTTTTTACACAGTCCCTTTCTCCACTCTTGTAAATAGGCCTAACAATTGCGGTTTTGAAAGCTGTAGGAAAACGTCCGGTTTCGATAGCCAAATTACAAATATGTGTTATGGGTTTTGTAAGGTGATGTACATATCTCTTCATAAGCTTAGCTGAGATGCCATCAGCACCTACAGATGACGTTTCTTTTAGAGCTAAAATGATTTTAAAGATTTCTCTTTCATCCGTAGGGAGCATGACAAACGAATTTACTGGAGAGTTAGGTTTTTCTGAAGATCTATCAGCCAGCGGACTATTGAGAGAGTTTATTTGTATTGTATTTGCTAAGTTTTTCCCGACATTGGCAAAGAATTTATTTACTTCATTTAAGTTTTGTGTTATCGGTCCCTTTTTTCCTGTCAACAAATTTCTTGAATAATCTATTGCTTTATTGGTTCAACTAATTCTCTTTATAGCCTTCCATAGCTTTGCTTTGTTGTTTTTTGAATCTTCAATTTCCTGTCTGTCATAGTTTCTTTTTGCTTTCTTCAACATATTATTACAAAAATTTCTGTATCGTTTAAGGTTTTCATTATTCGCATCCTTTTTTAGTTTTTTATATAATTTGTCGCGGTGTTTCATACACCGGAGTATTGCTGGAGATATCCACGGTTTTAATATTATTTTCCTGTTTGGTGGTTTGGTTGCGTATGTGCTGACTTTTAGCGCAGCAGACAGCATATCAGTTAGTAACTCAGTAGCTACATTGACATCGCTACAATTTTCAACTTGGAGAAAGTTAATGTTTTTTTAATTCTCGGTCTAAACGTTCATAGTCAACGTGTTTAACGTAGGGATTATTATAGATGCTAGGAGTATGCGTATCTAAGTCTAGGGTGGCTGCTACGCACTCATGATCTGTTATAGATGTTTCAAATATCAGGACTGCAGCATCCAATTTCGTTTTGATCATGATATGATCTAAGCATGTTTTCCCATGGGTGGGCGTTGAGTGTCCAGGTAAAATGCCGTGACTAGCCAGAACATTTAGGTATTCATACGATCGCTTGTCCTCCGTCCCGGGCAAAATGTCAATGTTAATATCTCCGCAGATTATTATGTTTTTGAAAGATTTCAATTTAGTTAGTAAAGCATCTAATGAATTGACAAAATCACTTGTGTTATTTTTGCTTGGAGAGCGGTATATACTAATAATACAAAAATCTTTATAAATTTTTAGTATAAGACAATTAGCGTCGCTGATTTCAGGTTCGTCGTATGTTAACTTTAAGTTATTTTTATAGTATACAACAACTCCTTCATTTTGCGTTGTGTATTTTGTTGTCGCGATATAGTCATAGTTTGTAAGTTCAGGTATATATTTGGCCGATGAAAGCCAACATTCTGAAAGCACTATAAAGTCCCAAGATATCTGCGAATTGATTTGAAATTTTTCAAGCGGTGTTGAAAATATTTCCAGGTTGGAGTGTAATTTAGCTATGGCATTGTGGTAAGTAAGCATGCGATGTAAGGGAGCTGAACGACCGAGATTTGTACGGCGGATGGGACATGAAAACGTTGGTCGCTTGTTGTGAGACCTTGATATACACCTACGTGGGACAGTGAAATAGACTTCTTTTATGAGATCCGGGATTATAAGCCTGCCATTTATTAATTTGAATAAAAATATCTGGTCTGCCAGATTGCGTCTGTGTTCAAGGCTGTTCATTTTAAAGTGTTTTAACCTTTCAGTGTAGTTGGCACAACGGGAACAGGTTGGATCTTTGAAATTAAGATAACGTGTGTAGCCTTTCTGAATGCGCTCTAAGCGACGCACTTTACATTTGTATGAGGGTTTCCAAGCTTGAGACGCGTACTCAAGCGTGCTACGTATGAATGCATAGTATAGTGTTTTTAAGGTCTGTATGTTGTGAAATTCTTGACAGATTATTTTTATGAATCCTGTCATTTTTGCAGCCTTGCTGACTATGCTGTCAATATGAGAGCTAAACGAAAGCTTCGCATCTAGAAGGACTCCAAGGTCGCGAATGACATCTACTTCTTGCAGTTTTTGTCCATCTAAGCTGTACGCGGAAGGATAGATTTTCTTATTTTTAGTAAATTTTATATGTTTGCATTTATTTACATTGAGTAGCATATTATTTCTCAAACACCAGTCGCGTATTGCGTTTAAGTCGCTTTGTAACAGTTTGATATCATTTACAGACGCTATTTCTTTGTAGATTTTCAGGTCATCCGCGAAAAGAGAGCATTTACTATACTTGATGCAGTCTACTATATCATTCACAAAGATAACAAATAAGATAGGCCCTAAATGAGACCCTTGAGGAACCCCAGATGTAGCTAAGTAAGCGCCAGACTCATATCCCTTGACTACCACTTTCTGTGGTCTCTTGGTTAAATAGGATATGAACCATTCGAGCATTCTACCATGGATGCCATAAGAGGTTACATTTATATGTTACTTTCACAGCATACAGTGTTCAAATGGCGCATTTATTTGATATTAGATTTTGTTATGTGGTGTACACATACAGCAAGAAAATATGCACATGAAATGGTACACAAATTTGATCAGATTTAGTGAGCAATTGACAGAACGCATAAAACTAACACATTTTGTAACAACATGTACATTTTTTACGCTCCATTTAACAATGTCAAAAAAAAATTGAACGCGTATCCTCGTGTAAAAATAATATATAATTTGTAATTTGTAATATATTTATTTGAATTTATAGGTATACAAATTACATATTAATTATACAAATTACTAGCTGTACGCTACGCTGTGGCACATTGTGATTGAATGGTTGCGAAATGAGAAACAAAACAAAGAATACATGTCATATAAATTTAATTTTGCAATACTTGTGGATATACAATATTTTTCGCTGAAATGTGACTGATGCAAAAATTAGATAAAAACAATCCTTGATGCGGATTATATCATGCTAAAATTTCAGCTCGATGGGTGCAGAACTTTTTGAGTTTTTGAAGCGTACACAAACCAACATAACATTTTTATATATATAGATGTATTTAAACGTATTGTATGTATGTATGCAATTAAATAAATAAATAAATAATAAAATCTTTATTTGCTCTCGCAATGTGTTACAACTTATTTAGGATACAGTATTTAACATAAAAAAGCCTGATTTGCGAGAGCCTGGCGCCTGAAATAGGTTCCTGGGGAACCTGTGTTACAGGTCACCACCCATATTTATTTTTAAGTAAGTCCCGTGGACTTACTTAAAAATAAATATACATCTAGAGGAAAGTTCTAGATTGTTGTTTGACAGAGCGAATGAATAATATTATTTTCAACTTAAGAAGAAAAGTTAGAGTTAAAGTAGTACATAAAAATTTTAAACAAATTAATTAAATTAAATTAACTTAAAATTAACTTAATTAAATAGCATTTTTAATATACATAAAAAAAAATATATTTAATTTAAAATGAATACAATAATATTCATATACATAACAAATGATAAGCGAATGAATATTAGGATGACTGGACGTGTGGTGGTGATAGAAAGAATGTGACGTGTGTATTTAACAAATTTTGCTAGAGGTGATAAAAAATAAGTTCATTTCATTTAATTTTTTTTATTTTTTATTTATATGTTTAGATGTAGCAAGTTTTCTGTTTTTTTTCATAATTTAGTGTTTTTAGGTATTGTGTTAAAATTTGTTTGCATTTGCCCTTTGAATGAGAATAAAAATTTAGTGATTTATTTAATTCATTGTATAGGAAAGGGCCTTGGTAATAGAAGAAATTTTGAGTTGTGGATGCATTAATCCTTGGTATAGTACATATTTTCCTTTTTCTGCGTTTATCTTTTAACAACAAAGGGTCGTATGACAGTTCTTTATGCTTTTTGAGTATCGTATTGAGAATAAATGATTGGCGCACTGTAAGCACTCCCCAGTGGCTGAATAGTTCGGTTGTAGGATATCGATAAGGAAGTCCTGCTCCGACTTTAAGGATGCAGCGTTGGGCTCTCTCAACTTCTATAAGGTGGGATTTAGCGGCACCTCCCCAGGATGTTATACAATAACTTATGAGTGATTGGCATAGGGCCAGATAGACAGTTTTGATAATCTTTTGTTCCGCTACATGACGCAGTAACCTAAAAATGTAAATGAGCTTTCGCAGCCTTGATACTAAAGACTCAATATGCAGTTTGAAGCTGAGCCTTTGGTCCAGTATGACTCCTAGGTACTTAATGTTCTATGCAGAGTTGGGCAGTTGCAGCCAGGTGCTTGGGGGGAACAAATGTGCGCCAGTAAATTTAATGAATGGGCAATGGCAATTAAATTATTTGTAATCTGTTTTCATCATGATTTAAAGTTTTTTTTTCCACCTACCGCATCTTTTCCCCACTCAACCAGGGTTCGACTGGTAAAAAATGCCATAAGGCATTAAGTCCACCCATGTATATATCTTTAGAGGTGACAATAATATTGAATAAATAAAATAAATAAAAATACTTACAAACGCAAGGTATACGGTCGAATAAGCTATAAGAACAGTGGCAGCTTCATCAAAAGTCCATTCATCGGGCACACACATCATTCGATATTTGCTACAAACTACCACGTTCGCAGTCGACAGTGGCCCCATTCCAATGACTCTCATCCCACTAAAAATTGTAAAAGCAATAATAATTGTCATCATCATCATTTAGTTTGTCGCTGTAGCTCGGGACCAGAATTGTGCTACGGTCGTAAGAGGCGACTAAATTTTTTGTATGTATGTGTGTATGAATGTATTTATTTATAGATGTATGTATGCATTTTGTGTATAAGTTTTTTCATAATTTTTTTTCTCATCAAAAGTTTTCAATTTTTTTTTCTATTTCACCAATAGGAAAATAGGCCACCTAGCGGGTTTTAGTGGGTGAAATCCTTGAATGGTGAAACCTTGCAACGGTACCCGAACGTCCCACGGGACGTTCGGGTACCGTTGCAAGGTTTACCATTCGTAAAACAAAAAAAGAAGTAATTCAATGGGTTTCGAAATGCCATTAATTAAAAACATTCAAAGAACAAAGAATCTAAAGCATCGTATATCGGTACATCGCGATTAAGCGCTCATTGCCCTACAGTTCACGTCGATTGTAGTATTGATCAACCGAGTTAAATGTCCAACCCCAATGGCTCGCATCGACGGACGCGGTCGGTTTGTGTTTGGGATCACCCAAAGTAGTAGTAGTAATCATACTAGGTTGACCTTCGGGTGGCATTGTCACTAACCCTTCCATCAATCCGCATTGGAGCAGCGTAGTGGAGGAGACCAGTTCCCAACAGTGGTACGTATATGGTTTGTAACTAACCGAGTTATATAACATCGGGCGTGGTCGGTATGTGGATGGGTGACAGTCACGTTAAGTCTTCGATTCTGGTTGTGTTGAATAGTAATACAAACGTTAAGCCTTGTTGAAGACCGGCGGGAAAGAATATTCGAAACTAGATTTACTATAATATTAACGTTGGAACGCGTGGTGTAATATGCTCTGAACATGCCACATACCAAAGATCCGTACCAAACAGTAGTACACGTACTATTGGCAGCCAGGTAGAACGTGAGTTACATTCCATTTTATAATTTAATAATAATATAATAATAAGAATAAAATTTAAGTTATAACTGCGAAATAGTCATGCACTACTTTGTTTATTTATTTATTTGTGATTGTTAACATACACACTAACATAACATAATCTTCTTTAATAATAATTATAATAATAAATCATTTATTCAGAAAACAGTTTAACAAATAAATTTATACGTTGCTGGGACATCCTTGTAAGTAAATATATTACCTGTGCCAGGATGTCCCGCTCTTCCGGAGAAAATGTCTTTTAAATTAAACTTATAATGAACATACTAATAACTTATTAAAGTTACGAAAATACAAGAAAAAGAAAAAATAAAATTAAAATTCTTGCATCAAGGTTAAAAAAAATATCAGGATACGTACTTTGAAAGTCGTCCAGCAAATTCCATGCCTTGAACGTACTCCTGTTCTAGTCTACCACGAGCTATGGCATCCACTGAAACTCGACCAATCGCCGTCATCACGTCTCGAAAATTCACTGCGGCACAGTATACCTACTCGGAAAAATGACAGTTTTTTTACTTTTAACATACAACAACAACACACAATTTATTGTGTATACTGTTAAAATATTGAAAATATTTTTATTGCAATGGAACACAGGGATATGAGTATTATAAATATTAAGGGTGTCAGCTACCTCCATACCAAATTTTGACAAAATTGGTCCAACCGTTTGAGCGTGACGAAGAACCTACATACAAACACACACACACACTTACAGACTATCGCTTTTATAATATTATATATAGAGTGACTTACATATACAAAAACACTATCGTCATCGTGCCGTTTTACATCATTTGTTTTATAAGGCCCTTCAATCCATTTCAAAGTGGAAAGATCACCAATTGTCTCAATATGTACAAAAGCGTGTGGCATTGGTGATACTATAGTATGATGTTTCATATATAGGTGTCTGTACGTGCCCCAGCATCCCTAGCAAAAAATAAACGTATTAGCTGGAAACAAATATGAATATTTCTTTTGTAGCAAAATAAGAGACAGAATCCAAATAAAAAGTAAAGCAAGTACTAACATACAATTTTACTAAGATTACCAGCAAATAATAAGATAAATAATAGATATTATCATCCAGACACAGAACAAACACAAGTGATCGTCACACAAATGTTTGCGCTGAGTGGGATTCGAACTCACAACTCCTGGCGCAGAATGTTGGTCTATCGATTACGGCATTAGATTAGCTGAGTCATTACAACTCAACAGAAAAATAAGAAACAAGAACACTTACATCTTTAAACACATTGAATGCTAAATTCTTATCAAGTTGTTCTTTACAAAACATTATTTCAGGATCGAATGATTGCTTGCCTGTTTCCGTGACAAGAACACACTGAATCATGTCCCATTTAGGCTCTCTTCTCAGACAGTTAACAAGTCCTAGAATACCACTGATCTCATTATGTGCGTATAAAACAATTTTGGTATCTTGTTCAATAATTTTCTTCAACTTTTGTATCCATGAAAATTGCTGATCTAAGCTTTCAATCCTTATAAAAGCTTTCTTTTCTGATTTTTCTTCTTTTTAAATAATACTATATTTTCAAAATCAGTATCGTACATGGTTATTAAGTCATACTTTTCCGCTAAATTCATGATTTTGGACTTATCATCTTCTCGGCTTAATATGAATCCACCATCTCTTAACGATGAAACACATTCTCTTAAAATCTATGAAAACATAATTTATCGTTACTTTATCATTCTAAATAACTAAAAAATATAACATATTACCAATTCAAAAACAAATTGTACCTATTCAAAAATTAACGTATTCCACGTTAAATTTTGAATAAGTACAATTTTGAGTCATAGGTCTTTATTTTCATTTAATTTAAAAGATTAGACTACTTTAATAAATACCTGTGCTTTTTTGGATAAATTGGCACCAACAAGCAATACTACACTTTTATCTTCAGGAATTTTATTGATTTCAGTTACATGAAGTGACATTTCCTTAAACATTTCTTTATTATCCATACGATTATAATAATTTACATTTAGGTCAGGCCACACTTGAGGCAAATCCTTCACATTTTTTTCTACTTCAGCTAAAATCGACCGATTGTTGATCACTTTAGAATCTTCATCAAATATTTCTAGAACTTTGAACTTGTGAACTTGCAAGTTTTCAATAATTATATCAACGTTACAGCGTATGACGTCTTCAAACTAAAACATTAATTTTATTTAGATATTGTTAAGTTAGGTAAGGTTAGTACTAGTAGTTTATTAGAATTGTTGATTTAAAATGACTATTAAATTATTATAATTATTTCAATAATCATAGGTACCTAATCTGTAGCTTTAATAAATTAATAGTTAAAAAAAAACTAAAAAACACGCTTTTATAAAAAATACAACTAAAAAAGAAGTCATGAGACCTTGAAACCTAATCGTAGTCAAAGTTCATTACAAGACTTTACCACAAGTGCAAACACGACTATGATACGATATTCCATCATGGATTGCCAGTGCCTATCTTCCGGCTTCATCATCAGACTTTGAAACCTAATCGTGGTCAAAGTTCATTACAAGACCTTACCACAAGTGCAAACACGACTATGATACGATATTCCATCATGAAGTTCCAGTTAATATCTTCCGGCTCCATCATCAGATCAGTTCAACAGTACCATATAGTCGTCATATTGTCATCAGAACTACATACAGCTGCCAATTTTCATTACGCTACGATCCTTGGAAAATGGTCAAATTAGCTATCTTAGATTCCACTTTAAAGTAGCTAATATCTTCAGGCTCCATCATCAGATCAGTTCGACAGTACCATATTATTGTATGTGTTTCAGAAGTACATACAGCTGCCAATTTTCATTATGCTACGATCCTTGGAAGATGGTTAAATTAACTATCTTAGATTCCCTTACATTGTGAGTTACATACAAGTGGACCTAATAAAAGCATGTTAAAAAAAATATCTTACCGGCATTGGATCTTTTCCAAAATTGGGCACAAACTCATAGGTATTAAAAATTGGCGTATTAATATCAGCTTTTTTTGAAACTCTTATTGCCTCAAACCCTCGAATTTCCACACCTCCTGATCTATATAAATCACTTAGATGAAATCAATATAATGATATCATTTTGAAAATATTGTAAAATGTACGACATTTTTTTCTTACCTGGCAACTCTAGTATGTTTATCAAAAAATACGTCTAAATAAGCCTGATTTGAATCTAACTTAGTTTCAGCCAAAACTTTATAGTGAAGTTCTGTGTCGATGGATATCTTTGAAAACTCTGTAGGGACGTAAAGATTCCTCGTATCTTTCTGTAATGAATATATTTGAAGAATGTTATCCATATAAACAACCCAGTTGTTTACCCAAGCGACACGACAGTGGGTGGCGCTAATGTTACAATCGAGAACACCTTTAAACATGCCACTGAAAGGGAAGTATAAGAACTTATTAAAATAAAATAACAACATCACTTTAAAAAAAAACATAAAAACACGCATTTGCAGATAACCGAGCTAAAATGTAGCTTTTTAAAATTTTTTTTTTTTTAATTATTGCTTTGTCATCGGGCCTTATTAAGTGTCCAAAGTTTCAAATTAATCTGACGTTTTGAAGTGGGCGAAAATTACGTTCAAAGATTCCGTTACATACGTACATACATAATCCGTTACATACATAAAATTTCGTTACATAAATACGTAATAGCGTGTTAATATCCAAATATTAAATTATTTGAATAATGTTTATTCACACTTTCATAATAACGATTTTTAGCAATTGTTTTAGGATAGCCTAAGAAATAAAGAATCAACAAAATTGAAAATAATGTGGTTTGTACTTATGTTCATATCCCCGAAGTTTAATGTCCTTATAGAAATCATTATGGGATAGCCTTAATTCCATAGGGTTAACGCTGTTGTCCAATGTTGAATATTTGTCCATCGTTTTACTAACATTTTTATTTGGAAATATCAATCCAGTTACAACAGTTGTATTATTTTCAGTAACCTTTAAAATAACAGTGTTACAGCTACAGTAGGTACTTAGCTTTACGGTCGTAAAATTCATAGTTATATTTAAACATTATTAAGTATTTATTATTTATTTGTTAGGTGGTAGAGCCAATAGGGAACCAAATAGGTTTTATATGTTACCTATTTTGTTCGCCCGGTGCAGTACCACCGCCCGCCACGGTACCTAGTACCATTTCTGCCGTATAATAATTGTTTTTAAAGCAGTTATGGTCCGGTTGGAAAGGTGTGGTTTTTGTTTCAGAGGCGACCATCTTAGTCCTCAAGGGTAGCAACACATCTGTGACTGACTTGGAACGAGACTCTTACTAACATGTACTAACTGGACTATCACTAACACCATCTAACTGTACTAACTATCACTAACAGTAACAGTCCCCAGTCCTCAAATCCACTAACGAACTGACCAACTAATGTTCTAATTAACATTCTCAGCTAACTCGACTAACCATCCCAGTCCCTAATTGAGTCTTGTTCAAAATCAGTCACAGTTGTCATGGGCGGCACCGGATGGGTGGTGCTGCAAGCTCGTTTGCTATCTTGTATCCATAAAAAAAAAAACATAAAATACTCAATAATCTGAGTCTTTATTACCTCAAACTCTCCGCTGATTGGATGTATGACAATGTTGAAGTGTATTTCACCTTCCTTAGGGATAGTAGTTGCTCGGTGGTATCGAACATTCTCGAAAACAACAGAAAACTGTCTGTATTGACGCTTATGCATCATTGCTAGCGTTTCCCACACTAGCACTAGGTAGCCTGTTCCTGGGTATATAATACGACCTGAGAAATTTAAAAATAAAAAAATAATAGTCTATTTACATATAATAATATATAGTCTACAATAAGTAGTCTATATATGTTATGAGTAATGCATGTCCATCCCTTATATGTCTATGGCACGCGTCACGCGTCCTCTGTCTATCTATGTACTATCAAATAAGTCTCTGTGTCATATGTCATGTAACCAAAAGTAATAAAGTAATGTCTCAAGTTCAATCGTCGTCTATCTTATAACCTATATTAAATAATACACCATCTCCTATAAAATAACAAATACAAATAATTCATGGTGTCAGAAGTGTCAAAGGAAAGGTACAGTGGTAATGATGATAGTGTAAAGACAACAACGAGTGGAAGGCAGGTCAAGCCCCCAGTAAGATTTCAGGATTGTATGTACTTAAATACCATTTAAATACATGTCAGAACATTGTCTAACTTTTGTTACAGTCAGTCTCAGATTATTATTATTATGGTGTCCATTTGTTATGCAAATAGAGTTCACATAAAATAGTCAAGTATTAGTTACTTCAGTTTGTTAAATAAATATGTATTTGAAGAAGTCAGTCAGTATGTTTGTAAGAGTCTTATTGTATTTGTTTGTTATGCAAATAATTATTAATAAGTTAGTCTGTCAGTTAGTTAATATTATTGTATTTATTATTTGTTATGCAAATAATTATTAATAAGTCAGTCGGTCAGTTAGTTAAAAATAATTTTTATTTGTCTTAAAGTATAAAAGCAGATTTCTTAACAAGTTGTTAATATTATTATGTATTTAAATTAAAAGTATATAAAACATAAGTCTGTCAGTTTGTATAGCTAAAGTAAACTCTTGTCAATTCTAATATAATATTAATTTGATAGTAAGTCAGTAGTTTGTCAGTATGGTAAATAATAGTTTTTCAAAAAAGGAAAAAAGGAGATGTTATGAGTAATGCATGTCCATCCCTTATATGTCTATGGCACGCGTCACGCGTCCTCTGTCTATCTATGTACTATCAAATAAGTCTCTGTGTCATATGTCATGTAACCAAAAGTAATAAAGTAATGTCTCAAGTTCAATCGTCGTCTATCTTATAACCTATATTAAATAATACACCATCTCCTATAAAATAACAAATACAAATAATTCAATATATATATTGTTTTTGTTTGATATTTGGAAAACGCTAGGGGAAGGCACTTTCCCTCCAAGACCCAGATTTTTGTATATTTTTGTATTATTTTTAGTATTAGTTGTTACGTATTCAAAATTTCTCATATCACATTTTTAGCACATTGGAAACCAAATCAAGAGTGAATGTTGCTCATAAGCGCTGCAGTTTCTTAGATTTATCATAAAAAGTATCCTGGTTTAAATTCTGGTATTCACTATAAGTATAGATATGGTTCCGCTTTGATATCGGCAAGTCATACTATTGACACCATTTTCTTAGTGTACGAGTTTTTAACAAATATTCGACGCAAAATAGCGGAAACGTAGTAACCCGCAGTCCAGCTAAAAAAATTTTATTGTTGATTCGGAATCAGAAAAAAAACTCTTTCGAATGGTGCTATCCCGGTGGCTCTACGACCACTAGAAAATTTTGTACAGCATTAGAAATTACCATACTTTTTAAAAAACGTAACTGAAATATTGATGTAAATAGCATAAAAAAGAGCGTTTTGAATTATTTTGCATTTACATCAATTCATCTTTTGCAAATGTTGTGATCCCGGTAGTTACAGCGCAGTTGACAAGCTGAGCAATGTGGGTTACAGCATAAATTGCATATAAGAATTTAGTAACACAAGGCGTTAACTGCATTTCTTATACGGTATACTGTTAATAGTTGTGATTTACTACGGTTCATTCAAACAATAATACACACAATTATTGTTGATACAACAATTAAAAACGTTTTGAGTTTACCTGACTTTGGCCTTTATGCCATTTGTGATACAGTTGTTTAAGTTGATCATACTGTTACGAAGGCACAGGGAAGCTAGCGCCATCTAGCGCCGACTGGTGGAACCACTCAGCGGCGATAATTTACCGTCATTTTAACACGCAATAAGATATTTAGAAAAATATAAACATTTACCGCCAATAACATGTCCAGCCAAGTATTCCATATCTGGATCCGCCATTGATATCGTCACGACCCTTTCTGTTGTCGTCAGTTTCTTATGTGATCTCTTAAAAGAATCCGTATGCCTGTAATCATCATATAAATATTAATACGTGAAACATAAACTTTCGACTCATTTCGACGAAAATTACGTGGACGGAGGTTTTTTAAATTTGGCACTTAAAGTTTATGTAGAATTAGTGCAGAGAGCTTACATTTTTAAGTTCAGCTTCATTCTAATGCACATTAATTTTAATGTGCATTAGAAATACATTAATTTAATAAAACAAAACATTTCACACACTAATAATTGGTTTGACTCACAACATTTAATAGTTGGTTTACTGGATACGACGGTATGTCATATGTCACATGTCTTTCGTGTCACTATGTGACTTTAAACGTTGGTTTGGACTTTGGATTAAATCTATGATATGATTATAGAGTTATCCTACAAACGTTTAAACTAAAAATTTAAAAAATAATAGTTAATATTTTAAATGTTGTGACTAGTGGCAAAATTTCATGGACGCTACCGTGCTTCGGAGGGCACGTAAAGCTGTCGGTCCCGGTTGTTTTCAATGGTGGAAACAGTCGCTAAGCCTTGTCGAAGACCTTCGGGTGGCTTGAGAACATTCGACACTGGGTTGGCCACTAACCCCTCCACTAATCCGCATCGGAGCAGCGTGGTGGAGTATGCTCTAGACCTCCCGCAGCATAGTCTGTGGGGAGACCCGTGCCCAGCAGTGGGACGTCTATGGGTCGCAGCACAGCACAAATGAATTTTACTAACGCCATCTATTAACAACATTCGGAACTAAATATCTAGCAAATAACAAAACATCGATATCTTCCCATGGGAATGTTTTACCGGGATAAAAAGTAGCCTACGTCACTCTCCACCCTCCTCACTATCTCCACACACAAAAACCATACCATATAATAGCTTCGTTGCGACGTGAAAGCCGGACAAACAAATAAATAAACAAACACACTTTCTCATTTATAATATTAGTATGGATAGTATAAAGTATAATTATGGATAATGGATACGTTTCGGAACCCTATTAAACTTTTTATGGTATTAGCCAGGGTTCAAATCTTGGACCCTTGGAATTTTTGATTTTTGTTAATGATTTGCCTAATACAGTTAGTTATGCTCGTTGTCTGTTATTTGCAGATGACTTGAAATTGTTCTTGAGGATTGAGAAGCCATCGGATTGTGATCTCTTGCAAATAGATATTAGTAATGTCATGGAATGGAGCGAGAAGAATCGGCTTATGTTCATTGAGTTAAATATACTAGAGAAGCAAACCTCATCAGAATGCCTCAAATAAAGCGTAACCACTTTTTAAACGCGACGACGTAGCTTTGAAATCACTAAACATTTGAATGTAAACATATATATGTCTCACTTACACAAGTCACAATAACAATACCGTCGCGTAGATTAAACAAAGATCGCAATATTAACATGCAATTACGGGAATCGGCGCGACAGGGTTGCCTACCCACGCGAAGTTTTACCCAATTTTTTTAAGCCATAGAAAAGTTTTAATACTAAATTAAATTAACTTTAAAATATTTGAATTACATATGTAAATAGAATTTTGATGATCTGAAATTAATGAAATCATACTCCGCTTTATAACATAAGTTTTGTATACAATTGCCTTTTGGACACTTTTTTGAGTAAATAATTTCCTTTCGTAATACAATCTTATTTTAAAATATTTGTAAATTATGGAATCTATAATAATATTATAAAGAGGAAACATTTGTTTGTAATGTTAAAACACAGAAACTACTGGACTGATTTCAAAAAATCTTTCACCATTAGAAAGCTGCATCTTTACGTTCTGACATAGGCTATATAATAATATTATACATTTGTGTTTTTGAATGTATGTTTGTAATGTTTTCACACAAAAACTGCTGGACCGATTTCGAAAATTCATTCACCATTAAAAAGCTGCACCTTCACTGAGTAACATATATAAATAGGGATCCTTAATAAAAAATGCAATAATATTACCCAAGGTGTGAAAATTACCTAAAATATTCTTTACATCGCGTGCGCTGCGAAAACTATTGATGATAGAATAAAATAATGTACTACGACTTAGCAGATTACATCATTATTTACAAAAAGTCGCGATACCATATGTCCAACTACTGTAGTTATTCCACTATAACTACTTTTTTACCTTTTAAAAGTTGATAACAGTGCCGACAATAATCAAACCATTATTATTCATAACTTTGAATTAATCCTTATCCCATTAAATATTATTATATTAAAGACCGTTTCAATACCTGTTAAATACTTATTAAATTATTAAAATCCGAATAACGAATAAAAAGATATAACGAATTTAAAATGTCAATCTAAAGAAAATAATGCAATAATAAAATAATACGGTGTGGGTGGCGCCGCGCAGCGTAGTCTTAGATATATTACTTAAAAGATGAATAGAATTAATGAATTGCTTCATATTAGCAACAAATGTTTACAGTTGAATTAATTAATTAAAATGTAGGATATGTAGGTACTTTTCATCTTGGAGGGTGGCAACTAGGTGTAAACGAAACTATTGTTATGTCTAATTCCACGCGAGCGAAGCTGCGGGCGTCCACTAGTTTGCCACCACTAAAAGGGAATGATCAACTAGTATTGAGGATATGTGATCTCCCGGGTGTATCGCAAATTCTTTTAATATTTTGTAAGTAGCCAGTCTGTCTCTTTTCTCAATAATCGAATTATTTCCACCCACTTATCACGGCGTGCTGCATCTTTAGGTACACTGCAACGTTGTTATTATTAAAAAAAAAATATTCACTTATTCCATCCTAATTTAAAATTCTCCCAGAATTGTGGGGATCTAAAACTAAGTTTTTAGTGGTCACACTGAACCTATATTTCAAAATTTTACAATTTATTTATTTTATTGCGTTTTTACGTTGATGTAAACACAGAAATAATAAATTTACGTGTGGAAAGTAATTCTAGTGGACTTATTAAGTTTTTGTGATCTTGAATCGCACATTTACACTGTGCATTTGCCCATTTTGAAAATATTTTCTGTCAGTTCAACTCGGCCGGCGTCACACAGAGCACTGAACTGACGTTAGCTACGCATACGCCAGTTGGCGTATGGCCTGTGGCAAGGCATAAGCGCGGTGATTGCTAATCTAGTGGTAACATATATATCAATGCTTATGTTCAACAAAACAAAGTGCTCTGTAGTATCGTTTATGACAGCTGTCAATCCATCGTAGTACAAATACTGGTTAGGTAAAGATCTAATTGATAGACAATCGTCTGTGAATGATTTAGGAGTCCCATGATGACACGGGCCTATAGATATTAGGATTTGTGTTACGGCAGGCAAAAGACCTTGAGAGTGTTGCGGTGATTAAAATATTATATAACAGCTGCGTAAGAAGCACGTTAGAAAATAATGCGGGAGTCCACATGAAGAAAAATATATACCTACTCATGGTGGAGAAACTCCAAAAGAATAAACTGAATGAATAAACAGAATTATTATATTTGCAGCTGTGTCTGTAGGGACCGTGCCCAGCAATTAAACGTCTATGGGTCGCAGCTACTATGTATTTAAAATTTTATAAGCATTGAATTAAATTAAATTTAGCTACATACCACACTTCACGATGATCCCATTCCACTAGATGCGACAACATTGGTGTGCCCTGTGATACCGGGAACTGAACTTTTGGATACAGTTCTGCTACTCTCAAGTTTAGGCCTGCTTCGAATAATCTGAAAACAAGGACGAGAATTCAGGATGTACTATTAGTAATTAAATCCGCCTATAGTATAAGTTATTATTATTTAATAAATTGATTAATTAAATATCCTAGATAAGTTAAATTATTCCGATTACCGAACCGCAATTCCTGGGTTGTGGGTGGGGCAGATAATTATTTGATTTCATAGATAAATTATCCATCGAATTGTGTTGTTTTCTGCAACCCGCAACATAGGAAGTTAGTTAAGATGGTATTTTCTTACCTGCCTAAAGCTTGCAATGTATCTTGTAGAGCATTCACCGTATTTTCTTTAACAAGGCTTATTTGAACCCCATCTTTTAACATATTCTTCAAAATATTTTGAATGTCCACTCCTGGAGTCATTTGAATACTAATTGCATTTGTAGGAATAATTTGAATCACATCTCTGGACGAAAGGGGATGCTGTTAATACAAAAGAAATATATATAATATTGACATTTATAATTAATATAATTATACTTATACATTAACATTAATGATTAATGTTAGCGTGCTGACTTGAGGGAATGCGGGTTGTTGAAGGCCAAACGTGAGGAAACCTGCTTGCCTGAGAGTTCTCCTTAATTTTCTCGATGGCGTGTGAAGCCTTCCAACCCGCACTAACCTAACCTATCCCCTCCGATTCCGAGAGGTAACCCAAGCCCAACAGTAAGACAAAGAAAGGGTTGTGGAGGGATATGTAGTAATTTTAAAATTTCTGTGTACATTTCATTTCACTTTAAATTTTGTATTGTTGAAGAATATAATAGATAATATTCTGGAGTTCACAATCAACTTTTGCGTTTCAGTTAAGGTAAAGTCACCTTATTCCGAGGGGTTTTAAAAGTGGCACCATATTCCGAGGTATTTACAAAATCGGCGTTTTCGGCCAAATTACATGTTCATTTTGCTTACAATTAACATTATTCAATCAATAATTTATCTCTTCATATTTGTATGTGCAAAGAATTGCTTTAGTATGAGAACTTTTTAAAATAAACGATAAATTTTTCGCTAGCAGCCTGTATGTAAAACTGTGTAATGGAAATTTTTTTTCGTGATTTTAGTATGAGACCCGAGGTCCATAGTAATAATAAGTCAATGCTTCTAAAGGATAAAAAAATATTGTAGGTAATCAAAGTAAACTTAAACACTTGCCTTGACACTTTCATTTAAACTAAATCTTTTAATTTTTGTATGTAGTCCATAGTTATAAGCAATAAGTATAGCCTCATCTGCTTTTAAGCCTCCATCAGCGTAAGCACAAGAAAACTCTCCTATGCCATAGCCTAAAAATATAAAAAATACTGCCTTGACCACGTTTTTAACTACATAATATTAATTACTAGAGGACGCCCGCAGCTCGCGTGAAGTTAAACATTGCTGTACCTTGGTATATTGTTGCTACCTATTTCTGTAAAAAGCTGACTTTATATTGGAGACCACATATTAAAGAGTTAACACTCGCAATTTAAGAACATATATAAATACTAGTGGACCCCGCAGCTTCGCTAGCGTGGATTTGGACTGCGGTAGGTTTGTTTATAGTTGTAACATATTTTAATTACGGACATCTACTAACTCTACCTATTGAGTAGGTACCCGGTTTCATAATTTTCCTGAATTAAAATTTAAAAAACAATTATTAATGTACAGAAAACAATACTTTCATACAACCTTCCATCCCCTTTTCAACCCTTTACAACACTTTTTCCAATTAAAAAGTAGCCTATGTCCTTTGTCAGGCTCTAGACTATCTGTGTACCAAATTTCATTTAAATCGGTTCAGTAGTTTTGGCGTGAAAGCGACACAGACAGACAGACAGACAGAGTTACTTTCGCATTTATAATATTAGTAAAAATATTAACATATTAATATGGATATTTAAAATATCATGATGCGAAACTGGAAGGAACATTTAATTTGATTTTTGTTTCTTTTATATAAAAAACTGGTTGTCTGTAAAGTCGGTTTACGGACGATAGATTTAGTACGTGATAACGTCATAATCATTATTTTATACAATACAAAAAAGGAGAATTGAAAATACAAAGATAACAGACAACAGACAAGTCTATATATTTATTTTGACAGTTCCCTATTTCGGAGCCATGGAACCGCCAATATTGTCGTGTGTAAAATTAATTTATTAAAATTAAAAATTAATTAAAAAAAACACTCAGGCGAAACACTTTTTCATATGCGCTGTTCATCAATTTATAAGACGTTATCACGTCAAAAAAAAACTAATATTTTCGTAATCCATTAATTCTATAATTATTCATATTCTTACCAACATAACTATCTGGCCTTATACCAACGCTCTTGATGATATCAGTAAGTCCAATTTGGAGTGCTACGGTACTGATAATTATATCAACATTATCTTTGGATGGAGGATCAGTAATCATATCAATTAAATTGACGTTATGAACTTTAAGGGCAGTATGACATCTGAAACAAAACCATATGTAATAATTTTGTATTACAATATTATTAAAATCCCATCAGATTTCATTTAAACCATCTTAATCATATACCAAGTTTAATGGCAATCGTATGAAAAAAAACTGATTCTCTAACTCTAAAGTAAAGCTAGATTTTTTACCTATGGATAGCAGCAGCGAATGTGGGTATTTCCATAAGTGCTTTAGCTACGACAGATTTTAAACCTACTCCAGGGTACACGAGGTAGACAGGACGGGAAAGGTCTCTGAAGACAGCTATATCACTCGCAAGTACTTCACTGCTGGACAAAGTTGATTCTGTAAAGGACATTAATTATGTATTTAGATATTTATGGAACAAATTAATGAACCATGCATTATATATATGAATAGTTCATACATATGTATATGTATAATATATATAACATTCATATGAACTTAAATTATAAATTAAAGCTTATAAGTAAAAACATACAAAGAAAAAAATCTTACTTTATTTATGTATGAATTATGTTTTTATGATATTTTGCAGTAAGCTTTATAAAATGGTAAATGGTAAAAATGGCAAAAAAAATAGTAAATTGTTATATACATATAAGGCCGTGTGTAGAATATTTCGTTTCTTAAAGGACAATGGCCCTTCGGAATTTGAAATTTAATAAAACATATAGCCAATGATAAGACATGAATTATGTTAATGCAATGCAATGTTGGCCTTCTTAATTCTGAAAATAGACCCGTGCTCTAATGTAAGGTTCTAATGGGTTTTAACTTTTAGGTATGGTAACGAAAAATGCCTAGTCACCAGCTTTTTGGTTTGAGCACGGGATACATAGATTAAACCAATGATATTATATACATTACAAGAGGTATATACGCCAACGCACCAAATGCGTGCCGTGAATTGGTGTCACTTGTAACCATTGCAGTCAGTCGAGCTGTGACTTCTCATTGTGAGCGCGCGCGCTAACTGTACTGATTACAAATAGCTGTCTCTTTCACTCTCTCTTACGATTTGTGTATTTCCTGTCGCACCTATAGCGTGTGTGTAGATATACAATGTTATTAAATATGTATGTATGTATCGCGGAACGATTATGTTGTGCGTGCAGTATGAACGTGACGTATCTTTCATAAGGGGCATGAGCTGTTAATGACAAATTAATGCTGTTCATTGGTGTTAGTAATCGTCCACTTAGTAATTTGTTAGTAAGAGTCTTTACTTACTTAATAGTGAATATCCTCGAAACTTGTGGCCTTCTATTTTGTTTTCGTGAATAGCATGCCACAGGCGAACCTCCTCAGCATCCACTGGTTTACTTTCGAGAAAGGTCAAAATTTTTTGTACGGCTGATTTAGTACGTCCAGATACACAAACAAGCCTAGGCAAGTTATCCATTGGAACGCCGTTATTCACCTAGTAACAGAATTCACGAAAATTCAAATACAGAGGAGTTTGTAACAAGCACAGGCTTGTCGTCCATAGCCCAATGGCTCGCGTCGAATTCAATGTGATCGAAAGAGTTAAGCAACGATGGGCGGGGTCGGTTTGTGGATGGGTGACCGCTTGTGGCAAAATTTCATGGACGCTACCGTGTTTCGGAGGGCACGTAAAGCCGTCGGGCCCAGTTGTTTGCAATGCTGGAAACAGTCGTTAACCCTTGTCGAAGACCGTCGGGTAGCTTGAGAACATTCGACACTGGGTTGGCCACTAACTAACCCCTCCATCAATCCGCATTGGGGTGTCCAATCCGCAGTGTCTGTGGGGGAGACCCGTACCCAGCAGTGGGACGTCTATGGGTCGCAGCATGGTTTCAGACTGGCTTGTAAGAATTTTTATTACTTACAAAACTAACAACAAGATAAGAAATGTTATCAATCAATCGATACATTTTATACGGACATAATCTGAAATTAAATCTTTAGGCCAATCTGTCTCCTGGACGACGTGGGCAAGCTCTTCGAACGAGTGATTGCCGGGCGAATAAATGACCACCTCGGGCGCGATGGCCCCGACTTGTCCCCGAACCAATTTGGGTTCCGCCGACGGCGTTCAACACTGGACGCCGTCCTCCGTGTGAGGGCGCTATCGGAGGAGGCCACATCCCAGGGAAGAGTAGTCTTGGCTGTAAGCCTAGACATTGTAAACGCCTTCAACTCTCTCCCTGGAAAGGCTATAATGGAGGCGCTCACATACCACGGAGTTCCTCCCTACCTGAGGAATGTGCTCCGGGCTTATCTTAGCGGTCGTAAGATCTGCTACCCTGGGCGTGATGGCCGCGTCCTGGAGAGAGAGGTCGTGCGCGGGGTTCCACAGGGGTCAGTCTTAGGGCCACTCCTTTGGAACCTCGGGTCTGATGCGGTGTTGAGGACGACACTTCCACCTGGTGTGAGCGTCGTCTGTTACGCCGACGACACCCTCGTCCTCTCCGAAGGGGAGTCCTTCTCCAGGACGGCGAGGCTAGCCGAGCTTGGGGTGGCACAGGTAGTGGCCGGGGTCCGAAAACTGGGTCTGGCAATAGCGCCAAACAAGACCGAAGCGCTATGGCTCCACAGGCTGAGACCCAGAGAGGACCCTCCGAGCACATCAGTGAGGATAGGTGTCGTGGACGTTCAGGTTTGCCGCAGCATGACCTACCTGGGGCTGGTGCTGGACAGCCGATGGACCTTCGACGAGCACTTCAATCGTCTCGTCCCCCGGATTCACAAGGTAGCGGGTGCGATGCACAAACTGCTGCCGGGGGACCAAGGGGAGAAGTCCGCCGCCTCTACGCAGGCGTGGTGCGCTCTATGGCGCTCTACGGAGCGCCCGTATGGGCTGGCCGGCTCTCGAGCAACAAGCGACGCGCAGCGAAACTCAACTCTGCGCAGCGCGTGATCGCCATCAGGGTTGCTCGAGGGTACCGGACAATTTCGCACGAGGCGGCAACAGTCCTGGCGCGGTTTCCGCCCCTGGACATTCTAGCGGATATGGACGCAGAGGTCTTTCATAAGACCCGCGACCTCCCCCAGAGGGACGACCCCCATGAGGCGATCGAAGAGCTACGACGAAGGTCAAAAAGGCGGGCCTTGATGCGCTGGTGTGAGCGATTGGCAGAGCCTCGCAGTACGCGCCAGCGTATTGTAAGGGCTGTCTTACCAAACCTCAAGCGCTGGCTTGAGAACAGCGGTAACGTCACCTATCGCCTCACCCAGATACTCACCGGACATGGCTGCTTCGGTGAGTATCTGCATAGGATAGAGGACACCGAGCGAAGCCGATAACGCTCGGATCCCGCTCGGAGGAGGAGCCGCCGCGGCAGACGTCAACAACGTCCCGCGCCGGGGGAGTCTTGACTCCCGTGACGAGCCTGCCCAGGCACCGCGCTGGAGGGCATCGGTGCGTTCTACACAGAGATCCCGGAGCCCTCCAGGAGCGCTGAGGATGGTGCCCGATGGGTTTTAGTGGGTATTCCGGCAGTAGGCCGGCGAGTCCCACACTCCGTGCGTAAAGGCATTTCCCATCGTTAAAAAAAAAAAGACCTCCTGCAGCTGTGTCTATGGGGGAGACTGTATGGCTAGGTTCTGCTCGTGGAATGTTAGAGTTAGGACATAGTAACCACGGTGGCCAATTAAGGAAGAACAGACTTCACAAGCCTTCGAGAACATTATGAACAATTCTCAGGCATGTTATCTCACGATTTCGTCGGTACAAAAGTCAACTAGCCAAAGTGCCATTTTGGCAGTAAACTAATCTCACATATTAATTTACCTTTGTAGAATTTTTACATTACGATTTGTAATAACATTTATATTTGAAATGCCAAAGATACAATATTTTGCCACAGTATGCGATCTGTCAAGATATTAATGTCCATATAATATATACTGAAATGAAATGAATACGAAAATATACATCACCTTTTTCTTATCAAAGTTTTTCAATAAAGCATGAGCGTTCGCCCCACCAAACCCGAATCCACTGAAGCAGGCCAGGCCCCGGTTCCAAGCCTGTTTTTCCGTGACAACCTTCAACCGCCCTTCAGCTAGGGCGGGTATTCCTGTGCGGGCTTCGTGGAAGTGAATATTAGGCGGCAAAAATCCAGTATGGTATGCGATACAAATCTAAAAATAATAGTACATTATGATACAAGTGCGGTAAGTTGAAAATTACAGCCGAGGCGATATTGCTAGCCCGAGCCGTAGGCGAGGGCTACAAGAAAGCAGAGGCTGTAATTATCAAAGCGCACGTGTGTCATACGACGTTTTATAACATATTTGCGAAGACATAAATTAATAAATTCATCATTACTTGATGACATTTTCAAATAAAAACAATACAACGAAAAGAAAAAGCGCGCGGAATAATTTTTACTTGTTCTCAAATTAACGATGCGCGCGCTTCAGCGCTTTTTTTTTTAAGGCAAAGACACAAAGACAGCCAGTATTACTAATAAAGTAAATTAATATTTTTTTGTTTTTGTTACAGATACATTATTGTAATTTATTGTCAAAATTAATTAAATTAAAGAATTAAATGTTTATTCTTTATATTTTATCTCCCAAAGTTAATTTTATTCATAAAATGTTGACCACTTTTCTGACATAAAAACTCTTTGCTAAGATTGAAAAAAGTACCGTTCGTTTTAGACGGAGCATCTTGATAAACCGTGACCTTTTTAAAAAGAAAACATTACATTACAGCACAAGTGCGTTTTACTTTACATTACCGCACAAGTGCGGTAATGATATACATTACGATACTGAAATTGGTGTAATAAGAGACCCTTTACGAGCAAATGTGTTATAAAACATTATTTACGTAAAAGCTACCTTGGTTAATTCAGTTCACGTTATTTTTTACAATATCTTGTGTAATATATTTTTTGTGATTATTACGCGTAGGTGCATTCTAGGATGCCCTTTAAGATGGCTCAGTCTTAATTAATATTTTTCTTTATCAAATTTTTACAAAGGTTAGACTTAATGTCGGTCGCATAAGGATAATCCCACGAACTCTATACGTTATTTACAGTATCGTACTAATATTATGTAAATAAAAGTATGTGTATGTTTGGATGTTTGTTACTGAATCACGCAAAAACTACAGACAGATTTGCATGAAACTTGGCACATAGGTAGAAGATAACCTAGGTATATACATATATAGGACACTTCATCCCGGAAGCATGTTCCCTTAGGATGCTTCGCTTTATCGAAAATTTGTTAGATACAGCGCTCACAGATGGCGCTGACACTAATTATCAATAGCGGTGGCGATTTTTCTGCTACTTATTTGATTTGAAACCATCCCTTAAACGTAATAATTAGGTATCAATAATCATTTATTTGTGTATATAATTAATTGTGTCTTACCTTACTACTTACCCTTAGGATGCCTTGTTTTTGGGCGAAGCACGTGGTGGTGTGTGTGTTGGTGTATGTATTCATTAAATTTTTCGCGGGCGGAGCCACAAGAAACAAATAAAAGTTAAGATTACCTTAACTGTTGCGCAAAGACCAGATGCAGCTTCTGTGTGACCTAAATTTGATTTGATTGAGCCAATAAAAAGAGGATCTTCCCTATTCTTGCACAGCACATCGTCGATAGCGTTCAACTCTTCTGGATCACCCACCGCTGTACCTTTTATACAAGAATAAATATTTTTTAATGTTTTAATTTTCTTTTTAGCTACATTATAAGTACATTTTTAGTTTGGTACATTTGGCACGAGTCCACAGAAATTAATCAAGATAGAACGGTGAACTGGCCGTATACCCCGCTCCGCAAACTTGCAATATACTGCAGGATATCTCTCAAGTTTCGATTAGTGCGCGTCGATACTTGTTACGTTATCGATACGTCACGTTATCATTAGATTTGATTACATCTAAAGCGAGTGCGTCACCTCATTAATTCCTATAGTGTGACGTCACGTAGGTAGGCGGAACTTGGGCAGGGCTGACGAAAAAAGTGACACGCATCGTTTGTATCAATATAATACGTGATCGCCGATCTATCTTGATTGATTTCTGTGGCTGAGCCCATTCTTCTTTCTTCTGACATTTGTCTATTTCATAGTCGTATATTGCTTCGTCGGTCGCGTTTGTTTTCAATGGTGGAAACAGTCGCTAAGCCTTCGGATGGCTTGAGAACATTTGACACTTGGTTGGCCACTAACCTCTCCACCAATTGAAGCAGCGTGTTGGTGTAAAGCTTTATAAGTGCCTAGTAATAATATTATTAACTTATTTACCAGTGCCGTGTGCTTCAATGTATTCCACATTTTTAGCTGGTATGTCACACTCCTCATAGAAATCTTTGAGAAGACATTTCTGCAAATCACCAGCTGGATAGGTGATTCCATTATCTTTGTAACCGTCGCAGTTCATCTTCGCATAAACTACTTGCGCATATGCTCTGTAAACATTGCAGATAGGTATAAATAATGTTTTACTTTAAATCTACTAATTGGCATATGTGGGGATGCGTGCTCACGCAAATTGTCTCTGTGTGCTGTGTGTGTTAAGGGTGTGTTTTGATTGATGCAGATCTGCTGAGCAAAGCGTTGTTTTCACACATTTGATATTCCGCTTCCGCTGTATACACGTCAAAAGCTCGCTCTGATCGTATTTTTCGGATACGTACATAAAAATAAACTTGGCACACGCTCGCGTTTTCATAAACATTATAAGTACACAATCTACTATCACTAACAGTCGCTAGTCCTCACACCTACTAACGAACTGACCAACTAATGTTCTAACTCTCTCAGCTAACTGGACTAACCATCCCAGTCCATTTTTGAGTCTTGTTCAAAGTGAGTCACAGTTGTAATGGGCGGCAGCGGATGGGTGGTGCTGCAAGCTCGTTTGCTATCTTATATCCATAAAAAACATCTATCGTTATGGCAATTTTATGATAAAAACAACTACTGAAGTATTACCTTATCAAAATATAACTTGACAAACCTCAGTGACAAACTACACAGCGGAACAACTTAGAGTTGACTTGTGAGTGTGCCTGAGTGCTTTCATTGCAGGATGGTCATAATTTTGAAAAGAGTAACCACCGAGTTTCTTGCCGTGTTCTTCTCGGTAGCTTCAACTTTGCGACCGTCGTTAGATAAAAATTTAATGACGTTCATTAAGCGTAGGTATACAAATACTTACTTACTTAGAGTGAAAAATAAATGAATTTGAATCTGAAATTTCTAGAACATTCTTTTGGATTTTATTTGAACTGCCATTTTATTTGAACCCAGCTCGATGGAACGCTACGTTAGCCGACCAATGCAATGGTCTTTGGACTTTGTCAATTTAACTTAATCAATACAAATTTTTTTTATCTGTCGTTTGTCAAATGTCTTAATTTGTATTGTAGTCTATTTTTGAAATAAATCTGTTCTTCTTCTTCTTCTAACCAATAGTCATACGTGGTTATACTGAGAAAAAGTAGGTACTTACCTACGGGCATCTTTAGTTTTCTGCAACAAACACACCACCACAGCTTCAGAACGCGCGTACCCATTAGCAGAGGAGTCAAAGGATTTACATCTTCCTTGGGGAGACAGCAGTCCCATTCTGGAGAGAACAGTCTCATTAAAATGTTATTCCTTGTCTTCCAACTAAAACTCTTAGCGCGCTCAGAAGTTATAATAGCTTATAGGGTTCAGGTCAATCGCACGTCGCGTTTGTTAATGAAGGATGAACGCTAGTGGATGTTAAGGGCGTTTCGTACTTCCAAGCTGGTAAGGGTCCCCGTTGTTTTCAATTGTAAAATAATCGTTAAGCTTGAGACAGCTCGACATTGAGTTGGCTTCCCTACACCTTTCTGCATAGGAGTAGCGTGGTAAATGTTCTAGCCAAACCCGTTTAAGCTACGACCCCGAAAGATGGCTATGGGAAAGACCCAACCCCATGGGACGCCTATGGGTATTACTTTTTTAGCAAAGCACCAACACTCAAATCCCTTTAAGTCATAAAAGGCTACGCGTCAATAGTTCTCGGAATATATGCCAATTGGATAACAATATTCTGTGAGAATCTACTCGCGTGACTAAATTTCTAGATGTCCTTGCCCGACCCAGGGATCGAACCCAGGCCTTCTATCTTAGTATTAACGAATTGTAGCGTCCATAGCCCAATTTAGCCGGTTTGTGTCGTTAAGCCTTGTCGAAGACCTTCGGGTGGCTTGAGAACATTCGACACTGGGTTGGCCACTAACCCCTCTACCAATCCGCATTGGAGCAGCGTGGTGGAGTATGCTCTAGACCTCCCGCAGCTATGTCTATGGGTCGCAGCGAATTAACGAATCATTATGCGACCATTTTAATCCTACCATAGCAACGCATGCAACCGACTTTGCGTGAGAGGCACAGTTATCTTGGGCGAATGGGTATGGCATATCCGTTTGTTGTCTTAAATCCATAAAAAGGTATAGATTTCCTCACCTGTAGAACTGCACGGAAACATACGGGTGAAGGCAAAGATTACTTCCACATACTATCGCGGAGTCACAAGCGCCGCTTATTATTGCTTTAAAGGCGTGTTCCAAAGCATAGAGGGAACTGGAACATGCTGTGTCAACGGTATACGCTGGGCCAGTAACCCCCAACCACTGGGCAATGCGTACCGCTAAAGCACTGTGGGCTGAACTGCAACAAATTTTTACAATCGTATAAATTAGTGCCCAGTCCACCATCCTCTAACGATTTTTAAATGCATTATCCATATTTCGCATTCGCCTATTTTGGCCGTCGTTTCTGGATTTTTTCGATTGGAAATCGTCAAGCCTGTTGAAGTTTCCATTCCATTCCGTTTTGTAGAACACGCTATTAAGGTTTTTTACTTCTACCCACAGGCTGTCTGAAGGAAATCGCTACTGTGTGTTTTATTTATGATTGCTTTTTACTGTATTTTGGTGGTATACAATAAAGTGTATTTGTATTGTATTCTTACCCGATCACACCATGCTCGTTACAATTAATCCTGTTGTATCGTAGATTTAACTCGGATTCGTAGAAGCAGCAACCAACGAAAACACCAGTCTTTTTATTCCGAAATTCTGTAGGGTTCATTCCTGAAACCAAACAGCATTATATAATACTTCTTATGTGCCAATTGAAGGTGCAGTCGATCGAGGTTGGTATCCGCCGCGTGTGCTATATCACAATTTATTAAAATGTCTTGAAGGGGCCTTTACGTGTTGGACCTGTGTCCCCACGCAAGCCTTACAAATTACCGGGTCCAGATCTGGACTCGTAAAATTTAAAGAGATGTATAATAATAATACATAACACATACAAACAATAATACATACATTTAAATTGAATTCTAAAGTTTGTTAGTTACTGTTAAAATACATTATAACTAAAACTTATAACTAAAACATATAACTCAAACCTAACTGGAGACAAAAATGGTCCCTGCCCCTGAGGCTAAACTAGCGCTTTTCTGCGAAAAAGTTGATACCTTTACGCAGCTAAAACGATTCTTTTTAAAAGTTGTTACCCTAACAAGTACATCATTGAGTTTCTACGGATCTTTTCACACACCACCCAGTATTTAAGTGAGCGTTTACTTACCAGCATCAATGATAGCCTCATAAGTTCTCTCCAGTAGTAATCGGGACATCGGATCCACATTGTGTCCAAGTTTATAATCAATTCCAAAGAACGATGCATCAAACTTGTTCAGTTTGTCTATCTTGCCAAGTCCACGAGGAATATCCGTTAAAAAGACTGACCAGCGGCGGTCATCGTCAGTAACCAGGTCAACCTAAATAAATAAGTAGGGTAAAATCGGGATTGATGCCGCAGTGGGATAGACGCCTCATTTTCAATCATCAAACATCTCAGTCCTCGCAGACTGACGTGCGGAACAGAAGGGTATCGCTTGTACGTACGATTATCTCTGCGGTGGACGCGACGAACGCTTCAAAGTATTAAACGTAAGTATTTGCTGTTGCATAACAATATAGTAGTAATAGATTGCGGTAATTTTTAATCCATACTTTCATATCCATACATCCATACTAATCCATATCCATACTAATATTATAAATGTGAAAGTGTGTTTGTTTGTTTGTTTGTTTGTCCGGCTTTCACGTCGCAACGAAGCTATTATATGGTATGGTTTTTTTTGTGTGGAGATAGTGAGGAGGGTGGAGAGTGACGTAGGCAACATTTTACCGCGGTTAAACATCTCCATGGGATGATATCGGTGTTTTGTTATTTGCTAGATATTTAGTTCCGGGTGTTGTTAATAGATGGCGTTAGTAAAATTCATTTGCTAGTTCTGAATTACGCTAACAAATGATACATGTAAATTAATTAAGTCATAGACAACTAATAAATTGAATTGAATTTTGAATTCGCGCTGGATAAATTGTTGTTTTGGTTTAAAATTAATATGGTAAAGGGCATAATTACGCTTTGATTTTGGTTTTAGTTCGCATAATGAATTGGTTTTGTCGACTGTTGTTGTTTTGGCTTAAAATAATAATAACATAAGTCGTCTACTCTATGGAACAAGCTGAAAAAATTCACAGTCTCACAACGAATATGAGGGAGCATCTGTACAATGACATGAATGCTGGAAACTATGCTGAAACACTTTTGAAAATTGGAGATGGGCGTTTCTAGAAACTGATTCCGAGGGCTGTGTGACACTAACGGGAAATTTTTGTAACTTAGTACCTACAGAGTAATTCAGAACTGATTGCAAGTGTTTACCCAGGTTTACAAAACAATATATATGAAGATCAATATCTATGTCAAAGGGGGATTCTAGAATCCCCCTGCTAGCACCTAAAAACAATATTGTAAACAAAATAAATTCACACATATTGAGTGAAGTAGCAGGAGATACGACAGAATATTTATCAACAGACACAGTAATGGACACAGAACAGACTGGTGTACCCTCACATTCTTTACATTGTATCCCCAAATGGAAAGACATATAATATCGTCTACAGTAGCGTATTAAAATAGTGCTGTTCTGGGTCCCAAGCCGTGTATGGCTGGAAACATTTCAAAAGAAAAAATCACACCTATTTGGAAAACAAATCACACATATATGTGCTCTCCACGTTAGTATTGCCTGTACACGTAAGCAGGATCGGTGGATCCTGCATCAATCTTCACCAGCACACTTCTATTGAATTTAGCTTAAAGCTCCAGTATGTCAGTGTACGTACACTTTATCTGCGGTCAGCATTACCTCTGGTTCCTCTAAGTATCTTTTAATCGTGGAACTGTCACTATTCATCCACCACAAATGTGTCATGTATGATAAACAAGTCATTGTTAATTCCCTTTGACCACGCGGGCGGAGCCGCGGGTAAAAGCTAGTTTATCAATATAATGGTTCCATAGGTACACACCTACATGCAAGTAATCGCTCTATAATATTAATATTTATAAAAAATTTAAGCTAATATTTATAATAGTAAGGTAATAGGCGAGTAGCTACTAATTAGTAGTATGGACGGTGTATACTTTAGTAGTATTCATAGAAGTAAAAGATAAAGAAAAGAAGTAAGGGTAATCCCCTCATGGGGATAATACAATAAATACTTTATTATAAAGGTTCTCCTTCAGTTCAATAACGGAATTGCTTTCCGGGAAATATCCCGATAGACCCGAAATAACGATCTCGTCTCCCGGGTCTGGATGGGACATTTTATATCCAGTCTTTAGTCGGTTCGACATTGTTTAAGACTGTTTATAGCTGGAAAAAAATAACTGTTCAAGAGCGTGCCGACAACACGTAAGCTATAATCTATTAGCAGTCCACTGCAGGGCACGCATACATCTCTTATTATTGGAAGGCCAGGAACCTACTCCACCATGCTGCCAGTACGAGCATTGTCTTGGGAGAGGACAGCAGCAAGCATTGGACTAATATGGAGTAAAGAGAGAGAACGTGGTATTCTGGATAAGATCAGGCAGCACCCGCCCATCCGCTGACGTCCAGGACTAAAGTGGCAGACTCTGGACAAGACTCAAGTAGGGACTACTATGGTTAGTCCACTGAACTTTGCGTTCACTGGACTAACCAGGGTGTTGTTATTATGAACATTAGTTAGTCAATTCGTTAGTACGTAGCTATGGGAATGGAACAGGACTGTAAGTGACAGTTAGTCCTCTTAGTTGGAGTACATAATAGTCCAGATAGTAAGAGCCTCGTTCCAACTTCCAATTTGGTCCGAGATTTTTTATAAAACAATAAGAAATGTTCAGTGAAACTCGACTTACCTGTAGTGTCGCTTATTGCACTGTGTGCGCAAAGTAACCAATACAAGAAATTATATATTAATTAAATGAATTTATCGGATACATAATTTGCATTTAATGGCTATTGTTATACAAAATAGCAAATAATAATTTCATTCACACTAGCTATTTCCCGCGACCTTATCCTTCGCGTGCTTATTCAGTAACATCTCAGATCGAAGTTTGTTGATCTGAGGCATAAGCCATGTAATGTTGCGAAACAGAAATTGAAAGAAACCCATAAATATAATGGATTCAATCAGGAAGGTTTCTGGTCCGCAAGGAAGACAATGATAAACCATTTGTAATTAGAACTTTTAAGGACATAGATAATTTAAGTAAAATAAATTGGAAAAGTTGACAGCAGTGCACTAAAAGTGTTAGTTAGAATAGTTCAATTTAACTGTAACTATAGTGACATGTATTTTTCATACACATTCAGTATATGAAAAATACTCATTGCTCCAGTTTATCAGAAGATAGGTTCAAACAAAAGTAAATCATTCATCTACTTACCTTAACACTATTTTAGTAAACTCATTATATAATTATTGTTATTTCCAGAAATAAGAATATGTTAAAATATTGGTATGAAATAATTAAATAAAAGGTCAATAGGTGGTGTGCCTAATGCCATACTACACCGGACACAAATCCAGAATTCTACCCCTACCGGGTATTTCAAGTTTGAAATACTGGAATCGAACCCAGGACCTCTAGCTTAGAAGGCAGTGAAAAATAATGGTTTAATTCATAAAAAAATAATAAACTTATTTTAGCCATTGACTATTTTCACTTCTTCATTCAAACTCAATTAAAAATTTGACAGAAGGTGATTACAGCTTTAATAAAAACAAAATACACTATGTTAGCTTTAACAAAACACAGGCTTATTATTTTTTTATGAATAGGATGGTGTCTATAAAGTTTAAATTAAATTAAACCTATAAATGTTAACGAAAATGGTATTCAACGAAGCTTTGTTTACAAAAGCGTCATCTCTTAATGGTTACCCCAACGACTCACACTGTGCCAATCATAGATTTATTACTCTATACGTGCCAATTCTCACTACTTCTTCTGCGCATTAGTTCAAAAGATTTAGGTACTGATATATGATTTTAATAATAATATGTAATAACATAAAAGTAGAAAGTTTACTTTTATATTCAAAAAATTCATACAAATTCAGAAAGAAACAGTGTTTGCAAACCTCCAAATATAATTAAAAAAAGTTTTTAAAAAACAAAAGTTTTTTATAACTTTTTATTTTTATTTTCGTGCATTGTCATCGGAACCAAATATGTGTGCCAGCTTCAGTGGAAGTGGGTGAAATATTGATTGCAAGATTCCAGGACATACATACATACATAGATACATACGAGTGAAGTTAATTAAAAGCTTTTAAAATAAGGTTATTTCCGCGTCCCATGAACGTGTTCTAAAATGGCGGACGCCGCGCGGGCACCATTCCTTGAGATCGTGACGGGAATGTTTAGTTGGCACTGTCGAAAGTTGTAAAAAATACTTATTACATGAAAAAATTATTGCACCTGGGAATGTATGTTGGAAGTTACAATTGAGTTTCATAGATTCATCATAAATCTTTCAGTACAGGATCTAAAGATTTAGGTTGTAATTAATTCGCGCGGGACTGTAACCTACCAAAATTAAAACCATTTCTTCCTCCTTAATTAATTTTTTTTTCAGATCCAAATTGTTACTTACCAAATAAAAATTCACGATTACCGTAAATTTAAAAAGTAATAGAAATTAAGACTAAGTAATATTATAAAGAGGAAAGATTTGTTTTAAATGTTTTCACACAAAATCTACTGGACCGATTTCGAAAATTCTTTCACCATTAGAAAGCTGCATCCTCACTGAGTGACATAGGCTATATGATATTATTAGGTGTAAACGAAACTATTGTTATGTCAATTCCACGCGAGCGAAGCTGCGGGCGTCCATTAGTACGACAATAATTTCGTGGGAAAAGACAGGCATCGGGCTCTCAGAAAGTTAGACATTTTATTTAATTTTTTGGGAGGTTATAAGTCAACCGCACCTTTAGCATCATCCGTTCGCAACAATCGCAGGAGATTGCGCCAATTTTTCTGAATTAAGCTTCACTGAGCGAGTGATGGCTGCAGATGACAAAAATGGGCAATTGATGGGAAAATTGAAAGAATTTTAAAAGAAAAAGGCAAGTGTTGCTACAATTTTTTGTTCCAACTGGATTCTATTGATGTTATCTTGTTATTATCGTATTCTAGCTTGTATTAGAATTACAGTAGAAATATTGCAGGATAATTGATAATTGAAGGAAAATTTATTAATAGCAAATCTACATAATCTGAGAATTCTTTTTAAATTAAAGTTTTATATAATAATATACTCCATTCCTATAAATTTTTGATTAGCCGGGAAGCATGAGCTCGATGTAAAAATATCGCAAATGCATATAGAAATTTATTTTGTACCTATTTTTCAAATTTTAATTTAATAACAGGGTTAAATCAGGTCACCACTCGAATTTTAATTTATCCTAGCGATAGAAATGCCAAATGACAATGATTAAAGTTCATAAATATTACTAAGCCGTTTGCTTACAATATATTCGTTATAATAATCGCATGTTCACGATACAGAGGCCAATAGGGTTGTGTAATGTGTAAACTGTTTATTCGCAAAAATCACATGCGAAATATGAATATCTTAGAATCATATTGGTGTCATTCAAACATAGGGGCCTGGTGTGGTGGAATACAACTTTGTTGTGGAAAAAATTGGTTCTGACAATCAATTGTTTTATTAAAGTTATGAAAAAAGACACATAAAAGCGTGTGTTATTTAAACTAATAACAGAGAAATAATATTATAACAAATAAGAAATAAAATGTGTATGATATTTTATTATGTGTCACGATTTAGTATAAACAATAAAAATATGTTTTATTGTAAAAACAATTATAAAATCAAATTCTTCTTCATTGCTGAGTCCGTCCCTGGTCGCTGTTCCGTGCCGCGCTGGTTGACTCGCCTACTACCGAGTAAATAATATTTTGTTTTTCAAGTTTTTCAAACTACCGACATTCGCTGTTGTTACCCTTATTAAATTAGAAACTTAGTAACTACATTACAAATAGCGTCCATAGCCCAATGGCTCGCTTCGATTCAATGTGATCGAAAGAGTTAAGCGACGACGGGCGCGGTCGGTTTGTGCTGTGGTTTGTGGATGGGTGACCGCTAGTGGCAAAATTTCATGGACGCTACCGTGCTTTGGAGGGCACGTAAAGCCGTCGGTCCCGGTTGTTTTCAATGCTGAAAACAGTCGTTAAGCCTTGTCGAAGACCTTCGGGTGGCTTGAGAACATTCGACACTGGGTTGGCCACTAACCTCTCCACCAATCCGCATTGGAGCAGCGTGGTGGAGTATGCTCTAGACCTCCCGCAGAAGTGTCTGTGGGGGAGACCCGTGCCCAGCAGTGGGACGTCTATGGGTCGCAGCGACATTACAAATAGCAAGCCCCCTTAAGATGTCACCTCGCATGAACAACCTAATAAATATAACGCCATTTGGAATATAATAAGTAACGGTCAGCTCAGTCAACAAGTCAACAGCAGTGGCTATCGAACTCGCCTCTCACTCGAGTGGTCCGGGCTCAAACCCCAGCGGCACGCACCAATGACTTTTCTAAGTTATGTGCGATTTAAGAAATTAAATGTCACTTGCTGTAACGGTGAAGGACACATCGTGAGGAAACCTGCATGCCTGAGAGTTCATCATAATGTTCTCGAAGGCATGAGAAGTCTGCCAATCCGCACTTGGCCAGCGTAGTGGATCAATAATCCAATCAATATCCTAATCCCTCCCGTTCTGAGAGGAGACCCGTGCCCACCAGTGGGACAAAGAAAGGGTTGTGATGATGAACGGTCAGCTGCTTTTTATTGTGTTCCCCCAAACACTCCCAGACTTGGGAACGGAGTTGAACAAGTACATAACAGTTACATAACAGTTACATAACAGGTACATTGTTATGTACTCTGTGTGTGTGTGTTACACACTGTTATGTACACTGTATGTACCTGTCTGTTTAGATAGGTGTTTATTTCTTGGCGATTAATTAGCGACTAAAATAATAAATTTATTCAATCTAACTATAAAGCAAATTGAAGCGATGACAGCCCAGTGGCTATAGAACTCGCCTCTCACTCGAGCAATCCGGGTTCAAACCCAAGCGCGCAATTCTGCCGTGTAATAATTGTTTTTAAAGCAATTATGGTCTGGTTGGAAAGGTGTGGTTTCCGGTTACACTTCTTTAGAGGCGACCATCTTAGTCCTCAAGGGTAGCAACACATCTGTGACTGACTTAGAACGAGACTCCTACTAACAAGTACTAACTGGACTATTACTAACACCAACTAACAGGACTAACTATCACTAACAGTCCCCAGTCCTCATACCTACTAACGAACTGACCAACTAATGTTCTAATTAACTTTCTAAACTAATTGGACTAACCATCCCAGTCCCTAATTGAGTCTTGTTCAAAGTCAGTCACAGTTGTCATGGGCGGCAGCGGATGGGTGGTGCTGCAAGCTCGTTTGCTATCTTGTATCCATTAAAAAAAGGGTCTCCTACCCGTGCCCGACAGTAGTACATGGAAAGTATTGACGTGGATACATTCAATAACATTCATCATTTTAATAATATTCCTAATCTTGACTGGGGACCTTACTTATCTAGTACATCGCCCTTTACAAACAACTTGCGTTTAACCTTAGTACAGAGCCAAGGAAACCACAACTTTACGACTGTGGAATTGACATTAGCTATCGACTAATTAGTCGTAAGCGAATGTCAATCCCATACATTTGTTAATCTATTCTTTTTCTATTCTACTAGCGTTTTGCCACTTGTCTAGGCCCCATAGACCTGCAATTTACCTACGTCGTATCTTCGTAGCCGCCTACGGCATAGGCTGAGGTTGCACGTCCTTACGGCAAGGTAATAAACAATAAACAAGAAAGACTGCTACGAGATTTTATTCTAAACTTGACAGTAAGTAGATTGTTCTCGCAATTTATTATGAAAACTTTTCTCACAACTTTCTTTTGCACAATAGGTAATCCTACTAATATTATAAACGGGAAAGTTTGTAAGTATGGATGGATGGATGGATGTTTGTTACTCTTTCACGTAAAAAGTACTGAATAGATTGTAATGAAACTTTACAATAATATAGCTTATACATCAGAATAACACCTAGGCTACAATTTATAAAGATGTTGTGTGAATTGTCCAAAATATGACGATAAGTGTCAAGTAAGTAGGAAAAATCTACCATCTGCGAGCTATTATGGCGTGCGCTGCCAAAACCGCTAGAGTTACACATATATAATGTATGATGGAAATGTTTATCTTAAATAGTCTTACAAAAAAGCCCGCCACAGTATATATCTATATCTTATGTGTAAGCCATTATAGCCAAAATAGTGAACCATAACTACAATAAAAATTGATAATTCATTTCAAATGGACATTTCGCTGCGACCCATAGACGTCCAACTGTTGGGCACGGGTCTCCTCTCAGAATGGGAGGGATTAGGCCTTAGTCCACCACGCTGGCCAAGTGCGGATTGGCAGACTTCACATGCCTTCGAGAACATTATGAAGTACTCTCAGGCATGCAGGTTTCCTCAGATGTGTCCTTCACCGTTATAGCAAGTGACATTTAAATTCTTAAATGACGACGAATTCTTAATGACGACGAAATGGACATTTGGTAGTAATAAATTGATTCCTAAATGAAAATAGATACTTTTATCGCTAGGTGTAAACGAAACTATTGTTTTATCTAATTCCACGCGAGCGAAGCTGCGGGCGTCCTCTAGTTAAATAAATAATATCATGGACATTCACCCTTCCTTCTGGCCTTCTGACCCCAAACTCTGCCTAGTTTGGGGTCAGATGGCCTTGTACTATTGTTGTCAGACTAGCCAGGTTCAATAGAGTTCATCTAGAGCAGAATTAATTTACTAATCAATGCGGAACAGTAGCTCCGTCCACGGTACTAGCAACATTTTTGTTGTATTTTTAGGGTTCCAACCAATGTGTAAAACGGGACGTGTCAGACTAGCGCACGATTATCCGTTCCGTACCATTACCTATAAAAACGGCAAAAAAATCATTACTGTTGTATGGGAGCCCCCATATGAAGGGTTAAATTCCATACATAAAATCAAACAAACTCCCCATTTTCTAAGAAGAAAACATCACGACAACGGGATCTTTGTTTACTAAATAATTTCCGGTAACGATACAGATAAAGTAGGCACAGCGAAAATTAATTAATTAACGCAAGCGTTAGATCGACTGAAGCTCGCAAAATATTTGAGAAGCACTGGCCGACGTTAGGGAATTTGTGGAACGGCTGACGTCAGAGGAGTGAGAGAATCAAATTACACGAATTAGTTCGCTCCTCGATTTGGCTTCTGTTATGGATACACTAGTGGACGCCCGCAGCTTCGCTTGCGTGGAATCAGACATTCACTAACTTTAAAAACGGCAAAGTTTCATACTAAATTTGCACCCCGTTTTACCCTCCTAGGGGGTGAATTTTCAAAAACCCTTTCTTAGTGCTCCCCTACGTTATAAAAGGAACCCCTGTGCAAAATTTCAAGTTTCTAACCCTCGTAGTTTAGGCCCTGCGTTGATATGTCAGTCAGTCAGTCAGTCAGTCAGCTTCTCCTTTTATATACAAGGTGTCCCAAAATTCAACGATAATCCTGAACCAGAGGATGGAGCTGTTAATGACTACTCCAGGAAAAAAAAGAAAAAAAAATTATCTCGATTTTTTTTCAAGTTACTTAATAAAAATGGAAATTCTTAGAAAATTGACACCCCTCATGATATTTTTAACTACCATGACCACAATTTTTGAGATATTTCTGATTTCTTTTTTGTATCTGCGACCTAAGTAGCACTACTATCTACCACAAATCTTAAAATTTCTATAATGTCTGTAGTTTTCACACAACAAACAATTAAAATCATTGTTTTCCCTAAAAATTTTGATCAAATTTACTTTCAGTCCACTTTCACTCATTGTGCTGTAAAAAAAAATATGGACACTACTATGGCAAGTTTTTTTAAAAGTTGACGCAACTAATCAAGATTCCAAAATGGTATAATACTCTTGGAAAACTAGTCACAAAAAAGAAGTGTAATATTTCTAAACAAGAACCATATTTCAAAAATTGTTCTTGTCGATTAGTAATAACTTTTACTATGTGCCCAAAATATGATTTTTGTTGTAAATTTCTTGGATTTAAATGGGACATGTGCGTAGTCAAACAAATTTAGAAGAGAAAGATAGATAGAGAGAGATTACATGTTAGTCAGAGGTAGATGTAGATGTCGTTATTAAATAACAATAGGGCAGGTAGAGAAGTTGCTGTTCTCAGCAGTCAGTACGCTCTGCTTCTTTCTTTACTGTACATCGTTAAGTATTCAATTGACGTGTGAATCAAGTAATCTGCAAATTGAACTGACTTTGCATTATTTTGGACTGTTTAACTTTAACTGGGCCCTTTGAGTTACAAGGAAACTTAGATGGAAATAATTATTTGAACTTTTTACAAAATAACTTGCCATACTTATTAGAAGACGTGCCTTTAAGTGATTTACAAAACATGTGGTTTTAAAATGATGGTCGCCCAGCTCACTATGCCCGTCCTGTGCGAGACTACATAAACCAAGAGTAGGTATCCAGGGCGTTGGATCGGGCGACTTGGTCCTATCTTATGACCACCCCTTTCACCCGATCTAAACCCCCAAGACTTCTTCTATTGGGGTTGTCTCAAAGACAGGATCTACTCAAAGATTTTTCACCACCAAAAAACCTATTTTGGGCACATAGTAAAGTTATTACTAATCGACAAGAACAATTTTTGAAATATGGTTCTTGTTTAGAAATATTATACTCTTTTTTTGTGACTAGTTTTCCAAGAGTATTGTACGATTTTGGAATCTTGATTAGTTGCGTCAACTTTTAAAAAAACTTGCCATAGTAGTGTCCATATATTTTTTTTACACCACAATGAGTGAAAGTGGACTGAAAGTAAATTTGATCAAAATTTTTAGGGAAAAGAATGATTTTAATTGTTTATTGTGTGAAAACTACAGACATTATAGGAATTTTAAGATTTGTGGTAGATAGCAGTACTACTTAGGTCACGGATACAAAAAGAAAATCTGAAATATCTCAAAAATTGTGGTCATGGTAGTTAAAAATATCATGAGGGGTGTCAATTTTCTAAGAATTTCCATTTTTATTAAGTAACTTGAAAAAAAATCGAGATAATTTTTTTTTCTTTTTTTTCCTGGAGTTGTCATTAGCAGGTCCATCCTCTGGTTCAGGATTATCGTTGAATTTTGGGACACCTTGTATATAGATTTCATCTTGAATTCACGAGTAGGTTTTCCTATAGTATGCAACAAACCCTCCATCTAATGGGTCCTAGATATAATTGGTTGTTATGTATGTGTGAGTGAACGGTTGAATGTGTGCGTGCGAGCTGCGCCTCGCCATTGTCGCTAATTAATAAATCAGTGCGCATCTAACTACCGTGTGCTTTACTTGCTTCGGCCCGCATCCCCTCCCGGTTACAAACATAACACGTGGCGACGTCGGAACTCACGGCGAAAATAAATAATAATATGTCTACGGGGACGAGGTGGCCTAGGAAGATGGCGGATGAAAATTTAAAGCCCTACCATAGTTGCCGCTCGCAGTTATCGCTCGAGCGGGGTCTCCTCATGCGGGGACATAAAATAGTGGTCCCTGAGAGTTTAAGGGAAACGGTTTGCAATGAACTTCACAGCTCCCACTTCGGGATTGTAAAAATGAAAGCGGAAGCGCGTAAAATGATTTGGTTCCCCGGCATCGACTCGGCCCTCGAACGCCTAGCCGCGCGCTGCCGGGTGTGCGCGGCGCTGCGGCCGGCGCCGGCGCGCGCGCCGCTGGCACCGTGGCCGCACCCGCCGCACGCTTTCCACAGGGTGCATCTTGATTTTTTGGGGCCACTGAACAACCAAATGTTTTTAATTATAGTCGATGCGTTCAGTAAGTGGGTCGAGTGCTATCCGATGGCGGCGTCGTACGGTTCCAAGGCGGTGATCGGGAAGCTGTGCGACTTCATGTCGAGAGTGGGGGTTCCTAATACGTTAGTGAGTGACAACGGTACTTCCTTCTCGTCGGGCGAATTTCAAAACTTTTGCAACATAAACGGTATTAACCACATATTTTCTCCGGCTTATCACCCGGCCAGTAATGGCCAGGCGGAAAGTATGGTTAAGGTTGTTAAAAATGGCCTTAAAGCGATCATATTAGATAATAAAAATAAAAAACTGTTACACGAACAAATTTCAAAGTTTCTATTCGACTTCAGGAACTCCAAAAACGGCACAACCGAAAAGTCACCCGCGGAAATCGTATACGGTAGGCCGCTACGCTCCAGATTAGATCTGTTGAAGCCGTCATCGCCGTCTCCCCCATCGACGGACCTCTCGTGTACCGTGGAACGAAATCAGTGCTCGCAGGCTCGACATCACCGTGGGAAGGACAGAAAACATTTTGAAAGTAACGACACAGTATGGGTTATGAAAAACGTTTTAAATAGAAAATATAAATGGTTGGAAGGAATAGTTCGAAAAAAAATAGGTCGAGTACTTTATCTAGTGTATGTTCCGAGTTTAAATATAGAAGTTACAAGGCACATCAATCAGATGAGGCCAAGGATTTCAACGAGGTGTGACCGCTTGGAGGGCGAATGCGATGATGCAGACGCGGTTCCGGACCTGCCGCGCCGCGGCGAGCCCGGCGGCGGCGACGGGGGCGACGGGGGCGAGGACCGCGCCGGCGAGCTGGGCGAGGAGAGCGACCGCCCCGGCCGCGAGCCGTCTCCGCGCAGCCGCGTGGAGGAGCTGGAGACGGATGGCGAGACCAGCTTCGTGACCCAACCGCCGGGGCCCAGCAACTTCAGGCGGCGCGAGATAACACCTCCGGCTGAGATTTCCGTCGAAGACTTGTCAACCCGTGACTCGTCTTAAAATTATGTTATGTTCTACAGATATCCTTATGTTCTTATGTTACCTTATAGCTAAAAAGGGGAGGGACTGTTATGTATGTGTGAGTGAACGGTTGAATGTGTGCGTGCGAGCTGCGCCTCGCCATTGTCGCTAATTAATAAATCAGTGCGCATCTAACTACCGTGTGCTTTACTTGCTTCGGCCCGCATCCCCTCCCGGTTACAAACATAACATTGGTGAAAGTGAGTGTGTTACATACTCTGCCTACCCTTTCAATAAATACAGGCGTGATTATAAATGTAACTGAGTAATCTTATGGTCGACTGACATGACCTTTAAATTTAATATAAATACTAATTTACTTTATACAAAAACTGTAATTTGTAGATAGAATAAAACTCTGTTATTGAAAATATAATGGCCTAATAGGTCTATTCAACGACCTTTTATATCAAACTTTATAGGTAAACAAAATGTTTCGATGTTTGTTTATTAACTCTATGCTTTCGATTGAGGAAAATGTCAGGAATTTAAATAAAACATAAAAGTCAAAAATGTGACACATGAATAAATATTTATTTATTTCCACACCCACAAAATTACAATAAACTGTTATTATATTATTATGACTTATGCTTATACAACTATTAAAATCCTTATTTTACTCACGATAACCCACAATTACCACACAAAATCACAACAACTATTTAATACTATCACAAATGAATATTTTATTTGGTACTGGTCTCTCGACGAGGACGACTTAATAAGTATTAAATACTCTTTTTCTAAATATAAACAATTGATTACAAAATCTACTTATTCAAACTATTTCTAGCTACCTTATTATTAATTCGATACAACTGACTCAAATGCTTACTAATAAGTACTCAACAATAGAGTAATGGTGGTAAAATTGTACCCTGAGACACCCCTTACTAATGCATAAAACTAAATACAGCACTGCAGTTATAAATCGCAAATTCAATGTTACAATCGTATCGATAAGTAGGAACCAAACAATTCTGATAAAATTAAACAAAGCAAAATCAAACTTCAATCGTACGTTGTGTCTCCACAATGCTTGTCACTACATTCTGTGGAGTTTTTCCGAGTGGGGTTGCACGATCAAGTAGTGCTCTATTGATGACATTCGCGCAGTCTTTGTTTTCAACTATGGTCGTATGATTTCCTTCAAAGTAATGAACTGTGACTGGCGTTTCCGAGAATTTGTCAAGACCGTAGTTTTCTTCTAAATTCAATAGTACATGAGGGTGTTCTTTAGGTCGCAGCAATATGATGGGTGATTTCAACTTCTTGATATCTTCGGGTTTGTAGTTAAGAACGATCTTCAGTCTATCATAAGTTGCAGCAGACATCATTGCAATAAACTGTTTAGAATACTTTTCTTGTACGGGGCAAATATCTATTGCAAGTTGTACTCTTTCTTCATATGATTCAATTGCATTCAATTTTTCTCTAAGGGTCTTCGTGACGTCATTGTTTGGTGCAACGACATCAATTGTATGACAAATGAGGCTGTTTTGTAAGTCTTTGTCACTCTTTACGTTTAATAACATTGTAAGCAAGGTGTAGAGGAAGTCGGGCGCGCCGTCTAGACAAAACACTGTGCCTTGATGACCTGAAATAATATTTAAAATAAGTACTTATATTTTCATTTTCATAATTCCATAAAGATTATTTTGACGTGATACCGTCTTATAAATTGATGAACATCGACAGCGCATATGAAAAAGTGTTCCGTTTTTTGTACATTCCAGCATAAAAAGAGAAAAATATACTGATTCACAGAAAAATATTTTAAAAAAAATTAAATGAGCGGTTCTCTGCAGAGAAATTATTTTCAATAAATTAATTTTACACACGACAACATTGGCGGTTCCATGGCTCCGAAATAGGGAACTGTCAAAATAAATATATAGACTTGTCTGTTGTCTGTGATTAGTTATCTGTACTGTAGAATACTTTGAAGTTTAGACTACAGATGTCAATTCTCCTTTTTTATATTGTATAAAATGATTGACGTTATCACGTAAATCTATCGTCCGTTAACCGACTTTACAGACAACCAGTTTCTTTTTTTAAATAAAATTAGATTATTTAATCACACACAACTCCAAACGAAATGTAATCTTATTACTTACTAAAAATTGAATACAATAATACATTAATTAAGATACCTTCGCTCTCTAAGATGTTAGCTAGCTTCAGTAAAGGAAGACAGCCAAAACTGTAGCCGAGAATGATAAATGGTGCTCCAGGGTTCAATCGAGATCTCACGGACTGCAATGAAAAATATAAAACCTTAATATATATATTTCTTGTGTACGTTGTACGACAGTGAACTCCTCCTAAACGGCGGGAAAGGAATCAAGGGGATTCGAGAATGGTTTAGATTCACAATTTGGTCCACTGGAAAATGTTTTTTAAACACTATTTTAGTATTTTTATTTTTAACCTTCATTGACGTGAAGCGTCTCGTCACTTTAACATTTCATATATAACAACGTTTGCGGGGTCAGCTAGTATAATATAATTATATTCGCCTGGTTTCAGACATTATTAACCGATAGTGTTAGCGGTCGTTGTTAGTGGTTAGTAATAGAAGTGACAGCAGCTTAAATCTAAGCGAGACGCACCAATGACTTTTCTAAGTTCGACAGTGTAGCTAATAAATATATAAATAGATTTGACATAATATATTCAATATTATCTTAACATCTTATATTATAAAAATGAATCGCAAAATGTGTTGGTAAGCGCATAACTCAACAACGCCTGGACCAATTTGGCCAATTCTTTTTTTTAAATGTTCGTTGAAGTTCAAGGATGGTTTTTGAAAATTCATCCCCTAAGGGGGTAAAACGGGGGTGCAAAGTTAGTATGAAGCTTTGCCGTTTTTGAAGTTAGTGAATGTGTAACGCGAGCGAAGCTGCGGGCGTCCACTAGTAATAATATATATTTCTTGTGTACGTGTGTATGACAGTGAAATCCTCCTAAACAGCTCGATAGATGTTGATGAAATTTTTTGTACCTGTTCAAGGGGAAATGTTTTTTAACACGATTTTAGTAATTTTGCATGCATGAACAATATTCAAATATTTTAACCGTCGTTCATTGACATGAAGTGTCGCGTCACTTTTACGCATTTCATGTGGCAGAACAACGTTTGCGGGGTCAGCTAGTCTTAATATATTCGTATAATATATATCAACATATGAAACATATGAAAAGATCCACGTGCGACTATCTTGGTTCTCAAGGATATCAACACATCTGTCACGGGCGGCAGTAGACTTTCTTAAATCCATTATAACAAAAATAAGGTCTCAATTACCTGGTGCAACCTCTCAACGATGGTGTCCAACGTGTCGTTCTTGTGGTCAATTCCCAGTTGTAAGCCGCAGACCTTGATCTTCAGCCTTCTAACCAGCGGCTCTAAGCTGGCCACACAGCCCTCCACTCCCGGCACCACGAACATAACACTCTCTGAATCGCTAACTGATTCTTCACCCTGAAATTTAAAAACTTCTCTTTAAATTCTGTAAGGTCTGTGAAGAACTCTCAGGTATGGGAGGAGTCCGTCCCTGTAGCTCGGGAACAGAATAGTGCTACGGTAGCCCCTGCCTGTCGTAAAAGGCGACTAAAAGGGGACTTCTGGGGTTGCGGGCGGTGAGAGGGGGAGCTCGAACCGTCCATCTTGAGACCCCGGGAAAGACGACGCTATTTGTGGCTGCACAGCGTTGTGAAACCGGGAAGAGCCCGTCTTGGGTGCAGCGCCGGAGGGCACCGGCGCGTTCTACAAGAGATCCCGGAGCCCTCCTGTAGCGCCGGAGTAGGCCACCGAGTGGGTTTTAGTGGGTGAAAGTCCCACATAACCCGGCGTCGCTCCCACGACGTTCGGGTACCTTTTCAAGGTTTCCCACTCGTAAAAAAAAAAAAAGGTAAGACTATTCAACCACCAAATGCGGATTGGCAGGCTTGGTATATCTTTGAGAACGTTATGAAGAACTCTCAGGATGCAGGTTCCGCTTCTAAATTTCGCAGGTCAAATTGTGACATTTAAATACTTAAAACGCTTAGAAAAGGAGTCTACTTCTGGAATCTATACGAGACCCGTGCTCAACAGTTATACCATTATGAGAGGTAATGTATGTTGGACTCACCTAAGTCCTATCGCTGACCAAGGAACCAAGGTGGGCATAGGCAGCGGCGTCGCCAAAGTTCCTGACCAGTCCTCAAGTCCGCAGTAGCTTTAGCCTGAAGCCTTGTATCTTACCAAGGGGCGGTGGAGGTCGCGCTCCATGCCCTAAAGTGGAAAAGCGAAAAGTTGGTAGACTACGGTATTCTAAACTCACCTCAGTCCCATCGCTGACCATAGTGGGCATGTACACGATGGGCTCGGAGGCAATCTTCTCGTCACCAAAGTTCCTGACCAGCACCTTTAAGCCCGCAGTGGCTTCCACCATGCCTGGTCTTGCTGATGCGGCAGTGGAGGCGGCGGCTTCGCGCTGTGCGGTCAGCTCTACGAGCCTGGGAAAAAGAACAATGAAGCTGGTTATTGGAAAATCGAAAAATACTAAGTGGGTTGTTCGTAATGATGAAATCTGTAGTTCCAGCTAGAAGTGACAATGGGCAGGCTACGTTGCTCGATGGACTGATAACTGATAGATAAGAAAAGTCCTCGAGTGGAGACCACGACTCGGAAAACGGAGCATTGGCCGGCCTCCGACGAGGTGGACTGACGACCTGAAGACAGCTGGAAACCGCTGAATTCAGAGGGAACAGGATCGAGAAGTGTAGCGTCAATTGAGGGAGGCCTATATACAGCAGTGGACTGCAAAATGCTGATGGATGGATGGAAATGGGATTAAATAATTTAAGTTCGCACAGGGCATAATTATATATCGCAACTCGAGATACCAAGTACCACATTATTATTATCTGCCGTATTACACATATGTACATTATTAACTGTGTGGTGGAGTATGCTATAAACCTCCCGCAGCTGTCTGTGGGGGAGACCCGTGCCCAGCAGTGGGAATATGGGTCGCAGCGAAGCAATTGTGTTCCGGTTCAGTTTACTTCTCGGTTAGGTATACTTTTTGAAGAGAGGACTATCTTACTAGCAGCCCTCAAGGGTAGCAACGCATCTATAACTGACTTATAACGCGACTCTATGAATTGTGTTACTGGGTCTGTCACAGTACTGGTGACATACTACATACTAGGTGAGTACTACATACTCCTTTGCAATCTAATCATAACATTAATCAGTTATCTTCAGTTCCAAATCATTCGTCAACTGTTAGCCACCGCCCGCCACGGTACTTAGTACCATTTCTGCCGTGTAGTAATTGTTTTTAAAGCAATTATGGTCCGGTTGGAAAGGTGTGGTTTCCGGTTACACTTCTTCAGAGGCGACCATCTTAGTCCTCAAGGGTAGCTACACATCTGTGACTGACTTAAAACGAGACTCCTACTAACAAGTACTAACTGGACTATTACTAACACCAACTAACAGGACTAACTATCACTAACAGTCCCCAATCCTCATACCTATTAACGAACTGACCAACTAATGTTCTAATTAACTTTCCTAACTAATTGGACTAACCATCCCAGTCCCTAATTGAGTCTTGTTCAAAGTCAGTCACAGTTGTCATGGGCGGCAGCGGATGGGTGGTGCTGTAAGCTCGTTTGTATCTTGTATCCATAAAAAAAAACTAAGTAGTACAAACCTTGCAAACGTCAATGTTCTGATGTCTTGAGCGGTGAGGAAGACCTCGAACTCTCTCTCCAGAGTTTGTTTAATCTCCACCGCCATCATACTGTCCATTCCCAACTCAGCCAGCGACACTTGCTGAGAAACTGTTTTCAAGTCCTTGATACCTAGAATAGATAAATTAAGTAAGGTACCCGACTGCGCGACGCAAATTAAGACATTGCGTTTATCAGTCTATGTATGTATGTTTGTTCCTATATGGCATTTTAGAAACAAAACGCATAAGACTATTTCGATGATTCTTACGTCAAACAACTCCGTTTATTTGTAGTTTTACAACATTGCAACTAGATTGAAAATGTAATTGGTTTTTTTAAACCTCCGTCTAATTGACACCCATATAAGTGGCAAGTCACATGACATTTTAGCAGTCCACTGACGAAAGGTTGACCTTGCAAGTGTCACTAAAGACATGACAGTAACCAAGATTCACCACAGCGACAACCAGACGCCATTTTGTCAAAATGAAAACAAAAAAATCGACCAACTGTATTTTGTGGGGTATATTATTTTAAGACCATTATAAGGTTATTTTATAATTTTTCATTTTAAATAACATTTTAAGATATATAACGAATTATAGTTTGTTAATAAATATCATGAAACTCCTTATTTGTTTTGCAGTCGGGTCTATTGTTTATTTTTTTCTTTAAATTATGCAACTAGTTACATAACTAAAACATACATTGCGCTGAATAAATCTAGTGGCGTACTACCGATGTGAACTCACTCTAAAGACCACTCCTCTCCACAACCATGATAGAAAATCGCTCCTACTCTATAGAATTATAAACAATAAATAAATAAATAAATATCTTGGACATTCTCACATACGGCCATCCGACCCCAAAGTAGGCGCGAGCCTGTAACATGGGTGTCAGAGACTGATATACATACATAGATAGATTAACATCCAGACACAGAACAAACACAAGAGTTCGTCACACGAACGTTTGTCTTGAATTGGATTCGAACCCACGACCCTAGCGCAACAGGCAGGGTCACTACCAATTGCAACGGGCCCGTCAATTGTTTCTTAAGAGGACTTCAGTCGACCGTCACTTTTGAAGAATAGGTTTTTACCAAAAATATTGCTGTCGCGCTGAGCCCAACCTTACCCCTTAGCGTGCGATAGAGAGAAGTGCATTCTCGAACTGATTTTACCTACGTAAAATTAAGAAAATCGTCCTTTCGTAATCCCATGTTTCCTCCTCGAAATCTAGACCGATTTCAATATTTCTTTCAGTTAAAATGTAGAACAGGGTCTAAGCTATGCCCGAACGTTTTGCTTTTTTGTGATATATAAGTAATTACCAGTTTGCTTGATGTTTGAAAATGTATGTAAAAAAAGTCGATTTTTTTTGATTTTAAATGATTTTTTTTCTCTTCTATTAATCAAATTATGAAAAAAAACAAAACGTACAGGCATGGCAGAGGTACGTATAAATCGTATGGTATTTTTTTTTCTTCTGTTACTTCTTTATCCTACGAGGAAACAGGGGACTACGTTTGTATGGAAAAAGTGTCGACTTGTTCGCTTGTGATATCCTCTTAAACTAACCCATGATGCCAGCGACGGCGTCCACGATGTTCCCGCAGCCGGAACCCCCAGCCTTCTTCTCCGCGACCACGATGGAGGACACGATGACAGCGTCCTGCTTGAGGAACTTGTCCAGCGCCTGCAGACAGGACGAGATGCGCTGCTGCAGCGTGCCGCCGATCTCCAGCTGAACATCGTCGTCTTGCATGTCTGCTACCAGACCCACCTGTGGTATAATCATGTTCTGTAGTAATCCTTATCCTTACTCCTTCGCTGCGACCTATAGACGTCCCACTGCTGGGCACGGGTCTCCCCCACAGACACTAGAGCATACTCCACCACGCTGCTCTAATGCGGATTGGTGGAGGGGTTAGTGGCCAACACAGTGTCGAATGTTCTCAAGCCACCCGAAGGTCTTCGACAAGGCTTGACGACTGTATCCAGCATTGACCAACCAAAACGGTCTTAACTTAGTTATGACTATTGGATATGCAACACAACACTTTGAACCAGTTTGGTTTATACTTACCTAACTGTAAGAATCAATTCCTATCCGAAATAAAGAGAACATAACATATAGGGAACCAAATAGGTTTTATATAAAAGCTAATTGGTTACATATAGAGTTCGCCCGGGGCAGTACCACCCCCCGCCACGGTACCTAGTACCATTTCTGCCGTGTAATAATTGTTTTTAAAGCAATTGTGGTCCGGTTGGAAAGGTGTGGATTCCGGTTACACTTCTTTAGAGGCGACCATCTTAGTCCTCAAGGGTAGCAACACATCTGTGACTGACTTAGAACGAGACTCCTACTAACAAGTACTAACTGGACTATTACTAACACCAACTAGCAGGACTAACTATCACTAACAGTCCCCAGTCCTCATACCTACTAACGAACTGACCAACTAATGTTCTAATTAACTCTCTCAACTAATTGGACTATTTGAACAAGACTCAATTAGGGACTGGGATCAGTCCCTAATTGAGTCTTGTTCAAAGTCAGTCACAGTTGTCATGGGCGGCAGCGGATGGGTGGTGCTGCAAGCTCGTTTGCTATCTTTTATCCATAAAAAAAAAAAAAAAAGATTCACGCAATTCTGTATTTAAATTAAATGAAAGAAGATAATTTTTTCATTTTAATTTTTCACTGTCATTTCAAAGTCACTTTAATTTAATAGTCTTATTTGCATTTTTATCCTACTAAACCAAAAATGCATGATATATTGCTACTTTAAAACACTTACATCGCCAACAGCACCCCACTGGACAGCCAATGCTGGCAGGCCGAGTTTCTTCCTCCATTCGCAGATTCTTTCCATCACCGAGTTGGACCAACCGTAGTTGGTCTGACCAGCGTTGCCTCTACCACACGAGACTGATGAGAAGATGACAAAGTTCCTGCGATGGAACACGTATGTTATCAGATTGTGTATCAAATAAATAAATAAATATCTTGGACATTCTCACACATGGCCACCTGACCCTAAACTAGGCGCGAGCCTGTAATATGTAATATGTGTCAGAGACTGATATACATACATTGATATTTTTAAATACATACTTGAATAGATAATATTAACATCCAGACACAGAACATATACATGTGATCGTCACACGAATATTTGTCCTGAGTGGGATTCGAACCCTGGCGCAACAGGCAGGGTCAGGTCACCGATTGCGCCAACGGGCCCGTCAAATCATAATTGTATTAGCATAGCGTGTAGCCACCATAGCACAATGAATAGCAATGATTAAATGTGACACATATAAGTGGTGAGCCTATTACCATAATCTGGGCGCATACCTAAACTCCGACCTACACTGGAAATTAAAACTTAGAAAAACCCAATAATACTTTTCCCAACCCGGTTGTTGAAACCAGGACCTCTTGCTTCACAGTCAAACTTGCAACCACTGGACCAACGAGGAGGCTTACACAAAAATATCAGACAAAGCGGTGACAGCCCAGTGGCTAACGAACTCGCCTCTCACTCGAGCGGTCCGGGGTCAAATCCAAGCCAATGACTTTTCTTAGTTATGTGCGATTTAAGAAATTAAATGTCACTCGCTGTAACGGTCAAGGACACATCGTGTGGAAACCTGCATGCCTGAGAGTTCATCGTAATGTCAAAGCCATGTGAAGTCTGCCAATCCGCACTTGGCCAGAGTGTTGGACTAAAGCCTACTCCCTTCCATTCTGAAAGGAGACTCGTGCCCAACAGTGGGACAAAGATGGAGTTGTGATGATGGATCAGACAAATAAAACAATGACTAACTTCAATCCAGGACACATCTTCTTGGACAGTTTGTCCAGATGCATTGTGGCCAGCGCTTTGGGTGCGAACGAGGTCTTGAACGTCTCCGGGGTCTGATTCTGGAAGATGGAGTCCTTCAGGATCACGGCTAGGTTGAAGATGGCTTCAACAGGACCCATGGCATTGGCCATCTTCAGCATTTCTTCGCACCCAGCTTCAGTGGTCACGTCGTGTGTTGAGATCTGGACGTCTGCACCGTAGCCTGCCCAAGCTCTGCAAGAGAAAGATAACATTAACATAAGTAGGAGAGCTGGCACCAATTTTTCGGTAGGTATTTGAGGCAAGCGGAAAACTTGTCCAACGCCTCTCCTATTATACCCCAACACGGAACTGCAGACCTGGCTGGTGAGTAGCGGGGCAAAATCAACCCCTATATAAATTAAAAAAAAAAAAATTATTTCCTCAAAATTGATGCCAGCTCTTGGACCATAAGGCATAATTCACGGAAAGTTACCACACGGCTAATTACTAGTGGACGCCCGCAGTTCCGCTCGCGTGGAATTAAACACAATAACAGATTCTTCTTAACGCGTTAACTTAAGCTCCAAAAATTTGTAATGAATCCGTTAAATGTATTATCCCCTATGTTTATTTTACTCCCTTAACGGTAACATTTTTACAAACTTTGAATGCCATATATACTATCCATAGTTGAAATAACCGGCTTACTCGCGTGTGATTTAAGTCGAGTGTACGCCGTGCCCGCTGCGAGCGCGTTCACTCGTTTAAATCATCATCGTAATAGATCGAAACTAGTCGGCCTATTTCCGACTTAAGGCTTAAACCTTAAGTAATTGAACTATGAACACTCACCAATCGTTCAGTAATAAAATATATTATCCATATATTAATTTTATAGCGTAGCGTAGTGGAGTACGTCCCAGTTCTTCTCAGTGAGTAGAAACCTTGTTGTGGGGCAGTAACAGGTGTTATTGAACTCCATACCTGATCCTTGAAGACTGGTATCCGTTGGAGATGCCCCGGCGCGAGGTCAGCAGCACCTTCCTGGCTCCCCGCAGGATCAGCCAGTCAGCCAGCTCCAGGCCGAACCCGCCGAGCCCCCCAACCACTATGTAGACAAAGTCTTCGTGGCACATATATCTGTTGAAAAATGATTATGAAAATAATTTTTATTTATTTAAAAGCTTTTATTTGACTTCACTCGTTTGTATGAATGTATGTATGTATGTAGGTATGTATGTGTCCTGGAATCTTGCAATCAATATTTCACCCACTTCCACTCAAGTTATCGAGCTGAAATTTGGCACACATATTTGGTTCCGATGACAATGTACGAAAATAAAATAAAGGTTATAATTAAAAGCTTATATTTAACTTCACTCGTATGTATGTATGTCCTGGAATCTTGCAAATTTTCACCCATTTCCACTGAAGCTATCGAGCTGAAATTCGGCACACATATTTGGTTCCGAGGACAATGCACTAAAATAAAAAGTTATACAAAGCTTTTTAAAAAAACTTTAATTCTAGTGATAATTAATTAGTTCTTTATTTTTGTTTTGTAATTGTATGTAATTTGTCAAAATATTTTTTTTTATATTGTATTTTATATCCGTATATCTTACACCTATAACACAGGCTCTGCTTAGTTTGGGGTTAGAGCCATGTGTGAGAATGTCCATGATATTTATTATTTATTAAATGGGTCGAATCTCCACTTGTTTTCGAAAGCGTGTGAACACTGCCAATCGACAGAGCAATCCGGAAGTTCCATCAAAGGTTCACTTATTCGTAAATCAGAAACACTCAACATTTGGCTAACACAATCTTAGTTTACGCAACAAATTAAGGAGAAGTTACCAAGATTACTATCTCACAAGTAAATTACCTTGGCGATGCTTCTATCGGAACATTGGTGGGCTTCACTGGTCGGTCGCTTCGCTCTTGGTCTCGTATTTTGACGATTACCTGTTTTTAAATTCATAATTAGCTATTTTACCTAGACGTGCAATACTACAAATGCAAATACATGCAAAATACAAAGGGTATTTTAATAAGTATATTTCATAGTTAGTTAGTTTTAAAAATACACTTTAATATATAGCAAACGAGCTTGTAGCACCACCCACACGCTGCCGCCCATGACAACTGTGACTGACTTTGAACAACACTCAAATAGCGACTGGAATGGTTGGTAGTTAGAAAAAAAAAAAAATTAATTAAGGCTAAAATTTAGCCTTAATATTTTTTTTATTTTTTATTTTTAATGTTTTTTTTATTGTTTACCTTTCCAATATGTTTTCCTGCCGCCATGTACCGGAAGGCTGTCTCTATTTCATTCTTCTCAAACGTGCAGTAGGTGAGAGGTCGCACCGCCCCACTCTCGATACCCGTGAGGAGGAGATCTTGTAACCTCTGAAGATAAGAATACCAGATTTAAACAGCTTATAAGCATTATTACGTGTGAATGAGTTTTGAAACAAACACACAAACCTATAGGTTAAACACGTGCAGATTGGAAGATGTGCCTGTGCTGATTGGAAGATGTGCCCGTGCAGTTTGGAGGATTTGCCCGTGCAGATGGAAAGATGTGAACGTGCAGATTGGAAGATGTGCCCGTGCAAATTGGAAGATGTACTCGTGCAGATTGGAAAATGTGCCCGTGCAGATTGGAAGATGTGCTCGTGTGATTACTCTGTGGAGAACTACAGTCTATAGTTTGCTAGTATGTGTGTTTATTCTCCTCTCCACCACTACAATAGCTGATGAATTTTAGTTACATAAAAAGCACTTGAGTTAGTAAACTCATTGGTTCAACTCAAATATTCTTTGATTTCACAGTTATTATCCAGTGGGCTAAGTGGAGCTGTAACTGGTGAAAGCCCGTTGGCGCAATCGGTAGTGATCCTGTCTGTTGCGCCAGGGGTCGTGGGTTCGAATCCCACTCATTACAAATATTCGTGTGACGAACACTTGTATTTGTAACACTGTGTCTGGATGTTAATATTATCTATTCTAAAAATTATCTATGTATGTATATCAGTCTCGGACATCCATATCACAGGCTCGCGCCTACTTTGGGGTCAGATGGCCGTGTGTGAGAATGTCCAACATATTTATTTATTACGATTAAGAGAATTAAGAGGGCTTTAGGTCCTTCATGCTGGATAGGATAACTCACTGTACACTTAGCTTGACTGTACAGACAGACTTTTAGTTATATTCAAGCTGGATATTGGAAGTCACCTTTCTAAACGCGAAGCTCTGGTCGAAGATGTAATCCAACATAATGCCATGGAATGACGTCTCCTTGAGCAGGAAGTACATGCCGATGGGCGTGTTGTTGCTGATGTCGAACTTGCCGATCTCGAGGAACCTGCCGCGGTAGCTCAGACAACGGACGGATGCCTAATAAACAAAAGGCGATGTTAATATTATTAATTGGAACACGAGTATTTATAAAAGTTAATAATAAAATATTGTTGGTTCACGGACGATAATTTTACGTGATAACGTCATAAGAAAACATCTTTTCACTTCACATAACAGTTCACGTGTAGGTTGTGTGCTGCCGCTGTCTCTATTCTACTCGGACGCATCGATGGAGTGGAAGAGATATTGATGCGCCGAATGCTTAGGCCTATCGTGCCTCTCTCAATTTGACAATTTCGGTAATGTTGAGTTTAATATTATAAAACACTGTAGCGACACGTTAATTACAGCTACTATCCCCATATCATTTAGTATGGCCTACCTGCAGTTTCTCATCGGAGAGCGAGTTGAGTACGAGATCGACGCCCTTCCCATTGGTCTCCCTGCGAATCATGTCCTCAAACGAAGTATCGCGGGAATTTCCGATGTTTGAATCTGTACAAAAAAAATTTTTACCACAACATAACATTACGCCTGTATTTTCCTAAAGGGGTAGGCAGAAATATGTTGTAGTACAGAAATTCGGGCAGAAATTCAGACTACCGGGCATTTCAAGATAGAAAAACTTAATACCTTGTTGAGTTGTTACCCGAACCTTAGTAGGACATCTAGTAGGACCTCTAGCTTAGCATTAACTTCTGAGACGACTACACCATCGAAGTAGTTATTAACTTTCTTTATTTATTTCTTTCAAATAGGTTTCATATAAAATCTATAGTTCCATATAAGTTCTACCACCTCAAATTCATTTAAACTTCTGCCCCATCGACAATGTTGCTGCTATGAATGTTTACAACTGCTCAAAACCACACTTCACGAAAACACTGAATGAGTTTTGTCACCTCCGATGGTGGAACCTCACCTTTCAACTGTGGGAACAACTTCTTGATGAAGGCTCTCTTCTCAGCGGTACCAACTGTTGTAAACACCTCGCAGCCGTAGTGCAGGGCCACGTTGATGGCAGCCTGGCCCACGCCGCCCGAGCCAGCGTGGATCAGAATTGATTCACCGCGTTGCATTTGCCCCACCATCACCTGTGACGACGAGATGACGTAAGATTAATGAGTTTCTGATATTTTGTCGTGAGGCTACAACCACGTAGTAACAACCACGTAGTATCAACTCAAGCACGGATCTCTTCTCGTATTGGAAGGGGTAAGGCAAGTTCACCACGCTAGCCAACTGGTACACTTTAAATGCCTTTGAGAACACTATGACAACCCAGTGGCTATCGAACTTGCCATAAAATGTCACCACTAGGGTCGCCCATCCACAAATCGTCCGCGCCTATCGTTGCTTAACTCTTTCTACATTGAATCGACGCGAGCGACGCTATGAACGTTACGTTGGCTGTGACGCTGCAATTGATGGGTGGAAACTCACCATAGCGTAGTAGACAGTTCCGTACGCCACTGGCACGGTGGCGGCTTCCTCGAAGGTCCACTCCTCAGGTATGCACCACAGCAGCGCCTTGTCGCCCGCCACCATGTTGGACATGCCGCTGTTACGCACCATGGCCATCACACGGGTGCCACTGTTGGAGAAACATGCAATTTTAGAATTTAATCACACTAATATTATTAAGGCGAAATTTTGTGTGTGTGCTCAAACGGCTGGACAATTTTTTTTAAAACTTGGTTTGGAGGTAGCTGAAATCAAGGTTTGTTTACATGTAGGATACTTATTATCCCGATGGCGTCTTCCCTTGGGACAAAAATCAATTTCAATATTTTTTCAGCGGGTTTCGTATAAGAATAACACAATTTACTTATATAAGAAAGAATTTATCTTGTTCACTGTAAAAATAAAAGGGTCAGTACGAGCAATTAAAATTAAACCAATGTTGAAGGTAGTTACATAAAGAATAGTGTGGTGATTACAAAGATGGCGCGTTGTATCCCAATTTTGATGTTAGTTTATTAGGTACTTTACTTTACAAAAAAATACAGTTAACAGGCCTTTTGGGTTAATGTATAAAGCTGTATAAAGCCTAACCTAAGAAGATTCACCTTTTAGCAACTACCTACGCCTTGGGACAGCATATAGTAAGGCGCAGACTTTTAAAACGCATTAGGGACAACCCTGTTACGTTAGATGTTACTTAGAAATAAATAAAAAATGAGTACATACTTAGTCGTCCTTCCAACGATCTCGAAGCCCTGCACACACTCTTGAGCCAGCCGCCCGCGAGCCACTGCATCAACTGTCACGCGACCAGTTGCCGTCATCACGTCACGGAAGTTCAAAGCAGAACAGTATACCTGTGGCAAGAAATTGAAGTAGCAATATCACACCTGTGAACCCTAAGAAGATCTCTACTATCCAAAGGGTAGGTAGAGATGTTTAGTATACCCACTTTCCACCAGTTACGTTTAGGTTCTATGTAATAGGTTGTAAGCCTATTGCCATATACCGGGCACAAATCCAGATTCCGAGCTACAATTGAGAATTTAAAAAATCCAATAATACTTTGCCCGACCTGGGGCTATAACCCTGAACTTCTAGCTTAGTCGCGCTTACTACTGCTAGACCAACGAGGCAGGAGGAGTGGAAATAAATAAATAAATTATATGCGTAGAACGAAAGTAAATGTCTGAATTGTATACGACTCAATCGCAATGTTGAACTTATCAAAGATTTTTAGTGTTAGTACCAGACCATACAATATCATCACACAATTACATAAAAAACAATTACTGCACTATAGAATAAAAAAGTAAAATATCAATATTTATTTGTTTTACGAGTAAGTCTGTTATGTTAAAGTCTAATAATAAAACTTACATGAATTAAAGTGCTTTCAGGGTTCTTGAAGGGTTTGTCTGGCCTGATGGGTCCTTCCAGCCATTTCATTGAAGACAGATCTCCAATCACTGTTGTATTTACGAAGGCGTGTTCAGCGCGGACCGTTTCGATGTCTCCCAACAAGAGATGGCGGTATGTGCCCCATTGTCCCTGTTTGTGACGAGAAAATTGATTATGACATGGTTAAGTTACTAAGTACAAATTATTATTACTGACAATATAATAATACCGAATAAATTCAGCCTTGAGCTCATGCATATAATATAAGCTCATTGAATAGAATAGAATAGAAAAAAAAAATTAGAGCAGTAAATATCAGACAAATATACAGCAATCAGTAAATATCAGCCTTATTTCTAAATAAAAACTAACGCCAAATAAAACTAATAACAATATTATAAGAGTTATTATTAATTTACTGAGACAAAGAAAATAGTTTAAATAGTCCTTTTTAAGTTTTACATCAAAATGAGTAATTATAAAATTTGACTATACCAAAGTTGAGCACAGGTTGAACAGTCACAAAATCAAAGTTGTAAAAAATAGTCGAAAACCAATCAGGAACATCTAACGAATCTAATCTTCTATATAATAAAAATGAATCGCAAAATGTGTTGGTAAGCGCATAACTCAACAACGCCTGGACCAATTTGGCCAATTCTTTTTTTTAAATGTTCGTTGAAGTTCAAGGATGGTTTTTACGGCGAGAAAAATTTGAAAATTCATCCCCTAAGGGGGTAAAACGGGGGTGCAAAGTTAGTATGAAGCTTTGCCGTTTTTGAAGTTAGTGAATGTGTAACGCGAGCGAAGCTGCGGACGTCCACTAGATCTATATAATAAAAATGAATCGCAAAATGTGTTGGTAAGCGCATAACTCAACAACGCCTGGACCAATTTGGCCAATTCTTTTTTTTAAATGTTCGTTGAAGTTCAAGGATGGTTTTTACGGCGAGAAAAATTTGAAAATTCATCCCCTAAGGGGGTAAAACGGGGGTGCAAAGTTAGCATGAAGCTTTGCCGTTTTTGAAGTTAGTGAATGTGTAACGCGAGCGAAGCTGCGGACGTCCACTAGATATAAATATAAAAATAAATATAAGAATGTATAAGTACAAGTACAAGTACAAGTACAAGTACAAGTACAAGGACAAGGACAAGTACAAGTACAAGTACAAGTACAAGTACAAGTACAAGTACAAGTACAAGGACAAGGACAAGGACAAGGACAAGGACAAGGACAAGGACAAGGACAAGTACAAGGACAAGGACAAGGACAAGGACAAGTACAAGTACAAGTACAAGGACAAGGACAAGGACAAGGACAATTACAAGTACAAGTACAAGTACAAGTACAAGGACAAGTACAAGTACAAGTACAAGTACAAGTACAAGTACAAGTACAAGTACAAGGACAAGGACAAGGACAAGGACAAGTACAAGTACAAGGACAAGGACAAGGACAAGGACAAGGACAAGGACAAGTACAAGTACAAGGGCAAGTACAAGTACAAGTACAAGTACAAGTACAAGTACAAGTACAAGGACAAGGACAAGTACAAGTACAAGGACAAGTACAAGTACAAGGACAAGGACAAGGACAAGTACAAGTACAAGTACAAGGACAAGGACAAGGACAAGTACAAGTACAAGTACAAGTACAAGTACAAGTACAGGTACAAGTACAAGTACAAGTATAAGTATAAGTATAAGTATAAGTATAAGTATAAATATATATACTCTAATATGATAGACTAGCTTTTACCCGGGGCTCCGCCCGCGTGGTCAAAGGGAATTAACAATGACTTGTGTATCATATACGTGATTCAGAACTTGAAAATGAATTTTACTAACGCCATCTATTAATAACATTCGGAGCTAAATATCTATCAAATAACAAAACATCGATATCTTCCCATGGGGATGTTTTACCGCGGTAAAAAGTAGCCTACGTCACTCTCCACCCTCCTCACTATGTCGACACACAAAAACAATACCATATACATAATAGCTTCGTTGCGACGTGAAAGCCGGACAAACAAACAAATAAACAAACACACTTTCGCATTTATAATATTAGTATGGATATAAGATAAAGATATAGATATAAATCTAATATATAAAATTTCCATGTCACAATGTGTTGTTTGTTGCAGTACTCCTCCGAAACGGCCTTACCAATTTTTACCAAATTTTATATGCGTATTCAGTAGGTCTGAGAATCGACTAACATCTATTTTTCATCCCCCTAAATGTTAAGGGTAGTCCACCCCAAATTTTTTTTTAAAATTTTTAGATAATTTTTTTTTTATGATACAGCATTAGAAAATACATACAACCCTGAATTTTCAACCCTCTACGATCAACCCCTATTTTTCCATCGCGATTTTTATTTTTAATAATTTCCTACTTTTATTGAACGTTTTCGATTATAAGTAATGGTAGTCGTAGTGGTAGTGGTAGGGGTAGTGGTAGGGGTAGTGGTAGGGGTAGTGGTTGTAGTAGTGGTAGTGGTATTGGTAGGGGTAGTTGTAGTCCACACACTTACATGAAGTTCTCCCAAAATATTCAGTAAAAATTATTTATATGGCAAAACAACGTTTGCCGGGTCAGCTAGTATCAAATAAAATAAAAAGATAAAATTAATAAAGTTGATTTTTTGAAAACTTACGTCTTGTAAAACATTAAGGGCCAGATCTTTGTCTAGCTGCTCCTCATAAAATTCCAGATCAGGGTTGAACGGTGGTGAGGATGGATCAGCTATCAGCATACCGTACACCACTTCGCCACCAGGTTCTCTTCTTAGGCAGTTTACTAAACCTAACAACCCGTTGATGTGCTCATCTTGAGTGTACAGGACAACCTTTTGTCCATCTTTTAGCTCCTCCTTGACTTTATCGATCCATGCATACGTCTGGTCTGTCGTTTCAATCTTTACAAATTTAGCTGGTTTAGATCCAACTCTCTTTCTCAAAAGAACGATGTATTCGATTCCAGTGTCGTAAATTGTTAAAATATCATATTTATCGGCATACTCTTTGGGGTCTGGCCGGTCTGTTTCGCGGCTGACGATGAAACATTTGTCTCGCAGAGTTGATATACCCTGTTGCAATACTTGTGGCCTTTTCAAAAGGTTGGCGCCAACGAACATTACACTGTTAGTCTCTCCCGATAGCTTCTTATTTTCTACTGTTACATTTGATGGCATTTCTATAGCATCTTCTGAGATAACCAGAAGCTCAGCTTGCATAAGAGGCATATCTCCGAGTATCTCACCAACTTGTTCAATAATAGGTTCAAAGCTGTTGTTTTTGTATTCTTCGTCGACAATCTCTATGCATTTTACTTTGAACGTCTGAATATTTTCTAGTATTAGTTGGATATTTGCTCGAAGAATGTCCTCCAACTAAAAAAAAACTCAGATATTTTACAAAGCATTCTCAGATTGTCAGTTTTGTTGTTAAATTTATAGCATTAACAATAAATCTGGGGTATATGGAAAAATATAGGGACTTAGAAGAATGAAAATTGTTTGATATGGTCATTCATGAAATTATAAATTTTAAAGGTTTAGCTTCGATTTTCTAAATAAAATTAGTATTCTTATAGATGTTTTACGTAAGTTTGTTCAACAAGTTACCTTCATTTTCTGCTTGCCAATATTAGGTAGGAACACGTTCTTTTCAAGCACAGGTATACCAAGGGGGGCCCTTTTTGAAATTGGTGTGGCATGCAGTCCTCGAATCTCAACACCACCAGCCCTACGAAATATAAATAACATAAAAATGTGTGTACTACGCATTGAATGGCGCGTAGATCAAATCATTTATAAAATAATCGCCTATGTCTATAAACATACCTTATAACGTCCACGTTAGGATAGAAGCGTATTTCAAACGACTGTCTGTTGGAGTCAGGGTTCATCTTGGAGATCGCATCGTAATGCATATTGGCATCAATACACAGCTTCTCGATCCTTGTTGGCACGAAGAGGCCACGGGTATCCTGACCAATTATCTTCATTTGCAACATGCAGTCCATGAAAGTGACCCAGTTGTTGACCCAGGCCAGACGTCCGCGAGTGCCTTCAACATTGCATCCCAAAATACCACGGAAGAGACCACTGGAAAGTATAAGTTTCTATATATCACAAACTTGTAGTTTATTGAACTAAATTCAAATTCAAATTCAAATGTTTTATTTGTCATTAAAAGAAATACAAAGAAAAACAAAAAGAATTAAACAAAATGACAACAGGAGCTGTTACTATGAGAAACGAATTAACTAATAGGTGTTACATGCCGTCTTAGTTTTATAGGGACTTACAATTACTCGTTGATTCTGAAGGATGATTTGAATTTATTCCTATAATTCAGAATATTTTATCATCGTAAGAGGACCACTTACGAGTTTAAATCAATTCCAAAAATTAGATTTCTGTGGGGCAAATCCTGATGTACAATCAAGTATCGTCACAAGATACAAAATATTTATTATCGCCTTACCTGTATTGATATCCCCGAAGACGAAGTTCCTTATAGAAGTCTTTAGTCAACAAATGCTTGACGTTAGGACCAGTTGCCTCTGGCATGGCTGGGAGAAGTCTGTAGTCTTGGCCGACGTTCTTCTTGGCATAGATCTTGCCGGTTACGATTGATGCTCCACTTTCGACAACCTAGGAAAACATGAAGAGAACGTTAATTATCAAAGCTGTATGAAACGGATACATTCTAAGTTTTGTTTTCCTCATATTCAATCAACTGAAATGCCGTTGTTTTCAAGACGTCATCCATCATGCTGCTTGCTAGCTTTGGATTTACAGATTTCAGCCCGCTTCGATAGCATTTTGAGGCATTTTTAGCATAGCTACTGCGCTCAGTAATGTTTTATTCGCTGCTAATTTTGAATGCAAATCCTACTAATGTTATAAATGTGAAAGTTTATAATTGTGGGTGTTTGGATGTTAATCAAGCAATCACTCAAACACTAAAAAAACGGATTATTAGATGAAACTTGGTACACAGTTAGACAATAACCTAAATTAGCACAAAGGATACTTTCATCCAGAAAATGCGTTCCTTTTGGATGCTCTAGACGTTTATTAGAAAGTTTTCTGGCACATTGTCCACAAATGGCGCTGCCATTAATTCTTAAATTGATTACAGTTCTTCCGCTGGCGAAGCTGCAGGCTTTTGCCCGCAGATTCGCCGTTAGTAACATATAAGTCTTATATTTGGGAAGATGGGATTTGAATCAGGCCACCGATTAAAAGGCTCATAGATAAAGCACTAGGCAATGACTGCATGACAGTCGAGCAAAACTCACCTCAAAATGGCCGCTGCCCTTTTGAATCATGATGATGAACTCCAAGTTGCCCTCCTTGGGAATGTTGGTGGCGCGCTGGAAGCGTACGTTCTCGAACACGACGGACACCTCGGTGTAGAGCTCGCCCATCATCATGCCGAGGGTCTCCCACACCAGCACCAGGTAGCCGGTAGCGGGATACAAGTTACGGCCTGGGGACAATGTCGTTATCATTACAATGTAAAAATAAAATCACGTTTTTATGGACATGACCCCAAATAGGGACTGGAATGTTTACTCCAGTTAGTAGAGACTTAACAAGAAGTTAGTTGGTCAGTTCGTTAGTGGGTAGGACTACGATTAGATATTGTAAGTAATAATCCAGTTGGCAATTATTAGTAAGAGCGTCGTTCCAAGTCAGTCACAGATGCATTGCTAATCCGAACTGACCGATTCTGAAGGGTAGAGAGAGACATTTCTACCCTTCAGAACTGGAACTTGAATAATTCGTCAGTCAGTAGACTCACCATCGATAGTATGTCCAGCCATGTATTCGCTGTCTTCGTCCACAATGGACATCCTTACGGTTCTTTCTCCAGACTTCATCTTCTCTTGTGCCTTATAGGATGTCACGTACCTGGACAAAATATTTTAATTTTAAATCAAACCTGTAACATACTTCTTACTTATAACAGAATACTAGTTAATTCGTGGAGCATATTGAAAGCTTCTGGAACTGGCAACTTACCAAAAAAAAAAACATTTACGTAATTCGAAAATGATAACCAGTCCACTACAACGCGTCTCACATTCCGTTAAGGTAACGGAAGCGTATTTGAAGGCTTCAAACGTACAGATGATGACGCATCCGCATCCGCCATACAGCCGAACCTTGCGACTGATTTTAGTTTCCAAAATTAAAAGACAAACCCTAGAGCCTTTGTCATAGCCTTTATTGCATTGGGCAAGCCATTGAAGAGGTCCATAAGGATGACTGTTCAAACTGCTGTTAACAATGATTTCAGTTAAAGCAAAAATGCATAACTAATAGGTAGGTATATTATTATACTTAGAAAAACAATAAATGTATCATAAGTTTAATATCTGGTCTTATTTTCCAGAATCCAGAAACTTTCAGTATGACCTAAGTATCAGTTTGACAACTCCGTGGAGCGTTGGTTTGGTGAGTACCGAGCGGCGGATCCCGTGTTCAAATCCCGGCCAGGGCAGTTATTTGCCAGATAAATATTTGTTGATTTTCAGTTGTGTGTGCCTACCGCAGGGTTGTGAGTGTGGAAACGTTTATTATTTTCTTATTTACATTATTAAATATTATATTTTCTTCATTCACAAAATAGAATTATATCAACCCTTTTGTTACGGGTTGAAATAGAGGAGGCTTGAATGTATTAGCGAATTTTACTCGTACAAAGCTACCAGGAAGCTACGTCTAATTTACCACTGATCACATCGTCCCTACGGTGTCTCCATCTGTTAATCTTACGCATCTAATATGTCGTGAGTCGTGACACAATGAAAAATACTGCTGTCAGTGCTGGCTATATTGGAGTCAATGAACAAAGTGGTCCTAATAGATCAGCCTTGTACGATTTATGTTTGCGGCAGCCCTACTTGCGGATATACGGGAGAGTAATGCTTGAACTCAAATAATGAAACGCATAATGGTTTTCCACAAATAGCTAGCATAGAAGTAAAAATGAACCAAAAAATCCTCAGAACCGAGAAATCGGTAATGTCATGGACACCCAAATAGTGTAATTTTTTATAAATATATCTGAAATTGTCTGTGAAATTGATTTTTTTATATTCTCCAACCACTGCGCAGGGAATCCTAGTGGAGTGTTGTTTTATAAAAAATAGTTAGAAATAGAAATAGAAATTATTTATTTTGTCAAGCATCGCAACCAACATATTATAAATACATAAAAAAATAATTCAAACTTAAATACACACAAAAATAGCATACAAGGCAAATAACAGAAAATAAATATAAAAATGAAAGTTTGTCGACATAATACTTATTAATATTTAATTATACAATAATGGATTGCACTCAGCACTGGCCATGGAGTAGTATAACCACAGCCGCTGGATTTCAGTGCGACCCGTTTTATCAGGTAGTTCGGTCTAGTAGAGTTATAAAACATACTGGATAATTTACATTTTAAATTTATAAAAATAAAATGGAAGAAACCCATATTTTAAAAATTTATAACAAATAAAAAGTGCGTCAATGTATAATATATGCAACTGTGTGTGCTTTTGTATACATGAAAGCCTAGATATGAGGATATGTAATTATTTATGTGTTTGCGCCTGTGTGCGACATGCAATTCGACTACCATAAAAGAAATATTCATCCGTATGTTTTCAGACTAACGGTGTACTCGCACATAAGCAATTAATATTTTGGCTGTTTCAGTCTTAATTGCATTTCTGGCAGTTTTGGTCGGTTACGAGAAATATGAAGCGCTCGCCCATGTTAAGCAACGTCGGGCGCGCGCGCTTTTGTCTTTCGGACGGAATACAGTTACACGTTAATCCGTCGGACCCAGTTCGCATCCACCAATACAATCCACATTGGAGCAGCGTGGTGGAGTATGCTCTAGTCTATTGACGCTCTGATTTTTTACTATAAATATCAATGAAATATACTTTTTATGTAAAGTAAGTATTAACAACGGTCTTACTCGTATATGTTGTGTTGTTTTTAGTGTAGTATTGTACGCACAAACAACAGTCTTATCTTACCAGTCCTCACTGTGTTCCCATTCGACCAAATGGGACAGCATGGGTGTCCCCTGGGACACGGGGAAGGCCACAGAGGGGTAAATGTTCGCCAGACGAGGATTAAGACCTGCCTCGTACAATCTGGAATAAACATACTTGTTAGCAACATGACGATAGAAATGAGGGAATAGGAAAAATAAGGACAAGGATTTATCCTTAAAAATTCGGTCGTGTAACGAAATAAAGAGCATAGCGCACTGAGCGACTTTGAGCTTGTGAATGAGGCCGATGGTAAACAAACATATTTGCCATTCCATAAACTACGCATGTATACAGCTAACAAAATGGTTCCAGCAGTGATATAAGTAGCAAAAAATTTGAAAAACCACCACCTTTCTTTGTTCTACTGTTAGAGTCGGGTCCCCTCGCCTCGGAATGGAGGACTTAGTCCATAGGCCATTCACCACGCTGGCCGAGTGTAGATCGGCACTTCACATGCCTCCGAGAATTATGGAGAACTCTCAGGCATGCAGGTTTACTCAAGATATTTTCTTCATCTACGGTGAATTTAAAAAAAAAATAATATCTTTGACATTCTCACACAAGGCCATATGACCCCAAAGTAGGCGCGAGCCTGTAATATAGATGTCAGTGACTGATATACATACATAGATATTTTAAAAGCTTTTATTTAACTTCACTCGTATGTTTCTATATGTATGTATGTCCTGGAATCTTGCAATCAATATTTCACCCACTTCCACTGAAGCTATCGAGTTGAAATTTGGCACACATATTTGGTTCCGATGACAATGCACGAAAATAAAAAAAAGTTACAAAAAGCTTTTTTTTTTATTTATAATTATTGAAATAGATAATATTAACATCCAGACACAGAACAAATACAAGTGTTCGTCACACGAATATTTGTCCTGAGTGGGATTCGAACCCACAACCGGTGGCGCAACAGGCAGGGTCACTACCAATTGCACCAACGGGCCCGTCAAATAACTTGCCGCATGGCTTTGAATCCGAGAATTTGAGCAATGATCAATTAATACACTTGAACTACATACACAATGAATACTTACTTCCCCAAAGCGGTTAATAAAACTTGTACGTTGTCCTCGTGTTTCCTCTGGGTGAGCGGCACGTTGAGGACGTCCTTCTTCAGAGACCTCCTCAGGATGGCCTGCAGCAGGCCGTGCGGCGCTATCTCGATGGTGATCGCGTTGGGTGGGATGAGGCGGGAGCTCTCCTCGAAGAGTACTGGGCTCTGGGAAACCATGCTTTTGGTATCAGGACATACAAATTCTCAGGGCTTAATGTGGCTCCGATTCTGGTAGCAGTCGCTGCGACCCATAGACGTCCCACTGCTGGGCACGGGTCTCCCCCACAGACTATGCTGCGGGAGGTCTAGGCATACTCCACTACGCTGCTCCAATGCGGATTAGTGGCCAACCCGGTGTCGAATGTTCTCAAGCCACCCGAATGTCTTCGACAAGGCTTAACGACTGTTTCCACTATTGAAAACAACCGGGACTGGCGGCTTTACGTGCCCTCCGAAGCACGGTAGCATCCATGAAATACTAGCGGTCACCCATCCACAAACCGACCGCGCCCGTCGTTTCTTAACTCTTTCGATTACATTGAATCGACGCGAGCAATTGGGCTATGGACGCTACGCTATCTGCGAGCCATTGGGCTATGCCCGGCTATGGACGCTACGCTACGCTATCTGGTACCAGTACTAGTAAGTTACTGAAGGATTACCTAACAATATTGCACTCAAACCTCTCACTCGCACCTGCGTATGGCTACAATCCATAGACGTCCCACTATTGGGCAAGGGTCTTCACCACAGACAGAGATTGAAACCAGGCCCGACGCTACGTGCCCTCCGATGTACGCGCGCAAATGAAATTTTGCCACTACTGGTCACCCATCCATAAACTGACCGCACCCGTCGTTGCTTAACTCTGTTAACATTGAATCGATGCGAGCCACCGGGATATGGACGCTTCAGAAGATGCTAAAGTTATATCAAATGTTGCACTCAAAGCCCTCAGTATCAACTGCGTATAGTCTATGAGTGAATCGGTACCATGGGTAAGGAAATACCACTGTTAGCTACTTACCAAGAGGTTATTGGTGTGGTATTCAGCTGAAGACACCGCGGCCTTGGGCTCCTTCCACAGCACTTGGGGGATTGAAGTCGAGATCCAGCGCTTCGAGCGCTGCTTCGGTTCAGGGATGACTTCCCGAAGATACTTGAGGAGTTTGGGACCTGGGATCATAATAATACGTAAAGCAAGAACTTTGTGATCTGTGTATTAAAATTTGGCACACTCCAAGTTCATGTGAAGGAGTGCAGAGCTAACATTTTTGTAGAATATGCATCATTAGAACAACCTACCGGCCTCAGAAATGTATCGCGAGTGGTACGCGATGTTGGAGCAAGGGACTTCCTTCGCGAACACTCCCTGGGAGACCAGCTTCGCTACGAAGGCCTTCATGACGTCAGCCGGGCCTGAGATGGTGCTGGAGTCCGGGCCGTTGTGGCAGGCCACTTCGATCTCAGCTGGACACATTGACTTGATCTGAAAGAATTGATTATTTTAGCACCACAATTGTTAACTCCTTAGCATCTCATTTGCTCACAGCTTGTAGCGTAGTAGCAGTGCGTTGTTCGACACTTGGTTTGCCACTAACTCCTCCACCATTGGAGTAGCGCAGCGTGGTGGAGTATGCCCTAGACCTTCCGCATGCCGTGAGGGAGAACCGTGCCCAACAGTGGTACGTGCTAGCTAGCAACTCTGTGCAGGGTATGAGGCTCTTGTCGATTTAGATGACCTCCTCCACGCTGCTCCAGCGAGGATTGCCAAAGAAGTAAGTGAGCAAAGAAAGAGTGTGAAACGCTCCCTTCAAGGCAGACAAAGCACCTGTGATTCCCCTGGTGTCGCACGTGTCCATAGGCGTCAGATGGCCCTGTTTGTTCGTCTATATAATAAAAAAAAGAATCTAAACGGGGCGAAAAACATTACGACTTATAATGGTTAGAAATTAACTGACTGAGATTTCGTCAAAGGTACCTTACCTCTTTATAACCCAAGCCCACAGCTGCCATGGACCCCTTGATGAAGGGGGTCTCGATCGAAGCAAGCCCCCGGCTGTAAGCTGACAGGATCATCTGTTCTGCGGTGAAGCAACCGTCTGCGTATGCGCAGCCCAACTCGCCGACGCTGTGACCTGGTGAAGATTGAACCATTACGACAGTGGAGACAGTGACTAACCCTGACCTGGGGGCCTAGACAAGTGGCAAAAACGCTAGTAGAATAGATTAACAAATGTATGGGATTGACATTCGCTAACGACTAATTAGTCGTAAGCGAATGTCAATCCCATACATTTGTTAATCTATTCTATTTCTATTCTACTAGCGTTTTGCCACTTGTCTAGGGGGGCTGACCTTACTACCGAAGCGCGGGTCTCGGATTCGATTTCTGGCTGGCAGATATTTATAATGACATTTTTTTTTTATAACTATTTTTAATTAGTTTTAGTTTTAATTTACTTAACGTTTCTTTGTAATGCCATCATCATCATCATCACACGCCTTTCTTTGTCCCACTGTTGGGCACAGTCTTCTCTCAGAATGGGAGGGATTAGGCCTTAGCCCGCCACGCTGGAAAAGGGCGGATTGGCAGACTTCACATGCTCTCGAGAACATTATGATGAACTTTCAGGCATGCAGGTTTACTCACGATACGTCATTCACCGTTATAGCAAATGACGTTTAATTTCTTAAATCGAACATAACATAGAAAAGTCATTGTTGCATATAATTTTCTGTGTTGCATGAACGATTGTTGCAAATAAAATATACTTTCTATCTTTCTTTCATTCAATACTTGCCTATAATATAATCCGGTTCGATCCCGACAGCCTTGAGCACGTCTGTCAACCCGATCTGTACCGCAGCAATACCGATGAAAGAGTTCAGGATGTTGTCGTAGATCTTCGAATCTCGTTCGGTGATGATTCTCGTCAGGTTGATACCCTTGGGCTCTAGGGCTTTGTGGCATCTAGGAAGAAAGAAAATACACGATGAGTTTAAATGGAGACATTGGCCTTTGTTAGTTCAAAACCTGTTGATATGTATCCTATCTCTAATCCTAGACATGGTGCTGATAAATTTAACAATTAATTCCGTATCGAAATTTAAATTGTTCTTCCTTTCAGCCAGGATTGTACACAATTGAAAAATACACATCCACCTGAGGTTTCCCTGATAGAAAGTGCTCTAGACGTCCCCCGTAGACGTAGACCCGTGCCCAACAGTCGGACGCTATGGGTAGCTAGTAACATCAAAGGTGGCTTATGTCACTAGTCCTGTCTTCACCATTTTACCATGCAACTCACTTCTCTATGGCAGCCATGAAAACTGGTATCCGCATGAGCTGCGTGGCCATGCCGGCCCACTGCGAGCCCATGCCCGAGTACACGAACCACACTGGCCGGCGGACCCCAGAGAAGTATTGGATGTCGCGGCCCAGAGACACGCTCTTGGTTGGGGTTGAACCTGGAAGAAGAGTCTACCTTTAGGGTGAGGTTTATTTTTTTTATAGATACTCGTAAGTAGCCACCTACTTTATATATAAATGGTGCAGTGTATCAATTATTTTTAATAATATAATTGGATTCCGTACTCAAAGGGAGTACATTAATGTGCCTACGTTGTCTATCTGTCTGTCTGTAACATGGCTCTATACCTAAACCACACTCCGAGCTGTTACCGGACATTTCAAGTTAGAAAAACCTAATAGTTGTTGCCTGACCCCATATTAATGCGCGCACACATATTTTGTTGTCGAATAAAGGTCATACTAACTATCACTAACAATCCCCAGTCCTCATACCCACAGTCCCACTAACGAACTGACCAACTTAATGTTCTCTCAGCTAACTGGACTAACCATCCCAGTCCCTAATTGAGTCTTGTTCAAAGTCAGTCACCGTTGTCATGGGCATCAGCAGGGTGATGCTGCAAGCTGTATCCATAAAAAAACTAGACACAACCGGGAACACTGAAAGGTCTACCACCACCACAACCCTATCCACTGTTGGACACGGATCTCCTCTCCACGACCGCTGATTTTCAATACATCCCATTATACCCGCGCTATAATCAAAATATTCGAGAAAGGTTTACAATATTGTACGGATGTAGCTGACTAGAGGCATCACTGAGCTCTCACCTCAACTAATGTTAATTTGATTAGCAAGTGTTTGATCAATCGGACACATCGATTCCCAATTTCGCACTAACAATCCAATGCTCGCCCAAAGCTGCCTATAGTTACGGATCACGTTTCAAACGTCATTAGTGGTCTGATTAACGCTCTATATAACGCTTACGCTCACACCTAAAGCTGTGTTGCCAGCTGTATAAATACTCGTATATGTACCATTATAATAGGTCTATGTAGACATAGTTTTTGGTGCCCTGTGATATGGTAACCAGATTATATTTAGTGGTCTGATTAACGCTCTATATAACGCTGACGCTCACACCTAAAGCTGTGTTGCCAGCTGTATAAATACTCGTATATGTACCATAATAATAGGTTTATGTAGACATAGTTTTTGGTGCCCTGTGATATGGTAACCAGATTATAATATTCTTAATAAGATTATCCGCTCCGCCTGCGTTAAATATTTCTCCTTGCAGTATTACTACTACCTCTACCTAAGCTTGTTATGTATGTAGGTATGTATGTATCTATGTACGGAATTTTAAAAACTTTTGACTGTGTTAGTGATGCTAGTGAGATTAAATATACAACTATATATCAAATCAAAATAGAACTAGGTTTCCATCACGCGCTGGTTTGCGTTGGAGCTGTACGTGTACGAGTAAGTCATATTCGTATCATAATTAAATCTAGCGATCATAATATTCCACTTATTTATTTATATTCCGCTTTTTTGTTGGAAGTTTCTGATGGACGTATTTATAATTACCTACATAAGTTTTTTAAACTGTAGCATCCATATGGATGCTACAGTGACTCGCGTCGATTCATTGTGATCGACAGAGTAACGACGAGAGAGCAACGACGCATGCGGTCGGCTAAATTTATCGCTAGTGGCAAAATTTCATGGGCGCTACCGTGCTTCGGAGGGCACGTTTAGCCGTCGGTCCAGGTTGTTTTCTTTTGTTTAACTTGATTTTGGTACAAGCTTAATTGATAAAGCGATCGCACAGCTACAAGCCGCTTCAAATTCACAACAAAAAACACAAAATCAAATGATTACCAAGCAGTGTATATCCCCTGACAACATGACCGCCGATGTCTTCCTCATGGATTGCGTGCCACAGCCTGATCTGCTCCACATCAACGGTCCTCGACTCCAGGTCGTCCAGGATCCTGGCCACTGCTGCTTCGGTGCGCCCCGACGCGCAGACCAGGCGAGGGAGGTCGTCTGATGGCAAGCCGTTGTTGATCTAGAAGATAGCCATCTCATTAAGTGATAAGCTCGTTAAGGCTCTCCACACTACAAAGAGCCACGCTTATTGCTAAGAGCTAAATAATTGGCTCTTAGTAATAATCGAGGTTCTTTGTAGTGTGGCATCAGCCTAATTGATTGGCCACAACGATTTTATTATTGACAAACAAGTTTGAATAGGAAAAGCCTGCCCAGAAGTTTTTTCTATTAAAAACTCAATAACTGCACATAACAATAACGTCAGCGGTAAAATAGTAAAAAATCCGATTTTTAGAGGACCGCCATAATCTGTGTCTCTCGCTCTCATTAGTCCACTGCTGGATTAGGTCTATGCTAAGGCACTCCAATGAGCCCGATCCATTAAGACAGCTCATCCACTTGCTCCCCAAAGCCTTACGCAGATCGCTGCGCCACTTAATAGGAGATCGCCTGACACCACGATAAGCAAATAAAACACGACTCTAGTGCTAATGAAATTTTAGTTGCCATCTCCACGAATGATAGAATCGAGGCAATAGTCTCACTATACCATCAAATTCGTACAAGCTCTATAGGTCAATCTCCACCGAACGCTATTGCGGAGATACGGCGAGTGATTCTGGTTATACATAAAGTCACGTCTCATCACATCTCGCGCTGGTATGGTCAAGTCTCACAAAGCCGCATTACGCAGATTACGCGGAACAAAAAACTTAACTCTTTCAGCAGTTGAGAATTACAATGAGGCGTTGCATCATGCGTCTATCTGCTGAGTCGTGGCTATCAGTTGCGAGTCGCGACGATGTGCTGGCAGAATTATGGAACCGTGGATATGGCGCTTTAGTATACGTCTAGTGCTACAGAGATAGTGGCATAGCCTGGCGTACAGTTCAGATAGCAAACCTTATCGCTTGCAACGTTCTTCAGCAACACGTGAGCGTTAGCACCACCGAAGCCGAAGCTGTTCACGCCGGTCATTCCCCTGCCCCAGGGAGTCTTCTCCGTCACCACGCGAAGACGGCCGTCAGAGAGACTTGGCACGCCGTCTCTCGGCGTCTTGTAGTTCAGATTCGGTGGCAGGTGGCCGGTGCTGTAGGCTATGCAGAGCTGGAAAACCAAATTGTTGTGTGATTGCTTTTAACACTTCGACCATTTCCGTTGGCGCGATTGGTAGTGACCCTGCCTGTTACGCCAGGGTTCGTGGGTTCGAGTCCCACTCAGGACAAACATTCGTGTGAGGAACACTTGTGTTTGTTCTGTGTCTGGATGTTAATATTATCTACTAGTGGACGCCCGCAGCTTCGCTCGCGTTACACATTCACTAACTTCAAAAACGGCAAAGCTTCATACTAACTTTGCACCCCCGTTTTACCCCCTTAGAGGATTCAAATTTTTCTCGCCGTAAAAACCATCCTTGAACTTCAACGAACATTTTAAAAAAAGAATTGGCCAATTTGGTCCAGGCGTTGTTGAGTTATGCGCTTACCAACACATTTTGCAATTCATTTTTATTATATAGAAGATTAAGTATGTATTTAAAAATATATATGTATGTATAGCAGTCTCTGACACCCATAGTACAGGCTCACGCCTAATTTGGGGTCAGATTGTCGTGTGCGAGAATGTCCATGATATTTTTTTTTTTATTCCTTAAGGTTAGCGCTCTGTGACTGACCTCAATCGAGACTCATACTAACAATTACTAACTGGTCAGTTACTAGGACAGGGACACATTTTTTAAATTAAATTTTCTCATATGTGACACTTGACCTGCTAGTACTGAACGAGTGTTCGGTAGTTTGGTACGGGTACCCCTGTAACGCCGCGACCATTATGCGAATGTATGAAAGAATACCTAAGCTGTGGTTACCCCAATTTGAATGGACAACGCTCAATCTGACAAATTCTAATGGAGCATAGTTTCAAAACCCTCATAATGTACTTCCCTGAATCAAGTAGGTATACTTCAGAAAACGGCCAATCATTTTAATTTATATGACGTTAAATTAGTGAGGACCGCCTATAAAGCTTTGAGCCAGCCATTTTCAGTTCAATTCTATGCATGGCTGCATTGCATATACATGAGTACCTATCCGATAGAGAAGCCAAGCTATATCTAAAACTTTCGTTAGGTTTGGAAGCAACAAACGAAGATAAAACCTTCTGCCTATATTGAAAAATCATTCATGACTAATCTACGAATGAATAACTACATTGTTAAACTGTTAAACGTTAAAACTGTTTTAATATTGTTTTAGATGTTTTCTGAGTGAGATTATCCTGCATTTTTATGCTCGTCACGGAACTCTTCTAAATAAAATGTATAGAATTATGCGTTTTAACTTATTAGGCGTAAATGCCAGAACTCGTATAACAGCTCTATATATTGTGAACTCAATGGTAGTAGTGTGGGCGGTTAATAACGCTATGCTTTGAATTGCTGGCATCTGTTTATTTTATATATTGAATTGCAAATTTTCCTGCCAGTATTTTTTTTTTAAATAAGTAAATCAATTTAAAAAAAACAACTGAGCATCCACTTCTTCAATAAGTCCGAAAGCATTGATATTTAATTTGTAAATAACAACATCGTTTAAAAACTTTTTTTTTTAAATTATTACTTCGTCATAAGCAAGCGGATGGTCTTATGTCCCAATGCCCAGCTAGTCCCACCGAATTAAATTCAGAGGTACATTCATGCCGACAGCTGTACTAACCTTAGCGATAGAACATAGGCCAGAAGCGGACTCGCTGTGACCCAGGTTGGACTTGACCGACCCGATCCAGAGCGGGCCAGATCTACCCGTGCAGAACACTTCGTCGATCGCTATCAGCTCTTCAGAGGTACTTTCATGCCGACAGCTGTACTAACCTTAGCGATAGAACATAGGCCAGAAGCGGGCTCGCTGTGACCCAGGTTGGACTTGACCGAGCCGATCCAGAGCGGGTCAGATCTACCCGTGCAGAACACTTCGTCGATCGCCATCAGCTCCTCTGGATCACCCACTCTTGTTCCTGTTAACAATTCACGAACGTTTTACAATTGAAAATTGTATATGTATAACTAGTGGACGCCCGCAGCTTCGCTCGCGTGGAATTAGACATTCACTAACTTCAAAAACGGCAAAGTTTCATACTAACTTTGCACCCTCGTTTTACCCCCTTAGGGTTAGGTTTAGGTTAAAATGTTTCTCAGTGCTCCCCTACGTTATAAAAGGAACCCCTGTGCAAAATTTCAAGTTTCTAGCCCTTATAGCGTTGATATGTCAGTCAGTCAGTCAGTCAGCTTCTCCTTTTATATATATAGATATTGAACCTCTTGTTGTTGCACCCCATATTCAATTTCTGAACCAACTTCAGCGAACCCTACCGAAGTCATACCTAGGTGATCAATCCATCAGTATTAAGAGTACACTGTTACACTGACTACACCTCTAGATCCTGTTACCAGCTGTCTTTTATAAATGACTCATGTGTTAGTTTAATGCAGGAGTCAGTGACCGTCATACAAAATTGAAGGTTTGGCCTTTCCACCCTTATTCGGTCTTCCGTGAGCATAAAAATTTTGAATTATTTTTTAATGTGACCAAAAGAAATTTCAATGTAATTGTGGCGTCTGTATTATGAAAGCCACAGATTGTCGCTCAAACAATGATATTGTTCTAACACTCGTATCATCTGGTGCCCGGACCACTCCAGCGTGGAATAAACCGCTTTAACCCGGCATTGTACCGGGAACAATGGACTGAGATAGGACCGGGACAATGGATGGACTAGATGCGCCTGTCAGGCCAGGTTCAAAAGAATAAACCTGGATTAATAGGTTCTGAAATTGTTGATAGCGTCCATAGCCCAATGGCTTGCGTCGATTCAATGTAATCGAAAGAGTTAAGCAACGACGGGCGCGGTCGTTTTGTGGATGGGTGACCGCTAGTGGCAAAAATTTCATGGACGCTACCGTGCTTCGGAGGGCACGTAAAGCTGTCGGTCCCGGTTGTTTTCAATGTTGGAAACAGTCGTTAAGCCTTGTCGAAGACCTTCGGGTGGCTTGAGAACATTCGACACTCGGTTGGCCACTAACCCCTCCACCAATCCGCAATGGAGCAGCGTGGTGGAGTATGCTCTAGACCTCCCACAGCAGTGTCTGTGGGGGAGACCTGTGCCCAGCAGTCACGGGGACGTCGGGGACGTCAATGGGTCGCAGCGAAATTGTTGAAAGGTTCAACAATTTTAATGTTTTCCTAATTTAAAGGCGAAACTGCGTTACAAACAATTTTCATTCGTATTGTTTTTTATTTCGCAACATTAGTACAACCAACAAATTGTAAAATTTCTGCAGTATATGAAGTACATTGCTTTTCATACTGAAAGCATGAAAAAGAAAACAACGCCATCTAGCGTTCTCCCTTCCGCTCTCGCGCTAACGAATGTTCAACAGAAAAACCAAAATTTTTGGATTTTGATCCTCCATTAGCATCATGGTTTCGTTAAGACAACATTACCTTAATTGTTATTATATAATAGCAATACTAAAGTGATATGTAAATGTATACTTATTTGTTTATGATTATATTTCTTTCTCGTTTCTCTCTTTCTGTTTCTTTCTCTCAATGAAACGCCCAGAATAATATTTATTATTACATCATTGCAATTTGTTGAAATTCTCAGCTTTTCTCTACTATTATAATAGATTTCTATTTATAAAATTCAAGTTCGTCGTTTACTCTTTTGGTTTGCCCGCCGGGGCTTCTAGGGCCGGCCTTAAGAAGACAGCTATCAGTAAGCATAAGCCGTATGCATGCCTTGCAATAATTCATATACATTAATTATTGTTACTCTTTTCAATCATAATACATAATTTTATACTTTAGAAGCATTTAGGAATTCTCTGGTATATTATGGAATTTAAATTCAGGCAAACTTAAATAAAATAGTGCATGGACATCATTAATATATTTTACACACTTTAAAATAAATGATTAGTGTGTAAAATAGGTTAAACTAAAAATTATATACCTCAAACTAAAAACTATCACTTCAATTTTCACTTAAACGAAATATAAGTAAACTTAAATACAACACACATCGATCATTTTCCTAATAAAGTAATAGATATAAAAACTAAACTATTATAAACAATTATTATATTGAATAAATTTAAACAAAATGCAAAAAAAAAAGCTCCAACTCGCTCGGCCACGACCGCGGCAGGGCTCGAACCTGCATCTTCGGACCGAGATCCGACGCCTTATCCATTAGGCTACACGGTCCATACTTGAAATTTTGAAAACTCCTACTTGTCAATCCTACAACCCCTTTTGTAGAGTTAATATAATGCTATATATGTATTTCTCATACTCTTTCTGCATGAAAGATTAGATCTATCGAAAATAAATACCATTTTAATTTCATTTTCGCATTTATACACCCAACAGTGGGACAATGAAAGGTTTGTGATGGTAGTATAAGTTAAGTATTTCGGTAATCGGCATTACACGTTACACTAATTACCCTGCCTGTTACGCCAGGGGTCGTGGGTTCGAATCCCACTCTGGACAAACATTCGTGTGACGAACACTTGTGTTTCTTCTGTGTCTGGATGTTAATATTATCGATCTAAGTTAGTGTTTATAAATATCTACGAATGCATATCAGTCTCTGGCCGCGTGTGAGAATGTCCATGATATTTATTTATTTTATACATTACTATCGGATCACGAAAAAAATAGGTCATCGCCAGAGGCGAATTATCGTTGAAAACGATAGAAATATGCAATTAAATAACTGTTCAACGCCGGTATATGTACTTGGGCAGAGTAACCCCTTACTCGTCTAGGTTCCACAATAATCCGCCTACTCGAAACATGCGCTTATATTGGGAAAATCTGAGTCAATAAAGTCTCATCAAAGATCCATCTAACAATAATTTAACAATTAAAATAATGAATGTAAGTCTATAAAAAATAAATGATTATTAATGTGCTCATGTGTGACACAGTCAATAAAATATTAAATTAATAAAACTCGTAATTAGCTAGCACCTAGTAGATAACTACATTACAAATAAATAATTTCACTGAATATGGTATGCCTTTTAAAAAAATTATAAAAGAAAAATAATAAAGGATTCTATCGTTTCAAATAAAAATGAATACGATAAAGTTATTTATTGTTCCAAGTTACTTCCAATGCAATAATTGGTTAGTTCAGCTACTGGACGCTTCCAGTAGCTGAACTAACTTACTGTAAGTTCTAAGTTAAAGCAGTTTAAGTATAGATGTCGATGCAATGCTATTATTTTTCAGTCATTTTTTAATTTTTTTTTTGGAATCTAGAAATAGGTATTTGTATGCAAATAATAATAAGTCTACCCAAGCCTCTTCTGTGTTTTCGGACACTACCCTATCTACACATTCTGCAAGACAACGGGCCACTGTTGGTCTCGCTCCTCTTGGGATACGTTTTATAATTTTGGTTTCATTTTTTAAAGTTGCCAGATATTTATAAAGAGGCTCATCATTGGCTGCCCCATCTGTAACCGCACCAAGGGACGGAGGGTTATCAACAGGCGTCAAATCTATACGAGGAACATGTCGCCTGCTGCTGTGTATGTTTAACCCTCTCAGTCCCTTGTACAGTTTGTTGTCTTTACAAATTGGGCAGTGTAAAAGGCTGTTCTGTGATGACATATATAAAAGATTAAAATAATTTTATCTTAAAGTTACAGTAAAAATAAGTTACAATAAATTAATAATAAATTTAAATAATAATAATAAATGCGGGTTAATTTAGCAGTGCAAATACTGAGCCGTACTGTATCAGCAGCACTTCACACGTACATCGACCTTGGCAAAATTTCGGAAGAGGCCAGACCAACCTGAGTCAGCCAAATGTAGTTGAATTCTTCATTTCTTTACTTGAACACATATTGCCCAGCAATGCAGCAGAATGCAGCAATCACACGATTGTGATTGGCAAAACTGCAGGTCAATCTAGATTTTGATGAGTAGTAATCTTTGGTGTAGCTTGCTGTTCCGAAAGGTTTTTTTCATTCATGTTTTATTTTGATTTCTCACAAAAGTAGGTATTCATATTTATTTTGTGTTTATATTAATTTGGATTCGATCTAGACTACCAAGGAAGAATCTTTCCACCCAAGGAAAAATCAATGCGACACTAATTTTGCCATTTAATTACTTATTAATATATTCCGGTCTAAAGGGGATAGTTGCTGATTACTAATGTTTACAACAACAGGCTACAACTTAATCCTTAAAAGCAGCATCCACCACAACCCTTTCTTTCTCCCACTGTTGGGCACGGGTGTCCTCTCAGAATGGGAAGGATTAGGTCTTAGTCCAACACGCTGGCCAAGTGCGGATTGGCAGACTTCACATGCCTTCGAGAACATTATGAAGAACTCTCAGGCATGCAGGTTTCCTCACGATGTTTCTTTTGCCGTTACAGCAAGTGACATTTAATTACTTAAATCACACATAACATAAAGAAGTCATTGGTGCGTGCCGCTTGGGTTTGAACCCGGACCGCTCAAGTGAGAGGCTATTTACATTTATTTGACCGACTTTAAAGTTACTTTCAGCAACAATAACCTTCTAACAGGACTAATTTGTTATAGATAACTATGTCTACACCTTTCAAGTGTTGTCCTCATACCGATCTGAACAACTAACATTCCTATTAATTAATTACTAAACTAATTACTAATTTAACTATTAACTAAATTAATGCATACCTATATGCATTAAAATTATTATAGGATAGACCTATATGTATTAAAATTATTCTCAAAATATCATATGAGAAATAGTTTGAGAATCTCTGCTCTAGTTTGTACAGACACTACGTGCGTATATAATACATGATGAAGGCGCATACTTACATAAATTAAAAGTCAAACCTACGACTACCTACGAGGTGTGAATGAAAGAGGCTCTATCTTAGGCTTTTGTGCGCTTACAATAGCAAAAGCTGAAAGGATCTCTTTTTAATTTCACGTGATGTGGTTTTAGACAGCGCCAAGTTTTGTCATAACGACGATAAGGATTCAGACACTCTTTTTAAAAGAGCTATTTTTACAATAAAGGTAGTACTTTTGTGAATAATGCCTTTGAGTGATTTTGTTATTATGTAGCGGTGACAGCCCACGCCCAGTGGCTATCGAACTCGCCTCTCACTCGAGCGGTCCGGGCTCAAACCCAAGCGGCACGCACTAATAACTTTTCTAAGTTATGTACGATTGAACAAATTAAATATTACTGCTGTAACAGTAAAAGAGAAATCGTGAGGAAACTTGTATGACCGAGAGTTCCCTATAATGATCTCGAAGACATGTGAAGTCTGGCATTCCGCACTTGGCTAGCCACTAACTAACGCCTAACACCTCCCTTTTCGAGAGGAAGACCGTGTCCAGCAGTGGGACACAGAAAGGATTATCGTGATGGTGAGGGGATTTATATACGAACCTACTTAAGTAGTTAACCAAAAAAAAGATGTGATCCACATTAGACTTTTTATCTATTTATTTATTTATTTAATATTTATGCACCTACACGATAAGACATACTCAAACACATTATTACATGAAATTATGCACAAAGGAACTGCTTATTTCCAATAGAAATTAATATCTATTAAATTTATTTATTTATTATTATCTATTTAATTTTTACATGGTACAACTGGGTGTTATCTACACATAAATTCCTACCATGTTTTGTTTAGGTAAGTACCTAGATGTAATGTATTTTAAAAAAGTCATAGATCACGCCACACTCGTTGAATGTAAAAAATATTGAGATACTCGTAAGTGGAATCAAGGCAGTGTCATCCATATTTGAAAGTTGAAAGGATGGATGGTTGGAATTTATTGACAATTTAATCACTTGTCAACCACAGATACATACCAATTTAAATCTCTGACAAAGTAACATAGTTTAAAGATTTAAATAACTATTTACGAAGATTAAAATAATAGGTAATATTCTTCAACTCAAGATGGTACCAACCTAATTATTAACTGTAAAACTCCACGAATACTTTCATTCGAATTTAACGCTACCTTTTCTTAATTATATCATGGAACAATGATGCTGAACTTAAGTACTTTGCGATTTACATACTTTGTAGCCTCATTAACCTGGAAATTGTATAACTGAAGAACTTCGGCGTTAATTTTCAATTACTTCTTAAGTTTAAAAGTATTGGACCGTGTTTAATTATTGTAACCCATTTCATTACATTTCTAATTCTTAATTTACATGACATGTATTGTCATCGAAGATGAAGATGAAGAAAGAAGAAAGATTATTTATCAGCAAACACCTACATAAAAATTTACAATCTAGTCAGGGTTTTTTCAATTTTAAACCAATCGTTCAGCGTTGTCAACACGAAGGTTGCTTGAGAACATTTTACAGTGCTGCAGCAGGGAAGGTAACCCCTCCATCAATTAGCATTGGAGCAGCTTGGTGAAGTATGCTGTATACCAGTGCTGTATATAACTATCTAATAAATCTAAATTATGAAAAAAAACTCATTTCAGGACTTTAATTCTACCAATTTACATACACACACATTCTATATAAACATATATTATGTACCTAATATGTTTTTTTGAAAATTAACATTACTTTCTTATATTTTCCGGGGTGGGGCGTAAACAGCTGCAACACAGTTTTTACTTATGCAGCTGTTTACGAACATATTTTTGTTTTTGTTTTTTCCATGTTTTTTGTGTTGAAATACATAATTTTGATTTTTTTTTTAAATATACCAACAGCGGGACGCGGGTTCTGAAAGTTTAAACGGATGGAGTACTTACCAGTGCCATGGGCCTCGACATATTCCAAGATGGATGGCGGAATTGAGCATTCCTCGTAGAACTCGCTGAGGAGCAGCTTCTGGATGTTCCCTGCGGGGTACGTGATACCCTGCTCCTTGTAGCCGTCGCAGTTGGTTTTCGCGTGGAGGACCTGCGCGTATACCCTGTGGGGCACATTGATAATAATAAATAGCATGGACATTCTCAGACTCGGCCATCTGACCCCGAATTAGGCGCGATTATGGGTGTCAAAGACATATTGTTCATAGTTCGTAGTTAATATAACTACACACACAGAACTACACTACACTACATACACAGAACAAACACAAGTGTTCGTCACACGAATGTTTGTCCTGAGTGGGATTCGAACCCACGACCCCTGGCGTAACAGGCAGGGTCACTACCGATTCCACCAACGGGCCCGTCATTGACTTGCGTATTTTTTCAATCATGATTCAAAGTTATGCGCGATTTAAAAAAAGACAGTGGGACAAAGAAAAGTTGTGTGGTTAATAAGAATAGTTGGTCAGATAGTCAATAGGAATGAACTTAAACATTAGTATTCATAGCTGCGAACATACCTCCTGGAGTCCTTGGCTTTCTGCAAGAAGCAGACAACGATGGCTTCCGAACGAGCGTAGCCGTTCGCTGAGTTGTCGAAACTCTTGCACCTTCCGTCCGGCGATAGTACTCCCAATCTATAAGTTAATAAATAAATAAATAAATATCTTGGACATTCTCACACACGGCCATCTGACCCCAAAAGGCGAGCCTGTGATATGGGTGTCAGAGACTGATATACAGACATAGATATCTTTAAATACATACTTACATAGATAATATTAACATCCAGACACAGAGCAAGTACAAGTGTTCGTCACACGAATATTTGTCCTGAGTGGGATTCGAACCCACGACCCTTGGTGCAACAGACAGGGTCACTACCGATTGCGCTAACGGGCCTGTCAAATAAGTTAATATAATTATCATAATACCACATAATCTAATGGCACATAATTCGTATAATAATATCATTCAATCATACACTCATTCATTAGGCAGAATCAAAAAATACCTAGAGAACTGCAGCGATACATAAGGATGCAGGCACAGATTGGATCCCCCAACTATGGCGGAGTCGCAGTGGCCATCGCGAATGGCTCGGAAAGCGTGCTCCAGGGCGTACAGCGAACTGGAGCAAGCAGAGTCTACCGTGTACGATGGGCCAGTCACCCCCAGCCAGTACGAGATGCGGTTGGCCAACATGGCTCGGGAACATCTGTGGAAAGACAACGCTTAATCTGTATTTAATCGCGATATACTCGTAGTAAAATCATAATCAACGACGAGTTAAGCAACAACACGCGCGGTCGATATGTGAATGGGTGACCGCTATTGGCAAAATTTCATGGGGACTTCCGTGCTTCGGAGGGCGAGCTAAGCCGTCGATCCCAGTTGTTTTCAATTCCAAAACAAGGCATAACCTTTGTTGAAAACCTTCAGGTGGATTGAAAAAATTTGACACTGGCTTGGCGACTATGGATGGATGGATTGGCAACGAACCCCTCCACCAATACGCACTAAAGCAGCGTGGTGGAATATGTTCTAGACCTCCGCTGTGGTTGTGAAAGAGACCCGTGTCCAACAGTGGAATGTCTTTGTTGCAGGTTGTTTCATTATCATCTTTCTCGCTTTTTTTTTTTTTTTAACCCCGAAGATGGAATATGGGGCTTACCCTTCCTGAATATTTAGTACATTATAAACATAATATAATCAGGGGATATCTTTCTCGCTTGGTAGGGTATGCAGATATACTGTGTCCTAGTCCCCATAAGAAGAATAATAGAGGACTTCTGGGGAGCTCGAATCATCCATCCAGTCACCGATAGAGTAGCGATGGTGCTGGATCACCGCAAAACGTTGTCAGCTATTCACGGTGTACCCAAGACAAAGTAAGAACTTTTTTAATATATCTAATCATAGCAAAACATCCATCCATGTAATCCCGTGAGGGGTAACACCAATATCACCAGTTATATTTAGGACCCGTCTAATATATTTATGATGAGCCTATTGCCATACAAAGCCACTAATCCAATTTCGAGCACAATGAATTATAATGTAAAAAAAAAACAATGATATTTTGGCTTGCGGCCAGTAGCTTAACGAGGCAGATTTTTACTTTTGTTTTTGTCAAGTAATCCTTACTTAAGGATACTTAATTGGGATCAGGACAAGAATTCAGTGACGCGATTACGTCATTAATAATTAAGCAATCCTTGCTCCGAATCAAGAATTAACGATGGATGAGGATTTCACAGACTTTTTCCTAAGATCCTCTTAGTGTAATACTGTAAAAGACATTTCCTGTAACAAGATCTTAAGAATTTTGAACAATTGATGGCAATCCAATTTCTTAAAGAAAAATACTAAAACGAGCACAGAAGTAAAAGTGTTTTGTCAATTATTACAGTACAAACGTATAATACATTTGTATCATTCGTTGTATTTCTCCGAAGGAGTAGGTAAGGCAGTGGTGTATGTGGTACACAAAAATCAGGTACGTTTTAGATTCCATGAACCTGACAATAGATGGTGGGCCTAGCAGACACCCAGCTAATATTGGGATTTTCAAGTCAGAAACCCTTAGGTATTACTTTGCACGAGACTAGACTTGGCATATACGATACTTCATCTACGATCTTCTCTCTCTCTTCTTTATTCTCTTACCCAGTTACTCCAAAGCCGTTGACTTGCATCTTCTCATAGAACCATGTCTTCTCTGACTCGGAGAAGCAGGCGCCAATGAATACACCAGTTTTCGTGTTTTTGAGCTCTTTGGGATTCAGGCCTGGTGAGGAAAAAAACAATTTTAGTCAGGTTAAAGTCTTCAATAAGGCATAACGATTGTTTTTACCATTTAAAACTACCGGGATCGACGACTTAACGTGCTCTCCGAAGCACGGTAGCGCCCATGAAATTTTTCCACTAGCGGTACACAAACCAACCACGCGTTATTTCACAATCCATTGGGCTATAGACGCTATTATCTTACTGGTGCTCTCTCGATGAATCCATTTTTTTTAAATTTATTTATACAACTTTATTTACACCTGCAAAGAGATATACAATGGGCGGACAAATAAGATAGTTAATTCTACCAGTCAAACCCTGGTTGAGTGAGATAAAATTGTGGTAGGTAGAAGTAAAAATTTAAAATTTTACTCATTGTCATTGTTTTTGTTCGCAACATATTTTCAACATAATAATACACTGTTAGACGCTGACTTTGTGGGTGACGCTGATAGAAAAATATTATGTTTTATTTATAGCTATTACATTTTATGTTCAGAATGTCTGTCTGTGCCACGCCTAAAACTGATTAATTTAATACCAAAAGTGAAAAGCCATCAAAAAGTCGTCAATTCACAGAAGAGGCCCGCCATCTCAAACAAAGTATCTAACGGTTATCCTTTATATTCCGAATATTAAATTTGAATTTCGAAGGCACTCCGTCCGACCAGAGACAATATTGAGTTGTAATTACTGACAGAATAAAAGTTTTAATGGATTCTCAGATAACAGATCCATTCTTACGAGTACAATCCTGGGAGACCCTTATCCGATTAAGGGTATGTTTACATTTAGAGTAAACTGCAAATTTATATTTTCTCGTTATATGGATGAACAAACGAACATATACGTAGATATAATACGTAGATCTTACTGAAATCCTTTTTGTTTTGTAGTTAATTATTAAAAAAAGAACTAAAACAGTTGTTCAACCAGTGAGAAAAGTAATATTTGCTACGACGAACTAGCGAAATTGTCTAGAATTAAACCATGAGCGTAGCGAGTGTTCATGGTGGTGGTGTTCGAAATTCAAATCACAAAAGCTTGTAGGAAACCACCGAATAATAGCCACACACGTCTTACTTCGAAGAGAATTTTTATTAAGTACGACTTAGTTTGTCCTTTGTTTTTACAGAACCAAAGTAATTCAAATTTCAAATCTTTAATATGAAAAAGTAACATATTGTATGCGGCCAGAGCACAAAATAAAAATAGATTGAGATAAATATTTAACTAAAGCATTCTCCCTCTAGAAATGTGTATGTAAATAAAATATATAAAATTAAATATTAAATCTGTCGCTGTCGTAATAAATCTATCTGCGAGTCTTAATATTTCCTAGCTATATTTATTTATAAGAAAGAAACACAAGTTCCTGCAACGCAAAAAAATATTCCCAGTAAGTTACCTTTCACATTGAGTAGACCCATAAATAATCGCCTTAGGGTGGACAATTGAGAAACTCGTAACAAATCGAAACCAAAGTACAATAATGAGTACAGTATTTCTTGAGAAACCATCGTGCTACGTTTACATTAAAAACATTTAACATGTTATTTTGCCATAAGGTGACTAAACACGAATGTAAAAACATTTTAGTGACGAGAAGTGATAAAAGTAACATACCTATTAATGAATTAACCCACTAGTGTTCTTATTAACACTGCCCCGAATCATCCCAGTCCCTATTTGAGTCTTGTTCAAATTTTATCACAGTAGTCAACGAATCATGAATGGTGCTGAATGCTATCTTATCCATAAAAAAAGTTAAGTTTGACCAGTGAATTAAAAATATCTCGCTGAGCTATACTCGTATATGTTGAGATATCGTCGTATAGAAACGTGTCTTTAGGAAACCCTAAATCCCCCAACGCGAATCGACGTCTCCAATGACCGCAACGAATTTAATCTGCAAGGAGTTGGCGGAGTTTCGGATCAGATAAATTGGTCTCATCACTAAAGAGGAGGCATCGACGGCCGCCCGTCACACCGGAGCGCAAGGGGGAAAAGGCACCCGTTCGGTCTGGGAGCGCGACAAGCAAGAGTTTCGAAACGTGCGGATTGGCAGACATCACATGGCTCCGTGGACCACGACCAACGCCTGGCTTCGACCAATTTGATCATGCAGGCTTTTCACAAGTATTCATTCACCGCTAAATCAGAATATATATTTTTTTTAAACTTCATGTAATTTCATATAACGCATATAACTTAAACATTTCTGCGTGCAATTTGAGCCACCGTTTTTGAAGATAAAGTACAATTACTCCGATTCGACTTCATTTAAGGTTGCATATTGGTTGGTTATTTACCCTGTTTGGCATGCTGTGCGATTCGATGCCCAGCCAAGACATAATGTTTAATTTTCAAGGATTCATTTTCTGTGTATCGATAGATAAATATATATAAGTAATTATATTTTGTATTTTATTTTTAAAAATATCTATATTTTTGACCGTTATTCCTTTTTTTTAACACTTTATAATCCTCTTTTTAATGTAAAGCAAAAGTGAAACTAACTTATAAAACACTGGAAAACGGGAAAAACAACCAAAATATAAGCAGCAGTTTGTCTTTTAACCAATAATTAATTCTTCCTTCGGTGTACAGGACGGCCTTGGGAAGCAATTTCATTTGTTCGCCCGGAGAAACGCAACAATTGTGCCAATTTATACAAACTATTGTGGTATCTTTTTTTTTGTGGCTTTTCAATACAACGTACTTCGCTGTGCGCGGCAGCGCGACCTCTTCAATCATCTCGAGGTAAGTCAATGAAACTTACTTAGAATTTATTTCGTAGCTTTTCCTCAGCTCATTGAGAAAATTGTTATTTGATTGAAAATAACATCGAATAACACAATGAGTGCTCCCTGAGGGTACACACACCTTTTATGGATGCCCTTTACAACTGTGACAAACTTCGAACAAGTATCATAAAAAGGACTGGGAGAATTAGTCAAGGATACCTACGGACTGGCATCAAAGTCCTTAGTCCTTAGCACTTAAATAACTATGAGTATGTATGAGATTAAACAGACAGGACTGTTTATTTTAATTTGTATAAAATAGCAAAATAGGCGTCTTTTACGATATGTCCAGCAGTGGACCACTAAAGGCTGATGATGATGAAGTTTCACCATCACCAACTACGCGTCTCAGACGCACTATAAACCAACTTGCGACTATAGCACCGCAGCAAAAAAGTTCAGTATGAGCGAAATATGTAACGACATATTTCGCATACTGAACTTTTTTGCTTCTTCAGCATGTTTCCTTTCTTCTTCAAATATTACATTGTTCGCTGCAGTACATGAAACAAACCTTCTTCAATTTCTGAGAATTCTGAAGGACAAACTTACCAGCATCAATTACAGCTTCATAGGCCTTCTCAAGCAAGATCCTGCACATGGGGTCCATTGTGTGCGCTTGCTTGAAGTGGACCCCAAAGAAGGAAGCGTCGAACTTGTTCACGTTGTTGATCTTCCCGGTTCTCTGCGGGATCTCGGGGTGAGCGAGCTTCCATCGCCGGCCGTCTCCAGAAATTAGGTCCACCTGGAGATATTAATTAGGTTATTGATAGGTTTATATAGCGTCCATAGCCCGAAGGTTCACGTCGATTACGAAAGAGTTAAGCAACGACGGGCGCGTTCGGTTTGTGGATGGGTAACCGCTAGTGCTTCGGAGGGCACGTTGACCGTTGCTCCCGGTTGTTTTCAATGGTGGAAACAGTCGCTAAGCCTAGTCGAAGACCTTCGGGTGGCTTGAGAACATTCGACACTAGGTTGGCCACTAACCCCTCCACCAAAGAGGTGCTCCATTGGAGCAGCGTGGTGGAGTATGCTCTAGACCTCCAGCATGTGTGTGTTTGTTGGTGGTCTGTGCCCAGCAATGGGACGTATATGGGGCGCAGGCATAGCCCAATGGCTCGCAACGATTCTCGGTAACAATGAATGTTAAGTTACCTTATTAAACAGGTTCTCCTGCAGATGTATGACCGAGTCGGAGTCGGGGAAGTAGCCGGACAGGCCCGTGATGAGGACCTCGTCCCCGGGCGGCGGGTGCGACAGCCGGTGGCCCGACGTCAGCCTGTCCTCGGATATCACGGTGGGTGCCATCTGGTGATCGAATTTAACAATCATCTTACTTATAAGTAAAGGTTCAATCTATATATATAAAAGGAGAAGCTGACTGACTGACTGATATATCAACGCAGGGCCTAAACTATAAGGGTTAGAAACTTGAAATTTTGCACAGGAGTTCCTTTTATAACGTAGGGGAGCACAAAGAAAGGATATTTGAAAATTCACCCCCGAGGGGGGGAAAACGAGGGTGCAAAGTTATTATGAGACTTGCCGTTTTTGAAGTCAAGTGGGCAAACCGAACGCGGGCAGACGTCGTTAATGGGTCTAATTCTACGCGAGCAAAGCTGCGGGCGTCAACTAGTCTTCTTAACTAATAATAATAAATATCTTGGATATTCTCACACACGGCCATGTAACGCCAAAGTAGGCGCGAGCCTGTAATATGGGTGTCAGAGACTGATTTACATAAATAGATATTCTTAAATACATACTTAAATAGATAATATTAAGATATTAACATCCAGATACAACGAACAACAACAAAGAACAAACACAAGTGTTCGTTACACGAAGGTTTGTCCTGAGTGGGATTCGAACCCACGACCCCTGGCGTAACAGCAGGGTCACTACCGATTGCGCCAACGGGCCCGTCAATAAAATCAAGTTGCAAATTCGACCTTATATCATTTCTTTAATTCTATGTTACGAGTACTAATGTTTTATTGACAAAGACCATAAATATCTCTATGATCAAATATATGTCAGTTCGTTAGTAGGTATGAGGACTGGGGACTGTTAGTGATAGTTAGTCCTGTTAGTTGGTGTTAGTAATATTCCAGTTAGTACTTGTTAGTAGGAGTCTCGTTTTAAGTCAGTCACAGATGTGTTGCTACCCTTGAGGACTAGATGGTCGACTCTAAAGAAGTGTAACCGAAAACCACACCTTTCCAACCGGACCATAATTGCTTTAAAAACAATTACTACACGGCAGAAATGGTACTAGGTACCGTGGCGGGCGTTGATACAGCCCCGGGAGAACTCTATATGGAACCAATTAGCTTTCATATAAAACCTATTAGGTTCCCTATAGGCTCTACCACATACTATGTATGTCTCCATGTTAAATCCCCGTCAGAAAACCTACAGAAAACCGAAACAGTATACACGCGAACAAACATTTCCTGCTATGGATAACTCAGCTCCAGCAAAATTACAATAAAACGTAAATACAATTATACGGCAGGGCCACGCGGTGCAATGTGATTTGAAAGTCAATCAGGTAATTTACGTGTCTACATAAATTCACTTTCCGGAAAATGGCCTAAGGCTGGTTTTACCTGTTTTTAGGGTTCCTTACCCTAAGTAATATAGCGGTGACAGCCCAGTGGATATCGAACTCGCCTCTCATTCGAGCGGTTCGGGTTCAAACCCCAGCGGCACGCACCAATGACTTTTCTGAGTTATGTGCGATTTAAGAAATTAAATGTCACTTGCTGTAACGGTGAAGGACACATCGTGAGGAAACCTGCATGCCTGAGACTTCTTCTAATGTTCTCGAAGGCAAGTGAAGACTGCCAATCCGCACTAGTCCAGCGTGTTGGACTATGGCCTAATCCCTCCCGTTCTGAGAGGAGACCCATGCCCAACAGTGGGACAAAGAAATGGTTGTGATGATGATGGTGAGGACCCTAAGTAAGTACCCATCGATCACTCCAGGCAAAGGAATTCCATTGCCTGGTGGAGTGACTTTGGAGCCCTGTTTTCGCTCGATTCGGTTGGTGTAGCTGTAGGCAGTTATTCCGCCAGGCCATGTTTTGAGAGTACTTGAGGTTTCTTATTAGGGGTCTTGAATAATCCAGACCCTACGGGGTATGGTACCTTTCCTACCTCTGTGAGATTAACTCAACTCCAAAATTACCAAACTGATTTTGACGAAACTTGGCACAATCATGAATTATAAAATAAGAATTTCTTACTTTAAACTCAAGAAAGTTTAGTAGAAGAATAAGAAGAAGAACACATTTATTTCAAAAGTAGACTACATTACAGATTAATACATTTAACAAACGATAAAAATAAAATTGTATTGGCTACTTAATGAAAGAGGCCGCTCTCAGCGTTGGCCGTAGCTATAGCAGATGACAACCGCTGGTTTTCAGTGCGTCTCATTTTGACGCGCAGTTTTTACTAGTAGTAGACTAAATTTAAAGTATAAGTAACAATTATATTAATTTTATTACGCGAACGTAATAAAATTAATAACGGGATACAAGATAGCAAACGAGCTTGCAGCACCACCCATCCGCTGCCGCCCATGACAACTGTGACTGACTTTGAACAAGACTCAATTAGGGACTAATGATACATCATTAGTGGTAAGTGGTAAGTGGCTCTTTTCAAGGATTAGGTTACAACCTAATCTTACACCTAATATCTAATCGTTACAACCTAAGCTTTCGTCAACCATTACTTTTGAATATTTATAATGGCAGACTTCAATACATTTAATATTCATAATTTATATTGTCAACATGGCATAATCATAAATAAGCAATTTTATTTTTGGCCACCTGCGTAAATCAACGCATGTATAATTAAATTATTTGCTATAGTAACTTAATTTAATTAAAACTGTGTCCTTCGATGAATACCAGCATAATCCATATTCGTTTAATTTAGTATATTAATCAACATTCCTACGTACATAATAAAATGAATTTTCAAGTGTTTCCATTAATTTTATTTAAATAATAATAAAATAAAATAGGTATGTACATTTTAACAATATACCTACTACCTTGTACTCGCGTATATAAACTAAACTAATATCCACTTAGCCAGTGAAAGTGAGTTAAAACTAGGATTACTTTTTGTACGTTCATATTATTAATGAACCTTGAATATATTTTATGACAAATTTTGGCAAACTGTGACTAATTTTAACAAGACTTGAAAAGGGACTGGGATAGTCCTGTTAAAAGGAAATTGAAAGAAACATTACTTGGTCAGTCGGTTAGTATATTATGAGGACTTCAGCGACTGCCAGTGACAATTGGTCCTGTTTGTTGGAATTAGTAATAGTTCAGTTAGTAAAAGAGAGTTGATACTACTGCTACGTCGGTCACAGCACAGATGCATTGCAACGCTTGAGGACCAAGATTTTTGGTCGCAACCATTGGCGCAACCATTGGCGCAACCATTGGCGGCAACCATACCTTTAATTACCACACCATGAGTAATTTTTGCGCGTTCAGGCAAAAAAATACTCTAAAAACTATAATCAAACGAAATTTTACCTATTTGGAACCGAATTATGCACATATTATGTTTAGTAAACATTGAATCGGAATGTTTTGTGGTAATTATACATGTAAATAAAAACACAACTTTAGGAAGTCGTATTGATTGCATTGAATATGTATTGTTTTAGACGCTCCTTTCGAATCCAATCGCTCGCAGGCGTAGCTCGCAGGGGTCATTTGTAATGTCAATGATCTGTCTTCACTATCCACTTATGTTAGAAATGTTAGTTCTATGATGGCTTGACACAGAAAGAATACACAATTTTATAGTTAAGGGGATATCGGACGACATTTTCCATACAATTTCGCTGTTTCCTTCTGGGATAATACAGCTACCTACAGCAAAAATAAAATTACCATAAGATTATAAATTACTTACTGAGACTGGGAAAGAGGAGTACAGGTCGCCCTTCGACAAGGTGGACAGACAACCTGAAGAAGACGGCGAGAAATTGGATTTAGAAGGCACAGGACCGGTTGGAGTGATGTCGTTTAGGAGAAGCCTATGTCCAGCAGTGGACCTCAAAAAATGGATGGATACATTACATACCTCGGTCATGGCTGTACGTTTAGATATTTTTCATTATTTAATTAATAGAAAAACATTTTTTTATTGAAATTTTCAAAGAAAAACGTACGGGCAAACCTTAGAGCATATTCTATTAAAATACGAAACAAATATTGAAATCGGTCCAGACTTCAAGTAGGAAACAGGGGACTAAGGTAGGACGATTACCTTAATTTTACGTAGGTAGGTAAAATCAGTTAGAGCTACAGTTCTCTCTATCGCAAGCAAGGAATCGATGGAGTGCGACGGGAATTTTTTAATTTATTTGGTAAAAGTATTTTTTGGCAAATACCTATTTTTCAAAAGTCTCGGTCGCCCGATATCCCATACTATCTTGACCACGTTTTTTTGCAATTTCTGTCAGATTCAGATTCAGATTAATTAAAGCTCCACATATTTGTAATGAATCTGTAAATGTGTTATCCCCTATGTTTATTTTACACCCTTATGGGTAACATTTTTACAAACTTTGAATGCCATATTTATTTACATTTACATAGATTGTTATATCTAATTAACAGCCTAAAATATAAATTTTATGCTTCTAGTTTTGAAAATGACAATACTATCATACAACCTTTCATCCCCCTTTTCAACCCTTTACAACCTTATAGCCTATGTCCTTTCTCAGGCTCTAGAAGTCTAGACTATCTGTGTACCAAATTTCATTTAAATCGGTTCAGTATTTTTGGCGAGAAAGCGAGACAGACAGACTCTACGCCGAAAGTTCTAGTTAGGTCTCTGCGAAAGTAACTCTACTTTCGCATTCGCATTCATAATATTAGTATGGATAGCAACCCTGCAGAAACTTGTTATCTATATATATAAAAGGAGAAGGTGACTGACTGACTGACTGACTGACTGACATATCAACGCAGGGCCTAAACTATAAGGGCTAGAAACTTGAAATTTTGCACAGGGGTTCCTTTTATAACGTAGGGGAGCACTAAGAAAGGATTTTTGAAAATTCACCCCCTAAGGGGGCAAAACGGGGGTGCAAAGTTACTATGAAACTTTGCCGTTTTTGAAGTCAAGTGGGCAACCCGAACGCGGGCAGACGTCGTTAATGGGTCTAATTCTACGCGAGCGAAGCTGCGGGGCGTCCACTAGTTCTATTAATAATTATCGATAAATATTGCATTTTAATTAAATAACAGATGAGCGTAGAAATTATGTATTAAGTAGAAGTATGTTCATATTGTACTGTAAAGAGAGAGAGATAGGGAGACACAGAGAACCATCCATCTCACGCACTGGAAAGGACACTGTACGAGTATGTTGCACAAAATGTTGACAATTAGACCTAATCCTTCAGCTCCATGTCTGTATAAAATCAATAAAAACCTCGCACATGTTATTAAAAGGAATTAGTGATAATAGTCTAGTCAATAAGAGATTTTATTAAGATTTTACCTTGTCAGTATTTCTTGGCTTGTGTGGTTAATATGACTCTTGGAGTGTAAATTCTAAAATTGTATAAAACAATTCCACTAAATAAATTTAAATATTGCTGTGCTTAGTTTTAGTTTCATTATCAATTGTTTAACTTAGATTTTTAATCTAGAGTAAGGTATATATAAATAAACTACTGGAATACTTAAAAAAAACCCCACTAAATACCTGATATAACTAAACTAAGAAAATATTATGTAGGTTAGGTATTCTAAGATTCCACCCCTAAGGGGGTAATTTCATGAATTTATGTAGTAACTATTGTGTTTATTGTTAAACCTAATATAATTTTCTTTTTTTTTCTTCAGGTTCACGATCCTGCCGGATTTTCTATAGTATAGAAAACTAGGTACAACCCATAGGCACGGGTCTCCCCCTGACAATTCTGCGGGAGGTCTATTGCGAGGTCAGCAATGGGACGTCTATGGGTTGCAGCTTAACTTAGCTTATCCTCGATCATATCCTTCGTACACACTTATATATATACTTCCTACACACCACCAGCGGTCAGCTACATAATACCTGACCACTGAAGAATTAAGCCACTCACCTTAACGATTCACTATGTTCACGTGTTCACGTAAGACCCGAGTCACTCGAACGTGTCTTAATGGTCTTCCTGCGTGGACACCGGCCGAAGACCACTGCACGTTTGGACCGCTTCAAGCCCTGTTTGATGTATATAAAATGGATATGGAAAAAATCGTATACATATTGGTGCAAGGCGAAACGACAAAAGGTGTATTTACATACCGTATACATTATAAGTCCAGCTTAACGGGATTGAAATTTGTGTATATTTTATAACGTTCGGACATCAATGGTGTTTCAAATTTGGAATATGGATTTTAGTTGATAGATTGCACTCAAAGTGCCGTGCTCCAAAGCACTTATTAAGTAGGCACTTATTGTGTGGTCACGGTTGTTATTATTACACAGTCGGAGGCCTACAGACGGCCAAACAACTTCCGACATGCGGGCCATTCTCTACTTATCCGCACTGCAGTGGCAACCTTCCTCTCAAGCCGCTTACGCTCTAAGTAGTGGGTAAATGTTTTTATCTCAGTGATAGACAGAAACCACGAAGCTAAAAGTTCTTGAGAAAGTTATTTATTGACATTTATTCATTAATTTAATTATATTTATTCGGCAAACTAGATCAATGCTTAGTGCAACGTATACTCAGTTTTAGATATTATCTTTAAATGGATGTTGTAATAGTTTCTCGGATAGTTGAAAAAATAAATACTCCTTGTTTATGTCGCTGGCATTTTGTATGATTCCGCCGTTTACATACCGCGTCGGTAGTTTATAAACGCTCGCTGTTATGTAATACCTATGCCGAAGGCAAAATGTATTTTTGGCACTGATTTAAAGAGGCAGTTGTAAATAGCAGTTTTGGTAAGTTAAATTTTTTTATTTCTTGTGAGACAAGTCGGACTCTGTCACAAATGTCGACGGAACCCCGCTTCGCGGGGTCCCTTTTTTTGCGTAAATAAACATAGACAAAACCTGAGCTAACTGTCATTGTTTGAAACGTTTTGAATCAGATAACCGATATCTCATTCAAGAATCATCCTCTATATAAAACTCAGTGCATTAAAGATTCATCAAAATTTCAATTCGTAATGAAAATTAGGTAAAACAGGGTTTGCCTAACAATATTCAAGAGTTCGAGTAAAAATATTATGTGATTATAAATAAAATGGTGACATTATGTACCCCCTTATTTTCCCGAAGGGGTTATAGGGGTATTATATAACAGGAGAGTAATTGTGAAAGCTAAGTGATAAATCCATGGAAGATTTATAGAATTTGAAAAAAAAAAATACTATCTACACACAGTCGAAATAAAGAATCTGTTCCTTTTCTTGAAGTCAGTTAGTAAATAAGAAAACGCAGTTTAAAGCCTATTTTGTAATATTAAGTCGAGTAATAGCGGTCAGGGTTCAAACCCAAGCGGCACGCACCAAGGTCTTTTCTTAGTTAAATTTTCTTTTTTTTAAAAGAATATTTAACTTAACTTTAGTTAAGTTTTCTAAATTAAATTTCACTTGCTGTAACGGTGAAGGACACATCATGAGGAAACCTGCTTGCCTGTGAGTTCTTCATAATGTTCTTGAGGGCATGTGAAGTCTGCCAATCCGCACTTGGCCAGTGTGGTGGACTAAGGCCTTATCCCTCCCACTCTGAGAAGAGACCCGTGCCCAACAGTGTGACAAAGAAAGGATTGTGGTGGAAATCGAGTAAAATTAAAGGATTCGTAATTTTCATATTTAGAAAATGACTAATATAAACATTTGAAAATCACATTACAAATTAGTTAATACATTATAATTAATTACATTGTATTATGCAACCAATCAGACTCAGTTGGGAATTACTCAAACATTCTGATTTCACCGGCAGCGGGAACATTCAATACTAACATTAGATCATTGTATGTAGATCAGTTAATTTCTGTAGCCTGACCTTACCGACTTCAATGGATTTTGAAGCGGAAATCTATACTGTTATATTAAGAGCTAAATAAAGTTTGTGAGTCGAGCTGTACAAGCTAATCTTTGGATCATAGGAACATTTGGAACTTCTTAGTTGGTTAAAAACTTACACTCCACTTAAAACTCATACATGACGACGTAAAGGCGACATAAACAGATGGTTTTAGGTGGTAGAGCCTATAGGGAACCAAATAGGTTTTAGGTACATGAAACATTGTACACCGGTACGTGGTACCATTTCTGACGTGTATCTAATAATTGTTTTTAAAGCAATTATGGTCCGGTTGGAAAGGTGTGGTTGTACGTTATCTATCGAATGTTTTAATTTGTATTTATTGAATCCGTAGGTAGGTACACATTAGTGTACCTACCTACGGATTCAATAAATACAAATTAATAGAATTATCTATAATTAGTAACATACTAAAGGTGATTAAACTTATAGTCCACGAGGTAATGACCTCATTCGGTCGTTGGTCTTCAATTCATTTACAATGATAAATAGACAACACTCTAGTAATAACAGTGTTTTTACTGAATGAGTCTAAAAGAACTCATGAATCGGATACAATTCAAATTTATCAGATAATGTTTGAGAAAAAGAAGTGCTGGATTAAAAAATAGCATCATCTCCACTTCCTGGGGGTTCATAAGAGGCGACCAAAGGAAGAAGCCCATCGGTAAACGACAAGTAGCTGACAACAGCTACTAAAAACTTAGGTACTTATAGTAAGTGTTTGTCCCACTTAAATCGTTTAGTCTTTAATTTTAACCGCTTAATCATATTCGCACAAAATACCATGAGGCTTCGTATAAAGTCCCAAAAATTGTTCTATGGATGAAAAAGAATAAATATTTTAATTTTTTTAACTTTAGACAATTTAATTGTTGCGTAATTATGTTATATCCAGATATACTCGTAGATATACTGGATCTCCTGGCATTGGAGCAGCGTGGTGGAGTAGGTATGCTCTAGACTTCCCGCTGATTTACCAGTGGGTTGATCCGTACCCAGCAGTGGGATGTGTATGGGTTGAAGCAGCATATATTATATATGGTAAAGACGACAACCCGAGTTACTATCGAGCCTTATCAGCATGTCAAGAATTGCATTTTTTCATTAAAAAAACTGAAAGTAATCTCAGATCCACATCTAATCTTATACGCGCTTATTCCCATAGCTCTTAAATAGCTCTAGCATAGGACCCGTAAATCAAATTTTACCAATTGCCGAGAACTCCCCAATACAATGGCCTGAGATTTAGTCGGATTGACCTTAATTCCAATCTTACGTGACAATTGACACACGATATTATGGTTTTTATTTACAGTGCAAATAGCAGCGTCAATATTCTGCACTTTGGCCTGCGCATACATTTACATATCGTCTGCATGGAAATTTTAAGAGCAGTCATGCGAATACGTAAGAATGTTTATATACATAAATAGAAAATAGAATAGGAGACAAGATGTCACCCTAAGGGACACCAGAGCTTAAATCAAACCAATCAGAGAGTGAGCGTTCAGCTTGTACAGCTTTCTGGTGCCCTCGAGGGTATGACGAAAACCAATCTGAAACCGAAGAGCAAAAACTGAGAGCAGCGATGAGACTGTCATGGTTAACCATATTAAATGCATTGGAAAAATCTATTAGGACGCGGATGGTGACCAATTTATTCTCCATGCCATAATTAACGTCTTCGATGAGTAGTGGAGTAGCAGTGCTATGGCCTGGTGAAAAATAAAGGACGACACTTGTTTTTGTACAGTGACTTCAAGAATTTTGGAAAGAAAAGTAAATTATAGAAATAGGTCTTAAATTGTTGATTTTTTTTTTGTTTACTAACCTAATATTTTTAAGTCAGGCCGGCAGTTTATTTCTTCTACATTCATGTTTAAGGTTCCTTACCCAAAGGTGACGGGACCCTATTACTAAGACTTCGCTGTCCGTCTGTCACCAGGCTGTATCTCATGAACCGTGATAGTTAGACAGTATTTTCACAGATGATGTAGTTCTGTTGTAGCTATAATAACAAATACTAAAAAATAGAAAAAATAAAAATTTACGGGGGGCTCCCATACAACAGACATGATTTTTTTGCCGTTTGTATAGATAATAGTACGGATCCCTTCGTGCGCGAGTCCGACTTGCACTTGGCCGGTTTTCATGTTGACCTGACTTTTATGTTGATGGAATGGAAACAAAACACATTAAAAATACATTCGCGAGTTTTAACCAACGCATTCCATTAAAATAAACAAACATCTACGAAAAACCGCAAATTATTATTGTTTATCTACAACACAACGATTGTATTATTTGTAGGTAATAATTCCACTCCGCATCCGCTATATAAATGACTAGTGGACGCCCGCAGCTTCGCTCACGTGGAATTAGACATTCACTAACTTCAAAAACGGCAAAGTTTCATTCTAACTTTGCACCCCCGTTTTACCCCTTTAGGGGGCGAATTTTCAAAAATCCTTTCTTAGGTTAGTAGTTACGTCATAAAAGGAACCCCTGTGCAAAATTTCAAGTTTCTAACCCTTATAGTTTAGGCCCTGCGTTGATATGTCAGGCAGTCAGTCAGTCAGTCAGTCAGTCAGTCAGTCAGTCAGTCAGTCAGCTTCTCCTTTTATATATATAGATTGTGACTATTTTTTAGAACTAAATCCAGACACAAGAAATAGTGTCATTGTTTAAAACAGTTCCTGTATAAACAGAAACAGTGTAGGCTTTCATGAATAGGTTTTGCAGATCTCAGAAAACATGTAATAGTACATTATGATACAAGTGCGGTAAGTTGAAAATTACAGCCGAGGCGATATTGCTAGCCCGAGCCGTAGGCGAGGGCTACAAGAAAGCAGAGGCTGTAATTATCAAAGCGCACGTGTGTCATACGACGTTTTATAACATATTTGCGAGGAAATAAATTAATAAATTCATCATTACTTGACGACATTTTCAAATAAAAACACTACAGCGAAAAGAAAAAGCGCGCGGAACACCACAGAACCACGACAGAACAGTCATATCGTACGATTTCACTGATCAATATTGTTCTTTTATGATATGCATCGTTATTTTCGATGATTGAGTGAATTATTTGATTTTTAAATAATTTTTACTTGTACACAAATTAGCAATGCGCGCGCATCAGAGCTTTTTTTAAGGCAAAGTCACAAAAACAGCCAGTATTATTATTAAAGTAAATTGATATTTTTTTGTTTTTGGTACAGATAAATTATTTTAATTTATTGTCAAAATTAATTAAATTAAAGAATTATGTAATTGTTTATTTTTTATATTTTATCTCCCAAAGTTAATTTTATTCATAAGATGTTGACCACTTTTCTGACATAAAAACTCTTTGCTAAGATTGAAAAAAGTATCGTTCGTTTTAGACGGAGCATCTTGATAAACCGTGACCTTTTTAAAAAGAAATCATACATTACAGCACAAGTGCGTTTTACTTTACATTACCGCACAAGTGCGGTAATGGGATACATTACGATATTGAAATTGGTGAAATAAGGGGCCCTTTACGAGCAAATGTGTTATAAATTATGATAACGCAGATATCTCAGCTTATTACACACACATTCCTGTAAACATTCATAATCAACGCTTTCATCGTCATCATCATCATCATCACAACCCTTTCTTTGTCCCACTGTTGGGCACAGGTCTCCTCTGAGAATAGGAGGGATTAGGCCTTAGTCCTAACGCTGGCCAAGTGTGGATTGGAAGACTTCACATGACTTTTATGAACATTTATTTATTTATCTATTCTTTATAATACCAAAAAGCTTGTGGTACAAAAGGCGGACATAATGAATAAGTTATGAAGAATTATTATTATTATTAACATTATGAAGAACTCACAGGCATGCAGGTTTCCTGTGATCATGTGTCCTTCACCGTTACAGCAAGTGACATTTAATTTCTGAAACGCTGCATAGTTAGTCAAATACACGCATTCCAGATTCCACAATGGCCCTCACTTGAATTCACTTCTCTCTGTCATTCTCGCCCTTTCAAATTAAATAACAGAAATAAATTCAAAATTACCATCCGCACTTTGGTGAATATGAAAAATCACAATCAGCTGAAATTATATCATACCCAGCAACTCTTATTCAACTTTATTGAATAACAATGTTGAATTGAATTTCGGACGCAACTGTCGGGTTAGAATGGCTGAAGACAGGGACAACTTTTTGTTGATAATTTACGTACTTCAAACTTACATTGCGTCTCTCAATTCTATGTCACTTGTCAGAACTAAAAATTGAATTTTTCCGCTAAGGTAAAGTCACCTAATTTCGAGGGGTTCCAAAAGTGGCACTATATTCCAAGGTATTTATAAAATCCGCGTTTTCGGCCAAATTACATGTTCATTTTGTTTGCAAGTAACATTATTCAGTCAATTATTTACTTTTCATATTTTTATTTGTAAAAAATTGCTGTAGTATGAGAACGCTTTAAAATAAACGATAAGTTAGCGGCTAGCAGCCGACTCGTTCGCTTGCTTCATACATTCTGGACCTCACGTGAATTATACGATTTTCTAAATAGTGTTTTAAATGGTAGTTTTACACTATGCGAGTGTTTGTTTAGGTTGAAATATTTGTAGGTAAGTATTATATTTTGTATTGAATATACTTAACATTTGAGTATCTTATTTACTAATTGAGGAGAAAATAAGATTTTAAAATACCGCGGCATTAGGTTGCAAATATTTTAGGTAGTTCCTAATTTACTAATTATAACAGGTGCAAGATTTTCTGTTATGGTACTAGGTATATGTATTTTTGTATAGAAAAGTTAAGTACAGAAAATTAAGTTATTAATGTTTTCTGGCATAATCCTGTATTCTCAATATATTTTTTCAAAGGTAATGCAATCAATTTTAGTTGTTTTATTTAGTCCAGTAGTAGTTTAGTAGTAGTTTGGTTATTAGTCCAGTTGACCGAACTGATGACTTCTCCATCTCAGTTCTCAGAGCTAAATGTTAAGAATTTTTTATACTTGCTTGAAAGGTAAAATTACATTACAGGCTTATTAAAATTATGTCCGGGTCATTAATCTATATATATAAAAGGAGAAGGTGACTGACTGACTGACTGACTGACTGACATATCAACGCAGGGCCTAAACTATAAGGGCTAGAAACTTGAAATTTTGCACAGGGGTTCCTTTTATAACGTAGGGGAGCATTAAGAAAGGATTTTTGAAAATTCACCCCCTAAGGGGGTAAAACGGAAGTGCAAATTTAGTATGAAACTTTGCCGTTTTTGATGTTATTCGAATGAAATTCAGTACCTATGAAGGTTTTTTATTGAGTTTCAAAAATCATCTCTTAAGGGGGGGTAAAAGGGGGGTGCAAAGTTAGTAGGTATAAAAGTTTTTCGTATATGCCTACATTATTTCAATGAAATTTTGTATTTAGGTTATGTTACGTCTAATTCCACGCGAGCGAAGCTGCGGGCGTCCACTAGTTTTTTATATAAAACAAAAAGTGACAGAAATAATTACAAAATAAATAGAAGTTACATCATAAGCAGAAAAACAAAGGTGACTGATGTACTAACAAACATAGATTACGCAAAGTGGAGGTGGACAAGATAAGATGAGAGTATGACTTGGTTCTTTTACTGGAGGCGTGTGGCGCAGGACATCGGGAGTAACTGGAAGAGGCACACTGAGAAAAGATACATCGAGACAATAGATGAGACGGGTTATAATTAATAAACACGGCCGGGTACATTAAATAAATTTAATTTAGAAACTTAAACATTACATAATCCATCTAAATCCCATGTTTAACCAGCACCGTATAAATTTACTTAACACACACACCATATAAATAAGTTTCAATATTTTATTCAGGACATGGTACAAACAAAAATGTGTCTTCGTTATAGTGATAGGTTTCACAAAGATCATTCTGTTCAAAGAGGTCCAGTACTTCTGGACTTAGATACTTGTTTAAAATCGTAGGACATCGAAGGTCTTCTGCAATATTCCCTAATTCCGTATCCATTTTGTGAACTACAACTACTTGTTTTGAAAAGCGCTGGAAAGTATTTGCATCCAATGATGATTTTGAATGAAGCACAACGATTTTGGATTCCAATTGAAATGGTTCCAATTCATAATCTATTAATTGTGCAATCCTTCTACGAAACCCATCTATTAAGGCCCTGATATACTGAGATGTGTGCCCATTATGACCTACGAGTTCATCTACGCAAACCTCTAGCTTATCGTTCCAAGATTGTGCTCCTTTGACTTCAGCCTCTATTTTAGCAAATGTATCATTTTCGCCTTTTATCAGATTAACCATGTGGTTGGCAACAGCGTCCTCTAGTTTTGTACCGTCTTTGATTATACTATCAATGGTTTCTTTTATGGTGTTCTTCAATTCTTCGGGTGCTTGGCCAACCAAAAAGATGGTGCCCATGAGACCTGCAAGTTAAAAAAGTCGGTTACATAAGATTATATCATATATTTATTGTAGTTTTTATCGGACGTGAAAATATCAGCTGTTAATTTTCTCCTGACTAACCTGAGCTGGGTTAGTTTAAAAAATTTAATATCTTCAAGAACTTCCTACTAAAGGACTGAATTTTAATGGAGATATATTGCTATTGTTGAGTTAATTTAATATAAATATCTTACCCTGTTTTTCCAAGATTTTTGCAGTTTCCAATGCCACCAAAACTCCACTTTCATAGCCAAGAAGATGAAAATTATCTTTGATCTTCATCTTTTTCTCTAAAATCTAAAAACGAAAATATTGTTACAATTAATTATGTTAACAAAGAAGAAATTTAAAAAAGTCATCTTTGTTCAATTGTGAAACAATTACTCAAAATATTAGTAGCTTAAAATATCGTTACTTGCGTACTTGCATAGCGTCCACAGACCAATGACTCACGACGATTCAATGTGATCGACAGAGTTAGGCAACCATGGACGTGGTCGGTTTAAGGACCGGCTAGTGGCAAAATTTCATGGGCGCTACAGTGCTTCGTGCACGTAAAGTTGTCGGTCGCGGTCGTTTTCAAGTCAAATACAGAAAAATGGAGATCAGAGATTCAGTGAATGCTTGTATCTTGTTTTATTAAAATCAGTTCGGTAGTTTTTGATTATATCATGCACAAAGGGACATACAGACAGACATACAGACAATAACTACGAAAAAAATATTTCTGAAATCTTTATCGATTACCTACTTATACGATATTGATAGATTTTTTTAAGATTTATTCAATGTATAGACGACTTTGTTAAGTTTTATTGGGTACTAGCTTTAACCCGCGGCTCCGCCCGCGTGGGAAAAGGGAATTAACAATGCCATCTATTAACAACACCCGGAACTAAATATCTAGCAAATAACAAAACATCGATATCTTCCCATGGGGATGTTTTACCGCGGTAAAAAGTAGCCTACGTCACTCTATAATACTCAACTCACCATATAATAGCTTCGTTGTGACGTGAAAGTCGGACAAACAAACAAACACACTTTCTTATTTATAATATTAGTATGGATATCTACAGATTCAGTGTGGTGAACTACCTCAGCATATCTGCCAGCCATCTCTTGAATACTTTCTTGTGGGTTCGCGTATCCTGGTTGAAGCGTAAAAGCGGGTAGTTTCAACCGTTCGCACATCAGGCGGAATCGCTGGTGGTTGCCTTCCAACCCTGGTATCACGCAAAGCATCGGTGTATCGACATCAAATTGGTTATGTTTCTGAAAAATTGCAAATGTAACTAAGTATTTTATTGACCTTTAAACTTCCTCTAGAATAATTTTCTGTGTTAAGGTAGCTATTATCACTAATAATAGAACAATAAATACTTCTTCCACCCATCCTTTCACCAACCTAAGTGTCCACCATCACACCACATGAACCGCTTCATTGTCACACTGTCGGGCACGAGTATCCTCTCGAAATGGGAGAAGATAGGCCTTAGACTACCACGCTGGCCAATTCTGGATTGGCAGACTTAACATGCTTTTGAGAACATTATGGAGAACTCCCAGGCATATAGGTTTCCTCACGTTGTTTCCTTTACCGTTACAGCAGGTATTTAATTTCTTAAATCGTACATAACTTAAAAAAATATGGATTCAGTCCGCAAGCTTACCGAGTACTTAGCACGAGTTTCCATAAACACAGTAGATGCGCTTGCAACCGCTTCATCGGGATCGACATACGAATAAAAAATCTCAAGTCCTTTCACATCTTCAAAGCCAGAAAAACAGGAACTTCTTTCTATTTCCTGAATTCTGAGAAACAAGAAAACGCAGGGTTAGTTGTAGTTGTATTAGTATGAAATTATACAAGAAATAATCTGTTACTACATTTTTATTAAAAAAAGGAGCAATATGGTTTGCTCCTGTCTTATGTCATCTTGTGAACCTATCATTTATGCAAGGGTCATTCCCAGAAAAATTAAAAACAATAATTATAAAACCTGTTTTCAAAAAAGGCGATAGACTGGACATCGGAAATTACAGACCCATAGCATTAATTCCGATTCTATCTAAGATATTTGAAAGAGCAATCCATGTACGAATAACCAATTTTCTTACTAAACATAACATACTTAGTGATAAACAGTTCGGTTTTCAAAAAGGGAAATCTACGACACTAGCTACATTTAAATTCATAAATAAAGTCTCAGAATACATGGATAAATCATTACCTGTCATTGCCATCCTGTTTGACATGAGCAAAGCATTTGACTACGTAAATCATGATATTTTAATGAATAAATGTCAATATTTTGGTTTAAGAGGTCCGGTATACGACTGGCTCAATACTTACCTAAGAAATAGACACCAGTATGTTGAAGTAACATGCTTAGATACTAGACTTATGGAAAGAAAGTATAAGTCTGACACTAAATTTAATAAAACTGGCGTCCCTCAAGGGAGCATATTGGGACCACTCTTATTTTTATTATATATTAACGACTTGCCACACGTCACAAACTACGACCTTACTTTATACGCAGACGACATTTCAGTAGTGATACCAGATCCTAGAAATAATATGTTAAACTTCAACCGTGAAATAGGGGAAACAATCGATAAAATAATACAATGGCTAAAAGAAAATAACCTTCAAGTAAATATGACAAAAACAAAATACATACAATTTTACAATAAAATATCTTCGAAACGCAAAATTGAAATATGCTACAACAATAAAAAAATATGTGAATCTGACACTGCAATCTTTTTAGGAATAGCACTGGACAGTAAATGTACGTGGAAGTCCCATATACAGATGATATGTAACAAAATTAATAAATTCGCATACGCATTATGGCGACTATCAAAACTAACGAACCCACATTCAGTATTAATAGCATATCACGGATATGTGGCATCCATTTTAAGATATGGAATTATAATATGGGGAAATTCATGCCACATAAATCAAGCGTTTGTTGCACAAAAACAGTGTATTCGCAGCATCTGCAACGTATCCCAGTTAACTAGTTGCAGACCACTTTTTAAGAAATTAAAAATACTAACACTGCCATGCATATATATTTTTGAAATTTGTATTTTTGTAAGATCTCGACAGGATATGTTTAAAAAGAGAATTTATAGCACTGACCGCCTTAATAAGAATTTTAGTAATAATTTAGCACTGCCACCAGGAAATACTGTAAAATATAGAAAAAATTGCTACTGCATGGCTGTCACAATATACAATAAGCTACCTAAAGACTTATCAACATTATCATCAGACAAGTTGTTTAACAAAAAATTGCGTAAATGGCTAATGGAAAAATGTTTTTATTCCATAAATGAATATCTAAATTTCAAATAATATTCGACATGCCATTATATAGATGACATCTTATATTTTGTATATCTGACATTTCTTTACCATGACATATTTTTATTAATTATTTATTGACGTCATATAATATTAATTAGAAACTATAATTGTAATTACTTTAAAAATATTTGCATGCTAATTTTAGCTGAATACCATGTACAGCTCGATATGTTGTTTTGTATATGTGTTTTTTCAAAGCAAATAAATGACTATGACTATGACTATGACTATGACTATAATAGCATAACATACATAACATCACGCCTGTATTACCCTGAAAGGTACCTACACCGTCTTTCACCAGTTTTGTTTAGATCCCATATAATATAGGTGGTTGCCATACACCGAGCACAAATAATAGATATCTATCTATACTATAATAAATCTGAAGAGCAACTTTTTCTGTACATTGATTTTTTTTTCAAAATTTCAATTCAGGGGCATTATAATAACGCTTTAGAACTCAGAAATGTATTTTTTGAAAATATTGTCTGTCTGTCTGTCTGTCTGTCCGGGCATCACAAGAAAACCCGTGGATGGATTAGGATGAGACTTGGTAAAGTTATTACTCTTAGTCTTGGTTAACATATAGGCTATTTTTATTCTCAGAAAATAAAGAGGTTCCCATGGGATATAGATCGAAAGTTTGTATGGATTTTTTTTTAAATCTCAACCATTTCATTTAAAATTTGCAACAAACATTCCTTACAAAAATTAAAAGAATACGTGTTTACCAGCTTTTTTGTATAATGTAAATAAAAGAAAAAACACACGAAATAATGTAAATATTTTCAATTTTACAAAACGCGCGCTAGGAATAATCCTTTTTATTTTCGTATCGTATTTGATTGAAATTAGAAGAAGATATTATTTTCTCCAAAACAAATTCAGCATTTACTAATTTTCGCTCTAGAAATGGTAAAAAAGGAGTTATGACTTCAGTAAGGTTTGCACGGATTCTATACAGTCCTCTCCTCACGTGAAAATTAAAACCTATCAACTGATTGATAAAAAATGTTAGTAAGTTTAATTAATTAGTTATTTAGTCTAATAAAATAAATTTGCCAATCCATACTAATATACTATATACTATTATACTATTATACTATACTATATACTATACTATATACTATACTATATACTATATACTTACTATAATATTATAAATGTGAAAGTGTGTTTGTTTGTTTGTTTGTTTGTCCGGCTTTCACGTCGCAACGAAGCTATTATATGGTATGGTTTTTGTGTGTGGAGATAGTGAGGAGGGTGGAGAGTGACATAGGCTACTTTTTATCGCGGTAAAACATCCCCGTGGGAAGATATCGATGTTTTGTTATTTGCTAGATATTTATTTCCGGATGTTGTTAATAGATGGCGTACCTTACTTAGGTACCCTTTATCAGCGGTCAGCATTACCTCTGGTTCCTCTAAGTATCTTTCACTGTCATTATTCATCCACAACAAATATGATAAACAACTAATTGTTAATTCCCTTTCACCACGCGGGCGGAGCCGCGGGTAAAAGCTAGTAATTCAATAAAATAACACCGCTCGTAATCTTGCTGCTCGAGATATTATTGATTAATAAGTGGAGACGAGACGCTTTCGGCCAGCAGTTAAATGGTAAAGTAAAAGCACTTTGTGCATCAAAAATTGTGAAGCGCTTTGAAGTTTAAGACATGTTAGGCACAGCATTTCAGTTCTGTTGGGCACGGGACTCCTCTCAGAATGGGACGGATTAGGCCTTAATCCACCACACTGTCCAAGTGCGGGTTGGTAGAATGCACATGCCTCCGAGAACATTATGAAGAACTCTCAGGCATGCAGGTTTCCTCACGATGTGTCCTCACCGTTACAGCAAGTGACATTTAATTTCTTAAATCGCACATAACTTAGAAAAGTCTTTGGAGCGTGCTGCTTGGGTTTGAACCCGGACCGCTCGAGTGAGAGGCGAGTTCGTTAGCAAAAAGACATAACTTTGAAGTGTTTCCAAACCACACTTTTTTCGATCATAATCAGTTTCCATCACTTCTAAAATGCTACAACTTTACTTACTTCATCACCCTCAATGATGCAACTTCACTTTCTTCAAGGTAAATGTTAAAGAAATCTCGAAGATAGGATTGAATCGTTTGCATTTTGCTGTCTGGAAATCTTAAGTCCTCAAGTTTTGTGTCGCTTGGAATGTTTATTGGAATTTCGACACCTGAAACACATCAGCGCGGTCACCAGATATCAATTGGTACCGTCATATAACCATAAGAGTCTTTTAAGCAACTATAATAACATACATTGATATGTAATGCTTGATGATTCACGGAAGGGGTACCCAGAGGTGTGTAAGTAACAGGCGATGAGCCTATTGCCATAAACCGGGCACGAATCCAAACTCCTAGATTCTACTGGCAATTTCAGGTTAGAAAAACCCAATGGTTCTTTGGCCGACCCGCATAGAACCCAGGACCTCTAGCTTAGCAGTAGTGCTTGCTAACACCTACAAGGTAGTTCCTTAGGCCTCCTACTTTTAGCCCCTAAGGCCTCCTCCTTTTAGGCCCTAAGGCCTCCTTTATGGCTTACGACTGCTATGTTAGGATAGCAGCCAGGAACATCGGTTCAACGTGCACCCCGAAGCAAGGAAACACTTGTACTGTACCTGAGATAGAAGCTAATTGACTTAGCAGCGAAGAATGTTTATTTCCATCAACAGACAGTAACACATTTTCTGTTTCTGTTGCCAAAATTTTAAACACAGCATCAATTATTGCACGCTTTGAGTTTATTCCAGTAGATTCTATATCAATCTGAAATGAAAGAGACGTTAATTTGATTGGCTTATTTACTATGCACAGGTAATCCATAGACGTCCCACTAACGTGCACGATACTCTTCCAGACAGCCGGGGGTCTAGAGCACACTCCAACAGGCTGCTCCAATGTGAATCCAATGTTCTCAAACCACCAGAAGGTCTTCATCAAGGGTAAACGATTGCTTTTCAATTAAAAAACAACCGGAAACGACCACCCATTCACAAACCGACCGCGCCCGTCATTGCTTCTTACGATGGCTCGCGTCGATCATGTACGACCACTGTCCATTAACTATACCTTTATAAGTGGACGTACTCAACCAGTCCCTCTGAGTCTTTTTCACATTCTGTCACAGTTGTCATGGTTGGCAGCGGGTGGAGCTGCATGCCGATTTTCTATATTATGTCTATTTCAAAAAACTTACATTTAATGAAGCCAAGTGTATAGTTGTAACTGGAACTTGGTCTTGCGATCTTGATACATGAATCTTGTCTCCGAAAAATTGGGAAGGAGATAACACTAAGAATTTTCTGAAATATTTACTCTCAATTAGTCATTCATCATAGTATGATGACTGATATAAGAAGGCCTAAACGCCGTCAATGTTTGGACAGCGCTACTAGGGTTGGCACAAGTAAACAAAATTTAAAAATAATTTCACCTCATATTTTTGATCAACATTCTTTTACATGACTATCATTATTTAAAAAAATTATCCTACAATATCTACCATAACTTCATATCATTCCTCTGTGCGTTTACTTCAGAAATCTATATTCAAAGTACAGAAATAACTAGTTATTTTAATAAAGTACGTTTCTATATAATTTGCTGACTCGTGTCACGGTGTTGAAAAATCGCGTGGAATTAAAATTTCCCCGTTGGAAGAATAACTATTCCCAATGTTTACTCACTTCAGAGACGGATATAGCATTCTTGACAAGGAATCCAACTTTATAACGGTCTCAAATACTTCATCATCACATTTTGTTATCAGATTAAAAATGCCTTCAATGTGACCAGTGTATGTGACGTTCTGCAATAAAGAATCTACCGTACCAGGCTTTGTATATTCGAAGAAGTTGACTTCTATTCCAAGTTTCTTCCAGTTCCTAAAATATAGCAGAATTATTTTGAAAACACAAGTTTTTTTTTAAATTCTGTTTAAAACATCGATATATCAATTTGTATAAACAGATGATATGGGCGCTTTAGAAGTGGCATATTAAAACTATTACAACTTTTACTGTAATACTCAGTTTCGCTTCAGTATTTACTTAAGGTCCAAGATCCCAGTGCCGCCAGACGTTACTTATTTTCTCACAAACAATTTATATGGGATAAGCTAGTGTTAGTACATACTTTGAGCGTGTGCATACTCGCTAGCTTGGGTAGACGGCCAATTCATTGGTATCAGATGCTGAAAATCGAAAATTTCAGTACCAACTTTTCTTATTTTCTCATGGCTGATTTTCACATATGTTTTAGTTAGTTATGTTACAAATTAATAATAACTATTGCCAGACACCTTCCGTCGGCCCTTACCCTTGCCAGACGCCTTAAAGATCCAGAAAAAATGATGTAAGTTTACTTATTTTCTCAAGCTTGATTTTTATGCACGACACTTGGGGAACTATTTCAACACTGTTAGTCAGCAGCCAGACCAATTGGATGGGCCAAACATCCAGCCAGACACACATAAAGTGTCGCTAGTAGTCCGGTCAATTTAGAAAATTGAAATAAAGAAAATTCCGACAGAGCCAAATCTTCGTAGAGACCTTAGGTTTACCACAAGGAATAAAGTGTCAAAAGTCCCAATCAGTCCCGTGCGCTTAGGGACTTATTCGGGGCCCAAGGTCAAAATTTTAGGTATTTTGAATTTTTCTCGAAAACGGTAAGTTTTATCGAAAAAGTACCTTTGAGCAAAGTTGTAGATCTTAAAATTTTCTATAAAAATGGTCTCTACGATTTTTTTTCTAAGACCCACTATTTTCCAGGTATTGCGCTTGTAAGAATCATGTTCTACATAGTATGCACACATATGCCACGTATATACATATTTAGGTACTCAAACAAGCAAAAATGCCTACTCGTGTCTCTTTTATGTATACACTAGTGGACGCCCGCAGCTTCGCTCGCGTGGAATTAGACGTAACATAACCTAAATACAAAATTCCATTGAAATAATGTAGGTATATACGAAAAACTTTTTTACCTACTAACTTTGCACCCCCCTTTTACCCCCCCTTAAGAGATGATTTTCGAAACTCAATAAAAAACCTTCATAGGTACTGAATTTCATTCGAATAACATCAAAAACGGCAAAGTTTCATACTAACTTTGCACCCCCGTTTTACCCCCTTAGGGGGTGAATTTTTAAAAATCCTTTCTTAGTGCTCCCCTACGTTATAATAGGAACCCCTGTGCAAAATTTCAAGTTTCTAGCCCTTATAGTTTAGGCCCTGCGTTGATATGTCATTCAGTCAGTCAGTCAATCAGTCAGTCAGTCAGTCACCTTCTCCTTTTATATATTTAGATTATACTATTCTAAGAAAATTTACTCTAAAATGACCGCCGGTCCCTTACCGAATCCCCTCTACTTGAATAACAGATATTTAACATTTGTAAAAAATACACGAAACAAAAAGCAAGTACAGCTATCTTGTCTTCCTCCAACATCGGCATCTGCTACTCAACATTTGTTTCGACTCGAAACTTTCGAGTATACTATCAAGTTCAGACATGGCAAGGCAATGAACTGAACCCTGAAGACTGGGGTTGGAAATTGATAAATAATACTTTGGAACCGATTCGAAATTTACTGCCCCCTGCTCTCCTCTCTTGTATACGTGGCATATGTGTGCATACTATGTAGAACATGATTCTTACAAGCGCAATATCTGGAAAATAGTGGGTCTTAGAGAAAAAATCATAGAGACCATTTTTATAGAGAATTTTAAGATCTACAACTTTGCTCTAAGGTACTTTTTCGATAAAACTTACCATTTTCGAGAAAAATCCAAAATGCCTAAAATTTTGACCTTGGGCCCCGAATAAGTCCTTAAGCGCACGGGACTGATTGGGACTTTTGACACTTTATTCCTTGTGGTAAACCTAAGGTCTCTACGAAGATTTGGCTCTGTCGGAATTTTCTTTATTTCAATTTTCTAAATTGACCGGACTACTAGCGACACTTTATGTGTGTCTGGCTGGATGTTTGGCCCATCCAATTGGTCTGGCTGCTGACTAACAGTGTTGAAATAGTTCCCCAAGTGTCGTGCATAAAAATCAAGCTTGAGAAAATAAGTAAACTTACATCATTTTTTCTGGATCTTTAAGGCGTCTGGCAAGGGTAAGGGCCGACGGAAGGTGTCTGGCAATAGTTATTATTAATTTGTAACATAACTAACTAAAACATATGTGAAAATCAGTAATGAGACTTTAATTTGTCACTCTCAATCGTACAAATAATGACCTCACGCTCTATACCTAGCGGCACTTTATATGTGTCTGGCTGGACGTTTGGCCCATCCAATTGGTCTGGCTGCTGACTAACAGTGTTGAAATAGTTCCCCAAGTGTCGTGCATAAAAATCAAGCTTGAGAAAATAAGTAAACTTACATCATTTTTTCTGGATCTTTAAGGCGTCTGGCTAGGGTAAGGGCCGACGGAAGGTGTCTGGCAATAGCTATTATTAATTTGTAACATAACTAACTAAAACATATGTGAAAATCAGCCATGAGAAAATAAGAAAAGTTGGTACTGAAATTTTCGATTTTCAGCATCTGATACCAATGAATTGGCCGTCTACCCAAGCTAGCGAGTATGCACACGCTCAAAGTATGTACTAACACTAGCTTATCCCATATAAATTGTTTGTGAGAAAATAAGTAACGTCTGGCGGCACTGGGATCTTGCTCTATTACGTCTAATGTCAACGAATTTGCTAAGACTGAACGTTATGGAGGATGATGTAAAATCTACCCATCTACCTTTGTTAAATATATCAATGGTTTAAACATCTTTAGCTTTCTTTGAAGAATCTTACCTCGTCTTAACTCGCAGTAGACTTAATTGGTTAGGACAACAAAAAAGGATTTTTTTGGCTCCGTAATTAATAAGCTCGTCAGCAAACTGTATGCCAAGTGAACCATCGCAAAATAGCAACTGCCAGCGATCTGGTGAGCAGGTAAACCTGAGAAAATACTAAAGTTAGATTCTAGAATAATATCATTATGACTGTGTTCGCTTTTTCAACCATTATTTGAGAAGGTTCTATTCAAACCTTGACTATTCCTTTTTTGCTCATCATTTGTGGACCATCGCCTTTGATACATAACATCACGCCTGTATTTCTCCGGAGGAGGTACACCTACTTCTCACCAGTTATGTTTAGGTCCCATGTTGGTGATCCTATTGCCATACAGCCGGCGCAAGTCCAGACTCCGAGCTGCTACCGGGCATTTCAAGTTTCAAAAACCCAATAATTATTGACCGACCCGATGTTCAAACCGAGGACTTAACAGTCGTGCTATGGCGTTGTTTTAATCGATTATCAACTATCTTGTTTTAATCGACTGATCGATATGTCTAGTGAAGCTAAATTTTGATTAGTGGTACTCTTTCGCACAGCTTGAATTCGAGAAGGCTACACTACATCAGCTCCTTCGTAGTAAAAATCTGCACGGGAACGACCTAACGTGACGGGAGACACGTGTTAAGCTAGTAATTAACAACTCACCTCATCTCACCCTCAAGACTGGGGTCACACAGACGTACTAGCACTCTTCCTCTGTGACCGGTCGAATCCACTTCTTTGACTGCAGTGAGAGATTCTCCAGGTCCGTATGTCACGTAAGGCAGGGGTTTCACGTACCCGAGGGCAATGCCTTCAGTAACCAGCTGTTTTATTATCTGTTATTGTAAAAGGAAGGCGGAGTACACTCATTAATTATTTTTTTAATGATAAAGATTTTATAGACATTAAGATATATACACTGTCTAAAATAAATAATTAGCGAATTAATGTTAATTCGAACGGACCTTCAGTTTAACAGTCCCGCTTACGACCACCAAACCAACATGTGTAAAATTAAAAAAATGTTATTAACTCAGTTTCAATAACTTGAATTATTCCAAACTGCATTAGGTCTTGCTTGCAACCCATACACATCCCACTGCTATAAGTAGTCCACTTTTTATTTATAAGTACACTTTTTATTGCCCGGATGAAAGCAATAACTGTCAGGTAAATCGAAAAAATATGCTATTAAACTGTTATTCCAAATACTGACTTTAATATCCTCGAGATAGTTGAACTCGAGGATTGAAGAGAAGTCCGCAGCTACGTAGGACCGCTGCTTGGTCAGGTGTCGTAAACCAAAGGCGTACCTCTCCATGCTGGGTACTTGTACAACGTCAATTGTGATACCGAAATACGCACAGCAGTTCAACGCCACCTGGTGTGGCAATTCTTTGTTAATCAAGTCTATTATTACAACTGACTATAATATTATGTTATCAACTTGATATTATAATAATATTAAACCGTATAAATAGTAATAGCAATTCTGGTAGCATCAGTACTTTAAAGAAAGAGTGTTCCAGTTCGATGCTTAAGGCAAACTGGGAAATCGAATGTTTTTTAATTGTGAAGAGCACAAGACTTAACGAGTATTATCTAACGAGAATAACCAAAACTAGATCAGCACCTAAGATTTGTTGCCTAATCTAACTTTCAACCGAGAAAAGTGCTCAAAGGTAAAAATTACTAAGGCTTAAGGCTTATGCCTCAGCAGTTGATAGTTTATACTTCGAGTTGCTTGACAATGTTTGCTTTGCGCGACTATATCTAACTGAATGGCGACAGTGTCTTCCGTGGTCTATCTTTTTTTATGATTCCCTTTGACTCCTGTAAATATTCAATAGCAATTCTTACGTCTCTCAATTTTCCCGTGGCGCAACTTAGCACTATATCGCAGCCCTTGCCCTCTGTCGCTTGGAGCACCATATCTCCAAATCGAATATCTCTAGAAAATCCTATGTGTTTTTCTGAAAATTAATATCTTTATTAAATAAGTACGCAAAAAATTTAGGTCACAAAATATTGAACCTTACTTTGTTTGAGTTATCGTGTTTTAACTCTATCGAATAATTAATTAAATGGTATGATTAACAAATAAAATCGTAATTTTTAATTTAATCACCATTAAATAAGCGTGAAAATCATGACCAGGATGACTGGCCCTTTAAAAACACTCACCATTTAACTCAGGAAAAAGATTCAACAAAGACTGTTTTTTACTCGAGTCACCAACGGTTGCGAACACCTGACAGCCGTGAGCCAATGCAATGGCTATAGCCGCTTGGCCCAATGCACTCGTGCCTTCTAATATACATACAGTCATTCCATTGCTTAGATCAGCTTTAATTTTCTAGAAAAGCATTCCAGGAGAATGAATATTACAAACATACTCATACGTAGTAACATAGTCAAACTATTTTTATCCCGAAAATATGTTCAAAGGGAAGAAAAAAAATGTGAGCCGTCACGGGACGCCTGGCAGATGCATCGAAATTATTTTGTACAAGTAATATGCACAAAAGTACAGGTTATGACAGGAACATATAAGAAAAACAACAAAAAAAACACTACGGAGTAGGTATACACTATAGGTATCCGAGCTCAGTGTAGCGAGAGAGATGGCTTAACGGACTGTATATAATAATATATACCAAATTATTTGACTTTGACTTTGATACGTCAATCATATAGCGTGGCGACGCGTCGCCACAGCATGCGTCGCCACGCCAGAAATCGGTTTTACGTGCGGCTATAGATGTTTCACATCAAAAAGTTTCCATAAAATGTTAAAGGAAGTCTAACCAATGTCCAGCCAATTTGATAGCGGGCCAGCACAGACCCTTAACTCGCTCAGATCGCTATTTTCTTATATTCGAAATTCACGCGGACGAAGTCGCGGACAAAATCTAGTTGGACTATACCTATATAATTTGCAAATTACTTAATAACAATAATAATAATATCTAAATATATGAATGCATCATGTATTGCCCTCGATTTTCGCCTCAATAAAAGTTAAATAAATGAATAAGAAAAAACTTACGAGGCAGTAAAAGGCCATTGAGTAAGGCAAAGGCACCGTAGCTGCCTCCTCTAATAACCACGTGTCAGGTACATCCCAAAGCAGCTCTGAAGCTTGCACTTTTGAGGCGATCGCTCCGCTTTTCACAACACCCATAACGCGAGAACCACTGTCAACAAGAAAAGTCAAAGAACAAAACATACTTAGAGCTAAAATAAATTATTGGTTATAAAATTGTTTTACAAGTTTCTTTTATAAGTACCTATGCTATTCTCCTGCTGCAACCAATAGACGTCCCCCTGCTGGGCACGGGTCTCCCACACAAACAAATCTGCGGGAGCTCTAGAGCATACATCACCACACTGCTCCAATGCGGATTGCTGGAGGGGTTAGTGGCAACCCAGTGTCGAATGTTCTCAAGCCACCCGAACGTCTTTGACGAGGCTTAACGATTGTTTTCACCATTGAAAACAACCAGGACCAACGGCTTAACGTGCCCTCCGAAGCACGGTAGCGCCCATGAAATTTTGCCACTAGCGGTCACACATCCACAAACCGACCGCGGCCGTCGTTGCTTAGCTCTGTCGATCACATTGAATCGACGCGAGCCATTGGGCTATGGACGGACGTATTCTATCCTTGGCTAATTAAAATCTTCCTATTCGCATTATAAGATTGCTATGATATAAATTTTACCTACCTTTGTGTCACTCCACTAAAATCCATTCCATAGCCGATATCCTCACACTCCTTAAATGGAATAATTCCAGTAGCTCTTTTCACGTCACAGTTATTGAAGCCAGCATAATGTACCTTTAAAATAAAAACTGTCAACAGCAGAAAAACAACAGAAAATTTGATATTATATTCACATAGGATACTTTTTATCCCAGAAAATTGTAAAGTGAAATAAATGGTCAAAAATCTGAAATAATTGTTCGATTTTTAATCGATTAATTTTATTGGTTTCTCCTTCTTCTCCTACTCTACGAAATGCTGGATAGATCTGGTTTTTTTTTGTACATAGAATAAGGTCTGGAGAGTAACATAGGCTACGGCTTTTTATTCCGAAAAATTGTATGGTTGTCGTGACAAAACACTGACATAATCATTCGATTTTTAATCAATAAATATGCGTATGAGCGGCCGAACTGCGGGTGAAGCTAGATTTTGATAAATGGTAATCTTTGGTGCTTGCCGTTGATAATCCTTAACCATCTCTTGATGGTAGAGGTAATTCTGCACTTCTTTTCTTTCTTCTTTTTACAATTCATATCCATGAGTAACATAGCTAAATTCAACAAGAGAATACTCACGTTAACAGTAATACCTATTCCATTGGACTCAAATTGCTGCACCCACTTGAGTGGCTGTAAATCTCCTCGAGTACTTGTAAGCTTCACGCCATATTTTGGTGAGGGTTTGTGCTCCCAAGGCAGTAAATATTCGCCTCCCCATATACCCTGAAAAATTTATTCAAAGTCTAAGTAGTTGAAGTGGCATCAATATTATGAAGTTTTGTTTTTTGCTTGATTTTATCAACCACAAGAGAGATGTTTTGAGTTTTAGTTTTTTACAAGCACTTCCCGAATTTAACTTTATTCCGAAGACTTATATTGCGAAAATTACAGTAAAATATCATCCCAGTCATAATTATTTTGACATTCCCTCCATGCTTTATCTATAAAGTATGTTGTTCTGACGTAATAGGTAAATTATTGGTCTAACAAATAATTGCAAAACTTACATCTTTCAATACACTAAATGGCAGGTCTGGAATTTCGTCCAAAGATTCCTCGGCTACCGAATTTCTGTCAATTATTATCATTGAAATTTTACTATTCTCAAATTCTCTTCTCCAATTTTTTATTTTCTCCATAAGTCCAAACACTACAGGTGTAAAGGCGACTATTAGTAAGCCATGCTGTAGAGGAAGGTCGTTTAGTCTTGTAATCAGTAGGGAAACGTCATCTTCAGATGTAATGGTTACAACAGAAGCGTATTCTTTGGTTTTTCTTCCTACTTTAATTAATTCAAGTACAACATCCCCAGCGTTTATAGATGATTCTATATTGTATATGGGTGAAGCTTTTTCATCACATTTAGTATTTTCATTTGGTCTGGTATTAAAGTTCAATACAAATGCTTCTGATTTCAGGGAATCATATAGTTCCTTAAATACCTGTAAAGTAGTATAAAAATTCTAACAAATACTCGTAGTATCCCATCATGTATCTATCACATAATGGGATACTACGAGTATTTGTTATATAGTACAAAGAATATTATTACATTTACCGTATACTTACGCTTTGATGCTTTGTGAGATCCGTAGTTAAGACTAGATCTATTTTCGCCAAAACATTTTTATTTTCTAGGATATGGATCTCCAAAATCTCTGTGTAATGTACTTTTACAATTCCAGAGTCAATAACATTTTTAAATTCATGAAATGTGTTACTACCCTGGTAATTCATGATGCCAACAACATTAAGTTCATCGTTATTGATATGGTCATTTATCATTTGTATATATGCCAATAAAGCAAAGTTTATCTAAAAAAAATTAGGTAATTATAAATAAAATAAAATATTCATATTCGGTAACACTACTTTAATTTTGGGACCCTATATTGCTAATAATTGTTTAGTAAGCGAACGTACAAAATCGGTTATGAGGCATCATCATTATCATCAAATCAAATTAGGGAGTGAAAGGATAATCAATAATTGTTTAAAAAATCTCTAAAAATTCGGTAACAGAAGACTGATGAATTTAAACTTACATTTGTAACACGTGGTTGAAAATGGGGAATGAAGTTATAATTTTTCAAAGATACAGATTCTTTATTGAAAAATGGCAAGTTATGGAATTTAATTGTATCCATAATAATTCCCCCACATCTGAAAACATGCGTAAATAAATTTAGTCCGTAGTTTACAAGGTTTCAAACATCACACAATTTTGTAACATTCCATGATAAAATCGTCCTCTGGATTTTGTGAATGTTTTCTTTAGAAATATACTTTAAACCAGTATCTTCGGAACCTTGCCTAAAGGGACTCCTTTTAATGATATATTTTAGTAATAATTTTTTTTTTAGGTTATATTTTTAAGGTTTTTTTTTTTAGTTTTAACTTCATTAATTAGTAAATTTACTTTTATTTGCAGCTATGTTCAGTTTAATGTCATTACTTTAAAACTCACCTCGTTAGATCGTGATCTTCATTTATGTAAGCTGTCATCACCTTTTTGTCTTCAGTGGAATCAATTTTACTTTTATGACCATCTGTATCTATATAAATCCGCCCTATATACCTAGGTTGGCTAGTATTCAGTGAATACTTTAGGGTATTCAGTTGCAGCATGCCATCAATGAAAGTTACCCAGTTATCGGCCCACAACAACTGTGCTTCCGTGTAAGATGCATTTGATTTGTATATCGAGCAGAAATCATCCCTGGATACAAAAAAGTTCGGTAAGGAAAACGATAATTATTACATTATTTTCATTACGAGTATCCTTTCTTGTTCTCTATTTTTCCATATTTTTTTGTACTAAGTGTAAGTGATTAAATAAAGTATTCATGAACTGGTGCTGACTGATTGTTTACTGTAATATATTTGTATAGTACGTTCAATGAATCAAATTTCCAAAATCATCGTCAAAATTGTAAATAGTATAGGCAAAGTACCTATAAGTATAACCCCTTTCTTGCATAAGTTCATAGATATCTTCCGCTTGAATATCCAAAGGTTCTGTAGATTTAACTTGAACTTTAGGTATCGTCACATCCGATAGACTCCCAATTATACAACCAGTTGCAACCTTAGAAACATCATCTGATATCTGCAAACAATACAAGGGTTCCCAATTATAATGATTAATTCTATAGAGCCTTCCATATAGAGGATAGAGAAAAGCAGCACATATCTTGTAAGCTCTTTAAGCCTTATATTTTTGAGGTGGGATTTTACGAGCTGCAAACCTAGAAAAATTAGTATTCGTATCTTTTTGGTTCTGAATTTAACCCGAATTTATTTTTTGCTCTAGGAAACATAAAAACCTTGTCAGATATTGTATGGTGGAGCTTTATTCAAATTTGACTTATCTTCAGAGATATGAGATGTGGTTTCAATCCTGATTCTTACCTCAAACTTCCCCGTGCCCCGATGTAGGACCACTTTTAACCGCAATTGCCTCTGTTCATGAAGTATTGGTTGCGCAAATAGATGAACATTACGAAATTGTACTGAAAGCGTTTTCTTCTCTATGCCAAGCGTCATGGCCAGCGTGTCCCATGCTGCTACTAGTGCTGCCGCGAATGGATATACCACTCGACCTTTTAATAGATGATAAGAGGGGTTAGCTATAAGTAAGTTTGATGTGTTTGACCAGGGCTACCACCGCCCGCCACGGTACATACCATTTCTACCGTGTAGTATCTGTTTTAAAAGCAATTGTGGTCCGGTTGGAAAGGTGTGATTTCCGGTTACATTTCTTTAGAGACCATCTTAGGCCTCAAGGACAGCAACGCATCTCTGGCTGACTTGGATAACTTGGATACTAACGAACTGACCAAGTGAAATTCTTATAATCTCTGTGCTTTCTAACCATACTTGTCCCTGTTTGAGTCTATCACAGTCATGGGCAGCAGATAGATGCCTCAGGCTCGAATGCTATCTTATATCCACTGAAAATATCACCTCTTACGACGTTTCCCTGCAAGTATTTGAACTCGTCGTCATGAAGAGTAACAAGGTCCCTGGAAGCAGCCGCCATACGCTTCTCTCCCGAAATATACAGTGGCATGTTCCTGTAATGATGAAAAATGACAAAGTCAAATAATTTATTCCACTATGAAGTGATTGGACACCGCTTACCAACGTCGAAGTAACTTCAAACTACTATAATAGAGATACGAGTATAATGCAATTCTAAATTGAGTAATATAATAATTTACTTACAACAAATAATTTATTATAAACGCTCTAACGTGTAATGTTCTATAGGATTAGCTATTGATCATAGGAAGAATAGCTAATCCTACAATAGTAAGTCTAACTTGTGTCCCTGTAGATCGCATATGTACTCGTATATCGCGGAAGCGTATATATCGCATTGGAGCAACATGGTGCAGTATGCTCTAGACCTCCTCTGTGACTGTGGGGGAGACCCGTTCCCAGCATTGGGACGTCTATGGGTATATTTAGCTAGCTATATGTAAGTCCATAGCCCAATGGCTCGCGTCGATTCAATGTGATCGAAAGAGTTAAGCAACGACGGGCGCGTTCGGTTTGTGGATGGATGACCGCTAGTGGCAAAATTTCATGGGCGCTACCGTGCTTCGGAGCATACATTAAGCCGTCGGTCACAGTTTTTTTCAATGGTAAAGACGATCGTTAGGCCTTGTCGAAGACCATCGGATGGCTTGAGAACATTCGACACTGGATTGGCCACTAACCCCTTCACCAATCCGCATTGGAGCAGTATGATTAATATGTTGTAGACCTCTCGCAGATTTGTTTGTGGGGGAGACCCGTGCCCAGGAGTAGGACGTCTATAGGTTGCAGCAGCATATGTGAGTTAGAATAAGGAAAGTTAATAAAGCCTTGAAAATGTACAGAATATACATACCACTTTTCGTCATGGGCCCATTCCACCAAGTGCGATAAAGAGGCGGTTTGGGTAGACACTGGGAACTCTACCTTGGGATAGAGTTCTGTAACTCGTGGGTTGTATCCTTCCATAAAGAGCCTGCAGGAATAATGTCTCTGTTAAGAATAGTGGTCCCCAAAATGGTCAAAATTAGACGGTAGGTTCAATTTGATAGGTTTATTAATTAGTGTAGTGTTCGCAAAAACGACTGCTCTGGAGTTTGGTGGGACGTATTTTTTGTATTATTTTAAGTTATTTTACGCAACTGCACCAGAAGGAGGGTTTTGGTTTAAATTAGAGGCCCAGGGTTCAATCCCCGGGTCGGGCAAAAACTGTAGGGTTTTTTTACTTGAAATGCCCGGTAGCAGCTAACACAAATCTAGACTTCGATATGAACATACAAAAAAAAGATTTGCTAAATTGGTCCAGCCATTCTTGAGTTATGCGCTTACCCCAACTTGCATTTTTATTTATATAGATTTTTATAAACTTTAAGTACTCGTATGATAAATTTCACAGTCCTCTGCGCTTTTTTAAAGAAATAATTAATTATAAAGACTCTCAAATACTAGAACAGTAACAAAAGTAAAAAAAGCATAAACTGCGAGCGATATTCTAACTACGCCGTATTTCAGTTTTGGTCCATCAAGCATGACAGTTGGTATCTTGAAATAAATAATTTTCTTCAAAAGTTTTATTTTTTCCTGATAAGTCATTACGAATGCTTAATTTGCGTGGGTACAATGAAGAACTTTTGCTAAACTTTTAATGATATAATGGCCAACATACATGACTTTGTAATTAATAAGTTTTAACAGTTTTCAGTCGAGTATTTCAACCTTAATTAATTATACATAAAGAAAACTTTAGTCACAAGAGTTCACCCGAGTATAATTCGTCTATCATCCATCACTTTAGACCGCTAAGGTACACATTTGTAGAACAGCAGTAGGTATGGCACATTCTTCTTGGTGCCATACATACTGTTCATGATTGAGTATTATTGATGAGAATTTGGCGAGTGTCAGAAGACAGGGACGCCGTGCTGAGCCGGCCAAAACCGTAAACTGATCCTGCCGTCGTTTTCTTCTGGCTTGGGAATACATTTTAGCATTCTACTTATTTGAACATGCAGACGGGTGTCCTTCTGTGATCTATCTAATCTTACCAGCCTATGCACAGCCATGTCGCTTTGGCTCTATTTACACCCTGTTTCAGTTTTGGCAATGGTGGGGCAATCGGGGGCCAGGATAGGTGGTTCTGCCACGGCCAATACGTTAACTGGTCCTGCAGTCTTTTTTATATTTCTCAGAAACGCATTTATGCATCCTGCTAGTTCAAAGATTCAAATGGATCCTGCCACCTAAAAATGAAGATTTGTTTCACATACGGTTGTATGTTGATACGGCGACCTTGGAGGCGTTGGCTAACTTGCTACGCACAGCCGTCTGACAGCGGACAGTCTTACGACCAACTGTCACAGTCGTCTGTTGGCTCCATGCCAGTGGAGAGGTCCTTACCGGCCTACAGCTCCAAGCACATGCACAGCCATGTCGCTGTGGCCTCGTTTGGTGAGCGGGATGTGGCGGCAGTCAGAAGCCAGGGAGCGCTTCAGAATGGCCTGCAGTAGGCCATGGGGGGCGATCTCTATGAGGACCGCGTTGGACGGCACCAGCTTTAACGTCTCTTCGAAAAGCACAGGGTTCTGCAATCATAAACACCAACAGGTTGCTTCTAGTGATGCTTATGTTTCACGCTGCTCCAATGCGGGTTGATGCGTTTATTCAGGTAATATTTTGAAGTTGGACCTTTTGTGTTGATATGAATTAAGCGTTTACAGTTACCGGGCTGATTGAGAAATATTATGTGAATAAACGAACTAGCCCACGCCACGAATCGTCCATCTAATGCCCTTACACCTCATAACTTTCCTCGATAAAGGTCCTGTTCGGTAACGCTATAAAGGCCAATCGTCAATAGTAACAACTCATTAAAAAAAACATTGATAAAGGATCTCTATCCCTAAAGTATCCACAGTACATAAAATGCGTAGAGATGAATTGTTGAATGAATTTAAAGCAAGACCTCACCTTCATGTTGTTATTATGGTATTCAGCTGACGAATACATAGCTATTTCCTCGCCCCATCTATCTTGAGGCACTGAAGTTGACATCCAGCGATCACTTCGAGCTACTCGATTTGGTATTATCTCCCGCAAGTGATTTAAATGTGGCGAGCCTGCATTTTAATAAATCTATGTAGTTCCAATTCGAAAAGAATAACTACTCCTGCCATGATCTTGAGTTAGTAAAAATAAAAACATCTGGTGCTTACTATAGTGGCCATTGCTGAATGATTTCCTTCAGCAATGGCCACTACCAATAGTAAGTGCCGTCAATAGTAATAGTAAGTAGTGGTCGCCGAGTGGTAGAAATTCAATCATAACTCAATTTCTTATTCATCTAATATATAAAATTCTCGTGTCACAGTATTAGTTACCATACTCCTCCGAAACTCTCATGAAATTTTGTGTGCATATTGGGTGGGTCTGTGAATCGGCCAACATCTATTTTTCATTCCCCTAAATGTTAAGGGTAGTCCACCCCAAAATTTATATTTTTAATATTTCGATAAATTTTTATTTTTTTATTTTTTTATGATACAGCATTAGAAAATACATACAACCCTGTATTGTCAACCTTCTACGATCAACCCCTATTTTTCCATCGTGATTTTTATTTTTAATAATTTCCTTCAATTATGATTGGGAAAACAACGTTTGCCGGGTCAGCTAGTATTATATAAAAATGTTAGCTTTCTGCTCTGCTTTTCCATATAGACTTAAACCCTTCCAAATTTCATACACCTCCGACCACGTAATTTTTTGCAAATTGTATGTTATGTTTACAATTTAGATACTTACTCATATCCTCAATATATTTCGAATGGAACGCAATATTGCACGTCTGCACCTCCTTCGCAAATATCCCCTTCGAAGTTAGGGTCGCAACGAACTCCTTCATAGACTCCTGCGGTCCTGACAGGGTGCAGGAATCAGGCCCGTTGTGGCACGCCACCACTATGTCACTCGGGCACATTGTCCTGATCTGCTGGTACCCGAGCCCTACTGCTGCCATGGAGCCCTTGACAACTGGGATGTCAACGGATACTCTGCCACGGGAGTAGGAAGCCAGAAGGGCCTGTTCAGCAGTGAAGGCTCCGTCTGCGTACGCGCAGGCAACTTCACCGAGACTGTGACCTGTAAAATAGAACGCTTTAAGAAGCTGTATTAGGCTTTCCCAAGACAGTAATGTATGTATATCAGTCTCTGACACCCATACTACAGGCTCGCGCCTAATTTGGGTTCAGATGGCCGTGTGTGAGAATGTCCATGATAATATTATTATCATTTATAATATGGGACCAAAATACTTACCGATTATTTTATCAGGGACAATGCCAATTTCCTTGAGAACATCTGTGAGAGCAATCTGAATAGCGGTAATTCCCACGAACGCATGTAGAATATTGTTGAAGATAGTTTTGTCTTCTGTAGTCAAAATGTGGATAAGATCGACCCCTTTTTGCTTTAAGATTTCATCGCAACTGAAAAAAGACAAGGTCCAGAAAATAAGCTATATATATAAAAATAATGGAGCTAACATAAAATCGATCACAGTAAACCGATCCGAGCAATTGGGCTATGGATGCTACAGATGTACCATATTGGAGAAAAATAATACCGTTGGATAGTAGAAGCAAACCGCGGAATGCCCATAAGTTTCAGCCCCATTAGATTCCACTGGGAGCCCATGCCGCTGTAGACGAACCATAGAGGTCGCTTTATATCATCAAAGTGTTGCACCTTCTCTTCAAGACACACATTATCATCTGAACTTGTATCTGTAATCACAAATTATTTTATTCAAGTAATTGAAATAAGTCTAAGCGCGACTGCTAAGCTAGAGGTCCTGGGTTCGATCCCCGGGTCGGGCAACCGGGCCTTTGGGTGGCCAAAAATCTTCCGACAGTCAGGTGGGCCCTTTCCACCAATCCTGTAGCATTGTGTAGTTCCAGGCCTTATGAACTGTGAAAAAACCCTGCAGTGACTAGCGTCAGCATTTGCCTTAAGGTATCAGTCACACAGGTTTCTCAGACCACTCGAGTATGTTGACTCATGAGAGATCTTAATGTTATTTTCTGTTCTTTGGTCAGTTGTCATTATGTTTACATTTGATTTAGCATGTTGTTGTGAGAGTAATGAAATATTGAGTTGTTTATGTACCAAATATAGCATATCCTCGTCCCAAATGACCGTTGATTCTCTTCTCATGAATATTATGGAGCAGCGCTAGCTCTTCTGGGTCGATAGGACGAGACTTGAGGTCTTCGAAGACACTCTCCACACCCTTCTCGTTTCTTCCGGAGATCATCACCAAACGAGGTAGAGCTGATTTATAGGGATTCAAGTTCTGTAAACGACGAAAGATTAATCAAATGATGGTTTTGTTCAAAGTCAGTCGCAGTTGTTATGGGCAGCGGCGGATGGGTGGTGCTGCAAGTTCGTTAGCTTATAGCAATATACATCTAAAATAACTCTGGCTAACCTTTGGTTTAAAATCGCCGTGAAGTAAAACGTGTGCGTTTACGCCATGATAAGATAGACTGTTGATTGCTGCGTACGATGAGCGAAATAGATGATGGTCCGTCGAGATCACCATACGACTCTCCCTCAGTGCTGGTATGTCTTGGCGAGGTTTCTCGCAGTTCAGATTTGCCGCTACCTTGCCTTTCTGATAGCCTAAAAGAACCTACAAATAACAAAACATAAAATAACATCACGCCTATATTTCCCTGAAGGGGTAGGTTAGAGGAGTGTAGTACCCACTGTTACCAGTTATGTTAAGGTCCCATGTAATAGGTAATGAGTCTATTGCTATATACCGGGCACACACCAGAATCCGATTTGCAGACAGGTTTCAATTTCAAGTTAGAAAAATCCAAAAGTTGTTGCTTGACCCGGGGTTCGAACCTAAGACCACTAGCTAAGCAGTCACACTTGCGACCACTAGAACCAACGAGGAAAATGAAATAAGTGGTGGATCTGGTTGGGATAGGTGTCTTCTTTTCTCCACCAATCCGCATTGGAGCAGATTGGTGGTAATTACTCTTGACCTCTTTGGCTCCTCTAATCTACTAGGTCCCTGCCTTGAGCATATCGTTGCGCAATCTAGCATGTGTTCTTACATATCGTTTACCTTCACGCAGTCATTAGTGTAGTAATTGTTCAATTGTAGACTGCTACCGTTTAATCTTTAAACTAATCCAAGAAGGTATAATTTTTTCAACAATGTTGCCCTCGTAACATATAGCTATAACATTTAAGATAACCTTACTTTTGTAATTGAAGCGAGACCAGATGCAGCTTCAGTGTATCCAATGTTGGACATAACACTACCCACTTTCAGTACGTCATCCCTGCTTCCACAAAACACTTCGTCAAATGCATCTAATTCAGCTTTATCGACTTCGGGAGTGCCTGAAATAAGTTCACATTTTCACATTCAAGTTCATGTTTAAAAGTCTGACTTATTTACGAAGTCTTACTAACTTTTTTTTGCCGTACTCAAGTGTCTCTTATTAATTGTTTTTATAATACTATTAAATAAGTTACTTTGGAACTAACCTGAACCAAAAGCCTCAACGTATTCAACAGCGCAAGGAGAAACATTCGCCTCTTCATAAAACTGTTTTAAGAACGCCGTCATCAATCCTGCATCTCTGTAGAAGCCGAACTTAGGACCATCCTCTCCTTTTGATATCGATGTGAAAATACTCTTCACGTGAACAACGTCTGCATAAATCCTGGATACATTTATTTGTATTTATAAGTACAGTTAGGTACAAAGGTTTTGGATTAAAACTTGACTTTGTAATCAAATGGCGTATTATTTTAATCATTATAATAATACTAGTGGACGCCCGCAGCTTCGCTCGCGTAGAATTAGACCCATTAACGACGTCTACCCGTCTAAAGACTTCAAAAACGGCAAAGTTTCATACTAACTTTTCACCCCCGTTTTACCCCCTTAGGGGGTGAATTTTCAGAAATCCTTTCTTAGTGCTCCCCTACATTATAAAAGGAACCCCTGTGCAAAATTTCAAGTTTCTAGCCCTTATAGTTTAGGCCCTGCGTTGATATGTCAGTCAGTCAGTCAGTCAGTCAGTCAGTCAGTCACCTTCTCCTTTTATATATATAGATATAATTATTTATGAATACAAAAGTTTTTTCTTTCATAGTAGGTACCTATAAACTCTCCTAACTCTAAGTACAATGATCGGCCCAATCTGCGGCAAACTTATATAACAAGTCATTCAATTAAAACTTAGGTGAAGTGGACTGATATTTGCGTATTATAAATATTAGTTTGTAAGTATTATTTATACAGACGTGATAGCCCAGATTCCGAAATCAAAATCATCAAAATCTCACTTCTTGAGTGAGGGAAAACCACAAATATTTAAAAAAATTAAAGTCACATGCTGCGCTGCAGTGAAGTTAAATTCCGTAAGGAAGTCGGTATGCCTGAGAATGAAATCTACCAAATCGTATCCAAAAATGGATTGTTATGAATTACCTCAGAGCATCCTTAGCCCTTTGGAGAAACAAAACGCCAATAGCTTCCGATTTGACGCACCCATCAGCGTCCTCATCAAATGATCTGGTCTTTCCACTCGGACTCAACTTGATAATCCTGAAACATTATTATTGTTAATCTCTCGATGAAATTATCTTGTTTGAGCGGTTTATACAAATAATACAAATATGGGCTCGGTGATGGTATATCTTGTGAAATTGATTATCAACCGATAGATAGTGTTAAGTCAACGGTTTTAGCCGGCAATTGGACGACCGCTAGTGGCAAAATGTTTTAAGTAAGTAGTTACGTACGTAGTACGTAAGTAAGTCGTACGAACTTACGTACTAAAACTACTTAGTTTTAGTCTAAGCTCCGGATTAAGACTCGTACAAGTCGTTGTTTTCTGATGATAACTGGGGATCGTGTCATATCAGAGGCCTTTGGGTAGCCGGTCGGTTTAGCCACTCATGCTTTTCCCACCGCCTTAAGGTTGACTGGAAGATAATGCCTTAGCATTAAGTCCGCCTTCGTACGTTAAAATCCATACTAATATTATAAATGTGAAAGTGTGTTTGTTTGTTTATTTGTTTGTTTGTCCGGCTTTCACGTCGCAACGAAGCTATTAAATGGCATGGTTTTTGTGTGTAGTGATAGTGAGGAGGGTGGAGAGTGACGTAGGCTACTTTTTACCTCTGTAAAACATCCCCATTTGAAGATATCGATGTTTTTTTATTTGCTACAGTAAGTCAGTTTACGTACACTTTATCTGCGGTCAGCATTACCTCAGGTTCCAAGTATCTTTTAATTGTGGAACTGTCACTATTCATCCACCACAAATGTGTCATAAATGTATGTTAAACAACTCATTGTTAATTCCCTTTGACCACGCGGGCGGAGCCGCGGGTAAAAGCTAGTTGTACCATAAGATTTAAATAAATAAATAACCCCTACGCGAGCAAGATTGCTGGAATATGCCTGAGGACTTCCCAGTTGTAAGAAACCCGTGGCCTGCAGTATGACGAAGGTTGCATGCCTCTACAAACCTTCCAAATTGGATGAGCGTTTGTGGATGCAAGTTAAGACTCCCTGCTCCCACTATAGCCGCCTCGATTTCTCCTCTCTCCATGGCGTGGAAGGCTGCCTCCAGAGCTGCTACTGAGCTGCAGCAGGACTGGTCCACGGCATACGAAGGTCCTTTCAAGTCCAGCCAGTAGGAGATGCGGTTGGCAAACATGGATTTACTGCATCTATATCAAGAATAGCAGATATTGAAGAGTTCATGTGGAACTGTAGAGTCTTAAAATTATCGTATAATATTCGGCATGGAAGTGTATCTCTGAACGAAATTCGGAGAAAATAGCTGCGCATAAACCCGCTCGCCCCGCGCAAGAAGATACCTTTTCCGATTTCTGCGCATTCACGGTCAGATCTAAAGATTCGTGCCGCTAACTGTACCTGTACTATTATGTATTCTGTGACTGTACTAGCTGTGGCACTAGTGAAAAATCTAGGGTAAATACTATGAGTCGAAACTGTTTGTGAGATAATAGTTCATTTTAATTTAGTAGCCCAATTTGGTTGGAATTAAAAACTCGTCTTGTTACATATAATTTCGTTTAGATGACAAAATAAAGTATCAATTCTTATGTTCCAAGTCATACCCAATCAATCCATAGCCGATGTTCAAATCATTGAAGCAAGCCTTATCGGTTTCGGAGAAGCAACTGGCGACGTACACTCCAACATTCCTCCCAGCCAGATGTTCGGGGCTCAGACCTACAAAGGCAAGACAAGAATAAAAAGAGAATACGTGTTTCTTAGTTTTTGTATTACAAATAAATTCAAATAATCTATTGAAAATACGCGTAAATCTATTCTAATAATAGTCGTCGCCCACAGCGTCGCTTGCGTGAAATAGAATAGATGTACATTGTACATATAACAAAAGTTTCATTTATAGTTAGTTCCTTTCCTCCTCAAGGAAATAACCGGAAAAACACTAGCCAAAGTTCAAATTGAAATGGTATTAACGGGATAAAAGTTCATCCATCCATCCATCTAATCTAAGTTTAGTATACATACATCTACATCACATACTAAATACATGAACTAAAAATGAATCTACCTACCTTAAACCTATTTTTTATGAGACCAACAAGTAGTGCCAACGAGACAGAATTTATTTTAATTCTGTCTCGTATGTTTTGTGATCTAGTGTTCGCAAGGCGATTGGTATGCTATGGGTTTAATTCTGGGTCGGGCAACAACTATTTCAACTTACTTGAAATGCCCGGTAACAGTTCGGAGTCAGGATTTGTGCCCGATATATGGCAATAGGCTCACTAACTATTACATGGGACCTAGACATAACTGGTGCAAAGTAGGTACTCAACACATCTCTGTCTGTCCCTTCAGATAAATACAATCGTAACTGTTATGTTATGATTTAATTGAAATAGAAACTTACCTTTTATTCTACTTCTACTTACCTTCTACCAAAACCACAACTGTAATATTCCTGAATTTAACCGGGATAACGTTAATAAACCACCATTTGTATTGAACCAAATCCCTTTATTCCATTTGACAGATCGGGAAGGTAGATACATCATCTCCTTATTATCTACCCTCATTCTGCGTCCACTAGTAAATCATATTTAAATATACCTCAACAACCATTAGCAATTACTAATAAAGTAACCTGAAGACTAAATAAATCTATATTTAAACGGTATGTAACATATATTACCAGCATCATAAATAGCTTGATACGATTGCTCCAGTAGTTTCCTCGCCATCATATCAGTAGTGTTTGCGATGCGTTGGTTCATCTTGAAGAACTGGGAGTCGAATCTGGTGAGGTTCGGCACGATCCCGATGTGTTCAGGCAGCTCAGGGTGCTTGTAGTCCCAACGGTGGTTCTTCGTTGCTATGGGGTCTACCTGTATTCAGAACATCAATCATCCATCATCACATCATCCATAAGCCTTTTAAAGTCCACTGCTGGACATAGGCCTCCCTTAATCGGTGCCACTATTGATCCCCAGAGCCGTAGTAAATTCAAAAATCATCCCGTACTAAATTTTGGAATTTTATCTAATTTGTTGGTGTTATTTTAGCAGCTATGTTTGTCCAATGTGTGGTACAAAAACACAGCTACGGATATGGAAATTTCTTCATGTTGGAAGGTCAGTCCGAATCAATAGCAGGTCAATACAACGTTAAGAACCCACTAGTATGTTTGACTAATTAAGTTATTTTAACTCTCCCATTAATTCAATTTTGTATATTGTTGTGAAACTTTCCTTCATCCTACAGTGCTTTATTCCTTTGTTCACAATAGTAAACATTAACAATGTCGCATCTGCAGTCAAAATTTTATAACAATATGATGAAAAAACATGTAACGTAAGTTTATGTCAGTGATCTGTGCCATTTTAAATTAATATTTAATTAATACCCACTCACCTCGTTGCGTACTTCGAACCGCGGTAGGTCAGCGGTTAGAGTACGTCCTGTACTAATGGGCAGGACGTGGGTTCGAATCCCACCTGCGGTTGACCTATTCTCGAGGCAGAATAATAATAAGTCCTGTTACCTTATTGTACAGTATATCAGCAAAATCCTTGACGTGTCGAGCATTCGGGAAGAGGCCCGATACACCACTGATGACCACCCTGTCTCCAGACGGCTGCTTGGAGTCGACATATTGAGACTGCATTTTGCTGGAGAAAATATTTTATTTATAGCGATGGTTTAGTAGAATGTTCTTATGAACTAAATTTTTTTTTCGGGGAGATATCCTGTCCGTAGGCCAGGCCTCTGGGATTATGTCGGACTCCTACCGAATAAACCCCCACGGTGTTTCATTTTCCTTGCATTAATTGTGATCACGGGTACGCTTTCCCACTTTCAAGAACTATCTCTAGCGAACCCTCCCTATAGTTTTCACCTGCCTGGTGATTGCGGGGCACCATGTTCACCGCCTACGTCTTATTATGGAGGTTCCAAGATGGCTTGATCGGCCCTGCTCTCCTGCTACGAATTGGAAGGATGCTTTATGCTTCTCTCTCCTTCTCCGCAGCTTCTTTCTGCTACATTCTTTGCGTCCCACTGCTGGGCACGGGTCTCCCCCACAGACGCAGCTGTGAGAGGTCTAGAGCATACTCCACCACACTGCTCCAATGCGATTTGGTGGAGGGGTTAGTGGCCAACCCAGTGTCGAATGTTCTCAAGCCACCCAAAGGTCTTCGACAAGGCTTAACGACTGTTTCCAACATTCAAAACAACCGGGACCGACGGCTTTACGTGCCCTACGAAGCACGGTAGCGTCCATGAAATTACTGGACTATAACTAATGCCAATTAACAAGTATAACTGCCACAAACAGTCCCTGCCCCGTTTCTCATACCTAATGAAGAATAAGCTAACTGGACTAACCATCCTAGTCCTTATTTGATCTTGCACAGTCAAGTCTGTTGGGAATTTGGGAAGTTGGGAATTTGGGAATTTGGCAATTTGGGAAGTCTGTTACAGTGGATGGGTGTGCATGCTCTATGATTAAGGTATAGGTAATCTTTCCTTCTTTCTTTATAACAGATCGCACGCTTAATAATAAACCGGAATAAGACAAAAATTCACTTTTTTGGAAAATCGCGGTCAAAGTTTTGAGTCTCTACCTTGTTAAAAACATTTTGATGGTTTTCACGTGTTTATTGTGCTATTTTTATTTTCTTGGTCTTAAATTTTAGAGAGATGTATAGCGAATATAACTGACATAATAGTTTAATTATATTATTTATATCAAATGAATAAATGAAGTTTATTTTCTAAAGTTTCGACTTACGTCAGTTTAGTACAAAATAGTTTGGTAATAAAGTGATCTAAAATGAATTGCTTCTCGAATAAAAGTAATAATTTTATACTAAAAAGCACTAATACGAAATATTTCCTATCTATACAATTATAATTTCGTGATAAACTGCAACAAGTCTAAATAGTACATGCTGTATTATAACACCGTTTTCAACTAAAGTGAAGTAAAACGAAACATGCTAGTTTTGAAAAAAAGTTAAGTAGAATAGTCTTATCTATATTTTGTAGAAAAGAGAGGGTTGATCTAACAATCGGACATTTTGGTTTGTTTCGCATGGTGGGATTGTACCTATAGATTCATCAATTGGAGTTAGTTCGTTTTATTAACAAAAGTGGGAATCCTTAATTTTTGACTTATTCCGGTTTATTATTAAGCGTGCGAGATATCTGAAGGACTCTGTCGGGGCGTAACTGATTTTTTCCGTTTTTTCCATAAAATAATTATACCGTAATTTTTTTTTTTTTAAATAGCTTTCTAAAACTTTCTTTTTATTTTCATGCATTGTCATCGGAACCTAATATGTGTGCCATATTTCAGCTCGATAGCTTCAGTGGAAGTGGGTGAAATATTGATTGCAAGATTCCAGGACATACATACATGAATAATGGATACATACGAGTGAAGTTAAATAAAAGCTTTTAAAAAACATGTTTTTACTTACAAGAAACAATAAATAGGTAGACTTCACAAATGCAGTAAACCACCCGACGGTTTAAAGCAGACTGACTGCATTACAAATTATAATAATAAATCGTATTGTTATAAAGCATTTTCTATTATAATTGTCTGAATAACTTATATTGGTTGGCTATGCCTTTGAATATTCGGACACAATTAGATTATTGTATGGTAATAAAAAATAACATATGCAATAACCTATCGGGTTCATTTCCAAATAAAAGCAGAAACGCAACTGAAATTAATAATTAGAAAATATTTTTACTGTTTTTAGAAAGTGAATTTTATAAGTATTTATTTATTATAACGCCCTCATTGATCTATTGGTCCCAAGCGCGGCCGCTAAGCTCCGAGATCCTGGGTTCCATCCCGGTTCGGGCAACAACTGTTGGGTTTTTTTAACTTGAAATGCCCGGTAGTTCGACCCCAGGACATCTTGCTTATGAGTCGCGCTTACGACCACTAGACCAACGAGGTAGACATTTCGCTGCGACCCAAAGACGTCCCACTGCTAGGCACGGGTCTCACCCACAGACACTGCTGCGGGAGGTCTAGAGCATACTCCACCACGCTGCTCCAATGCGGATTGGTGGAGGGATTAGTGGCCAACCCAGTGTCGAATGTTCTCAAGCCACCTGAAGGTCTTCGACAAGGCTTAACGACTGTTTCCAGCATTGAAAACAACCGGGACCGACGGCTTTACGTGCCCTCCGAAGCACGGTCACCCATCCACCCGTCCTTCATCCACCCGTCGTTGCTTAACTCTTTCGATCACATTGAAACGACGCGAGCCATTGGGCTATGGACGCTACATCTAGGTAGTAGGTAGACATTTTCAACAATACAATACAATTGCCCTTTACAATAAACCTGACATTAATTAGCATCAATGAAGGGAAGATTATGCTCCGACAATATTGTCTATTTATGACAAATCTTTTTTGTTATACCTAACTAAACACTGATAAAAATGGGCCAGCAATTACCGAATTTCAATGACTAATTCAGTTCTTATCACCATTGATAAAACACCTGCTTGATAGAGCTACGATCAAAACACCTGTGTGGATAACGTTATTATAAAACGGCCAGATTTTAACAACTTTTTCAGATTCGTTTCTGTAGAGACAGGGGTTTTATTGAAGCAATTTAAAATGTTTCGTTTTATCGTTTTAACTTGTGTCATTGCAGCTACAGTTTCGGGCCAAACTACACAAGTAGTTAAGTGTAAGTTATTTCTTAAATATTTAAAAATAGTATCTTTTAGAGTTAGTCAATACGATCAATTGCGTAGACTAAAATTGCTCTGACGATGCTCCGTTTGGGCGCGAAAGCCGTGTTGTTGGTGGCAGGAATGTTGGTGAATATTTGAACTGATGTGTTGCTTGTTTTTCTATGTGGGAAGGACTTGTTGCATGCATGAAACTATATATACATGAAGAAGATATTTATACCATCACACTATATAGTGAATTGTATCAGGCGTTACTTTGCGGAAAATCATTGATATAATGTTAGTTTTAACTTACTGCAACTTCAGATATTAAAAGAAAAATGTTAAGAATTTTTAGATGACACAGAATTATCTCTCCTGACTGTACAATCATAATTCCATCCATCCATCCATCCATCAGACTTTCTGGGTCCACTGCTGGACATAGGCCTCCCTCAATCGTCGCCACTCCTCCCGATCCTGCGCCCTCTGAAAACATAATTACCTATACCTAATGACAAAATAAAGATTGAATTGAATTGAATTGGTCAAAATGCGTCAACATTCATTTTATGTCTAAACAATATTACCTACTTGATACTTTTATTATAAACTAGTGGACGCCCGCAGCTTCGCTCGCGTTACACATTTACTAACTTCAAAAACGGCAAAGCTTCATACTAACTTTGCACCCCCGTTTTACCCCCTTAGGGGATGAATTTTCAAATTTTTCTCGTCGTAAAAACCATCCTTGAACTTCAACGAACATTTAAAAAAAAGAATTGGCCAAATTGGTCCAGGCGTTGTTGAGTTATGCGCTTACCAACACATTTTGCGATTCATTTTTATTATATAGAAGATTTTCTTTCCACATTTTAATCCTTAGTAGATTGAATATACAAAAGAGCTGAATTTGTATTGGAGAATAGATGTATCATTCACTGTCACTTTAGTGTATTCTATGTTGGAGAAACGTATTAATTTAAAAAAAACTGGTTCTATGACGCAGGTGATGATTCGTGAAAAATCAGAAATTACCTGTCACAGTTTCCCACTCGTTAAACATAAGAAGAACCGCGGGGGAATGATTTTTAATAATTTTTAGTAATGTTTAAAAACCATAATAATAATAAATACCATGGACATTCTCACACAGGGCCATCTGCCCATTAGACGCGAACCTGTACATTGGGTGCCAGAGAGTATTTATACATAGATATTTTTAAATAAATACTTAAATAGATAATTAATTTTTATTTTTCCACCAACTGCAACTTTTCCCCACTCAACCAGGGTTTGGCTGGTAGAAAATGCCATAAGGCATTAAGTCCGCCCAATGTATATCTCTTTAGAGGTAGGTGTCAATAAAGTTGAATAAATAAAAATAAATAAATAATATTGACATCCAGACACAGAACAAACACAAGTGTTCGTCACACGAATATTTGTCCTGAGTGGGATTCGAACGCACGACCCCTGGCAAAACAGGTAGGGTCACTACCGATTGCGCCACCGGGCCCGTCAAAAGATTAAATATTTCATTTTTCCAGGCACCAACCACCAGGGAGATCTGCCCCTGAACACTTACATCGAAGGTTGCATCAACCCCCCCTGTATACTGCCCCAGCTGCAAGATGCAGTCATCAACATTGTCTTCAAAGCCCGTGTGTATTAATTTGTTTAAAAATTTCCATAACTAGCATATCTGGGAGTAGTTATAGAATCCGGCATCAAAGTCCAGCGCTGATATAGAATGCGCAGATGTCGAAAATATGGTTAAGTATAAGTATTATGTTTGTGTATTCGTTTAGTAGTTAAATGTTAGAATGAAAATTATATTAAAATTAAAACTTATAAAGACTAATATAACGTAAGTTTTGTAATAAAACAACAAGACTTTCAAATGAATATTTATATTTATTCTTTTTTTGTGTATATTTGAATATTTTGCCAAAGAAGTTTCACTTCTGACATGTGTACTTTGCACGCACGCACTTTTTGACATTAAAGTTTCGTTGTTACGCAACGCTTTTTATATACATTATTTTTATAAGCCAACTATAACAATGTTATCTTAATTGCAGCTCGAGTTGTACGGTCGATGAAGACACTGGCGACTGCATACCTCGGCTTGGGAATCATTGCCTTGCCCATCCCGTACGACCTGGGCGAGAACGCGGTCACTTGTAACTTTCTGACCAACTCCTACTGCCCGCTTCAGGCTGAAGAGGTCGTTCAGTACACACTGAGGATGTATATCGAGCCTTTCTTCCCTGTAGTAAGCTTCCTAAGGGTTTTTTTTTAAATGTCAAGGATTCGATACTCGTATAGCAAGCGGACAGGGCCCGCACCCTGTCTCTAGAATGAATGATTGAATGAATGAATGCATTTATTTGTTTAAGCATGTGTACATATTCGCTGCGACCCATAGACGTCCCACTGCTGGGCACGGGTCTCCCCCACAGTCACTTCTGCGGGAGGTCTAGAGCATACTCCACCACGCTGCTCCAATGCGGATTGGTGGAGGGGGGTTAGTGGCCAAGCCAGTGTCGAATGTTCTCAAGCCACCCGAAGGTCTTCGACAAGGCTTAACGACTGTTTCCAGCATTGTAAACAACCGGGACCGACGGCTTTACGTGCCCTCCGAAGCACGGTAGCGTCCATGAAATTTTTGCCACTAGCGGTCACCCATCCACAAACCGACCGCGCCCGTCGTTGCTTAACACTTTCGATCACATTGAATCGAAGCTAGCCATTGGGCTATGGACGCTATAATTTATACATATATGTACTTATCACAAAAAGCTATGAAATTTTATTGGCGATGCTAAAGTTATTGGAAGTTAATAAAACACAGCTATTTCACAATTTTAAGTAGGTAAACACTTCTTTCAGGACTATCTCAATCGAATGCTTGTTTTTTTTTACATGTTTGTGGTTTTTTTTTTCAGAACACACCAGTCACTATAGAGTTCAGAGTGGTAGACGAGCGCAGCAATCCTCTTCTATGCATTCGAACTGACTTGAGAATTGGACATCCTATTAACTCCGAGGCTCTTTCCAACTCTGCTCTGGCTATTGAAGATGTACCTGTCTGAATATCTCCGTTATAAAGCTCCTGCTTTGTTCTTTACAACGTTTATATCATACAAGTGTAAAATGTAGGTATATAAGTGATTCATTAAATCTAATACAACAACACCACCTTTTGTTCAGTTTCGCGTCATTAGGGGGTAGTGGGTGCAACATGCCCTTTTAATAAATCTATCTATATATATATATAAAAGGAGAAGGTGACTGACTGACTGACTGACTGACTGACATATCAACGCAGGGCCTAAACTATAAGGGCTAGAAACTTGAAATTTTGCACAGGTGTTCCTTTTATAACGTAGGGGAGCACTAAGAAAGGATTTTTGAAAATTCACCCCCTAAGGGGGTAAAACGGGGGTGCAAAGTTAGTATGAAACTTTGCCGTTTTTGAAGTTAGTGAATGTCTAATTCCACGACGCGAAGCTGCGGGCATCCACTAGTCTTTACTAATGTATAAATGAGAAAGTGTGATAAAAGAACAATTCTACTGGATTTGTATTTTTTCAAATAAATATTATTTTGTTGTTAAGTTTTGTATTATTTAATTAGATTACCTACCTGAAGAAGTCAGCGGAAAACAGCTGGATTCAAAAGGTACAGGATCGGAAGGAGTGGACTCAATTAAGGGAGGCCTAATGTCTAGCAGTGAAAGGTTTAATAGGATGTCAATATTATCTATTTAAGTATGTATTTAAAAATATATATCAGTCTCTGACACCCATAACACAGGCGCCTACTTTGGGGTCAGATGGCCGTGTGGGAGAATGTCCAAGATATTTATTTATTAATTTATTTAGTACCGTCCATAGCCCAAAAATAAGGAGAGGCAAAGGTTAGTCTACAAAAATACACCACGTACATCCCTGCTCTAAAATAATGCATATGGCATATGTATAATAATTATATTAAGCTGCCGGAAATAATTAAAAAGTTACCAGCTAAATTGTTTTAATTATAGGAGGCTTTCGAATTTTTTTTCTCAATTTATATTTTATAATATCAAAGAGTATTTAGAAAATGATTTTAAAAAATGTTGACATTATTATTTATGTACGCCTAAACTATGTCCTTTGATTTGACCTCAGTCCCTAGCCTACGCCTGGTGCTAAATATTTGCACCATGTTAGCGTAAGCGAGTTGCTATCAATATTCTTGGACGCTCGGTGGATTTAGCTAAGTAGGCGATATTAATGCTGCTCTCTTCCAGTTCACAAATAGGCGACGTTAGTTTTGTAAAATAAGTTTTGAAAAATGTCCTCTTGACTTCTCTCTCCCTTCTGTACTTCGTGATGGTAATGAATACGGCGGGAACTCTTACGACGATAGACACTAGGGAACACTTCTAATGACATTCTCCCACATCAATTAGATAAGTAACATTTGGTATCGATTCTCTTTTTATAATTCCTTCTATCCATGGTTTTCTACCGTTACGATAATCTTCTCTAAATTCTTCTAATTTTCTAGCTAACAATAAAGTTAACTCTACTCCCTACTGCCTGTTGAAGGTCTATATAGAGAAAATCTTTAAGTTCCCTACCAAATATTAATTGCAGGTATAATCCCCATTGTATGTGAGTGGCATGTTTCTATAATCAAAAAGAAATAGATTGATTGTTGAGTTTAGTTTGAGTGAAAATTGAGGTTCCACTTTCTTTAATCTTAGTGACGTGTGATTTGAAGGTTTCTAAAAATCTTTCAGCAGCACCATTAGTTGCTGGATTATACTGATGATGCTGGTGGTGAAACGGTGTGTTTTAAGTAAGTAATTTTGCAAAAAATTATCAGTGACTAAATGAGAGGGAAAACCAAATCGCGAAAATAGGTTTTTGATATCTTAAGTAACAGAATGAACCAATGTAAGACATTTAATACAGTTCGGGCCATTTGGAACAACTGTCAATTACCACTTTTTTTATTTATAAGCATTGTTTATAAGACGTTATCACGTCAATAATTAGTACTAAACAGAAATTTGCGTTTGTGAAGTTTGCGTCAAATTACTATTTATTGTGTAATCCTTTATCTCTATAATACTCTATCTTACTTTTAAATCACAAATTTCGAAAAAAAAACACTAATATTTTAAGTGAATTCTAATTTGGATTCCTTTCGTTCTCGAAAAGATTTAAAAGTAATGTAGCCGCTTCAGCGCTGCAACAACATAATCGTCTAATCAAACACTTCAAAAACAAAGAGCTAGAAAGTTTCAAGGGTATAATTTTCTAGCCTACAAAAAAATTATAATGTCGGTTTACGGACGATAAGTTTACGTGATGACGTCATAAGAAAAAAACCTTTATCTGAACTGATAAATAAAAATGGGTGAATCATTCACCGATAGTTTCTATTAAACTGTATCACTAGATGGTGCTGCAAAATTGAATCCTGAAACATGCAGTTGAGACTTCTTGTAGAATACGTAAACGTGAATATTTTTAAGCCAGTTTTATTTTCATGTACTATACTTAGTCCAACCGATTATTCACTCTATTGCTATGGGTTACAGACTAAAATTGAAAGAATGCACGCTTGGCGGAACGCGGTGCGTATGGCGATACATTTGGCAGTATGCGATGGCGTAACGGGAGGATGACGTCTCACTTTTTTTCGTATGTGTTGTCGTTTATTGATTTATATGACGTTGTCACGTCATAAACGTTTACTTCATTTAACTAGTCAATGAATTTTACCGAAATATGGCGGCTTAACTTAAAGTTACGAAAGACTAATGTGAAAATAATAAACCTGGGTGTGAAATGACACTTCTCTATTCTATTGTAAACGGACAACACGTTACCGCAAGTACTACTTGGCACAGCCGAAGGAAGAAATTTGTTAAGCTTTAAATCTTAATTCTTTTAGCTTAAACCCCATCCACACGGTCCTATTGTATGAACAGTTTGACTGGATTGAAATTCGGATATTCTCTTGTAGATGTAAAATATTCAAATTATCCAATTTAAAGTTGACTTTGAAAATTTCAAATCCGGTGATCGGTTCGTGTGGTGTGAAATTTAATCGAATTAAAATTAGCGTTTATTTGTTATGTGTGGAGGGAAAATCTGACCATAGACAAATTCAATCATCAATCTAGTCAGAGGTATAACTTGGTCTGTGAGGAAGGGTTTTTCATATCGCTTCTAGTACCTACCTACTCTATACATACATACATACATACTATATGTACATAATTACGTCATTGGTCCTGTACAGTGAACTCTATACATGGAAGCATAGATGAAAAAACAAACACTCTCACTAATATTTACTCAACATTTTCGTTACGTAATTGTATTAGGAGTCGCTTAAAATATCTAAAAGAGCTTAATGTTTTCTTTATCTTTTCAACTAAACGGGAGTTATCAGTATTATCATTGTTTGACTTAATATAAATATGAGATTATCTTAAATGAAATATTATTAATCTGTTTGTTTTGCAACATGCTCGCTAGGACTGCCGTGGTACTTCTAGGCCTTTTGGCCACAGTAGGTATGCTAATTTAATTATTTAATTTTAAATATTAAGCTTAAAAATATATTAAGTGAGTGAACCGAAATTTCCGGTGCCACCAAAATTAATTTCTAAATATCGTTATAATTATGACGAGAAAAGAGGTAGATAATAATATGTTTATATTCAGTCTGAAAATGGGTCACTAAATCCTACTAAATTATACTCTATAATCTTAGTTTCGCTTCGCTACGTAACGAATACCAGACGGATACTAATCCAAATGATTTGCGAACACAAATTATGTACTATGAAGAAATAATAAATAAATATCATGACATTCTCACACATGGCCATATGATCCCAAATAGATTTTTTACTACATTGTCATACTTAAATAGATACTTAATACGAGTATTAACATCCATACACAGAACAAACACAAGTGTTCGTCACACGAATGTTTGTCCCGAGTGGGTTTCGAACACGACCCCTGGCGCAACAGGCGGGGTCACTACCTACCGATTGCGCCAACAGGCCTGTTATAATATTATTATTTATTATTGTCTAAAATCGACCAAGTAACAAAAAAAAAGTGTGTGTGTCCTTATGTACCTACACTACACGCGTTAGAAGTTATACTTCTTTGGCGTAACAAGATAAAAATCTTTTCAATAATTTTATCTTTCGCCTTATTCTACGTTTGTAGAAAAAACGACACTAACAATAGAAAAAAGGTATTTAATACATTGAAAGTTTTATTATAACGCATCATCTAGTTAAATTAAGTATATTTTTAAATATCACAAAAAAATTATTTCTACATTGACAGCACCCGACAATTGAAAATGTACACTGTCAAACCATTTTTTGACAAAGTTGACTATAGCTAACTTCATGGTATCGGTTTTTTGTGACGGCGTGCGCGCGCATCGTAAAAATTTACTCTCATCATTTTTCCCTAACGCGCCAAAAGAAGTATAACTTCAAAATCTTTTTTTTTTACAGCTGCCTCCCCATCGGAGCGGATAGTTGGAGGATCACTCACCAACGTCCAGCAGTACCCCTTCATAGTGTCAGTCCAAGTGACGCACCAAAACAGCTGGATGCAAGCCTGTGGCGGTTCCATCCTAAACAACAGGGCTGTTCTGTCTGCGGCACATTGCTTCATGTAAGTTCTCGGTAGTTGCTCTTTCTTAGGCTGGGACGACTATCGGAGAGAAAAATCGGAAATGTAATTTTTCTCTCCGATAGTCGGATCCCATAGTCTGATCAGACAATCTGAAGGCACTCGTGCCATACATACTCGGACGTCCGTTCCAACTATCGGATCGTATGTGTTTTCAGTATTCAAACAAATGTATGGCACGAGTGCCTTCAGATTGTCTGATCAGACTATCGAATCCGACTATCGGAGAGAAAAATCGGAAATCTATTCCCAACCTTACTGTCAGTCCAAGTGACGCAACACGATAGCTGGATACAAGGTTGTTTATATAAGGCTAATATCGACGTATATTGCAAGATTGCAACCAAGATACCAAGATTATGGCACGGGGTTCAGTTCACCAGTTCACCGTTCTATCTTAAATAATTTATGATATATACTAATACTTCCACTTCCACATGCCAATTTCAGTGGACGCAACCAGAACCAAGTCCGTTTCCGCATAGGAACAACCTTTGCACACAGCGGCGGAGTTGTCCACAACTGTGGGTCCATCAGGAACCACCCTAACTACAGCATGAACACGCAAGACAACGACATCTCAGTCCTCCGATCCTCGAACAATTTCAATCTTAACGGCGGCGTCGCAAGAGCTGGAAGAATCGCTGGATCCAATTACAATCTAGCTGACAACCAGAATGTGTGGGCTGCGGGATGGGGTTTGACTAGCGTAAGTAAATCGTATCAAGCGTTACTTTGCGCAAATCCATTGTTACAAAGTTAGTTTTAATATAGAGCCAGTAACAACCCATAGCCATCCCACTGTTGGGCATACTAGCAACCAGTCAGCACTGAAGCAGCGTAGGTTGCTTCGGTGGAGTGGTTAGTGTCAAATCTCCTCGAGCCACCCGAAGGTCTTCGATAATGCTTAACATCTCTTTATTTTAAAGGATAACTAATTGATAAAATCACACTAATAATTATAAAGGCGAAAGTTTGTGAGTGTGTGTGTATGTTTGTTATTTCTTAACGCTCAAACGGCTGGACTAATTTTAATAAAATTTGGTATGGAGGTAGCTGACACCCTGAATTAACATAATAGACTTCTTCCCTTGGAATAAAAAATCAATTTCAATATTTTTTCAGTATTATAGTAATTTTGATTCGACATTTGGTGTACTGACTTCGATGATATTTAAATAATTAATTGTATCAGGCGTTACTTTCCGGAACTCCATTATTACAAACCAAAAATTAATCTACTTTGCAACTAATCCGCGAACAAAAATGTATAGTATAGTATGTATACCTTCATGTATGTATACGGTTAATTGCACCGTCGTAGAGTCTACTTGCCCTGAGGATGCCTTGTTTTGGGGCGAAACACGTGGTGGTGTGTAGTCATTGATCGCATGTGCATGTTTTCCGGTGTGGGAGGGAGGGGGGTGTTGCGTGCATGAAGGTATACATACATACATTCGATGATATTGCCAAGTCATACTTACTCGTTGAATCTTTCAGTTCGGAGGTCAACCGTCGGAACAATTGCGTCACGTTAATCTGCGGACTGTCAATCAAAACACATGCAGGAATGCTTACCGTCAACTCACTGCGAACATGCTGTGCGCTAACTGGCCGTCTGGCGGTCGAGACGCCTGCACGAGGGACTCCGGCGGACCCCTCCTCCACAACAATGTTATCGTCGGCGTCGTCTCTTTTGGAAACAACTGCGCCTTGCCCCAATACCCTGGGGTCTACGCTCGCGTCTCCAGATACACTAACTGGATCCAACAACAATCTTAATCTTCTTAAATAAATTTATTCATTAAATTTGTGTTATTTTTTCTAAACTGACACACAGAGAATTTTTATCTAAATTCTAAACAATGTGCATAATATGATTAAACATTATTAATTATTTGGTATATAATAATAAAGAGACGTCAGTATTGTCTATTATTTTTTCTGTGCTAATAATCAATGTATTGAAATCTATTAGTTGCTGTCCACTGTTGGGCTGTATGTACCTACCACATGAAGGCACTAATCCGCTGATTAATGGGATGTTAGTGGCCAACCCAGTGTCTAACGTTCTCAAGCCAACCAAAGGTCTTCGAAAAGGCTTATGCACAGTTTAAGGATTGATTTATAACATGTCATAATATTGCGCAACATCTTAATGTTTCCAAACAAATAAAATATATTTAGCTGGCTCGCTTCGCTGCGACCCGTAGAGGTCCCACTGCTGGGCACGTGTCTCCCCCACAGACACAGCTGCGGGAGGTCTAGAGCATACTCCACCACGCTGCTCTAATGCGGATTGGTGGAGGACCTTTCTTACCTTCGAGCGACGAGGCAGCCTGTCCATTTCCACTTAAGCTTACTAACTAATACTTTATAAATAAATGGTTTTTATCTTATCTTATCTTATCGATTCCCTGTTATTTATGTAAATAAATAAATAAAAGGGAAACGATATCGATATATACGATATAGACCAATTTTAAATATGCAGTGTAATAATTTCATGATATTTAAAATTGATGGCATTTTTGTGCTTTGTAAGTAAAATTAAAGTTTCCAGGGAGTCAATTCATTTAATCTGCTCAATGACTCAAGAATTTTGGATGGCATTTTTGTGCTTTGTAAGTAAAATTAAAGTTTCCAGGGAGTCAATTCATTTAATCAGCTCGATGACTCAAGAGTTTTGCTGGATCCAACTGGTGTATCTCGAAACTCGCGCGAACACCGACGGATGAGTGGCGGAGCCGCAGTCCGCACTGGAGAACGACATCACGCCGACGAGGACCCCGTTGTGGACCAGCGGGCCCCCGGAGTCCCTCGAGCAGACGCCCCGCCCGCCGACGCCGAGCCACGCCGCGCACAGCATGTTGGGGGTGATGTTGGAGTACCGCTGCCTGCACGTCTCCTGGTTCACCGTCCAGATTTGGACGTGACGTAACTGCTCGGATGGTTGGCCTGACCACTGGGAACGATGTCAACATTATTTGACTGAGCTTATGTAATTACTAGTGGACGCCCGCAGCTTCGCTCGCGTGGGATTAGACATAACAATAGTTTCGTTTACACCTAGTAATATTATATAGCCTATGTGACTCAGTGAAGATGCAGCTTTCTAATGGTGAAAGAATTTTTGAAATCGGTCAAGTAGTTATTGTGTGAAAATATTATAATAAACACATCTTTCCTGTTCATAATATTAGTATAGATTACATAATATTACAGTGCATATTTAAAATTGATGGCATTTTTGTGCTTTGTAGAGTAAGTAAAATTAAACTATCCAAGGAGGCCAATAACAACGTTTTAATGATGCTCAAATCATTTAATCAGCTCAATGACTCAAGAGTTTTGCTGGATCCAACTGGTGTATCTCGAAACTCGCGCGAACACCGACGGATGAGTGGCGGAGCCGCAGTCCGCACTGGAGAATGACGTCACGCCGACGAGGACCCCGTTGTGGACCAGCGGGCCCCCGGAGTCCCTCGAGCAGACGCCCCGCCCGCCGACGCCGAGCCACGCCGCGCACACCATGTTGGGGGTGATGTTGGAGAAGCGCTGCCTGCACGTCTCCTGGTTCACCGTCCAGATTTGGACGTGGCGCAACTGCTCCGACGGTTGGCCTCCCCGCTGGAATGGATGTCAACATTATTTGCCTGAGTTTATGTATTCAATTTTGAATTCTTTTTGTAGGTTACACTGTGGTATTTGACTAATGCCCGGTTTCTGAAAGGCTGATCAAAATTCAAATCAACTAACAGCTCTGTTAACTTAACAGCGCTGTCAAATCAATTTCGGTTTCTGAAACGTTGATCATAGAAAAAGTTACTAATCTATGATTAATTTGATTAGACATTCGGTTGACTTTTATCGAGTAACAAGCGTTTCAGAAACTCAAAATTGCGGTTGACATAGGATTCTGGCATTGATCGAAGATTCTGGCGCATGATTTGACTGTCTTGTCAACTGAAAATTTGATCAAATAAAATCTATGATTAAGCTTCTAGCAACCCAAATGTTACTTAACAAGAGATTTGACAGCCGATTAGTAAATTTTTCTGTTGATCAGCCTTTCAGAAACCGGGCGTAAATCTATCTTAATATATATATTTCTTGTGTACGTGTGTGTGTGTGTGACGGTGAACTCTTCCTATACGGCTGGATAGATGTTGATGAAATTGTTTGTGTTTGTTCACTGGAAAATGTTTTTTAAACACTATTTTAGTAGTAACCGTTGTTCATTGACGTGAAGCAAGCAAACATTTGTTTGTTATGTTTTCACACAAAAACTACTGTACCGATTTCAAAAATTCTTATGCTGACGATGACAATGCACGAAAAAAAAAAAGTTAAATAAAGCTATTTAAAAAAAAAACTTGTTTAACCCTTACGCTCATCAGTCCCCATCCAGCCGCCCACACCGACTGTCCATCCGCCAAATTATAGTTAGGCCCGGCGATGCTGACTGCCCGGACGTTGTTGTTGAAGCCGAAGGCAGAAGAGACCCTCGCCACAGCGATGTCATTGTCCACTGTTATCTCGTTGTAGTGCGGATGGTTTACGTAGAACGCGAAGTTGTGGACGACCCCGCCGCTGTGAGCGTTGGTCGAGCCGACGCGCCCGCGTAGGTTCGCAGCTGGACGGTAACTGCAATACAATACAATACAATATCATTTATTGCACCAGAAAAAGAACAGAGGAGAACACAGTAAAGAAAAGATGCAATCATCCACGGAAAGATTCTGATTCAGATTCATTTATTTTTCATTATATTATTATGGTATTTTGCACAGACCTCCTTTATCTGTTCTGTGGTATTTTGTATACGCTTAATGTAGCGTCCATTGCCCAATGGCTCGGATCGATTCAATGTAATCGAAAGAGTTAAGCAACGACGGGGCGGTCGGTTTGTGGATGGCTTTGATGGTTTGTGGTTGGTGGATGGTTTGTGGCAAAAATTCTTTCTTTCTTTCTTCTTCTTCTTTCAATCCGCATTGGAGCAGCGTGGTGGAGTATGCTCTAGACCTCCCGCAGCTTCGTCTGTAAGGGAGACCCGTGCCCAACAGTGGGACGTCTATGGGTAGCAGCGAGCGAGCGATACGCTTAATGAACGTCATAATATTTTTTATCTACCGCCGGTTCACAAAATTGATGCTACCGAGAAGAACACGGCAAGAAACTTGGTAGCTCTTTGCAAAATTTAATTTTTTTATAATTTGATCACATGACATTATTATTGAACAAGTGGAGCTGGAGATACATCGCACCAAGCATATCTATCGTATTCGTTCAGGAGGTTTTGTTTAATGTAAGATTTAAATTAATTCTCTGAGAGACAAGTAATATTTCCGGGTATTTTATTGTAGAAGCGAACACACACAATTTTACACACGAAATTTACAAGAATAACACCTTAAAAACAATATAGGTACATACCTACATGCCAAATGAAATAAAAAAATCAGAGCAAAATCATAGTCACGTCAAACGTAATCACTTTTATTTTAGGAATTCCAGTTTGTACAAAATTATTAGCTATCTTATCGGACAAAATTTTCGAGATATTAAAATGATTAGCTCGAAAGAATTTACGAGCAATTTTTCTTTTAGTCAAAATATCTCAAATTAATATTTTTTTGTTGTCAACTTGTAGATCGTAGAGTCGACCTATGGCTCGCGTCGATCGTAGTATCCTATGTGATCGACCGAGTTAGCCACTGGACTATCGAACTAAACTTGGCTGGAACACCGCTGTTACCGCTGGTCAGAGACTGCTATTAACTTAATTAAGTACTTAAGTTATACTTGTTAGTGTGTTTCTACACTTATTCTTGAGGTTTGTTGTCCAACTGGATGTTTCACATAGTTCTCTGAATGCTTTGCGTAGGGCTCCATCTCTACCAATGTGTTTTTCAAAAGTGTTTTTTTTTATTTTAAGTTATACTACTTACATAAAGCAATGAGCAGCACACAGGAACGACCGGTTGTTAAGGATAGACCCGCCACACACTTGCATCCAGTTGTTATTTATCAGCGTGAGCACGCTGACCGTGAAGGGATACTGGTTGATGCTGGTGACAGCACCACCGACGATCCTTGCCGAGGGCGATGCACCTGAAACAATTTTATGTATATTAAAAGTTAAAAGCTTTTATTTAACTTCACTCGTATGTATGTAAGTATGTCCTGGAATCTTGCAATCAATATTTCACCCACTTTCACTGAACCTATCGAGCTGAAAATCGGCACACATAATTATTTGGTTCCGATGACAATGCACGAAAATAAATCAAAAGTTAAAGAGGTTTTTAAAAAAAAATTTTTTTAACAGTATAATTTTTATATCATGCACTTTAAATGCATTAATTTCCACATTTTTTTAAAATACAACAAAATATAATTATATTTCTGCCACACTGTTCCAAACCAGTTCACGTGATCCTCACTTTTTGTGTAAATTTTTATAATTTGTTTTTATGTGACACATATCGATTACACTTTCTTTATCTGTCTAGGCACCCTTCCACTATCGCCCATGACGCCCGGGACAGTCCCAAAACGAATATTACCTACTTTCATTCATTCAGTCATTAATTTAAACTAAGAGCAATGAGTATCAGATAGGACCTTCATTCTTTTTCGGATGGGATATCTTCGACCACTCTGGGAGACGAGGCAGGGGTATGTGAGATTCCTACCCACTAAAATCTCCTAGGCAGCCTTCTAGCACATGTAGGGAGGCATCGGCACCTCCTATGAAACGCACCGGTCAAATTGGTAAGAGTAATAATTAAGTAATTAATATAATTAATAAGTAATCAAGTCGCTATGACGCTAATCCTTTAAAATATTGACCCTCAGTTACAAAATATCCTCAAAAAATTAGTCATTGCGGCAGTTTCGTTTACAGTTATTCATCGCTGAACGAAATGCGGAGGGGATAGATGCGCATGGAGTTTTGACTTAAATTCCTCATGGACATTACTGGATAAACTCTACTCAGTGACACCTAAGAGAATTTTAAATTTGAAAGAATTTTATTTTCAGATGTATAGATAGGTAAGGGTGTTCGCGTGATGCCTGGACAATAATTAGTGCACTTCATTAAGACTTTTATCAGAACATTCATTCCCCATTTTACCCTTTTGTAAATTGAAAATACAAACACGCTGAATATGGAGATCACATTAAAATGCCAACAATCTTAAATTTTTCTATTCACTTGCCAGAAATCCTATACGGTTTATTGATTGGCCTCCTACATTATTCAATGTATGCAACCCATTAGTGTGCGTGCCAGCAGGGTCCCAATGCAGGGCACGGGTCACTTTTCACAACCTGCCTGGAGCATACTTCACCACGCTGGGCCTGCAGGCGAAGTGCCTAATAGTGAGACGTCTTTGGGTTGCAGGGCCAACATTTATGACGTAATTTGAACCCCGAACCCGTAAAGCTTAACCACTTCACTATCAGCTATAAATACCCTCAAAACAACACTCGATTACCTCCAACAGCCAACAGCCCCAACAGAAGCAAAACTGTAGCACCGCTCATCTTTCCCGCTACATACAAACTTATCTAATAATATATTCCGTTGATAGCGTTATATTTATAACCACGTCACAATATTGATAATGATTTAATGCCTGATTAGTATTTATTAGGATTCCGTAAACAAAGGGTGACAAACGGAACCATATTAATATGCCTCCGCTCTCTGTCTTTCTGTCAATAATAAAAAAGTTAAATCCAACTGCTTAATCCCGGTGAGAATATCGTGAGTAAACCTGCATGCTGACGCATCTGCGGGAGGTCTAGAGCATACTCCACCACGCTGCTCCAATTCGAATTGGTGTAGGGGTTAGTGGCCAAACCAGTGTCGAATGTTCTCAAGCCACCCGAAGGTCTTCGACAAGGCTTAACGACTGTTTCCAACATTGAAAACAACCGGGACCGACGGCTTTTACGTGCCCTCCGAAGCACGGTAGCGTCCATGAAATTTTTGCCACTAGCGGTCACCCATCCACAAACCGACCGTGCCCGTCGTTGCTTAACTCTTTCGATCACATTGAATCGACTCGAGCCATTGGGCTATGGACGCTACTATTAGACGTTCTGATTGAATTAAAATTTCTATAAATATATACTATACAAATTCAGTCAATTCGAGTCAATTATTTAATAAGTACTAATCCGTTTATTTACACATGTTTTGTTGATAATCTAATTATCAACATAACACGTGTAAGTACGATATTCTGTTCCATACAGCGACGAGCGATCCGAGTTGTTGGTGATCCTAATCTTACTGGTAAATTGGCTCAGCCTCCGGAGAGACAAAGGCTCTCTATGTGTCCTCTACCGTATTTACCATGGTGTGCTCGGAGCAATTACCTAACATCCACACCTTCATCCTAACCGAATCGACTCCTAGCCTATAGCAACCGTGCGCTTCTCGCGGTCTTTTTTACGGCGAACTGGTCTCCTGTGGAATGAGCTTCCAACTGAGGTGTTTCCTTCGAGCTACAACATGGAGTGCGTCAAGAAGAATGTGAAACGCTCCCATTATGGAAGGCAACCCACCTGTGATTCCCCTGGTGTCGCACATGACCAGGCATAGGTATGACTGTTTGTCCGTCGGTATTATAAAACAAATGCATAACAGATAGCAGGATACTGAGGCAGGATGTTACTTAATAGTGATAAGATCTTAAATCACGCGCGCTACTTTTAATACCACGGATTAGACGATCTAGAACGTTCTTTAAAGAGAATTAAGTAAGATACGCTCGATTCTTCGTAGATATTAAGGCATTTCGGGCGTAAACATTAATGATAATCGGAATTCCTATAACTAAATCATCTTGGAATATCTCAAAGGATACAGTCATAAGTGTATCAACAACTTAGTAGGTAATTATACATTAATCGTTTTGTCGTCCATTGCCGACCAGTTTGCATGCGCCCGCGTCGTAACACAAGAAACCGCGAACATTAACTCCGTCCCTTTCTCTCATAAGACTAACATTTGCCCTTTCACACGACTATCGTAAACTTGACCTTTAAATCGTAGTTTAATTAATTCACTGTCATTAGCGGACAGACAGTCGCGGGGTGCGCACGTCACTAGTGCTGCGTGAAAGAATTGTTACGAAACATTGTTTACGACAAATGTACGCGACGTTTTAATTAATTATGGTAAGAATCAAGTGTTTCTTGTGTTTTAATTGTGTTCGATTGCTTGTGATAAAATAATGGTGTGCAAGGAAACTTCCGCGCGGTTTCGTGTAAGTATTGCTAACCGGTTTTCGTCCACGGATTGATGTGAACCGTACTGACATTTTCGTATGAGGAAAAAAGTATTTTCAAACACGATACCTACGTGTTATATAATCTGGGGTGTGCTTGATCAGTGAAACTGAACGTCTTTTGTTGATCGGTGGTCGTCGATTTCATGTGACGTAGCAATTGAAACGGTCAGGCGATGGGTTTTTTATGGATGTAAGTTTATACATCCGCTGCCGTATATATATAACAACTGTGACTGATTGTGACGGTTGTGGGTATAGTGACATTACAGGTGGAAAGGGCACCCTGATGCAGGGCTTGCAGACTAATTAACGTAGGTAATCACCTTTTGAGTTGCATCAACTGCAAGGCGAACTCAAGGGCAGCAACCTACCAAAGGATTTGTGACATTCGGTGGTAGACTTGGAACGAGGCTCTTACTAACAATTTAAAAGGGCAGTAGACTTGTATGCTACAAATACAATTAACCGCAATACAATAGTATAAAGTAAACGAACCAGCGCAGTCAGAACAAACTGTTTACAAAGAAATTAAATCAAATGTTGAATGAATAAAGCTATTATTTTATTTTGTTAATATACGTGCTCTTTTCTTTGTAAACAATCCTAATTTATTACATAGCGATCAATGATTATGTGTTATTAAAATCTAATTTTAAAATTTGCAAATTTAAAAAAAGAAACATTTCTATTGAATAGCTTTATGCAAATTGCGATATCTACGACTTGTTTACATCGAGTAGTCTTCGCTATGCATCGGTAGAATCGCTTCCTACTTTGAGCAACAGATGTTTATCTTTAGCGAGCATTTTTATTCATATATCGCCTAACGAACAAGCAGACATACCTGATGGTAAATAGTCACCGTGGCCTATGAACATGAGCAACACGAGAGGATTCGCCAATCCGTCGCCAGCCCTGAAAGAGAGCTCTTTTTACGCCCTTTTTAGGGGTCCCTATGAGTACATAGAGTATAACGGGACTCTATTACTAAAGCTCCGCTATCCGTCTATCACCAGGCTGTATCTCATGAATGTGATAGTTAGACAGTTGAAATTTTCACAGATGATGTATTTCTGTTGCTGCTATAATAAAAAATACTAAAAAACAGAATTTTTTTAAATTTAATGGGGGTTCCCATACAAAAGACATGATATTTTTGCCGTTTTTATAGATAATGATACGGAACCCTTCGTGCGCGAGTCTGACTCACACTTGGCCGATAATTGAAGAACTTCATGTAATAGCCTATTGTAAAGACCACAGAAGGAAGTTCATTCCACAATTTAGTGCGCAACCGTTAAGTACATGACCCCCAGGATTTATTTACATAATAATAATTAATGTTTTGCAGATATATATTGTTCTAGCTAACGCCTTAGTTGAATTAGAAGTTTCGGGAAATTTTCATTAGGTCCTTATAGCGCCTAGATAGCCAGACATGGTGGTGTTATATAGCTAGCAACCCATAGACGTCCCACTGTTGGGCACGGGTCTCCCAGACAGCTGCGGGAGGTCCAGAGCATACTTCACCACGCTGCTCCAACGTGATTGGTGCATATTCATTTGATATTTCATATCCATAAAATGGAGTTTATTTATTTATTTATCTATAATGAACCACATACAAATGGTATATAGGGTACAAATGGCGAGCTTAAGCCATAAAGCATTCTCACCAGCCAACCATAAACAGCGGTTTAGTTATATTTTGTTTTTGTAGTTGTTTGAAATGTTTGAATCCTCTCTAGAGAGAGAAAGATTCCTCTCTAGAGGACCATGAAGTAGGGGTCAGTGACCTTCTCTAGAGGACCATGGGGTCAGTGACCCTCTCTAGAGGACCATGGGGTCAGTGACCCTCTCTCGAGATTGGGTTAGTGGCCAGTGGCCAACAAACTGTCGAATGATATCAAGCCATCAAGGCTTAATCGAATTGAAAACACCGAATTTAACGTGGCGTCCGAACCACAGAAGCGACTTTGAAATTTTTCCACTATCGCCCACAAATCCTCATAACGAAATTACTCACCCGCGCTGAGCCCAAATCTGTGTGTTTATTTTCGTTGAGTACAACTAAATAATTACTTTTTTTTTGCGAAATAAATATTTGTCCGGCCGGGTTTCAAAACCTGGGCGGTTCGGAAGTCAGGGTCACACCACCGCACCACGGAGTCGTCGAACTTTTAACTCATACTCTCCTTTTTGTAGACATCTTCTTTTATTTAACCACCTGAATCTATTCGGAAGGTTAGAACGAAGAGTTTGTTTGTCTGTTGTCTGAATCGATCGATCAGCATCCCAACGAGCTAAACCGCTTCCATACAAGAATTATTAAATGACATTCGTCACATGTAGGTAAGAACAACAAAAAACATATGATAAACCTGATCTAAGTCTTTTTCTTCTTAGAATAATAGCAGATGTGAAATACCTCGCCGTCAGGTTTTATCGAGCGTTTTTTAAATTAATGTTTGTATAGAATAGACTATCTTCTCTGAGATATGGCTATCTCTCTCTTTCATATGACACTAAAGGTGAACGACTTATTATTAATGTCCATGGACTTGGATGTTTTTTCAAGATTACCTTATAAAGCTAAGCTAATCTGCAACTTATACACGTCCCACTGCTGGGCACGGGTCTTCCCCCACAGGCGATTTTGCGGGAGGTCTAGAGTAAATTTTACTTATATACCTTATGAAAAGATCTTATTAAGACTTGGATAATAGGGCAACTTGTTATATTCAGTTCATTCAGTTTATTTACAAGTATGTATATATAAATATTACAGGAAGATTCCTAATGCATATATTATCAATTATGTTATTAAGATTGAAAAAGGAGCACAGATCGCCCCTCGACAAGGTGGACAGACGACCTGAAGAAGACGGCCGGAAACCGCTGGTTTCAGAAGGCACAGGACCGGTCGGAGTGGTGTCGTTTAGGAGAGGCCTATGTCCAGCTCACTCTATGTCCAGTACACACACAGGATCGCCCGAATACATATGTTGATCTAGTTGATTCCTAAGTTGAATTAAAAGTTTAGGGAAATTTTAATTTGGTACTTTTAGCGCAATTTGCTTAGACAGCTAGACATGGTGGTGCTGTATAGCTAGCAACCCATTGACGTCCCACTGCTGGGCACGGTGTCCCCCATAGACACTGCTGCGGGAGGTCTAGAGCATACTCCACCACGATGGTCTAATGCAGATTGGTGGAGAGGTTAGTGGCCAACCCAGTGTCGAATGTTGTCAAGCCACACGAAGGTCTTTGACAAGGCTTAACGACTGTTTCCAGCATTGAAAACAACCGGGACCGACGGCTTTACGTGCCCTTCGAAGCACGGTAGCGTCCATGAAAATTTGCCACTAGCGGTCACCCATCCACAAACCGACCGCGCCCTTCGTTGCTTAACTCTTTCGATCGCATTGAATCGACGCGTGCCATTGGGCTATGGACGGATTTATGTTAGGATCTGTAGAATGCCTACGTAAAGTACTGACGTGAAAGCAAAAAGTGCATAAATTTGATCGGATTAAATGTGCCACTTTGAAACGGCATGTACCTTACTAAAATTTTTTACCTGATAAAAGAAAGGGTTTTGGTGGCTCGTTTGCTAATTACATTCAGGACTGAAGTTAAAAACCTTTGTTTCGTTGACCCACGGTCGGAAGAACAAAATAAATATACATCCGTATCTAGAAAAACCAAGTTAAAACAACGTCATTTGATAACGATTTATTAATGACGTCTCAGAAGTGAGTCAGTTCTACGTAGAAATGTTAAAATAATTGAAAAGGTTATTTTTGTATCTGTGTATTGTATCGATCCAAAACCGGAATTCGGTAAATCCCCTTCTTCTTGAACTCAATTTTGAGGATTTCCCACACAATAATTTCATAGCTTACTTACTTATTTACCTTGATAATAGGTTACTAAATAGTTACTACATACCTAGGTACTATATGTTAAAATATTCATTATTTTTTAGTAACTAAGTACATAATTATATATCTTTAATGTTTCTTTAAATCCTACTTGGAATTGGATGGAAACAGTGTTAACTTAATAAATGAAATATAAATAAATACATGATACTGTACTAATTTCTGTGGCGAGAATCATCGGCACTGATAGGTGGTAATATACATTATCACCTCAGACATTTAAAATACTCATATGAGAGAAAAAACAGTGAGCGCAGAAGTGAGACGAAAACATTGCACAAATACTACACTTAAATAGAGTAGTTTGATGTATCGGCGCTCAGTTGTACACGGAACGGAACGTCACACAAAATAATGAAAAATTATGAATTAGTTATTCCTTCATTTTCCCAAAATACTTAGTAATTATGATCTTGATCTAGCAACTTTAGTGGTAGCTCAGGGGACGTGCGGGGCGAGTTTTACAGACGTGATAATTAATACCGTCGGTCTTATTCGCAAGCTCATAGTCGCTCAGCGCGTTATGGAAAGAACTATGCACCGCTATACATAATCCGTAGACGAACGTGCGAGCGGTTACCGACATTCAGAAGGCACAGGATCGGGAGGAGGCACCGGGGCTTACCGGGGGAGGGAGGCCTATGTCCAGCTTTAAAAAGGCTTTAAAAGTTTTCTTGTACTTCTATAGATAAACGATACAGTTCAATCATAATGTCACGGATTTAACACAAGAATGAACGTTAAGGAAAATTACAGTGTTTATCTTAAATTCCATCGTCTGTTGTAATTCTTTGAAGCATTTTATCCAACAACATGCGCAGCTAAGTATTCCTTATGATTCGATTGCAATTGTTGTGATATTGATATTTTTTGCTATGATTTAATCAATACCCTGAGGAAAAGATCATTCCAAGGGTAATCAGATATTTGAATACTTAGATTAGTTACTAATCTAACTTAGATTAGTTACTAATCTAAGTTTGAATAGAATCATTTTTGGAATCTGTATCGATCACTGTAGACTTCTAAAAGTTTTTTTTTTTCAATATTTATTCTATACAGACGCGGATTCGTTAGAATTTTATGTATATCTTTATTTTTTTGTTTATTATTTATTTATTTAATAATTTATTACACATTAGTTAGGACATAAGTACAGTATATAACACAGGAAGAAAATGGTACAAGGTTACTTATTTCTTCTGAAATTTCTTCCAGTAGACCCGAGACAGGAAATTTGTAACAGACGGTAGGTATAAACAAATAATTATATGTATTATACATAATATATAAAATAACATACATTATCTTTATATATTTTACTAGCTGACCCCGCAAACGTTGTTCTGCCATATGAAATGTCAAGTGACGCGACGCTTCAAGTCAATGAACGACGGTTAAAAATAAAAATACTAAAATAGTGTTTAAAAACCGTTTTCCAGTGGAGCAAATTGTGAATCTAAACCATTCTCGAATCCCCTTGAACACACACAAAAAATTTCATCCAGTTCTAACCAGCTGTTTAGGAGGTTCACTGTCATACACATGTACACAAGAAATATATATAAGTATTAAGATTTTCCTATTCGAAAAGTCAATAACATTTATCACGGACGGCAGTGGATACGTGGGTATGTAAACATATTTCAATCGAAAAGCGATTGTTACAGAGATTGAATCATTAGTTCAGTAACGGGTCACGTACGACTAATTACCGCCCCGTCGCTTCTTACGCGATAACTGCGCTGATTGGACGATAATTACCCGGGATACGTGTCAACGATCCACGCGATAGTCTAATTAGGAATTGATACGACACTGGGGTTTCTGAAAATGAGTTGAACTACCTCTTTGGTCTAGTGGTTGCAAGTATCCTCATCTAGAGGTCATAGGTTCAATTCCCGAATCGGGAACATTCGACTGTTCCCTCCACCAATCCACATTGGATCAGCGTGGAGTATGCTTAGACGTCCGTCAGCTGTGGCTGTGGGAGATATCAAGGTTTCTGACGTATCGGCCGATGCGTCCGAGAAGAATAGAGACAGCAGCACACAACCTACACGTGAACTGTTATGTCAACTGTTTTTAAAAGTGTGTTAGTTAGTAAAGTTCAACAAGGAAAACTTTACGGGATGGCTGAAAAACAGCGCTGCATAGAATCAATCTTAAGTCACCTAAAGCTGAGCTCCACCCCCTATTGCCCATTTATTGTATTGTGTTTGTACAATTTAAGCTTGTTATTCTGTTTGTGACAGTAAATTATTTTTTGATTTGTCTAGAAAACTATTAAATGTCTCATCTTGGGAGATGATTTGTGCCGTCAGGGCCAGATTTAGGGGAGGGCAAACGGGGCTACAGCCCCGGGCCTCCACAAAAGAGGGGCCCCCACTTCGGAAAAAAAATGTATTTATTCCAACTAGTAATGCACTAGTAAACAAATTTTCTTTTGTTTTTTTTTCGCTGTTTTACCTTCACCTTTACCTTTGTACAAACATGATTTATATTGTTATTAAATATTAACAGAAATCATTTATCTATATTTTTATATGTTTGTTAAATACTAAAATAATCTACTCGTTTTCACAGTAAATTATTGATTTAAAAACTCGACTGAAAAAAGTTGTTCATCTCATTTGGAAAATAATTTGGGGCCAGGGGGCCTCCATTCCTTTGTTGCCCGAGGCCTCCGCACCTCTAAATCGTGCCGTGATTAGTTATGGTGTCGATGAACCTGTCTCGTCCACAGATTGGAGCAATCAGTGCCATTCTAGTCATCCTAGCATCCCCTGCGTACGGCCAGAGCACGCCGCTGTCGCCATGCCCCAACGTGTTCCAGTATGAGCCCACGGGCACGGAGCCCGGCCGCTGGTACGGCGTGGTCAACCTGTCCACTGACAGCATCCTGCACTCGCTGTGGCTGAACATCGTGCTGGACGCCAAGGCTGATATACTTGGGGTGAGTTACTGCGCTGTCCGCATTGACAGGCCCGTTGGCGCAATCGGTAGTGACCCTGTCTGTTGCGCCAGGGTTCGTGGATTCGAATCCCATTCAGGACAAATATTCGTGTGACGAACACTTGTATTTGTTCTGTGTCTGGATGATAATATTATCTATATAAGTATGAATTTAAAATATCCATGTATGTATATCAGTCTCTGACACCCATTGGATATCACAGGCTCGCGCCTACTTTGGGGTCAGATGGCCGTGTGTGAGAATGTCCAAGATATTTATATATATTTATTACATTTATTTGAGCAATGTGTCAGGTCATTCTAGCTCCCTACGTACGGACAGATATATGTTTATAAACTGAACTAAAAATAATAATTGACAATAATAAAAGAATAAAACAAAACCATGGAATAAAACATGTTTCACATACATATATAGATAAATTTGGTATATAAATATAAAAATAATAAGCCATCATTTTGTAACTTTAATACACATAATAAAAAAAAATGATTCTAGTGCCTTTAAAAATAGCAGCATTTGAGCAGTATACGGTCAGAGCGTTGGCGCCGCCCCAGGTGAACCATAAAATAAATAGAATCTATTGTAATAAAACCTGTAGAGCCCCTGTTCCGAACCTTTTTCAGTCCGCGGCACACAAGTTACAATTTTCGAAATGTGCGACGGCGCGCTCGCCTAGCTAGTTGAAACACATAGGTACTGGTTAAGCTTAAGCACAAAAAATAAAACATCCCCATACGAAACTAGTATTAAATTTGTCATTAAATTAATAAATTGTAACAAATCGTTTACGAATAATTTATTTTTGTTAATTTATACCACCCAATCAATGTGATGGCTTTGCTTGGTGATCTGCACACACTTTTTTGAAGCGTGAGACAAACTTTGACACCACTCATTTCTTACTCCACATTGATGTTAGAGCGATATTCTCTTGATCACTGCAACTGCAATTCAGCGTCGCATAAATATGTAATTGCAGAAATTACATAACAATAATTTGAATTGTTTGCTGAATATTTTTTTGTTGTTGTATTTTAGAAGTACACAAAGGAGCGAGTCACGGTGCCTCTCGGTGCTGTTTACGGCGCCAAGGTTGGGAAGCCTTGCTGTAGAGCATACAATAATACCTTTTATTTTATGGAACCCCATATGAAATGATTACGAATCAACACTAAAATTTATATAAGATTTTTTTGTAAGAAATGTGTAATATAGTAGACATTATTCCTAACTTAAAGTTTTAATGTGAAGAATGAAATTGTTGTACATACTGTTTTATGAATAATTGTTTTATAGTTCGGTATTATGTCCGACAGTTGTATGGGTATATCTGAGATAGCATCCAATCTTGACAGACTTTTGTTTTTTGTATAAACGTAAGCTGATAAGCCTGTCTCACAACTATACGTACGGAATAATTTTGGCGGAACCCTGATGACTATTCTACGGAACCCTAGATTCTACCAATGACAATCTTTTTCATTTTATCAACAGAATTGGGTGGGTGACGTCTCGACGACGGACAACATAGATTTCAAGGTGGAAAACACGAAGATGAAAATTCACCCAGGCCCCGCGGTGGCTGTTCGGTTCTTCGTACAATACAACCCCTTGAACAAAGTGCCGAGGTTGCGCACGATAAGACTGAACGGGAGAGAGATCTGCAACGCGGACACTCCCCAGCCGGCGATAGACAGGCCGGATGGAAGCAACAGGCCCACCCGAAGACCTGATACTGACAATCAACCTGACAGGCCTGAAAGGCCAGTGGACACCAGGCCAGTGGATAGACCATCGAGGCCTGAGACCCGGCCGACCACCAGGCCCTCTGAAACCCGGCCCGCGTCAAGACCAAACACACAGACCACAAGACCAAATATAAGACCAGAAGACAGTCCTAAGACCAAGCCAGTCTTCGGTCAACCCGCTGGAGACGGCCCAGTCTACGTTCCTACTGCTAATCCTTCTAAAGACCAAAGCAATGTCAATCCCTACAGCATGTAAGTACATACATTTTAATACTTGACTCGATAACCTATCTGCAGCATCTTTGTAGAGTTACTAATTTTCGAAGGTCTTACAAATTAAATATTTTTCTAATGGGTGTGAAGATCGAAGGTGTGAAGTAATTATTTATGTGACAATCTAGTAGACTTCTATTTTAACTCCTAAATGCACGACTTATAAAAAAAATAGAAACCTATCTTTTCTCGTAGACTACTATTTTCCCTATTCAAGATCGCTTTAACATAACCTCGCTGGATTTTGTGAAAAAACACAACTAAAATTTGTTTTGACCGTGTTTGAGATTCGATAATGTACATTATATACCGATCACCATACGACTTGTAGTGCGATTTTGTGTCTTCTTGTCGATTCAAGTATTTTTATGAAGATGGTAACTATCTGCAGTAGTCTATCTTTTAGATCTTTCTAATAATTTCTAAATATCTTTCTCCTTCTTTAACCATTATTGTTGGCTCAAAATGGCGAAACCAAGCTTCCGACCTATCACATCTATGTAGCTGCACCACCACGAAGTATGGAAGGGAGAGGAGTAGCCATAAACACATTTTTCAAACAAAACTACAATACATAGAAAAACAAAAATACATCGCCTATTTATGGTGTTAAAGAGTACAGCTCAAATTAATTTCGCCTAATTTTCTAAACCAGGAAATAAAAGAAATAACTGATGAATATTGATAGCAATTGTCTACGCTACTCCTCAATAGTTAGTTGTGTTCTTGGACGCTAGGTAAATTTAAAAAAGTAGGCGAAATTAATTAATACACCCCGCTTTCTCTAATCAGCTGTATCACCTAGAATCCTAGATGTTAATCATCAGGCGTAAGCCAAGGACTGATATCACACGGCACAGTTTAGGACAAGACACAGATAGGCGACAACACACAAATAGGCGACAACACACAAATAGGCGACAAGACACAGGTTAGGCCACAACACATAGTGTCATACAACTCCTCTCCCTTTCTTACTACGTGCGCACCACCTAACAATTTCACGTAGTGGCTAACTTTACCAGCGGCGGTGGGCAAGTACCAGCACAGAGCGTAACGCGCCGCCCGGACTACCAGCTGACGACAGCCAGCTACCGGCCCACGACTAGTCGTGATCGTGACGACGACTTCGACGACAGGTAAGATGGAGACAGGTCGGATCCGTTTATTTACTGAGATTTATCGTGCCAGACACAGACAGGAAAAGCCAACAATGGAACAAAGTACCATCTATTAATTAATTACCGTGTATCTATTAATTAATTTGTTTTTTAAAACAATTATATTCCGGCTAGAAAGGGGTGGTTGCCGGTTAGACTGTTTTAGAGGCAACCATTTTATTCATGAGTTCACATTTATGACAGACTTACCCCCGTATTCATGAACATTACTTGGCTGAGTAACTGAACAACACTATGCAAAGAACGCTAATTCTCTATGCGCTCCTCATGTCGAGCCATCCAATTCATAAACAACACTCAAACATTACTTAGCTATGAGGTCTCATAGCGTTGAATTCAGCTCTGTGATTGGTCCATTTGATATGGCGAAGTTCACTCTAGTGTTTTGACAACTATCAAAGCATGTCTATGTCAGAGCAAGCAGCAATAATCGTTTAAAGGTAAGCGTCCACTTGTCGGTATCGCACGCATCGGACGCATCGCATCAAACGGATAAAAGTTGCCTCTCGGTCGGAGCAACGGTGTCGGCATTGCCGATGTGCGATGCGTACGATGCGGACAGGTGGACGCACTTATATGAGTTTATAGACAAATAATACTACGATCCGTTGCGTGCGATGCGTCCGATGCGTACGATACCGACAAGTGGACGCTTACCTTTAATTTCCCTTAATTGATTTGTTTGTCAAACTCTTCCTCACAACTGTAATCCATTGTTTTTAATAGGTAGAATTTTGTAATAAGTAACTCCTTTTTCCTTTACAATTTTGTAAGCTTAAATAATAACCTCTAATTTATCCAACGTGCAACCACCCTTCTTTGATATTTCAATTTTGACGTAAATGACAAAACAATTCGACGCTATGCGTTCGTTAAAGTAGCTCAGAAGCTATCTTAGCTATGCGTCCCTTTTGACAGACGCACAGTAGCGGATTTCACCTAAGTATTGTTTATGAATTGGTTTGAATGACCCTATGCGCTCGCGAGTACTGTGAGACCTCATAGTATCGTTTGTGAATACGGGGGTTAGAACCGAAGTCTCATCCGTCTCGTCGAGGGTCTGTCACAGATGTCATGGGCGGCGTTTGATTGGTGATGATGCAGGCTCGTTCTTATTTATTACGTCGTTATTTTTTATAACATAACAATAAAAAATCTTTGAACAAAGCTCAAAAATTGAGTCACTTCAGTTAGAAAAGATTTAGGAACATCGGAAATCATGTCAATCGTATCAAGTGTGACTAATCTTGCAGCAGGCCGGACCCAAGCGACTATTTCACCGGGGGTCAGCCCACGTTCATATTGCCAGGTGACGGCTCCAGCCAGAGCCAGGGCGGCTACAGCGGCCAGGGCAGCAGCAATAACAAGCGGAAACAGGTATTTATAAACGGTTTTATTTACCTTGCCAAATTGATTGTGGTTTAGCAAATTAACTGTATCTTTGCTACGATCATGTTTTCTCCGTTCGCCGTATCATTGTTATTTTCTCTACCTACTTATATTTGAGTGTGATAATGTAAATAAATAAAGTAGACTACTTTTACCAAGTACCACAGAATACTTAATAGTACAAGTACTAATAATACCTAGCAATCTTTAAAAAAGATACTAGGAATCTTTTTTAAAGTGCAGAATTCGGCCCCCTTATTACGTAACATTCAATTGTATGCGACGCGAAATTTAATGATTTTAGTCACTTAACCACTACGTCTTATCCACCTTATTTGAATGACACGACGAGCGTTGTCTACGCGAGAATCGCTGATCACTGATTGCTTCTTGGACTAATAGACGACGATTAAATTCAACAAACTTGTTTTAAAGGCATTGTGTCATTGTTAAAAATGAATTCGTTGTGTTGTTTTGAATATTTTTAATTATATTTAGGCGAGTCAACAAGATGGCGTGTAGAAGTTTGATTTTTGAAACGGTTACTTTTTAAGTGATTTTCTGACCACGAGGGGTTAGTGGCCAATTCTTATAGCGACATATAACAATGGACCAACCTGTGTTTGGATGGACAAATGGATAGTACAATGACAACGGGATGATGGAAATGGATGTTTTAGGGCCGCTGACATGGTCACCCAAAGGTCTTCAATAAGTCTTCTCGATTTACAAATGAAAACGATCGGGACCGATGGCTTAACGTGCCCTCTAAAGTACGTCTAGCTGCAACCCATAGACGTCCCCCTTCTAGGCACGGGTCTCCCCCACAAACAAAGCTGCAGGAGGTTTAGAGCATACCACCACGCAGTTCCAATGCGGATTGGTTGAGGGGTTACCGGCCAACGCAGTGTCGAATGTTCTCAAGCCACCCGAAGGGCTTCGACAAGGCTTAACGATTGTTTTTACCATTGAACTCTGTTGCTACATGTACGTAAGCATCCATGGAATATTTTCCACTAGCGGTCACCCGCATGTAAACTGGGGTAATTTCCCATCATAATTCCAGTAAAAACCGCTGTTTTTCGTGTATTAATTGGTATATTAATAAATTTTATTTCTGGTATTTAATCGATTCTCTAATAACAGATTGATTGTTATATCGCTTTGTGTCAATTCCCTCAACAGATAAATAATTCTAAGAACAGTAAAATCATGTTACTTCCTTATTTTCAACTTCCTTGTCACATTATTTATAGGATCAATTTCATAACGCAATCGGATGGGAAAATCGATTGTATATTAATGGGTTTTTTATGGAAATTGTATACAAAACGTGCGTGCAAATAAGTTAATTTGTAGGCAAAGACTGTATTAAGAGATTATTGTGACATTATTTATTTTCAAAGTGGAGATATTCTTTTCGATGATGACTGGACTAAACGATGAAGCTTCACATCAAGAAGATCGTTTGATCATCATTGAATTAGGTTCAGTTTATTCGGAATGAGTAGACCTTTTCCGTAATATACCTACCTACGTAAAGGATGTCTGGGTGGAGATCAATTGTTCAGTCCTGAGTTTTGGCCACATTCGCACTTGCACTTGGCCAGCGTGGTGGACTAAGGCCTAATCCCTCCCATTCTGAGAGGAGACCCGTGCCCACAGTGGGACAAAGAAAAGGTTGTGATGATGATGATGATGATTTGGCCTAAAGAATAAATGAATGAGTGAATTAATAAATTAACGTTTATTTGTTAAATAGTAGCTGCAACACAGTACATGAGAAATAAAAAAAAACTACATTACTGATTTTCAGTGCAGCCTCTGTTCAATTCAACTCTTTATGTGCATAGCGTAAAGGCTGTGTTGGATATCAATTCTTTAGTCATGTATTCTCTTTACAGGAAGAATGCGGTCGAGTCCTGAAAAACAATCCAAACCTGCTGGTGGTGAATGGGAAGCCCACTCTGGAAGGGCAGTGGCCGTGGCAGATCGCCTTGTACCAGACACAGGTTGGTGACCACCGCCAGATCGTTCTATTAGATGATACCTAATAGGTAGGTATACATACTTCGCTGCATCTGTTTGTCTGTCCGCACACGATCAACTCAAACAAAAACCACTGAATAGTTTTTACCAATAGTCAGTGAGTCACGAGGAAATGGGTATATATATAATTTGTTCAGTTACTGTGGAAATTGATGGAAATATGACGAAAATTGTTGAAAATATCGAAAAATTATTAAAAGATGGCGTGATTAGCTAGTGGCTAGGTACTATCCACAAAGTAAATGCTGCAAATTCGATTGCTATCTTCCATCCATAAAATGACACTTCTATAATAGTGCCCTAAAGGTTTTAATTGAAGAAATTCCTGCCAAGAAACGTCCATAACTTATCCGCCTTTTGCAGACAGTGGACAACAAATACATATGTGGTGGAACACTCATCTCCCCGCTCCACGTAATCACCGCAGCCCACTGCGTCACCAGGAAGGGCTCCAGCCGAGTGGTGAACAAGAACACGCTCACCGTGTACCTGGGGAAACACAACCTGCGCACGTCGGTGGAGGGCGTGCAGATTCGATTGGTAAGTGACTTCTGATCATAAGGCAGGGTCTAGCCGAGTGGTGAACAAGAACACGCTCACCGTGTACCTGGGGAAACACAACCTGCGCACGTCGGTGGAGGGCGTGCAGATTCGATTGGTAAGTGACTTCTGATCATAAGGCAGGGTCTAGCCGAGTGGTGAACAAGAACACGCTCACCGTGTACCTGGGGAAACACAACCTGCGCACGTCGGTGGAGGGCGTGCAGATTCGATTGGTAAGTGACTTCTGATCATAAGGCAGGGTCTAGCCGAGTGGTGAACAAGAACACGCTCACCGTGTACCTGGGGAAACACAACCTGCGCACGTCGGTGGAGGGCGTGCAGATTCGATTGGTAAGTGACTTCTGATCATAAGGCAGGGTCTAGCCGAGTGGTGAACAAGAACACGCTCACCGTGTACCTGGGGAAACACAACCTGCGCACGTCGGTGGAGGGCGTGCAGATTCGATTGGTAAGTGACTTCTGATCATAAGGCAGGGTCTAGCCGAGTGGTGAACAAGAACACGCTCACCGTGTACCTGGGGAAACACAACCTGCGCACGTCGGTGGAGGGCGTGCAGATTCGATTGGTAAGTGACTTCTGATCATAAGGCAGGGTCTAGCCGAGTGGTGAACAAGAACACGCTCACCGTGTACCTGGGGAAACACAACCTGCGCACGTCGGTGGAGGGCGTGCAGATTCGATTGGTAAGTGACTTCTGATCATAAGGCAGGGTCTAGCCGAGTGGTGAACAAGAACACGCCCACCGTGTACCTGGGGAAACACAACCTGCGCACGTCGGTGGAGGGCGTGCAGATTAGATTGGTACGTGGCTTCATCTGATCATAAGGCAGGGTCTAGCCGAGTGGTGAACAAGAACACGCTCACCGTGTACCTGGGGAAACACAACCTGCGCACGTCGGTGGAGGGCGTGCAGATTCGATTGGTACGTAGCTTTATCTGATCATAATGCATGGTCTAGCCGAGTGGTGAACAAGAACACGCCCACCGTGTACCTGGGGAAACACAACCTGCGCACGTCGGTGGAGGGCGTGCAGATTAGATTGGTACGTGGCTTCATCTGATCATAAGGCAGGGTCTAGCCGAGTGGTGAACAAGAACACGCTCACCGTGTACCTGGGGAAACACAACCTGCGCACGTCGGTGGAGGGCGTGCAGATTCGGTTGGTACGTGGCTTCTGATCATAAGGCACTTGCTATTACGCTGTAGGAGACATCGTGAGGAAACCTGCATGCCTAGAATACGTCATAATTTTCTCCAAGGCATGTGAAGTCTACCAATCCGCACTTGGCCAGCGTGGTGTGGTCTAAGGCCTAATCCCTCCCACTCAGAGAGGAGACCCGTGCCCAACAACAGGAAAGGGTTGTGATGATGATGATTTAATTCCAGGTCGGCGAAATAAACGTGCATCCTGAGTACAACGCGTCATCATTCGTCAAAGACCTCAGCATCCTGAAGCTGCGCGAGCCCGTCCAGTACACGGAATACGTGCGCTCCGCCTGCCTGTGGCCAGAAAACCAGGTCAACCTCAACTCTGTCATCGGGAAGAAGGGATCGGTACGTTCCAACAAATGCCTACCTACTTCTTTATGGATAAAAGACAGAAACAAGTAAGCAGTATTTGTAGCGTCCAACAACAAGAGTGTGAAAATTACATAGCTGGACTGGCGCAGGGACTGTTAGTGATAGTTAATCGTTTTAGTAATAGTCCAGTTAGTAATTTTTAGTGAAGGTCGTGTCAAGTCGGTCACAGACGTGTGTGATTGCCTCTGGGATTTGAACTGGTATCTCTCTCGAGAGAACCAGAATTCATAGTAGGTAAATGGACAAAAAATAAAACGCAATTTAGATCTATTCATTTTAGGTATTTATCACTATGCCAATGAAAGTAAACCCTAAATTATTCCATGAACGACTTAAAATAATTCCAGGTGGTGGGATGGGGCTTCGACGACACTGGAGTGGCGACTGAGGAGCTGTCGCTGGTGGAGATGCCCGTGGTAGACCAGGAGACCTGCATCCGGTCTTACAGCGAGTTCTTCGCGCGGTTCACCTCCAACTACACCTACTGCGCAGGCTACAGAGACGGTAGGCAGAGGATCACTGCTGGACTAAGCTACAAGCTATTAGGGGCCACAGGCCACACAACGTTGCTCCAGTGCGGGTTGGCAGAGAAGGATAGGTACTAGAAACATTGTGGCCCTTGGCGGAGGGGCACTTCCCATTTTGACTCACGACGGCTAGTTCTAGTGGTCGTAAGCTGCTAAGCTACCTCCTAAGATCCTGGATCAGATCCCCAAGTTCGCCAAAGTATTATTGGGTTTTTCTCATCAGAATTTTAGTATCATGAAGACTGAGTTTGTTACTATTGACCCCAGGCTGACCCCTTATTACATGGGATTTAACTGTTTATAACACTACCACACATCTCTGCCTAAACCTTTGGGTAAATATAGGCGTGATGTTACGTTGGGTATTGTTTGAAGCCGTCAAGCACATTCAGTTAACTTACATAATTACTGGTCTTCAATTGCCTTAGCGATGGCTGGATTATTTCGTGTTATGAGGCAAGTACCTATTGGCTATGGCTATGCTTTTAGCTCCTATATGCTTCGTCTACGTAGGTAAAACTCTCAACTGTAATTTCCACTTTTACATGAAGTAAGGTACACGTAAGGCAAAGAGAAAAAAAATTGGTAACTCTGATTTCCAAAAGTTGCCAATTTTTTTTCGAATGGGTTTTTTCTCTATGGTCATTCAGATCTTTTACGGCGTCAGCGAATAGGGAAGAGTTGCATAAATTAATGCAATATTTGATATTCTTTAATATCTGTATTCTGATACAACTTCACTTTACGCTTGGATAATATAAAAATAATTTCATGACTAAGTAGGTATAGATCCCGTGCATGTTTAATTTCAAAAGATGTTTCTTTACCTAGGGACATTGAAATGTATATACGTACTGTCAATTCCACGTTATTTTAAATTCCAGGGGACACCGATACACGTACTGGAACTAGGAAAAGTATGTCATCCTTAGAGCAATTTATTCTTTTTCAGCTTAATCTTTTACCTGACCTAACCATCTAACATTTCAAGTTTGGATTTTACGCTTAATACTATGATTGCCTAGCTTGGTTAACCAATTTAAATAATATGAAATTATGCAGCAATTATTTTGCATGAATCTCTAAAACTGAAGGTGTCTAATAATGAAATAATCTAATAATAAATATCATATGTAGTTATAGTTATGCTGATGTATTTTTATGTATGTAGTTATATAAGTGTAATATTGTTCATTCTTTTCCTTACGTAATTGTGCACCCTACCTTTAAACATATTATAATTATTAATGTCATAATCCTTGCAATGTGGTTGCCTGGAAGAGATCGCTGCTTAGCGATAAGGCCGCCCATTGTACCTTAGACCTACTAAGATTAATAATATTATTTCTGTATTGTTTATTGTTTCTATGTGTGCAATAAAGTGTTAAATAAATAAATAAATAAATGAAAAGTAAGGGTTACAGAAATAGTTTGAAAATAACCACACAGTAGTTGACGTTTTTTAATAAAATATAGTTTCTGAACGTTACGAAGTAAAATTTTTGATGTTTTCAGGTACCTCCGTATGTAACGGCGACAGCGGCGGTGGAATGGTCTTCAACATGCAAGGGCGATGGTACCTGCGAGGGCTGGTATCTCTGTCTGTGGCGCGCCAGAATGAGTACAGATGCGATCCTACCCATTATGTCGTGTTCACTGATCTGGCTAAGCTCCTACCATGGATCCAAGATCAGATTCGCAACTGAGCGAAGACGCGAATCATTGATTTGTAGGGCTCAAACACAAAACTGTAAACATTCAAGAGCCCATAGAGTAAGAGGTAGTAGTATTGTAATCAATGTTTGGAAATTGCACATTTCTGTGACATTACAATATGTAAGAGGACATCACATGAAACTAAGCAAAATGTGCACTTTGATCAGATCTTCAATCACGGAAGAAATGTTTTTTGATCGAAGATAATGATCAATATGTACCTATATACGTTTTGCCGCTTTCATAGCGAATATTTTTTAACTAGGTACCTTTTTTACACATCATTACAACGATGGTTAAAATTAAATTCAAGTAGACATAGATTGTAGAAGGAGCGATGGTTCTCTTTAAGGGGAAATCGGGCGGCAGATCTCCATATATGTAGTTCCTGTTTCCTCTTAGGATAATTAAGCTGCAACAAAAATAAAATTAACGTACGATGTATTCATACCTCTGTCAAGTTTTCCAATATTTGATTAATAGAAGACAAAATCTTTTTACATTAACAAAATAAACCAATTTCATTGATATTTTCAGACATCCAGCAAACTGGTTATTACTATTTTTTAAAAGAAAAAAGCAATAATCCAGATTTCGAGGAGGAAACGGGATACAAAAGGACGATTTCCACAATTTTAGGTAAAATCAATTCAAGCTGCAGTTCTGTCTATCGCACGCCAAGGCCTATCAGAGGAGCTCAGCTCGACAGCAATACTTTTGGTCAATCACTATTTTTCATGTCGCGTTGCCCCGATGTCCTCTTAAAAAACCTCTATATTTTATAAGATTGTTTTACTCCGTCCATAAAGAATATTGCTCAAAATAATGCTCAAATTATTTAAGATTGGATTATAAGCGTAAAATATGTTTTTTAATTAATCAAACAATTTAATTCATTTGAAAATGTACTTATTGAAGAAAATTTTTCGATTGTTTGAAACTTTGATTCTTTGAATCTTTTATTGAAAAACTTACTCTTGCCAACTGAAATTATCAGGGTTTAGATTAGTAAAGGCGTTTATATATTATTATAAGTACCTACATACTTAATACTGTAGTTATTAATCTATTTCTAAGAGCCTAAAAACGCTCATCGAAAAAAAAACATAAAATTTTAACATTGCAAGTTCTTTAAGTTTTTAAAATGTTTTTTACTATGTACACAGTAAAAAGAATTTTGTATTACTGTTTTTTGTCATGTACTATACATTGTATTTGTATTTAGTAGTTTTTTATTAATTTATAACTCTTTATATTTGTATTTTTTATGTAACAACCTGATACGAACAAAATTTAAAAATGTTTATCTACAAGCTACTTATCTTTAAATTAGACATGCCGGTAAGATTTGGTTGTAATGTAGACTGAATATTATTTTGTGCTTACGATATCATGAAAATAATTCGATGAAATAAATTTTTATCATAAGACCTTTTTTTGTCCCATTAAACTTTAACTTTAACATTAAACTTGAGTTGAGTTTTCCTCAGACTTGACAATTTAGTAAGCAATCTTATTGTGCCTTTTCATAGTAATTTTCAATTTAAAAATAAAGTAAACAACACAACAAAGAGGTTTATAGTAAAAGTAGCATTTAATGCTGAAACTAAGAATGCATTTTTTTAAAACAAGCTTAAATTAATATGCCAATGGCCAACCCAGTGTCGAATGTTCTCAAGCCACCCGAAGGTCTTCGACAAGGCTTAACGACTGTTTCCAGCATTGAAATCAAGCGGGACCAACGGCTTTACGTGCCCTCCGAAGCACCCTCGTGCTGCTCACTGTATATAAAGTGTAGGCATAATAATTAAGCAAAATAATTCAATAAAACAATACAATGTAGTCACTGCATTTCTATATTTCAAAATAAAACTTAGACAAAAACAAATTTCTATCATACAATCTATGTACTACTAAGTAGGCTTGCCAGACGGCCAATCGCTCAGTTATATTACTTCTAACTAGAATCAACACACCACGCAATTAATGAATTAATTCAGCAAAATGTTGGATTTCATAGGCGTGTAAGCACATTGGCCAAGAGACTTTTAGCCAATGTTCACTGTAGCCTCACATCATTTTAAGTCTTATATTTCGGACTTCAATAAAAGTTATTGATTATATTTTTCTAATATTCAAATTCATTTTAATTTTAATACATTGTTGGCCAATACGGTTGGCCAATGTTCACTGTGGCCTAACATCCTCTTAAGTCTTATATTTCGGACATCAATAAGAGTTAATGATCATATTTTACTAATATTCAAATTCAAATTTCTCTACTAATTGTAATACCTGAGCGATTTAACCAAAGGCCAAAACATACAATTAAAACACAAAAATACAACTTTTTACATAAATAATTACTTCCTTCATAAGATTCTCTATCCTACAAATATACACATCGTAATCAAATTAAGAAAATAAATCTGAAACAACTTTCTCATGCATGTACACAAAATAAGTAATATTGGGAAATTAAAAATTAAATTAACAGTATGTAATCCTTTTCAAACAACTGCGCTTAAAACGCGTATTCGTTTTAAGAAAAAAAAAATAGTTTTACGACCAAGAATTAAAAAAAAATCCTAATATGTATTTGTAGAGCAGACGCCGTAGTCGCCATACAAAGTTATACTAACACCTTTTAAAGGCGAAAAGTAACAATTTTAATGTCATTTGAAAATGATTACAATATAGTATAGTGTAGTATAGTGGCTATTAAACCAACACGCCTCAGAATACAGAAACAACCAGAATACAGAAACCGCGAGCACGCCTTAAAGTGAAGCCACAAATCGCTGCGACCCATAGTTGTCCCACTGCTGGGCACGGGTCTCCCCCACAGATACTTCTGCGGGAGGTCTAGAGCATACTCCACCACGCTGCTCCAATGCGGATTGGTGGAGGGGTTAGTGGCCAACCCAGTGTCGAATGTTCTCAAGCCACCCGAAGGTCTTCGACAAGGCTTAACGACTGTTTCCAGCATTGAAAACAACCGGGACCGACGGCTTTACGTGCCCTCCGAAGCACGGTAGCGTCCATGAAATTATGCCACTAGCGGTCACCCATAAAATAAGCCACAAATACTTCACTCAAATAGACCAGTTTGATATTTCGGCGCATATTACGCGGACCGTCACGAGAAAAAATGAAACAGTGAAACTATTTAGTAGCTAACAATTGAATTGATATTCGAACATAATATTTTTGATATGATATATGTCATTGGGTAATAAAAAAAACAGAGTACAAAAAATACGTTTTTTAAATTCCTTTCCTAGCCATTTAGTTTTACATCATCAAAAGGAATTATCATAATGTTTGATAATTCCTTCCTATTATTATTACATTATTTTCCCTACATAACAACATGCTCTCCCGGAGCTATTTCGGAAATATTTCGCGGTAGATTATCGATGTAGGCCTATAATATTGCGTAGTGCAATTTCTACGAGACACTTCTTCTGGTTTTTTCCACATTCTAAGCTACACGCATATCGCGAACGAAAAATCTCAATATTAAAATGCCAATTAAACAAAGCTTTTTCTTTAGAAATGAAAAAAAAAATTGAACAAAGAACTAAGTAGGCATTTCTATGTATGGAGTTTATTAACAAAATTTAACCAATTTACTTGTATAAATAAACTTTCTGCCTACAACCGAAAAAATATTTTTTATTTTAAAACTAATAAAATACTTTGTAGAGTTTAGGAAATTTAGGGACTACATGAGTAGTCCCTAAATGCGCACAAAACTCACCAAATGAAACATGACAAATTTTAATGCCTAAAAGCGATGTCAATATTTAACTAAACATTCAGGGGTTAAAAAAGTTTTTGTATGTCAAAATTCATACACATTACATACAGTATAATTTCTGCAATACCAACACTTCAATATGATAGAAAGTTGGAAAATATAAAACGACAAAAAAAAAGTTGCAATTCAAAATTCGTTATGCAGCACATAAATGCATTGTAAACCACAGAGCATTGGAGCAGCGTGGTGGAGTATGCTCTAGACCTCCCGCAGCTGTGTCTGTGGGTGCCCAGCAGTGGGACGTCTATGGGTCGCACCACAGAGATCTGAACTAAAACTATACATAAATTAATTTCTTGTTATTGTAGTATTGTATCACTCTGTATGTGAAATACTTGCTAGCTTTGACTATCTTTTCGTGGTAAATCATAAGCTGCAACCCATAGACGACCCACTGCTGGGCACGGGTCTCTCCCACAGACAAGCTTGTGGGAGGTCTAGAGCATACTCCTATGCAGATTGGTTGCGGGGTTAGTGGCCAACCCAGTGTCGAATGATCTCAAGCGACACGAAGGTCTTCGACAAGGCCTAGCGATTGTATTCAGGATTGAAAACAACCGGGACCGACGGCTTAACGTGCCCTCCGAAGCACGGTAGCGTCCATGAAATTTTGCCACTAGCGTTCACCCATCCACAGACCGACCGCGCCCGTCGTTGCTTAACTCTGTCGATCACAATCGACAATCGAATCGACGCGAGCCATTGAGCTATGGAAGCTACAAAAAAATCAGATTTCGTATGAATATTACACAAATTTTCTCCGTAATTCCTTCTACCGCCAACTGAAGAAATATTATCTATGATCTAATATCAATTGTCAATACTACTGGTCACTTGGCCAACAAACTATTGAAATATTGATTGCTTCAAAGAATTACTACTTGTAACTTGGCCAACAAACTATTGGAATATTGATTGCTTCAAAGAATTACTACTTGTCACTTGGCCAACAAACTATTGAAATATTGATTGCTTCAAAGAATTACTACTTGTCACTTGGCCAACAAACTATTGAAATATCGATTGCTTCAAAGAATTACATAGATTTTTAGAAGTTTTCCTCCGACTCAACCATGCTCCTAGCCTCGATCACATTCAGACAGTTCCCTGAACTGAGACAGGCCTCCTAATCAGACCAGAGTGGTCAACGACCATCTCAACCCATTCTCACACTAGACAGTTCTAGACACATGAAATCTCTTCAACATATATACAAGCTGAGATCACTCATTCCCGGAATACCACCATGCTACCAGTACGGGGCGGGACCGTTCCTACACCGGGGTCCCTTGAAGCCATCGCCATATCCCGGTCCCCATGGGAGATTTCGCCCCCTCGACGGCCTTGGGGTCTTCATCGGGGTGGGGGCATACCCCCCCCTGGTGCAACCGGGCCGGCACCCATTTCGGGGGGCATTTGGGTGCCTGATTGGGGGTGGTGGCGAACCAAACTGGTCCCACTGTTCGGGCATATCACAGTTGCCGCAACCCCATGGGATGTCCTGTGGACCTGAAATTTATTTACAACCATCAGTTTTATATTCAAACCTTTTTCATTCATGACCCAATAATATGAGAAAAAAATATTTTTTTAATTGATTAAATGGACAGGGAAATAAAAATGCTTTATGTACATAGTTTCAAAATACGTACATTTGATACAACTTTTTATGAAAGAAATATATTTTGTAGCAACTGTATTTAATTACTCTTCTTTTTTTAAATATGGGGATGAACAGAGAGACAAAAATGATCAATTATAGTTTATTTTTACATGACTACATTTTGGCCAGAATTTGGAAGATAATCTTTGCCCGTGACTTCTCACAATACATCGTAGAATATTCAATTCGATTTATAGCAATCACAATACATGAAAATATTCGTTCACTAAATATAGTACGTACGTACATATAGTACTAACAAACAAACTTACTTCATAACTAAAGTCCGTTTTTCTTGAGTTGTACTATTTAGTAAACAATGTTGACAGACATTATGTACTTCTTTAAAAAATAATCAACAGTAAACAGAAATTAGATTTTTTTAATGTAATTTGTTTTCTTTTCATCTTTTAAATTACAAATTACGGCAAGAATACATTGTAAAATTGTTTACTAAATAGGAAAAGACAGGGACAGATAAGGGAAAGTATCCATTTAAATCAGCAGACATATATACAAAAAGGACCGGCCGGTCTCATATTCATAGGTATTGTTAAAAAGCACCTTCAAGTATTAAAATCAGAATCAGATAACAACATGATCAATTAATACTTAATTTCGTTTATTTTAAATAATTAAATTTACATTTCGTTCAATATTAAATTATAATAAATAGTATAGAAAAATATATTTATATAACTAAATTGACGTTAAGTAATTTATACAGAGAGGGATTTAAATGTTATGGGAAAAAAATATATTTAGCGTCTGATTATAAGTGGAACTCATCTAGGTCATAAACATAATTATTATTACACGCATATATGCATTATATTACCAAACAAGAACTAAACACTATCTACTAGGTATTCGGAAACTATGTAATTGTCTATTATTGTAGTTACTAATTTATGTAATAGTTGAAAAAATTATACAAAAACCGTAACGACATAAGTAGTTTTAAAATAAAACTTTTATATTTCAGTTAAATATTAACCTTAACATCAAATTTTGTAATTAATCTCGTACGTACACACTAAACCGCGAGTATTCTCTTATACATTTCAATTTTAACATTTAATTTAGTACACATTACCTGAAAACTCTAATTTCAGTCACCTAGATACGGTAGTAAATTCAGTGTATCAAAACTAGATCAACTAAACTAGTCATATGGAATTGTCGTAGAGAAGCAATAAAATAATATGAATAATCAAGAAACATATGCAAATGTCTAAATTACGTATGTCAGAGCAGAGACCAACCGATAGCCAAGAGTTTACAAGCTAAAGAGCTTACAACTTTCATACAAAAAGTATTATTGGGGTCAGATGGCCGTGTGTGAGAATGTCCATAATATTTATATTATATTATATAGCATACCATACAGGTACAAAAAAAGTGCATTAACATACCTCAAATCTTAACATGACAACAAGCTATTGTCAATGTCAATAATTAATTTATTCATACATAGTTACAGCAATACATTTTTATGATTCGAAATAGATGTAATAAGTACGTTAAAACTTTTTAACGTTTAAAAATTATATAAATTATTTTTAGATAACTCTCTTCTCGACCAATTTAATTAATACATAATTAGTTTTTTTTTCTCCGTGCTGCCGACATACGCTGTTAAATTATAATATTAAATGGAATATTCCTATTTTTTCATTTATATTCCGAGCAAATTAACTGATTAATTGTACCTACCTATTATTCCAAAACCTTACACCGAATCCATCTGCTAGATATCAGCAAATCATACTTATCTAAACGAGTAATATTATATCATAAGGCCAATTACAATCTAATACCTAAAAACTAAAAACATACAAAGTATTTATAAAGAGCTATAACAATTAATAATACATACTATTAAAAAGTTAATATTAATAATGCTAATTATGAATTATTTCATACGTCATTACATATTATAAAACCGCCGTTATAACTCGAAGAAAATTATACCTACTTAATTTCCATTAAAACTACGCGACACATATAAACCTATAAATTATTTATACAAAATATCAGGATAAGGATATATTTACTGGTAGTTTTGAGTTGTAGTGAACTTATGCAAAATAAAATTATTATGAAAAACAAGTTACAATTTTGACGCAGAGTGTACGTGTGTGTAAGAACGCCAAATATGATGAAAACATTTTAACAGTATTTTTTTTATTTTTTTTTATAGTATAGACGGACAAACAGAAACTTAACATTAACATTTAAACGACCAAGTAATCTTTCATTACCATACCTACATACTAATAAATGTGTAATATTTAAGAATAAATATACAGTGTAAACTCTTTATAACGTCGTTCGTTATAACGATAAACTCTCTATAACGTAGAAATTAGTTCAATTTGGTTGGTTTACCATAAAACTCATACATTAATTCACTCTCTATAACGCATCAGCCATTCTCTATTACGAATAAATATCTTCATATTTAGACATCAACTACATATTAAAACAAAACAAAACTAATCTTTTGAGGTGCCGCAATTTCTAAGAAAGATACCTGAGGTCAAAAACAGCTATCTAGCTTTTGTTATTGTTAATTGCCTTAACACGTGTGCTATTCATAGATTACATTGGCTGTAGGAAATTTGGTCTCAATTATTAAACGCACCATCGTCACCTATCGTGTATTAGCAGTCGTAAACCAACACGTCAGGCAAAGTTAACAGAATATAAGTGTTTAGAATAATTTATCTATTGTATTGATAGTAATAAAATTAGAAATAATTGTAATTAGTTACATTTGGTATACTTTTTCTCTTCTCTCCCTATAACGAAAACTCTTTATAACGAAAGAAAATGCTCGGTCCCTTGAAATTCGTTATAAAGAGTTTACACTGTATATAAATAAATAATAGCATACAATATAAAATATTAGTGTCAAATTATGTGACGGAAGAAAATAATTTTATACTAATTAATTGACACAACTTCTTTCTTTACTATATTCTGTTTTAACCGCAAGTGCAACTCAGAGGACTTTTAAAATATTAATATACCAAAGCCATAGCTAAGCCTTTTGGAAGAGCTTCGGGTAGCATGAAAACATTCTGGGTCGGCGACTAACCCCTCCGCATTGGAGCAGCGTGGTGGAGACTCCCCTAGACCGAGAGAGACCCTCTAGAGTCTCTAGACCTTCTGTGGGGGACACCCGGGCCCACCAGTGGGACGTCTTGTAACTTTTTTTAAACAAACCACACGTGGACACACAGAACATTAAAACGATTGACAATCATGACCCCAGCATAATTATTTTTTCGCGAAATATATGACCAACATTCCAACAGCCTACATACCTAGAGCAAGATTCATTCGATAGTTTTTTTATACACCTATCGCCTGCAATAGGCTGTACTAACAGGGTGTACCGTATGAACTGTAACGCAGGAACCGAGATCTAATCGCCAAATATTTTTATTAATAGCTAACCTAGAAGAGGGAAGAGTGCAAGGATATTGGCATTTCTTCACTTTCCTTACAATGATAATAACATTTGTAATTCAAAGATGTAATATTTATTAATAAATAATATTATATTACAGTAATTTTACTTAAATTGAGCATTATTACAATAAGCAGGATGCGTGAGAGTAATCAAGAGGATCAAATAGAGTATACAGAATAATATATTTCAGTGCCTTTTTACGAGGGCCCAAAACTATGACATAGACATAACTTTATTTCGACATCATAAATATTGAGACATTAGAAACAAACCAACAATGAACATATAATAATTAACGATGGCGAAATATGGCAAATGGCAAGCCAGCAGCCGCTAGTTTTCAGGACGACCCTCGATGGGAAGTTCGAGCCAGTTGTTTTTTTTATATACATATAAATAACATCAAAAGGTATGTATACCAGAAATGGACAAAGAAAACATTAATTAATTAAAACGAACTACAATAATTTTAAATTTAATTTATAATCATATGTGTGATTTTATTAGTATTACCATACTAATAAAGCGCGAAATAACAGGCGATTCATACACATTCTATCAAGGATTAATATCGCCTTACTATAAAGCTAAAAATGTTTCCATTATATACATATGTATATTCAAATTGACGGTATTTAAGTTTGACAAATTTTCCGCTAATTTAGAAAGTTAGTCGAAAGCCACACCCAATATCTATGACTATGACTTCGTAATAAAGGCACTGTTCGTTGATAAGATAACAATTAATAAATATAAATTGACAGAAATACAGCGAATAAACATTATTATTTGTTATACACATTTACATCGAATGTAATTATATATAACATATTACATTATGAAAATATAGATATTTTACACTATTTCCTGACATCCATCACATTAGAATAGAAACATGTTTTCAGGAACAGTAACAATTACTCGCCGCTATTCTGAACAAACGGCTCACCTATATTGTCATGGAGACAACAAAATTCATAGAGAACTTGTACTTTTTGCAAAAGAAATCGAAGAAAATTTGTTTGGTACCTCTATCTTATTCCATCTCATTAAAATTACAAGTTCGTTACAAACTAAGTTGTTTAACTACAACCTGACACAAGGTATACAGATAATACCTATTTCAAACAAAACAAAATAATTACTACGTAAGTATGTAAATATTATCTTTTAAGAGTTACAAAAACTATTTCTTTTTACTGTAATCACTATTTAATGTTTATAAAATAAATCTCTCGTGTAAATATGTAACAAAAAAATAGATTTGAAATTAAATTACTGGTTTTAATTTATTTAAATATAATTTACTATATCATGTGGCTAAGAGGATTGATCAGTGAATTTAGTATAGTTTAGAGGACAAAAAACTATTTTGCTTTGTTATCAAGTTCTTCCTACGATACGTAACTATGCAAAGGTAAATAGATAATTAAAGTTTAGTTTTATATAGCGAATAGATATGTGACTGTATCGCAACATCATACAGTAATCATGCATTGGCTGTGAAATGACAGACCAGTATGACGTAATCTACGTACGAAGGTGATATCACCCTATGGGCAGAGCTTTTCATACAAAAGCACAACGGAGGTTTGTTGTCATAACGCCTGCGGTGACGTCAATGTAACGGAATGTAACTATCAGTGGATGAGTGTAAATAAAAATGTGGAACTGTAAAAACCAGATGATATCTTAATGTAAAAAGATTCGATCAAACTAAGTAATTAAATAACAACTATAAATCTATTCTGTAAAACTATAACGATACCTACCTACAATATTCATATAGAATATAGACAAAGGATTCAACGCCTATAGTAACTCTGTTTAACAGGCGAAATACTAACTATTGAGCACATAGTTATAATCGTATTGGAGCGATAGTAAGCTGTACATAACCCGATCTCACTGCTTGTCTTTTTCGGAATCGGAGGATCTTGTTGGCATTCAACAAGACATGGCGCAAGAATTCTTAAATCACCCTATCGAATTGTTTAACATGGATCGAAAACCGACACTCTTAACAAAAATAAATTAACAAAGTAACAAACGAGTTTACTTTGCAAGCACCAGACGCAGTCGCAAACGAGCGACCTTTCGCATCTTGTCAGTTCTAAATTTTTTTATAGAAATTAAACGTTTTCCGACGCAAATTACTCAGCAAAATACTACGCAACAAATTTAGTTCCTAGAAAAGTAAAACTGTGGTATAGATAAGTGCGATTAACTCGATTCTAAGATTATTAGTAGAAGCGAGATTTCATTCCATGTAAAGTGTGTTTTAAGGGTCAATATGGATAAATTTGAAACCGTAGACAATACAGAGGATCTTAGAAAAAAATCCCTAATTTTTATGAACTAAATTTGACAACATTGTTTATTCAGTCAACCGTGAGTTTTTACTAAAAATGAATAATGCTCACATGAAACACACTGTATAACTGACCAGCACAATCCTACACTCAGAATAGCCATCTTTGAATGGTCGCCTGCGCTAATTACTGTACAGTTAAATGTTTCTAATATTAAATTAGAACTATCTTTTAATTAATTCATAAGATAATTGCCGGTATTATTTAAGTTCAAGTCCTATCTAAATTATTTTCGTATTTTTGAGTTTTAAATAAGAATCTATGCCGCTATTCGATAATAGCCTAACTTCGCATGCACGTATGGGTTGATTTAAGATAATTTAACTTTAGAAACCGAGTTCTATTGTATAGACCTATAGACAGATCTACTAGCAATGAAAATAAATTTACATATGCATATATATAATAAAAACATGAAAATAAATTATTCACAAGGCTCTGTTAATGTTATATACTCTCCACCAATCCGCATTGGAGCAGTGTGGTGGAGTATGCTCTAGACCCGCAGCTGTCTGTGGGAGAGACCCGTGCCCAGCAGTGGGACTTCTATGGGTTTTAGCCGGCTGGCACTGCTATAATTTATGACTAATAAATATATTAAGAAAGAACAAAATATTTTAAGCATTTTCTCATAAGATGAACGCATGGCTTACAATATGAATTATTGACACAACTACACACCGAAAAGCGCTTAGATACTGTATGAAAATATCCTAAAATCCTTAAAAAATCACGCCTTATAAATACAAAACATTAACTTGTTACTATGTAGCGTTGACAAGACTGTTAATTGACCTGTTACAGTTGATTATAATAATTTAAAAGAAATCTGTAGTTAACGTCATTGAAGAACTTTGGAATGGATCAAGAATAGAATGACTCAGCGAAGGTTCAAAGGTTCAAATCCGCCATTTTTTAATCTACCAGCTGATTTGACACATTTAAAAATAATAAATTGTTTCAATACTTCATTCAGCGCCATTGAATTAAACATAACATTTATTAAGCTGGACTACATTCTGTGGATTAACTGTAATCTGCCATGAAGGTAACTTCACTTGAATCGTAAAAACGCATCTCTGACGCAGCAATTTTTAAAGCGCCATTTTGTAAAAAACCTTTTCTTTTTTACAAAATGGCGGTTTAAAAGTTGCGGCGAAACAAAAAAATATAGAATTTTTCGAAAAATTTTTTCCATCGGAAACTCGTTTATGAATGCTTAACGTGTATACACTTTGAAATCAACTTCTACGGTGTCATTCAAGTGTACATTTGAAAGTAATCGATGCAAAACGCAGTGTTTATAATTAAAAAAAAAACGTATTTTATAACCAATCATCAAAATGCCCGTTTAATATCGATCTAACGAGGGCTCCTTATAATTCCCTATGAACTTCTTAACGTCTATAAATAACAATGAAGTTTGTGCCAAGACATGGTCTGTTAGTTTCAAAGTTAGATTTAGAAAACTATCGCCTAATTAACCAATCATCCCTAATATTAGTGAACTCCTAAATAAGAAGTCTTTTAGTGCCTTTTTAATATAAGTGTGAGAATCAAAGGTTATAAACATGTAACTAAGCAATTAAAAGGGTTAAATAAATTATTAACTTATTTAATTTATTATCTACCGGTAATTTTAAATTATTACGTTTGACAGATTAGGACCTATTTGTTTTTTTCTACTCATTTTTAATGGGCTAAAAGTATTATGGATGTAAACAATGCAAAACTTTTCATATTCAAGTCGTTGATATAATTTGAAAATAAGATTTAAATATAACTTTCCTACAATTTATTAAATAGCTATTAAATTTATTACATAATTTAACTGTCATAACTGCCCGGAAGGCAACACGCGATCAATCATCATTCAATCATCAACATTTAGTACTCGACTAATCGATTTTAATTCAAATCCAACAATTATTTTATTTAAAACATTTTTCAGTCTAAACGCGACAATTTAAGTATATTTTTGTGAACAATTTTTGTCCACAACTATAGGCCAGTACTTTATTACATCTAAAAGGTAGATTATATATTCTTATAACATCACTGCGAACAACAAACTGTTCACAAAACAGACCACCTAGAAACATTTACACGATTACATGTTAAATTTTACTGTATTTTTTATTTTGTTTAACAACTTGGTTATGCGAAAAATTATTGAGACTACAGAGAGAAAATTAATCTTAAAAAAATATTTGTTATTTGAAATATATCTTATTCAAAAGTAATTATTTAGTAATTAAATATTATCTAATGAATTAATTAATTTTAAATACATTTTTATTTTATTTTTTTATTTCATAGTGAGAATGTTCTGGAAGGACTCTAATAGGCAAGTTAAGAAAACATTTTGTTTTTGTGTGAGTAGGTACTTATTCATAAGATGAGTTATGAAATTTAATACGTTTTCGTACAAACTTAACTCATGCGAACACAAGAATTCGAAATTGCCGTTGATATTCTTACAAAAACGTATACGCAGACTCGTCCAAAAATGCGAACAGACAACACTGTTTACATTCAAAAGTACTTAGTAAAGTAACGCGATTTTATACTACAGATCAATTTGAAGGTGAAGGAAAGGATATTATAAGAAACAAACAAACAAACACGCACGCACTACAAAAACTACAGCACAATAAAAAAACAGTCCGCGCCGCCTATATCCTTGTGTCGGTGAGGCGGAACTTTTTGCAGTACAGCCCTATTCAAAATGGCCGATGGTGCGCCGTGTAGTTGGGCTGGGTGTAGAGGTCGCGCCGGTATGGGCGGGCTGTAGTCGCCGGGTGCATACCGTAGTTGGTCGTGTAGTCGCGCCGGCGGTAGATCGTGTCCAGATGGTCGAGGCTGCGGTGCCGCTGCGGGTAGTGCGGCGGGGCTGGGTCCGTGCAGCGTGCGCAATTTACACATTGGATTTTTACAGCGTACACTAAGCGCTATCTAATAATATACACTAGCGACGAATAAAAACACGGTTGAACCGTTGGACCATGCGGCGGCCACTATTTTTACATTTTAGCAATTTTATTTTTACCTTTCCATGAGTTAAAGAGGGTAGTTTTACATTTACAAAAAACAATTTTAAATTTATTGTCATGCAACACAATCTCGAAATGTTGTTTGAAAATACAATTATTTTAACGTTTCTACCCTTATAGTGGACACAGAAGAGTGTCATAATTTTGTTGAATGTGAACCAGCTACCCTCATCGGTAGTAAAGTGGAGAAAAGTTATCCGGCATTTAAACAATTTACTCAGAGTAAGTCAGCAACTACCCTCTTATAGTTTACCAAAACACTCTACCATTCCCAAGAAAACGGTTAGATACAAACGATATAGTCACGTACACACGCAATCTACTCTACACAATTTAAAAAAAAACAGTCCGCGCCCATTTATTCCTATAATTTGGAATCGTTAAGATGGAACTTTTTGCAGTACAGCCCTATTCAAAATTGCCGATGGTGCGCCGTGTAGTTGGGCTGGGTGTAGAGGTCGCGCCGGTATGGGCGGGCTGTAGTCGCCGGGTGCATTCCGTAGTTGGTCGTGTAGTCGTGTCGGCTGTGCAGCATGTCCAGCTGGTCGAAGCTGTGATGCCGCTGGGGGTAGTGCATCGAAGCTGGTTTTCCGAGCAGCGTGCGCAAATTTTGGAATTTCGTTTTTCAAATTTTACTTCGATTGATTTGATTACCGATAGATTGTTCAATTGATTGAATAGACAAAATCGATACATTCGTAAATTTATTGATTCATAGTTTTGATTTTATTTTTAATCATATGTGGACATTCCTCAGTTTTTTGAAATATTGAAATATTGAAAACTTGAAAAATTGAATTTGAAAATCGGAAACTTTTTTCAAATTTATAAATCGCTCATAATGTATGTGCCGTCGAATTTTAATTTTTAAAAATTCATTAGTTTTTATAGTATTGAGAATGTAATTCGAACATTCAAATTCAAAAATTCAAAACTAATTAATCGCATAAAGAAGAGGATACCTATGTTAGACACGAGTATCTTCAATAACTTATTCACAATTTACAAAAGGATTTTTCTGCTGTTATTTTTCATGCCAATTTTAAATAACGAAACAAGCCTATAATGCTCGCGCGAAGGTATTGTTATTTTAAACAAAATATTTTTTCACAGCACTAATCATAAATTGATATGTACATATAATTATTCTGTGTATGCAGATATTTATGAACACAAGTACTCACATAATATTTCCGTTTTTAACTACATAAATACATATATATTAAATAATAATATTACCTCTATTGTGGTGAAATCCCGCCGCCCATCCGGCGTAGTATGCCGCTTTCTGTTTCCCGTGTTCCTCGGCCACCTGGTAATATATTTAGAAAAATGTATATTAGCAATATACTATTATACAATACATATTTCATTTATATATTTTCATATCTTATATGTAGTAAAATTAATTAACAAATTTAATTCTATAATATGAGTATATATTATATTTTAGCTACAATAGATCTCTTTAGGTCGCAGTGGCTTATGGGCATAACTGCCCACAACCCCGTCCTATAAATAATATATTATATTTATTATATTATAACATATTTCATTTTTATATTTTAGTTATAAGGTAGTTTCAATAGTTTTATCAGAAAATATAGACATAGTACCTTTAAATTAAATCATCATTAACAATCAAAAACCAGCAAATAAATTATTATTCAATAGAAGAATGTAATTCTAAATTACTTATGGTAATGTGGTTTGTCAAATTTTTTTATCTTAAAAACAACTAAAGAATTCTAAAATGCACAGAGCAGTATCAAACCTCTGCTAAGACCTAAACAAATATCTGGAAATTTCTAATGTGATAAACACTAAACACATTCAGATCGTGCTGTAGTAAGGACTAAGTTGGAATTAGCTCCTATCGATTCGAGCGAAAACCACACACAACCACATCGCTAGCTCGCGGGTTCTAGCCATATGCAATGAAGGTGCAGTAATGATTGAGGAGGACAAAACAATGAATGAGCTAAAGTTACATCCAGTGATGAAAGAGCCGCGACAACATCATGTGATGAAAGAGCCGCAACAACATTATGCGATGAGCCGGGATAATATCGTGTGATAAATGAGCCGGGACAACATCATGTGTTGAAAGGGCCGGGATAACATCGTGTGATAAATGAGCCGGGATAACATCATGTGATGAAAGAGCCGCGACAACATCATGTGATGAATGAGCCGGGATAACATGTGATGAATGAGCCGGGATAACAATCAAACGAGTAGGATCCGGGGTGAAAACCATAGATAAAGGAAACGGGAAAACATCTTGCTGTATTGAAGGTAACGCCAAAGTTATTTGTGGAATAATGGATGATTGCTCAGTGCCAAAGTTTAATGTCAATATCATTTTCCTTGCATGCACTAGGACCAATCATACCTACAGACGTACTCAAACAAGGCGCTACGCGAAAGAAACCGATCACCTCAAATAAATTTTTAGTTAATACAGAACGAACAGTTACTAAGCAATGCTTGAATGGGCAGTAACTTTTGCGGTTAGTCTCAAAATAATAACTGCGATATTTCTTAATGAAAAAGACACTGTGAAGAAATATGACAACCAGCTCAATTATTTTTTTATTATGACCAAATATTCAGTCTTGAAACATTATTTCAAAACACTAAATACCAAGATCTGCCAACCTTTCGTAAATTATGAAATAAAAAAAACAAATAAATTACATTTACAAGTGTTTCTAAATTATTCGTAATAAACTTAAATCCAATTTCAGGAATCATTTTTTAACTGAACCGAATAACTGATTGACACTGGTTGACCTCCACCAATCCGCATTGGAACAGCGTGGTGGAATATGCTCTAGCCCTCCCGTGTCTGTGACATTGACTGTATTATGACAGTGTTAATAAATTATTGTTATCAGGAAAGTGATTGATTTGTAACTATAAAACTGATTGATTTAAGACGAATCATAATTATTAAACAAATTGCAATCCTATTTATATATCATTTCACACCATTTAGATATATTTAAATCGCTGGTTTAATTGAAGATAAATTGAAGAGTAAGTATGTAATATTATTATTTATGGAGTGCTCCGTCAGTGATTGATTTCTTCCCAGTAGCCTACACCGGCTTTACATTAGGAAACTCAATTATTGTAATGTTGAGGTCGTCATGATTCAAATGTGGTTCAAGTTAATAACAGAACATACTTTGTTCTGTAATTAAATATTAATAAAATAAAGAATTTAAAGTTTTAAAAAAAAAACAAATAGAGGGAAAAATATATGACACTCAGATTTCAAATTTAAATTAATACGTATATTGTATGCTATCTTATATCACGGTATGCTATAATTTAAAGTTTTCTAATGTAAGCCCGATAAAGGCGCGAACACACTTTTACACTTCTAGCTCATTGTATTATCGTTGCGATCCAACACGTTTTCACCTCTGTTATAAGTTCCTAATTTAAGCGAACGAGCGAATACGTACACTTAATATTGAACAGCAAAAGAGATGTGACTCTAGGAGTTACAACAAAGAGAAATAAATAATTGTAGTAAGTATACATTATAGCGTAAATTAAATAAATATACATATTTTGTCTCCATTAAGTTATATACAACTGATGGGTAAATAAGTAGGTAGGCGGTTAAAATTACTGACGGTTTACATATCACCTGCCTGAATAGTTTCTCATACTTTAAGTAAAAAATCTATAGCAATAATAATAATATTTATGAATTAAGTGATTATTTAAATACGTAATTACGTATTGTCAGAAGATAGTATTAAATCGATAGTAAAAATTATTAGATAGTATTAAATATATTCTTATTCTTAAATCTTATACGTACGCCGGGAATAAGTATTGCTATATATGTCGACAGAAGATGCCGGCGGTCTAACTTTCACTTAAAAATCTACACAAAATGCCAGTAGAGCGCTTAAATCGCGAACTTATAATAGGGCAATGACACGCGGGATCGCTACGATACGACCGCATAGTGTGTACGCGGCTTTCTAAGCATGCGCGCGCGCACCTCGCAGTCGCAGTGCGGGCCCAGGCGGCTGGCGCGCGAGCACGCGCCGACACGCTCGCTCGTCGGCGCACGCGCGACCCGACTCACGCACCCCTGCGCACGGACCGACTGCGTCAGCGATACATTTATTTATTTATTTATTTATTCAACGTGCCAGAAGAGCGCTTAAATCGCGAACTTATAATAGGGCAATGACACGCGGGATCGCTACGATACGACTGCATAGTGTGTACGCGGCTTTCTAAGCATGCGCGCGCGCACCTCGCAGTCGCAGTGCGGGCCCAGGCGGCTGGCGCGCGAGCACGCGCCGACACGCTCGCCCGTCGGCGCACGCGCGACCCGACTCACGCACCCCTGCGCACGGACCGACTGCGTCAGCGATACATTTTTGACGTGACAACGTCTTATAAATTGGTTTGCCGGGTGACACTTCAAGAAACTGCGTTACGCTCCGCTCACGTTATGCGCTCACAATGAGAGCGAGTGAGAGGCACGCGTCCCTTCCACTCGGGCATGGTTAGCCCGCCTAAGAGCGAGAGAGACGATACGATACGAGACGATACTACTATACGAATGAATATTCACATTAAAATTATTTTACCACTCAAAGTCGTTGTCACGTAAAACTTTCGCCCGTATACCGACTTTACAGGCAACCAATATTTTTTATTTATTTATTCAACGTGCCAGATGAGCGCTTAAATCGCGAACTTATAACAGGGCAATGACACGCGGGATCGCTACGATACGACTGCATAGTGTGTACGCGGCTTTCTATGCATGCGCGCGCGCACCTCGCAGTCGCAGTGCGGGCCCAGGCGGCTGGCGCGCGAGCACGCGCCGACACGCTCGCCCGTCGGCGCACGCGCGACCCGACTCACGCACCCCTGCGCACGGACCGACTGCGTCAGCGATACATTTATTTATTTATTCATTCATTCAACGTACCTACCAGTATGACACGCCAAATACGATTGCAATCCAACCTTGTTTTAATATAATCTATGTATAATAAAAATGTTATGTTGGTTTGTGTACGCTTCAAAAACTCAAAAAGTTCTGCACCGATCGAGCTGAAATTTTAGCATGATATTTAATCCGCATCAAGGATTGTTTTTATCTAATTATTGCATCAGTCTAATATCCGCGAAAAATATTGTATATCCACAAGTATTGCAAAATTAAACTTAAATGACATGTATTCTTTGTTCATTTCGCAATCAATCACAATGTGCCACAGCGAAGCGTGGCAGGGTACAGCTAGTTATTTATATAAACTTGCGTAACCTAGGCTACTAATAATCAACTGAACGGTTAACCCTTTTAATTCTGTTAGTATTTAATTGATTTAAATTATATTGAGCTTTAACCACATTCAATTTTGATTGATATTTGAATTGAATTGAGTGTCTTATTTTGTATTAACATTTTGTAATAAATTTTTGCTGTCTTTAAAGTTTAAAACCGTTTTTCAGTTATTTTTTTAAATGCTTTACGCATACATAAGCAGTTAGTAGACCATGTTACAAAAAAATTCAATTTCAATAATCAAAATAACAACGAACACGTGTTGTTCGTACATACCTTGACGCTGAGTGGTTCCGTGCCGCCTTCAGGGATGACGTTGTTTAACGCGGCTATCGCTTCTTGGGCCTCTTCTCTCTTATCAAATCTGAAAGAGAAAAAATATATACAGCCCAATCCTGGATATGCAATATAGAGTATCGGGCTCAGGCGTACCTTGGGAGACGCCTTAATGAAATACAGTGTTAACTCTTTATAACGTCGTTCGTTATAACGAAAAACTGTCTATAACGTAGAAATGAGATCAATTTGGTTGGTTTACCATAAAACCCATACATTAATTCACTTTCTATAACGCATCAGCCATTCTCTATTACGAATAAATATCTTCACATTTAGACATCAACAACATATTAAAACAAAACAAAACTAATCTTTTGAGGTGCCGCAATTTCTAAGAAAGATACCTGAGGTTATAAACAGCTATCTAGCTTTTGTTATTGTTCATTACCTTAACACGTGTGCTATTATTCATAGATTACATTGTCTGTAGGAAATTTGGTCTCAGTTATTAAACGCACCATCGTCACATATCGTGTATTATCAGTCGTAAACCAACATTGAAACTTAAAAAATGGAACCAATACTTACAAAAATACAAAACAAATATTGGCATAGCAACACGTCAGGCAAAGTTAACAGAATTATGTGATAAAGAATAATTTATCTATTGTATTGGTAATAGTTAATAAAATAAAATATAATTGTAATTAGTTAAATTTGGCATACATACTTTTTCTATTCTCTCCCTATAACGAAAACTCTTTATAACGAAAGAAACTGCTCGGTCCCTTGAAATTCGTTATAAAGAGTTTACACTGTATAAGAAATGAAAGTTTTTTTTTTCGGACAAAGATGATGCATAAATTACGTAAGAAGAGACACACACCCACTAATAAGATAAAATAAACCTTTTTTTTTATGAGTTTTAAAAGTTTGTGAGTATGAAGCAATACATACATCACCATATAGTTTTGTTCGCGGATTGTTGCAAAATAGATAAATTTTTGGTTTGTAATAATGGAGTTCCGCAAAGTAACGCCTGATACAATTAACGATCTTAGGGACCTATAAAGTGCAATAAAATAAATCATAATAAACCGTCTTACCTCACAAACGCAACGCCCCTGGGCGATCCGTTGTTCTTGTCCCTCAGTATGTGCTTCTGTACTATCCGTCCGTATTTCCCGAATATCGTCTCGAGCTGCTCCTCGGTGATAGCGCGGGGCAAGTTCGTCACGTACAGGTTTGTGTCTTTGATTTCGTCTCCTGGCGGCCGCGCGTACGATACCTGCAATACGTTTAGAAAAAGTTTGAGATGTGTATTCTGGTCTGTAGCGTCCATAGCCCAATGGCTCAGGTCGATTCAATGTGATCGAAAGAGTTAAGCAACGACGGGCGCGGTCGGTTTGTGGATGGGTGACCGCTAGTGGCAAAATTTCATGGACGCTACCGTGCTTCGGAGGGCACGTAAGGCCGTCGGTCCCGGTTGTTTTCTATGCTGGAAACAGTCGTTAAGCCTTGTCGAAGACCTTCGGGTGGCTTGAGAACATTCGACACTGGGTTGGCCACTAACCCCTCCACCAATCCGCATTGGAGCAGTGTGGTGGAGTATGCTCTAGAGCTCCCGCAGCAGTGTCTGTGGGGGAGACCCGTGCCCAGCAGTGGGACGTATATGGGTCGCAGCGATTCTGGGTCTAACATACTGTTACGTGTTAGGGTTCGAAGGATTTGGAGAGAAAGACCTGCTGACTCAATGAAGACTTTATTCACTAGCACTAACACAAAGCACTAGGTTCAAACACTAAACACTAGGTCCAACACAAAACACTAGGTCCAACCCAAAGCACTAGGTCCAAACACTAAGCACTAACGATGTCCTAGGTCGTAAGCCAAGTCGTAGGTTTCACTTGTTTCACTCCGGTATCACTAGTTTTCACTTCGAAGTCGCCTCGAAAGCTCGAACTGAACTAAACTCACGGCCCTCCCCGCGACTATTTATACGTGCCGTCGCGAGTACTAGACGATTCTGGAAAGATACCGCGTGTTCCCGAACACGCGAGAATACAGGCCCACTAACGCCATCTAGTATCGAGTCGGGATATCACGTTGTCTATGCGTTCACTGAGTGGTTCCACCTGCGGCGCTAGATGGCGCTAGCTTCCCTGTGCCTTCGTAACACCACTCCCCTCTTAGCGATGCTCGTCCCGAGCATCGTTGTTACTGCCATGGTAACGCGCCAGACGGTCTATGTGTACCACTTTGAATGCTCCTCTTGGTTGCTTTTGAATCCTATAAGTCACATCATTCAGTCGGGTAACCACTTTGTATGGACCGTCCCACTTGGTCTGCAACTTTGGAGATTTTCCTTTCCGGCGAGTTGGGTTATGCAGCCACACCAGTGACCCTTCCTCGAAGCCGCTCGTGTTCGATTTCCGGTCGTATCTGGTTTTCATGCCCTCACTTGACTTTTTCTTTCCCTGATCCCGGGCAGGGGATGAAGCCCCTTGCTTCTTCAGCTCCTCTATTAATTTCTCGATCCTTTTCATCCTTGCCACCTGGGTCTCCTTCTGCGGGCAGTTGAGCTGAAGATGGCCCCTCTCACCACACTTGTAGCACATGACTCCATATCTTTTCTTCGTAGGAGCCTTAACCTCCTTGACTTCCTCAGAGACCTCGCGGATCTTATGGGTCTGCCGTATGTCATGGCGAACAGCCTCGACCTCCAAAGCATGCGCCAGTGCTTCCTTTAGCGAGGTATGGTGACGAAGCCTCACTGCAGCTCTGACCTCCAGGTCTTTGATTCCGTCGATAAATGCTTGAAGAATATTCGTGTTTACCATCTTGATGTCGGCTCCCGGGTATGCCTTCCTGACGAGTTTTTCTATTTCCAACGCCCATTGCTGTAGTCCTTCTTCTGAGCGTTGGACTCTGTCACGCAGTTGGGCACGGAACACGTGCTCCAGGTGTCGCTCCCCGTATCTGGATTCAAGTGCCTCCATCAGGTCTTGGAACCCATTTCCTGTGTGTGGCAGTGCTTCCAGGACCGACAAAGCTTGCCCTCTGAGCGCAACAGTGAGAGCGGTCAGGCATTGTTCTTCCGTCCATCCGTTGGCAGTAGCAACCATCTGGAACTGCCTACGATAAGCGTACCAAGAAGTAGTGCCGTCGTATGGTGGCACTTTTACTCTTGGTCCTTGCACCACTCCGGTAGTTCCACTAGACATCGCAATTCCCATGGTTTCAAGCCGCACTACTTTCTTTTGTAGTTCAGCGAGGCCGGTTTTCACATTTTCAACATCCAACCCCAACCCAGTAACTCGTTCTTCCACTACGTCGAAATCTTTTCGAAGCTTAATCATCGTGACGCTAACATCATTTATAGCCCCAAGCACTTTTTCCTGGAGGTCTTTTTGTTGCTCTTGTAAAACGCCCAACTTGCGTTCCTGTGACTCTTGCATAGCACCGAGCTTGCGCTCTTGTGACTCTTGCAAAGCATGCAAAGCACCGAGCTTGCGTTCTTGTAACTCTTGCAAAGCACCGAGCTTGCGTTCTTGTGATTCCTTCATTTCCTGAATTAATTCAAATAAACTTCCTAATTGAAGAGCCACTTGAGGGGCTGTAGAAGCTACGGTGCCGCTGGTGGGCGTGGCCTGTCTGGTAGGCGTGGTCTGGTAGGCGGGGCCATTGGGCGGAGCTTGGTCCCCAATTGTGGCCTCCGCAGCTCGTTGTGCCCTTGTCCTGACGCCCTCCTGTAAGTCCTCTCTCGGAGTCAATGGCATCTCCAAATCCCACTTCTGACACCAGTTGTTACGTGTTAGGGTTCGAAGGATTTGGAGAGAAAGACCTGCTGACTCAATGAAGACTTTATTCACTAGCACTAACACAAAGCACTAGGTTCAAACACTAAACACTAGGTCCAACACAAAACACTAGGTCCAACCCAAAGCACTAGGTCCAAACACTAAGCACTAACGATGTCCTAGGTCGTAAGCCAAGTCGTAGGTTTCACTTGTTTCACTCCGGTATCACTAGTTTTCACTTCGAAGTCGCCTCGAAAGCTCGAACTGAACTAAACTCACGGCCCTCCCCGCGACTATTTATACGTGCCGTCGCGAGTACTAGACGATTCTGGAAAGATACCGCGTGTTCCCGAACACGCGAGAATACAGGCCCACTAACGCCATCTAGTATCGAGTCGGGATATCACGTTGTCTATGCGTTCACTGAGTGGTTCCACCTGCGGCGCTAGATGGCGCTAGCTTCCCTGTGCCTTCGTAACAATACATACATAATACATACTGTATTTCTCCAAAAGGCAAACATTGGCAAACCCTTTAGTTGCTTTGAGGCTTATGTTCGTAAGCGACAGTGTCGACTCACCACTTAAATCTATTTACTATTGTATTATTTTTCTATTAAGCATTTTTTGGCATAACATTCCGGAGAAAACAGACGTTTCAATATGAAACAGAACTTAAATACTAGCCATGTTGTTCATACAAATAACAATTCCATTTCAGGTATAGAACACTTATACCTTCTTCTTTATTCAAACTCAATTCTTAATTCAAAAGAAATTGACAAAACATTTAGCTTAAATGAATCATTGAACATTATGATTGATAATGCTTTTAATACATATTATATAGAAGAATAGTTTGATATAGGATATTACATATATATATCTTACTTTTAACCGTTTGTTTCTGAGCTGGTATCCGTTGAACGTGTCTATCGCTCTAGCGGCGTCCTCTTCTCGCGCGAAGTTTACGAACCCAAAACCGTAGCTATAGCCAGTCTGAAACATTAAACACAGGATCCGTTGAAAAATCATTACTTTCTTTTATCTTCACGACTTTATGAAAGAAGGATTAAACCGTAAGTTCTATAGAATGCTGTCTATGCTTCAGAAATCTTCATTACACTTTCTTCTTGATCTAATCTTTATTAGACTTTCTTCTAGATCTAATCTTTATTAGACCAAAAAAAAAGCTAAGCACCCACAGGTTTAGCTTTTTTTTGTCTAATAAAGATCTGAGTAAGTGAGTATGTATATTGGGCGTGGCACAAGACGAGGGGGTCTAGATCATACTATACTTCTCGGTCATGGTCTGCGGTATCAGGTTGGTTCAGTACCTTGAAATCCTTCATAACGCGACAGCTCTCGATGGGCCCGATGGTCATGAACATGGCGTAGAGGTCCTTCTCGGTCATGGTCTGCGGCAGGTAGTTGACTATCAGGTTGGTGCGGCTCGAGTCGCCCGCACCGGACACGCCACCGCCCTCCGACATGCTGCCCCAACAGCGCCCGCCGGCACCTATCCTGCCGCGGTATTGGTGCTGGATTTGCTGGAAAACAAAACGGGTTCATCGTTCATCACCATCATCACAACCCTTTCTTTGTCTCACTGTTGGGCACGGGACTCCTCTGAGAGGAGGGATTAGGCCTTAGTCCACCAAGCTGGCCAAGTGCGGATTGGCAGACTTCACATGATGAAGAACTCTCGAGGCATGCTGGTTTTCTAGGGATGTTACCGTTACAGCAGGTGTCATTTTATTTCTTAAATCGCACGTAACTTGGAAAATTGGTGCATACCGCTTGGATATGAACCCAGAGCAGCAATTCACTTTAAGCAAAAGGTATCGCTAGAATACATCAAATGTTTAACAAGGGTTTCTGCCGGCCTACTGACCCCAAACAAGGCAGAGCCTGTACTATGGGTGTCAGACTGATATACGTACATATATATTTTAAACTAGTGGACGCCCGCAGCTTCGCTCGCGTGGAATTAGACATAACAATAGTTTAGTTTACACCTAGTAATATTATATAGCCTATGTCAATCAGTGAAGATGCAGCTTTCTAATGGTGAAAGAATTTTTGAAATCGGTCCAGTAGTTTTTGTTTGAAAACATTACAAACACATATTTCACAGATATATAATTAAATAGATAATAATAACATCCAGACACAGTACAGACACAAATGTTCCTAACACGAATGCTTGTCCCGAATGGGATTCGACCCCTGGCGAACAGGCCCGTCAATATTCATTTAGAATTGATTTTATATTATCATTAACTCGTATTTCAGCCCATGTGTGGGGTCATAACGATGAAACTCGACCTCAAAGCGATCCCCCGAGCATTATGCAAATCAGTCCCACTGGCCGCAACTAATAGCCAAGTTGGAAAGCGTTTTCGTTGGGGAAAATTCTCAGATAGCCACAGTAAAGCCCATTCGCCAACAATTTAAACTATTGTATAGTAAAACTTATCATGCATACTACGTACGTAGGGTTGCCAAATTTAAGTCAAAATTTAATTGTTTTTTCAGCAGCAGTGTAAGTGACTGACCAATGAGTCTATATATCTCTATATAATATAAAAGGAGAAGCTGACTGACTGACTGACTGGCTGACTAACATATCAACGCGGGCCCTAAACTATAAGGGTTAGAAACTTGAAATTTTGCACAGGGGTTCCTTTTATAACGTAGGGGAGCACTATGAAAGGATTTTTGAAAATTCACCCCCTAAGGGGGTAAAACGGGGGTTCAAAGTTAGTATGAAACTTTGCCGTTTTTGAAGTCAAGTGGACAACCCGAACGCGGGCAGACGTCGTTAATGGGTCTAATTCTACGCGTGCGAAGCTACGGGCGTCCACTAGTATATTAGTTATATAGCGTAGCGTCCATAGCCCAATGGCTAGTGTCAATGCCGAGTGAAGCACCACCATTTGTTTGCACAGTGTCTTTGAAAAAGTTAGGGATAAACGACCAAGAAGTCGCATCCTATTGCACCTTGACAATGCTTCGGCGCACACCGCGAGGTCATTTTTGGCTTCGAAAAAAATAGAGCTTGTAACCCATCGCGCTCCGAGAGAGATTAGAGAAGAGATTATCAGATTCCGACCTGGCACTGGTTTTGATGAGAAGTATGACATTTACGGGGCCGGAAGAGGCCGTGATAGGTCTTAACCAGCACGTGAAAAACATGCCCTTAGATACTGGTGAGATGCCTTAGAGAATGGTCCTCATGTTTTCAAAAATGGTTAAACCGAGTTAAAAAGTGTTCGATTAGCAGTAAATACATAACTTTACAGTGTATCATCCCACGTCCAACATGCATTACTACTATTTTGTAAAATAATTAAAATTTCTGGAGAATCTGCCAACATGAATTGTTTACATTACATCGTCGAAATTAAACTAACAATCGGCACACAGCCCGTAAAGTTTGCAATCATCCGAAAAAGTAGAGCGAATCCCGGCCTTGACCCGTTATCGGGGGTGCTGTGAGCCACAGACCGCATCATCGGGTAGACATGGCCGCACCTTAAAATAATCTACAAGCGCTTAATTTCATAGTTATACATAATTCCAGTTTCCAGTTTCCAATTCCCCTGGCTAAATAAAATTTCAAAAGTTATAAAATAAAGTTATAAAAAAGTTTTAAAAAGCTTTTTAAAAAAAAAAAATATAACGCTATAATTATTAGCTTGATTTTTTGATTGCCAGTAGAAGTCACTTCACGACTTTCGGGCATTTCTACTAGTCACAACTGGTATGGAACGCTACTCGTGCTACCAGTTGTAGTTGAGTTGCAGACTTATTTGATTCTCGACGTCATCGACTCGACCATCGGGAAAGCGACTTTAAAGGCAGCGCAGCCTTTCTTATTCTGTGGCAACGACAAGCGCGGTCGAATCTGTATTATAAAAGGAGAAGCTGACTGACTGACTGACTGACTGACTGACTGACTGACTGACTGACTGACTGACTGACTGACTGACTGACTGACATTAACGCAGGGCCTAAACTATAAGGATTAGAAACTTTAAATTTTGCACAGGGATTCCTTCTATAACGTAGGGGAGCACTAAGAAAGGATTTTTGAAAATTCACCCCCTAAGGCGGTAAACGGGGGGTGCAAAGTTAGTATGAAACTTTGCCGTTATTGAAGTTAGTGAATGTCAAATTCCACGAGAGCGAAGCTGCGGGCGTCCACTAGTCTTCCATAAGGAAACGCGAATCTAGTATCAGTATTAACTAGGGCTATTTTAGGACGCACTGAAAACCAGCAGCTAGATTATTTTTTCAAAGCATAAACGTTTTTGTCTTATTCTGTATGTGTTGCTGTCATGATGACACAAGATTAACATGTATATATCATTATCTCTATCCAGGCATACTTCTACTTCGGAGGGTAAGATATCGGTCGCGAAAAAGTTAAATTACTAAAAAGGACAACTTAACTCGTACCTACTCGTAATTTTATTTCATCATCATCATCATCATCAGCCTTTATTGGTCCACTGCTGGACATAGGCCTCTCGAGATGCATATGACATGCATATGATGTATATGAATGCAAAATGAGAACTGCGGCCGGACCCAGTTCATTTTGCAGATCAAAGCTGGTAGATCCTGTATACATCACGCCTATATTTCCCCGAAGGGGTACACAAAAGTCTGTAATAACACACTCGTTTAATTAATGTGGTTTTTAGAAATACAAATTTCGCCACCCATGACAAACATGTCAGGCTCTGAAGAGTGTCTTTCAGAGTCGGTCACAAATGCGTTGCTACCTTTGAAGACTAAGGATGGTCGCCTCTAGAAGTGTAAACGGATACCCCACCTTCACAATCGGAACACAATTACTAAACGAAGCTCTAATTACTTTGCGTACTTTGGGTCACTAAATCCTACAAGAGACAATAGTACTGAAGGAAAAACAACGCATTCTGGATCGTTATCAACATTCGTTCGTCATAGGATGATGGATGTCGTGTTCGTTTTCTCCATAATGTACATGAAAAAAGCACTTCCGGTTGTACGGTGATCAAGTACGTCAAGTTTTTGTATCGCTCTCCGGTTTTTAATATAGAAAAGTGGTAAACACTAACGAAACGAAAACATAAAATATTGTAAAGCATACCATAACCTAACTTCTGTGTGGAACACGCAATACCGGCAACAAATACATCATGAAAGCTGTGAAATTAAACATTCGAAACTGAACACTCTCGCCGTTATTTTTTCAAAACACCACAGTGAGTAATAATAACACAATTTCACTTGTTTAACTTTGAACCAATTAATTGAAGAGCCAAAACTCCAAAGATATAAATGTCAAATTGTTGACAGTGTTGACCAGTGCTGCCAGATCAAAATACCCATTCAGCGCTAACAGCGATTCAAAAAGCGCTAGATTTTTATAAATTCAGCGTGTTTATAAGCGCTAGATTTCGCGCTAAATTTAAACGTTAATGGTAAAAAATAAAAACGCGAGATGAAAAAATAATAACTATCGTCGCTTAATTTTGCAAGAAACTCCTTTTTGCAAAATGTACACATAGCTTTTGTGTCGTTCCCAGACATAGGTTTCAGCCACAGTTTAAAATTCACACAACTGGTTGACACGTTATGATAACGGATGCCACTTTAACTTTAATTGTTCAGAGAACGGAATATTTATCTAATTAAACCTCATAACTATAACATAACAAATTTTAATCTCATATAAGCCAAACCACTCGGAGAGAATGCCATTGCCGGAATGAATAAAACCAAGTCAAGTCGCAATTCGGCGCAAATGAAAATCTGAGAACTAGAGGGAATTCACCTTGAGTAGGTAAGTATGTGTAGCCATGTCAGAAAATAAAAAATCATATATTTTTGAATAAAATTGTAAAATATGTCGGTAAAACACTTTTTAAACGTGTTGACATTATAGAAATCAAAAAGCGCTAAACTATCCGCTAGGCGCTAAAATTTTTAGTTCTGCGCTAGGCTCATCAAAAAAGCGCTAGATCTAGCGCCGAAAGCGCTAAAATGGCAGCACTGGTGTTGACAACTTAACAAGTCAACAAACGTTCGGAAACGAGCGAACACGAAAACTTATGCCTCGTTTACACGACTGTCGCAATTTAAACATCATTTACTACTGACTTGCAACTTTGTTAATAGAAGTGCCAATTATAAGAAAATTCAACATGTCTTCCACAAGTAAATCAAATTATGCTAAATGTACACAATGCAAGAAGTTAATAAAAACACTGAACTATATGACATGTACTACTTGTATGAATATATTTGATATTAAATGTGCTAACTTAACTGTAAAAAAATATAACCAGATCACGAAAGATATTAGAGCAACCTGGACATGTACCATATGCTTAAACAAAAAGGATTTAACTCATGAAGAGTCGTTAAATATTACATGCGGTTTAAAACACATTCGTGGCAAATACAAGTCTACTGAAGATATTTCTGATTTACAAATGAGCAATAAAAATGAAATACTTAGATCGACGTTGATTGATAGTTCTCCAAGAAGCTTACCATATATATCTATAAGGGATAATTCGCAAATATCAGATATGAAGGAACAAATAGAAAACATGAAAGTTGAAGTAGCCAGTGCCCATAAAGAGATTGAAAATTTACATACGGAAAACTCAAACCTGAAGAGACGAATAGAGGAATATGAAAAAAAAATTAATATATCTACAGTAATTTGATAAGAGAGACTCCAAAGAAATATACGCCTATAAAATTATTACATAAGAAAACACCAAAAATATCTGAATATTCGAAGGAAAAGATGACATTTTCACTAGAATATGATAGTAAGTCTATAACCAATCAACAAATTAACCAAAAACAAATCCTGGGCACTCCGAAAGTTGAGACGATAAATAGTAACTCTGGAAATAAAAAAGGACTAGTAAAAAAGCATACTCAAGCAGAAAAGGTAACAGAGACAAATCGTAATAGTAATGTAAGAAAAAACAACAAGATAGTCATACTAAGCGATGAACAAGGAAACGAGGTAAGACACACGTTAAACCACCATAAAAACAAAATTATTTTGAAAAAATACGACATAGAATCTTATAGAAAACCGCATGCAACAACGGAACAAGTTCTTACATCATGTTATAGCATATCACAAGAATTAAACAAAGAGGATTATTTAGTTATGTTCGTGGGTACAAATGATAAAGACCCCATTAAAATGCAAGGAGAAATATATGCCGCATTGAAATGTCTAAAAGATGTTAATGTAATTGTTGTTAATACTCTAAATAATGCATATTTCAATGTAAAGGTAATGAATAACTGTATAAAGTCACTGGTCAAAAAATTTCCCAACTGTTTGTTCGTAAACACAGAACATAGTTCTTATAACGCGAAAGAACTAAAATATTAACATTTGCATACCATCAGGTGGTTAAAAGTGACACTTTATTGCAAATAAATGATTATTGATTTAAAAATGAAGCCAAGTTCGGAACAAAAGACATCCGCTCTTACCTCCGTTCACAAAAATAATATTGAAGTAAATGGGTGTCAAGATCTATAGAAATTCCTTCAGGCTTCGAGCTACAGAAATAAACAAGTTTAAAAAATAATAGGTTTTTTTTAATTTTATTTTAATAGGGCACTAAGAACGATCCAATTTATTTATAGTGGCCAACGAATTCTCTCGCTACGAAGAGAGCTACGGTATTTCTAAACGCGTCCAGATTCGTACAATATTAATCCGTAGACGAACACAAGGAAATACACAAAAAAACGTGACGCATTTCCGTTTCATCCGTAATGGTCCAAGAGCTGGCATCAATTTTTCGGTAGGTATTTGAGGCAAGCTGAAAAATTGGTGCCAGCTCTCCTACTATAAAAAAATTTACCCTCATGCGCCTAAAAAAGTTTCACTTCAAAAACCATTCTAGTCTTCGGATCGGACTTACAACTTAATACATTAGTATAGGGGCGGTTACCAGAGACGTTAATTTTTAATTATTTTTTTTCTTTTTAATAAATTTTTTTCTATTTTTTCTAGACTTTATTTTTAATTCCAGATATTAATTTTCTATGAGTATGCAGCTCGAAAGGGAAGGAATTCGTCGAAACGCCTCGCCTTAAATACCAGAGATTTACCAAGAGAATACGGCGGTAACCAACGGCGAAAAACGGGGATAGCCATAAGTTGGCAAAGAACAGTTTCAGCAGCATTGGCACGACGCCAAAAGCCCTTGTCGCCGCTTTGGGTTCTTATGCATCGCTCCCATGTTTTAAGGCCATGGACGCGACGCTAGCGTAAATATTGCGGCCGTTGGAGCGCATTCGCGTTGTACTACCATAAAGACTTAAGTCCGCCTTTTGTACCACAATCTTTTTGGTACTTATAATAAAGAATAAATAAATAAATAAATAAATAAATAAATAAAAGACTGTCGCAGCCAGCCTATTTTTTTTTTATATAAGGTAGCAAACGAGCCAGCTGCCCCCCATAGGCTGCCGGCGCCGGTGACACCTGTGGCAGACTTTGAACAAGACTAATATAGGGACTCGCATGGTTAGTTAGGAACATTTCCAACTTCACACTTACATACCTATACATTGAATAGAATATAATAAAATAAAAGTTTAATTGTATGATAAATAATTGTATATATATTGTAGATATATAATTATATTCATATATATTGTAATAGGGAATTAGAATGATAAAAGGCCGACACTAAGCATAAAGTCGCGACTCTATGAGGAACTAGGGGTGGTTATTAGTACAGGTCATTGTATTGCAGGTTTTTTTTATGTCTAGCTGGTCCCATAGACGTCCCACAGGTGGGCACGAGTCTCCCCACGCTGCTCCAATATTTTTTATGTGCCGTAATCATAACCAAGCATTAGGGCGGCTTCCCACGGCGCGTGATTTTGCGCACTGCCTGATTCGCGCGATAGTTGTTGTCGTCAGTAAAAGCGCTGGCAAGTTTATATCGGTACGTCCATCTGGCTGTCGTCACCGTCCGTGTAATATGCAGAAACGCGGACCGTGGGAAGCCGCTATTACTGGGATACCGCCGAACAATGGCTAGGGTCGTTCGTACTCGCTCAGTATTTTGTAAGACCTACATCTTTCTGAGGTGTGCCTCATTACTAATTTATTGGCACAACCTTTTTCGTACACCACTGAAACTAAGTGCTGGCAAGATTCCAATGGAAATGGTACTTACTCTGTCGAGAAGCTCTATCGCCCTCTGTACCGGGAGTGTGACGTCGGACATATCGCATAGTACATTAATAGATAATTATGTATACATAACTAGTGCAACTTGATTACCAATTTATACCCCAAACGCGGTTAAAGCGCAGTTTTCTCTCACACACAATACCAAAAGATTCAAGTAGATTCAGATTCATTTATTTTTCACTATATGGTATTTTGTATACGCTTAATGAACGTCATAACATTTTTTATCTACCGCCGGCTCACAAAGTTGATGCTACCGAGAAGAACACGGCAAGAAACTCGATAGTTACTCTTTTTACTCGGTAGTTCCTTGTCCTAGCCGGATATCGAATCCAGGACCCAAAGAGTTCGGTGCGCTAACTTGGACATCCCTCTCTCCTCTCCCTCCCCTGCTCTCTACTTTCTTTCACTGGAGAAAGTCTGCCGAAGTGCCGGGGTTTTATTGAATAATACGAATCTCAAATTATACCTATCTACGGAAGATTATCAACATCCATTAAAGTGATATTATTATCCTTGTGGCTATAACTTTGCCTATCACTCGGTAAGATCAAAGTTCCGATGACTTTTCTTTACTGCGTTAACGCTACGCTACCATTTAAGAAATTTAATTTCACCTGCTGTAAGAGTGCAGGAAACATCGCGACTCGCGATATAACCAGTGTGCCTGAGAGTTTATTTTTTCGAATGGACTTTTGCTGTATGGTCATAAAGACCTTTACGGCATCACCGAATAGGTCTGAGAGTTTTCCGTAATGTTCTAGAACGCATGTCAGGTTTTCCGATATGGGGTCTATGGCCATATCGCCCTTACTCCCGTGACAGTAGTAGGCCAATAAAATGCTTGAGGTGGTGGTGGTTTAAATAGGATTTAGGTAATCGGTAAAAGATTTACCCGAAAAAAGAGCTTTAAATCTTTACACTAAATGCCACTTACCCACTTGCTTACAATCGCGTGCACTTTATTACTGCTGCTTCACCACAGACGATGTACGACAAAATACTAAAATAATTATGGAAATAAACAATGAAAACTAAATATTACTGAACAAGATTAGCTTTAAAATAATGAAAATTAAAACACGGCTAGTAGGTACAAAGAAACAACAAAAAGTGTTTGTTTTACACGACCAACTAGATTTTGAAGCGAATCTCTGAGGTCAACGTACTAAGGGTTGACCATAATATATTTTTTTTACTAGCCAGCATCGTCGTCTACAGCAAATACCGACCAAAATTAGGGATCTCCCTTTTACTTTTTCAAATTGATGTAAAGTAGCAAACAAGCGTCAACGTAACGTCCATAGCCCAATGGCTCAGGTCGATTCAATGTGATCGAGTGAGTTAAGCAACGACGGGCGCGGTCGGTTTGTGGATGGGTGACCGCTAGTGGCAAAATTTCATGGACGCTACCGTGCTTCGGAGAGCACGTAAAGCCGTCGGTCCCGGTTGTTTTCAATGTTGGAAACAGTCGTTAAGCCTTGTCGAAGACCTTCGGGTGGCTTGAGAACATTCGACACTGGGTTGGCCACTAACCCCTCCACCAATCCGCATTGGAGCAGCGTGGTGGAGTATGCTCTAGACCTCCCGCAGATGCGTCTGTGGGGGAGACCCGTGCTCAGCAGTGGGACGTCTATGGGTCGCAGCGAGCGAGCAAACAAGCATGCTGCACCACTCATCTGTGACTTGACTTAGAACAAGACTCAAATAAGAACTGGAATGGTTAGACCAGTTGTCTGATACAGTTTAATTTTTGTGTACTTACACTTTATGTTATAATTTTCTACTAGAGTATTTTTTTATAGATGTAGTTATGATATATGCATTGCTACCTTTGAGAACTAAGATTGTCCCCATCAAAGAGATGAAATCGGTGAAAAGCCACTAATTTCGTGCACAATAAATATTATTTATATTGTATTGCATGTATACTTACATTTTCAAAGGTATTGAACCCCCGATCCCAGCTGCTGACCGGAGTGCCCCCAAACAGGAATCCCGGATATCTGTCACACATTTGTCTGTCTTGTCCTGTTTACACTTGTCACAAAAACACATGCACTTTTGACTGATGTACAACCAGCCTTATAGCTTCATTGTATTTCAATGGATAGAAATTTTATCACTCTGTCTCTTAGTCTGATGATGTTATCTGAAAAGAAGGAAGTTTACCTTAATTAAATGACTGGAAATCCAGCTTGTATTGTAGCACACAGAACTATTGATACTTCTATGGATATTAGATCTGTGATATAGAAACTGTGGTAGACCTCAAACAAGACCTAATATAGAGATATAGTGTTCGCCCAGGGCAGCACTACTCGCCACATTACCTAGTACCATATTTACCATGTAATAATCGTTTTTACAGCAATTGTAGTCCGGTTGAAAAAGTGTGGTTTCCAGCTACACTTCTCTAGAGGTGATCATCTTATTCCTTAAGGGTAGCTACACACCTATGACTGACTTGGAACAAAACTCTTATTATCAGGATAACTATTATTATCAGGACAAACTATCTATTCCTAAAAAGATATTGTTTAAGGGCAGTACCACTGCTATCCTCATTTCTGCTGACATTGCTGGTCCGGTCACAGACTCTTGAAATGAAAGGTGATCAATACCTGTATTAGCTAGGAGGTGCTAAGTTTGATTCCCGTGTAAATTACCCCTAAATTACCCCAATTTAGTAGTTGTTTGTAAATTGCAATTCTCAGTAGTAGCTTGGAGTTCTGTATCTGTGGCTGGTGAAAAGTTATAGGCTCACCTATTACATGGCACCTAAACAGTTGGTGAAAAGTTGATGTTACAACAGACCTCTGCCTACCCTTTATGGTAAATACACCAAAACACCAAACAATAATTATTATTAAGGTACACAGATTCAAGTAGTCTTGTGTTCAGTTATATGTATTTCAAAATAGACTTATAATATAAATCTCCTTTCTGCAAGATACACTCACTTTCCGCCCTTAATTTAAATGACTGGGGTGATCAATTTGAACATTCAATCAATTTTTCACTAATCCTCAGACGACTCTGTGGCGCAGTAACGACCCTGACTTCCAAGACTGAGGGTCCCAGGTTCAAATCCGGCCGGGGCAGATATTTATTTCGCAAATATTTGTACTTAGGTTTTAGATGTTAATTTATAAAGTTTAAGTAAAACCACCGCGCCACGGGAGTCTTCGGATGTAGAAAAAATATATAAAAGCTTTTATAATTCTGCATCCAATCTATATATATAAAAGGAGAAGCTGACTGACTGACATATCAACGCAGGGCCTAAACTATAAGGGTTAGAAACTTGAAATTTTGCACAGGGGTTCCATTTATAACGTAGGGGAGCACTAAGAAAGGATTTTTGAAAATTCACCCCCTAACCCCCTAAAACGGGGGTGCAAAGTTAGTATGAAACTTTGCCGTTTTTTAAAGATAGTAAATGTCTAATTCCACGTGAGCGAAGCTGCGGGCGTCCACTAGTGTTCTAATAACAATAACTTTAATCGAGCCAATCCTAGTATAATACGACGAAAACTAGTAATTGATAGTCTCTCATAACCGTTCAATCTTCGGCATTAAAAATCAATTCGTTGATAAGGATTAAAATGAATATGCGGTTCGTACCAAAATGTTTTAAAAATCTTAGGTCTCCTCGCAATAATTACATTATGTGTAACAAAAAGCGATTAACCATTAGGACTTAATCTTATGACTATCCTACTTACAGTTTTTCTGTAGTGAACCCGTTTATTATTTGCATAAACTCAACCCGCACAGTGAAAGAATTCAGATTTTTTTCATAATTTTTTTCAGTCAGTTTATGACCACACAACAGATTAAATAATACAGAATAGTAGAGTACATGTCATTTCAAGTTGTCAAGCGCCTGAACATAACAGAACTAAAGGGGATAGGCCCTATTTTGCCTATATGTATATTTTTTCATTATAGAAATATCATGCAAATATGAACCACAGTAACAAAAATATACCTATCTGTCTCATTCTCACACGTTACAATCTGTACTTGTAGAAAAGGTACAAGTAATGTCGCACATTCAATTCAATTAGTCAAGCAAGACCTGCCTTGAAGCCGGTTTTGCAGGTAAGCGGACGCCATTTTATAAAAACAGTTTTGTTATCAATGGGCTTCCTGTGTCATCATCGAGTTGAGCACAAAGTAATAAGGGATGAGTTGAGTAAGTTGGCTGTCACCTGTGCGTCGTTTGGACATATTCAACAATCGCAACACCGAACATGAGAGTTCTCATAAATTACTTTTGAATAAAGCTGTTATTTTTAATTACTTAGACATAAGATACAAGTACTATAGAAAAAAACATGATGAACATGTGTCGAAAAGAAACTTTTTAACGAAATTAATATTATTCCGACATGAATAAAAAATAATTATATAAATTTGCATACAATTGTTTAATTTATCTTTTCACCGCAACTTTTTTCCTTTCTCCTACCTGTCTGGGTTTCCTCTCAAAACGGAAGATTGCTTATGCCTTCAAAAACATTATGGAGAACTCTCAGGAATGCAGGCTTGTAAGACGTTTCCTTCACCGTTACAGCAGATGATTTTTAAATTATTGAATCGCATATAATTGTTTAAATTTGATTCGCTTGGAATTGAACCGCTTGATTGGCAGGCGAGTTCGATAGTCCCTGGAGTGGTCCCTAGAAGCCTAATCTACGTCATTTTGACCCATACGAAAACGTATATTCGTTTTCTCTTCCGCATGCTTGTTTTGATCGCGGTGACCATCTGAACCAACTCAGTGGCCACCGAGAGCTGACAAAAAAAGGCTGTACCATCTTGGTAAGTCCCGCCATTTTGTAGATATCGCAATTTTGTAGGTAATTTTTACATATGTTTGGGCTTTGTGTTACTTTTGCACCAGTTAATGCTTATTTTAAAAGCATTTAACGTTGTTTTTTGTAGTGCCTAGTTTTATTACCTAGGCTACATGTTATTAACATGTGACATGTTTTATTACAATAATTTTGCTGAAGTAATATCTACAATATTAATTTATAGAACACAATACAACATAACTTATAGTACGAAGACAACATAGTCATAATTTTTTTTTAATTCTGATGCCTCCTACCATTAATTATATAATTTTTTTTTATATATATCATCACTGATTTGATAATCTATTACATAGTCATAATTTTTATATATCATCACTGATTTGATAATCTATTACATAGTCATCTATTACATAGTCATAATTTTTTTTTAATTCTGATGCCTCCTACCATTAATTGTATAATTTTTTTTTTTTATATATCATCACTGATTTGATAATCTATTACATGAAAATAAATGCAAATTAAAGCGTATCACACTAAGATACGGGTATTTTTTTCTTATAAGTCAATTTGACGTATGATTGAGCATCTAGGGTATAGCTTAAGTCCAAGGAGTCCTAATCATGCAACTACCTACTTGAAGTAGTTATTACACGGCATTAGATCAGACGCTTGTCTGGAGAAAACTTTTTTAATTTTTTACTTTAATTAAACGTTTTATCGTCAGTATCGACTCTATGAGTACAACACTACCTCCATTCTTAACAGAACTAGTCTGTTAACAATGACTACATATACTGTTATCAATGGCCAGGGGGCGGTTGATGGGCGGAGTTAACGCCATATTATAAAGACAGTCGGCTTCAGATCACGTGACCTTATTACACATCCTCTGTAATTCTGTTATCAAAGGCCTGAACTGAACTAAACCACAGATTAATATATCATCTTAGTTTGACTTGACAACTGCATGCACAATTGCACACCATAGAGGATAGAAGTTCATGGTAGTGACGCTGCCGCTTCCCATTATCATTGCAAGTTTCCAAGTATAAAATTAAGATTGATAAAGCGATTATTATACCCTTATTTAAAAAAAAATTAGTTAAATGTCTATAAAGTGAAAAATAGTTTCACTTTTACCGTGGTTTCATAAAACCACACAATTAATTTTTTTTTAAAACGTTGGTACCTACGGTGTGTCAGTTCCCGCCCTAAAACTGCATAAAGATACGTCTAATGGGATAGAAAACTTTTTTAATTTTTGTTTATTAAAGTGTCTTATTATAGCATAGTGTAGTTTTCCTCATAAAATAAGGAAATGTTACTTTTCTCGTGAAAATGTTACTTTTTGAGCTGTCTCATGTTACATTTGACTATCTGCAACTGGCAACACTTGTAGAGCTAGAGTAGATTAGATAGAACAAACGAACGACCGCCATTTTGTTAACTTGCTCTTGCTTTTCTCTCGTCCGCATCGCGTGTACTATATTGTAGCATTGGATGATTTTCATTGTTGTATGTGTTATTTATTGCACTGTGAACTGATAGATTGTGTTGAAAAATGTCTTTATTTTCTTAAAACGTGCGTCGAGATAGTGTTAGGATTATTTTAGGTAAGTTAGCCAGTCATGGCGCCATCATGTAATCAGAAACCAAAAATTTCAGTAATTAATTCTTGTAGGTGTACTTACTGTCTTGTAGGTGTTTCATTACTTAGATTTGATAAACTCTAAGATTGCTTTCTTCTTGGTAAACTCACTAGCAAGAGACGCATGTGATGTGAATGCGATTACTAGTATCACATTTTTGTTTTGCGTGGTTATTAGCGATTGGTTGTTTTCAAGAATCAACGTATAATCTTATATGGCCGGAGCCTATTGTGTTGACCATGGCTGAGTGTGAATATTTTTGTCAAAAGATCTCAAATTTTACTACAATCATAACCTACCTGAGTCAATTGCCGAGTATACTTACTATTCTGTATTAGCTGTAAGAGTAGGTACACTCTTATGCTATCAAGAGACAAACTAGAGGTTACATAGCTCATCTTAAACTCAGAACTCTAAATTGTAAAACAATCACTACTTTCTAGAGGAATTAGGTGGATATTAGGAAACTATGATCCTATTGCCATGAATATGTACTTCAATTAATCTACTATGATCTTAATCCTTATTCTGATTAATTATATTAATTATTTATAAAAACACTTCTTTATAATAACATAATTATACGTACAAAGATCATAATAATGTTCCATTTCTATATGGAAACCATCCTGTAGATATCCCTGGGCAAACATATTCAAACCATAAAAATAGATAGACTGTACCCTTTTTTATAGGTAGTATCTCCAACAGCGGTCACCATGAGTGTCATCATAAGACTCCAGAATCTTCCGTGGTCAGCAAATGCCCTCGACATTAGGAATTTCTTTCGAGGCCTCTCAATTCCTGAGGGGGGCGTGCACATCGTAGGCGGAGAACTTGGGGACGCATTCATTGCCTTCAGGTAGATATGATGTTAATCACAAATTCTTACGAGAATCAACACATTTACTCTAAGTTAAGTTTAGAACCTGATAACCATTGAAAATGGTTAATGTGTAAACAGTTTTTCTAAAGATTTTACAGGTCTATTTGATGTGCGACATCTCGTTAAGTCATAAATGGGTTAGTGGTAAAACCCACAAGAAATTATTTTACCATTGAATATTAAAAATCTAGATTTACAACCAAAAATTTTAGTCACAGTTGATGTTATTTATGATGTGAAGAAAAAGACCTGTAGGGATCACTTAACTTTTGAATTGCTTGATAAAGATTTATTACTTGCGGCCACTCAATCAACAGAAGTAAACAATCACACATAAGAAAGAAACATAATAATCTCTAATAGTGTTTTAAGTCATAATAATTATAAGAACTCACCATAGATACTTCAGATTATTTTGTAAGCTATAAAACATTTGATATTTGAATAAATGGACCATTTCTACAGTTATAACCGTCTTTAAGCCCCTGTGAAACTACAGTTTATTTTTTACTGTCTTTGCCATATAGTAAATGCTTGCATTTAGTCTGAACTTCTGATTCATTTTAGTAATTAAGAAGTCATTATAAAAAATATTTAGTAGTAGCAATAATAGACCGGATATTTTTTTATATAAGTTTACTAATAAGGTGAGTACTGAAACAAGAAAAGCAACAGAGTAAGTGTCACTTCAATTACAGGCAACTATATTAAAAAGAGTACAGTAGATCCACCTACTATGTGTAGTGCATTCACCTATATACTATTTCTATAGTACCATTAATCAATTAAGACCAGGGTAATATAACTTGACACAACCAAATATTATACATCACACTTAAATCCTATTAGAAGTTTCATAGTAGAAGGCATTGGTAGAAGGTAACTAAATCTGTAATATTTAAAAGTCAGATAAATCTTCATTCTTATAGGTAGGTTCATGACACACCAAAATCTATGTTGCTTAAAGACAAAAAAATGTGAAAAACTATAAATGTTTAACTCTTGAACTTAATTAGTGAACTACAAAATATGCTTTGCAGATATTCTTAGTATGTTTTAGTATATTGCTAGGCTATAACTGTGTTAGGATGAGTGCGTGCATCTCAATGAATTAAAAAATACTGCTTTAGCAAATAATTGCTCAGGGAATTTTTAACTATCGGTTGGTGGTAGCTTTTGTAGCATAAAAGCTACCACGGCCAACAGCAACTATCCATTTGTCATTAGTCACTGGAGACAGTGTCATTTCAAGGACATTACATGACAACCGTCGTGGCTGTGTACAGGCGAAAAACGTGGGGTCTACAGGTATCTAGATTTAGGTAGTAAGTAAGTACCCAGGAATATTTGGGAAGGACTTTGAAATAATTTTAAGGTGTTGGTTTGTACATTTTAATAGAGATTACATTAGCAATAACTCTTACAAAGCGACATCATCAAAGACTTATTGCCAATTCTGTTAGATCAACATAGAACTAAAACCAGTATAATAAATCTATGACTAAAACAATATGTCAATTCGTAAACCATACATAGAATGTGTTGGAATGCGCGCGTTGCAGGTTCGATTCCTGTTTATTTAAAATAAATCATCAAAAGTAGATGTACCTATGGTGGGTCTATACTATTTAAAGCTAATAAGCTCTGAAAATCTTGCGGCTCACACTTATGTATGTAATGTATATAATAAAATATATGTAACAAAATCATTATTCCGCCACAAAGCAGACATAAGCGATGGCAAGGCAGTGCAATTTAATTTAGACTGACCAAATCTATATAAAATATACACATATCATTAAGCTTCATACGTAGCAGGAGTTCCTACAATTTCGTAAGTCATCATGAAGTCGTCAAAATTCTCACATGTCAGGACTACGGAAGTCATATTGGTAAGTAAATGCAACAAATATTACTTATCTAAACATCTGTTTATATTTTGTATTTCGGATTCAAAAGCTCTTTATCAAGAACACACAAAGAATTATTTCTAAAATTATTTGCCCCGAGACTTCTACCAACTTACTCTATACTACTACTAGTTGATGGAAGGTACCTACGTAATTGCTGTAAGATCCATAGCATTGGCTCACCACTTTCCTGTGAAGCATAGCAGGGAACCACGAAAAACTTAATTATGTCTATTGTTATACCTGTGCTGTCTTCTCATTCCTACTGGTAGTGTCACGGGTAATTTATTTTATTTATGCACTGAAATGCGTTACCTGTGGAACTATTATTTCCCGGTAGCACTACAGGTACGTATTAAAGGACTAAAAACTACTTTTACCTATCTCCAAATCTCATAACTTATTTTTAAGTAACACACGGACAGCAAATCGACTCTTGTTATACATATTCATTCATTCATTGGTTTCAAACATGTTTTCAATATTATATACATCTGATTAAATAAGTCTTACATTAATAACATTGACTGCACAATTATTTTGTTATCAAAAAGTATATGGGACATTAAGCAAAGCACTACTTTTACGGAGTATCGCCGTTATAAAAATAACCATAGGGATTTTTTTTACTGATGTTGATGCTTTTAGCAGAAAATAAATAGTTTACAGAACTACTCTTTGGACTACTCTCGTCGTCATCGAAAATATATACCTAGTTTCCTTAATTTGCTTCTTACTAGTTCTGCTAGGGTTGCTTGTCTGTATTAATTCTGAAATTTGAAAATAAATACTTAGGTATTTTGAGATTAAAAACTAGCAAAAATTGAGAAGCTAGCCAGAACATCAACTGAACAGACAGATAGAAAAACAAACTCCTACAATTAAAAACTATAAAATAAATAGGTTGGTATACTGTGAGTCTTTCGCTCAATCCCGCACTATTCTGATATACTGCCTAGTATGCGGCTTTGATCAGCGGAGACCAGCGATGGACCTTCAAAAAAAGATGACCGATGTGAATATAGATGGATTATTCGACATTAATGATCTTTAGACCTGCCATATCATACATTGCTGCGCTCTAGACAATACATGCCTTGTTTTTGAATGGAAATGTCCGCCAAACGCCGCGAACTGCATTGCTACGTTGTGATATCACATTCACACTTTCACTATCGCAAGCAGAGCAAAATTAATGAGCAAAACATTTCTGCCTAACTTACGAATTTCGTGGTCAGTATGGCCGTTGCGTGGTATGACTACAGAGAAACGGCCGTTTTATTCGCGTCCACTCGTTCCTCTGCCAAAGTGAAAAAGCTGTGGGTAATATTAATCATACAATCGTCAATTAATCGTTTTCAATCACAAAACCAGAACCAACTGAATCAACCACTTGGTTTTATGGAACACCCCATATACTCTTTCCGACGGTGTAAGTAGATGTCTGGAAAATATCGCATCAGCATTTTATGTGTAATCAAGTACTTATACCAAAACCTTGGAAAGGAGAGATGAAACAAAATAAATCTTCGCTACGAGTTCGCGCGATTACCTCGTGGTATTACCATGAAACCCCAGATCTCACAACAGGGGCTTCACTATTACCGAATATTAAAACATGAAAATATCACTATGGTTTTAAGTTAATGTTAGGATAAGTCTTTAAAAACTCGTGAAACTGCTAGACTAATGTTAGAAGAAAAGAAAGTGTTCCTTTTTCTTTTTCAAATAAAACTGATGGAAAGTGGTCATCGTCACCTTTACCAACACGCAGTGTTATGGACACATGCGTCCCCTTTCGTAGAATTAAGTAATAGCAACGTCATGACACCTCAAGGCATTCATTGCATACAATGATGATGACAACGAAGACGCTTCGCGATGTGTGCTTGGTGATAATGTCTTTCACTCACCAGCCCTAGCTATTTATTTTGCTCATGAAAGTGGCGACGACTCGCCCTAGTGGTTTTAAGTATAAACAATAATTATGAATGGAAATGGAACTCAAACCATAGGAACTTTTGATCTGCTCTACGAAGTCCTGGCGGGCTCTACCACCGCGGCGCTGATCGGCGCGCGACTGAATGCATTGCGGGAGATTACCTAAAATTGATCTTGCCAAAATAGGGACAGGACAATTCATATAGAATGATATATCTGTGGATCAGTCTACCAGGAAAAGTTTCGAACACTCACCGTTCAGATGTAAAGCAGGAACCTGATAGTGGAGGACTAACATTAATCCGGTTACATTCTTTGAATGGAAACGACAGCTTCATTCTGACTATTGAGCTAGCCTATAGAGCTAGCTTGGTAAGCTGATAAATTGAGTATGATATAAAACTGTACATTTAGTACAGCTTTTACATTAATGCCCAGTATGCAATATACCTTTCTAATAATAGGCAGGTATTCTGATAAAAATATTTTTAGCATATTCGTTAATTTGTGTGGTGTAAGGTCGAGTTGAATGGGGCTTTACTCAAGGACCCTATGCTGTTGGCTGCGAAGAAGTGTCTTCTTTGTACCGGTAAACCATGCGTTTTTGCGTAAACCAAAGCGACATCTTTATACTTAAAACATATCCTTGCTTCATGACTGACTGCTTATTCACCGTGGTTAAAACGAATCTAGGCATTGAAGCTAGATCCTGACAATTAACCCATTTTATTTTATGGATACAAGATAGCAAATGAGCTTGCAGCACCACCCATCCGCTGCCGCCCATGACAACTGTGACTGACTTTGAAATACACTCAATTAGGGACTGGGGTGGTTATTCCAATTAGTTGAGAGAGTTAATAAGAACATTAGTTGGTCAGTTAGTAGGTAAGAGAGGACTGGAAAGTTGGCTCTAATGTACCATGTCGTTCACACCAATGAAGGCCCTAAGGCCCGGACCGTATTAAACCAGTCATAGCTCAGGATCAGTAGTAGTCATCCGTCTCCAAGATCATATAATATAACTGGCTCAATACTCCCATTCATAGAGGGGACCCGTTCCTAACAGTGAAACAATTAAAGAGTTGTGGTGGTTATAAACAGACACGAGCATAAAGGATTCCTATTTCGAGAGTCATCTAACGCCGGTTTTGAAGTATGCGTTATTTACCTTTTTTGATGAGATGTTGAGATGAGATTTGATGTGTCTCAACATTTTTGGAAAATTAACGCTAGGAAATAAGGGATACAAGTTTGTTTTAAGATACACAAATTTGCTGTTTGTTGCAAATTGCAACCTTTCTAAACTAATCGTGAACTTAAAATGGCTTTCTCGATACAAAATTAACACATCAACAAAGTGTAAGACACATTACGTTATTACACTATTTAAAAATTTACGGTTTTTTAAATAAACATTGTTAGGTATATCATTTGAAAGGTAATTTGAAGCTTGTTCATAATTTAAAATTTAAGTGTAGTGAAACTGACAAAAAATAGGACAAAAGTTGAGAGAAAATTAAGACTTTACTAACTAAAAATAAATTGGGAGATCGATATTTTTATGATAAAAATTTGTGGAAATTGCATTTAGTGGTCAGTAGAACCGCCTAACGCATTGGCTAAGGTTGCATCACCTTGGCATAAAATCAGGTTTTCTATAGTAGCCTAGGGTATCCTGCTCCAAGTTTGTGTTTTTGTGTTTCGTGTTGTTTTTCTTCTGTGTATTTCTGTTTTGTTCTTGTTTTTTAATTTGTTTAGTAAATAATTCTTATTTTTCTCTCAACTTTTGTTCATTTTTGCTAAACTTGTTTTTGTCAGTTTCACTACACTTATTTTTAAATTATGAACAAGCTTTAAATAACCCTTCAAATCATATAACAATGTTTATTAAAAACAAAACATTTTTTTTTAAAGTAGGCATCACAAATTTGCCCGAGTCTTAGAATTTTGTTGATTTTTTTATAAGGGCTTCGCGTATTTGTGACTTTGTCGCGACAAAAGATTTAGGGTAGCCGAGGACCGTAGGAGGCCATAGATTGAGAGCTTAGGGCCTATATAGACGAACTGCCCATGCTATTTCAGCATAATTATGTTTGCAATACACGGATTGCTTAAACAATACTGCTGGCACAGTCAAAAATGCAGTCGGCGAGCAGTCGAAATTCGGCGCTTCCTCTTCGCACCCGCTATCGTGTCACACATGACTGCACTGACAATTATTAACGTTAGCAATACACGCACCGTTAAAGCAGTTTGCTGCAGTTCCAGAGTCGGTCGAGTTCCGTCGTGCTGTCACTAGCAGCAGAGCTGTCTGGCTCGCACGGAGCGCTAGAAGCGATTCGTTCCGCCTGCACACAGTTTCAACTCTTTGGAAAAGAATGCAACAGCAGCATCGGAGCAGTCTTGTCCCGGTGTAAAAATCTCGAGCTATTATCGAAAATAATGAGCAATAATTATTGCGGTTTACTACAAATGCAAACGTATTTTCTCGAGTCATTAGCAATTCGCCTATGGTTCCGATTCTTGACTCAACATGCTATTGATTACATAAACAACATGTAATGATGGTGTTCGTACATGCTGCAGCAGAGCGGCATACATTTATAATGATTGAACAATATTAATACCTATTTTTAACGTTCTGTTGAAATATTTAAGGACAACTTGCACCAAACCAGACTTCGGTATCTCGTTGTAAAAAGCTATGAAAAACAAACAAACAAACTTTCTGGGTTAGATAGGACTAGCTAGGGAGAGCACGCAGCATAATATATAGTTAGCAGACAACACGTACAATACCGAATTTATTCACACACTTCGTACATTTAATTTATGCATACTCTCCGTTGTGTTGTACATTAGTTAAACTGTACTAGGCCGGGTTTACGGGAGAATACCCTTGATTCATGTGTATTTCTAAATACTGTATAGTAGAATATTTAGATTAAGTATTTTAGTCACTGACTTAGGCGACGACTTATAATAAAATGATCTTGCTTCTTTGATGGTCACTGTCGTGGCCCTTCTGGGCTAGGTGGTATAAGTAGGTACTTTGACAAGTAAATATGTACTACTTACTATGACATTAGATGATAAGAAATCAAGAGATGCAGGAAAAATCCCGTAGGGTAGGTAGGTAGGTACCTACTTTTATTAATTCTGAGCTCGCAGTCTATATATTGCAGCGCTACATCATCAACACATCGCTTCAATCCGCAAAGGGCAGAGCTCGAGAGTAGCAGTTGTATGAACTCCCCTACTATCGTGGCTTATCGTCTTAATTGTAATTTAATGTCATAAGTAATGAACGCTGTCCGCTGCCACCCGCGGTTGGATAATTTATCTATTCTTTGCTACAGATAAAATCAGGATTGGCGTAATAAATAGGTAGAAATGACATTCAAATACAACCTTTTAATTTCTCAAAGTAAAATTCATTCATCAGTTTATTCTATTCAGGTAGTTCATCAGGTTGAACCACAAAAAAAGCTAAAACTAAGGCTAGTTCTGGTTGTAGTAGCTGTTTCTTGTGCAGTGCATCTTTTTCTTCCAGAGACTCGCCGTTATCTGTAAACTTAGTAGCACAAATATGACCTGAAGGCCTCTCAGTCTCCTGGGTTACTGTTACCATTCTTGACCGTATCCGTACCAAATGCAAATTGCGAAAACCAGTGTTCTGTAAAACCAAAGATTTTCGAAAAAAAAACCTCACTTTACTTTTATTTTGACTTAGGTGTTTTAACAAAGATTAAGATAAAAACTTTTGCGACCTTATTTCCGATTTGAGGTCCTAGTATTCCTAGCCTAAGTCAACCACGGAAATCAATTGAGGATGGAAGACAAGATGGAGTGTCTTTTCTCACGTAACTCCTGCGGCGATTGCTTTAACTCTGAAGGCTCGTTTACTCGAGCAGCACATAGCCGAACTTAGCTGCTGACGTCGCCCCCGTTTGCGGAAGCCTTCGACGCATAGGCGTCATCAGATGGCACTGCAGCGGCAGCCAACGATAGGCGGCTGCAGATCAGAGGCCTCTGCTGTTGGCTAAGTGCCGCTCTTGTATGTAAGCTCTTACTACGCTCACGCTGCGTCCTACATGAGCTATCTGCATGCCAACTCGGTATACAATAGACCATAGATTTATTATCTCTAATTCAATAGACAGTCAATACCTATTGAAGTGGTGGCCTACGTTACTTACAATACAAATTATAAAATTCCTCATGAATATGCTTTTCTACGTAGGTACATTATTTCCACTTTTCTGCAGTACATACTTGAGTACTTATCTGATATTTCAGATAATTTTCCAACAACATATGCTTTCGATCAATCGAACTAGGCTATCGAACGTCGCGGAACTAAGGATGCCAACTGAACAGCGGAGCGTTGGTGATGTAGGAGGACTTGCTCACACGTAGGACAGAGTTGCTGCGTCGCATCGCATCGCATTGAATTCGCGTGACACCGAATCGCGACTGATCGCGTTCAGTCAGTCGCCAACATAGGACAAGGCGTCGAACTTCTGCTATAAATAGATGATGAGTTGTTGATGTTATCCTACAGATTCCTGATGATGCCTCAGCATCAGGTCAAGGTTATAAAAAAAAGTTATAAGATTTTGCAATATCAAGCTAAAACCTCAAAATTAATGGAATGGTGGAAATAATAGGTTCATTCGTTTTGCAGCTATGATGTCACATACATGATGATTAGAAATAACGGAACAAATTCAGTGCGCAATTCTCATCTTTTGAATTCAACCCTAACAAACGCTAGACCTCGAATCAAATATTTTATTAATGTTGAGAAATATTCTCAACCGTAAAGTACTGAATGACCTTCCGATAGTGCAGGGCTGTGCAAGTGAAATACCTATAAAAAAATGATGCTGTGCTGAAAAAGTTTCTTATATACAGGGTTATTGGTAATTCGACGTATTCCCGTTAGGAGGTGATAGGGGTGACTATTTGTGATAATTTTAACCCCCATATGCATAATGCAAAAGTGAACCATTTTCGAGTTATCAAGCTTTTCAGCTTTTTTCAAAATAAGTCAGAAATGCAACATCAAAAAATTATTTAAAAAAAAGTATCAATTAAAATCTATTTTTTTCTTCTGATTTATAAAAACGATTAAACAGTGGTTATTTATCAACATTAAAACTACAATTATCGGTCCAACTTTAAAAATGCGAGACGATTAACGATATTACTTCAATATTTTTTGAGATTTTTGTCCACTAAAATGCCTTAAAAACAAAAAAAAACTTATATGAAACTTGGCTTGCAGATTATTTTAAAAACATAACCGTTTTCTTAGCTTTCCAACAAGGCATAATAACTATGAACTTATTTTAAAAAAACGGAGAAAAACCGATCACAAAGCAAGCAGGCGGAAATTTGTATTCGAACTAAACTTATGGTCTTTCTTTAAAATTTAAAAAAAAGTAATTAAAAACAATGCCCAATGTAAATAAAACAAAAAATATAAATATAAAATTAAATTTAGAACCAGTAAAAGTTAAGTAATAAGAACAATTAATAATAAGTAACAATTACATTTTGTAATTTAGACTAATTAAAGGGACTTCCCCTATTGCGTACGCAAAGTCTCATTATTTTTCTGAGGTGTAAGTTAACTTTAACTAACCAATTTTAACACTTCGGTAGTTAAGTTACACCTCAGAAAAAGAATGAGACTGCGTACGCAATAGGGGAAGTCCCTTCGAGAAAGAACTTTAATTAGGCTAAATTATAAAATGTCTTAATTGTTACTTATTATTAATTGTTATTATTACTAAACTTTTACTGGTTCTAAATTTAATTTTATATTTATATTTTTTGTTTTATTAACATTGGGCATTGTTTTTAATTACTTTTTTTGAAATTTTAAAGAAAGACCATAAGTTTAGTTCGAATACAAATTTCCGCCTGCATGCTTTGTAATCGGTTTTTCTCCGTTTTTTTAAAATAAGTTCATAGTTATTATGCCTTGTTGGAAAGCTAAGAAAACGGTTATGTTTTTAAAATAATCTGCAAGCCAAGTTTGATATAAGTTTTTTTTGTTTTTAAGGCATTTTAGTGGACAAAAATCTCAAAAAATATTGAAGTAATATCGTTAATCGTCTCGCATTTTTAAAGTTGGACCGATAGTTGTAGTTTTAATGTTGATAAATAACCATTGTTTAATCTTTTTTATAAATCAGAAGAAAAAAATAGATTTTAATTGATACTTTTTTTTAAATAAATTTTTGATGTTGCATTTCTGACTTATTTTGAAAAAAGCTGAAAAGCTTGATAACTCGAAAATGGTTCACTTTTGCATAATGCATATGGGGGTTAAGATTATCACAAATAGTCACCCCTATCACCTCCTAACGGGAATACGTCGAATTACCAATAACCCTGTATATTTCAGGGCTGTTTCTCGGTAGTCCTACTGGCATGTCTTACTAGGATGACCAGTAAGAATAGTTTGTCTCGCTGGTCCTACTATATTGACACCCTATAGGCCTAGTAGGTTTGACAAATAATAACTCGAGTCCTATGTTCGAAACCACACCACCATTTGCTAAGTTTGGCATCTTTAAGGGATAATTTCACTTGATATACATATTTATTAAACGATGCTCATTGTGTAGGTAATTCAGTTACTTATCTTTGTTGCAGTCACGAACTGCGAAGTTTAAAATGTATGACCACATTACTCTTATCTGAGTGTGAATACTTTATGCATATCCATTTCTATTAATGGATTTACTGTTTTGCTATTCATTTAATATAGCAGTATACATTTCCACCCTATTCGTACTGTTGAAAACTGTATGAACATACGTGCTGTACTTCCGAGATTAGCTACCGACCATTATTTCTATGCGGCGGAGGACTTTGTTTTAGAAGTATGAATGATGAGAAACATCGTTTTCTGTGACCGCTTAAAAGCTTCTAAAAGACATGAAGTGATAGGTTGTCGCAACGGCAAGTCAAGACTTGCGGTCAAACTACAAAAAAGTCAATGTGCATGAAATTTTAGATTTCTTCTACATAAGGTCTTCCACGGTTTAGACAGACTTATGCTTCGCACCGCACATGTTATGAATGAGCTGTGGTCTGAGCCCTCAGTCACCCTCATGTCTCCTCGGTGGGCTGTTCTTGAGACTTGATGAAGTCGATTAATATTATCAGCAGTTATATGTATAGCTTATAGCATGTTAGCTGTCAGTGCTCCAACAGCAAGGCTGTGCGAAGATTACATAGGTAGGTAGCTCGGGACCAGAACATTTGTATGGTGTCCCCTAGCCTGTCGTAAGAGGCGACTAAAAGGGGCCTTTTGGGGGTTGCGAGCGGCGAGAGTGGGAGCTCGTACCGTCCACATCCAGTAACCCCGGAAAAGATGAGGCTGCATGACATTGTAGACGGATGCTGACGTTTTCGATGTCTGAAACGAGCTTGTCATGGGCACAGCGCTGGGGACACCGGTGCGTTCTAACGTGGCGCTAACACTAAACGGATCCCGGAGCCCTACACAAGCGCAGAGTAAGTCCACCGAAGGGGTTTTAGTGGCTGGAAATCACACATAACCGGCGTCGCTCCCACGATGTTCGGGTACCTTTAAAAGTAGGTAGGTACCTCCTGACATTTGCTGTCCGTGTGTAAGTCAAGGACTCCCTTCTGAAGTGATACCGAGAGATAGTTTCGTTTAGTATATTCGATAAATATGATGAGATTGCACTATTTCTGGATACTTTATAAACCCTTTCTGAGAAAAATAACACAACGATGTTTTACCTATAGATTGCCACTTCCCAACCATTTTATAAATTAATGAAATCATTTATTTGTGTTAAGTATGCGTACATATACATTTAGTTATAACTCACAAGGTTATCCTGCATACTCTGCCTTATAAATACAGCGTACAAATATATAATGGTAGGTAAGAATATCTCTAAAAGTAAGTATCATCAACAATTTTCTAAAACATGAAAACTAAATTTTACTCATTTTCATGCACAAAATAAATCTTCAAAACAAATATTATTGTATCTGGTGGATAACTTGTTGTTAATACGAACAGCCAAATAGTATGCATTCTTTTTTAGTTGGGGTAGTTTCAATTTATCTATATTATGTCGACATTTTGTTAAGGCCTACGTCACTATATTTTAAATAATTTCCTATTTTTAACATGCTTTTTACCACAAATAAGCAAGTTTCATAAATATACAAACATGGCAACGTGAGTATATTTAAATGGTATAAACCTGCCTTTACAGGTTTCTCTTGTTCCTCATCCATTTAAAGATCTAATGCATCTTTTTTGACCTTTATGGTATATTACCCCAAATTACTATGCCATATTGAAGGGCAAATGCTATATATCCATTATATGCTATTATTGCTACTTGCATTGATACTGATACTACAAAAATAAATGAATAAGTTTATTGTATTAGTTCAGTTTTGTAACATTTATTTTCAGATAGTTATTATTGAGCCAGAAGATTAAATTATTTAAGACTAAAGTTATTTTATCACTAAACAGCTTCGTCCGTACTTTTTATCATTATAGTAGTATCAAATAGTAGTACATAGTAGCAAATAATATACGTTTGTCATCAACGCTTCTGGGAACATCATTATTATAGATGTTAAATAAAAGTGTACTTAATATACTTCCTTGAGGGACCCCGTTATTATTATGTTTGGAGCCTGACTTATGTATCGTTTTGTGATCGTTAATTTTGTTATTTGTACTCTTTGTTGGCGATTGATTAAGTATCTTTTCAACCATGATTTTCCCTTAATTTCGTAAGAGTAAAGCTTAACAAGAGTTTTAATATGACAAACTAAATCAAAAGCCTTACTCATGTCAAGCATTATTGCTGATATTTGTGAACCAGCATTGAGGCTTTCAGTTACATATTTCACCAAAGAAAAGCAAGCATTATACTATATATATGCCACCTCCATAGAATTCAGTTCTAAAAATATGCAAATTAATTAAACAATTCTCGTAGGTTATTATCATAATCTAATAATCAGTGTCCATGTGTAAACCATAAATAAATGAATTATAAATGGACAGGGAACTAATGTTCTGTAATTTTTATTCCAACTTTTTTATTTCCACTATGTAGGTACATAGTTAAATAGCTTTTAAATGTTCACAGTCAAAAACGTAACATCATCATCACATCCTGTCTTTCCCAGTAGACAGAGATATACCTATACCCACTTATCACCACTTAAGTTTTCGACCCATGTATTAAGCATTGCCATAATAATGGAAATAAGCAAAATTGGATCAGGGTTGACGACAGAGGAAACAATATAATATCTATTATTCATCATTTATCTCCATGAAATACCTTTAAGTCTCCATAAGTTACATAAGCAATATATCTGATGAAATACGGTTCCTTCGTATGTTAGGATTAGGTCTTGTCTCTGTACCTTGGTACATCATCAACTGGCAACTGCAAAATACAGCCGCTGGCGGGAACCAACTTTAATCAAAACCTGGGTCCAACTTTAATCAAAAAGGAATCCTTGAGCAAAGTGAAGGCTTATAAAACTCTTTCAATATCCCTAGTGTTCAGCACGGCTCGTCAAGGGCATAATCCAACATGCTGACCAAGTGCAGAGTGGCAGGCTTCACGTGCCTTCGATTACGTTTAGAAATCATACATACAATATATGGTTATAAAATAACAAAAGAAATTGCAGCTCCACCCTTCCGCTGCCGCCCATGACAACTGTGACCGACTTTAACAAGACTAGGGGTTGATTTTTCTTCGACAAGTGGACAGACGACCTGAAGCAGACTGGGTTGTAAACGTTGGATTCAAAAGGCACAGAACAGACAGAGGTGTCGTTTAGAAGACTAGACTATGTCAAGCAATGGACATAAAAAGTTGGTGTATGGCTGGATGCAGTGTGCAGATTTCTTTTGATTTAATTTCACGACGTTTTACATCACTGTTACAGCTTATATCTTAAAACGAATTAGAAAAGTTGGTGTGCTGGGATATGTTTATAAGCATTACAAGTTCGCTGTTTAGGGTTAATTAGTAAATAATATAGGTATGTAGTACCTATTAGGAATTTGTATACAGTAAGCACAATAGTAGATGTTTGGCCACGAGGATTTACGTGTCCGCGTTTGGCTATGAGGAACAGACCATCAATTTTACCTCTCGAGTGACTAGTTAGAGGAAGATCTAGGCGCACCTTATACAATATGGACATTGGACAGATTACAGTACCTAGAGCATGTATGAAGACTTATACTTGGTCATGGTCGAGTCATGAGAGAAACTCAGGTTCACTCCAAAAACTACATTAATTCACGACACTTCCGAATTACACATGTAGACATCTCTCTTCTCGTCTCTTTCAAAGAATGCCACTGCTCGGTCATTAGCTCCTCTGCTGCTGTTGGCGCGAAAGTTTACCTCTGAAGGAAATTCGGAGGGGATAGCTACGCAGTGCGGAGGATTTCTTGTGCGCTAAAGATTAACAGTCCTCTCGCCCCACGCCAGACGACACCTTAATTTCGACTCCTGTGCATTCAAGCTCAGAGCTAGACTTTGATGCCCGTCTGTATACTACCTCCTGTATACTAACTCCCTGCTGTCTTGAGGAGAGCCAATCAACATAAGCGAATAAAGGAGGTTGTGGGGAATTACGTTTGCTTAATCGTGGTCTCCCCTTGAGCAGCAGTTTACTATTCCAACGGTAATGGATCTTCCAGCAAATGTGGCCATTTCATTGTGTTGAAAGGAAAAAAATCGTATAGCAGGAGTTAGTAAAATTTAAGGATTCAAGGATTCTACTACTCCTACGAAATTTGTTTATACCTTTGCTCAGTCAAAGTAGTTACTTAATGGTAAGTATTGGCGCAAAATAGCAAGTGCCGCCGATGCTTATTTTGTTGTATTAGTTTAGTGATAGCAAGTTTTTAAGCCGATTGAAGCCTTCTGAAATGGCTTGAAAGGCCATTTTAACAAAACAACCGGTACCTACAGCTTAACGTGCCCTCCGAAGCACGGAATTGGTAGATTAATATTTTTAATGTGCTAGAGTCTATATAAGGAACCTACACACCATACAGGCATATAAAAAAGGCACAGATATGTCATGTGGCATTTTCTGCTTGATATCGCTAGTTGTGGTGGTGACAACGCTATGGCAGGTACAGAATGTTGAGGCCATTGATATATACATATGTTGAGGCTATCTAGAATTAGGCTAAAGCTCTCGGTTTGATAAATAATTAATGCCAAAATAGGATATTTAGGAATGAAAAATATTGAACAATTTAAAGTAAATTAATTATTTAAATTCAATTAAATTAAAGATAAGCATTATATATTATTTTTCTTACGAATTAAAATTACTTCAATCAATGCCATTTTTAAACGGTTTTATTTTGGAGATAAACTTTGTTTCTAAGCTTGTTATTTGTAGGTACGCATAGTTTACGAGATAGTGAAAATTTAACGCGCACGCAAACTATTTAACACGCAAACAAAAGAGACGAATAGTGAATGCCGATTTATTAGATGCTGAAATAAAGGCGGGGAAAAAATTTAAATGTCCGTTTCTACGGAGATGATTTTTAAAAATCTAGTGTCATCATTTTACTTTCCAGATTTTCTTCAGTAATATGAAATTTAAAATTGTATCTGGATATTTTATTAATTTTACTAGTAATTTTAATAAACAAAAGATGAAAAGATAGATGCTGAAAAGTTTATTTGTTTGAATGGGATAATCCCTGGACCAATTAACAGACCTAATGAACTATCAACTTCCAGTTTGATTAGAAATCCCTCTCGCTCGGCTGCTGTCCTCGCCAACCCAGCCTCCCTTGCACGTAGACAAAATGGCTTGCTTACCTCTAGGAATTGTAGGCAGCGGCTCGTACATACACGTACTGTCAAAATCGGTGAGTGGCTGTGATCAGTCTAGCCCCGACCCAGACTAATCTGAGACTATAAAGTCCATGTATATAGCTATAACTATGGGTGGGACTGACGTGGCGTTAAGCCTTTTTTGACGAAGGCGTAAAAAAGAGGCAGATTAGAACCTCTGCCTATCAAAAACCTCGATTTATAGAGGACTTTACCATTGTCAAAAAACCATAGTAATTACAAAAACAAACATTGATTATCCTCCACACAAATCGGGCATGGGTCGTGGTCCACCTGATTAGTCCACCTGGGTGGACCACGGGCAAAAAAAAGTGCCCGTGGTCCACCTTAGTCCACCTGGGTGTACCACGGGCAAAAAAAAGTGCCCGTGGTCCACCTTTATAATCCGTACTAATATAAATTGTGTGGTTTTATGAAAATGAGAATGAGAATGAAAATGAGAATGAGAATGAAAATGAAAATCGATGAAAATGAGAAAGAGAATGAGAATGAAAATGAAAATCGATGAAAATGAAAATGAGAATGAGAATGAAAATAAAATGAAAATGAAAATCGATGAAAATGAAAATGAGAATGAGAATAAAATGAAAATGAAAATCGATGAAAATGAAAATGAAAACGAATTTTAAAATTTAATTTTACATGCGTAACGCGACATGCGACAGACAAGACAAAATTTTGAGAACGATTTAATAAAAGTTTCACTTTAAAAGGGTTGAAAAGGGGATGAAAGATGATGATTATTTATGATGATGATTTACCAATACGATCCAGAAACAAAGCGTCAGTCGATAGACGTTGTCCTGTACACACGTCTTTAATTCGAAAAAATTAATTGTGAATCTAAATCAATCTCGAATCCCCTTGAACACACACAAAAAATTTCATCAACATCGGTCCAGCCGTTTAGGTGGAGTTCAGTGACATACACACGTACAAGAATAGTCTCAATTTTTTTTTTCTTTGAGAAGTTTTTAGCGAATAGTGGCGAAATAAATTATTTTACTTTGATTCAAATTTTATTTTAATAGTTTTATTTGGTATATTAATTAGTTTTTCCACTTTCATTTGTTCTTTTAGTATTATTTTTCAAAATTAATTTTAGGTGGACCACGGCCCATATATTTTTTGATTTGTTTAACACTCTTTGTTTAGGTGGACCACGGGCAAAAAAAAGTGCCCGTGGTCCACCCAGGTGGACTTATCAGGTGGACCACGACCCATGCCCGACACAAATGACGAAGGATAAATTCCAAGCTATATGCGATCCTACGCTATGTTGGGGCAAACACTGATATGCGATGCGATTATATACAATACAATACAAATCGGCTGTCCAAAACCAAAGCCTAGCAAGTACATCTGACTTAATTATACAGGAGAAGACCTGAAACATTTTCTTCTGCCATTTAGCAAAGAATTCCTTTTTTATGCTTGTCTTGTTTCCATATGAAGAATAATAAGTTGTTTTACTTTGTGGAATAGTAAAATTGCACATAAGTGCATTTAGACAATTTTTATGTGCCCTACTAATGACTGTTTTGGATACTTCAAGATATGTATGATATTAAACCAATAGCAAAAACCTAGTAACATCTCTACCTAGGTTTTTTAATTGGTTTCTATAAACGTATTGTTTTGGATCTAACATTAAAGACCTAGTAAAGACATTTACTAGGTTTCTCAATTAGATTCTTAATTATTTTTTATACCTAATGTGGCATTTCGTCCTAGTAAGTAGCATAATGATAGGAAAAATAAAATAAATTAAATTCCAGTACTGTTCCCAAATAGCCAGTCTGTCCTGATCTGAAAATTGTAAACATTCTCTCTTGCACTTTCCATCGCAGGATTCACGTAACATACGTTTATTTTTGAAGATGCTATCATTGGGAGCATTATTTGAAATAAAAATTGGTCCGGGATATTGCCCAATAAAAATCGGTCTTGTGTTCTCTGTAATATCGTGCGCAGGATGCCGTTGAAGAGCCTAGTCCAGCTGACTAGAGCCCTTTGGGGGAGCATAGTCAGTGCCTAGTTTGGGTAAACGCCTAGCGACCTTCCGAGCCTCCGAGGGCGAGATGAACTCGTATCCCTCAGGCTTCAGTGTCGGGCCACTGATGAAGTCCGCTACACGCGCCTCCACACGCTCGCAGTGTTCAGCCGCTGCAGCGGTGCCGACGGGGTTTGGAGCAAATTGCTCTTCCAAGTGCTGTGCAAGTATATCCGCCCGGCCTTGTGCTGAAAAGTGCTGGTCACCCGCCCAATCATAGAGCGGGCTAACAGCAGGCCTTGAGCGAGTGAATGCTCGGTTGAGGTGGTGGAGCGACGCTTCGGACTCGCTGGCCTGGTCGACCCTCGTCTCCCACGCGATCCTGCGGTGCTCCTCCTCCTCCTCCCGGCGTGGTGAGCTCACTATACCGGAAGTCGGTCAAGGCGGCTTGGTAAGCTCGCCAGTCGGTTACCCGCATCTGGCGGGGGAAGCTCGTGCACTCCACCCCAAGGCCAAGCGTAATAAGAATGGGAAGATGCTGTGTGTCGAGGTCATACAGCACCTCCACATTAACCGGGCAGTTAATATTCTTGCACAGAACTATGTTCAGGACGTCGGGAAAATGGCGGGGGTTTGATGGCAAATGGGGGTGGGTGCTTCGGGCCCTCCTCGTACCCCTTGGCCTCCGCGTCGTCGTATAGGCGGCGGCCTACTGGCGTGACCACTCGGGAACCCCAAGCCGTATGTTTGGCATTGAGGTCCGCGGATACGAGGGTCGCGTCAGACGCACGCCTACCCGACATAATTTGATCGACGTCCCGCGGATAGAATTGTGGACCGGGAGGGCGGTAGGCAGCAAACAACCTAAGTTCTCGACTGGCCATGCTCACTGCTGCGCCTATAGAGCGCAGACAAGTGAAGTCCGGGAGAGGCAGTTCCTCGTGCACTACATCGTGACGGACCGCTGTCGCTGTGCCTCGATAGGCGATGCCAGCGGGAGATATGTCGTCGCGGCGGTACACGAAGTAACCGGGCAGCCGATAAGACTTGTTCGGACGGAGTTTGGTCTCGCCCAGCAGCACAACGTGAACGTTCTGCCCCCGGACGAGTGACCGAAGGTTACGGGCTTGGGGTGTGAGCCCCCCCGGGTTCCAATATAGCAGCCTAAGATGTACTACCATCTTGGTCCCCGAGGATACTTCGGACTAATTCGCGGATTGCCCTCAGCAATCTCGGGTGCTTCGCGAAGGCTTCAGTTGAGCGAGTCAAAACTTGTCGAGCCGGCCGGCGGCCGAGGCGCGGGAGCGGTGGCCCCCTCCCCGCCTCATGCGCATATAACGCGCACCGACATTGACTTACTATTATTTTGCTATAGAAACGATTTGTTAATCTTGTACTATACTACAGTAGTTTTTTAAATCAAAAACCTAGTACGGGACAATTCCAAGATTAAAATCTTAGTATGAGACCAATTTCAAATTCAAAAGCCTAGTAAGTTAATTTGCAAATTCAAAAACCTAGCATGTATAGTATTTGATAGGATTTTGAACTTGGAAATGTTACTTACTAGCTTTTTGATTTTGTAACCTCCGAGTACGAATGGCACTTGCTAGGTTTAAGCATGTTCATAACTTTGATTCTGTTTATGATAGAAATACAGTTGTTTTTGCCATAGACGTAGCAAAAAATTTTGGAAATATTGGTTTTAGAAAATGTGTTTGAATAAAAATGTCCCTTGCTAGGTTTTGGTTTTGGACAGCCGAAATATGCTTTATTGTACACCACAAGAATTAAAAAACATTAAAAAGAAAAAGGTGGTGGCCAAAAGGCACAAATTGACATAAAATGTTAAATATTTATTTTAACACTGCATGTTTTGTAACTAAAAATACCAATTCCCGGTTGAACCGGTACTAATCGTCCAGTCCGTTCTGACTTTTTTTCCAGGACCGAGAATTCCCGGTTCTACCCTAAACTTAACTTACAGTTATTAGCAGAACTTTACCCCAGTCCTCATTACTAGGTAGGTACTAACGAACTGACCCAACTAATGTTAAAAAATGATTACCTGAAATAAATGTAAATTTGATTTTGTAAGAGACGCATTAAGTAAGTAGATTACTCCGAAGCTTTTCTGTCCAAAGAGGAATTCGTTTTCGTAAGAAAGAATTGAGCCTGTTTTTATCTGTCGAAAGCGCACTGTATTATATTGTTACTCAAATTTCTGTCCATGAGACACTGACTATATTTTAGTCTTATGTGGTCCCAGTTGCAATAAACCTTTACCTTACACACCAAATTGTGACCACTAGTGTAATAATGTACTTTGTAAGCAAATAAATAAAACAAATATTCATCTCGGGGAGTTAATCAATTTATTTCGGAAGGCTTAATAGCTAAGCCTGGCCTCACACATCCGTAATTCCTTCCTGAATGCAGAATCGGAACTCATAATTTGAATTACGGCAAGTTAGGTCATGAAATTCAGATGAATGCACTCTATAGAATCAGGCAAACGCCTAGGATACGTAAGAGGAATTAATACTCATCGGACGTGTTAGTAGGTAAACTTAAAAATTATTTAAGTATAAATAAAACTAAGATAAATGTCACCTCCTGTGCTGTTACATAGTGCTGGAAAACGTGAGGAAACAAGCATACTAGAGAGATATACTTAAATTTATCTAAGTCATAATCTTATATTGGCAAGTCCAACGCGACCAAAATTCACCAAGAAACCAAGAAAAACAGATATTATTATTATACAATGCTAAATATCGACTCTTATTGTTACAGCACCGACGAAGATGCGCGCCAAGGGATGATGCTGAACGGGGGCAAGATCAAGGAGATCCAGGTGAAGCTGCTGCTCAGCTCGCGCTCCGAGATGCACAAGGTCATCGAGGCTGCGCGCCAGAGCGTGCCCATCCTCACTCTGACAGCCCCGGCGCCGCCTCCCGCCCCCACCCCCACTCCTATCGCCCCCGTCGTCCCCGCAGCCCCCACACCCCCTGCAATCACACCCTTCTCCGCAGCCCTCGGCACCTCGGCCCTCTCCGGCTTCGGCATCCCCGGCATCGGCAACCCCCAAGAGATCCCCCAACCTGCCGTCATCGAACTCCCGCAACCGCTCAACAGTCCAACACAAAACACGTCGAACAACGAAGACGAAAAGGATGACGAGGGGAAGTCGGACAGACGCAAGGAGAGGGACCGACGGCGCACCCGGTCGCGCTCCAGGTCGCGGGATCGAGACCGGAAGGACCGCAAGAGGGACCGGAGGTCGCGGTCGAGGGACCGCCGCCGCGGAAGGGACCGCAGTCGCAGCCGCGAGCGCCGCGACCGCAAGCGCGACCGCAAGGACCGCAGCCGCTCCCGCGAGCGCTCGCCGCGCCGCTTCCGGGACAAGCGAGACCGCAAATCTCCACCGATCAGCGCCAGTCAGGACAGGTCCCTCGACGGCATGTCCGACAGCCAGAGCTCGATGGGAGCGAAATTCCCCAACAAGGTGATGCCGATCCCAGGACAGGGCCAGCCGATGATGGCGCCCGGCATGATGCCCAACGGGCCGATGGGGGCGATGGCGCCCATGCAAGCGGAGAATCGGTTCAACGACCCTGCGATGGCGGACACCTTTAACAAGCTTCAGGAGCTGGGTAAGAAACGCAACCCGAACGCCTTCCAGGGCGATCAGCAGAACGGGAATCGATTCGGTAACCGCGGCGGGGGCAACGCCGCGCGCGGGGGAGCCAACTTCCGACGCGACAACCGCCAGGCGAGGTTCGAGGACCCCCACGCCGACTGCTGCGTCGCGATCAGGAACGCGCCCAACCACACGAGCTACGGCGACGTGCGCCGCTTCTTCCCCTTCATGATAGACAAGCACGGCATCAAGATGATAAACGACAACATGGGCCGGCGGACTGGCACCATTTACGTGCGGTTCTGCGACACGCGCTCCAAGCAGCTCGCGCTGCAGAAGAAGGTGAACGAGCTGAAGGGCGCCCAGGTGATCGTCGAACCTCTCGACGACGAGATCTACGAGGCGGCCGTCGACTCGTTCCTACCGTTCCGCGAGGACAACGACGACGACGACGCCAGTCTTGTCATCATCGCCGACAACGACGACCCGCCCGCCGCACAGCCACCCGTCAATATCATCAAGCTGAGCGACCTCCCATACTACGTCAAGGAGCACGACATCATGAAGACGTTCAGCGACTTCTCCCTCCTGTCGATCACGCTCAAGGAATGTCGCCTCACGCGATCGAAGGTCGCATACGTACATTTCGTGAAGTCCGAAGACGCAAAGTTGGTCCTCGATCGGAAAGACACCTATCAATTCGGAAGACGCCACCCGACCATAGTGGCGGCCACGGTCGAGGAATACGAGAAGGAGAAGGCCAATTCGGAGGAGGCGTCGAGTCCGCCGAACGGGACGGAGCAGCCGGCGCAGGAGCCGCCGCCGCCGCGGGACCCGCGGCAGAGGCGGCAGCAGGAGGGCGGCGCGCCGCCGCCGGCCGCGGCGCAGGCGCAAGGGCCGCCCGTGTTCTTCCCGGCCCCGCAGTTCCCCGTGCCCGCGCAGAACTTCCCCGCGCCCTTCCCGGGGCCGCAGTTCGCGCCTTTCCCGGCCCGCCCCGGCCTCCCGCAGATGCCCCGCGCGGCGGCCGGCGGCTGGGGCGCGCGCCCGCCCTTCCCCAGCCAACCGGACCAGATGCCCGCGGCCAACGCTCGCGTCATATCCGTCGACATGGAGAACGACACCCTCGACTGCATCCTGATGACGGGCCTCCCGCGGGACGCGAACGACAGGAGCATAGTGACGTTCCTCTCGGACACGGGCGCCGTGCCCGCCAGGATACACATCATGCTGGACGGCTCCGGCGCGCCCTCCGGCGAGTGCTACTGCGAGTTCCGCTCCGTGCAGGAGGCGATGCAGGCGGCCACCAAGCACGGCCACGTGCTGGACGACTGTCGACTCACGGTCAACGTGGTGTCCAAGAGAGTAGTGGAGGAGGCCCTCGAGGGCCCCAATGCGGACTCGAAGCGCGAGGGGCTGCTCGGCAACGGCCCCAACCCGCCGCCCTTCTTCGAGGCGCAGCGCGGCGGGTTCTTTCCCCCGTTTCGGGGCCGCGGCGGCTTCCGAGGCGGCTTCGACCAGGGCCGCGGCGGCTTCGAGAGCCGCGGCGACTTCCACGGTCGAGGGGCGTTCCGGGGAAGGGGGAACTGGAACGAGCGCGGCGGGCGCGGGTTCGACCGCGGCCGGGGGCGGGGCTTCGGGCGCGGCCGCGGCGGAATGTTCGAGAACGGGCGCGAGCGCGACCGCGAGGAGGACACCGACCCCGCGCTGGAGGACTTCGGCGCGCCCGGCTGCGTAGTGTCGATGGAGAACGTGCCGTTCCGCGCGACGATAGACGACATCCTGTCGTTCTTTGCGGAGTTCGATCTGTCTCAGGACGACGTGATCCGGCGGTACAACGAGCGCGGGAACCCGACGGGCGACGCTCGCGCGGCCTTCCATACACAGTTCGACGCGCAGCGCGCCGTGCAGATGTGTCACTTGAAAACGATTCACGACCGCCGGATTCACCTCAGCTTGCTCTAGCATCCATCCATCCATCCATGCGTTGTTAGCGATGCCGGCGCCGCAAGTGTACATAGTAGGGTTAGTGAATGACAGTGCGCTCCCGCCGACCGGACTGAGACAAGCGGCTACGCCCAGTAGCGTTTTGTATTAGGATTAAGGTATTGTTAATGAAATAAAAATAGTTTTATTACTCATTTGGTCGTTTTATTCGTAAATCATGTCTATAATAGTAATGTCCCTATATTATTGCTGTAAAAGTACAGAGGTACTTAAATAAAATTAAAGTAAGGGAATCATCACAATCCCCTGAAAGGTTATTCTTTAGAAAACTGTGGCACGGGGAGGATTTAGGGGGAGGGGTAAGCAATACACCCTTAAAGAGAGGAAGTCAGGAAACTCATAGTTTTGGAGATGTCATTTTTTTTCCTTCCCAACGTTTCTTAACCCAACCTCTACCGAGAAACGGCCATTACTGGCCCCCTGAACGCAGACGTCAAATGAGAGGACTACGCTAAGTGCACAGTCGAAACGGTAGTGCTACCGTTAGTGCCAAGGTAAATTCACCTTTGCGAAGCTCTGAAGATGGATTCAAGTGTGTAATTTAGCAAGTAGCAACAAATAAAAACAGGTAATTTTACACAACATTTTTATTCAACTCAGATACAATGTTATTCCATACCACTGGGTATAAAACCGATCGCAGGTACAAAATGCGAACAGTTACAATTTTCTAGTTACAACTGGGTACTAACTAATAATATCATACATGAAATGCAATTCAAAACAATCCGTATTCAAATTATCTTGACTCGAAATGGATATACAGAAATACCGTATTAAATAAAATGAATAAATAAACAAAATGAATTTATTCGTTCAAAATTGATTTCACTGCCATAATCCCACTAAAACAACACTTGTGTTTGTTCTGTGTCTGGATGTTAATATTTATTTAAGTATGTATTTAAAAATATCTATGTATGTAGGTTCGCGCCTAGTTGGGGGTCAGATAACTGTGTGTGAGAATGTCCATGATATTTATTATTATTTGGACAGTACGTGTAGGCAACGAAATTAATATTTTTACACAATCCAATTACATATTAATTTTCCCCATTAGCTATAGCAGTATAACTAATCAAACAATAACATTTACAATTAAATTAAAATCATGTAAGCTTAAAGCGAAGCAAGCTCACATAATAAATAAGCCTCGCCTCCATACAATAAATTTGGTATCTACTTAACCTTGTGATAACACTAACTTAAAATCCCCGTGACAGTAACATTATTATTTGACAGACGTGACAGTAACATGTTATTTCATTTAGCAGACGTGACAGTAACATGTTATTTCATTTGGCAGACGTGACAGTAACATGATATTTAATTTGGCAGACGTGACAGTAACATGTTATTTTACCCCGCACTATTAATATAATATTCACTGCACTCCATCAAGTTACGTCCAGGAGACCGTAAGATATTTCCTTAACTAAAGTAATTACTAACTATCTTCGAGCGATGCAATCACTGTAGTTTGCCAATTCAAAAATTGGGCTATCGATGATTCCTTAGTTACGCGTGCATTAACTTTGGACGCCCCAATACAAAGTTAACATTCATTATGTTACGAAAATCTGCATAAAAAATGTACTTTAATAGTAACTAATTGAACAAATTGCTAATCTAGCAATAAAACTACACAAATGATTGAGAAAGAGATAAACAGAGAAGTAAGTGTGAATTGAGAAAAACACCAATATCCATACCTATACAGTACACAATGTCATACACAGAGCAAAGATTATTGTACATATATCTGGATTCTGGTAATATGTATATCGTTTAAATAGAAAGAATATTTAACAAAATAATATGAGGTAACTGCGACTTGTAACATATTAAATTTACTTACAAAAGCATACACCGGGACGCATTGTTATCTTACTTTATAGTCTGTGGTGAATTGTTAGTCAGTTAATATATCCTTTGCTAACGATTTGATTTAAAAAAACTGTAGGAAAAACTTCTTAATAGGTTGTTATAATATGTATTATGCAATATAGTTACAAAGAATACAACATAATCAAAATTTAAAATCTCGTTTCAAAATACTTTTCATAATAACCAACAGGGTTATGAGATGTATGGATGTAAAATATAAATAGGTACGAAGATTATAGAATAAACATCAAACACTTGTGTTACTAACTACACACATAAAAGCTTTTATAAATTAAAGTTTACATCAGAAAATATGTTATCTGTTCACTGGGACAGTGAGAAATAAATAAATTCACTATTAAATACGGGTAAATGCCGCGTAAAGCAGTCACGCACAGTTATAAGTAGTGGAATAGTTTTATTTTATAGACTATTTTATAGAATCTACTCAGGATAGGAGAGATCACATCCGTGGAAAACACATCTCGGTGATAGTCGGAGTTGACCTAAACTAGTCGGATTTATCGAACCGATTTATTTAATAGTATAAATACCTACAGAAAAGTGGCTAGCATGAGTTATGGAAGATCATTTTAAGGACTAAAAATGAACGTTCCAATCTAAAGTAGTATAAATTGATTATTATGAAACAAAACAAAAAAAAAATTGTATTCCTTTTGCAAAAATACTTGCTCTGTTCTACTGATACCCAATATTTTATAGAATGCTGTAATTACATCAACTTATGTGACCAAAGTTAGTAAAATGATTCCTAGTATGCTAGATTAGCATACGGCCATCAACATTAAAGCATAATGTGTATAAGAATGCATAAAAAGGTGGTTGCAGATTAATTAAAAATAAATATTTAAAATTCTAAAAAGATAACTAGTAATATTCCTTGATAAGATTAAAAGATCGACGGCTGTAAATCTTTAAATAAATATAATAAAGGTATATTGTTTCCCAAACAGAATACAGAACACAATCTTTTTTGCAACAATGAATGTTTGATTTTTAAATACAGGCATGGTAAGTTTTGTAAAATATTTCACTTCTATCAAAAATTTTACGAAGACAGATCGTATAGACAGATACAGTATACATTTAAATATAAACCGTTAGAAAATATATACCTTTGTTGTAAAAAAATAATATATTATGGGTAAATAACTAAAAAAGATCGTAGTATTCAAAGTTATAAATATCATACAGCGTTAAATAAATATCATATCACATAAAATATATATAATTATTTGGATTCTCTAATATTGTTACATGACATTATACAGGATGTTGATTAATAATATACATACTTACACATTATGTAAGTTTAGATGTCAAATTGTATATAACAACTATATATTTGCTACTGTTTCTTTGTTTAAATCTAATCAACTTCTTATCGTGTCAGATATATAGTATTATATTTAAAAATATAAACTCCTAGCTTTTAAAAAACTACTTTTAAAACATACCTTTAGACAGATGCACTAGATTAGGACATTCATAGATTACAAACATTCATACATAATTGTATTTAAAAGTACTCTTATACATAAAATCCACCTATGTGGTCCCAGTTTAAAAAATAAGTAGACAGACATCCAAATAAATATACTTATATACATGCATAACAATTCTTATAAGGGTAATAATAGTTAATTAGGTATTATTAATATTTCAAAGTTATGACGACAAACATTTATAAGAAATCTACGACGTGCGAATATTGTATTCAACTTTACTTTCGCACTATTCGTTAAGAAGCGCAAATTAATTTCCATATAAATCATCTGTTAATATTATTATTATTGATTACCTTAATTTTATAAGATAGTTCAGACGAAAATCAAAATAAAATCATACAGAAAACAATAGATGCATCACACATTCCTCAGGAATATATCAAAGTAAATCCGTTCTGGGTCCACCGGCAATGCTTATTCCAATTACCACTTTAAAATTAATTAAAGAGATCAGAAACTAACTCATTTATCCATCCCTAGGCATTAATCCTACACTGTTTCTTATATTGCTTATATTTTAAGAAATATACCCATTTATATATGTATAACACAACTAGCCTATTATACTAACTTAATTCAAACTATCGACATATACCACCTTATTATACAACGTGGCTTGACTCGGTACTGTACTAATTGGTTGCTAAGTAACAGCATTCATATTGCTGTTACTTAGCAACCAAGTTGTACATGAACTGTTTAGTGCATAGAGTTAAATCACGTTTTATAATAAGGCCTAATGCTTTTCAAATAAATTGATGTTTTAGAGCTATGATTTTTGCGACATTTAAGATAATTTTAATTATATTAGGTTTGAAGTATTATCTTATTATTTATAATATTCGTGAAAATTAAAAAACAATTCCATGTGCTCCAATGTACATAGCAAATACAATACAGATTTAAATGTATTTGCAATACTTTACTATCCCAATGTATAGATAGAGATAGATTTAAATGTATTTGCAATACTTTACTATCCCATTTACTATATGTACCCGATAAATCTATCGTTATACTATATATCTAGTTAATATTGTAGAACACAATAGGTTGCCTCCATTTTGCTTTCGTAACGGCCCTTACACACAATCTGTACACTTGAGAATATTTTAAAAGTGCTTGTATTTTATTGACTGCACTATCAGCTCTTTAGAACACAGGTCTCAACCTAACAACTAAATTTATTTCAGCATATTTATATACGTTGCATTGCATTAAATTATTAATTATATATTTTATTATGTAATTTTTTTTTAACTTTTTAGTCTATTGTCAAACTAAGTATAAAACTATCCGGAATCACTGACAGATTGAGCCATATTTAAGAAATTATCTGGTGTGCAGCCGTTTTTGTTAAAATACGTTTTAACAAGAAATGTGAAACTCCCATAACTGTTTACGATAAAACTGCTCAATTCAGTGAACGAATGAAACGTATGTCCCATTTTCATAGAAATTGTGATTGGAAAATGGCAATCAGAGTCTAATCCAAGCTTTTCCATATTGCAAGATATGCCTGATTGATTCATAACAAAGAAATTGCAGTACCAATAGAAGATCTATTAAAATTTGTTGACAATTTAAATTCACTAACATTCCTTGATTCTATATTATGACATAATAAGAACGAGAAGTGAGAACAAATTATTCACTTTCAGTTTGAATTTTTTATGGTGTGTCACATGATTGAATGAATGAATGAAATGGATGAAATGAGTTGGTGAATGGAGTGAATGAAAATGGTTCTAATGGTTCTAACTACCCGGTCAAATTCTGTAGCTATTTAAATTACGTTCAATCTTGTGACACTATGTTTTGTTCGTTCACTGGCTATAAGTAATCGACATATCGTCATAGCAACGACAGAAGTATCTTTTTCACTAGGTAGTATACAGTCCAATATTTAATATACATGTGTTCTAAAAATATGTATTGTATATATACATATATAGTATATGTGTATCAATGCACTCGAGATCCACCAAGTGATGTATCATTAACGTGTTCTCTGGAATTCCTTGAGCTTGCAATGATTATTACAAGTCCTAAGTGTGTCTGGAAATAATAAATGTAATGGTAAGTATATTATTATATTAGACTAGTGGACGCCCGCAGCTTCGCTCGCGTAGTAGTATAGTAGTGAGAGATAAATTTAATCTCTGAGAGACAAGTAATATTTCCGGGTATTTTATTGTAGAAGCGAACACAGTTCCCCATAAAAGATTTTGATACTTTACTTAGTCTAGAGCTAGGTACAATTAATTTATCCTTATTTCTTGTACTAAAGTTATGTATACTGCTTTAAAAAAAAAGACAACTTTTTATCCGCAGTCTTTTATAAACAACCGAGACCGACGGCTCAACGTGCCCTCCGAAGCACGGAAGCGCCCCTGAAATGTTTGCCACCAGGGGGCCTAGACAAGGGGCAAAAACGCTAGTAGAATAGATTAACAAATGTATGGGATTGACATTCGCTATCGACTAATTTGTCGTAAGCTAATGTCAATCCCATACATTTGGTAATCTATTCTACTTCTATTCTACTAGCGTTTTGCGACTTGTCTAGGCCCCCAGAAGTCAACTCCCGATGTTGATCAACTTAACGAAAGGGTGACTTACTTTTTATTATTAGTCGCTATTGCCATCAGCGGTCAACGCCCGACGTTGCTCAACTTAACGAAAGGGTGACTTACTTTTTATTATTAGTCGCTACGTGGTTAGAGTGCGTGGAGTGTGTAGAGGCGTCGCTCAGTTCAGAGCTCGAGCTGCGAATATCGCCGTCCATCTGGAAACACGATAAAAATATATTGAGTAACCTTAATCTTAATATATATATACTAGTGGACGCCCGCAGCTTCGCTCGCGTGGAATTAGACATTCATTAACTTCAAAAACGGCATAGTTTCATACTAACTTTGCACCCTCGTTTTACTCCCCTAGGGGGTGAATTTTCAAAAATCCTTTCTTAGTGCTCCCCTATGCTATAAAAGGAACCCCTGTGCAAAGTTTCAAGTTTCTAACCCTTATAGTTTAGGCCCTGCGTTGATATGTCAGTCAGTCAGTCAGTCACCTTCTCCTTTTATATATATAGACTAGTGGACGCCCGCAGCTTCGCTCGCGTAGAATTAGACCCATTAACGACGTCTACCCGTCCAACGACTTCAAAAACGGCAAAGTTTCATACTAACTTTGCACCCCCGTTTTACCCCCTTAGGGGGTGAATTTTCAAAAATCCTTTCTTAGTGCTCCCCTACGTTATAAAAGGAACCCCTGTGCAAAATTTCAAGTTTCTAGCCCTTATAGTTTAGGCCCTGCGTTGATATGTCAGTCAGTCAGTCAGTCAGTCAGTCAGTCAGTCAGTCACCTTCTCCTTTTATATATATAGATTTTACATTCAAACAAAACTAACCTGTCCAGCGTTGATGGCCTGGTACGCGATCTGCAGGATGAGCGCCGTCCACACCACGTGCAGCACCAGCAGCAGGCAGAGCAGCGAGTTGAAGAAGTAGTACGCCGGGAACATGGGCAGCAGCATGGGCGCGCGGATCGACGTGCTGGAAACAATTCATTTTCATATACAGGAGGAAAATGTATTGTATATATACATATATAGTATATGTGTATCAATGCACTCGAGATCCACCAAGTGATGTATCATTAACGTGTTCTCTGGAATTCCTTGAGCTTGCAATGATTATTACAAGTCCTAAGTGTGTCTGGAAATAATAAATGTCATGGTAAGTATATTATTATATTAGACTAGTGGACGCCCGCAGCTTCGCTCGCGTAGAATTAGACCCATTAACGACGTCTGCCCGCGTTCGGGTTGCCCACTTGACTTCAAAAACGGCAAAGTTTCATACTAACTTTGCACCCTCGTTTTACCCCCTTAGGGGGTGAATTTTCAAAAATCCTTTCTTAGTACTCCCCTACGTTATAAAATGAACCCCTGTGCAAAATTTCAAGTTTCTAACCCTTATAGTTCAGGCCCTGCGTTGATATGTCAGTCAGTCAGTCAGTCATACAGTCAGTCAGCTTCTCCTTTTATATACAGGGTTATTGGTAATTCGACGTATTCCAGTTAGGAGGTGATAGGGGTGACTATTTGTGATAATTTTAACCCCCATATGCATTATGCAAAAGTGAACCATTTTCGAGTTATCAAGCTTTTCAGATTTTTTCAAAATAGGTCAGAAATGCAACATCAAAAATTTATTAAAAAAAAAGTATCAATTAAAATCAATTTTTTTCTTCTGATTTATAGAAACGATTAAACAATGGTTATTTATCATCATTAAAACTACAATTATCGGTCCAACTTTAAAAATGCGAGACGATCAACGATATTACTTCAATATTTTTTGAGATTTTTGTCCACTAAAATGCCTTAAAAACAAAAAAAACTTATATCAAACTTAGCTTGCAGATTATTTTAAAAACATAACCGTTTTCTTAGCTTTCCATCAAGGCATAACAACTATGAACTTATTTTAAAAAATCTGAGAAAAACCGATCACAAAGGAAGCAAGCGGAAATTTATAATCAAACTAAACTTAAGGTCTTTCTTTAAAATTTAAAAAAAGTAATTAAAAACAATGCCCAATGTAAATAAAACAAAAAATATAAATATAAAATTAAATTTAGAACCAGTAAAAGTTTAGTAATAAGAACAATTAATAATAAGTAACAATTACGACATTTTGTAATTTAGCCTTATTAAAGTTTTTGCTCGAAGGGACTTCCCCTATTGCGTACGCAAAGTCTCATTATTTTTCTGCACATATTGCACATAATGGAGAATAATTTGACTACTTAAAAAGAATGAGACTGCGTACGCAATAGGGGAAGTCCCTTCGAGAAAGAACTCTAATTAGGCTAAATTACAAAATGTCTTAATTGTTACTTATTATTAATTGTTATTATTACTAAACGTTTACTGGTTCTAAATTTAATTTTAAATTTATATTTTTTGTTTTATTTACACTGGGCATTGTTTTTAATTAATTTTTTTGAAATTTTAAAGAACGACCTTAAGTTTAGTTTGATTACAAATTTCCGCTTGCTTCCTTTGTGATCGGTTTTTCTCAGTTTTTTTTAAATAAGTTCATAGTTGTTATGCCTTGATGGAAAGCTAAGAAAACTGTTATGTTTTTAAAATAATCTGCAAGCCAAGTTTGATATAATTTTTTTTGTTTTTAAGGCATTTTAGTGGACAAAAATCTCAAAAAATATTGAAGTAATATCGTTAATCGTCTCGCATTTTTAAAGTTGGACCGATAATTGTAGTTTTAATGTTGATAAATAACCATCGTTTAATCGTTTTTATAAATCAGAAGAAAAAAATAGATTTTAATTGATACTTTTTTTTAAATAAATTTTTGATGTTGCATTTCTGACCTATTTTGAAAAAAGCTGAAAAGCTTGATAACTCGAAAATGGTTCACTTTTGCATAATGCATATGGGGGTTAAAATTATCACAAATAGTCACCCCTATCACCTCCTAACGGGAATACGTCGAATTACCAATAACCCTGTATATAGATAGATGTTGGTCTATACCAGCCTTTCCCAGTGGGCGATAACGCCCCCTTGTGGACGCTGCAGGCCTAAAGGGGGGTGGGTAAGTGACCCAGAAAAAAAATGGAGGCGTCCTAATGCGCTCAGGTTTTAAGTTATAGTAAAAGTCTCGTTTAAAATTAATGTTTAATCTCCGCTAGTATAGCTCACAATAATTAATAAATTTAATTTGAAGTTATAGGTAGTGATTTTTAAGAAGGTGAAAAAAAGGGGGAACTAAAAAATAATTTATTCTCAAAGTGGGCAGTAGACAAAACAAGTTTGGGAATACTAATATTATAAAGAGGAAACATTTGTTTGTAATGTTTTCACACAAAAACTACTGGACCGATTACCAAAAACCAGCTATTACCAAAATCTGACATAATCACTCACCAAATATATATTTGTAAGCGGTAACAGACTCACCTCCAAATGATATAAAAGGGGAAGATGCCAACCCTTGTCCCGATCCACGTGACGATGAGCAGCAGGAACAGGAAGTCGCACAGCCGCTGGTAGCCCGAGTACTTCGATGCCTTCACCGACTGGAATACGAAAGTGTCTTGTCAATAATAACAATACTAGTAGTATTCTGTTCATATACGTTAAGAAGAGAAACGGGCCTAGAATCGCGCCTTGCACGACACCTGGCTGCCAGTATGTTTATATTTTAATTTGTGTTATGTAATAATTAGAATAGATAGAATAAATATTTATTTTGCTTTGCACACAAACAAAAATTAATACAAAAAATACAGTTCACATTATCATTTAAATAGGTATTACAAAGCAAATCCAAATATAATAATTCACACGACTTCTACTCAAGAATTAAAAACTATATCAAAATAAGTGGATGAACCGTTTGAGAGCTATGATGCCACAGACAAACGTATAGAATAGACACACAATAAAGGCGTCTAAAAGGCGACTTTTAGGGCTGCGGGCAGGACGAGTGGGAGCTCGAACTGTCATTCCAGTGACCCCAGGAAAGACGCTGTATTTGGCTGCATGATGTTGTAGATGAGTTTGTGTCGTTTTCACGTTAGAGGAGCTTGTCACGACATAGACATAGTCGGGTGCGTGAACAATAACAGAAAGTCCTCCGATGTGGAAGGTCTTCTAGAGGATTTTAGTGGGAGGAAATCTTGCAAACACGGCGTCGCTCCCGCGATGTCTGGATACCTTTTAAGATTTTATAACTCATAAAAAAAAAGGTTTTACGCCGCAGATTTTGACAATATCACAATTAGTTTACACGGAGGATGACTGGAAGTTTGGTGTTTCTACATCACCTTACGCTAACGTACCTCAACAAAAATGTCTGCGCAATCGTGCAAGAGCAGCACGAGCGTGCCGATGCGGTGCAGGTTGCAGACCCAGCTGAAGGACAGCAGCGCGATGGTGGCGATGTGGTGCACGAACATCTGCCAGAAGTCCTTGCGCCGCACGTCCCAGAACTGGGACAGCGTCAGCGACCAGTAGAACGCCGACGATATCATGTAGTACCACCACACGTCGTCTGTCAGACCCTGGAAAGTGATGGGGCAAAGTTTAATGGGCCTTACTTTCATGATATTCACGCATTTCTGCATTTGATAATACTCTGAAGTTGCCGTTTAGGTGTATCCCTGGCTGTTCCTAGTAATTATTGAGAATTAGCAAACAAAGTTAAGGTGTACTAAATTCGACCTGACACCAATGGCAGCTTCTTGTGTTGAAGAATGCTTTCAACCGTAGATGTCCCAAAAATCAATCTATTCTTGAATCTGACCAGTACTATTACAAATAACTCTTCAAATTTTGAATTCTTTGCCAAATACACCTATTAAAACATCTTGGTTAGTCCGCATATCCATTTCAGTCAAATCTGCACAACTCACTGACCTGATGAGGGTACCCCAAATAGCAGTGGTCGATGTTCCATAGCCACTCCTTATCCCAGAGGATATACATGCCGAATGCAAAGTTGCCGACGTAAAAGGTACACTTCCACGCATTCTCCGAGAACTTGACCAGCGTGGAGGGCTTGTCCTGGCTGCGGCGGAGGCGCCACCAGCGCTCCACCTGCCGCTCCGACATGTCCAGCTGCTTCGCGAGGCCACATATCTGGGGACAAACGTTGACATGCTATAGCTGATCTTCCTCGGCACTTGTAGGAGGATGCGATTTCTGATACAACGCATATATAGGTTCCCCTCAGTGCGGTGCCTGTAAGGGGCACGCATTGAAAGAGATATGAAGTTCCTTTAGGCCATCTATCCCGGGGTCTTTGGCTGGTGGTTAGACGTTTCTCTCTCGCCATCCACATCATTAGGTGCCTCTTATCGCTTTTTACGACAGACAGGGGTATCACGTCTTCCTTTTAATAAATATATCTAAATAGATCAATAGACTACAATGTAAATTCATGTAGGCGACTTACGTCTTTCGGTTTCGATGAAGCCCTGTATGCTGCCTCAAGTTTGGGATTGGGTGGGGCCTGTTTCGGCCTGCTTGCGTTGATGCCCAGGTGCAAACCGAAGGGGGCGTACACATATCTGGAACAAACAGATCTACCATCAATATATAATATTATTAAATACTTTTGTATCTATATAAGGGCATAGAAAAACCAAGAGAAACGCAGCCAGGACAATAAGGTAAAATTGACTTGCGACAATCTTGCACTGAGCGGATTTTTTACAAACTTTTATAGAACTTGGAATCTTTCGACTTGAATTTGAAGTACCTACTTTAGCAGTATGTACTTTAGAAATACGTTGCATTGTTTTGATTACCCGTTTGAGATTTTACCATTAAATAGTTCTGTATCTGTAATCATTTTAATAAAATCTTGATTTCAAAAAATTTGGCAATCTGTGCTTCTCCTCAAACTGGTGATGACGCGAGTTGATTTCGTTTTTCAAACCTGATAAGAATAAGACATCCACATACAAGTTACATAAAAAATGGCCGTCGTTCGTTATCTTTGGAGACACTCAAAGAAATATCATGGCACGAACATCGTGTGTTACGACTGGTGTTAAAAATTATTTGCAAACTTCTTTAAGAGATTTAAATATATTTTTTTATGAGATACCTGCTAAATCCTTGTAACAGATAGACAGATACTCGAATCGTATACTAAGAATTTATAGAGATTTAATGTGATCGAAAGTGTTAAGCAATGACGGGCGCGGTCGGTTTGTGGATGGGTGACCGCTAGTGGCAAAATTTCATGGACGCTACCGTGCTTCGGAGGGCACGTAAAGCCGTCGGTCCCGGTTGCTTTCAATGGTGGAAACAGTCGATAAGCCTTGTCGAAGGCCTTCGGGTGGCTTGAGAACATTCGACACTGGGTTGGTCGACCAGCGTGGTGGAGTATGCTAAAGACCTCCTGCAGCTGCGTGTGGGGGAGACCCGTGCCCAGCAGTGGGACGTCTATCGCAGCGATATGGAATTGCGCCCTCGGTGGCCTTGCTCAGAACTTGTGGAGGACTCCAGTACTTCCGGTGGCTCAAGAATCTCATTGCCTGACAACCAACCCAGTGTCGAATGTTCTCAAGCCACCCGAAGGTCTTCGACAAGGCTTAAAGACTGTTTCCAGCATTGAAAACAACCGGGACCGACGGCTTTACGGGCCCTCCGAAGCACGGTAGCGTCCATGAAATTTTGCCACTGGCGGTCACCCATCCACAAACCGATCGCGCCCGTCGTTTAACTCATTCGATCATATTGAATCGACGCGAGCCATTAGGCTATGGACGATACAATTGGAAGAATACATATATACATATTATGAACCACATAATCCGGTGGAAATCCTACGATACGTTTAAAAGGTTTCCTCGCGGAAAAAAATAATAAACCGTTTGCCTACGACGTTCGTCCTAACCCTTACCGTTTTTAAGAAATTATTGTAACGCCGATTACACTGACGATAACCGCCGTGCAGTATCATGCACATTATAATTCTATACTATGGTTAAGTATTAAAATTCTCTCAATGCAAACAGCTTAGCCTTAGCCTTTGTTCACATTGTGTCATTGACAAACTAATGAGAGGAGCGACGAAGTGAATTATCTACTACGGGCGTGTGGAGGTAGAACGTATTATATTACGTAATTTGCTGGCAGTGCTAAAATTTCTAAAGTCTAAGATTTTATGCATGTCTCATGCGAATCTATACTTCTATACTAATATTATAAAGAGGAAAGATTTGTCTGCATCTAATGTTTTCACACAAAAACTTCTGGACCGATATCAAAAATTCTATCACCATTAGAAAGCTACATCTTCACTGAATGACATAGGCTATATAATATTACTAGGTGTAAACGAAACTATTGTTATGTCTACTTCCCCGCGAGCGAATCTGCGGGCGTTCACTAGTATTAGATAAAACCTAGCCAAAAATGTTACGCATCGTTACAATCTTTTGCGTTTCGCGATAGTTTGTATTCTAACAGATATAATAAATGCTATGATGGTTACATACTCGTTAATACTTCTTTCTTTACTTGATAAATCAATACAATATTATGTCTAGCCATGTCAGCTTTGATATTGCCTACCGTAATATGCTTAAAAGGGATTCGGTCTCAGGCTACAGGCGGCAAGGTTCACTGATGGATCCATCCATCCATCCTGATAGGTTTATGGTACGAAGGTATACAGAATAAACACTTTTAGTATTTTCCACGCTTTAATCAGTCAAATTAAATAATCACAGTAAACAAATCTATTACGACTAACAATGTATCAATCTATTAAACTAACTATTTTATACAATCTCAAGCGCGTCTGGACTTCTTGACTGTCACACAACAACTACTCTTATATGACGGAGTCGCCGGTCTAGCCGCGTTGTATCGGTCGGGTCCAAAAGGGACCACCGTTGTACCTATGTCTATTGTCATGCCGCCCGGCGGCTAGTGTCAAAGGGAAAGCCGACGCTTTCCCTTGGGAGTCTATTCTGCTATCGTGTGTCGGCGGCTCAAACGGAGACACCGACACCTTTGGTAATGCCGCGCACCGACGCACAGCTTCACCCTTGTGCATTATATTACCTATTATTTATTAATATTATTATAGTAATATATCTGTAACAATATAATATCTAACATTCGGCCATTCTGACTACACTAAGTTTGCCCTCAAACTTACAAACTTACTTACTAGTTTTAATATTTATAGGTCGACAAGACAATTTTTAATTATGAATTTAACATAAAGTAAGTACATAAATTTTTTTTTTTCTTTTTCTTAATTCAATTCAATTATTACAGTATCTAATTATAAGGGCTGATAATGATGATCAAGGCTGCTGTGGATGCTCCCGTCCACGCATGCTCGTGGAAAGCAGCCATCAGGGAGGAGTGGCGGCGTGTTGTGAAGCGTGCCACTACACATGATGACCACGACCGTTCTGCCAAGAACATATCGACTTAGAAGAAGAAGAATGATGATCAATACATGATTTTTAATACAAATAGTTATATAAATCATGATCTTATCTGCACCTGACCCCTCGCCGGCAAGTCCAGAGCTTATCTAGCAACAGGACTGGACGACCGTGTCAGACTTCCAGATTAATACAACTTATAATCATGATCTTATCTGCACCTGACCCCTCGTCGGCAAGTCCAGAGCTTATCTAGCAACAGGACTGCACGACCGTGTCAGACTTCCAGATTAATACAACTTATAATCACGTTCTTATCTGCACCTGACCCCTCGTCGGCAAGTCCAGAGCTTATCTAGCAACAGGACTGCACGACCGTGTCAGACTTCCAGATTAATACAACTTATAATCACGTTCTTATCTGCACCTGACCCCTCGTCGGCAAGTCCAGAGCTTATCTAGCAACAGGACTGCACGACCGTGTCAGACTTCCAGATGAATATAACTTATAATCACGTTCTTATCTGCACCTGACCCCTCGCCGGCAAGTCCAGAGCTTATCTAGCAACAGGACTGCACGACCGTGTCAGACTTCCAGATGAATATAACTTATAATCACGTTCTTATCTGCACCTGACCCCTCGCCGGCAAGTCCAGAGCTTATCTAGCAACAGGACTGCACGACCGTGTCAGACTTCCAGATGAATATAACTTATAATCACGTTCTTATCTGCACCTGACCCCTCGCCGGCAAGTCCAGAGCTTATCTAGCAACAGGACTGCACGACCGTGTCAGACTTCCAGATTAATATAACTTATAATCACGTTCTTATCTGCACCTGACCCCTCGCCGGCAAGTCCAGAGCTTATCTAGCAACAGGACTGCACGACCGTGTCAGACTTCCAGATTAATATAACTTATAATCACGTTCTTATCTGCACCTGACCCCTCGTCGGCATGACCAGAGCTTATCTAGCAACAGGACTGCACGACCGTGTCAGACTTCCAGATTTCTACAACTTATAATCATGTTCTTATCTGATAATTCTAAAATCGTATTCAAGATGATTAAATTAATGATAAACAATTTACAATATTAGTGAACATATTCTATCAAATTACTAATCTTTTGTCAAACCTGTCTTATCGTGTCAACAGACTTGTCATTTTGTCGAGTTTCATTCAACGTGTCACCTAACCTGCCTTCTCCTTTACTCAGTGAACGTTTACAGGATAACGCTTCCGCAGGCGTCTTACCAATTTTAGATTATTTTTAACCTTACGATACAAACGGTTATTTTTCACTATGAAATTTTATTTTATATCGACTATTTCTTTATAGCGAGGGTCCTCGAGGACAGATCGAATGTTAACAATTTTGGGATCCGGCAGTTGTAAACTAAGTAACCAGTCATCCTGAGAAATATGGAGTATACGTGTAAGATGCTCACTTTTATCGTGATCATCCACGCAAGTCAGCGGATTTCTACTAAGCGCATCCACATGCTGCATCGCCTGTCCTGGTCTGTACTCAATAGAGCCGTCGTATTCCTGCAGTGCTATCCACCAGCGAGCTACGCGTGGTATTATCCTTTTTCGCGAAAGTGGACCGTAATGCATTGCAGTCGGTGACGATGGTAAACGATTTTCCTAATAGATAGACCCTGAATCGACTTAATGAAGCAACCACAGCTAGAGTTTCCAGTTCATATGCATGCATTTTTTTTTCTTCATCTATGGTAGTTTTCCTACTGAAATATGCGACTGGTTTTAAACATGAGTTAGGAAATTCTTTTTGAAACAATATACTACCCAATCCAATTTTTGAAGCATCACAATGTAATTCGGTAAGAAAGACCGGATTGTAAAATGATAAAATAGGACGCTTATAGTAAAGCCATCCTACGTAGAGAATGTTTACCAACAAACGCTGCCTAGCAACCGATAACAGGCAGATACGAATAACCTTTTTTTTTCGTCCGCACATTTATGAACGTGTTAAAATAAATTATTTTCTATGTACCTATAATTCCTTAACTTCTTTAAGTTAAGTATTGTGAATCTATATATGTCCTTGACTTTGTTTTTGTTTTTGTTTTAGGGATTAAGTCACCTTGCAAAATATAATTTTAAATTGCACCAAAGATTATATAACATTACGTTCTAAATTGCACTTTAACGCGTAGTTAGTAAAAATTACTCATCCATATTGTAATGCTACGTAGAAACCTATTTTTGATAATAAAATGTAGCAAGTTTGAGTATTTTTGAGGTGACCAACAAAAACTAGTAAGTACAATCATGATGGTATAAATCAAGTTACTGTAGCGTAGGTATGTGTATTATATCATTAAATTCCTTACATAATATAAATGTCTAATATTATTTTTTCTATTATGTTCTAATATTATTTCTATTTAAACTCCAAAAATTCCCTAACACTATAAAAACGATTTGTCTGCAGCCACATCGTCAGTTTTCGTTTAAAACAATTGTAAGTTAAATCCTTATAGTCGTCCGGTAATTTATTATAAATCTGAATTGCCATAAAGTATACATTATTTTTAAATATATGTAATTCACATTTAGGCATTACCAGGTAATGCTTTCGCCTTACAGTTCTTGAGGAAACATCAATCTTTTTGTCAAAATACTGAGGATATTTAAACACTAATAAACATATTTCCTTGATATACAATGAGGGCAGCGGCAAAATATTGTTTTTTATAAAAATCGGTTTGCAGCTATCCATATTGTGCATATTACATATAGCCCGTACACATTTTTTTTGGATTCTAAAGGCCCGAATGGCATGTGAAGAGTTTCCCCATATAATTATACCATAGCTAAGTACGGATGCTACGTAGCCATGGTAGGGTAAAATACCCAGTAGTCAGCCTCTTAGTGAGATTTGAAACTTTCTTTGACTATAGTTTAAATATTCAACACTATGAATAAAATCAAGTATTTTTAACATAAACGTTATTTATTATATTTTCTAAAAAAATCAATAACATGTTATAATTATATTATAATCATATAAAAAATCAATATTAAACAAAATTTGGCACTTTTAACCAGTACTCAGCCTTAGTTCTCCACAAGTCAGCCTTATTCTACCCTATAGTCAGCCTCCTCAGCTTGGGAGCTGTTGGCAATTTAGATATGGTTTCAACGTCGTTGATTCCAAGACGTATGTTAACTAGAAAAAATTAGTGGCGAGCTTAGGTAGCTCTGATTTTTTTAAGTAAATAATTTCGAAATTGTAAAGAAAAAAATCCTCCCGCAGCAGTGTCTGTGGGGGAGACCCGTGCCCAGCAGTGGGACGTCTATGGGTCGAAGCGAAAGAAAAAAATATAACAAAAATGATATATTTCTATATATATAATCTGTTATTTACAAATGGGTTAGGCCTGTTTTCTTCTGAAACAATATTATGGACGGTATTAAGGAGATCATCACATTTTAGAGGGAATCCACATTTCGCTAAGACTAGGTATACACCAGTCTTTGAGGGCAGTCTCTTCTTCTTTGGTAAGTACTGAGTCTGGTCCCATTTTACGGGGCATATCTGGGACCCTTAAATGTAGTCGGTCTTGCAGAGTTCCTCGTGGAACGCTAAAAACTCGACTAGCTTCTCTAATCTTCATCCCATTTCTTATCGCTGCCATCGCCTTTATTAACTGCTCTTCTTTGTACTGATGGATTGGTCTTTTCGACATGATTGATTTCTAAAACCAAGGATTTTTTAAACAAAGAGAACCACAAATAGACACCTGTTGCCGTGTAATAATTGCTTTTTAAGCAGTTTTGATCAATCCATCCATCCGTCCATCCACCATCAAGCTTCGCATCTTAAGCCTTCTCATCTTAACAAGAGGCGACCACCACAGTCTTCAGGGGTAGCAACGCATCTGTGACCAACTTCGAGTAAGGCTGATACTAACAATACTAACTGGACTACTAACAAATAATATCTTATACTAACAGGACTAACTTACACTAACAGTTCTTATTCCTGTAGTCCTATCACTAACCAATGCTAATCAACTAATATTCCTGTTAATAGGAACCTAAAATGTATTGATGGACTATCTACACTAACAGTCCTATCTCTCAAGCCAATTCGAAGTTAATTACTGTGGTCCATGGGCGGCAAAGGCCACTTGCGGCCGCTGCACGCTCGTTTGCTACCTTTAAATTCAATTTTATGCAACAGAACTGACGGCTGACTACTGGATTTAAAAATCCATTAGTCGGCCCCGTCCATCTACGAACATTCATATGCGGCCGACCACTGGTGAAATAAACTTTTTATCTTCTAAAGTTATGCCCAACGTAATGTCCTCCACAAGAACTATTAGCTATGTTAATTTCAACCAAATATAATAAAATATCGAGAAAACCAGTAGTCAGCCAGTAATGGCTGAGTAGTGGATCTACCTTAAAAATTCGAAACCCAGTAGTCGGCCATCTGAATTAAAAAGAAATACTCAAATTAAATGAACTTGAAGCTTAAATTATCACTAAATAAATATTTTATAGTTGCATGATATAAAAATCCACAATAAATTATGATAAATTTAACGAAAATCTTAACGAAAAGCCGAACACGTGTCCTTGCGAAAAAAATATCAATGGCTACACGTCTAGGCATGTGGGTGGCGGCAGTACAAATGAACGAGCATAGCTCGTCAACCTGACATGCTATTGGTCAGTAAATGTCCGTATTTACCAATAAAAGGACACGGATTCGTTTAAATGTTATTGTTGAGGTATAAACATAATGCAACACTATTTATATAGATATAAAGTCGGTAAAGGCTGAGTACTGGTGCGGGGCTGACTTCCGGGTATTTTACCCTATGCACACCATGCAGCTTCTTGTGATACTGTTTGTCTAATACGTCTGAGTGCAAATATGAATCTATCTAACTTATTACAAATCGATTCGATATGTTCCTTCCATTTTAACTGTTTGTCAATAACTATACCTAGAAATTTAGTGGAGTCTACCTCAACAATTTTTTTTTATAGTCATACATTATATCCAGTTTCTGTTCATTTTTATTGGTTGTAAATTGTATTAAATTAGTCTTAGATATGTTAAGCTTCAAATTATTGGTTTTTAGCCAGTCCGTTACATCACATAGTGTTTTATTTATATTGTTTTTTTTAAATCTTTTCTTTCTTTGTCTTTAATTAACAATGTAGTATCATCTGCAAACAGTATGCATTTACTCTCTGTGCAATTCGGAAGATCATTTATATAGGTTAAGAACAATAATGGCCCAATTCAAGCATTTCGGACAAAAGAACACCGTAATTTGTCTCTGATGGGAAAGCTTTGTTTAGAAGAATCTGCCACTCTTGCCAGTTGCGTAATACAGACGATTGACCTTGATACCATCTTTTTGCGTTACCCACAAGTTTAGGTTACCCGTAGTGCATAATATGGGCTTCGTCCCATCGATATATTTTCGCGCATTCGTTAACCTTTGAGAGCCATTAACCAATTCGATGGTTTTTAACCGAAGGGTCGAATCAGGTATCATATTATTTACAGTCGTATTAATTGATGATGAACTAGGTTTAACAAAAGACTGCAATAATTGAGCGTCATTAAAGTTTAACGTTATATTTGGTGTCGTATTTGCGTTGCACTGACCTGATGTACCACCTTATGGTACCTGCGATTGATGTCTTGCGACAAACCCCTCGGTGGCAGACGCGGCGACAGCGGGTTCAGCCTCTTACGTGACAGCAGCGGGCTCCGCGCCTGCAGTCGGCAGCAGTGCTGCACCAACACGGCCGCAGCGTCGTCAGCGCGACTCCCGCTCGACACGCCGACGCTCGCTGTCTCTGACGGGTGTCGACGTATATCTCGTCCGGTCGCAGAAGTTCTTGATCGTACTATTTTTCTTCTATCGCCTTCAGTACAAGGTTCAACTCGTTCGGTGGCCGGAACAACGTTGCATAATTCCGGGTACTAGGAGACCTCCTGCTCGTGATACGGTGTGAACGAGATCGGTAATGAGTAGAACGATCTCGGCTTTTCTTTCTTGAAATTGTATTGTTGGTATCAGAACTGTGTGATGATTCTTCACTTGTTTCATAGTGACATCGTTTTCGTTTCCCAGAATCGTGATGTGAGCGTTTCGATCTTATGCGACGGCCCATTTTGTCGACTTGATATGGGTAGACCACTTCTGATGATAGGTTTATGGTACGAAGGTATACAGAATAAACACTTTTAGTATTTTCCACGCTTTAATCAGTCAAATTAAATAATCACAGTAAACAAATCTATTACGACTAACAATGTATCAATCTATTAAACTAACTATTTTATACAATCTCAAGCGCGTCTGGACTTCTTGACTGTCACACAACAACTACTCTTATATGACGGAGTCGCCGGTCTAGCCGCGTTGTATCGGTCGGGTCCAAAAGGGACCACCGTTGTACCTATGTCTATTGTCATGCCGCCCGGCGGCTAGTGTCAAAGGGAAAGCCGACGCTTTCCCTTGGGAGTCTATTCTGCTATCGTGTGTCGGCGGCTCAAACGGAGACACCGACACCTTTGGTAATGCCGCGCACCGACGCACAGCTTCACCCTTGTGCATTATATTACCTATTATTTATTAATATTATTATAGTAATATATCTGTAACAATATAATATCTAACAATCCCATCAGCCTTTTGTAGACCACTGCTGGACATAGGCCTCCTTTAATCGGAGCGACTCCTCGTGTCATCAGCCCACCTGGTCTACGGACCGAGTCGTGGTCTCCACACGAGGACATTTTTATTTATACATATACCTATTATCATCGCATGTTTTATGGATATGATAAAAAACGAGTAGGTACGCAGCACATATCCGCTGCCGCTCACGAAAACCGTGTTCTGAAATTACATACAACATTTCTGCCATATAGGGACAGAAATTATTTTTATCTGTGTAACTGTGTTGCGGTTGGATAGCCAAGATTAGGCCATATCATAGGCCTACGGGGCCCCAAGTTCGGGAGACCTAAAAACTTCTGATTATTGTATTTGTTACTAAGCCATCCACCAATATGAATTTGAGATCTACTTATCTGCTTCACTGTGATAAGACGAATATGTCCACAAAACACGAAAATAGGATTGTGTATTTATTTATACAACTTTATTGACACCTCTAAAGAGATATACAATGGGCGGACTGGTAGAAACTGCCATAACGCAGTTTCTACTAAGTAGTAAAACCCGGGTTGAGTGGAGAAAATGTTCCGTTAGGTGGAAGAAAAATAAATTAAAATTAAAACAGATTGCAAATAATTAAATTGCATACATATAAATAATACATATACCATACAATACGAATAAATACATATTACATACATGTAATATGTGTTTGAACTCAGGACATCGCGTCGGAAAAAGAGGTCGATGTCTTGAACTATCCGGATATCGCGGTTATATGGTGCTGTTGGTGGTTTGGAATTAATAATAATTTTAGCCGCCGTTCTAATACATATTACTCGGAATATCCTAGAAAATAAATCGAATAAGTTTAAACTTTTGTACGTATTTTTCTATTTTCTGTACAATGTGTTAGTGTAAGGAATAAATAACTCTTGTTATCAAGTAGTTACAAATACAAATACTCTTTAATGTACACCACAATAAAACAATAAATAACATTCTCTAAAAAACACAAACGATAACCAGTGGTGGCTAAAAGGCGGTCTTATCGTTAGTTACCTACATCCTAAGATGTTTCTATCGAGCTACCTATATGGTAGCGTACATTCAACACCGGATGTCTATGCAAAGCCTTATTTGTAGCAAATAGATTATAATTGAGTTTGTCTCAAGCCATACTTAACCCTAATCTGCCCTTAGTACGCCGAGTCGTTGAACTTTGGGCGTTCATTCTATAAGTAAATGACCTGCTGACGTCATCACTTAGTATCTACGTACCTACTGTTTTTTTCATAGACCTAACGAATAAGTAGACGGTGACCACTAAGTCGCCAATGCGTCGCCGAGTCGCCGTTCAGAAGGAATATGTTATGAGTACAAATTGATATAGTAAGCAACGGCAATAGCACAGTGGTTAGCACGTCACCCTAGGTTAGGGATCGCACGTCACTCCAGGGTTTCAGGTTCAAATATCGGGTAATGGGGAACACTATAAGGAAACCTGCATGCATGAGAATTGAAGATTCTTTAACTCTATTTATTGCTTAACACGTTCACAACAATAGATTTTTTTTTATAGTAGTATAAGTTGAATCTAGTGTATTAATGTCTTGAGACGCGTGAGATCGAACTGCGGTCCGGGTTCAAACCCCAGCGGTTCTAAACCAATGTGCGATTAATAAAAATAAAAAGTCACTTGCGATAACGGTGAAGGACACATCGTGAGGAAATCGCATGCCTGAGAGTTCTTCATAATGTTCTCGAAGACATGTGAATTCTGCTAATCCGCACTTGGCCAGCCTGGTGGACTAAGGCCTAATCTCTGCCATTCTGAAACGAGACCCGTGCCCAACAGTGGGACAAATAAAGGGTTGTGATGATGATGACGAGACCATACAAATTACAAGATTTTGTAATGTCAGATCAGACAGTCACAATATTTTTTTCTTGTATAGTGTTCGTGTCTTTTAATATGCAAACACACTTCAGAGAATAACCATGTATAGGTTTAACAAGCACGCGTTTAATTGTTTATAGGACTATTCAAACGACATGAAGTTGCAAACCCACATTAACGCACGTCACGCGCTTAACATTACATATACTGATAAAAAAAATTATCGTGTTTCGCTCCACTAGTCATGTGTAAAATTGCCAATTTTACGTCGCCTTATAAAATTTATTAGGCTTGTGAAATATGAAATAGTTCCGTATCATTGATAAGTAAGCTAAATAATAAAAATTGTTTACGTTACAATATGCCAAATATTTATAGATATTTATTTGCCCACTACAGGGCGAAATGTCTTTGTAAGTGGATATTTTTTACTTTGTACAAGCTTTATCAAAACCCATGCTATATCTCACTGTTGAGCATGGATCTCTTCATAAAATGGAAAGGGTAACCCCATGCTCCACCATGCAACAAACAGCCATTTTCAAACCTTACAGGACAGCAGATGTAGATTTACTATAGAACACACTGAACATATTTTTTTATTAAACGTTAAAACACACATACCATCACGGTAGGTCTAGCTGTTTTGAGAGTAGCAGGGATTTTTCACTCAGTGCAAATATTTATCTGAAAAATAAATGTCTACCCAGAACAGGATTAGAAGTACATATTAGAACCCCACTGAAAATCAGGGTCACCTACCACCACAGATGGTTTTGCAGATAGTGTTTTGTCTTTATCCATAAAATAATTGAAATATACAATTAATAAATGAAAATTATAGAATATACTGGACATTGTTTATGAATATATTGGATTTTGTTTATACAATGATTGTAGTATGTCATTATGTTATCACAAGTGTGGTCACCACCACAACAGAGAGAAAACATTTACTACCTGCAATCTAGCTTTCAAGGACAGTCAGGTCACAACTGATTTGCATCGATTACGAATTGATTTTGTTCTTTTATGAGGTGACATATATTAGATTGCCATATGCCTGTTTGTCTATTTAATATAAAAAAGTATGATTAGGCTTACACATTAAAAAGCTAACAAATTGTCTTAACTATTTAACTATATATGTCTCCACCAATCCGCATTGGAGCAGCATAGTGGAGTTTGCTCTAGACCTCCAGCAGCTGTGTCTGTGGGAGAGACCCGTGCCCAGCAGTGGGACGTCTATGGGTCGCAGCAATTTATATATGTGAGGATTATTTAAAAAATCCAAAATTATGTCGAATTTGGCAGAATTAAAGTTTATGTGGCAAAGAAATGCTGAAACCTAAAAACTAAAACATAATAATATTAACTATGTGTAAAAAGTATATTATTTTAAATGTATATTATGTGTTTTCTTTCTAATATATGTAATTTAAAGACGTTATTTTGTCTTACAGTTGAATTTTGACCAATAGCAATGTCTAAAAAACCTTTTTCTTTCAATGCTATCTCTTGAGCAGAGATATGTAAAATTACAAAAATTAAATAGACTATTTAAACTAGAAAAAAAAAATTCTATGATCTATGACTATGGCTAAGTATATTATCATCTCACTATCAAAGAGCAATAAACAGACAAACTGTATCATTTTGATAAGTATAAATTAGATGATAAAAATTGTTACAATTCTTCATAAATCATGTGATAATCATGTAATGTTTTATGCTTCTAACAAATCCTTCCCATAGATTAAGATATTTAATTGACAGCAAATAAGTAACTGTTATTATGAGTTTCATGGGTCTGAAATACCTTTGTTATGTACATAACTTAGCAAAAAAGCATGCAGCAACACCCTATCCATTCAGAATAGAAAATATTGAATAACTTGCATGCCTAACTCTATGTTTTTATGAGATGGACTTACATTTGGAACTATCAAAGTGACTTTATATGGATCTGACACAAATCTGATATAATATTGACATTAGTTTCATCTCACATAAAATGTAAACTTAGATACAACTGTCCCATGGACCTGAAGCAACAATGAGGCTTATTTATTAACAACAAAATTAAATACTGTTAACTTTAAAATTGTTTTTAGCTAGGCCCTCCTATAAATGAAGGTTACAGATCAAGGCAGATCTGTAGACAATCTTTTTATATGAAATAGTGACCATGACCTGGCCTGAGAGTAGTTTATGGCTAAAATACTTAAAATTGGTTAAAAAGACCCAGTGAATAACTGAGGGCTTAGAAGTAAACATTTTAAAAAACTGGCAAGGAATTCCTATAGAATTAAAACTGTGCAGAATTATATATCTTTTAATATAAAATAAAGATAGCTTTAAAAAAAAGCTGTGACAGCCCAGTGGCTATCAAACTTGAGCAGTCCAGGTTCAAACCCCAGCGACACGCACCAATGACTTCAAAGTTATGTGCGATTTAAGAAATTAAATATCACTTGCTATAATGATGAAAGACACGTTGTGAGGATACCTGCATGCCTGACAGTTCTTCATAATGTTCTCAAAGGCATGTGAAGTCTCCAATCTGCACTTGGCCAGCTTGGTGGACTAAGGCCTAATCCCTCGCATTCTGAGAGGAGACCCATGCCCAACAGTGGGACAATGAAAGGGCTGTGATGATGAAAGATAACTTTTAAAACTAACATATTTATATCTCACAAGCATTGAATGCAATGGTTATTTAAAAATTGCATACAAAGCAAAACACAATCTAGAGTCTAACTTAATTATCAAACTTTTAACAGTGGGCTTATGCTTTATAACAGACTGTTAGTTTCAGAGAAATAATATTCAAACAATAAAACTAACAAACAAGCTTCATTATAAGTAAACATATTTAATAAGCGAAAATATATGGAAAACAAGTATGTAAAAGAATTTACAAAAATGTTAATAAAAAAGGAAAAATCCCTTAGCAACATTCCAACACAATTTTATGGTTACCATAATGAGTTTTGAAATTCTATTAAAAAGTTTATTACTAGTTACTGTTACATATTAATACCCACAGCCTTGGCAGGCATAAAATACATATAAGGTCATTAAAATGATATCAGGCATGCATGTTTATTTACTCTGTCTAACAGCGTATAATGCGAAAGGTAATTTAGAACAACAGTGTGGTGGAATACCCAGAAAATTTTACTTTCATGTAATAAAACTGAAGCAGATGTTTATAGTATGTTATAAAAATACCAAGAGCCACACCTACGAACATTCTAATGAGTGGATAGGCCCGTTTAATATTGTCGGTTTAGTTCACGTCTTAAAACTTGAATGTATTACGAAAATTGCTAACGAAATAATAAAATTAAGGTTATGTACTCACTTTTCTAATAGATACCGTAGAGTTATAAAGACGAATGCTAACGGTATAGGTATAAAAACGTGCCGGTAGTCCGTGTAAACGACTGCCTTCTCTGGCCCTGGCGCGATGTCGGCCCACGTTGTATTCGGCGGCAACCACACATTTTCACTCCAAAACGTGTCTAACACCGTCCGCAGCATCTCGAAAGCAAGCTACCACTGATCACTTGTTATTCAACACAACCCACAGTTCACTAGCATTTGATTCAATAATAAATCCAATTTCTGTGCACACGACACAATTAAACAAAAATGGTGTGATTGAAGAAAAGAATGTCGGAATGACAAATAAACCGAAACGTCATCCTGGCAGATGGCAAGATAGATAACAAAAACGTAACAGAGGTATTAATCTAATTAGAGATAATCATATTAAATTTGTACACCAAATAGTAGGGGAGCCCAAGAGGGGATTTTGCGGGATACTCAAGCGCGTAAGTTTAATATACAGTGGGATACCTTGTACCCGGTTAAGTACCTCCACCAAATATGAGCCCCATATATAAATGGGGCCGTCAAGGATAAAGGATCAGATTAGTAAAAAAAAAAAATTTGTCATCAGAAATTCTTGAGCGCGTTAGATTAAGGTAGGGTGAGTTAATTACATGCTAAAAAGTGTATATTCCACTAATCTTACAATTTGAGAGTAACGTAAAGAAAGGGGAGGGCTACAAATTTGTAACGTAAAGAAAGGGGAGGGCTACAAAGTTGTAGCCCTCCCCTTTCTTTACGTTACTCTCAAATTGTAAGATTAGTGGAATATACACTTTTTAGCATGTAATTAACTCACCCTACCTTAATCTAACGCGCTCAAGAAAAACTCCGTCCGTCAAGACCTCTAAGGGTTTGAAATGACTTGCTGAATATTTCCGTGCTTATATAAACATAAATATTTTTACCATAACTTACCTATATAATGCAAGCTGGGAGCTGGGGTGAAAGCACAGACAATATAGTGGGCGGAAGCGAACCGCGCAGATAACTGAACCCGGCACTCTCGCCAAGTCGCCACCTTTGGTCGCCACGCCACTAATACACACGTGATAGCAAACATCGATTCGTACATGATTTTACATTCACCGATTTAAAATATATAATGAATTTATAAAAAGTATGTGTTTTATTTTGTTTTAAGATGATTGGGCACGCCAGGATTAGCTGTACTAACTGCTATAAAATCAATAGATCTTAGGATGAATAGCCTACGCCCACAAAAAAAAATTACTCGTAGGCAGGTTTTAAATAGATGAAATAACACCTATTCCAGTTTGCCTATTTAAACTGGGTGGTGGAATGGACCCCAGTCCCTCTAAACCCACCACAGTAGATTCAATATCACGAAACACAGGGAGACTGTCTTCCTTGCTCAATATAGTTTCCATCCCTTCGCAATAGTTCATGGTACATCTGACGGGGCCCACTAACACGGTAACTATCGATAATTTTTTATTGATTGATGGCTCTACGATTGGCCGAACAGCGTGTGAAGCTTGATTTTAATGAGTGGTGGTATCTTTGGTGCAGATTGCCGTTGATAAAGGCTATACTAATTGTATTATTTAAAGCCATCACTTGACGACATAGCACGGAAAACAATTTGACACGGGCAAAGTTAGTAAAAAATAAAAACAAGAAAATCTTAACGTAATGCTTTTATTAACATTTATTATTTTGACCGCATAAAAAAGATACATACTTATTGTGCAAAACAAAGTCCATCCACACATGTTGGACTTTTACCATACAATTCGGACTCTTTACAAACATCGGAAATAACACAAAATTGTCCCAAATTATAATATTTTAGGACATAATATAAATAATCTAAGATTTTAACATTTCATACATAAACAATAATGACAATTGATAAGTTCTAAGCGCCTCATGTTAGCTGCTGGTTAGCTAAAAAGTGAGACTGATTGCAGTCAGGGAATGTTCGTTTTTTATGCAGATGAGAATTTTATTGTTACAAAAATAATTTATTTACCGGAAAGCAGAAAACATAACTTTTATGATCTGAAGAAACTACAGGATGTTACCAAAAAACAAGTCATAGCCTGTCTGGTTTTTAGTAGTAGCAAGTAGAGTAGCAAGTATCCAGCATAAGAATGCTACGTCATTGCGTTTAAACTTATCAGAATTTGCAACTAGCGCAATATGAAAGTTAAATTTAGGCCCCATACAACAACATTAAATTGTATGCCAAAAGGACGGATGATATTAAGTTTTGTCAAAATGAAGACACTGGGAACTCTGTATTTGTTAAGTTTAACTGTAGAAAGGACTAAATAATTAACCATAATATACGCATAGTAATATTCACAACACATACACTTCCCTATAGGTAGACTCATAAACAACCAATAATAACTTAATTCTCATTAAAAATATATTAATGTTCTGCTATATTAAGTCAAAAATGCAAGGTTACAGAGATCAACATGGTTTCTGAATGAGGAGCTAACCGAAACGAAACGATCCGGGGGTAATTGTATCATTATATTTGTAGTGTAGGGTCCCGGGCAGCGGCCGGACAGTCACGAGCTAGCTGTGAGCAAGTACGGACGTGCGCGGGACGCATTACCTACTCCACCTATTGAGTGATCAAAGGCGTGTTTTATTTATCGGGGTCCCTACAATATTATCGCACATTTTGTCCAACAAACAGTTTTATTAAATATTTGACAGATTTCTATGAAACCGTACGTTACATTTCATACAAAATATAACAGACACAATGACCTTAAAGTTTTTAATTCACTTAATATTGTACAGAGATTGTACAATGATTCAATTTATGGTCCCTTTTGGTTATTTTCGGATGTCAACGCCCAATACAATTTTACCGCCAATTTCGAAACTAAATGATACAGAATCTAAATGTTCTAACAATAGAATACTTAAGTTTTATTTTTATCTATAAGTAGAATAACTAACGCGATTAAACTAGGACCTATGTTAGTGTATTATTTATATTTGTTTCAGTTTTTATCATATTTCTAACATTTTAACATCAACATATCATAAAGGCACAAAAACATCATAAGTAAATCGTGTTTTTTTTTTAATAGGCTTCAGTGCATTTAATACAGCATACTTGCTATGGTATTTCTATAATATTAGCCGGACAACTAAACAGAATTTTTGTTATACAAAACATACTGTAAAAATCCTAATATTTTATACTGTTCAAATTAATTAATATACATACATGCAAAGAAAAATTGTCAGTATGGTCATACGATACAAAATTGGGTTTTGAAATCCCGCTGATTAAAGACCGAACAGAAAAATAAAAACTCCATCGTGGGAAATATGGGTCGCAGCGTGTATATTTACTTTTTTATGTTTAATAAGTAACAACTTCATAGAATGCCAACTTAAAATGTGTTAAACTTCTTATGAACAGGTTTGAAACCCCTTATCGGACGACCAAAAGGTTAACGACCTTTTATGCCATAGCGTTTTGAACGAACTAACTAAAATACAACTATGTATTATATCCTGCATAGGATAAACCGGCATGACCTAGGACAAACTAGTTAAACTAGAGTTTTTTCGGTAACATGCATCATAGCAAAGTAAAATAATAAGTAAGGCATATTTTCAGCATTAATTAAATAAAGCTGAACCTATGTGACAGGATTCCATAACGCAACAAACCAAGATATTAAAATAGCACCCTGACAAAAGAATTTTTATTTTTCCTTCAGGCTTAAGATATACATACATATTTAAATATTAAATTTAACCATTCTTAAAACTATTAAATACTCTATAACAGTAAAGAATAACACAAGTAATAGCTATGTTAAGAACTGGATTTAAAATTAAACACTAGAAATCTCACGCGTGAGAAAAAGATAAGATGTACTTATTTAGTACTTGTTCAAACAAACATCTAAAGTAACCAGAGCACTGACCGAAATATATTGATCAGAGTTTTTTTGCATAAGACACTTGAAGTTTGATCTTGTTAATAAAAAAAAAAATTAAAATTAAAAACAATTATAAATAAAACTCTACTATTGGACTATTCTATAGTCAACAAAATAACATCTTTGGGTGTTTACATCATTGCATAAAGTAAAAATAAAATCTATTCTACCTAGTGTGAAAATGTACATTTCTAAATAAGTTAAGAGTTTTGGTAGGTATTCATATTTTATCTGATATATTAAGAAAAGCTAACTGGCTAAAAGCGGTTACAGCCCAGTGGCTATCGAACTCGCCTCTCACTCAAGCGGTCTGGGTTCAACCCAAGCGGCATGCAACAATGACATGAGCGATTTAAGAAATTTTATTTCACCTGCTATAACGGTGCAGGAAGCATCGTGAGGAAACCTGCATATCTGTGAATTCTCCATTACAGAGAACAAAGTTAGTAAAATCGCGAATATCAACGACGATGCGAAGAGAAGATGATATAGTAAGGTTATGTGAGATATTTGGCGCTAATATGTATAACTTATTAATTATTTATTTCAATTTTAAAGTTTTCATGTGATGACCCACAGATAAACGATGAAACTAATGGAAAAATTAGGTCAGATTCATATCTGTCACTTTGACAATGCCAATCGTACGATTACATGAAAACTTTTACGCTATTCCCCTAATGTTTTGCAAATCAAATTGTTTAACAAGCGTTTAAAATTGTATGGTACAGCGTAAAACTATTCGAGTGTAGTTATTAGAATTTCAGAAAAAAATATGTATTTAAATATATTTCAAAATATCTAAATAAGTACAACAGCATTACAACAGGAAAGTATTATTGATATCGCATGGTTTTTAGTCTTTTGGATATCGAAAAGATGCATTTTCCGAAACAATCAAGTACGTTATTTATACAGGGTAACTTTTAGAATGGGCTCGATAGTGGATTCTCACTAGGTCATATATATTTAAAAAAATTAATATTAAAGTTTTCATAGTTAATTTCTATAGTTAAAACTATTCATAACAAAATAACATACATATTTTAGCTATAATGTTTAACATTACATCACAGGTGTGTAGACACCCTACTTTTCACCAGTTATGTTTAAGTCCCATGTAATAGGTGACGAGCCTATTGAGCTAGTGTTTTGTCTTATTTATTCAAACTCAATAAGAAAGTCACAAACTTTATGGCTGTGAAAAATTTATTATTTTTATGAATAAGTGACTTTATGAAGCCCATTCCTAAAAAATCACCCTGTATACTTCGCACACATCTCTCAGGCACGAGGCAAGCAATTTTACATGGTCAACAAATTATTTTTAATTTATCCTATCTTAAATTATTAAATAACTATGCATTATATTATGTTATTATTTCTCATTTAGCACCCGAATGGCTTTGTTCCGAGATATATTAAACATTATAACCTAAGTATGAGTCACAGCATTTTTAAAGTGTATAGAAAAAAAAAGATATGGTAATTTCGAATTAAGATTAATCACATTATTTACTAATCTAAAAATCGGCAAATCAATTTTTAGTCTTAAATATATAAACCTCAGAATACAGAAAAAAGAAACAGAAACCGCAGGTGCGCTCTAAAACTGAAGCAACAAATACTACTCGAAAATAGATTACTTTGATATTTCAGCGCTCAGTTGTTTCCGGAAAGTGACGCGTATTGGCAAAAATTATAAATTATACTAGCAACATGATATTCCGGCGAATTTCGCAGCAAGTAAAGTGGTATCTCTATGGTAGTAGCGTCCATAGCCCAATGGCTCGGGTCGATTCAATGTAATCGAAAGAGTTAAGCAACGACGGGCGCGGTCGGTTTGTGGATGGGTGACCGCTAGTGGCAAAATTTCATGGACGCTACCGTGCTTCGGAGGGCACGTAAAGCCGTCGGTCCCGGTTGTTTTCAATGGTGGAAACAGTCGTTAAGCCTCGAGACCTTCGAAGACCTTCGGGTGGCTTAAGAACATTCGACACTGGGTTGGCCACTAACCCTTCCACCAATCCGCATTGGAGCAGCGTGGTGAAGTATGCTCTAGACCTCCCGCAGCTGCGTCTGTGGGGGAGACCCGTGCCCAGCAGTGGGACGTCTATGGGTCGCAGCGAAAGTGGTATCGAAGATTGGCGGGGACCGTGCAGGGTCGAATGTATTAGACACAGTTTTGGACACAGTTTGAGCAGTGCAATTTCTTCTAGACACTCCTCTTTTTTCTGTATTCTGAGATTCATTCAAGAATAACTTCCTAAATGTTAACATTATGATATGAATACACTTTGGTGACTTAGCAATACCTTAATTATAATAGGTTTTGATATTAAGGGCGTAGCATATACATAATACAGATGCTCCACCCATTTTAATGCACCACAAAATTCATAAAAAAGTCAACCATACTAATCATTCAACAATTATTAATATGACTATTAATACTAATATATATTATTTTATGTCATAATATCCAATCATTGTGGTTTACAGAAATCAAGTAGAATTATTTAAATATATATTTAAATTGAATTTAATTATGAGTAGCGGCAAACGGTTCGTTGAGTATAGAAAATATACTAGTGTATATTTTAAAGCAGTTTATTCCAAACAGTTTGAATCCATAAAAATTGGAAGAAAGAGTATTTGATTGTATGTATGTGTACTTGTGTATTACTCTGCTTAATTATTTGCTCAAGCAACACAACAGTCAGACCGAATGCACACACACAGAAACAACCTATTACATTGTGTTGTTTCTGTGTGTGTGCTTAAACACACAGAAACAACCTATTAAATTGTGTTGTTTCTGTGTGTGTGCTTAAGCACGAGTGTTAGCAGAAAAAGAATACATATTCAATCGAAATAAAAAGTTATTAGGCGGTTATTTGTGATGATAATTAACTTAAATAAATTATCGATTAAAAAAAAGCTCTTTGGATTAAAGCAATCTTATATCAAGGAAATCGAACTGATTTCCATAGACTAAAAATCTCAATTATATTCTCAACTTAAGCCTATTTGAATAAGTATCTCTATGGTGTTAACGGTATGTATTGTTACGAAGGCACAGGGAAGCTAGCGCCATCTAGCGCCGCTGGTGGAACCACTCAGTGAACGCATAGACAACGTGATATCCCGACTCGATACTAGATGGCGTTAGTGGGCCTGTATTCTCGCGTGTTCGGGAACACGCGGTATCTTTCCAGAATCGTCTAGTACTCGCGACGGCACGTATAAATAGTCGCGGGGAGCGCCGCGAGTTCAGTTCAGTTCGAGCTTTCGAGGCGACTTCGAAGTGAAAACTAGTGATACCGGAGTGAAACAAGTGAAACCTACGACTTGGCTTACGACCTAGGACATCGTTAGTGCTTTGTGTTTGGACCTGGTGCATTGTGTTGGACCTAGTGTTTAGTGTTTGACCTAGTGCTTTGTGTTAGTGCTAGTGAATAAAGTCTTCATTGAGTCAGCAGGTCTTTCTCTCCAAATCCTTCGAACCCTTAGCACGTAACAACTGGTGTCGGAAGTGAGATTTGGAGATGCCATTGACTCCGAGAGAGGACTTACAGGAGGGCGTCAGGACAAGGGCACAACGAGCTGCGGAGGCCACAACTGGGGACCAAGCTCCGCCCACTGTGGGCCAAGCCCCGCCCACTAGCCCCGCCCACCTTGCCACGCCTACCAGACAGGCCACGCCCACCAGTGGCACCGAAGCTTCTACAGCCCCTCAAGTGTCTCTTCAATTAGGAAGTTTGTTCGTATTGATTCGGGAAATGAAGGAAGCACAAGAACACAAGTTCGGCGCTTTACAAGAGCAACAAAGAGACCTCCAAGAAAAAGTGCTTGGGGCTATAAATGATGTTAGTGGCACGGTGATTAAGCTTCGGAAAGATGTCGACGTAGTGGAGGAACGAGTTACCGGGTTGGGATTGGATGTGGAAAATGTGAAAACCGGCCTCACTGAATTACAGAAGAAAGTAGTGCGCCTTGAAACCACGGGAGTTGCGATGTCTAGTGGAACTACCGTAGTGGCGCAAGGACCAAGAGTGAAAGTGCCACCATACGACGGCACTACTTCTTGGAACGCTTATCGTCAGCAATTCCAGACTGTCGCTACTGCCAACGGATGGACGGAAGAACAATGCCTGACCGCTCTCACTGTTGCGCTCAGAGGGCAAGCTTTGTCGGTCCTGGAAGCACATACAGGAAATGGGTTCAAAGACCTGATGGAGGCACTTGAATCCAGATACGGGGAGCGACACCTGGAGCACGTGTTCCGTGCCCAACTGCGTGACAGAGTCCAACGCTCAGGAGAAGGACTACAACAATGGGCGTTGGAAATTGAAAAACTAGTCAGGAAGGCACACCCAGGAGCCGACACCAAGATGGTGGACACGAATATTGTTCAAGCATTTGTCGACGGTATAAAAGACTTGGAGGTCAGAGCTGCAGTCAGGCTTCGTCACCATACCTCGCTAAAGGAAGCATTAGCGCATGCCTTGGAGGTCGAGGCGGTTCGCCATGATATACGGCAGACCCATAAGATCCGCGAGGTCTCTGAGGAGGTCAAGGAGGTTAAGGCTCCTACGAAGAAAGCTTTTGGAGCCATGTGCTACAAGTGCGGCGAGAGGGGCCATCTTCAACTCAACTGCCCGCAGAAGGAGACCCAGATGGCATGGAAGAAAAGGATGGAGGAACAAATAGAGGAGCTGAAGAAGCAAGGGGCTTCGTCCCCTGCCCGGGATCAGGGAAACGAATAAAAGCCAGGACTAAGGGGCGAGTGCTGGCTGACGCGGAGGAAGCCCCGATAACTGTTATCTCCCAGGCATGCAGCGGGAATAGTCTTGTGATTCAGGGGACTATTAACGGGACGGATTGCAAAATGACTCTAGACACAGGAGCCTCTAGAACAATAGTGAACCCAAATCTGGTAAAAGCCGCAAGGGGACACAAGAGGAGAATTAACTGTCGGCTTCTTACTGCCTCCGGTCAGCCAATACCCGTCCTGGGAGAAATGTCAGTTACGATGTATGTAGGGGGGTCCTCGTACTCTCATAACGTTATCGTGGCTGAGATTATGGATGATTGCATCTTGGGTTTGGATTTCATGAAGAAACACAACTGCAGAATTAATGTCGCTGACGGAGTTTTCAAGTGTGGTGAAGAAGAAATCTTCATTCTTGGAGGCGCCTGCGGGAAAGTCACATGTGTAAAGAAGATCATCATACCTGGACGAGCGGAAACTCGGGTGCTGGTGAAACTGCCGCCAGCTGGAAAGAGAAAGTCAAACAGATGCGTGTTGATCGAAGACACACCTACCAAGACATCGGCGCAAAAACTGATGACGGCGAGAACCCTTGTTAGTGGAAGCAGTAACGCTGTGGTCAAGGTTTTGAATCTTAGTGATCGCGAGATCTGCGTGAACAAAGGTGACGTCATTGGAAAGTGCGAGGAAGTTGTCTGGATGAAAAAGTGTAGTTCGATGATAGGCATGGACTCAGCAAACAGCAACAACTACGGAATAGTGACTGAGCTACTCGATGACTGCAAGAGTAATCTGACTTATTCGCAGAAAATGAAAGCTAAGAAGTTTTTACAGCGCTACGCGAATATCTTCTCCAGTCAAGAAGGGGACCTTGGAAGAACGTCGATGGTTCAGCACAGGATAGATACCGGAAGCGAGAGACCAATTCGTCAACGAGCAAGACGGATACCAATTGCAAAGGAAAAAGAAGTTGAAGGCCTTTTGGAGGACATGAGAAAGAATAAGATTATTGAACCGTCTGCAAGTCCGTGGTGCTCACCTGTTGTATTAGTGAAGAAGAAAGATGGTAGCACGAGATTCTGTGTGGACTATAGGCGTCTCAATGATGTCACTAAGAAGGACAGTTACCCGTTACCTCGAATCGACGACACTTTGGATACCCTGAGTGGCATGAAATGGTTCTCGACCCTAGACCTGAAATCTGGATACTGGCAGGTGGAAATTCATCCAAAGGACAAGGAGAAGACAGCTTTCTCGACCGGAAAAGGTTTATGGCAATTTAACGTCATGCCCTTCGGATTGTGCAACGCACCTGCCACATTTGAGCGACTCATGGAGTGTCTACTGGCAGGCTTAGTTGGAGAGGCTTGCTTAGTCTACTTAGATGACGTCATCATTGTCGGCCGTGACTTCGAGGACCATTTGCGAAACTTGGAGCGAGTTTTCACCAAAATAGAGGGAGCCAAATTAAAGTTGAACCCGAAAAAGTGTCGTTTATTCAGGAGTAAGGTCAATTATCTCGGCCATGTTATCTCCAGTGATGGAATCCAGACAGACCCGGAGAAACTGGAAGCAGTTCAAAAATGGCCTACCCCTAAGGACAAAACCGAAGTGCGGGCATTCCTCGGCCTATGCTCATACTACAGGCGTTTTGTTCAGGGATTTTCAGAGATAGCCAAGCCATTACATCGGCTGACAGAAGATAAACGACAATTTAGTTGGGATGAGACTTGTGAAGATTCTTTTCAGAGACTGAAGAAACATCTATGTGAAACACCAATCCTGGGGTATCCACAAACTGAAGGTCGGTTTATAGTCGACACGGATGCAAGCAACACGGCCATCGGAGGGGTGTTATCTCAAAAACAGGGTGAAAGAGAAGTTGTTATTGCATATTTCAGCAAATCTTTATCCAGGCCAGAGAGAAACTACTGTGTGACAAGAAGAGAACTCTTGGCGGTTGTAAAGACGCTACAACATTTCAACAAATATCTCATCGGCAGACCGTTTCTACTGCGAACTGATCATGCAGCCTTGAAGTGGCTACTGCAATTCAAGAACCCAGAAGGTCAAGTAGCTCGATGGATTGAACAGCTCCAGGAGTATGACTTCGAGACGGAACACCGCAGCGGAAAGACGCATGGGAATGCTGACGCACTCTCACGAAGGCCGTGTTCGGAAGACTGCAAACATTGTGTTAAGCAGGAATCTCATGAAGTAACATTAAAATTAACGAGAACAGGTCCTTTGGGTCTCTGGGAGAACGATGCTATGAGGGAGGCTCAAGAAAGAGATGAAGACCTTCGGCACATCATCACATGGAAGAAACGGGGTGACGTAAAACCAATCTGGAGCGAGGTTGCACCCACTGGCGCTGTCACTAAGGCGTACTGGGCGCAATGGGACAGTCTGATACTTCAAAACGGAATACTCTACCGGAAATGGGAGAAGACTAACGGCAGGGAGTTCCATCTTCAGATAATTGTCCCAAGAACGAGAGTACCAGATGTTCTCCGTGAAATACATGATGGCGTATCAGGAGGTCATCTAGGTGTCAAGAGGACGTTAACAAAAGTGCGAGAACGATTCTACTGGTTGCATTGTCGAGATGATGTACAGGATTGGTGCCGCAAATGTACTACCTGCGCTGCTGTAAAAGGACCACAGACCAGGAGCCGTGGGAACCTGCGGTTGTATAACGTCGGTGCACCGTGGGAACGAATAGCAGTTGACGTAGCTGGGCCATTTCCTGTAACGGAATCGGGAAACAAGTATTTTATGGTCGTCATGGACTACTTCACCAAATGGCCCGAAGTGTTCGCCATACCAAACCAAGAAGCTACAACAGTAGCTTCTAAGTTAGTCGAAGAAGTGATATGTCGCTTTGGTGTGCCTCTAGAAATCCATTCTGATCAGGGCAGGAACTTCGAATCGCAAGTATTCCAGGAAGTGTGCAAAATTTTGGGCATGCATAAGACGAGGACCACCGCGTACCATCCACAGTCTGATGGAATGGTTGAGAGGTTTAACCAGACTCTGGAGAGGCATTTGGCAAAAGTGGTAGACGACAAACAAAAGGATTGGGACAAGTATATACCACTCTTCCTTCTGTCGTACCGAACCGCCGAGCATGAGAGCATTAAAGCTACCCCGGCGTATGTCAATTACGGTAGAGAACTACGAATACCAGTAGATCTATTGACAGGAGGGTCACCGGAGGGACCAGAGACCGTACAAGACTATGTTTGCAATTTAAGGGAAAAAATGCGCTATATACACGCCTTGGTACGGGAAAATGGGTTACAGTCAAGTGAGGGCATGAAAACCAGATACGACCGGAAATCGAACACGAGCGGCTTCGAGGAAGGGTCACTGGTGTGGCTGCATAACCCAACTCGCCGGAAAGGAAAATCTCCAAAGTTGCAGACCAAGTGGGACGGTCCATACAAAGTGGTTACCCGACTGAATGATGTGACTTATAGGATTCAAAAGCAACCAAGAGGAGCATTCAAAGTGGTACACATAGACCGTCTGGCGCGTTACCATGGCAGTAACAACGATGCTCGGGACGAGCATCGCTAAGAGGGGAGTGGTGTTACGAAGGCACAGGGAAGCTAGCGCCATCTAGCGCCGCTGGTGGAACCACTCAGTGAACGCATAGACAACGTGATATCCCGACTCGATACTAGATGGCGTTAGTGGGCCTGTATTCTCGCGTGTTCGGGAACACGCGGTATCTTTCCAGAATCGTCTAGTACTCGCGACGGCACGTATAAATAGTCGCGGGGAGCGCCGCGAGTTCAGTTCAGTTCGAGCTTTCGAGGCGACTTCGAAGTGAAAACTAGTGATACCGGAGTGAAACAAGTGAAACCTACGACTTGGCTTACGACCTAGGACATCGTTAGTGCTTTGTGTTTGGACCTGGTGCATTGTGTTGGACCTAGTGTTTAGTGTTTGACCTAGTGCTTTGTGTTAGTGCTAGTGAATAAAGTCTTCATTGAGTCAGCAGGTCTTTCTCTCCAAATCCTTCGAACCCTTAGCACGTAACAGTATTTATGGCAATACATACTTGAAAGCAGAACGCCATATTGAATGTGATAAATAAGTATCCAGTTGTGTCCCATTTTATAAGACAAAGAATGTGTTTGTTCTATTTAAAAAAAAATTACACTAAAGATAAAAGATAAGATAATTTACTTTAAGATAGCATTAAATTAAACAAAACAAATGTAAACAACCATATTAATTAATAAATCGAATTACGATTTGATTCGATTCGAACGATACGTCCTTAAATATGCAGGAACAATTTTCAAGAAAATTTGGTACAAGAAATACTGAATTATCGTTATAATTTTTTTTTAAATTGTTAATTTCACTCATATCAGCCTTTTGTAATTTAGTATTTATTTCGTGCGCCTTACTGCCGATTTATTTGTATAAAAATGATATGGTGGATATTATAATAACTAACTATTGTTTGGGAATACATTTTTAACCGTGCATCGCAATTCGGCTGTACGATAAATGACCAAACAACTTTCTCGACAATCTATGTCGAGAAAGTTGTTTGGTTTGATTTCTTCTTACTTGTCCAAGACATTATTATTAAGACGCCATTTGTATATTAGAGTGGTCTCACTCTAATATTTTATTATTTTTGTATGTACCTGTTGTATGTTGTATCTTTATCTTTTTGGTGTACAATAAAGAAACTTGTCTGTCTGTCTGTCTATTATCGATGTAGAGATAAGAACAAGTAATATACCTGTCTGCTTCTAAACAGTTTCGTTACCAATCCATAAAAAAATTGAAACATTTTCGAGTAAAATCAAAGCATTAAGTTTGGTTTGAATAAAACCATTTGACTATATTCATGCCTTTAAAGCGTAGAAGATATATTTATATATATTTTTAGTGTATGTAGAGTCCGCTCGGGACAGTACCACTACCACCACACAACCAAGGTACTCTGTACCATTTTTGTTGTATAATATTTGTTCTTTAAGTAATTGTGTTACCGTTTTACAGTTCCCGTAAACACTTGCTGCGATATTGACCAGTAAATGGAAACAGTCTTTAATTAATCAACTGTCTCGTATACACAATTTATAATCCATTCATTCACTCAATCTCTATGTACTCTTAGAAATAAAATGGAGGCTAATGAACGTGCAAAACTGTATGCAAAGGTTGTATGTGAACGTCACGTATCTTCACGTGATCTACAAACGGTGTATGCGAAACATTTGATGGGCTAACATGGAAAACCGAATTTCTCAACTAGTCTCAAGTTGCGACTCAGTGGCGCCCTCTACGAAATTCTCATAATGTGGGTAAATATATAAACCCAAGTACCCGACAGTGGCAATCCAAATACAGTCCAACTTAAGGCAAAGTCTACCTTACCCAGCAAGATTCACAATTTGATTTGTAACACATTGTCTCGACGCTAGAGATCCCTGAAATCATAAAAAAATAAAATATATATTAGATATCAAATTAGTTGAAAAGGTACACTTACACACATATTATGATAGATTGTAACATAAAAGTTATAAGATATAATTCTTTATAAGATAAATCATACAGTATGAACTACAAATTATACAGAATATGAATTTTTCAAGAGGGGTTCGATTTTTAAAGCATCACTAAACCAGCAATAATAGATCCCGCATTTTGCAATAAAAAGTATACACGTTGTATATCGATAATGTTAATATTTCCGATATCAACTAGAAAAATTACGCTGTACATCTGATGTAGGAAAATGTATCTGGTGGTATTCGGGTGGTACCGATTGAAGCGATGACAGCCCTGGGGGCCTAGACAAGTGGCAAAACGCTAGTAGAATAGAAATAGAATAGATTAACAAATGTATGGGATTGACATTAGCTTACGACAAATTAGTCGATAGCGAATGTCAATCCCATACATTTGTTAATCTATTCTACTAGCGTTTTGCCACTTGTCTAGGCCCCCAGTTCCTATCGAACTCGCCCAATGACCAATGAATTTTCTATGTGCGATTTAAGAAATTAAATGTCATTTACTGTAACTGTGATGGACACATCGTGAGGATACCTGCATGCGTGAGAGTTCTTCATAATATTCTCGAATGCATGTGAAGGCTGCCAATCCGCACTTGGCCAGCGTGGTGGACTAAGGCCTAATCCCTCCCATTCTGAGAGGAGACCCGTGCCGTGGTTGCACTGATTAAGGGAGGCTTATTCCCAGTGGACTTCTACAGGCTGAAGGATGGATGAATTAATTTTTTAGAAGATTTGTTAACTTTTAATCAGATCTTACGATTGTATCAAATAAATTCTACGTAGGTTTGATCGTTCTCTATGCATAATTATACCGTTAAATTTTTTTTTTTAACTTTTATTTTATTTTCATGCATTGTCATCGGAACCAAATATGTGTGCCAAATTTCAGCTCGATAGCTTCAGTGGAAGTGGGTGAAATATTGATTGCAAGATTCCAGGACATACATACAAGATACATACGAGTGAAGTTAAATAAAAGCTTTTAAAAATATTCAAAAAATCTCACTTTTTATGGTGAACGCGGTTGGGCGTGCTGTGATTGGAGTTGTGCGAGCTATCGCTAATATCGGAGCTGGAACTGCGAATATCGCCTTCCATCTGTTACAAATTTAACAGAATGCCATTTGGATTAAATAATACACCATCAACATTAAGAACCTACCCAATGATTTCCCCCTTGTATTAATTAGTACGTCGGTGAAGAAGGGTGCATGAAATACACATACTGTACACTATTAAACCTTTTTAGTTTTAGTTAGCCATTTGATACATTTTTAGGGTTCCGACTTAGAAGGTCGGTGATGGCGAAAATCTTATTAGTTAATTAATTTATAGAAGGGTGCATGAAATACAAATATGTACTGTACATTATTAAACCTCTTTAGTTCTAATTGGCCATTTGATACATTTTTGGATTCCGTACCCAAAGGGTAAAACGGGACCCTATTACTAAGGCTCTGCTGTCCGTCTGTTCGTATATCATCATACTGTATCTCATAAACCGTGCTAGTTAGTTGAAATTCATAGATGATGTATTTCTGTAACCGTTATAACAACAAAAACTACAAAATAAAAAATTAAGGGGGCGAGCAACAAACCTGTCCAGCGTTAATGGCTTTATAGGCGACCTGGAGGATAAGCCACGTCCACACCATGTGCAGTGCCAGCAGCAGGCAGAGCAGCGAGTTGAAGATATAGTAGGCGGCGAACATTGGGAGAAGCATCGGCGCTCGGATCGACGTACTGGAAATATTTTTATAATAATAATTAACGTATCGCATTGAACGTAATTTTTTATGGGTATTATCGCAAACGAGCTTGCAGCAGCTCACGCCTAGGTTATGTGCTGCCACAATATCTATTCTACTCGGACGCATCGGCCTATAGAGTGGAAGAGAGATGGATGCATTACAAGTAGAACGCTTAGGCAGATCGTGCCTCTTTATGTCTTTATCGCTTGTTCCGCGCTCTCGCTTGCACGCTCGTCTCAGGTTACCTCCAAATGATATAGAAAGGGTAGATCCCCAGCCTGGTGACTATCCACAGGATAGTGAAGACTGCGAATACAGCATCGCAGAACTTCTGGTAGCTAGCGTACTTCGCCGCCTTGGCCGCCTGGAATAAAAAAAAAACATTTTAGAAGCAACTTATAGCACTGGCAAAAAAAATTCCACGATCTGTTCTTACTCTTTCACTCAACAGAGGGCCATCTCACAAGTCTCCCGTTTCGCCAGCCGTGACGCACTCGTTCTTTTGAATTCAAGTGAAAAAAATTGTGAAACTGTGATTAAATGTTTGAGTTTATAATGACGCTCAATGTGGGGCCAATCTTACGCAAATATTGAAAAAACTTTTTAGTGCTACAGAGTATAATTCGAGATAAAAAAAACGCGCTGTTTAACAAGCTTCGCCAGCCTGATTCAGAAAGGACATAATATTATATTTTTTCTTATTAGTATCAAAAGCGTATAATTGACTTTATGACTACCAAAGTGACCAAATGGGACTTCTAGGGATCTCTGTCAGAAAACCCGGAAAAGATTTACCTAAGCACCAATGTATTAATTGGTAGATTCTCTCGTTACGAAAAGAAAATAGGTCATTAAATTAAATTCATATCTCAAATTCTTCAGATAAATAAATCCTATTTTAAGTTTTTGGTATGCGATATTTATTTCAAGCACGTCGCGAATTAAGGCCATCGCGTTGATTAATCAATGAGAGATACCAGATAATATTTCAATTGTAATTACTTGAGCTACAAATATAGCGATGTTTCGATAGCAAGTACTTCCCCCCAACTGTTTGTATGTGGTAGAAATCTTGATAATAAGCGATTAACAACAAATCACGTGAAAATTCAGTTCACTATAATATAGCTAGCGAGCTTGAAGTACCACACATCCGCTGCCGCCCATGACTACTGTGACTGAGTGAACAATACTCAAATAGGGACTGGGATGGTTAGTCCAGTAAGCTGAGAAAGTTAATTAGAACATTAGTTGGTCAGTTAGTTGTTAGTGGTGTTATTAAAAGTCCAATTAATAATTGTTAGTAAAAGTCTCGTTAAGTCAGCCACAGATGTGTTGAGTCTACCCTTGAGGACTAAGATGGTCGCCTCTAAAGAAGTGTAACCGGAATCCACACCTTTCCAACCGGACCGCGATTGCTTTAAAAACAATTTTTGCTTGGTAGAAATGGTACGGTGGCGGGCGGTAGTCCTAACCCGTGTGAACTCTATATGGAATAAAATAGATTTCATATAAAACCTATTTAGTTCCCTCTAGGCCAATACTCTCTCTAGGATAATAACCGGGCGCGCTCGGTTGGTGTGAACGCTAATGGCAACATTTCTTAGGCAGTACCGTGCTTCAGAGGGCACATTAAAAGGTCCATCCCGGTTATTTTCAACGGTACAAATAATCGTTAGCTTTGCCGAAGACCTTCGGGAGACTTGAGAACATTCGACACTGGATTGTGTGCCCAACCAACCCAGTGTCGAAAAGCGTGAGCGCAAAACACATTGGAGTAATGTGGTGAAGTATGCTCTAGACCTCCCGCAGCTGTGTCTGGCCCGTGCCCAACAGTGGGATGACTATGACTGAGTTTACTGCTAACACGTACCTCCAGAAAGATGTCAGCGCAATCGTGCAAGAGCAGCACGAGCGTGCCGATGCGGTGCAGGTTGCAGACCCAGCTGAAGGACAGCAGCGCGATGGTGGCGATGTGGTGCACGAACATCTGCCAGAAGTCCTTGCGCCGCACGTCCCAGAACTGGGACAGCGTTAGCGACCAGTAGAACGCCGACGATATCATGTAGTACCACCACACGTCGTCCGTCAGACCCTGAGGACGTAGGTTTAACATCTTCGAAGGTTCTTGGAAAGTCAGATATTTCTGACGAAATTATCGCAAGCAAAAATAATGGTTTTCTCATATTTGGAAATGGAGCACAGGCCGCCCTCCAACCAGATGGGATTGATGACCTGAAAAAGACAGCGGGGAATCGCTGGATTCGGAAGGCACAGGATCGGGAGGAGAGCAACGATTAAGGGAGGCCTATGTCCAGCAGTGGATTTCGAAAGTTGAATGCAATGTTGAAAAAATATTCAATCCACCCATCCATCAGCCGTTTTCAGTTCACTGTTGGACATAGGCCTACCTCAATCGACGCCATTCCTCCCGATCCCGGAATCCTGCGGTTCTCCGCTGTCTTCTTTTGGTCGTCAGTCCACCTCTTCGGAGGGTGTCAATTACTCCGTTTTCCGAGACGTGGTCTTCACTCGAGGACTTTTCTCACAAGAAAAAATATTTTAAAAGAAAATTTTTTTTACTAGTAGATAAGTTATCACTAACTATCCTGATGCATTATTTGATCGTTCTACTATTTTAGTGCCCCTGTCTGAAAAATGTGACTGAAAAGGAGGAAGTTCCTTCAAGCGCAACGCCTTTCCTGTATCGCATCTGCGGGGCGTTCTAACAGACACTGAAGAAGATCGCCGATAGTGTCTCCACAAGCTTAGGTATATCATTAACAAAACAACAAACCTGATGCGGATACCCGACGTAGCACTGGTCGACGTCCCACAGCCACTCCTTGTCCCACAGGATGAAGAGGCCGTAGGAGAAGTTGTACAAATAGAAGGTGCATCGCCACGCGTTCTCGCAGAACTTGACCAGCGTGGAGGGCTTGTCCTGGCTGCGGCGGAGGCGCCACCAGCGCTCCACCTGCCGCTCCGACATGTCCAGCTGCTTGGCGAGGGCGCATATCTACAGACAAACGTCGTTACATTATATAATACTATTACTACTAGTGGACGCTTGCGTGGAATTAGACATAATAATAGATTCTTCTTAGCTCTACAAATTTGTAATGAATCCGTAATTGTGTTATTCCCTACGTTTATTTTACACCCTTAAGGGTAACATTTTTACAAACTTTTAATGCCATATTTATTTATATATAATCAGCAGCCTAAAATATAAATTTTACGGTTCTAGTTCTGAAAATTACAATACTTTCATACAACCTTTCATCCCCCTTTTCATCCCTTTACAACACTTTTTTCCAATTAAAAAGTAGCCTATGTCCTTCCTCAGGCTCTAGACTATCTGTGTACCAAATTTCATTTAAAGATATGAGAATGAACATGCAGCACCAACCATCCACTGCATGGCTGACATTTGGCTACTATAAAATACCTGGTTTAGCGTATTCATACTGCACCAACGTCATTAGCCTAAATCGCGACGAACTGCGCATTTCTATGAAGCTATTCACTCGACATTGCCAGCTATGCTAACTTGAAGAAGATATTTTGCAAGTGAAGATTATGACGGTTCAGACATAACATCAATGGCTGATGTCCTATATTATCTCTCTCGGTTTCATTTAAATCAGTATTAATTAAATTATTCTTGTAAGACCATGCAAATATTGCACCTAAAAGGTAAAATGGGGTGAATAGGGTAGTTTCTTAACTTTACTTACTAGTGGACGCCCGCAGCTTCGCTCGCGTGAAATTAGACAACAATAGTTTCGTTTACACCTAGTAATATTATATAGCCTATGTCCTTGGACTGTATAGATGGCGTAAGAGTAGTGTACAGCCCTTACCTCAATGATATAAGTTTTTGATTACATGAAGAGATTACATGAAGAGGTAAGAAAGAGTTATAAGTCATTATATCAATAGGAATTATCGGGCTATGCAACTCTAAGGCCTTAACGATTGATCGAGTGATACAATAATTGTGCTATAAAACCTATAATTATTTTTTTCAGTCGCTGACACAATAATAACATTAACTTTAACAGCTTTTGTAACTGTTGTACATTGAATGAACTAGCGATCTTTGCATCTATATGGCGACGTACATATTATATTAACGTTGATACCAAATGGAAAAATATCTAAATTAATTTACGAGTAGACTCGATGAACTATAAAAATATAACCAACCAATCTATCGGTCAATTCATTCCTATTTAATTCCCATCTAGCGTGATCAGTCATATTATTGAAATATTTCGATTAGGTACTATAGGCGCGACGCAAAATCAAGTTTCTAAAGATCAACTCCTAACAGTTAACGTAATTGTTTCGTTTTGAGAAAAATTACAAAATTTAAAAAGAAATTGTACCTACTTACCTGCTAGTATTGGTCCAATATTTAATGGAGTAATACTTACACTTATATACTTACACGCATTGTGCTCGCCCTATAACTTCAATAAATATAAATAAACTAGTGGACGCCCGCAGCTTCGCTCGCGTGGAATTAGACATTCACTAACATCAAAAACGGCAAAGTTTCATACTAACTTTGCATCCCCGTTTTACCCCCTTAGGAGGTGAATTTTCAAAAATCCTTTCTCAGTGCTCCCCTACGTTATAAAAGGAACTCCTGTGCAAAATTTCAAGTTTCTAACCCTTATAGTTTAGGCCCTGCTTTGATATGTCAGTCAGTCAGTCAGTCAGTCAGCTTCTCCTTTTATATATATAGATTAACAGGCAGGCAAACAGACACACAGACAAGGGATTGCTTGCTTATTTCACAATATTTTTATTTTTAATACAAACCGTGGAAGCTTTATGTGGGTACCTAAAAGCATTGACTTTGCATCCAGCCGCGACACCTGAACCTACTGACCTACTTGCTAACTTGCCAGAGACTTGACGGTTTTTAAGGTTTGGTTATAATACTAGGTACCTACGGAAATTATCTTGCGGTGAGAAAGCGGTACTGAGTACATACACAAGGAAATTATTGTCATAGCAAACGAACAAGAAGAATTATGCTCCACTAACCAGCACCACAACCCTTTTATTGTAAACTACATAGATATTATTATTTATTGCTTGATTGAGACCTACACCAAATGTATGTTACAATGGGGCACTTAATGCCTAAAAAGGAAAAAACAATTTAATCTCGTTTATTGACGTGAAAGCATAGGTAAGCATTTCATTACTTCTTTAGTGAGAAAAAGTTTCATTAACCATAGAAACCGAGTGCCGTAAGCTAATTTCAACGCGGGACAAGTCGCGTGCAACAGCTAGTCTATCTATACTAATATTATAAAGAGGAAAGATTTGTTTGTAATGTTTTCACACAAAAACTACTGGACCTATTTAAAAAATTATTTCACCATAAGAAAGCTGCATCATCACTGAGTGACATAGGCGATTTAATATTACTAGGTGTAAACGAAACTATTGTTATGTCTAATTCCACGCGAGCGAAGCTGCGGGCGTCCACTAGTCTATATACATATATAAAAATGTTATGTTGGTTTGTGTACGCTTCAAAAACTCAAAAAGTTCTGCACCGATCGAGCTGAAATTTTAGCATGATATAGTATAATCCGCATCAAGGATTGTTTTTATCTAATTTTTGCATCAGTCACATATCCGCGAAAAATATTGTATATCCACAAGTATTGCAAAATTAAACTTATATGACATGTATTCTTTGTTTTGTTTCTCATTTCGCAACCATTCAATCACAATGTGCCACAGCGAAGCGGGCAGGGTACAGCTAGTATAAAATAAATAAAGTCAGAACCGAACAGTTGGCAAGTAGGTCACGGGGTCATCTCGCCCGCAGGATTGAAAGCCAATGCTTTTAGCGCCCCCGCGCTTATTGGATCCAATGTCTGTGTTGAAATGGGCAGCAGATTCCAGCTCCAACGTCGATTTGATCGGCGTCAATTAACAGTCAATTGGTCCATCAAATACAGCGGTACAGTCAGCTACAAATATTGTTAACCGTATCGCGATTATGTTCTGGTAAGTCATTTTGGTCTATCTGCTCAGTAGCGGTTGAACTTAATATGCATATCATATCGTTTTTATACTTCCATCCAAAGCCAAACAGTCAATTGGCCCATCAAATACAGTGCGGTACAGTCGGCTACAAATATTGTTAACCGTATCGCGATTTTGTGCTGGCAAGTCATTTTGGTCTGTCTGCTCAGTAGCGGTTGAACTTAATATGTATATCATATCGTTTTTATACTGCCATCCAAAGCCAAACAGTCAATTGGCCCATCAAATACAGCGTAGTACAGTCGGCTACAAATATTGTTAACCGTATCGCGATTTTGTTCTGGTAAGTCATTTTGGTGTCTGCTCAGTAGCGGTTGAACTTAATATGTATATCATATCGTTTTTATACTTCCATCCAAAGCCAAACAGTCAATTGGTCCATCAAATACAGCGTGGTACAGTCAGCTACAAATATTGTTAACCGTATCCCGATTTTGTTTTGTTATGTCATTTTGGTCTGCCTGCATCAGTAGCGGTTGAACTTAATATGTATGTATATCATATCGTTTTTATACTTCCATCCATTACCAAATACATTGATTTCCGCAACATATTATTATTAACTCTTTATTGTACACCAAGACATACAGGAACAATTACATGGAATAAGGATTAAAAACTAAGTACAATAGGTGTAAAACTAACGCAGAAATCAGGAATAATTAAACGGGAAATATAGGTATGTACATGTTTTCAGACATGTCCTTATAACTAGACAATCTTATAGTGTCATTTTGTCCTAATTTATGATTTAAAAATAAGCTAGACACAAAATAAATAAAAAAATAAAGAACGAACTCATTACCTAATTTCAGTTTACTTTTTTTTTAAATAGTGCCAATGTGACAACTTAAGAAAAACGGAGTTATCATCCTTTTTTTTTTGTTATTGTTATAAAAAAAAAAAATTGCATAGATCTGTTTTCAATCCACTTTTTCATGGAGAACTTTTTACTTCCAACGTCTTTTGAATGGACATTGATACTACAGTAAAATTAGGCTGGACGACCGTGTTTAGAGCTTAATGTAATTTACATAATAATATACAACATATTTAAATGTGCTCAACAATTTTTGTTTCTGCCTGTACAAACGGAGCGACATTGAAACGCATTGAAATTATTTGTCTTTCTCTTGTCGGAAACAATTACATTTACTTGCAACGAGTTAAAATACATTCTGGAGATTGAAATTTTTTATACGAAAAGATAGCAAAGAAAATGCAGATCGCTTACTCCAATTTCTTTGGAATGGGACTTTACTTGGTATGTTAGTTCAATAATATCAATGGATGGATGGATGTAATAATATTACCCGTATCTCACTTGCCATTTTAAGGCGACTTCTCGACATATATATAACCAGTGAGACGAAGACGGCTTTCTATTTGCCTCTTTATCTGTCTTTCTTTACTATACTGCATTGCGACGTGATTTTAGACGTAAAAATAAATATCTTATAGAGGCCCTTTTTACGAGTTAAAACATTTTGACTGATGAAAAGTGGATGAATTACTACAATATAAAGATACATGTTTATTCCTTGGCATACATACATACATACAGGCGTGATGTTATGTTATGATACATAATTAAACCATGATCGAAAGGGTTAAGCAACGACGGGCGCGGTCGGTTTGAGGATGGGTGACTCGCTAGTGGCAAAATTTCATGGACGCTGCCGTGCTTAGGAGGGCACATAAAGCCTAAAAAAAATCGTGTTTAAAAAACATTTTCCAGCGGAAAAAATTGTGTATCTAAAAATCTAAACCATTCTCGAATCTAGTTGAAGACACAAAAAAAATTTCATCAACATCTATCCAGCCGTTTAGGAGGAGTTCACTGTCATACACGCGTATACAAGAAATATATAAGTATATTAAGATATAGAAAACCTGAGCGAATATTCTCAGTCTGCCAATCCACTCTTGGACAACCAACAGAGGGCCATTAAGGGTTGTGACCTTGTGACGGTTCGTTCAACACGTGGGACTGGCGTACAACGACGCCCACAGATCGCGTTCACGTGTATTATCCTCCCGCGACTACGTAAATAGCTTATTGCAATCTGATTTGCTGCGGCCGATTGGCAAGGTTGCACCGGCTAGGCTGCCCGATCAAACTGTTCAATTTATTATATAAAAATTGAATTATTAAAAAAAGGTTTTTAAAAAAAAGCTTTTTATAACTCTTTTTTATTTTCGTGCATTGTCATCGGAACCAAATATGTGTGCCAAATTTCAGCTCGATAGCTTTAGTGGAAGTAGGTGAAATATTGATTGCAAGATTCCAGGACATACATACATACATACATAGATACATATGAGTGAAGTTAAATAAAAGCTTTTAATAATAACTAGTGGACGCCCGCAGCTTCGCTCGCGTGGAATTAGACATTAATAGATTCTTCTTAACGCGTTAACTTTAGCTCCACAAAATCCGTAAATGTGTTATCCCCTATGTTTATTTTAAACCCTTAAGGGTAACATTTTTACAAATTTTGAATGCCATATTTATGCTTTTAGTTCTGAAAATGTCAATACCTACTTTAATACAACCTTTCATCTCCCTTTTCAACCCTTTACAACACTTTTTACCAATTAAAAAGCAGCCTATGTCCTTTCTCAGGCTCTAGACTATCTGTGTACAACATTTCATTTACCTAAATCGGTTCAGTAGTTTTCGCGTGAAAGCGAGACAGACACACAGACAGACAGAGTTACTTTCGCATTTACAATATTAGTATGGATTGTTTAACAATTATAGAATAAACTTTGATTTGTAACGTGAAGTGAATAGCAAACGAGCACGCAAGTCATGAAGACTTGCTTGGACAGGTTCTGGATTCCAGCTCTTAGATTCTACTCGACAGATTCAATCGGTCACCAAAAATTAATACAGTTAATAGTGAATCCAGATTCATGTTAATATTATCTATTTAAGTATGTATTTAAAAATATCTATGCATGTATATCAGTCTCTGACACCCATAGTACGTACAGGTTCGCGCCTACTTTGGGGTCAGATGGCCGTGAGTGAGAATGTCCAAGATATTTATATTTACATAATAATATATTCCAACCCAAAGCCCCCATAAGCTGCATACTCGTAGTAGTTTTGTGGGTAAAAGTCCTATTCAGGATACCATTCAGGATAAAGGTAACACCACACACTCCATAACTAATGTGATTCGCTCTAACTAAAGGCTAACTTGAATTCGAACGGTTTTGTTGGTATACGATGTGGTAAAAGAGCGAAAAGGGGTTGCCGGTTAAAAGTTGTGTTTCAGTAAATTGTCTTTGAACATAAAACTATTTATATTTTGGCCGATTATAACACATGTTTGTATGAAAGGTAGATAATAGCTCAGACTTAATACATACATGATTTATTGTTTGTTCGACGTAAAAAGCATTACGCATCATTGTTAGCTAGCTTATCGCATTAGAGGCACATGATTAAACGAACAGATAGAAAAGTTCCTACTAAAGCCGTGTGCGTGAAGAGGAAAGATTTGTTTGTAATGTTTTCACACAAAAACTACTGGACCGATTTCGAAAATTCTTTCACCATTAGAAAGCTGCATCATCACTTCGTGACATAGGCTATATGTATAATATTACTAGGTGTAAACGAAACTATTATGTCTAATTCCACGCGAGCGAAGCTGCGGGCGTCCACTAGTATTGAATACTCAAGCGAGGGTTGGTACAACTGCTCCTGTCCTGCACTCGGCACGATCGCGATATACGCACGATAAAGTTCATATCGTGGTTTGGTTTCGCTTCGGGTGCGCCATATCTGGAGCTTATCGACCTGCCCACCTACGCTATTAATATTGTACAATCTAATATCGGGAAACACGTGTACCTGCTATAGCTAGGCACTTAGCAAGTACCCACAGCAGACGTCATCGAAACCGCATTACAGATTTATATGTTATTTTTTATAACCCTACATAGTGGTTATGAGTTTGCCCCGGTCGTCCGAAGATGTATTATAAGAATATGGTATACGGTACCGTCTTGCATTTGCAGTGCATGGATTATGGACATGCTCTTTTGCTATTCTCATAACATTAAACACGCAAATATAAGATAATCCTCATAACCACTCGCGACGCTCAACTCAAAGCGGAGCGATAATGAGGATCGTCCACAAACAATCTTAACTTCAAAAGCCAACTCGTGGCAAATAATGATAATCGTCCAAGGTAGACCTTGTAGTGACGTGAGTCGGTTCGTACATTTTGCAGGTGATCACTTGGTTTGTGCCGCCCATGTCTCATTTGTGAGTTCGGATCGGAAGTACAACATACTGAGCACGCTGAGCTACGTTTTTACTCGGTTGGCAATGGGCGACCACGACATCGTTACGACAGTTTTATTATGACGGCATCGACAATTTTCTTATCTTGAAACAGCTGCTTTGAAACCACAGTAAAGAATTCTGAAGTAATTCTCCTTTGGGTGGTTAGAGAACATTCGACACTGTTGGTAACCTCTCCATCTTCCGCAGCTGTGTCTGTCGGGGCCCACGAGCCGTGCTCAACAGTGGGACGTCGATGGGTTGTAGCTTAATGCTTTTCTTTTTTTTATACGAGAACGAGAGCAAACAAGCATGCAGTTCATAAATTATCTACGGCCGGTAGACGTAATTAGTATGAGAGGCTCATTTATAATGTACTCGTGTATCCGCGGTTAAAGGAACAGTCTTTTCTGCCAATGGTAGGTGTGAACCCAAATGCTGACCTATTAGCGAGCACAGGCATGTTGCGTTAGAAACAAATCAGAGTAATTAGGGTACCAATTAGCGCCAGCATCCGCCACGCTGGCCGCAGATGCAGCCTTGGACTGTACTTCGTGCCCCAATTGAAGCTGTGAGTATTATCGTTTGCCCTTTGGTCTGTAAAACCACTCTAATCCGAGAGAAAATGTTATCATCACACCGGATTTTAAGACCTTTTAGCACGGGATAAGGACGAGGACTATTTTTTTTATAATTATGTCCTTATAGTTCATCTTTTTCAAAATCCTTATCGCTCTTTATTCTTTCAGATTATCAATTAAGTAACTTCTATCGTGTACTTTTGACAGTTTATCCCACGTCAACAATGTCAAAATAATGACAAATTCCTAGGAAGGATTATTGATGTAATTAGCTATACAGAAGGCACAGGATCAAGGAGGCATGTCCAACAGTGTGACCTCAAAAGGCTGATGGATGGATGGATCCTTGCTTTGGCTAGTACAAGTTTTAGATGTCAAACTTGAACAGTTATGCCACGCAATTGCTCGCCTGATCCATATGAAAACAATTTTAACTGGGTACTTATTAAGATTTAGGATAGATTTATCGCAACAGGCCTAGGGTGCATGAGGAGTCAGAGTGTGTAAACGGTCATTTACATGTCTATTACTCGTAAAGGCGATGATGCTGGTTCGCAAAGACGGAACGCTGTTGTGTTGAATAAATCTACGATCAGAACTTACCTAAAAGGCAATCAATTACGTGACCCACAAACTGACAGTAGAATTCGGGTAAATTTCAAGTTGGGCAACATTATATTTAACGATAGTTAATAACCTTTCAACTTCGTCGGTTACAAATTACAAAGGATGCGTGCAACACTCACATTACGAAGGAAAATTGGGAAAATCACGAATCCTTTTCGAACTTCAGATTCAGATAGTTGATAAACTGCTATTGAATTTAATGATTTTATAACAACCGTATCAGTTTATTTGAGCGACCCATAGACGTCCCACTGCTGGGCACGGGTCTTCCCAAACAGATACAGCAGCGGGAGGTCTAGAGCATACTTGACCACGCTGCTCCAATGCGGATTGGTGGAAGGGCTATTGGCCAACCCAATGTCGAATATTGTCAAGCCACCCGAAGGTCTTCGACAAGGCTTAACGAGTGTTTCCACCATTGAAAACAACCGACGGCTTAAGGGGATATCAGTCGACCGTCACTTTTGAAGAATAGGTTTTTACCAAAAATATTGCCGTCGCGCTGAGCCCCTTAGCGTGCGATAGAGAGAAGTGCAGTCTCGAACTGATTTTACCTACGTAAAATTAAGAAAATCGTCCTTTCGTAATCCCCTGTTTCCTCCTCGAAATCTAGACCGATTTCAATATTTCTTTCAGTTAAAATGTAGAACAGGGTCTAAGCTATGCCCGTACGTTTTGCTTTTTTGGGATATGTTAGTAATTACCAGTTTGCTTGATGTTTGAAAATGTATGTAAAAAAAGTCGATTTTTTTTATTTTAAATGATTTTTTTTCTCTTCTATTAATCAAATTATGAAAAAAAACAAAACGTACAGTCATGGCAGAGGTACGTATAAATCGTATGGTATTTTTTTCTCTTCTGTAACGTCTTTATCCTAGGAGGAAACAGGGGACTACGTTTGTATGGAAAAAGTGTCGACTTGTTCGCTTGTGATATCCTCTTAACATGCCCTCCGAAGCACGGTAGCGTCCTTAACTCTTTCGATTACATTTATTTATTTATTTATTTATCAATATTTTACTACATTAAATCCCCGCTAGCCATTGGGCTATGTACGCTACAATGTGAGTGAATAATTTTAATCAATGAAGTGTAAAAAAATTATATCTAGATAGTTTAAAGAACATAAAACCATTTATTTATGAATTCAGCGCTGATGTTCAGTCGTGAAGTTAGCTTGCCCAAAAAATCGAAAATTATTATTCGTATAGGTAAGCGATGACAGCCCAGTGGCTATCGAACTCGCCTCTCACCCGAGCGATCTGGGTTCAAACCCAAACGGCACGCAACAATAAGTTTTCTAAGTTATGTACGATTTAAGAAATTAAATGTCACTTGCTATAACGGTGAAGGACACATCGTGAGGAAACTTACATGCTGAGAGTTCTTAATGTTCTCGAAGGCATGTGAAGTCTGTCAATTCACACTTGGCCAGCGTGGTGGACTAAGGCCTAATCCCTCCCATGCTGAGAGGAGACCCGTGCGCAACAGTGGGACAAAGGAAGGGTTGTGATGATGATTATCTTTATGCGATTCGTCATTTACTTATTTATTTCCTCACTAGTGGACGCCCGCAGCTTCGCTCGCGTTACACATTCACTAACTTCAAAAACGGCAAAGCTTCATACTAACTTTGCACCCCCGTTTTACCCCCTTAGGGGATGAATTTTCAAATTTTTCTCGCCGTAAAAACCATCCTTGAACTTCAACGAACATTTTAAAAAAAAAATTGGCCAAATTGGTCCAGGCGTTGTTGAGTTATGCGCTTACCAACACATTTTGCGATTCATTTTTATAATATAGAAGAAGATTTACATTTTTAGTCATCGTACTATTATATGAAATTAGTTTCTGGTCTACTGGTGATTGATAATTTTGTCATTAATGTGCATATCAATACATCAGTATACCTAACATTACATAATGACCGTATTGTTTGCTATCTAGCCGGAAAGAAACTACAAATGACTACTATGACTATGGTCACAGAGCAGCTATTAACAGAGGGCCGTCGCCTTTGAAGTCTCGCAAAATGTTGTCATATCCGCTGGGATGTAACATATTAAAATTTTATTTCTTACTAAATATTTCTTATGTGTATACATACTTAGTAAAATGCGTCAATCGAATTTGACATACGACCAGCTAGTACCGAACGAGTGCTATGTAATTCGGTACGCATTTTTCGAGATACCGAGGGTACCGAACCGATTCGCCGAGAGCGAATTCTGCGTATTCAAGGTCTGACTATAATGTTTTCAGTCAGGCCGGCAGTTTATTTCATATCGACATGAAAGATGGCCTGACTTCAAAATATTACATGAAAAAAACGAATCAAACCGCATTGGAGCAGTGTGGCGTAGTATGCTCCCGACCTCCTTCAACTGGGACCGTGGGAGGGACCTGTGCCCACAAACGAATTACCTACTAAGATTTGTAACTTTTTAGTTTAGAAATCAGTTTTTTTTATATTTCAATATCGTTGTTTTTCACGCCCGCACCCCTCCCTAAGGCTCTTCCCGGTTTACACAACGCTGTACAGCCACAAACAACGTAGTCTTTCCAGGGGTCACATGATGGACGATTCGAGCTTTCCCTCTCACCGGCCGCAACCCCAGAAGTCCCCTTTTAGTCGCCTTTTACGACAGGCAGGGGCTACCGTAGCACTATTCTGGTCCCGAGCTACAGGGACAAGCCTAAATAGAACCTATAAGCACGGACTACATACTATATAGGTGAGTTCCATATTGAAACCACCAAAATTGAAACTAGCACATTCCCCAGGGTCATGTATAATTTTCCTGATAGAAGACATTGGGCAAACGTCATAAAATCATTTAGCCTGGCAAACATTCACAATTGGTACAATAAAATTAAATGCTCTCGTGTAGACAATTGACTTTATGAACGTTCTTATATCATTCACAAGCACTCGCTTACACAAACGCTTGAATATCAAGTGATATTGATACAATTGACTTCAATATTAAGGACTAGCTGCTGCCCGCGGCATCGCCGCTAAATTTATAGTATATACTGAAAACATATTGAAATTGATTATTTATCCCAAGGAACACTACCGGGATATAAAGTATCCTATAGGTATGTTAATAGAGGAGTCAGCTACCTCCATACCATTTATCAAAATTGGTGCAGCCGTTTGAGCGTGAACAAGTAACAAACAAACACACACTCACAAACTTTCGCCTTTATAACACAGTGGATTTCTGAGATGAGAAGGTGAATGAATAGATTCCTACTGGGCAGTGCTGACGATGCATATATGTTAGTGCGTCACTCAAATGTGACACACTCGAGATCGAGTGAGAAGGCATTACCGCTAAGCTAACCATTGCATGGTTGAGAACAATAGTCCATTGATAGAATTATTATTAATAATTATTACATATTAATAGTTAATACAATGTACATATCATGAAAAGGCACAATTATACTTATGCGTAATTAGTCATGTACGATACAATCAATTGAATCAATACAGAAGGTACATCACAGTAATCAGTTGATAAGAATTTGTAATTTTCTATTGACTAGGTATGTGAAACTATTGAAGGTAATGTTATCTAAGGAAGGACAATCTTTTGTATTGATAACTTATGTCTTAGATTGAAAACATCTGAAGCTCTTGTTCAGGAAATTCTATAATAAATTATCCTGTATGATAACGTGGTCATCGCATCGATAATAATTAATAATTTGGACGACTCCGTCGCGCGGCGGTGAGGAACCCTGATTCCCGGGTTCGAATCCCGGACGGGGTAAATATTAATTTTGCAGATATTTGTGTGTCCGCCACACGCAACACAGATCTAGGACTAGCTAGCTTTTAATTATAGCACCTCAGTAAGATAAATCAGAACAAGAAGATGAATATGAAATACAGAAAGCCAAGTATAGAAGAAAATTCAGTCAATTCAGCTGCAGCCACAAGAAGATGTAAACGAACACCAAGTAGCAGAGCCGTTCCACACTCCGTAACTTTAAGAATGTGCAGATATCTTCTATGTATGGCAGACAATAGACTCACCATACAGCACTCAACTGGACAAAAGTACACATCTCTGTCTACCCCTTCGTGGAAATACTAACGTGATGTTATGTTAAGTTCACAGAAGCCAGAGCGAGGTAAGTAACCATCCATCATCCGCCCATACAAAATCGTAATGACTTTCCCTGTCAACACAGACAGACGTTGGGCCGATGAAGTGTTTCGAAGTACTCCATTTAATAGAACACAAAGACCCCGAGCGCCCTCGAACAATACCCCCAACAAACGAACGCACAGACAATAGCTCCCATAACGGCCATGTAAGGTTTTTTTTAATTAATAATTCATGAATATCACTCTGCATTCAATTGCCTCGTAACAAAGAATTTTGTTTTCTGACAATGTCCAATGACAACGGAGTCATCGAAATGATATTTTTTTTATGGATACAAGATAACAAACGAGCTCGTAGCACCACCCATCCGCTGCCGCCCATGACAACTGTGACTGACTGAACAAGACTCAATTAGGGACTCGTTCTAAGTCAGTCACAGATGTGTTGCTACCCTTGAGGACTAAGATGGTCGCCTCTAAAGAAGTGTAACCGGAAACCACACCGTTCCAACCGGACCACAATTGCTTTAAAAACAATTATTACACGGCAGAAATGGTACTAGGTACCGTGGAGATTTGATGGCGCATCGCGCCTGACTGATGACAGTTTCGGAGTCTATTTCGGTGTGAATGAGTTGTTTTCGCGGATAAAATGTTTGTTGAGTACTTGTTTAATACGCTACGCACTTGCACCCGAGCGATAGGCCTAGTTTTAGGCCTGTATACACACTGAAAACACCTTAATTTTACTTGTAATCTGAGGCGGATACACAGAAAACACCTTAATTTAACTTCCATTACCCGCTCACAGTATTTTTTTAAATCCCCGTCTTGGATTCGAACCCTTGACCCGGTATTCGGCAGTCAGGGTCACTCGTCCCCACGTCACGGAATCGTCAAACTTCAGTTTCAAAGATATTGTGTTGTGGTCAATGAAGCGATCAAGATCATGGTCAGCCTCATTGAAGCATCTGAGCATGGACGGTCACGCTCCTTTCACACGGCAGTCCAGTTTTTTGTAGGATCCCGTTTTCTGCAGGATCCCGTTTGATGGCGAATGTGTTTATATGCTAGCGTTCACACGATCATCCCGCATGCGGGATGATTCTGCAAAAAGCTGATCCGGTCGAATCGTGCCATTCGGTTTTGTCACTAGAAACTGGATCCCTAGTCCAGTAAACAGCGGGATCCCGTTTAATCACACGTATATTTCAATAGCAGTGTTCACACTGCTTCCTGCGTGCGGTTTTTTGCTGGACACTGTTTATTGCGGGATAGTGGAGTGGTGGCAGCCCCGTAAATAATTGAAAAATTTTGACTCATCTCTTCTCAAATCGCTCATAAGATTCAGAAAAATTCCCAAATTCGAGCGTTGTGTCAGAATAGGATGAACCCAGAATCTTCTATTTCGCTGCCGACGCCGATAATACCAATAGAATATTGTGAAAGTATTTACGTCCATTTTACCTGATAACCGGCGTAGGAATGGTCAAAAAACAGAATGCAACCGTGTTCATACGGCAGTCCAGTTTACTGCTTTTTACTGGATCCTACAAAACTGAACTGTGTGAACACAGAGTCCAGTTTTGCAGGATACAGTAAAAAGCCGGTCCTGCAAAACTGGACTGTAGTGTGAAAAGGGTCAGTGTATTTTTAACTTTACTTAAAAAATGTTAAGCCGAACCAGGCAATTCTTCAGGCAATACGTAAACAGCTAGCAGCCAATTGCGGTCACCCACAGTGGCAAAAATTTAATAAAATTAAATAAAATCTCCGTAAGCTTATCAGTTCCTCATGTGAAGGCCTTTGGACGACCCAAAAACTTCCGACACTAACGGCGTCAAACTGCTTCATGGCGATAGTGAACTTCGATACAACATCAGCACATCATGCACTAATATTATTTTTTAACATTCTTTTAACTGGACTAACCATCCGAGTGCACGATTCTTGTTCAAAGTTTGTCACAGTTGTCATAGGCTGCAGCGGAAGTGCGCGTGCTGCGTGCTCATTTGCAAAATTATGTTCATAAATATGTCAAATACATCTATAGGTACTAATATTATAAAGAGGAAAGATTTGTTTGTAAACTTTTCACACAAAAACTATTGGACCGATTTCAAAAATTCTTTCACCATAAGAAATAAGCTGCATGTTCACTGGGCGACATAGGCTATATAATATTACAAGGTGTACACGAACTATTGCTATGTCTAATTCCACGCGAGCGAAGCTGCGGGCGTCCATCTATATATATAAAAGAGAAGGTGACTGACTGACTGACTGACTGACTGACTGACATGACTGACTGACTGACTGACATATCAACGCAGGGCCTAAACTATAAGGGTTAGAAACTTGAAATTTTGCACAGGGGTTCCTTTTATAACGTAGGGGAGCACTAAGAAAGGATTTTTGAAAATTCACCCCCTAGGGGGGTAAAACGGGGGTGCAAAGTTAGTATGAAACTTCGCCGTTTTTGAAGTTAGTGAATGTCTAATGCCCGCAGCTTCGCTCGCGTGGACATAGTATTATTATATTTTTGTGATAGAACCGTTTGTTCTCGAGTTTTAGTCACATTTCTCTCGACTCTCGAGTACGGCCAATGTCCGTTCGAAGGCCTCGACATAGATAAAGCAGGGTCAACATCACACCGTTTTGTTTAGTACCTACTTGTTATTCTTGTAATAAAATTAAGAGAGACACCGATTAGTACTAGCAAATCATAAGATCCCACCAAACATTTACTTTCCCTTACAAGTTTCCAAGTTACCTACTTATTATATTGTTTTGAAACATTATATTGACTTGACAAAGCAGACGTGCTAGGGTTGCCAACATCACTTTTTTTTTAATTCTATTATTTTTTATTAATTGTTTTTCGAAGAGTTATTAACGGAATCGTATTTTCAAAGAGGGAAAGTCGATTTTAGGTAGGATCTTAAATCATATTAAGAAATTATAATGTGCAACATTACCTGCTCCTTGCTCAAAGAGAACTGAAAAGAAAGGAAGCACAGTTATAGGTTACAAGCTCACACACAAGTTACAATTGGGCGGAGCGCGGACGACGACTTTTCGTTATTTTTACAATCGGACAGTCAGATCAAGGCGCCCCATTTAGGTACATGGGCGATTTACTAAAGGAACGTTGTTGAAAGCGACGTTGTTTCATCGTTTGTTGCAACATTGTTCTAAGATGTGCATTCCACGAAAGTAGCACCCTATAGATCCGCTTGTTTGTATGCTCGTGAATTAAATTAAAAGATATTTCGAATTGCTCATGAACATATCAACGAGCACATAACATGGCGCTGTTATGTTTAGTAGTAAATCAACAGCCACTGGTGGGTATTTCACCAAAGTAGAGGATCTGACTGTCCTCTGCGATAATAGTACTAAATTGTACTAAACATTGTACCAAGTACTAAATACCTACACCTTTTGTTTGAACCAACTTTTGGGACCGAATAAAAGTCGTTATCTGCGCAACGCCTTTAGGCCGGACTTGAGAGACGTTAAATATACGATAAATGAACAAAACCATTTCAAAACTTGGTAAAACGTCATATTATACGAAGATATTATACGTTTAAAAATACTTTATAATGAGGTAAATATTGGCAGGAATAACGTATTTAACTTGAAATTAAAGATGATAATTTAATATTTAACGTCTCTGAGCACAAGCGGCCTACAAATTGTCTAGCAGTTAAAATGCATTGAAGCTTACCCTTACCAAGTATAGCAAACACCGACGCATGGTACACAACAGTTATTTCATTAAGGAAGTAGCAATATCATGCAGTTGCCCTCGTTTTTTTTTTTTCAAATGGACTTGCCTGGTCGTACAGATCTTTACGTCGTCACCGAATCGTGGTAAAACGGTCATTGCTGTTCATGGAAACCAATCAAATACGACATAATACATAATCACCCAATGAATATATAAATAAAATAATTTTGTGTTGATAATATTTTTAAAGATGTAAAAAAAAAATTATGGGTTACTAATTGGTGGTAGTAATTGTTTTTAAGGGAAGGGGTATTTTTGATACAAGAAGATGACCAGTTTAAATTGACTGCAGTTAGGTACTACTTCCATCGTCTTCTAACCGATTTGCGTAATCACAACTAAAGTTCGAAGGTTATTTTATTTCTAACCCCTAAAACCCATTTTTATTATAATGTTCTACTACTACTAGTGACTAGTGATCTGATATCAAATAGGCTTTTTAGACACGAAGATATTTCACACACATGCAAGCAAACCTTACAATAATGCACACACTAGCAACAATAATAAACAAATTATAGTTAGAACACGGTTTAAATTTTAAGGCACTGTAATTTTTGTATCGATTATTTAGATTCAGAAACTTATATTATATTCCTATGGAAAGTGGACATAAGAGTGCAAAAAGATCCATCAATGGAACTTGTCAATGGATTTAAGTGGATCGAGTGGGTATTTCTACTAGCAATATTATACTTGGTTTACATTTATGTAGCCTTTATTTAACTTAAATTATTAAAACGAGTTCACTAACAAGCTATACAATAATGTGATTAGTGAGAGTACGAGACGAGTACGAGCGAGTACGAGAGTTAGTAATAAGTTAAGTTAGTAAGTTAATCCCTGCGTGCAAGACTTTCGGTCCCACCGAAGGAAACATCGCAGACCATACTAGGACTAGTACTAGGACCGCATTAGCTACTCATAAATACGTAGACAAGTTAACCATTACACGTATAAATAAATTCACAAATTACATTAGTGTTGTCGCAGATATGTAACCGAATTAAAATGTAGTTTTTTTTTAAATTGCATTGTCATCTTGTTATGTGTGCAGTTTCAAATTAATCCGACATATTGATGGGGGTGAAAATCACGTTCAGATTCCGTTACATACATATAAGCGTGTTAAAAAGACGATCAACTAATATGAAAACAGTTTTATAACATTGCGATGACTTGTTATGATTAAAGAATAAAATTCAAGTAACACAACACAAGAATAAAGAGGAGCGACCTCATTTTGAAGAATCAAGTCCTTACTGCTTAAGAGTCTTTGGGAGTACTTAACCACGCTACAAAGAGACTTTGGATATACCGAATGTCATCAATTATTAGGTTGGCTTAACTCTGATGACAGAGTTAATCAACGACAGGCGCGGTCGGTTTATGGATGGGTGATTGCTAATAGCAAAATTTCATGGGCGCTACCGTGCTTCGAAAGGCACGTTAAGCCGTCGGTCCCGGTTATTTTCAACGATAAAAATGTCCTTATGCCTTGTTGTCGTGGCTTGAGAACATTCGACACTGGGTTGGCCACTAACCTCTCTACCAATTCGCATTAGAGCAGCGTGATGGAGTTTGCTCTAGACCTCCCGCAGCTGTGTCTGTGAGGTAGACCCGTGCCCACCCATGCCCAACAGTGGGAAGTCTATGGGTTGGAGCTATTATGTCGGCGAGAGCTGTCAAGTCCTGCTCCAATGGCATCTAAGCACAACGTCGATAAGCCATAAGTTTCCGTATCGACTCCGTGGCGTGGTGGTGAGTGAGGTGAGTGACCCTGACTGCCAAACCGCGGGTCCCAGGTTCAAACCCGGCCGGGGCAGATATTTATTTCGCAGATATATATGGATGTTAAATTGCATTGTGTTCTGGGTGTGCCCGTCTAGAGAAACACAGGCAAAGGCCTACCATGGATTATGGAAGTGAGTGTGTAACGTTTATGTATTTATTCAATATCGAAACAAAATCAACGGTAATTTCTTCCAAGCTTCGCCATTTTGAACGCCAATTAAATTGCGCTAAAATTGCAACAAACTACAGATTCCGTGATATTTTCGTCACACCAATGATATGAGCGGAAGGAAAATCACATTGCACTCATTATAATTTATCGACAACGACGACGAGAAACGTAAAGCTATATTTAAATATTTGAGAAGCAAAGATGATATATGTGGACACCATGATGCGGAGAAGCAAGATTATCTTTACAATACATAAAAAAGTAATTTCGTTATATCATGGTTATAGACCCAATGACGAAATACGGACACGGCGTACAAGCAAACGTAATGCGAGACGATATTGCTCGAGAGAAAGAGAGAGAGATAGAGAGAGATACAGAGAGAGAGAGAGAGAGAGAGGTAAAAAAACATGCAATACAAATGACATTTTGGACTTAAGTGTCCTAGTCTCGGCAGAACAGATATTTTTAGGCTTAGGTCTAGACCATAAGGACGACTACACCTATTTCAATTGACTTGCTTGAGGCTCGAATGAATTCATGAGATATTTGTAAAAACATTACATTTTCCTAAAAATATTTATATGATATATTGATTTTGTCGGATTTTTTAGACTCACAAGTTACACACTAAGAATTTACTGAAAATGTACACCATTGTTTCTTAGAAAGCAATTTAGAAGTAAACAATAAATAGGATTACCAATAATCAGGTGTGAAGATGTCAGGCGTTTCTTATTGAGTACTTAGTATTATTATTGATTTAATTTGGATTCAAGTGAAACAAGTCATTTGTTATCAATTGAAAAATTTTCAGAACTACTTCTTTCGTTCTACCACGATACTACAAATCAATATTATATCCCTTTATCAATATTTCTTTTTATTTCAAGTTAGAATGAATCTTAACCTCTGCAGGTTAAATCAAAATCTACTTGAGTCCAAATCATCCATAAAATAAAAACTCTATAACTTGAATTATCTGGTGTCTCCCTTGATGTTTGACTTACTACTTAGTAGTAAAAGACACTGATTATGCTTAAAAACACTTGTAAAGGTATCTTACAAATCAATTTGGTCAGACATTTGTTTCCATTCAGTAAACCAAAATTATTGGGTAGGTATCTTTGATCAATGTAGGTATAATTGATAGCAAAATGATTATTACCTGTTTATGCTTAATCTTTGACTGTGCCTGGTACGCGGCTTCTAACTTAGGGTTACTTGGAGCTTTCTTTGGCCTAGTATTCTTTATACCTAATGACTTGCCGAAAGGTGCAAACCAGTACCTGGAACAAGTAGTTATATAAATGTATTATTAACAATTGCTAGTAACACTTGCTTTGCAGTATACAATAACTTCAGTGTACAATAAATTATTAATTTCATGAAATGCAATCCATAATATTGTTAAAACTAACAGCATTAATTAACAAAATTATATGGAATCTTGTATTTTAAATAATTAAAAACACAAAAAATCATTGTATATTAAATTATAATAAATTTATAGACAAGCTTTCCAATTTTCCAATTTTAACGCCTTTTCTATAAATCTAAAAGAATTTAATTTCATTATAAAAATCTCATTAATTACTTAGTATTTAACAAATCTGAATGAACTGCTTCTGACAAAACTGAAGAAAATAAATGGTATATTTTTCACTTTGATTAATTCAATTTGTGAGTAATTATTTACCGGCGAAGCTATCTACTAATACACCTGATAACAGTATTGAGTCACGGATGACCAGTACCGTACCATTGACACACATTTTGTGCTCTCGTTTAAACTTACTTTTCTAGCACATGCCTAAAAACTATGAGCACCAGAGCCAAGGGCAGAGGATACAGCAGGTGCCTGTGGTCTGCATACACCACAGCCTTGTCAGGACCCGGCTCGATATCTTCCCAAGTTGTGTTCGGCGGCAGCCACACATCTTCGTTCCAAAACGTATCCAATACAGCCCGCAACATTATCAACACTACACTTATCTATTCATACATACACCAAAATAACATAAGTAATACTAGAAATCTATGTAAATAAATAAAGCCATTAATTATTATTTAAAATGCACCCAACCATCGGAACGAGCGACCGAGAAATCTAACGAGCGACCTTTGATTGAATGTCAGTCAGTCAGACTCAGTTTGTCAACTTTGTCAGGTTGTCTTGTCAGTCAGTCAGTCATTCAATCAAATAAGGCGACGGCTACGGAAATAACCACAGAGCAGAAACATAATAGAGTAATTATAAAATTAATAATTAATTTATATATTAGTTTTTATTAATTATGCTTGTACGTGCAATGTTCACTTTGTAAATATCGTGTGTGTAAATCAGCTTTTGTATATAATTCATCATGTCAATCACCCATTCATCACGTGTAAATAATCTGAACCATACGCATTCGCAGTCTTAATATCCATCCATCAGCCTTTTGAGGTCCACTGCTGGACATAGGCCTCTCCTTAAACAATACCTGTCTGTTATGTCTACGGTCAATCTGGGTAACTTTGGCCGTGTTTTTGCAATATATAATACAGTATTTTTTCTAGAAACATCTAAAATATTTCAAAACTACTTTGGAGTTACTAATTCAGGGTAACATTGGCCCGGGATAAGGTTACACTAATATTTTACTATCATACTAATATGTTGCCAGATTTTGGAAAATGTGTCGAATTTGATATAAATATGTATGTAGTACATTGAAAAAATCTTTTTTTCCATACAGAAAAAGATATCATGCCTCAGGACGAATCTCTTTAATGACAAAGGCTACAGATTGTTGGATTTGGCCAACGAATCGACCAGAAATAGTGCTATTATCAATTAACAATAATCTTAAGTCTTAGATGAGTCGTAAATAACTCGAAAAGGCAGTTATTTTGAGATAAATGATGATTTTTGGCGATGGAATGGGATGATTAGAAAGGATGACTTTACAGCATTTTTTGATAATTAAGTAGTTACTTTTCGGTTAAAATTTTATTTTTTAACAATTATTTAGATATTTATATGGGCCATAACAGCCTGATTTCCTATTTTTCCTATCAATACCAAATAATAAAAGATTTAATAAAAAAAATATGTTTCATAGGGCAACAAAACCTTAAATAAGGTACAAAAAATATTGACTTTGGATGTAGACTATATATTTTTCTGCTAGTATTTAGTGGCCAATGCTACCTAGTTCACTTATTTTGCGAGAAATCATAAAAAACATGCACCAGGCCAGGCATGGGTCAATTTTACCCCAACTCTAATTGTAACTTTGACCCATCGATTTTATTACTTTTTCATTTCTTTTTTCTAAGAAACTATCATTATATTGCTAGGTTTATAGAATCAGTGGCTCTCAAAGCCATCAAAAAGTCTTCTTGGATGAGTCTTCCGCACAAATTTAAACATTTATTGCATTTTAATTCCGAAAAGTGGGCCAATGTTACCCAGGTTGACTGTATCTTTTTTTATTATGTATTATTATTTATTTCAATGCCTCGTCCAGTCATTCTAGGTTCACGGGCGTTCATGATTCGAAGTTTCTCGGACAGAATTTATTTATATTTTTTGACATTGACATTGACGTTTAAAATAAAATGTGATTTGCTTTGAAATGAATTAAAAATAAATACCTTTTCTTTTTTTGATTGACTTTGAAATTTTGAAGTTGAACATGCGGAGATGAAATTGATAAATTTAAACATATATGAACTTGCTATAAATTATAATAAATGTAGCCACTTTCATTAGGTTTGTATGGTTTATTTAATGCGATTAATATATTATTAATCGGTTATATCAATGCAATGTTGTTTTGTCCAACGTGCGCAAACATACTTATAGTGGAAGAGGCGCCCGAACGAGGGCTTCGCTATGCGTGCAACACGTGCCCTTACGTGTATAATATCAGGAAAAAGGTGTCTTCCCGCACCTTCCCCAAGTTAAAGGTTGGTACCTAACTTATTTCAAAATTCCATCATCACAGCAAGAATGAAGCAGATATAGTTATATAGATTGGACTATGGCTTTTAGTTTTACTAGTTTTAGTCACCCTTTACTTTCGGAATCAACACGATACGTAATCTATGACTTTTCTGTGTGACAATGTTCACAGTACTTCACAGGCAAACTTCTGAATTTCACATCAAAATACACATGCTAATGAAGTATAAACCTTAATTTTATTTTCAGGAGCTCGATTATATAATGGGTGGTGCTGCTGCTTGGGAGAACGTAGACTCAACTGATGCAGTTTGCCCCAAGTGCAGTCACAGCAAAGCTTTCTTCATGCAGCTCCAAACCCGGTCTGCTGACGAACCCATGACAACATTCTACAGATGTTGTAATCACAAGTGTGCACACAACTGGAGGGATTAAGATAGTGCAAAAACAAAACAAATTAATGTAGGTTTTAGTGGACTATGAATTTAGTAAAACAACTATTCTACACTAATTTAGTTAGACATCGGTGGGCATCAGCCAAAATGAAGATAGATAAAATGGCGCCAGTCATATCTTGCAAGGAGAAGCTTTCTCATATTAAAGCTGCAGAGTTTCTGTCAAATGGGGACGTTATTGCTGTACCAACAGACACTATTTATGGATTAGCGTGCAGTGCGAACTGTCCAAAGGCAATAAAGAAGTTGTATACGATAAAAGGGAGGGATTCAGCCAAACCAGTCGCTATCTGTGTAACACGGGTAGCCGATGTGCGTAAGTGGGGTGAGTCGGATCACTTGAGCGATGACCTATTACACAATCTCCTTCCGGGGCCTGTTACAGTTGTACTAGAAAAAACTAGGCTGCTAGACAATCCCTACTTAAATCCAAGCACTACTAAGATTGGCATCCGTATACCAAATCATGGATTCATTAATAATGTGACAGAAATGTTTGATATGCCTGTCGCTTTGACCAGTGCTAATTTTAGCAATGAACCATCAACGCTATCCGTCAATGAATTTGAACACCTATTCTGCCATCTTGGAGCTGTGTTCGATGGAGGGGTACTGAGCCAACATGAGCAAAACAGAACTGGATCAACAGTAGTAGATTTATCCAGACGCGGTTATTATAATATTATAAGAAAAGGTATTTTGTATGAAATTATAATTAACATTTTAGAAAGTCACGGCTTGAAGAAGGTAAATGGGATTAGTTGATTATATTGTCATTTTGTTAATGTTTGAGTCTTAATAGGATAAATATTATTTTAGAAGTATTAAGAGTTGTCCATATAATATGCATACATTCTTGTTATTCTTCTTCCAAGTCGTGACGTTCTTGGCAGAACATACATTCTTATATTACTGCATTAATATTTATGAGGCTAGAGAAATAGGTTGTATATGAAAATATAATTAGAATAAGTTATTTCTTTCAATTAAAAATATATTAATATATTATAATATGTATATATTTTGGTATATTCAATTTGATGGACAAACTGTATGCAGCAAAATATTTTAGTGAGTTAAATTTAAATAGTATTTAATGATCTAATTTAGGCCCAAAGTGTGGATTCATTTAGCTATTTAGTAAGTTGCTGTATCTATTTTTTTGCTGTTATTGAAGAATATTAAGCAGAAACTAAATGTATGAAACATTTTTATTCAGTGTATGGTATAAGAGTTAAAATAAAACGAGTGTAAGAATAACATCTTTTCATCTATTTATTAAAAATAGAGATTCTGCTTTGCATTTTTTGGTTAAAGTACTGCAATCATGATATACCAATAATAAACTATTAGTAAGAACGGTGATTGCACAATTGCTAGTCTAATTTTATTTGCTGAGACCAATAGACGTCCCACTGCTGGGCACAGGATTGCATTGGCACTGCATCCTAATTTTATTACAATGAGATAAACAAAAATTTTATAAATAGTATCTTATAAGATCACAAGACTATATTTTAAATTTGAATCAGACTAGTTTAGGAAGATCTATGCTTTGCAAATGTTTCAGGACACCTTCAATTTACCTAATTTTTTTATCTTGTGGCTAGCTAGGAGTTCTGAGTTTGAACCTTGGGGTCTATAATATTACTGGGTAAAGTTTTCAATACAAAAATTACTATTTATTAACATCAGAACAGAATGTTTATTCACTTGATTGAAATTTTACTTGTTATAACTGCCTCGTTGGTCCAGTGGTCGCAAGCACCACCTTTAAGATAACTATTGGGTTTTCAAACTTGAAATGAGTGGTATTGGTTTTTTCTAAATTGAATTGAGCAGTAGCAGCTTGGGAGTCAGGATTTGAGCCCAATGTATTACATATAATAATTCCAATGCCCAATGGATATGTGCATTGGAACTAAACATAACTGGTGAAAACAAAGTGGGTATACACACTTCTGCCTATTCCATAGGGGAATTACGAGCATGATGTTATGTATGTATGTTTGTTTGTTTTGTGTATTCGTGCAATATATTCATTACAATGATTCAACATATGTCAGTATTTTAGTTTTTGTTTACAAAATGCATTTCTTGCAAACACAAGAACAATATGAGAAATTCTGAATGAGTCTTCTATGGAAATATATTTATATTGAGTGAGGTATTGAAGGAGGTAGAAAGGTGTACTTTTTATAGTTCTAATAAAAATTCAACACATATAAGGTTTAACACATAATAATACAACCTATAAAATAATCAATAAATACCAATGACTTTTTAAACCTACAGAGTTGTCCATACTAGATTATTTACATAATTAATTTTAAACTTTTGCTATATAGCCGAGCTAACAGGTTTTCTGTGTTCTGGAACTTTAGCTTCAAGCTGCTGCCACCTGCTCGGGGGCCACACAATGCAGACTGCTCTAGCGTTCACCAGTCCAAGACAGACTGGTCCGAATGTGTTGCTATCAAGTGTATGACCGGTATGATCACCTTCCACCCAGCAGTGGCCTTCGGGCACCTTCACAAACTGGTTTTTATAACCCATAGTAGTCACAATATCTCCCTGCAGAGCCACAACTCTCTTGATTATCTTCTGGTTTGGATCCTTAGGCGACACCAGCGAAATTACGTCGCCTCTCTGCACCTTGTAGTCCCTTACAGACCACCGCGACAGGAATACATAGTCTGTATTGGTAGACTCCGGGTTGAGCACTGGCTGCATGGATATACCTTCAACTCTCGCGACATAACCCACTGTGTCCAGGAATGTCACTCCGACAGGAATACCTAAAATAACGGACCTAAATAGGCTTTTGAGGGACATTTATATATCGTTGCAAACTTTTGCTGTAAATTTAAGCGGCATAGTCGATCAGCTAATCTGTTTTGTTTTGCAATTTTATTTGTAAAACATCTTGAAATATCTTTTTTTTGCGGTAAGCGACTTACGTACCGCGAAAAGACTAATGCCCTTTTGACATTTAACATCACTTTTGACATTTTTATTATTGTGTTGCCAGTTTATGTGAAGGGCCAACCACAGAGTACATTTGGGGCCAACGATCTATAGTACCAAATGTACCTGTATGGAACCATGGCATGGAATGGATTTGCTATAACCGCAAAATGAATATGTATACTTAAAATCACCAGCGGCATAATAATTACTACCCCTGCCATAGAAAAATTGTTTAAACTATAAAAGAATAGGCTTTTTCAACGCGACGGCAAACTACACCAAAGACTACTGTCAATCAAAATCGAGCTTCACTCGATTATGATTGAGATTTTATTTTGAATCTTGACTTGAAACATCACTTCATGGAATCAAAAATGGTCGATCCAGCCACGGGCAATGTATATACGAAAATAAGATGGAACCGAATCCCTTCAAAGGTCTCATTTTTCATTCGCAACGGTCAATTAGTAAAAAGACACATGTATTTGACATAATGTGCGTTGAAAAAAAACCTAGCTTTTTATTAAAGTCAACTATTGCGTCTCCATATAATATGTTTATATCTGCATAGAATGGAGAATATTATTTTTGAATAATTAAACAACAATTCAAAGGTAATAATATTAAGAGTAATGTAGTGCGTGGTAACAGGCTCACCAGCACATATCGCATGGGACCTTGCAACATTATTGGTCAAAAAAGGTATACACTATACATCAGATCAGTATGTAACATTATTTTTATTCAAAATATTACAAATATATAAATTGCTATAGTCCATCCAGCCATTTAAGTAATAGTATATCAAAATGCTATATCTACTCTATTTCCTGTCAGCAAGTTAAAATCTTGATGTCGAGCTAGCTCACTTGTGGACAAATATATAAATAGGTAAATAATGAATATATTAAAAAAAACTTTATTCGATATACTTGACAGTCACGCTATGTCACTTATCACAGACATTTAATTTTCAAGTAAACATGATATTACTAGTGGACGCCCGTAGTTTCCCTCGCGTGGAATTAGACAACAATAGTTTCGTTTACACCTTTTTAATAACCAAAGCAACCATTAACGACGTCTGCCCACAATATTGACAGTCCACAATATGAATTTTCCTGTCCATCAAATCGGAACTCCATCTATCTATAATAACTTGCCGTGCTATCACCTTGAGAAAGGAATGTGTGAAGTTTTAAAGTTTTTTTTTTATAATATAGACGGACAAACAGAGAATAGAATTTATTATAATATCTTTAGAATCGCATCAAAATAAGTGAGTGTGCTTTCCAGTTGTATATAAGTACTTCACGTATCCTTGAAATGTAGAATACCACAGAGTAATCAGATATCATTGTAACGAATTTTGAATCATTCTGTCTCGTAATAAAATTAGCCTGTGAGTTTACAATATATTTCTAAGACTTTATTTACTTCCATAATTTTTTAAATTAATTATAATTATTATATTCAAAATGTGTGCAGACTGGCAACATTTTAACCCTCAGCCTTGTCACGTCACTCAATCTGTGCGAATGAATGACCATAGATTAAGAAATTTCAGAGTGGAGTCTTTACTTTATTACCAAATACTCAAAAAAGTGTTGATGCTTTCTGTAGTAAATCACAACCACAACTAATGAAACTGAAATAATTGGGTATTACTGGCGAAACCAAACCAATACAACTTAAAATTAAGTTAAGAAACACAAGTTTCTATCACTCGGGAAACGTGTGGCAATTTAGAAAGGACGGTGTGCAGATGGAAGTGTTCCGTGCTCGGGAAAAACTTACAACCTGCATAATCAGCTGTCAGTGAGTGTGATAGATCATCTGTAGTAGTAAATATAAAAGTGGAAGCGATCAAAATTCCGAAAACACGACGGCGAACGGCGCGCGGGAGTGTGGAAGCGCCGAAGGGGCCCACGATGTGAGCCGGGCGCCGCGCTCGGCGGGCTCGGACGATCGCGCAGCTATGGGATAATAACCTATCACGGAGCGAGGAGACCGAGATGGCCGGACTCCCGTGAGCTCGTCGGGAGCGTCTCTCGCCCGCGTCGCCGGGGACCGCCGCACCATGTCCGGCGACCACCCGCTCCCGACGAAGACGGTGAGTCCGGTGAAGTGGCACGAGAAGCCGTGGGACGTGTGGGTGGCCGAGATCGGGTACCGGTCGCCGCGGCGCGAGGAGGAGAAGCCGGCGCGGCGCCGCGGCGGGCTCAGCCGGCTGCGCCACGATGCCATGCCGCTGCACGGGCTGCTGCCGCAGAGCGACACGCTCGACGCGGCCGTCTGCCACCTGTGCGGCGCCGTGGTCAAGGTGAGCGCCGCCTACCGCCACCTGCGCGACGCGCACGCGCCCGCCGAGCCGCTGCTGCCGCCGCCGCCCGCGCCGGCGCCGCCGCCGCGCCCCAAGTCGCAGCCCGCACGCTCGCGGCACAAGAAGGAGCCTCCGCCCGCACCGCCACCTGACGTGGCGCCGGCCGCGAGCGCCCTGCCCGCCCTGCCCGTCCTGCCCGTCCTGCCCGTCCCGCCCGAGCCGGAACAGCTGGCGGCGCGCACGGCGGTGGCGTCGCCCGCCCTCGCCCGGCCCCCGCCGCCGGACCTGCAGTACCTGGAGGAGGCGGGCGCCGCCGCCGTGCTCGCCGGGGAGCTGCAGGTCAGCGTCGACACCGGCGACTTGCCCGTCGTCAGCATCCAGGACCCCGAGGACCTGCCCCTCGGCGAGAATCTCACCGACGACATATTCGCGATCATGAACTCGGAGGGCATCCAGAGCGCGGACGACATCACCAACGCGGCCGACTGGAAGAACATAATCCGGGACATCGGGAACATGCAGGAGATAAACTTTCCTTCGGTCGGCGACCCGGCGGGCGGGTTGGATCCGTTCGCCCCCGCGGAGCCCTCGATGGCCGCGTACGGGATCGACGCGGAGGCGCTGCGGTTCGCGCCGGACGCGTCCCCCGCGCCGCTCGACGCGAGCGCGCCGCCCGCGCAGACCCCGAAGCCGGCGACGCCCTCGACGAAGGCGTCGCGGAAGACGAGCAAGACGAAATTTAACCTGCGGGAGTACGACCCGAACAAGCACTGCGGCGTGGCGACGGGCGAGGCGCCCAAGCCGTGCACGCGCTCGCTGACGTGCAAGGCGCACGCGCTGTCGTTGCGGCGCGCGGTGGAGGGCCGCTCGAAGCCGTTCGACACGCTGCTGGCGGAGCACCGCGCGGCGCGGGAGGCGGCGCACGCGAGCGCGGCGCCCGCGCTGGCGCCCGAGCTCGCGGCGCTGGCGGACGCGGCCGCCGTGGACGACATGTACGCCAGCCTGCTGGGCGGCGCGGCGCTGGCCGAGGACGCGGTGCTGCCGGACACGTCCGGCATCGCGGCGCTGCTGGCGCAGCCGGACGAGGAGCCGGCGCCGGAGGGGGACGGCGCGTGCTGGTACGCGGCGGTGCCGCGGCCGCTGGCGCTGTGCACGTTCAACGCGTCGCACGCGGGCGGCGCGGTGGCGCTGGGCAAGCGGTACGCGACGGTACGCAGCAACGTGAAGTCGTCGCTGGCGCGGCCGTGCAAGGCGGCGGCGGCGGCGGCGGGGGCGGCGGGGGTGGGCGCGCGGGGCGGCGCGGCGCGGCGGCCGGAGCTGCGGCGGCTGGTGGTCCGCTGCGGGCGCGGGCGCGGGCCGGGCGAGCTGCTGGTGGCGGAGGCGCGGCTCAACGGGCACGCGCCGCACCGCGCTCGCCTCAAGCCCAAGCGCTCCGGCCTCGACCTCGCCTTCTCGCTCGACCCGCTGCTGGCCGACGAAAAGTGTTGAACGGACTCATGTAGCCACCTGATTGTATATTTATTTTCGGTTGTAAGATATTAAGATGGACTCGTATTGTAAATGTTGAACGGTGCAAATCTTAGCCCTGTGGTTGATGCTATTTCTAATTATTAATCTCGTCGGACAGGCCTGGCCAGCTCTGCGCTTGTGCAGTGAATTGTTTGTACAGGAGTCTCTGGGTGAGGGTGAAAAAATGAATTTATCCAAGGAATCCAGCACAACATTCAATTAAAACCCTTCATCTTAATTAGAATAGTCTGGGACCCAATTGTACTAATTCAAATTCAAATTAAATGCACTCTGAACAACATCAAACAGTAACTGTATGTGTAATGGAATGAATTCTGATGCTGTGCAACCCACTGCTGGCAATTAATTCACATAATTTTGAATTAATATTGATTAGTAAATTTTAAGCTTTGCTTTAATACATATTACAAATCCACATCTATCATCGACTATAAAAAAATTACAACATAATCAAACCCTTTGGTCGTCAAGAGAAAAAGTCATTGATTGAAAGTCAAAAAATAAAACCGTTTAAATACTGTCATATGGGACTATGTAAATTTCTATTTCCTCACATGTCAAATGTACCCAAACATTGTTTGATTTGAATAAGTGCAATCGGGGTCCTCTTAAGTTTTTGTATTTATATTTGTGTATTTATATTTTATTAGAACAAAAATTCATAATTTGTAAGGTCACAAATACATTTAAACAGGTAAATAGAAAACAATTAAGGTGTATTGCAAATTATTAATTTTTTTTTTGTACATATTTCATAATCCAATGTTGTTGCAATGATATTATTGATACTAATTTAATGTCATTATTGGCAAAAAGTAAATTAATGTGTGACTGTATGAAAGAGCTTTATTATGTTACCTGTTATCATTATTTCGTTTATTCTTCATTACTTCTAACATCTTTTTAACAGATTTCGAAAAAAGGGGGAGGTTCTATGCTTGACTGTTTTTTTTAATGAATGTATTCATTTGAAAAAGGAAGTGTATTTGATAATTATGGAGTAAGCCTTAGTTATACATGGGGCAAGACCTACTTTTAAAGATCTCTTAAAATACAAATTTATTTTTTAATTACAATGTTGATTACCCAGCACCATTGTTAGTTATATTATTTTATTAGTATTTGTTATTATAGCGGCAACAGAAATACATCATCTGTGAAAATTTAAACTATCGGTCTATCCATCATGGTTCATGAGATACAGCCTGGTGACAGACGGACAGCGAAGTCTTAGTTATAGGGTCCCATTTTTACCTTGGGGTACGGAACCCTTAAAATGAAATGTCTACTATATACATAAAAATATTTAAGTCATGCCCCATGTGTTAGTCTTACACAGTCTTACCCCACTATAGTAAGTTTTAAAAATGTCTAGCATGTTATATCAAAATTTTATAGATGTGAATTAAATATGTTGTACTATATTATCTCAGTCAAGATCTTATAAATAACTACTGGTAATGTTTTAATTTTTCTTTTAATTTGGTTCTAAATGAGTTTAGAAATATTTGACATTTTAAAATGTAAAACAGAAATTTTATGGTTTTAAAATTTTTAACAGAAATAAATGAACATTTACATGCTGCTATACAAACAATGTAGGTAGGTTTAAAAAAAAAATTATTACAGAGATAACTTTTTTATATAGTTTATGGCATCATCATTAATCAGCTAAAGTCGAACTTAAATTCCAAATAATTTTATAACCACCGATTGTTTCCCAAATTTACTGAACCGAACTGAAAATCTACTTAACTAGGTACGGTCACGGCACAAGCGCAGAGGTGCTATAATTTTGGTATTATTTTGTAAATTATTTATAAGTTTTTTTTTGTAAAATTCGTCGATGCGATGTCGAGTAGATCGTGCGGAATGGTTGTGTTTTTCGAGATGACGTAACTCATTGTTGATACTGAAGTGGACACTGAAATGGCCTAGGATTAATGTTTAATGTGATGAAAATTTCCATGTAAAAATATAAATACTAAAGTGTAAGTAAACCGTAATAGTAAATCGTCTCCATGTAAGAATACCTCAACTGAAACACTCGTTTCGGCTTCTCGTGAATCTTTGTGATCCAATTTTCGATGTTCTCTTACTTGGTTTTACGGTTCAAGTTGGTAATTGGTGCATAAGTTGGTTAGCATTCATCGCGATATGGTAAAAACATTCTTCACAATTCTGACTAAGACTATCTCTGCCTCATTATACAGAAAAAGAAACAAAAAGGAGAAATTGCACTACGCTATGTGTAACCAAAACTAAAATAGTTGACCCTGCATCCACCCCACTCCTTTACAGCGAATTGTTGCTATTATTTTTTGGATTACTTGTGGTGCTTGTAGTTTATTCTGTACCTATTCTGAGCTGTTTGCATACCCAAAAAAAAAAACCAACTTATGACCTGAAAATTTCCAACTAAAGAACTGGTGCCGTGTAAACCAGTCACAAATAGTGAAAGCAGCAAAAGTGCGTGGATAGCTTTTCCCCAAAATATGTTTCGTACATGCAGTGTGCGCTCGAGAAACGATGTCGACCACTCGCTCCAGTGCCAAGCTTTGAATTCTTATCCTAGCGACAACTTTCCCAAAACATCGGCACCATTTTTTGATCAAAACTGTAATTTTTATGTGAATATTGATCACTTTGTAATTCTAATTAACTGCAAGACTGACAGATTTAATTGTGCGATTATCCGGTTTGATTCGTTTCTCGAGCGTACATTGTTGTTTATTGAATTCTTGTTCGTGTGTATCTTCTCTACAGTACAGCATTGTATGCTGTTATTGTTTGGTTTGAGAATAAACTCGACCCTCGCAACTGCTTCTGCGGTTTGGTTCGAGTGAGAGCGGGCATGTTCCACAAGCTTTAGCGTTTAATATCTTGAATGGGGACAAAACATTTGATTCTTGAACAGTCCTTAATTGATGAGGAAACTCAATTACACTAAATTTCAACAGATAATCAATTTCGTGGTGCAGCCATCGTCAATCGTAGGCGTTTGTTCTGTACCGATCCTGCGAAAACCTTGTTCGCTTTTGCTTTGTATAGTTTGGTATTTGCACAAAAAACTGTTCCTGCCCTACAAGTCGCTGCAATTAGTGCAAATAGATATTTATTTCTCATTATATGGTATTTGTATACATCCATACATCACAATTCTGTATAATCTTGGCTTATAATAAAAACACTCCCGCTCTCACTCGGACCACACAGAGATCTAAGAAGAATCCACACTCAACTTTACATCAATGAAGCTTTATAAACCGATTGATAAACTACTATTTGAATTAAAAAGATTTTAATAAGGGTTTTTTCTTTTTATTACGAGCTTGCAGCACCACCCATCTGCTGCCGCCCATGAGATCCGTGGCTGACTTTCAACACGACTCAAATATTAGAAAAGGTACTGGTGAAAGCTAATTGGTTCCATATAGAGTTCGCCCGGGGCAGTACCACCGCCCGCCACGGTACCTAGTACCATTTCTGCCGTGTAATAATCTATATATATAAAAGGAGAAGGTGACTGACTGACTGACTGACTGACTGACTGACATATCAACGCAGGGCCTAAACTATAAGGGCTAGAAACTTGAAATTTTGCACAGGGGTTCCTTTTATAACGTAGGGGAGCACTAAGAAAGGATTTTTGAAAATTCACCCCCTAAGGGGGTAAAACGGGGGTGCAAAGTTAGTATGAAACTTTGCCGTTTTTGAAGTCGTTAGACGGGTAGACGTCGTTAATGGGTCTAATTCTACGCGAGCGAAGCTGCGGGCGTCCACTAGTTGTTTATAAAGCAATTGTGGTCCGGTTGGAAAGGTGTGAATTCCGGTTACACTTCTTTAGAGGCGACCATCTTAGTCCTCAAAGGTAGCAACACATCTGTGACTGACTTAGAACAAGACTCCTACTAACAAGTACTAACTGGACTATTACTAACACCAAATAACAGGACTAACTATCACTAACAGTCCCCAGTCCTCATACCTACTAACGAACTGACCAACTAATGTTCTAATTAACTTTCTCAACTAATTGGACTAACCATCCCAGTCCCTAATTGAGTCTTGTTCAAAGTCAGTCACAGTTGTCATGGGCGGCAGCGGATGGGTGGTGCTGCAAGCTCGTTTGCTATCCTGTATCCATAAAAAAAAAAAAGGTACCTTGATGGGCGGTGGTACTGCCCCGGGCGATGTCTATGTGGAACAAAATAGGTTGCCATAGGCTCTACCACCTCAAGGCCTGACAACCCGATTATATCCTACAAGTTGTATAAGCAGATTGCTGAACAATTAGTACTTAGTAAACTGGTTGTCCTTTCTATTGTTAGATTAACATGCTGTTTCCACTTCTCTTTCGCACTATGAGAATCAATATTAAAATGTCATAGATGAACTCCAATCGACATAGTGCAATAGAACAAGAACTATGAATTATTTATGAATCTATTTATAAATTCAACCTCGTTTAGCACACAACTGAGATGAGCTATCCCCTAATTTGCGTACTAATTAAACACTCAATTCGATATGATGACACTGCGATACCAAATTAAAGGTAATCGGATTTTGTTTGCGTCTTACTTTGTTTGAACTTGATTCTTGGAAGTTTATTCGTCTTCGAAAACAGGAGGAGGTTCTATGTTCGTATTTTTTAATGTATGTCTAATTTAAAAAAGCATGATAAAGAGGAAACATTTGTTTGTAATGATTTCACGCAAAATCTACTGGACCGATTTCAAAAATTCTTTCACCATTAGATAGCTGCATCTTCACTGTGTGACATAGGCTATATATGTAATAATATTACTAGATGTAAACGAAAGTATTGTTATATATAATTCCACGCGAGCGAAGCTGCGGGCGTCCACTAGTGTTTATATAAACACTAACTTCGTAACTTACTTTGGAACCATAGATCTGAGTTCGATCCCCGTGCCAGTAACTTAGTCTGATGGCTCCTATCGACAGACACGGCGCCGATTACGGAAGGTCTGTGCTCACAGAACGGTCTGTATCGAATGGGTTCAATTCTTAACGGCACCATTGACTTCTATGACGGGCCCGTTGGCGCAATCGGTAGTGACCCTGTCTGTTGCGCCAAAGGTCGTGGGTTCGAATCCCACTCAGGACAAATATTCGTGTAACGAACACTTGTAGGTATTAGTTCTGTGTCTGGGTGTTAATATTATCTATTTAAGTATGTATTTAAAAATATCTATGTATGTATATCAGTCTCTGACACCCATATTAGAGGCTCGCGCCTACTTTGGGGTCAGATGGCCGTGTGTGTGAATGTCCAAGATATTTATTTATAAGTCTTTCTTCATAAGTCTTTACTGTTAAGTAAAAATAATGCAAGGTCCTCGACCACTGGGGCAGCATGATGTATTCTCTGCGACCCATAGACGTCCCACTGCTGGGCACGGGGTCTCCCCCACAGACACTGCTGCGGGAGGTCTAGAGAATACTCCACCACGCTGCTCCAATGCGGATCGGTGGAGCGTTAGTGGCCAACCCAGTGTCGAATGTTCTCAAGCCACCCGAAGGTCTTTGACAAGGCTAAACGTCTGTTTCCAGCATAGAAAACAACCGGGACAGACGGCTTTACGTGCCCTCCGAAGCACGGTAGCCTCCATGAAATTTTGCCACTAGCGGTCACCCATCCACATACCGACCGCCCCCGTCGTTGCTTAACTCTTTCGATTACATTAAAACGACGCGAGCCATTGGGCTATGGACGGATACGTCACGATGAATACAGATTACCCCCAAAATGTATCTGTGTGATGAATTAAACCCATCTTATCTGAGAGAAGATCCATGCTCTGGACCATATTGCGCTGAGACTTCAGATAAATAAATAAATAAATATCTTGAACATTCTCACACACGGCCATCTGACCCCAAAGTAGGCGCGAGCCTGTGATATGGGTATCAGAGACTGATATACATACATTGATATTTTTAAATACATACTTAAATAGATAATATTAACGTCCAGACACAAAAACAAGTGTTCGTCACACGAATATTTGTCCTGAATGGGATTCGAACCCACGACCCCTGGCGCAACAGACAGGGTCACTACCGATTGCGCCACCGGGTCTTCAAATATATAGGTAAGTATAAATAAAACAAGGAACAAACGTTTCACGAAGTTTATTTTCAACGTCTACCTTTACAATAGGATTAGGATATCTCTGAACTCAATGGTTCATATACGCAGCCCTAAAAGAAAATGCTTTATTTGATTCGAGATTTTATATACGGTTACATAGTAGTAGGTATACCGGTTATACCCATAGGTTAAGTCGGTGAGACCATGGGCCGTTAACCATTTACAACTCTATTTTATGACCATAATTACTCTTTTTACTTCAAAACTACATCACCTTAAGTATTAGTAGTATAAAATATTAGTAGTAGTATATTATTGATAGGCACTTAGCCATACAAAGCTTAGGTAAGGGAGGAAGACCAAACAGCTCTAAGCTTGATTTTATTTTAATAAGGCTGAATAATTTCATTAAATTTTTTATACATTAAATCATCATGGTATAATTTTCTAGGATGTATTCGAAGCCTAATACAAAAAAATATGATACTAGCATAACTTAACGTTATTTTGAGATGTACATAAAAATAAATACAAATGACCAAAGATGTGGAAAATTTATGTATCTATAAGCCTTATCGACAAGAAGTAAACGTGTCCATTGATTGCCAAAACTAATCCATACTAATATTATAAATGCGAAAGTAACTCTGTCTGTCTGTCTGTGTCGTTTTCACGCCAAAACTACTGAACCGATTTAAATGAAATTTGGTACACAGATAGTCTAGCTAGAGCCTGAGGAAGGACATAGACTTTTTAATCTATTATTATGTCTAATTCCACGCGAGCGAAGCTGCGGGCGTCCACTAGTTAATCATATCCGAAGAAAAAATTTATTTTAATGAGCTACCTACCTATAGTAAAAAAAATGAATATTTTTCGTAACATAAATCACAGTTACCGCTACCACTTTGCTTTTGCCAAACAATAGACCTGCATTCGCCAAGTGTTAACACGACTTCAATCAAGAGGTTATTATCACTTATTTTTTTTCGACTTAATTTTGACTCCTTTCGTTTTCGACTTCACGACGCCCTTGAACTGTTTCGATGTGACTGCCTTTTTCCTGGAACAATCATTACCTGAGTTAATCTATTTGCAAAAACAAATTAAATTGGTCCCATATTATGTTATCACGAATATAATATCGTCTTTTCTGCTGCTGCAACCCATAGACGTGCACTGCTGGGCACAGACAAATCTGCGGGATGTCTAGAGCATACTCCAACACGTTGCTCCAATGCGGATTGGTGGAAGGTTAGTGGCCAACCCAGTGTCGAATGTTCTCAAGCCACCCGAAGGTCTTCAACAATGCTTAACGATTGTTTTCACCATTGAAAACAGCTGGGACCAACGGCTTAACGTGCCCTCCGAAGCACGGTAGCGCCCATGAAATTTTACCACTAGCGGTCACCCATCCACAAACCGACCGCGCCCGTCGTTGCTTAACTCTGTCCGATCACATTGAATCGACGCGATCCATTGGGCTAGGGACACTACAATCGTCTATTTTAATGCTAGATAATCTAATTGATTAAAACATTTGCTCGAACTGTTCCGGCTATAATGCAATGAAAAATGTGCTGGAATTGAGCCTCGAACTCAAGGGCCCGGCCGCCTTGTTACGTAACTTGCAATATATATCTATAATAATAATAATAATACTCTTTATTGTACACCAAATTACAGAGTTGCTAAGAAAAATAAAGGTAAAAAAAAACAATATACAATGGGCGGTCTTATCGCTTAAGAGCGATTATCTATCTATCTATATGCGAAATATTTGCGCCATTGTCAGTGAACATTTTTAGTCCTTCGAGCCGGATGAACCATACCATACGCCTTAAGTCCACTGCTGGATATCTATACTAATATTATAATGAGGAAAGATTTTGTTTATGTTTTCACACAAAAACTACTGGACCGATTTCAAAAATTCTTTCACCATTAGAAAGCTGCATCTTCATATTTTCATGAGTGACATAGGCTATACAATATTACTAGGTGTAAACGAAACTATTGTTATGTCTAATCCCACGCGAGCGACGCTGCGGGCGTCCACTATTTTTAATCATTAACGCTGGATTTCAATAACCTATCTACGGATAGATTTGGCTATCGGAGATAGAAATTCGACACATTTTATATGGAACTTATGTCAAATTTCTATCTCCGATAGCCAAATCTATCCGTAGATAGGTTATTGAAATCCAGCGTTAATTGCCACTACTCCCAGTTCTGTGCCTTTTGAATCCTGCGGTTACTCCTCTGGTCATATAGGTCATCAGTCCACCTGGTCGGAGTAGCGTATCGGTACCGTACCGGTACCATACGTACCTCTTGTTAAGGTTCTTCCTGGACAGGGGCAGGTAGGCGTAAGGGTCGTGTTTGCCCTTCTTCTTGATATCACCCTTGGCCTTCTTCGAGCGGAACTCCGTGCCGGCCGTCGACGCCACCGACGCCGCTGAGCCTAGCGGTCTGGAATTATTGCACAAATTTAATTTTGTTATGTTTAACGTTATTTAATATATTCATTTTTACCGACGTTAACTGCCTTTTCCGACCTTTCGATAAGTTAAGTAGATCATTTGATTTTAAGTTGTATGTTTGTTGTAAAACGTTGTTGGCTTTGTTGGTGTTAACTATGTGGGCGATCCAATAAATGAAAAAATGAGTTATAAGTAAGTAGACTAAGCAGATTACGAGAGGCCTACCAGGCCATTTAGAGAGTTTAGCGAAAAAAAGTTTTTTTGTATAAGGCTAAAAAAGGGAAAAAAGAGTGCTAGCAGTAAAAAATTAAATTATAGAAAACAAGCGATAACATACATATCTGACATAGGATGTCACATCAACAGCGATAGAGCGAGATTGCATTGAACATTAATGAAGTATTTCATACTTCATCTAGTTTTACATCCGCGATCGAAGGTTTCCGTCAGTTTGGCATGCCAGTCAGTACCTGTGGATGCCCTTGCCGCCGGCGCGGTAGCCAGTGGCCAGCGTGCAGTTTGGCATGCCAGTCAGTACCTGTGGATGCCCTTGCCGCCGGCGCGGTAGGCAGTGGCCAGCGTGGCGGTGGAGGCGCGGCTGCGGCCGCTGCGGATGCTCAGGATGTCGTCGAACTTCCGCTTGCCGCCAGTTTTTGTAAGCTTCGAAGGCTTTGCCGGCTCCCCGTTATCTGGATAACAGAATACATTTACGTAAAGAAATATACATATTACAGAATACATTTACATTACATACATAATTTTTTTTATTTATTATTTATTTATTTATTTAATTAGTACGGATATACCACTTAACACTAATCTATATATATAAAAGGAGAAGGTGACTGACTGACTGACTGACATATCAACGCAGCGCCTAAACTATAAGGGCTAGAAACTTGAAATTTTGCACAGGGGTTCCTTTTATAACGTAGGGGAGCACTAAGAAAGGATTTTTGAAAATTCATCCCCTTAGGGGGTAAAATGGGGGTGCAAAGTTAGTATGAAACTTTGCCGTTTTTGAAGTCAAGTGGGAAACCCGAACGCGGGCAGACGTCGTTAATGGGTCTAATTCTACGCGAGCGAAGCTGCGGGCGTCCACTAGTTATAAATATTTTAATCGATACAAATTAGAGCATCATTTTCATTGTTTAAAATAAATTTTTAGCGTAACTGGAAACACAAATGTATGCTACAAACTCTTAGAGACCAGAGTCCATTAAGACCAGAGTCCATTGAGACCAAAGTCCATTGAGACCAGAGCCCATTGAGACCAGAGTCCATTGAGACCAGAGTCCATTGAGACCAGAGCCCATTGAGACCAGAGTCTGACGAGACCACTGACCAGTATCGTCGGAGTCGGAGGCGACGTCGCCGCTGGGCCGTGGCTCGTCGTCGAGCTCGCCGTCGCTGTCGTCCGCGATGATCAGCCTGCCGTCGGGTGCTGTCTTGAAGCCGCCATCTTTCTTTTTGTCCATCTATATTATTTAACAACGGCAACACGCCTGCCTTGAAGGAAGCGTTTCACACTTTTTTTGAAGCGCTATAGAAATTCAACACACCACGCGGCGGCTCTACACTTCCATTGAGACCAGAGTCCGACGAGACCAGAGCCCATTGCGACCAGAGCCCATTGATACCAGAGTCCGACGAGCCCACTGACCGGTATCGTCGGAGTCGGAGGCGACGTCGCCGCTGGGCCGTGGCTCGTCGTCGAGCTCGCCGTCGCTGTCGTCCGCGATGATCAGCCTGCCGTCGGGTGCTGTCTTGAAGCCGCCATCTTTCTTTTTCGGTTTCTCTTCTAATACCTTCTTCTTGGTTGGGTCAGTTGCTGTGGACAACGAACATGAGTAAAGTATTTTTTATAGATGATCAAAGTTGATGATAATCACATTGATATTGTGATGGGTGTATGGATCATAGCATGGATTTTTCTAATGATAATTGGTGCCTAGCAACATACCAATTGTTCAGAAATTCTTGAATATTGTAATAAAATAAGCCTATATACAAGGTACATGCGCGAAAAATCTTTTATTCGACTTGTTTCGTAGATTGCTACTTGATCAATCTGTAGTTTTCTATACGAGTTTTGAATGTGACAATTTTTTTTGATTTTTTGTAAAACTAGCATGTCATAATAATATGACATTTCCCCGATAATAATGGTTTGTATCGGTGTTTATACTCACGTATAAACAAAGTAACATAAATATAAGTGAGTATAAACACCGATACATATTAGTTCACATATTCACACAAATATAAAATTTCACAGCATCCGGTATATATATACCGATACCGAACGCCAGTAACAAGTTCATACTAATATTATAAAGAGGAAACATTTGTTTGAAATGTTTACACACAAAAACTACTGGACCGATTTTAAAAATTCTTTCACCATTAGAAAGCTGCATATTCACTGCCTATGTCACAGGCTAAATAATATAACTAGGTGTAAACGAAACTATTTTTATGTCTAATTCCACGCGAGCTAAGCTGCGGACGTCTACTATTTAACACGCTTTTTTTCATATAAAGTTACATACCTGTAATCTTCCTAGAAGACGACATATCAGCGAGATCCACGATATTCTCCGGGTCGTCCTGGATCCAGGCGCGACTCCTGCCCTTCCTCGCCTTCGCCCTGGGCCGCTCCTCCTCCACGTGCTCCATCTCCGAGTCAGAGTCCTTCAGGATGTCCTCCAGGGTCTTTGAAGTGCCCTTGACCGCGAATTCTGCGTCTGAGTCCGACTCTTGGTCTCTGGAATGGAACACGGATTTAGTAATTTGTAGACTATATTGGTTGCAACTAATTAACGGGTACATACAAAGCTCTCCTCATAACTGGGAGGGCAGGAAACGTCCTCCACTACATTGCTTCACTGCTATCGCTGGAGCAACGCAACCACTAATTCTTCCGCACGAATTAGTTGTCAACCCGTGGTTCCAAAAGTTTAAAGGCTTGCGATAAAGCTTAACGAATTTTATCGAACAAGTACCGGAACCGACAGCACCATAAATCAGCTCGTTTACGCACAGTTATTGATTCAGCCGAATCGACGCATAATTAATGATAATTGAATCGAGAATTCATAAATTTTAACTGGCACGGTACCTTGTACCGCTTGTCTGTGATAAAAAGTGCAAAGGCCAGAGCCCTTACCCAGATAGAATACCCTAATATTAAAACCAGTTTCGAAGCCAACGAAGAAGAAAAAGAACTCTCGTTTCTGACCCTGATACGACATCCCTTGTACTTCTTTAGGACCAGAGAATTTCCAATACTTAGTTTTAAGACCCATTTCCGTCAACTACGAGTATTTGCATTCATTATATCCTATATTTAGTTTTGAACCTTTTATGTATTTGTTAGGCGGAATAAATGGTTTTCATTTAATTTCATTTTCAAGTTTGACCTTGAAATAGCCAATCACAGCTCATCGTTTCCTCCCCCGCCCGTCAATTTTAAATCAAAAGTCGACCAAAATATTCACTATTACAATATCTATTAGGGGGTGTACTGTGCACATCCAGCTCCCCTTTTTTCTTCTTGCTTTGGCAAGTAGAGCATAGCTACTGCACTCTGTCCAGCGATGTCTCCAGAATGTTCCTAGCTCGAAAATGATGCTACCAACCTCTGACTCTCCTGCCGCTTCTTCCTATTCTCCATCTTGCGGATATTCCTCAGCCGGCGAAGCATGACCTCGTCCTCCGCCGGCACCAGTCGCTCCACTGTGTCCGAGCCAAACTTCCTCATCATCCGACTGAGGAAGTATCCGATCTCGAGCCGGGAGTGCCGCTTGCAGTCCTCGGACATCGAGGAGAGGGTCTTGAAGATGAGGGGTAGACTGCCCGCTAGTACTTCTGTTGGTAACACCTTGGTGTATACCTGTGGACGAAAAAAGATACTGAATCATAATAAAAATAAACCAATAGCAGACATGTGTAGATGGTAGATCCTAAATCCTTATCCTTACTAATACATAAATGGGTTAGTGTTTTTTGGTTTGTCCTTCTTCTCCTAGATAACGGAATGATGGATCGATGTGACTTTTTCATATAGTGCGACAGACGGTGGAATAATGGATCGATGTGATTTTATTCACAGATATAGTGCGACAGTCAGGAACTACGCCTGAGCTATGTGTACCCTGGGGTGGTTAGGTTTTAGATAGGCTATTTTAAATGCTACAGATGAACAGATGCGTTTTTATGGATATATGATAGCAATCCGCATTTGAGCAGCGTGGTGGAGTATGCTCTAGACCTCCCGCAGCAGTGTCTGTGAGGGAGACCCGTGCCCAGCAGTGGGACGTCTATGGGTCACAGCGAAATGATAGCAAACGAGAATGCAGGGAGAAGCACTACCCACTGCCACCCATGACGATTGTGACAGACTTTGCACAATACTCAATGGTGACTGGAATGGTTATACCAGTTAGTTACGTCGCTAATAACAATGTACTAGATTGTTGCATTGTAAACGTAACATCCATACGTCCATACTTCCATACTAATATTATAAATGTGAAAGTGTGTTTGTTTGTCCGGCTTTCACGTCGCAACGAAACTATTATGTGGTATGGTTTTTGTGTGTCGAGATAGTGAGGAGGGTGGAGAGTGACGTAGGCTACTTTTTACCGCGGTAAAACATCCCCATGGGAAGATATCGATGTTTTGTTATTTGCTAGATATTTAGTTCCGGATGTTGTTAATAGATGGCGTTAGTAAAAATTATTTTCAAGTCCTTATCTATGTATGATAAACAACTCATTGTAATTCCCTTTGACCACGCGGGCGGAGCCGCGGGTAAAAGCTAGTGGAATATAAAACTATAATATTACGTTTCGATTAAATTTATTCTTAACTTCAGCAACGTCACAATTGAGTAATGACCGACCTTGAGGAAGCTCATGGCGGCGGCGACGACCTCCCGGTTGCTCTTCACCATCTCTTCAGCCACCCGCTCCAGCAGCCGCTGCACCGCCCCCAGCCCCATGTCCTCCGCCAGCGCGTACAGCGCCGACGCCAGCGCCCGCAGGGTGGCGCTGGCGTCGGCGCTGTACGTTACCTATGACCGACCTTGAGGAAGCTCATGGCGGCGGCGACGACCTCCCGGTTGCTCTTCACCATCTCCCCGGCCACCCGCTCCAGCAGCCGCTGCACCGCCCCCAGCCCCATGTCCTCCGCCAGCGCGTACAGCGCCGACGCCAGCGCCCGCAGGGTGGCGCTGGCGTCGGCGCTGTACGTTACCTATGACCGACCTTGAGGAAGCTCATGGCGGCGGCGACGACCTCCCGGTTGCTCTCCACCATCTCCCCGGCCACCCGCTCCAGCAGCCGCTGCACCGCCCCCAGCCCCATGTCCTCCGCCAGCGCGTACAGCGCCGACGCCAGCGCCCGCAGGGTGGCGCTGGCGTCGGCGCTGTACGTTACCTATGACCGACCTTGAGGAAGCTCATGGCGGCGGCGACGACCTCCCGGTTGCTCTTCACCATCTCCCCGGCCACCCGCTCCAGCAGCCGCTGCACCGCCCCCAGCCCCATGTCCTCCGCCAGCGCGTACAGCGCCGACGCCAGCGCCCGCAGGGTGGCGCTGGCGTCGGCGCTGTACGTTACCTATGACCGACCTTGAGGAAGCTCATGGCGGCGGCGACGACCTCCCGGTTGCTCTTCACCATCTCCCCGGCCACCCGCTCCAGCAGCCGCTGCACCGCCCCCAGCCCCATGTCCTCCGCCAGCGCGTACAGCGCCGACGCCAGCGCCCGCAAGGTGGCGCTGGCGATGGCGCTGTACGTTACGCGAGCGCGACCTATGACCGACCTTGAGGAAGCTCATGGCGGCGGCGACGACCTCCCGGTTGCTCTTCACCATCTCCCCGGCCACCCGCTCCAGCAGCCGCTGCACCGCCCCCAGCCCCATGTCCTCCGCCAGCGCGTACAGCGCCGACGCCAGCGCCCGCAGGGTGGCGCTGGCGTCGGCGCTGTACGTTACCTATGACCGACCTTGAGGAAGCTCATGGCGGCGGCGACGACCTCCCGGTTGCTCTTCACCATCTCCCCGGCCACCCGCTCCAGCAGCCGCTGCACCGCCCCCAGCCCCATGTCCTCCGCCAGCGCGTACAGCGCCGACGCCAGCGCCCGCAGGGTGGCGCTGGCGTCGGCGCTGTACGTTACCTATGACCGACCTTGAGGAAGCTCATGGCGGCGGCGACGACCTCCCGGTTGCTCTTCACCATCTCCCCGGCCACCCGCTCCAGCAGCCACTGCACCGCCCCCAGCCCCATGTCCTCCGCCAGCGCGTACAGCGCCGACGCCAGCGCCCGCAAGGTGGCGCTGGCGATGGCGCTGTACGTTACGCGAGCGCGACCTATGACCGACCTTGAGGAAGCTCATGGCGGCGGCGACGACCTCCCGGTTGCTCTTCACCATCTCCCCGGCCACCCGCTCCAGCAGCCGCTGCACCGCCCCCAGCCCCATGTCCTCCGCCAGCGCGTACAGCGCCGACGCCAGCGCCCGCAAGGTGGCGCTGGCGATGGCGCTGTACGTTACGCGAGCGCGACCTATGACCGACCTTGAGGAAGCTCATGGCGGCGGCGACGACCTCCCGGTTGCTCTTCACCATCTCCCCGGCCACCCGCTCCAGCAGCCGCTGCACCGCCCCCAGCCCCATGTCCTCCGCCAGCGCGTACAGCGCCGACGCCAGCGCCCGCAAGGTGGCGCTGGCGATGGCGCTGTACGTTACGCGAGCGCGACCTATGACCGACCTTGAGGAAGCTCATGGCGGCGGCGACGACCTCCCGGTTGCTCTTCACCATCTCCCCGGCCACCCGCTCCAGCAGCCGCTGCACCGCCCCCAGCCCCATGTCCTCCGCCAGCGCGTACAGCGCCGACGCCAGCGCCCGCAAGGTGGCGCTGGCGATGCGCGGCAACGGCGCGGATAGACCGGACAGGAGCATGTCGATGAACGCTTGCATGCCTGGAGGATAAAACTAGGAATTAAATTCTTAAATAATAATGAGTTATTAAAAAAATTTTTTTTTAAAAACCACATTTTTTTAAAATTATTTTCGTGCATTGTCATCGGAACCAAATATGTGTGCCAAAGGAGACAGACCATTTTTCATACATTGTTGGGTCCACACGTTACAAGTACCAAATTAGTCTTGTTTATTCGGGAAAAATATTAACTTCAACTACCCTTTATTTCGATTTTATTGCCTATGTGGTTTTAGAGTTATGATCATTTAAAATTCTGGTTATGTCAGTTCAGTTTTATATAATGAAAACTTTTTATATGTAAATATATTTTAGTTTTGTCATACTTACTATTCTGGGGGCAACCCATCCACGGATAATGGATAAGATTGATTCTTCATGTAAGGATCGCCTTCCAATTGCGTTGCACCTATTTGTAACAACATTACAATTGATGCAGTTGTTCATATCGATAACCAATATCGAGCGCCAAGTCAGTTCGTTAATGCAGAATCCGCCAGAGTCCGTGAGCAAGCCAAAGTCGTTGGAAAAAGAACCGAAAAAACGAAAACAGCCAAAGAACATAATCCACACGCGCAAACAAACACGAAGTGAACAGGGTGTTTGCAGTTAAAAAAAACCTACTCGGAAGCATAGACAATAGATATTTGGAAAACCAATCAAATTTAGGATGTATAGAAACACGTAGACTTTGTTTGCTGCGACATGATATTAAATATTGTCAGGTTATACTGATTTTCATTCTAAAATTAGACAAAAGATGGTACTAATCTACACAATTAATGACGTTTTTCAATTCAGTGTTACCAATGGTTGTCCATTTATTTTATATATTTTGATCTGGTAACATCAAGTCAGATTTATAAAACAAAACATTATGTACTAAATAAACCATAATTAGTAATATTAAGTTCAGAAAATGGGTCCAGCAATTTTAAATATTGTAATTTAAATATTGATATTCCATAATTACTGTCGTTGAATTGTAGGAATGGACTGTACAAACGCCATTTAGTTAAATTTAAAATGAAAATTCAAATGTCACATGTCAAATGTGTCATTAATTTCAATAATATTAATTGTAAATAAATGCATTTTCACTGCTTTTTACGATTTTTCCACCTCACGACGTGATAAATAGGATTCCGAAGCCCCGCATGTACGTCTACTTACGAATAATAATATGTAATACTTATTAATATCGATGTCGTCAAAATCTAGTTCCGAAGCATAACTGGACTTCTGTTCATCACTTAAATTGAAGAACAGTTTGAGAAGAATGAAGAATGATTTGAATCCTGTGCATGAGTCGAGTCAGGTTCATAATTTTCCTCAGGTGAATGAAGACTGCTTAAATTATTTATAAGTAGTGCTGCTTCAAAAGTGACTTTATATCTTGTACAGGATGGAGAAGTATCCTATACCAGAGGCTTCGAATGCAGCCAAAGAAATTTTAAACATGAATGAATGTTGTGTTCTCTGACAATTTCAGGGCCTTTTTTAATTCTTTGTAAACATTGGTGTTTTACCTACGCTTTGTGTTACTGTAGCAATATAAATTAAACAATAAATTATCGTATAAAATTACAGTCTTCTTAATTTTATAAAATAGGATTAGTTACTAATGCTCTAAACGATGGCATATTGTATTTGATCTTAATGAATTAAGAGCTAACTAATTCTATTCTAATTGAAACATTAAAAGAAAATTTAAATTAAAGGTGCCAAGGTGCAGAAAAATGCATGAAGATTTCCAAATTAAAAAACAGATGGCGTCACATTCATGGGCCATGCACAAGCCTTGAGCGCGGACTCTATTTCAGTTATATAAAATGTACTCTGTGGAAGTGAATAAATATAATAATTGACATGACATGACGCATGACATTTGACATGTGTTATTTGTGTCGTTCGAAAACGTCGGATGACGAACGTCGCTCCACCGTCGCTCGGCTTGGTGTGAACGCCCGTCGTCGGGCGAGGTAAAAGAACGTAGCCGAGATGGCGCTTTTTAACAGTGTTATGGTTTATGGTCTTGGAGTAGTTCTATTCAGCCTTACATTTTTTGAAATGTTATTAACAAATATTTATTTATTAATAATTTTAATGATTTACGTATTCTTGATCTTGAAAATCTTGAAAAACCACGTGATATTTTATTATTTATAGAGCACAAGTATTGTTGTGTTTTATTTTGCACGCGGCATAGAATCTGCGAGCAGTGTCCTGATAGACAAAATTACAATTTTATTTGTTTTGCAACAGTAATAATTAATTTTTTTTTGGATTTTGGGCTTATCAAAATATAAGGGATTTTTTCAACCTAAAGTTTTTCTTGTAACGCCTGGGCCCAAAGCTGGTCAATCTCCTTTCAGCTCAATAGCTTCAGTGGAAGTGGGTGAAATATTGATTGCAAGATTCTAGGACATACATACATACATACGAGTGAAGTTAAATAAAAGCTTTTAAGAACATTTATATTTGAATTAACTATTCTTACGAATTGAGTAAGCCTGTGATGGTTAGTATTATCTACCTTAGCTAGTCAACCATTATTTTATCTCGTTATAATATATGAACATTTTTGTGAAAATAAAAATATGTAGCTAAGTTATAAATTTTACCAATATTTTCAAAGAAACGAACATCCCCAGTCAGTAAATTATATGTTTTATAATAATTTTGACTTTCGATCTGGTTCGGTATACACGACAAATTTCAGAAAATCAATGTAGCTCACCTATAACCTAACCTAGTAATTTGCTAACTGCAATACACGAACTCACCACCCTTCTGCGCCTTGAGCACGTTACCAACAGTGTTGATGAGGGTGAAGGCGCACTGCCGGCACTTGGAGTTGATGTCCTTCGTGCAGATCACGGCCTCCGCCACAGCGCTCTTCAGGAGCTTGCTTTCAGCGTTTAAGTTGGTTGACGAGTTGATGACAATTTTCAGAAAATCAATGTAGCTCACCTATAACCTAACCTAGTAATTTGCTAACAGCAATACGCGAACTCACCACCCTTCTGCGCCTTGAGCACGTTCCCAACAGTGTTGATGAGGGTGAAGGCGCACTGCCGGCACTTGGAGTTGATGTCCTTCGTGCAGATCACGGCCTCCGCCACAGCGCTCTTCAGGAGCTTGCTTTCAGCGTTTAAGTTGGTTGACGAGTTGATGACAATTTTCAGAAAATCAATGTAGCTCACCTATAACCTAACCTAGTAATTTGCTAACTGCAATACACGAACTCACCACCCTTCTGCGCCTTGAGCACGTTCCCAACAGTGTTGATGAGGGTGAAGGCGCACTGCCGACACTTGGAGTTGATGTCCTTCGTGCAGATCACGGCCTCCGCCACAGCGCTCTTCAGAAGCTTGCTTTCAGCGTTTAAGCTGGTTGAAGAGTTGATCAGATGCTCTATGCACCTGGAAATAAGGCCGACAATTGTATAACTCAAATATATTAGCAGCTGAATACTGGAATAAATGTACCGTCTTATTTATAACAAACTAGTGGACGCCCGCAGCTTCGCTCGCGTGGAATTAGACGAAACATAACCTAAATACAAAATTTCATTGAAATAATGTACGAAAAACTTTTATACCTACTAACTTAAGAGATGATTTTCGAAACTCAATAAAAAACCTTCATAGGTACTGAATTTCATTCGAATAACATGAAAAACGGCAAAGTTTCATACTAACTTTGCACCCCCGTTTTACCCCCTTAGGGGGTGAATTTACAAAAATCCTTTCTTAGTGCTCCCCAACGTTATAAAAGGAAACCCCTGTGCAAAATTTCAAGTTTCTAGCCCTTATAGTTTAGGCCCTGCGTTGATATGTCAGTCAGTCAGTCAGTCAGTCAGTCAGTCAGTCAGTCACCTTCTCCTTTTATATATATAGAAGATTAATAACAGCTTACATTACTCGTTAGTATCAATGACCATCTTGTACACTTTATTCATGCAAATAAACCATATGATATAGCTACGATCGTCGTATCTGCGACCCATAGACACCCCACAGACACAGCTGCAGGAGGTCTAGAGCATACTCCACCACGCTGCACCAATGCGATATATATGGTATGCGATTAGGTGCTCGTTAATTATTTCAATGCGAATGTACACATACGTTTGTAAAATCAAAATGTTTGTAGTCACTTCGCTACGCTTCGATGACAGGCTCCACATACCTCAGACGCGCCGCCTTGCTGCTGTCGGCTACCTTATTCAACGAGCTCATCAGCATCTTCTTGATCTTCTTATGGTTGTCGGCCAGGAACTGCTTGCAGCTGTCCTGCTCGCTCCGGAACACCTCTTCCAGAATCCGATATGCCTTCTTATGCTCCATCTCCAGGAGTTTGGCTTTGTCCTTGTATCGCAGACCGGGGCTGGCGCCTTCTTCCATCGCCTCTGTAAACACGCTGTATTGTACCCATCCATCCATCAGGACCATTTAGCTCGCGAAAATATGTTTTTATGACCATCATCATCAGACAGCAAACGAGCTTACAGCACCACCCATCCAAGCTGCAAGCTCGTTTGCTTCTTGCATCTATAAAAAAAAAGTAAGTATAGGTAGGTTATCTCTACTTTCCAAGACTTAACTTTTGCTACTCTCTATAGCCCTTTCCTTCAGTCACCTTTGCCAGCTTAGGTCGATAGCGGCATGCCCGCTTGCTCCAGAAAGTTCTAGAAACATTGCATACCTTCAGAAGTCTTCTCCAACTTCTTCCTGGCCCTCTTGAAGCTCTTCGGATCTTCTAGAACGGTCTCGCAGAGCGGGAACACCCAGCGGTCGAACAGGTCTCCAATCTTCTCGGCGCTCAGGTGTAGGTTATCTCTACCTTCCAAGACTTAACTATTGCTACTCTCATAGCCCTTTCGTACCTTCAGTTACCTATTCCAGATTAGGTCGATAGTAGATTGCCCGCTTGCTCCAGGAAGTTCTAGAAACATTGCATACCTTCAGAAGTCTTCTCCAACCTCTTCCTGGCCCTCTTGAAGCTCTTCGGATCTTCTAGAACGGTCTCGCAGAGCGGGAACACCCAGCGGTCGAACAGGTCCCCAATCTTCTCGGCGCTCAGGTGTAGGTTATCGCTACCTTCCAAGACTTAACTTTTGCTACTCTCATAGCCCTTTCGTACCTTCAGTTACCTATTCCAGATTAGGTCGATAGTGGCATGCCCGCTTGCTCCAGAAAGTTCTAGAAACATTGCATACCTTCAGAAGTCTTCTCCAACTTCTTCCTGGCCCTCTTGAAGCTCTTCGGATCTTCTAGAACGGTCTCGCAGAGCGGGAACACCCAGCGGTCGAACAGGTCACCGATCTTCTCGGCGCTCAGGTACAGCACGAGGAGTCGGATCACGTCCAGAATAGCTTCACGTTGGAAGTGTTTGTCTTTGGACGCTTCTAGCTGCTGGAGGGCGTTGGTGAACAGTTCCTCGCGGAGGGACTGGTCGCTGATGGTGAGGTATACCTGGTGATGATGACGGTATTGTGTATTCATTCCGAAATTAAATCAGTGGAAGAATCAAAAGAACAAATTGTTTTATTGTGGTGTACAATAAAGAGTATTTGTATTTGTAAGTTTAATCGTAGCCACATGACATGAAAAATGAGTAGTAGTCGCCCTAATACGCTTCAAAAAGAGTGTGAAATGCTTCCTTCAAGGCAGGCAAAGCACCTGTGATACCCCCGGTGTCGCACGTGTCCATAAACGACGGTGACCACTTACCATCAGGTGGCCCGTATGTCTGTTTGTCCGTCTATATTATAAAAAAGAAAAAAGTGCTATGTTAATTTACCAAAGTCAAGATTGCAAGAGATCTTAAGTCAAGAATTGTGCTAGATCACTAAATAACACCAAAATTGAGGTGGTGACTGACAAACATTTGAAGCGAACTAAAGTGCGTGATATTTAAAAACTAAACTGACTTTAATAAAAGATGCAGACAAAAAATTATCATGACAATGTATGTGATGGTATCTTGCATAGATTAAAAATGATGGGATGATTTTTTTAAGGCTAGGAAGAGTGCTTTTTTAAATCCAAAGCGATAAATAAGCAAAGAGACATAGACAGGCCAAGATGTCTCAATAATAAAGCACCACATTTAATTTAATGCTTGATGCTTGCGAGTGGACAATCTGAATCATGTTTCTCTAAGCACATTATATATTAAAATCAGATATACATAAACATAAACAGGCACGTTTCTACCGCCCTTTTGGGGAAATACCAAATTATACTAGGTATATTCTCCACTATGATTTTATGTAATACCTATTTCAAGTAGTATAGACTTAATTGTACAAACTTATGTAAGCTGTACATAACTCCCTTAGATCAAAACAAACAAACATAAAAACAAAACATACCTGTATAGTATCCAACGCTGCCAACCGTTGTCCCTCAGCCGAGCTGCCCTTAGCAGGCGACATGTAAATATTCAGCAGAATAGGTAGATAGTTCTTCGCAAATCTACCCAGTTCAGCCTTATCCTCCTCATTCTCCATCGAGCAACTAACTAGTTTCCTCAGCGCTTGCATCACTGATAATCTGAACTCCGGATTGTCTTTGAGAACATTACCCAATACACGGGCTAAGGATTTGAAATTCTCCTTTATATCCTTAGGATGATTGCAGAAGCTCGGCAATAATGCCCAAAATTGATTACACAACAAGTCGTAAGTGTGTGAGCCGGCTATATTGTTCTCTGCGGACAGTTCACGAGCCTTTTTCCTACAAAACGTTGCTAATTCGAGTATTTCTGTTGCGAAGAACTTCAGGTTTGAATGAGTGATTTTTTCTCTCATAACTGGTAATAACCAGCTTCTGTCCAGGTTGATGTCTTGGCCGTCTCGTATGGGTATGATGGACAGGACCAGTTCCGGTCCCAATGCCTTGATGGCACAGCCGGTGGCGTATTCTACTTCCTTCTCGTTGGAGAAGTTGGCGCTCTCGCGTCGTTCGATCAGTTTCTTGAGTAGAGGTCCGAGTATGTAGGTCACTTTTTCGTTTCCAATCTGAGAAATTATTACATGCGTTAATTTAGGTGCACGTTTAAATCAAAAATGTTGTTTCTCTTGTACAATTTTATTCAGATTGCCTTTATATTAATCAATTTAGCTTATGTAGCATTATATCTCATTTCTTTTAGTAATTTGTAGTTACCTACTTGTCATGTACAATCACTAGATAGCAAAATAAATTGCATAATATTTGACTTTAACTTGACTTTGACTTCGTAAATCTATATATATAAAAGGAGAAGGTGACTGACTGACTGACTGACATATCAACGCAGGGCCTAAACTATAAGGGGTAGAAACTTGAAATTTTGCACAGGGGTTCCTTTTATAACGTAGGGGAGCACTAAGAAAGGATTTTTGAAAATTCACCCCCTAACGGGGGTGCAAAGTTAGTATGAAACTTTGCCGTTTTTGAAGTCGTTAGACGGGTAGACGTCGTTAATGGGTCTAATTCTACGCGAGCGATGCTGCGGGCGTTCACTAGTTATTAATAAGAGTTAAACTATGTGCGGCCCGCCAAAAAAAAATGGCTCATTGATTAAAAAGGTTGCTCACCCCTGGGTTACAACTAGTTAGTTTGATAGATAAACGTGAGCTTTTCAGAAACTTCTCGCAATAATTAAGTAGATTCATTTTTTTTTTTTTCCCAGCAGTGGAACGTCAATTGGTCGCAGCGATAGCGAGCCAGCGATAAGACTCTACGTCAGTTAACCCCCTTCATAATATATGTACGTAACTAAATAAAAAATGAAATTACTACATGCCAAAAACAATACAATAAATGAATATGCTTTGTTCTAGGCTAGATGGAACTTAGGTTTTAGAACGTACAAAGTCAAGTCAAAGTCAAATAATTTATTTCGCTATGAGGTGATTAGACACGCTTAACGAAAGTCTAGGTACCTAACTAAAAACTACTTAAACTACTAACTGATCTAACTAACAGGTACCTCGAAGCACACGGCGAGCGTCATAATGACGTGCCTGACGGCCTGGTTGAAGGGGTTGTCCAGGCCCGTGGCGATGGTCTTGAAGACGCCGTCGATGTGGGCCTTGTGCCTCACGAGGCACTCGTCTGATTCTATTGCTGGCTTCACGCAGTCTAGGAGCACGGCCTGGGGCGAGAATGTTATTGTATTATTGACGGGCCTGTTGGCGCAATTGGTATTGACCCTGTATGATGCGCCATGGGTCGTGGGTTAGAATCCCACTCAGGACAAATATTCGTGTGACATTGTATTTGTTCTGTGTTTGGATGTTAATATGTATTATTTAATATAATTTAATACTTAATTGTTACACCAAAAAAAAAGGATGTGTCAATGGGCGGACTTAATGCCTATTGGCATTTTCTGCCAGTCGACCCAGTGTGATGGTGAGATAGTGATTGGTAGGCGGCAATATTCTAGGGAGAGAAATAAAAAAAGAGTAAACACAACTAAAACATACTCATATTGTATATATGTAGGTAAACGTTTAAGTACATATTATAGCCATAAACATTATTATCTATTTAAGTATGTATTTAAAAATATCTATGTATGTATATCAGTCTCTGACACCCATAGTACAGGCTCGCGCCTAATTTGGGTTCAGATGGCCGTGTGTGCATGTCCATGGTATATATTTATTTATTTATTTAATAATGTTAACTTACTTTCAGGGCGTTGGTTGCGGCGGATGTGACGTCACCCACGTCCGAGAGCCACAGCTCCGAGACACACACGGACACAAACGCCGGCAGGTTCGGCACGCACAGGTTCAGATCCAGACTGCGTCAAAATTATATCCTTTATAGATTAGCTACGTCCCACTTTTGGGTATGGCACGGATCTCCCCCACAGACACAGCTGCTGGAAGTCTAGAGCACATTCAACCACGTTGCTCTAATATTAATGAGTTAAGGTTAGTTTATTTAATTACTAGTGAACGCCCGCAGCTTCGCTCGCGTGGAATTAGACATAACAATGGTTTCGTTTACACATAGTAATATTATATAGCCTATGTCACTCAGTGAAGATGCAGCTTTCTAATGGTGAAAGAATTTTTGAAATCGGTCCAGTAGTCATTGTGTGAAAACATTACAAACAAATCTTTCCTCTTTATAATATTAGTATAGATAGTATAGATAGATAGTAAGTATAGTATGTTAGTATTAGTAAGTATAGTATACTAGTAAGGATTTTTTTTTATTTTTGTACTCACTTTGCAAGACATCCATACGCCTGCTGCAGCACGGCGGCCCAGGCCAACGCCTGCCCCGCGTCGGTCGCCGGGGGCCGCGCGGCCATCAGCGCCCGCGCGAGCTGCGCCGCCAGCGTCGCGGACAGGTTGCTGGCGTCGCGCGGCGCCGACAGCAGCGCGTGCAGCGTGTGCAGGCAGCACGTCCTGATGTTTTTATATTTGTACTCACTTCGCAAGACATCCATACGCCTGCTGCAGCACGGCGGCCCAGGCCAGCACCTGCCCCGCGTCGTTCGCCGGGGGCCGCGCGGCCATCAGCGCCCGCGCGAGCTGCGCCGCCAGCGTCGCGGACAGGTTGCTGGCGTCGCGCGGCGCCGACAGCAGCGCGTGCAGCGTGTGCAGGCAGCACGTCCTGATGTTTTTATATTTGTACTCACTTCGCAAGACATCCATACGCCTGCTGCAGCACGGCGGCCCAGGCCAACACCTGCCCCGCGTCGTTCGCCGGGGGCCGCGCGGCCATCAGCGCCCGCGCGAGCTGCGCCGCCAGCGCCGCGGACAGGTTGCTGGCGTCGCGCGGCGCCGACAGCAGCGCGTGCAGCGTGTGCAGGCAGCACGTCTTGATGTAGACGCTGTTGTGCGTCATCAGCGAGAGCACGGCCTCCGATACCGCCTGCAAACCGACTCGGGTTTATTATCGACAGGCCCGTTGGCGCAATCGGTAGTGACCCTGTCTGTTGCGCCAAAGGTCGTGGGTTCGAATCCCACTCAGGACAAATATTCGTGTGACGAACACTTGTATTTGTTCTGTGTCTGGATGTCAATATTATCTATTTAAGTATGTATTTAAAAATATCTATGTATGTATATCAGTCTCTGACACCCATAACACAGGCTCGCGCCTACTTTGGGGTCAGATGGCCGTGTGTGAGAATGTCCAAGATATTTATTATTATTTATTATTTAGTTCACATCCAAACCATATCGCCTGGAAAAGAAAATGCATAAGGGTATAGAGCAGTGTTTCCCAACCTTTTTTAGGCCATGCCCCCCACCTTAACATTTCTAAAAGTTTTATGCCCCATACATAATTTTTATCCTCGTGAATCCCCGACGAAGTTTACTTGACGACTCTAATCACCCAGTTGATATTTTTGGTAACGTCAAACGAAATAATTATTTTAAGAATTTGCCTTTTTTGTTAAATTTGTCACCGCTAGCATTGCATTTAAATAACCCAAAGCGAAAGGGTAAAAGTCGTGTCGAGTCAATTTTTAAATTGCCCCCCTTAACTACCAAATTACCCCCGTGGGACGTGGGCCCCACGTTGGGAAACACTGGTACTTATAGATGTTGTATTTTAAAATTGCAGAATTGCCATAAATGTGGGGGTTGGATGCACATGCACCAACCAATGTGGGAGTGAGACAATCTCTGAGTGCATAATTAAAAGCGTTATTAATGGTCTGCTGCTAAAATTATATAATAAAAAAAATCTATGGAATTATCTAACAATTTACAAATCAACTATTATTCTATTATCTTAAAATTTGTTCTGCTTGGTTTTTTAAATCGATGAACGCCAACACATCCGAAAAAGTGTGACGTCATGGTGTCGTTATCTGACGTCATGTGTCGTTACCTGACGTCATGTGTGGTTACCTCGCATTGCACAACATTGTATACAGGGTGTGTGACATGAACATTGTATACAGGGTGTGTGAGACATGAACATTGTATACAGGGTGTGTGAGACATGAACATTGTATACAGGGTGTGTGTTTATTTGTATAAAATAATGATTATGACGTTATCACGTAAATCTATCGTCCGTAAACCGACTTTATAGACAACCATTTTTTTTAGGGTTTTTTTTTTTTTTTTATTTATGGTCTGCTGCTCGGGAGCGGGTGTGTCCTCACCTTGATGTGCTCCTTGCTGAACACCGGCAGCACGTCGCGCAGCATGGTCAGCGTATGCAGCACCGGCCGGTGGCCTGCTAACAGCGCTTCGGGCTTGATCTGCTGCTCAACAGCGAGTGTGTCCTCACCTTGATGTGCTCCTTGCTGAACACCGGCAGCACGTCGCGCAGCATGGTGAGCGTGTGCAGCACCGGCCGGTGGCCCGCCAGCAGCGCCCCCGACCTGATCTGCTGCTCAACAGCGAGTGTGTCCTCACCTTGATGTGCTCCTTGCTGAACACCGGCAGCACGTCGCGCAGCATGGTGAGCGTGTGCAGCACCGGCCGGTGGCCCGCCAGCAGCGCCCCCGACCTGATCTGCTGCTCAACAGCGAGTGTGTCCTCACCTTGATGTGCTCCTTGCTGAACACCGGCAGCACGTCGCGCAGCATGGTGAGCGTGTGCAGCACCGGCCGGTGGCCCGCTAGCAGCGCTCCCGACCTGATCTGCTGCTCAACAGCGGGTGTGTCCTCACCTTGATGTGCTCCTTGCTGAACACCGGCAGCACGTCGCGCAGCATGGTGAGCGTGTGCAGCACCGGCCGGTGGCCCGCCAGCAGCGCCCCCGACCTGATCTGCTGCTCAACAGCGAGTGTGTCCTCACCTTGATGTGCTCCTTGCTGAACACCGGCAGCACGTCGCGCAGCATGGTGAGCGTGTGCAGCACCGGCCGGTGGCCCGCCAGCAGCGCCCCCGACCTGATCTGCTGCTCAACAGCGAGTGTGTCCTCACCTTGATGTGCTCCTTGCTGAACACCGGCAGCACGTCGCGCAGCATGGTGAGCGTGTGCAGCACCGGCCGGTGGCCCGCTAGCAGCGCTCCCGACCTGATCTGCTGCTCAACAGCGGGTGTGTCCTCACCTTGATGTGCTCCTTGCTGAACACCGGCAGCACGTCGCGCAGCATGGTGAGCGTGTGCAGCACCGGCCGGTGGCCCGCTAGCAGCGCTCCCGACCTGATCTGCTGCTCAACAGCGGGTGTGTCCTCACCTTGATGTGCTCCTTGCTGAACACCGGCAGCACGTCGCGCAGCATGGTCAGCGTGTGCAGCACCGGCCGGTGGCCCGCTAACAGCGCTTCGGGCTTGATCTGCTGCTCAACAGCGGGTGTGTCCTCACCTTGATGTGCTCCTTGCTGAACACCGGCAGCACGTCGCGCAGCATGGTCAGCGTGTGCAGCACCGGCCGGTGGCCCGCCAGCAGCGCTCCCGACCTGATCTGCTGCTCAACAGCGGGTGTGTCCTCACCTTGATGTGCTCCTTGCTGAACACCGGCAGCACGTCGCGCAGCATGGTCAGCGTGTGCAGCACCGGCCGGTGGCCTGCCAGAAGCGCTTCGGGCTTGATTTGACTGAGCGTGTACTCTGCCACGCGATTTGCTGCCGGATGCAGTTTGGGGGGCTGGTGGAAAATTTTAGACTAGCTAAGAGTTCATATCAAGTGATTGCACCAGATAGAAGCAGACACTTATTTACTTTGTTAATTTGATAGATAGGTTGTTTTCATTTCCATGTCTTGTCTTGTAAATGAAAACAGCCGCATTTTTTTTCAGAGAAGACTTCGTTCAAAGTATTAAAGGTACATTCTTTGAACGAAGTCTAAGATAGAAAATTATATGAATAGACATAGACAAACAATTTCAAAATTCATTATGCACTTACATTAATTTGAATCACATTAATGTAAGTGCATAATGATCCAAATTTAATTGAACTCTATGTACATGGCGGTTAACATGGCACACATCACTTACGTGACAAGATTGCACCTCAACAATAAAGTTAAACTACCACTTGTTGGTCTTAGTTATTTAAAATTTCTCTACTACTACTACAACTAGGGTTTCTAGTATCATAGTGAGCAGATGGTACATTTTTGGTCCTTTGAGCCGGATCATCAAGACTTCTTGACCATACCTGGCCAGCATGTCACTGAGTTGAAATGTGCGATATCAATATATAATGTCCAAGGTTACGTGAATACTTGCAGCATAAAGCAGTACCTTGGTATTCTGGTCTTCTGATGGTATCATGAAACAACTTCCTCGCAAGATCGCCATAACTGCGTGTTGCGCAGCTTTACGAACCTATATCAATGACAATATAATTTTAAAATATGTAACTTTTTCATGGTATTAAGATAATAAAAATGTTAATAGATTTACGATCGAATTTTATCGACCCGAAGCGCATAAATTGTTTTATGGATAATTAAAGAAAACCAGTATGCAGCAAGAGCCATTCGCTGCCTCCTATGTAAACTAACAATGACTGAAACTGGATTTGTTCCAGTTAGTAAAGGGTAATGATAAGAATATTAGTTGCGCAATTTGTTAGGTATAGGGACTATAGAAGCAGGGTACCTATTTATAATATTTACAGACACATTATGATAAAAATATACACAGTAAAAACAAAATTTACCTTCGGCTTAGAATGCAAAGAAAAAGCGAGCACAGAGTCAAACACTTTCATGGTCGACGAATCTCCCCACAGAGCATACTCCTGTCCCCTCAGGAGCACAGACAGGCAGCCAATAACACTCCTCAGCAGAGCCCCATTTTCCGTCTGAGCGTTATTCTCCAGAATATTGAGCAATGTAGATGCTGAGTCAGAGAATTGTTTTCTTAGCACTGCTTGGGGCACAGATTTGATGCCCATAGATAAGAGGGATAGGGTCGCTACAAGGTTGTCTTCTCCTTCAGATGACTTCAGTGTTTGCATCTGAAATATTCATTAATTTCATACAGATCCTGATGATGTAATGAGTGGTCAACAACTAGATTGACAACCCTGATTGGAAAATAATCTTAAACAATCTTAATACAGAACAAAACAGAGCAACAATCTTGAGTTACTATGTTAGTTGCTCTGTTGAAGTTGTTGGTCAATAATCTCGTAAAAAAATAATTAACAAAATATAAGTATCTGTGCAACCAGTCAGATATATAGAGTTTAGTTTGAATCTTTCCAAAACATTAATTTGCTAATATTAATTAATAATTTGCTAATATGTATTTTAAAAAAAGTTCATAATCTTAACAAGATTTTAGTGGCAAATGGCAACTCTTTTTTGGTAGTTTATATTTTTTTATTCATTTATTATAGTAAACGAGCTGCTTATTATAGTAAACTGGCTCTCCACCATACCACCCCAACCCATCAGACAAATCTTGAACAAGATTCATAAGCAACAGTGACCGCTTACCATTGTGTGATCAATTTTTTTTGCAACATGGTGAATAAACCTGCATGAACATATGAAGTCTTCATATCTGCACTTTGCCAGGTTGGCACTATAGCCTATGGCATCCCATTCTGAGAGGCGACCCAAGCCCAACAGAGGGCAAATGGTCAAGTGGTGGGTGGGCCCATTTTTACCCTAGAATAAGTCAGTAAAAAAACATGCAAGCAGTACATACCAGAGCAGCAAAGTACTCTGTACTGGTCTCCTTTCCACCCTGTTCCTTGATGACTTCGGTCACCGCAGCAAGTACTGCTAGCATTTCCTTGTGCAGAGCATTTTTAGAGTCAAATCTGCTCAGCAATCTGTCAAGGAAACATATTATTATTTAGGGAAGATGAACATTACTACTTTGTCTAATTTATATGGTGCCGACTACTCTTTTAGAGCTACAAGTATCTTATTTAGTTTAAAATTAGTTTAAAAGCTTATAACTAGTAAGCTTATTTTGCCCATGTATGGGGGGATACTTTGACTATCAAATGCCTAACAAAGGAAATGCTGGTATGTGTGAAGAATGATACTAAAGTACTAAGATTCAACAGAAACAGTTCTTGTATAAAAATTGATTGATATGAGTATGTAAGGTTTAAGGTAAATAATCATCCATCCATCCATCATCTCTTTGAAGTCCACTGATAAACAAAAGCATAATCAGAGCCCCTTCTCCTGTGCCCATTGCCATTTCAGCTTGCTAGCTTGAGAAGCTACTCTTATGTCAGTAACTCTTGTTTGTCTACAGATTTCATCATTATGAATCATGTCTCCTAGTAAAATACTCGAGTTAAAATTATCTATTTTGTTGCTATACTTTATCTGTTTTCACTTTTTTTGCAGAAGATTAGTATGAATGTAAAATGATGATTATAATTTTTTGAAATTACTATAATTTCAAATCATACTCACTTGCTAAAACTGATATTGGAACATTGGCTCCAATCTGAGGCAAACGTTTGGAAGGTTTTGAATGTTCCCGACCTGGCGGACCCAGTGTACTCAGACTCTGAGTCCTCACCTGACTTCATGGACATGCCCTCAAACTCCTTTGCGATAGTGAGCTCATTGCTTTCCGGAGGCTTCAGTTTGCTGTGGCTATATGTCATCATGGCGTCATGTTTCAATATCGCTTGCTGTGTTAGGCCAGAGTTACCTGATAAGAGTAGGACAAATTCAATTTACAAAAAGTTATGAATTTCTAAATTTTTAATATTTCTCGTGCATTTGCGAGCTTCGGAAGTCTGTTAAACTATCAAACCAAGTTCTTATCTTAAGATATCAGTGGGTAATCTATGTTGAGACTGCTAATGACTCCACCAATCCACAAAATAGCAGTGTGGTGGAGTATCTAGCCATCTTGGGAGAGCTAAAGCTGTCTGTGCTAGCATGTAGTAGGCGGCTAGATGGTTGTAGATTTGCTAGATTAGCGTAGATTTGCTTAGATTTGCTTAATAACAGTTTAACAACTAACTGATTTTAATAGTGTGAAGGTTATGTAGGTTAATGACAAATATTCTGGTTTTTTTTATGAACATAGTACAGCAATCAAGAATATAACTAATATTAGTTTATTTTACGTATATCAAAAAAATAAAATAAATATAGTTTAAGGTTATTAAGTAGAAAACTATGATTATACCTAAGTTCTCTTGAAAAAATCGGGATTTTGCTATATCCCTGAATTTTTGGATTTTCGGGTTTGAGTTTGATGACTGCCCTTTTTGCCATCTTTTCCCCTTTGTTTTTCCTTTTAATTTCGACCGAAATTTGCCCATATTTTTATAGAATTTTACTTCTCACTTTCAAAACACGACTACACCACGTGTGTTTTGCACCGAGTGTCATTATAAAATGTACTCTGTGGTGTCATTGTTTTACTCGAAGTTCGAAGTGTCATCATGGCATAATCACTAAAAATACAGAATAATACAGAAAATAAAAATACAGAATTTACATGGAATTATTAAATCCGCCTTGTGACATTTTTCTGTTCTTTTTTTCTTTGCCCATAAAAAAATTGTTTGTTTAACTTTATGTATCAATTATTGTTTGTCAATGAATAATGAAGGCTTTATTAATAATGAAAATAAAATATATGTAAATCTTCAAAATCATTGATACTTAATATTATTAGTTTTATATATTTTTAGATGATATTCCGTTTGCTAAATCCATTTAGATTTAACTAAAAAATAAATTTAAAATCATCCCTTTGTAGGAAACCGTAAAAAAATTGTTAATACTCTGTGAAAATGGTGTGAATTGAAACGTCAATGTAGGTTTTCACTATTTTTCTTCTCACTTCTCATTCATTCAACGATTCAACTCACATTCTTTCTTCATTGACGTTACTTTTGTTTGTAAATAAAAACATCTAGAAATAGTTTGCGATGTGATTGTGATATTACACGCGTTGCTTCATATTGCACATTACGTAAACTTGTCAGTGGACGCTTGTTAAACTTTATACGATATTACAACTATCATAACCTATTAGTATAACGAGTGTAAATTAGTCGAGAAATGTGAGTAAAAATGCCACCGTTCAGAAGAAAGAAGGCTTCAAAGTCCTTTCCAGTCAAAGTGTGTACGTTAGACGCTGAATTGGAATTCAACCTTGAGGTAATCCACTGATGTATTCCACTTTTTTAATTATTAACATGTTTTTCAAAGCAACAGTTGTGAGTCATCTGACCTGAGGTCACCAGTGTAGATTGTGCCATAAATACTTTTCTAGTATTACATTAGCCCTTTTATTGAGGTTTGTTAACGAATGGCGTCGTTATTACCTACTGTTATGTGGGCTTGATTTCAACATTCTGTTCGTGTGCTTCCTGTATTGGGGTCCAAGAGAGAGATTTAAAAAGAAATATATAAATAAATGTGTTGTGCGAAATGGTAAAAGCATTCACCATTTCACACAACACATTTAGCACACGAGTGCTATAGATACATCTTTTAATTCTTATAAAATGTGTACATAAATTATTAATTAAATACACATAAAAATGATCATTAAAATTTGTCCTTAGTGATTCTGTCTGCCAAACGAATTATTCTCTCAAATAGACACTGAGTGGTCATTGATTGATTTCTATAGTGAAATAAAAACAATTCCTATGATAAATATCAATCCAAAATGATAAAGGGGATATTGGTAGTTTATTCAGATAAGTATGGTGTGCCCACTGCTGATAGATATGTATCATATAGAGTATTGACGCATGGTGGCATGTACTAAATGCAAATTCAATGTGAATTAAATGTAAACAAACAATTAAAATTCCTTTGTTAGGGTTATCACCAACTGATAACTTGTATTCTTACACCATATACCCCAATAAATGTGTATTGAACATGCAAAGTACTAATGATGTATATAAATTCATTAATTTAACTTTGTATTGATAGACATCAAATACAAACTGTAAAATACTGGTTTATCCAATATGATTTTACACTTTTGTCATTGAAAATCTAACACTCTCACAACCATATTTACATGAAAAGATATGAAAACTGTGAACAAAATGTACTGTTTTGTGTATGCCTTTTTTTAATAGAATAAAAAAGAAATTAAATTAACACAATATGTAAAACATTAAAACTGATTAATAATAAACAAATGTAAAACTAATCATTGTTATTTGGGAAAAGTCATGAAGAATAAAAGTAACAAAAACTGATTAATAATAAACAAATGTAAAACTAATCATTGTTATTTGGGAAAAGTCATGAAGAATAAAAGTAACAAAAACTAAACTATTAAAAATGAAACAAATCTGCCTAATGTGATCACATACAAATAAAAAGTAACTGAGTGTTTCAAAAGATGCAGCTCGCTCTTCCGAGCCACTCAGTTACTCCTTCGCTCTTCCTTTCTCTAAATTTTGAGTGGATTTCAAGAAAGATTTAGGGAGATTGTTCATCTGGCATCACTGCTGACAGGTGCTATCCATCAATACAAAAATAATATCTTAATGATATTATCCACTAACAAAAGGTTCTATCTAGGTTTCAAACATAATGTTTACATTTGTTTGTTTCAAGTGGAGAGCCACTGGGAGGGATCTGTTCGACCTGGTGTGCAGGACGATCGGTCTCAGAGAAACATGGTTCTTTGGGCTGCAGTTTGAGGACACCAAGCACTTTATAAGCTGGCTGAAGCTCGACAAGAGAGGTTGGTGAATGCAATTAGTGTTAGACAATTTATAAATCTCATTACCTCAGAAAACATGGCACGGATAAGAAATTACACTACTACTAATCTTTGTTCAAAACTATAGCAACCCACACTGCTGCACTTGATTAATTTGTGGTCTAACTTCATAAGAAAATGTACACCTGCATGGACATTTTCTTATGGATAAGTCTGAGTTAGACCACGGGCAAAAAAGAGGTATCACGCTTGTCCCAAATGTATTTGTTAAGTGGCTACAGCAACATGGGACCTTCTATTGTTTTTGTATATTTTAAGCATTGTAACAAGGTCTCATTTTGTCTGAGATTATAACACTGTACTAACTAATTTCTGATCTTAACTGGTCTGTTTTTATTTTTATTTGTTTCCTAAACGAATTTTAACCAATACTATTCCTCTACCTACACATAAATTAATACACTAGTGCTACTAAAAGCAATTAATTTTTTATTTTATTTTGTTAAGCTAATACTGTTACCTTTTATTGTTACTGTCCTTCCATGAGCATAACCATTGTTATTAAGTGACCACTAGTAGAGTGGAAACTGTTTTTGGCCAGTAAATTATTTGTATTTGTAATTGTTACGAGTGGCAGCGGATGGGTGGTGCTGCAAGCTCGTTTGCCATTCCATTTTCCAATAAACAACAATAAGAATAAGAATGTTTTATTGAGACCTATAGAATTTACACTGTACAATATGTTATTAATTTGCAGTGCAAGACCAATGCGTCTCCCAAATGCCGGGCACGCCGTTCATGCTGCTCTGCAAGCTATACCCCGAGGACGTGGGCGAGGAGCTGATCCAAGAGGTCACGCAGCATCTACTGTTCCTGCAGGTGGGCTTTTTCATTATTCGTTCATTAGAGCAGTGTTTCCCAACGTGGGGCAATTTGATAGTTAAGTGGGGCAATTTAAAAATGGACTCGACACGACTTTAACCCTTTCGCTTTGGGTTATTTAAATGCAATGCTAGCTATCGGTGACAAAATTAACAAAAAAGGTGAAATCTTAAAAAAATGCTGTAAATAATTATTAGGTATAATTTCGTTTGACGTTACCAAAATATCAACTGGGTAGTTAGAGTCGTCAAGTAAACTTCGTCGGGGATTCACGAGGTTAAAAATTATGTATGGGGGCATAAAAATTTTAGAAATGTTAAAGTGGGGCATGGCCTAAAAAGGTTGGGAAACACTGCATTAGAGTGTTCCATTTGAGTATGTTACAGTATAGTAAACCTCACAACCCTTTTAAAACCTGTCTATACTAATATTATAAAGAGGAAACATTTGTTTGTAATGTTTTCACACAAAAACTGCTGTACCGATTTCAAAAATTCTTTCACCATTAGAAAGCGGCATCTTTAATTGACAATTAAGTGACTCCACCAATCCGCATTGGAGCAGCGTGGTGGAGTATGATCTAGACCTCCCGCAGCAGTGTCTGTGGGGGAGACCCCTGCCCAGCAGTGGGACGTCTATGGGTCGCAGCGAAGTGACATAGGCTATATAATATTACTAGATGTAAAGGAAACTATTGTTATGTCTAATCCCACGAAGATGCGGGCGTCCACTAGACACAGAATAAATCAGTTTAAAATGGTCATTTAAGTCGAAGATATCGATGGATGTAAAAAAAAGCTTAACCATAACCTAACCTAGCCAACTTTATGGTAGCCTAGATGAGATTTTATTTCCTGTTGCTGGGATTTGTCGATTGATACCAGTTTTGTCAGTGTTTTTGATCAACTTATAAGTTTCGTCTAAAAATACTTTAGATGACTGGATTATTGCCATTCCTTCACAGGACCGTTTGGTTGTTTGTTGATCATATTTGGCGCACACTTGCCATCTATGGAGTGATGAACAAATATTTTTGTAATAAAATACTATTTGGATTTAAAAATCACAATAATTATTAGCTGTTCTTTCAGGTGAAGCAGGCGATCCTCAGCATGGACATCTACTGCCCCCCGGAGGCGTCCGTGCTGCTCGCCAGCTACGCTGTGCAGGCTAAGGTTAGTGTTGAGCTCTGAACGGAAATTTCATTGTCTATACTATCTATCTATATATATAAAAGGAGAAGCTGACTGACTGACTGACATATCAACGCAGGCCCTAAACTATAAGGGTTAGAAACTTGAAAGTTTGCTCAGGGGTTCCTTTCATAATGTAGGGGAGCGTGGTGGACTAAGGCCTAATCCCTCCCGTTCTGAGAGGAGACCCGTGCCCAACAGTGGGACAAAGAAAGGGTTGTGATGATGATGATGATTGTTCCAGTACGGCGACTACGACGAGAGCGCGCACAAGCCGGGCATGCTGGCCAGCGAGGACCTGCTGCCGCAGCGCGTCATCGACCAGTACCAGATGACGCCCGAGATGTGGGAGGAGCGGATCAAGATATGGTACAGACACACGCACTAACAACAGGCTGTCGATAGGGTCTACGCTCATCAGCGGGGAGTTCACTGACGGGGTTCACCCCTGGAGCAATTGCCCGGATAGAAGGACCATCCTTAAATCAGAAATCCCTCACGCAGGAGCGCTCACAGCGCCGCGAAAGAGGAGGAAAGGTTTCGTTCGTAGATAGGGTTTCTGGGTTCAAATTCAAGTTGCACACACCGTTTGCCGCGTCCACACTGGGCGCATGGGCTCGCGCGGCAGCCTCGGCGAGCCAATGCCTCGGTCTGTGTGGACGTGCCTCGGCGTCGAGCCGTCTGCTGCGACCCATAGACGTCCCACTGCTGGGCACAGGTTTCCCCCACAGACTATGCTGGGGGAGGTCTAGAGCATACTCCACCACACTGCTCCAATGGGGATTGGTGGAGGGGTTAGTGGCCAACCCAGTGTCGAATGTTCTCAAGCCACCCGAAGGTCTTCGACGAGGCTTAACGACTGTTTCCACCATTGAAAACAACCGGGGCCGACGCTTTATGTGCCCTCCGAAGCACGGTAGCGTCCATAAAATTTTATCCGGTATACAGTTTATTTCCGACTTAAATCGCACGTGAGTAAGCTTAGGGTAACTTCAACAATGAATGTTTCCTTATTACCAGGTACGCTGACCACAAGGGCATGTCCCGGGACGAGGCGGAAATGGAGTACCTGAAGATAGCGCAAGACCTGGATATGTACGGGATCAACTACTTCGCTATCAATGTAAGTGGCTTTCAGTTGCTCCCAACCTTAAATTCTACTCGACTCTAAGGTTAGAGACAAGTTAATAAGGAAAAAAAAAATAGACTTGTTTGTAATTGGTCAGCGTTAAGCGTTCACGCAGTGTACGGAGTACCTGTTTATTTTATTATTGTATCTCTTTAAATTTATTATTAATTCTTTATTGTACACAAAAACTTATAGAATTTAAGTCTGGTCGTGCTACCCTTGCTGTGCAGACGTGCTCATTTATCCGTTGGTGCATTAATTGTGACATAGTTTGTTTTGTTTTTTTATCATTATTGTATCTCTAAGTTTCACTTGTCCAGATGTGGCCCCGTTAATCCCCGTAGATTTCGAGGGACTGTGAGTGTAGGATCGTGAGTGGCTCAGGGTGTGCGCTTCAAGTGAGGTGGTTTTACCCACTCTACCAACTCGCGACTTACGCAAGTTTCATTACACCCTGTGAGCTTATAGCTCTCACGCCCAAATCTGGACTCGAAGAGGAAACATTTGTTTAAGTATAATGTTTTCAAACTACTGAACCGATTTCAAAAATTCTTTCACCATTAGAAAGCTGCATCTTCACCGAGTGACATAGGCCATATAGTATTACTAGGCGTAAACGAAACTAATTAATTGTATCAGGCGTTACTTTGGGGAACTCCATTATTACAAACCAAGAATTAATCTGGATTGTTGCAAAGTAGATTAATTCTTGGTTTGTAAACGAATCTATTGTTATTTCTAATTCCACACGAGAGAAGCTGCAGGCGTCCACTAGTGTCTAATAAAAATTATACAGTTAATTTTTTATTTTTATTTTCGTGCATTGTCATCGGAACCAAATATGTGTGCCAAATTTCAGCTCGATCGCTTCAGTGGAAGTGGGTGAAATATTGATTGCAAGATTCCAGGACATACATACTTACATGAATGAATGAATACATACGAGTGAAGTTAAATAAAAGCTTTTAAAATAACGCAATATTTCCAGAATAAAAAAGAAACTGACCTATACCTCGGCGTGACGGCGCTCGGCCTCAACATATACGAGAAGGACAACAAGCTGACGCCCAAGACGACGTTCCCGTGGTCGGAGATCAAGCACATCTCGTTCGACGACAAGAAGTTCGTCATCAAGTTCGTCGACAAGTCGGTCACCAACTTTATATTCTTCTCGCCGAAGGGCATGAACAAGCTGGTGAGTTGGTGACGCGTTTATTGTGCATTTGGGCACTGTAGTAGCGGTTTTGTATCTATACTTCTATGCTTATAATACGAGAAGGACAACAAGCTGACGCCCAAGACGACGTTCCCGTGGTCGGAGATCAAGCACATCTCGTTCGACGACAAGAAGTTCGTCATCAAGTTCGTCGACAAGTCGGTCACCAACTTTATATTCTTCTCGCCGAAGGGCATGAACAAGCTGGTGAGTTGGTGACGCGTTTATTGTGCATTTGGGCACTGTAGTAGCGGTTTTGTATCTATACTTCTATGCTTATAATACGAGAAGGACAACAAGCTGACGCCCAAGACGACGTTCCCGTGGTCCGAGATCAAGCACATCTCGTTCGACGACAAGAAGTTCGTCATCAAGTTCGTCGACAAGTCGGTCACCAACTTTATTTTCTTCTCGCCGAAGGGCATGAACAAGCTGGTGAGTTGGTGACGCGTTTATTGCGCCTTTGAATGAATGAATTAATGGTTCGTCAAATTAGAACTGTTACAGAAGTATTGTACAATAATATCTCTATAAAATAAATAAATAAATAAATAAAAGTATATAATCTGCCTAAATAGGGCCATACTCAGCTATGGTGGCAGCGAACTACGACCGCTGGTTTTCAGAGCGAGTATTGAGCAGTTCCGACAGTAAATGTACTTAAACTTAGTTCTACAATATAACAATACAATATAACAGTTTAGAGTATACAAAAGATATTTTTTTTGGGCACTGTAGCGGTTATAGTATTTTTTTTATAAACAGATAAACAGTTTTTCATTTAGTCATTTATTTATTTGCTTCGAAAAAACGCACATACAATACATATCAAACTGTACATGGTATTCAACTAAAAATTAGCATGCAAATATTTTCGAAAGTAATTTTATGTACAATTTCTTAATACATGATGTCAATAAATAATTAATAAAAGTATGTCATAGTAAAGAAATGTCAGTACTGTGTAATGTTTTAACATTCGTGAACACGTTACCCCGTACATAATCAATGCAAACATCCTTAAAATGAAAAACCGTGGATTACTACACTTCGCTGTATGTACTCCTATTCGGGGTTGTTAAAGATAAATGTCCAACATATCTGTACAACAAACTGACCTGGTCTCATGAAGTGAACACAGCGTAAGCAACCAGAGCATCAAGCTACAGCCTCACATACCTTAGCCAATGTACATTAGCGTTCCGGGGCAATTCAGTGGCGGATTTACAAGTTTTCCGCCAGTAGGCTATTCAATGTTTTCCGACCCTACTAACCTCCGAAATCCGATACCCTAGTTCACTATCATAATATTATTTAATAGTTACGTACATTTATTGTGTCAATAAAATTTCAATTTTATAATTAGTGCTCTAAAATTATATTTTACAAAGCGTTTAGTACTTTTCATATTTAGACGTTACAGTGTTCACCTGTTAATATACAAAATATTATGTTTTTTTGTTAAATTTTCGAGATTCATTTTCTCTATGTGTATTATATATTTTTTGTATGTAAGACAAAACAATTTAGACTAAATTTGCCGCCCCCTAAAATCTGCCGCCCTAGGCTTCAGCCTACTCAGCCTGCTGGTAAATCCGCCACTGGGGCAATTTTAAATAACGCAACAAAATGTTGGAATAACCTCCCGCCACCTCTGTGAAATCTAAAACTATTAAAAACTTTAAAATTAAATATAAGCTGTATCTGCAAGAACAACAAAAAAAACAAGTCTTAGTCTTAGGCCTACTCCAATTGGAGACGTATGTTAGTAGGAAAGAGAGTGGGCGTAAGTTCATGTATTTATCTAAATATACATGAAACCCTGAAACCCTTTCTAGATACTAGACCTGTGCATCGGCAACCATGACTTATACATGCGACGGCGGAAACCGGACACCATGGAGGTGCAGCAGATGAAGGCACAAGCCAAGGAAGAGAAATTGGTAAGTTCAGATTTAATGACCATCATGCCAATATGCCCCTACTAGTGGACGCCCGCAGCTTCGCTCGCGTGGAATTAGACATTCACTAACTTCAAAAATGGCAAAGTTTCATACTAACTTTGCACCCCCGTTTTACCCCCTTTGGGGGTGAATTTTCAAAAATCCTTTCTTAGTGCTCCCCTACGTTATAAAAGGAACCCCTGTGCAAAATTTCAAGTTTCTAGCCCTTATAGTTTAGGCCCTGCATTGATATGTCAGTCAGTCAGTCAGTCAGTCACCTTCTCCTTTTTTATATATAGATAACTGACACGTAATGTGGACACGCCCATATGTTGCCAGCGTCGTCAGATAGAGCGCAACAAGCTGTCGCGCGAGAAGCAGCTGCGCGAGGCGGCGGAGCGCGAGCGCGCGGCGGCCGAGCAGCGCCTGCTGCAGTACCAGGAGGAGATCCGGCTGGCCAACGAGGCGCTCGTGAGTACTCTGGAGTATGTGGACACGCCCATATGTTGCCAGCGTCGTCAGATAGAGCGCAACAAGCTGTCGCGCGAGAAGCAGCTGCGCGAGGCGGCGGAGCGCGAGCGCGCGGCGGCCGAGCAGCGCCTGCTGCAGTACCAGGAGGAGATCCGGCTGGCCAACGAGGCGCTCGTGAGTACTGCTCTGGAGTACGCTCTAGAGATACCGTAGCATCTTAGTGGCAATGGGCAGGCCACGTCGCTCGACGGACTGATAACCGTTGGGTAATAAAAGTCCTTGAGTGGAGACCGCGTCTCGGAAAACGAAGTATCGGCCGCCCCCCGACGAGGTGGACTGACGACCTGAAGAAGATTCAGAGGGCGCAGGATCGGGAGGAGTGGCGACGATTGAGGGAGGCCTACGTCCAGCAGTGGACCCAAAAAGGCTGATGGATGGATGGATGGATGGATGTAGCATCTTAGTCGTGAAGACGAGAAATTGTTCGAGCCGTGTGTGCTGCCAGTGACACGTCGTTTGTTGCCGTCAACCTTATTGGTAACCTCAAAGTCTTGGTATGGAAAAAGCTATAGAGAGAGAGCTATGCTCCAAAAAACGTTGCTCCAAAAAACAAAACGAAAGTTCCAAAAAAAGTTTAGGAAAAGTATAAATGTCACTATCATCTGTAAATTGTCCTTGCAGCGGCGTTCGGAGGAAACTGCGGAACTCCTGGCGGAGAAGGGGCGCGTGGCCGAGGAGGAGGCCTCGCTACTGGCCCAGAAGGCCGCCGACGCGGAGCGGGAGAACGCGAGGCTACGGCTGTCCGCCATCAAGACTGAGGAGGAGAAGGTAGGGAGAACGCGAGGCTACGGCTGTCCGCCATCAAGACTGAGGAGGAGAAGGTAGGGTACTCCAGGGCCCATGGGCCTCTCCTAAACGACGCTACTCCGACCGGTCTTGTGCTCCCTGAATATAGAGGTTTCCGCCATCTTCTTTAGTCCGTCCGTCCATCCGTCAAAGGGTGAACTGTGCTCTTTTTCAGTAAGTGAGTAAATAAATGCGTTTTATTGTATTTCAGAAGACTTGAGTCAAGAAGTAGCGTCCATAGCCCAATGCCTCGCGTCGATTCAATGTGATCGAAATAGCGAAGCAATGACGGGCGCGGTCGGTTTATGGATGGGTGACCGCTAGTGGCAAAATTTCATGGACGCTACCGTGCTTCGGAGGGCACGTAAAGCCGTCGGTCCCAGCTGTTTTCAATGGTGGAAACAGTCGTTAAGCCTAGTCGAATACCTTCGGGTGGCTTGAGAACATTCGACACTGGGTTGGCCACTAACCCCTCCACCAATCCTCATTGAAGCAGCGTGGTGGAGTCTGCTCTAGACCTCCCGCAGCTGTCTGTGGGGAGACCCGTTCCCAGCAGTGGGACGTTTGGGTCGCAGCGAGTCAAGGAGCGCACCTCTAATGGCTGAAAAATAGTTGGATATAATTAATTATTAAAAAAATGTTTTAAAAAAAAAGCATTTTATAACTTTTTTTTTATTTTCGTGTATTGTCATCGGAACCAAATGTGTGTGCCAAATTTCAGCTCGATAGCTTCAGTGGAAGTGGGTGAAATATTGATTGCAAGATTCCAGGACATACATACATAGATACATACGAGTGAAGTTAAATAAAAGCTTTTAAAATGTTTCGATTCTATATTTTATTGTGTTTCAGGTTCACCTGGAGCGCAAGACCCGCGAGGCGGAATTCCTCACGGCTCGACTGGTGGAAGAGTCTGAGAAGCGAGCGGCGGAGGCCGAGCGGCTCAAGTCGGAGCTGCTGGCCGCGCGCCTGGCGGAGAAGCAGGCCAAGGAGAAGCTCATCAACTTCCTCAGCAGGACCTCCACCGGCTCCCTGCCACCGGTGAATGGCCAGCAGGAATATTTATACGGCTGCCAACCATCAACTGTAACTATCAGACGTACAGGGGCGCTAATAGCCTTATAGATAGGCATGCCCAATTAAAGCCTACATGTTAATTCTAACCACACGCTAATATGATGGTATGCTTATTTATATTATTATCAATTTTTATATAGGTGGGTTCCTTAGCCAGGCTTTTTGTTGTATATGAAGGTTCCGCCATAATTTACGTACATCGAGCGACAAACAACACTCGAAGCTTGGTCGTTACAACTACCGATAAATATGCCGCGACGATGTCACTCAAAAAATAGAAATAAAAAATTAATTTGCACAGGGGTTCCTTTTATAACATAGGGGAGCACTAAGAAAGGATTTTTGAAAATTCACCCCCTAAGGGGATAAAACGGGGGTGCAAAGTTAGTATGAAACTGCCGTTTTTGAAGTCAAGTGGGCAACCCGAACGCGGGCATACGTCGTTAGTGGGTCTAATTCTACGCGAGCGAAGCTGCGCGCGTCCACTAGTATTATTATAAATTTTTATATAGGTGGGTTCCTTAGGGCAAGCCAGGCTTTTTGTTTTATATGAAGGTTCCGTCATGATTTACGTACATCGACCGACAAACAACACTCGAAGCTTGGTCGTTACAACTACCGATAAATATGCCGCTACGATTTCACTCAAAAAAATAGAAATAAAAATATTAACTGGCACTTTAGCTAGCTTACTTGTACAATTTGTCTAAGTATGTAGATAAGTGACACTTACTTGTCGTTTCCAGCCAACGTCATCAACGGTGCCGTCGAGTCTATTCCCGTCGACGTGTTCGCTTCCCGCCGAGCTTAGTGGCGAGGCCCAGGTCAACGGCAACGGCCCTGTCGACTCGGACCTCAACTCCTACCAGTTGCTGCCAGACGACCACGACCCTCACATACACCGATTGTCGCTCGAGATAGAGAAGGAACGGTAAGTTTTATTTAAGAATTCAACATTTGAAAGTATCCGGCTCGAAGGACCAACATTTTTGTCGTTTTGGGAATAAATTATTTGCCTGTTGTTCTTAGGGCCTTGGGAATCGTTTTAGCTTATATGCACTCATAATATATAGTAAAGACTAACTGAAGATAACTTTCACATATGGTTCGAAAGTTCAACTTTTTCAACGTATTGGAAATATATTTATTTGTGTTTTGAAGTATTGGAAATAAATTGGTTGAGTTTAACTCGTTTGTGCGCTTGAACTTACAACGAACATAAAGATATACGTTTGAAGTAACACAATTGACAGTTCGAAGGACTAATTTTTTCGTCGTATCTAGAAAATTTAACCTGGCTTTAACATTCATAACCTCTTGCTTATACATACTACCCCATATGAAAACATATTACTTCGGCTCCAACGACTATAAAAGTGGATTCAGTATGATATATGCTTAAGGCTTTATCGAGGACTGATCGAAAGGATCAGTAAAGCTTTGGCTTGTTATATTCGAAAATCAATTCGGGCTTCAGATATATCAACGAGGATGCGGTTCTCTTTGAGGCCAGTTATAGATGTCTATTGGCCGTTCAACACCAGGTCTTCTGCATGTCTCTCTCCATCGTCGCGCTCGATCTCAACGGAGCTGGGCAACGAGTCCCAGTACAACGGCAGCGGTTCGGTGGACTGCGACCTCAACTCCTACCAGCTAATGCCGGATGACCACGACCCACACATACACCGCCTGTCGCTTGAGATTGAGAAAGAACGGTAAGATAATTTTGAATTTCAATAAACATTCACGATGGTATTCGGCTCCATGGACCAAAGTTGTCGTCGAATAAATCAGCTCGCGTCGGCTGATGAAGACTCGCCCGCCGTCACTGCCTGTCTCAGGAACGGTAAGTTAAGTTCTACATTTGAATAAACTTATATGATGAATCGAAGAAAATCAATTTATATTATATTAAAATTAAAATAGAAGAATGATTTTTTTTTCCATATGTACATGATATTATCCGGCTCGAAGGACCAAATTTTTCGTCGTACTGAAAAAAATTGGTGAACTCATGCCGGATGACCACGACCCGCACACACACCATGCAAAAGTGTAACATCAAGACTAACCTAAGCCCCTCCGCACTGACGTCAGAGGACGCAGGCCAAGAGACAAGCCACATTTCCATAGACCAATTCCTCTCTCGTTTCCTGTTTCATGTTTTGATTACACAATTAACAAGCTGACTGACCATTCACCAAACTGGATAAGATGCATTTACACCCCTTCTTCTATTTCTAATAACGCCTGGTGATAAATTTTGTGTAATAAATGTCAACTGCAGTATTTAAGTATCATATTTACCGTTCGTATTACATTTAACTCGAATCGAAATTCATTCGCTCACGTCCGTAGGTAGTAAACCTAAGGTATCCCTACACCCCGCTGGGTGGTGCTAAGAGCGACAGAGAAAGATAAGACGTGTCCAATCACCTCATAGCGAAATAAATTATTCGACTTCGACTTTGAATTTGAGCGTCGCAGCAGCGTCTCTCAGCCAAGCGCGGTGACTACTTAAGACGTGTCCAATCACCTCATAGCGAAATAAATTATTCGACTTCGACTTTTACTGTGTGCGTATCAGCAGCGTCTCTCAGCCAAGCGCGGTGTCTACTTAAGACGTGTCCAATCACCTCATAGCGAAATAAATTATTCTACTTTGACTTTGTACGTATCAGCAGCGTCTCTAAGCCAAGCGCGGTGACTACTTAAAGACGTGTCCAATCACCTCATAGCGAAATAAATTATTCGACTTCGACTTTGACTTTGTGCGTCGCATCAGCGTCTTTCAGCCAAGCGCTATGACAACCGGTAATAACACCTCACAATGATAACACTTCCTACTCAACTACGGGTAATAACACCTCATGATGATTCCTTCCTACCTGACTACACAAAATAAATGACGCTTGTTACAGAGTCGAGTACCTGGCCAAATCCAAGCATCTCCAGCAGCAGCTGGAGTCTCTCCGCGGCGAGTTCTCCGTGCTGCGCGTGGAGCAGCCCGCGAGCGCGGCGCTCGACCGGCTGCACGAGGCGCGCGCGCGCGCCGGCGACGACAAGTACACGACGCTGCGCCGGCTCAAGCACCGCTCGACCAACACGCGCGTCGCCTTCTACGAGGAGCTGTGAGGTCAGTTACATGGAGTCTCTCCGCGGCGAGTTCTCCGTGCTGCGCGTGGAGCAGCCCGCGAGCGCGGCGCTCGACCGGCTGCACGAGGCGCGCGCGCGCGCCGGCGACGACAAGTACACGACGCTGCGCCGGCTCAAGCACCGCTCGACCAACACGCGCGTCGCCTTCTACGAGGAGCTGTGAGGTCAGTTACGTGGACTGATCTTTTTTTTTTTTTTATGGATACAGGATAGCAAACGAGCTTGCAGCACCACCCATCCGCTGCCGCCCATGACAACTGTGACTGACTTTGAACAAGACTCAATTAGGGACTGGGATGGTTATGGTTTAAGAGCCAGTGAACGGATACCTGTATGTATTTGACCAGACTTGGGTTTTTGTACATTGAGACCCCTATACCTACCGTACATGAGATGGGGACTCACTAAGCCCAAAGTGGTGGACGCGGCGAGTGCGCGCGCAGGTAGACAGGTAGGCAGGTGTTATCTGCTGATGTTTATACGCAATGAATACGTCTGCCGTTATCAATATAAGTTTTTAAGACTATAATAAATAAAATATATTGATGGCAGATCTGGTCAATGAATTTCAAAAAAAATTTTTTTTTCACATTTTCAAAATTGTCTGCCACAATGTTAAAACGCGTGCTAATGGTCTGCCATTGTTATTTTCCATTAATAATAATAATATATTTTCAAATATCAAAACGGCAGACGTGGTCAAATGCATTTATACATAGCCAAAAATCGATACCTGTCTTACCTGCGCACTCGCCGCGTCCACCACTTTGGGCTTAGTGAGTCCCCATCTCATGTACGGTAGGTATAGGGGTCTCAATGTACAAAAACCCAAGTCTGGTCAAATACATACAGGTATCCGTTCACTGGCTCTTAGACCATTAGTCCAATTAGTTGAGAGAGTTAATTAGAACATTAGTTGGTCAGTTCGTTAGTAGGTATGAGGACTAGGGACTGTTAGTGATAGTTAGTCCTGTTAGTTGGTGTTAGTAATAGTCCAGTTAGTACTTGTTAGTAGGAGTCTCGTTCTAAGTCAGTCACAGATGTGTTGCTACCCTTGAGGACTAAGATGGTCGCCTCTAAAGAAGTGTAACCGGAATCCACACCGATCCACACTGATCTGGATGACGCATCAATGTATTATATAATAGTGGACGAACGCAGCTTCGCTCACGTGGAATTAGACATAACAATAGTGTATCTCACTCGGTGAAGATGCAGCTTTGTAATGGTGAAAGAATTTTTGAAATCGGTCCAGTAGTTTTGTACGAAAACATTACAAACATATGTTTCCTCTTTATAATATTAGTATATGTTGGCAACCCAACAAATTGTTTTATTAATGTGTACATGACAAGTCAGTGCAGACATAACTCAATTCCTTCTTGTTCGATTCACCACGAGTCACCATCGATGTACTTAATTACTAAGCAATAAATTCGTCTTCCTCAACGTCGTGTTTAATACAGTCCTACGAAACCCCAACAGTATAGATATATTTACACTGAACTTCTAAACGGCTGGATAGATGTTGATGAAATTTTTTGTGTGTGTTCAAGAGGATTCGAGAATGGTTAAGATTCACAATTTGGTCCACTGGAAAATGTTTTTTAAACGCAATCCATTGCGCACATATACTAGATACATAGATAGACAGACATACATAAAATAAATAAAAAGATTTGTGGTGAATAATAACCTTAGTTTAACGGGTAAACGCTATTCAAAATACTTCTGTTTTCAGGTGCTAGAAAGGCTGCTGAAAATCAAGATAAGGAATATCTGAAGCCTGTTTAAAACGCGGTAAGGCTATTCACCATCTTGAAATGTGATTTGGCTTAATTCCTCACAGACCATAAAAAGTGCCTTAGAATTGCTGATAATATAATAATAGAATGTTATAGATTTGAAGAATTTCACAGAAAACAAATTCAAATTACTTTTATACTTATGACTCTTTTGATGAGAAATATTAGATAATTTTAAATATATTTAGTGTGGCAATATTGTGTACATGGATGGGAAGTCACAAATTTTTTTTTTTTATTAAGTAAATAGGAACACAGTTAAAGTTTTCACAGCAACATAATGTTAATAACCGACCTGAAAGAGTTGACCATAATATCTTAATAGTTTCTCTTTTTGATTGGATTCATAAAGAATAATGATTACATATGTAAGTAACTCTATTTGTTTGGCGCATTTGACAAATGAAACAGTGCTGCCAGAATGACTGATAAAGTTATTGGTTGCATTAGTAAAGTAGTTATTTTACATATTTATCTAGTGACTAAGGTCATCACAACCCTTTCTTTGTCCCACTGTTGGGCTCGGGTCTCCTCTCAGAATGGGAGGGATTAGGCCTTAGTCCACCACGCTGGCCAAGTGCGGATTGGCAGACTTCACATACCTTCGAGAACGTTCTGATGAACTCTCAGGTATGCAGGTTTCCTCATGATGTGGCCTTCACCGTTACAGCAAGTGACATTCAATTTCTTAAATCGCACATAACTTAGAAAAGTTATTGGTGCATGCCACTGGGGTTTGAACCCGGACCGCTCGAGTGAGAGGCGAGTTCGTTAAAAAGCATTATATCTAGTGCTCAAAAACACTAAAATGGCAGCACTGACATGAAATCGTATTGATGAACTGACAGATGGAATTATATTGATGAATTATACAATCTCTCACTTTATTTCTCAACATCACAACATGAAAATCCGCCTGAAAGATCAAATGGATGAATAAGAATAATACAGAGGAGACTAGTGCCATAACAAAGGATCTGTGCATTGACATGCATAAAAATGGGCTGTATAAGTTATATTGCTGTGATAACTTAAAGAATATTCTCAATAAAAATAGTATAATATTTTTACAATTACATGCAATCGACTGATATTGTGACCTTATTTGTTAAATCTATAAATAACAAATACATACATACGCTTTTTATTTTTATTATATTTTAAGGATCTTTTACTACTTCTGGAATATTCTAGATAAGAATGGTATCATTTTAAATATGAAAAATCCTCTAAAAACCTATTTCAAATGCCAAAGTGTCTGCAATTATTAATAAATTATAATTGATCTCGTGTTTACTTTATGGTTAAGATCTTTTTGTCTGTAGGATTCAGGAGAAAGGATGAAATAAAAAGGTAAAAAATTATTTTTAACGTTATTTTTATAAACTTCAATAATCATGAAAATTTGGTCCTTTGTCGGATGTACCTAAAGGCTCTTGTTTGAAGGGAATTAATGGTACATGTATTTTATAAATTAACCTAGAAGTAGTGAAATAGTCCACAATTAGATAGTTAATAATGTACACTTTATGTGTATAAACTATATTCTGTATGTATATTTTTACACTTTATGTAAACATGTAAAAATGATTTTGTTTTTCAATTCTCTTATTAAAAATTAACCCGATCTAACACATTTGGGAATTATATTTATTTTTATGAATCTAACATTGTAACTTAAAATTCTAATGCCATGATTAAGATCTGGTGATTTATTATAGTTCCTTGTCAGTGTAGAACTTAGTTTAAAACATTCTTCCATTTTTATTATTTTACGGACCACTAGCGTAGGCATATAACATGTTACCTAAGAAAGTAGTTCTCAGTTGTGCGAAAGCTTCCTGCTTTTGCTATATAGGATTATTCATTTCTTCCTCGAAATTACACCAACATACACCTAGACCCCCACATTTTGAAATGATGACAGTTCGGAGCATTTAAATACCCCACTCATTCATTATGGTGCTACGATCGCTGAATTTTGTCCCTTCTGAACATTTTTCTTTAATAAATAGCGATATCTTACATGCTATTTCAATTAAGATGACCAACTGGTTGGTCTATATTGTTTGTTTTGAATAGAGTGGTTGGTTGAGTCTGAATACTGTATTTTTTCAACAATATAACATCTGCATTTCTTTAAAAATGTGTATGGTTACAGCAATTTAATTAAACAATTATCGAAATTTGATTTTCATACAAAAATTGTAAATAAATGGTTGACGTTAGAGAGCGATTCTTGTCCATATTTTGATATGCTTACTACATAATAGATAGTTCAAATTACTACATCCGACCATTCTTTTAAGTACCTTTGATTTTTACATATTTATTAATTTGTAAGATGTGTTCTTTATTTTTTTATTTTCTGTAATCTTAGATATAATTGAAATGAATTACTGTGATTTGTCCAGGTCAAACTAATTTATTTCGCCTATGGAATGTGCAATGAACATAGTTTTATATCTGCTACCGGACAAAAGATGGCGTTACCTCACGTCACGTGATTGTCACTCGTTGTCACGTGTTTACACATGAATAAATAATGGTGATTGCTTCGATCCGTGGCGGGAAATTTAAATAAAAAACAATTTTTATTGTTTTCAACTAGTTAGAACATACATAGTGAAATTATTTATTAATTTGAGCACGTACCGAGTAGCGTTGTCTATTTCAATATATCATTTCGGATCTGAAGTTGAATATTGAACCACAAAAACTGTCAAATAATGTTTGGCGAGGTTATATTCAAATTTGGTTTGACTTTAGCACCAAAATGATACATTAAATATTGCGATGCAATATTTGAGTGTGCTATTCAACAAATAATCTCTATAAATTATGTTTAACTAGTTGAAAACAACAAAAAAATATTTTTATATATATTTCCCGCCACGAATCGAAGCGAACACCTTAATTCATGGTAGATCCCGGTTCTACCCGGACATGTATGTATTTGTTACTCAATGACCGGGGCAGAGTGGTAGAAATACAACAGGCTAGCTCAATACCGAACTTCGAATCTGTCTAACATGCGTTATTATTTAATATAATTCGACCAATCATCAATTTGACCTGGATAAATCTACAGATGACAACGACGCAACGATTTGGCGCGTAAAAACCATAAATAAAAACCAATCAATTCTGTTCTTCTTGAATAGGCACAGCACTGTGCTACTTTACAATTAGATCAAATTATACGTATTGAAATATTTTTATTAAATGCGCAAATCTTCGAACACAGAAGAAAAAAGCGCAAATAGTTATGCACTATTTGATACGTTATTGTAAAGGACAGTTCATATTGAGACAAAAGGGTGTCAGCGGCAACTGGTCGGCGGCTAAGCGTTTTTATTTTTGCATTCAAGCAAATCCTAACAAATAATATTCTATTGTCGGCCATCGGACACATCTATATTATATTACTGCTAGTGTGTTGCAAAATACTTTGAAAACACTTCACGTGTCACATTTCGTTATTAAAATTCTAAATAACTCAATATGAATGGACCTTAAGTCTGGAAATCCTCTTATGTTGATATGGGTAAATATAGTGTATAGAAAACTTGTGATCAGGATTATAATAATAACAACATCGTTTAAGGGAATCTAAAAAACGCGCTTTTGTAGTTAACCGAAATGAAAAGTAGATTTGTTTTAAATTATTGCACACAAAATACTTACAATACAACACAAACAGCGTGATGGTTTATGAGAGTTAGAACTAGTTTGTCACACAAACTCAGTCACTTAATATAATTTCTTATTTTATTTATTATCTAATTTTATTATCTGAAACACTATAGTTTTTAAAATATGCTGTAGTTTTCAAATAGCTTTGGTACTGTGAGTACTTTGTTTATTGATGGTTTACTAGCATGTAACTAGTATTGATCTTGCCAACTTTAGAATACTAACAATACAAATGCAAGTTCACAACGTTGAACAACAGCTGAACAATGTAGATATGTCTTATTATGCTCGACCTACAGAAATTAATCAAAATAGAATGGCGATCACGTATTGTTTTAATACAAACGATGCGTCCTTCTACTTTGTGACGTCACACTATAGTAATTAGTGGGGTGACACACTCCTTTTAGTTGTAATCAAATCTATCGATTTCGTACCGTAACAAGTATCGACGCGTACTGACCGAACTTGCAAGATATCTTGCAGTATATTGCAAGATTGCAGGGAATATAACCAGGTAACCGTTCTATCTTGATTAATTTCTGTGGCTCGACCACTATCAACGTCAGAGGAATTCAGGTATAGACTATAGGATATATAGGGCAAAATCATGTTTATTGTTTAGCCTTTAGTAATAAGTACGTGCCTTAGTCTCGATGACTGATGACTTGTTAATAATAATAATTGTGATTGTAATAATAACGTTAACCGTATGTAAGTGCCTTGTAAGAGATATTTAGATGCTATTTTTTTGTAAATATATTTAAAGTTATTTTTATATGCATGTTTTATTTTCACATCTTCCAGGAGTAATGTATGTGAACAAATCACCAAACTTTTTGGTTTTTACAAGTTTTGATGCCAGAATTGATCCTTAAAATTACTTGGTTTAAAATCCGAATCTAATATTTATTAGCCACATTGCACTAACAGTTTCTTTTAAAGGTGGTGTTCAAATAAAAGTCTTGTTTAACGTACATAACTGGGCGTTTAATTTAAAAAATATACACCAGAATCTTATAACAACGTAATTATTTCTATATACTGGATGTATAGAATATAATTATTATGTACAGTTTCATCTCACTAGCGAAACAAGCGCACTCCATCAAAATAAATTAAATTATATTTCAATCTATAAATACAAATATACACAGATAATTTCTTTTATACAATGTCTTCTTAAATATTAATGTTATTTTGTGCCAGAGTATAATTTTTTTTCATTATTATAGTTTGGATGATTTTGGTGTTATATTTATTAATTACATTGGAGATCTTGCCAAATGAAAATTTCTATCATTACAATCGAATAATAAAATATTGGGGAATATTAATTTTGTTTCATTTAATATTATGTATCACAACACATACTAAGACACCTAAAATCTACTAGGTTGCCAACACAATTGAAATTGTTAGTCTATTTTTTAGTTTTAACTTTTAAACCTGCATTGAACCAAAAATTTGCAGAATTTATTAAAGAAATGGTGATAGCTAATGGGTTGTAATTATAATGTCAATAATATGTAAACACTTAACCATTTATTGTAACTCCAGTGTTTATAAGTGATCCAGACTGAACTTACTGGCAGTGCATTTTATTGTCATGCCTGACCTAATAAAAAACTTGCCATTCTATTTCTGAAAACGAAAATGCAACACAAAATTAAGCCTCACTCGCTCACTAGTTGTGTGGAACCACAATCACCAAAACTAAGCACACCTAAGGCATCATTCTCAGGCTTTATTGTACAACCTCTTGTAACTAACGTTAGAAGCACTGTCACAGAATTCATTCATAATTATCCTACAGAGGAACAAGTGGAACATCACTATAAGGACTATTATAGACACCCAGAACAAGGGATTGAGACCGCCTAGTGAGTGTCCGTGCTTGTGAAGGGCTATGACATGATTCTCATGAGCCGGAGCCTCTATCACTTCATGAACATGGATGGCGTGTCTAAGGTCTTCCATGTGCTGTTTATCCGCCGTTATATAGAGTATAGCCGTGAGAGGCTCCGTCAATTTTACTGGAAAATATTTTCTATAAGGCCCCAATTGCACGGGTGAATCTAGGCAACCACCGTCACATGCATAATAAGTCTTATCTGACCTATCCAAAGCAACAAATATAGCTGCCTTGTTATCTTCTTGTAGTATCACACTGATATTAACATGAGTCATGTTGCCATAATTGACTCGACGGAATAGAAAGTCTCTGTGTAACTTTGAAGGGTGGATGTTGTATTCCAAATGCTGGTTGCTGAATCGTAAACTCCCGAAACTAAGAACCATTGCCTGGTTAACACCACTGGCCCCAGCTTTCAGAAGGTTATGACAACCTTGCTTCTCTAAAGTTAACATCCAGACACTGGCAACAGCATTTAAATTGCCTAAAGAATTCAACGGTTTCCACAAGTTGAATGCATCTAATGTAGAGAAACCTTCATAGCAACCTTCAGAGTATGTCAAGGTTCTTAAAATCTCAGATTTTGTTGTTTGTTTTATATACTCCTCATGTTCATAGCTCCTCACTTGAGATAGGATGGCATAAATCGTGGCATTGATACGGTCACCATTGATCACACCCTCTGCTTTAGAGTCTGATATATAGAAACCTGTGTACCACAGTCCCTGCCACACCCTTGCATGGTTATCGCGAAGGTTTCTCACTGCTGCTCGCTCTCCTGTTAAAGCTATGGCCCTTTCCATTTCATCAATAGCTTTTTTCTCAACAATATCCTTGTGCTTGGCATAATCTGATCGTTTAATAGGCCTACTGTATTGTACTGTTGTAAGAACAAGTATATCTAACCCATCTCTGGCATCAACATCAATTGTGTTTTCCATCTTCCGACAGACTACTGAAACTGCGAGCACATTATCGCTCTCGGGAATCGGGATCATCCCTGTGACGACTTCATATTCTTTAATGTCAACACCTTGGTGTAGCTTTATTATTTGTTTCACTGCTGTGGGCCAGTCAGACACCCGAGGGGTCGAGAGGCGCAATGACTTTACATCATTCACAGGGTTATTGACATGAATTTCTTGGACAAACAGTGATGGTATAGTCCTATGTGCATAGTAGTGATATGCTACATGTAGGCCGCTGCTGCTGCATTGAAATCTGTGGACGATTCCCTTCTTATATTCCACCACAGTGGATTCTTTCATTTCATAATCATCTACTATGTAAAGCGGGTGATAATATACAGGTAACGACAGTGTTCTACCATGTTTTACATTAAGATAGGCGTCGTGTTCTAAGGCCAGCCCTAAAAGGCCGTTACCAACGTAAGGCACGTAGTTGTGACTCGTCGTGGACTGTGTGGCGGATGTCTCCAGCCTTATGTAAGCATCATACTCTGATAACGCATCTTGGAAAGGCTCCAGCAAGTTCCGATGGCAGATATTCTGCTTACTTCCCGAAACGCTCTCCGAATCGAATAACCAACTCAACAACGTCGGACCGACGTATAAAACTAGAAAAATTAATACTAACAGTATAATTACCAACTTCTTTCTCGTCAGAGGCCCATCTGTTAGTCTATTTATGCGCCTAAGTATCTCTCCGGCGCGACGATTCATATCGCTCAAGTTTGGATTCGATCGTTCCCTTTCCATCACCAAAACACTTGAACACTAAATTATCGGCGTTTGATCTATCTGCAGGTACTAATGTTTAAGTTAGCCCAGTGAATGTCATCGTAAATATATGGTAACGGTATGTATCGATATCGTTTATTTATTTAATTGTGCAAAAATATTACAAAAACAATATTTTACAATGAAATATTGAGATTTAACACAACTATAGCTCGGAAGTGTCATTTTCATATCGTATTCACAGATCATCACAAACACAACAAAACAAAATCATAGGCACAGATTTATAAGTATAGTACTACGTAATCATAGGTAATAAAACACGTTTCATTCATCGGTCTCTTACCACAAAGATAACCATCACTGAGCAAGTAATCACTACGATAACCATGATTAAAATTATTGCTTTTGAAAAATCTATTTGAGACTAGTGGACGCCCGCAGCTTCGCTCGCGTTACACATACTACTACGTCACTAACTTCAAAAACGGCAAAGCTTCATACTAACTTTGCACCCCCGTTTTACCCCCTTAGGGGATGAATTTTCAAATTTTTCTCGCCGTAAAAACCATCCTTGAACTTCAACGAACATTTAAAAAAAAGAATTGTCCAAATCGGTCCAGGCGTTGTTGAGTTATGCGCTTACCAACACATTTTGCGATTCATTTTTATTATATAGATTAAGATGCTATTATTATTCAGATTTAGAATAAACATATTAATTAATTAAGGTTGAAGGTAAAAAACATCAAAAACAACTCATATTAAATATTATCAATATTAAATACACTGTTCTGTTTTTACAGTGCGTAAAAACAGAACGCAAAAAGTGTGTCCAGCATAGGTCATCTTCCATCTATTGTGAGTTGGGTTGCTTGTGGCAAATGAGCAAAATAAAATCAAATATTGTCACATTTATTGCATGAAGATGTTTTGATCACATGATAACTGCTGATTATTTTTTTGACACGTCAATTTTTTCGACATGTCCTTCATGTAGGACTTTATGTCAACTAACCTTCCATAAAATGCAACTGTATTTGTTGCGCTTTAGAAATTGGGCCTGGGCTGACCAGATTTCCAGCTGTATTCGCAGTCACATGGACATACGTAGGGGCCAGACTGTCAATACATGTTACATCCCACACCAGATACGCCATGGTACAAGCATCATTTCGTCAGGTCTCTTGCCTCTACATAAACCATGTGACTCTAGTGAAGCATGCGTTAGTATCCCTTATTAGTTTGTGAGTGAAGCTGGAAAAAAGACCGAACACTAAAGACTGTGACATGAGCCCTGCGGATCAAATCATTTATGCTGTTATGTTTAAATACGCGCCCAGCCGACCAAACTGAGCCATGCTATGGCCACATTAATTATAAGCTACTCGATCGATATAATATGTATGTTTCAGTAAATTATTTTATTTAGCTACATTATAACTCCTATCGCTAACTGTACCAAAATGGTCCCCCTAGTACAGTGATGGGCAACCTACGGCCCGCGGGCCATCTCCGGCCCGCGAAAGTATTTAATCCGGCCCGCCGAGGGTCCGTCGACATGGATAGTATATGGCCACTGTTCTGTGTATATGGCCCGTTATAATTACGTTTTGACGGTCGAGAAGAAAGAGAGATTCTTATACTACTAGATTCTATTTAGTAGAATAATAGATGCATAAACTTATAGGTGAAGCTAAACTAGCCGCGTAGTTCATGTGTTGCGTATTACGGGCAGGGCCGGATTTAGAGGTGTGGAGGCCTCGAGCAACAAAGGAGTGGAGGCCCCCTGGCCCCAATCTATTTTCCAAATGAGCTGAACAACTTTTTTCAGTCGAGTTTTTCAGTCAATAATTATTGTGAAACCGAGTAGATTATTTTAGTATTTAACAAACATATAAAAATATAGATAAATGATTTCTGTTAATATTTAAGAACAGTATAATCATGTTTATACAAAGGTAAAGGTGGAGGTAAAACAGCAAAAAAAAAACAAAAAGAAAAGTTGTTAACAAGTGTTTACTAGTCGGAATATCTATTGTGGGGGCCCCTCTTTTGTAGAGGCCTGGGGCTGTAGCCCCGGTTGCCCTCCCTTAAATCCGGCCCTGAATACGGGGTGCAAAGCGTGGTGAAATGAGAGGCGCGGGCGGCGGGGCGAGTGAACTCAGTCGCCACACAGCTGGAAACAGCTTTCGAAAAACAAAAACAATTCCACATGTCTCACACGCCTAACAAGGCAGAGCCTTCGAATAATAAAAGTTAAATTGATTATTATTTTTTAGGGTAAAAGGTATTTTGTAATATTTGTGTTTAATTCTGTAATGTTTTATAAAATTATATTAAAAGCTTTAACACAAAATGCATTTTTTCTATAATTCTGGCCCTCCTCTAGAATTTCTAAAGCTTTGTGGCCCGCCATTAAAAAAGTTTGCCCACCACTGCCCTAGTAGGTCCCTTCCTACGAAAATAAATACATAATATACTGGAGCTAATGACATCGAGTCGTGTGGTGGTGGGGAAATTGGGGCAAATTAAATTTTATGTTCTTGCAACATTAAAAACTGTTAATTTGACATTGGAATGACACGCACCGCTACGCTAAATTGCGCTTTTCGAATGCATGCATCGAACAAATTTTTAGTCGATAAAATGTGAAAACAGGAACAGGCTAAAACAGAAACCATTTCTGTTTTGATGACCACTAACGCCACAAAATTTTAGCCATCAAAAGCAATGATGCATGCAAAAATATATTTAAATATCTACATTATTAGTATTGCAATACATTTCTAAATTAGTTGGTGTATATTATCTTACACATTATTAATGATATTAGGGTTCTGTACCCAAGGGGTAAAACGGGACCCCATTACTAAGACTAGGTACGCTGTCCGTTTGACCGTCTGTCCGTCTGTTTCCAGGCTAATATCTCATGAACCGTGACAATTAGACATTTGAAATTTTCACAAATGATGCATTTTTGTTGCCGCTATATTAGTAAATACTACAAAATAGAAAAAATAAAAATTTAAGGGTCTGTCAACAAATATCTGGCAAAAAAATCATGTCTTTTGTAGTTAGATGGTACGGAACTCTTTGTGCGCGAGTCCGACTCGCACTTGGCCGGTTTTTTCCAGGATTACCGATCAATAATTATTCGATCAAAAATTGTTACATTTTTTTCGAAGCTTAACAGCTAGCTAATGGGATAGAAAGGTTTTTTATTTTTTGTGTAATTAAGTGTCATAATATAGCATAGTGTCGTTTTCCTCATAAAGGAAATGTTACTTTTCTCGTGAAAATGTTACTTTTTGAGCTGTCTCATGTTACATTTGACTATCTGCCACTGGCAACACTGCTCAAACGTCAGTAAACGTCAGCCAGCTGGGTGGGTGTGAATCAACTTTCCTTCCCATTCCTTTCTTATCGTTTTACCAACGAAGCGGACGGCTTTCCCGTACAATGTTTACTGTGATAAGCGGGCTACGTGTTTACATTACCGCATAAACGTGGATTCGATCAAAACATATGCGTGAGTAACGCGGGAACTGCAAACATGGTGTCGTATCTTCAGGGTTGCTTGTTCATAGTGTTCGCGGTGCTGATCAATGGATGCGTGCCACGCTCGATACAGGAGGACGACGAGTCGTTTCTGGCGAACCCGTCGTATACGAAATACGATGAGTTGGTCAGTTTATTTGACAAGTTAGCTGCGAATCATCCGGACTTGGCGAAAGTGTACACGGTCGGTCACTCGGTCGAAGGACGTAAATTGTTAGTGCTTCAGATCAATGAAGGTGTGAATGCGTCGCGTCCTGAGAAGCCAGCGTTCAAGTATGTGGCCAATATGCACGGGGATGAGTCAGTTGGACGGGAGCTGGTGGTATACTTGGCCCAATACCTCCTCCACAACTATGGAAAGGATGACCGCGTCACGAAGTTGGTGAACAGTACCGAAATACATCTGATGCCGTCCATGAATCCGGATGGCTTCGAAAAGAGTAAGGTGAGTTATTGTCTGATAATAGCTGTTAAGCCCTCAGGTGGCCTAAAAACTTCCGACAATCGGGTAGGCCATAAATCTCACAGCCTATCTGCAGTAGAGCAGAGTTGTGGAAATGGTGCTTTAGTACCTTGGGTGGCTTATAGGTGGTAAATTATTGGCTGTGGTGGTGGTATCTAAATTTAACCTATTTAGGTTTGAAATAGAACTATAAAATACTTGATCGTTTTAAATAAAGAAAAAGTATTTTGTAACAATTTCAAAAGTTAAATTTAAAATGAAGTTTACATTTAAACAGCTAAGTAAATAAATTATTGATTGACTTCCTTATTCAATTCTTATTGACAGTGGATATTCAAGGCTGTTACATTCCACACACAATGGCCTGTGCTTTTAGTCTGAATGTTCAAATTTATTGTAATTTTACACATCTTTGTCACCTGACATGCATTGGTATTGGATTTCAAGCCTTTTAGGTTCACAACTTTATTGATATAATGAGAAACTATAACAATTGAGTGACAGTAGCATGTGGACTGTTTTCAGTACACGGACAGTCAATGTGATATGACCTTCAATCACAAGAAAAAACGTGGATACTGCATGGTAGTGCAAATTGTGTCATCACCAAAAGGAATCTCAATTCAAAATGAGCTATAATTTTTCACTAGTTTGAGTTATTCATAGAAATCATCAAATTTTGATTACTCGATGAACACTACTTCAATATAAAATGCTTCTATAATTTCTATGCTGAACTAGGTTGACATATGAACAATTAAATAATGACATCAACAATTATCCATGATCGAAGGTTACAACATTAACAAACATTAAGATATCTTAGGTTATTAAATGTCTATTTGATCTGTTTCCCATTAATATATTGGATGACTAATTTTATCCATTGTCAAACTACATTAATAACTGGTATTTTGTAGTCACTTACTCACTTAATTCTGGGGAAAACCAAATAATCTCTTTGTTTACTGAGACGATTTGAAACTGAATATTTGATAGAAGTGTGAATTGATATAAAAGTGCACTACAAACAGGTTTTAGCACTATCATGCAAGCATTTAATTTTCATTGTAGGATACATAATGATACCTAAACATTATTAGATTTATAAATCATTTTGTTTGAGGTTTGAGAATGAGGGAAGCAGGAAGGAAAAAAAATTAAGAATATTTGAATTGGAATATTCAATTTGTCACATCATCTCCTATGCTACTGGTGCAAGGTTTTTAATCAGTAATGAGCATGGCTATGCCACTAACCCCTCCACAAATCTGCATTGGAGCAGTGTGGTAGAGTATGCTCTAAATCTCCCGCAGCTGTGTCTGTGGGGGAGACCCGTGCCCAGCAGTGGGACCTCTGTGGGTCACAGCGAATAAAAAAATGGCTATGGAGTTAAAACATCAGGTTAAAGTAACTCATGTGCTATGGAAAGTGCTATCCTTTGTGTTCACATCAGACAAATAACTAAAGAAATTTTGTAATAAATCAATAATTAATATTGTGCATAATAGGCATGCAGTTTCTGTTATCATTACAATGAGCATTGTAAAATTGCAGTTGTGTTCGACGTTTGCAATGACTGCAACAGCTATCATAACTATCTCGAAAGGGTCGTGACTCCAAGCACAGGGCATTGCAATGCCCACCGATAAACTTCATGAGAATTATGTTGTTTGACACATTCATATCTATTGTATTGTACCTAGCTCTAGACTAAGTAAAGTATCAAAATCTTTTATGGGACTTCTTCTTATCATTTATAATATTTTGGGACTTCCAATTATATTTAATTTTTATTTCTTTTGATAGTTATCCCAGAAAATTTTCAAAAAGGGCAGTCTCATTGCTGAAAAGACAGGCTTTTTCCAGTATTATTACTCCTCTACACTTCAACAATGAGGATTTGTGTCTTAACATTAGTCAGTTAATCAGTAACATATTTGCACTCTTGTTGCAAAATACATCCTTTATCTTTGTTCAATTTAAAATATTCATGACACGGAATAAGCAGTGATAAATTAATTAATTTATTCCAAGAACCACCAACAAAATTATATGTGAATATGGTATAACTATGATTTTTCCTTAAGTTTATAAATAGATGGACGCCTGCAGCTTCGCTGCGACCCATAGACGTCCCACTGCTGGGCACGGGTCTCCCCCACAGACACTGCTGCGGGAGGTCTAGAGCATACTCCACCACGCTGCTCCAATGCGGATTGGTGGAGGGGTTAGTGGCCAACCCAGTGTGGAATGTTCTTAAGCCACCCGAAGGTCTTCGACAAGGCTTGACGATTGTTTCCACCATTGAAAACAACCGGGACCGACGGCTTTACGTGCCCTCCGAAGCACGGTAGCGTCCATGAAATTTTGCCACTAGCGGTCACCCATCCACAAACCGACCGTGCCCGTCGTTACTTAACTCTTTTGATCACATTGAATCGACTCGAGCCATTGGGCTATAGACGCCTGCAGTGCTTCGCTCGCATGGAATTAGACATTACTATAGTTACGTTTACACCTAGTAATATTATGTAGCATATGTCAGCAGCTTTCTAATGGTGAAAGAATTTTTGAAATCTGTCCAGTAGTTTTTGTCCGCCCATTGTAACATCTTTTTTTTTGGTGTAACAATAAAGTATAAATTACATTAAATAAATTACATTAAAAAAATCAGAAAAAAATATTATTTTTAGTATGTAATTCACTTAACGGTTTTAATATTCTTAACAATAAACTATTAGACCCGCCCGTTGGCGCAATCGGTAGTGACCCTGTCTTTTGCGCCAGGGGTCGTGGGTCCGAATCACACTCAGGACAAATATTCGTGTGACGAACACTTGTGATTGTTCTGTGTCTGGATGTTAATATTATCTATTTAAGTATGCATTTAAAAATATCTATGTATGTCTTTGACACCCATATCACAGGCTCGCGCCTCCTTAGGGAGCAGATGACAGTGTGTGAGAATGTCCAAGATATTTATTATTTATTAACTTTCCAGGAGGGCCTGTGCGAATCCTTACCAGGCTTGGTGGGGCGCAACAACGCGAAGGGCGTCGACCTGAACCGCGACTTCCCGGACCAGTTCGACCGCGGCAAGTCCACGGACGACGAGTACCTGTTCGGCGGGCGGCAGCCGGAGACCGCCGCCGTGATGCGCTGGCTGATGGGGAAGCAGTTCGTGCTGTCGGGGAACCTGCACGGCGGCGCCATAGTCGCCAGCTACCCTTACGATGACTCCGAGTAAGTTGACGATGACTCTGAGTAAGTTGACGATGACTTGTTCTTCGGTCTACTGGCTGTTCCACAGTTCTCGCAAGTTGCAAGAATTTGGACAGGTTTAGGCGGGAAATATGGCAGCGATTCCCCAACAGGTGTGCTCGTTTCTGGTCTCGAATAACAGATGGCGTTGTTTTCAATGGCGAAAACAACGTTAAGCCTTGTCGAAGACCTTCGGGAGGCTTGAGAACATTTCACACTGGGTTAAAGTGGCATTGGAGCAGCGTGGTGTATGGTTTAGACCGCAGCTGTGTCTGTGGAGGAGACCCGTGCCCAGTGGGAGGTCTGTGCGTTGTATAGCTATATTTTTTTTTAATTACAGCTTTATTGTAAACTTTAATAACTACAGGGTTTAACGGGCGGACCTATTTATGCTAATATTATAAAGAGGAAACATTTGTTTGTAATGTTTTCACACAAAAACTACTGGACCGATTTCAAAAATTCTTTCACATTTAGAAAGCTGCATCTTCCCTGAGCGACAAAGGCTATATAATATTACTAGGCGTAAATGAAACTATTGTTAAGTATGTCGAATTCCACGCGAGCGAAGTTGCGGGCGTCCACTAGTACCTCTACCAATCTCCCCAGCACCGGCAAGGACTGCTGCGTGGAGAGTGTTGCGCCGGACGACGCGCTGTTCAAGCACCTGGCGGGCGCGTACGCGTCGCTCAGCGCGGACATGGCGCGCGGCGACCTCTGCCCGCCGGACAACTTCACCGGCGGCGTCACCAACGGCGCCTTCTGGTACAACGTGCCCGGTATGTCACAGATGTCATGCGATGAGCGCGCGGCAAGGTGGTCGGGCGATACGTCGAATATCTCCTGACCGCTTTTGATGATGCCTTTACTACTGCTGCAAAGTTGCGTTTAATAATTCATCATCACAACCCTTTCTTTGTTCCACTGTTGGGCACGGGTCTCCTCTCAGAATGGGAGGGATTAGGCCTAAGTCCACCACGCTGGTCAAGTGCGTATTGGCAGACTTCACATGCTTTCGAGAACATTATGAAGAACTCTCAAGCATGAAGGTTTCCTCACGATGTGTCCTTCACCGTTATAGCAAGTGACATTTAATTTCTTGAATCACACATAACTTAGAAAAGTCATTGGTACGTGCCGCTGGGGTTTGACCCGGACCGCTCGAGTGAGAGGCGAGTTCGATAGCCACTTGGCTATCACCGCTTTTAATAATTAATATGATATAATAATAATACTTAATAATATAGGCGACGGTGACTACTTACCATTAGGTAAGTTTCCGCTTGTTCGTTTGGCTAAAATCTATAAAAAAATATATATATAATTAATAATTAATATAATTTAATTAATAATTATTATATAATCTTTATATGTATATATATTTCTTGTGTAACTACGTGTATAGGTGAACTCCTTCAAAATGGCTGGATAGATGTTGATGAAATTTTTTTGTGTGTGTTTCAAGGGGATTCGAGAATGGTTTAGACTTTAGATTCACAATTTGGTCCACTGGAAAATGATTTTTAAACACGATTTTTGTATGAACAATATCCAAATATTTTAACCGTCGTTCATTGACATGAAGTCATGAACTTTGAACTTAGTAGCCTTTGCTTGGTCATAGTCTGATTGTGGCATCTACAAGCACCATCGATTAAATTAATCGATTCATCGATCGATTCCATCGATTCCAGGTGGTATGCAAGACTTCAACTACCTGCACTCGAACTGTTTTGAAGTGACGTTCGAGCTGTCATGCTGCAAGTACCCGCGCGCTCACGAGCTGCCGGCGTACTGGCGCGGGAACAAGGAGTCGTTACTGGCGTACATGGAGCAGACCAGCATTGGGGTCAGAGGGCTGGTCGTTGATGAGGATGGAGAGCCTCTGAAGGTGAGTCAAATGTCCTCTCTAACCTATCTCTCTATAGCCTCTCAAAGGAGTTCTGTTGGAGCTACCGGCCTGCTGGGAAGAAGGAGTCGTTACTGGCGTACATGGAGCAGACCAGCATTGGGGTCAGGGGGCTGGTCGTTGATGAGAATGGAGAGCCTCTGGAGGTGAGCCAAATGTCGTCTCTAACCTTTCTCTCTATAGCCTCTGAAAGTAGGCCTGTTGGAGCTGCCGACCTACTGGGAACATAGAGTCGTTACTAGCGTACATGGAGCAGACCAGCATTGGGGTCAGGGGGCTGGTCGTTGATGAGAATGGAGAGCCTCTGAAGGTAAGTAGTTTAACTCAAGAGATTCTTGCCGTGTTCTTTTCCGTAGCACCAACTTTGTAAACCGGCGGTAGATAAAAATGTTATGACGTTCATTAAGCGTATACATATACCATATAATCCATTTAATAAAAAAAATTTTTGCCTCCCCATTATATCTTAATACAAAATGTAAAGTAATTCGTTTTAGTATTTTAAGGGCATGGATTCAACCATAAACCTACTTGTATAATAAGGTGATTCTCGTAATACCGACCAATAAAATCATTATTGACATTTGACAGGCCCGTTGGCGCAATCGGTAGTGACCCTGTTTGTTGCGCCCGGGGGTTGTGGGTTCGAATCCCACTCATAACAAACATTCGTGTGGCGAACACTTGTATTTGTTCTGTGTCTGGATGTTAATATTATCTATTTAAGTATGTATTTAAAAATATCTATGTATGTATATCAGTCTCTGACACCCGTAACACAGGTTCGCGCCTACTTTGGGGTCCGATGGCCGTGTGTGAGAATGTCCAAGATATTTATTTATTTATTTATTTATTATATTTATTTATTATTGGATCCTTGCAGGGCGCTCAGATCAAAGTGGGCGGCATCGAGCACTCGGTCCGTTCGACCGAGAGCGGGGCCTTCTGGCGCATGTTGCTGCCTGGGGAGTACAACGTCACCGCCGAAGCTCCGGGGTGAGACCGTCCATCCATTTATTTGTACATACATCCATCCAGGAACTGTATTTTAAGGGTTTTGTATCCGAAGGGTAAAACGGGACCCCTGTTACTAAGGCTGAGAATAGATTTTCGATTTTTCTCTCCTAAAGTCGGATCCGATTGTCTGATCAGACATCACCAAGAGACAAAAGTAAAAAGCAGGTAATAAATATGTGTCAAGCCAGAACGGGATAATGGTGACACAGATAAATAAATGAAGATAAAGTATAGATTAGGCCTGCGTTCAATTACACAACTCTGCTAACACCTTCGGGGAAATAAAGGCTTGATAGGCTTTATAATAAATAAATAAATATAATAAACAAATAAATCTTTATTCAGGTTACCAGTGACCCATTTAAAAATGTTACAAAAGATTACATATTACACTTTTTAAATATCGCAATTGCAGAAAAACCTCAAATAATATAAATTAATATTTAAAATATATATGATTTCATTACAATATAATTTACAAAAAAAGAAAAGTTAAAATTAGGTACATAGTCAGATTTAAAACAGAATAATTTTAATAAAATAAATTAGATTTAATATAACATAATATAATATAAATTCATGATCTTTTACCAGGTACAACCCATCTGAGCCTGTAACGGTGACCGTCACACAGGAACATGCTACGACCGTCAACTTCACGTTGCGCCGCCACCCGCGAGCGCCGACCGACGGTAAGTTACCACCCGCGCTCCGCTACCACGACAACTCGGGTGTCACTCTAACACACTGCTGGGTGTTGGTCGCTAACTTGCTGCTGGTGATAATCGTTAAGGGGTAGAGGTGGTGAGAGAGAGGAGTTGGTTGGGGTAGTGTGCAATGACGGGGAACGGAACTCTTAGGGGGGAACGGATGGTCCAACTCTTAGGGGGGAATTGGAGGGTGTTGTGTATTAGAAACGACACGTGTGGTCGAGTCGAGTCGGTCGTAAAATGTGTCCGTAGTTAGATTCATCCATTCGATGAAAACAATTGTCTTAAGCCCTAGAAAGACAGTCAATTAATTTAACTAATAATAAATTCCTTTTTGACATGTCTTGTATATATCTTGTATATTGATTTTTGATGGTTGTATTTTAATTTTATTTCAAGTTTATTTGATATTATCATTTGTAATTTCTCTAGCGCATTCGGGACATCCCTATAATTACATGTAGTTACAATTAAATAAGTAAAAACATTAAAAAAATTGATTAATTCGATCGAACAAGTCTCGAAACAGTTTCAAATGATATTTTAGTTAATGACAGTTAGTAAAAAAATGTCAGAAATTTTTTTTACTAAGAAATATTTTCTGAAATTTTTTTTCATTGAATGAATGAATCCGATTCGCACTTGACCGGTTTGTGGATTATATCGTAAAATTCTAGTCGTTTGTCGAACAGAAATCGAAGCACAAGAGGCGACTAATTTGAATTATGTAATTAGAATATTCGTCGGTACAAAAATCAACTAGTAAAAGTGTAATTTTGGCAGTTTTTGCATGACATCAATATGTTGACATAATGCATACTGTGGCAAAATATTGTGTAAGTGGCATTTCAAATATAAATGTTAATCGTTTTTCTGCATAACTGAAAAAAGTAAAAATTCTGCATAGGTAAACTATGTGAGATTAGTTTACTTAGTTTACTGTCAAAATGACACTTTGGCTAGTTGACTTTTGTACCGACGATATATTCAGCTGATTTAGTGATGAGCCTCTGGTCATGTTTTGAAAATACGTACACAACTTTTTGATCTCAACACGAAAATGGTTTCAGAGTCACAAAACTAGTATTATTAATGTGCCAATTTGTAGTTTGTATATTAAGATATTATTTTAATTCATTAAATTATTCAGCACAGTTCTTGCAATTCACGAATGTGGCGTTTCCTTTGGAAGACAATATAACGAATGTTTGTGTGTTCGTGTTGGAAAAATTAATAATATAGTAATAAAAAATTGGACGCGGAATTGAAAATAAATAAATTATATCTTTTTTGTTTTAATCTTTCTTTTTTGTTTAAATTATATCGTTGATTTTTCAAAATTGATTACCCGTATACTTTTTCTTGCTTGAATTTTTGAAATCTGTTGTAGCAGTTTTTGTGTGAAAACATTACAAACAAATCTTTCCTTTTTATAATATTAGTATAGATTATTTATTGGTATAGGGCCATATTCATGTATTGCAGAAACTGTACCTTTTTTAATTAATTCTAGTTAGAATATTATTAAAAATGGGTAATAATTTATATGTGCTACTTTTATAGATCTGTAGCAAGATGTGAGACAAAAACATCACTTTTAGACGTTTAACAGGTCGTAAGTTTTGTTTGTGTGATTGTGTGATATCTACGTGTTGACATAACTAAATCATCTGGTTTTTCTTGTACGTAACAATTTTTCATGTTAACCTAAATAGGTGTAGCAATTTAATACTTGTTAATACTATGTCACCTATCATGCGCAGCTTGGATTTTGCTTAAACTTGTTTGGAAACAGTTGAGTGATGTGTAATTTCTATGGTTTCCACAACCTGAACAGTGGTTAACGAAAGTGGGCGGGGTCACAGTACAGTAAAGCAATTTTAGTTGAGCAACCCACTGTAGGGCACGAGTTTTTTTTAAAACTGATTAGGCCTGGAGCGTTTTCCAACACAGTACAGGGGTTAGTGGCCATCCCGATTGTCGGAAGTATGTAGGCTGCTCGAAGGACGTTTTGCGAAGTATTCGCGTTGGGAAGTGGTTAATAGATACTGACTACGTTATACAATTACTCACTATCTAATAGAAAAACTGCCGTAACTTTTTTTGTACGTAACATTTTTTATTATCTTTAATAGTAATTGCAGGGTTGTGTAGGCAAAATACTTCCAAGGTACTTTTAATCTTCTTAATCTTAAATGAAGACATAATTGATGCATTTATTGTATTATTAAGAATGTTTTAAATGAATTCCTTGTAGTAGATAACATGTTGGTCAAATTCTATCTACTCAATTTTTCTTGAGCTCCCTTATTTGGTTTACAAACTTGGCAATAGATTTTTATCGAAATACTAGTGGACGCCCGCAGCTTCGCTCGCGTGCAATTAGACGTAACAGTAGTTTCGTTTACACCCAGTAATATTATTTGGCCTTAGTCACTCAGTGAAGATGCAGCTTTCTAATGGTGAAAGAATTTTTGAAATCGGTCCATTAGTTTTTTTGAGAAAACATTAAACATATCTTTCCTCTTTATAATATTAGTATAGATTAAATTAAAATGTTTATGAATAGTAAACAGAAATCAGTTGGAGCAATAAATAAGATACTAGGTAAAATTCCTTCTTAACCAAAACACTAAGTAAACCTCCATATTTCTGAATTGAAAATATGTTAAGGTTTAAGTTTAATAGCTATGTGTAAGATTGTCAACAAAATTGGATAACAGGAAAAACTGAGTTCACCCGTCAATTAATATTTTTTAATCCATTTGGTTGTACGTAGATACTAACATAAATATAATTAACATAGTTTTAAGTAAACTGGTATTAATTTATTAATGTGTATATTGGGTTTTATGATCGTTGAACTAATTATTTACTAACGCTGTTTTATATGCACCGGGCGTGTATATTTTCTTGGTGATATTTTTCAATTATCTTTGGATATTTAACAATGTGATTTATGTAATAAATTCATATATCATTAAATTTTGTATATTGTTAAAAACTGTGATTGTGAATTAACACTAAAATTGTGTTGTATTTCAAAACTATTTACATGCAAATGATTTTATAGAAATTTTTTATAACTTTGCTTTAAAACATTTCTTTGCCTTTGTTTATCATGGCAAAGGATCTAAATAAATATTAAATTGTAGGTTAATACCTAATTAATTCAATAATAAATGGTTTAGATTCGTAGTTGCTATTGATATTTATGGTTTATAAATGAATTTAACTCTACGCTTATAAAGATTATATACTTGATTTTAAAACTAATTATGTTGTATATTTTAAAGATACACAAAACTTTATTTGAAACCAGTCCAATTGGTCTTAGTATGAAAATATTGTATTTCTATGATAGCTGTCAAATTATAAATTTCTGTCAATGTAAATAATAAATAAAAAATTATTTATAAATTAACACTCTTTTTTATATTAACGCGTAATTCCGTATTTTTGTTGCATTATTTTATTTATTTCTCTTCTTTTTTATTATTTAGTTATGCTCTTTTGATTTGCCCTTTTAGATTTACAAATATTTTTTGTTCACCTATTATTTTTTCCTTTTTACCTTCTCACGCAAAAATATGTTTGGTAGCACACTAACAATAATTCTATTTTCTTTTAAGTAAGTTCAGGTCAATTGCAATGTTAAAGGTAACTTGACATGGTAAAATAACTGTATATCTCTTTATAGGTGTCACTAAAGTTGCAAATAAAATAAATAAATAAATAATATTTACCAAGGCGACAAACTCAATATAATGTTGACAAAATTAGGATTTCTACATGCCACTATTTACCATGATGCATTACATATTCCTTAGGAGACTCAAAAGACAATCAATTTACCTTTGGTCTCATTAATTTTTTTAAATGCCTGCAAAGGTTGGAAATTGGTGAATATTTGATCCTACGATCTAAGATACATTTGAACATGCAAAACATTACATTACAAGGAATATTTGCAATGAATTTCAATATTGTACAAAAGTTATTACATATTTTAAATATCGAATAATTAAATTCAAAGATGTCGGGTGTATCACAGAAAATTAGGTCAAAGTTCTAAAATACCTTAAACAATTTCTTATTGCACACAACACTTGCTCAGATTTTACGGATTCATTTATTTTTCATTATATGGTATTTTTATTATGGTATACACTCAATGAACGTAATAATTTTTCTCAATCTTCCGCCAGTTCATAAGTTTATGCTGCCGAGAAGAACACGGCAAGAAACTTGGTAGTTACTCTTTTCAAAGTTTACAATTTTTATAATTTGATCAAGGTACATTATTATTGAACAATACCAGAACTTCGGATACTACGAAACCCAAGCTTTACTGAATATTCCGATGACGCAATCACTATTGCTCTCTTACAGATACAAAACACACCACATTCACACCGTCCACACACACCGCATTCACACCGTCCCCTCCGACGGAGACGAAGACAACATTCGAACTTATACCTCGTGTTAGTGCTTGGTCAATCACCTTCTATAGTTACAAACACAGAGTTGACCTAAGCTGAGGTCCGTACACCAGGGGTGGATTACAAACATTACCTACCCCCTTAGGTACAAGGCCTAAGGGGTGGACCCTTGTACTCCAGGGGCGAACCCTTTGGTTAATCGCACTCCAACACTTCTGAAGTGCTTAATTTATCCGTTTGTTTGAACTTTTGAAGCGCGCACCCTGTTCGGTGACGCTGGAAAGGTCGCTAGGATCACAATGCAAAAGTCCATTTAAAAAACACTTTAGTGTGGAAACATAAAAAAAATTAAGAACAGAACATTGGGCAAATCTTCAGAGCGTAGCGCACGCGTTCGTCACAACACCGACGGTATTTCAGCAGCGGACTTCGTGCACCACGATTACCTGAAGATGGAGAAGTTCCTCCGGGACCTGCGGGACACGTACCCCGACTTCACCAGGCTGACCAGCGTTGGCCAGTCGGTTGAGGGGCGCGAGCTGTACGTTCTTGAGATCACGGAGGACCCTGGACATCATATACCTGGTGAGGTTCTGATATATATCAATATCAATATACAGTGTAAACTCTTTATAACGTCGTTCGTTATAACGATAAACTCTCTATAACGTAGAAATTAGTACAATTTGGTTGGTTTACCATAAAACCCATACATTAATTCACTCTCTATAACGCATCAGCCATTCTCTATTACGAATAAATATCTTCATATTTAGACATCAACTACATATTAAAACAAAACAAAACTAATCTTTTGAGGTGCCGCAATTTCTAAGAAAGATACCTGAGGTCAAAAACAGCTATCTAGCTTTTGTTATTGTTAATTGCCTTAACACGTGTGCTATTCATAGATTACATTGGCTGTAGGAAATTTGGTCTCAATTATTAAACGCACCATCGTCACCTATCGTGTATTAGCAGTCGTAAACCAACACGTCAGGCAAAGTTAACAGAATATAAGTGTTTAGAATAATTTATCTATTGTATTGATAGTAATAAAATTAGAAATAATTGTAATTAGTTACATTTGGTATACTTTTTCTCTTCTCTCCCTATAACGAAAACTCTTTATAACGAAAGAAAATGCTCGGTCCCTTGAAATTCGTTATAAAGAGTTTACACTGTATATAAAAGGAGAAGGTGACTGACTGACTGACTGACTGACTGACTGACTGACTGACTGACTGACTGACTGACATATCAACGCAGGGCCTAAACTATAAGGGCTAAAAACTTGAAATTTTGCACAGGGGTTCCTTTTATAACGTAGGGGAGCACTAAGAAAGGATTTTTGAAAATTCACCCCCTAAGGGGGTAAAACGGGGGTGCAAAGTTAGTGAATGTCTAATCCACGCGAGCGAAGCTGCGGGCGTCCACTAGTAATTGATAAAATTTGTAAACCTTCTTAAAGTTGACCACGTATTTCTCGTTTTCGGCTGAGAATATCACAACGTCATAATGAGATTTTCACATGATTAGTCCGTTGGCGCAATCGGTAGTGACCCTGCCTGTTGCGCCAAGGTTCGTGGGTTAGAATCCCAGTCAGGACAAATATTCGTGTGACGAACACTTGTATTTGTTCTGTGTCTGGATGTTAATATTATCTATTTAAGTATGTATTTAAAAATATCTATGTATGTATATCAGTCTCTGACACCATTATTACAGGCTCACGCCTATTTTGGGGTCAGATGGCCGTGTGTGAGAATGTACAAGATATTTATTATTATTATTTATTTTAGAGAATCGAGAGGAATAATAATTTGTGATGGGCTAGGAGAGAAGGATACGGCCATAATAGATTATGTCGTAAGTGCAAGAAGTGAGGTCAAAAAAGCAGACTTTTTTAAAATTCACCAAGCCGGATTGTCTTGGAATGCATGCCCGTGAAGAGCATGGTGATCTCTCAGTTATGCAGATATCTTAGATTGGGCTGGTGACATTGAATTCTTCCAAAATGATACACGCCTACGTTTCGGCTTGGGGTTCGATTTGTTCATTATTTATTAGCTTTTTATAGTATTTGTAAATTTTTATAGGCAAACCCGAGTTCAAGTACATAGCGAACATGCACGGCAACGAGGTGGTCGGTCGGGAGCTGTTGCTTTTGCTCGCCAAATACCTCTGCCAGCAGCACGCGGCGGGGGAGGCGCGGGTGCGGCGGCTGCTCGCCCGCACGCGCGTGCACCTCATGCCCAGCATGAACCCCGACGGCTACGAGCGGGCACGCGAGGGTAAGGGGGAGATGTACGACTCGCCAGCGCCTCTGCCGGCAGCCCGCGGCGGGGGAGGCGCGGGTGCGGCGGCTGCTCGCCCGCACGCGCGTGCACCTCATGCCCAGCATGAACCCCGACGGCTACGAGCGGGCACGCGAGGGTAAGGGGGAGATGTACGACTCGCCAGCGCCTCTGCCGGCAGCACGCGGCGGGGGAGGCGCGGGTGCGGCGGCTGCTCGCCCGCACGCGCGTGCACCTCATGCCCAGCATGAACCCCGACGGCTACGAGCGGGCACGCGAGGGTAAGGGGGAGATGTACGACTCGCCAGCGCCTCTGCCGGCAGCACGCGGCGGGGGAGGCGCGGGTGCGGCGGCTGCTCGCCCGCACGCGCGTGCACCTCATGCCCAGCATGAACCCCGACGGCTACGAGCGGGCACGCGAGGGTAAGGGGGAGATGTACTTATTTATCTATATATATAAAAGGAGAAGGTGACTGACTGACTGACTGACTGACTGACTGACTGACATATCAACGCAGGGCCTAAACTATAAGGGCTAGAAACTTGAAATTTTGCACAGGGGTTCCTTTTATAACGTAGGGGAGCACTAAGAAAGGATTTTTGAAAATTCACTTCCTAAGGGGGTAAAACGGGGGTGCAAAGTTAGTATGAAACTTTGCCGTTTTTGATGTTACTCGAATGAAATTCAGTATTCAGTACCTATGAAGGTTTTTTATTGAGTTTCGAAAATCATCTCTTAAGGGGGTAAAACGGGGGTGCAAAGTTAGTATGAAACTGCCGTTTTTCAAGTCAAGTGGGCAACCCAAACGCGGGAAGACGTCGTTAATGGGTCTAATTCTACGCGAGCGAAGCTGCGGGCGTCCACTAGTTTATTTAATAAAAACTTACGACTAACTTGACAGGTTACCCTAATGCGTTAGCGTGATAATCTACTATCATATAGTAGACAAGGTAACATGTCAAGTATAAAAAATGTTCCCTACAGGCTCTACCACCCATCATAAGCGAAACCTGTCCTTGTCCTGTTTTTTCTAACTTACCTTTAAATGTACAGGCGACACCGTCAGTACAGTGGGCAGAGCGAACGCACACAATGTGGATCTCAACAGAAACTTCCCGGACCAATATGGATCTACTGAGGTATTCTTATCAATATTTATTACATACTAATAATCGCCCGCAGGTTCACACGCGTGATATTGGATACTGTGCCTGTAATATATGCAGGGCCGAACAAACAAATTGTTGGGTGGAGGAAACACTTCTTGACTGATTTAGTAATTATTACACTGTTCTTATTTATGATATCCACGGATAGGTTTTTTATTTTATTTTTGGACGTGGACTATATAAGGCCTAATCCCTGCAGTTCCGAGAGGAGACCCGTGCCCAACAGTGGGACAAAAAGACGTGCCGGTGGATAAATTAATTATGGTGATGTATTTCAGGATAACAAAATCCAAGAACCAGAAACCGCAGCGGTGATGGAGTGGTCTCGCTCCATCCCGTTCGTTCTGTCTGCCAACCTGCACGGCGGGGCACTAGTGGCCAACTACCCCTACGACGGCAACCCCTCCATGACCAGCGGCGTGGAGAACCCCCCGCCAGACAAGGACGTGTTCTTGCATCTCGCTCACGTCTACTCTGACGTAAGTATTTTTATAATTCTACCTTCGATCACGGAAGGAAAACAAAATGCAGTACTTCATTAATGCTCTTTAATGTTTTGTCATGTTTAGTAGTAAGTTGGTTGTCTTTTGTTTGTTTTACGAGTGGGAAACCTTTTAAAGGTACCTGACATCGGGGGAGCGACGCCGGGTTATGTGGGATTTCCAACAGTGGGACAAAGAAAGGTGGAAAGTTATGTCTAGGTGCGACCTAAATAGCTTGTGAGCCTATTGCCATACACTGGGCATAGATCCAGACTCTGAGCTTCTACCGGTCATTTCAAGTTAGAAAAACCCAATAGTTGTTGCCCGACCCGGGGATCGAACCCAGGAACCCTGGACCTCTAGCTTAGCAGTCGCGGTTACGACAACTAGACCAACGGGGAATGTGCTTAATTTGTTCTTTTACTTGACTGGTCCAATTTTAAATCCCTGCCAAAGTCTGTCACAGTTGTCACGGGCGGCAGTGGATGGGTGATTCTACATAGTCGTTTGCTATGTCATAGAAAGAAATCTTTTTCGTTGTAGGCTCACCTTAAAATGCATTTGGGCCAGCCCTGCAAGACCACGCCGAGAGAGCGCTTTCCTGAGGGTATCGTGAATGGGGCTAAGTGGTGAGTAATAATAACGAGCTATAGATATAAGCGGTGACAGCCCAGTGGCTATCGAACTCGCCTCTCACTCGAGCGGTCCGGGTTCAAACCCCAGTGGCACGCACCAATGACTTTCTAAGTTATGTGCGATTTAAGAATTTAAATGTCACTTGCTATAACGGTGAAGGACACATCGTGAGGAAACCTGCATGCCTGAGAGTTCATCATAACGTTCTCGAAGGTATGCGAAGTCTGCCAATCCGCACTTGGCCAGCGTGGTGGACTAAGGCCTAATCCCATTCTGAGAGGAGACCTGAGCCCAACAGTGGGACAAAGAAAGGGTTGTGATGATGATGATGATAGATAAGAGAGGTGGAATCTACTTTATGTTTGGACTTATTAAATTAGCCGTGGCGACATTATTGATACATATAATATACTAGTGGACGCCCGCAGGTACGCTCGCGTGGAATTAGACATAAAAATAGTTTCGTTTACATCTAGTAATATTATAAAGCCTATGTCATTCAGTGAAGATGCAACTTTCTAATGGTGAAAGATTTTACAACTCGATGGCAGAAGTATAGACACAGAGCAAAATAGAATACAATTAAAACAATTATATTATGTACTAGTGGACGCCTGCAGTTTCGCTCGCGTGGAATTAGACAACAATAGTTTCGTTTACGCCTAGTAATATTATATAGCCTATGTCACTCAGTGAAGATGCAGCTTTCTAATGGTGAAAGAATTTTTGAAATCGATCCAGTAGTTTTGGCAGCGCACGCCAGAATAGCTCGCAGATGGTAGATATTTTCCTACTTACTTGACACTTATCGTCATATTTTGGACAATTCACACAAAATCATTATAAATTGTAGGTTATGTGTTATTCTGATGTATAAGCTATATTATTGTAAAGTTTCATTAAATCCATTCAGTACCTTTTACGTGAAAGAATAACACATCCATCCATCCATCCATACATACAAACTTTCCCCTTTATAATATTAGTAGGTTAGGGTATTACACCTTTTTTTGAAAACTGTTTTAAATTAATCCTGAGATCGTATAGAACCAGTAGAATTTTTATTTCAATTTTATAAAACCGAAAAATGCCATATACTTTCTGCTTTCACAAAACCGTCTTCTATGATGCGATTCTAATAAAATACAGGATAAAAGTCCACAAACGTGATAAATTTCCTTGTAAAATTTCAAAATAACAGAGAGCACGACAAAAATCTAGATTGTTTACTATCGGAGTGACGTTACGTCGGAATCCAATATGGCGGATGGCGTTTTAGAAATTCTAAAAACAGATTAAAAAAGACGATTTTTAAAATTGAATTTTAAAATTCCCATTGAATTTTTATAAATAAATACTGACGTTTCTCGTTTACTTTTTTCAAAATCTATCTTATAAATGCATTTTTATATTTTTTCTTACATGGTGTAAAATACCCTATTATAGGATTATATTCGTCTATGATTATGATCATATAAACTATCTATACTTCTATCTATACTTTTTCCAAATCCCCAGGTACGTCCTAGCGGGCGGCATGCAGGATTGGAACTACCTGCACACCAGCGACATGGAGATCACGCTCGAGCTGGGCTGCTACAAGTTCCCGCCCGCCGCCGACCTGCCGTCCTACTGGCGGGACAACAAGGAGGCCTTGCTGCAGTACATTGAGCAGGTGAGCTTTATACATAAGCGGAAATTGACGGAAATGTCCTATACGAACGTTCGTAAAAGACAAACTTGCCATTTGGAAGCTTTGTTGGGTTAGGTTTGGGTTAGGCTTTTTTTGTTTATACAAAACAAGCTTTGACCCGCTCTCATACTAGTTGGCTTAGTTACGGTATATCCAGCATTTGAGGATTCATTTATTTAAAAAAATAAGGTTGCATATGAATTTAAATATATAATATATCAATTTATTTAGCTATGGAAATACTTGTCGTGATTATTAATTTTTTTCAAGTTTAGTTTTTTTTCATGGCTAGTTACAATATTATTATTTTGTAACTTACAATTTATTACTGAACCAGCTCATTTCTTTAATCGAGAACTTTCTCAATCTCGATATTAATTTATTAATCGACCTATACCGAATAACCTTTTCTTTCACCCACTGTTGGGCACGGGTTGGCATGGTTGGCACTTCTCTCAGAATGGTAAGGATTACGATTTAGTCTAAAAAAAAATAAAAAAATAGTCCACCACGCTGGCCAAGTGCGGATTGGCAGACTTCACATGTCTTTGAGAACATTATGAAGAATTCTCTATGTAGGTTTCCTCACTATGGGTCCGTCACCGTTACAGCAAGTGACATTTAATTTCTGAAATAGTTAAATCTCAAATTAGACGTAACAATAGTTTCGTTTACACCTAGTAATATTATATAGCCTATGTCACACAGTGAAGATGCAGCTTTCTAATGGTGAAATAATTTTTGAAATCGGTCCAGTAGTTTTTGTGTGAAAACATTACAAACAAATGTTTCCTCTTTATAATATTAGTATAGAGAGTATAGACAAACGATGCATGTCACTTTTTTGTAAGGCCGGCTCAAGTCCCGCCTACTATGTGACGTCACACTATAGTAGGTGACGCACTCGTTTTAGTTGTAATCAAATCTATCGATAACGTAACGTACCACCAAAATCCTTAGTTTATCGATGCTCTGCGGCAGGTCCACAACGGCGTGCACGGGTTCGTCAGCAGCCACATCGGCCACCGGCTCGCCGACGCGTCGGTGACGGTCGCGGGCGTCCGGCACGCGGTACGCAGCGCCGCCGGCGGCGACTACTGGCGGCTGCTCGTGCCGGGCACGTACAACGTCACCGCCAGCAAGATCGGGTGAGATATCCGGGTTCGTCAGCAGCCACATCGGCCACCGGCTCGCCGACGCGTCGGTGACGGTCGCGGGCGTCCGGCGCGCCGTGCGCAGCGCCGCCGGCGGCGACTACTGGCGGCTGCTCGTGCCGGGCACCTACAACGTCACCGCCAGCAAGATCGGGTGAGATATCCGGGTTCGTCAGCAGCCACATCGGCCACCGGCTCGCCGACGCGTCGGTGACGGTCGCGGGCGTCCGGCGCGCCGTGCGCAGCGCCGCCGGCGGCGACTACTGGCGGCTGCTCGTGCCGGGCACCTACAACGTCACCGCCAGCAAGATCGGGTGAGATATCCATACTAATATTATAAATGTGAAAGTGTGTTTGTTTGTTTGTCCGGCTTTCACGTCGCAACGAAGCTATTATGTGGTATGGTTTTTGTGTGTGGAGATAGTGAGGAGGGTGGAGAGTGACGTAGGCTAGATCGGGTGAGATATCTTAATCTATATATATAAAAGGAGAAGGTGACTGACTGACTGACTGACTGACTGACATATAGACGCAGGGCCTATACTATAAGGGTTAGAAACTTGAAATTTTGCACAGGGGTTCCTTTTATAACGTAGGGGAGCACTAAGAAAGGATTTTTGAAAATTCACCCCCTAAGGGGGTAAAATGGGGGTGCAAAGTTAGTATGAAACTTTGCCGTTTTTGAAGTCAAGTGGGCAACTGGAACGCGGGCAGACGTCGTTAATGGGTCTAATTATACGCGAGCGAAGCTGCGGGCGTCCACTAGTCTTAATATATCGTCGGTACAAAAGTCAACTCATCGGCAATCACATCGGCCACCGGCTCGCCAACGCTAGCAAAATCGGGTGAGTTATTAACTATCGATTTTTAATCGATTGATAAATAATCGATATCTTATTGTGATCGGCCGAACTGCGGGTTAATATATTTTACTTTATTTAAGTACTAGTGGACGCCCGCAGCTCCGCTCGCGTGGAATTAGACATAATAATAAACTTTAGCTCCACAAATTTGTATGAATCCGTAAATGTGTTATCCCTATGTTTAACTAGTGGACGCCCGCAGCTTCGCTCGCGTGGAATTAGACATAATAATAAACTTTAGCTCCACAAATTTGTATGAATCCGTAAATGTGTTATCCTTATGTTTAACTAGTGGACGCCCGCAGCTTCGCTCGCGTGGAATTAGACATAATAATAAACTTTAGCTCCACAAATTTGTATGAATCCGTAAATGTGTTATCCCTATGTTTAACTAGTGGACGCCCGCAGCTTCGCTCGCGTGGAATTAGACTTCAAAAACGGCAAAGTTTCATACTAACTTTGCACCCCCGTTTTACCCCCCTAGGGGGTGAATTTTCAAAAATCCTTTCTTAGTGCTCCCCTACGTTATAAAAGGAACCCCTGTGCAAAATTTCAAGTTTCTAACCCTTATCGTTTAGGCCCTGCGTTGATATGTCAGTCAGTCAGTCAGTCAGTCACCTTCTCCTTTTATATATATAGATTATTGAGGGTTTTCAATAATCCAGTTTTCCAATTAAACAGGTTTAAATTTATAGTTGTCTCAGGCTTACAGAGGTCGAAATGTGCCGTTATTCCATTTTTAGAGGTGGAAATGTTAATAAAAATGCGTATTTTTGATGTTATGAATTTAATGTAGGTATGAATGTACATACTATACAGGTAATTGAGCTACAGAGTCTCAATTATAGAGGTAAACATCGAAAAAGTCTTAGAAGTCAAATCTTACTTAACCAGGTTCAAAAAGTCCCATTAACAGAGGTAATTTAATGAAAAAGAACCGGGACTTCGTTGCAACTCTCAATAATAGAGGTTTCTCATTTATCCAGGTCCCACTTAACCAGGTTTCACTGTATATCGTCGGTACAAAAGTCAACCAGCCAAAGTGTGATTTCGGTAGTAAACTAAGTAAACTAATCTCACATAGATTAGTTTACCTATGTAGAACTTACTTTTATCAGTTATGCAGAAAAACGATTTGTAATATTAACATTTATATTTGACATGCCACATGTACAATATTTTGCCACAGTATGCGTTGTGTCAAGATGTTGATGTCATGTAAAAACTGCCAAAATTACACTTTGGCTAGTTGACTTTTGTACAGACGATTATATATTTATTGTGTACGTGTGTATGACAGTGAACTCCTCCTAACCGGCTGGATAGATGTTGATGAAATTTTTTGTGTGTGTTCAAGGGGATTCGAGAATGGTTTAGATTCACAATTTGGGCCACTGGAAAATGTTTTTTATATACCATTTTTTGTATTTTCATTTTTAACCGTCGTTCATATTGACATTTCATATGGCAGAACAACGTTTGCGGGGTCAGCTAGCATTAGTATAGATTCCTTGATGGCACGTAATTGTAATGATACTTAACTTATCAGATACGAGAGCGTGACAGAGCAAGTGACTGTACCGGCCGAGGGGGGAGTCAGCCTCAACTTCACTCTGATGCCGGACGACCCGCAGCACTGGTCTTCCGCATACGACTTCCGGTAAGCTTCCCATTACTCCTTCCCCCACTACTTTCCGATAACGTGTGCTCAGAAAACAGGAACCGATACAAGTGGCAAAGGCAGTCGTTTTCGATATTCAAACTGGTTTCGAACCGTCCAAAACTTAAAAAAAAAAGTTTTTTTTTTTAATATGTGCCAGTCACTGAGTATTTGAGAAACTAAAAAACGATTGCGCTTGCCACTTGTCAAACGTGCACCGGGACTATTTACCGAACCGCTTATTCATAACAAATTTTTGACCACTTTCATTCAAACTCATTGAGTTTGAATAAAGAACACAACATGTTTAATAATTTGTTATGAATTAAGAATTTTAGTTTCAATTTGATACCATATAGGATTAAAACGTAGTATACTACAGATTCAATAAACAATAAATAAATTACCTATACCTATGTATTTGTTAATGTTTGTACTCGAGATTTGTTTGTTTAAAAAAAATTAATTATGCACTAGTGACTGTCGTGTGCTTAGTGGTACCTTGGTAATGCAATTGCTACCGTAATAATTTACAATAAGGTTGATTTTTGTTCGGGGGTGCGTATTTAACTAATATATTGCTACGTAAAAAAGGATCAGATAGACTTATCAACATATAAAAAATACTACGATTCCTTGACAAAAGAATCAAGCATTCGACAGTCACTTGTGCTATAAACATATAAAGTTATTTTTGCTTTGTACCTTCTTGTCGCTTATGCCCTTCTACTTGCCTGTTATTGTGTGATTTTTTGTACCTTTTATATCATTGATATATCAAGTAAGAAAGAGATAGATATTAATTCGCAAATGGTACAATCCTTCAAGTATTGTGCCAAAATAGGTCTAACTGTGCTGACTTATCATAATCACAGCATATAAAATACCTACCTTTTAATACCTTGATATATAAATGGGTTATTGTTTGCTCTTTCTTGTTTTCTTGGAGGCAATTTGATATATTTTTAATTTGTTTTACGATCTTATTTTTTAAGATTGAAAAGTTATTAGTTTATATAATGTATTGGTGGTTTTGGATTTTTTTGAATTTTTTTTATTAAAAGTTATTAGTTTTTATGCTACTTTTTGATATTGCATCTTCCGTCCATCCGACAGCCTTAGTCCTCCGCTGGGCATAGGCCTCTCTTAAACTTAATTTTTTATATTATTAATACTCTATTGTTGTTATTATATTGTCTTAATAATTGCAGGCATAATAATGAATGATTATCAAATATCCCTCCATTTTTTTTTATTTAATGATGTTGTAGTGTATGTTATTGTGTTGTGAAATGTTATTTTCTATACTCAGTGTGAGTATTTTTTTAATCTTGCAGATAATATAAACTCTATCAAACATTGAAGTATAATTACTAGAATCATATAAATCAGATAGATATTCTTAATGATAACACTGTAAATGAATAATTTTATATCGAGATAATTTTGACGTTAAATTATTGAAATAACGAATAGTATATTAAGTAATATGTGTCAGTATTGTCTGCAAGATTGGTTAGCGAGGGAATATTTCACCGTGAAAATTATATTAATGTATATGCTTTCATGGAATTATCGCCCCGTTATTCATATCAAATTATAAACCTATATTAGCTGTAGAAAGTTTTGTCTTTTTGATGTGAAACATCTTTAGGCGGAGGGCAAACCAAATTTTTGGCGTGACGAGCGTGGCGAATATGGAATATATATACTATACAGTTCTAACAAATGACGGTCGGAAATTATTTTATTTATAAAATATAATACTTATATTAACTCAATTATACTTTTGTGCATATTACTTGTACAAAATGATTTCGATGTTTCACATCTGCCAGGCGTCCCGTGACGGCACACAATTTTTTTATTATTATTTAAAAATCAATTCAGGTATCGAATGAAATTTATAACACACTTTGTATCTCTAATAGGTTTATTCATTTGTTACGAATAAAGGGAACAGTCTTTAAAACCATGTATGTTGTATAGAAAGTCAATTTACCGTCATCTGTCTGTTTTAAGAATTTGACAGGCCTGTCTCTACAGGCTTGTCAAATTCTTAACGAGAATTTAGAATTTAGAAGAGATCTTCAAGAATTTAACAGCCTCCTCTGTTAAATTCTTGACATTGCCAGGATAACGACTTATTCGCACGAGTGCTTATTTTACGCTGAGAGTCTGCACGCTTTTTTAAATAATAATTAACGCTCAGCGCTTTTTCAACGTACGGACGTTGCAACCTTGCGAACTTGCACTTGGGCTTGCAACGTTATCTATGGTGAAATATACCCTTGATTTATTAGTAACTCTACAAATATACTCCGTTTTTCTTGACCTGTCTGTATAGTAAACCATCATGGCACTAATTTTTATTAAAATATTAGTTCATATATGCATGGATGTAATAATTAATTAAAATTGTGTAAATAAAATGGTGTTCATTCAATCAATAAGAGAGAGATAGAGAGATAGTGTTAAGTTATAGCATTAGATGGATATTTTTTTCTTGAATTTAAATGTCAGAAAAACGGAGGGAAATGACATTTTCTAAAAAATACTATCTGAATTTGCACTATGTATAATTAAGTTTCAATTAATAATATCAATAAACTATATTTGAGCATGTTCACTTGTCTATATTTCCAACTAACGGTGTACCTACTAGTACTAACATGCCCTTTTGCTAAACTAATATCTGCATGTGCTATGTACCTTATACAATTTGGTTAGTTACCATATTCTGGGGAAATAACCCGTATTGTGGGGAAATAACTCGTTGGCATAAAAAAACCAGCATGGTTTATAGGTAGACATTATCAATACTATTCAGTTTTGATGAAGTTTATTTCATTAACTTATAAATACATAGTAAAATTAAAATTATTATTATAGTAAATTACATCTTTAATTCCAAAATAAAACTATCCAATGTAAATTTTATGCCAATGTAGGTAATGATTGCACAAACCCAGGAGGTATAAATTAATGTTCTGTAACACAATGATGTACAAATTTTTGTTCTTTGAAAATGTTGAAAAATGTTTAAGTGAATAAAGGAGGCTTTAGATTTCAAAATCAAATCAAAATCAAAAAATAATTTATTGCCACACAAAAAAAAAAAAATTACAAGCTTAAATTATAAAGAAAAAACTAAACACATTAAATGGGCAATAGGGAGTGAAGCTCAGCTTTAGCTGACATAGGAATGGTTCCATATGCAGCGCTGTTTTTCAGCCACCCCCTGAGATGTTGGGTGGGAAGTAGTAGTGTTGCTACCTTTACACTATTTGAAAAATTTTAACCAAAAAAAAATTGTAAAAACAAACTTAAACATATTTAAAAATAAAAATAAAAGTAAAAGTTTGGTCACCCAGTGTGTGTGTGTGTGTGTGTGTGTGTGTGTGTGTGTGTGTGTGTGTGTGTGTGTGTGTGTGTGTGTGTGTGTGTGTGTGTGTGTGTGTGTGTGCGCGTGTGTGTGTGTGTGTGTGTGTTTGTGTGTGATCAGAAAAACATTTTAAGGTCAATCAGTTTCCAGTAGGCATGGTTCAGATTTTCTGCAGCAGATTGTCGTTTTAACAATGCCAATCGATATTTAGTCTTAAAAGATTCAGAACTCATTTTTATTCTCATTGGAGGTGGTAAATCGTTCCAAATTTTTGCTGCCAAAAATCTGAAACTACCCTGGTACCGTGATGTTTTATGAGTGGGGCACTTCAGAAGATCGTTCTCACGAAGGTTTCTTAGCGATATATCCTTGATCCACACCAGTTTCTCAAATAGATATTCGGGCTTTTTATTCCATATAACTCTTTGAACGACACAGGCGAAATGAAGTTCTCTTCTCGCACTCATGTTTAACATGCTTTGTGTATTCAAATAAGGCGTAATATGTTCTCTCCTACTTATATTCTTAAAGCAGAAACGAATGCAAGCGTTTTGTGCTCTTTGTATTGCTCTCTCTGTACTGACCATAAGCCTTGGGCCATAGATAGAGCTACAGTAGTTAAACTGAGAGAGTACTAGTGACTCACACAGAAGCACACGTAATTGCTCACTAATATAGTTCCTAATTCTGTACAGTATTTTAAGTTTAAAAAACGCATTTCTTATTTTATTATTAACGTGTTCTTCATACCTTTGTTCGCCATCCAGAATTAAACCTAGATTGCGAGCTGAGTTAACCCGCTCGAGTACGACATCTTCAATTTTTAATTCAATTTTACTATGCAACACTTTATTGATTTGCGTTTTGGTACCTAATACTAACATTTGTGATTTTTTCGGATTAAGAAACAGCGAATTATCTTTTGACCATGTGCAGATAGTGCTAAGATCTTCGTTTATTTTTTCTAGGGCTTCTCGTGTATCCTTACTATCAAAAGAGTAGTATAATTGTGTGTCATCCGCGTATAAATGGTATTTACAGTATTTAATATGTGTATGTAGATCAGCAGTAAAAATTGTAAATAGAACAGGACTAAGTAATGAACCCTGCGGCACGCCTTTTTCTAGTTTTTTCAGAGTTGAAACTTTTAGCTCACTATTTTCGGCTTCAGTAACTACTCTTTGTTGCCTGTTCGTTAGAAAGGATTTGAACCATTCACACGTGTTTCTTGAGAATCCGTAGTTCTTCAACTTGGCTAAAAGGAGCTCTGTTTCCAAACAGTCAAAGGCACGGGAGTAGTCAAGGAGCACCATTATGCTGCTCATACCCATATCTGAGGCTTCAGTAAGGTCATCTGTAACGTTGAGAAGGGCAGTTTCTGTTCCATGACCTCTCCGAAAGCCAGACTGGAATTTTGGAACAATGTTTTGGTTCTCTACAAATTCTTGTACCTGTGTTAAGACAACTTTTTCCAAAACTTTTGATAATACCGGGAGAATTGATACAGGGCGAAGGTCCTTCAATTCGGTCACATTATTCTTCTTTGGTATTGGCCTAACCATGGCTTCTTTCCAACATGATGGGAATTTATTTGATTGTATTGACTTGTTGATTATTTTTGTTATGGTAGAAAGCGTCACATCTAGAGTCATCCTAATCATATCTATATTTATACCATCTAATCCTGATGCTTTTGTCTTTATATTATTAATAATTTTCCTAACATCTTTTTCTGTCACTGGTTTTATATTTAGTATGTTGTCTTGTACAAATATAGGTATATTTATCGTATTTTTTATCTGGTCTGAAATAGTGTTATTTGGTAGGGTTAGAAAGTGCTCATTAATTTTTTCTGGATCACTCAAATTCTCCGGGATGGCGTTTGCATATTCACTATCGAGCTGAACAGTATTTTTTATGTTTTTCCATAGTAACGCCGGTGTGTTTATATTTTTATTTATGGAATAGTTAAAATATGCTTTTTTCTCCCTTTCTATAGAAGCTGTAACGAGATTTTTAAGGTTGCGATAGTAATCTTTGGAAGTGTTTTTGTTCTTACGTGCTTTTATTAGGGCTTCATCTCTTAAGCTCATCATAAGCTTTATTATGTCTGTAATCCATGGCTTTGGTTTATCCTTAATAATAATTTTGCGGATTGGGGCATGAATGTCGAACAGGGTGATTATAAGTTCATTAAAATTACGCACCATGTCATCTACATCATCCAAAGTACTTATGGACTGCCACGGTAAACTATTTAAGTCTTTTTCAAAGGCAGCGGTATCTATATCCTTAAGTGGCCTAAGTAATTTGAATTTTTTGGCAATTTTGGGCTTTTTCACTTTGACATCTACTAACACTAATGCATGGTCACTCAAACAGTTATTATGAACTACTTGTATATTTTTGCACCTTGAGGGATTGTCTGATAAAACCAGGTCTAGCACTGATTGAGTGGTATCTGTTATCCTCGTAGGTTCTTGAACCAGTTGTTCAAGACTATGGTGGTGACAGAAATTTAAAAGTTCTTTTACCTTTGGAGAATCTGCAGATGAAAAATCTATATTCAAATCACTGAGTATACACGTGAAATCACAGTGTGCTGATATATTCAAGGACGTTCCGAGGGCATCCAGCGCCTCCAGAACTCCGACATTCTCAGGTCTGTAGGCTGTACCAATAGCTATGTTAACTCCTGGTAGTTTAACTTCCAGCCACATTTGCTCTAATGATGTTGGAAAGTGTTTTATTACTTTTGTTTTTATATTCTGCCTTACATAAAAACCTACCCCTCCCCCTCTTTTTCCTTGTCTAGCCCGGTGTAAAAATTTATAGTTCGGGATTGCGGGTGCAAGAACATCTTCACCTGTTTTGATCCAAGTTTCGTTTATTGCTACAATATCAGGGGAGTATTTGAGGAATGAGACAAAAAGTTCATCTTGACCTGTATTTAAAGATCTGGCGTTAAGTAAGCCGAATCTCAAATATTTTTTTTCTGTTTTCTGATATTTCATCAATAAAAATAAATAAATATATAATCTGCGTGTACGAGTATGTGAAAAATGTATAATCGTGTGATAAAAGATAATATGAATAATATGTGTGTGTTGTATAAGTAAGTATTTTTTTAAGGGTAACTACGATAAAATGGGTAAAAGATGAGATGTGTGTGTAAAGAAATATGTTGTGCATGGTGTGTATAGGTGTGTAAGATGAGATGTGTGTGTAAAGAAATATGTTGTGCATGGTGTGTATAGGTGTGTCAGATGAGATGTGTGTGTAAATAAATATGTTATGCATGGTGTGTGTAGGTGTGTAAGATGAATAAGGTGTGACACAAGCGTAGGCAGGCAGTGTGGTAAATGGAAATGTGAACAAATAGAAATCAAAACTAATTAATAAAAAATAATATGGTAGCACCGTACATTGTGTTATTGAAAATATAAAAATCGTTTGAAAATGTATAACAAGGCAAAACATTCCAGCGTGGAAAATCACAAAAATAGAAGCATACAATTTATATTTAGTATTGCGGTTGGTAAGCGTATTTATAATTGATATTGTTTTTAATTTAAGCACAATTTCCGACAAAAACTTTAGCAATGTCCGCTTCTGTTCGTATACGAAATGCCGGCGAATCCGTCTCGCGTCGGACGAATATACGCCCGTCGCGACACCACGCGAATCTCCATGAACGGCTACGACTCTCTTGACGCACCCGGTGAAAAAGTCGTCGATTGAACCACGTGAGGCGCTCATTAATGAAGAAACGGCGCGGGTGGTCGGTCGCGACGATACCGGTCGTGTCAACGTCACGACGAAGACGAGCGGCACGTAGTAGCTCGCTGCGAAGAGCATGGCGGGCCAGGCGCACCACCAGAGTGCGCGGCCGCGCAGCAGCAGCGCCGGGGCCGGCTCCGCTGCCAGCATCGTCGGTGTAGCGCTTGCCATTTCGCTTCGCACTGACTATATCTGTTTCAGCCACTGGCACGCCGAGTTTCTGAGCGAGCACAGTGACTATATGGACCCCGTTTTCATTTGGGAGCTCCGGGACGCCAGTTATCTCGATGTCCGTTGAGTAGAGCTCTTGGTCGCGGTCGTTGAGGCGGCGCTCAATTTCTGATGGTATATCGAACCCGGAGCCGGCTTCCATCTTAGTTTCCACTGCGGCCAGGCGCTTGGAGATGTTATTTACCTTGCCTTCCACGGTGGTAATTCTATTAGCGAGCTCAGCCATGGTGGTGTTAATTTTAACAACCTCCTGTCTATAATTTAAAATATCTTGCCGATAGTCGCTTATATCCTGTATAATAGTGGACAATTGCGTTCTGATTAATTTAATCTCCTGCGTCATGTTTACATCCGCACTGTATCCGGGCGCATCTATAGTGGAACCACTGTTATCCGAGTCAGGGCTGAGGCCGCAGGAATGTGGGGTGACAACACCTTTCTTTGGCTTATTTTTACAGTTTTTACAAACCCACTTAACAGGAAGGGGCGCGTCTGCCTTGAAACCAACACATTTGCGGTGGAACACTGTTAAACATTTTTCACATTTGGCACTCTCAGCCCCAAGCGAAGCAAATTTACCACAACTTCCACACTTTGACGACATTATAGAACAGCCGCAAGCGCACGGCCCGCTATAAATGAGTGAAAGGTTGCCGTAGTAGAGGATCACTTAGTTAGTGGTGACTATGCATAGATGGCGTTGCGAGCAGTTCGCAAGCACTGTGCAGGCGCTTGATGTCGAATAATGTCTCACAATCAACACTTAGTTCGCTAAGTAAATAACTTAGTATCCCGCTAGGTGGCGTTGTTTTAAGATTAATTTTTCAAGATACTGGATTTTTGCATAAATACAATTTAAGATAGTAGGATTACACTGTTCATAGTTCCTAGTTAATAAAGTAGCGAATAATCAATAACACCAAGATTAAAACTGCGTATTACGAGAAAATAAAGAAAAGTTATTTGCGTATTATTTGTTGTGACGTGACAGCCAGCTGTTAGTGAATTTAGCTTTAAAAGATGGTCCCAGGGGCGAATGTATGTTTTTCACTTTGATTTTAACACCAATGTATGTACAAAAAACGTTATTATCACAAGCAACCAAACTTAAAACTTTTAAACTCACAAAAACAATTTTTTAATGCATTACGGTAAAAAGTATGTGTTGACGCAACTTGCACCAACTACCCACCTATGGAAACAACAGATTTGGAAACAACCTGATGATAGACTTTTATCGGATTCAATAGTTAAGATCTTTGTTAGGGAACCCAACCTGCACTACCGTCATAGTTCGTTATGGACCTATGTCAGTCTATCAAAACCAGAACAAATTGTTCAAGAAGCATGGGACCTGACCGTATCAAGTCGTTATCAAGATTTAGGTATATCTCTATACCAGGCTGGAAATATATACGCAGGTAAAAACCCCGACCGAGATTCGATCCCAAAATCCACATTCTCCAAGCTCATTCACAACCGCGCCACGGACGCCTGATTTTATATTTAATTTAATTTTTTTTAATTTAATATTTTATATTTATAACTTTGTGAACCGGCGGTAGATAAAAAAATGTATGACGTTCATTAAGCGTATACAAAATACCATACAATGAAAAATAAATGAATCTGAAACTGAATATTATAAAGAGGAAAGATGTATTGTGTTTGTAATGTTTTCACACAAAAACTACTGGACCTATATAATATTACTAGGTGTAAACGAAACTATTGCTATGTCTAATTCCACGAGCGTAGCTGCGGGCGTCCACTAGTACTCGGTATATATTTGTACGCTGGTGTAACCAGTAGATTATGTTGTTCTAAAACCTATATATAAATGCATAATAAATACATTCATTCATTCGTTCGTTCATTCATTCATTCATTGGTTCATTCGTTCTTTCATTCGTTCGTTCGTTCATTCATTAATTCGTTCGTTCATTAATATTCTAATTGTAACCGCTTCATCCCCAGCGTATTGGAGAACGTAATGTCTCGGCGGTACCACTCGCCGCTGGAGATGTACGCCGAACTGTCTGAGCTGGAGAACCGGTTCCCGGACATCGCCGAGTTCCGGTCCGGGGACAGCCTCGACACAGCTGTGCTGCACGAGCTCAAGATCACTGACCAGGTGCGTAGCAAACGGGCATGTCTGGCTACCAGCCGGGGACGGTTGTAGCCCAAAATAATTACAGTAATTCAAAACAAGGAACAAATTTTAACAACCCTAATAGACTTGTCCAATTCGATTGTAGTACGCCCCGCTACGTTTGTACGCCCTTTACATACATACATAAATAGATAATAATAACATCCGGACATGGAACAAATACGTCTACGAATACGAAAGTGTTCGTCACACGAATATTTGTGGGATTCGAACCCACGACCCCTGGCGCAACAGACAGGGTCACTACCGATTGCGCCAACGGACCTGTCATATTATTAAATGTATTTTATTGACAGGCCCGTTGGCGCAATCGGTAGTGACCCTGTCTGTTGCGCCAGGGGTCGTGGGTTCGAATCCCACTCAGGACAAATATTCGTGTGACGAACACTTGTATTTGTTCTGTGTCTGGATGTTAATATTATCTACTTAAGTATGTATTTAAAAATTATCTATGTATATATATCAGTCTCTGACACCCATAACACAGGCTCGCGCCTACTTTGGGGTCAGAAGGCCGTGTGTGAGAATGTCCAAGATATTTATTTATTTATTTATTTTATGTGTCTTCTAGATTGGTTCTCCGGAAGAGACTAAATACCACGTGGCACTCATCAGCAACCTCTACGCTTCCCAGCCAGTAGGCCAGGAGATGCTCCTAAACTTCGCTCGCCACATCGCAACAGCCTACACTATAGGCGAACCAGTTCACCAGAGACTCTTAAAGAACACTGTCCTCCACTTCATCCCCAACCTCGACCCCTTGTCCAAAAAGATTTTGAACCAAAACGACGGTAGTGACAAGTGTGACATCTCGACGATAGAGGAGGAGTTCGGCGACAGTCTATACAGCTTTTTGAGTAGGAAAGACATGAATCCGCTGTCGAATTATACGAGAGAGAAGGCGTTTGTGAATCTTCTTGAGTCGGAACGCTTTGATTTGGTCCTGAACTTGGCTTCGGGTGATGAGGATGTGGTCTATCCGGAGTTTTCGAAGAACATCTTCGAGAAGTTTGCGGCGAAGTACCAGGACAACAGAGTATACAGGTTGGTGTTATGTGGAATTTTTGGTACCAATTTTTGAGTTTAGTTCTTCTGATTTATCAATATTTTGTCGCGCGTTGATGATCTTGACTGCTGTCATGGCCGGGTTCGAATCCCGGCTGGATCAGATATTTATTTCGCAGATAAATATTTGTACTGTACATTGTTAGTCCAGTAAGTAGAGAGTCCCACCTCCTCTTTTTTATTTGTCGCCTTACGTGAGTGGATTCGGGTCGTCTCATTACCCGGACTTGATCGAAACTAGTCTGCCTATTTTCGACTTAAATCAAAACGTAAGTAAGTAACTTCAGCAATGAATATAGGACACTCACGAATCATTCGGTAATAAAATAACTTATGCCTCCACAGTGATGCGTACGAATGTAAGAAGGTGGATCGGATACGCGTCGGCGACCTGATAGACGCGATAGCCGAGCGCTACAACACGCCGGTGGTGTCCGTGGGGCTGTCCTGCTGCAGCATGCCCGCGCCGGCCAACATAGCGTGGGTGTGGCGGTACAACCTGCGGGGCATCATGAGCTTCGTCGAGACCGCTAACACTGGTGAGTGGACTGCTTAATGTTGCACATGTGACGTCAGCGACCTGATAGACGCGATAGCCGAGCGCTACAACACGCCGGTGGTGTCCGTGGGGCTGTCCTGCTGCAGCATGCCCGCGCCGGCCAACATAGCGTGGGTGTGGCGGGACAACCTGCGGGGCATCATGAGCTTCGTCGAGACCGCTAACACTGGTGAGTGGACTGCTTAATGTTGTACATGTGACGTCAGCGACCTGATAGACGCGATAGCCGAGCGCTACAACACGCCGGTGGTGTCCGTGGGGCTGTCCTGCTGCAGCATGCCCGCGCCGGCCAACATAGCGTGGGTGTGGCGGTACAACCTGCGGGGCATCATGAGCTTCGTCGAGACCGCTAACACTGGTGAGTGGACTGCTTAATGTTGTACATGTGACGTCAGCGACCTGATAGACGCGATAGCCGAGCGCTACAACACGCCGGTGGTGTCCGTGGGGCTGTCCTGCTGCAGCATGCCCGCGCCGGCCAACATAGCGTGGGTGTGGCGGTACAACCTGCGGGGCATCATGAGCTTCGTCGAGACCGCTAATACTGGTCAGTGGACTGCATAATGCTGTACATGTGACGTCAGCGTTTTTTTTTCGTCCGGCTTTTTTCTCTCGGCCTACATTAGGGCATAGGATAAGAATATTGTAAATTAATCTTCCTAAAGCCGATGACCAGATAGTCTATCGTGACTTTAGAGCTTAGCTAAGTGGTAGGTAATTATTGTAAATTAGCCTTAAGGCAGGTTAGGCATCCGTGTAGGATTAGCTATTCATTCAATGATCAATAGCTAATCCTTTGCCTTATATTGATCAGTTTAGAATAGCATATATCTTTTTTCATTAAGTAGTATGTAGTTAGTTACCTAGACTTTCGCTAAGCGTTTCCAATCACCTCATAGCGAAATAAAATATTTGACTCTCACTTTGACCCCTCCCATTCCGAGAGAAGACCGACAGTGGAACATAGAAAGGGCTGCACAGAATGTTGTGGATCGGGTTGTCTTATCCTACTTCTGGTTTAGTTTGACAGCTTAAATTCAGGTGATCCTACTTCTGATGTCCAATTTACTGTTATTATTGGGGAGTGTTTTTTTTTTTTATTTCTGATGAGATTTAGTTAGATTTTCTTTCGTGATATCTCTGTTATGGAAAAGTTAGTAATGTTCGATTGCTAATATTGTTGAGTGATTGTAGTTCCTTATTCTACTTCGACTTGGAATACATAATTAATAACTTTTCTCTTTCTATGCTTCCTTGGAGGATGTCCCGCAGAGGTATATGATAATACATAATACCTATATACCTATTATTTATGTTAGTTCGCTGCGACCCATAGACGTCCCACTACTGGGCACGGGTCTCCCCCACAGACATAGCTGCGGGAGGTCTAGAGCATACTCCACCACGCTGCTATACTGCAGATAGGTGGAAGGGTTAGTGGCCAACCCAGTGTCGAATGTTCTCAAGCCACCCGAAGGTCTTCGACAAGGCTTAACGACTGTTTCCACCATGGAAAACAACCGGGACCGACGGCTTTACATGCTCTTCGAAGCACGGTAGCGTCCGTGAATTTTTTGATGTGAAACATCTATAGCCGCACGTAAAACCGATTTCTGGTGTGGCGACGCATGCCGTAGCGACGCGTCGCCACGCTATATGATGGTATATATATACAGTCGTTAAGCCATCTCTCTCGCTACACTGAGCTCGGATACCTATAGTGTATACTCCGTAGTGTATTTTTTTTTTCTTATATGTTTTAGTTCCTGTCATAATCTGTACTTTTGTGCATATTACTTGTACAAAATAATTTCGACGTTTCACATGACCCGTCCCGTGACGGCTCAAATTTTTTTTTCCATTAGCGGTCACCCATCAACAAACCGACCGCGCCGTTGCTTAACTCCTTGACATTGAATCAACTCATCCAGTGGGCTATGGACGCTACGTTAAAGTTATCTATTTCTATTAAAAATTTTCCAGGTATCAAAGGCTTCGTAAAGAATGAAGGCGGTGCGCCGATGCGCGGCGCGAGCGTCGCGATAGCGGGCGCGGCGCGGCAGTACCGCGTGTCCAAGAACGCGGCGCACTACCGCGCCATGCTGCCGCCCGGCGACTACCGCGTCATCGTGCGCTGCCACGGGTACCGGGACCAGGTATCAAAGGCTTCGTAAAGAACGAGGGCGGGGCGCCGATGCGCGGCGCGAGCGTGGCGGTGGCGGGCGCGGCGCGGCAGTACCGCGTGTCCGAGAACGCGGCGCACTACCGCGCCATGCTGCCGCCCGGCGACTACCGCGTCATCGTGCGCTGCCACGGGTACCGGGACCAGGTGACGACTATTATTATCTTCACAAACACACATACACACACACATTATACTCCTCACACAATTTAATCTATATATATAAAAGGAGAAGCTGACTGACTGACTGACTGACTGACATATCAACGCAGGGCCTAAACTATAAGGGTTAGAAACTTGAAATTATGCACAGGGGTTCCTTTTATAACGTAGGGGAGCACTAAGAAAGGATTTTTGAAAATTCACCCCCTAAGGGGGTAAAACGGGGGTGCAAAGTTAGTATGAAACTTTGCCGTTTTTGAAGATAGTGAATGTCTAATTCCACGCGAGCGAAGCTGCGGGCGTCCACTAGTTCTACTATTAAAACTAAACTACACTAAACTAACTAATGTTCTAATTAACTCTCTCAACTAATTGGACTAACCATTCCAGTCCCTAATTGAGTCTTGTTCAAAGTTAGTCACAGTTGTCATGGGCGGCAGCGGATGGGTGGTGCTGCAAGCTCGTTTGCTATCTTGTATCCTTAAAAAAAAAACCAATCCGCCAGATGCTGACGTGGCGAGTGGTGGAAGGCGTGGTGAAGCAGAAGGACGTGGTGCTCCGGCGGCTGGCCTCGGACTCCGCCCTCGCGCCCGCGCCCCTCGACCCCCTGCCGCTGGCGGACGACCCGGACATGGTCTACATCACAGGTACAGTTGCCGGCGCGAATGTTTAACTCTGACCTTGTCTTGATTGTGCAGGACGAGATTCGGTTACGGAAGCAAAAATAGATTCGCTCTGCATCTGTTGACGTAACATTCATATGTCTTTTTTTATGGATTCAAGATAGCAAACGAGCTTGAAGCCGAATCCTATCATGTCTCGCATAGAAATGATAGAATTCGGCAAACAACTGGAACTGATGGCATATTAAACCCTTCGAAGCACGTAAGCGTCCATGAGATTTTGCCACTAGCGGTCACCTATCGATTCAAGAAATTAAATGTCACTTGTTGTAACGGTGAAGGACACAGCGTGAGAAAAGCTGCATGCCTGAGAGTTCATCATAATGTTCTCGAAGGCATGTGAAGTCTGTCAATCTGCACTTGGCTAGCAGGACTAAGGCCTAATCTCTCCCTTTCTGAGAGGAGACCCGTGCCCAACAGTGGAAGAAAGGGTTGTGATGATGATGATGATGATGATGGTCACCTATCCACATTTTGTCTGTGTCCGACGTTGCTTAACTCTGTTTAAACTTCATGACGCTTCATGACCACTGCCAAACGCAACTATCCCTTAAAATTAAAGTTGATACAAAAGTTTCCTTCAATCTCAAGCCTGGTATCACCGTACTTCCAGGCCTAGTCCTGGACTACAGCAGCAACCCACTACAAGAGGCCCTGGTCTCCGCCGCCCCGCTGGACCCGGGGCCGCGGCGCAAGCAGGCCAAGCCCCTCGCGGTCAACGGGACCGAGGCCAGGGGTCGCTTCGTGCTCGCCCTGCCCGTGACGTACATGGGGCACGAGGTAGTGCTTAGCGCCGCTTTGGAGCCCTATATTACAATGACCAGGCATGTTAAGGTGAGATACTATGTTATTATATACATTACAAGATGTAGATACGCCACCAACGCACCAAACGCGTGCCGTGAATTGGTGACAATTGTGACCATTGCAGTCAGTCGAGCTGTGACCTGTCATTGTGAGCGCGCGCGCTAATTGTTCTGTAGTTGTTGTTGTCAATCATTAAAATGTGACCTATTGTGACAAAAACATCGTGAGGAAATGTGATGCATAAGAGTTCTAATATTCTCTAAGGAGTGTCATGTCGTTCGTACTTTTCCATCGTTGTGGACTACATATAAATTATAACCCGTTTCAATTCTTTAGAGCTCCGTGCTCGTAAGAACTGTCACAGGTTTTTATGACATAGTAAAGGCTCATTGTTACTAATAACTAATATAATCAAGCTTGAAATAGCAAGATTTGCATTTCCATTAGACGCGAAGAGGGCACTTGTTACCCATTCAAGCGGTCATTCAATTACAAATAGCTGTATATATATAATATATAATATAATATAAATATTTTCTTACCGACACATGTACAACTTGTTTTTGTGGTATACAACATGTCAGGTGAGCAGCAGCGAGCGCGTGACGGCGAGCGTGCTGTTCAAGCTGGAGCGCGACGACGCCGTGCTGGGCCTGCCGCGGCTCGTCTTCGTCATGCTGGCCGGTACGACCGTCCGTCCATCCATCCATCCATCTATCGTCCATCTCCCGGTTTTGTCCAAAAATATCCACTTCCCCAAATGATCATTCCCAAAACGTCCACTTCCCACAATGACCATTTCCAAAACGTCCACTTCCCAAAATGACTATTCCCGAAACGTCCACTTCCCACAATGACCATTCCCAAAACGTCCACTTCCCACAATGACCATTCCCAAAACGTCCACTTCCCACAATGACCATTCCCAAAACGTCCACTTCACAAAATGACCATTCCCAATATGACCACTTCCCGAATTGACAACTTCTTCGCTATATACGCTTTACGCTGGGAATACATGTCAGATTTTTCTCTCCGATAGTCTGATCAGACATTCGTGGCATACATTTTTTCGACGTCCGATCCGAATATCGGATCGGAATACAAACAAATGTATGTCACGAGTGCATTCCGATTGTCTGATCAGACTATCGGATCCGACTATCGGAGAGAAAAATCGGACGTGTATTCCCAGCGTAAAGCGTATATAGCGAAGAAGTGGTCAATTCGGGAAGTGGTCGTATTGGGAATGGTCATTTTGGGAAGTGGACGTTTCGGGAATGGTCATTTTGGGAAGTGGACGTTTTGGGAATGGTAATTGTGGGAAGTGGACGTTTCGGGAATGGTCATTTTGGGAAGTGGACGTTTCGGGAATGGTCATTGTGGGAAGTGGACGTTTTGGGAATTGCCCTTTTGGGAAGTGGTCGTTTTGGAAATGGTCATTGTGTGAAGTAGACGTTTTACTACGTGTGTTGTGTGTGCCAGGCGTGGTGGGCGTGGCGCTGGTGACGCTGGGCGCGTGGTGCTTCAGCTGGCGGCGGCGCGCGCGCGACTCGCGCCGGGAGTACCTCTTCACGCAGATACCCTCGGACGACAAGCGGCCGCTGTGCGACGACGCCAGCTACGGTCGGTACCGACACAACATATTGTTTGTGCCAGGCGTGGTGGGCGTGGCGCTGGTGACGCTGGGCGCGTGGTGCTTCGGCTGGCGGTGGCGCGCGCGCGACTCGCGCCGGCAGTACCTCTTCACGCAGATACCGGCGGACGACAAGCGGCCGCTGTGCGACGACGCCAGCTACGGTCGGTACCCATCCATCCATCCATCAGCCTTTTGAGGTCCACCGCTGGACATAGGCCTCTCCTAAACGACGCCACTCCGACCGGTCCTGTGCCTTGAAACCAGCGGTTTCCCGCCGTCTTCTTCAGGTCTGTCCACCTTGTCGAAGGGCGACCTTTTTCCGAGTCGTGGTCTCCATTCGAGGACTTTTCTCCCCTATCGGTTGTCAGTCCTTCGAACCAGCGGTCGCTACCAGCGTACATCATATTATACGACCGACAACAGAAGGTCAACAACATAGAAATTAATCAAGATAGAACGGCTTATTTTGATACTAGTGGACGCCCGCAGCTTCGCTCGCGTGGAATTAGACATAACAATAGTTTCGTTTACACCTAGTCTATACTAATATTATAAAGAGGAAATATTTGTTTGTAATGTTGACGGGCCCGTTGGCGCAATCGGTAGTGACCCTGTCTGTTGCGCCAGGGGTCGTTGGTTCGAATCCCACTCAGGACAAATATACGTGTGACGAACACTTGTATTTATTCTGTGTCTGGATGTTAATATTATCTATTTAAGTATGTATTTAAAAATATGTATGTATGTATATCAGTCTCTGACACCCATATCACAGGCTCGCGCCTACCTTGGGGTCAGATGGCCGTGTGTGAGAATGTCCAACATATTTATTTATTTATCCTACGGACAAGGCACAGGAATTAATGAAGAAGTGTTTTATTGACATTAATTTAATATCTATCTCACAGACAGTGTTTTATTGACATTAATTTAACATTTATCTCACAGACAGTATTTTATTGACATTAATTTAATATCTATCTCACAGACAGTGTTTTATTGACATTAATTTAACATTTATCTCACAGACATTTTTTTATTGATATTCATTTATTTATCTGAAAGATAGTGTTTTATTGACATTAATTTAACATTTATCTCACAGACATAGTGAAGCAGCCGTACTACGACGACGAGGCGATACCGCCTTCGGAGACGGACTCGGAGGACGAGATAGTGCTGCTGAGGAACGAGAGGGGCTTCGAGGGGGAGCGGGAGGAGCTCATACAGTAGCTGACAGCTGTCATATGCAGTTCGTACAGTAATTTGTATTTATTTATTTAACACTTTATTGCACACATAGAAACAACAAACAATTATACAGAAATAATATTATAATTATACAGAAGTAATATTCTCTTTTTGACAGAACAGGCGCGGTAGCTGTCAACAAAACGCGCGATTCGTGGAGTAATTTATGTATATCTGTGCTATTGCCACGGAAACTTTCAACAGAACGCATGCAGTTAATGGTACCTATCTGTAAAACAATAAGTTTCATGTGGTCAATGTTATCAGATCAAATGTAATTCATGCAGTATTTGCCTTAGGGAAACTTTAGATAGGTGCGATAAATGTTAGAAATAATGCAGTTCGTATAGTAACTATCTGTAATATACGATTCATGCGATAAATGCAACAGATACGGAAATAAATCAATATAGAACGGCGATCACGTATTATTTTGATACAAACGATGCTTGTCACAACGTCAGCCCTGCCCAAGACCTTCCTACTATGTGACGTCACACTATAAACATAACGTATCGATAACGTAACGTACCGTAACATAACAAGTATCGACGCGCACTGGACGAACTTGCGAGATATCTCATTTCATTTCATTTATTTATTGCAATCATAATTAAAATCTGTTTTTACAATATTTTAATATGAACCCTGTAGGGCACGGCAATATACCTCGAGTAGAAGAGAAGAGAGGAGGACGCAGCATTTTGGCACGTTGCCATTTTTTTTTAAATATTGCATATTGATATCTTGCAGTATATTGCAAGATTGCGGCACGGTATACGCTTAGTTCACCGTTCTATCTTGATTAATTTCTGTGGCAACAGACCATACACAACATTGCGTTTAGCGCAGGAACTGTACGTAACCTAATATGCAGTTTAAGTAATATTATGTTGAATTATATGTTTAGTGCAATAACTTTTAGTAGACTATAATATGTTTAGTGGACCGGTCCTCCAATAATTGTTAGTTAAGCGATACTGTTGCTGCAGTAACTGTTCGTCTTCATTATGCAGTTTGAACTTTGTAATATCCATAAGCGGTTCTTAACGCAACTGTAATATGGTAGGTGTATGACAGTAAGTTGAATCTCATTACATATACATAATATACAACATATTTGAATATGTAATGAGATGAAAACTAATTAATATCTAACTATGAAAATTTTAAACCTTGATATCTAAAACTCGCTCTACAAAGTAAGAGATCATATTATTATTTTATTCTGATAGATTCACGAAATCTAAATAACTGATAATATTTTAATAAAAATTGCCTTTATTGACATTCCATCCATTTCTTTAGTCGGAATTAGATGTTATTTAGTTAAACATTTTATTAAATACCTAACTAACAAATTGAACAGGGTTTATAAAACGTTTGTAAAGTCCAGTGATGTAAAATATTACCATCCATTTCAATTTATATCTTTTTTTAATATTGTATTTTCGTAAAATTGTCTACAATTTTTAACCTACCTAATTTATAACATTTTATAATGTAAGTATTTATAATATCTCGAATTTATTAAAAATTACTCAAAATATAACTTTACTATTTACATAATTTACACTTTTTTCTTACTATTTTTTAGTTACAACTTGTTCGCTGGATGCTGAAAACTGGCTTCCACTTCCATATTTTTATTACACATTCCTGATATTATGATCTTTAACAACACGTATGGGGGAAGCTTAACCACTATGTACTGATTTATCTCCCAACAGTAGTTATATTTTAGATTATAGTTTATAGTAACAATAATAATAATATTTTAGTATAAGTAGTATTATATAGTAGTAGTAGTATATTCATGTATAAATTTTATTAAACTGAATCTCTTTTCTGAATTTCTGATTTTACGGAAAACTATGTACAGATTAGGAATTTTAAATTTATGAATAATTAAATAACAATATGTTGACAACATTAAAATACTGTAATATAGAAGTAATAATCAATAAGTCTCAAAAGAGTTGAAAGATGTAGGTTTTCGTATTTATTCATAACAGTACCTACTACGACTATATGCGTAACATAAAAGTTTCAGTATGTTTTCAAAAAAGTAATATAGGGTTAACTTTGAGCAATAAAATGTTTATTAATTAAATTTATATAAGTAATTGAAATTTAAATCACTTTGTTGGATTGTGTATTCTTGTAGTCTATGGTATTATTAACTACTCACAACATTCGAATTTATTTTGTATTAAAAACTATAAGCTATTTAAAAGAACTAAAGGTGCTTATGATATGCTTGGAATTAATGTCAATTAAAATTTTTACCGATTTGATTTAACATTGTGATAGTTTTATTAATGGAATATACATAGTATTATTATTTTAAAAACGTGTTTTATTCGAATCCCCATAAATAATGTTAGCATTTTACGATGTTTTATATCAAATGTATGTTAACAATTAACGAATTCTGGCCAAAATTGGTCACTATTTTTGCTGTGTCACTAGTTTGAATGTTAGTTTGGTTCTAATTAGCAAGCCAAATTCGACTTTCAATTTTTACAAAAAAAAAATTACATTTTCTATTCTACTTCTCTCCAACTTCTTTGTTGGTGACCCCATTGCAACTCAATTTACTGCCATTATCAACACAAGACTAATGGTACGTCAACTTATAAGAATCTGTCAGAAGTAAGACAGAGCAAAAGTCGTTAATGATTAGTTAATCGCAAAGAAATTATTAACTCAATATCTTTGGTTATTCGGGTCTTGATTTAGTAAAATGTACTGAATTTTAAGTGCAATCTTATATAATAATTTAATGATGATCAACGAAGACCAGATCGGGTGTGGAGCGAAATAAAATGCAAAATAAATGGCATTTAATTGAAATTATTCTTCGTCGGTATAAATATTATCACAACGTGTCAATGTGTGCGTTACAATTACATACAAACAGGAAATAACATTTACATACAAACCAATTCTACGCTAGCAACACTTATTATAAATAATACAAAAAGGCAACCCTCCACATATTATCACGATATATTACATTTACATAAATTACATTACACGAAGCTTACTACAATTTAAATGAACACAGTATTATCAAGATGGTTCACAGTATACTTAATTATGGTACAAAGGGTACCTATATAAATGTTGCCAAAATAGATTTTGACTAAGTTCTGCTCAGTACTAAAACTTCGTAGGAAACATTCCTCTGTTAATGGTATAATAAGTACCCATTTTACAAATGCTAAATCCTTTTCCTAAACCAAGTGTTTTTCCCAAAATAGATACATTTTAACACATTTAATACAGCCAGTCGAACGTCAGAGATAATTGTTTTAAATATTTTCCACTTGGGTGTTTAAATACAGAATCCCATGTTTACAACATTGACATATTTTTATAGCATACTTTTATTGACCTTAGGATACTCGACAATAAAATTATACGACGCGCTTCAAAACTGCAAATACTAATTGAGAGCAATGACGATTTTTAACTAACTGTGTTCAACCGTCGTCAATAATTTTTAAACGAATCGGTCGAACACTCACAAATGTGCGTTTATAATATTCTAGATAAACTTATAACCTACTCCATTGGAGTCATAAATAAAAACAATTAATTACTTACCTACATTTAAAATTAAAAAATAGTAACATAAAACAATCCTAGAAGGAATTAAAGCTTATTAAAGTAACAAAGAGTGACGTAGCCGCCACATATGGCTACGTATCATCATTGACTTACTGCTAAGCACGGATCTCTTAGAATGCGAAGGATTAGGCCAGGGTCTGATACTTACTTATGTTGCGCCCAGAACTTTAACAACTTTTACTTTTTTAACTTGAACTTTTTTAAATTGAATAATAATTAATAATTTATTTTAATTTAAAATATTTTAATACAAGTCAGACAATAATGTCACCTTAGAGTTACAGGACGGTTTATTTAATACCGAAATCAATCAAAATATAAGCTAGTGATAGCCATGGAATAGCCATCTACTATGAGGTACTTATACTATAGGGACGCAGACCCTAAGTTCATATTATAACAGGGCCCGATTAACATAGTTCTCGTAAAAAAGGCTTGAACTGACAACCCTATTTTGCGTGTATTTATAACATCGCGACTGTTTTTACCCGAAAGGGTGGCATAGGTACACACGCCATTCGGCATTTATATTTAAATTTAATCTCATGGTGGGCACAGAGCTAGTACTGGGAATAGAGAAACCCAACAATACATTGCTCAACCCGGGTATCGAACCCAGAACCAGCGGTCGCGCTTACGACCACTAGACCGAGGAAGCAGACGTGTGTTCCGAAATATTCAATTTATTATGTATATTGGCAATTTATTTATGGCTATTAGCGAATCTCACATTGATTCCAATGACACTGCATAATATGCGATCAAACGAACATGAAGTGAAGTTCAATCTACATAATACTTAATAATTAATATATAAATTACAATATATAAAATATATTACTTATATAAATCGCTTAATTCGATGATCTGTGAATGGCCGCAGACCCCTATAATAATACTTACCCAATCAAATATAGAATTGACAACTTTTCAAATATGCTTAAAGAAATGCATAGTAATTACATAATATTAATACACTTACTATGCTAAATTGACCAATACTCTTAATTTCATGACGCGCCGATTAACTTGAACGGAATTGAATCTAGACCGTAGACAGATCTAGTCAAAGACAAACTTTTATTTTCTATCACAACGACATCGTATAGTAATGCTTAGAAACAATACAAAAATACATAAATACAACTCAGGCATATATTCAACAAGTCTTTGTGAAAATCTATAGCAAATTTACACTAACCGAGAGGAAATAAAATATTATGCAGTATATCAAATTGTAAGCAGTCATTTGTCAAATTGATAAAATACTGATTAATTGCGGTGGTACATATTAAGAAACTGTCACAAAAAAAAAACTGTGATATTATGCATTAATAATACACGGATCAATATCTTTTATATATATTATAAAATAAATATACATAAAATTTATATTGATCCTTTGATTTTATTCAGAGTATAAAATACAATTGAGCATTAAAAAAAATACATCTTAGTTGTGCGACAATAAAGTTACGTAGTTATAATAAACATTACATCATAGGTACACAATAAATATTTGGTAGGTCACCTATTTGGTTCAAATGTTGTAAATGGTTTAAAAAAAGATTCGAGAGGACGTCAGGGTAAGTTGGTCGATCGTTAAATTGAATAACAACGATCATTGTATCGATAAAATTCAAATTTAAAATCGATATTATAATTTTAGTAACACTGAATAGGCCAAACGGTTTTAAAAAATATTATCATTAGAACTGACTTTAGATAATAAGATATATTATTATTATAATGGTCCCTACAGTTTCAAATAAGTTTTACTTTGAACACAATCGCTTTAACAATCCTAACATAGCATAGGCCACTTACAAGCAAAAATGCGTTCATTTAAATAGTAAACGTAACGCCATTGATTGTTCTAATCTGACATATTTCTGCCAATAAATACACATATTTAAGAAGTAGAAAAGCCATCTGGACTATAAGAAGTGGGATAGCCGACTGTTAGAATATTATAAGAAGTGGGATGTCCAGAACACGTTGGCTAGCACTCCGGCGATCATCAGCGCGAAGTACACAACCACTGCCGCCCACCAGAGTCGCTTCTCCCATTTTCTCTTCTCCAGGTTCCGCAGAACGCCTATACCGACCAGAAGTCCTGGACACAACATATTTACTATAATATATCAACGTATTAGAAGAAAGGAACTGTTAAAAAAAGAACCTGTGTGGAACCTAAGAAAGGAACCTGTTAAGAACTGGCCTTTCCAAATCATCACAATCCTTTCCTTGTCCCAATGTCGGGCACGGGTCTCCTCTTAGAATGGGAGGGATTAGGCCTTAGTCCCCCACGCTGGCCAAGTGCAGATTGGCAGACTTCACATGCCTTCGAGGAACATTATGAAGAACTCTCAGGCATGCAGGTTTCCTCACGATGTGTCCTTCACCGTTATAACAAATGACATTTAATTTCTTAAATCGCACATAACTTAGAAAAGTCATTGGTGCGTGCCGCTTGGGTTTGAACCCGGACCGCTCGAGTGAGAGGCGAGTTCGATAGCCACTGGGCTGTCACCGCGTGTCCCACAGTGGGACAATGAAAATGGGCAGTGATACGGATTTTAACATTACGATTTCGGTCGCGTATTAAAATCCACACAATTGGGTTCTCAAGAATGAACTGAAATAAACGAAGATTGATTTAAAGTAATAAAAGTTTCTCGTTCTTTGTTGATACATTGAATCAGTCATCACTCAGACACACACTGAATGAATCAATATATCACCCATTTTACGTAATTTAAACGTCTTCTTGAATTGTGTAGTACGTACCTGCGATAGCACCGGCGAAGTGAGCGACGTAGCCTATATTTTGCTGTACATCGCGGACGTACCGGTAGTACACCGCGGTGCCCACGTCCACCGCCGCCAGCAGCACGAACACTAGCAGCTGGATTATAGCGAACTCCATCTCAGCCCAGTTCTGCAACACCGTGGGAATACTTGAGGATAAGACAGATTCTCGAGGATAAATCAGATATATGCTGTCACCACAGAAATTAATAACGATAGAACGGTGAACTGGCGAACCCGTGCCGTAATCTTGCAATATACTGCAAGATATCAAATACGGCCAGTGCGCTTCGATACTTGTTACGTTACGTTATCGATAGATTTGATTAAAACTAGTGTCACCTCACTAATTACTATAGTGTGACGTCACATAGTAGGCGGGACTTGGGCTGACGAAAAAAAGTGACAGTCATCGTTTGTATTAAAATACATGATAGCCGTTCTTGATTAATTTCTGTGGCTGTCACATTGGTTGGAGGCGAATACTTCATCCAAGACCCCTTACTGAATATTACCGCAGCCTACCACCTGGCTAACAGTTTCAGTTTAAATACATATCTAGAACGACCAAAAAGCGCAAAAAGGTCTAGTAGATCTTGAGCACCTTCGATAATCGGAGATCTTCCACTAGGCTAGATGGCGTAAATACCTGCCCCAGGAATCAGTAAGGTCAGATGGGGGTGCCTGAAGTGGAGCTTGTATGCACCATTATACATGACATGCAATATTAAATTTCTCAGAGTTCGTACACGAGAGAAGGAGTGTAGTGTGTATCAAGGAGAAACTCTTTGGAAAAAGGTTGGAATAGGATCGCCAGAACGATAGAGATAATGCAAACGGCTTTCTTCCTGCGGTTCAAGGAAGCGTAGAAAGGTTGTGCGGTTTTAGTCCGTAGGACTAATTGAGTGGATTCTCAGTCACATTCTCAGTGGAGTCGTGCATGCGAAAGCATCCGGGAACGGTCGGTAGTCGGATTATATGGTATCCATGAGGATTAACTTGGGACTTGAAAAAATGGTTTACACTATTGTGTCACTCACCATGATAATGGTAGCGATATGCGCGGTGATAAGCGCGTACACGCCGCCCGAGGCCCCGGCGAGGTAGACCCGGGGGTCCGTAAGGCTGGTGGCCAGGGACCCCGCCGCCACGCCGGCCAGGTACACCAGCGTGACGCGCCACCAGCAGTGCACCATCTCCAGGGGCACGCCGAGGAACAGCTGGACCAGGAGGTTCACCAGCAGGTGGACTACGCTGCAAGTGGAAACATTTTAGGTTTTTTTTGTCATTTTTGGTTATATTATTGCCTGAATTTGCTTGATATTATATTTTAATTTTATTTAAATTTTTTATTTGATGGTATCACTAGTAGCTTCTCTGACGCATTAGGGACATAACTGTAATGTTAGAGGTAAGTTAGAAATAAAAAAAATGTTGATTGTTTTAGCACTATTTGGGAGGAAAAATAAATTGCTTCAATGTAGGTAAAAAGGTCAAACTAGATGTTAGATACTACACAAATTTCAAGACAAGCCAATCAGCCGGAATAGTTCAGAGAATTAATAGGTAAGGTAATATAAAAATGTTTCAGTACATTTGAGGCACACTTTACTCACATTACCCGAATTTAGCTATGCTTGCATTTTTTCCCACTTTATATCAAGGCAAGTCTGCTCAGAAATTAGGAGTCAACAAAACATATTATATACTGATTTGAGGAAAATCTCAACATTTGCTTTGCAATCTTACAATGTATCTCAAGTTTATTCAGTTATTAGAAGTTAATTGGCTCGTTTTATCGTTTTGCTCTTTCCTCAAATAGCAGGCCAATTAAAAAGAGGATAAAAAAAATTACCTTTTACATTCAATTCAATTCAATTTATTTGTTCATAAGTACAAAAGCACCTAACCTATTAAGGCATACAAATATGAGTCAATCATTATTAATCATTTATAGTAGATTCTTTTAAAATTATTAACACATTATTACCACATTGTTAATACATTAATTATTATATATTAATTACATTACTGCTATCCTCTTCATACGTGTCATATGCTCGGATCATAGGATCCGAAGGTCGAAGCAAGGACTAAATGCGCGTCGTTAGTTCCATTAACCAAGTCGACAAGGCGTCATCACGGAATGTACATTAATAACCCAAAAACAAACTTAATCGACATAGACGAGACACTGGCCAGTGGTAAAAAAAATCAATTCGGTAAACCTAACGCCGGCAATAGATGATGGCTCCACTTATACAGGGTGTTACAAAACTAGTACATTGCGAGCAAAATGTGCCGGAGCTACTTCATGCAGAAACACCATGTTTCTTTTTTTTTCCAACCTGACATTTTTTGAAGCCAGTACTTGAGTATAATGACATCCATGTATTATTGAGATAGCAAACATTTATGAATGAAAAATAAAAACTCATAAAGTAGACAATTATTAGGTAAAAGGCCTACGTACCCAACGTAGGCCTTTCTGTAAAATAATCTGGTTCCTGACATGACAGCTCACTAGGGTTGACAAAATTTTTGGGGTATTTTGTAACCAGTAGTAGCGTCTATAGCCCAATGGCTCGCGTCGATTCAATGTAATCGAAAGAATTAAGCAACGACGGGCGCGTCGGTTTGTGGATGGGTGACCGCTAGTGGCAAAATTTCATGGACGCTACCGTGCTTCGGAGGGCACGTAAAACCGTCGGTCCCGGTTGTTTTCAATGGTGGAAACAATCGTTAACCCTTGTCGAAGACCTTCGGGTGGCTTGAGAACATTCGACACTCCGTTGGCCATTAATCCCTCCACAAATCCGTGGAGCAGCGTGGTGGAGTATGCTCTAGACCTCAGCTGCGTTTGTGGGCGAGACCCGTGTCCAGCCAGCTGTGGGACGTCTATACCGCAGCGATTTTGTGACACGTTGTATAAAAACAAATGCATGCAATTGCACACTGAAAATCAGCAGTTGTGGTTCCTAATCATGACACAGGCTGAGTGTGTCCATTTTTCTTTCCCCAGTGCTGCAGCTCCAAGATATGTTTTTTATTTTATTTTTTATATTAATTTTAATTGTTGTTCCTTTTATTTCTCTTTTTTATTTTCTTATACATTTGTAATGTTGTAGCATGATGGAAGAAAATAAATTAATTTCTATTTCTATTTCAATTTGAATACACTCACTTGACATGCACCAGCATGTAGGTGATGAACCGCCAGGCCTCCTGTCTCTTGTTCGGGTTGTAGATGAAGAGCTGCGCCATAGTGCCGGTGGTGTCGGGCCGGCCCTGCGCGGCGTCGTAGCAGAACAGCACGATCTCCAGCAGCGATATGATCACCATGCACACCGCCGGCGGCCAGCAGCTGTACTCCTCCTCGTACGTGCCGTCTGTGTACGTGAACAGGGCTTTGCTACGGACGCGGGCTGTACGTAATACGAGGGCGGATAGAGGAATAGGGGAGGTCGGGGTACACAACAGTGGATAGGAAAATTATCGGATAGAGGTCGGGGTAGGGTACACAACAATGGATAAGAAAATTGTCGGTTGGAATTCAGGCCAATTTGAGTTTTTTTTTCCCATCGTTTTAATGGTTATTGTAAGAGCGCAAACCATGGTTAAGTAATAAATAAAAACATTATTTATTAATTTTAAGATTTTAAACGTTCGACGCAATTTTCAAATTAATGGTAAAATATTATGTAATTTGTTTATTTTAATAAATATTACAAAAACCACGAATACAATATTCAAATAGAACGAAAACGGTGGAGAGCGTTCGATTGAAGTTTCGGATTTTTTTTTATTTTGGAATTTTATATTTTGTAAACAAAATAAAAATTATATACGAGGATATTTGCAACGATTTATATTATAAACAATTCAATTTAAATTGTTACAAAATATATATTGAATGCATTGTGTGAATGTGAATTTTGATTCAGTTAAGAGAACAATAGAAGAAAACAAGATGAGTCATATTCGCGCGAAATTGTAGCATTAATTAGACAGAAGTCAATGGCATTAATCCACGACACAAACGATTAATCATTGAATGAATTATTTCCGGCAGCAATCAGTCATTCGTCGTAATAATAGTACGGACCAAAATAGACCCAGCGTTCAATTATTGTAATGTTTAAGATTAGTTTACAAATATGCATGTCATATTTCACATTTGATATTGTTGTTTAATTTTTCATTCAAATGATACAGTTAATATCGTTTTAAGTTATGTTACGATCATTTTTTATTTGATACGACAGTAGAATTATTTAAATATATTTTTGTGCAAAAACCATTACTCAACAGCAAAATAGAAGCACGCATTGTTAAAACGGTATCACGTGATAACCGGACGTATTAAATCCATTATGGCCCCGTTGAAAAGAGAGAATTGTAGTCAACAGGATAATAGTTTCCGATTATATCAAGATGTGTAATACGCGTGATAACCAATCGTGAATAAAACGCGTTTTTTTTTATTTTATTAAATTATTTGTTGGGGTTTATTGGGATTGAGGCATAAACAAGAAAAAAACAAACAATAGGAGGAGGAAAAAAGGAAGAGAAAAAATATATGTTAGTATTTATAGTTCATGCATGAATTTTATGATGTTGTGGTTTTAAATTACGTAAGTCCAAAAATAATTATTCCAACCCGCAAAAAACCTTTTGTTGAACAAAATGTAATTATTCTTAACACCAATAAGGATAAAAGGAAACGGTAATAGTTCAATTGTTATTTTATATTTTATTAATTAAACATGAAAATGTTTGTTACGATTAAAATAACAACTCGCGTGAAATATAAAATGAAACTGAAAGTACAAGTACGAATGCTTCTTTACAAAAATGTGAATTCAAACCACATTAACCCATCACCTTTCACAATAAGTTAGGTTGATGAGCAATTATCGACCTTAAGGCGATTACAGGAGAGCTGCTTTTGAGATCGCAGAATTGAAGCAGAATCTGATGTTATTGATAGTGGGAGGTCTAATAAGTGTTGTAATCAATGAAAAGCAGTTAATAAGTGCGATGAGTAATGCATTAAGCAAGCCATTTGTGCTATACATATATATGCGAGTACACACACACACATATATATATATATATAATCATATATACAGGGTTATTGGTAATTCGACGTATTCCCGTTAGGAGGTGATAGGGGTGACTATTTGTGATAATTTTAACCCCCATATGCATTATGCAAAAGTGAACCATTTTCGAGTTATCAAGCTTTTCAGCTTTTTTCAAAATAGGTCAGAAATGCAACATCAAAAATTTATTTAAAAAAAAGTATCAATTAAAATCTATTTTTTTCTTCTGATTTATAAAAACGATTAAACAATGGTTATTTATCAACATTAAAACTACAATTATCTGTCCAACTTTAGAAATGCGAGACGATTAACGATATTACTTCAATATTTTTTGAGATTTTTGTCCACTAAAATGCCTTAAAAACAAAAAAAACTTGTATCAAACTTGGCTTGCAGATTATTTTAAAAACATAACTGTTTTCTTAGCTTTCCAACAAGGCATAACAACTATGAACTTATTTAAAAAAAACTGAGAAAAACCGATCACAAAGGAAGCAGGCGGAAATTTGTACTCGAACTAAACTTAAGGTAGTTCTTTAAAATTTCAAAAAAAGTAATTAAAAACAATGCCCAATGTAAATAAAACAAAAAATATAAATATAAAATTAAATTTAGAACCAGTAAAAGCTTTGTAATAATAACAATTAATAATAAGTAACAATTAAGACATTTTGTAATTTAGCCTAATTAAAGTTCTTGCTCGAAGGGACTTCCCCTATTGCGTACGCAAAGTCTCATTATTTTTCTGAGGTGTAACTTAACTACCGAAGAAGTCAAATTATTCTGCATTATGTGCAATATGTGCAAGAATTTAGCGATGAACCAATTTTGCTCTCTTACGAATTTTTTTAACAAATGAAATGCTCGAAGACGTGCCTATGGCTATAAGGCAAAACATGATATACTAGCAAGACGGATGTCCTGCAAATGTAATTCGGAATAATTTGAACACTTCGGTAGTTAAGTTACACCTCAGAAAAAGAGTGAAACTGCGTACGCAATAGGGGAAGTCCCTTCGAGCAAGAACTTTAATTAGGCTAAATTACAAAATGTATTAATTTTTACTTATTATTAATTGTTATTATTACTAAACTTTTACTGGTTCTAAATTTAATTTTATATTTATATTTTTTGTTTTATTTACATTGGGCATTGTTTTTAATTACTTTTTTTGAAATTTTAAAGAACGACCTTAAGTTTAGTTCGAGTACAAATTTCCGCCTGCTTCCTTTATGATCGGTTTTTCTCAGTTTTTTTTAAATAAGTTCATAGTTGTTATGCCTTGTTGGAAAGCTAAGAAAACAGTTATGTTTTTAAAATAATCTGCAAGGCAAGTTTCATATAATTTTTTTTTGTTTTTAAGGTATTTTAGTGGACAAAAATCTCAAAAAATATTGAAGTAATATCGTTAATCGTCTCGCATTTTTAAAGTTGGACCGATGATTGTAGTTTTAATATTGATAAATAACCATTGTTTAATCGTTTTTATAAATCAGAAGAAAAAAATAGATTTTAATAGATACTTTTTTTTTAATAAATTTTTGATGTTGCATTTCTGACTCATTTTGAAAAAAGCTGAAAAGCTTGATAACTCGAAAATGGTTCACTTTTGCATAATGCATATGGGGGTTAAAATTATCACAAATAGTCACCCCTATCACCTCCTAACGGGAATACGTCGAATTACCAATAACCCTGTATATATATATATATTAGTAAATAAAAAGTTTTAAGCATATGCATAATCAAGTTCCTATGATAAAATGATTTCTACTTAATGTAAAATTAAAATAATTTACTTTATTTTAATTTTATTTGCTCTATTGTAATTAAATTTATTGCAAAACATAGGTATGCTAAGTATCCGATGCATACGCAGTTGACTATACAATTTTATGGGCTTTGTAATTTTTGAGGATTCGAGACAAGTCAGAGTCGCAAAATGGCTCACTTTTATGAAAATACATAATTATGACATTCAAACGATATAAAACTGCTTGCATTTTTTTACATAGGCATGGCATGGTCTTGGTGACCCGGAGAGTCATTACCTACCGAGCGATTGAGAAATAATAGTGTATGAAAAGGAAAAACAAGCAACAAAATGTTTTATCTTTATTACATAAAATGTTGTTTCGTATCTTATTCGCTCATTATTTTGTTCATGTACGAAAATATTCTGTCTTCCCTTAATTAATTTAATGCTATTAGATTTGTTATCAGTGCGTGCGTGCGGTGTAACAGGCTAAACATTACATTAAATGCTCTGTACAAAAATCATACCAAAATAGTGCAGCACTCGTTTGACATATCCTACGATTTTCTCCGACAGTTTAATAACAAAAAAATTGTTTTTCGTCCGTCCCTTCGAGTCCTTAGAACAAGCACATTTACACATCCTATACCGCGTTTATCAACGCACATAACTCTCTTACAAACAACAAAACTGTATACTAATCGAGTGAGCGATTCATGGGCCATTAAGAATACATTTCTTTAACGTTTAACTGGGTAATTAAACTAAGTTACAACGTCACAAACCGGATAAAGACCAAGGACAAATAGACTAGACAATTTTTTTTTAATCGCTTAAACAAAGTCAAATCCTCTTTACCCCAGCGTCCCCTTTTTCCTTTTTTTTGGCATTTCCCGGATAGTCGGATGGTGCAATAGGAGCAAACACGCGCATCGGGTCGCGCGCCCGCCTGTCACACTGCGGAAAGCCTGGACAATGGACAGACGGCCGACCACTTGTGATGCAAGGCGCCACGGACCTCTTATGCGGAAATGAACAATTTACAATTTTATTTAAAATAATTTATTTAAAATTAATCAACAAGGCCCATGACAAAGGAAATCCTGACCTAGTTGCCAAATACTTATAGAGTTTGTCATATTACTAGATTTAAATATATTGCTTGGAAGGTTTGATGAAATAAAGGCTTTTTAGTTGTATTTTATTCATAAAAATGTTTTATAAATGCTTTAATTATCAAAACTGAACATTTATTTAAATGGTTTTTTGAAACGGAACCCGGCTCAACTCAGTAGTTTATGAGGAAGTTATTATAGTTAAACTTATTTTCCGCATTTAACATTCCGGATATATCGTTTTCATACTATACGTAACGTACAAGGCTTATTTTTATATTAAAATTAAAACTTAAAAGAAAGAGTATTGGAAGCTTAAATTACTTGGTAGGTACTTAATAAATAATTATCTATTCTTGTTTGAATCTTAATCCTAGTTACAATATGATCCATATTCTTGATAAAGTAAGGCTAATTGTAATTCCGTTTATAGTTATATATGTTCACATTTCCATATTTACATAAATCATAAACTAATATTATAAAGAGGAAAGATTTGTTTGCGCCCACTAGTAAATAAATAAAGTATATAAAAGAGTAAGATTCGCACAGACATCTCGCATAACCCCATCCCAACTCCTAACGTCCTCGGCTCGCGTTCACAATGAGAGACCGTTGCTGGCGATCGAATCAGACCTCTAGCTTACCTTCGCCGAGTTGGACGCGTCTAAGAGACCTCACATTACACCGTCAGAAGTGCCATGTACAACCTTCCGAAGGCTAGAACACAGGATTGACACTTCACGGATTCTATTTAATCTAATCCCTATCCCTATGAGAGGAGACCCGTGCCCAAGAGTGGGAAAACGCAAGGGTTGTGATGATGATGATGATTAGTGGACGTTTACCTCCACTAATTAGAGCTGATTAGATCAACGTGAAGCGTCCATAGCCCAATGGCTCGCTCGATTGTATGTGATCAAGTATGTAAGCAATGACGGGCGCGATCGGTTTGTGGATAAGTAATTCTGGTGGCAAAATTTCATGGCCGCTGCCGTGCTTCGGAGGGCACGTAAAGCCGTCGGTCCCGGTTGTGTTCAATGGTAAAAACAATCGTTAGGCCTTGTTGAAGACGTTCGAGTAGCTTGAGAACATTCGACAGTGGGTTGGACACTAACCCCTCCACCAATCCTCATTGGAGCAGCTTTTATGCCCCCCATACATAATTTTTAACCTCGTGAAACCCCGACGAAGTTTACTCTAATCACCCAGTTGATATTTTGGTAACGTCAAACGAAATAATACCTAATAATTATTTACAGCATTTTTTAAGAATTTGCCGTTTTTGTTAAATTTGTCACCGTTATCTAGAATTGCATTTAAATAACCCAAAGCGAAAGTTTTAAAGTCGTGTCGAGTCCATTTTTAAATTGCCCCCCTTAACAATCAAATTGCCCTCCTGTGGGGCGTGGGGCTTCCACGTTGGGAAACACTGCTCTAGACCTACCGTAGCTATGTGTGTGGGCCCAACATTGGGACTTCTATGGGTTGCAGCTTAGCTTTTTTCATGGTGTTATAAATAACACCATGAAAATGACACATGGGTTTCGCTGTTTATCATATCCGCTTAACCATGATAAGAAATCTAATCTCTAATAATATGTAAATATCTACCGAAGATAGAGTTTAAATATATCAATATAACACAGATATCAGGCTTTATCACAGAAAACATAAGGTTGGAATGGCGATACGCACCTGATAGGCGTGTCGTTTTAGTAAAATAAGTTTTAGTTAGTTAAATAGACAATTAATTGTTCACACTACAACATTATTTGTATGTTGTTCACGAAAGGATGTTTCATGTGGTACTGCCACCACAACCCTTTATTTGGGCTCGGGTCCTGTCGGATGGGGGGAATGGGAGATGTACCTAAGGCCATAGTCCACCACGCTGGCCAAGTGCGGATTGACGGACTGCACATGCCTTCCAGAACGTTATGGAGAACTCTAATGTATGCAGGTTTCCTCACCATGTTTTCCTTCACCGTTACAGACAGGTGTGTCTATGGTAGTATTGAAGATGGATTGTTGTCCAAGTAGCCGGTGTTGAATGTAAAATAAATAAATAACTAATAACTTAACACCCGAATACAAATATTTATTTGCTTCGGCCGGGATTCGAACCCGGCGCTGGCAACGCGACACCGTTCACGGATTCGTCAACACAAGTCACTTTCACACTTACCTATTGAAAACACTGGTATTACATGGGTATTACAACTTGTAATTTACAAGAAAAGATCTATCTTTATCTCTCTGTGAATCCATAGGGCACTCTTTTTTTTATAATCACTCAATCACGTTGAAAATAACTCATAGCAGCTCATAGCATAACAATGAGCAATTGTGTAAACGAACATAAACAAACATCATGAAACAAGTTTGTTTTATTCATAAACATCAGCATTCAGCTTAGCTCATAGCAGTTTGAAGACCAACCCTGACCACCGTCCTCTATTACATACACTGGACTTATACATTGGCATGGTTTCAAGCTAATTACATCACCATCCATCATAATCATACTATTTATTTTAATGAATTAGGTATATATAATAAGGCATATTAATATTATTCTACTATTAAGTGGTATACAACTAAAATTGTTCAGTCAGAAAAGAATATTTATATTGGGGTTGAGCTTTGGCCGTGTCAAGGCCGGGCACAGGTTAATATCACTATCCTTCAATTTGCCGCCAAAACCTACAGACAAGTCACGTACCACAGATAACACAAACTCATTAATGTAATGAGCATTGTTTCGGCAGATTGTTCGTTTATCCAAAGAAAAAATAAATATGACTAAAAACAATTCTAGGTATTCATTCTACATTCATAATATAATAATATTCATAATTCATCTACATGTATGAATAGAAAATACTTTGTTTAAATAAATTAACTTCGTAAATTAAAATAAATAAAATATTATAAATTTAGGTTAGGATTAGGAAATACAAGTATAAAGATAATTTAATGCTTATTAGGTGGAGCTCTACTTCCATAATAAGAGACGCCAGTGGATGTCCTAAATTGACAAATAAAAACAAAGATAGTATAGTCATTGAAGTAATACGTACTAGATGAGATAACCGCAATTTTAGTCAAGCAGAACTTTCAGTGATATTTAGTGACTTGTGAAAAATCGCTAAATTTCTCTTTAATGAATATGAAAAATGTTGTATTATTTTACGCATAATTTTCCCTTTAAACATCGCTTACAATCCTGGTTCTCAAATCTAGAATACGCAGAAAAGGGGACAAGAATGAATCAACCATTGATGCTTCCGTCTCTACCGTTCTGTAATGCCTTGCCGTCTGGTTATAAGCCATAAAAGTCTTCCTCGTTTGATTAGTTAATGACACTTTACAGCTGTGGATATAACCCTGACAATGTGATTCCAACTAGGAATCGGTTAAAAAATAGGTAATCTCTGTCACTGCAGCTCAGAAGCTGAATAGTGCTAAATTCGCCCTGCGAATAAATTCCGTCGATCACTTTGATAAACTCCTTACTTCACTGGTTATTTCTGTCATTCCTAACCTAAATACAAGATTCAACGCGGTAAGCACCCGTTTTTAACAACTTAAAGATGTAATTAACTTAATAACTATCAGTCTATGTATTTATTGTTTACCACAAAGTTTAGACTTTATATGAACAGATTTTATTTGGTATTTGAAAAATTGCAAGACTGGAGACTGTCCAACTTTAACCAAAAGAGTCTATCGATGTCTCTTTGTGAATCCATATATTTTCAGATGCTATCTGCACTGTAATAATGCTACGAAATGGTTGAATGCTTCAAATATGATCTCTAAAATCTAGTGGAAAGTAACGATTAGCACAAATGTGATTCAAGCTGATTTTTGCGATGCAAGCGAAATCGAAACGACATGCGACACTAAAGATATATATCATTTTTCCGATCCAATCCCCGTATCCGTATCACGTATCAAACACCGTATCTAGTTGAGGATGCATTTCGTTTACACCGTATCAATGTATCGTATCTTGGTATTGCGTATGGGTATCTCCTTTGATCGGATAAAAACCGACACGACAGGTCGGCCCGTATCGTACGTCGTATCAGACAGGCGTATCGAGACCGCGTATCTGGATCGCCGTCCACCCATCATGATACGCGTCGGCATAAGGATACGTTGATCGGATCGGGCAAATGATACATGTCTGGACCCGGCTACATGCGCCATAGATGACAGAACGTAATGTTAATCTTTAATTTATGTCATTATAATTCTGATTAAAACTTTAAATTTAGAACACGTTGACATGATACAACACCCAATGGAATTATGGAGTACCAGTCAGTGGTAGAGCAAGTGTGAAACAGGTTTCGTGTTTGGATAACTTATTGATGATTTTAGGGATACACTTTCGAAGTGGAATTATTTTAATATTTTTATAATTGTGTATACATTGTTATATCTATATGTTTGGTTTTTACCAGAAACGAACTTACGTACATATTCCGCTGGCTAAAGCAAACGTCAATTTTGTAACATTTTATTAAAAGTTTACATGAAATAAGTTCTATTTAGTTATTAAATTACTGAATTGCTAAAAAAACCGAGATTTGTATACGCTTAATGAACGTCATTACATTTTTCATGTAATAATATATTGCTTACAAAAATCTGTCGTAATACAATGGGGTTACCTACTGTAAAATTTTCAATCAAATAGTTTATCCCAATCACATCAGTTCTGTTAAATAAAGACTACTATTAGTATTTAAATAAGATTATTATTCGTTAATTTTATTCGTTAACTGTTTAAAATATTACTTTACTTTAAACTCATAATACCCTAATAAAAACATCAAAAAGTTATCAATAAAACCGATTTCACATTGCCTCGTTATAACAATGGCCGAATGAGGAAAACACCAATGAAAAAAAAAACGAATTTAATAAATCAAGTACCGCCATCTGATGTCGACACAGTCTGGAACCCTGGCCACGTCCCTAGCAAACAAAATTAGTCATTATGCAACAACAACATCGGTAAGTAAAATCGTGTTAGTTACGTGCTAGAATGCTACAATAATATTTATTCATAGGCTACAAGTGTAAACCGTATTATGGCTCGATAGAAAATGCAGGAAATCGAAGTTTACAACTAAAATCACATTTTTACATTTTATATACATAGTATACATTGGTGCATCATGCATACGATTAAAATTAAATTATGTAAATGCAATCTCAAATAATAAAATACGAACGAACCAAATCCAGCAAAAGTAAAGAAGTGACGATAAATAAAAGAATTATTAATTATAAATTCCTATTCTATTCTATTCTAAAAATTCCATAAATCTTTATTGGACTTAAAATTATGACATTGCAGGTTTGGGGCCAACAAATAAGAATTTTACCAAATACCTATATTCACTTTTATATCAACAAAATGAATCGTGGGAATTCCTTGGATAAGTGTATGATGATATCATCAACGCACAAGGGTAACGATAAAATCAAATACAAGAATATCAACAACTATAAAAATAAGTACATAAAACAAAATTAAAGTTATCCTTATACCACAGAATACTTGAGAGCGGTATCGTAGACATTATGAATAAGTTATTAACCTAAAAACCACTAAAACTGTGAATAAACCACAATGTATGCTTCAATTAGATATTGAAAACCACTTATTGATTCACAATAACCGAAGCACTCAAGGTTTATCTTTAAATCTATCAGTCCTTCAGTATGATAACCGACCGTAACGTACGGCTAACCCTCCAAACGGCGACCTATTCGATCTAACTTTAATACAGGTCAAGAAAACGGCATTTGATCAATGAATATATCGCATCAGGCGCTTATCCAAGGAAGATGTCGATCATGCGAGGCTACGAGAGCATACGCACTTACCGGTAGTATCGACTGGGCTTCGATGGGGGATGATTGAGTGGATGTACCGCCCTACGAAGTGCCCGAACACCGCCTTCAGGTCCGGATTGTGCATCATCTCCACGAACTCGCGGAAGTCAAGGGAGCCAGAATTGTCCCGGTCCGCGAGCGCCATTATCTTATCCACAACATTGTCGGGTAAATCGTGGTCGTATTCGCGGGATTCGATGATCTCCTTGAGCTCCACGTAGGAGATCTTGCCATCCCTGTCTTTGTCGTACTGGAAGAAAGAGATTAAGGTTCTGATTCATGAGTCAGTGGAGTCTGGAGATATTCCAGTCCTGCTGGCCTAGACAAGTGGCAAAACGCTAGTAGAATAGAAATAGAATAGATTAACAAATGTGTGGGATTGACATGCGCTTACGACTAATTAGTCGATAGCGAATCCCATACATTTGTTAATCTATTCTACTAGCGTTTTGCCACTTGTCTAGGCCCCCTGGTCTTTATACTTTACAGTCACAAAACTTTTATATTACCAATCGCTATGGCAAATATTTTTGGATTACTTCCATACAAGACTAAGGTAAGCAGTAACTCGTTACATTCGCTAGCAAGCCACCACCAATCCGTAGTCTATAGATAGACAGTGTAATATGCTGAACTTAGGAAAACTTGTGCCCCGCCTGCAGTGGCAAAATGGATTACCGGAGCAAAACCATTGGTTTCTACCTGTTCTAATTTAACCTTCTCTCATATTCATTTTAATATGATATTTTCTTAGATTAAACTTCACACTAACTCGTGTTTTCCATTCAAATTAAAACCTTGAAAAAATTCTCCGTAGGTGGGATTTGAAACCACCGCCTTGAATTTTGGATGGGTGACTAGATGGTAGAACTGACGTCACGCTATGACGTATGTCTTGTAAAATTCGATGTTGGTGGATTGGACCGCGGTGTCTCACAGTTGGTTAGAGCGCTCCCAGTATCGACAGGAACGGAAAAAGGATCGTGGGTTCTAATCCCACCTTCCAAGAATTTTTTCAAGATTTGAATTTGAACTCCTTACATAGGTATAGTTGGAAATATATTATATTCGCCATCATCACCGCATCAGTTTCGACCATAAAATCTCGCGTTTGGTACCATAGCTGCTATGAATGTTGACTGTAATGTGAGAATTTTCCATCTATCCAATATACAATTTAGTATAATAATAACAAAAAAATAAAAATATCGATTACATATACTAGAACTTAGAAATGTCTACAAAATATATACAAAAATGTCATGCGAATTAGTAAAAATGTCCCATGATGAGGTATAATTAAAAAGAAAATGTCACAATTAGTTAATAGTAATTAAATCTTACAAATGAAAAATATAAGACATATTATACACTTACACTTCCGGTAAAGGTAATCCTGGCCCAAAATAGACTAGTAGTAATTTCTTAGACAAACTAAGTAACCACACATGGCCGTCGGGTAAGCCAGTTACACACAGAGCGGGGCAAATATTTGGACGTGTCGCGATGATAGATCACAGCTAGGGCTGCCACTTACACATTTATATTTGTTTGTTGGTTTGTCCATCTCCGCCTAACGGAATGATCTATCGACGTGATTTTTTGCATAGATGTAATGTAGGGCATGGAGAGTGCTATAGTGATTTTTAATAGATTTTTTGTGGGTTGTTCGTTTGTATATTGGTTGGTTGGTTTTGAAAAAGGATTTGACTCGGACAGAGCCGTGGGGAAAGCTAGTTACTAATTATAATACTGTTTTTTATACTGCTATAAAAACAGACGTTACGTATTGTATCTACTCAGTACATTGACGATGCATCCTGAGCAGGGAATCCAACCTATCCATGGGGGATAGGTTGGATTCCCTGCTCAGGAAGTATATTAGGAAGAATGCACGGTTTATTGCTTTGTAACACTAGATAAAACACACGAGGACTCCAATTTTTCACTGAATTTCAAATGTTTATATTTTTCATACCATTACCAACTGTTATGTGTTATAAACCTAAAAAGTAGCTAGCTTTTGAAAAATTTACTTTTAGAAATTACTTTAATTGAAGTACCTAATAGAAATATAAATAAAATTATGCTTTTATGCATCTCGCTGCGACCCATAGACGCAGCTGCGGGAGGTCTAGAGCATACTCCACCACGCTGCTCCAATGCGGATTGGTGGAGGGGTTAGTGGCCAACCCAGTGTCGAATGTTCTCAAGCCACCCGAAGGTCTTCGAGCAAGCTTAACGACTGTTTCCACCATTGAAAACAACCGGGACCGACGGCTTAACGTGCCCTCCGAAGCACGGTAGCGTCCATGAAATTTTGCCACTAGCGGTCACCCATCCACAAACCGACCGCGCCTACACTACACCAAATAAATGTGTTTCTATGTGTTTTACAGGTACTTTCTATCTGATAAGGCATAATGTGTAATAACGATGATCAATTCTACCACACCTAAAATACACAATGGAAACCCTACCAATGTTTTTTTTATTACTAATATGAGATAATACGTCCAGTGCGTGACTATTTCTATGCGGTTAGCGCGCGGGCGCGGCGTGAAGTCATCAGACGACATCAATGTTTTAGAATTTCTGTACTTACTCACATTTGACCCATTCCATTTTAACTCTCAATTAAAATCGAAGCTAAGCTACAGTCTATTACTTCTCACCTCTGAGAAGGCCTGAACCTGGAGAATACTCCAACTCGCTGCTCCAGTACAAATTGGTTTAAAGGGTGGTACAAGTACAAATTGGTTTAAAGGGTGGTAGACATAGACATAGACATAAGTTTATTTCGACATACATACAACACATAAGTCAATACAAATTTTTTTTTTTGTGGCAAGCCAGCAGCCGCTGATTTTCAGGACGACCCTCGTAGGGAAGTTCGTGCCAGTTGTTTTCTTATTTTTATTTTTATGTACAAACATACATGGTACAACCAGGACTAGGTTTAACATGCCCTCCGAAGCGCAGAAGCCCTCAAAATATGCCACTAGAGGACATCCATCCTCTTGCTGGCAATATCCTTAACTCTATTGAGAAGTTTATAATGTCTCAAGCTGCACGGACACAAGTGCATATGACTTTGATACTGAGATAAAGAGTGTAATTTTCATAATACAGTATCAGGTTTTATCTATTGAACAAAATCTTTAAACCTAACCAGACTAGCCTTTTGCTAACCTAAACTTTCCAACACATACAAATTAATTGTTATAGTATTATCAAACAGTCTGACCATTTAGTACAATTTATGAACATGAGCAACTAAATTTATTCAGCTGCGATACAGCTTGTTTGATGTAGGTACACTTTCCAATGTTGATAAAATTCCTAAAGAATGGAGCAATAGTCTTGGCTTTGTGCCAGGGTTAAATTGTAAATAGTTAAAATAGAACAAGTGTATAGTTAGTAGATTTACTATACCGATGGAACAGCTCCGATAATTCCCTTTAGGAATAAATCATATGTTTAATTTATTTAATACTAGATTTACCCGCAGCTCTGCCCGCATTGAATTATTTTCTATGCAGAATAGTACTAAATATCTGAGCCATCTCAGATATTTAGTACTATTTTGAAATATAAAAAGTATATCCTTTTTCAATGGCAACCTACACCAAAGGTAAAAGCTACACCACTAATTAAAATCTAGCCTTACATGGAGCTGTGAATAGATACATTTAAACCGGAATAGGAAAAAATTTGGACACCCACCATTGAACCGAAACTGGTTCAATGTTTTAATTAGGAATGTATGAATTTAGTTTTCAAATTGAAAACTGACAAACAAAAATTTGATTGATTTGAAAAAAGAATTTGATGCAATAATGCAGTCTGTTACTAAGGGATATACTTGAATAAATAAGAAATACAAATTAAATTTGACAAGAATAACAGTGATCTTTGAAAATATTTAATTACAAGTAATAAGATGACCAAGAATAAAACTTGAATTAAAAAAAATACAATGTCTTTCATTTTTTGTAAGTTAAATCAAGATCATTTTGTATTAATGTTTCTAGTGCAAAATATAACTGTAAACAGCAAATTTTGCGTGACTGACCGAAAATGAGCCAGTGACGGCCAGTGTTTGGTAAGCCTCAATACAACTTTCACCTGTTACGATAGCCGGGTCAATAGAACGCGGGGGTATTAATAAATACACAATGGTTTTTCGTAGATTACCTTATCGAAGATCCTCCGCCAGTATAGATCAGATCTTGTCGGCGTCAATGGCACTGAAACCGTAGTCTCACGTTGTCCAGACGGCATTTTACAACAAAAATTGTGACTAACTAATTATACACCACTGAGAAATGTTTGATTTAACAGACGAGAACTAACTACAGTACATAGATCACCATCACGTTTAATGACGTTTAGCGAGGACCTATGATTATTCACGATCGATATATTGCAAGCGCGCGATAAGATAGCGGTTTAGTATAAAACTTTATCTCGAATAATCGTGTTTAATTCGTTCGCGTCTTTTTTATCACAAACAAAACCTGCTTGACCAAAGCCAAGCGCCGTCTACGATGACAATTTTGAATTTACGTAGTGAATAAATTTTTTTATTAAAAATATACTCTGTCGACTGTCGAGTCGTGGTCGAGTCGACGACTGTCATATTATAGTACTCTGTGACGACTGACTGACTGAGTCGGACTCTTTAATCTATGGTCGGACTGACACTTCCTAACTTCTTGCTTATTCTATACAGACCAACGATCTATAACACTATGGATTTGCCCTAATTGCAAAAAAGCGTGCATACCTAAACTGCCAGGGGAAGATAAAATGGCTGGTTTTACTAGTGCTGTGCGTACTATGTGGAGACGTTATCGATAGAAAATACGATATTTGTTGACGTGATAACGTCTTATAAATCGATGAACGCCTACACATATGAAAAAAAAGTGTGACGTCATCCTCCCGTACAATATTGTGTGTACTTTAGAATAATTACCTTCATTTTAAAGTGCATGTATGAGTATGTTGATGGTTTGCATTCATTCATTGTACACTCCTAGGTGAATTAACAGAGTGCGAAATATTTCATCACCGTTTCATTGCCATAAAATTCTTTAGAAAATTTTTCATTTATCATAAAATACGATTAACTTTACCGGAGTTAAATCGATTTCTTTTAATAATATAGACGGACAAACAGACATGCGGGCCACCTTACCACTTAATGAACTAAACATTAACACCATGCCGAACTCAATCACTACCCTTACTTACTTATGCTGGATTTCAATAACCTATCTACGGATAGAATTGGCTATCGGAGATAGAAATTTGACATAAGTTCCATATAAAATGTGTCACATTTCTATCTTCGATAGCCAAATCAATCCGTAGATAGGTTATTGAAATCCAGCATTAATCGACAGCAAGCTACACCAAACACTAATCAAAATCTAGCTTTACCCCACAACGCCGATCAGATTACGATAAATATAATAATATTTTATCGAGCAATCGTTAAATCTTGTATGCGTTACATTACTTCCATGTACTTGAAGTATTAAAAATGGCCGATCCAGCCACGGCCAAGCCACGGCTGAACCACGGACAAAGTAGAAACGAAATTAAGATGGATCCGAATCACTTCACATGTCTCTTTTTTCATAGACAGCTGTCAATTAGTGAAAAAGAGACAACATGTATTTTACATAGTGTGCGTTAAAAAAAACATATGCTATAATAATATAGTCAACTAGAGCGTCTCCATGTATATTGCTATCTCTATGATACAGACTTATGTGTAGTGTTCTGACACAATGTTATGAAATTAGATATTTTACTTTATCAAAATAAGTTTTATTTTGGATTTTGTCTCTTTCGCTTCGATACCGATTTTCAAACGATGATGAACCGAACGCTGTGACGGTGTAGATAATTAGTATGTAGATTGAACTACAAAAAAATTGTCTATGCTCAAATCAAAACACAGGAAATATTATAGATGAGATCTGTGAGTATATTTATTCTGTGGACTTTTAGATAAGCATGTTTTCTTCTTTTCTTGAGGCATAAAATGGTTTCTATGGAGACGCTATGATGTCAAGTCAACAAAACAAACGTGAAACAAACGCTATGAAATTGTGAATTAAACAAACAAAATGTGTTGACTTTTTGACTTGCCAGTCAATTTTACTACTCTGAGTAGTTTGATGGTTGGTGATTTTTTATTTTAATAATAAACATTATTCGGATCATAGAATTGATAACAAAACAGTACTCTGTATTGAATTTCTCACCGTCTATCAATTTACTCTAATGAATTGTGAAATAATGAATGATTACGTGAATTTTAATAAAGTAAAAGGAGTGTATTGGTTAAAGCGTCCTATAGACTCACTAACCGTAAGGTAGTTTTTTTTATGTCATGTCAATAATAATTTTTAATTAACAATGAAATATTTTATAACATTTTTCTGATGTATTTCCAGAATTAAAACTAAATCTCAAGACAGCCTTAACCAGCTACCAAATTATGAGAATTATATTAAACCTGACACAAACATACAGAAATTAAAAGAAAAATCAACTAATGAGTACATATTCAAATGGCAAGGAAAAGTGTTCAGTTGTTTTGAAATTGAGAAATACAGGAATGTTCACAACTGCATCACAGATACTGAATTAGCTTATTTTGAAATATTGGAAAATAGTCAGCGGGCAGGGAGTAAGATATTTACTTACATACATGAAGACTACCGTCTGCCGTTGCCACTTGATACAACAAAACGAAAAACAAACATTTCAAGTTTGAGTTCCTTTTTCGAGAAATTAAATTTGGAAGCAGTTGATAAGCTCAATAGGGATTTTAATGTTGGATCCAGTTCAACAACTAATTTGTTCAAAAGTAATGAAAATATTTCTTCAGAGACAGATAATTGGCAGGCAATGCATGTGGTGTGTGACAATTCAGAATATGATGAGTAAGTCTTATATTGTATTACTAAAGGTTTAAAATGGTACATGACCACCAGTAAATTACTTACTACAAACGTCTGGCTTGAAACTCAAGAAATTTTCACCTTAATGTATTACCAGTAGGCAAGTATTTTTTTCATATAGGATAACAAATAAGCATACAGCACCACCAGCACGGTGCTCCAGATGGCGCTCTTGACAACTGGAAAAGATTGAAAAAGCCTGTCACATCCTCTAGAAAAAGTTTTACCACAGACTACAACTACTAAACTCAGACATTTGCAACAAAAACACAATTGCTTCAAATACATATTACATATATTAATTGTATTTGTATTGTTTAAGTTGAATTGAACCCAAATTGAATGGTAGGTTGTATTCCCGGAATATGCTATGCTTTTCCAATAATACTTATATAGAATAAATTTTACAAGGATTACTTTACAGAAATACATTGTTATAAAGTTTTATTTTTATATTATAGACAGACGGACAAACAGACATAGTTATTTTTAACAAAGAAACTTTACATCAACACCAACACCTGTTTCTAGTTCTAGATCTATTTAGGTCTCAGTGGCTTATGGGCATTATGGCCCACAACCCCTTCCTACAAATAATAAAAAAATAATAACACCTGTTTCGCCCCTAAACAGAGCATCCTCAAGGTAAGTTGCCTATGTACTACGGTTAGTGGCATAGAATAAAATAAAAACGTTAACTTTACTCAACAAATTAGTGGCATGGAATACTAGTATAGATATCTTCTGTACGCCTATAGCTGTATTTCGCAGTTCGGCAGGAGAATATTTAGAAAAAAACTTGTAATCAATGTGCGTATGACGACTCAGTGATGCGGTGGTCAGTGACCCTGACTGCAGTTTACGCTAACGCAATAGGCACAGTACCTGTAATGTTAGTCGTAAGTTCTTGTCAATAAATAAATAAATAAATAAATAAAAAAACATTTATTCCAGAGATTCCCAACTTCTATTGCATCAAGAGGCCATTCTCCTCTCTCTGTTCTACAATGCAACAGAGAACTATCTCATTGTGTCACCGGACACAAACGACCTGACAGCGAACCCTTACACAGTGGACGGTGACAAGTCTGGCTTACAGTATGCAGTGGAATTGGACTATGGGGATGATAAAAATGAGGAATTAGTTAAAATGGTAAGATTTTTAAAGCTATCCAAGATTTTTGCCAGCTACCTGTTTCATGATACTTTATTTATATATTTTATTCCTTTACCAATGTATGTTTTTCTTTTTGGCGTACCATAAAGTATTTTTGTGCTGTATTGTATTGTATTTATATTTGAAGAATCCTCCACAACCCTTTCTTGTGGGTTATGCCACAAGAAACAGTTGGTTGGGCACTGGTCTCCTCTCAGAATGGGAGGGATTAGGCCTTAGTCCACCACACTGGCCAAGTGCGGATTGGCAGACTTCACATGCCTTCGAGAACATTATGAAAAACTCTCCGGCATGTAGGTTTCCTCACGATGTGTCCTTCACCATTACAGCAAGTGACATTTTTTAATTTCTTAAATCACTTAGAAAAGTCATTGTTGGCCGCTTGGTTTTGAACGCGGACCGCTCGAGTGAGAGTGAGGCGAGTTCGACAGTCACTGGGCTGTCAATAAATGCTGGAATAAATTTAAAAAAAAAAATCTTGGACATTCTCACCAACCGACCCCAAAGTAGGCGCGAGCCTGTGATATGGGTGTCAGTGACAGATATACATACATAGATATTTTTAAATACATACTTGAATAGATAATATTAACATCCAGACACAACAAATACAAGTGTTCGTCACACGAATATTTGTCCTGAGTGGGATTCGAACTCACGACCTTTGGCGCAACAGACAGGGTCACTACCGATTGCGCCAACGGGCCTGTCAATTATCTGTGTTTTTTTTCTATGGTGTGTAATAAAGTATTTTGTTGTATTGTATTGTATTACTGTCCATGACTGGACTGTCCATTTTTGTCTAACTGCTGCGGGCTACATGCCATCAAATGACATAAGTACAAACTGACACGGTCCAGCCTGCTGAAGTAATTAATAAGTACTAACGTAGGTTAAGTTGTACTAACAAATTTTATTATTATTCCATTTTTATTTTTTGTGTTATTTGTATTATTATTTTATTGGTTACTGTTTATAATTAATTGTATTGATTACTGTCTATAATTTACGAATGTGTGTGTATGAGACTCTGTCTTGAAATAAATGATATATTATTATTATCTGACTCGAGTGTTGTCCCAGCTCAGCAAGCTGTATAGGAAGTGGGAGAGTAAGCACCGGCGGCTGGTGAGGCCGGCCGCGCCGCCGCCGGGCTCGCGGGCTACTCGCGTGTCGCTCGAGATCGTCGAGGCGAGGGGTTTTGATGGTGGACGCCTGTATGTCGAGTATCATGTGAAGGTAACGAAATAAGGATTGATCTTTTTTGTGGTTATAAGGTATATAGTGTGGTTTTATTTATTTATTTATTTTCAAGCTTAACACAACATTACAGGCTTCCCTAATTCGTTAGTGCAGCTAAACATTGAACACAATTATAAAAAAAAAACTCCTAAAATTATTACTAGGTAGTGCGGTTATAAGGTCGTGTGGTTATAAGGTCGTGTGGTTATAAGGTCAAGTGAAAAATTCAAGTGGCACGCATCAATAGCTTTTCTAACTTACGTGTCATTTAAGAAATCAAATGTCACCGGCTGTAACGATGAATTTTCGTCATTTCGTAAGGAAACAACGCAATCTTAGTCTTACCTTTTTTTTAATGTGGCTTGTAAATCTGCGTTGTGAACTACACTTTAGCCGCGACCCATAGACGTCCCACTGCTGGGCACGGGTCTCCCCACAAACATAGCTGCGGGAGGTCTAGAGTATACTCCAACACGCTGCTCCAATGCGGATTGGTGGAGGGGTTAGTGGCCAACCCAGTGTCTAATGTTCTCAAGCCACCCGAAGGACTTCGACAAGGCTTAACGACTGTTTCTAACATTGAAAACAACCGGGACCGACGGCTTTACGTGCCCTCCGAAGCACGGTAGCGTCCATGAAATGTTGCCACTAGCGGTCACCCATCCACAAACCGACCGCACCCGTCGTTGCTTAACTCTTTCGATCACATTGAATCGACGCGAGCCATGGGCTATGGACGCTACGAGCTAAGCAAGCTTTACTGTAAGGATACATTTTGTAAGGTTCCAGATGAGATACGCTGTAACAGCACTCTCAGTGGAAGAACTCACAGCGCGCGGGGACTCGGTTCTGGAGACGGCGAAGTCTGGCTATATGGACACGTCATTGAGCTGGATCTGGAGACTTCGGAGGGAATTGGTGAGACTTAGAATTTCTCATAGTTCTTAGTAAATTATTTTTTGAGATTCCCGATGCAGTAGCAGACTTGCAACAGCCACCCAAGGTACAGTGTACCATTTTCTGCCCTATTTATTCGGTACATATTTAAAGTGGAAATAAATATAGGTACATTTTAACTAATTGTATATAAATGCAGGTACATATAACTAATTAGAAATAAATATAGGTACATTTTAACTAATTGTATATAAATGCAGGTACATATAACTAATTAGAAATAAATATAGGTACATTTTAACTAATTGGAAACAAATATAGGTACATTTATTATACCAAATGTTACTTTTTGGAAAAGTCCGACGAACAGCTATGAAAAAAAAGGAATTAAAATTAAATTAGTAGAAAAAATGCAATCAAATAAATACGAAAAGGGCCGCACTCAGCACTAGGCGCAGTAGTACTACGACCGCTGGACTGGCGACCCCGTGATTCGGGTAGTCCTGCTGGTGGCGTAACTACTTTAAAACTTAAATATTAATAATACCCAAACAACCAAAATCAAATAAATAACCCAAAAAAAACAAATAAATATATACAACTAAAACTAAACAAAATTTTTACTAGGTACCTACTTCTTTTAACTATGTTTTTTGAAATATCCATACTAATATTATAAGTGTGTTTGTTTGTTTGTCCGGCTTTCACGTCGCAACGAAGCTATTATATGGTATGGTTTTTGTGTGAGGAGATAGTGAGGAGGGTGGAGAGTGACGTAGGCTACTTTTTACCGCGGTAAAACATCCTCATGGGAAGATATCGATGTTTTGTTATTTGCTAGATATTTAGTTCCGGATGTTGTTAATAGATGGCGTTAGTAAAATTCATTTGCAATTTCTAAATTTCGCTAACTATACACTATACAAATGTGTCATGTATGATAAACAACTCATTGTTAATTCCCTTTGACCACGCGGGCGGAGCCGCGGGTAAAAGCTAGTATTCTTATACGAGACCCAACTAATTTCCAGTGGTACCACCGATAAAGGTGTACCTGGAGGTGATATCGTGCGACTGGTGGGGGAGGGAACGCACCGAGGGCTACGCCAGCCTCCGGGTCCCGCTGGACCCTGGCTGGCGGCGCCGGCGCCTGGCCTGCGTCAGGCCCGAGGAGCTGGACCCGGTGGCGGCCGACAGCAGACGGTTCTTCCTTGGCGGATGCCATCTCATCAGAGATTTGGATGCACTCGATAGTCCAAATCAGGTAGGTATATGTTTTAAAATTCAGTTTATTTTCATACAAAATCAAGCGGCAATCATTAAACGTATACAAATACCATGTAATAAAAGTAAACGAATCCGAATATAAAAGTGTTTTGTCGTTAATTTATTAAGATCAACACATCTATTGCAAACATTGCTACCCTTATTATGCATATATTAGTAGAACATAGAACCATCTCCTTTTTTCGAAAAGGTCGGTTACAACAGTTAAATAACTACTTAAGTAAATACGTACTAAGTTGAGTAAATTATATGTTTTAAAGTGGTCTCAAACACAACAGGATTAATCAAAATTGGTTTAAAAACGACAAAGTTATCGCAGTACGTACCTACATAAAAAATACATACAGTAGAACATAGTACCTTCTCCTTTTCGAAGTCTGTTAAAAGAAAAGGTCGGTTAAACAGTTATTTACTTTAATTAATTGTATCAGGCGTTACTTTGCGGAACTCCTTTATTACAAACCAAGGATTAATCTCGCTGCGACCCATAGACGTCCCACTGCTGGGCACGGGTCTCCCCCACAGACACTTCTGCGGGAGGTCTAGAGCATACTCCACCACGCTGCTCCAATGCAGATTGGTGGAGGGGTTAGTGGCCAACCCAGTGTCGAATGTTCTTAAGCAACCCGAAGGTCTTCGACAAAGCTTAACGACTGTTTCCACCATTGAAAACAACCGGGACCGACGGCTTTACGTGCCCTCCGAAGCACGGTAGCGTCCATGAAATTTTGCCACTAGCGGTCACCCATCCACAAACCGACCGTGCCCGTCGTTGCTTAACTCTTTCGATCACAGTGAATCGACTCGAGCCATTGGGCTATGGACGCTACAGTTTTGTTCGCGGATTGGTGCTAAGTAGGATTAATCTACTTAGCAACAATCCGCGAACAAAACTGTATACTGGTGTATGTATACCTTCATGCACGGAGCAACTCCCTCCCTCCCACACAGGAAACATGCACACGCGTTCAATGAATACATACACCAACACACACACCAACACGTGTTTCGCCCCAAAACAAGGCATCCTCAGGGTAAGTAGACTCCACGACAGTTAATCGCAAAGTGGTTTGTTTTTTTTTTGAGGAGTTGGGGCTTGACTGTTCGTTTGTGCCCAAGTGGGTTAGTTAGTAGTAGTAGCAATTGGCAGGCCACGTCGTTCGAAGGACTGACAACCGGTGGGGGAGAAAAGTCCTCGAATGGAGACCACGATTCGGAAAAAGGAGCACAGGTCGCCCTTCGACAAGGTGGACAGACCTGAAGAAGACGGCGGGAAACCGCTGGTTCAAAGGCACAGGACCGGTCGGAGTGGCGTCGTTTAGGAGAGGCCTATGTCCAGCAGTGGACCTCATGGCTGATGGATGGATGGATGGGTTAGTTAGTAGAATTAGTCGCAAAAAGTTATTTACTCTTCCACAGGACGCCAACTACCGTTTCGCGACGACGGGATCGGTGCGTGTCCGCTGGGGCACGCTGCGGGCGGGCGCGGGGCGGGGCGGCGCGGCGCTGCGCCGGTACTCGCGCGCACTCGCCGCGCTCAGGGCCGTCACGTGACAGACAGACAGACAGACGGACAAGTTCCTTTATTGTACACCAAAAGAATAAAGATAAAGTTTTCTTTCCTTTCAATACAGACAATTGTACAATACAGACTGACAGACAGACGGACAAGTTCCTTTATTCTACACCAAAAGAATAAAGATAAAGTTTTCTTTCCTTTCAATACAGACAATTGTACAATACAGACTGACAGACAGACGGACAAGTTCCTTTATTCTACACCAAAAGAATAAAGATAAAGTTTTCTTTCCTTTCAATACAGACAATTGTACAATACAGGCTGACAGACAGACGGACAAGTTCCTTTATTCTACACCAAAAGAATAAAGATTTCTTTCAAATAAAAAATTTAATTATTAAAAAAAGTTTTAAAAAAAAAAAGCTTTTTATAACTTTTTATTTTCGTGCATTATTGTCATCGGAACCAAAATATGTGTGCCGAATTTCAGCTCGATAGCTTCAGTGGAAGTGGGTGAAATATTGATTGCAAGATTCCAGGACATACATACATTAAATACGAGTGAAGTTAAATAAAAGCTTTTAAATTAGGTAAGTACACAATGAACAAAACAACTCGTGGTTTTGAAATGTTTGTGTTTATTGAAATGTGCGTACAATATAAGGATCAGTGCTTGTGATAATACTGTAAATATATTAATAATAAATACGTTTAAAGTATTTTGTGGTATTTTTATTTAATAATTGGTACTATCCTTACCACGTTTGTGGGTAGCCTTATTCAACAATGCTCGAATGCCCTGTTGCTATTAATGAGGATAGCAGCGGATTTGTCTCGAAAATTGACACCGTTAGCATTATTACAATGAGGATAACAGTACCGTTAGCATGCAGGAGAGCCGATACTAATATCGCTGCGACCCATAGACGTCCCACTATTGGGCACGGGTCTCCTCTCAGAATGGGAGGTATTAGGCCTTAGTCCACCACGCTGGCCCAGTGCGGATTGGCAGACTTCACATGCCTTCGAGAACATTATGAAGTACCTACTCTCAGGCATGCAGGTTTCCTCACGATGTGTCCTTCACCGTTATAGCAAGTGACATTTAAATTCTTATCGCACATAACTTAGAAAGTCATTGGTGCGTGCCACTGGGGTTTGAACCCGGACCGCTCGAGTGAGAAGCGAGTTCGATAGCCACTGGGCTGTCACCGCTGTACTTGACTATGGGTACGAAACCCTAAAAATACAGCTCCCGGATGGATGTATGGACAAGTGAATGGATGGACGGTCTTACCCCGGAGCTTCGGCGGTGACGTTGTACTCCCCAGGCAGCAGCATGCGCCAGAAGGCCCCGCTGTCGGTCGAACGCACCGAGTGCTCGATGCCGCCCACTTTGATCTGAGCGCCCTGCGAGTTCGATGGCCACTGGGCTGTCACCGCTGATACTAATATACCTACTAATTAGTATCGGTCCTCCTAGTCCTAGCATTACTTTATTAGTATCGGCCTTCCCGTACGGCCTCCCTCATCCGAGCAGTGATCGCGGCTAGTCGCGCCGCGCGCGCGTTTCTCTTGTCGCGCGCGCGCCGCCGCCGCGAGCAGCGCTCGTCGCGCGCGTCCGCCGCGGCCGCCGCGCGCGCGCGTCTGCACGCGTCAAGCGCTTGGTACTCTTGCCGGAGCAGCGCTGACTCCCAGGAGCTGAGGGCGTTTGATATCGCCGTGCGCTGTGGACAGTTTTATGTAATCTGTGGTTACAAATTTTCTTAGCGCAGTCACGCGCGCGCGCGCGTCTGCACGCGTCCAGGGCTTCGTACTCCTGCCGCAGCAGCGCTGACTCCCAGGAGCTGAGGGCGTTTGATATCGCCGTGCGCTGTGGACGGTTTTATTAAATTGTGGTTACAAATTTTCTTAGCGCAGTCACCCCAGAGTTTCTATCCATTCGAGGGTACTTCATACGCCGTGCCTACTCACGCCTCGTTATTACGTCATTAGTTTCTCAGTATCCTGTTCTTGCCGATAGTTTTTTTTATAATATAGATGGACAAACATACATACGGGCCACCTGATGGTAAGTAGTCACCGTCGCCAATGGACACGTGCGACACCAGGGGTATCACAGATGCGTTGCCTGCCTTGAAGAAAGTTTTCACGTTCAGAAACGTTTCACACTCATTGAAGCGCTCCATGTCGTAGCTCGAAGGGAAAACCTCATTTAGAGCTCATTCCACAGAAGACCAGTTCGCCGTTGAAAAGACCGCGAGAAACGCACGGTGGCAGTAGGCCATTATTAATCTGTGGTTACAAATTTTCTTAAGGCGCAGTCACTCGTTTCTATTCATTCGAGGGAGTCCTACGTCGTGACTACTGATTGTAACAACACAACGCCTCTTTAGTACGTCATTAGTTTCTCAGTATCCTGGTCTTGCCGATAGGATGATGAATGTCCGTGAAACTTACACGGGCATCGACCCGAAGCAGACGTCCTTGCGTCCATAGGTCACACAGACGGCATTTCAATTTTTACGGCGCCATTGGGCTATGGACGTTACATGGAATTTTCGACAGCATTGCCTTAACTCGTGACGCTGACCTGAGCGGCGTCCCGCACCAGCTCCTCCTTGCGCCGCCTGGCCTCGTCAGCCCGCCGCTCGGCGTGCTCCAGCTGCAGCCGGCGCCGCCAGCGCTCGCCCGCGCCCAGCCGCTCGCGACGGTCTCTAGCGATCAGCGCGCGCGCATCTTCCTCTATAGCCTTGGTCACCAGCTCCGTGGCCTGGTAGCATTTAACCAAGATTTATTATTATTTATTTTTATTTTTTATAGTGTATACATTTGTTTTGAATAGGATATCGATAGTAGGTTTAAAAAACAAATTCCTCTATTGATATAGTTTTATAAATATTCTGATAGAACAAACAGTAAAAGTATTCATCTCTATCTGGGCCGTCAAGTTAGTTCAGCATACTGCAACAGTGCAACCAGTCCCAGTGGCTATCGAGTCGAACGCGTCTCTAACTTGAGCAGTCCTGGTTCAAATCCAAATGGTTAATAATAAATTATGTGCGATTTAGGAATATAAATGTACCTACTGACTGTAACGATGACGAAGACATCGCGAGGAAACCTGCAAGCCTGAGGTCTCGAAGACATGTGAAGTCTGCCAATCTTCACTTGGCCAGCAAGGTGGACTAGGGCGTAACCCCATTCCGAGAGAAGACCCGTGCCCGTAGCACAAGAAAGGGTCGTGGTGATTTCATCACGGCACCAGATCAAATCAGACGGGTTGTAGGAGTACGACTAATAATTCATTAATCTCTCATCTCATTACCCATCCGATCCTCACGAAGCCTACTTATATCGAGTCCTACCTTCTGGTCGTCTCTAAACGCGAGCGCGTCCTTGCTCCTCTTCTCCTTGTGCCTGATGCAGCTGATGAGCTCCCCCTGCCTGGCCCCCTCGTCCAGCTCCCTCTCCCAGCGCCGGTGCTCGCGCCAGCTCCGCTCCTGGTCACGCTTCTCCTTGAGGTATTGCTTGTACTGTGCTGAGGTTTCTTCTTCGAACTTAGGCGAGAAAAAAGAGATTTCTAGTAGGTTATGTAAGGGTGTAGAATGCGTTCTAAGCGGTCACATTAAAAAGTATAATTTTATTAAAACCAGTAAATAAGTAGATTCTGTTTTCACCAGTATAGTTGAGACCCTAGATAGAACCTGGTCTGCGGATACGGGCTAAATGAGGGGAGGTGCAAATACTTTCCAAGGACGTGATGAGTTGCCCTGGACGCGTATCTTTAAACCCTATATCACCTCTATGCACCTCTCCATATTATGCTTAAGATCATCGTGATTGCGATCACAGTGACGACCAGATAAAGTTGCTACCGAAAGTGTTTAACTGGGTAAACTCTTCCTCTTCTCCTCTTTCCCAAAGATTAGTGAAAGAAAACATTCCTCTCGATCTTCGTGCAGATGAAAAAAGAGACCAACCATCTGCCTCGCCTCCTTCTCCCGTCTCCAGAGCGAGTGGAAGTGCCGCGCGAGGCTCGCCCGCTCGCGTTCCTCTTCCCTCTTACGTGCCAGCGCCGCCAGCAGCTTCCAATCATGCTGGGGAATGCTGGCCAGCACGTCACTGCTCTCATAGTCTAGCGAGCTGATGAGCTGGGACACTGAGCTGGGAACTGGAACAGAGAATGAGACTATCTGGTAGAGACTGCTTTGAAGCTCAACCCATAGACTGATGGGCACGGGTGTCCCCCACATATACAGTTGTAGTCAAGAGCATCCACCGCGCTGCTCCAATTCAGATAGGTGGAGGGTTAGAGCCCAACCCAGTGTCGAATGTTCTCAACCCATCTGATGTGTTCGACAAGACTTAACAATTGTTTTTACCATGAAAAATTTTGTAGGTATGTACTGCCCCGAGCGCACCACGTTTCTTATTACGTTTTGGCGCCTTTCAATAAATAATAGCATTTTAACGCTAAGTGAATTTATTCATTGAAAATGTGTGTTCAGCGTGAATTAACTTGTCATGTTTCCGTCGTTTCTTTGAGTTTTTACTTGGAATTTGTGTAACCAAACAGCTGAAACACTACTTATCTATCGACTTATAGGTACTTACTAAGAACTGAGAATAGCGCTAAAACACAAACAACACTGACAGTATGTATTTAAGTTAATTTAGTTGCTTTGTACCTTACGAACTTAGATTAAACTTACGAATTTCGCTAGGACACATTCAGGATTTCGGCAGGCAACAGAATTGATTTGCCGAGGTCTAGAGCATACTCCACCACGCTGCTCCAATGCGGATTGGTGGAGGGGTTAGTGGCCAACCCAGTGTCGAATGTTCTCAAGCCACCCGAAGGTCTTTGACGAGGCTTAACGATTGTTTCTACCGTTGAAAACAACTGGGAGCGACGGCTTACGTGCCCCTGAAGCACGGTGGCGCCCATAAAATTCCGCGCCCATCGTTGCTTAAGATACTTACTCTATCGATCACATAGAATCCATTAGGGTGCATGTTTTAGCATTTTCTTTCAAGCTGTGAATTGAGTTGGTCCGCCATAAAAGAAACAAGTCTAGATATAGAACAAATCAGTAGACTTACTGTTAGAAAGCCTCCCAATAGGCGACGCCTTCCTCGGCGATCTGCCAGGCGACTCGGTCACGATCTTGTAACAAAACACCATCACGCCGCTTCCTTATTGCAATTATTACAACTGTCTTTTTGAGAAAAACTACCAGTGTGAGAACTCGCAATTTGTTACGACCCGCAACACACGATTTTAAACCTTAAGCCCCTGGTTTAAAGATCAAGCGAATTTGTGAAAAAACTGTTACTGTTGTTGTACTATTGTTACGTCTCAGCTCTTTATGGTATCCGTTACGTATGTTCCGGTTAAAAGCGCAATCTTTCATACATAGCTTCTCGGGAATTATTATGATTCTGATTGAATATTAACAGCGCGCAGAAGACCTTAGAAGAGCCAGAAATACCAAATTGTATCTAACAGTAACCATGTAACCTATGAAAAGTTTTCTTCCTTTACAGAATCACAGAGTAGCTATTCTTATTTAAAATAGAAATAAGGCCAAAAAAGATCCTATTATCGATTACCTAAACTTATTTCATTTACAATCTTTCTGGTCCTGCGAAGCGCCGATACATTAGGGGAATCGAGAATAAATTGGCCTTAATTCAAGACAAAAATTACAAAACTTCTAAGATATGGATAGATGCTAACTACTTATTCTATATTTTCTGTCTTCCTAGGAATGATTCACACCAACTCGCACTGACCGTGACTAGCCAAGCATTCTAGTACTTCTACAAAACCTATACAATTTATTTTGTAATTTTTTGTAATTTTAACACTATTTTTTCACAGCACAAAAACAAAGGTGACACTCACGTACTTTTTACAAAAGATTAAGTTTGTTCTCCGTTGATACGGCCCGTTGCTAAGATGATATTGATTCAGCAACGCTAGCCTTTGTGTGATAAGAGATACCTCGAAAAATATTTCAGGTAATGTATAGGAATTTTTAATGTTTATTGTCAAAGTTAAACCGAACCAGACTCGGCAGGTGAATAAGTCAGATGGCAATTTTGACATTCCGGATAGTATGCTTCGGGGTAAGCTAACGGTAATTCCTGATTCTCTCGATTGATGTCTTTCGATAACATTCATTAAGCCTTGTCTAACTTTCTCCGTTGGTAGAGTGATCAGTATTACTATCTACACTGGATTGGATCACGCGCTAACGCGTTGCAGTCTCACAATGGCACCAGTTACTGTTGACAGAGCCACTGTGTAATAAGCAATGCCTGCAAAAAGTACTAAGAATTGAACAATATTGAAACTCATTCTCACAAACTTCACTCGTCGTATTGTTCAACGTACATTGAAACAGTACGACTATTGTGTATCTTTGGAATCGAAACAACATCAGGAGAGGTTCTTATCGCGTTATCAGCTAAGATATGAGGCCTGCGATACGGCAGTCGCCGTCGCGTCGCGCGCCCGTGGTGACGTCGCCATGGACACCACTGATCGGACCAGGCCTCTCCGCCGACGGCCCGTAGTCCTGCAGAAACTAAACACCGAAAACCTGCAGTTGCTAGAACGAGGTCTCCTGGGCGATCTACCCGATAGATTTAAACCGTTCAAGGGACCAGTGCGGGAAGAATTGAGTAAGGAGCTAGTTGTCAAACCTTCTGGCATTCTATCCTCATGCCTACCAGTGATACCGGATTCTCCATCTCCATCTGACAGGGTTTCCTCCGACGACGACAACGTTTCTCCTCTAAAAAAGTCCTTCAGTTTCCGTGAACGGTTCTCAAGAATCAGCTTCTTCGGAAAGGACAAGCATGAGAAGCCGAAATGGAAAACCATAGTGGAAGACGAACGGACGAATCGCTGTCACATGCCCCCGCCGGAGCCGCCGAAGTTGAAGAATAATCACGAACACAAATCCAACAAGCGGTTCTGGTTCTTCCGCAACAAGGATTTGGTCGAGAGACGCGAGAAACAAAGGCCCGTGTACATGAGAAGCAAAAGCTTCGAGTTCCTGCCGCGGGCGCTCCATGAAGACAGTGATAGGAAATGCAAGCTCACGAAGAATAGCTCCTATGCCTTCGGCAGCAGCGACACCATGGCAGACGCCTGGTCTTCCAACGAGAGCCTTGAACACTTAACTAACGTTTACTACGACAATGATGACACTGTGTTCCTAAAAAGCGTAAAAGAAATCCCCACCGACGAGTCCTCGAATAAAAACTCCAGCGTATCCACCTCAGCGTCCAGTGGATTGGTCATGAACGTGATGAAGACCGAATCCGTTCAGGACTTGCTCGACGAATTCGATAAAACCGTAGACTTGTTCAGCGAGACTTACCTCAGCGACTGCGAGCCGTACACGAGAACGGCTGAGCATCTTTCGGAGGTGGAGAAGCGGAAGAGTTCCTCGTTCACCACCCTCCCCTCGCCGAGAGTGGTTCAAGTGACCAAAGTGAATAAAATCAGTGAGGATTTCAAGACAGAGTTGGCTAGAATTATGGAAGTGAGACGTGATAGTGGCAGCCCGAGGACTCCCCGCCGGGGCTCGGTTACGGATTGGTTCGTGCTGGAAGACAAGGCCATGTCTGCGGCATGCGTGGTTGAAGAGAACAAGTACAGGCGAGCACAAAAGAAGCCGACGCAACGGGTGCGCCGCATAAGTTCCACGAAATACGTGAGTGTTTCAGTTTCATTCTTATTGCTGTTTTTTTGTCTAAATAAATTCTTGGCTATCTTATCTGACTCCGGTCCTTTTCAATAGCGATCTGCGTTATCTGCTTCAGTAATTCAACCAACCTTTGTTGATAGACGATTGTTTATGGAACCAGGTGACTGCTACGAGTTGAGGCAGTTTTCTAAACAACTTGGGGCTCGTGAGAGCGTAAAGAAGTGTCGTTTGCGTTAAACAATGAAGTCTGTTCACCTTATTTCATTTATATGCATTCATGATGTGTACAAAATTCTATCAACTTACAGCTACGGTATTGGACGTATGAATGTTTTCTTTTCATAATAACTTAGGTAGTACGTTCCTTTCTAAATTAACCTCGCGATGTTGCTGATTTTGTAATAAGACAATGAAATGTGTTAACATAATATCTATTTTATATAATTATCCATCGTAATATGGAGATATTCGGTCATAAGGATATATCCTTGACTTTCCTTATTGACTATAGTCAATGGTCATGAGTTTAATCTAAGGATCATGACTATACTTAAAGTGGTCATCTGATCCCACAGCCCACTTAGTCCGTGGCCTCAGACCCTGTCGCCTCATCATAGATACACGAACGAACGACGCTTTACCATCTTTCTTGACAATATCAGTCCATGTATAGCTTTAAGAGACCGGCATCAAAGTCTAGCGTAGACCTTGAATGCGCAGGAGTCGAAATTAAGGTATCGTCTGGCGCGTGGCGAGCGGGTTGTCAGTGTAAAGCGAAGCGTTGATTGGTTGGCCGTATTATGTCCCCCGTACTGATATCGTGACATCCCATGCGCAGCTAATCCCTCCGGATTTCGTACAGCGCTAGACTTTCGCGACGCAATCTGTACCTACAACTGTACCTATGTACATTGCTTTAAAAATAAATTTGACTCTACAACATACATAGTCTTATTAAAACTCTACCGGCTAATCTTACCTCTCTGCAAATAAGCTGGAGCAGCGTGGTCGAAGCCGGGCCTACTTAGTTCTGAAAGGAGATTCGTGCCCTCTACCGATCTGCGGTTGATCGCTACGCTACTCTACCGCCCATTTGTTACAATTGTTAGTTTGACCTTTAAACAATCACCTAATCAGGGCGACGCGGCTCAAAGGCTCTGACGGCGCTCGCAACGATAGCAATCGGTCGGTAGCCCTAAGCGGTGCTTAAATGGAAAATGTCAAACGGCGGTTGACCCCGCCGCCGCCGCGCCCTTCGTTCAGGAACTGACTTCGGTGCTCAAATGTTAACAGCATCAGATTAGGCACTGGGAAACGGCGACCGCACCCTTGTAAGTTACAAGCACCACTTTTGCGGTGAAATTGCGACAGTTAACCGTCAATCTAGAAACACGTGCAGCCCTCAGTGTTTAAAAAAAAACTTTTTAAAACTTCTTTCCGCATGCTTGACTTGGGAAGTAAGCTGGTGAATGCGTGACGAGAGCGTTACGAAAAAAAGTCCTTTGCCGATGCGACTGTAATAATGGCTTCATAATATTCATTCATAACAAATTAACAAACCTTATTATATTAGATATAATGTGTTTAGTAATTTTCTTTCGATATCGAATTGAGTTTGAATCCTTTACTAATATATAAATGGGAAAGTACATAGTTGTAGTGTAGGGCCAGGAGAGTAACATAGGCTACTTTTTATGCCGAACTGGGGGAGACAGTAAAGAGATAATAGGGAGATCCCTTATTAAAGGACATTAAGAGGTTTGTTTTCCTAATTTTATCAAAAAGATGGAGAATCTTCAAACTGGTGTTGTCTGGATAGCAAAAGGGTCCGTTCATATCCCAGGCAAGTATGACTTCTCGAAGATACGTCTGTAGTAGTCTCGCAGATACCTACTAATTAACCTGCTTAAGGTGATGGAAATTAACGCAAAAGATCGAAATATCTAAAGAGACTAAAGTAAGTGCATCATAAATAATCATAATAGCTAATATGACGTAAAGAAGTGGTCAAGTTTGCTATTAATACTGAATACTGTCTTTACTCTATGGCATCTCATTTGGAGAAGATACCTTGTCTTAGAAGTGGTCAAGTATTTACTGTATGCGTCCTAGTGATGACGAAAACTCGACTCGTTTATCGATATTAAAGTAATTTCGATAGAAAATAATAAAAGTATTTTATTTAATACACCGACGACATTATAACAACAACTGGCTTCATGACGTCACTCAATCGAGAGTGTGACGAAACCGCACGCGAGTACGAACCCGAGACAATGCGGCAGAGCGTTGTAAAAGCGAAACTCCGCGATTCAGGGCGTGACGGGAGCGCCGGCCTTTCACCGAGGGCCTGCCCTGTGGCGTAACAGGGCTCAATCACATCGGGGCAGGGCTGGCCCTTGCTTAATTACATCCACACAGAGCTGGTACCAGTCTTTCACCAGGAGGGCCGTCCGGCCGCTGAGAGTTTTGGCCCGATTGGGCTGGCTTCACCATTTCACCCATAGCCAATTAAGCCCTTGCGTAGCCTACCACTAACTAATTACATCAATAGTTTTTCGAACGACGATGAACTGGGAGTTATCATATACTTCTCTCAGAAGAGAGAGGAAACCTTTCCTTCTCTTTCGCTGTGGGTGCGCTCCTGCGTGAGGGTATAATTTTACAATTCATCACCATCGACGTCATCGCATCATCATCAACAATGAGTTTAAATTCAGGATCCAAACCATTCGTCCATCCCTCAACCACTGCTCCAACCAAACGCTATCTCAACTGCTCCCTTTAGTGGGCACAGGACACTTGTGCACATACATCCTTATCTATCTGAAAAGACATTACAATATCGCTACGTATCCCATCACCATTTTTGCGTGAATCGGAACGTAATTGATTGTCTTCGGTAACTTGTATTCGTGGAGGTCGTAGTAGACCTATGTCCAAGGACAAGCTGTACATAAATTAAATACTTAAAAAAAAGTGTAATTTAATGATGTACAAGTACAGCAATAAAGGCTTATAAATAAATAAATAAATAAAATCCCATCACCATTGCGTCACAAGTTCACAACGCAAATCCCTCACATCCGGTCAAATGAGGTAACCGCCCATTATCTCGGGCTTAAAATGTCTCACTGGCTTTCTTTGCCAACCAAGATTTCACTCGTCAACAGGGATGAAACTTGGCGTTTTGTTAGTACACTCCGCCTTATTAGTACAACTAGTGGACGCCCGCAGATTCGCTCGCGTGGAATTAGACATAGGTAACAATAGTTTCGTTAATACCTAGTAATATTATATTATAGCCTATGTCACTAGTGAATATGCAGCTTTCTAATGGTGAAAGAATTTTTGAAATCGGTCCAGTAGTTTTTGTGTGAAAACATTACAAACAAATCTTTCCTCTTTAATAAACAAGGTATACTTATATTATTATACTGTGGTACCTATAACCAAAACCCAATATGAAGTCATTTCTACAGTCGTTTTTCGGACACGACTAGACTGGACAAGTCGCTTGGTTGACCAGAAACGCTAAAATTGACATAATTAAAATTGATTAGATCGAATTTTAAAAACATTGACAACATAATCCCCTAAACTACACTTGGCGGTAGTATTGGCGGTATATTTAGTGGTACGGGTGACGTAACACTTTGCGGAACGCTTAGCGGAACGGGCGGATGACGTCGCACTTATTTTCGTGTGCGTTCATCGATTTATATATCACGTCAAAAATTTGACCATACCAAACAAAGCACTTGACTTAACCACGTGTGTAAAAAATAAATAGATACGTTACCTTCATATTAATCAGTCAGTGCTCGAAATTGGCACATTTCGTTGACATAAGAATCTATATTAAATACGTCTCTGACAAGAAACCAAGCAAACGGTGAAATGACAAATTAGATTTAACTGGACCACGGCCAGAGCACATATAACTTTTTTCACATTTTACACTAAGTGTACATCACCTACATCAAGGCTTGATAATATACTGATGTTGGATAAACTTCCAATTTATGACGTAAGAGCATTAGCAACAGCTACTTGGTCAATCCCATTACGATGTCGCTTCCAGTTAAGACGCTTATTCCGCACGGCTCGCTGCAACCTTGACCGTGACGGCACCACATGACAGACATACGAAGATGAAATAAGTTACTTTGTCTACGGTTTACGTACGTTACGGTTTAAGATTTTATTTCTCTCAAGAATTAGTTCACTTCGCTGCGACCCATAGACGTCCCACTGCTGGGCACGGGTCTCCCCCACAGACACTTCTGCGGGAGGTCTAGAGCATACTCCACTACGCTGTTCCAATGCGGATTGGTGGAGGGGTTAGTGGCCAACCCAGTGTCGAATGTTCTCAAGCCACCCGAAGGTCTTCGACAAGGCTTAACGACTGTTTCCAGTATTGAAAACAACCGGGACCAACGGCTTTACGTGCCCTCCGAAGCACGGTAGGGTCCATGAAATGTTGCCACTAGCGGTCACCCATCCACAAACCGACCGCGCCCGTCGTTGCTTAACTCTTTTGATCACATTGAATCGAAGCGAGCCATTGGGCTATGGACGCTACAGTTCACTTACAGAGAAACTAAACTATAACAATATTTTGCGGCTTAGCGTAACATGTACTTTGTATTTTCCTAAATAAGAATCTTATTATTTTTCGAATCTTACTAACAACAGACACTAATCTAAAAATTTTCTCAACTTTATTTTGTCTATAGTCTCCAAACAAAGAAATTGGAATACCTATTAAAGCCAATTTCTTTGGATCAGGTCCAAGCTTCCGATGACATCAGTGACAAACTCGAGCATTTCTATAGCCAATAATTACACCAAACAATTGAAATGGCACATCGCACCTACGAGTAACTATCAACTATCGCGATAAGCCCTTTATTGAACAAAATTTCATGACATAGATTCCCACCTGATAATTCGTGTTGATTCATAAATGGCAGACGAGGTAATTGATTGAATTATTTCACCCACCTACCGAAAGATAAACCATTGGCATAGCTTTGTAAACAATTAAACGTGAATATGTAACACATATTATATTGTGATTTGTATTCTTGTAATAGAGCATTTGCCTTTTTAACACGCTTTTTTTTGTATTATTTACCTTGTATGTGTATATAGGTACCTATCTATATATGTATGTAACGGAATCTTTTAACGTGATTGCCACTCACTTTAAAACGTCGGATTAATTTGAAACTTTGCACATTTATCAAGGACCGATGACAATGCAATAATTAAAAAAAAAATTAATGACACGACCGTGTAAGGTTCTACCAGTGTTGTCTAAGCATCTGCTCTACATCGTTACGTTCCAAATTACCGTCCCGCACGTACCGATCAGCAAACCGTGTCAAGCGAATGTTAATAACTGCCTGGCTTGACTCTACTGGCATTCAAAGTTACCCTCTGCGCTAGGGATGCATCGAAATCATTTCTGGAAGTTCGGAGCAACTTACTCTGAGATCTAATATCGTTTCAAAATTGCATGAATTTGATGAAACTTTCAAAAACTTTCATATTTCTATCAGGTTACTTGGCGTTTCTCATAATTTTGTCAATCCCATTTGGTTGTTGATAAATCAATTACCCCATTATTCTTGACTTCTTATAAGAATTATTTACGATAATCGATTTCTGCTGTTTGTTGTATTCTATATTCATGGCGATATTCTGTTTAATCTCTTTATTTTCCAACAACGGACCAATAGGCGAAATTACGATAAACCAGGAGTTTTGTACTACGTGAGGTTCTCTGATCCAGGAGTTTTGTTCTGTACTACGTGAGGTCTGAAAGTTATGCGTAACTCATTAATAAAGCAATTTACATGTAAAGTAATATATTAATAGCTTTACAAAGTATTTCCATAAACACTTTTACCCCTAGTAATTAGAGGAGGTCATATTCAAAATAAGACAACCTTAAAGAGGATGAAGAGAACCAAACCCGTAGCTCTATTCAAAATTCTATTAAGGCCGATATTCTTTTTTAAGTGAACTACTTAGCTTCCGCGAGTTCGTCCGCGTTTAATATTTTTAAGCTATTGTATAATGCACTAGAATATACATTGTTTTGAAAAAAAAGGAAAGGAATCAAGCAGCATTTTGCCAGGCGCCAGCCTAATTTATCGTTATTATTTCAACCAAAATACAAAACTCTTAACAAATTATATATAGCCTTCCTCATGAATCACTGTCTTATCAATCTATTTGTTAATGAAATGAAATGAAATGAAATGAAATGAAATGAAATGAAATGAAAATTTATTTATGCGGACAACAATGATCCATATGTGTTAGTATACAAAATACTTATAAACTATGTTAGTACATAAAAATACACAACACGATAAAAAATAAAATAACAAACAAAAACTAATATATCATGTACCTGCGAGGCACTCCGTGCGGACGGCAGCGTCTGGCCAAAGAGAGGTCTGCCTCCGTTTCCGTCATCGCCCGCACGAACTGCCTCAGAACAGGTGCATGCGGATCATCTGCCACTATCTTTAGGATGCTGTTGGTACTGTCCCTCAGTCTTCTCATCAGTGATGCTGCTTTTTTGCGTAGGACGGCATGGAAGCCGTCTGTCCTTGACTCTGCAAACATTGCTGAAGCACTGCAGAAGCGGGGAAGGCCCAACAGCATCCTAAAGATATTGTTGTATTGGACACGTAGAGCGCTGAGCGATTTTTTGGTATGCCGTAACCATAGACAGCCCGAGTACAGGCCCTGACAATATGCTTTAAATAGCATAATCTTGACCTGGACTGAACATCGGGCGAATCTACGGACCAGCATGTTACCTCGGATCGCCAGCGCTCTACGCTCCCTCTCTATATCTACATCGTCTTTAAGGTCGTCGGCAAGTACATGTCCCAGGTATTTAAATGTGTACACTCTTTTGAGTTCCATCTGGTTTAAAGTAATCGCTGGTACATATTCTGGACATTTACCGGCGGCCTTAAACACCATGTACTCCGACTTTTTAACATTGTATATGAGGCCATGCGAAATAGCATATGCCTCACATACCCTCAACAGCTCTCCAATGGATCTCGCAGTCGGGCCCAGCAGCACCATGTCATCCGCGTAGCTGATGTTGTTAAACGGGACACCGCCGATTCGGCATCCGACACGCATGCTGCTGAGCGCCACCACGAGGTCATTGACATACAGGCTGAAGAGCTTGGGCGAAGTCAAGCCGCCCTGCCTAACTCCACACTCCAACCCATATGGCTCGGAGACACCGTTCGCCCATTTTATCACGTTAAAACTGCATGAAAATCCTTTAGTAGTTTTTCAGTTTATCGCGTACAGACAGACGCGGCGGCTTTTTTATATAAAAGATATGTAGATTTAGTGATTATAGTCTAACGAATAAGCTGACGGGTCACCTGATGGTAAGAGGTCATCGTCATACAAGACCACGAGTAATACGAGACGAGTCGCCAAATCGATACAAACATTGAAGTGTGCAGCCCTATTTATAGTGATATCTGTGGGCTCAGTCTGTGGTGTAGACTTGTAGAGGGCGCCTTTGAGATGAACCCTTTTGATTCTCACCTCTGGGGTTGAAACAAAAGCGCGAGAGGTAATTAAAAAAAGTATTTTCGTACTTTCCATCCATTTCAAATGCTTGGTTATAAAGACTCGGGGAGTCAGTGACTCTTTTTCGTGGCAAAATGAGTTTCGATATTGAAAACGTACTCTGTATTGCCCCTAAAGGGTAGACAGGGCTCTGAGGTACCCGGTCAACTTTTCACCCAGGGGACCAAGCATTTGAAATGGATTACCATCTCTTACCATCAGGTGACCCGTCAGCTTATTCGTTAGACTATAATTACTAAATCTAGCTATCTTTTATAAAAAAAAAAACCCACGCCGCGTCTGTCTGTACGCGATAAACTGAAAAAATACTAAAGGATTTTCATGCGGTTTTAACAAATAGATAGATAAGACAGTGATTCATGAGGAAGGCTATATATAATTTGTTAAGATTTTTGTATTTTGGTTGAAATAATAACGATAAATCGATAAACACTTCTAAACAAAGCACACCTGGCAAAATGCTGCTTGATTCCTTCCCTTTTTGATACATAACAAAACAATGTATATTCTAGTGCAGTTGCCAAATTTGTTTAGCGACAATAATTTTGCGATCACACCATTTGTACGGCGCACGGTTACATTTGGTTACCAGACAGATTGTTAGTGCTTTCCCACGTAAGTAAATAAATAAATAATAAATAAATATCTTGGACATTCTGACCCCAAAGTGTGCCCAAGGTAGGCGCGAGCCTGTGATATGGGTGTCAGAGACTGATATACATACATAGATATTTTAAATACATACATACTTAAATAGATAATATTAACATCAAGACACATAACAAATACAAGTGATCGTCACACGAATGTTTGTCCTGAGTGGGATTCGAACCCCACTTCTTCCCTCCTCCTCCTTTCTTCCCTCTTATTTTTATTATTTTTTACTTAAAATACCATTAACTAAAAGACATTACAGTTTAGTGAATGGGCACCTTAATTTATTTAAATTTTAACTTGAGATATCCTTAACTTGAGATACCATTAACATAAATACTACCGGTGTAGTTGTTCTTACTAAATTTAACTAGGTACGAGATAAATGGCAAACATCCGAATGTTATCTCAATTAAGAGCGATATCTTCCTCGTGTCCGGCCATTGTTCGGCGATAGGAAGCGGCGTCTCGAGATAAATGATGGAGCGATAGTCTTTCGATAGATCTCTACACAATCTACAGGATGCTCGCCTTAATAACTTAGGCATAGTTAAAATTTAAAAGTACTCTATAGAGTTATTATTGAATAGTGATTTAATTATTGACTAGCTTTCCTCCGGTCTCCGCCAGCGTCCAATGGTTTTCCGTACAGAATTACCTGAACCATCAAAAAATGGTTTAAACTTTATAATTTATTAATATTTTATAGTGTTTTGAACGAACTATAATCATGGAAGTGAAAACATATGCCCGATTATACAAAATACTTGGTATTTATTTTAAAACGTTAAATTTATGCATTAGTTAAATAGAAAATTATACGACAAAAAATAAAGTAAAATAAATAGGTGACATTTTTTTATATCGAGTAAACAGGGCGAAGGATTGCTTCATTCAGCCTACAGTGTTACCTAATTACCTAGTTAGCCTACAATTACAATACATTGTTATGTAGGTAATGTTAATTAACATTTGGGAAACTCCAGGCCGATTATGAAAAGTGTAATGTACGCTGCAATAGACCAGATATTTCTCTATAGACTATAGACAATACTTTCCTCAGATTTTACGCTACTTTGTATAGTGTCAGTTAGAAAACTTTCAATTAACAGGCGATTAGTTGACTAGGCGACCGCAAAGACCGTGTCACCGACACTGCTGCCGCATGCCTGCCTACACTTGGCCACTAATCATGGCATTTAGAATATCTGGAGTAGAAAGTCTGTGCTAAGTTCAACTGGCTCGGAGCTAAGTGTTCATGGTTGCCATAGATATTAATCCATAGGTAGGTACTAATATTATAAATGCGAAAGTAACTCTGTCTGTCTCGCTTTCACGCCAAAACTACTGAACCGATTTAAATGAAATTTGGTACACAGATAGTCTAGAGCCTGAGAAAGGACATAGGCTACTTTTTAATTGGAAAAAAGTGTTGTATAGGGGATGAAAGGTTGTATGAAAGTATTGTCATTTTTAAAACTCGAAGCATACAATTTATATTTTAGGCTGTTGATTAGATATTATAAATAAATATGGCATTCAACGTTTGTAAAAATGTTACCCTTATGGGTGTAAAATAAACATAAACTTTGTGGAGCTAAAGTCAACGCGATAAGAAGAATCTATTATTATGTCTAATTCCACGCGAGAGAAGCTGCGGGCGTCCACTAGTATCCAAATATTTTAACCACAGAACACAGAACCACAGTGTCGCGTCACTTTGACATTTCATATTATGGCAAAACAATGTTTGCGGGGTCAGCTAGTAGCTAAAAAAAATATAAAAAAGGTTCTTGACGAACGAATAGGCAGGTTGAAATATAAACTTCAATAAGTTGAATTATAAATATATTTTTTAATAAAAAGCTTTTTATAACTTTTTTTTATTGTCGTGCATTGTCATCGGAATTAATACGTGTGCAAAATTTCAGCTCGATAGCTTCAGTGGAAGTGGGTGAAATATTGATTGCAAGATTCCAGGACATACGAGTAGGTACATACATTACATACGAGTGAAGTTAACACGTTCACTGCGGATCAGGCCCAAATCAGCCTGCCGCGGAATTTCAGCTGGTGCGGACGAAGAAAACTATGTCCCTCTCGCTGGTGCGGAACGATTATCTCAGGTGTTTGTAAAGATACGACAAAGATAAATATATATTTGAGATTGTGGTCAAAATTATAGGTGTTCACTATAAAAACATCACGGCAGGCCTTTATCGGCCTATCACGCACTGACGGTAAAAATATTAACCTCGGTGCGGGAGGGGGCCTATTGTGGCCCGCCGTCCCAACAGGCTGTTGGCGGCCCGATAGCGATACCGCACAGAGCGCCCGCCTCGCCAGTTAGTGTTGGGCAAGCTATCTTAACTGACGTTCGTCGCGTTTTTTTATTCCTTAAAATTAAAGGCACGATGTCAGGCAACAAAAGGATATATTGGAAAATTAATTAATTCGCGGTACAGATAGTGATAGTGACAGCAGTCAGGAGATATTTTCCTTAAAGAAAAAAAAAAAACCAAGCACAAGTGGTAAGTTTTGTTTGCTATTTCAAGACCTATGTTAACTTTTTCATTTTATTTGAGAATCTATTTAATACACAGTGAGCCCTGTAGTCAAACTCATACGGTAAATGAATCACAGAATTTAAAAAATCATTTCAGGAAATCAAGTAACACCTACGGCCGATCATTTCCTTGAGATGAGCGCTAAACGGCGAAATTGTGCAGGGTGCTATGAGAAACTGCGGGAAACCATGAGAAAGAAATTAAAACATACAACAAAATGTGCAAATTAAATAAACTATTTTCATTTCTTTATTTATTTATTTTATTTTATTTTAATATTTATGTACACACAATTACATGAAATAGAAATGAACAAAACAAAAGAAAGAAACAGGTGTACAAAGGAACTGCTTATTTCACAAGGAAATATCTTCCAGCAGTCCTGCGGTTGGAGAGTTGTTACGTGATGGTACAGTAGGTGTACTATAATTCTGTTTTATTTTCGATATCCCCTTATTTTTGTCTTTCCCATCACTACTAAAAATACTTTCTAGTGCGGTTCTGGTCGATATCGACCCGCCACTTTCCCTGGTTTATTTCTCATTTTCTGTTCGTCAGATCCCGGGGCGAATCAAATTTAAAGAAGTTGGGTTCAAGGTTGTTCCAACAGTCCAAAAACTGCTCACCTAAATTATGTTTTCGCAAAGTTATAGCAATTTAATCTAACCTTGTGCTGACGGGTCGAAAAAGACCTACCACGCACTGGCGGAAAAATCATTGGGGGCACAATTTGGCCCGCCGCCGCACCAGACGAAGGTTTAAGATTTTACTTGCCGCAGCCAATGTGTTAAATAAAAGCTTTTAAAAACGCGAGAAATCATACGATTTCCTTCATAAAAAAGGAAATTGGAGAACGATTAACCGTACCGATGATAACGAGGCTACAATTAATTGAATTAATACAGACCGACGTCGCTTCGTGACGCGAGTCGGACGCTGTTGCGATGTGCCTTCCGATGTTATAATTGCCTTAGCATTTTCTTTTGTACCCGCTAATTTATCATAGATCGTTAATACCATATAAACAGTGCGTGTGTTACATGGCGATTACATGGCCAATACCGTCAGAGTAAATCAGTGAGTAAGCTTTTATTGAGTTAGTTTTTAAATATTTACTTACTTCTTACTGAAAGATAGTTTAAATCACTCAGTAAAACATGTGAATACCAGACCTAAACATAACTGGTAAAAAGTTGTGTACATCTCTTCCTAACCCTTCGAGGAAATACTGGCATGATTATTAAGTTATTTTATTCAAGCGGAAAAAATAATAAGATGAGTGGCAAAAAGCAATAAGCCTTAAGCGAATTGATAGAGCCACAGAACAAATAGAGATCACACACATTGAGAATTTAAACTCAAATTACGTTCTTTCATGAAGTTTCGTCTCACACATAAGCGCAACTTGACAACTCCAAATTTCTGTAACTAAATTAGTTTTACCCTCACCTCATAGCCAAATAAATTATTTGACTTTGAATAATAATATAAATAAACAAATATACATATACATAACAAAGAAAACAAGTACATATACATAGTATGTGTACAATTACATATACCTATATGATCTCATTGTTTAATTATATTAATAAAAGAAGTAATTTAACGCATTTTAGGAGAGAAAAAGTAAATAAAATAGGTATGATAAGGAACAGATGAGAGCATTTGAATCTAATAAACTTGCCCTGACCTAACTTAACTTGAAACTGACTTAGGCTTTTGGATTAGCCAAAATCCTTACCAGCCAGCTATTTATAAAAGCCTATTTTCGTATAACCGTTAAAAATACGATTTATCATACTCAGAATCGAATGAAATAAAAAATCGATTTTGCTACTGCACAAAGGCGAACATGACCCAATCTCGGAAAGAGCCAATTGTAAGATGGAGGCCTCTCGACAGAAGGGCTCATTCTATTCTCTCTCCACTCTATGTTTTTTTACTTCAGACGAAGCGTTTAGGCTACGTCCATACTAGACGTTTTGGTGACTCGAATAATGTTCCTTCTTAGGTGGTCTCGGTGAGAGAACATGGGGTTCTACAATAAAAGCGTAAAATGCTCTCTTTCAGGGCAGACGACGCATTAGCAACTGCTCTAGTGTTGTTCGTTCGACGGTAACCTATAAACATCGGGGTCAGCTTTGTCGTCAACCTATATAAAATGTTATCAGTCAAATAGATTTGAAACATAACTGATAACTTACATTAAGGGTTTCTTGTAAATTATCACTTATGTTTCAAATCTATTTTATCTATATCTATCTATTTTTTTTTTTGCCTACGTTAGACACAAGATTTCACAACAAGACACGGTTATCTAGATACTATCTGGCCATTACATACCATATGTTTTTTTAAAAAAATCGGTTTGGCAGTTCTAGAGACCAAACAAAACAAACCCAAAGACCAAACAAAACCGATCTCCATTATTAAACGCGAATCCCTCCCGCTTAATATTATCGCTCGCACCCCACGGCTCATGCAAACTACGCCTTATTATACCGTGTTGATATGAAAAGATTTGAAATGAAAGCATACAAAGTTACTAAACGAAAGTCGATTTTAGATTTACGGGTCGTTTTCAAACCAGATCTGAAAACTGTCTGCAGGTTTCAGCTGAAGTTCTTTGTTACCAACTGATGGCAGCATCTACCTACTTAATAGCATCCATAGCCCAATGGCTCGATACGATTCAATGTGATTGAAAGAGTAAAGCAACGACGGGCGCGGTCGGTTTGTGGATGGGTGACCGCTAGTGGCAAAATTTCATGGATGCTACCGTGCTTCGGAGGGCACGTAAAGCCGTCGGTCCCGGTTGTTTTTAATGGTGGAAACAGTCGTTAAGCCTTGTCGAAGACCTTCGGGTGGCTTAAGATCATTCGACACTGGGTTGGCCACTGACCCCTCCACCAATCCGCATTGGAGCAGCGTGGTGGAGTATGCTCTAGAACTCCCGCAGTATTGTCTGTGGGAACGGGTAGTAATATTAATACCCAAAGTAACTTAATATACAGCGGCCTTTCCTATATTTGATCCCAATTAACCCAAAGTCAAGCGAACATGAAACTACTTCGAGGTAACAAGTATAGGAGCAAACAATTTGTTTGCTACGGCCAATCTATTCACCCCGCCTCGCGGTCGCCGTATTAACCGGTGAAAATGAGCCATTGTTATGAATAGATGTACATTAATGTACAATAAAGATGGATCGTGATATCGGCACATGGACAGGTGACTCGATATCACGACTCACACCTTTTACTTTCACGACGCCGTAGGAAGATTCACATCTTACTGCCAACATCGTTATGATTAAATTTACTTGAAATCTAAAAATCTTGTTACATTCAATGATTAAAATGATAAGTTTCATGTGTAAATTAAAATTTTCAAGCCTAACTTTTCAAACAAACGACATACCGTCCGAAATATTCAAAGCACCTATTTACTCGCATGAGAAGAGTAAGATGTCACTATCAATAATTCTAAAAACAAAATGTGATCCGCCAAACATCGATAATTCTATCTAAATGAATTTACATTACAATTAAACTATTTTAATGTTAAAAATACGTCATGTCCTTCTTTAATTTTTCGATTAATAGATCCTTTATATGTCTTAAGTAATATATATAACTAACAAATAAAAATAAATTGACAAATATTTGCACACGGGTCATGGGTGTTTCTTCCCTTCCTTTCATTTCAACTTCAATTCAAACCAAAACCACCGACCGTGTGCTGTAAGATGTGAATACTCCCCCACACACGCACTGCACTGCATTATGATTATTAATGAGTACATTATATCTTGATTATATCTCGAACGGTTGTAACGATAGCTTTATTGACCATTCGGTTGCATGCGGAAACAGGGGGCAGTTATATACATGCGTTTGTGTGTTGCATCACAATTCCTTGCATCATAATATTCATAATCTACGTCTTACACGCACGCACAATCATGCAGAGACGCAAATGCGTAAGTTAGATATACTCAGTTTTAGTTCAGCTGTCTCGTTTGGTAAAAATCTTGATACTTTTTAATGCATATTTGGGTAGGTATATAGTTTCAAAAAATATATTTACAGACTAGTGGACGCCCGCAGTTTCACTCGCGTGGAATTATACATAACAATAGTTTCGTTTACACCTAGTAATACAATATAGCCTATGACACCCAGTGAAGATGTAGCTTTATAATGGTGAATGAATGACCCAAAGTAGGCGCGAGCCTGTAATATGAGTGTCAGAGACTGATATACGTACATAGATATTTTTAAATACATACCTAAATTATTAACATCCAGACACAGAACAAACACAACACTACCGATTACGCCAACGGGCCCGTCAATTAATTGTGCCCGGCGTATGGCAAAATACACCAACAAATTACATTTTACACACACATTACAATTTCTACTAATTACTAGTCCTATAGTTAACTGGTGAAAAATGGGAGTATCTACTACAAACCCTTGCACGATTACCTGGAAATTAACATAAACCTGTAATAATAATTCGATTTTTAATCGATTATTTTTGTTGGTTCGTCCTTCTCATTAGCAACTGAATGATGGGTTTAAGTAATTTTATGGTTATACATAGACACTTCTAAAATGTAAGGTACAATTTCGGATAGTGTCTCTATGGATAGTTAATTTTTTTTTAAATTTGATTTTCGTTTAATTTTCATAAACACCTACCGCTACCTCTCACCATCTCAAGGGTTGACTGGTAGACAATGCCTTCAGGCATTAAGTCCGCCTATTGTAGTCTACATTAAAGCATAAAATAAATAAATAAATAAAATAAAATAGAAGGAGAAAAGTTCGGCACAGAAAAACTATTTAAATAGTATTATCTATAAGTAAAGTTAAATTGAAAGAACACGCTAATAAGTTACTACAAACACTCAACACAGCGCTCCCGGGTATCGAACCCTGAACAATAGCTAATCTATTTTTAACACCCATTCAGTCTCGGCAGCTGCACCTATTAACCGGGAATACATCTGCTGTAAAGGTGCTCACACAATAGCCGCGCACGGAGAGTGAACACACGTGCATCCCGGAAGTGAACGCACGTGTTAATGTTTTCAAAATCAGTGAGCAGTCAACTTCTAGAAAAACAAAGAAAGTTCATATAGGTTTCACTAGAGTTTGTCCAGTAATGTCCGTGATTAAATTAAGTAGCAACTACTATAAACGAAACTACCGCAGTCTAAATACACGCGAGCGAAGCTGCGGGAGTCCCCTAGTATTATCATATGATTCTCATTAGGTAAAGCGAAAGACTTTTCAATATAAACAGATTTATTTTCACCGCTACCAGAGTGTGTGTGACCGCTAGTGGTAACATTTCATGAGCGCTACCATGCTTTGTACCGGTTAATTTTAATGGTGAAAACAATCGTTAAACCTTGTCGAAGACCTTCAGTTAGCTTGAGAAATTCGACACTGAGTTGACCACTAACACCTCCACCAATCCGCATTGGAGCATCGTGGTGGAATATGCTTAAGACCCTCCGCAGATTTCTCTGGGGGTACACGAGCCCAGCAGTGGGACGTCAATGGGTTGCAGCTTACGTCCACCAGCTACCAGAGTATAATTATGCACAGAGAAATTAATATACATAGCCCATATAGGTAACTAAATAGTTACCCACTCACAGCGCTTGCGTGATAGTACCTGTCTACCTACTCGTAAGTCGACGCACGCAAGTAGCTTCAACGATAATGACATTGACTTCCAAATTACTAAGTAGGAAATTAACATAGCTATCGGTCGCTTCGGTACCGCGATTAATAAATGACGTGGTTGACAAATTGCAAGCGGGCGGACTGTAAGTTTTTTTCGTTGAGAATAGACATAAATGAAAAGTGTGGATATTGCTCGTTGAGTCATTAGAGAATCTTCGAAAACAATGAGTTATCTACAATAGATAAGTCCAAAATAAAAGTAAGCGCTGCAGCGCTGTAATGATAATAATATGGTTGTCAAATCAAACACATGATTATAGATCGAATCATGTGGTATAATTATTTTGCGTATTTTGGCGCGTTAGCCAAAAATTCAAACAACATTTAAATCAACCCAGCTCTTCTTTTTTTTCTTCGAATGGACTTTTGCTGTATGGTCAAAAAGACCTTTACGGCATCACAGGGTTGAAGCTTACCTCAAAGAGGTCAAACCAAAAGGTAAAGGATTAACTCCTTCAAGTGTGTGGGAGCGATTGATCAAAGGATCCCTGGGGTCATAACTTCATGAAATCATGTTCACCCACACTTTCATCTTTATTTGTAGACTACAGATTTACATGGTGAGTACGAGGACTGAGGCACAGTAAGTGATAATTTAGTCCTCTTAAGTTGGTGTTCGTAAAAAGTCCAGTTAGAAATTGTTTTATATAGTCCGTGGACTGAACAGTGAGTATTAAGATGGTGGCCTCCTAAGAAGTGTAACCGGATATCACACCTTTCCAACCGGACTACAATTGCTTTAAAAACAATTACAACACGGTAGAAATGTACCTAAATCTTTACATGATCTACTTGGTACCACATAAGCTCTACCACCAATTGATATAGAGCTAAAGAGAATCCTCATCCATGCAGGTTTCTCCGCCAAGTTTCCCTACCGTAAGGCTAATCTTACCCCGTTTCGTATTTTAATCTGTGGCGAGCCACCGCAGCGGCACGTATCGCGTTACTGCAGGCTCTATGCTCTAGTCTAGGCTGTATGTTATGTGTTAAGTTACACTCGCACTAATAAACTGCGGGAGGTATAGATCATACTCATTACCCACTACAGGCTGCGCTGAAAATCAGTGTTGCAGTTTGAGCAACAGCAGCTATGCGGAGTGTAGACCTATTTGCTGAGTGGTCACTGCAACATAGAACTTTTTTCTTCTTTTTTTTAAGGTAACCCTTGTTAATCATACCATCCATGTACATATTTTTCTGTGTCGCATGAACGATTTTGGCAAATAAATGATTCTTTCTTTCTTTCTTTCTTACTCCACCACGCTGCTCCAATCCAACCAACGAACCCAGTGTCGAATGTTCACAAGCCACCCAAAGGTCGCCGACAAGGCTTAACGACTGTTTCCACCATTGAAAACAACCGGGACCGACGGCTTTACGTGCCCTCCGATGCACGGTAGCGTCCATGAAATATTGCTAGCGGTCACCCATCCACAAACCGACCGCGGCCGTCGTAGCTTAACACTTTCGTTCACATTGAATCGACGCGAGCCATTATGCTATGGACGCTACATTGGATCACATGATTAGTGTAGTATCTTCCTCCAATATCGCTCCAGGGGACACCTCTACGTATCCCTTCGGTTCACCGGGAGCCATTGATTTATCTATGTCTATATATATAAAAGGAGAAGCTGACTGACTGACTGACTGACTGATTGACTGACTGACTGACTGACATATCAACGCAGGGCCTAAACTATAAGGGTTAGGAACTTGAAATTTTGCACAGGGGTTCCTTTTATAACGTAGGGGAGCACTACGAAAGGATTTTTTAAAATTCACCCCCTAAGGGAGTAAAACGGGGGTGCAAAGTTAGAATGAAACTTTGCCGTTTTTGAAGTCAACTGGGCAGACCGAACGCGGGCAGACGTCGTTAATGGGTCTAATTCTACGCGAGCGAAGCTGCGGGCGTCCACTAGTCACATATATTATTGCCCTTGCCCGGCGACCGGCGCGCGACCATAACGTTATCGCGTCCTAAAGATACAATAACATGTCATGTCACTAGATGGCGCTGTACCACTTGCTGAATCATGCTAGCGAGTGTACGGCAGAGTTTATATTAGATTAGGCCAAAACTCTGAACCAAGTGGCAACGTATTATTGGGTAGATATTTTAATTATCTATAACTTTTTTGGATGGGTAATCTTCTACTTTGAAGAAATCCGTATAATTACTAATATTAATTATATAATAATATTAATTTATTAGTTCTATTAGGTACACAATTTATAACTTGACTTATTAAGGTTTTCAGTTTCAGTAAGACCGGCAGATTTAATGCACATCAACATAAAAGTCGGCCTTTCTTCAATATATTATTATTCAGTGGTGAATACTGAATACGAACGAAACAATCCACATTGGAGCAGCGTGGTGGAAAATACTCTCGACTCTCATCTGTGTATATGCCCAGGGGGAGGGACCTGTGCCCACAAACGTGCTTTTTAGTTTTGTAGTCGGTTTTTTGATATTTTAATAGGTATCGTTATTTTCTTTATAACAGCTACTAGTGAGAGTCACGAGTCAGTTACAAAAAAAAAGTAATTTCATCGTACACCAAAAAGCCGGTCACCTCAGTCCAAGGACAAATGTGGAAGCACCGTAAACAGGTTCGGCCACCCGGTGAACGTTCACATACATAACAACTGGGCCCGACTGTTTTGCCGGTTGCTATCGAGGTCAAGATCTCAAAACACTGGAAGTGTATTTGAGCGTAAGCGCGAAGCAGCGTCGAGAAAGTTAGCGATACGATTTTTTCGTATTTTTTAGATTTACGTTGATAAAATAAGTAAAAACTATTTGCTTTACGCGGTTTACAGACAACACCCAACACTAGGCTCCTATTTAAAAAAGCATACTGGTGTTTGTTTTTTATAAATTCTACACACTCACACTTTGAAATTTACGAAGAAAAAATTATCCAACGAACCACTATTATAAGTATTTACTAAGGAAAGGCAGAAAGAGAAAGGTTAAGTCGGAATTATAAATACAGCAACAATAAAAAACAATTACAAAATTATATTCTGTCTAATCTAGTACCTATCTAATCTATATAATGTATTTCTATTCCTGTCATCCATAGCATAGAGGAAGGTGATTATGGCTAAAACATTTAGCTGAATGTAGTAATAGATTTAACTTTGGTGTCCCCTGCACCTTACATTGTATCCACTTTATATGGCAAGTCTTGACTTGATCTATAAAAAAGTAAATCAACAAAACGTTGAATGAAACCAGGTATAAATAATGTGTACCTACTACATTTGGAACATAGTCTGCATCTTTATCACATTTTGAATTTTATTTACTAAATAAAGTAGAGATACATAATTTACACTAATCACGATCTAGCCACTATTATATTCACAACGGCTACTAAATTAACTGAAACCTGAATTGCTAATCAATTAAATTCAAAATAAATATCGCGTGCACTGCACTGCCTCAATACTTCTTTGTGTTCTCGGTTTTTTATTTATTGCACTATCACTAACATCATAAATCAAAAAGTTTTGTCCTTTTGAGTCTCGTGGACTCGTACGGACGTATCGCAATGATAACGTTATCGATCTGGATTCATGCTAGGTCCCGTTGATAGACCTTGTATGCTATATAAGGCATCAATGAGTCAAACAATTTCTTTCCTACACCCATCTTCGCAGATAACCGTTATTTGGCGGTCTTTGCCGGGTCACATGTGGGCTGAGATTGATCGCAATTTGGCTAGAAAGTTCTTTATGTATACTCGTAGAACTATCCGAAGCATTTTCGATATGATTCGATCTACGAGTATAGGTATTAACATGTTAACCTTGGTATTCAAATGCAAACAGCTTCATCGTTCAATGTTAATTATTTATTTTATTTTAATTAACACGGTTAAACAGGATCGATTATACTTCGATTATACGTTCGTAATGCTTAGACAGACTTTCTTACTCAGAATACTCAGACATACTGACATTCTGAAGTATATTGTGGAGACAAACCTACAAAGTGCAGCATTTCGGCTTCCGTTTCGGCGCTGCGTTTCGATCTGAAACGTGGCGTTGCTGCGTACGTACCTATTCATTGGCGACAAATTTCAATTCTTCTTATTTACCCAATTATTTTTTTCCATTTGAAGAATTTATTTGAATTTACTCGACTTCGTTAACCAACATTCTGACAAAAATACTTCAAAGCTAACGTGTTCATTTACGATTTGATTTACATAGATATATTATAATACATACAGACAATACAATACAATTTATTGCACTTGCAAAACAATAAAGAAAAAGAAGTTTTGCAAAAGGCATTACGATATTTTCAAAATAGCTGCCAACTTAGATCATTGGGGTTGCTAATGCCAAGCTACTTTAAAAAAACTGATAAAAATTCAAAACCTGTCCCAAGGACGAGGACTAAGCTTGAAAGTGACTTACTGGTACGTGCTGGTACGTACTCGTAAGTAAGAGAAACCGGTTTGCAAGACCGATAACTTCCATATAAAAGATCGCTTCAATCCACAATTTTCCAAGTAATTTTTACGCATCATAGACTTAGATGAAAGGTAAGCCGACTCCCTGAGACCCCTAGCCCACATGTGGGTAACCCGACACTTCATCCGTCGCATCCGCCCGTTTTACCACACAAATTCACACAACGAACAATTTTCGACAGAGGCTCTTGTCTATACTTCTATACTAATATTATAAGAGGAAAGATTTGTTTGTAATGTTCTCACACAAAAACTACTGCACCGATTTCAAACATTCTTTCACCATTAGAAAGTTGCATCTTCACTGAGTGACATAGGCTATATACTATTACTAGGTGTAAACGAAACTATTGTTATGTCTAATTCCACGCGAGCGAAGCTGCGGGCGTCCACTAGTTCATGACAAATGTGAAATTCAAAAGTCGGGGTGCATCGACTATCGCTTTGCTGCACTAACGCGTGCCGTATTCCACTTGTGGTGTACAAATAACTTGCAGTATTATGACAGTTTCCCAACAATGGCGCTTGCCCCATACCTATACCGACAGATCGCGCTTTACGTAATCCGCTGCCTCCGTCACGTTTTGTAACCAACACTTGCTGTACGGTAATGTCTTCTAACAATTTTGATTATACACGTAACAGCATCAGTCTACCTCTGACCCTGAGTGCTCAAAGTCGAAATTAAGGTATGGTCTTGTCAGTCGTAAGGGCACGCTCTGATACTTCATTCCCAGCTATCTCCTCTGGATTTCGTTCAGTTCGCAATGTTGTGCAGTACTGTTTTGTTCGGAAAAAAAGGAGGACACCATGTTTCCAAAAGATAAAACTGTTCTAAAACAGTTGCTAGTAGCGATTCCCAGGAATAACTATACTCAACAAAATATTCTCGTGTTTGTAAAAAACAATTTAACCCCAGAGGATTATGTGTTACCCAAAGAATTAAATACAGAAAATCATACATTTATATATCATGAATTTACATACATTTTGTCAGTAAATTCAAGATAATCTTAATTATTTATATTATCACAACAGCTTCCAAAACGGTGGTGCACCATGTTCATTATAAAAAATTGCATAATCAATATTTACGATGATTTCACGAAGGACATCACTTTTCAACAGGTAAATTAAATAAATTATAATTTATATGTCATGAAAAATGAATGATCGCGCGACACAAGCGCCTCTAGTGGAAAATTCACACGCGATACTCCCCATTGTACCAAGTTGTAATTAATTATGTCTTTTTTTATTACTAATTCTGTATAATAAATGTATATGGAAATTTTAATGAAAGTTACATGAAGGAAGATATTGAATATTTTTTTTAAATCTTTAAAATTAGGCATTTCAAAAAGCCCTATCTTCTTATTTACTTAGGTACTTATAAACAGTTGAGCAGTAATTCTAATAGACTAATAGTATCACTGGTTGGTATTTATTTTGATGCAGACGTTCGTGCAGTAAATCATTCGATTAAATGACTGCGAAATCATTACATCCAATGGATAAGTACTGTAGGTACCTAACTAATGAATTCCTTTTTTTTCAGTTGAAATTTTAACTAAAATTACTATCGCAAGCAGGTTCGAGATCGTGATTCAAGATTAAAATCAAACGAATTAAGCCAATTATTATTATTATTTAACTCGGAAAACGATAATCCAGATCAATTTAGTATAATCAATTTTTAATTGAGCGTACTTGGAAATCGTATCTTGGTTATTTGTTTTTTCGAAAGGACTTTTGCTGTATGGTCATACAGACCTTTTCGGCGTCACCGAATAGGGTGGTAAGCTTCAAAGAGCTCAAACCGAAAAGTAAAGAGATAAACTCCTTCAAGTGTGTGGGCCGAATAGAATATGTATAGAATAAAAGGAACTTAAAACGCAATATAAGTAGTCAAATATATGTATATGTATGTCTTAAATTTCATTAGGATAATGTTGGTTGCAAACATGAAGTACCTACATATTTGCAACAATCGCTTATCAGTTGAATTAATAAAATTATGAAATTACTATTACTAAATCCATGCGAAATAAAACTAAAATGATTCGCAGTCGAGCGCTCGACGCTTGGCGAGCGATTTAATAATCGGGTTCCTCAACTCGAGAGTGAAAGCGAACGGAAATGCGAACGCTGCGAGCATGCACAATGGAGTCGATATTAAATTAATGATTTACGGCTCAATCTTGCGAAATGACAGTCAGAGCACATTACTGAACCCTATCATTAGTTACATCATCATTACAAACGACATTAATTTATATATATTTGGGATTGATGAGTTGAAGCGGTGACATTTGGAAGAAACTAATTGATATCAAAAAATTGCTGCAATATTTCTGTCCAATAAAAATTTATTCTATTCTATTCTATTCTATATCAAGATGAACATTATCTAATTGTTACTTCATAGTGACCATAACGCGCTGAAAGAGGGGCGGATATGTCCCAACAAACTTCCACCTAACGAGCTGTAGATTGAGACACGTTAATTATAATTATTGTAATAACACTGGAATTGGAACGGGTAGCGTTCAGATAACAATCAGCGCCAGTGATAATTAGCTAAGGGCTTTTTACACTAGCTTTTAACATGCGCGTTTTTAACCTAACCCGAGTCTAAGGTGGTCAACGACGAATTGATAGTGTATGTCAAAATCTTTAACGATTTACTTAATTTTTTGCTTGGCATTTTTGTGACGATCTATCGTTTACGATTTCCGTCAGATCGATCGTACAGATCAATCGTACCGTATATGGGGCCCCTTAGTTGGTCAACAAGGCGACCCTGTCAAAGCTAGGTATTGTAATATCATACGAACCTTTTCTAACCTCTTCTCTACGTCTACTAAGCTTATTCAACTTCGCGACTGTGGCGTGGTGGAGAGTGACCTGACTGCCCAATCGCTTCCTGTGTTCGAATACCGGTCGAGTATAAATAAATAGCGTAATATGTTGTAGCGTCCATAGCCCAATGGCTCGCGTCGATTCAATGTGATCGAAAGAGTTAAGCAACGACGGGCACGGTCGGTTTGTGGATGGGTGACCGCTAGGGGAAAAATTTCATGGACGCTACCATGCTAAGGCACGTAAAGCCGTTGGTCCCGGTTGTTTTCAATGCTGGAACCAGTCGTTAAGCCTTGTCGAAGACCTTCGGGTGGCTTGAGAACATTCGACACTGGGTTGTCCACTAACCCCTTCACCAATCCGCATTGGAGCAGCGTGGTGGAGTATGCTCTAGACATCCCGCTGTCTGTGGGGGAGACCCGTGCCCAGCCGTGGGACGTCTATGGATCGCAGCGATAAATAAATAAATAAACGCAACATACTCACACTCACACCCCTACGGGTGTACGGGTGGCGAACGCACACAGAATATAAACAATTTAACACCCATGACCTATTTATTTATCTGCAAAAAGGTCAGGATTTGAACATGAGATCAGTTGTTCGGCAGACAAGGTCACCACCGCAGGCCTACCGCGGTTATGTGAGTGTGTAACGTTAATTTTATTTATTTAATTATCTTCCGCGTTTTTACTTTTATTAATCACTGACCAAGTGAGTTGTTTCTTCCAATGGTTATCGCTTTACGGCAAATCGCGCGGTCTGAAAACAGCCTAACGCCTATTGTAGATTGTAGAACGGTTTTAGCGGTTTTTATCGCAAATACTCCGAGCTGTAGCGGTCGTCGCGACATGTAACTGTTTGGTAACGTCGTACGTAATCCGGCCTCCGCTGCGCACAGCACTGACTGATTTGCTCACCCATTTTGATTTCATATTCGTTTCAGATTGTTGCGTCGTATTAGGAAAAAGCGGTGACAGCCCAGTGGCTCTCACTCTCTCACTCTAGGGGTCTGGGTTTAAACTCAATCAACCATCAATCTCTTGTCAATCTCTTCTCGAAATGAGAGGGGTTGGCCGTAGTCTTTAGCGGATAAGAAGAAGAAAGCAAGAAAGAAAGAAAGAAGAAAGAAAGAAATCATTTATTTCGTCAAGCATTGCAACGACATAAAAATACAACACAAAGAATAATAGACTTGCCTTCGACATCATAACTCTTAGGCATGCAGGTTTCCTCACGATGATTCCTTACTGTTACAGCAAGTCACCCTAATTTTTTTAAATCGCACTTGACTTCAAAAGTGGTTGAGGCGTGCCGCTTGGATTTGAACCCGCACCGCTCGAGTGAGAGGCGAGTTCGATATCCACTGGGCTGTCACCGCTGTCAAATGCAATCGGCACGCACCAATGTATTTTTTTAAGGAAATAGTAAAAAGGTTAGTTGACATCACAGGAGACCGAAGAGGTGGCAGCTACCTCGGACAAAGAATTAGCCTAGCTATTCAAAGGGGGAACGCTGCCAGTATCTTCGGAACCTTGTCTAAGGGGACTCCTTTTAATAATATATTTTAGTTATTATTTTATATTTTTTCAGGTTTTTAGTTTTAGGTTCATTGTTCTTTTTTATACCTAGTAAGTATAGATATTTTCTATGTTATGTACATTTTAGAAATAGAATAGAATAGAAATAGAAAATAATTGTCTAATTATAAATTTTCTTCCTACATGCTACAATATGCTTGAAATTACAATAATAATACTCTAAAAAAAATTTTTTTTAAAAGCTTTTATAACTTTTTTATTTTATTTTCATGCATTGTCATCAGAACCTAATAAATGTGTGTCAAATTTCAGCTCGATAGCTTCAGTGGAAGTGGGTAAAATATTGATTGCAAGATTCCAGGACATACATGAATGAATACATACATACGAGTAAAGTTTAATAAAAGCTTTTAAAATAATGACACACAACAAAGTAGGTACCGCAAAAAAAAATTATATGTCACTTACTGCAATTACGGTGAAAAAAAAAAATTACAGAAAACCTTATAGATCCAAGTATTATGTGTTATGTTTGTTTTAATTCGTACGACAAGCGAAGCCGGTGGGACAGGCTAGTGACGTAGAATTCATTATGTAAACGGATTAGTGTCGATTACGTCTTCATCCATTTACCTGTATAATATTATCTGTAATTCAATATGTGGTATCACTTGCTTCAGGTTCTCATTGATTTATTAATCTTAACCAAGTGGTAGAACTAAACATGGTAGAGCAGCCGCTACGCAAAACGCGCTTTAGGCATTGAAGTAATGTACTAAATAATAGAAGTTCAATCAAAGTTCAATCGCTTTAGTACTAGAAATGAAAAGTTAAGATTACCCGTCTCGTAAATTTGTTATGGGTTATAACAAATTAGACAAATAGACGTCCCACTGTTGGGAACCGGTCTTCCCCACAGACACAGCTGCGGGAGGTTTAGAGTAATAGCCAGTGCGTTGATTGGTGGAGAAATTAGTGGCTAATCCAATGTCGAATGTCCCCAAGCCAACCGAAGATCGACTTCGACGGGGCTAAACGATTGTTTTTACCACAGAACAGATAAAGGAGGTTAGAAAGGCCATCGAGTCAGTTTTGAAACAAAACCACTGTCGCCAGTTACCCACACTTAGATACACGTTATTATTACCTTTACATAAAATATTCATCAGCCATTGGTCAAATTGCACGAGAATCGCAACTTTTAAAAACTAACCTTAGCATTAAATCAATAAGGATACTTTTTGCTCGCGTCAAGCTGTAGAATTGTGCAAGTTTTGACCTTGTCGACACTTAATGTTGCCAGTAAGTGTTTTGCACAAATTTCGTGCAATAATAAGATTTTAGAGGTTCTTCATAGGATTCATAATGAAACTCGTGATCTGTCCGATTGTCGAATGAATAATTTATTTGTAAAATCACCTATTTATATTTACATTTTCTTTCATACATACTACACTATTTAAAACACTATTTTGACGACCGCGTATATGTTTCATATTAACAACGTAGGTAACTGGTAACTGGTTCGAAGGTATGAGGTATCCGTGTGAGGTATTCTTGAGGTATTCGGAGGTATTCGGAGGTAAGGTAACTGGTAACTGAACCACTACAAGATTAGTAAAATAGAGTATATTTTATTTTACTGTATTATTTATTTATTTATTTAACCTTTATTGAGCCAAAAGATGCCTAACGGCGGTGAAATTAATAAATAAAAGTTAAGAAACAAAATTTACTGCATATTTGAGAAAATTGATCGTGCAATTTTATATGTTATTTACTGGTAACCCAACTAGAGATGTAAACATATTTATCGATAAATATATTTTGAAACTTGTTTAGAGTTATGTAGGTACCTATAATGCTACATCCGCATAAATGACTCTTTTAAAACTAACACTGAAAACATATGCAACTTGAGTTTTGCTTCCTTTAGGTGTTGCGCCTGTTCCATACATCTTATTAACATGCATTTTTTTTATTATCTTCACATGAAAAATTACATTATAATTATTTATTTTATTAAAAAGTTTCAGAGTGAGTGTACGTACTTAAATAAATACACAGGTACAGTTTTAATATATACAGTTGCGCGACGAATGTACTTGTGCAGAGCAAAGATGGGGACTCTTTTGTATTCGAATTTTTTACAATAAATTAATGCAATCTTATATTTAAATTATTTTTCTTTAATAGCTTTGGTAAAGTCTGTAATATGCTTCTCAGTAGAATATAATACAATCTGATGATAACTAATGTTGCTAAATAATTGAGTTCCGACAAAGTTGCGCAAAATCGAGTACAATTGTTCCAAAGTGGTACATTGTTTTTTAGGGATCCAAATTTTCTACCCGTTACATTTATCCAATGCTGGTTATTATTAGGATCCTTTGGAAACCTAAAATAAATACATAATATAAATTAGTACTAAATTACTTATTTAGTACTACACCTACTCCTTGAAATTAAGTATTTACACCTGAACCTACTTTAATTACGTACTCAAGATCAAGACTTATCGAAAAATTTATCTTATACTTTCACAACACTATCTCGCTGCGAACGAACTCGACAGAACATCGTGACGTCATCGCATTCTGTAGGACAGAATACATTGCGCACGAACTATGTGTTCACGTGGATTACTTGCGTACTTTACCGGCAATGTATATTTTTCGTGCAGCTCTTCGCACCACCGCAGTCCGAAAGCGACTAAAAGTATGCACGCGTGATTTCAGTTGAAGTATGATTGTTTAATCATACTTGTTGGCGCGCCTGTCACGCCCACATTTCCATTCTATCCTCCTTTATCTGTTCTGTGGTTTTTACCATTGAAAACAACCGGGACAGACGGCTTCGTGCCCTTCGAAGCACGGAAGCGCCACTTTTTGTTTTCGCTGGGAAATGCATTTACGCATCCTGCCTATATCAGTTTTCACAGACAGACAGGTAATGAAATTTTGCAATTAACGGTCACCCATCCACATACCGCCCGACGTTACTTAACTCGGTCAATCTCATACGATCGATGTTTATATGACATACGACATTTCACGTACGTAGACGGTAGGTACGTAGTACACGTAGGGCTTCTTACTTTCGTTAACCGATCAACTCGTAATAATAATATATACATATACTAATATTATAAAGAGGAAACATTTGTTTGTAATGTTTTCACACAAAAATTACTGGATCGATATCAAAAATTCTTTCACCGATTACAAAGCTACATCTTCACTGACGACATAAGCTATATAATATTACTAGGTGTACTCGTACACGCGAGCGAAGCTGCGACCTCCACTTAGTGTAATCTAATTCTGCCACGCTTTTCACGAACCGGACGACAAAAAAGCTTGAATGAGGAAGAAGGTACGAGTAATTGTCGCAACATTTTTGTTGTTTTTATCGGATGGCGAGACCACAGAACAGATAAAGGAGGATAGAATGGAAATGTGGGCGTGACAGGCGCGCCAACAAGTATGATTAAACAATCATACTTCAACTGAAATCACGCGTGCATACTTTTAGTCGCTTTCGGACTGCGGTGGTGCGAAGAGCTGCACGAAAAATATACATTGCCGGTAAAGTACGCAAGTAATCCACGTGAACACATAGTTCGTGCGCAATGTATTCTGTCCTACAGAATGCGATGACGTCACGATGTTCTGTCGAGTTCGTTCGCAGCGAGATAGTGTTGTGAAAGTATAAGATAAATTTTTCGATAAGTCTTGATCTTGAGTACGTAATTAAAGTAGTTTCAGGTGTAAATACTTAATTTCAAGGAGTAGGTGTAGTACTAAATAAGTAATTTAGTACTAATTTATATTATGTATTTATTTTAGGTTTCCAAAGGATCCTAATAACCAGCATTGGATAAATGTAACGGGTAGAAAATTTGGATCCCTAAAAAACAATGTACCACTTTGGAACAACTGTACTCGATTTTGCGCAACTTTGTCGGAACTCAATTATTTAGCAACATTACTTATCATCAGATTGTATTATATTCTACTGAGAAGCATATTACAGACTTTACCAAAGCTATTAAAGAAAAATAATTTAAATATAAGATTGCATTAATTTATTGTAAAAAATTCGAATACAAAAGAGTCCCCATCTTTGCTCTGCACAAGTACATTCGTCGCGCAACTGTATATATTAAAACTGTACCTGTGTATTTATTTAAGTACGTACACTCACTCTGAAACTTTTTAATAAAATAAATAATTATAATGTAATTTTTCATGTGAAGATAATAAAAAAAATGCATGTTAATAAGATGTATGGAACAGGCGCAACACCTAAAGGAAGCAAAACTCAAGTTGCATATGTTTTCAGTGTTAGTTTTAAAAGAGTCATTTATGCGGATGTAGCATTATAGGTACCTACATAACTCTTAACAAGTTTCAAAATATATTTATCGATAAATATGTTTACATCTCTAGTTGGGTTACCAGTAAATAACATATAAAATTGCACGATCAATTTTCTCAAATATGCAGTAAATTTTGTTTCTTAACTTTTATTTATTAATTTCACCGCCGTTAGGCATCTTTTGGCTCAATAAAGGTTAAATAAATAAATAAATAATACAGTAAAATAAAATATACTCTATTTTACTAATCTTGTAGTGGTTCAGTACCTACCAGTTACCTTACCTCCGAATACCTCCGAATACCTCAAGAATACCTCACACGGATACCTCATACCTTCGAACCAGTTACCAGTTACCTACGTTGTTAATATGAAACATATACGCGGTCGTCAAAATAGTGTTTTAAATAGTGTAGTATGTATGAAAGAAAATGTAAATATAAATAGGTGATTTTACAAATAAATTATTCATTCGACAATCGGACAGATCACGAGTTTCATTATGAATCCTATGAAGAACCTCTAAAATCTTATTATTGCACGAAATTTGTGCAAAACACTTACTGGCAACATTAAGTGTCGACAAGGTCAAAACTTGCACAATTTTACAGCTTGACGCGAGCAAAAAGTATCCTTATTGATTTAATGCTAAGGTTAGTTTTTAAAAGTTGCGATTCTCGTGCAATTTGACCAATGGCTGATGAATATTTTATGTAAAGGTAATAATAACGTGTATCTAAGTGTGGGTAACTGGCGACAGTGGTTTTGTTTCAAAACTGACTCGATGGCCTTTCTATCCTCCTTTATCTGTTCTGTGGGCGAGACCCTGTTGGGAGTTTGGAAGACAAAAACGTTCTGTACTTCTCAATCATTTCTGCATGAAATGGTTTAAATCCCGCCCCACTAATGTCTATGTAACATTTCGTATACCAATTGCATAATTAAATAACAAAAAAAAATTAATGGTTGTCTGTAAAGTCGATTTACGGACGATAATTTTACGTGATAACGTCATAAGAAATAAGAGTATAGCGAGATTGAACAACAAAACACTGCACAGAATTTAGCTTCAGATCAGAAGCATTGCCAATATTTGCAAATAGTAATGCAGCTGATTTCATCACGTTGAACAATAGCGTCGGTGCAACCGATTATTCGCTCTATTGCTATGGTTTACAGACTAAAATTGAATGAATGCACGCTCGGAACGCCGGTGTCATTTCCATGTACTATAATTAGTGCAACCGATTATTCGCTCTATTGCTATGGGTTACAGACTAAAATTGAATGAATGCACGCTCGGAACGCCGGTGTCATTTCCATGTACTATAACTAGTGCAACCAATTATTCGCTCTATTGCTATGGGTTATAGACTAAAATTGAATGAATGCACGCTCGGAACGCCGTTGTCATTTTCATGTACTATAATTAGTGAAACCGATTATTATCTGAAAGCAAGAAAGAAAGAAAAGCTTTTATTTCTTTATTTTTTTATCTGTGTACCAATTTTCATTTAAATCGGTTCAGTAGTTTTGGCGTTAAAGCGAGACAGACATACAGACAGACAGAGTTACTTTCGCATTTATAATATTAAGTATAGATATATGTAGAGATTGGGGCAGACTAATTGGACGGTAATTAAGTTCGATCTCCTTTTTTTGTAGAGCAAGGATATGATTTTATACCCGTTTTTGCGGGAGACACGCGGGCACAGCCTAGTATCCTTTTAAATGTAAGTTCCACTCCAGACTGGAGGACCCGAGAGACCCAGTTCCCGGGCTCTAATAAAATGTAACTTAAACGTGTCAAGTGCGAGTCGCGTACTCTGAAGAGCCTGATAGTTCGCCTGACTATGCATACGGTCTATTTTAAGGGAGAGTCCCATATACGGATGTCCTACAGAATAAACGGGGCACCAGATGGTAAGACAAGTGGTCACCGTCGCTTAAATGTGTCGTCGGCTGAAGGAGACCTCTTTTTATGCCTGTATTCAACAACCCTGTATTGAGAGCTCACACGTGTTCGGAAAAAAAAATAATCTTCACAAAAACAGTCTACCTACCGATAGTGGTTGGATATTTTTTTTACGGGAATATATCGTGGGTGTCGTGCAAACGATATTTTTTAAGGATACAAGATAGCAAATGAGCTTGCAGCACCACCCATCCGCTGCCGCCCATGACAACTGTGACTGACTTTCTGTGGGCTCTACCATCTACTAACACCTACACCTACTTGGGTTATGTGGCATTTTCATCCAATAAATCCTCTCCCTCCCTCGGTTAGGTGATTTAGCTCTATGCTTATATCCAGCAGTGGACTGAAGGGCTGATTGATGTAAGTATGGATGGATGGAAAACCCTCTCAGTGGTCATCCTCAGCGATTCTAGGACTCCAGGATCTCTGTTAGAACTTACTTACTTACTTACTAAAATAAGTTCCTATGAGCTGACCCGGTTCCGTTGTGGTACTGTCATGTAAGCTTTGCCTAGATAAAAACATGGATCATGTGCTAATTCAAACGCAGAACATATGAATTAGGAACAGATTAGCGTTTAAATTATTCAAACAAAAAAATTAGTCCATTAAAATACCTATTTGCTGTGCTTATTACTCTTTGACCTCGAAAACTAGCGCCGGAATGACGCTGTCAGTTTCGTTTTGTTCGTTCATTTCATTCGCCAGTCGCGCCCCAGCAATGGATGTGAGTGCATGTCTCGTTCCGCGCGCCGCAGCCATATTGTTTACGTGAATTACTTTCGTATTGTGATTATTTGTGATTGTGAAGTGACATTAAAGCTGTGTTGTGTTGTGAGTGTTCATAATGGCTAATCTAACACTGAGGTACCTGGATGAGCTCTCGTATGTGCTGAATAGCAGGAGGCACCTGGCATCTCAGGGCAAGGCATCGTCGGTGGGGGATCTTCTGAATGCTGAAGAGGACCATTACCCGCCGGTATGTTTCAAGACTCTCTATATCACAGATTCGCTCGCTCGTTGCGACCCATAGACGTCTGCTGGGCACGGGTCTCCCCCACAGACACTGCTGCGGGAGGTCTAGAGCATACTCCACCACGCTGCTCCACGCTGCTCCGCAGTATAACAGATTACTAAATATTTACTGTGTATGTTCTGCTTTCGGTGCACTTAGATGTTCGAGCCGGAAATGCGGTCTAATTAAAAGTTAATTAACACCTAATTTTTATCGAACTTAAGATTGTATGATTTTATTGCAATTTTAGCAACCACGAATTTAGATCCAATTAAAATTTAACACTATACGATTTAGAGAAAAATGACTCTGTGATGTTAACTTCACAATTTTGACAGTTTTGCTGACTGAAGAGTGAAAGGTGGGTGCTCTATGGCTCTATCATAAAATGTACTCTGTGGGCTCTATGGTCTGTCCAGCAGAGACAATGTAAGGTCGAAGGTACACGACCTTTGTATCCAGCCTCATTGTTTGAGAAGTTATATTTAACTGCATATTGATGAAAAACGTTAATTTATTTAACCATACTTCCATTAGTTCCGTTCACATTATGGAGTCTTAGATCGGTGAATTTAAATGAGGAACAAAATCGAGTTTTTTACGGAGAAGAAACCCTATAAAGGCATCGAATCGGATGTTATAGCGGTGAGAGCCCAGTGGCCCGAACTCACCACTCACTCGAGCGGTCCGTTTTCAAATCCAAACAGTGAATTTTCCTACGTTATGTGCGATTGAAGAAATTAAATGTCAACTGCTGTAACGGTGGGGGAAACCTGCATGCATGATGATACAATGACTTTCCTACGTTATGTGTGATTTAAGATATTAAATGTCACCTACTGTAACGGTGAAGGAAACCTGCATGCCTGATGATACAAGGACTTTCCTACGGTCTGTGCGATTTAAGAAATTAAATGTCACCTGCTGTAACGGCGAAGGAAACCTGCATGCCTGATGATACAATGACTTTCTTACGTAATGTGCGATTTAAGAAATTAAATATCACCTGCTGTAACGGTGGAGGAAACATTGTGACGAAACCTGCATGCCTAATGATACAATGACTTTCCTACGTCATCTGCTGTAACGGTGGAGGAAACATTGTGACGAAACCTGCATGCCTTATGTTCTCAAAGGCATGTATCATATAAGAAGCGAATAGCATGCCTTATAGTAACTACAGAGGAGGACTGCTGCTGTTAGTTATATTGAAACAAGCCTTAGTTGTGACTGTCGGCCCATACCTAAGTGGCGTGGCGTATCGAACGCGATATCGCGCGATAAGCAACGTTGAACCACTTGCACCGTTGCACCGCTCATTCATGGTGGCGGTCATTGTATAGAAGTTTTGTAGGCATATCTCCCGGCACGAAAACTCTGAACTAAATTGGAAGGGGATAGATGCGCATGGGGGTAGGGTATCAGTGCGGGGGAAATAATACGGCTGACGAACCATATAGCGCTTAAGACATACCTGCGAATTCTAACGCGTTTAATTGAAAAAAATTATAATAATTCAGTAAGCTTCATCTTATTTATATAGAAATAGAAATATATTTAAGTACATATCTCAAATACATGTTTGTATTATTTTTACTTTAGAAAAAAAATCACAAAATAAGGTCTTAAAAATGCGTCTCAACAGTTTTATCTCACTTATTTGAAAACTAATTACCAGTAAACTTTACTTACTTATACAATAAATAGAGTGAAGATTTGTAAATAAATTATGAAGTACTTAATTTTTATATTATTTAATTTAATTAATTTTAGCAAACGGTACAAGTTCATTTACCATGCTCTGTCTCTATTACTATTTTAGAGATTAAAATTTAGTTGTTTGCACAAAGATTTGGCTCCATATCGACATCCTACGCCTAATAGGTATTAAAAATAAATCAAAAATAACAAAATTTCAAGCCTGTGGGGTAGGCACAGTTGTAGGTATTTTACACTTACTTTTTAGCAGTTAAGTATGTTTAGGTTCCATAAAATAAGACAGTGATCCTATTGCCATATAAAATCAGAATCATTTAAGGGACTTATAGATAGAAAACCCACATAAAATTGAGCCTGACCTTGGAGTCGAACCGAGTACATTTAGCTTAGCTTAATGAAGCAGTAGGTTACCTAGATAATTTAATATTGAATCCTCCAAATCAAGACAAGTTATCTTCAATTAAAAGTAAACATCACGCAACCATTGTCTTTGACTAAGAAAATAATAAATTAAAACAGCAGATTATAAAATAAATGAAACGGTCACATTATAGAATTGGCGCGGAATTTTCTCACGCCGCCATTTTGATTGTGTTGATGCAACGAGAAAGGCGCCCGCGCGGGGACGATGTCCCAACGGGGGTAATCGTTGCTATGCAATTGCAATTGCCTATCCCGGACGCTCATCTGACAATAATAATTACTTACACAGCGGTGATAGCTTAGTACCTATCGAATTCGCCTCACTCGAGCGGTCCGGGTTCAAACCCCAGCGGCACGCACCAATGACTCTAAAATATGTCACATACACTCACTGCGACCCATAGACGTCCCACAGCTGGGCACGGGTCTCCCCCACAGACACTACTGCGGAAGGTCTAAACTCTAAAGCATACTCTAAGAGAGTAGTTATGCTCTATAAGAGAGTAGGTATGCTCTCTCTCTCTCGACAAATAGTTATCTTGAGGAAACCTGCATGCCTGAGACTTCTCCATAAGGCCCTCAAAGGTATGTAAAGTCTGCCAATTCGAACTTGGCCACCGTAGTGGGCCCATGTCCAACAGTGGGACAAAGAAGATGGTGATGGTGGTTAGTAATTGATACAAACAGCTGTCGGCACCAGCATGGACGCACGAGCACGATTCGTAGCTGGGATACACATCCCGGGAATCAAACCCAGATCGACAAACGTACTTTTACGAACATGCAGACAGAATACATAAACTAAAGCTGTTTCTTTGTAAAGTAGGGCGATAAATGACTAACTTCTGTTAAAAACTATAAAGGTCACTTAGAAATATTGCAGAATAATAGTACTTGGTAATATCAACTATTATTCTGTGGTAATATGTAGGAGTCCATCAAAAATAATGCTATTACTCGTTCCTGATGTTAGTTTCAAACACTAAATCTAATTTGCGAACTACGGAGAGAATCAAAAACCACAGACCTCGTTTCCGGTAGAAATGTCAATTGGTCAACAAATATGAGATCTTCGACAAGGCTTAGTCACTGTTTAAACCATTGAAAACAACCGGGACCGACAGCTTAACGTGCCTTCCGAAGCACGGTAGCGCCCATGAAATTTTACCTCTGGCGGTCACCCATCCACACATGGACCGCGCCCGTCGTTGATTAACTCTGTCAATCATATTGAATAGATTCAAGCCATTGGGATATGGACGCTACAAATAATCTATGTTTAAGTATGTATTATCCAATGTATGTATCCACAGAACAGTTAAAAGAGGTATCAGTCTCTGGCACCTATAGCACAAAGTAGACATCTATAACTAGTACTGGCTGTTTGTGAAAAAAAAAAAGTTTTTTCTTCACGTTATTCTGATTCTGTTGCAACCATTTCTACCGGCTACCTGTTCTGTGGAGAGCACAGTTGTCTGTTACACAACGAATTGCCACTGTCGTTATGTCCGTGTTTCATACATAAGAAGTGTATGTATGTATGTACCACCTAAGCTTATGTTACAATAGCATTACATAGGCATCATTGCGCTTAATATAGTATTACTTCTCGATTACATGTCTATCTCATTCAAAGCGTGGTAACAAATATGCATTGTACGCGTTGTGTAAATATGTAGTTTTTTTTTACTTTCTCACACATGGCCATCTAACCTCAAACTAGGCGCGAGCTTGTACTATGGGTGTCATCATAGTCATAGGACTCCCTTAATTGGTGCCAGAATTAAAAAAAAAAACTGTATAACTATTTACCGTTCGCCACTCGATCTTAGATCCATATCTATTACTTACTGTATTAATTATTAAGTGCGCAAACGCATAGAATATCCATTGAATATTTGAATCCCAATCATCTATGTCGAATTGCATCGAACCGGAAACTTCACGGTCTGGTGACCGCCATCTTGCCATAGATAACGGGTATTCGTACATTCAGCACACGATTAAAGGCTGAACAGATTGAAAACTTCTTATGAAACTACAAAATGCAAACCAACTTTTATAGGGCTATCTCGATTATTGAGACTAAAATAACGTGTAAGTGTCGTATTAACAATGATAAACAATTTTAGAAATTGAAAGAATCCACACGTATACATCCTAATTAAAACGTACAGACTTATTTGTAAGAGTAGTGAAAGAATTCGTATTTGCATGCACCCAGCACAGTCATTGATCATAATTACAAACGCCAATTTGTATGCTAATTGCAATTTTCTACTCCTTAAGGCTCTGTCTATTAATTGCAAAGACATTTTATATTTAAGTTTATATAAAAAAATTATATAAATATACTAGCTGACCCCGCAAACGTTGTTCTGCCATATGAAATGTCAAAGTGACGCGACGATTCACGTCAATGAACGACGGGTAAAAATGTTTGAAAAAAATTTTTTTTTTTTAATTTATATAGGGTTGATTTTGTCCCGCTACTCACCAGCCAGGTCTGCAGTTCCGTGTTGGGGTATAATAGGAGAGGCGTTGGACAAGTTTTCAGCTTGCCTCAAATACCTACCGAAAAATTGATGCCAGCTCTTGGACGTAAAACTACTAATGTTTCTTAGTGATCAGTTATAAAGACTGTGTTATGATATTTTAATGTTTTTTTATCACCGTAGTGAATTGATTACCGACTTTGGAGTTTACTATTTTTCTAAGACAATTAGTACCTAGTCTATGTGTGATTTTCTTCATTGTACTCATGTTCAATTTTTCATTCCGACCGCATGCCATATTGCATAACTTGCGTGTTGGCTCAACGGTTAATTATTATGAGCCGCACGTGAAACTGAGATGCTAATTGCTTTTTAGTTTAACTTTATAGTTAACTGCGAATGGATTCAAACGAGAAATTGATAACATGTTACACAAGAATGACGTAAGGGGTTTTTATAATCTGTGGAAGCGCTCTAATTAATGTGGTTTGTCTACTCTGCCATACTACGCTCTGTGGTTCTATATATTGTGAGTTGGAATTTAGTTTTCTGAGACACCAACTTAAAAATTAGTTTTACGGAGAAAAAGTTACCAATATAATTAGTTTTTGTCTTCGAAGTCTTATAATCTCTACTCTTTTCATATCAAAACAGTTATTTTTAGCCTCTGATTACTTTCACGCGGCGAGTACAGGCAGTGACCACGAATTTCATCTGTACTAATATTATAAAGCTGAAGAGTTTGTTTGTTTGTTTGTTTGTTTGAACGCGCTAATCTCAGGAACTACTGGTTCGAATTGAAAAATTCTTTTTGTGTTGAATAGACCATTTATCGAGGAAGGCTTTAGGCTATATAACATCACGCTGCAACTATTAGGAGCGAAGAAATAATGGAAAATTTGAAAAAAACGGGGAAAATTATTCATCCTTGAGGGCTTCCGTTGCGTGCGCTGCGAAAACGGTTCAAGATACCAAAAATATATGTATGAAAGAATTATTCCACTTGAAATGATCTAAAAAAATGTCCATGACAGTATATGTCTATCTTTTAAGATTAACTCACTAGAACCGTTTTTTGGCATTTGTTAAGAGTTGTATCAACGTAATAATATTAATCTTTATCCAAATAAATGTGTTGTTGATTGTATAAACATAATAAATCTAAGGTATAAACAGTATTTCACATGAAGTATCGCGTCACTTTGACCTTTCATATGGCAGAACAACGTTTGCGGGGTCAGCTAGTTCTAAATAAAACTTGTAATATTTTTAAACCAACTCTGTCAAATCAATGTGGCTACGCCGCATCCGCAGAGATTTACGCTTCTACTACGCTCAAGGGAATACAGACCTTACTGCTCTTTAATACAGTCATCATTACATTGATTGGAAGTAAATGTTGTATAACAACACTGCGATAGGAATCTCGACTGTATTCAGCTGTAATACAGCATGTAATCGCAAAGCATGGTTGATTCAGTTGAGGGTGGTAGTGGAATATGGACCTAACTGCATTGTGAAAGGGTGTTCCTGTTGGCGATTGCAGGAAGCAGGGGAACTGCCGGCTAAGTGACAGGAAGGCGGCAATTGTCTAATGGACTGATGGACTGCCCTTGCGGCAAAGATCATCCGGCTGTGCGGCATTTGTTTATGTTTGTATACGATTGATGGATGCTGTCCACCATTCCTTGGCCCTGTGTTGGGCGCGGGTGTACGAGAGATTGGTGTGGTAAGGGTGCGAATTGGTAGACTTTACATCCCTAAGAAATATTATGGAGAACTCTTCGGCATGAAGGGGTTTTCACGACGTTTTCCTTCGTCGTTACAGCAGTTTTTAAAACGCACATGCTTAGAAAATATTTTTGCTAATATGCTTGCTCGGATTTGAACCCGAACCTCTATATACATGCAGAATCACATACCCTGTGTAAGGATGGTGATGGAAGTATCAGAGCTGCTAATGGGTCGTACACACTTGACGTTACCGAGCTACCGTGCCTAACGAGCGGGCACTGTGCCCCATTGGACATTAACTTTTTACTCCAATCTGCATGTTGTGTTGCATAACTGCTTTTAATAACACGTCCGTTAGTTTCGTGCCCGGACGCCATCGAGTTCATTACGTGTTTCAGGCGAGTATGATTTTAAGCAGGGTTAGAAATTGCCATGTTGAATTTTCATTGAAAGTTATCCGATAATTATCCCGTTATTATCCAACAATATAAGGTGTAAATTATAGTTATTTCAGTATAATTTTTTCCTAAGTAATTGTTTTAAAGCAATCGTGTACCTACTGTGTTCCGATTAAATGCAGGTTATCTACACTTTTCATAAAGACCATGTCATAGGTAGACACATATTTTGTTCTAGAAGCGACCATGTCATAGTCCTCTAAGGTAGGAACGCATTTGCGACCGACTTGGAACGGGTTTCTTAGGTACTAACTGAACCAACCAATACCAACTAACAGGAGCAACTTAACTAACAGTCCTTGCTCCTATAGTCCTATAGTTTAGTTGTTTAGGAAAATTGGGATCTTAACGAACAGCGCGGGAGTTGATTTTAAAACGAAATCTCTAATATATATGTGAATAACGTGATGAAATTCCTTTAAACAAATTTTTGTACCTAAAGCCATACTAATTTCACAGCGAGTGAGCGTTATAGGCATAACTAATTCCCACATTTTTATTCATATAAACCTCATTAATTTTGACGTCGCGATCATAAATAATAATTGTACAGCAAAAAAGTAACCATTTCGCAGCCATTTTGAATATTTCAGCAAAAATAAAATTACGTTACATACTCGTATCTTCCTATCCGAAATACGCGCTACATGGTTTCAAGCTTTATGCTACTTGTTTGTAAAGTATGCAGACGCGCACTTGGCCAGTGTGCTATATGCAGTGTAATAGGTATTAGATGTAGATATTGATGATACTGGCTTTTTTTGATAGTCGAGAACGACGAAGCCCAATGAAAATACAACACGCAAAAGAACACAGAGGATAGAAAGGTCTAAATTAATGCATCAAAACATTCGTAATTTGTCTTACAAAATTAAACTTTCGCGACGATATTCTCAAAATTTTCAGCAGAAACAGCTTAACAGCATTTTATTTTAAAAGAATATAATCTGTCTATACGATTGTATTAAAATTTTAACCCAAAAAATATTCATCAAGTTAATTCATCAATTTCCGAATTATCTAAAGATAACCCAATTAATTATGTTTTATCGCAGCATAATCAACCATGGCTGCATTTATATACTGTTTGGCGCGCAAATGTGCGGTTGTGTGAAATCGACGAGTTTAAATCGTAGTATTTCTGGCCTTAATGACTTCATCTCATCACTTCGATTCAACACTCCCCGAAGACCAAAGCTTAAGCAACATCAACATTTCTGTCCTCTTCACCAAAACAGGCGCAGTATAATAAGCGGCTCGAAAGTCTGACATTGAATGCGCAGAAGTCGAATTCAAAAGTAAGTTTGAGGAGATATGATAACCCATGCGCATCTATCCCCTTCGAATTTCGCACAGAGCTTCGCTTTCATGTCGACACTTGTATTGATTTGTTGATTGACTCTTCTTATGTTACACGGTCATGTTGATAGGCGACGATGACCACTGTAAAAATGTAATGTAATGTGAGCAATGAGCACCCATCGCTGTCATTCCAGTCGGATGTCATGTCTGCATAATCGGAATCGACGCGCACTTTCGAATCGCGACGCAGAATTAGCGCGAGCTTGCACGAACTGAAATCTTTGTACGTACTAGGAAGTATGTATTACCACAGAGAAAATAATACACAACTACGGACATATTATAAATAAATAAATAAATAAATCTTTATTCAGGTTACGTGACCCATTTAAAAATCTTACAAAAGATTACATATGTATATTAAGTAACTAACTATAACAATTGCAGAAAATACTCAAAATAACATAATATTTAAAATAGATATGATTTCATTACAATATAATTTACAAAATTTAAAAAAAGTTTATACCAGTTATAATCATAACCGGCCAATACCATTTAAACCCTCTTTTAGTTAACACTTTTCCCGTCCTTAGTTGTTGGGTCGGGCTTTTATTATTTCCAATAGTTATTAAATACGAATTACTTTATTGGCTCGTTTCAGTTTTATTATAATCTATGTAATCGAAGTAGTGTTATGAGTAGGTATAAAATACAGACCTACTCTATCCGATTAATAAATATATCTTTAAAAACAATAACTCGAAGACTGACACATCTGCAATTTTAATAAAAATAATATGAGAATGTCAGGTTATTACATTTTTCTTTGAATGTCCTTCTGAAATGCGAAATATTTTTTACTGCATAGTTAACAACTACAATTCATTGTTATGTATTTGTTGCCAGCACTTAATTTCATAATATCTAGTCAAGGTTTTAGTTTTAACGCTGATCAAATTTTTATTTCTAACTAGTGGACGCCCGCCGCTTCGCTCGCGTGTAATACTAGATTCTTCTAAACGCGTTAACTTTAGTAATGAATCCGTAAATGTGTTATCCCTTATGTTTATTTTACACCCTCAAGGGTAACATTTTTACAAATTTTGAATGCCACATTTATTTATGTATACCCTTCTGGTTCTGAAAATGACAATACTTTCATACAATCATTCATCCCCCTTTTCAACCCTTTACAACACTTTTTTCCTAATAAAAATTAGCCTTATGTCCTATGTCCTTTCTCAGGCTCTAGCTAGACTATCTGTGTACCAAATTTAATTTAAATCGGTTCAGTAGATTTGTCGTGAAAGCGAGACGAGCAGAGAGTTACATTCGCATTTATAATATTAGTATGGATGGATATACGAGCACGCGTGTATTGCAAACGGGCATGCATCACCTGTTCGCTGCTGCCCGTGCTGGTGAAGCATGGGTATTCCCAAGCCTTTCAAGGGTTCCCATCCTTTGCAAAAAATCACGTCGCTCTATCATTTTCCGCGTTGAGGAGGAGGAAGGACAAACCAACAAAAACACTATCCCATTTATATATTAGTAAAGATAAGATAAGAAAAGGTTAGGACCAAAATAACGTTTTTATGACTTTGAACGAACTTTTGAGCGAACTACCAACAACATTTAATTACCACATTCACATGTAGATGCAAGGACTCCGAACTTTGTGGTTTTTTTGATTAAACTTGATATAAGAATAAGAAGGAAGACGTCAAGGACCAAGGAACACGGACTATGTGGATATCTGACTCAGAAGCGTGTCGGCAACCCGTTTGTGATCAACGTTGCGTGAAACCTGTTTCATTTAGTCATTGCGCATTTCTTGGTATCTTGTCGCTGTAAGATATAGGTATAAAGACCGGAATCAAAGTCTAGCGGCAAGACGTGAAACAAAAGAAGTTCGCTACTAACCCAAAAAACTCAAAATACCACGAAAACCAGGCTCGCGAGTGTCCACAGCTAGCTAACAAAGAGAATCTTGGGTTGGAAGAATTGGACTCCCTAACAAAGAATGAAGGTGTGATTACAAAGTCAGAAAGAAAGAAAGAAAAGCTTTTATTTCGTTGTTCTCTGACGCATGTTTAGCAGTTTATATTGAAACACTTTTATCTAATGTATTAAAAAAAACAGTATAATAATGGTAAAGTAAAAGTAACTTTATGTCGGGGTAAAACATCGCACGCTATGTGTCGTACACATGTTCTACAATAAAAAATAAATAAAAAGGTGTGATTGCATCCAGCCAGCAATCTATCATACGATGCTCATGGCAACGAATTTTTGCATTTTTGATTGTATGTATTTAAGAATGTGACATTTATATCTGTATTTCCGTGTATGCTTGTATAAATATTTATTAGGTTTTATAATTTCTCATTAAATTTGGAACTGCTGTCTGTTCCCACATTTTTCGCGCCATTACTGGCAGAGAATGGCTGCGGCCACCCTTTGGAAAACCCTAGATTAAGATTTAATTAATATATTATGTGTAAATGAAAATAAATAGAAAATGAAATAATTGACACAAACGTGTCTTTATATGATGACTAGTGGACGCCCTCAGCTTCGCTCGCGTGGAATTAGACATAACAATAGTTTCGTTTACACCTAGTAATATTATATAGCCTATGCTCTCAGTGAAGATGCAGCTTTCTAATGGTTAAAGAATTTTTGAAATCGGTCCAGTATTTTTGAGTGAAAATATTATAAATAAATATTTCTTCTTTATAATATAAGTAAAGATATATATACGTAGATGTACAGATATGATAATTATTATAAACACTATGCCATAGGTAAGGCTTCCCGACCTAGTAAACTTAGAACAAGTTTATAGGTAGGCCCTTGTGATTTTCATCTTAATCGCTCACTGGTTTTCGAAGACAAATTAAACAAGCAAGAGCGTTGAGTGTTATGTTGCAAGACGGTTGCACGATTTTATGTCTTGTTGCTCTATAGTAGTCTTTAGCGTCTAGTCTTATAAAAAAGCAGATTAATAAAAGCAGCACGCGTGTTCAGCATAGAGTGAACGGGTGGCCTCGGCGCGGCTGATAATGCCAGCCGGCGCTATCTACCGTGGATTCGATTTTTAAATTGTTTTAATTCTAATTCACACCTATACGATAATCGCGAATGCTTCCACGAATTTAATTTAGTCTCTATTTTTTAAAAGCTTTTATTTAACTTCCGTATGTATCTTGTAAGTATGTATGTCCTGGAATCTTGCAATCAATATTTCACCCACTTCCACTGAAGCTATCGAGCTGAAATTTGGCACACATATTAGGTTCCGATGACAATGCAATAATATGGTACTGTCGAACTGTCATCTGATGATGGAGCCGGAAGATATTAACTGGAACTTCATGATGGAATATCGTATCATAGTCGTGTTTGCACTTGTGGTAAAGTCTTGTAATGAACTTTGACCACGATTAGGTTTCAAGGTCAAGTTATAAAAGCTTTTAAAAAAAAAATTTTTTTTACAGTATAATTATTTTATTAAAAGCTTATAATTAACTTCACTCGTATACATGTATGTATGTCCTGGAATCTTGCAATAAATATTTCACCCACTTCCACTGAAGCTATCGAGCTGAATTTCGGCACACATATTTGGTTCCGATGACAATGCACGAAAATAAAAAAAAAGTTATAAAAATCTCTTTTTTTTTTTAATTTTTTAGCAGTATATTCATTAATGTCAGAACATGATCAAGTGAACGAATGATTTGAAACAGCAATAATTGATACGGTACTAGGCAAGAGGCAAAACTTCACGGACGGTCCAAACTAGAATAGTCTAAGTCTAAGGCCTCTTGTCCACGAACGGTATATATCGCCGTGAAAATCTACGGTTAATTCGCCGCGTGTAGGCACGGTCGTCAGTGTTGTATAGATCACTATGAAAGCTTGTTGATATGATCTATAACCATTAAATAAATATATTAATGACTAGTGGACGCCCGCAGCTTCGCTCGCGTAGAATTAGACCCATCAACGACGTCTGCCCGCGTTCAGGTTGCCCACTTGACTTCAAAAACGGCAAAATTTCATACTAAATTTGCACCCCCGTTTTACTCTTTTACATATAAAAAAACTCAATACCTACCTATAGTTACATCTAGTATTTCTACAAACCATTTAAGTTTCAGAATATATGGCTCAGTTCATTACGTTATTATTTTTACTTTCATTCAACATTCAACACAGCAGCGTGGCATTTCAACATTTTCAACTGACTGTGCTTTTAACCAGTACGAGTGTAAACCACAGATAAAAGGAAAAGTAAAAGTGTTGCCAGCTGCCGTAAACAAGTATTTACAAAAAGACAATTACACAGACTCGCTCTGTTTTTTCTGGGCCATTGTTAATGTTTCCCACAGATTATAAAATGCGTTGCAGACGCGTAAAGAAATAACGTTATCATTCGTTTTTGTTCCAAACTTATCGAGACGTTTCGATGCATTGAATCGATGATGGTGTACGAGAAATCGATTTAACCGTGTAGGTACAACGATTGTGTAGACCGCTGTTGAATGCAATGCATTACTAATATTTTAAACTGAATACCTAGATGTGATAACAATATTTAATTAAAATACAACATGTATGGCATTATAAAGAAACATTTAGTAAATTAAAACTAAAACTAAATTAAAATAGTTTTACATAAATTTATTAGTTAATACATACTGTTATTTATAAATAACATAATTTACTATCTATTTTTACAGCGGTGACAGCCAAGTGGCTATTGTCACTTGCTATAACGGTGAAGGACACATTGTGGGGAAACCTACATGCCTGAGAGTTATTCATAAGATTCTCGAAGGCATGTGAAGTCTGCCAATCCGCAGTTGGGGTCATCCAACAGTGGGACAAAGAAAGGGTTGTGGTGGTGGGTGGATTAGGTACCTATTGTATTTTGTTGTATTAATTGAAACACTTTCAATTATCAAATTATTATTATGAAAACAAAACTGGTAGTTACATGCTATTTCTTAACAAGGTCGCCCGGGTCTGTCTGCTTTGGTTTATATGAAGACATATTTCGTCATATTTATGTTTGTAATATTTTTAAAGTTATTCTATTAAATCACGTCGAGGTTGGTAATTAACAGATAAACAATAACATAATAATATCCTTTTAGGACTTATTACAGTCATTACCCAACTATTACTAATCACTCATGTGTACAAGTCACTAGCTTTACACGTGGATTCGCCCGCGAAATCTATTTTCTTAGCGACTATTACAAACGCATACCTATAATATAGTGGACGCTCGCAGCTTCGCTCGCGTGGAATAAGACATAACAATAGTTTAATTTACACCTAATAATATTGTATAGCCTATGTCACTCAGTGAAGATGCAGCTGTCTAATGGTGAAATAATTTTAACCGTTTAAATTTTTAATTTATTTTAAAACCGGTCCAGCAGTTTTTGTGTAAAAACATTATAAACAAAACTTTCCTCTTTATAATATTAAGTATAGATACAGAAGTATAGATAAAGAACAAATTAATCTATAAAAACAAACATTAAAATTTTATCGATAACTAAGGCGCGATTATAAATCGAACGATAATTAAGGTCTACTCCATTTCGAAGGTATCTGCTGTGCATTTTTTGGGATAAGAAGTATACCTAAAGTATACGTCACTGTAGACCTATTTTTTTGTTTTATCGCTGGGAAATGCTATAACGCATCCCACCAAAACCTTTGTTGGACAGGGGTATATGTGGGACTCGCTGATAACAGAATCCCCACTAAAACCCAGCGGCACCCTCAGCGTTGATAAGAGACGCCACGGGATTGAGCATACTACCGTGGCACGTCACTCTATACCTACTATTTCGACTCTATGCTATGCAAAATCAATGTGATCTATCGTTTTATGGAGGAGGAAAAACAGAACTCGGACAAATAAAATCAGTTTCCCATTTATGTATTAACTAGTAGGTACGCCCCGCAGCTTCGCTCGCGTGGAATTAAACATAACAATAGTTTCATTTACACCAATCCGCATTGGAGCAGCGTGGTGGAGTATGCTCTAGACCTCCCGCAGAAGTGTCTGTTGGGGAGACCCTTGCCCAGCGGTGGGACGTTTATGGGTCGCAGCAGCAACACCTAGTAATATTATAAAGCCTATGTCACACAGGGAAGATGCAGCTTTCTAATGGTGAAAGAAATTTTTGAAATCGGTCCACTAGTTTTTGTGTGAAAACATTACAAACAAATATTTTCTTTTTATAATATTAGTATAGAAGTAAAGATGAGATTAAGGATACCCAGATACATATGACACCTAAATCTTGAGCACAGAGCTGTTACTTGTAAATGTTACTATGTAACTTACTACACGCCACTAATTGTTTCAAGGCAACAGTATAATGAGCTGGTGAAATTAGCGTGCAACGCGGTCAAGTATTGTATTCGTTACGATATCTCGCTTGACATTATTCTCTTGTTTCTTAGACAACCTGAAGTAATAGAAGATTCTATATTCCATATAGAATTCTAGAGATTCTATATTTAACTGTGTATTTTTAAAAGCTTTTATTTAACTTCACTCGTATGTATGTATGTATGAATGTATGTATGTATGTCCTGGAATCTTGCAATCAATATTTCACCCACTTCCACTGAAGCTATCGAGCTGAAATTCGGCACACATATTTGGTTCCGATGACAATGCACGAAAATAAAATAAAAGTTATAAAAAGCTTTTTTTAAAAAAAAAACATTTAAAAAAAAAAAATTATATTTACCTATTTATGTTCACCGATTTTATGAAATGTTTGGAAATTCTACTTAGTTCGAGAAATTGATTGATTGTACCATCCCCCATTTTTAAATACAAGTGCACGCATCAATTACATTAGAAATTAAATGTCACCTGCTGTAACGGTGAGGAAAAATTGTGAGAAAACCTGCATGCCAAAGAGTTCTCCATTATCTTCTTCAAGGCATGTGAAGTCTGCCAATAGCACTTCGCCATCGTTGTGGACTAAAGCCTAACAGGGGTTAGGCTTTAGTCCATCACGAGAGGAGACCTGTGCCCAACGTAGAAAGTGGTGTTTTGGACCCTACAGGAAACGGTTATTAATTTCCTGACTATTTCCCCACTAAACTTATCGTAAAATTGTTGCCCAGGCGACCTTGGCTGTGAACCCAGCCCATTACGCGGAAAGCGGATGGAATATACCAGATTACGTTATAAATAGTTTCCGCAACGATAAACTGTTTTACGAGATTTTCAGTGTACCGTACTCAGTGTTTTTTTAAATATTTTATAGCCTAACTAACAAGCAGACGCCTGCAGCAGCAGACCTGCCATATATTTGAATAATAATATCATTCGTTTACGAAAATCGGTAATACGTATTGTAGTGTTTGTGATCTATTATAATCTGTTAAACATGACGTTGTCTCGAGCACACGGGAGTGGGGTAAACAAACAGTCACGTATTAGCCACGGGCGAGAACGGACGTTTACTGGCGCACTGGTGTGGTAACGAGCCAATTAACGTACCCTTTATGACAAGGGTGACACGGATTACTACACGTATTATAACTCGAAAAGTCATTGGTGCTTGCCGCTTGGGTATGAACCCGGACCGCTCGAGTGAGAGCCGAGTTCCCCCAGTGCCTAACTGGGCTGTCACCGCAAAGGCTTGTATGTAAATGCATTTTTATAGCTTAATTTATGAACTTGTACCATACTTGGTCCTATGCCTACGCATTATTTAATATCAACAAGTTCGTCACTGTCAAATTAATTCCTTTGTCTCTATTGTCGACACACAAGCAGCAAGATAGTTATTGCAATTAGTTTAGCCTGAAATAGACCTTGTGGTTTTCTTTAGAAGACTCCATTTTGGCAAAACCTACCTTTTAATATCGTTTTTTCATCCATAAATACTAATTTGTATAGGTAACTGGAACATAAGCATTTAACTATAATAATAATAATAAAATGTGCATTAAGATATGTAATTAGTTAAAATGTCCCGAAGGGGCCTATACTTGTCGGACCTGTGTTACCACGCAAGCCTTCCAAATTACCGGGTCCACATCTGAGACTCATGAAATTTTGAAAGCAAAATAGTTTAATGAATTCTTATGCTTCGTAAATAGCATTAATACTTAGTACTGCTAGGATTGCATGTATGTATTTATGTATGTGTATATGTTACGCATTCGCCACTCACAATGTGTAATAGAATAATAATTAACATTATTTTTATTTAAATGCATGCAGAGATGTTACGGTGGCTCTACATTCCTAGCGAGTAGCAGCGAACATGTGCGAATGTCGATGTTAAGTAGTGATTACTTTACCACTTGTGTTTAGGTACCTGAAATTTGTTTAGCATAGAACATCTTGTCAGATTAATTTAATTACATATTGATCAATTTAAAACTGTTGAAAAAAAATTTTGATTTTTGAGCAAGGACGGATGAATATAATGCAATAATAAAAAAAAATATTTTAGTTCGGTTATCTATGTTGTTATTATCAACTAATTTGCTGTGTATACTTGCCGGTCGAAACCAACGCAGCTTAACATTATCGATACTTTGTTATTTAATGGTTGCTGATAAAGTACAATTTGATCAGGATGTTAAGAATGTATAAATGTACATTTTTTTAGTAATTTTAAATCGCTACTGTATCGTCTCTGCTCCAGTAATCATCGGTATACTTCTAAAGTACTAATTACTTCAATTTTACTATCGTGCAACTACTTAATGTGTGTGCGAGCTTGTAGAGCTGCCATTTAATTTCTTTATAACGCCTACTTTGAATATGTTCATCTTCGGTCAAGGCTGTGAACATAATAAAATATAAAAAGATTAATGTAATTATTCTGAGCCATTAAATTTATTTTAACGTGTGCTTAAGAAATTAAATGTCACTTGCTATAACGGTGAAGGACACATCGTGAGGAAACCTGCATGCCTAAGAGTTCATCATAACGTTCTCGAAGGTATGCGAAGTCTGCCAATCCGCACTTGGCCAGCGTGGTGGACTAAGGCCTAATCCCTCCCATTCTGAGAGGAGACCCGAGCTTAGTGGGACTAAGAAAGGGTTGTGATGATGATCGTGTGCTTCAACTAAAATTATAATTCAGACTTAAGTAATACGGATCTCAATTTTTTAAGTCAACATTTTAGATTGTAGTATTTAGAATTTAGTATTCTCACTCAGGCATGCAGGTTTCCTCACGATGTGTCCTTCACCGTTATAGCAAGTGACATTTAATTTCTTAAATCGCACATAACTTAGAAAAGTCATTGGTGCGTGCCGCTGGGGTTTGAACCCGGACCGCTCGAGTGAGAGGCGAGTTCTATGGCCACTGGGCTGTCACTGCTTCTGATAGGTATCGGATAGAAAGAAATAAAAATCACAAGTCACACTCGATACAAATCTTTGTGAAGCAGTTTTTCAGAAACGCCCGCGCCCCCTTAAATATAGAGTCGATGAAACAGTCCGTCGAGAGCTCTCGCGGCTAGATCTGCGAAGGTCAAGGTCGCGTGACGTAACCTTGCGCGCACTGCAGCTTCCCCGCCCTCACCCTCTCGTCACCCCCCGCCCGCCGCGCTAGGGCTGTCAAATTCAAGTGTGATTGAAGGCTTATGCAAAACTAGTGGACGCCCGCAGCTTCGCTCGCGTAGAATTAAACCCATTAACGACGTCTACCCGCGTTCGGGTTGCCCACTTGACTTTCATACTAACTTTGCACCCCCGTTTTACCCCCATTCAAAAATCCTTTCTTAGTGCTCCAACACGTTATAAAAGGGACACCTTTGCAAAATTTCAAGTTTCTAACCGTTATAGTTTAGGCCCTGCGTTAATATGTCAGTCAGTCAGTCAGTCAGTCAGCTTCTCCTTATAGATAGATTATATAAATACTGTAGCATTCTCATACTTGTTTTTAAACTTGTATTTACATTTACGATCAGGGGTAATATTTTATAAAAATTATGAGAATAGCAAACGATCATGGATGGAACATCATCAGACAAATGTGACAAACCTTGAAAAATTTTCATAAGACCGTTCAATGTCATTCAGGTGCTAACCTAGAGGACTCTAGGAGAGGGTAACTGGTCACCTAACTACTCGATACTTACTCGATATTCGTCTTACTAAAAACTGAGGGCATCCTACTCCAGCCAGACATTTCTGTCATTACTGTATTAGTTACATACACATCGATTAATGTTGGTGGTAGGGTAAATATGCTAAGGTTAATGCTGAATTTATAGACAGACAATCATAAGCTTTACTGAATGGTTTATGTGGTGTGAACCTCAGGATATAATTAATTTACAGTTTTTTTTTTTCGAATGGACTTTTGCTGTATGGCCATACAGACCTTTACGGCGTTACGGGATAGGCATTTACAAAAGTTATTATTTGTATGTACTTTTTCGGACTTACTATATTTGATTATAAATTAGATAGATACTTTTATGGCGTTAGTTATTTATACAGTTTAAAGGGTAATAATTAAAAAACGCTCACACAATAACCCCATCCAGTACAACTAAACAATTTTTTATAGATTTCTTGCAATGATTTTTGGCAACCCTATAGCCTCCCCATGAGAATGCATAATTGGCAACATTCGGACCAATTTACCAATATGTCGGACTGTTAATCTGTGATGTAACATCTCCCACTGGCGAGCGGATTACCGTGAACGTGGAGAGTGGTAGAATATGTATGTATCGCCACGGCCACATTTTTATGGATATAAGATAGCAAACGAGCTTGCAGCACCACCCGTCAGTCAGTCACAGTTGTCATCCGCTGCCGCCCATGACAACTGTGACTGACTAAGAACAAGACTCAATTAGGGACTGGGATGGTTACTCCAATTAGGTGAGAGAGTTAATTAGAACATTATTTGGTCAGTTCGTTAGTAGGTATGAGGACTAGGGACTGTTAGTGATAGTTAGTCCTGTTAGTTAGTGTTAGTAATAGTCCATTTAGTACTTGTTAGTAGGAGTCTCGTTCTAAGTCAGTCACAGATGTGTTGCTACCCTTGAGGACTAAGATGGTCGCCTCTAAAGAAGTGTAACCGGAAACCACATCCTTCCAACCGGACCATAATTGCTCTAAAAACAATTATTACACGGCAGAAATGGTACTAGGTACCGTGGCGGGCGGTGGTTCTGCCCCGGGCGAACTCTATATGGAACCAATTAGGTTTCATATAAAACCTATTTGGTTCCCTATAGGCTCTACCACCTACATCTATTGTGGCCGTGTATTTTATTGGTAAAGTAATTATCTTATCTATATTATAAAAATGAATAGCAAAATGTGTTTGTAAGCGCATAACTCAACAACGCCTGGACCAATTTGGTCAATTCTTTTTTTTAAATGTTCGTTGAAGTTCAAGGATGGCTTTTACGAAGAGAGAGAGAGAGAGAAAGAGAGAGAAGAGAAAAATTTGAAAATTCATCCCCTAAGGGGGTAAAACGGGGGTGTAAAGTTAGTATGAAGCTTTGCCGTTTTTGAAGTTAGTGAATGTGTGTAACGCGAGCGAAGCTGCGGGCGTCCACTAGTTTATTATAATTATATCCGTTTGACGATTACATTCAATTCCATAACATCGCCATGTATTGCTCCGAAGGGATGGACAGAGCAAGGTTAATACATCCACTTGTATTTGTTCTGTGTCTGGATGTATTATCTATTTAAGTATGTATTTAAAAATATCTATGTATGTATATCAGTCTCTGACACCCATATTACAGGCTCGCGCCATCGGGCCCGTCATGTGATGATGAAAACCTTGTATAAGTAACAATCAACTACGAAAGCCTGTCCGAAGCCTCCCTCGTCTCCCTTGCCTCATTTTAATTTTAAATGTGGTCAGGCTTGCGAGATCGTATTTACATTATATGTATTACGTCGTCCGGCGAGAAACTTTATCGGGTAGAATGCGATTGGCAATCTATCTATCTTGAGGGTGATGTGTAAAATGTGTGGAAAAACAAGTTTATAGGCTTAAATAGGCAAGCTACTTGGACGGAACTGAGTACGGAGATGTTAAATCTGTTCCTAAGCGGATCCCGTGAACGGAGAGTCCCAGATACATATATTAATATTAACTCATGGCCTACGACCACCGTGCGATTCTCGCGGTCTTTTCTACGGCGAACTAGTCTCCTGAGGAATGAGCTTCCGACTGATGTTTTCCCTTCGAGCTACGACATGGAGCGCTTCAAAAAGAGTGTGAAACGTTTCCTTCAAGGCAGGCTACGCACCTGTGATACCCCTGGTGTCGCACGTGTCCATAGACGACGGTGACCACTTACCATCAAGTGGCCCGTATGTCTGTTTGTCCGTCTATATTATAAAAAAAAAATGTCTCCAAGTGCATAACCTAACAGAAAAGACCCGGGGGATACACAGGAAGTGGCTCAACTCTATGTCCGTATGCGATTAAGTGCATGTAGCGTCCATAGCCCAATGGCTTGCGTCGATTCAATGTGATCGAAAGAGTTAAGCAACGACGGCCGCGGTCGGTTTGTGGATCGGTGACCGCTAGTGGCAAAATTTCATAGACGCTACCGTGCTTCGGGGCGTGCTTGGCTCTCGAAAAAATGTGGAGGGAAATTTGAATATCGAACAGTGTTATGTTCAATTTTAAATAACCAAATTTTTCATAATTACAGCTGGCCAGATTTTTTCGCAATATTTTCTGAGTGGCCTGGTATTGACTTGGTCATTGTGCTTTATATCGTCATCCAATACCGATATCGCATTATGCAATGGAAAAGCGTGCGGTGTTTTCTCTTCATAATTCAGCCTCCGATCACGACTCGCCAGATGTTTGATTATCATATTCAATTTTTTATATAATATTCTATGTTTTATTTATAAGGTTTGATTGGTTTTGAGAAGTAAATTAATATTGGTTGGTCTATCAAAAGTTATAACCACCATTGTGATTTAACCACGTTATATTCGTAAATTGTGATTTAACTAGGTTAACTATAACTATATTACACTTATTTAATGGCTACCATCAACACTCAAGGGTAGCAACGGATCTGTGGCTGACTTAGACTGAGACCTTACCATCAAATGATATGTTAATCATGAGATAAACCAAACGAAAAGAAGACATTTAAGTTCACCCTTTATTTTGCTTAAAAAGTCCCTTATGACATGAAATTATTATTTCTTTTTACTGACATACATAAAAATTACTAACATTAACTAACAAGACTAACTCCCAGTAACAGAACAGTCCCTGCCTCACTCGTCATATTATGCACCGAACTGGCCACTAATTTTTTTAACAACTTATCTTCGAACTTAACGATTTTATTTTTTCGTCTAATCAATGCCCTAGATTGATGAGGAGGTGGTGTGATGACTGGTACCTAGGACCTAACAAATTTTTTTTTTGCTTTTTTTTTTTTGAAGTTTATCTTAAAAAAAAATATTTTTTAGCTTTGAGTACATTGTCTACTCTACATCATTTTATAATCTTTTTTTACAATCCTAACAACCCTTTCTTTGTCCCACTGTTGAGCACAGGTCTCCTCCCAGAATAGGAGGGGTTAGGCCTTAGTCCACCAGGCTGGCCAAGTGCGGATTGGCAGACTTCACATGCCTTCGAGAACATTATGATGAACTCTCAGGCATGCAGGTTTTACAATAAAACCGTTTAATTTTTTTTTAATTATTACATTTACAACAGTAGATAATGCTTACGTGTGAACCATACACAATACACATACGTTACGCAGACTTAAAAAGTTAACATAACAAAGATAAACATGCTTTGCCGGTTTTAAATTGCAAATAAAAATGGCACGACTAGTGGCAGGTAACCAAACCAACATGTGACAACTCACAATGTATTCTTTTATTACTCAAATGAGTGAAAATGTGCCACGACTGCCACGAGACTCATTTACGGATTAGTGACATCACACTGGTGGGTTTTTTAAATGGCGGGAAAATTAAAAATATTCAATTATCCGCAGATTTTAAAATCAATAATCAAAACATTAGTTAAAAAAATTACAACTACATACTATTAAACAACGTAAGAAGGTTCTCTCTCTGGAGGTCACATTGAACATGGTTTGTATCTGTTTCGATTTTCAGTTTTACGTGTTGTTATACAGTTTGCAGAGGAATACTTTAAACTGTATATTTTGAGCAAAATATTTTGAATGAAATCAGTTTATCCATCCATGGCTCTGAAATACTATTACACATTTTGTTGTAACTACAACATGTCTAAGAAGATCAAATAAAACTTGTCACTTTCGTTTGTACCTACTAATGAATGCATTAGAGCAAATTTCTTAAAATCATTAATGAACGATTTTAAGTACATATTATGCTTTTATAACCAACTCCTGCAGGTTTTAACGTTTTCAGTAAAACCGTAGAGTAAGGACCAAATAATGTAATATATTTTTAATGTAGTCTGTGGTTAAACTCACAGAACAGATAAGAGTTTATCTGTTCTGTGGTTAAACTATCGCGGCGAACCGTAGCAGATGACGGCTAAATTCACCCCGTGTAAATCAGCTCCGGTGTACTAATCTCCATTCCCATACAAGTAAAACAAGTGTTTTGCCCTTCAACAGCTTGTTAGGGCGTTGAACTTTACGGGAATTAACTTCAATTCTCATAACTGATACAATTATTTTTTGTATATTTCAGTAGATATTATATTATCTTCATTATATTTTATTACTGAATTATTCGTGAGTGTCTATATTCATAAATGATGCTACAGGCTCACGTGTGATTTAGGTCGGAAATAGGCAGACTGTCTGTTGTGTTGCAAAGTACCATTTCTTTCTGCTATGCCTATTTGGTTTGTAAGCAATTGTGTTCTGGTTAGAATAGTGTGATTTCCAATGACACTTTTCTACCCTGTCATAGGCGACAGCGATGAGTGCAGCATGCTCGTTTGCTATCCATAATCTATTATGTGCACCTACCTACTCTTCTTATCACTATTTAATGTTCTTTTACCCAAAGGTTGCCTGGAAGAGATCGCTTATAAGCGATAAGGCCGCCCTATTTGTATACCCTAATTGTAATTGCTTGTACTTGTAACTTGGTCTTCTTTGGTGAACAAATAAAGAGTATTTGTATTGTATTGTATTGTATTGTAATCCTTGAAATATAAAAAAACATACAAGTGAAAATGTAAATGGAAACCTTCAAAATGAACAAGATCAAATTGTACTGAACGAACGAACGAACTGAACCAAAAGTGACCCAAAAACGCTACGCTTTAAAATGTTAGTGAACGATAACTCAATTTAAAAACCTTCCCAACTGCACCTCGGCTACCTGCGGAGCTTGCCAACTGCTCAAACGGCTCAAACAGCAAAATGTGCTTCGCATTTCAACACGATGTTAATTTTCAACACGTTATTGGGTTAAACCACGAAGTACAGATAGGATGGGAGTAGGCGTACACAATATGTCCCTGTATTCCGCCCGGGACCAGAATAGTGCTTGGTAGCATCAACTTTTTGAACCGGCGGTAGATAAAAAAAAATGTTATACCGTATTAAGCGTATAAAAAAATACCATATATTGAAAAATAAATAATACTGAATCTACAAATGCCTTCGAGGACATTATGGAAAACTCTCAGGCATGCTGGTTTCCTGACACTGTTATTTCCTTTCAATTACAGGTGTCGTTTAATTTCATAACACGCACTTAACTGAGAAAAGTCGTTGTCGCGTTTCGCTTGGGTTTGAACCCGGAAATTCGAGCGAGAGGGCGAATTTTAGCTTTCAATTTGTAACAACGAAACAATATCGACCTATTCCGAGCGTGACTGACGCCGTATTAGGCAATAGGCCGCCTACTATTTCGCCATAAATAAATACGTGTTTTGAGACCAATATGACTCCGGAGTCATATACTAATGAACCAGTTCAGTAGTTGAAAGTTTGTATTTTTGATTTGGAAGTTTGGTTAGGTTAAAGCACGGAATTTACCTCGCACTCTATGGTTTAAGCATCGGAGCGACATCTTTATAGTTACTATGGTTTAAGTGAGAGTTCTGGGTTTGATTCCCGTAATGGCAGATAATCGTGATAAGTACCAATAGATTTTGTTTACAAATTACGAACTCGCCTCTCAATTGAGCGCTCTCTCAAATCGATGTCATAATTATTTCTGTTCATCAGAGAATCAAACACGGCCTTTGCGTTGCAAAGTGCAGTTGTATCTACTAGTAGGTACGTGTTAGTAACAAACCGATTGTGAGCCGATTAATTGCGAAAATATCATATTATCACGTCTGGTATAAATATTTCAGCTTCGTATGTAAGCGGTGACAGCCCAGTGGCTATCGACGCCACTCACTCGTGCGGTCCGGGTGCAAAACCAAGCGGCACGCAGAAATAGTTATGTGCATGCTATTTAAGAAATTATACATATGTAGGTATATCAGAAATTATAGAAATAGAAGAACATAGATAATAGAGATATAAGAATAGAGGTATAAGATAAGAGACATAGAAATTATAACTTCTAACGCGTGTACATAAGTACACATACACATTTTTTTTTATATTAGGTATTGCATTTTCATCAGTCGTTCATAAGTGTTCAATGTTTCAAATTAATCAGACCTTTAGAAGCGGGCGAACATCACGTTCAAAGATTCCTACATATAGTACCTACATATCTACATTACATATATACATAGACACCAAGCTAATAAAAGCATGTTAATATGAATTTATTTAATTATTGTATTGCAGTGTAACCTAAAACGGACCTCTCAGCAATACAGCGGCCACATGACCATTGCGCTGATTTTCAGTGTGGTCCCTGGAACAAAGTGAACGGTGGCCCACGATACAGCAGCTATACCTATACCTACTTGATTAGAAAATTATATTGATGAGCCCCATATTTTCTTTTTCCCGAAAATCTAAGGAGTCCCTAAAGAATCGATGTTAGGTGAAATGTTGGATTAGAACCTGAGACATCGCGTAATGGCATTCCGATCGTCACCTGCAGACCGGACGAACGGGTCTGCGAGTGTTACCGTTGCGTTAGGCCGGGTTTGGACGGGCGTTTGTCTACCTGCGATTATATTTTTTCATATACATAAATGTAAGATTCTAGTGGACGCTCGCAGCTTCGCTTGCGTGGAATTAGACTCTTCCTTCATGGACATATCAATAGTTTAGTTTACACCTAGTTATATTATATAGCCTATAGCACACAGTGACAGCAGCCGTCTAATGGTGAAAGAATTTTTGAAATCGGTCCAGTAGTTTTTGTGTGAAAACATTACAAACAAATGTTTCCTCTTTATAATATTAGTATAGATGAAACGAGCCTGCTGCACCACCCTTCCGCTGCTGCCCATGACAACTATGACAAACTTAGAGCTAAAAATAACGTCCTTTACCAGTCATAAAGGACGTAATTTTTATGCTGTTGTTATAAGTAACGAGGATTATCACTTATAAAAATAAATGAAATCAATCATTCGATTTTAGGCCACTGATTGCGATAGATTGATATTATTTTATTAAATAATAATTAAATAAATGTTATTCGACATTTATTAAGTTTGTAGATTAATCTAAATTATTGTATTTGTTACTCAAAGTCAAAGTCAAATAATTTATTTCCCCATTAGGTGATTGGACACGCTTAACGAAAGTCTAGGTAAAACTACTTAAACAAAAAGATATAAAGCTATTCTAAACTGATCAATATAAGGCAAAGGTAATCCTACACGGGTGCCAAACCTGCCATAAGGCTAATTTTCATTAATTACCTACCATTAACCTAAGCTCTAATGTCACGATAGACTATCTATCTATATACATACTGTTAACTGTTACTGATACATATATATATATTTAAATATATACTGTTACCTGACTGAACAAGCTGACGTGCAAAACGCGCGTTCATTATATCGATGTGTTTAGTGCCTAATCGATGACGCTAATAAATGTAAATAAATACGAACGAATGTACGCTGTGGGCTTTCTCTCATCCTTGCCGAGGAGATCCGTTAATTGTGTTACAGTTACCGCTGGTAAGTACTGGTGTTTTGTTATTGATGGAAGAGTACAACTGCTCGACAACTAGGGGTTGTGCTGAAAATCAGCAATTTGGGAGTGCTGTCCCTTTTTGCCATGCAGCGAGTTATCGATGTTTTTTTCTTTACCTTCACAATTTTTTTCGTTTTTTTACTTGTGTGGCAAAATAAATAAATTATTATTCTTATTCTTAAAGAGAGAAACGAGCATGCGGTGCGGACTAGTGCCGTCCATGAACACCGTGAACAGACTTTGAACAGACCTTGAATAAGATTGTTAAAGTCGCGCTCTTAGTCGACCACAGCATCAACGTTGCATTGCTACCCTAGAGGACTAAGATGGTCGCCTGTAAAAACGTGTATATCTATACTAATATTATAAAGAGGAAAGATTTGTTTGTAATGTTTTCACACAAAAACTACTGGACCGATTTTAAAACTTCTTTCACCATTTGATAGCTGCATCTTCACTGAATGACATAGGCTGGCATAATAGGCATAATATTACTAGGTGTGAACGAAACTATTGTTATGTCTAATACCACGCGAGCGAAGCTGCGGGCGTCCCCATTCCCGTGATCTGACCGTCCTGGAGTCGAAATTGGAACGGTTTAGGCCCCCACCTAAACACTACCGCGTCTCAAAGTCCCATCAGGACTATTAGAGGGACCGGGGATGTGTGTTACCTAACTAAACTTGCTGTTGTAGCTAAATTCGGGCTTTAGATCCTTGCCAAGATTAGTAATTTTAGGATGAATTAAAACGTGTGTTCATTTCATAAAATGGACGCTTCATTGACGTATTTGACACAATATATAATGTATATTTAACTCAGTGTGTACAACAGTGTACAACGAATAGCCAGTATGTACAATCTAAGGTTTTAATTGGCGAGTTACACTCGCAGGTCAGTGAAATATTGCTCAGATATAAACAGTAGGCGTATTTTTAAGTGTATTATCGCACTATATTTTTAAACTATATTAAATAAACTATACTAAATTAGGTCTAGATTTTGGCCTAGACACTTGCCAAGCAATAAGTCGGCCTTTTCGCCATTAGTACATTGTCTACTTTAATGCATGCGAAAACAAATATTATCTAATCTATAGATACTATTACATAGTCCAATGTATGTAATTTTATCTGCAGCGTCGCGATTCGATGCGCGTGAGCTGTTCCGACCGCGCTAACCACAGCGTCAATAAACTATGGCTGGTTTACACTAGACGAGCTGCTGCTACAACCAATAGGCGGTCCTACTGTACACAGCAACGTCTTTTGACTGAACAGTCCGTATTGTGTGATTCTAAACTATAACTTTTGGAATAGAATATAGAATAGAATTGAGATACTCATCTCAGAAAGACCCGTCTTCCCCATAAGAAATATACGACCACAGAAGAAGTAATGGGAAAATATGAAAATTGGGGTTGCGCTGAAAATTAGCAGCCTTGAGTCTCATTGCAGTAAGCTGAGCTGAGCGTAACCCTTTTTTCACGCATTGCACTTCACGTAGGTTAAGTTGTAAGCTTACTGTTATAATGTCTCTATAGTGTTTTTGTGTGAAAATAGTAGTAGTATCTTCTTCTTCTTCTAAAAAGAAACTACTGTTTACATTGTATATGTTAGGCATTTAAAACCTTTATTAAGTTAGTTCATTTATTAATTTATTTACGAAAGAGTAAATTACCTGTTACTACTATAAAATTATAAATAAAAGTTGTCTATTAAAAATGATTGGCGGAAGACAAACGCGTTAATCAAGGAAAGTGTCTTTAGAACGAAGTTGAGGCCTTGAGCCCTTGAGGTGTGACATGCGTTTGATCTATCGTACTAAAATAATTCATACTAAAAAAAAATTCAATCCATCATACTCGATAGCTAGACTATACGAACTTATAATATAAATAACTAGTGGATGCCCGCAGCTTCGATCGCGTGTAATTAGACAACAATTGTTTCGTTTACACCTAATAATATTATATAGCCTATGTCACTCAGTGATGATGCAGCTTTCCTATGGTGAAAGAATTTTTGAAATCGGTTCTTGTGTCAAAACATTACAAAAAAATCTTTCCTCTTTATAATATTTGTATAGAAGTATAGATGACAGTAGATAGGTAAGCTACTAAACGCTTGACTGACCATACAAACGGGCCAGCTCACCCAATGTAAACATGGAGTACGTGCGTGGTCATTCGCCACTTATATTCGAATCAAACGAAGATTTATTAAATGATGGTGATGTACAATATACGTACATGATATATTAACTCGGCCGACTTTGATGAAAACGAATCACTTTCAGCTCAAATATTACATGACTTGTTTACGTTACGTCACAGTATTACAGTATATAGATTATCATGTTTCAAACAATGCTAAAACACTATTATGTATTAGTTATTAGTGGAAACTTTACCTGTTATTTATATATTTTACTACTTATATGTAATAAAATTTTATGTTTCCCAAATAAATATTAAATTAAATTAAATTTTAAAATCAAAAGTAGGATCATGGTTGAAATATGATTATCTTTATTTTTTTTTTTTGGTACACGCTAATTTCACTAAATCAATGCTCCATTCACAGGTCTTCTGGAAGAGATTTAATTTTGGAATGAGGAGGACCTATGTATTAAAATACTATTTATTCTGGTATTTCTGTTCTTTGTCGTGAACATGAATATATAAATAAACAAATACTTAAATAAGATATCGGAAGTGACTCCTATTGTCTGTGCAACTTAAAGTGCCCAATTAGTTGTCTCGAGCAAATAGCATGAATGACACACTTCTCTATCTAGTTAGAATGTGGCATGTGGGGCACAAACAGACAAACCGACAGTCATTAATCATGCGGTTAGAATGGTATATATATTTGTTTATGTATTGTATCGAATTCACAATCTCCTTTTCAACCCTTTACAACACTTTTTTCCAATTAAAAAGTAAGCCTATATCCTTTCTCAGGCTCTAGACTAGACTATCTGTGTACTAAGTTTCATTTAAATCGGCTCAGTAGTTTTGGCGTGAAAGTGGACAACAGACAGACAGAGTTACTTTCGCATTTATAATATTAGTATGGAAGTATGCATACTACAGCAGTAGGTACTGGGTAGTCAAGTCACGGATTTTGGAGCTTAGTTAGTTAAATTGATACGGAGATGCTTCGACGGACATTAACTGTTGATTATAAATAGACGGTAGGTATGTAGGGCAGACGGTTTGGCGGCGGACCAAATGGGAGCAGGCGTCTGCAACAATTGATTCTGATTTTTTTTTTAAATTCTTTATTTGTGGGCTTAATCACGAATGATTATGTCGCCCAAATAAAATATGTCCACACTGTACAAGCAAATTCACAATACAACAATAAAATCAAATACATATCAATTTACATATTGTGGTTTTCGACTGCTTCGGCCACAACTAACGGCAACTAAAATTACCACAATCTGTGGAGGAAGCAGTGGAAAATGGATTTCTAGAAAAAAGATAAGTATTCAAATTAAAATTATTTATTTACTTAAAGTGTTTGCACACGATGCACTGTGAAACAAAAAGTTATTATAAAATCATAGAAGAAATGTACTGTTTATTGAAATTAATCTATATATAAAAGGAGAAGCTGACTGACTGACTGACATATCAACGCACGGCCTAAACTATAAGGGTTAGAAACTTGAAATTTTGCACAGGGGTTCCTTTTATAACGTAGCACTAAGAAAAGATTTTTGAAAATTCAGCCCCAAAGGGGGTAAAACGGGGGCAACAAAGTTAGTATGAAACTTTGCCGTTTTTATGTTTGTGAATGTCTAATTCCACGCGAGCGAAGCTGCGGGCGTCCACTAGTAACATCATTTAACGTCTTTATTTCCGCGTACTAACACGTACAATATAGTTCCCAGATTAGATTCTTATAATTTCTTGGTCAGTTAAACTGTTAAAACTGATTTAACTTGGTCGTGTGAAATTATTTGTAGTTGAATTATTTGTAAATTACAAAGTTTAGCGGAATTTTTCAATTTTAATAAAAAGGTTGTAAATCTCTGCTGGACTCCTTTTGTCGTTTTATGAATACTGCATAGGGCCAATTCACACTGAGAAGCATGACTGAAAGATGCGACAGTAGCGGTAATACTTAATTAAAGAAGATAGATGAAAATCTATAACCACACTAATTGTATTGTATAATATTCAATTCCATTTCAATTTATTTAATCACTTAATCAGGCAGAGCCCATAATATTTCTATTTATAAGAAATGTTTTTAATCGGTACCATATTTGATATTCTATTGAAGAAAAAAATCACAGATTATTTTCAATTGCTAAAATCGACCCTAAAGATCGACTTTTGCAGAATAGTCACGGGCTATTTACTATATTTACTTAATGAACTGACTTAAAATAAGTTGTCGTTTTGGTTTTCATAAACATACGAAGTTAATTAGGGACGCAACCAGTGGGAAGCCGGTGTTACTACGTTTACGTTATTATCCTTTAATATGAACGTAAACAGCATTTCAGCTAGATTTACGAGTAACTAACAATAAATTATGTGAAGGTGTGAGCGTTACCGATTCTTAAATAATACATAACTTTTTTGTTTTTTAAACGGTTTTATTTTTTAATTTACTTGTAATAAATGACGTCGTAAATGCTTGATGGCATTCTCTCCCAGCCAACCTGAGTGAAAAAGTGGGATACCAAGCTACCTAACGATATGAAAGACTATATAATTATACCTACCGTTAAATATATTTTTTTTAAAAGCTTTTTAAAACTTTTTTTTTATTTTCATACATTGTCATCGGAACCAAATATGTGTGCCAAATTTCAGCTCGATAGCTTCAGTGGAAGTGGGTGAAATATTGATTGCAAGATTCCAGGACATACTAACAAGACTTACATACATTAATAATGGATACATACGAGTGAAGTTAAATAAAAGCTTTTAAAAATAGAGACATAATAAATATCATTCATAAGGTCAAACAAAAGACGTTGCGTTTACGCTCAGCTGCTGCTCTGAAGCTCAGTGTGAACGGAACCTAATGTGTGATGCTGAACTTTCCTCTTGGATTGGTTTATTATTATTGCATTGTTATTATATTATGCCAATGAACTGTTAATGTAATACAGTACGATAAATAGGATTTGGTATAAGTTTATTATTTCAATTAAAATAAATAGGATTAATTATATTATTATGTCGTGGGTGACATGGACATTGGACAAAATACCGGCCAAGTGCGTGTCGGACTCGCGCACTAAGGGTTCCGCTTCCGTACTCGTACCATTATCTATAAAAACGGCAAAAAATCATGTCTGTTATACAACAACAAAAATTAAAATAGTTATAAGGGGGGCTTAAGGCTTAGCTAGAGCATACTCGTACTCCACGCTGCTCTAATGCGGATTGGTGGAGGGGTTAGTCAACCAACCAACCAACCAGGCCAACCAGTGTCGAATGTTCTCAAGCCACCCGAAGGTCTTCGACAAGGCTTAACGACTGTTTCCAGCATTGAAAACAACCGGGACCGGGCTTAACGTGCCCTCCGAAGCACGGTAGCGGCCATGAATTTTTTTCACTAGCGGTCACCCATCCACAAACCGACCGCGCCCGTCGTTGCTTAACTCTTTCCATCACATTGAATCGATGCGAGCCATTCCCCAATGGCTACGCTACTAATTAAATATTAAAGTAATTACTAATTAATAACGTTAAATTAATGCGTTTATTTGATATTATTGTTTTCTACGATTTTGTAAACAGGACGCGATTACTGTCTAGCGTGTTCAATGTTTATCGTTCCGCCATTATAAATCGAACGAAACTGACGGATAAAATGTATTTAGTAATGGCGTGAACGACCTTGCATCGTCCCTGGCCGGAGTTATCAGCGATCCGGCATTGTGGATTCTAAAAGCGTGCCGTTTCGTTACTTTTGTATCAATCTATATATATTACTAGTGGACGCCCGCAGCTTCGCTCGTGTAGAATTAGACCCATTAACGACGTCTGCCCGCGTTCGGGTTGCCCGCTTGTCTTCAAAAACGGCAAAGTTTCATACTAACTTTGCACCCCCGTTTTACCCCCTTAGGGGATGAATTTTCAAAAATCCTTTCTTAGTGCTCCCCTACGTTATAAAAGGAACCCCTTTGCAAAATTTCAAGTTTCTACCCCTTATAGTTTAGGCCCTGCGTTGATATGTCAGTCAGACTGAGGTTTTCCCTTCGAGCTACGACATGGAGCGCTTCAAAAAGAGTGTGAAACGTTTCCTTCAAGGCAGGCAACGCACCTGTGATACCCCTGGTGTCGCACGTGTCCATAGACGACGGTGACCACTTACCATCAGGTGGCCCGTATGTCTGTTTGTCCGTCTATACTATAAAAAAAAAAAACTACGTGTACAATCATTGATTTATCAAGTAAGATCGATTTATTAAAAAGTTAATCCTCGTTGGAAATAACAAACTATAAGCGAGTCACGGTAAAATATTTGACCTAAATAAATATAATGACAGATGCCAGAGGAAAATAAATAATTGCGAAGTGCTTCTACTGCGCCTAAATTCACCAAAGGGGATTGGTATAATTGTTTGACAAACAATTATTATTCAAATTATTATCAATTTTCCCCATTGACTTTTCCCCATTGACATTGAATTGAAAAATGGAAATTTTCCCCACGCTTTTTAACAATGATGAACATTTATTTCTTATTTACACTATTCTTAATCCAAATTTATTAAATTTTATTTTATGTTTTTTTGTTGGATTTTTTATAAAAGCGTGTTTTTTTAATGTTTTTCAATTCTTTAAATTACCGTTTATCATATTATTTTTTTTAATCTTTTCTTTTAGGATTTTCTCTATTATTTTTGTTTATAAACCTTCCCTGAAATAAAATGAACCAAAACAAACCACAAAGTATTCAAATCGGTTCGTTAATTTTCGAGTTTTAGCGAGACTATCGAATAACTATCCACTTTTATATATTGTATAGATAGATATATTATAGAAGGTAGGGCTGCGTGCTCGTTTTAAAAAGACTTTTCTTTATACTGCCATTGATTTAAAAATTATAATCATAACATAGCATAATGCTGCCTTCATAAATTAATTTCGTTGACAATCGAATCCGTAAACACCAGTTACTGACGTGAAACTCAGCAAGACAAGAATTAATCAGATATGCGAGAAAGAACGCATATTAAAATTGGTAACAATGGTAACTAATCTACATTTTGTTTACCCTTCATCGCTGCGACCCATAGATGTCCCACTGCTGGGCACGGGTCTCTCCCACAGACACTTCTGCGGGAGGTCTAGAGCATACTCCACCACGCTGCTCCAATGCGGATTGGTGGAGGGGTTAGTGGCCAACCCAGTGTCGAATGTTCTCAAGTCACCCGAAGGTCTTCGACAAGGCTTAACGACTGTTTCCAGCATTGAAAACAACCGGGACCGACGGCTTTACGTGCCCTCCGAAGCACGGTAGCGCCCATGAAATTTTTGCCACTAGCGGTCACCCATCCACAAACCGACCGCGCCCGTCGTTGCTTAACACTTTCGATCACATTGAATCGAAGCGAGCCACTGGGCTATGGACGCTTCCCCTTCATACCTATACCTATCGATGTGTTTCATCGTGTTGAGCCTATGTCGAGCAAACAACAAATCGAGTGCAGTTGAGTGTACCATACTGCCCGACCGTTTAAAGTGGTTTATTTGTTTATAAACGATATTTCGTCCGTATTCGGGTCGGAGAAAGTCAACAATAGCTATTTATCGCCGTGGGAAGCAGGCCCCAGCTTTTATTGATGATACTTTTAATCGTTTTAGGATGTCGGCTGACAAGTTGACACCGCTGAAAGTAAGTTGTGAAAAACAGGATTTTATTAAAAGGTTTTTGTCATCCACAATGTTTGGTTGCTGCGTAAAACTGGGACGTCAACGGTTTTTTGGTGTGCATTTCAATTGTCGAGTCATTATTTTTTCAGGTAGGTAGATCTACTTAATCTGTGTGCCTAGATCCAGTTTTTTATCATACCTAGGTAAACTTAGACAAAATGAATTAAAAAAAAAACAGTGTTGATTTTGGTACTACATGTATTATTTTGGTATAATCTTCATACGTACCTATATTGTATAGCTTGTTGTCTGGTTACAATGTATCCATACTAATATTATAAATGTGAAAGTGTGTTTGTTTATTTATTTATTTGTTTGTTTGTTTGTCCGGCTTTCACGTCGCAACGAAGCTATTATATGGTATGGTTTTTGTATATGGAGATAGTGAGGAGGGTGGAGAGTGACGTAGGCTAATTTTTACCCCGGTAAAACATTCCCATGGGAAGATGTCGATGTTTTGTTATTTGCTAGATATTTAGTTCCGAATGTTGTTAATAGATGGCGTTAGTAAAATTCATTTGCAAGTTCTGAATCACGCTGACAAATGATACATGTAAATAAATTAAGTCATAGGCAACTAATAAATTAAATTGAATTTTGAATTCGCGCTGGATCAGTGGCGGATTTACAAATTTTCCGCCAGTAGGCTATTCAATTTTTTCCGACCCTACTAACCTCCGAAATTCGATACCCTAGTTCGCTATCATATTATTTAATAGTTACGTACATTTATTGTGTCAATAAAATTGCAATTTTATAATTAGTGCTCTAAAATTTATATTTTACAAAGCGTTTAGTACTTTTCATATTTAGACGTTACAGTGTTCACTTGTTAATATACACAATATTATGTTTTTTTGTTAAATTTTCGAGATTCATTTTCTCTATGTATATTATATATTTTTTTGTATGTAAGACAAAACAATTTAGACCAAATTTGCCGCCCCCTTCTTTTAGTCGTGGAACTGTCACTATTCATCCATCACAAATGTGTCATGTATGATAAACAACTCATTGTTAATTCCCTTTGACCACGCGGGCGGAGCCGCGGGTAAAAGTTAGTTCATAATAACAATGTCGTGCAAACCTTTAATTTATGTACATAAAATAGTAAACACCACTTGTAAAATACTCTTTATGTAGGTACTTAGTTGGTATGAGTGAAATAAATAAATAAATAAATACGTTGGTAAAATAAACAAAACGTTAAGATATTAATATTATGTTTGTTAAATGGTTGGGTTATATATTATGTGTATTGTTTATAAAATATATTTAAAAAAATAGCATTTGTTGTCTGTTGTACAAGCGTGGCCTCCGTGATGTCACTCCAACCAAAGGTTCCTGCTCGCTACATGCACGCCCTCCTGAAGGCCGACCGCTCCCTAGAGAGCTGTTGGACCTTCTTCCCCCCGACCATCAGGGGGGAAACAGCGACTAACGGCTGCAGATCCGCGCGCGCGGTACGCGTGCGCGATGACACACCGTCTCCCACGCTCAACAGCGGGGAGGTCACCGATGGGGTTCACCCCTGGAGCAATTGCCCGGATAGAAGGACCATCCTTAAATCCGAATTCCCTCACGCAGGAGCGCTCACAGCACAGCGCCGCGAAAGAGGAGGAAAGGTTTCGTTCGTTCAGGGTTCCTGCGGAAGACCAGCGCTGGTCGTTGAACTTCCAGCACATGCTGAGCAGGATATTTTTTGTTAGTAATACAACTATGTTGTGTTTTAATAATTTGTAAAATTTGTCTTTAGAAACTGTAACATTTGTACCTACTCTGACGATTAAACTTTATTATATTCTATTCATCTATATTTATTTTTCAAAAAGCATATCACAGTTAGAAATGTTAGCTGACTTAATAAGTAGGTACCTTATACCTGCAAAATCAAATAAATCAAAGGATAAACTTGAAAAATTAAGAATGTTAAAAAACTTTACGATGTAGTAGGTGATCGTATTGTGGCAGGATAGAGTACTAAATCTATGGTGGCAGGTCTCTTTAAACTAGTTGATTATTAACGCCACCTGTGGTCATTAATGGGAACTGCCTCTAATGCGCCATCTGAAGGCGTTATTGGAACTACTTAAACGCTACCGTAGACTTGGAGCTTAACTGTTCAACAGAACCGTACTAGATGGCGCTAGGAGCCTGCTCCGTAAAATTACAGTCGATAAACTCAAAGAATAAAAATAGGTATGTAATTGTAATTTTTAATGTAATTAATAAAATGGCACTAATATAATTTCGTGCACTTATCTGCACTTCATAGTTCAACATGCTTAAACACCTATTAATTCCCGGAACATAATAAAACGCCTTTTCTTTTATGATATCGAAAATAACTTCAATGTTAGGAGTTTTAAAACCTTTTGAGATTTCCCAATTCAGTTTTTCATCTTCCCAACTTAACCTTTAAATCCAATGCGTCCATTCGATAAATTTTATACCTGGCATTAAGTAATTATTAATGGCTACGAATCCACAAATAACCATAGTTAAGTGAGTGTGAACTATAAAATAAATATTGTCTAAAAATAGTTCGTAAATAATAAGCGTTTAACGGTCGACCACCCAAACGGCAGCTCACCACTTCCTCCAATATCCGTTGAGTTCATCCAATCCATAGTGCGTCATCTTTAAAAGTGATAATAGTTCTCTATTACTAAAACGTAATACATATTGTAAGAGATACACGCGATCAAATCTATATACATATATAAAAGGAGAAGCTGACTGACTGACATATCAACGCAGGGCCTGAACTAAGGGTTAGAAACTTGAAATTTTGCACAGGGTTTCCTTTTATAACGTAGGGGAGCACTAAACAAGGATTTTTGAAAACTCACCCCCTAAGGGGGTAAAACGGGGGAGCAATTCCTAGTGTAATTCCACGCGAGCGAAGCTGCGGGCGTCTACTAGTAGTTCATATTGATCCTGTGCCTTTAAATATAGAGTAGATACGTAGGTTTGTGCGTAGTATATTATTTTCTCTATACCTAATGTAAAAAAATCTTCCAAATAAATTAGATTATGAAAAGAAAAAGAAACCAGTAACTACCTACCTATCTATTTCGACTACCTAGCTAAACTAACTGAAAAATTATATAATTTTTTTTTTAAAATGCTTTTTATAACTTTTTATTTTATTTTCATGCATTGTCATCGGAATCAAATATGTGTGCCAAATTTCAGCTCGATAGCTTCAGTGGAAGTGGGTGAAATATTGATTGCAAGATTCCAGGATAACCATACGAGTGAAGTTAAATAAAAGCTTTTAATAAGGTTGGGAACCCTGGTCTAGAGTCTTCAGTCTTCAAACTTAGGTACCACAATGAGAAATAGTTGTGAACCTTGATTGGTGCTTGGCCCAGCTCGCCTTTACAGCGTCACCGCAACAGGGCATTGGGGCACAATATTATCTATAGGGGTTTCGTGTTCCCAGCGCATTGATCGTTTATAATTGCTGTCAATGGTTGAATTTGGACCCCTCTGAACAGTGCGATTAAATTGAGTCGAATACTATCAATTAATTTATAATCAAAACAATTACCTAGTTATTTACCTTTTTTTCCCCTTACTGTTTAAATATAAGTTAGTTTTTTTTTGTTTAATCCTGTGATTTTTTAAATTTCTACGTTTATAAATATCTAAATAAATAATAAATATCTTGGACAATCTCACACACGGCCATCTGACCCCAAGGTAGGCGCGAGCCTGTGTTATGGGTGTCAGAGACACATACATGGATATTTTAAATACATACTTAAATAGATAATATTAACATCCAGACACAGAACAAATACAAGTGTTCGTCACACGAATATTTGTCCTGAGTGGGATTCGAACCCACGACCCGGTCACTACCGATTGCGCCAACGGGGCTGTCGGTTATGAGTTATGTATGTGAGTAATGAAATATATGATTTTTGTCTTATCTAATCTAATCTTATATTATCTAATAAATAACGCTTACCTAGATAACTAGCTAGATAAGTTCTAGCCATATTGTATTTACAAAGGCTAATAAATAAGTAACCGGGCAAATCCAGACTCATTGCAAGTTAGAAAAACCCAACAGTTGCTGCTCGTCCCAGGGTTCGAACCCAGGTCCTCTGGCTTAGCAGTCGCGGTTACCAACGAGAGTCTATAGTTAACGTTTGCTAATCTCAAAATGAAATAATTACCTGTCGTAACACTAACCGAAAATCAAACCCAGGACTTGCAACCAGCAGTAAGGGTCACTGACCGAAGCATCGGAGTCGACGACTTAGCTTGTCAACTTTATTGAGCCATAGAGAGTAGAGTACGTAACTATACTCAATGCATTATCAATTACGTGAATAAGAACTTGGGGATCATTATACTGCATAATAACTGTTCCATCCATTGGTTCCAGCTATATTTTCAATCGTAGCAAATCAACTTCCTGTTTGTTAATAAAAACGTCACAACACCGTCACAACACTAGAAGTATCGTTCAAAAACATTGTATCAACGACGTATCTTTATGATAAGTTGCCATAGAGCTGCTGAAATAGAAATGACAAATTGTATTTGATTTTTCGTATAACTTGAAAGTATATTGACGTGACAACGTCTTATAAATTGGTTTGCCGGGTGACACTTTAAGAAACTGCGTTACGCTCCGCTCACGTTATGCGCTCACAATGAGAGCGAGTGAGAGGCACGCGTCCCTTCCACTCGGGCATGGTTAGCCCGCCTAAGAGCGAGAGAGACGATACGATACGAGACGATACTACTATACGAATGAATATTCACATTAAAATTATTTTACCACTCAAAGTCGTTGTCACGTAAAACTTTCGCCCGTATACCGACTTTACAGGCAACCAATATTTTTTCTGATAATAAAAATAGTATATTTTCTCTTAGGAAGGAAACGATTTTTATGACAAACAAAATAGTAGGTACGGTCATAGCTCCAAACTTTCGCGGCTATTCTACGACACAGTGACAGTGATATGTGACATTATTTGTAAAAATTATTGAGTGACAAGTGACATATATATGATTTCTCATTTGTATTTGTGTGTTTCGCATTTAAGACTGGTCTACATTGATATATACTGGTCTATCAACAATTGCTGTAAAATATTACTAACAAATGGGAATCTATTACTTTGAGTTTTCGTCCAAACAGACTATTTTCGTCCTGACCGGAAAACTTATTGCTTAAAATATTTAATTACAGTAATTTAGCACAAACGCGTTATAATTACAGTCATTGATATATTATGGTATATTTTAACTCAATGATTACAGTGCACAAACGCGATTCAGTTTCAGACAAGACGGACAGACGGACTTCAGACACTGCTTGGTTCATTTCTAGTTACTATTGTCTCTGTGATGCGAGTAAACAGTGGTCGTCATGACGGACAGACGGACAAACTTCAGGCACTGCTTGGTTCATTTCTAGTTACTATTGACTCTGTGGTACGAGTAAACAGTGGTCGTCATCGCGGGCTAGCGGTTCGATTCCCGGCATGAATATTAATGGACAGGCCTCACTTGCCGTCATGATCTGTTTCTGGCCGAGTCGGTGATTGATTAGTAGGCAAATTGCTGCTGCTGGGGACTGCTAGATCTTTTTTGTGTCAAAGATAGCAAACGAGCATGCGTCTACTGCAGTACTTTGTCAAAATTCGAAAACATGTAGAGTTACGGACTAAAATAGTACATACATATTACTACAATAGACGGGCCCGTTGGCGCAATCGGTAGTGACCCTACCTGTTGCGCAAGGGCGTGGGTTCGAATCCTACTCAGGACAAATATTCGTGTGACGAACACTTGTGTTTGTTCTGTGTCTGGGTGTGAATATTATCTATTTAAGTATTTATTTAAAAATATATAAAAGGAGAAGGTGACTGACTGACTGACTGACTGACTGACATATCAACGCAGGGCCTAAACTATAAGGGTTAGAAACTTGAAATTTTGCACAGGGGTTCCTTTTATAACGTAGGAGAGCACTAAGAAAGGATTTTTGAAAATTCACCCACTAAGGGGGTAAAATGGTCGTGCAAAGTTAGTATGAAACTTTGCCGTTTTTGAAGTTATTGAATGTCTGATTCCACGCGAGCGAAGCTGCGGGGCGCCACTAGTTTAAAAATATATATGTATGTATATCAGTCTCTGGCACCCATAGTACAGGCTCGCGCCTAATTTGGGGTCGTTGGATGGCCGTGTGTGAATGTCCATGCTATTTTTATTTATTATCTATATATATAAAAGGAGAAGGTGACTGACTGACTGACTGACTGACTGACTGACTGACATATCAACGCAGGGCCTAAACTATAAGGGTTAGAAACTTGGAATTTTGCACAGGGGTTCCTTTTATAACGTAAGGGAGCACTAAGAAAGGATTTTTGAAAATTCACCCCCTAGGGGGGGAAAACGGGGGTGCAAAGTTAGTATGAAACTATGCCGTTTTTGAAGTGAGTGAATGTCTAATTCCACGCGAGCGAAGCTGCGGGCGTCCACTAGTTTACAATAAAACGATACTGCCCCGGGCGAACTCTATATGGAACCAATTAGGTTTCATACAAAACCTATTTGGTTCCCTATAGGCTCTACCTACCGAAGAGATGAGATATTTTAATTACTGGACGGGCCATGGAGCAACGTGGCCGCCAGCTGCGTCACCCGCCGGCCAATTCAGGCAATTTACAGCTACAATTAGTAATTGCACCCAATGGAAGCAATGGAGCTCAATTCGTTGATGTCGGCGGTTCGACCGCCACGAAATTCTGGTCTTGTTCTTGTACAATGAACTTTTTTTCCTTTTTTTCAGGTAAGTTTCCAGCCAAAATAGTACAGGATTTTCCATGGTTGCACTGCGGATGGATGACCACATTATCGGTGAAGGTATGGCCTGAAAATCAGGCGCTTTTATTAGCATGGTGTGTATAGAAAAAATATGCTAAAAAAATATACATACGTATACTATGTATGTATGTATGTATGTATGTATGCAATTATGTGTTCGCCCACTTCGAAAAGTCGGATTAATTTGAATCTTTGCAAACATATCAAGGACCGACTAAAATCATAGTACCTATAAAGAGTCTTCGCTTCGCTCTTCTAAAATGTAATAATTTACGAAAAATAAATCGACTTTTTATTTCGGTTATCTACGATGTTGTTATTTTATTTCTAGAAGTAGATTCTAGTCTAGTATTTCAATAGTCGATTGCGTAGGTACCTACACATTCCCAAGCGTGTCCATTCTTAGCGAACTAAATTATTTGACAAACAAACAAAACAGATGCTCTACAAATTAATTTAATAACTTGCCAATGTTGTCTACATCAAATGTCTGTCCAAAAATTTTTAATTGCCTAAATAAGTCCCTGCAGCCCGATAGCAATTATTCTGTGCCGAGTACTAAGGCACTCGGTAATTTACACACCTTACAACGAAAGAGAGTGCAACACAGAAACAAAACAAAGAAATTAACCTACATGTACCTACTTGAAATTATCATGTATTAGGAAGTATACATATTCCAAGTCTAATTAAATGTCTAGAAATGTTTGCCTTCTCACATATGCGAAACGAAACAGTAGCCATTGACAAGGGCTGCGTTCCATAAAGACATAACTTGGTACGGTTGCATGCTGTAATAACCCGTTGTATGGTGTAATAAGGGCTAATTTGGTACGAGACGGAGCTCGAAATTTCTAATGAATGAATCCGCCTTGTGGTCAGTCCAAGCGTTCATTCAATAATCCAGCGGTTCTCAAAAATTATATACTAACGTACAGACCAGAGGCATAGAATAAAGAGTCGCTCCTGTAGAGCGGAGCGACTCTTTATTCTATGCCAGAGATCCGCTGAGAAAAAATATATGAATATCACTTTTCGTGCATAAAAAACTAAATAAAAGAAATAAAAGCCACGTGAATACGTAAATATTATAATTAAGTTAAGCCTGTATGTTTCGTCATCCCAATTCTCAATCTTCGTTGATTCCCGCCATTTTTTCATAATTTTTGCAGAGGTTTGAGACGCGGGTTCAGCGGAACTCAAGCTTCGGACAGACGCTAAATTATGTCTGACTTTGTAGTTTTTTTTAATTATTGCAGCAATATTTTATGTGGTAGCCACTGCCGCCATGAACAACTAATTTGAATAAGTTTTTCTTGATAGTAATTATTATATTAATATCTTATTTGATTATGATTATGTCTTATTTGATGTTGTTGACTATGACAGTACCTTGGACAAATTAAAAACAATTTACACACTGTAAATCCTAGTTCTGTAATGAGGTTAAATCGCTCGAACGTTTGATATACATATAATTATGTAATCCTATGTGGGCTCTACAACGTAATTCTTTTTTGTAAACCGCTTTGAACCGATTTGTTCCAACTTTTCCTTGTTGTTGCTTTATCCACAGCTTTCCTTAAAATCTGATGATGAATGATGATGAAGATGAAAGGTGAAGCAACAAGTAGGAGCTGGATGTGGTTTTAGTAAAAGTTGTAGGCAAGGTAACAAAAATCGTATCTGAAGTTGTAATAATTTTTTATGTTGTAGTAATTTACCATTTGTAAAGGACTTTCATCTTTGAGACTTGGTTTTCACAGATTCAAGAGGGGTTACAAGTAAATTAAAATATAGTTAAGAGTCGATGTAGAGTCGAAGAGTGGGTTTGTAAAACTAAATCATTGATTTCACGTCATTACGAGTCTGCATTCTGATGTGAAATGAAATACTTTGAAAACATTATCGATTAATAAATAAACGTATTGGCTCTTTTGACCTATACAGTGTCTTCTTCAGTAGACTTGCGATTCATACGATCTGGCCGTATGATAACTAATATAATGTTATCGTAACAGACTAGTACCAACATAATGTTCTAGCGATCTTCAACACATAATTAGTTTAATACCTAAATGTTACATTAGCGCCGTACAATGTATTGTAATGTTGTTTTCCTCCACCTTATTGACATTACGAAGCGGGGCGAGCATTGTTTTGTGTCAACGCCGATAAACGGATGTATTCGAACTAAATCAGCTTCTGAGAAGCGATTGTCTGTCTGTAAGTTGTAAATGAACTGTGTGTGTGAATAAATTAACGTCCAAAGGAAAGGCTTTGTTAAATTTAAAGTTACCTATTTTATCTTTGGTCTTTAAAGTTGAATTGGGCGCGAAATGTAATCTGGCAATGTTAGAAAAAAAAGTTGTAAAAGCAGCGATTTTCCACTCTTATTTTTAGCAGTTGTTACTCACAATATTCTGGTAATTTAATTTGATGTTTTTAATACGGTTTGTTTATATGTATATGCAAATGAATAAAGGGAAGGGTAAAAGACCCGTATAATTATTACACGCGCGCACAAGGTATGCACGGTTTGTTATCTGCAAGATATGCGGGCCGGCAGTTAATAACTCGCGTCCGTACCGCGTACCTAATACACATTATGTAGGCTTGCCCCGGCGCCCGATCTGCCTCATTTATCTAATGCACATTGCATTTGCTTTTAGTTTTTAGTGCGGTTACGCCATGCCCGCTATGCCACAGAAATAACGCAGAATATCGGTCACAGACTCCTCTCAGAGCAGACTGAAACGCATCGAATTAATTACTTGACGGTACACCACTATCGCGGTGGACGCGGAGCGCGCGGACGCTTCCGCTCCGTTTTTAAATTAAGAAAAGCGCGCCAATGCTGTCAGCGCGGCGAATAGTTTGACTTTGACAGTTTCTTTTTTTTCTATCGCGCGCGGCAACGACTTTGAATCAGGTGTTTTCTTTAAAAAAAAAAACACAAATGAGTTCGGAAGCATAGTGATACGGCGAGCAGATTAAAATTAATAAAACAAGCGAAAATATCGTCCGATATCAGAAAGGTCATGCAGGCGGGTTACTACGCGGAGTGTTTTCGTAACGTCGCGTTTATATTAGGAAGAAAATGTAGGTAACGATAAGCAATCGCGGCGGAGTGCAAATGTCGCCGATACGGCCGGCCAAATGGCGTTCTCCCCGTCACATTACGTATTGTAATACGCTAGAAAAGTGTGGTGCATCGCTAAACCGTCCCTTCGCGGAATCCCGCGAGCTGAATCATACACCGGTTATCGCGTTTTGAGCGAGCGGCAGCATGTGTGAGGTCACAAGTTGGTTTCCGAACGCCGAGGTGGCGACACTGCTCGCGGACCGCTCAGCGCAGCCGGTGGTCGCGTGGCTGAACGCGATCCGAGCCTCCATCGAGGAGTACGACCCTCTCGTCGTCGTCCGGCCTCTCTCCATCGCGTCTCACACCTCCGAAGCGTCCGACGGGGCCTTCGACAATATACTTTCCGAGCTCGGAAAGGAGATATTCAAGCTCGATGAGTACCAGCGCAACCTCGTCCCGTCGGAGAAGGAGGTCTCCCTAAGCATCCTGAACCTTTTCGACGACTGTCTGGACACGATGAACGGGGGCCGGTCCGTCGAAATCGGCACGCAGACCGACGCGGTGCCGCCGGAGGAAAATGTGACACCAAAACAAATACCAGTGCCGAGCGATTGTATTATAAACGGTGCGTACGAGTGCAGTGACGGTGAATCGACTCTATCGGACGTCTCTTTCGTGACGAGCACCCACGGCAGGAAAGCGTCGGCTTGTCCACCCGTGCCGCCGAGGGCAAGGTTGAAAACGGATTCGAGTTCATCGTCGTACGACAACATCGAGTTCGATTCGGTGGGTGCGTACAACAGGCTCGAGTCGGACAGCGATTCGGCGAGCACGTGTTGGAGCTACAAGGAGTGCAATCCCGGGGATGTGGCGAAGACGTACGCGGCGGTGTGGTCGTCCTCGAGCGGGTTCCACAACTCCGACAAGATCCTGCAGACGGTGCTGCAGCAGGCGCACGAGCGCGCGGTTCCGCAGCCGTGCGAAACGGCCGCCGACTTTTCGCCGCCCAAGTTTTCTGTTTACGCACTCGAAGAGGTGGGAGACAGGTGTGCGCCAGTCGTCGCTATGACGCCGGACAAGCCCGACGACGGCTACGAGCCGGTGCGCGACGCTATCACCGCCGACGAGAATATTTACGAGGAGATCGAGTACGGATGTAATTATACGGACGAGGGCTGCTCCTGCGGCGGCAGTGTTGAGGTCGAGAGTTGTTCGATAAGTGCCAGTTCGGAGGGCGTCGGCAGGGAGAGTCCGTTGTACGCGAATTTGCGTGACCACGACGCGTACGCGGTCCCGCCGGATGTCATCTACTGGAAGAACCAGCTCCTCGACACGTTCTACAATGACGACGAGGAGGACGAGGTGAGTTCTCCCGCCTTTTGCGCATTCGCAATTTAAATTTAAATATCGAACTACAGTTCTATATTTAAGTATCAATTGTTGTGTTGTCGAATAGAAAAAGTCATAAAACTGCATTTCTTTAACTTGCATTTCGATTTTTTGTGTGTCTGAGTATTTGGAAAATAGAGGCGAAATTCAAATTATGGTCGCTGATGTCCGTTAGGACATAGCAACAGAAGAAGAAGTAATTGGAATTGCTTAAAAGATATCTTATTATTATTTTTTCTTATAAATTTATCTATAGTTTCATTTTTTACATGATGTTAATAGTGATGTAGGATTCAGTAGTTGTATTCTTTTTGAATGAATATTGTCTATGAATCCTAAAAGATAGTTATAAAGGAGTACCTAATCATACAGGAAGCGCGTGTGAACTGAGTAACTGACCTTAGTCAGATCTGTTTATTTAAGTCCATAGCGTGCAGTGAACGCTTGCCCAAGAAAGATTTCTTACTTATCTTATGTGTTTGCTGAAGTTGTTGTTTTAAACACTTTTACAGTCGAGCCTCTGTATTTTAAGTGTAGGCCGAGAGAGAAAAAAGCCGGAGGAAAAAACTCTCGGTACTCTTTTAAAATTCAAATTCATTTGTACTGTAGGTGGGTACTGGAACGTGATCCGACCCAATAATACCACAAATATAATACCAGAAAAGTTTACACGTGTTGGTTGTGGTAGTAAAAGTGTGCCATACTACCTTTGTGTCCGGATCCGGTCGAGCCGGGTAGTAAAAGTAAGGATGTAATAAAATGCGTAATAACGCATTTAAATATTCCCTATATAGAATTTGTGATTAACGACTGTCGCTCATTGATAGTTCCGATTTTGTTGATAAGTGAAACCGTAGAGGCGATACCCAACGAGAAAACTAAGCTACAAACTATTTATATACATACATATTTGTTTAAGATATTTATTTATTTATTTATTTATTTATAAATAAACAACAAATACTTATTCAAAAGGCGCACCTCGGCATTTCTACCTGTCAACCTAATGGTGATATTTCTCCCTATTTAACAAAATATTCGTATATGAATTATATAACCATAATATACCATAATAACCAAAGTGTATATTTAGTGTTAATGTACAAAACTTTAGCTTTCTTTTAAAAATTAGGAAAATAGAATTACATATTAATAAACTTGGTAAAGATATTTGCCAACGTGACATAGTTTGAAAATATTAAAATTAAAATGGCATTTCAGTTGTTTTTCGACATTAACGCTAGTTTTTCAGATAAAATGAAGTGTTACAAAAGAAAATCAGTAAAAATAAGAGGCTCAACGTATCTTTACCAGTCTTTACTAGTATAATTATATAGTCAAGATAGGCTGCATTACTGTAGTAAGGTAAAATTACCTTACGGAATGGTATTACAGGTAGGAACAATAATCTCATTAAACCTCATTGTCTGCCCTGCACGCCAGGTACCGTAAGCCAAAATAGTAATTGTTCTTAACCGTAAACAGATTAAAAACCCCTGTTCTTATTTCTGTGAACTTATCAATCCGCTTATCCGCTTCTATTACAACCGTTGCCTTACTCAAAGTAGAGGTACTCGTACTCAGCAGCTACCTGCTGAATAATAATTGGTGGCAACATTGCAAATGGCGACCATTCTCGGTACGATTCAACGATTATGCGATGATGTAAATTTCCGCGTGAGATTTATTAATTAGTCGCGACGGCAGGTCTACTGCGTAGCTGTGAAACTATAATTGTTACTTAAATGTTTTGTCATTTGCGACTTTATTGCGACAAATGGGAGTAGTGCTGCTAGGTACGGAAAGGGCCGGCTGACCGGGTTAGTAGACTTGTCGTATGAAGTGTTGAAATTAAAAGACATTGACAAGACAGTTACAAACAATTCAAACATCTTACTCGGGCGCCAATTTCGTGCTGAATTTTGAAAGAACAAGTGGGATTAGTTCGTTATTTTTCATAATAAATCGAAACGTTCGGAATTTGATTATAAACGTCCAGATTCACAAAAAACTGTCTATCTTTTTCATAGTTGAAGTTACCGGCTTACTCACGTGTGATTTAAGTCGGTCTGTTTCTTTTTTTAAAATTAAATTATTGAATTGCTATACCAAAACTGAATAGCGGTTATCACAAAATTCTTCGATTCGATATTTGAATGTTTCGTTTTTTAGTAGTCCTGTACCTACAATAACCAGCATTAAATCAGTTTAAACATGGAACATAAGAAGTACCTACTCAGGTACTTAATGTTGTTGTCTATGCTAATACTATTAACTCGGAACGTACGTAATACCAGGTAGAGTTTACTTAAACAAAGTAAATAAAAACAGATAAGATACCACGAACTTTGCAATTTTTGTTATCACAGGATCAGTGGAATCAGCAAAGAGTAATTAAGAAACTACTCTCAATGGCTGCTTTCAATCGTATGTGATCGACCAAGTAATAATAATGAAAAAACTCGAAATCGGCTCATCCGTTTGTTTCACGAGTTAAAGTTGACCACTACATACATACTCGTACATACTCGTAATTATATGCTGTAACGATAACGATAATTTGCGCGGAACTTGATAGTTTCAGTAAAAGAGTTAAATTAGGGTGCACTGTAAACCAGCGCTACGGTTACTGCTGTAGCATATTATTATACTGAGTGTACCCAAATTTGTTTTTTAAAATTTCTATTTTGAAAAACAAATTGTCAATTTACTATTATTAGTTTCCCAAGATGCCTAATGCAGGAAATAATTATCTTAATACGAGTGAATTTGAAGTTTAAGGTAATAAAATTCTTTTGTTGTTTATATTTCGATGCGAAAAATCCTTCGAAGAGAAAATTTACCTACGCAGGTAAATATAATCTATGGCATCTGCTATACCTGGGAATAAAGTGTAAATAATTGATGAATTCATTATTTTATTTGACCTACCTACATTTTTTTTTCTATTTCCTCTCGAAGATTCTAAAATCTAGAAACAAATAGCTTCCTTTCATATACGTCATACACAAATAATCAGACTTGTCACCTTGTAACCAAACACTTGTCATGTAATTGAAAGTTTCATGTGACATTCGTAAACTAAAATTTGGAATTAAATTTATTGTATAAAAATGCCACTCTTCAATTCAATAAAATTCAATTTATTTATTGCATCTAGTTATACTCATTACACTCTACCATTACTTTCTTATTATGTACGTTAAGTCTCCTGCAAACGAATTTTAAAATAATTTGTTCACTTTCATAATATGCATTAACGTTCATACATAAATCACTTCAATCAAAACACTATTTGAAAAATCTTTTGGAAGTTCACCTCCCGAATGTGTGTATGCCCTGATATAGCCTTTTACAGGCTCTACCACGTATCCAAAACGAGCGGCACAGGTTCATAAACGATGTAAATAACTTCGGTCGGCTCAGACTGGATCCGTCATAAAAAAGTTGATCTATTTAAGGAACCAATTTCATCCGAATCTCTCCATCCGTTAAGACTTGATTGATTGACAACCATCCATTCAGCTCATTAAATAGTTAGTCCCCTAGCTCTAGTGTTGGATTCTTGGATTAATAAAGCGATGAAGTTAAAGAGAATGTAGTTTCATCGTTCTTTTTCTGTTTATCCATTTCGGATGGCATAACATTTTTGTAAAGATTTCTTTTTACTGTGACATCAGTATGAATAAAATGATAGTTTTTCTCTCTCTGCGAATCTGCTGTTTTCATAGACTGTGGGTCAATCAGATTCAATATTATTGTGCTGCATGGTGTATCGTCACGCCTGTATTTCTCAGAAGGTAGGCATGGCGTAGGCAGAAATTATGCTATCGTTAATCCTCAAGTATACAAGAGCAGAACAATAAATTATGACCAAAGCATTATTTATCGTAGAGGTTAATGGGTTGTATATTACATTGGCTAGTTTAAAAAAATATCGAATACATGGTTCTTGTGCTATTGATTTGAACTTCTTAATGTTAAATGTATTTCAACGTTTGTTATTAACATGGAGTTCTTGATGCGTCACCCAATTAATATCTTTGTTCAATGACGTCTATAGCAAAGTCGTTTATAAATTAAAATGAGTAATATTGTTTGTAAACCACAAGAATGACAAGTTGGCCGCTACCAAGGATCTATATAGAGCAAGATCCCAGTGCCGCCAGACGTTACTTATTTTCTCACAAACAATTTATATGGGATAAGCTAGTGTTAGTACATACTTTGAGCGTGTGCATACTCGCTAGCTTGGGTAGACGGCCAATTCATTGGTATCAGATGCTGAAAATCGAAAATTTCAGTACCAACTTTTCTTATTTTCTCATGGCTGATTTTCACATATGTTTTAGTTAGTTATGTTACAAATTAATAATAACTATTGCCAGACACCTTCCGTCGGCCCTTACCCTTGCCAGACGCCTTAAAGATCCAGAAAAAATGATGTAAGTTTACTTATTTTCTCAAGCTTAATTTTTATGCACGACACTTGGGGAACTATTTCAACACTGTTAGTCAGCAGCCAGACCAATTGGATGGGCCAAACGTCCAGCCAGACACATATAAAGTGCCGCTAGGTATAGAGCGTGAGGTCATTATTTGTACGATTGAGAGTGACAAATTAAAGTCTCAGTACTGATTTTAACATATGTTTTAGTTAGTTATGTTACAAATTAATAATAACTATTGCCAGACACCTTCCGTCGGCGCTTACCCTTGCCAGACGCCTTAAAGATCCAGAAAAAATGATGTAAGTTTACTTATTTTCTCAAGCTTGATTTTTATGCACGACACTTGGGGAACTATTTCAACACTGTTAGTCAGCAGCCAGACCAATTGGATGGGCCAAACATCCAGCCAGACACACATAAAGTGTCGCTAGTAGTCCGGTCAATTTAGAAAATTGAAATAAAGAAAATTCCGACAGAGCCAAATCTTCGTAGAGACCTTAGGTTTACCACAAGGAATAAAGTGCCAAAGGTCCCAATCAGTCCCGTGCACTTAGGGACTTATTCGGGGCCCAAGGTCAAAATTTTTGGTATTTTGGATTTTTCTCGAAAACGGTAAGTTTTATCGAAAAAGTACCTTCGAGCAAAGTTGTAGATCTTAAAATTTTCTATAAAAATGGTCTCTATGATTTTTTCTCTAAGACCCACTATTTTCCAGATATTGCGCTTGTAAGAATCATGTTCTACATAGTATGCACACATGTGCCACGTATATACATATTTAGGTACTCAAGCAAGCAAAAATGCCTACTCGTGTCTCTTTTATGTATACATTATACTATTCTAAGAAAATTTACTCTAAAATGACCGCCGGTCCCTTACCGAATCCCCTCTACTTGAATAACAGATATTTAACATTTGTAAAAAATACACGAAACAAAAAGCAAGTACAGCTATCTTGTCTTCCTCCAACATCGGCATCTGCTACTCAACATTTGTTTCGAGTACACTATCAAGTTCAGACATGGCAAGGCAATGAACTGAACCCTGAAGACTGGGGTTGGAAATTGATAAATAATACTTTGGAACCGATTCGAACTTTACTGCCCCCTGCTCTCCTCTCTTGTATACGTCGCATATGTGTGCATACTATGTAGAATATGATTCTTATAAGCGCAATATCTGGAAAATAGTGGGTCTTAGAGAAAAAATCATAGAGACCATTTTTATAGAGAATTTTAAGATCTACAACTTTGCTCGAAGGTACTTTTTCGATAAAACTTACCATTTTCGAGAAAAATCCAAAATACCAAAAATTTTGACCTTGGGCCCCGAATAAGTCCCTAAGCGCACGGGACTGATTGGGACTTTTGACACTTTATTCCTTGTGGTAAACCTAAGGTCTCTACGAAGATTTGGCTCTGTCGGAATTTTCTTTATTTCAATTTTCTAAATTGACCGGACTACTACCGACACTTTATGTGTGTCTGGCTGGATGTTTGGCCCATCCAATTGGTCTGGCTGCTGACTAACAGTGTTGAAATAGTTCCCCAAGTGTCGTGCATAAAAATCAAGCTTGAGAAAATAAGTAAACTTACATCATTTTTTCTGGATCTTTAAGGCGTCTGGCAAGGGTAAGGGCCGACGGAAGGTGTCTGGCAATAGTTATTATTAATTTGTAACATAACTAACTAAAACATATGTGAAAATCAGCCATGAGAAAATAAGAAAAGTTGGTACTGAAATTTTCGATTTTCAGCATCTGATACCAATGAATTGGCCGTCTACCCAAGCTAGCGAGTATGCACACGCTCAAAGTATGTACTAACACTAGCTTATCCCATATAAATTGTTTGTGAGAAAATAAGTAACGTCTGGCGGCACTGGGATCTTGGACCAATACGGCAGTATACGGACGGGGCATAGCGAACACAATTCATTCTCCCATATCTGTAAAAAATAAGGTAGTAAATATATACCAGTGAAGTTTGTATGCCCTTCGATGACAGAAGAGAATGTCTGCTTTCATGAATTAAACGTGGACTCAAAATTGTTCTTTAAAAAGGCCGTTATACCACAGTATAATAATATCCCACTAATTACAGGTCAATATCTGTATTGCTTGCTCTATGTAAAAGGTTTGAAAAATTGATGCTTATCTGATATAGTAATTTGCATATTTTAAGTAACATAATATATTACCAGAAAAATAATAATATGGTTTCGCAAAAGAGCGTAGAGCTGTGAGAAACAGCTGATGCTGGTGTAGGACCTAGGTATTAAGAAATATTTATGAAGCTTAGGTTATGTGCGTCCCGCATAATATGATGCTATAGGCATATACTGTGACCTCTCGAAGGCCTTTGACGTTACTATTAAAAAAAATCTTTAATTTTTTATTTATTTATTTTTATTTATTTTCGTGCACTAAGCTGTCATCGGAACCAAATATGTGTGCCTCGATAAGTGGAAGTGGGTGAAATATTGATTGCAAGATTCCAGGATATACATACATACGAGTGAAGTTAAATAAAAGCTTTTAATTAGAATACTTTACAAAAATAAGTCTGGTTAGATCGTGTTTAGCAAACAGAGTGCAATGAAATCAAATAAACGGGTGTCAATCCTCTGTTAGAATAGGCGTTATATAACTATTCACAGAATAACAGTAATGTATGTACCTACGGTCGCGGTCAAAAATGCAGTAGCAGTTATAAAGTTGTAGCATATCAACACTAATCGCGTTTACGACCTTTTCCTATGCCGACACTTCATATAAACACCTTTATTTCATGTTGACCACACGCATCTGTTGTCATACAGACTAGTAGATAACATTATATCGTTCTCGTGTGCGTTTAACACATAATTAAATCAACGCAGAACCGTAATAATAATATAATATATTAATATTTATTTTTAATATACATTTTTTTTTTGTTATTAAAAATTAAAATTAAACCGCTGTTCGTGTCTAACTGTTTAGCCCAATGGTTGGCTGGTAGAGAATGCTTTATGCATTAAGCTAGCCAATTGTACCCTGTACCATTTGTACGTGGTTCAAAAAAGATAAATAAATACGCATAATACGAAATCATTATGAAAATATTATTTAAACTATCGTATTTCCATTGCACGAGGAATTTGCTTGTCGCGTAGAAAACGGACACTGTTTCCTGGCAAGCACGCAAAAAGGTCGGTTTACTTAGAAATTCATTGAAAGAGGTCTTATTAGAAGTAAGTGTAGTGTATTTAGAAGTTATTTAAGTATTATTGTATTGGCACGTAGCTTCTTAGTTGGTACTAGGAACCCACCGACTTTTGTGTTGCTTTTGTTGTTCAATGTTTTTATGGTGGTTTTGAATTATTTTCAATGAGAAAACAGGTCAATGTATGTTTACACTTTGGTGACAAATGATATTTGCCTTTTTCTACGGTTGATACGTATCACATACAAATGAAATTCTTTACTAATATGTATATCAATGGGAAAGTGTGTTGGTTTGTTGATTTGTCCTTCTTCTCCTCAGCGGAATGATGGACAAAATATTGAAATAACTGTTGAGCCGGCTGCTCTCGGGGACGGGTCGGCTAATTCTGTTCTTGATCCCCATTTGAGGTTGTGAAATAGGCTGGTAAAGGACGATAAAGGTTTACTTATCTATATTAGAGTTATCCACTAACATTCGCGGCACCAGACCCAAGTGTTTTTTTTTTTAATTTATTTTTCAAATAAGCTTGTGCTGTCAGACCTTTACATCATCGTGAGTAAGTAGTGAAATTGTACACTGGTCGAACTCTACATAGGCAAAGCTACCTATTCCCATGGATTTTACATACTAATTAAAAGATTTGTTCCATACTTATCGTATCACCATTCTATGGTATATACCATAGATATTAAGGTTATTGAGACGTGTACTCTGTATTTAAATAACTTAACTTCTTTTATGCTTTTCAAGAAATACCTACTGCCCTTTTGTAGGTACGTGCGTACAAAAATGCAATTGAACACGTTTCCCAACCAAGCGATGCAATGCTAAACGCTTCATTAATCACAACAAATATGATAATTAGTGTGTTTCGACATGCCCTAATTAGGGAAGGCATGACAAGGAGCTTAATGATAATTACTTTTTTGTACAAAGTAGGGAATTGTGTTAGTAGTTAGTGTGGTAGCAGCTATGTTTTTATTACAAATTCAAATTTTTAATTGTCATTATGTATAGGTTTGTCATAGTGGAAATACAAAAACAAAAAAAAAATGACAACAGGAGCTGTCAGCTGTTGCTAGTGTAGCGCTGGTTTTCAGACAGCCCAGACAGATTTATTTTCTATTTTATTTCAGTGATTGTTCTAAATTATGTGCCACTATGAGCTCAGTAGCTCTTAGGTGTGGTTAAATTCGTGAGCAAAAATAGAAATCTAAAGTTTTTGGATGAAAATGCCGCTCTATTGGTCTAGTTAGTTGTTGCCAGACCCGGGGGTCGAACCCAAAACCTCTAGCTTCGCAGTCGTGCTTGCTACCACTAGACCAATGAATCTCTCTAAGCTTATTTCTTTTAATTCTTTGGTCTTTACAAAAATTGTCAAACATCCAACAACCAATGACTGTTTAAGGATTAAAATAGTAATTATTTGAAAAAAGGTTGAATGGTAGAATAAACTAATAAAATAACACTAGATCATACTCGTATCTACACATAATTTAAAAACAATGAAGCTTTATTAAAAGTAATTGACTATCAATAATGTCAATAAATTATCTGGAATCCTAAACTATACCATACCTTCTGACCTCTTCCCAATAAATAACAAAATATGTAATATCTTTCTAGCCGGCGCTATCAAAGGCCATGAAGTTACTTAAAGAAAAGAATAAAACCGGCCAAGTGCGAGTCGGACTCGCGGATTAAGGGGTCCGTACCATTATCTATAAAAATGGCAATAAAAAGTCATGTCTGTTATATTAAGCCTTAAATTTTTATTTTTTCTGATGTAATATTTGTTGTTATAGCAGCATCATCTGTGAAAATTTCAACTGTCTAACTATCAGGGTTGATGAGATACAGCCTAGTGATAGACGGACAGACGGACAGCGCAGCCTAGTAATAGGTCCCGTTGTACTCTTTGGGTCGACTCACATTGGCGCAGAGTCGAAGCGACGCGACGTGTCATGTTTTTCCGCCTACAGCATATTCAGCTCTATTGCTCTATTATTTAAGTACAAATTTCTGCTATGTAAATATGGTGGCGCGCGTCGACGCGCGGCTGGTGTCGAGCGGGCTGGAGTCGAGCTATGCTTTAATAATAGAGCAATAAAGCTGAATATGCTGTAGGCGGAAAATCATGACGCGTCGCGTCGCTTCGACTCTGCGCCAGTGTGAGTCGACGTCGTGAGGTACGGAACCCTAAAAACAAATGCACAGATACCACAAACGCATGTAACTTGTCATTACTGCCGGTGTTATTATAAACATGAGGCCACAGACTGCTAATTTGTAATGTAGATTGAATAGAAAACGCTCGAGTGGCTGAACTGAAGCAAGCTTCGTGTATTTAGGCAAAAAACAAGTAAAAACACACGAACATAATGTGGCCAATTTACTGCTAAGTGATTCAATGTTTCGTGTTTAACGTTTTTTTAACTGTCCATTACTTTTATTAGGCAATCGTAAATGTTGCAACAGGTTACGAGAGATTGCAATTTTGTATGTATTTTTGACGGCAGCATAACATCGATAATTTTGTGATAAGCTTACGATCAAACCGTTAGAAAAAAAAACCGTTGGAAGTGTAGTGCTACGGTTAGAGCCTATAATCAATTTTTATGATGAGATTTGGGATCACATAATAAGTATGAAAAACCCGCTCCATAATAATCCACATACCCTATCTATCTATATGACGGGCCCGTTGGCGCAATCGGTAGTGACCCTGCCTGTTGCGCCAGGGGTCGTGGGTTCGAATCCCACTCAGGACAAATATTCGTGTAAAGAATACTATTTGTTCTGAGTCTGGATGTTAATATTATCTATTTAAGTATGTATTTAAAAATATCTATGTATGTAAATCAGGCTGTGACACCCATAGTACAGGCTCGAGCCTACTTTGGGGTCAGATGGCCAATAATGAGAATGTCCAAGATATTTATTTATTATTTATTAATACATTAATAAGTACAGCATTTTTTGAGGGTAGGTACACTTTTCGTCCTAGATACCATTCTGGTAATGTTTACTCAGCTCTACTCGTATATATCTCTACCATGCTGTCTCTACCAGTGTATCTGTACTATTATGATAATATAGCGTGCTGCGTGCACTTATCAGGGCATTAAGAGTCATCTGGTTGGCTAAGCGGCCGATGGCACTGCCCTCTCGTGCTGACAGCGTTAATTAATCATGTTCCTGCTATGATGCTTTATTTTTACGATTAAAACTTAGTATGAATTGAATATATTAAACTGATTATTCGCAAAGCTAAAACCATAGTCCATTTTTTAAAAGCTTTTATTTAACTTCACTCGTATGTAACTATGTCCTGGAATCTTGCAATCAATATTTCACCCACTTCCACTGAAGCTATCGAGCTGAAATTTGGCACACATATTTGGTTCCGATGACAATGCAAGAAAATAAAAAAAGTTATATAAAAAGCTTTTTATTTTTTAATAATTTTATTACAATTAAAACTTCGTATGAATTGAATACATAAATTAAACTGATTATTTGCAAAGCTAAAACCATACTCAAATTTGTTTTTTTTTTTAAATAGATTCTTACCCTATTGGCCATTACCTTAAATAAAATAGCCATTTATTCCTCAAAAGCCCACATTGCATTAAGACTAATTCACAGAAATAGATATTCACAGGATGCACCTGAATTTGAAGCAATTTACAATTACAATTTAGGGTCCATATAAAATTATCTTGTACCTACCATGTTACATCCCACACCAGAGCGCGACCGATACGCCACGGTACAAGCGTAATTCCACCAGTGTCAGTCCAATTGGTTCAGACAGAAAATTGCAGAGAGGCCAAAGTCCTCTCTCCTACCTAAGGCTTTTCCAACGTGACCATTTCTACCATAAACTCCTACCGCAATCAGCGGAATAATTGCGTTACAAACACAAATATTACGTGTGTTTGTGTGTGCATGGATTTAACCACGTGTTTGGTCAATCAACACACAAATGTGTGTCAATACACCAGCTGTGGTGCCGCTATCGGAGCGGCAGTTGCTGGAAAATGATTTGCGTGACGTCATTGATAACGGCTAGCCATCTGCTCATCTGGTGCTAGCTGGGATATCATTAGAGGCAATGACCTGATACCAAATTTTTTTTATTTTTTTTATGGATAAAAGATAGCAAACGAGCTTGCAGCACCACCCATCCACTGCCGCCCATGACAACTGTGACTGACTTTGAACAAGACTCAATTGGGTATTTGAAAAAAAAAAAAATTGATTTTTTAAAATTTATTTTAATACTATGTTAATAATAATATTGATATTTAATGCAAAAAACTTAAAATAAATATTTTCCAATTAATTATAAATAATTAAAAATTGATGAAATTTGAATAAAAATCACGTGACTATAAACGCGCCATGATTGGCCACCATATTTGTGACGTCAAAATGTTATATAAAGGAGGATGGCCATTTTGGTACCCCATGTCCAATCAAGATGAATCACGCACCGGTACCAGGTTCCATACATTTTTGTCCATCATCCTTTAAATATTTAACAATGAAAACTAGCATTATGACGTCACACGCGCTCGGGTTTGTTCGGGAGTTGTCGGCGTGTCTTCGGTACTGGATTCAAAAAATTATTGAATTGAATTTTTATTTTGAAATAACTTTTGAATTATTGCGAGAAAAAAAGAAAAAAAAATAGTTTTGTTATAAAACTTATATATGATCTTTTCATTTATCACATAAAAAAAAAATATTCAAATACCCAATTAGGGACTGGGATGGTTAGTCCAATTAGTTGAGAGAGTTAATTAGAACATTAGTTGGTCAGTTCGTTAGTAGTTTTGGACTGGGGACTGTTAGTGATAGTTAGTCCTGTATGTATGTAGCCCAGCTCTACCTACTAAAATCTGCTACCGCCTAAAAGTACCGGTCACACTTCTACAGGCTACCATCTTAGTCCTCAAGTACCAGAGTCAACTGTAATGGCACCCATACACCAAACAGCCTAATAAATTAATAAATATCATGGACATTCTCACACATGGCCATCTGACCCCAAACTAGGCAGAGCCTGTGCTATGGGTGTCAGAGACTGATATACATACATATTTTTAAATACATACTTAATTAGATAATATTAACATCCAAACACAGAACAAACACAAGTGTTAGTCACATGAATTTTTATCCTGAGTGGGATTCGAATCCATTTCCCCTGACGTAACAGGCAGGGTCACTACCGATTGCGACTACGGGCCAGTGAAATGACGCAAAGACGCAATTATATTTTAAAAGCTTTTATTTAACTTCACTCGTATGTATCCATTAACTATTAATGTATGTAAGTATGTCCTGGAATCTTGCAATCAATATTTCACCCACTTCCACTGAATCTATCGAGCTGAAATTTGGCACACATATTTGGTTGCGATGACAATGCATGAAAATAAAAAAAAAGTTTTAAAAAGCTTTTTTAAAAAAAAAAATTTAACGGTAAAATTATTTATAGCTAAGTTATTTAGCAGTCATATTTATTGAGCGATTTTAAGTAGGTACGAAAGTACCATATAAAAATATAAAACATATGTAACTGAAAATCCAAACAAGCTTATCTGTACAACCCAAGGCTGATTCCATTTGACTCATGCATGTTTCCATTTATTTCGTTTTGTAATTTTCATTCCCAACCATTTTGCCATAGCCTAGGACAAAATGATAACATTCAAGTTATCGTTGGATTCTCTGCGTAATAACTACGCATGAGCTGTTCATGTGAAATAACCGGAAAATCTAATTAGTTGTAATTGTACTAACCGACACAAAACAGGATCGGATATTTTACTACAGATAAGTAAGTCGGACGATAAATCATGTGTACAGCAACACGTTTGCAAACCGACCACATGCAAGATGCAATGATTAATGTTTCAAGAATTAATTCTTTTTCTCTTTTTAAAAAAATATTTTTATCTTCTCGGACGTGCCTGTCTGCAAATGATTTTTAATCTGTGTATTTTAAATAGCTGTGCAGTTATCGCCAACATCGTTCATGCTTTGTAAATTGGTTTAGATAACTATATTATTGCTTTTGTTAAATGTACATATTCTTAAGAAACAATAATTTAATTTTTATCCTTTATAATTTTGTTCCGATTTAATGCTGGTATGTGTGGTGATAATACTGTGACTATGTTTTTCGTATGTATACATATTTGTAAATGGTAATACTTTTGTTCGTTTTCCCGCTAAAGTTTTACCTTTTAAATAAACTACAGGGTGGGCCAGAATAAAGTTCACTTTCCCTTGTCAAAAAAAACCGTTGCTCGCGGCAGGTAGCGGGGTGCGCGGGGTATGATCGGTTGCCGCGCCTCTCGCATTTTTAGTCGCCATGAGTCCGTTCACGGGTGAGCATCGCGCGTTCGCTATTCAAGCGTTTTACGAAAATGGTCGTTCTTATATTGTTGCGCGGCGTAAGTTCAGAGTTAAATTTTATTTACGAAGTATCCGCCAGTGTCCTAGCACTCAGTTACTTAAGCAATGGCTAAAGAGGTTCCAAGAAACTGGTTCGACGCTTCCTAAGAAACGTCGAGGTCGTTCCCGCACAGTACGCACAGTGCAAGCGATTGAAGAGGTTAATCAATCTGTTGAGCAAAATGCGGAACTCTCTACACGGCGACGTTCGGCAGCTATGGGAATTTCAAGAAGCAGTTTACGACGAATTTTACACGATTTAAAGCTTCATCCGTATAAAATCCAATTAGTCCAGCAACTCAACCCTGATGACCATACAAAAAGAGAGAGATTTTCTTCCATCATGTTAGAGCGGTTTTCCAACTTCGGGAACATCCTTTTCTCAGACGAAGCCCATTTTCACCTGAGCGGATTTGTAAATAAACAAAATTGCCGTCATTGGAGCGCTGAACAGCCTTCACGCAAACATCAAAAGCCTCTTCATTGCCAGAAAGTGACGGTTTGGGCAGCGGTTTCAGCTAGAGGGCTCATTGGGCCTTATTTCTTCGAAAATTCTAGCGGCCAAGCATTGACGGTAAATACGGAGCGATATGTCAAAATGCTAAAAGATTTTTTAAGACCAACTCTTGCTGGGCTGCAGGAGTACAACTCCCTGACTTGGTTCCAGCAGGATGGCGCCACCTGCCACACGTCTAATGCCAGTATGGAGGTCGTAAAGGAGATGTTCCCCGGTAAAGTGATCTCTAAGAGGGGTGATATCGAGTGGCCACCACGAAGCCCCGACTTGTCTCCACTGGATTTTTTTTTTGTGGGGATACCTCAAAAATAACGTTTACTCCAATAAACCAGAGACAATTACCGCCTTGAAAGAAAACATTCGAACGGAAATGGCGGCTATATCAACAGCAACGTGCCAGCGCGTTTTTGAAAATTTTAAACACCGCTTGGAAGAGTGCTCCCGACGAGAGGGAGCACATCTAGATGATGTTATTTTCAAAAAATAAATTATAATAATGTTACATTAAGTTACTTTTTAAATAAATTGTTTTAGTACTATCAGTCTTTTTTTATAAAGGTTTCAAAAGTGAACTTTACTCTGGCCCACCCTGTATTTTTGTCTAGACAAAAAATGTCTGTCACGTATTGAAAATACTATAATAATTCACATACAATCGCTTCAAATTTTGCGGTTTAAGCGCATTCATTTTCCCCATTGACTTTTCCCCATTGACATTGAATTGTAAAATGGAAAACACTTTTCATTAGGTACTTATAATTCTAAATATTGTATGCCAAGAACGCCATCTATTAAAAATAATACGAAGTTGCGATGGCTGAAATGACAGTGTTATAGAGCCACTTAGACGATTTTCAATACAAAATTACCGTTATAATATTGTATTCTTTTTAGCTTTTCATTAAGATTTTCTCTATTATTTTTGTTTATAAACCTTCCCTGAAATAAAACGAACAAAATAAACAACAAAGTATTCAAATCGGTTCGTTAGTTTTCGAGTTTTAGCGAGACTTACTAACAACGATCCATTTTTATGTAGGTACCTGTATAGACCGGTAGTATAGACTCTATAGTTCAAAATCGACATAACTATACTCTATACTATAGAGTATAGTTATGTCGATTTCGATCTATAGTCCTTAACTATCAATAATAATTGTGCGAACACGCAATAAATTTGCACTACGCTTAGTTAGTAAAGACTTAGTTAGTAAAGACATTCAATGACTAATTATACTGGCTAGGGAGGTGCCGCGTGCCTGGCATCCAGATGCATTGGTCATTGCTGCCCATTGCAAGTATCTGTAAAATATGCCTGCGTTGTATTAGAAATAGCTAATTAGTTGTTTAGGAACAATTTCGTACGGGGAATGACAATGTACATAATACAGAGCGCAGTTGAATACATGTAGTAACAATATTTCAAAAATTAATCAATGTAGTAACATACCTAATGAGTTTTTAATTTAAAAATTTTGATAATTAATAATAATTAATTACACCTACTTAGATTCCAATTTGTGATTGCGTTTCATACACGTTTTAAATGATTTTATTTCGAAAAAGCATTGATATAAATGTTACCACTAGATTAGCAATTGCTGCGCCAAAGCGTTGCCACTGAACATATGGCCACAGCCATATGCGTAGCTAACGTCAGTTCATCTGTGTGACGCCGGCCGAGTTGAACTGACAAAAAATATCTTCAAAATGCGAAAAAGTATTTATATTTTATGGTGAATCCAAGTAAGTATTTGTACTTTTATCCATCAACCTTTTGAAGTCCACCAGACAAGGGTAGCATGGGCCACTCTAGGTCGTCTGTCCATGTCTGACCTCTTTCCTTTTTCCGAGTGTAAATTTTTTAAATAATTGTTTATTTTTCTAAGAGCGATTAGGTCTGTGGTCGACCTTATACGGAAGGAGTTGTGTGGTTATGCCTTGTATCGCCAGGGCGTCTGTCCGTCTGTCTTTGTGCGTACGTGACTGTCGGTTGAGCCATTATTTTGTTGCTGCACTACTGTTGAATATGCTATTTGAATTGTGTTGCCCGGTGATATATGGGTCGAGTTTGACGCATTAGAAATAGTATAGAATCCGGTGGTAGATTTATACATAGGCATCTATACCTGCTACTGTACTACTGACTAGCTCACAGGCATTTATATCACATTACTTCTAGGATTAGCGATTAGCGTGTGTAGCGTCCTCGTAGCTCGCGTCGATTCAATGTGATCGACAGAGTTAAACAACGACGGGCGCGGTCGGTTTGTGGATGGGTGACCGCTAGTGGCAACATCATGGGTGCTACCGTGCTTTGGAGGGCACGTTAAGCCGTAGGTCTCAGTTGTTTTCAATCGTGAAACAATTGTTAAGACTTGTCGAAGACCTTCGGGTGGATTGATAACATTCTACACTGGGTTGGCCAGTTGGCCACTAACCCCTCCACTAATTTCAATTGGAGCAGCGTGGTGGAGTATGCTCTAGACCTCCCGCAGATTGCAACCCATCGACCTCCCGTGGAAAGTCGATGGGTTGCAGCCCAGCAGTGGGACGTATATGACCTAGGATTCCTTGAAGATCTCTGAACAATTTTACTCGAAACTCTACCGGGTAGTGGAGAAAGTAGTAAAAATTTTATATTATGTTCCAACCCGGGTAATTACTCGTAGTAATAGACGCAACGCGCCAGAGTCCGCCATTAAAACTGCAATAGGCATACCTAGTACGTACCAAATCGCCTTTTCGTCGCTAAAGAGTTAAAGTTGGAAGAAATTATCACTATCCTCCTGTAATATATCGCATTAAATTATATATTTATGAATTTTTAAACCTGTGTAAAGGTACTTGTACTATTATTCTGTGGTAAAGGCAGAGACTGAACCGCAAAGACAACCGTATTCGGCGGCAAAAAACGAGAAAAATCGTCGATGAAGCTACCAGGCGATTGCCACTTCAAGGTGCAAAGTTCAAGTTACGTAATGAATTGAAACAAAACGTATGTAATGATGGTTATGCTGTATGAGGCCGCATCGCTGTCGCTGGGAATCGGCAGACAATGCCACCAGCGAGTGCACGTGCGAAAGCGGGCTAGGGTTGCCACCACGGACAATATTTATATGTTTTTTTTTTATGTAACAGTTATTTTAATTATGCAAATTATTGACAACCATCATTCTAGCTTAAGATTTTTTTACAATTCACCTCAATTGAAAATTAATTTATTAACTGATTGCCAGTAATTGTTGTGCAGATTTAAGATTAGCATTGACATTTAATTTTTAAACATACTCATATTATTATATTATTCAAAAGCAAATTATCATTATCATCATCACAACCCTTTCTCAGTCCCACTGTTGGGCACGGGTCTCCTCTCAGAGTGGAAGGGAAAAAGCAAATGGAAAACTGCAATTTAAAATTTAAAATTTTCGCAATGTAACGCCTGATACAATTTACTAAATTTCGTGTTCGTTCAAAAGTTACCGTTCAACTTTCGACTTTCGACAACTTTCGACAACTTTCAACCGTTAGTGACTTTCTAAAGGCTATACTTTAGATAATAACATACTTAGATTAAATTAATCTAAGATAACATAAGTATTTTTAGGGCTTCAGCTACAAGTTAAACCAAGTTTTATATCATTTTTATAACGAATATTTTTTGTACAAATAAACGGTATGAAAGGCCACGAAACATTGACAACCCTAAATCAACAATCAAACAGAACAGTTGAACAATGCCAAGACTTGTGGAATCTGGTTTCTATTTCATTGCGTAACTAATTTGTTGCCTCTGCTTTTCTCCGCCTATACCGCCGCCTATCAAAAGCACTTATTACTGCGGGAAGTCCAACATAATAATATCTCTATAGTAACACTGTAGCGTCCACAGCCCAGTGGCTCGCTTCGATTCAATGTGATCGAAAGTGTTAAGCAACGACGGGCGCGGTCGGTTTGTGGATGGGTGACCGCTAGTGGCAAAAATTTCATGGGCGCTACCGTGCTTCGGAGGGCACGTAAAGCCGTCGGTCCCGGTTGTTTTCAATGCTGGAAACAGTCGTTAAGCCTTGTCGAAGACCTTCGGGTGGCTTGAGAACATTCGACACTGGGTTGGCCACTAACCCCTCCACCAATCCGCATTGGAGCAGCGTGGTAGAGTATGCTCTAGACCTCCCGCAGAAGTGTCTGTGGGAGAGACCCGTGCCCAGCAGTGCCCGTCTATGGGTCGCAGCGATGAACACTGTCTTTCCCTTACTTGTACTATTATTCTGTGCTTCGTTGAAATACAGGCTTGATGTTACATTATTATGTATGATGTAACATTACCAATCGATCTAGCTGATTTAGGCTACACACATCGTGAGGAAACCTGCATGCCTGAGAGTTCTTCATAATGTTCTCGAAGGCATGCCAATCCGCACTTGGCCAGTATTGTGGACTATGGCCTAATCCCTCCCATTCTGAGTGGAGACCCGTGCCCAACAGTGAAACAGGGTTGTTGTGGAACGATTTATGAACTTACTGCTGCGGCCCATAATATACGTCCCACTGCTGAGCTCGGGTCTCCCCCACAGACACAGCTGCGGGAGGTCTAGAGCACCACGCTGCTCCAATGCGGAATGGTAGAGGAGTTAGCGGCCAACCCAGTGTCGAATGTTCTCCAGCCACCCGAAGGGAAAAGGCTTAACGAATGAAATCAACCGGGACCGACGGCTTAACGTGCCCTCTGAAGCACGGTAGCGTCCATTAAAATTTAGCCACTAGTGGTCACCCATCCGCACACCGACCGCGCCCGTCGTTGCTTAACTCTTTCGATCACATTGAATCGACGCGAGCCATTGGGCTATGGCAGCTAAGCTTACGAACTTACCATCAAGTCACCACTTACGTTAAGTGACGCCTGCTTGTTTGTTAGGTACCTAAGTTAAAAAAAAACTACGGTGTGTTCTACCAAAGATCCCATTAAGCAGTGTGGTGGATGGAAATACCACATTTACTCGGTTCTAAATACTTGCCCTGTTTCATGTTCGTTTACAACTTAAGCGCATGTTTGCAGACAGTGCAGGAACAACAGAAGGGGTACCAAGGCCGAAGTCTGTATGTAAGAAATCTGTATGTATGTCTGTCTGTAAGAAAACAAACAATGTTACGATTGCAGCCCCAAATGTTCTTCGTATCCTCGATATGTTGTCGATATGTATTGACGTGTTGTTTATTTAAACTCCCGACCGTTGATATTAGTCCCTGAAATCAATTCCGAATGGAAACTCAGGTTAACGGTGGAAAGATGCGCTGTCAAACCATGTTTTAAAATAGTCAGCTTAATTAGAAGCGCTGCGAAATTACGAAAAGATCGACATCCAAAAACGTACTCAATAACTTGGCGACGAGTTCTCAAGCATTTTCTGAAGCATTTTCTGAAACATTTTGACAGATAATTTTAATATCGATCCGCATCGCCTTTATAGAACAACAATATCACAAGGATTAAAAATTTTTTAATAAAAGACATACAGTCAATTACCGTCGAACATAGAACGTCCTTTTTCGAAGACGGTAAAAACAACGCTGTTCAGTTGCTTTGCTCGTCCCAGATAATTTGGATGGATTCTCGTAGATTGAGCTCCACCTCGTTTGCAAAAATTTGACAAGATATAAATTAAAGTTTATCTGTCCTGTGTGACCTCTGTAATTATGATGGTATGGATTCAGTCCATAAGCCATTATGACCTATTGGAGCTAATCTCTGTTAAGCGTGGGAGTGAATCCGCTCGGGAAACAATTAATTTTCGATTTGGAGATTTCGATATACAATCTATTAAAATTCCTGTTAAAACTATTATATTGATGACGCAATGTCCAGGGTACGCGGCGACGAGGCGCCGGCAGCTAAGCGTGTAATGACGTCACGAATTAAAAGATAATTCGCCACTTACGAAGTGGCGCCCAATGAATCACTTTCCTGATACCGCGCTGTCAAATCCTCGGAATACATGAGATGCCACTATCTGTACACGCCCTCACACCGTCCGAAGTAACGAAGCTAAGCAGCGTTTGTTGCACTGAGCCATTGTGATATAGCTTCAAGAGGAATTTGTTCGTAGCCATAGACTAAAGTTAACAGCAGCACAGACAGGCCCTTTATTAACTATTTGCTAATTTCACAGACATTTCTTTTTAGCTTTGCATGAGCGCGTGAGTGGTCGCTATAAGATTAGAATCATACTTCTTGGAGTACAGACAGTAGACTAACTAGTTAGAATACCTTCCTTTACATTATCTGTTATTGTGCAGCGTTAGAGGAGTGAATCACGCGCATTGTTTACCGCCTGGAGCAATGACCCATATTTGGTTTGACCTTTCAGCTACCTACTACGAAATCTCGACCGGAGTTTTTAGTTGGTGAGTTTAGTAACTCGTCATGATAGTTGTATCTCGCTTGGATTTATTTCGGCATACTGCGCTATATAAATATCTTAACGAAGCCTAGTTGGTCGAGTGGTTGCAATAGAACAGACAAAGAAAGGTTTGTGATGATAATTAACTCATTGCAACTGCAAAGATCTAGACAACTTCCCATTAAAATCTCTGAAATGTACAATCGAGTTGTATTCTAGATACCGTAGTAACTTTTACTCATGTTTGTTTGAACTGTGTGAAAGACGGTCCCAATACTTTTCAGCCGGAAGCGTAAAATGCCGACGCCGCTGCGTCTGCATGGAGAAGATCTAGCGTGGCAGCAGACCGTTCGGTATCTGGGATGTCACATGGATCGTAAACTCACGATGAGTGCCATGGTGGTGCATGCGCACCGCCAGGCACGAGCCGCGAGAGCGATGCTCCGGCCCGTGTTGACATCCCGATTACCACTGCGCACTAAACTGGCATATACAAGTGCTATATCCGATCTAGGCTTACGTACGCGGCGCCAGCATGGTATGCTCTGGCGGCGGCCACGCAGCGCAAGCGTCTTCAGGCCCAGCAAAACCTCGCCCTGCGAGAAATCACAGGAGCGGGGCGCTACGTCCGGAACGCGCTGATTGCGCGCGACTGCAGGCTGGAGTCGCTGGATGAGTTTGTGATCCGGTTGGCGCGTGTTATGTATAACCGCGCCGACAATGGGCCACATCCTCATCTAAGGGGGATAGCGCCGCTGCACGCGCGCCCCCCTGAAGGCCGACCGCTCCCTAGAGAGCTGTTGGACCTTCTTCCCCCCGACCATCTGGGGGGAATTAGCGACTAACGGCTAGTAGAACCGCGCGCGCGTACCGCGTGCGCGACGATCGACTGGCTCCCACGCTCAACAGCGGGGAAGTCACCGACGGGGTTTACCCCTGGAGCAATTGCCCGGATAGAGGGGATCTCCCCTAACTCCGAATTCCCTCAGCGCAGGAGCGCCTACAGCGCCGCGTGAGAGGAGGAAAGGTCTGTCTGTCTGTTGAACTGTGTACAAAGTGCTGTTTATTGGACTTCATAATTTTGAATTTGACGGGCCCGTTGGCGCAATCGGTAGTGACCCTGTCTGTTGCGCCAGTTCGCGGGTTCGAATCCCACTCAGTACAAATATTCGTGTGACGAACACTTGTATTTTTTCTGTGTCTGGATGTTAATATTATCTATTTAAATATGTATTTTAAAATATCTATGTATGTATATCAGTCTCTGACACCCATATCACAGGCTCGCGCCTACTTTGGGGTCAGATGGCCGTGTGTGTTTAAAAAAAATGTCTTTTGGACTACTTGCAAACATGATACCAGCACCTTGCGTAGGGTCTGCCACCTCATTGCTAGGTAAACACGACAAGTGTATGCATCGAGCACACTGCCTGTTTTCTTTAGCCGTCACGCGTGGCCAATTACGCTGTTTACATAGAAATCCGATGCGCCTCATTAAACAGCGAAGCGCTCATAGCCCTACGGCTCGAAACAACTTAGATAAACAATGTTCGGCACAGTTAAAGTTTATATGGAGATGGAGTGCAGAAGGTTAACTTTTCTTTATATAATAATTCATAATAATTCCATAATCAAACGGATTCCAAGTTAAATGGTGGACTGTATGTTTTTCGTTCTTCAATAGATCTTTCACAATTTCAATTTTACGACATGGAGCGCTTCAAAAAGATTGTGAAGCGCTTCCTTCAAGGCAGGCAACGCACCTGTGTCGCACGTGTCCATAGACGATGGTGACCACTTACCATCAGCTGGCCCGTATGTCTGTTTGTCCGTCTATATTTAAAAAAAAAAACCATAGGTTTTAAGTCTCGGGGCGAGCGGGGAATCGTACTGAATTTATTATTTAACCCAGACCGCTCGAGTGAGAGGCGAGTGCGACAGCCACTGGGCGGTCACCACTTTATCCCATCTATTAATACACATCAATTAACGCCAATTAAAAACAATAAGACACGTTCGGACCACCGAGCAGCCAATCGGGAGATCACGAGTTGAATCAACTTATTGACCTCATGACGTGACTCCATTCATGAACACGTTCTCTCTCTAACGCGGCCTGAGTGAGAGGGACAGCGATCTCCGGAAATGAGGCAATGGTCATGAGAAGTAAGTCTCGCAATTTATTTTGTGTGTTATTGATATTGTACAGCTGTGACAACGGTGACAGACTGTTAAGTCGTCTCACTCGAGCGGTCCGAGTTCAAATCCAAGAGGCACGGTTTAATGTGTCTTAATTTTTGTTTTAATTTACGTACTTCTTCTAAAGAGCTACGTTTTACAATTGACGTTATGTAGAACAAGAGTTACTACAGCAGCGCCACTCGGTGTTCACATTATTCGGTGACGCCGTAAAGGTCTGTATGACCACAGCAAAAGTGCATTCGAAAAAAAAAGTGTTCACACTAAACCCAGCATTTTTACCTTTTTTTTTTGCTTTGTTTCTCCTATAGGGAAGGCAAAGGGATCTCAACCCATACAGTCTAAGTTCTTTTCTGTTTTCTGTCAAAGATTGAAGAAGCCTTCTTCGTTCTTCTTTCTTCCTTGTCTCTTCTTAATCAAAATATGAAAGCCGAAGCCAGGTCTGTTTTCTTTGTCTTCTTCGTTTTAAATATAATAAGGTCAAATCCAAGTCTTAAATGTCTTTTCCATGGTGTGCATTTTTACCTTAACTAACACATTTGACATTTGCTGACAGAAAAAAAAAAACAGCTTTACATACGTTGACGGCCGCGAGCTAACTTCCTAACAATTAAGCTGAGCCGGAGGTAGCAATTAGTCACGATTAGTCGCCGATAGGAGGTCAAGGCGAAGAGGCGGCCGCTTGAGAAATCTTTCATTCGTACACCTCCATTCACACTGAGTCACAATTGGGTTTTATCATCTATCATTCATCATATTCTGTTAATCTTATAGGTATAGGTAAAAGGAGAAGGTGACTGACTGACTAACATATCAACGCAGAGCCTAAACTATAAGGGTTACAAACTTGAAATTTTGCACAGGGTTCCTTTTATAACGTAGGGGAGCACTAAGAAAGGATTTTTGAAAATTAATCCCCTAAGGGGGTAAAACGGGGGTGCAAAGTTAGTATGAAACTTTGCCGTTTTTGAATACAAGTGGGCAACCAGAACGCGGGCAGACGTCGTTAATGGGTCTAATTCTACGCGAGCGAGGCTGCGGGCGCGTCCACTAGTTTTAAATAAATAATTAAAAGTTTGGAACAAAACAAATCGTGGTGATTTCGGCTTTGGAGATGTCTATGCTATTAAGAATGATTTTGAAATTCTAAATCTTATTTTCAAAGACGTTTAAACTTTTACGATTCCCACTCTAATATTATAATATTGTCTTATCCTTATGCATCTAACGGGCGGGACGTGTCTTACTTAAGTTATGGACTGTAAAATTCTAATAGAAATAAGCAGAGCCTTTCTAGTATTATTATATGTATTATGTATTATTTCAAAGCTTAGGTATATAAATTCTAATAGAGAACTTTGTAGTAAAGTTTCGTTATTTCGCAGTATTTATGTACCTAAGCTTTAAAATAAATAAATAAATAAAGGGTTGTGAAGTTTCGATATACATATAAATTTCGATGTTTGCGATTATATCAATACGAAAATATTTCTCATATTTTTCGTATTGACATAATCATCAATACGAAAATATTTCTCACATTTTTCGTATTGACATAATCATCAATACGAAATTATTTATCATATTTTTCGTATTGACATAATCTATATTACGAAAATATTTCAAATATTTTTCGTATTAATGATTTCATTACAGATTTAGCATTAGATTGGTTGGGCCTCGTGTGGAATTTCAACTCATTAATCAGCAAAAATGATCATCCGAAGTATTGATGCCATCGATGTCAAAATGTCAAAAAGTAACCCCTTTTGTTACTTAACGTACCTAACTAACTTTCACCATAATCAATAGGTTTGACCTTTTTATTACGTCTAACTATCATGATGACTGAGCATAAAATACCTCTAGTTAGTCATAACTTATTAATCAGCGAGCGAACATCGAATCCGGAACTGCGGCTTATGCTGACGCCAGGGAGCTGTTACGTACCGTATGATAGACTAGTGGACGCCCGCAGCTTCGCTCGCGTGGAATTAGACACATAACATCTTGTTTACATATAGTAGTATTAACCTCTCGCAGCTGTGTCTGGGAGAGCTTGCCCAACAGTGAGACGTCTATAGTTTGTACCTGGTCTACCTAAATTGTGCCTTAACCACCTCTTGTCTTGTTGCAGTGGATTACTCCCGAGGAGTGCGAGGTGTACACCCGCGAACGGCGGCCCCCACTGGTCATCCCGCGGATCACGCAGCACCGGGCGCCGCGCCGGGACGCCAGGCCCGCGCCGCAGCCCTACCCTGAGGTGAGTTCACGAGGACACGAGGATTGCAGGTGTGCAGGGAATGCACCGGTGCGTTCCCTAGGAGATCCCGGAGCCTCCCTATATGCGCAGGAAGGCTGCCGAGGGGGTTTTAGTGAGTAAAATTCTCCCATACCCCGGCCTACCCCCAGAGGTCGGGCATCTTGCGAAGATTTCCCCCTCACATCCATTCCTCGCCAACTCACACACAAGTTGCTAGTCTACCCAATCTGCTGATTGGACACACAGGCCATCAACCAAGCCATTGGTCGGAGAACGGTCGAATGATCACTGCCTAATAGGGAGGTCTAGAGCATACTCCACCCCACTGCTCCAATGCGGATCGGTGGAGGGGTTAGTGGTCAACCCAGTGTCGAATGTTCTCAAGCTACCCGAAGGTCTTCCACAAGGCTTAACGACTGTTTCCAGCATTGAAATCAACCGTGACCGACGGCTTTACGTGCCCTCCGAAGCACGGTAGCGTCCATGAAATTTTGCCACTAGCGGTCACCCATACACAAAACGACCGCGCCGTCGTTGCTTAACTCTTTCGATCACATTGAATATGGGGCTAAGGACGCTACAATAACCCCTAATGCTTCACCAACACAGAACTAAAGATTCATAATGTATTTGTTTACGAACTACAATTTGCAAACAGAGGCCCCGCTAGGCTCTTGATGACTCAAAATTTCCGGGCACCATCGACCCGCCATAAGTTTGTGGTAATGTGTCCGATTACTCGCTGTATTCATAATTATGCGCGCGCGCACAATGTAACACTGTCCGTCCCCTATGGCGTCGCGGGCGCGCCGAGCTTAGCATCCGGTCCGCTGAATGATTGAATGGATCGGATCGAATGTTTTGAATGAAAGACGAGCGTTTTAAAGCGTAAGTGATGATGGCTTGAGAAGTTTTTCGTTACGTTTTGTTTAACGTTTCGGTCACCAACTAGCTAGCATTAACATTACAGCCTTACCATTAAGTACAGGTCCCCCGGTATGATGAAATGTGTGACTTTGTTACTTTCTCTCTATACTTTAAAAGTACTTCAATAGTTGAAGGAATATCAGCTTTGAGTACTGATGTATTAGACCGTTGAATATTTACTCTATATTAGACCTAATTACTGACATTAAAGAAAGAAGAAGAAAGAAAGAAAGCTTTTATTTCGTTGATCTCTGACGCATGTTAGCAGTTAATATTCGAAAACTTACTCTAATTTTAAACAAAATATTTGTTATTATATTATATTATAGTTTTAGTAGTAGTTTTAGTAAATACATACAAAATATATTTACTAGGAAAAATGGTTGTTCTCGATGTTTGATAAGGAAATGTCACTCACACTTTGCAACCTAGATCTGTTAAGTCGGAATTCTTATCCACGTTGAACCAGTAGCCGAGCCAACCACTCAACTATCATAGTTCACACTCTTAAAACAGGAGAGAAGCTGAGCTGCCTACAACCCAGATCACAAGCAACCATTTACCAATTGGTTGAATCGTTAACCAATTTATAGTACAAAGCGATTTAAATATAAGTATAAAGAACTGCGCAGTTCTACCAGGGTTGTCAATTTTCAAGGAATTACATTATGTTCCTTTATTTTGCGGTATTGTGTGCGGTTGGTGATGTCATTGCAATAATAGATCATCATGAAATCATCCCAGATGTAAACAGGTAATTTTAATCGGTAACTAGAAGTGGCCATATCTCAGGATTCCTGAATTTTAAGACTTCATTTACCTAAAATTATAATAACCACGCTTGCCTAATGCGGATTGGCAGACTTTACATGCCATCGAGAACATTATGAAGAACTCTCAGGCATGCCGGTTTCCTTCACCGATATAGCAAGTGAAATAATTCTTAAATCTCTGTGGGTCTCTGCCAAAGGCAAATCTGCGGGAGGTCCTGAGCATACGCCACCACGCTGCTCCAATGCGAGTTGGTGGTGGGGTTAGTGTCGAATGTTCTCATGCCACCAGTAGGTCTTCGACAAGGCTCAACGACTGTTTCCAACATTGAAAACAACCGGGACCGATGGCTTAACGTGCCTTCCGAATCACGGTAGCGTCAACGAAATATTGCCACTAGCGGTCACCCATTCACAAACCGACCGCGCCAGTCGTCGCTTAACTCTGACGATCACATAGAATCGACGCGAGCCATTCGTGATGTTCGACATTCTGACAACCCTAGGTGTACGCGAGCGATCCAGAAGTACATTATTATGCAATCTTATCACACTCACGGCCGGCATTACCTATTTGCATAATACTCGTATTATCTCTAATCTGCGTACTAAGTTTGCGCTCTATTGCAAGTTGCGCCGACATTATTGTTGCTCCCATAGACGTCCCACTGCTGGGCACGGCTCTCCCCCATAGACAAATCTGCGGGAGGTCTAGAGCACTCCACCACGCTGCTCCAATGCGGATTAGTGGAGGACATTATTGTTGGTGTAATATAAATCCGTTTCTACAGTTTCTACATCCGTTTGATACAAATTCAATAAGTGCTAATAAGTAGGAATTTCCTTATAGCAACACAATGCCACATGCCTATGGCAAGTATCTAGATGTAATATGAATACCTACTTGATTAATAGGCTTTTACGTTCAGAATAAGTTCTCGGAGGCATGTGAAGAAGTTGAATGAAAAACTAATTGAATTTATTAGAAAGACTAGTGGACGCCCGCAGCTTCGCTCGCGTAGAATTAGACCCATTAACGACGTCTACCCGTCTAACGACTGCAAAAACGGCAAAGTTTCATACTAACTTTGCACCCCCGTTTTACCCCCTTAGGGGGTGAATTTTCAAAAATCCTTTCTTAGTGCTCCCCTACGTTATAAGAGGAACCCCTGTGCAAAATTTCAAGTTACTAGCCCTTATAGTTTAGGCCCTGCGTTGATATGTCAGTCAGTCAGTCAGTCAGTCAGTCAGTCAGTCAGTCAGTCAGTCAGTCACCTTTTCCTTTTATATATATAGATGTATGAAGATTTGTACGTACAAATAAATATTACAGTAACCATTTCTAACAATTTTTTTTTAAATGAAAAATGATTTATTAATCAACCAACAGATTCAATTATTTCAGTGCCACTAGCTTCCCCCTTTCGTTATTACATAACAGTCTTTATACTAATACAAAATAACCACATCGTTTAAAAAACTAATAAATTAATAGTTTAAAAAAACTAAAAAAACACAGCTATCTTAGATTCCACTTTAAAGTAGCTAATATCTTCCGGCTCCATCATCAGATCAGTTCGACAGCACCATATTATTGTATGTGTTTCAGAAGTACATACAGCTGCCAATTTTCATTACGCTACGATCCTTGGAAAATGGTCAAATTAGCTATCTTAGATTCCACTTTAAAGTAGCTAATATCTTCCGGCTCCATCATCAGATCAGTTCGACAGTACCATATTATTGTATGTGTTTCAGAAGTACATACAGCTGCCAATTTTCATTACGCTACGATCCTTGGAAAATGGTCAAATTAGCTATCTTAGATTCCACTTTAAAGTAGCTAATATCTTCCGACTCCATCATCAGATCAGTTCGACGGTACCATATTATTGTATGTGTTTCAGAAGTACATACAGCTGCCAATTTTCATTACGCTACGATCCCTGGAAGATGGTTAAATTAACTATCTTAGATTCCCTTACATTGTGAGTTACATACAAGTGGACCTAATAAAAGCATGTTAAAAAAAGACACGCTTTTGTAGATAACCGGACTTAAAATTAAATGTAGTTTTAGTTTTTTAGTAGATTTTAGTTTTTTAAATTATTGCATTGTCATCGGTCCTTTATGAGTGTGCAACATGTGTGCAAAGTTTCAAATTAATCAAATATGTCTGTCCGTCTGTCACCAGGCTGTATGCCGTGACATTGGTCCTTCTTACTCTATGGTAATAGGTTCCCGTTCTACCCTTTGTGTACGGAACCCTAAAAATGACAATAAAATTATGGGGATGATAGTGACGATGTTAATTTCTTCTGATTCTACTAATACTTGTACGCTGCCTTGTAAATGAAAGCGAGGGCATAACTGGCTCATTGAGCGTTCCTCGCAATCAGTGGACGTAATAAAGTGTAAGATAAGAGCTTCCTAACGTCGAATCGACGCGCTGTGATAAAGCGGCTCTAGTGATGTCTGTTGTGTATCGATAGACGTGAATCTTTTGCATCTATCGATCGTCCTTGTACAAGCATTATTTATCTTTTGTCAGTTGTGCTTATGTTCATTAGGAATAAAATAGAAAAAATGAAAAAGGAATTAAAAACAAATAAAAGATGCTATAATGCGTTTACATATCTTAATTTAAATCGAAACATGCCTGCTGACAGTTCTGGCAAACTCAACAGGTTTCGAGTTGAACAAATCTATATTTGATTGATATAATTGTGAAAAACTACTATTTTCTAATTTTCTAATGTACACAAACGTACCACAAAGTGGGTGGTAGAGACAAATAGATATCTTACACGAGGGCTGTTGTAGATCTAAAATTCTAGAGGTTTTTGTATCGATACAATAAGAATTCGTTGGTCGTAGACTGTAAATTACTAAGTCTGTGCATTATAGTTACGTAATTGATTTAAATTGACAAATCAATTTGTTTAGTCATTGTTAATAGCTTCGTAGCACGGTGAGAGGAGGCTCCAAAGTAGCAAATAAAAGTTCAAAGTCATGCTAAGTAAGTATTATGCAAACATTAAAGTGAATCACTGACATTTAGTCTGTACAGACTTGTTTTAAAAGCTGTGTCCATGAAAGGAATATTAAATTAACAACATTATTTTATATTTAATCCAATAGCGCATATAAAGTAGCGTCTATAGCCCAATGGCTCGCTTCGATTCAATGTGATCTAGACCTCCCGCAGCAGTGTCTGTGGGGGAGACCCATGCCCAGCAATGGGACGTCTATGGGTCGCAGCGATATAAAATAAGAAACAAGGTCGGAATAGTGCCGGTAGGTTTTGTTGCTGGTGGAAATAGTAGGTATGTATAGATTTTCTTTGACAAGATTATGTACCAGGTTACTTTTGATGATACTGCTATCGACAGATATTTTGTGAGTCTGTACGAAAACTAGATAGTATAAAAATATAACTACATTTATAGGGTCACATGATTTAATATTATCAATATCTATATCCTTAGTACAAGAGGAAACATTTGTTTGTAATGTTTTCACACAAAAACTACTGGACCGATTTCAAAAATTCTTTCACCATTAGAAAGCTGCATTTTCAGTGACATAGGTTATATAAAAATATTACTCGATGTAAACGAAACTATTGTTGTGTCTAATTTCACGCGAGCGAAGCTGCGGGCGTCCACTAGTATTGAATATATTTGTAGTTATTCAATATATTTTGCATGGAATTTGAATTACAATAAGCCTGCCCTTATTTAATTTTCCGGAGAAATTGCCATATCAAATATCGATACATTGTTCCCATCACTATTGCAATATCACCGCGTCGCGTTTATTCCGCTGCAGTGTGTCATAGCAATGAGGTCTATACAATTAAATACAAAGTTTTCCCTTTTCGACGGTAATTTATTTATAGATTTAGTATACCTCATCCTCACTGTGTGACATGTAGTTTGTGAGTCTGTGAGACGATAATGGATTGGTTTCAGTGTATTTAGAAGTGATTGGTGAAATGTTTAAACGTGGGAAGACTTGGTTTCGAGAGGTACTTGTATGTTGTTTTTTTATTTGTACCCTGTAAGTGTCTACTAGTCATAGGTCGGCAAATGTCGGGAAGATGTGTTTCATGGGCTGGCAACACTGTTTCCGGCGATTTCCTGGCAATACCTTGAAGAAAATGTAAGGCGTGCCCACATTACATACACAAATGAATCGTACCGTACATACATATCCAAACATGGTTGATTGTTTTAAATTTCTATTTTAGTAGGTAGGTACCTAGTTATATAAAAACACATTCTGTAAATGTAAGTCTTGTGAGCAAAAGGCATTTTTAATTACTTATTACATAGTAGAGACTGTAGATGAATTAAATATGGCAACTCTTTTAACAATAATGTTCATGATACTCGTAGGTGAAGTGTCGAGCTTATTTCTGAAGACAATTAACTCTGAATGAACTAATAAACTTAGTAAATAACACGTTATAAACATGTTTAAAGTATTTTGTTTATTGTTACTGTCAATATAAATGAAATAAAACTTATATTGTTCTCAATTCAAGTTTTTTTTTTGCTCATAGTGCCTGAAAGCCGCGACCGAAGAAAAACACCTTAAAGCCACCATTTTGAGGGCCATTTTTAAGATAAAATTGAAAAGGTTAGGAATTAGGTAGGTACCAGTTTGGGCACATGAATTGTTAGACAGTTGAGATAAGTTAGACTTAATAAAGGACCGATTATCTTCGCGGTATTAATTTTCGGGTTGGAAGATTTTTATGGTACAATTTCGCTAGTACTAGTAGTAATTTCACTAGTAATCGATCAATTTCATTTAATAATTTTAACTATTTATAGTTGGTGTTTACACCAACCCAATAATTTGCTTGTTACAAGGAAAACTGTATATTTAATAAATACGTTCCCATTGTACATTATAGACATTAAGGTTCATATTCGATTGCTGACAAAATGTTAATATGACTTTTAGCACCTCATTTACTATGGGTTTTAGACAAAGTGACCTCTTAGTACTTGCCGGATGCAACTGATTTACGACCTTATTGCATGGACGGGACTAAATTAATTCTTCAATTAGGATATTTTAGTATGCAGACAGACACCTAGCCATGCTTTGATGAATTGCAGATGATTTTGCATATACAGGGTATGCATGACCCATAGGAAAAAAGTGAACATTTTGTTTCAAATACTTATCAACTCATTCAAACTTTAAGTATTTATTTAAACATTTATGCCTCTCTAAGCAATAAGTTCCGATAATTCTGTGATGTGCCCATTTTACGATTTTGAAACGGTTTTGGCGAGACTGTCACTACAAAATTCAAACATGGAAGACAAATGTTCTAATAGTTCCACGTTTGGATTTTGTACGTATATGTCACAATTTTATTATAATTAATCTGTTTGCAGAAGCTATTATAGTAAATAAACGTCTTCTTCTTCTAACGTCTTATTGTCTCCTCCAGGACACGCACCGGGACGTGCCAGCAAAGTCATGGAACTGGAGTCCCACGTCGGAGCGCAGCCGGGGCGACCTGGAGCGCAGCTTCAGCAAGGCCAACTCCGACAGCCCACCATTCCCCAACAAGCTCAACAAGCGATTGGGTAAGACACCGCCATCTCTTGTCTAGCAGCAGAACTCCTACAGGTGACACCGCCATCTATTGTCTGGAAGTAGAAATAAACTTACAGGCCCACAATTTGCTTTTGACGCCACGGTAGGTAGACTCCAGTAAGTGCTGGTAAGTCGTGGAGCTGGAGCTGGCCCTACGTCGGAGCGCAGCCGGGGCGACATGGAGCGCAGCTTCAGCAAGGCCAACTTCTCCAGGATCAACAAGCCATTTGGTGAGACAGCGCCATCTCTTGTCTAATTGCAATACTGCAACTGATGTCTAGACCCTATTTTGTCGTTTTGAGTCGTTTGTGCAAGGGAAGTTCCAACTGCTCTGACTGTATCAAAGAAATGCTAGAATGAAAGACATGCCTTTAGTCTTGTAACTTGCGAAAACTCAAAAGTGAAGGGAGATTTTGTGAATCAGCGCCTATTATGGCTTATTTATCTTAGACTTTTTTACGTACATATTTTAAGGATTCCTATGTAATTGTTCTTGTATAATCTTGGTGTACAATAAAGAGATAATAATACTAACGATAATTATTATTTGTAGGCACTAACCACAAGACTAATCAACTTGCAGGAGGCTCGACAGAGAACCTGCTAGCCAACCCGCGGCGGCCCAACTACCTCCAGCTCCCCCCCTCCTCGTCCGGGGACAGCCTGGACGTGGAGGTGAGGCGGGAGACCGGCAGCGCGCGCAACCGGAAGTCCAAGTCGATGGTGGCGCCGAAACACCGGATGCGATCGCCGGTGCCCGCGCCGAGAATGCTCATTCACCAGCCGGCTGAGGTATTGTTTTATGACGGGGATTCCCGAACTGGGTTCCGTAGAATAGTCATCAGGGTTCCGCCGAAATTATTCCGTAACTATGTACCTATCGTTGTTAAACAGGCTTTTCAGCCTATGTTTACACAAAAAACAAATACAGGTCAAGTTTGGATGCTATACCGATACCGGATACCGAACATTGAAACTTTAAGTTAAAAATAATGTGAAAAATTATTTTACATAGGACTAGTGGACGACCGCAGCTTCTCTTGCGTGGAAATAGACATAACAATAGTTTCGTTTACACCTAGTAATATTATATAGCCTATGTCGCTCAGTGAAGATGTAGCTTTGTAATGGTTCTGGTGGAAAAAAATTTTGAAATCGGTCCAGTAGTTTTTGTGTGAAAACTATACAAACAAATGTTTCCTCTATAAAATATTAGTAATAAGTGGGTGCGCAGCACTAACCTATCACGTGTAGTTCCGGCACAAAGTAGATATACTTTGTGGTTCCGGGGTCCGGGTGGTAATTTATATATTCTTGTTAACATAATTTACCTTTTTTTTTGTTTAACGAGTGGGAAACCTGGAAAAGGTACCCGGACGTCGTGGGAGCGACGCCGGTTTATGTGGGACTTTCACCCACTAAAACTCCCTCGGTGGCCTAATCTGGCGCTACAGGAGGGCACCGGGATCTCTTGTAGAACGCGCCGGTCCCCTCCGACGCTACACCCAAGACGGGGTCTTCCCGGTTTACACGACGCTGTGCCAGCCACAAACAGAGTCGTCTTTCCCGGGGTCACATGATGGACGGTTCGAGCTCCACCTCTCACCGCCCGCAACCCCAGAAATCCCCTTTTAGTCGTCTTTTACGACAGGCAGGGGCTACCGTACCACTATTATGGTACCGAGCTACAGGGACGTGACATAATTTACCTACAGATATTCTTAAGGCCTCACGTAGCATCATTGCTACGTCATCCTGTCATCAGGTCATCCTGAAATTGTGTAACAAAATTCGTGATTATGGTTGAGTAAATAATTACTTGTAATTATTAAAACACCAGGCTAAAACCTACAAAAAATAATGTAAACAGATCATGATGGTGGCATAATTTACGGAACTACAAATTACTTTCGTAGTCTTTACGGGGAAATTACAACACTTCCCCTGATGTCATTACAACACTGCCCCTGATGTCATTACAACACTTCCCCTGATGTCATTTTAAATAAGCTTGCAACACTAACAAATGCCATCCGAATCTTATTCCAGGCGCCAACGATCCTGGAGTGCACCCTGAAGCGCACCAAGTTCTCAGAGAGCGGCAAGAAGTGCAAGAAGAATTGGACCGAGTGCTACATGATCCTTACATCCACCGCGTTATACTTCTACAAGGATCACAGAACATATCAGGCCACGGTGATTATGCTTTTTATGTGCACTACACCTCAGATTACACAACCTTTCGTTCTGTTATCTGAGCACTACACTTACCTAACTGCCATCTACGGTATAGACAAACAAATTTGAACAAATTAAAGTTAACAGAAATAAAATAAAAACATATTTAATAAAACAAAGCAAAAATAGGACCACACTCAGCATTTGCCATGATTTCATTGAAATCATGACGCTGAATATCAGTGAGGCCCTTTCCGAGTTAGCTCGGTCGATACCCTTCTTCAGGTCGTCTGTCCACCTTGTCGAAGGGCGACCTGTGCTCCTTTTTCCGAGTCGTGGTCTCCATTCGAGGACTTTTCTCCCCCACCGGTTGGCAGTCCTTAAACGATGTGGCCTGCCCATTGCCACTTCAACTTACTAACTCTGCGAACGATGTCGGTGAGTCTTGTTCGCCCACGGATTTCATAATTCCTGATTCTGTCTCGTTGCGAAATACCAAGCATAGTTCTCTCCATAGCGCGATGAGTGACTTTGAGCTTGTGCAAGAGGCCGACGGTAAAGGACAGCGTCTCGTATCCGTATGTCATCACACACACATTGCTCGAAAACATTCGACTTCAGGCACTTAGGTATACATAATATAAACGTATAACCCTGTCGTTGTCCTCAGAAGGTACCGAAACCGCCCGGCACGCCCCCTAGTCCGACTGCGCCGCGCGCCGAGCTCGTTCTACCGCTGAGGAACGCCAACATCGTCCAATGCATACAGATGCACACGAGGAGGTAAGCTTAAAACAGCCCAGTGTTGGGCAGGGGTCTCCCACAACCATAGTAAATTGTTTTGTTTGCATTTTATCAAAGTAAGTTTAGTTTTTAACTCTAGCCTAGCTATGTAATATCTAATAATATCTTGGACATTCTCATACACGGCCATCTGACCTCAAAGAACAAATACAAGAAGTGTTCGTCAGACGAATATTTGTCCTGAGTGGGATTCGAACCCACGACCCCTGGCACAACAGACAGGGTCACTACCGATTGCGCTAACGGGCCGGTCAAAATAAGAGGTGTATATGTGAGGCAAGCATGGCTTGTTCAGCTGAGAACGGAGGCAGAGGAGGAGAAACAACCTCAAAATTGATTTTTTAATTAGTGAACTGGCTCAATCATTTACTATCTCTAATCTCAATTATTTATATTTTTCTCAGACTTCAGTTTGGTTTATTAATATGGCTCTAAGAAAGCAAATAACTGTACTTATCTAATGCGAACAAACACTCCAGTTGCTGTTCATAATAATATGCTCTAAGACTGATGCGCGTGTGCTGCAAAGTCTTTTAAAGTGGGATGACTACATCTTAAGTTCTACTTATTACCGAGGCCTACCATGCCCACCACCACCCACCACTTTCTATGTCACCTCTCGTAATGGGATGGTTAGGCCCTTAGTCCACCAGGCTTGCGAAGTGCGGATTGGCTTCACATGCCTTCGAGAACTTAATAGATAGAAATAGCATCCAGATTTCCTCACGATGTGTCCTTCACCGTTACAGCAGGTGACATTTAATATCTTAAATCACACATAACTTAGAAAAGTCATTGGAACGTGCCAATTGGAACTCAGACCTCTCGATATTGCTTCCAACGGCTGGCTATTCAATCGAGGATTCTCGCAACTTCCTTCTCTGTCCTTCCGATACTTCAAACATTCCGTCTTTCTCAGGTACACACGGTCGCTGGTGCTGACTGTACGCTACGACCAGTACCTGTTGCAAATGGAATCTGAGGAGGCGGCCAAGCAGCTACTCAAGTGCATACTCAACGTCATTTACAAGCTGGTGAGTTGATGACTCAACGTAATTTATAAGCTGGTGACCCTCAAAGTCATGTACAAGTTGATGACTCAATGTCATTTATAAATGGGGTGGGTATATAACTCAACGTCATTTATAAGCTGGTGAGCTGATGAATCTAAACGTTATGTAGAAGCTGGAGAGTTGATGACTCAACGTCGTTTATAAGCTGGTGAGTAGTTGACACTCTATAAACAGATGGCGGTATGCTACTAAATAAAACTATCGTTTACCAGTACCTTTAACATCCGATCGTACTAGAAGTTCTAGCCAGAAGACTCTGAAAGGACCTTAACTGATCTAGAGCATGATTTATGTAGGGACTAAACCTTGTAGCCATTTTTCGGCGTCAATTTACTATTTAATAGTTCTCCCAGCGGCTCAGCCTGCATTAATTAAGTTCGGATTCTTTGATATTTTGTTCCTTTTTGAATTAAACAGTGAATCTATATATATAAAAGGAGAAGCTGACTGACTGACTGACTGACTTACTGACTGACTGACATATCAACGCAGGGTCTAAACTATAAGGTTCCTTTTATAGCGTAGGGGAGCACTAAGAAAGGATTTTTGAAAATTCACCCCCCAAGGGGTTAAAACGGGGGTGCAAAGTTAGTATGAACTATGCCGTTTTTGAAATAAGTGGGCAACCCGTTACCCGCAGACGTCGTTATGGCTCTAATGCTACGCGAGCGAAGCTGCGGGCGTCCACTAGTAGCTACATAAACTTCATTAGACTGTCTTCTGTCCAGGGTCCGCCCGTAGTAGACGAGTACACCAGCCCCCAGTACCAGAGCAGCAACACGGACCTCGAGAGCCTCGGCCGCACGCCGCCCGCGTCCCGCCACGCCGACAGGACCAAACAGAAAGGTATACACATGTGCATGGACCGTGGCTGTCTATCATGACACAACGTCCCACTGTTGGGCGGGTCTCCCCCACAGGCGCTGTGCTGCTGAGCTGCGAGAGGTCTAGAGCGTACTCCACCACGCTGCTCCAATGCGGATTGGTGGAGGGGTTAGCAGCCAAGCCAGTGTCGAATGTTCTCAAGCCCGAAGGTCTTCGATAAAGAACGGTTGTTTCAATCAAATCTCAGGGCTTAAGCACGGTAGAGCCCATGAAATTTTGTCATTATTGGACACCCATCCACAAACCAACCGCGCCCGTCCTTGCTTAACTCTGTCGATCTCATATTATAATCGACGCGAGCCATTCGGCTATGGACACCACCGTAGAGTAGTTGCAATCGCAACAGTTCATCACCTTCTCAAAGGAATGCTGAAGTAGCAATGGACAGGTCACGTCGATAGTAAGACAGAGACAGGTAATTCGATAGGGAAAGAGGTTAGGTTAGATTTACCTCTCATCTAAGGAGATCAGGAGATCTATGCGTTCATAACAATATGGCGTGCGTTAAGCAACTCCGTTTTTCGGAGCTCCGGGAGCAAACCGTTAAGCCTTGTCGAAGACCTTCGGGTGGCTTGAAAACATTCGACGCTGGGTTAGCCACTGAAGTATGATGTACTTTATTGCTGCTCTGCAGAACAGACAAGAATTTGCGTCCAAAACTGTTGTTTTAATAAGGATGTAAGATTGGATAAGACCAGAACCATGAATGAGCTGTCGCCCATGATAGGTGTGACAGACCTTTCGGTCACTGTCAAGAACAGATGCGTTGCTACCATTGAGGACTAATATGATCGTCTCTAGAAAAGATAAACCATACCTTTCCTAACCTAAGACTAGTATACCATAACTAGTGACCCGACCCGGCTTCGCACGTTTATGCAGTGTTTGTTTGCCGTAGGTCGTAGATCGCCCTTCCCGTTTCGCTGCGATCGATTGATTAAATCGGTGATACACTTTAGAGGGTTTTCAATATATTATCTACATTAAATGCGCATGCAGCATCTGACTGATATATTGTTTGAAGGATTTTTTTTTTTTATTCTTTAAAAAAAAAGTTGCATTTTTAAGTAGCATCGTAAATAGTCCGTTGTTTATAGTTTTATACTATTTAAAGATCACATGAATATATATTTTGTACAATTGAAGTAAATTACAAATGAAACTACACCTAATTTGACAAAAAGACTACTATATTGACAAAAAGAAAGAAAAAAATTAATTTGGGTAATTGACGAATCATTTTACCTCACAATCTAAGTTGGGTTGGGTTGGTTGGTTGGTATTACGAAAACGTACGAAATGAAGTGTCAATTAAATCAATTAGGTACTTTGGTATAGAAATTAAATTGATAATTCAATATCTGTGACGTAAGTATTCTATGGTTATACGGTCATACGATTCTGTTTGCGCGTATATAGGTACTATATTATGACAAATCCAGTTCCCGATAAATGTAACGGTGGTCTATTTTCCTCCTTCCTTCAGTATTAAAACGTTACTCACGGATTGCGTGCATTAAATACCATTTTCTTTAAAGTTTAAAGTACAATATTCTGACATATCCTTAATTTCGCGCCAAAACTTAGTTGATTGACGTCAACAGTTAAAAAAAAACTTGAATCGGATTTTGCAAGTGTTCCTTGAAATTTAATTTTTTCGCAAGTTTATTCCTTAAAATATTGTTTAGTTTTGTTTTTTAATATACCTACGTAAATTATTCGTTTGTATCTCGGCGATACATAAGAAACATTCGTCCTTCAAAACTGTTTGAATAATGTTCTGTTCTGTTTGTGTCTAATTAAGAGTGTGTAGCTAGAATCTAGTATCTAGATAGGTATCTATGTTGAGTTGTGGGTGTAATAGCCTCCGTCGGTTTCAGTCGTGTAAGAATTTTATTACTTTACTAGTGGACGCCCGCAGCTTCGCTCGCGTTACACATTCACTAACTTCAAAAACGGCAAAGCTTCATACTAACTTTGCACCCCCGTTTTACCCCCTTAGGGGATGAATTTTCAAATTGTTCTGGCCTAAAAACCATCCTTGAACTTCAACGAACATTTAAAAAAAAGAATTGGCCAAATTGGTCCAGGCGTTGTTGAGTTATGCGCTTACCAACACATTTTGCGATTCATTTTTATAATATAGATCATAACATTTGATTCGTTTATTTAAGGTTAAAATATTTGTGTAAGTAAATGAAAATTCTATTACTTACCTTGCGTATTATTTTCTAATATCAAGAATTTAGTCATTCCTGTCAAACCTCCTTCCTTTCGATAGGAAGGAAGGCAGGACTAATGCAAGATATTTCCATGAGAAATAAGTGTTTCTATCTTTTTTTTGTTCATTTCTATTTCATGTTCATTTTTATATAAATATTAAAATAAATTAATTAATAAAAAAAAGGAATAGATATGGAAGAAATTAAACTAGACTAATACCGTTCTTACTAGTTTAGTTTCGTTTATGTAATTTCGTTTACTTATTGAAGTTTCAATAAATGATCGATAAGGTTAGCAGGTACTTCAATTACCGCGATAAGCCGACTTATCAGATAACCGCGGCTAAGATATGATAAAAAGTTCAGTATTGCCGCAATTTCGTTGCGTTCGAGTCTCCAGCTTACCTTACGCTACAATTGACGCGGAAATTAAAAAAGACCTGTTCGCAATTGTAAACACATCTTGTGAAATGGTTCTTGGTGATGAAATCTGAAAGATAGTGCAGTTAATAATGTGAAATGGAACTTTATGACCATGGATACTTACTATGTGATATTTCAGTGCCTTTTATTAGAACATCTAAAGACAAGAACGTATGGATTGAAAATCGACTGTAGTGATATGTAGTGTCGTCGGATTTTAAACTTTATTGCGAATGAAATGGAATTTCAATTGGCGCAAGCGGTATCCGAACATTGGATTTGCGTGGATGTGACTATGGAGAAACCAAAAAAAAGTCCCACAGAGAAAAGTCAACATTCAAAAATCAAACAGTTCTTTCATCATCATCATCATAAACGTAAAAATTGATAGTTTTTTATATCAACGGTGTTTTGTTTTTTATTTCATGAAAAAAAAAATTATTCATTTAAAAGAAACACTTATTAGAAAATACTTAAGTAGGTACTTAAATAATAAAATTAGAAATGTGTTAAAACGGAATACCACTCGAACGGCTTGTACCTAGTATCTTAAAATTAATATTTAAACAATTTATCCATACGGCTTGCCACAATACACTTTTTCTGTGCCGGGAACACGCCGAAACAAACCTACCGTACATATCTACATTTTTGAAGATCCGTATATAATATCTTATTTATCAACATCTAGATAAATCGGCTATCTGAGACATTGAAAATAAATCCTGTTATCTGTGGAGGAACGAAACGTGGACCGAGGCATATAAGGATTTATTCTGCTTGTCATAGTTTTGTTTTGGATATAAATTATATCCTACTTATATTATAAAGGGGAAAGTTTGTAAGTATGTATGGATGGATGGATGTGTCTCTTTCACGTAAAAAGTACTGAATGGATTTTACTGAAACTTTACAATATTATCAGAATAACATATAGGCTACAATTTATAAAGATACTAGCTGACCCCGCAAACGTTGTTTTGCCACAAAATATTTTTTTGTGAATATTTTGGGAGAACTTAATGTAGGTGTGTGGACTTCTAGTTTTCTACTACCCCTATACTATTACTACTATTACCACTACCACTACCATTACCACTACTACTACCACTACCACTACCATTACCACTACTACTACCACTACTACCACTACTACTACCACTACCACTACTACTACCACTACCCCTACCACTACCACTACCACTACCCCTACCACTACTAATACCACTACCACTACTACTACCACTACTACTACTACTACCACTACCTCTACCACCAATACTACTACTACTACTACTTGAATATTATTAAAAATAAAAATCGCGATGGAAAAATAAAGGTTGATCGTAGAGGGTTGAAAATTCAGAGTTGTATGTATTTTCTAATGCTGTATCATAAAAAAATAAAAAAATAAAAATTTATCTAAAAATTAAAAAAAAAATTTTTGGGGTGGACTACCTTTAATATTTAGGGGGATGAAAAATAGATGTTAGCCGATTCTCAGACCTACTGAATACGCATATAAAATTTGGTAAAAATCGGTAAAGCCGTTTCGGAGGAGTACTGCAACAAACATTGTGACATGGAAATTTTATATATTAGATTGTGTGAATTGTCCAAAATGTGACGTGTGATAAGTGTCAAGTAAGTAGGAAAAAATCTACCATCTGCAAGCTATTCTGATTCTGGCGTGCGCTGCCAAAAATACTGAACCGATTTCAAAAATTCTTTCACCATTAGAAAGAAACGCATCTTCACTGGTGACATAGGCTATGTAATATTACTAGGCGTAAACGAAACCATTGTTATGTCTAATTCCGAACATAAGTAAGAACATGTTCAGCTATGTCCATGTGAATAACATCATCAGCCTTTAGTGGTCCACCGCTGGACATAGGCCTCTCCTAAACGACGCCACTCCGACCGGTCCTGTGCCTTCTTTATCCATCGGTTTCCCACTGCCTTCTTCAGGTTGTCTGTCCACCTTGTCGAATGGCGGATTGTGCTCCTATTTCCTAATTAATAATACATATATATATATATATATCTAACCCTGCAAACGTTTTTCTGCCATATGAAATGTCAAAGTGACGAGACACTTCATGTAAATGATAATTTATACAAAAATACTAAAATAATGTTTAAAAAACACTATCCAATGGACCAAATTGTGAATTTAAACCATTCTCGAACCATCTTGTACACACAAAAAAAAATTTCATCAACATCTATCCAGCCGTTTAGGAGGAGTTCACTGTCATACATACGTACATTATATTAAGATGTACCATTTAATCCATTTGGTGCATTTAATAATAAAATTTAAAATTGTGTATGAAGTTTAAAAGTCGAAATTATTCAACAGAATTATTTGGTTACAACGTGATTTCTGCATTTCATAAGAACATCAACACTAACTGAAGGTAAAATAAAAAAATTGTCAAGGTAAATCTCGTTAAATTAATTCGTATTATGTTGACGAACCTCAGTCCGGACTGGCAATCGTCTGAATGTCTTAGCTGTTATGTGTATCTTTTTCGGGTTATATCTTTCAATTGTTATGTCTTTTAAGATAAGGGTGAGGCGTTTTCTTTTCGTTATCGTTTTATTTATTATCGTTAGTGATGTTTTAAAGCTAACAATAGTTGTAAGTTTCTCCTTAAATTACATATTAAATTACATGTATGTTTGTCCGGGTGGGAATCTTTCCTGACTTACTTCTTGAAGCCTGTCTTGTAGCTTTAACCTCCAATATTTGCTGAGTGACTCTCACATTTCCTTTATCCTTATGTTTTCCGTGCATTTTATTATCGTAACATTGGCCCTTTCAGCTGGAGGGAGTAGCAACGAAGATCTCAGCGATTCTACAGAGGTATCTATCCAGAAGTCTCATGTGAGGAGCAGATTAAGAAAATTCTTCGCGAAGCGACCAGCGATGGAGGTTCTCGTGAAGAAAGGAATCTATAAAGGTTCGATAAGCTATCTTTAATGGTGTGAGGAGCTTTGCACAGTTATAAGATGCACTTTACCTAGTTGGAGAGTAGTAGACGTTTGAATCTTTTTTTGGTTATTTTTTACAATAGCATTTACGGGTTTGGATTTCGCTATTTTAATGGTGTGGCTTGAAGAGTGTTGAGATTTTACTTAAAATTGCTACTAAAACTTAACTACTTAGTCGTAGTGCGTAGAGTGGAGATTTAATAATTTAGTAATAATTATGGTGTTTTCTTTCATAATTTATTTTTTTCTGTTGAGTTTATCTTTGCTTGGATACGTAATGTAAAGTATTTTCAAAATTAACAATTTCCTAATTAAATTTTATTTTAAATAATTGTACCAAAGTGTTGCGTATTTTAATAGTTTTTATGAACCCGAAAATCCTCTGAAGACTTATTAAAATCTTAACCGCTAGCAGATGTTGTGTAAAGAGGTAAGTTTGTGAATATTTTGAAGATGTAATTGTTGCTTATTTAAATGAATAGAATTAGTTTTTCTTCCATGGTTTGTGTTTTATTTCCTAACTGAACCCGGTTTGAATCCTTGGGTCACTGGTGGTGGGTAGTTAGAGTAGATGGAGTTTGTAATTAGAATGGTTGTAGTTTTTTTTTGGTTTGTGGTAGAATAATTCTAGTAAACTAAAAAACGTAATTATTACGTTTTTTAGTTTACTAACTTACTATAAATACTTACGTACCTAAATAGTTGGTTGATTACTAAATTATTAGTGTTTATTATGATATACCTACCTACGCAAGTCATGTATTAATTTCGTTTCATCATCATCACAACCGTTTCTTTGTCCCACTGTTGGGCTCGGGTCCCCTCTCAGAATGGGAGGGATTAGGCCTTAGTCCACCACGCTGTTCAAGTGCGGATTGGCAGACATGCCTTCGAGAACTTTATGAAGAACTCTCAGGCATGCCGGTTTCCTCACGATGTGTCCTTCACCGTTACAGCAAGTGACATTTAATTTCTTAAATCGCACATAACTTAGTAATGTCATTGTTGCGTGCCGCTCGGGTTTGAACCCGGACCGCTCGAGTGAGAGGCGAGTTCGATAGCCACTGGGCTGTCAGAACTCCTTTTGAGTACTTCCGGGTACTTATTTGTGGTCAGATTATGAGAAATAAGGTATTATTTTAATAATCATAACATTCAACTTGATATCACTGTGATCGTGCTCGTACAAGTTGGAATCATAGATTTATAATATAGAGTAATAAATCTAAGGTTGGAATCTAGAAGGACAGAGTGACCTTGAAACTCTTGGCAAACTTGGCATTAAATTACGGATAGTTATATGAGAATTAACTTATTTATTTTTACATACCAAGGATTAATCTACTTTGCAACAATCCGCGAACAAAGATGTATGGTGGTGTATTCCTTCATGTATATTTATTTTTAAAAAGATGTATGGTGGTGTATACCTTCATGTATATTTATTTTTAAAAAGCCTAATTGTTTCCGAAGCGTAAGTGTTGTTAAATATTTCTTTAATTAGAGAATTTTATTAAAATTCCAATCGGTGTCGGAGTGGTATTCCTTTTACACAGAAAATAAAATACCTACGTATAATTTAATTTTTTCTAAATTTTTTTTTTTTTTTTTATGGGAAAAAGATAGCAAACGAGCCTGCAGCACCACCCATCCGCTGCCGCCCATGACAACTGTGACTGACTTTGAACAAGACTCAATAAGGGACTGGGATGGTTAGTCCAATTAGTTGAGAGAGTTAATTAGAACATTAGTTGGTCAGTTCGTTAGTAGGTATGAGGACTGGGGACTGTTAGTGATAGTTAGTCCTGTTAGTTGTTGTTAGTAATAGTCCAGTTAGTACTTGTTAGTAGGAGTCTCGTTGTAAGTCAGTCACAGATGTGTTGCTACCCTTGAGGACTAAGATGGTCGCCTCTAAAGAAGTGTAACCGGAATCCACACCTTTCCAACCGGACCACAATTGCTTTAAAAACAATTATTACACGGCAGAAATGGTACTAGGTACCGTGGCGGGCGGTGGTACTGCCCCGGGCGAACTCTATATGGAACCAATTAGCTTTCATATAAAACCTATTTGGTTCCCTATAGGCTCTACCACCTACCCTATTATTACCTAAATATTGTCTTATATATATATTACCTAAATATTGTATATATATATTACCTAAATATTGTCTTCCTCGGATTGCGTTTGCAAAAAAAATATTAATATTATTATATTATTAACAATAATTAATTGATAATTATTTCGCAAATTTTCTGTCATAATCGTATTGTTCCTGACCTAATAAAACAAAGAGCATAGAGTATAGAACATTTAAGAAATAGGCGGGAATTTTGATGTTATATGTGTCAAGGCATCAGTCAGTTCACTCAGGACAAATATTCGTGTGTCTCTGACACCCATATAACAGGCTCGCGCCTACTTTGGGGTCAGATTGCCCTGTGTGAGAATGTCCAAGATATTTATATTCTATCGACTATCATGACCGACCGTTGATTGAATGTGCATGCAAATCCTAACCGTCCCCCTGTCCTGTCTTGTCCCCAGATGAGCCTGTGTTCTAACCGTCCCCCTGTCCCCAGACGAGCCTGTGTTCTAACTGTCCCCCTCTCCCCAGACGAGCCTGTGTTCTAACCGTCCCCCTGTCCCCAGGCGAGCCTGTGTTCTAACCGTCCCCCTGTCCACAGACGAGCCTGTGTTCTAACCGTCCCCCTCTCCCCAGACGAGCCTGTGTTCTAACCGTCCCCCTCTCCCCAGACGAGCCTGTGTTCTAACCGTCCCCCTGTCCCCAGGCGAGCCTGTGTTCTAACCGCCCCCCTGTCCCCAGACGAGCCTGTGTTCTAACCGTCCCCCTCTCCCCAGACGAGCCTGTGTTCTAACCGTCCCCCTGTCCCCAGACGAGTCTGTGTTCTAGCCATCCCCCCTGTCCCCAGACGAGCCTATGTTCTAACCGTCCCCCTGTCTCCAGACGGGCCCGTGTTCTAACCGTCCCCCTGTCCCCAGACGAGCCTGTGTTCTAACCGTCTCCCTGACCCCAGACGGGCCCGTGTTCTAACCGTCCCCCTGTCCCCAGACGAGCCTGTGTTCTAACCGTCCCCCTGTCCCCAGACGAGCCTGTGTTCTAACCGTCCGCCTGTCCCCAGACGAGCCTGTGTTCTAACCGTCCCCCTGTCCCCAGACGAGCCTGTGTTCGGACGGAGGCTGGAGGAGGTGTGCCCGGCGGGCGGCGCGCGCGTGCCGCAGTTCGTGGCGGCGTGCGTGCGCGAGATCGAGAGCAGCGAGGAGAACATGTGCACCGACGGCCTCTACCGGGCCAGCGGGAACCTCAGCCAGGTGCAGAAGATACGACTCGAGGTAACTTTTAACCATTGACTTATTATTACTATGGACGTAACGTCTCATACTAAAATCGCGAAAAAGAATTCCCAGTTTCACAAACACCTTAGGAAGCTTCTACAGGTATTAATACTAATACAGCTATGAAGCTACTACACAACACAATTCACCATATGCAGCTCATAGTGGAATAAAACGCGACAGTAAAAGTAATAGAGTATTCTTTGTTTAAAATATTACATTATTTACATTTATTTTTATTACACATAAATTGTACATTTTACATTTTTAATGCGAAAGACCAATAAAGCGACGATGAAATTTTGTTCTATATCTTGCGATGGGTCTTACGCTTTCATTTACTGTCGTGGAATCGTGCAAAATCATTTTGCACCACGATTGAAATTATAGGTTTTTTTCCTGGTAAAAACATTACAAACAAATCCACTTTATAATATTAGTATTAACACGGACTACGCACTATTATTAGGTAGTAATAGGTACGGTACCCTAAAAATGCTCGATCTTGTTCCTCCGCAGATCGATCAGAACAACATGTCCGTGATCGAGAACAACACCGACATCCACGTGCTGACCGGCTCGCTGAAGCTGTTCTTCCGCGAGCTGAAGCAGCCGCTCATCCCCTGCAGCATGTTCGAGCGGGTCCTGGCCGCGTGCTGTGAGTACTCACTCCCGATAACAGATGGCGTGAGCGGTAACGTGAGGTTTAGCAAGCGGACAGGGCGCGCCATGGAACGTTGTGAGACAGTTTTTTTAGTCGTGCATTGGAACCAAATGTGTGCCGAATTTCAGCTCGATAGCTTCAGTGGAATTGGGTGAAATATTGATTGCCAGATTCCAGGACATACATACGAGTGAATTTAATTTATTTAAATTCTTTAAAAATTGCTTTAATTGTATTTCATTGTAACCACTTTTTTTTAAGAATAATAAGAATAAGAATTTATTTATTTATACTTTTCGTGTATAAATTTTAGTCCAGTTAGTTTAACATTTTTCTTAGTTGCTTAGTACGCTCCGCATGATCAAACTGCTCGACAACTCGGGGTTGTGCTGAAAATCAGAAATTTGGCCATGCAGCGAATTCTCGTTTTTTTTCTTTATTGTATACCTACGAACCGCGGGACTCGGGTTCGAAATTCGGCCGGTGCAAAATATTTGTACCCGGTTCGTGGATGTTAATTTGTGATGTGTTACATCTGCGGGTGTGAGTCTGTAGCGTTTATTGGTGCAATCATTTATTATTCCTAGTCTAGGGGGTCCTAGCTACGTACCGTAAGTTGTAAAGCTAAAATTCGGTGGCACGTCGAGTAGGATGTGCTACGAAAACTTCATGACATTTGCCTTGGAATAATTGTTGCTAAATCACGATAACAGATGGCGTTACATGTATCGTATTGCGAAAAGAATTTGCAGAGGGCGTTAATTATATATTACAGAAGCATGTATTCTATATTTATTATTCCTAGTCTTTGGGGTCCTAGCTACGTGCTGTCAGGTCAGTTGTAAAGCTAAAATTCGGTGGCACATTGAGTAGGATTTTCTACGAAAACTTCAATACTTGGAGTAATTGTTGCTAAATCACGATTACAGAAGGCGTTGGCAGAAAAGAATCGAAGAGGGCGTTAATTATATATTATAGGAAACATGTACCCACTGCAGTATGAATTTTACTGTTGATGCAATCGGTAGTGATACTGCCTGTTACGCCAGGGGTCTTGGGTTCGAATCCCACTCAATACAAACATTCGTGAGACGAACGCTTGTGTTTGTTCTGTGTCTGGATGTTAATATCTATGTATGTATATCAGTCTCTGACACCCATAGTGCAGGTTCTGCCTAGGTGGGGGTCAGATGGCCGTGTGTGTGTCTATGATATTTATTTATTTATTTATTCATCAGTTTAAAATACAGTAAACATTACATATTTCACTCCAAATCATTTACCTACCAAACTGGACATATCTTTCGGCCGTTCTGCGAAATACAGATAATATTCGCTGCGACCCATTGACGTCCCACTGCTGGGCACGGGTCTCCCCCACAGACACTTCTGCGGGAGGTCTAGAGCATACTCCACCACGCTGCTCCAATGCGTATTGGTGGAGGGGTTAGTGGCCAACCCATTGTCGAATGTTCTCAAGCCACCCGAAGGTCTTCGACAAGGCTTAACGACTGTTTCCAGCATTGAAAACAGCCGGGACCGACGGCTTTACGTGCCCTCCGAAGTACGGTAGCGTCCATGAAATTTTGCCACTAGCGGTCACCCATCCACAAACCGACCGCGCCCGTCGTTGCTTAACATCTCGATCACATTGATTCGATGCGAGCCATTGGGCTATGGACGCTACAGATAGTATAATTAATATTATTTATAGTATTATCTCGCGGTCCACAGCGATAAAGCCGCGAGACGCGCGGATCAAGGAGTTCCGCGACATCGTGCACTCCCTCCCGCCGTGCAACAGAGATACTCTCAAGTTCCTTCTAGAACACTTACTGAGGTACTTATATATTCACCCACGTTCTAAATCTTTTATTTGTTTAAGACGGTCTTGTACTGATGATTCAGGTTCAGATTAATTTATTTTCATTATATAGTATGTATTTATTTATTGCTATTAACGCTAAATGAAAGTCATTAAATTTTTTATCTACCGATTCACAAAGCTATTGAGAAGCTACATTGATACCGAGAAGAACACTGCTTGAATAGCATTGGTATACATAAAGGGCCTATAGGAAACCAAATTGGTTTTATATGAAACCTAACCTGCTAACCTGCTCACCGGGGCAGTACCACCGCCCGCCACGGTACCTGGTACCATTTATACCGTGTAGTAATTGTTTTTAAAACAATTGTGGTCCAGTTGGAATCGTGTGGTTTCCTGTCACACTCCCTTAGCGGCGACCATCTTAGTCCTCAAGGGTAGCAACACATCTGTGACTGAGTTGGAACGAGACTCTTACTTACAATTACTGACGTCAAGTAACAGGACTAACTATCACATAATCAACTAGTGTTCTTATTAACTCGCAGCTAACTGGACTAACCATCCCAGTCACTATTTGAGTTTAGTTCAATGTTATTCATAGTTTAGTTATCATGGGCGGCAGTGGAGTGATGCTGCAAGCTCGTTTACTATCATATATCCAAAAAAAAAGAAATTCGGTATAGTTACTTTTTTCAAAATCAAATCCTTAGTTGTTCTGTAGTTAATATTGTCTATTAATAATGTATTTATAAATATCTATGTATTTATATCAGTCTCTCATACCCATAGTACAGGCTCACGCCTAGTATGGGGTCAGATGCGTGTGTGAAGATGTCCATGATATTATATAGATAGATAGATTACATGTCTTCCGGAGCACAGAATCGCTCATGAAATGTTGCCACTAGCGTTCACCCATGCTGACCATACCCGACGTTGCTTAACTCGCTTGATCACATTAACGCGCTAGTACAGATCGCTCACGACATAATAACTCTCGCACCAGGGTAACGGAGTACAGCGAGCGCAACAGAATGCACACAGCCAACTTAGCAATCGTGTTCGGGCCGACGCTACTCTGGGCGCCCGCCGAACAGGCGCACAACATCGCCATAGACTGCATCCAACAGAACAACGTGGTAGAGATACTGCTGAACGACTTCAGCGACATCTTCGGCGAGGACCACCTCAAGGGGAAGAGGAAGCCGTGATCCAGTGGTTCGTGGACACTTTTATATGACGATTAAACTGATGTTTTACTGTTAAACGTCATTCAAACTTCGAACGTCGAAGCGTCCAGAAGAATGACGTCATAGATGTACTGATTGAATGTTACAGCGACAGATTTAAAAGCTTTATTCAATAAATTTGGTAAGTCAATAAATCAGGAGTCAATAAATAACAAACAGGAGTCAATAAATAACAATCAGGAGTCAATAAATAACAATCAGGAGTCAATAAATAACAATCAGGAGTCAATAAATAACAATCAGTAGTCAATAAATAATAATCAGGAATCAAGGAGTTAAATCGCAAAAAGTGTTTTGTGATTTATTTCAGTCTTTATTTATGAGCTAATGACTTTACTCAGTAGAAAATGTCTAAATATTTCAGAGCATGAGACCATGATCATTGAAGACAGTTATAAGATCTTACAATTCTTACAGAGCTTCTAAAACGATCAATTTTGTATTGTGTCGCTGTTCAGCTGGTGTTGTTTACTTTACAAGTTCTAGAATATGTTTCAGTCCATGTATACTTGTGTTGTGGTTATAGGTATGTCAGATTTATTATATTAATCAAATTATGTCTGACTGATTGATATTATGAATCAGTGTTGTTAACTTTATGAAAATTAGTTCACTTAATATTCTAATTCTTTTTTATGGAAACAAAATTTAAATAAATTTTATAAAGATAGTGTTTTTCAATGTTATTCATCAAATGTTAAATATTTAACATATTTGAGTAAAGTTAAATTTTGAATGAAATACATAAAGACAGTATATCATTATGTTCATACAAAACTATGGTTGGTCCAGTAGGTCTCATTCAAAACATTATAAGTACAATTGATCTCTATTTTTGAAATAAAGGAAAAATATATTGCAGAAATTATTTATCGTGAATATCTTTCTGTAGTATAAGAGGGTTAAGTCTACTTATGTTGATAGATTATACAAATTGTATATTTGTTGTATTATTCGGTCAATATCTGCTAACGAATTACAATATAGTGATGTATATTGTAACCAAATAATTTAAACCATTTTGGTTACCACCGCCAAGGACAAGGTATGAAATTTTCTTATGCTCTAGAAGTATATTATATTCAAATATAAATTATATAATATAAAGTCATAGCGATCACTAGCTGCAGTCGGTGTGATGTGTTTATATTAAGGTGTTATCTTGAGTTTTGTGACGGAATTATTTTCGGGGCCAAATTTGTATATAATGTGTCCTACCTTTTATTCCGTAGAGGCTTTGAGAAAGCTTGTATAGTGCCTTAAGCTGAAGGTAGAGGATATTCGCAAACTTTTAAGGAATATTACGAATATATTTTGGATCGTGATTCTTATTATATAAAAAAAAAAAAAATTAATAACAGCCTTCAAAGTATATTCAAAGTAGTTTTCTAACGGTACTTATTATCAGTATCATATTACAATATGGATTGCAAAGATAGTAAAGCAAACAGAATTACTTTTAAATACCAGAATAAATCATTATTTAATTTATAACTAACTGTTAGAACTAACTATAAATAATTTTATTTGGATATATTTTTCGAATATTTCTTCATGGTTCGCGAATTCCCTGTATCATATTATTGTAAATATTCATCATAGATGATTAATAATTTTATGTGATAATGTAGCGTTGTTGTATTCTATTAATTAAATGACTTAATAGAAAGAATTAATTACATTTTTTTCTATTATCTCTAGCAAAAGTGACAGTCTAGTCCTTGTTGTTTTAAAATGGACTTTCTTAAACAATGTCAGTAGTATAAAATGACCTAATCAATGGCCTAACTCTATTTAAATATAAGTGGACATAATTGTTAAATTGATAACTGGGAGAGATCCTTACAATCCTAACGTCATCCAAATAAATTAGACAAAAAGGAAAAATCAATTTTATTATATCAAATTTATCGAAATTGTCTATGGTTTCAAATTCATATCGGTCCAATTTGGCATGTTAATAATTGTAATGCTCGATTTCACCTTCCATTATGACAACCTCTTTAAGCGAGTCTTTGATGTTGGTACTATTTTTATACCACTATTTTATACCAGGGTTAGTTACTTTCAAAAAATTATAATAATCACTGTTATATTTGTCGTTCCTATTTCATGATATTTTAACAATAAAAAAGGCAATTAATTAAGCAAACCTTTGTGAAGGAATACCTGTGGATTTAGTTTTTTTAAACCCTTTTAAATTATGTTATTATTTGTTGAGGGTCAATTTTTCAATTTTAATTTCACATAATAATATGAGCTTTTAAAACTTGCTTATCATCCCAATTGGGCTGAAATGACCACATAAAATTATTTTGTATAATATGCAATGCAATGAACACCAATTTACAAATGTATTGGAATAAAATGTAATATTTAAATAAGCTAGGTACCAAAGTTTTATATTTCGCTGATAGATAATCTATCTTATGAATGTACTATATTTGTTGTGTAGATAATATATTATTATAATATATAAATAATTATTTTACGCCAATAAAGCTTGAGAACAGAACGAAGTAACGTGAATAAAAATCACTTATCTTAAATACCCTTGTTTTTATACTCATACATACCCAAAACAGGTACCGAATTGAACTGGGACTCAAACCCAGGACAGTGAGGTCTTTAGTAGATACATACTGCCAAAACACCATGTAAAATCGTCAATATTCCATAATGACCAACATGCGATACTAATACACACACAACAACCCTTTTATTTGTCCCACTGTTGGGCAAGGGCTCTTCTCAGAATGGGAGGGATTTGGCCTTAGTCCACCACGCTGGGCAAGTGCGGATTGGCAGACTTCGCATGCGAAAACATCATCATTAACATGCAGATTTCCTTAGATATGTCCTTCACCGGTACAGCAAATGACATTTAATTTCTTATGCGATACTAATTCTATGTATTAGTCTTAATAAATATTACAACAGAGCACAGGAAGCACTAACTTGGTTTGCAATATATATTGTGTTATATTACTCACATGCTAATTACAACTATATTAGTTAGTACCTACAGAGATAGATAGAATTTGGTGGCAAGCATAAAAAATAACATGTTAAAGTATGAACCTGAATGCGACATGTAACTATCTGAACATTTGTTGGATATTTAATACAAATTACATTACGAGCCGAGAATAGACCTGTCTGGGCATACATTAACTGGCGCGACACGATGCTCCTACGGGAGGTTCCATTATCACAATTAACTTAAGTACACATCACGTGTAACTCTGCGTGTTTTCTGTTTCGTTATAAATTTCATTCCATTATTTCAATGTGGTAATGAAATTAATTTCAATTTAATAGCGTCGTAGCGTCCATAGTCCTATGGCTCGCGTCGTTTCAATGTGATCGAAAGAGTTAAGCAACGATGGGCGCGGTCGGTTTGTGGATGGGTGACCGCTAGTGGCATAATTTCATGGACGCTACTGTGCTTCGGAGGGCACGTAAAGCCCGGTCCCGGTTGTTTTCAATGGTAGAAACAATCGTTAAGCCTTGTCGAAGACCTTCGGGTGGCTTGAGAACATTCGACACTGGGTTGATAGTAACCCCTCTACCAATCCGCATTGGAGCAGCGTGGAGGATGCTCTAGACCTCCCGCAGCTGCGTCTGTGGGGGAGACCCGTGCAGCGAATTTCAATGTGGTAATGAAATTAGTTTCACTTAAGGTACTTATTAATGAGGAAACTTACTTGTCTGAGAGTTCTCGAGTGGTAAAATGTTATCCTTGTTCCCCTTCCTAGTGTGTTGAGAAGGGACTAGGCTCTGGGAGGTCAAATTTAATAAAAATAATAGTTGAATGTAAAATCAATTTAATAATGACAGCAACGTCACGTGTTTAATTAAAGTTTTTACAGAGTATTTTTTCGGCATTTTTATATTTTCCAGTCTTCATTTTCATATTATCGGGCATCTATTTGTTATTTTCAACAAGGAATGTGACAAGGTAATTTACATAAACGAAAAAATACTTATTTGTTGAAACTTACTTATAGAAAAATAACATGGGTACTTACTGGTCGTAACGATAACTAGAATAGTTGACAAATCTTTACCACAGAGCAGGTATTAATTATTTTAATAATACGAATTACATTGCCGGATCTAAGGTAAGTTTCACCGTAGGAATATCTACGAGTAAGTAGTCCGTTCCGTGGGTATAGGTAGGAAGGAACAATTAAGTATAAAATAATAAATTCTATGGTTTTGTATGTGTGTTCGTGTTTATTGTGCACAATAATTAATAACTGTTCTGCTAATTCTCCTTGTGGATATTAATTTAAACTATCAAATAAATGGGGATGAACTAAGTTCACGATGTGGCAACACTTAAAATAAATGGTGGTTTTGGCGCGAAATTTTACTACACTAGGTACAGTCATTAATGCATCTATTAGGTACAATAAAATCACGAAGCTCATGTATGTTATGTCCTATTCATTATTATTATACATTAAATGTTAATTATATTGATGTTAAAACAACACTTGCACTGAGAGCATTTATTTTAATAAGTATAATTATTAAACTGTTATTTAGTTCTTGGCACACAATTTTCTATTAGCATTTTATTGTAAATATTATAATAGGAGACCTGTGCCCAACAGTGGGACAAAGAAAGGGTTGTGATGATGATGATGAATATATTATAAACTAAATATAGGTATAATTTTTCTCAGGGATTTTTTTTTTGTTTAATATAAATAACATACATAGGTACTAAGAATATGTATTCATAATCTATTATAATTAATTATATAATTTATTATTTATTTCATTTGCGTAGTGGTTATATCTCATAAAAAGTAAAAATGCAACCGATGCTGTAGCAATCGGATTTATTTCTTGTATCGATATGATAAAAATAATTAATCAATTTTATTTGTCAAATAATTAATTCTTCAATGCTCTCAGAATAAAGCGCAGGTTTGCATATACAAATATACATATGTATATTGTAAAACGTGACGACCGGTCCAATATAATGTAATATAAAATAACAGTTTAATTTTAAATATTATATTTTCTTGAGATGACATTTGGTCGTACAGACAATTATATTAAACAAGTCGTCACAGTTTATTTATACAGTACCTTCATCATTAATAAAGGTCTACTATTCACAACAGCATATTATACAAAAACTTTCAGATGTACAAATATATAAAAAGTGCATAAAATGTTCCAAAAATGTGTATCAGCCATCCCTTGATCCAATCTCATAATAGCTATCCAATATCAATATTTCTGATCACGAACGATCTTGCAAAATAATACAAATCTACCAATAATCATTTAACATGGCAACATTTCTACAAAAAGATAGGTATAAAAACTATGAAACAAAACGAAAAGTAAGTAATGTGATCCTCTGGATTTTTTAGTTCTATTTGATTATCACATTTTTAAAACAATATATTCGGTGACATAAGTCTAGAAATGTTGCCATTTTACATGAATAGTCAAGTTAGTTGACTAGATTATTGTATAAGCTCTCTATTCTTTAAAATTAGCATCACTTTTTATAAATGAAATATTGCGATTATAAATACTACTTATATTATAGTTATTAATATCTGTGACTTATCAGCATTATTTCTCAAACCGACAAAATATGCAGTTCAACCTGAAATCAAATCCCAATGTGTCCTGTCTAATTTAAAAGTATTAGGAGTAACCGGGTAACCGTATTCAGATTCTACCATCCGTGAAAATTCTACTAAACATACTTGTACCTTTCTAACTTGGACGCTTTGGTTGCTCGTACATGTTCTTAAAAAAATCATTGGTAAAAATTGAGAGCGCATGTGCAGAGCAAGATTGAATGGTGATTTTTTTGTGAAATTTTGAAAAACCAGTTTCAAAATCGACGTCCCTATTGTTCGGCATCAAATACGAGTGTAGGTAGGTAAACTAGTCTAGGTATATTTATTCATTATAGAATTATTCGGCGAGCTAACTATATGGGTCTCTGCGAAGATGGTAACAGTTTATACCTAAGTGCTTACCAATTTTATTTATATCGTTTTCAAAGTCAATTTTTGGGAATATTGAGCCGGACTTTCAAACGTCGGATCAGCTACAGTGTCGGTCATTCGAGCCGGATAGGGAATATTGAGCCGGAGCTTCAAACGTCAGATCAGCTACAGTGTTGGTCATTCGACGTCGGATTGGGAAATCCAGTTTAAACCTAAACAGACAACCATACTCATGTGTAAGTATAAGATGTATTTAGTTACAATTTGTGATTACTGCTCAGTAGGAGCCGGACACCGGACACCGGCTTGGCTCAGCTATCCGGCCCTGACATTATTAGCACAGAGCAATGATGTGTTATTAGCCCCACGTGCAGATTAGTTTCATGACCTTGTCAACAAGGCTTACCCGGACAATTTAGTGTTAAATGGGAACCAGATTTTTCCATATACATTGTACGAGTATCTCGGGGCGTGATTTCATTACTCACAAAATTAACACAAATACTTCGCCGATATGAACTGTAAAAACAGATTGACAGGAAATAAGCGCTGTAAAATTATACAAGTGGCACACAAAATTTGAACGAATTTGGTATAATAATCGTACGTTCCATTTTCGAACAGTGCAGTAACGTATTTTTTACTTCCTATACAATGCTTTATATCTACTATATAAAAATAAGTCGGGTTTTCCTTCCTGACGCTATAACTCCAGAACGCACGAACCGATTTCCACGGTTTTGCATTCGTTGGAAAGGTCTCGGGCTGCGTGATGTTTATAGCAAAGAAAATTCAGGAAAAATTTCAAGAGAAAAGCGGGAAAATCTTTTTTCACATACAGCGCCATCTCTGATACATAGTAAAAAATATTTATATGGCAAAACAACGTTTGCCGGGTCAGCTAGTACCTACTAAATAAGAACTTAGTACGCAGGGTAGGTAGATTCATAACTGAATTTAACATACTTCAAGAATAAAAATGATCCAACATAATTTTTACAAAAAAATTCTCGAAGTTTCCAGCGCCAATTTTTGACCAACCTTCGCAATATTTCATTCAGAAAACTTTACATTACTTATACTTACCTACTACTATTCATCTCCTAAAGAATTACGTTTTGTCAGATAGATAGATATATTATAGATTTATTAGCATAGATACTTAATATATATCTCTAGTAAACTAGGTGCGCTGAAATTGATATTGTAACTGCGAAATTATTTTATATTTAACAATGAGTACTCGTAAATTATACGTAAAACGGTTGTTTGCGTATAATCTACGAGAAACGTAACAAGAAATCACATTACAAATTAATTCTGCGTACCTACCTAGTGTTGGCAAACGGAACACACTGAAAATCAGTGCGTTGTTATCGTAGTTGTGCTTAACGGGAAATATTAACTTAGGGAAAATATTATTGTGTTTTTAGTCAACTTATTTTATAGTCAATTCCTGGAACAAGCGTATTTTCCTTTCCTGTTCGTGTTTATTGGAACATTCGCAAAATATTTGGGGAAATGAGATGTTGACTGAAAAGAACTGCCACTTCGTGCGTGCTGTAATCAATAGTAGGTAAATAAGGTAATGATATGTATCGCGTTTACTGAAGCATTGTAGGTGGCCTTGACTCTGACACGCTATGCGTATCGGTAAGTAGCCACGCGGAAATTTTTATTAATATTATTATTAGTTTTAATAGTTCTGTTGTTCTGAGATTTTCATAGTGGGCTATGTTAATTATGCTAAGTTAATCTAACCCAATGTTCAAAGTGAAGTTACATGTGAGAAATAACATGCCATCGTATCCAGGTAACCAACTTATAAATATTTTGTGTCAAGTCAAACCAAGGATAGTGTGTGTAATGTTTTAACTGTGTTAACTGTGCCTGTTAACTGTGCCAAATTTCATACACCTCCGTCCACGTAATTTTCGTAAAAAGGGGTCCAATGTTATTGCTACACATTATTATCCCTTCGACAGACAGACATCGCGTGTTTCGCCCTCACTGAGGTTACGCCAATCCATTATTTATTAAATAGGTGTGAACTGTGATATCGCATCATAAATTCAATCCGTGGTTAGGTGTTAGAGAACTTTTAAGTAACATGTGGTAGAACCAGTATATGGGATCGTATTCTAGCAAAGCACCGGGTATTAACGATATCTATTCTTTTAATTTTGAGTAATAATCTTATTTTCAAATCACAAATTTAGAAGACACTTGTAATATTTTTAAAAGCTTTTATTTAACTTCACTCGTATGTATCTATATATGTATGTATCTATGTATGTCCTGGAATCTTGCTATCAATATTTCACCCACTTCCACTGAAGATATCGAGCTGAAATTTGGCACACATATTTGGTTCCGATGACAATGCACGAAAATAAAATAAAAAATTATAAAAAGCTTTTTTTTTAGCAATTCATTATTTACTAAACAGGTCAAGCCTGGAAAAACGAATTGCCACTATCAACTAAATATTATTGCGATTGTAAACACGAAAGTGGGTTCCTAATCAACTCTATACGAACAAAATCAACGCGGCGGAAACCACGGGCAAGTCGAATAAAAAACAAAATGGATGCATCAATATTCTAGCATGCAGCGGAATCGTGTGCCAACTCCGTAATGAGGTGTTATGTAATTCTCCATTTCCTAACCTTAATAAGAAAATGGCTGTCCTTTTTATGCATATTATTAACTAAAATACTAAATGAATATATCTATACTAATATTATAAAGAGGAAAGATTTGTTTGTAATGTTTTCACACAAAAACTACTGGGCCGATATCAAAAATTCTTTCACCATTAGAAAGCTGCATCTTGACTGAGTGACATAGGCTATATGTATAATATTACTAGGTGTGAACGAAACTATTGTTGTCTAATACGACGCGAGCGAAGCTGCTGGGCGTCCACTTGAATATAATAAAATAAGCATGTTAGTGATCGCACTGGTTTTCTTACTCGCAAGTAACTCTCATGCTAATGAATCCTAGTCTTCGACACAACTTATCGACTGGTAAAATTTGGAATCGACGGCCTAACGTGAGTGTATTGCCACTAGAGAAAAGTATCAATTATTGTTGAATAAGTATTAGAAAAAAAATCCTCATGCTATCCAAATCGTAATTCTTTAAGAAGACAATTACTTTAGTCCCTGCTAGATTATTTAACAACCATGATATATCTACGGGTGAATCACTGCTAAATACAAGCGGCACTAACGATACCAAACAACTTTAAAATCGTTTAGGAACATTTTAATAAAAAAACAAGAGTCTTATTACAAATTATTATCTGATAACATCGTTTTCGGTAACTCCGATCAACATTAAAAAAGCACTATTCCCAGTCTGTGGGACGAACCACCGATATATTTTATAAAAAATCCATACATCACATGCTAAGACTGCTAAATTTCGTCCGAATCCGATCTTATAGAATCATAATTGGACGTTTTGCTTCTAAGCATTCTAAGGAACGAGCCGACGGCGAAAATCGTTCGCCTGTGTCTATGAAATATACCCTGATACAGTGCCTCCCTGAGGGCCTTGCGGTCGTCGGACATCGTGGGCTGGGTAGTGCTCAGCGTTATGTCCGAGTGCGCCACTATCGACTTCTGGTGCCGCAGGCTTCCGTGCTTCTTCTCTAAAGACTTCTGGTTCGGCAAACTCATTGTCGACTCGATAGAAGAATTCTTTGTCTTCCTCAAGTTCAGAAGCTTCTTCCCCGACGCTTGAGTCTCCGACGCCGACCGGACCGGGGCCAGCTTCGACCTGTGTAGCGGGTTGTTGGAGTTTTCCGGATGAACTACTAACTCGACGGACTTCTGACTGACCGCGCACGAACGCGTGAGCGTCCGCTGCGAGCCTGAAGGCTCCGCCTTCATCACTCGCTCCTCCTTCGGCATCGGCTGCTCGGATTCCAACGCAATCATTTTCATTGATTCGATTAAATGGGAACGGACTAGCGCAGGAATTTTATCCAATTGCCTAACAATACAAAGGTCACATCATAGGCGGTCGCGATTCATTGTTGCTCTCAAAGGCGGGCACGGTCAGATGAATGTCGACGACCGTATTATTCGACGGATCGCTTTTGACGAGCCCCTCGCAACAATTGCTAAACGTTATAGCGGGGACCTTCGCATCGCAGTCAATTTGAACCGTATTCAAGTTTTGTGCCAGGGACTCCACGCCCAAGTCGGTGTTGACCTGCGAGTGATAATTGTCGTCAGAGTTCACGCTCATAATCGGTTCGAGCCATTCCTTATCATCGCAGGCTTCGCTTTTATCTATTTCTGAGGAAGGAACGAGATCGTCGCGACAGGGGGACGTCGGAGACACACCTTCACCATTCACGTGAAGGCCGATTAAGCTGGCCAAATTGACGTTGAAATTTTTGCAGCGCGTACTATTTTTTTCACTTTCAACGGCTTTTACCTCCTCATCTACGATACGGTCAGTTATAGTCTCAATCTCCTGCTGCAACGCCGGGTCATCTTCGTAGAACTCTGAGAGATCATGCAGATTTTCATACCAATTATTTCCTAGAAAGCTCGCTGTTGGGTCGCTCTTGTCCTGTGCGTTCTCTTGGCGGTAGTGGTCGATGAGAGGTTGCAGGGAGTCTTCGTGCTGCTGGAAGAGGTAGTGATACGCCTGGCTAACGGCACGCAGGGAGTAGGACGAGCGAGGTCGGGGCAGAAACGAAGCGGACGGAGTTTGCGCGGCTACGCTCCCCCGCCACACGTGGCCGTGAGCTCGCTCCCACAGTATTGCATTAGAATTAAGAATCCTTTCAAAGTCTGACACTTGCTCGGCTTCGCTGATCTGCAAGAGCAGCTTGTTCTCCGTCTCTTTCCCGCCGACCGTCTGACACAGCCTCTTGTTGTCACTGACCTGTTTGGGATTAGAAGACTTATTTCGGTTATCGATTCGCGAGTTACAGCACATACCGTTGCGTGGCGGCTTGGAGGTTGAATTCCTAGGGTTATCGGCGTAGGTCATGGGGATAGAGATATTCTGAACAGAAACCGCGAGCGGAACTTTTTCAATTATTTTTCGGTTTTGTTTTTTTACGATAACGTTACTCGGGTTGTAGGCGCGCTTTTTGGTATCGTTTCCGGACAGGGTGTGGTGGAAGAATTGTTTTTGGTATCGGGTGGAATCTGCGCTGCGTGCGTTGCGGACATACTTGGATCGAGGCCGCTCCGATAGCGATACGCTTTTTGCTCTCAAAGGATAGTCGCGGCATTCTTTTGAGGTCGAAGCCAGTTTGTTGGGTTAGCTCGCGTTGAGTTGAAGATCGCGCGAGCGACTGCGGTCTTCTACTCCGAGTGACTGCCCGCAAATCATGCATCGCTTTCTTCGAAAATTCTATAGTGAGCGTAAAAAGTAATTTATCGCCGTGGCGTGATGGGGCCGATCGATCGCTCGCTGAGTATGCTCGCCTAAATAAAGATGAGCATAAAATTTGCCAAAAGCCGTACATGCACGGTCCCGTCATGCCATTTTACGATTTTGCCAGATTTCGTGAGTCTCGCGATTTTTATCTATAAATAGTATTTTGTTTGATACGAAATGGCTTTTAGCGATCCTTACTTAATTCTTCAATTTAAATCCGATAATAAAACGATCTATCTACTGTTTTGGATAATATTTTTGATTTTTGATTTTTTTTGATTTTTTATGCTTAAGCTCCGTTCTACGAGTAAATCTGCTACAATTACTTGATGTTATTTCTTATCTTTGAGGATTAAGATGATGGCCTTTATGAAAGTGTAACCAACACAACACTACAACCGAAAACTTTGGCGTTATGTCATATTGTTTAATTCGTACCAGTAAGGATATGAAGTCATTTCTCTCAGGACATTTCTCTCAGGACATTAATAGTATCTGCGTAAAAGACGCATGGGCAACTCATCAATGGAGGTGTTCTCTGGCTCGCAGCCAAGGCACGGAGCATATCAATCAGACACATATATAGAGAAAGTGTTTTGGCATGCGTATATAATATAGATAGGCCAGTAGGGGAAATGACACATTTCTAGTTTTGCGCTGCAGCTCGAACTGATTTTGCCAACGTAAAATTAAGGAAATCGTCCCCTCGTAGTCCCGTTTCCTCCTCGAAACCTAAACTCGAATTCAGTACTTCTTTCGTATTTATATAGAATAGGGTCTAAGCATGCCCGCACATTTTCTTTTTTTGTTTTATGTTTGTAATAACCAGATTGTTGGATGTCTGAAAATATCAATAAGTTGAGTTTTAGTAAAATTAAAGATTTTTTTCAAAATTTAAAACGTACCGGTGACAGGTATGTAGACACGTATGATAGCTACAACCCATAGACGTCCTACTGCTGGGCGCGGGTTTCGCCCACAGACATAGGGGAGGTCTAGAGCATACTCCACCACGCTGCTCCAATGAGGATCGATATCATATAGTACTAATTTTAATTGTGTTGCAGCTTCATTATTCTAGAGGGGACAACGTTTGTATGGAAAAAATGGCAGCCAATAATCTCATAAGGAATGATGTACCTACTTCTTAAATTATTTCAGATGGGGGGGACCACTGTGTGACTGCTAGTGGAGTCCCTTTTAATACAACTTTTTTCAGATAACTTCAAGAAGCTACACCAACAAATGAATGACAATTTAATGAGGAAAACAATTAAATAATATTTATTTATTGTCTGCAGTCGTTGTAAATGAGGTCATGTCTAATATCTATTGATGAGGCTGTTTGGAGGATTGTCTAATTACTCTAATTTATTTGCGACAGACAGTTGCCTATTGTCATGCGCCGTGATGCGCCGGGCACAAACCCAGACTCCGAGCTGCTGCCGGGCATTTCAAGTTAAAGAGTACCTAGGTAGGTACTTAGGTCGAGTCACAAGAGTCGCTGCGAATGCAATTGCAGCCGAAAAAACTACTGCATTAATTACCATTTTGTTATAAAGGTTAAAACAAATGGTAAATTAACCATTACCTAACCTACATTAAACAACCATTCTATTAGTTACAAAAAATGATAATAGTTGTCGCGTTTATTGAAACGAAAAAATATTTGCGTGTTTGTTAGGTACTTGTTTTTGAAGAATTCTAGATCACTTTTACATGACTTTTACTGAGTTATTAGCTTCGACATTTGACTTTACTACTGCGTTTAATAGTGCGCAGATACTGGACTTTCAAGGGAAATGCGAACCTGGCCTTAAGCTTGAATAAGGTCGGCTCTGAGGGGTTTTAGAGTGAAAATTTATCGGAGGAGTTTTCCAGTAAAAATGCTGCGCAGTTTGAAGTCGTAAATATTTTGGGAATTATTTTCCAGTTGAAAATACTACCGCGTAAATACGCTTTAAAATAATAGACGTGGATAATATTAATTTGGTATGGCACAACAAGACGGGCGGGCAGGCACAACACGAAGCATAATTTTATAAACACTGTTAATACATTAAAGATATACGTCGTTACTTTTCATTTGCGTCATGAAATCGTATTTGAATCGAAACAGATTCCCGTGATGTGCGTACTGCGTAGGTGATCGCATTCTTTACATTGACAAATACACTAACAAGAACGTCTGAACTGTATTGAAAATTCCTTACTGCTATAGGTACTGAATTTTTAGGTGGTAGAACCTATTGTATGTTCGCTCGGAGCAATTCCATCGCCCGCTTACTTTTACCATTTTTGCCATGTAATTGAAGCAATTGTTGTGTGTTGTGTTGTGTTGTAGACAAAGTTTTCTAGAGATCTTAGTCCATAAGGGCAAGTTGTGACACAGATTTGGATCGAGACTTATCTAGTTTAGGGTCTATCACCGATATAATGGACGACACCAGACGTGCTGGTGCTGAATGCCTGTATGCTATCTTGTATCCATAAAACACGGAAATGCCATTCAGTTGATAGTGATTACCTACTAGCACAAAATATATAATTAAAACCGGGAGGGGATAATGTAGGTCTTAATCTTAAACTATGTCTATTTTCTTTCGGCCGCTTCGTACCGTAAAAATACGTAAAATGTGTGTGTAAAAATAATAAAAATACATAAATATCTGCTGCACAGCGACTGTTAATATATATAATTATAATCTATTGGATACAAAAACATTTTTGATTACATATTTATTGCGCCCATTCTAAAAAAATATATTACCTATTTTGATGGTTTTAACGTAGGTAGTAATTTTTTTCAAAATATTTTATTTAGACGGATTTTAGACGTCTTTTCAATGTTTATACACGAAATAAACATAAGTACCTACCTAATAAACGATGCCATCCAGATTATAGACTGGATATTGAGTATTATTTAGTATTTTATATGGTAATTAATTAAATAGCTAAACCATCACAATTATTGATTTTATTGATTGATTTAATCACGAGCTCTAACAGCTAGGTAGAGTTTAAAAAAAAATCTAACTCACCGCGCCGCTCTTTCAAAAACAAACATTAAAGACGTTCTAACTTCTAACTCAACGTATCATTACGTGCCAGTCCCTATCAATAGAAAAGCCAATCGATACGTTCCGTAAACAAAAACATTCAACCATTTCAACCTCCAAACGTAGCCATCTTAAAATCTGTGCTTATGTTTATCTCCTTTCTTCTAGACGTGAAAGAGCTGACTGAAAAACACCATATTCAAAACACTTTCAAATATGTATCGCACGTTTGCAATGAATACAAAATCAATCACAAGACAGTTGACCTACTTACTTACTCACCGGCAATCGATGCTCTTAAACTGGCAAGTACTGGCAACTTATAAGTACACACTTGGCTTCTAAAGGCACTGTTTTTCATTTATTTTAGCAATAATCACTTGGCCATCACACTTCTGGTTGCGATAAAAATTTAACTCGACGACGTAGCATTGAAAATCAATAGGTCTGGCATACCGTCCAGTGTACTGGCAGTAATAGATTTGATGCGAACTGTGAAGTCTGCGCTTCATTCAATAATGCCGGGGCATGCGTGGTGCGCGCGGCGGTACGGCGCCATTGAGGTAGAGCGCGGGAAATCTGACGTTTGTTTGTTTTTTTAATGATTAAGCAATGAGCAACGCGACACATCTTTGCAGCCAGCTGCCTGATAAGGATGTCAAAAAGGCAAACAATAACAAACACTGATAGTGACAGCTGTTATTTGAACACAAATAATAAACTGGGTATAAATAATATCCACTGTATACTTGGAATGCACCAATTAAAATTACAGCCTCGGATTAAAAAAGAGGTTATATTTAGAACCAAATCTGATGTTTTTCAGCTTATCTTGCAAATCAAATAAAACATGTACCATAAAATTAAATAATTTCATTGATTTATAGTTTTTGTAACGTTTCGAGGCTCCCAAGTTGATCCCAACCGAGACAGATTTAAAGTCGAGTCTTATAGCCAAGTTTTTCTTTTCTCTTCCAAAGGAAATGGATATATTTATCGTGATAGTTGAACGAGTCGACCAGACTTCAGACCTGGACGGAAAGTTTTCCTACCTACCTTCCTAAAAAATATGTAGAGTCAGAATTGAGCTGGTTTTATATTTGTTTGTATTTACTAAATACTGACGTCTCCGTGTAGGTAATTGAAAAAAATATTTGATTAAGTTTAGAGCGATAAGGTTAAACCTATTTATGGGAGGTAAACTTGTTTGTAGATGACAAATGCTGTGCTAAGTTTATCTGTGCAAATTTGTATGTGCAGGTCTATGTTCGCATAAAGCTGGGTACTCACTATTTCTAGTACGATCAGTAAAAAGCCTAACTATATTCTTCGGTGTCGGTCGTGAGAACTGTTTCAGTCCATTGATATCTTGACTCTACCTTCCCAATATATTCATGAATACATGTGGTCGAAATTTGATTTGTTTTCAATGGTAAAAAACGTTAACCCATGTCGACGACGTTCGGGTGGCTTGAGATATTCGACTCTGCATTGGACGCAGCTGTGCCTGTGGGGAGGACGTCTGTGTTGTAGTGTAATAAAAAATAGACATTTGCATAGGTACCTATTATATGAAATTGTGATTTACACATAGATGCTTTTGATTGAAAACTTTAAAACTTTTATCCAGGGTTAACAATCCCCATCAATCAAAAAAAGCGGTGACAGCCCAGTGGCTATCGAACTCGCCTCACTCGAGCGGTCCGTGTTCTAACCCCAGCGGCACGCACCAATGACTTTTCTAAGTTACGTGCGATTTAAGAAATTAAATGTCACTTGCTATAACGGTGAAGGACACATCGTGAGGAAACCTACATGCTTGAGAGTTCATCATAACGTTCTCGAAGGTATGTGAAGTCTGCCAATCCGCACTTGGCCAGCGTAGTGGACTAAGGCCTAATCCCTCCCATTCTGAGAGGAGATCCGAGCCCAACAGTGGGACAAAGAAAGGGTTGTGATGATGATGATGATGATGAATCAAAAAAAAGCCTCTATGCAGAAAGGCCTATTAAAAAAACTAACTAACTATAAGGACTATTAAATGATGATATTTCATGGGGACTACTAATTGATGAGCTACGGCTCTATCATCTAGTTCGCTGCGACCCATAGACGTCCCACTGCTGGGCACGGGTCTCCCCCACAGACGCAGCTGCGGGAGGTATAGAGCATACTCCACCACGCTGCTCCAATGCGGATTGGTGGAGGGTCATCAAGTTAGAAGATCCTAATTTTAAGAATTTATTTATTTATTTTTAAATGTTGACAATGTTGTGTTATGGAAATTTTCTCCTTCAAAAAGTATTCTGTACCTATGTTTCAATAATAAAAATGAATCGCAAAATGTGTTGGTAAGCGCATAACTCAACAACGCCTGGACCAATTTGGCCAATTCTTTTTTTAAAATGTTCGTTGAAGTTCAAGGATGGTTTTTAAAAAAAATTTGAAAATTCATCCCCTAAGGGGGTAAAACGGGGGTGCAAAGTTAGTATGAAGCTTTGCCGTTTTTGAAGTTAGTGAATGTGTAACGCGAGCGAAGCTGCGGGCGTCCACTATTTTCGAATAAAAACAATTTGGATGATTTTGCTACTTGTTGCTTAAGTAATAAAAGTTAATAAAACACTACCTAGATTATTATACAAGAAGCTACGACTAACTTCCATGTGTAAGTAAATCGACAGCCTTATAGGATCCATAGTCGGTCGGTTATTCAACCCCATTAATGCTCGTACGTGGAAATATCATCCTGCGAAACGACGGCGTGCGATGCGATTGGTCGAGTATTTGGGTCAAATTTGCACCAAATAGTTAAGAATTATATAAAACGAAATAGGTCTGTGATACGCTCAGGTTCACGTCTCAGCTCTGGCACTCAGTTCTTGACTCAGCTCTCAACTTAGTACATCTCACCGCGACATTGTAAACTCGTCCAGCTCATTAAAGAAGAATTACCTGCGAATGAAGACTTTCTTGCTTTAATATACAGTCCACTACTCGTAATCAGCTAGTGGGTCCTGTCAACAGGATGTTCAATAATTTCTTCAACGTTGCCGTTGATAGGCGGCCTAAAAACCTCCTAATTCCTAAAATACTAATGAGGCGTAGCTAGCAGCCAAAATGGGTTTTGAAAAGCACACAATATTGTAACTACCTACAAGCAAAGATGTAGTCAGTTGTACAACAAAAAAACAAAAAAAATCTATGTACCAGCCAGAATTTGAAACCATTACACTTCGAGTAAGATATCGAATACTAACCACTGCATATTATTGTTTATTTAAAACTAAATCCGCTCCAAGTTTTCCTCGAACAGCCAAAATGTCCTGTGTGGATTCTCGCTATCGCTCATATTCAGAAATAACGTGACGATTCATAATGGATTTGCTGAAACTAGGTCGGGAGGTTCGAAAATATCGGATATTTTTAATAAATTTTATATATATGTATTCCGATATATCGGACATATTTTATGTCGCAGTACGATGGATGAAGCCGTGATATACCTAATTAAATGCCTAGGAATATGATTATCTACCGTAAGATATACGAAAGCGCTTCATAATTAACTCAGACTAATCTAGTGAAATTCTAGTAGGTATATTTATATTTTCTTTGTTTTTCTCAATTGGTTACTTGTTCGACTGCGGTGCGGTGATGACACACCCTTATTATTATTTTTAAAGCATATGGGGAAATCTTGAAGATATAGAATCGATCAAATCAAAATAAAAATCAAAATAATTTTAGTCAAGCGTGATTTGTTATTAAACATTACTAATATTGAGTGAACGCCGTGCCCGCCGCGAGCACATTCACTCCTGAAGATGATCATCGTAATAGATCGAAACTAGTCGGACTATTTTCGACTTAAATCACACGTGAGTAAGCCGGTAACTTCAACTATGAATTACTAATATTTTTTAATGCCGATCGACAGTTTCACGTAAGGAAAATTTCATTGTATCGGAAGGAAAAATACATAGTAGGTCAAATATCAAGAAAAAGCAATAACTGTGATAGTATAGGGAAATCCAAAACCATAGAAGATAATATTTCCTAAAAGGTGACCACAAAACCAAAGAGGCAGTGATTATTATATTATCATAATATCATTGTTGGGATGGGACTAAGGATGTTTTATTTCGTACACAAGATTAAACTGTAAACATTTTATTTGGCAATAGCTTACAGGATAAAAACTTAAGCTAATAATTACTAATAAAGTACCAAATAAGAGCATTTTAATTAAAAAAATATTTAAATACGCTTTTTTATCTACTTCATATATTTCTTATTTTATTCTGATCAATTGACAATATAATATGTACAATTCATGATTCACATAATTTAGAATTAACTAAATAGGCAATAGCCAAAAATGTAAGTGTACAATTCTTCTGTAGAATCAGTCAGTCAATAGAATTTTTTTTGGTTGTATTATTTCATAGTCAACAGTTTTATGAAGTGAGAAAAAATTAAATATAAAATACAATGAAAAGTTCTTAAAAATCATACCTACATAAATTAATAATAATAAGGTCAATTAAATAAAATTAAAAAATGTAAATCAAATAAAATTAAGTACAACAATTTGGTACCAAAACTTTGGATTAGCTTAGACTCCATTAAATTAAATATTAAGTACATAGTTCAGTTTCAAAGAAACATTTTCATCTGAGCCTAGAATCAATAAAAAACAGTTCAATTAAAAACAAATGAAAAAGCTTTGTTAAAAACTACTTAGTCTTATTGGCCAGCAATAATTCTTAACAGCTACAAACATTAGTTTAAATTGTGATAGAACTGAAATTAAAAGATTAGCTGCAAGGAAAAATTAATACCATAAAAAATAAATTAGAAAATCTTAAATTAATATAAGGTATAATCTAATATAAATAATAATAAAATAATAATGCTTTGGATCTGATTAGATGTCGATTTGGGCAAGAATTTTTTGTGCTTACTGTCCTGTTTGAAGAGCATTCCAATTATCAAACTGATTTTTTTTCATGTATTGTTCATTCAGTAAGTTTAATACTTTGCATCACATATTTTGTCGTAAGATCTTCCTCTCATTCATACAGTTTTCTAGTTCATCATGGTATCTGTCTAGCTGGACATCGAATCCTGGACTTTGTATTTCACATTCAAAACTATCACCTGTTATTATTTTCTCTCGGTTCAAAGTTGAGTCAAACCTTACTTTTTTTCCGGGCGTGACAGTTTTATTTTGGGAAACATTTACATTATCATCCCCTCTCTCCTTGAGCGGAGTAACATTCATGTTTAGTCGAGTATTCCTTACAGTCTTCACGGTTTCATAATGGTGTTCATCGTCATCTTCATCAATTTCCTCAATTTCAATTTCATCAGAATTATCCAAATTCAGAGCGGGATTCTCTATCCCAGATTCCTTTTCTGCAGTCTTCTGCTTTGCATACTTTCTAGGCACTTCGTAAGGATTCAAACTAGCATTATTTTCAACTTTCTCTCCTCTGAATTTTTTCTTCAATGTCTTAAAAACTCTCTTTGACAGTTTGTTGCTAGCCTTCAATATCTGCTTCTTTAGATCTTTCTTGCTGTCCGTGGAGTCATTTGAAGTATTCCTTTGGCTCGATTTGTTCAGGTTCATTATATCGACAGCACTAAATTGAGACACATCATGCCCTAAAATCTTACTTTGTTTATTAAAGTTAGTGTCAGTTACATCTTCGCCAATGTTTTCATAAATCGGGCTTTCTGCTCTGTAGTGATCAATATTTTCGTACTCATTAGCTATGCAGCTGTGCGATTCATTTACCGTTGAAATTGTGCTATTAGTGTCGCTGGCAAACAATCTACGCGGTATTAAATCATTTGGTTCAAGAAATTGAGTGTTGTTCGGTCTGTCTAATGGTTCACCAGTATATATTGTGTCTGAATTTGTTGTGTTTCCATCAATGAAGGGATTTTCAAGTTCATCACATACTTCACTATTCATATTTGGATCTAAGAACGGGTTAGTGTTTTTCTTAGATGATAGAAGTTTTTTCTTGGTTATAATTGTTATAGTTTTAATTTCCATAATATTGCTTTCATTTAAATCATCATCCAAATATAAAGACTGATTGGATGTACTGGGAGAATCCAATGCCAGCCTGTCTATGAAACTCAGGCTTAAATTACTATTGTTATTCACAATTATCTGGTTAGTTATATTTGTTTGAATATTACTAGTGCTAATAGACGAAAGATCAGTTTTATCGAAAGTAGCTGTGTTTAAAGATTTTTGATCTAAAACTGAAATACCAGAATCATTCATTCTTATATCAGAATTTGATACATTGCTCGTAACATTTTCTGTAAATGGTATGGAATGGTGGTTTTCTGGGATAGACTGGTCTGGCAAGTTGGTTAATCCACTTGAAATAGCAACATCAGTTGATGGTACAGGTTGAGTGGTAAAAACATGTTCTGGAGCCATATATGGTATGGGTTGGTGTGGAAAACTATTGATTTCGCTAATATTAGCATAAATTGGATCTTCTACAGCAACAATAGCTTTTGTATTAGGTTTTGGAGGAAGCTTAATAGGGGTTTCATAGTTGCGAATATTCTTCTTGACATTTTCAAGCTCTCGAGCTAAGAATTCATTGACAGCTTCCTTGCTTATACCCAAATCTAAAGCAGAGTTTTCGAACGCTGCAATATTGTTACTTGTAGTGCATTTCCTGCGTTTATTTGGTGTTATTTCCATAGCTGTGTTGCACATGGGGTCCTCGTTGGCTAGCAAGTCGAGTGCTGGGTTTAAATAGACGTTTGGGCAGTGTGATGCAATTTTTCTTTTACTTGTTGGCTTAACTTCAAACTGGTTGTTGTCTACTGGGTCCATAATGTTTTACTGAAAAGAAAGAAATTAAGTATTAGTTGAAATTACATTAAGTAAAATTAGATCTTTGATTTGGAGTTACAAGTGCTGAGGAAAGTATCCCCACAAGTAGCAACGTTGTTGATTTGATACTAACACTATAATAATATTTATCAACTTGAACTCACTACATATTATTACTTATCTTTACTAGGTTTCAGCTAAAAGGGTGAAACCTAATTAAAAGATAGGGAGTGTATTATTTATATGCAATTTCAAAAGGTTAAGCTTATTATTTAGCTTAGTAATACTTATCTTTATAATACTTAACTCACTTTGAAGGAACCTAAGGCTAGAAGATGAATACAAATCATTAGGTATTATATTATCAGAACCTCAGCTATAAAGATTTAAAATTATCCAGTCCACCAGGACCAGGACCACCATGTTCATTTATTTAATCTTTATTGAAAAACAATCAAAAAATATTAGTAGGTATTGTAAAGTATTGTATTGTACTCTAAATGGATGGACAGGGCAGTTTTGAAGTGTCTTTTTTAATGCCTGGAAATGCTTGCTATCTTAATAGGCTCACACGATATACGTAAAGCGGATCTATTACTTCCATGGCACTGGCATTATACTAGACCACACAAATATTTACTACTATAGGTACATTGAAGGCTTTTTAAAACAAGCTAAAAATACTAACAAAAGGGCCCATTTCATGGAAATTTTTAGTAATATATTTATTTCATGAAATTTTAAGCATTTAGTACACATATCAATCAATTCAATTCACTTTTTTTATCTTTTAATGAGTCATTAAATATTAATGTTTATGACAACTTACTTACTCATTTAACTGCCGTAAATAGTGTTTACTGGCGAAGAGACATTGCATTATTCACAAAAAGCACTGAAATTAATAAGCCAAATTCAAATTTTTAAGTTATAATTAACTTTTCATTCATAAATGTAAGTTTTTAGGAATACAAAAACTTCAGCCGGCCGGCAGGTGTTCAACGAAAACGGTTATTTGTTATGACATGACAAGTAATATGGAGTTGCCATCGTACATTTTTAAAAACATACTATTCTATATAAACCACAACGGAAGTAATTTAGTTTGTAAGAATATGGTGTAGTAGGTATGTGATTATATGAACTTAATGTGTATGGAAAAATCATATACATTAAGTTCATTTAATCACATACCTACTACACCATTCTTCTTATAATTATTTTAACAAAGGACTTTTTCCTTCTTTTTCAGTATGTTCATACCGACCTTTACGGCTTCACCGAATTGAGAATATAATATCATGTAACCTAACTTCATGGCTTGATTCGTAGACAAAGAAAACATTTATTTTAATATTTACTGACTTTACCCGAGGCTTTGCCCGTATTAAAACCGTTTTCTTTGCATAAATTTACTATTTATTTTTAAATGTTACTTTGGTCGACGGCAAGCTACGCAAATATTTTACAGTCAACTTTACCATGAAAATGTTTATTTTAACGAAGTCCAATCAATTAAAAAGTAATTTCGATGGTGGTTCGGTCCATAGGATTAACTAACTGTAGGGGCAAGTAGAGCAACAAACATATCGATCTTTAATTCCAAGGAAACCAACAGACACACTTTCCAAATGATATAGTATTAGCTTTTGGTCCTTACTTTAGGGTATTAGCAATTGCAGGTTTTTACACTTTCAAACAAGTTACGGTAATATTTATTTATTTTTCCAGAAAGCGTGGATAAAAAATCTAACGAAAGCTGTTAAATTTTAGCTTTCTTCTGTAAATGCATGATTTTATTGAAGGTTTATGAATGGTTCAAATTATGAAAACGAAATAAACATCAAATAATATTTTTATTGCTAACCAAATCACAAAATACGGTTCCCTGAACCAAAATCACTAAGTATAATAAAAATCATATCACAAATCTTAGAACAATAAAATATCTGTGTAAGGAAATGCTTATAGGACTACTTATAGGATTGGTAAATAACGTGGTACCATCACCATCGTAAGGATGAATGCAAATCCAACAAACACGCCGTGAATCCGCCGCGCTTAAAAATAACCTAACATTTTAAAATATAATTCTTTTTGATAGTTTCGACTATTTTAACACTTACTGTCTGAGAAATTATTTAATATGTTACAGGAATTCAAGAGCGCATTCAGGAGCGCATTCGGCAGATTTGTACGCACCAGAAACTACAATATATACAAACACCAAGGCAAGTACACTTAAACAATAAAACTAAGTTTCAATCAAATGTATGACATAAATAGTAAATATAATGGACAAATACAAATAATATTTTATTACCATTGTTGACTTTAATTATTATTTTGATTATTAAACACAATATTAAGTACAGAGAGTAGTGATACATAATAATTAGATTTAAAATTAAAATGCATCCTAAATGCACCTTACATACAAAAAATAAGAAATCACAAGCTACGACACGCAATTTATCTAATAATTGGTAATATTGATATACAATAATACATTGGTTTGATTTAAAAAAAGAAAACAATATAGTAGTACAATTACTAACAAAAAAAAACTAAATCAATTGATTTCAAGATATTGCAATTCAGCTAGAGATATAATACTTAACTACTCACATACATATATGTAACAACTATCGTCGTACTTGTTATTTTTTTAAATAATTTGTACTCTGGGTGTCAATAATTTGTTTTTACTTTTGAGATATATATTTTACGAATGAATCCATATATTATCTTGAAATGCTGAATTAATTTTATAGAAACTTGGCAACATAAGTTTTAACTTAGCATTTTATTAAATCCTACTGTATTTTACAGTGCTGCAGTGCATTATTATTAAAATGTTATTAAGTGGGTAAATTAATAGCATTTTAATAATAAATATGTACACAAAAATATACTAGGTGGTCCGAGCTACTTAAATGATCGATCATTATCACAGACCTATATCTAACATTAGCTTCTAATAAGATAATAATAAGTAAATACAATATATGTAATCACGGACATAAATACATACTTATATAGGTAATTAACATCCATACACAGAACAAACACATGTGTTCGTCACACGAATGTTAGTCCTGAGTGGGATTCGAACCCACGACCCCTGGCGCAACAGGCAGGGTTACTACCGATTGCGCCAACGGGCATCAAGATATTTTCATAGATGATCATAATAATATTGTTTATTTGACTCATTATTTTTCTATACTTGGCTGAAAGCTATGTCATCTAAAACTTAATTCTATACTTTTGCGACATCATTACAGAAACTATGGAATCAAATGATCTAATAGAAAAATATGTTATGCATGACATTTACCATCATCTATATAATTATTATTTATTCATGTTTTAATTATATCAAAAATAGGTATCTTAAAATGTAAAATCGAGTGAATCGTAAAACAATATGGTAAAATAATAGTAACCACTGCATTTCATAATTATATTACGTTCATAGTCTATACTAATATAGAGGAATGATTTTTTTGTAATGTTTTCACACAAAAACTACTGGACCGATTTCAAAACTTCTTTCACCATTACAAAGCTGCATCTTCACTGAGTAACATAGGCTATATAATATTACTAGGTGTAAACGAAACTATTGTTATGGCTAATTCCACGCGAGCGAAGCTGCGGGCGTCTCATTTAAGGATTCTAACTCGTATTGTTTGCAAAGTTTTATCATATTTAGCCCATCGGCAAATTAGAAGCACCTCACGCCAATTATTTAATTACTCAGGATGAATATACTTAACAGTTTGTTTCTAAATAAAACCTATTACCTACTCTTACTCTTGTAATAGGTTGTGACAGTCAAGCTATGTCTCACATCTTACTAGCTACTAAAATTGACATGCGACAACGGCGACATCTGTAAAGTAAACGTCGACCGTTAAATTCAAAATTGGAATTGATTTAAGTAAGCTAAAAAATATAATCATAGACAAGAAGGAGTACTTGTTTAATCTATATCCAAGTTCTTGAATGTTTGCTCCACTTTGTCGCGTTTGTCCATTGCCGCTGCCCTTTGCTGTTCTTCGGCGATGAAGTAGGGCTCCATCTGTTTGAGTTGCTGCATGCATTTCTTGTGCAACGTCTGTGTGTCTGGCAGGCTGCCTCCATAGTCCGGCGGCAATGCCGACCGCGGTATGACCGTCTCGTAGAATTTCTCCAGATCCTCGTTTTTATTATGGAATTTTATCTGTAAACAAACAATTCATAGATTAATTAATTGCGATAAAACTATTTTCTTTGAACGTTAATTGCTAAGTTAAACATGTGTTGTATACGTACAATTGTCCAGATAATAATATAAATCTATGGACTTAAAGGTATAGTAAGTACCACACGTAAATATACATACACACGTAGTTATAATCTAATGTTACTACTGTCCGAGCTGCGCGGAATAAGAGGTCGTACTGAAAACCAGCGGTCGTAGTCCGCCACGGCTAATGCTGAGCACGGCCCCTTTATGACAAATTCATACTTCTATAGGTTAATTAGTTTTTTTTTAAAGTAAATTTTTTTTTTTGTTTTGTAATTGTCAAATAAAATGTGTAAAATGTAATTTGTCAAACAAAACTTTTTTAATTTCTATTTCTAAATAGAATTTAAAACAAAAAATATACCAATCGATAATATTTAATTATTTAATTTTCATGTCACCTTATAGGCTAACATGGGGCCAACATAAATTCTCAATTATGTTTTTAAAAGTATCTAGTAGAAGAAAGGGTTGGAATAATGAAGGATAAGGATGCAAAATATACTTACTATGTCGAAAAACTTCTTGTCCATGAAGGGTCTGATGAGCAGCAGCAGCTTGTCCAATACAGGTTCAGTGTTAAGCACGTGGATCGACTTCATGCGCACGGGCATCGCCTCCTGCACGTATTGGAAGAACTTGCGCAGTGGCCTGGGGAGCATTATTTGATTGATTAATAAATTTTGATGAAAATTAGACAATTTTTCATCGGCTGGTTCATATATTTATTTATTTAACACTTTATTGCACACATAGAAACAACAAACAATTATACAGAAATAATATTATTAATTTTAGTATCTAAGGTGCAATGGGCGGCCTTATCGGTAAGCAGCGATCTCTTCCAGGCAACCACATTGCAAGGATTAACATTAATAATTATAATATGTATAAAGGTAGGACTTTGTCGATGGTGATGGATTTGATTTCATCTGGATGCAATTCGTGCGCTCCTAGATGAATGCTCCTTAGGCGCCCAAGAGCACCACATTGTGTGATGAGGTGCTTCGGACTCTCTAGGTCCTCCAGGCAGTACCTGCAAACTTCAGAGGCACTAAGTCCTAGCAAGGACATATGCCTTCCCAGTTTGCAGTGGCCTGTGAGTGCCCTAGTTATAATTCTAATATTGGGTCTGCTGAGTTTAAGTAGCTCATCAGATAATTTCCTGTCATAGCCTCTAATCAGAGCTTTGGAGTGAGATTGACCGGGCTCTTTAACCCATGATTCAAGAGCTTCCTCTCTGCACTGTTTTAGAAGCTTTTGACGGATCGTACTCTTTGGAATACCACAAAAAGGCTCCGGACCTATGAGGGTGCCTTTAGCACCTCTACGTGCGAGATTGTCAGCTTTGTCATTGCCGACAATGTCTGAATGACCCGGAACCCACTTTAGAACGACTTTGTTCCTAGAACCAAGTACATTTAGCCGTTCTATACAGTTCTTGACCAGCCTTGATTCGATGTTAAACGAGCTCAAGGCCATAAGAGCCGCTTGACTATCCGAGTGGATAAAAATATTTTGATTTGCAAAGTTTCTTTTGATAATAGTCTCTACGCAAAGGATTATGGCGTAGACCTCGGCTTGAAATATGGTTGCGTATTTTCCCAGGTGGGCATACACTGCCGCTTTCGGTCGCTCACCATAAACGCCAGATCCAACGTCAGGCCCCATTTTGGAACCATCAGTATACCAAACGAGATCACTATCCCTATAGGACATATGGCCTTCTTGCCATTGTTCCCTAGTAGGGAATTCTACGCGATAATGTTTGGTAAAGTTGTGTTCTGCAATCATAACGTCAGAAATCATACAGAACGTTTTCTCCCTTTCAGTTAGTTCAATTAAGGTCCTAAACGATTGGGAGCGCCATGGTTTCTTTCTACCCAAACCGATCCTAATAATGCTGGCCCTCACTTGACTGCGTACGAATATAGGCAGCGGTGGAAGGCCAAGAAGAGCATTCAAGGCGGCTCCGGGAGACGAAACCATGGCTCCTGTTGCAATCATGCATGCCGTCCTTTGAACGGCATTAAGTTTATCAACCGTAGTCTTTTGATCTGTCTTCTTCCACCATGTAATACAGGCATAACATACTATGGGCCTGATTATTGCGGTAAAGAGCCAGATCATGGCCTTGGGGCTTATCCCCCAACGGACCCCTACTAGTCGGCAACATAGACCCATTGCCATTTTGGCCTTGTGTACTATGTGGTCGATATGGGAATTCCATGTCAATTTTTGGTCGATTATGACGCCCAAGTATTTGACTTCTTTGGAAATGGGTATAGTAATGCCATTCACTTTGGGAGGCATAAGCCTATCAAGCTGTCTCCTTTTAGTAAATGGTACTATTATAGTTTTGTCCGGGTTTACTGATAGTTGGTTTTCAGTGCACCAGTGTATAAAGGTAGGGTAGGTTTCATAAATGGCGGACTTACAATAAACAATAAGGAATAAAAAGGAATTTATAAATATAATATATTGTACCTAATATGTAAATATATTGTGGGATGTAAGTATGTATACAAAAAATAATTTATAAAATAATTAGAGCATGTTATTTAAATATATTTATAAATATGTACATTTCCATGATATAACAATATGAAATATAAAAAATTTATTCACTGCCGTAATTTTAGTCTGATTCCAGTGTTAAAAAAACTTTGTCAAAAGGAATTACGCAAACAATATAGGTACATTTATTTTAAGCACATTTAGCAAATTTAATGATTTTCTAACATACGTACATAAATATATATAAATACGTATAATTTAAATAAATGTCGAGAACATAGATCGCAGGCATGATATTAGCAAGCTGCAGATACAAAGCTTTTTAGTTATTACCTTTGCTTATCCTTTTGAAAGCTAAAACATATAAGTACTTATAGGTACATGAACAGATTTATTTTAAATAAAATACTACGTAATTTTGAAATAAATATCATGAGTATTAAGTTTAAATAAAAATATTAAGATCAATTGATTTTAAGTTATAAACTAATGAAAACCAATAAAATTAGTGAGAAAAATACAGATTGTTAATAATATATAATAATATACGTAGAGTAAAAAAATAATTATTAATAATAAAACTTTTAAATTTACCACCTATCAGGCTTTTTTTTTTAAATTCGGACGTTTTTAAATTAGTTCCTGTAAATAGGTACGTTTATCTACATTAAAATTAAAAACAAAGAACGGTTTAATTATATGTACTTACGACAGACTAACTCTTGTTAAATGACCAAGCCTGACGCCGCGCATGTCAAACAGGAAGATATAGCCGGGTTGCGGGCCTCTTTTACTCAGACACGCATCTGAAATAAGAGAGAATAGTATTTTTTAGCTTTTATTAATAGAATAGAATAGTATTAATTAATAGAATAGTATTTACACATAAATTAGAATAAAATATTTTTCAACTAAAATGGTAGATTTTTTAAGTAACTAAAATGAATATGACTTATAATTTTTGACAGCTAATAATCCAAATAAGTTGCCTGCCTGCCCATAGACGTCCCACTGCTGGGATCGGATAGACAAATCTGCGGGAGGTCTAGAGTATACTCCACTACGCCAACCCAGTGTCCAATTCAATGTTCTCAAGACACCTGAAGATCTATAGATAGAGACTAGGCTTAAAGATTGTTTTCACCATTGAAAACCACCGGGGCCGAAGACTTAACGTGCCCTCTGAAGCACGGTAGCGCTCACGAAATTTTGCCACTAGCGCGCACCCATCCACAAACCGACCGCGCCCGTCGTTGCTTAACTCGAGCGAGCCATTGGGCTTTGGACTCTACAACACCTAACCTTCACGATAACCAGACCACGAACTCCTTCCTCTATTACCAGATTTAATCTCAAATTCAAGTATTGGAAAAATTTTAATTCCCATATTCAAGGTTAACATTGCTTACTTTACATATTTAATAAAAATAAATATATCTGACGAATCGCAATCATATATCTAACATCAGCATAAGTAACATTTTATGTAAATAATGCGGAATAAGGAAAATAATACTTCATAAAAATAATGTTAGTAGGTAGGTACCTAAGCACCTACTTATTTTATCTCTTACTTCAGTAAGTATTCTGTGATCTTACTACAAATGAAATAGACATTCATAGACATAGGTAGACATACAGCAATCATGTTATTATTAAATTCGGGTGACAGGATATTATTATATTAAAACAAAAACAAAATTATTTAAAAATCATATGAACTTTACTATTGGATCGTTACTATCGATGATTGATGATACAGCAAATTCGTATTGTCTAATGTTTTCATTGATGACAAATTCCCTACCAAAAAATCATCAAGTCGTGTATTTTATTCTGCGGTGTCGTTTTGAGGTAAGTTGGAATAATTCAACAGTCACTTTTAGGTCTACATTGAATCGAGTCTTGCAATACGAATTGACTTTAGCGATCGTAACCGATGATATTATATAGATTACAAGAGGTAGATACGCCACCAACGCACCAAACGCGTGCGTAAATTGGTGCTACTTGTGACCATTGCGACCTGTCATTGTGAGCGCGCGCGCAAACTGTACTAATTACAAATAGCTGTCTCTTTCACTCTTAAGCTTTGTGTATTTCCTGTCGCACTTATAGCGTGTGTGTAGATATACAATGTTATTAAATATGTATGTAAGTGTCGCGAAACGATTAAGTCGTGCGTGCAGTATGAACGTGACGTATCATTCTTAAATATCATTGATCGTAACTCCATCTATGGAAACTTTTGTGCAAATTACGCAATTCAATTAAACAGCAGGCTCCAACGTTATGTCCTGTTCAATAGGCTCCTCACAACCGGCCTATCATATACGTGGTAGTTAGGTTCTTCTTACGATAGGCGACTAAAAGGGGCCTTCCGGGTTCACGGGCGGCAAGAGTGGGAGCTCTAACCGTCCATCCAGAGATCCCGGAGCCCTCCACAAGCGCCGAGGAAGGCCACCGAGGGGGATTTAGTGGGTGGAAATCCCACATAACCCGGCGTCGATCCCACGATGTCCGGGTACCTTTAAAAGGTTTCCCCCTCATAAAACAAAAAAAAGGTCCTCCTTACGATTATTGCTCTTTCAGCGTTGGCGTGCAAGTTGGCCTTAGTGTTATATTTAACAGCCAGAATGACACCTTGACCGAAAAAATTATAAGCAGTTAAATACTCGATATCTTCATCCATGTATGTCTCGCTATATTAAGGTGCTCCCATAAAGAGAAGGCACGGTGTCGCACACACAAAATTAAATAGTCATTGTATTTGTAAAAAAATAATTTATTCAAACGACAATTTGAAATATAGATTTGTTTGAGTATTACAAGGTCACCTGTGTAGGTCAAATCAAAAGGAAACTTATGGCGATTAAGAGCAAAAGGACTACCCATAGTACCCCACTAGACATCAGCGTTTGACTCGATTCTTGACTTGTGATTATGGTTTAGGTAAAGCCACAAAATTAAAAAAAACATATGCCCAAGAGAGTTTGATAATTTATCTTGGGAGTGTTCCAAATAAATGTTTCAATCTGTTTACATAAATCAGTAAATACCATGTCTCTGCAAAAGATTATTCATAATTACTTTTGGGCATCTTTTGATGCATTATATATCCGATTTAATATATTATTATATTATAATAATTTTGTCATTTATAAAATTTCCATATATACAATTGTATCTTCTACCTTTGGAATTAGTTATTTATAAATTAATTTCCATAATAAATTATCATAAAGGTACATGAAGCAAAAACATTGGACCCCTTTACCAGGAGAGTAAATAAGGCTACTTTTTATCCCGGAATAAGTCCCTTGAAATGAACAAAAAATAATCGTTCGGTTGATAAAGTAATTCTGCACGCATTGACGTGGGCGTAGCTGGTAGAACCAAAACCAGAGTACCAAATAAGTTTTATATGAAACCCGGAGAGAGTTCGCCCGGGGCAGTATACCACCGCCCGCCACGATATCTTGTGGTCCGGCTGGAAAGGTGTGGTTTCCGGTTACACTTCTTTAGAGGCTACCATCTTAGTCCTCAAGGGTAGCGACACATCTGTGACTGACTTGGAACGACTCTTAATAACAATTACTAACAGGACTGTTACTAACACCGGGCTAAGTATCACTAAGAGTCCTCAGTCCTTATACCCACTAACGAACTGACAAAGTAATCTTTTAAATGGATTAATCATCCCAAGCCCTATTTTTTTTAATGCCGAGGGGATATAACGTCCAAACTTAAAATTTCGACCATTCGTCGACTAGTAGGACCATAAGATTTTATTACGAGGTTTATAATTTTTATAACACAGCAAAATGTTATGGAATATTTTGTAAAGTTTTGAAAAATAAAGATTTACCACAGTTAGATACTTATCAATCATAATAATGCAGGTACTCAATTAAAAAGTGTTTACACAGGAAAATAAAGATTTAGACGAAAGAAACGTAAATAAATCCATGCGGATGTATAATGTATTTTTTACCTACTTAACATGTGTACTTACAACAAATGTAAGCAAGGACATAAACAAAAATAAAATTTAAAAAAAAAGTGTTTAACTTGTTGTATAGCATAACAAAGTACTCTGTTGTATAGTGACGTAGTTATTTTAATTAGGTATGTAATCTGTGCCGGAAGAATATACCTAATAGGTATATTCTACCTAATATAATAACAACAAAACATACAAAGATACAATAGATACTAGAGAAGAAGAATTTAACTGTTAACAGTTAAACAGTCATAACACGAATGAAACTAGTACATAACATACATAACATCCAAAAGGCTGATGGATGGACGAATGACACTTTCTATGTGCCATCATAATTAGAGGTGTCGACTGCATGCAAATAAAAAGAAATGATATCTCATATTTTATATTAATCTGAGTAGATATCGTAAGCACTATTATCATTTAGGTGTTCACATCAAATGTCATTTATTTTCATGGTATAATATTAGATAAAATAACTTAATAAACAGATAAATGAATTCTTGTGTGCAAATATAGTAGCTATATTATAGTAGGTATGTGAAAGTTTTTCTTTCTTTCTTTCTTTCTTTCTTTCTTTCTTTCTTTCTTTCTTTCTAACCATTACAACTGAAAGTTGAATCTTATGTACTTTACCTATACCTACTTATAGCTTGAAAAACAATTAATTTTGCTCCAGTGGTCGGTGGAAATTGATTTGTCTTTATTGAAAAATGTGAAAATTGATTTATATGTATGGTCTCTATTGCGCAGAAAATTGTCTGAATTCACAAGGTTTTTCTGATGAGGCTTTTCAGATAGAAATTGCCACATCAATACTTACTACATAGATAATTTTATTAAATATATCTGTTCGGTACCTCGGATGTCACATGGATCGTAAACTCACGATGAGTGCCATGGTGGTGCATGCGCACCGCCAGGCACGAGCCGCGAGAGCGATGCTCCGGCCCGTGTTGACATCCCGACTACCACTGCGCACTAAACTTGGCATATGCAAGTGCTATATCCGATCTAGGCTTACGTACGCGGCGCCAGCATGGTATACCCTGGCGGCGGCCACGCAGCGCAAGCGTCTTCAGGCCCAGCAAAACCTCGCCCTGCGAGAATCACAGGAGCGAACTACAGGCTGTAGTAGCTGGATGAGGGCTATCTAAGGAGGATAGCGCCGCTGCATGCGCGCCCTATGAAGGCCGACCGCTCCCTAAAGAGCTGTTGGACCCTCTTCCCCCGGACCATCAGGGGGAATTAGCGACTAACGGCTAGCAGTACCGCGCGCGCGACGGTCAACTGTCTCCTATGGTCAACAGAGGGGAGGTCACTGATAGGTTTTATCCCTGGCGCAATTGCCCGGATAGAGGGGATCTCCTCTAACTACAAATACCCTCAAGAAAGCCCACAGCGTCGCGGATATGGAGGTCTGTCTGTCTGTCCGAATATGAACTACAATCTTTACGTGTATAGAATAAAATTACGATCGAATTTAGATGACTCGGCGACCACTAGTAGGTATTACTTAATTATTATATAGCAAACGAGACTTACTGGTAGGTACGAAGTAGCTATGTCACGACACGGTGCTAATAATCCGGTCGGAAAGGTTAACTGGTCCACCTACCGGCTACGAAACATACGCAGGTATTAAAAAAAAACGTTACGCTAAAATTACGAATAAAAAAATTGCTTTGATATTATATAAGATTTAATAAACTTATAGGTATGTATATGTAATATCAAATTCAGTTCAATATTATATGAATCGCTTAATTTGAATATACAGCCTATTTACTATACAGAATATATAATTCCGGGATAAAAAGTAGCCATGTCTACTCTCTTCATTCCGTTGAGCGGGAGAAGGACAAACCAACAAACATACTTTCCCATTTATATATTAGTAAGGATTAAGAGCTAAAGAAAACCGATAGGGATGGTTATCAATTACATACCACAGTTGTCATGGTTACAGTCAACCAGTACCGGCAAGATCAAAACGCGATCACAGTATTTGTATTTAGTTAACTTGAAAATGCATTCAGCTTGATAACGTTTTCCTTATTTCATTTCAATTGAACAAACACTCAGGCACTAAAAGTGTATGCACATGTTTTTATGTTAATATTTACAGATAACTCAAGTTATTTACAGTTAAATATTGGGTATAATAATATCGGTGGTTAAAAAAAATACTTCCCACGGCCAATGCCCCATTTAAGTCAACTCAGTCAAACTCATTTCGATATTTCGACGATGAGACTCATCGTTAATTTGTTTTTTTTTTTCAATTTGTTTTTTTCGTATGTCGGTCTTTCACCAACAATGGTGAAAGACCGACATACCATCACGAATGATCGAAAGCACCCTCGCCTCGCGCACGCTTTACACAGGACATGTGGAGGAAAGAGACGGCGCTTTGCGTATCTACCTACTCCCTCCATTTGATTTATGGATTGACCTCGACAGGGTTACAAATACCTAAAGTCGATGTTAATATTAACGTTATTCAAGAATCCATTCATTATTTACGTGACTTAACCGCTTATAAAGCAACATTTCGCAACATTCTCCACCAATTGGAGTAGCGTGGTGGAGTATGCTCTAGACCTCCCGCAGCAGTGTCTGTGGGGGAGACCCGTACCCAGCAGTGGGACGTCTATGGGTCGCAGCGAAAGCAACATTGGTGTGTCGGGCGATAATTATTACGATTGTAAAGTCGGTGCATTTTAAAATCCACCTTTTACTAGCAACGTGGGCGGTTAATTCTCCCTATGCGAGGCCTAGCAAGTGCAGCCAGGTACTTGGAATCAAATACATATATGCGTCTCTTCTACCATCCATGACAGAGATGCGAATAGAAAACGTGGTCTTATAATTTGGTTAGTGCTAAACTAGTTCTCACGTTAGCCTTTCAAGGCGTTTAATTATTAACGCAATTAACTAAGTAGGTACCTACCTACTTACTGCTAATTGGATTCAAGATTTTTTTTGCCTCATAAAGTAATTGAGTTAGCATACCATACCCTTTCGACCGTTTATGTTGAACGTCCGCAAAGTTTAATATACTCTGATTGACATAGGTATAATAAATAATAAATATTTTGGACATTCTCACACACGGCCATCTGACCCCAAAGTAGGCGCTTGTCAGAAACTGATATACATATATAGGTATTTTAAAAACATACTTAAATATATAATATTAACTTTCAGACACAGAACAAATACAAGTGTTCGTCACACGAATATTTGTCCTGAGTGGGATTCGATCTCACGACCCCTGGCGCAACAGACAGGGTCACTACCGATTGCGCTGACGGGCCCGTTTAAGGTACTCTATGACGTTTTGAGTTTTATGCCTTTTTAAACCGTCCACGAAAAAAGAAAAGTGTATTATGTGTTGCATCACTACCACCACAACCCTTTCTTTGTCCCACTGTTGGGCACGGGTCTCAGAATGAGGTGAGGTCATCTATAGGTGTGCAGTGCATGTCTGGCATGGTGCCAGTAAACGCCTCTCCAGTCTCAAGGCTCCCACACCACAACCCTTTCTTTGTCCCACTGTTGGGCACGGATCTCCTTTTCTGAGAGGAGATCCGTGCCCAACAGTGGGGGGAGGGATTAGGCCTTAGTCCACAACGCTGGCCAAGTGCGGAGTTCCGGTCCCGAGCTTCGGGACGCAGCACCTTACTGACGCAACGACTAGCATACGAGTATACTAGCAGTGCAGTAGACATCTTTATGTGTGCAGTGCATATCTGGCATGGTGCCAGTAAACGCCTCTCCGGTTTCAAGGCTCCCCTGCTTGCACGCCGAAAACAATCGATGTAACTGCGCTTTGTACTCGAAAGGTGTGATTATAACTAATAATAATGTTCAACAATTTCATGAAATAGTGGTGTTTCATGAAATCGCTGCCCATATCATTATATGCTGGCCAGATTAATGAATAATCAGCGTTAGACGATAATAATATTATGATGAAAACACACGACTGGTATTGAAATCTCATAATTCGTAAATTATATCTAAGTATTTTTGCTTTCTTAAGAAATTAAATGTCACTTGCTATAACTTTTACTTTACTCTTTATCAATATCATTGCGCATCAGGATTACCCGTCGTGAAGCCTTCAGATTGATGTTCGAGAGTTATTTGTACTGATAAAAATTGTGTTTGTGTCAAATCCCGGGCGTGGTAGCCCGGGATTTGAACTCGAGACTCACAGTTCACACAAGCCGTAAATTAATTTTATATGTGTCTGGCACGCTCGATAAGTTGCAAAACTGGTAATACATGTTTTGTTTCTATGCAAAGACTCGATAACATTTTATATGTTATGCACAAAGTAACTCTAATAATTATTTATCTGTGGTAAAGGTCAATGCGTCATTTTGGCGCGAACTCATTAATTTTGAGCGGGCTGGAGATGCTAGATAAAATGGCTGACATATGCAGACATAAAATTACGAGCATTATCTACGTACACTGAAAATTCAAACATACGCGAAGTAAACAATTAAAGCTAAATACAGCCCACTGTTGGGCGAGGGTCTCACAGCTGAGGGAGGACTTCACTACGCTGCTCCAATGGGGAGAATTAGTTATTTAATTCAAGTAGGTAAGTAATATTTTGAAGTCAGATGACCCGTTTTTTGTATTGATACGAAATAACCCTTTACATTTGCCGGTTTGACTGAAAAATCTACATATCTAAATCCACCTATATGCCATTCATCCATCAGCCTTTTAAAGTCCACTGCTGGACATAGGCCTCTTCATCGGTGCCACTCCTCCCGATCCTGTGCCTTCTGAATCCAGCGGTAACCCGATGACTTTGTCGATGACTTGATGCCAGGTCATCAGTCCGTTTAGTTGGAGGACAATTCATTGTAACGCAAATTTTAACTGCCCCGGCGTAAAGGGTTCACAAAAGGCTAGTGGTTCTCAAAGGTCATGCCCAGGCGCAAAGAGTTCACAAAAGGCTAGTGGTTCTCAAAGGTCAGTGGTACAAAAATCGACTCACCGACAGTCATGAAGAGCAGCTTGCAGCCGGGCTCGAAGAAGTACTTGGAGGGCTCGGTGTTATGCAGCCGATGGTAGATAATGTCGTAACCTTCACAGGACTTCTGCGGTAGGAATGAGAATTCCCTGGAACGTTACAAATTTCTCTTTTAAGATAAATTAAATACATATCGATTAATATAAATTGGTGATAATTTATACAATACATAATCTATAGGTACTAATATTATTATAAAGAGGAAAGATTTGTTTGTAATGTTTTCACACAAAAGCTACTGACACGATTTCAAAAATTCTTTCACCACTAGAAAGCTGCATAGTCACACAGGCTATATAATATTACTTGGTGTAAACGAAACTATTGTTATGTCTAATTCCACGCGAGCGAAGGGGCGTCCACTAGTTAAAATATAAACGTAAAAAATCAGAAATATACAAAAATATCTGGGTACTTATACAATTTCTTTAGGTATAAGCAGGCAACACAAAAAGGAACAACGATAGTGTAAAACCATTACTAAAAATAGAACTTCAGTTTGTAGCTTTTCCTTGTGGGTATCGAGGACGTCACAAGACTGATAGAACCGGGAGTACGTAAAGCGAAACTTCATGTTCAAAATGTTCACAGGAACCTATTAACACTGAGAAAATAATATACTACGTACAAATTAAGGTCCTTTCATTTAATGCATTGCATTTTCTTCTCACAACTAAGAAAGCCCGGAGCTTACTCCGCCACGCTGCTCCATTGATAGAAGGATCTGTGGCCAATCCGATAAGAAGATTTCAGGTCGCCCGAAGGCCTCTGATATGAATCAACGTCTTATCAAATAACACAGGGACCGACGTCTTAACTAAAGCACTTCCCCCGAAGTAAATGCGCATAAGGTTTTTTTAAGTTTAAGTATGATAATGTCTTGAACCACGGGGCCGCGAACGCTTTACAGCGTTACTGTTTTCAATCTATATTGATGAGAACAGGTAATATGCAGGGCTGTCTTAAATAGTGGTTAACGGTTGAAAAACCTAACGGTTTTAGGGTTTTCAAAGTTGTTAAAGCTATAATGATTTTTAATTTTTATTAAGGTTCAATAATTTCCTTCCTATCCTTCCTCCACAATAAGTTTGGTTGCATACAGAAACGTATAATGACCTTTCGGTCATTATTTCAGATTTCTCTCCAAATAGCAACTAAGCAAATATGTTTTGCCAATTTGGCACTCCAAATGAGTTTCAATGACGAAGCAACTTTGTGTTACTATGTAATTAGGTAGGAACAAGCTATAATGTATGGCTGAGATTAGTATTGATCATAGATTTATTACTAGATAGAGTAATAAATCTATGGTATTGATTAATGCGCCACGAGATCTACTTCTTTTGTATTCGCTGCGACCCAGACGTTCCACTGCTGGGCACGGGTCTCCCCCACAGACATGCGGGAGGTCTAGAGCATACTCCACCACGCTGCTCCAATGCGGATTGGTGGAGGGGTTAGTGGCCAACCCAGTGTCGAATGTTGTCAAGCCACCCGAAGGTCTTCGACAAGGCTTAACGACTGTTTCCACAATTGAAAACAACCGGGACCGACGGCTTTACGTGCGCTCCGAAGCACGGTACACGGCACTTCTTTTGTATAAACGAGTAAAATTTTTACTACATCATTCAAAATTTATCTCAAAACAATTAATTCCACAATTTAACTAGTGGTAAGTAATTAAAAACCCGTTATTTTCCAAGCGGTTACGCAAACATTGTGTTCAATCAATATTGGCCAATAACGACGAGCTGTGAAGTGATACTTTGACACGCAAATATCGTCTGTGACAGTGGTTCTCAAAGTGAGAGAAAATGGGACGCCGCCCGCCCACGCGCACATTGGGCCCTGTATGAGGACTATGGACTGTTAGTGAGTTTTAAATCAATCACTACACAGTAGAAATGGTACTAGGTACCGTGGCGGGCGGTGGTACTGTCCCGGGCGAACCCTATGAAAGAAAAAAAAAGACGTGTGGCACTCGGAGACTGCCGCGGTAAAGCTATTGCATAGCATTTTTTATCAACTTATGCAATTATTATATTTATTGATTTTATTTATGCAGTAATAAAAAAAATAAAAAAATAAAAATTTTTTGCACGACATGTTACTTCGTATTTTCGTTACGAAACGTTACTCGTTACTTTTGTAACGAAATTTCTGTAGACCGTCCCCATGCCGGGCCTGCGATAGAAGCTATGCACAGGCCCGCAATAGAAGCTATGCAATAGCTTAATAGGCTTCATATAAAACCTATTTGGTTACCTATGCCTAGAGCCTATGCTCTACCGCCTACAAAAAATGTTAATGGGTATCTGGAAAATGGTTGATTCTCACACTCGTAATCACTGCATGCCTAAGCGATGGGCGAAACAAGTTTGAGAACCCAAGCCTCATAGTTCTAAATGACTCGATAGTCTGCAACAAACATAAACCAGCGGAGACCTTCGTATTATCCCAGCGTTACGCAAACATAATAACTGAGTCTTCTTATAAATAACATCGCACCGCGACTGATAGTCATCTAAGGTACCTACCGGTAACTCACTTTTTAGTCCCAAAAAATACATTAAATTGTTTTTGCAATGCTCGCAAACCGTGACATAAAGTAACTTTTAACAACTTATAAACTTGTTCTAGAGTAAATCACTGATTAAATAGATAGATGGTAAAGGGCTTTGACAAGCTCACATTCCATGCGCCATGTTGCGCCATTGGCGAAAAACTACATTGTTTAATATGTTTTAACAAAATTGAAGGTAAAATAAAAATCACACTCATTACAGTAAGTAGTACATTTACATTAAGTAAATATTTTCTTTTAGTTGTCACTTTTTTATAAATGGCTGTGTCGAGTAACGTAAAAAGCTTCGCTAATCGCAAAAAAAAACAATAATTATTGTTACGTATAAGATGGAAATTATGAAAAATAGGTATTATAATATAATAATCTCTCTAAGTACATAATATAAAACTTACTGTACATATAAATATCGTATCGAAAAAATGTCTATTATCGAACTTGTAGAGCGAGTTCAGACCTACCAATTCGTTTTTTTATTTTTATTTTCGGCAAAAATTACGACCTCTAGCGCGCCGCAAAGTTGACCGCAGCGCGCCCGTCGCACGGTACAATGTGCGATTCGCGGATTCGCGTGTATGTAGGTACTATAGAGTATAGAGCGACCGTTCGGGTATGATTCGGGTCATCTTGGTAGAAGGTAAATATTGGTCGATATTAACAGCTTTTAAGCTATTGCATAGCTTCTATCGCGGGCCTTGAGCGTGGAGACCGAATCCAGAAATTCCGTAACGAAAATAAAACCTAACACCTTCAAAAGTGTTTGATGACAATTGACGGATGTAATCATTAACTATTAGCCGCGCGCACACTCACGTTCGGTAATGCCAGGCTCACACTCTGGACCGTAACACTAGGGGATTTTGATTTTGATATTGATTTTGATTTTGATAAAATACTGCATAATTAATAAAATCAATAAATAATTATAATTGCATAAGTTGATAAAAAATGCTATGCTTTACCGCGGCAGTCTCCGAGTGCCACACGTCTTTTTTTTTTAAATTTAACTTCACTCGTATGTATCTTGTAAGTAAGTATGTATGTATGTCCTGGAATCTTGCAATCAATATTTCACCCACTTCCACTGAAGCTATCGAGCTGAAATTTGGCACACATATTTGGTTCCGATGACAATGCACGAAAAAAAAAATGTTATAAAAAGCTTTTTTTAAAACAAAAATTTTAATAACTTTTGAAGATAAGCTTTTCTAGGCCCCCCACGTTATATCCAAAATTAATTTATCCTTCTCGGTTCACATGCATTTCCAAATGTATAAAATGACTGGACAATAGGTTAAACTGTTTGAAAGGGAACCCTAACGCCAACTCACGTTTTCCGTAAGCCACTGCCATATTGTTTGATGTATTACAAGCTCGGACAGTTCAGACAAAGAAAATAGGTATACTTAAACTAATTCTCATACAATAAGAAGTAAGAAACGTAGGTAAGTAAATTACGTTTCCAGCGTATTTCAAAGTATTCTGTTCTATAAATTTCAACGGCTTACAGTCGGTACAAACAGACGATATACATATATTTTATTCAAATACTCATTAATTACGGTACGAGCAGGCGAACTTAAACAGAGCAAGGTAGCGCTCATATACCTGATATCAATCAATGTTTCTGACGTGAGTTTCCTTCTACGGGTTTAGAGAATTCTCCATGATTTCACGGTGTAAAACAAAAAATGTGTGAAGCCTCCCACTCACTTGACGGACTTTAGAGCTGATTATTAAAAAAATCTACTTAACTATGGGATAGGTTATAGGTTGGCTATGTTAATTTACATAGAATTCCGATGTCTGCTTAAAACGCACATAAGTCATTAGTTAGTGCATGAATTTATTTTGATTGAATGCCGGATTTGAATTCTGGCCTCTCGAATCACCGCCAGTGTTCTGATTACACTTATAACCACTAAGCAATCAAGCTAAGCAAGAACGGTAAAGATCAACATAAAAATTTTTATTAACTTGTTGTCAATTTGTTGTCTATACCGGTTTAACCCGCGTATTAACATGCATTGACGTCATGATTTCTTGAGTGGCGAATTTTTTTTCTTGTATTAACTGACAGTGTTACGCGGGAATTAATCAATATGTAGGTCAAAAGAACATGATAGCCTCAAATGTTACGTGAATTAAGTAATTTTTTATTGTGTAAGGAACATTGTAAGGAATAAATCACCATAGTTAAGTATGGGTGGTTTATACTTATACTGGTTGATATATCTATATACATAATATATAAAAGGAGAAGGTGACTGACTGACTGAATGACTGACATATCAGGGCCTAAACTATAAGGGCTAGAAACTTGAAATTTTGCACAGGGGTTCCTTTTATAACGTAGGGGAGCACTAAGAAAGGATTTTTGAAAATTCACCCCCTAAGGGGGTAAAACGGGGGTGCAAAGTTAGTATGAAACGTTGCCGTTTTTGAAGTCAAGTGGGCAACCCGAACGCGGGCAGACGTCGTTAATTCTACGCGAGCGAAGCTGCGGGCGTCCACTAGCTAATCTATATGATGCTTATGTTAGTTCAAACAATATTCGTTAGGCGCGGTTCGCATTATTCCAGTAGTATTTCAGTACAGCAATCAAATCCATAGATTATTTACTTATTGTTATAATTATGATCTAAATATCTCTCTCTTAAATACAACTCTGATTTAATGTCACTGGCAAAATATAAATATACACTTGAATACAATGAATAATGATGTATGTTAAGTAGACTATCTCTTTATTGATGTTCTTTTTATTCCAGCTCGCACTTTACAATGCCACTGGAATAGTGTAAACGGCCATTAGTGAATTTTAAAGGTAATACCTACTACAGCGGTGACAGCCCAGTGGCTATCGAACTCGCCTCTCACTCGAGCGGTCCGGGTTCAAACCCCAGTGGCACGCGTCATTGACTTTTCTAAGTTATGTGCGATTTAAGTAATTAAATGTCACTTGCTATAACGGTGAAGGACACATCTTGAGGAAACCTGCATGCCTGAGAATTCATCACAACGTTCTCGAAGGTATGCAAAGTCTGCCAATCCGCACTTGGCCAGCGTGGTGGACTAAGGCCTAATCCCTCTCCCATTCTGAGAGGAAACCCGAGCCCAACAGTGGGACAAAGAAATGGTTGTGATGATGATGATGATGATGATGAAAACCTACTACAGAGTGAACCAACATCAGCAAAAAACAAGGGGCGCTAATTATAAGATTACATAATTAAGATTACACGCTAATTACATTCAATTATTATTTTATCAATGTTATGTATTGATAAAATGCTATTTTAGATTTAAAGACATTCTTTTTGTCGATAGCTACATTTTATTACAAAACACCTAGATATTTTTATTATAAAACCAGTCCTATTGATAAGTGGTTCTCATGCATAAAATTGAATTGTAATATTGTGTACCATTGACATTTAAATAATATAATACCTACAGGCAATGGCAAATGGTCCATGAAGATGACTATCAGATCAGATTTGGACAGAATCCAAATTAGTTACACCAAAAAATGGCATTTAAAAATTGGTGGTCAAAAAATATACCAAATAATTATTACATTATTTGATTCACCATTATTTGATTACATTGATTGTTACATCACATATTATTATATGATATTTGAATTGAAATTTGATACATTGAAACCTAGGCTTTTGAGTCAATCCTCTTGGCCTGCAGGGACCCAATACACATATATAGAACATTTCCAGAAATAACTCGTGACCCAGGAAGCAGCCGTTTTTATACTAAGTTATTATTACAGGAAGGAAATACAACTCTCTATGTTTAATATTTATCTTCTTACTTTCTTGATCTCTTATTGGGATGAGGGGTAAGGCCACAACACATGGTGCCACTCGGCAGACTACACTACACATGCTTTCAAGAATATCAAGAGGCAGTTTTAGGCATGCAGAATGATTACCTAGACTGTTAAGAGGTAATTTTTTTTCAAGCGCAAAACCTAGATCCATTATTGGTCTATTATTTTTAGTCTATTATTTTACATTATTTAATCCTCTAGGTTAATAGGGCAATTTTTATAGAAAAGTCATTGGTACGTTTCGCTTGTGTTTGAACCCACCCACACCCCTTCTATTATAGGGTGAGTTGAATAGCCACTAGGATTTCCATGGATGGCATGCTGGCCATCTCTTGAAACCTTTTACAACCTTCCAGTAAAACTTAAACCTTTATTATCTTTTAAAAATACTGATTAAAAATCTGATGGAAAAGAGGCAGTAACCACTTAAGATTTACGACTACTAATAAAGCACCATCTACTTACAAGGCATCAATGGTCGATTTTAAGTCATCATTTAACACTCTGTTTGAGAACATTTCTGGAGTATTCTTCCTAATCGAGTAGTACTTCTCAATACACGATTTACTTTTGTCCAAATCACCATAGCAAGCGTTGTAAAACAGCAAAATCTGTTTATCGCTCAAATCCTTTGGCACATATTTCGATTTATCTAATTTTTGAGTCCACTCTTTCAAATTATCGACATCGCTCCGAGAAAATACGTCCAATGTAGCTACAGCCGCATCGTAATCGTATTCTAACTCGACGGGCATCTTCACTGATGAAATAAATTATATTCCTCGTAATTTTTCGCGACGTTTTTGTATAATCGATACACGACCAACCTTGATACTAGTAGTTTGACAACTGACTGAACTGAACTGAACTGACTGACATGACATGACATGACAGACAGACAGACTGTTGACAGAAATTGAATGAATGAATAGAATGAGTGCCTTGTCCAAGCTCTTGTCAGTCAAGATTTCAAGAACAGCGCTATTCGGTGATGCCGTAAAGGTCATAGCCATACAGTAATAGTCAATTCGAAAAAGAAAGAAAAAGAACAGCGCACTTCAGCGCCCCAGTAGGGCAGCCAAATAGTCGCAGTAATGTTGCCATATACTTGAAAATTAAATTCTACTATTTGTGAATAAATGGATTCATATAAAAAACTAGTGAACGCAAGCAGCTTCGATTGCGTGGTATTAACATAACTTTCCTTTAAAGATTCTGTCCCCCTCGAGGCCCATTTGTTTTTTTCTATCCTGCAATAAAATTTTCATCTTTACTTTCACGTAAGCCATCGAGATTAAACTACCTATGTACTCATGTAAAAGTGCTCATGTTCAGACATCCTTGGTAATTTACTATTTACAATGGCGGAAGAGTCCTCGTAAGTTATTTTGAACTTGCAGTTTTGTTTACATATGAGAACTTTTAACTAGTACTACCACGGAATATAATAGTACCTAACTTCCTCTATGCTACTACTCATCTCTGTTTTCAGGGATGATAATTTAACTATTATGAGTAATCTAACTCGTCTTAGATTATTCTTTAAAATATATAAGAAAACTATATTGTTTATAACGATTCCATTGATTCTTATGCCGATAGCTTTTATTGGTGAAAATAATGTAAGATTCATACATCTACAAATATTAAATCTATGTATTAACATAATATTTACGCACTTTATAATTCATGTGATAGAAACTCGTTTCAATTGTCTTATCTTATTTAAATTTTCAGGCATACCTTAGTTTCTACTCCTTCCTTATCACTGTTGCTTATTGGATTTTTAATGTTCTTCATCCAGCTATTGTTTCTTTCATACCTATGGCATTAACGACAATTATGCATTATTTTGGATATGAAATAATACTTTCTGTAAGTTTTAGTTGCACTGGTAGGTATTATTAATACGAATATGACTAAATTGCAGCCCATAGACGTCCCACTGCTGGGCACGGGGTGGCACAGCCGCACTTTGTCTCCCCTACAGACAAATCTCAGTTTCAGTCTTAGTTTGAAAGTTTGTTATATAGATGTTGTCTTCGTAACAAGGAAAAGCATTCGCATCCAGAATTGTATTAACACAAATTCTCTAATTTCACCTTAATTATATTTGTATTGCAGATAAATATTTGGCATACACTGCTAGATTGCTTTGGAATAATGATATTCATTGTAGCTATAGAGAACAGTAATATACATAAAAGAATTGGGCTTAAAATATTACTTATATTCGGCTGTTCACATTACAGGTTTTACTTTGATTTCTTATCTTTTGTAGTTAGAAATAATAATAATTTTATTTCCCTATACAGTTTCTTTATATGTATTACAAGTAGATATGAAGCTGAAAATTTTAAACTGTTTAGTAAGGTCGGTTGTTGTGCCTATTATTTGTATTAAAGTTTCCCTCTCATAAGAAACAAACGGCGAGACTAACGACTAACGAGACGCTCAAGACGATTCTATCATCCGCGAATAAAAGTATACGGAACCACGTTATATTCGGGTTCTTAAACTAATCTTAATTTATAGGAGCAGGATGCTGGACAATTGGCAAATCTGACATATACGTGTAGAATCCTGAGTTTATAAAGATATGCTAATGCCACTGCTATAAATCTGCTTTCAGATTATGTTTCCTTTTGTTTTTCTCAACAATGTTGCTGTCTATGTGGATCTCAAATACATTGGCTTGCGGATTCATGATACCTATTGTAAAATCAATCCTGTTTGAATTAGAAAAGGTAAAATATAAAAATTAATACAATAACATTAAATAAATATAAATTTTAATATTTATTTGGTATTATGATTGCGTTTTTAAATTAATAACTTAATAATAAATAAAGAGTTAAAGCTTGGAGGTACTACTTACTAGAGGTATACTCCAAGACCAATATTTTCTATCTTTTTAAGTTCGATAATGTACATCGAATAAAAGAAAATTGCGAAATACTTAATAAAAACTAATCGTCTTTCTTTTTTGAATATTTGAATACATAATTAATAATCATTGCGTGATTTTATCAACAACACTCTTGTAGAGAATCAATAATTAATAATGTTGCCAATTTCAAAGCCAAAAGAAAATCTGCTACCATAAGTAGGTACAAAAGGTCAAATACAGACATTTTGTACAATAATAGGTAGGTAGGTTAAGTTTAGTTATAGATCATAAACTTGTAATTTAGTAATCTGTGGTAGAAGATTCTCCTGCAATTTGCAAAGTAAAATTCAAGAAAATTGCTCTAACAATCGAAAGGCTATTTGCCCATTATATTTTTTGAACCAGGCAGTCCAGCCAGCGTGGGCGGGGCGGGGACCGTGTATTTATGGCTGGCCAGTATTTTTAAATCAATTTTTGTTTGAATCAGAGTATATTATAAGTTTTTCCGGAAAAATCATACAAAATCACCTGAATTTAAGAAATTTAAATTATATCGTAATTTAAAATTATTAAAAATATAAATGATAACCATATTTTAATTACTAGATGGGGATTATTGAAGTGTTTGAAACGACGGGAAAGACTAAACAAAGTGAGCGTGAAGAGGGAAATCCTAGGCAGGTATAATGTACCTAATGCATAGTACCAGTAGGTACAATTTGTAAAACCCTTTCTTTGTCCCACTATTGGGCTCGGGCATTCTTTCGGAACAGTCCACCACTCTACACCTACGAAATTCCAATTTCCTTGATGCTGACATGATAACTAAGTGCGGATAGGCATTTTTCTCTCTCATATGGCTCTCAAGCATGCCGGTTTCCTCACGATGTTTTACTTCACCGTTACTATCTACTTTGTGGTTACAGCAAGTGACATTTAATATCTTAATTAGATAAGCACAAGACAATGTCACGGAATACATAATTATCTTTCCTACATATGGTTCCTCCGTTATATTAGTAAGCTATTGTGTTGAATTTCAAGATAATAATATGTAATACCTATCATGATTTACGATGTTATTTTCGTACGAACAAGTTATTCATCATACCTACGTACGATCACATGTACGTATAACTAACTGTAATAAAGTATAACATTTTTCATAGCCCAAAGCATTTGACGATATTCTTAATACAGTAGTTACTATTTTAAAATTTCGCAATCATTGGCAGAGGCGCCGTGGCTTAGTTGGTTAAAGCGCCTGTCTAGTAAACAGGAGATCACGAGTTCGAATCTCGTCGGGGCCTATGTGGATATATTTTTGTATTTTCTTTTTTTTTCGTGTAGTGAAAATCTTTTAATGTAATTATTTTATTATTGACATTTTTACAATCTTATCATCTTTAAAATTTTTTAGGCCAACAGATTTCACAATTTTCTACGTCCTAGGAATCGCGTACTCCTCGTCAATAGGAGGAATGGCAACGTTGGTCGGCAGTCGGACCAACTACATTTTGAAGACTTATAGCGAAACGTTAGTATTTAAACAAACAAAATACGTGCTCGTAAACTCAGTTTTTTCAGACTTGTCCAATTTAGTATACTTAATCTTATGTCTGTGTAATATCCATCTCATAATGTCTTTTTATCGTAATTTTGGATTTAAAAATAAGGTAAAAATAAAATAGAAATAAAAAAAACAACTTTATTATTCTTATTCTATTATTCTATAGATTATGTAATTCGTGCCTCGAGGTAATAAGTACGGAAGCATAACTTTTGTTTGTCATGCCCGTCTATTGCCGCCGTTATAATGATAAAAATTTCTGCACAAGCTTTTTATTCCTAGGCTGTTACCCCTGGCGCCGAAGATAGAGTTCCCCCAGTTCATGCTGCTGACTCTGCCGGCCGTGCTCGTTCTGGAGACGTGTCTCTATTTGTGGATGAACTTCTACTTCCTGGGCTTGTTCAGGTCATATCATTATCATTAGTGATCGCGAAGTAGTCAAATTATACCCTAATTCTATGTAATAATAATAATTATTAAACAGATTCAAGTTGATAGGATGGTTGATAGATCTCACTCATAGATGGCGTTAGTTGGAAGTATAAGTAACTCTAAAGATTTATTGCTTACCTGTTTAGCTAGTTTAAAATGTTAATAATTTTGACTTATATATAGGTGTAATATTCCATAAATATTATTATTGTTTCTAATACCTGCGCATTATTTTATTGTTATAACAGGGGTTTTCAGTTTTCTCTACGTATTACATAGCTATATTTTTATATTCAAGAATACATCTTGGATTATAATTATCACAACCATTTGTTACCACGGCCGATTTACACAAAATGCTGTCCTGCACCGTCGCCATCCGGCGAGCCGCTCGCCTGTGCCGCTCGCTTTTGAATACATATCGCTTGGGACAGTGGACACAACACAATACACATTTAAGTAACAACTGGCGCCATCTATGGATGTATCATTGAACTATTTTGATAAAGCATAGAATCAGATGACACTTTTGATAGAACTCAGAGCAAAATAGATTAATACCACAGTACAGAGAGCGAGAGAGTAGCGTCCATAGCCGCATTGGCAATGCAATGGCTCGCATCGATTCAATGTGATCGACAGAGCTTTTTTTTTCAGAATCCACAACTATTCAGCACTCCATGCTGACTCTACACCAGAGGAGGCGCAGTATGTGACAACTCTGCTGAGCATTCAGTATCAGAAGCTGAAAAAAATTACTATTAAAGAAATAGTAAGTACTCATAAGGACACCACCACCTGACCACTGTATGACCATCATTAGCCACAAAGCATTATGTCTTTCTTTTTAATTAATTAAATTTCATGTTTTAATCAAATCCTACTAAGTTTTCTCTAAGTTGTTAAGATGGTCTTAACATAGGTGTCAAACATTCTCATATTTCTTCTTTACAGGTTATTGGATGTACCATCCTGTTATGCGTTATACTACAAATTTCTTCTTCTGTATACCTGTCAATCCATGACCACTTGAGCGGGTAATGCAACAAGTTCATAAGTACATACTCTCTAGGTAGGATACAGTATAATAAACATAAAATGGAAACTAAAATGTGGGCTGAAGAAAGCGAGGTAGACACCTACTTGTATCTCGTCGTTAATATAGACCCAAGCAATTACTTAAAAATTACCAATAAATTAGGTGCCCTTGAAACATTTTCGTTAGTGAATACGTAATGTTTGATTAAATTTTAATCTGTTTTTCTCAGCCATCATACGTTATCTGCTCCCACTATTGTTTGTGTGGTAGCTTTGTGCGTGGCCCCATCTAACATGGATTTCCTGAAGTTTTTCAATAAGCACAATGGTGAATATAATATTATCACGGATTTTAATTTCATAGAATTTTTAAGAAATAAATTACTGTTCCAAAAATCTTTTTGGATCTAAAGATCTGAGGTAAATATTTTATTAAAATAAAGTCTTAACTTGCATTTGACCTAAATTGTCTTGTAAGAATTAATTTGGCTAAATATTTAAATATTTCTCTTAGATCGTCTTCCCTCCACCCCAAGCAAACCCTGTCTGGACTGGAAAACAGTGAAGAAGGAAATTAATTGGAGCGTTCTCTTATTGTTAGGTATTCTTAGATATTATTTATTAATATTGTTTTTATTTTAAGTGTAACTCTATTATTGCTTGCCAGAGGGCGCTCTTCATCCACATGCTCCCCGCACCTCGCTCTACGCCATCTAGCGGGTTCGGATACTATCAAAAGTTTCTTTTGTGATAGAAGGTATGAGCAGTCTCGTTCAAAGTCAGTCCTACGTGAGGACTAGTTGATCTCTAGAGAAATGTTACCTAAAACAACACCTTTCGAACTAGAACACAATTGTTTTTTTTTTATTAATAATTAAAACACCAAACACGATGGAAATGGTTGTAAGTACAAGTAGTGGCAAGAAAGTGTAGCCATGACCTTGAATGCGCAGAAGGCGAAGTTTAAGGTATCGTCTGGCGCGGGGCGAGTGGGTTGTCAGTCGTAACTGCTGATTGTGTCCCCCGCATTGATATTGATTCCCATATGCGCACCTATCCCCTCCGAATTTCGTTTAGAGCAACACTTTTGTGCCAACTCTTATACTGTGGCGGACAGTGGTACTAACTTGGGCTGGAAGAACCTTAAATAGATCTTGATAACTCCGCCAATCCTTATTGGAGCAGGATGGTTGAGTGTGACCAAGACGCTGCGGCCGTGGGAGAGAAACGTGCCCACCACGTTGTAGCTTAGATCCTACAGAGCAGTGTTTCCCAACCTTTTTTACCCCATGCTCCACCATAACATTTCTAAATTTTTTATGCCCCCCATACATAATTTTTACTCTCGTGAATCGCCGAAGAAGTTTACTTGACGACTCAAATTACCCAGTTGATATTTTGTCAAACGAAATTATACCTAATAATTTATTTAAAGCAATTTGCCTTTTTTGTTAAATTTGTCATCGATATCTAGCATTGCATTTAAATAACCCAAAGCGAAAGGGTTAAAGTAGTCTCTACCACCTAGGAATATCATCTAACCTTCGCGTTAACAGGCAGCAGTTGCGCAATGTTCGAAGCGCTAAAGCATTCGAAGATGACAGTGGAATTCGAGCAGTTCCTGCTGCTGTGCAGCGGCTGGCCTCCGGCGCTGCTGCTGGCGGTGCTGGTCTGCTGCAAGCTGCTCACCGAGCTCGCCAGCAACGTGTGCGTCGCGCGCTGCATGCTCGGCCACGTCGCTCGAGTGGTGGGTTTGGTAGAGGTAGAGCATTTTACCAAGGCGATAAACTGAGTGGCTGATCATCTGGTATGTCACTATCTTTCCAAGCTACTACTAGGAGTTTCATGTTAGGAAAACCCAATAATACTTTGCTCGACCCGTGGATTGAACCCAGGACCTCTAGCTTAGCCATCTGAATTATGTACAGATAGACTTACTTACTTAGTTTTAACACAACGTTGTTGTCGTACAGACAGTCAGACCTTTCCTCCTCTTACGCCGGTGGTCTTAAACCCCGTCGGTGACATCCCCGCTGTTGAGCGTGGGAGCCAGTCGTTCGCCGCTAATTCCTCCCTGATGGTCGGGGGGAAGAAGGTCCAACAGCTCTCTAGGGAGCGGTCGGCCTTCAAGGAGGCGCGCGTCTGCGGCGCTATCCCCCTTAGATGGGTATGTGGCCCATTGTCGACGCAAATGATTAATTAAAAATGCAATTAAAAATGTTGTCGTAACAAAACGTCGTTCCAGAGCGTGGTGTCACAGGTGAACCCCCACTCCCTGCTGCTGGCGGGTACCCTGGCCAGCTCCCTGCCGTTCCACCTGCCCACCGGCACGCCAGCCAACGCTATGGTGGCTGCCTACTTCCACATCCCTCCCACCACGATGGTGAGTGCGATGAGTGCTTCATCACAAGTGTATTGACTTCTCAGAATCAAAGTCAAATTCACTGTAGATCTGTGTAGTCTATGCTGCTGCGACCCATAGACGTCCCACTGCTGGGCACTGGTCTCCTCCACAGACTGCTGCGGGACGTCTAGAGCATACTCCACCACGCTGCTCCAATGCGGATTGGTGGAGGGGGTTAGTGGCCAACCCAGTGTCGAATGTTCTCAAGCCACCCGAAGCTCGGCAAGGCTTAACGACTGTTTCCACCATTAAAAACAACCGGGACCGACGGCTTTACGTGCCCTCCGAAGCACGGTAGCGTCCATGAAATTTTGCCATAGCGGTCACGTGTAGTCTATGAATCGACAGGATCTTACACAAGCCACGATTATATTTATTTGCCTATCCCGGGAATTACTGTGTTATATTGTTATGTTAATTCTCAGATGTACGCAGGCGCCGGTCCGACAGTGTTCTCCGTCCTGGTGATCTGGTTCACCGTGGTGGTGTGGGCGGAGGCAATATGGACTGGCATCGGGGAGTTCCCGGAGTGGGCTAACATTACCAACTTTAATATAATAGAATAGATTTAAATTCAGATACATTTAATATATAGTATTTGTATACGCTTAGGTATTGAACGTCATCAAAATTTTTATATACCACCAGTTCACAAAGTTGATGCTACAACAAGAGACTCAGTTGTTTTATGATTATTGAATAGAAAAGAAAAAAGTATTCATTTTTTTCGTCGAATTTACACTGTAATTTAAAAGCAGCATGGAAAGTGTAATCAAGTTAAGAATGAGTGTCAGCACCATCTGTTAATTTTGTGCCAGGCAGCTTCCGAATAAACGTGCAAAGCATCCCAAGGGATCATATTTACAGGATGAAAACAACCATATGTGCCAAGGTTATCTATCATCTACCTATGTGCCAAGGTTCACCCAAATCCGTTTCGTAGTTTTTGCGTCATTGAGTAACTTTATTATTAACAATATTAACCATTCGTTCTTACCATACGTACCATTTCTAAACTCCTTCGAACCAGCGGTAACAACATTGAATTTTTTTGGATGTTAATCGCTTGATAATTCGATGTTAATTTCGATACTTCGTAAATTAAAAAACAAAACATATTTTAAAACGTTTTATTTCATATAACAACAACACGTACCATCTCACCGATATTTACACTAAACTTATTTACACAGATATACACATTTCTGCGTACAGATAGGAAGTTTGTTCTATATTCTTTTATTATTTTCACGATTATTTTAACAGTTACTTTTAATTATTCACTAATAATTAAAAGTAACAATTACTACTTTAATAGTTACTTTTATTAATAATAATAATATCTATCAGCTTTGGGGGAGAAATTTGAATATCTAAATATTTTAATTTAATTTTCTTACATCGATCGGAAATTATTTTGTACTATAACTGATTAGTTTTATTTTTTCTCGTATCGCCGTTACAGTGGATAAATATAAACGTAAGAAATTGGTAATTTTAATTATTTCTCAAAAATCATTGAAGTGTACATCTTGAGGTACCTAACTATTGCAGAAAACAATACTAATAATTTCAAATATTCATCGACTCAATAAATCAATACTAGTACGGATAAGCTGGAGTTATTAAAATAGTGTGCCATTGCAGTAAGTATAGATAATATAAATGATATTTCATCAATGAGAGTAAATTGCTTACTCTACTCATTTTTACTCATTGAGTTATTGACACACTAATACTATTACAAGACTCTGATGCAATACTATTCATATTATTATTTTTATCACAACATTATTATAATATTAACGTCACGGTCTGTAAAAAAATATATTCTATTACAAATACCCACTTTATATGTATTTATATCAATGTATGCTAACAAAATCTTTAAATACATAAATGTATGTATCTATTTACAGTTTTAAAAGTAGAAAAGGTAACTTATGATTTCGTTTACTCAACGTGAACACTCTTCCTCAGAAAAGTCTATTTCATTTCTGCTTTCGATATTTCAAAGCTACATTATATTTAATTCTAAGCGTAAGTAATACATAGTTCACCCATCCAGAAACTCGACAAACTTATATTATTTCTGGAGTCTTTGGATTGCTAAAATATGTAACAGATCAAAAGTATAATCATATCGATTCAACCTCTGGTTATGCGAATAACCTACTTTGTTTTTTCTCCGTATAAAGATGATAAGTGTACACCTTTTTAAACTACGAACATAGATAAAAATATAAATTTAACACCATAGCATAAGATACACAGATCCAACTAAGATATTCATCACTAATTATAACTAGGAACATTTATTTTATAATGGTTTTAAAAATATAATTTTAAAAAATTACTATGCTATATGAATCTGATAGTTTTGGCCATCATAGAAAGTTATTTAATGCCATCTAAAGTGTATCAAAAGTTATGATTAGCATTATACGCTTGGTTTCGTAAGTTAACGTATAAAAAAGGAATAAAACAGCATGCACTTTTCCAGATCCAGATATAAGTCATCACTTATTTATCACCTTACGTAAAAATAATCTCACCCTTATTTTCTATAAATTAATATGACAAAAATTCTAACCAAACATTAAGTAAACTTGATGTTGCGTGAATTTACGAAAGACCAATAGGACATTAAATTCTTGAACGACGACGATCTTAAGGTCTGATTCATTCTGGTAAAAGGAGGAGACTGAGAGGAGATTCGTGGTAAAAGTTGGCTGCTTAGACTTAGAATAGACTTAAGTAAAATTAATAATAAGTTTTTCGGGTTAGATCAGCTCAGTAAGTGATTAAATGATGACTACAAAACAAAAATGAATCCGATCATTATCGGTGGGTGGACAAAATTGTACTAATGTATATTTGTATATTATATAATATAAATGCTATTTTATTTAGTCACTGAACACAGCAAATGCTTTGCATGGCAATAAATATATTTCTAGCCGGGCATAGATTAAATTAGAAAAAAATAAAACATTAAAACTAATTATGGTTAATACTGCAAACAAATACAAAATTTATAGTAATAACAAAAATAAATACAATTGATATTAAATTAATATGAGATAAAAACAGAAACTAATATTGTACGAAACATTTCCTAACTTTCTGCCCAGCATATTAAAAATAAAATTCACAATATATGTTATTATTTGCAATTATCATTATAAAATCTTAATAAAATATCTTTTGTTATAAATCAAGATATGTAAAATAATAATATACATTTATAATGGTCCATGTACATGAAAACACATTATCTAGATGTAAGTAAATCACTACTACCCCATAGATATCTTACAATTTGATGAACGCAACGCAATTAAATAAATACTTCCCATCTACTGTAGACTTACCTACCTACCCACATAATTTAATAGAACTAATATTCTTCGCACAATTTGATTTTGTTTCAACTAGTTGCAGAAATAATTCGATACACCTACTTATAATCAAATATCAATTCGAGTTGCATGTGCCCAAACCCGAGCAACAAAAACAAGTTGTCAAAAAATCTGTAATTGTGCGATGATCCTTATAATTTCTCTACTATATACGATTTAATTTATAATTTCAAATGTAGGCAAATTAGGCATTTTACGGTTTATATGTATGATTTTTATTTATGTATTAAATAATTGTGAAACCAGCTCTATATGTATATGTATTGATACAATTTGAATTACTTTAACGTTCAAAAATGCAATATAGGTACTATCAAGTGTGTGAAGGAATTACCAATGTATAATTATTTTTTGATATAAACTAGTATTTTGGTCAAACTGTTCACATCAAACCTACATCGAAATTTAAAGTAATTATCTACGCCAAACTCCACATACCAAATCTTTAAAGACCCACCTACACAGTACGACGTGAAAAGATGTAATCATGAAATGATAATAGCCACGCGTTTTTATTCATTAAAGAAACTATTGGTAAACAAATTCAGGCAATTGTGTAAGTTGATTGAAAAAATTTGGAAGCTCATAAATAATTACTCGTTATCCCAACGGACTGATAACGGTAATAAGTCCGCCGAATGACGTGGCCTACCCACTTATCCTTCGTGCTATGTCGGTTAATTTTATCATTGGATTCAGAGTATCGGGAAGACTGACGTCGCCTAAGGGAGGCCTATGTCAGCAGTGGACTCCAAAAGGCTGATGTATGGATGTATAGAATACTCTCAGCATACTGCGTACTTCTTTATGAGACGGACAACGAAAAACAATAACGCAGTAATTTGTAATCTCTTCGAAATCCATTTTGAAATTTTAGAATTGTCTTTTTGGCGCATTCCGACGTTTCTATAGCTGAGATTAATTTTTTCATTGCTCTTTATTATGCACGGCGCAAAAATGGGTTATAATTATGACGGTTGGACATGACGCATGAGAGGGTTATATGGTTTTTCTTCAACATATCCAGTCAAGACAACGTCCTCGTCAGACGGCATATAATTGCGCATTACTCAGTTAACTTTTAACAGGTGTGTAGTTACAACTAAACATTCCCTTAGCAATATCCACGAGGGAGTTGTTCGAGGTGGGCGGTATGTTGCAAGCAAACGTTCTAGCAGTGGCTAGCGAGAGGGCGCTCGCGTCGCAATTGAGAGTGAGGTTTTGCGCGAGAGGGGAAATTGTTGTGGCGCTAGGGGGAGAATACAGCGCTACGATGTCTTCTGGTTTGAAAATCAGGGATCCCCAAGTGGGGTAAGAACCCCACACTATGAGGGTAGTTATTATCTTTGGTCCGATTCCACCGACAGCCTGAAAACATTCAAATAATAAATTAATAATTACTGTATACATAAAGTAAATACCTATACTACCTACATGATTTACTACTACACGCCTTTGATTTATTAGAATTAGTATTTCTAGTAAATTATCAAGGGCATATAACAGGCTGCTAGGCAATAATAAAATATTTAAGTACTAAGTAGTTACAATTAAAACCCATCATTACCAATGGATAAATCACCGCAATTTGTCATCAAGTGGTCAATGCATTCACTATTTGGATTGGTGAACATTTTTCAAGTCAAAATTCACCCTAATTTTCTTGAAGACGTTGCAGGGCACTTAATGGTGCATGTATTTTTCCTAGTTGCCAATTATCTAGATGGCAACTAGGTTTCAATCTGTGACATAAAACCGCAACACTGATTTTCATTACAGCCTTGTATACTCAACTGACTTGTAGACTTTCTGAGTACTGAGGATGAGTGGTTTGTCTCTCTCTCTCTTCAGCTGCAGCTCAAGGTCTCAAGTATGTATGATTGGCATCTTTGTATCAGCTCAGTGCAGAGTCACCTCTATTTATTACAAGTACTACAGCAGGCGTCGTACGTTTGTCACGACATAGCTTCCGTCATAACTATCATACAGTGCAAATATAGATAAAGCAGTTTTCATAAGGATACATACCATCTTGGAGGTGGGTATGTGCGCGACACCAGCGACGATCGCGTTGGGGGGCGTGCCAACCGGCATGTGGAAGGCCATGGAGCAGGCAAGCGTGGCCGGGATCATCAGGTAGCGCGGGTCCATGTCCAAGGTTCGAGCCTGTACGGAAATATGCGATACCTTGTTAACGTAACATTTGAGACGAGAAAGAAAAACACGAAGGAGCTAAGTAATTACGCTATATTTCATAAAATCGAATTGATTTCCCACTTTAATGTTTGTTATTTTAGATAGGCCACAGTTCACTCCTTAAAATTTATTGCTCAGAATGATTGTATGTTGAGATGTTTTTTTTTTGTATTTCATAACAACACATAATATTTCTCCGAAGATTGGTATTACAACTTAAACCTCCTATTAAACGAATATCTTGATTATCTCTATTAGGTATATGAATAATAACTCCAGCACATATAAACAATAAAGCTTTAAATAAAAAATAGCTTTTAAAAAAAGCTAAATCAGGCAATCATATGCTTAAAAATGTTTTTATTAAACCTAATTGACTTAAAGTTGTTAAAGCTTTAAACTTCTTTACATTTCGGAAATACCAGTATTAATCAGGTCCTGTAAAGACAGGCCCGTTGGCGCAATCGGTAGTGACCCTGTCTGTTGCGCCAGGGGTCGTGGGTTCGAATCCCACTCAGGACAAATATTCGTGTGACGAACACTTGTATTTGTTCTGTGTCTGGATGATTATCTATTTAAGTATGTATTTAAAAATATCTATGTATGTATATCAGTCTCTGACACCCATATCACAGGCTCGCGCCTACTTTGGGGTCAGATGGCCGTGTGTGAGAATGTCCAAGATATTCATAAAAAAAAAAAAGAATCGGTATTAAAATGTATGGTATTTAAAACAACAAGCCACTGACCATGTTGGCGAGCACGGGCAGGATGAGGTTGGCGATGGCCACGTTGGAGGTGAACTCGGTGATGAACTGCGTGGCCAGCACCACCGCCAGCAGCACGGCGGCGGGCGGCAGCCCGTGCAGCCCGCCCAGCGACGCGCCCAGCATGGCCGACAGGCCCGTCGCCTTGCTGCCTTCCGCCAGGGCGAAGATTTAAAACAACAAGCCACTGACCATGTTGGCGAGCACGGGCAGGATGAGGTTGGCGATGGCCACGTTGGAGGTGAACTCGGTGATGAACTGCGTGGCCAGCACCACCGCCAGCAGCACGGCGGCGGGCGGCAGCCCGTGCAGCCCGCCCAGCGACGCGCCCAGCATGGCCGACAGGCCCGTCGCCTTGCTGCCTTCCGCCAGGGCGAAGATTTAAAACAACAAGCCACTGACCATGTTGGCGAGCACGGGCAGGATGAGGTTGGCGATGGCCACGTTGGAGGTGAACTCGGTGATGAACTGCGTGGCCAGCACCACCGCCAGCAGCACGGCGGCGGGCGGCAGCCCGTGCAGCCCGCCCAGCGACGCGCCCAGCATGGCCGACAGGCCCGTCGCCTTGCTGCCTTCCGCCAGGGCGAAGCCCCCACCTGATTGTGGAACACATTTTTATCTGTGTCAGTTAGAAATAGCAGTAGTCGAAGCATAGCTGCTGAAGTTATCAAAGCATAGCTGCTGTAAATTTCAGGGTACTTCGTATAGATTCTGCCACCATCAGCAGAGCAAGAGCAAGTGTCAGCAAGCGTATAAACGCCTAATCCATTTGCGACGTAGAGCTATTGGTAGTACGAAATAGCAATAGTTAGAAATAGAATAGAAATAAAAAATAATTTATTTTCTTTCTTAATGCTACAACATTACAGGATGAATACATGACAAAAAAACAACAAAGAGAAATAAAAAAAAAGAACTAAATTTATAATAGATAAGGATGCATGTCTTGGAGCTGCAGCATTGGAGAAAGAAAAGATAGGACACACTCAGCCTGTGTCGTGATTAAGAACCACGATTGCTAGACAGTTATCTATACTAATATTATAAAGTGGAGCGACCATAGCCCAATGGCTCGCTTCGATTCAATGTGATCGAAAGAGTTAAGCTAAGACGGGCGTGGTCGGTTTGTGGATGGGTGACCTCAAAATTTCATGGACGCTACCGCGGTTTGGAGGGCACGTAAAGCGGTCGGTACCGGTTGTTTTCAATGGTGAAAACAATCGTTTAGCCTTGTCGAAGACCTGCCCGTGCCCAGAAGTGGGACGTCTATGGGTCGCAGCGAAGATTATAAAGAGGAAACATTTGTTTGTAATGTTTTCACACAAAACTACTGGACCGATTTCAAAAATTCTTTCACCATTAGAAAGCTGCATATTCACTGAGTGACATAGGCTATATAATATTACTAGGTGTAAACGAAACTATTGTTATGTCTAATTCCATGCGAGCGAAGCTGCGGGCGTCCACTAGTCATTAATAATTTGCAATATCAAGACGGATCTGTTATTTCCATGACTTGCATTTATTCTTGATCTCAATGTCAATTTAAAAATATTTGCATGCAAATTAAATAGCTGATGTCTAACCTAGTTTATATAGTTTAAGGTTTAGCTTAAACTGATACCCAATTTAATTTGTAACACCGTTTATAATTATGTATTTGAATCTCGAACCCCTTAAATATAACAAATTAATAATATAATAATAACAATAAAAAATATGGAGAAAATAAGCTCACTCACCCAGCAGGAACAAAAGTCCCCAAGGAATCTTTTCCTTTAAAATTTTCCACGTCACGATACTTGGTGATGGCTTGGAGGCTGCCAATTCTTCATCTGAGAGTAAAATTGAAGAGAGATAAAAACTTTTAATAAAATAACCTTTTTGTTTTATATTGAACTACTTTGTAGAAGTTTATGTTCGTGTCCATAAATTCACACCATTTATTAGTAGAATTCACAGATCTGCTGCATTTATTAATAAAATACACAGATAGATTTTAGCAGCATACATATAATTTAAATGCATTCAAACAACAGTATCGCCATCTGGTAACAATATGATGAAGTAACGTTTTTTTTTTTAATAATAAGATATAAAATATATATTGTTATTCATTTATATACAAATTGGTACAAAGCAAGCGGCATTTTCCACCAGTCGTGCAGTCCCTGGGTGATGGTGAAAGGTTGATGCTAGGTATAAAGATTTTTATCTGGTTGGATAACTCAGTAATGATTGGTTCTGACATAAATTCTTAATAACTTACACGAGGCAGAAGGTGAGAAGAACTTGAAGAAGTCGACAGACATCGGAATGATGAACATGAGGACTACGATGAACATTGACGTCACGCCATCCTTCACTTTCCTGCGAACAAAGATTTAGAATAGAATTGAATAAAGAAGAATAGAATTTCTAAATTATGTATTTAATTTCGGTAACAATTATAACTTCACATATACAAAGAAACAAGTAAGTACAATATTATTAAATAATTTCGTTCGACTTTAATTTCAAGTTAACGTGGAATTTAGCTTTGCTAGCTAATAGTATTTAGAAAAAAAGAGTGCAACGAGTTAAAATAAAGAGAAAATAAAAGACTATTTGCTATCGCTGCTCGCTGCGACCCATAGACGTCCCACTGCTGGGGCATGGGTCTCCCCCATAGGTACTGCTGCGAGAGGTCTAGAGCATACTCCACCACGCTGCTCCAATGCGGACTGGTGGGCTATTTGCTATAAACTAAGGGAAGTAAAGAAATAAAAAATAAAAATAAATAAAAATGCGTATTAAAATAGCAATAACTCACATGGTGGTGACAACGTCTGCCCAACCCGTCATGAACCCTGGCTTCCGGAAGATGTACAGGAACACGGCTAGGATGAAGAGCAGCCCAGATGCCTGTGGGAATAATAGGAGATTAAAAATTATGTAAATAATAAAGAAAATTCTAATTTTTAACTTTAGTTCCACACTACATCGTAATTACTTTTTATTAGACCTTTACACTAAAGTACAGTATTTTATGGGATTAAATTGTATTACAGAGAATTAATTCCCAAATTCGTTCATTTCATTTCAAAAAAGATATTGCTTCAATATAAAAGCAAAATCAAAACAAATTGAACAAATTATTAGTTTAATTATGCGGGCAGTATGCCAAAGATGTAGGGTCCATAGCCCAATAGTTCTCGTTTTCAACTTTAAGTCGTCAACAATCCCTCTGTGCAGCCAAACTGCGTCTTCTCTACTGTCTGATGTAACTACTCGTACCTTCTCGTGGAACGTGACCGGGCCGAGGTTCTTGTACCGCTCGTTTCCACCAATCCGCATTGGAGCAGCGTGGTGGAGTAAGCTCTAGAGCTTAGAGGTCTAGACCTCCCGCAGCAGTGTCTGTGGGTGGTCTAGAGCTGCCCGTGCCCAACAGTGGGACGTCTATGGGTCGCAGCGAACCCTATGTAACTCCGTGCAGAAGCACAGCATCTATCTACTGTCTGATGAACTACTCGTACCTTCTCGTGGAACGTGACCGGGCCGAGGTTCTTGTACCGCTCGTTGATGACCTTCATCGTGGTGAGTGAACCCGAGGACGCTATGTTCACCTTCTTAGCCGCTTCGCTTTTGGGTCTGAAAGGTCAAACATTGATGGCATTAGAAAAGTATGAGGTAGATGAAGTATTGTTAAACCATTTTTCTTCCTCTGCTGTTTTTAACCCCCGACCCAAAAACGACGGGGTTTTATAAGTTTGACGTGTCTGTGTGTGTATGTGTTTGTGTGTGTGTGGGTGTGTGTGGCATCGTAGCTCCCGACCGGATGAACCGATTTTTAATATGTAAGTACTTAATGTTCTCGAAGGCATGTGAAGTCTGCCAATCCGCACTTGGCCAGCGTGGTGGGCTAAGGCTTAATCCCTCCTGTTCTGAGAGGAGACCCGTGCCCAACAGTGGGACAAAGAAAGGGCTGTGATGATGATCTTGACAAAGTCTATCGATACAAAATACAATATCATTAAAATCACCATTATATTCGTTTGCCACCAATTCCATTAAAAAACCAGAAGAAATCCTCGCCTAAATGAACATATCTAAGTGAATCACAAACTGTTCTAATTTTGCTGACATTCCAAAATTGAAACTTCTTCCTATAGTTCATATCCGCAAAGTAACTCACCAGGAGCCAGTAGCAGTCCTCACCTGAACAAGCCCATGAAGGTGACCTGGAGCGACAGCCACACCAGCAGCTGCATCAGCAGCATGGGCGGCGTGCTGTACGCCATGAACCAGAAGAAGTTCACTGAACCGGACACCTCCGGGAATTCACTACAAGAGGAAAATAATAACAAATTATTGGATTTTTTTCTGCTGTTATCTATATACATATATAAAAGGAGAAGGTGACTGACTGACTGACTGACTGACATATCAACGCAGGGCCTAAACTATAAGGGTTAGAAACTTGAAATTTTGCACAGGGGTTCCTTTTATAACGTAGGGGAGCACTAAGAAAGGATTTTTGAAAATTCACCGCCTAAGGGGGTAAAACGGGGGTGCAAAGTTAGTATGAAACTTTGCCGTTTTTGAAGTCAAGTGGGCAACCCGAACGCGGGCAGACGTCGTTAATAGGTCTAATTCTACGCGAGCGAAGCTGTGGGCGTCCACTAGTATGATAGTAAAAGTATAAAACACCAATTTCATATATGTATTTTAATTTTTGGCTTGTTTTGAATATTAATGAAATACTTATGTACAGAGAATTACTTTTTAAGTAGGTACCCGAATATCGTAAAAGTAATTTCGGGTTGACAATGTAGAATTTACCGATTAAAATCCTAAAATTTGGTACATATTTCTCGCAATGATACGTTTTAAGAGGTAGATACGCCACCTTCAGTACAGCCTGAAAATAAGCGTTTCAGTGTTATGTGGCAACTGGACCATACCTAAAGATCAATTTGCAACCATAGTTTAAGCTTTCCTACTTTACATACACATGCCAATTAAAATCAAAGGCAATGTATATAAAAGAGCAGTAAGGCCCGCCTTACTGTATGGATCCGAGTGCTGGCCAATGAGGAAGTCAGATGAACAGAAAGTCCACACCATCGAAATGAATATGCTCCGATGGTCCGGCGGGGTGTCGCGTTTAGACAAAATTAAAAATGAATATATACGCGGTACATTCAAAGTAACTGACATCAAAGAAAAGATGAGAGAAAACCGCCTGCGCTGGTACGGGCACGTGATGAGACGAGATGATGACCATATGACCAAGAAAGTTCTCCATCGAGGAGAGCAAAAAAGGCCGAGGACGACCCCCAATAACCTGGTTGAACACCATTAAAAATGACCTAAAAACTATTAATGTGACCAAAGAGACAACCCACAACCGCACGGTGTGGCGCCGAAATACTAGGAGGGCTGACCCCAAATGAAACTGGGAAAAAGCCAGGGAGAAGAAGAAGACTTTACTTTTACATACATACTTGCTCTGCGTTTAGTTTATATAGTGGACGCCCGCAGCTTCGCTCGCGTGGAATAGACAAACAATAGCTTCGTTTACGCCTAGTAATATTATACCTATAGCCTTAAGTTACTCAGTGAAGATGCAGCTATCTAATGGTGAAGGAATTCTTGAAATCGGTTCAGTAGTTTTTGCGTGAAAACATTACAAACAAATGTTTCCTCTTTATAATATTAGTATAGCTAAAGCAAATAAATGATTTCTGAAAACCAGCGGTCGTGGTCCGCCACGGCTAATGCTGAAGTACGGCCCCTTTTCGACAAATTCATACTTTATTAGGTTAAGGTCAATGTAGGTACTTATTTTTATTTTTGTTGTGTTTGTATGAAATTTGTCGAAATATACATACTATGTATTCTTATTATTCTTATTCTTATTTCCTTCTTTCTATCTTTCAAAGGTTAGCAATGATAGGTGACTTACGAATCGAAGATTCCCTTGAAGGCGGAGTTGGTGGCGGTGCCCACCAGGGTGCCGCAGCCGCCGAGCGTGGAAGCGTAGGCGATGCTCAGGTAGTAGCAGATGGTGATGTCGCTCGGCATGGGCGGCCTGGAACAGATGATGATGATGATGGTGACGTGACGATAAAATACAATATAATTTATTGCACCAGAAAAAGAACAGAGGAGAACACAGTAAAGAAAAAGAAGTTTTGCAAAAGGCTGTCTTATTGCTTTGAGCAATTTCTTCCAGACAGCCTGGCAAACAAGAGAGGATACAAGTATAAAATAATGATGATGATTGTTTTGCATTCATTAAGTGAATAGTATATAATATTAAATGAATTTAATTTAATAAAACGTTCATTTAGTTGCTTATTTTATTACTAACAGTGGACGCCCGCAGCTTCGCTCGAGTGTAATTATACGTACTACTTAACAATAGTTTCGTTTACACCTAGTAAAATTATATAGTCTATATCACTCAGTGAAGATGCAGCTTTCTAATGGTGAAAGAATTTTTGAAATCGGTCCAGTAGTTTTTGTGTGAATACATTACAAAAAAAAGTTTCCTCTTTATAATATTAGTATAGAATGATTCGTGAGTGTTTATATTCATAGTTGTAGTTACCGGCTTACTCACGTGTGATTTAAAACGGAAATAGGCCGACTAGTTTCGATCTATTACGATGATCATCTTCATTATACAGCATACACAGTGTACGCCGTGACCGCCGCGAGCGCGTTCACTCCTGAAGAGATCGAAACTAGTCGGACTATTTCCGACTTAAATCACACGTGAGTAAGCTGGTAACTTCAACCATAATTTACTTACTCTTCTTCAACGTTCTTTTGCTGCGCAGGCTTCACGTCCTTTCCGTTTTCTGGCAACGCAGCTTTCTTCTTATTCACGTAGACATCCCCGAGACCTTGCTGCAGTTCAAAGTTGTTAAATTATTTGATTTGATTTTAAACAGTATTGTTTTCACTATTCTTCTGTTAGGATGTTTTTCTTATTTTTCTATTGCATACATTTACATTTACATAAGTTTATATAATAGAGATCTAACATTTTCAGATTTATGTATTATTTTAGTTTCATAATTGTTTTAATAGAGAGCGCCTGTATGATTTTATTTATCTGATCTGATAGTCTGAAGCGCGTCGAGATTTGCGTTGAATGAAAATGCGTTTTCCTTCTTGAAAAATGTAATGCCAAGCTCAGTTTCAAAATTGCGTATATGATAGGCGCGTACAATCAGCTGACGGTGAAAGGGAATCTAACTAATTGCGAATATGGCGTGAATATGGCGATTTTTGCAAAGGCAAATGTTACACGTAGAGGTCCCAGCGTGCCCACGTGATTGGTTGCCGATGTCGCGACGCTGGGTTTTAATTGGACGACGGTTAGCGCTATTTATTCTCAAGTGCATCCGAATGCCATCTATTATCGGGTAGCGTAAACATAGTCAAGAAATTTCAAAAGGGTCAACCCACACTTGGGTCTCCCTTGCGACTAAATAGTGGATCAGACATACCTGTTCGAGCACCTCGAGTATGGCCTCCACGATGGGCACCATCATGGTCGTGGCTGCAGCATTCGACACCCACATTGATATGAACATCGTCACGAAGGTCAGCCCAAAGTTCAACCTGGATTTAAATATCGTGTCATTTTCTGTAGTTCGAGACTAACGCACTCTTTTGCGGTGACAGCCCAGTGGCTATCGAACTCGTCCCAGTGGCTCGAGCGGTCCGGGTTCAAGCCCAAGCGGCACACACCAATTACTTTTCTAAGTTAGGTGTAATGTAATAAATTAAATGTCACTTGCTGTAACGGTGAAGGACACATCATGCTTGAGAGTTCTACATAATGTTCTTGAAGGTATGTGAAGTTTGCCAATCCGGACTTGGCCAGCATGGTGGACTAAGGCCTAATCCCTCCTATTTTGAGAGGAGACCCGTGCCCAACAGTGATACAATGAAAGTGTTGTGATGACGATCCTTAAAAAATCCACGCTAAAACGAGAAGTTACATGGTGTAGGGTTTGTAGTGACCGTTGGGTCAATAAAACATGCTTTTGATCACTCAATAGGTGAAGTAGGTAACGCGCCCGGTGCACGTCCGAACTCGCTCGCAGCTAGCGCGTGACTGCCCGGCCGGCGGCCCGGGCGCATACACTGCACCTGGTAATTAGGATTCCCTCACCTCCTATGCGAGCACCCAACCACCTGCACAGCCCACAGCGCCACCCTCTTCGGCAGCTTCGAATGCTGTACTCCAGCCGCTATCATCAGCCCACCCATAAACATCATGTTCGTCTCCTTCATATACGCTGCGCACGTCTTGTCCGAGTCCAGGATGCCCAGCGTTGGGAACAGCACGATGGGCAGCATTGACGTCACAGGCAGCGGGAGGAGTTCCAGTACCCAGTACGTGGCCATTATTAGGACGACGTACATGCATTTGTAGGCCTGAAAATGGGCATTTCAATATAAAATCAAGAAATAATGTTTTAAATTAATTAACTCTCGCAGCTGTGTCTGTGGGGGAGACCGGTGCCCAGCAGTGGGACGTCTATGGGTCGCAGCGTCAATGAACTTACCGGTGCAGATTCCGAGTCGGCATTCAGAATCGGAATTGGCAGCAGCAACAGCGGCGTCAGTACGACTATGAGAGACTTCCAGTAGATGGACACGAAGAGCTTAAGCCTCTGGCACAGGGTGGCGCTTGAGCGCCCCCTGGAAAAGAAATACGTCGTGCCGCTGGAACAGAACAAACACATTAGCGACACCTGCCGGCCCGGAGTGGAACATAGCATCACATAGAACATGCGGGATCATGCGATGGCGTGTGAGGTGTTAAGATTTTATAAACGCAACGAATTTTCTCGACTCGCTTTTAATGAAGCGTTTGTAGTAAATTTTTAAATGAATAACTACGAGTTTCTTGCCGTGTTCTTCTCGGTAGCATCAACTTTGTGAACCGGCGGTAGATAAAAAAAAATGTTATGACGTTCATTAAGCGTATACAAAATATCATAATATATAATGAAAAATAAATAAATCTGAATCTGAATCTCTTTTGTAAAATAAAAAAGTTGATACATAAACTTAAAAATACGTTTACAAAGATTTAAAACTTATAATTTAAAATAAACATGCTGTGTAAATGATTAAAAAATAATGATGATGAATTATCAAATAACATAAAATATTTATAACAACATGTATGTATATTATACAATGAAAAAATTATGTAACGTATATAACACAGGTTCACTGAATTTTATTGATTGTGACTATCAACACTTAAGTGCCTACAACACATGCAATAGCAAACAATTATTTTTTAAACACAACTAGGGCTTTGCTAGTCATAACCTCAGGGGAAACGAAAACATTCAAGTTTATTCATCACAATGGCTCATCTTATGTGCAGTAAACAAGTAAATTGCAGTGGGTTGTAAACTTGCGATTATAGTAACAATATTGTGCCGTTTTATATAAAATGTATTGAAAGTGCCAGAGGGAATTGTTCATTCACAAGCAAGTATTGCCACTTACAAATAAGTTATTACCGGGCTTAGACAGGTATAAAAATGTGTATGTATTCTGAAATACTCTGAAAAAATCACACTCATTGTTTTATTTTATTTAGTTACAGATTCATTAAATCTTGAAAATTTTAAATATGTCGTCATAAATGGCGCTAATTTTAATTTTTCTGTTTCTAATGAGGCACCTTTAGTTGTTCCTGGTACTTGGTATCAATTTATGGGACATAAGAGGAAGTCGTCCTTTTTGATTTTTACGCCAAGACTGAGCAATTATTCGAGCAGAATTCTAGCTATTTATAATCTAGCTATAAAGTTTACGATCATCACAAAATATATTAATATCAAATTGTTAATTACCGGACATCTTCATGGTCGTGAACACCGTTTTCCACAAGATTAGACATTTTTGATGTTTTATTAAATGTTTTTCTTGTGATTACAAAGATATAGTTGTCTTCTTGTCACTGTTACATTATTGTCCAAATCTGGAAAGAGAAAGAAGGTGTTTAATACATAAACTCGATTATAATTAAATGCGAATCACGATGAAAGTTTATAAAAAACCAAGTTCAGATTGCGAATCAAAAATTGGTAGGTCCAGTGGTCCAGGTATTTGAACTATACACCGTTTCTATAGCTACTCGTTTGTTGTATTTTTTTAAATACTGAGACAAGAAAAAAGCAATATTTCAAAGCTAAGATTAAAATTTGAAATCAAAAATTCTATAAACAACTAACATGAGCATAAATCAATATTTTACGTGGGTCATTATTTGATTGGAGATTTGTGTGTCATGAAAAATTACGTACAACGGAACGTAACTAACGCGACTTATCCTAGCAATGTCAAGTCAAGTGACAACGTCAATATTCTAAACTTCAAAAATTAGTCATTTAGTCAATGTTGACATCGATCGATCATAATCATCGCATTTTAAAAACAAAAAAATTATTTTAATGTAGTGAGATATCAGTTTAAATTATTTTAACTCGTGCTTCTGTGTGCATAGTGTACAGGCTACTACATAAAATGACCCAAACCACAAGTAACCGTGCAAAATCTGATGCAGAAGGTAAGTTGATACAGCTTAGTTTATCAACTGATTTTGTCACATAACATTAAAAAACTTACCACGAAACGTACCCAGTTAAGTAATTATTGCTATATGATTACGTTATAAGTTTAAAAAATAAGACTTCTTCGAATTCTGGACGATTCATAAGTTTGTCAACATAACCTTCATTCGCCACACAGAAATACTGTTTCGAATACAATTATACCACAGTTAGATTATTTGTATAGTTGTGTTATAGGTAAGTAATCTGGTTTACTGGGTAGATAGTTTTATGCCTGGGGTTTCATCCCTCAAACTCGATTTGATTTGGAAGGATTAACAAGATTTTATTTCAAATTTGCTCCAAAGTTTAACTCAACAGTTCTAAATTTAAACTAAAAATTAACCAATTAATTTACACACCTATTTAAACAGTACATAAAATATTGCAATAATATACACACACTGCACACATAATATTAGAACATAAAACTTATATATTTCAAGTCACTTAGAAGATTAAACTTGTAATACTATACTCTGGTACACAGAAAATATGATACTGGATGTGTTAATTAGTTTGTGTAAATATATAAAGGGCATGTTTGTTTCTTGTTTGTTATAGTGTTGGACATTTGTTTTGATTGCATAATTTGTAGGTAAGTACTTATAAGCAGCCCATATTACAGCCCAGTGGCTATCAAACTATCAAATGTCTCTCACTCAAGTGGTCTCGGTTCAGATCAAGTGGCACACACCAATTTTAGCAAATAAATTCTTTCTTTCTTTCTTTCTTTCAATGACTTTTCTAAGTTATGTGTGATTTGATTAATTAATTGTCACTTGCTATAACGGTGACATTGTGAGGAAACCTCCATGCTTTCAAGAACATTATGATGAACTCTCATCATAATGTTCTCAAAGGCATGTGAAGTCTGCCAATCTGCACTTGGCCAGCGTGGTGGACTAAGGGCCTAATCCCTCCCATTCTGAGAGGAGACCCAACAGTGGGACAAAGAAAGGGTTGTGATGATGATGATAAGGTAAGTAAATAGGTAAGTGATTATCATTCCTCTGTTTCCAAAATCGATTCAAATCGCTAACTAGACTTGTACAACACTAGTTGCTTCATTTGACAGAAACATGAGAGTAGTGACCGTACCATGGAGCTAAGCGAGGAGTGAAAGTATTGAACGTTTTATTTTTCATTGCATGTTTTCTTAAACATGCCGTACAACTTTGAACCCAAAATCGGCAATGTATTTTGATCATACAATACATACTTAGTTCATAATTTTCGTTGTAAAACCACAACAAACATAAAATAATTGATTTTAAAATAAACTACACACAATTTAAATTAACTTACTTACCTATTAAAGGAAATATTTAGCAATTAGTAGAAGATAGTCTCTGCATACCCCGTTGGGAACAAGGCGTGAATATATGTATGTTATACAACTGTTTATGCAAATAGCAAATACAGCAATTGCGTTTAATAGTAAATAGGCAGTAGGGACTTACGTCGTAAGACTTGACATGAATAGTAAATTACGTATTTACGCTGCTATTTTAATTAAACGTATGACGTCATTACTAACCAATGAATATGCAACAAACAATAACTGGGTGACAATGTTAAATTATATTATTGTTTATATGGACGCGCATAATAGTAATATTTTATGGATGTCAGAGCAAACGAACATGCAACACTATCCATTAGCTGCCGCCGATGATGATTGGGACAGGTCGAGGTTGGATTTAAAATAAGAATATTAGTTAGTCACTGTAGTAGCTATAAAGATAGGGCTGGATAGCGACTGTTATTGACAGTTAGTCATGTTAGTAAATCGGTCGCAGTTGTTTTCCTCCCTTGAGGGCCGTTGCCTCTAGATTAATGTGACCGGACTCCGGAGATTTTTTTTCCGAATGGACTTTGGCTGTATGGTCATAAAGCGATTTTCGATGACAGAATAAGATTCGGGTATCTTTAACACATACGTAGCAATGCGTGGTTCCGATTGGATTGAATACAAGCACAGACTCAACTTACCTACTATACAAAGTTTGTTTTTTAAATTTCTCTACTGACGCGCGTGATTACTGCTTTGCACCAGTTATGGGAGCACAGACTGTAAATAATATATCTGCGATTTAAGAATCTGTGATAATTTTGCACAAAATAGAATTAATCCAACATGTAAACGTAAACTTAGCCTTGCTAAATTTTTAGCATTAGCAGTCGTGCGAAGTTTCTTAACGCCTAACATACTGTATATTTGAAATTTCAATATCTGAAATTATCATGTCATATTTTTCAGTGCATTTTTCACTAAACGTTTATCATCGACATCACACCTATAGCCTTGTCGACGACCTTCGGGTGGCTTGAAAACATTCGACACTGGGTTAGCCACTAACCCCTCCACCAATCCGCATTGGAGTAGCGTGGTAGAGTATGCTCAAGACCTCCAACATATTTGTCTGTGGGGGACGCATGCCCAGCAGTGGGACGTAGATGGGTTGCAGCAGAAAGGTGAATATAAAATTCACATCCAATTTCAATTTCAGTCAACAGTTGGGAAAATATATGAATTCTATCGAAACGATTTATAGTTGCGTGCGTGTCTGATCTACAAATTACTCGTATAATACTTGTTTATCTGCAATAAATTTCACTTGTTCCCTTACCAAACAAATCAAAGCTACCATTCAGTTCGATTTTTTAATAGACAAGATAGCAAGCGTGCATGGAGCCCAGAAAAACTGTCCCAAATTTACCTTTAAAGGCCATTGTTCCAGTCTTATTTGGGAGCGTGTCAAATGCCAAGCGTTGTATGCAAACGACAGACGTCACTGGACGTAAATATTCGTTGCTTACGGTACTTGCTGCTAGTTGCGCGAACTAGTACAGTATCAAGGAAGTCATCCCCTAATTAAGTGTGTTGCGTTCGAAGGAAGTTGCCGACGGTACCTATTATGCAAGGAGAGGTATGTAATATCAATTATACTATAGGTATACATTATAAGAGGAAGGTACGCCACCAAAGCATCAAACACTTGGTGTTGGGAATTGGTGACACTTGTGACCATTGCAGTAAGTCGAGCCTGTTATTGTGAGCGCGCGCGCTAACTGTACAGATTACAAATAGCTGTCTCTTTCACTCTTACGTTTTGTGTATTTCCTGTCGCACTTATAGCATGTGTGTAGCTATGTATAGTTATTAAATATGTATGTATATGTCGCGGAACGATTATGTTTGCGTGCAGTATGAACGTAACGTATCTTTCTTAAAATATCATTGTGTAATATACTAACTTTTCACTAGTAATGATTGTCTCGTGTGGTGGTGAGTTTATTGTCATGCACTAATCCCAACTGGTAGCATCTACTCGGAATTTCAAGTTGGCAAACCTGACTGAACTCAGGACCGCTAGGCGCATTGCGACCACTAGACCTAGGCGGCATGGTTAGAGGAAGAAGAAACAATAAAATTTATTTGCTAAATCATTTGTAATTAGTTCAAGGAGAACCGAGAAACAGCGCGAATCAATTGGCAGACGGCAATAATACAGAAAACAGATTGATCTGAGGCCGAATATTACGATTACGTTCAATCAAACCTAATTGTTTCCAATAGTAAAGAAAGGTTCGGTTAGGAGATATACATTACCTTTACTTTACCAAATAGAATACCCAAGTATATTAGGTTTCTCACACACGGGGGAGAGAGTGATGTTTTTTATTTGAAGTGATTATTTGGTTGTTGTATTGTAGATATTGAAGTTCGCGTACTAACGAGCTCCAATAGTAGATAGAATATAATCGTATATCTGTTTGACCCGAATTTAGCGAAGGGTGTAAAATTTAATCGGATTGGTATAATCCCCTAATCAGAACTGGTATCAACTAACCAGTCTCGAAGCTAACCACTATATTCTTCAACTAATTCAATTATCATGATTAGAATAAGTGTGGAATAAGTACGCACCAATAATTATTACCAATCCGCATTGGAGCAGCGTGGTGGAGTATGCTCTAGACCTCCCGCAGCAGTGTCTGTGGGGGAGACCCGTGCCCAGCCCAGCAGTGGGACGTCTATGGGTCGCAGCGAAAGTACGCACCTACAGCCATTTCCAGTTAGTTTTCCATCGATTCATCAACAAAGTAGATTTAATTTTCGTAGCAATATATACTTCTATATTCTATACTAATAATATAAGGAGGAAACATTTGTTTGTAATGTTTTCACACAAAAACTACCTGACCGATTTCAAAAATTCTTTCACCTTTAGAAAGTTGCATCTTCACTGAGTGACATAGGCTATATATGTAACAAGTGGATGCCCGCAGCTTCGCTCGCGCAGAATAGACCCATAAACAACGTCTGCACGCGTTCGTTGCCCACTTGACTTCAAAAACGGCAAAGTTTCATACTTTGCACCCCCGTTTTACCCCCTCAGGGGGTAAATTTTCAAAAACTTTCTTAGTACTCCCCTACGTTATAAAAGGAACCCCTGTGCAAAATTTCAAGTTTCTAACCCTTATAGCTTAGGCCCTGCGTTGATATGTCAGTCAGTCAGTCAGTCAGTCACCTTCTCCATTTATATATATAAATTGAATGCAAATTGTTACACTTGACATGTCAAGTGTTTCTAACGCAGGACCGTCCACGTAACCAACTACGCACTGCAAATTGTTGTTGCGGTAAGGTAATTTAATACATTTTAGATAGACTTCTTAGTGTTATCAAGTCTATCTAAAAATGTATTAAATCTTTGAGCACATAAAATGTTTTATCGTCCGCATCGTTCCAATACAACGGTAGCAAAGCAATCGAGTGCGTCAGAACTATTCTGAAAGTCCAGGGATATTTTGGTCTGCTATCCATGAGCGAAGTCCAAGGTTGTTTGAAGATGAAACCATGGTGTTGCGTCATTTGCGTTGGTGTTTGGGTCAATGAGAAATAAGGGGGCGTGACGTTCGCGTCAGCGTCGCAGCGCACGAATTAATATGTGGTCAACGTGATATTTGAGCTTGAGATTTATTATGGTCTGGAGAGTGATGTATGCTTCTTTTTATCCCGGAAAATTCCATGATTTCCGTTCGTTTGGCAGGACTGCTGATAAAGCTAGATTTTAATTAGTCGTAAGTCTTTGATGTACGAGCAGCTTGCAATCGAAAGAGACTAGACAAGTGCGGATTGGCAGACTTTACATGTCTTCGAGAACATTATCATGGACTCTTAGGCATGCATGTTTCTTCACGATGTGTCCTTCACCGTTACAGCATTTAATTTCTTAAAGCGCACATAACTTTGAAAAGTCCTTGGTGCATGCCACTTAATTGGGTTTGAATCCGGACCGCTCGAGTGAGAGGCGAGTTCGATAGCCACTGGGCTGTCACCGCTTCAATAGCATTAGCTTAGCTCAGTAGTCGCTGTTTTAAATAGATCTCCATTAAGACGAAGGCAGAGCGATTATCAAAGATGAAGTAAAGATGTGAATGAAAACGTTGTTAGGAATTATAATAGAAATACATTCATTAGGTAGGTAATAAGGTATAACAGAAACATTCATTGTAGAGAACGAAACAAAGGACAGGCAGAGGGTATCGCATTCAAAGACCTTTCTAGGAATGGTATTAACATCAATTATCATAAATCTATAGTTACAAATGCTCTTTTCATAACAAACAAATTCAACGAAGTAGACACCTAACCTAAATGATACTTAACTGGGATAGTAATTAGTTAACAATCATGGATTTAGTTAATGCATCAGACGTTACTTTGCGGAATTCCACGTGACTTAAATAAATAAATATCTTGGACATTCACACACGGCCATCTGACGCCAAAGTAGGCGCGAGCCTGTAATATGGGTGTCAGAGACTGATACATACATAGATATTATAAATACATACTTAAATAGATAATATTAACATTCAGACACATAACGAATACAAGTGTTCGTCACACGAATGTTTGTCCTGAGTGGGATTCGAACCCACGATCCCTGGCGCAACAAACAGGGTCAATACCGATTGCGCCAACGTGTCTAAAGTCACTGTGACAAAACTGCCAGGTATTAAATGAGATTAAAAAGAAGGCGTTAATCTACTTAGCTTAGTACCTTCTAGGAATGCTATTTTTCTACACAAATATCCTTTCAAACTTAATAACCTGTGTCTTGAGTAATAATGAGAATGTTTACTATACTAGTACACATTCTCATTATTTTCTACTACTAAACTAGTAGTATACGGACTACATTTCAACGATGAACATTGAATGAATGAATGAATGAATGAAAAATTTATTCATACAAAATACAACAGCACAAAGAGTAACAAATTTATACAGAGATACATAAAACAAAATTTTCTTAAGCCTATGAATAATGAATATTATTTAATAAACACAGTATCAGCATTTTGTGCTGCAGCAATTTGCACAAAAAGGAGCTCACTCAGCATATAAGCAAAAAACAGCACTGATTTTCAGTGAGTCCTACGGAGTAGTTTGGACACAAGGTGGCAGAAAATAAAAAGAAAGCAAGATTCAAATTAAATGTAAAAAAAAAATAGCTTGGCAAATAACAAAACTCACTTTATAGACTACAGACACTAAAACTAGAAGAAATACAAATAAGCCTAACTATAGACAATACAAAAATATGTACCAGTGCCAATAAATACTTTCAAGGATGTTTCAAGTAAGTTGTTCGCGTAAAAGATACTGCTTGTAATTTACTTTGAAGCTGTTTACTGATTCAAGACTGCGAAGAGGTGGAGGAATTGAAGGAATAACTGCTGGCGTTGCCGCGTTGGTGAAATTATACAACTGATTCTGTTAAAAAAATAAATGCTGGAACAATATTATCCCCGCCTATCTCTGACTTAACTTCAATAAATGGCTTTAAAACTGCCTCTTAGGCTTATCTCATCTCACTATAAGTCGACATTGTCTGAATTATTTCCGCTGCCATGCATCCACACCACATCACATTTCACGCACTTAACAGTCCTTTAATTCATTTACATTGTATATTTTTTTAAAAGCTTATAATAAGTTAAAGTTTAGTTAACTTCACTCGTATATGTATGTATTACCTGGAACCTTGCAATCAATATTTCACCCACTTTCACTGATTTGGTAGGTACACATATTTGGTTCCGATGACAATACATGAAAATAAATAAAAATTAAAAAAAAAAGCTTTTTTTTAAAAATTTATTGTAATATTTTTCTTTTAACGTCGTGGGAGCGACGCCGGGTTATGTGGGACTTTCACCCACTAAAACCCACTCGGTGGCCTACTCCGGCGCTACAGGAGGGTTCCAGGATCTCTTGTAGAACGCGCTGGTGCCCTCCGGCGCTGCGCCCAAGACCCGGTTTGCAGCCACAAACAGCGTCGTCTTTCCCGGGGTCACATGATATACATTTGAGCTCCCACTACACCGCCCGTATTCTTTACTACGGTAAGCTTCCTCAGGGGGCGTGGCCGCGCGACGCTCACGCGGTGTGACGTCACTAGCATTACAACGCACATAGGCAAGGCCACGTGATATATACGTGGGTAATGTCATAATGCGTAATTACACTGCCGGTATGTGTAGCGTCCATAGAGTTAAGCAACGGGCGCAGTCGGTTTGTGGATGGGTGACCGCTAGTGGCAAAATTTCATGGGCGCTACCGTGCTTCGGAGGGCACGTTAAGCTGTTTGTCTCGGTTCTTTTCAATGGTGGAAACAGTCGTTACGCCTTGTCGGAGACCTACGGGTGGCTTGAGAACATTTGACAATGGGTCGGTCACTCACCCGTCCGCAAAATCCCCTAGACCTCCCGCAGCTTGTGTCTGTGGGAGAGACCCGTGCCCAGCAGTGGGACATATGTGGTTTGTAGCTAGGTGTGTTCAGTCAGCCTTATAGCGTTGCATATCCAAGCGGCACGCTCCAATGACTTTTAAGTTATATGCAATCTTAAGGAAATAAATGTATTTACTAGCTTTAACGGTAAAGGAAACCATATTTTCCATACTGCACAAAGGCATGCGATGTCCGCTAATCCGTACTTGGCAAGCATGGTGGACTATGGCCTAACCCAACGAGAGGAGACCCAAGCCCAACAGTGGGACGGGAAAAGGTTGTGATGGAGTTGATGTACAGTATGTCGCTCTTTATTATGTGGTTTGTGTGAGTGAATGTGTGAATGAAGAAATCTTTCTGAAGATGGGATAAAACTGAGATAAGATTTTTATTTCTTTGCATCTCTCTTCCTCTAAAGATAAGAAAGAGATTGTTAAAACCGGTTAATCCGCTAAAGCACTGCAGCCATTAAGGTTGTAAAACTCAGATGACAAGATCATTGATGTTTCCTATGCAAATTAGTTTTTTTGCTCAAAACATGTGTTGTTGATATACATACTTGCAAATTTTAATTCGCGTATGCCGCGGTACATTGAACTTGAAAAGTTATGTTTTTAATATCTGAGTGGTTATAGATAAGAACTAGTATCATTTAACTGTTAAGCCTTGTACGAAGAATCCCACGAAATATTTAACTTACTCGACTAGACCTTGCTGTATGGTCATAAAGAGCTTTACGGCGTCACCGAATAGGACTGGCCCGTTGGCGCAATCGGTAGTGACCTGCCTGTTGCGCCAGGGGTCGTGCGTTCGACTCCACTCAAGACAAACGTTGGTGTGACGAACACTTTTGTTTATTCTGTGCCTGGATTTTAATACGTATAAGCATGTATGTATATCAATCAGTCTCTGACACCCATAGTACAGGCTCTGCCTAGTTTGGGGGGAAGAAGGGAGCGGTCGGCCTTCGGGGAGGGGGGCGTGCAGCGGCGCTATCCCTCTTAGATGAGGATGTGGCCCATTGTCGGCGCGGTTATACATAACACGCGCCAAGCGGACCACAAACTCATCCAGCGACACCAGCTTGCAGTCGCGAGCTATCACTGAGTTCCGGACGTAGCGCCCCGCTCCTGTGATTTCTCGCAGGGCGAGATTTTGCTGGACCTGAAGACGTTTGCGCTGCGTGGCCGCCGCCAGAGCATACCACGTCAGCCTAGATCGGATATAGCACAAGTTTCTAGATGGCTTACTAGGAGAAGAGTTGCTGGTCTTAAAACTCTCAGACACAACAGTCAATCTCAAGGGCTTCATAAAATTAGACGCGGATCGAAATAGACAATACCTACGCGTTACACGTGTTTCCCCGGCCACTTACGCAGTGTGCGTTTACCTTAAGGACAGAAAATACGCATCTGCGCCATTGTTGTTCAACGGTGATGTAACAATATCAGGCTGACCACAATCGGAACGGCGCGTGGCTCGTTATCTTGCCGCTTTGCAAGGATGGCATCGTTGTATATGTCACAGGAAAATAACAAGAACCGCAAGTTTATAAATTTCCTAGGAAACTTATAAACCTTCGTAGGATTCTAAACGAGAGATAAATTGTATTATTTTACGCCCACATTCTCGCAAATTGATAAACTTACCGAACCAAGAAAAAACCAAGAAAAAACGACCCAATTAACTCCAAATTAGTTAGGTTAGGTTAAGGTTTTGTCTATTTTTATTTACGCAAAAAAAGGGACCCCGCGAAGCGGGGTTCCGTCGACATTTGTGACAGGGTCCGACTTGTCTTACAAGAAATAAAATAAAGTAAAAATACTGTTAGGAGTAATCGAAACTGATAAAGTTACAGTTTGGCAAGTCTGATTGTACCTAAGTCTAGGAACACAAGCATTGCCACTATCAACATTGACCAATCAGAGAGCAGTGTGTTATTTGCCGTATTTTAAAGAAGCGTAAAATTAAAAGCTCTTTTGTGATTGGTCAAACCCTCAAACCGTTTAGAATCTTACAGATTGATATCCGTTAGACCAAGAGACGTCGCAAATTGATAAATTTGCGAAAATGTGGGCGTAAAATAATACAATTTATCTCTCGCTTAGAATCCTACAAGAAGGTTTATAAATTTCCTAGGAAATTCCTAGGAATTTCCTAGGAAATTTATAAACTTGCGGATCTTGTTATCTTCCGGTGACATACAACTTACCTAAATCCGCCCGGGGCGGTACCAACCACCGCTACGGTACCATTTCTACCGTGTTATTATTGTTTTAGTAGTAGCATCCATAGCCCAATGGGTAGCGTCCATAGCCCAATGGGTAGCGTCCATAGCCCAATGGGTAGCGTCCATGGGTGGTGCTGCGAGCTCGTTCCAAAATCCATCTATGTGGCATTATTTTTCAGGTTTTAGTAGCAAGCAGAACCGCGGGATAAATCTCGTGTATGTATATAAATCATAATGTATTTAATGTGACATTTGTATGCAATAATGAGGAAATGTGGTACCGGCTGACTTCCTGTTCCGATAACATAAATAATAATTTATATTTGTATTTGACGGACATATGCACAAGTGGAACTATTGGCTAGTTGGTCGTGTTTTGGTTAGCAGTTAAAAAAAAGGTAGGTTTGGTGGAGTATGCTCTAGACGAGCTTACTCCACCACGCTGCTCCAATGCGGATTGGTGGAGGGGTTAATGGCCAACCCTGTGTCGAATGTTCTTAGGCCACCCGAAGGTCTTCGACAAGACTTTACGATTATAAAATACTAGCTAACCCCGCGAACTTTGTTCCGCGCAGGAAATAAATGAGTATATTTTTGATTTTATTTTTATTAGCATAGTACATAATATAAATAAAACAAATTAATTATTTTAATGATTCTTTATTGACCATTTATTTAATTTATTTATAAGTATATTACCTTGTGATAGATGACATTTCCCGTTTTATTTTCATGCGCTAGATCAAATAATGCAGATGATCTTAAATTAATGTTAATAAATTATTAATTTGACTTAATCTGGAGCGTTAAATGTGCGTTCGTGTTTTCCAGATGGTTGTTTATCCGCTCTGATCACCACTTTGTAGTCCTCATTTGTCATGCGCTCCAAAGCACTCTTGAACAACCTGACCAACGCATGAAGTTCATGAAGTATTTGCTGCAGATCTTGTTTAATTGCTCTTTTCATTGCTGAATCTCTTGACGTCGATCATGTTGCCCATGCAGTATAATTGTAAAAAAATATTTTGTGCATCTTCGAGAAGTTGTAATGATCCGATTCAATGGTAAATCTGTCTGTCCTTGTATCTACAAAATCAAAAGCAAAGTCAGTATTACTGATTTATAAATATTTTTTTTATAATTTGCATACATAACATAGTAATAATTATAGTATATTAATGTTCTACTTTATTCTTTGTAAGTACAAAAATTAAATAAATTAATACATACCTTTAATGTCGGATTAAATCCTCGTTCTTCAATAATGACTACCCCAAATCAGGTTATTTGGAAACAACTATTATATTTTCGAATGTTTGCTAGAAAATGTCGTGATTCTGGTGTTTCGCCAAGAAACAATGAATGTAATGGTTCAGGTGGCGGACAGTAATCAGTTCTGAAATCGTATTGAAACGCTGCTCGATTCAAATCAGCACTTGATAAATTTCTTCTTGTTCTTCTAAAATTATCTAGTTCTTGATCTCTGAGCTTTGACCCACGATTTCGCATTGCCAACCTAGATGTTTCAGTGGCTGCCTCGTTTTGCTCTTGTGATTGAGAAGCACGAATTCGCCATACTAACGCGATGCTCTTCACGTGCCCTTTGATTCGCAATGTTTCGAATCCTAGGTGGATTACGGATTTGTCGGAAAAGAATTGATTGTCTTGGTCGCGGCATGGTATTGTTAATGATAATATCGACACAATAAGCTAATAGAAACTCAAAACAAACATTTAAAATGTACTCTGTAAAATAAACACATCAACTGGTCGACTTCAAAAATTCCAAATTGTCAAAGTATCAACTGTCACTAAAAAATAAAATAAAACGGAACGGTGTAAAAAGTATCCTATAGCACTCCCCCGGTTCTAAGGTACCTCCCGACAAATTTTCAGCCAAATCGGTTCGGCCATTCTTGAGTTATAAATGGTGTAACTAACACGACTTTCTTTTATATATATAGATAAACTAATAAAATATTTTGAAAACGATCGTCCCGGATGGGTTAACGTGCCCTCTGAAGCACGGTAGCGCCCATGAAATTTTTCACTAGCGGTTACCCAAGAACCGACCGCGCCCATCGTTGATTAACTCTGTCGGTCACATTGAATCGACGCGATCCATTGGGACGGACAAAAGGAAAATTAAATCTTATTAATGATTAAATATAAGCAAACCTACCTACTAGATTATGTTAGATATTATATTAGTTGCTAGCGGGAAGATAAGTAAGGCGACAATGTCCATTTCTTCACGAACACGTTGCGCTCATTACCTTGCGACTTGCAATATGGAATATTATAATAACCATACAAATTGGTTGTTCATCACGAGTTAACTTCACGAGTTATCGTGTAGCGATGACGTCACGAATAGCATATCGTTTTGTCGCAAATCTAGGTCTTTTCAAATGATAAAAGCAGTAGCCTGAAGCCAATTCTATATCCGAGATTGTTTACGTCGGCCTCATTAGTAAGCTCAGGATTGTTCGGCGATGGCGGCTATGTGACGCAAGGAAGGGTATTTTGTTTATCAGACTATGTATGTATGTTTGTTCGTCTATGGCGTTCTAGGGCGATTTTGATGATTCTTACGTCAAACGATTCGGCTTAACCTTGCGAGTGTCACTAAAGACGTGACAGTAACCAAGATTTACAGCGACAACCAGGTGCCAAATTTTCAAAATGATGTTTTCGTTCGTTGTTGATCAGATATTTAAAAAATCAATTTCATTTTAAATAACAGTTTTGGATATACAACGATGTAAAGTTAAACTTAATGCTTGAATTAATTTGTTTGCTACATGTTATTTAATTTTTAAATCTAATATTTCAATAAAATACTGTGTATGACCGAATTTGAATTTATTAAATCCGTAGACAAACTGACTCTCTGACTGATAAGTGATAACCTATGGGAATAAAATAGCTTCTATGGAAACCATCACTCAATGGAACACAGGCGTCAAGTAGGTCTAATTGAAGATTAAGTGGATATCGAACTCGCCTCTACTCTTTTGAGAACACTGACATCGTAACACCTATTATATATCTATATATATAAAAGGAGAAGCTGATCAACGCAGGGCCTAAACTATAAGGGTTAGAAACTTGAAATTTTGCACAGGGGTTCCTTTTATAACGTAGGGGAGCACTAAGAAAGGATTTTTGAAAATTCATCCCCTAAGAAGGTAAAACGGGGGTGCAAAGTTAGTATGAAACTTTTCCGTTTTTGAAGTCAAGTGGGCAACCCGAACGCGGGCAGACGTTAATGGTTCTAATTCTAAGCAAGCGAAGCTGCGGGCGTCCACTAGTTTATTATATTTATAACATATTCTTCCGTGATAAATCGGTGTGGTTCGATATTTCCTCCTTTCATAAGAAATTTCATGACACGCATCCAAATATACGTCGTTCTTTCACTGAATACGCGCAGTAACCTTGATATCGCCTGTTATTTTTGGTGCGCCCGCGCACGCGAAAACATTGGTGATCTCGATTTTTAATTAAATCGAGTTTGAATAGTTGTTGATACTTTTCCTGCAGGTTCATTAGAAGCGACAAATGGCGCGTTCTAAATCCTTAGATTAAGCCGCGCGCAGATAGGATGTGGTTTTTATTTAACTGATTTTGAAAAAAGGAGGAGGTTCTATGTACGACTGTTTTTTTTTTTTCATTCAGGGAGGCTTACAGCACACTCCACCATTATCCACCATATTCCATGAAAACTTTCATGTTGATATGACTGAAAAATATTACGTGAATAAACGTATCAATCCGCATTGGAGCAGTGTGGCGGAGTATGCTCTCGAACTCCCTCAACTGTGACTGGGAGGCCCCAAATGAATTACTATTATTTCTGACTTTAGTTTTGAAGTCGGTTTCACGGTTTTACGCCAAAACTACTGAACCGATTTAAATGAAATTTGGTACAAAGATAGTCTATAGCCTGAAAAACGACATAGGCTACTTTTTAATTGAAAACAGTGTTGTGAAGGGTTGATAAAAGGTTGTATGAATGTACTGTCATTGTCAGAACTAGAAGCATAAAATTTATACTTAAGGCTGTTGATTAGACATAAATAAATATAGCATTCAAAGATTGTAAAAATGTGGGTAACATTTTTAAGGGTGTAAAATAAATATAGGGGATAACACATTTACGGATTCATTACAAATTTGTGGAGATAAAGTTAACATCTATTATTATGTCTAAAACAACGCGAGCGAAGCTGCGGGCGTCCACTTGTCTTACTATAATTGTATACTGACTTAATCGCACCTTAAAAATAAAACTAGGCCTAATTTATAAACGATTCTGTTCCGGTTCAACATCTGATAAGCATCGTCTGGTATTTTGTGGTTTCACCGGAGTGTTATCGTACTTTGCGAGTCTTTGTTGTGTGGATATACATTGTGGATGGATGGATGTCCAACGCGATCGGACCTTCGTCTCCGTTGTCAGTTTTGTTTATGACGCTTTGTGATGTAGGTACAAGGTTTTACTTTGGTATTCTGTGGCGCGTCTGAACGGCGGCTACGGACATACAATATGAATATTTGCCAATAATACCTATTATTAAAAGCTTTTATTAAAAGCTTTTATTTAACGTCACTCGTATGTATGTATGTATGTAAATGTCCTGGAATCTTGCAATCAATATTTCACCCACTTCCACTGAAGCTATCGAGCTGAAATTCGGCACACATATTTGGGTCCGATGACAATGCACGAAAATAAAAATAAAAGTTCAAAAGCTTTTTAAAAAAAAAATTTTTACAGTATAATTAATTTTGTTCAACAGGAGGGGGGCGTTTCAGCGTCTATTTACAAATTGCGGTTTATGTGTTTTCATTAATTTTATTTGCGTATATCGTTTACATAATTTAAAATGTCGACGTGTACAGTATGATTGGTAAGAAGAGTGACATATCCGGTCGGGGGTCGGAGTGGAGGGGATCTTCCAGCGACCACTTCGTGAGGACAGTATAGTAGATACCTACTTAAAATAGCTCTATGGCAGTGGCGTGGTGCACACAACACCACCAACATCCTTTCTTTGTCCCACTGTTGGGCATGGGTCTCCTCTCAGAATGCGGGATCAGGCCTTAGTCCACCACGCTGGCACACAGGCTTCACATGCCTTCGAGAGCATTATAAAGAAATCTCAGGCATGCAGGTTTCCTCACGTTATGTCCTTCACCGTTACAGCAAGTGACATTTAATTTCTTAAATCGCACATAACTTAGAAAAGTCATCGGTGCGTGCCGCTTAGGTTTGAACCCGGACCGCTCGTGTGAGTGATAGCCACGGGGCTATCACCGCTTACACCGCACACCCACTTCGTCACAAACATTGAAAGTATCGACGAGTGTTTCCGCGTTCGCGGTGTTACGTTCGCCAAGGTCATTCGAGAAACCTAACTTGATTAATGGCGTGTGCAAAACGTTTGTCGTATCGTATCGTATTCATTTAATGCACTGGACAGTTTTTTTTTTTCGAGGTTTCTTTTCGATAGGACTTTTGCTGTATGGTCATAAAGGGGCAGAAGCTTAGTTGCATCTTGTACAATCAAGGAACATGTTACCCCAAAGACATCCTGGGATTTATCCGAGTGATTGGCCTTTGGGATCAGGATTGAACTCTCTGGGGGCTACAATACATCTTTTTAGGTCGCAGTGCTTATGGGTATTATGGCCCACAGCTACAAAATTAAATGGACCTTAAAAAAAATCGAAATAGTACAAATTTGACAAAAAGGGGCCGTGCTCAGTATTAGTCGTGGCGGACCACGACTGCTGGTTTTCAGTACGACCAATGACGTACATGGGCGAATATACGGGTTCTTCCACCTCTGCTAGTCTGCTCCATTCACCAGTAAGTCAATGTTGTAACGAAATAAATAATAAATTATATTATCCTTATCCTTACTTCCTTACTAATATTATAAATGCGAAAGTAACTCTGTCTGTCTGTCTGTGTCGCTTTCACCCCAAAACTACTGAACCGATTTAAATGAAATTTGGTACACAGATAGTCTAGCTAGAGCTTGAGAAATAAATCTCATCAGCCATCACGTGCCTTATGCCTTCCATAAAGGTTTTTCTGACATAGTTAAACATTAACTAAGTATGTATGAGTCATTAATGTCTATGTAACGTTATCTTCTATCAGCAAACATTTCGCTCAAACTGCGACATCTAGTCAATCCGGAGTTGTCATACTTGTGTACCAACATGTAACCATGAAAAACATTGATGTACTGTAAAAAAATTGCCAAGTTTCACTGCCCAATTACGTAGGTATAGCTTAAATTTAAAAATGATTCATTTGTCCAATTCTAAGGCCTAAATTTGATTGTGACCTTGATCGCCAAACTGCCGTATAATGAATATTTGTACTCGGTAAAATGTAATTATATAGTGTTTTGTTTTGTTCAAACCTGTGAATAAGTCCATAAATATTTCTTTAACATAAGTACCTACCGTATTACGTAAACTACGTATGTTATAGTAGGTGTAATCTACTGTTAATCTGTAAATGATTTATTTGAATTTGATGGAGATTTTCATTCTGATGTAATCATCATTAAGTGTAAAAATTTTAGTATCCGGACGTTATTGTGGATTGAAAATACGAAATGTTTTCGTCCGAGATAAGTTTAGCAGTGTCTTGATAATTAATTATTTATCTACTGTATTGTACCACAACCACAAATACAACTATAAAGCGGTAAAACGAATAATGAATTCTCAATCAACTACGCACTCGGCTAATCAGATAGTCAACGAATAAGCTGTTGGAAGTTGAATGATTTAAAAAAAAACGACTGCAAAACAAATGACATAAATAAGTTGATGAACAAATGATATGGTTGTTAACCAACTTTAAATACTTATATAAATATCTTAATCTGTTATTTGAAATGAAAAACGATAAAAGAAACTTTGAATTATTTTGAAATTCCACTTGATATAGTTAGATTTTTTTGTTTTCTTTCTAACAATATAGCGTTTGGTTGTCGCTTTGCGTCGCGCAGTGGGGTAAAAAGGCTAAATCTATGGTTTGATCTTGGCGGGGACATGACCTTGCCTCCTATTTCGTCGTCTCCATAACTTTTATATAAGCAGATATCGTGGCCGCGATTATTTGATGTCTGAAATTTTAGGTCATTACCAATGAAATAAAATTATTTTTGTAAGACACGTGATGTCGGACACCTGCCGTGAGTGCCACCTAAATATGTACGTTAAATAACGTATTATTATTATTTGTAGGAAGGGGGTGTGGGCCATAATGCCCATAAGCCTAAATAGATCTATTGTAGCTAAGTAATAAATAAAAACGAAATAACGTATACTTATTGGTATAAATAGTTGTAAGTTCCACTTTGAGTTTATGAAACTACGTTACCATGATTCGTCGGTCGGTCCTATCAGCATGCTTATTTGCTACGCACAAATTGTGTATAGGCAATAGGCTCACCAAATATTACATGAGACTTAACCTAAACATAACTGGTAACACTGAATAAGTGGGTATATAGACACCTTTGCCTACCTCTTCGGGGAAATACAAGAGTGATGTTATATTATGTTTAGAAAGTTTGTCTAATACTATAGATTCCAATACACTGACAAGTTTTCTAAAGTTGAATGGTTTGTTTTATATTTTCTTGAGTTCAAGTAAGAACAGAAAAATGTGTACAAAGACCATTCTTTTAGCATACTTAGTGTATGCTAAAAGAATGGTCTTTCACACATTTTTCTGTTCTTATAGCATACTTTGTGATAGGCCAAGATAGTGACATCCGTCCTTCGTAACTCACAGTAGATAGTTACTGTGCATTTTGATACCATCCTAGTATCTATGTGCGGGAGGGTGTCGGTCATTTTCATGTGATAAAGTTTGAGATAAAAATGCATCGATCCGTGCATATTTAGGCGTTTTTAACTTAAAAACATCTTTTGATTTTACCCTAAAACAAACAACCATGTAAGTGATCTTCATAGAATATTTATTTAAATCCAAATATGTATAAAATTTTAACATACAAAGGCGGACTTAATGCTAAAGCATTCTCTCCCTGTCAACCTTTTGGCGGTGAGAAATTATTTATTAGATTATGAGAGTTAAAAGCGGTATTGAGAAATAAATAAAAGTAAGAACAAATAATTAATTAATAATTATTGTAGGAGTTGAAGTCATGGAGAAACGATATAGAATAGATTTGAATAGATTTTGGAATGTTATGAAATAAGTCCTTGGAGGAGAAAGGAAGAGGGGTTCACTACAATGGTTACAGCCAAATTTAAATTAAAGTAAAATTATAGAGATTAAGTTAAACTTTTTTTTTAAATTTGCAATTAAATAAACCTAACGCTCAAGTGCAGCAACTGCTACCGGTTTTATAGATCAAACCGGTAGCCAACAGATAAAAAATATAAGCTGAGTGAAATGGGAAAGACCTTCGACATTGGTGTAGACTTCCCGCGCAAACGGCCCGGAAATGGCCGAATCTGTTACCGTTTTTTTTTAAATTTGATGTCTATTCAATTTGGATTAAGGATTAAATGGCTTAAGATTTCAAATGCAGCATGCTCATGCAGCCTCATTGATATTGTTTAAAAAGCAAAGAATTTTCTTTGTTTTACAAAATCCCACCAGAACTATTTAAACCTTCCAAGTAAAACACGAATTTAATCAAGATAATCAAATTCTTCTAGGTATAATGATGTAGTTAAATTGTAAAACACGATTCGTCTTGAAGTTGATATAAATAAAAACAAATCAGGAAAAGAGAGGCGCGCGCTGGCAAGGACGCGGAGAGAATGTCATTCAGTACAACCCAAGAGGTTGGACATTAGAGCGGCGGAGTTGAAATGAATGAATTGAATGAATGCGCGAATGAATTTGTGTTCCAAATTTGAATTCAGTAACATCCCTTCCGTTGCATCTATCCAAAACGATATTTTTTTTAAATTTCTTTATTGGCACACAGATGTTTACAAACATATTAAATAGCTAGCATCAGTAAACCACACAGGTTGTAGATATATATGTTGTGTCACGTTGACTTCTTTGAGTTAGTACAGCTTGAAAGACTACATCGTTTACGTGGATCGACAGTGATCCTTTCAGCCACTTAGTGTTTACAGTCCTCTATGGACGCTTCGACACTAAATTAACTTCCCTTTACAGTTCGTAATGGACTGTCAATGTGCATTAGTGGAGTCAACACATAAAATAACATTAATAAATATAATAACATTAAAAAAAAATCCTGTCGATTTGGACTCGCGCACGACGTGTACCATTATCTATGCTAACGGCAAAAAAATCGTGTCTCCTGTGTGGGAGCCCCCCTTAAATTTTTATTTCTCATTTTTTTTGTGTTTGCTGTTATATTGGCACCAGAAATACATCATCTGTGAAAATTCCAACTTTCTAACTATCACGGTTCATGAGATACAGAATGGTGACAGACGGACAGACGGACAACGAAGTCTATGGTCCCGTTTTACCCTTCGGATACGGAACCCTAAAAAATGGCTATGTTTGGTATGTTGGTATTCCATGGAATTAATTTAAAGACAAAACTCTTGACATTAAGTGGACACTTACGTATGCTGTCATGCATTGTCGAGTTAGACATAATTGTTTGCGACATAGTAAGCCCTCATGCTGCGCATTTTCTTTACGTAACACATAATGTTGGATTATAAGTTACTCGTTCTATAGTACTCTTGTTTAAAGGCTGAATTTTAGGATATTAATTAGTAGGAAATATGTAACCGCAAATTACTTGTCGGAAAAATATAAATAAATATCTTGGACATTCTCACACAGGGCCATCTGACCCCAAAGTAGGCGCGAGTATTTAAATACTGATATACATACATAGATATTTTTAAATACATACTAAGGAAACTATTTTTCTGCAAAAGGTGTAACACGTGATACATTTGTTTTAATACTTACCCTCTTATTCATAAACAAATAAGCCTCATAAAGCTGTAACCTATTTTGTCACATTCTGTCAAATCGGAATTAAATTTGAATAACGAAGACAAAACAATGTATTCAAACTTACGCAATAGGGCTACGTTCTTTTACCTCGCCCGACGACGCTCGATGACATTATCCGCGTTCTAAAACCATCGGGTGATCGCTCGACGATCACTAGTAGCCGTTCGTAAATGTCGCCCGACGACGCACCGGTCACCCCACGAAATAGGTGGGTGAAAGTCACCCTGACGTTTTAACATATTGTCAACTGTCATATAAAGCTTCTATTTTGACATTTGGCACTTCATAAAAATAAACATTTTTAGATTTTTCAGGATAATAATATTAATTTAAGTTTTCATTCGCGCTAAACAGTGTTTCGTGTAAATATATTAATCTATCTTCATTATATTCATCGTTGAATCGAATCAAAATGAAAACAATGAATATTGTTACTCAAAATGGCCAGTTATTATTACGACGATCAAGGCCGGTTGTACCTTTTGTAATCTCTTCGATAATTCAATATTGTGTTTTTGTAATTACTTTGTGTGTACAATAAAGTGTATTCTATGTATTTTAGACTAAACGGATGGATTTTAATAAAACTGTGATGATATATAACGTGGTTTTAATTTTGTTACATCTTAATGAAAAATGTAAAAAAGTCAAAAAGTATGCATTTATACATGCATGCATTGTATGGAACTCAAGACCCTGGAATAGGAAATAGGGTACTTTTTATCCTGAAGGACACATTAAATAAATAGCTTTAAATTTAATATATGGCAGTAAAAATTACCCTGTGATTTTTATGTTTGTAATAAGTACATGGAGTACAATGTACATAATAAAATCTAATTTTCAAAATGGAAACAATTTCATCCAGATTATTGTTTATTCAATGAAGTGTTCTTCACTCAGGTACATCAATTAAAGTCACATTTTAGTACATTAACAGGATTTTTATAAGCTTTTATGTAACTTGCTTTGATGGCATGATGTTCCAATTCACAATTTGCAATCCATTTTCTAAGCACTTGCTGGCATCCAATTGAGCTAAAATTTGACATAGCTATGTAACTTCGGTCAATATGGTACCGTGGACCTGGCCTGCACATGGAGCCAAAATAATTCTTCAAAACAATCAAAACTCCTCAACTACAACACTCCATTATATACCTTTATAATTCTAAAAACTAGAAACTGAATGAAAAACAGTTCTTAGGGTAAACTTATCCCCCTCTGAGAAAATAGTGTTGCAGCCACTGAGTTAAATGTTGCAGCTATTTCATCTCGCAATATTCCAATCAACTTCTACATTGCTTGTGTCACTGTTGTCTTAGGTCTGGTGGAGTGGAGATGAAGCATGCCCTCATCAACATACTCTTGAATATGGAGATCAGTATGGCTCAGGCAAATGTTGTGAAGGACACAATAGTAAAAGGCACCAAAACAATTCTGACGATCTGGCGATCCATTTGGCCACTTAAAACTGGTCTTTTTTTTACGGATTTAGCTTGATTCTACGTAAAAAGATTTAACATATTAACGAAACGACTATTGTACATAATGTAAACAAAAAATGACAATAATGTCTATTTTGACCATTGAGTTAAATATACTAGAGAAGCAAACCTCATCAGAATGCCTCAAATATAGCGTAACCACTTTTTAAACGCGACGACGTAGCTTTGAAATCACTAAACATTTGAATGTAAACATATATCTTTCTCACTTACACAAGTCACAATAACAATACCGTCGCGTAGATTAGACAAAGATCGCAATATTAACATGCAATTACGGGAATCGGCGCGACAGGGTTGCCTACCCACGCGAAGTTTTACCCAATTTTTTTAAGCCATAGAAAAATTTAATACTAAATTAAATTAACTTTAAAATATTTGAATTACATATGTAAATAGAATTTTGATGATCTGAAATTAATGAAATCATACTCCGCTTTATAACATATGTTTTGTATACAATTGCCTTTTAGACTCTTTTTTGTAAGTTTGAGTAAATAATTTGCTTTCGTTATACAATCTTATTTTAAAATATTTGTAAATTATGGAATCTATTTTATACTAATATTATAAAGAGGAAACATTTGTTTGTAATGTTAAAACACAAAAACTACTGGGCTGATTTTAAAAAATCTTTCACCATTAGAAAGCTGCATCTTCACGTTCTGACATAGGCTATATAATAATATTATACATTTGTGTTTTTGAATGTATGTTTGTAATGTTTTCACACAAAAACTGCTGGACCGATTTCGAAAATTCTTTTCAAGCTGCACCTTAACTGAGTAACATAGGCTATATTACATTTTTAAAAAAATAGGGATCCTTATTATAAATGCAATAATATTACCCAAGGTGTGAAAATTACCTAAAATATTCTTTACATCGCGTGCGCTGCGAAAACTATTGATGATAGAATAAAATAATGTACTACGACTTTGCAGATCACATCATTATTTACAAAAAGTCGCGATATCATATGTCCAACTACTGTAGTTATGCCACTATAACTACTTTTTTACATTTTAAAAGTTGATAACAGTGCCGACAATAATCAAACCATTATTATTCATAACTTTGAATTAATCCATATCCCATTAAATATTATTATATTAAAGACCGTTTCAATACCTGTTAAATACTTATTGAATTATTAAAATCCGAATAACGAATAAAAAGATATAACGAATTTAAAATGTCAATGTAAAGAAAATAATGCAATAATAAAATAATACGGAGTGGGTGGCGCCGCGCAGCGTAGTCTTAGATATATTACTTAAAAGATGAATAGAATTGATGAATTGCTTCATATTAGCAACAAATGTTTACAGTTTAATTAATTAATTAAAATGTAGGATATGTAGGTACTTTTCATCTCGGTGATTTCCACAAAAATGAAGTTCGAAGGACAAAATTCGATCGATAGTGTCTTTGAAGAGGGTGGTAACTTAGGTGTAAACGAAACTATTGTTATGTCTAATTCCACGCGAGCGAAGCTGCGGGCGTCCACTAGTTTACTAATAAAAGGGAATGATCAACTAGTATTGAGGATATGTGATCTCCCGGGTGTATCGCAAATTCTTTAATTAGTAGCCAGTCTGTCTCTTTTCTCAATAATCGAATTATTTCCACCCACTTATCACGGCGTGTTGCATCATTAGGTACACTGCAACGTTGTTATTATTAAAAAAAAATATATATTCACTTATTCCATAATTTAAAATTCTCCCAGAATTGTGGGGATCTAAAATTGAGTTTTTAGTGGTCACACTGAACCTATATTTCAAAATCGTACAATTTATTTATTTTATTGCGTTTTTACGTTGATGTAAACACAGAAACAATAAAATTACGTGTGGAAAGTAATTTTAGTGGACTTATTAAGTTTTTGTGATCTTGAATCGCACTTTTTCACTGTGCATTTGCCCATTTTGAAAATATTTTCTGTCAGTTCAACTCGGCCGGCGTCACACAGAGTACTGAACTGACGTTAGCTACGATTAAGACCGTGGCCATAATCCCAGTGACAACGCTTTGGCGCGGTGATTACTAATCTAGTGGTAACATATATATCAATGATTTTGACAGTGACAATTATGCAATGTCGTTCGAAAACGTCGGATGACGAACGTCGCTCCACCGTCGCTCGGCTTGGTGTGAACGCCCGTCGTCGGGCGAGGTAAAAGAACGTAGCCTAGTAGGTACAGAACTGACACGCTACACGCTGAGGTCAAGAGCCCTAATATAATTCATTGACATGCGCTTGCGCAGGCTGCATTCGAATTCGAAACACCGAAATATTCCAAAACCGGAATATTAAACGCCACAGATGGACTCCTAAGTTATTGAACTTTTGATTAAACACAACATCAATAACATCACGCCGGTATATCCGTGGGGGATCAACAGTGATTAGTTACAATAGCTATTAGTTAGATACTAGTGGACGCCCGCAGCTTCGCTGTGGAATCAGACATAACAATAGTTTCGTTTTCACCTAGTAGTATTATATAGCCTATGTCACTCAGTGAGGATGCAGCTTTCTAATGGTGAAAGAATTTTTTAAATGGGTAGTAGTTTTTGTGTGAAAACATTATAGGTAAACAATTATTTCCTCTTTATAATATTAGTATACACAACAAAGTAATTGCAAAAGTTAATGTTAATTATTAGCACGGGACTTTCCCTCAGCCACAGCTGGGAGCTCTTACTCATTCCAAGCTGCTCCAGTGCGGATTGGTGGAGGGCATAGTGGCCAACACAGTGTCGAATGTTGTCAAGACACCAAAGGTCTTCAACATGGCTTAAGGATTATTTTTTGAAATTGAAAACAACCGAAACCGACGGCTTAACGTGCCCTACGAAGCGCGGTAGCACCCAAGAAATTTTATGGTCACATACTACGTCCGTAAGTTGAACTGGCAATGGGCAGGCCACGTCGTTCGAAGGACTGACAACCGGTGGGGGAGAAAAGTCCTAGAATGGAGACCACGACTCGGAAAAAGGAGCACAGGTCGCCTTTCGACAAGGCGGACAGACCTGAAGAAGACGGCGGGAAACGGCTGGTTTCAGAAGGCACAGGACCGGTCGGAGTGGTGTCGCTTAGAAGAATCCTATGTCCAGCAGTGGACGACAAAAGGTTGATGTATGGATGGACTACGTAGGACGCGACGTCCGAACCATAGGCCTATGTGACAAAAGTTGGGCACCACATGGTCACAGATGCGTTGCTACTGCTGCATATATCAAGACATGAAATTTACACGCGTATCACACTATATGAGCAGGTAGCGTGTATAGTTGCTGGAAGGAGATATCGTTAACATTAAAAAGATACAAGATTGTGATAAAGTCTTCCGGCCGTGAACTTGACCCAATCGGAAATGTCACGTAATGACCCGGTGCGGGAGAGATGACACTGTATTTATGTAATAACTAGTGGACACCCGCAGCTTCGCTCGCGTGGAATTAGACATACCTAATAATAGATTCATCTTAACGCGTTAACTTTAGCTCCACAAATTTGTAATGAATCCGTAAATGTGTTATCCCCTATGTTTATTTTACACCCTTAAGAGTAACATTTTTACAAACTTTGAATGCTATATTTATTTATATCTAATCAACAGACTAAAATATAAATTTTATGCTTCTATTTCTGAAAATGACAATACTTTCATACAACCTTTCATCCCCCTTTTCAACCCGTTACAACAAATTTTGCTAACTAAAAAGTAGCCTATGTCATTTAAATCGGTTCAGTAGTTTTGGCGTGAAAGCGAGACAGACAGACAGATACGAGTTACTTTTGCATTTATAATTATTATTATGGATTTACATTTTTTTAAATAATGCTGTAGGCAAGTTTCCTCTCGTTATTTATTTTCTTAATCTAATAAAATATTTATTTATTACAGGTAAATGTAATACGTATTTAAGAAAAAAAAACCCGCCATAATTCCTGTCATGCATGATTCATGGCAGTTGATATAAATCAAGTTCCTATGTTTCAGGTGCATGACTTGCCATAGGTATTTTAACTTATCGCTTAATTTAAGTTTTTAATAAGAACAATTTTTTGTTATTAGTTCAATTAAGTTTTTCTGTCGCTTAGTTTGTACTTATTTATTATCTCACAATTTATTGTTAGTTGCAACGCATAGACGTCCCACTGCTGGGCACGGGTCTTCCCCACAGATACATTTTCGGGAGGTCTAGAGCATACTCCACCACGCTGTTCCAATGCGGATTGGTGGAGGGTTAGTGGCCAACCTAGTATCTAATGTTCTCAAGCCACCAGAAGGTCTTCGACAAGGTTTAATTATTGTTTTCACCATTGATAACAACCGGGACCGACGGCTTAACGTGCTCTCCGAAGCACGGTAGCGCCCATGAAATTTTGCCACTAGCGCTCACCCATCCACAAATCGACCGTGCCCATCGTTGCTTAACTCTGTCGATCACATTGAATCGACGCGAGCCATTGGGCTATGGACGCTACAATTTCAATAAACTGTTGTACAATTACTGCACATAAAATGTCTCCCTTGGTGATATTCGGCTTTCTCGGAATTCTTTGCTCCGAAGGGAAAATTTCCCCTAACTTATTTGATCCCTCATTGCTTGGCTAGTTCGACCCTAATACTCGTAGTAACAAAGTAAGTTATAAAGTACAGGATATTCGCCCTATTTATATTTACGTCCCGAGAATAAAATCAGACAATATAAATATGCGACCTTCCCACTGTCCCTTCCAACCGTTCAACGTCCATTTTCCCTTTGTTCAAGTACGAATATTTCGGGATCTCGATTCTTTGTGTTGCCCTTGCGTGAATCATTTCCCGCTCCCGAACTAAAGCTCTGACAATATTCAACCGATACAGTGGCGGATTTACAAATTTTCCGCCAGTAGGCTATTAAATTTTTTCCGACACTACTAACCTCCGAAATTCGATACCTTATTTCGCTATCATATTATTTAATAGTAACGTACATTTATTGTGTCAATAAAATTGCAATTTTATAATTAGTGCTCTAAAATTATATTTTACAAAGCGTTTAGTACTTTTCATATTTAGACGTTACAGTGTTCACTTGTTAATATACAAAATATTATGTTTTTTTGTTAAATTTTCAAGATTCATTTTCTCTATGTATATTATATATTTTTTTGTATGTAAGACAAAACAATTTAGACCAAATTTGCCGCCCCCTAAAATCTGCCGCCCTAGGCTTCAGCCTACTCAGCCTACTGGTAAATCCGCCACTGAACCGATATATCTATATATATAAAAGGAGAAGGTGACTGACTGACTGACTGACTGACTGACATATCAACGCAGGGCCTAAACCATAAGGGCTAGAAACTTGAAATTTTGCACAGGGGTTCCTTTTATAACGTAGGGGAGCACTAAGATAGGATTTTTGAAAATTCACCCCCTAAGGGGGTAAAACGGGGGTGCAAAGTTAGCTGAAAAGTGGCTGCGGGCGTCCACTAGTTTATAATATAGTAGGTACTTCTTCTACCTTTGGCTACCTGTTTCCACCCTTTTCTACTATCTTTTTCCGGCAATTCAACTTCATTGACTTAAATTAACTTGCAATTCAACTTCTTAAACATGAAAGTCATGAATTAATATCAAAAATATATTAATATGTATATTCAAACTGCACTGGAATAGCATTAAAATCTGTATATAAGTGTGATGGAGACTAACGCATATATAATTTTAAAATTTTCATTTCGTTACGTTCCAATAGTTTTCATGTCTTTGATTGGTTGCCCATTGTAATTGTTTTATACCTTAACGATACAAACATCGACCTGAATTGCAATAATATTCTTCGGTCCTAAGCAGTCTTTGTAGTTCTCAGCTTTTGGTTCTCGTTATCTTATTTAATATCATAAAATAATAGTTTAAGAAAGAAAAGTATTCTTTCTTCAGTTAAAGTTTACATGTATTTATATATAGTGTAAGTATGATGTGTGTAATCTTGTATGTTAACATTAAAATATTTTTTTTACTTAAATTTATATTCATATATGTATCAGTTTTATCTACGTATTAAGTTTTTTATGTATGCGGTTTTTATTTTTCTCTCAACCATTTTTTTTTAAAGGAGAATGCCCACGGACAGTATCGCTAAAATCTAAGTTGTGTCACTACTTCATGAAATCAGTAATTCCTATTATTAATTTAAACAATTTTTGTAACTATTACAAAATAACAAATTCTCCGAATATTAACTGACCAAATCAAAAGTCGTTGTCTGGCTATTGACCATTTACTTTGTCGCCATCTTTGCCAATTGCCACTGCAAAAATAGGTACGATTAGTGGTGGATCAAGGAATCGATAAGTTTAAGTGAAATTCGATTATTCATGTAATATGATGAATAAGCAATCGATGATAGAATCGATTACAATAACTTTTAGTGGAGCATTTTGATGGAGACTTCTTATGGTGCTGTTATTACTATATTTAAGGCAATGTATTAAAAATAATAGTTTACAACTACTAAGCCACTGACAACATTTTAAAATCTATTCTTAAATGACCAAGAAAAAGGTTATTGAAGTTTAGTCTGTATGTATACGATTTCACTAATATCGATCTTCGATTTATTGCAGATAAGCTACTACTCACAATAGTCAATATTTTCGTTTTTAACAGTGTTGCCCGATTAATATTAAAGCCTTAATTAATTAGTAATAGGATTTAATAATTAATTAATTAACAATTAATTAAGGATTGCATAGTACAAGGATAACGGTTATCATGTTCAAAAAATGGTCTCCAAAAATGGCGCTGCGATCGCTTCCATCTATATTATAAAAATGAATCGCAAAATGTGTTGGTAAGCGCATAACTCAACAACGCCTCGACCAATTTGGCCAATTCTTTTTTTTAAATGTTCGTTGAAGTTCAAGGATGGTTTTTACGGCGAGAAAAATTTGAAAATTCATCCCCTAAGGGGGTAACACGGGGGTGCAAAGTTAGTATGAAGCTTTGCCGTTTTTGAAGTTAGTGAATGTGTAACGCGAGCGAAGCTGCGGGCGTCCACTAGTATGGTATAAATATAGCAGTTTTCAGCGGACTGATGTGTGCCGACGGTGCCGAATACTATCAAGAATTCTCGGCTCGCATAGGGAATGAAACTTACAACAACTTTTTGTCGCTAGGTTCTTAAAACAGTTCGATTTAAAAGAATTCATCCAAACGATGTAGCGTTCAAGATCGATCTGTCGATCGATTTCAGATCAACATGCTTAATCGATTCTTCGATAAATCAATCTCAGTTTGACATCCATCATAACCTGCCTGACAAATGACAATTAATAATTATTGTCTGAAGTGAAGTTCCCGTACTTCCCGTCCCCGACAGTTACCATTGAACTCATTTTGAATTCAATAAGTATTATTTCGTGTTTGATTCGTTTTGTTCTTTCAATTTCCATTAAATGAAAGCCAAAGTGATAGAGAGACAGAATCAGATACTCCATTAGTTAAGTTATTGTGTTAATACCTATTTGACGAAATCGCGAGATAAAAGACTCCATTTTAAGTTATCGTGTTTATTTCAAATAAAAACTAATTAAGTGTGATAACGAGTAATTATGGAAAATCCATCTCGTCGGTGCATTAATTGTTCCCTCCAACTGCGATATTTACGCTGGCAATCGTTGAGAGAACTTAATGATGAACAACAGTGGGGTGTTGTGCACTCGTGATGACCATGACTTGGTATCTGAGCTGGGGTCGGCATCACGACATCCGCCCGACAAGCGCCGGCACAGTTTTTAGATTCTATATTTGAAGAATATTGTTATGAAAACGAATAAAAATGCTAAATACTTACTTTTGTATTTTCAATTCCTAGAGGGTTCCTCTATTTGAGTGGTCATCGCTAAATGAAAGTTACTTAATTAGTTCGATATACATTGCTGCATTACTAATGAAATAAAAATTACATTTCTTAACTAACCTTCAATGGATAAAAATATATGTTAGGCTCAGTGGCTTAAATTGGCTTTCATTCTATGATATCCACTCTTTAGGGGCTGGAACGCTTTTCTCCAATTTGCAACTATTATCTAATAAAGCGAAATATTTCAGAAAAACGTAATTTAGCACTTAACGGCTTATTAACAATTTCGAAAATTCTAATTTTACTGATCCTTCATTACCATATTGCTGTTGAATGCCGAGAATTATAATTTTTTTTTATATGTATTTAAAAGTACTAAAATCATACTAAAATTTAAGCTCAATTACATTATGGCACAATAGATTTGATAGCGATACTGAGTTCCATAGTCACTTGGGCAATCTCCTTTAAAATATGATTTTAATTGTTTTAGTTACTTCTATTTTGTTTACCTGCCATAGCACTCTCATCAACACCCGGGGCTAACTGGAAGAAAATGCCATATGGCATTATGCGTGCTTTGTAACCTTTAAGGTTTTACAAAAATAAAAATAAATAAATGAATAAAGTTTAATCCAATTAATTATTTTCAAAAAATTCTCGGAAATTTAGCTGTACCTATGTCACCTTTATATCTTTCGCTGAAATGTTAATTCTTTTTTCATTAGAATCTGTTCAGTTGTTTGCCATGGTCGCGACATCGCATCAGTTTGCCAAGAAAATACGATGAAAACATAAAGCTTAACTGAAATCACATCTTGTTATAAGTATGTATTTGTTTATCCGTTTGTCCGAATGCCGAGGTTTTGTAGACAAATTGTCGGGAAATTCGAAAAAATATGACAAAAGTATACTATTAATCAAGAACTTGGTTAAAAATGATTAAGGTTGAAAATTGTTGTAGCTCTAAAGGGTCCACACAGAATTCTGTGTAATTGTGTAATTGCACGCATGACATGCATTATGCAACGTCATCATAACACCAGCAACTTCAATCACAGACGCAAAATATACAGCAAAAAAAAGTGCAATTTAATCCGTTTCTATCATGATTCTGAGAAATTAAACTTCTATACTCGTTCCGCGCCAATTACAGCGACTCATGACGTGGTTCGCACACCCACTTATTTTTTATCAGATTGGATTGTATAACGTTCACAACTTATGAATGTCGGTGTAAGAACGCCTTTGGCTTCTAAATGACCTTTCTCACAGGCAGACACGCCTTCTATTCTCATAGACGTAATACTATCGTCGAGCATATAAAGATTATCCATTGCTCGTCTCCCATACGTCCGCAAAATTACACCCGATTCAGAGAAAGACCTGTATCAACAATGATTATACCGATTGTGATTGAGTCAGTACAAAGAATAGTATCGCGTGTCTTGGCGGCAGATGTTTTATGTTGATACAGGCGATACTAGCAACAATTGTCTCTTGAATGCTCTGTACGAGTGAATTTTGAGAAGCATCACTTTTCTACGTCAAGCAAAATCGGTGGCGCATGTTTGGAGGTTAGAAAATATCTCAATTTATTTGATTTATTTTGCGGCTTTGCCCGGAGTTAAATCTTTTTTCTTTTTTTATCTTTAACTCTACCATTAAACGTTTTTATTCGGTAGATGACATTAATTGCCGGTTGCATTTATATAAAAGTGCATAGACGCTTTCAAGTGTCGCCAGTAGTAGTGGCCAATATCGAATTCGAATTTCAATTTCGAACTAAGAAAAAATACGATTTCAACTATTAGGTTTCTCTGCACGTTTTCAAATAAAAATGAAGATTAAATAAAGGATAAGTTGTTAGAATTATTGTTAGTACGCTAGACAACAAACTTATCAACATTGATATCATAATAATATGTAATTCAGTAGTGTTATTTGATATTGTTAAGTCGTTATACAGAAATCTTACAGTAACTAATAATAACTAAGACATAATCACAGAAAATCTTATCGTAATATCTCCTATACTGAGCTCGGCTGACTCATATATTTGCAATATGATGATCGTTTTCATCTTATCTGTGTAAGCAGAAACCTAATTTCTTATAACAAACTCAAATCACCTATCCAACGCGCAAACCAACTATAGAAGTTGGAAGGTTTATATGAATTGCATAAAACGCGGATTATATTCAGTGAATAGTGTTTATGCAGCGATCACTGCTTTTATTGTTATCCAGTTTAGTTGCATACGTAAGCATGTGCTTTCATTTAAATTTTAGATAAGGCATCGATCGGTTTTAATAATCCATTCATCCATCCATCAGCCTTTTGAAGTCCACTGCTGGACATAGGCTTCCCTTAAACGGTGCCACATCCTGTGCCGTCTGAATCCAACGGTTACCCGCTGACTTTTCAGGTCATCAGTCCATCTAGCTGGAGGGCGGCCTGTGCTCCGTTTCCCAAACCGTAGTCCCAATACTATCAATACTTTCGTTAAAAATATCAAAAACAAGGGAATATCAAAAACGTAAGCATTCAACATACCTACCTACAAAGACAATGTAACAGCCGCGCAATGACAGACAAATTGGGACAAAATTTAAAAATAATGTAACAAAACTTACCTAGCTGCATTAAACGTGTTTACAATATAATCTACTTTCTCTTTAATGACGTGATTTATGTAGGATGATTAAGTAATATTTAGAAACTGATTTATTTATCACAGATCATAATCATGGCTTACAAATAATGATCGTCTTTGAGAGGACATATTAATAATTCTTAACGACCCTTCAACCACAATTGCTTGTTTGATTTAAATTGAAATTCAATTGAAAAATGCTTTCCATTGGTGTGTGATAGCATATAGACTGATACGAGTAGATATTTGACAAACATGGAGTGAAGAAGTGTGGACATTTAAATTAGGAACATCGTAGAAAGTCTCTAACATGATGATTTGTTGATGAACTAGTCGTATCGTAAGTGAGGTACTGACTGAGATCAGAACACGATGCCAAGGGCAACCGGTGTCGACTGTCGTCTCAAGTTCAAGAACAATGTACTATCTTGCTTGCATTACTGAAAACATAGAAAAGACCAATGGTCCTCTGATTTTCCATACTTATGGCGTGAAATCTCGCTGTACTGTTTAGTTAAAAGCAACAAAACAAAATATGTTTGTAAACCTTGGTTTTGGAGCATGATGAAAATCCGATAAATTAATAGAAAATGACATGACATGTAGGTACGTTTCCTGGACTGTCTGTTGAACAAATAAATCGTAATCTGTTGAAGACCATGATTCGACCGATGAATTCTATTACTATTCCAAAATTAACAGCGTAGTTCATAATGATCCTAGGTGTCCGTGTTAGATAAAGGTCTATTACGAACAGATCATCATCATTAAGTACTTAAAGAACGTTCCAGTTCTTTGTACTCGAAGGAAATAATATCAAGAAGCCTTATACTTACAACCAGGAAAATTATTTAGAATTAGTGTGTACTTACAGTACGGTGTGTCCGTCGAATCAAATCAAATGGAATGAAAATGGTTGGTAGTCTAGGGAATAATTTCGAAATAATATGAAATTAAAATTAACAAAGTACAATTTCCTAATTACTGTCCCAGATTTTCTAATTAAGATTCAGGCATTCAAAATCACATAAACGTTCATGTTCAAAATATTAAAATGGTTAATCTTATTTGCAAAACATTGTATCAAGCTATATGTATTTATGTCCACGTAGTATTAAATTCATTTGACTTTAATTGAACGTATAATTCTTCACATTACAACTTTATTTTATTCATTTACCTATACTTTTTGTCGTCGCTGTGAACTTTGATCAAACGTACTAGTAGTTCGAATACTTATTCCTCGTTTATAATTTAAATTGTGGCATGGCGTCAATAAATCTTTTATTTATTATTTATCATCAACACGCACTGACTGATCGCTATAGTTTGTTTAGGTGCCTGTGGTGAACCAAAGACAATTTTGATACGATGTTTATTTCCAAAATAGAGATACAGATAAACTTACCTTCGTAAGCGTGAAAATCCTCTGTTGGAACAGATTTCGGTCACTCGTACGTCCGACAGAAATAACACTTCACAATTATAAACTTCGCGATCACGATTCAGAAAGGTTGTAGGTATGTGTAAATGCAGTTTGGCGGGAATTTTGACAGGCGCGGGAAGTGACGACCGGCGCGCGCCGCGGTAGCCGAGTCGACTGACCGATGGCGTTAGCTTTTTCACGGTTTCACCTAGTATTCCCGCGCTGGCATCCATATGGGACGCGTTGTTTGTCTCTGCCCGGTATTTATTTTTATATTATTTATGTCAGTGCGTGAAGCGTGAACCTGTTTGATGCTTGATTTTGTAGCGCCACCGCGATGCATACAGGTTTGTTTGTGTGTAACAATGGAACGTTGGCGCGTGCGCTTACCGCAAATTAAACGACGCACGGTCTACTGTTCCATCAATTGTTTTTATAATAAATGTAACTTTATTATTCTGTTCACGTCTTTGTGCGTAGGTACTGTACGCGTTACTTATGTATCTCCGAATAAGCAGAGGGTTGTCCCCTTCTCATAAATCGTTTGGTTACGCACAGGGGTTGTAAACTTTCCATATCACTGTTTTTCCTTTTAGGTTATCCATGATTCTTTTAAATTCATTAAAAAATTATTGTGTGAGATAAGAAACTCCATTGAATTTTCTTATCGTTATGCATTCCCTTAGATTAGAAAAATGAAATTCAAGGACTGCTTATCTATGAGAAATTGCACTAGAACAATGGGTGTTTAATGTAAATTCTTGGATAATTTCTAGTTATTAGAGATATATACTTACAGAAATCTATTCTGCAATATCAATACTCGATCACCGTGAAACCTCGAAACCGTGCGTTGGTATTTATGAGTTCTCCCTTTCCAGATCTGTTTCAAGTGCCTTCTCCCTAGCCTAGAAATTATATTTCAACGCGGGGCATTCAACATCATCAACACAACCCTTTTTTTTTTTTCTTGGTCCCACTGTTGGGCACGGGTCTCCTCTCACAATGGGAGGGATAAGGCCTTTAGTCCACCACGCTGGCCAAGTGCGGATTGGCAGACTTCACATGCCTTCGAGAACATTATAATGAACTCTCAGGTTTGCAGGTTTCCTCACGATGTGTCCTTCACCGTTATAGCAAGTGACATTTAATTTCTTAAAACGCACATAACTCAGAAAAGTCATTGGTGCGTGCCACTGGGGTTTGAACCCGGACCGCTCGAGTGAGAGGCGAGTTCGATAGCCACTGGGCTGTCACCGCTTACAATATAAATATATTAAGATGTAATGCCCCCAACGCGGGGCATTACATCTTAATATATTTATTTCTTGTGTACGTGTGTATGACAGTGAACTCCTCCTAATCAGCTGGATAGATGTTGATGAAATTTTTTGTGTGTGTAAGGGGTTCGAGAATGGTTTAGATTCAAAATTTGGTTCACTGGAAAATGTTTTTTAAACACTATTTTAGTACAAACCGAAAATTAATCTACTTTGCAACTAATCCGCGAACAAAAATGTATAGTGATGTATGTATACCTTCATGCACGCAGCACCTCCCTCCCTCCCACAAAGGAAAACATGCACATTCGATCAATGAATACACACACCAATACACACACACCAACACTAAACAACGCCTCTACGACGGTTAATCGTAAAAACTTTACGTAAGTATCCTCTAACTACGACATACATTTTACATTTTACATTGTGACATACAGTTTATTTTTATACTTGTCTATGGATTATGTATTTAAAAAAAAATGGCGGAAGTCGGGAATCGGCGACGGTGACTGGACCACGTGGGTGGTTTAATAGATCTGTATTTATTTTAGATTTCAATGACAGGGTTTTGTTTACCATTGGCTTCCAAAAGAAGATTATGTAATTCATACGCATTTATCTAGGACACAATAATAGTGGGGAGGTAACTTAAAGCTCTCATTGCGCCATGACTTAGGTAAACTAACATTACTTACCCGAGCGATAAAAATGAAATTGATCATAATAACATGCGATAACTTCGTCGTTTTATAACCGATTTAATGATTATTTTTGTGTTTGGTAGATCGAATTCTCCACCACACTGCTCCAATGTTGATTGGTGGAGGGGTGTTGCCAACCCAGTGTCGAATGTTCTCACGAGGGTCTTCGACAAGGCTTCACGTCTGTTTCCAACATTGAAAACAACCGAGACCAACGGCTTAACGTGCTCTTCGAAGCACGGTAGCGTCCATCAAATTTTGCCAGTACCGGTTATCCATCCATAAACCGATCGCGCCCGTCGTTGCTTAACTCGCCGATGCAAAAATCGCTAGCTCATCCGTGAGCTCCTGGTACTTAAAATCGTTTTCGCCATGAAGCAAAGTGTAAGTAATCAAAAAGGTTTTAAATAATTTATAATTACGAAAAAACGTATTACGATTGCAAAGGCTCTGTGCGGTCCCATTAAACCACCTTTACCGCTGTCTGAAAAACATGTTAATAACAGATGATGGGGTGTAGAGCGCAGCGTAACGGCGCATACGGGTTTGTCCACCATAACAGTAATTAAGGTGAAACGCTGCAAAAAATTAGACGTTCAGCATTGCTCGTTAGGTTCCATTGCTGCCGCCCTGTAGGCATTGAGGACAAGTATGGACAGGAGACCTTACTAGATTATAACTATTGATTAAAATTAAATATTTTAAAAAACATTATTCTACTATTCAAGACCTTTCATTTAATATCCATATTGAGCTGTAATCTACGCCACCGCATAGACAATTAGCTTAGAGTGGAGGGCATCGCCTGGTTAAGCCCTTTTACTTTCTCTATGGTACGAGTAATTCAGTTAGACCTGCGCGCGCGCCGGCTACCGTTGCAAAATAGGCAATTGCTCTGCGGTAGAGCTGGGACTCTGTAATGTAACGTCACGCCTGTATTTCCCCGAAGTGGTAGGCAAAGAGGCACTTTTCGCCAGGTATATTTAGATGTATGGTGAGATTAGTGAGTGAGACTTGTCATTCGCCGGGCATAAATCCAAACCCCGAGGAATTTTAAGGTCGAAACACAGTAATTCTTTTGCTATGGCCGAGGTCTCGAACCTAAAATCTCTAGCTTAGCAGTCACGCTACCAAAGAGGAAGTTTATGTCTTGTACGTGTACAGCAACCAATAATAGGTATGGCACATTGAGTAGTAAAAATTACACACTTTGAGTAGTAAAAATTAGGAAGTGTCTATGTAAATGGATTTGATTTAATTTCGAAGTAGTAACCCTGACATTAAATACATATTAAGTTCAACGACACAATATTATTTCTCCTTCAATCCGGTCATATCCTGAATTTGATTAAATAAACGGTTAGTCAAACACGCGTGGGATTATGCTCTTTCACAACCTACATTCTTGACTACTCACTACGGGTCTCTTCTCACAACAAGAAAACTACTTAACCACGTTGCTCCAGTGCAAAGCGAATGGGTGGAAGAGTAAGTCACTTACTCATGATAGACTTACTCCTCCTTAACTGCCTTGTGCATAATTTTGTCTATTGATGAGAACCACAGAACAGATAAAGGAGGTAAAACACACCGCTGCCCCCGGCGCTGTGCTCATGACCAGATCGACGTAGATGAGACATCGAAAATGTCAGCATCCACAACATCCATTTACAACGTCGTGCAACCACATACAACGTCGTCATTCCCGGGGTCTCTGGGTGGATGGTTCGAGCTTCCACTCTTGCCGCCCGCATCCCTGGAAACCCCCTTAAAGTCGCCTCTTACGACAGGCAGTCGAAACCGTAGCATTATTGTGGTCCCGAGCTACAGAGATTACGGAGAGTAGGTACCTTACCTCGTCCCCGTAGCTCGGGACCAGAATAGTGCTACGGTAGCCCCTGCCTGTCGTAAAAGGCGACTAAAAGGGGACTTCTGGGGTTGCGGGCGGTGAGAGGGGGAGCTCGAACCGTACATCTTGTGACCCCGGGAAAGACGACGCTGTTTGTGGCTGCACAGCGTTGTGTAAACCGGGAAGAGCCCGTCTTGGGCGCAGCGCTGGAGGGCACCGGCGCGTTCTACAAGAGATCCCGGAGCCCTCCTGTAGCGCCGGAGTAGGCCACCGAGTGGAAAAAAAAAGGTACCTTACCTGCCAACTAACTTCACAAATACATCTGAATGCTCTCTTTTAAACAGCATAAATTATTTTTCATTACGTTTTTGCCCGTTTCAAGCGCATCAAATCGTCCAATCGCTCCCATTGAAGGAACACAATGGTCTTGTTACTTGTAATCGATTCGCGCATGGTGCGCTCGCGCATAACTTTCCGCGTTGTCGAGTTTTTGCTGCCGAAAGGCCTTGACTTGGCCTTGTCTTGTTTGTATTGGGGTCGGCACAGTAACATTTAATACATGTTTCAGGCAATCTTCCGAGATCATCGTTTATTGTTTATCTGCTTGTTTTTTTTAAAACCTTTCGTGTCTACATTGTTAGATAATTTTCTTGTGTTGTGTGTAAGAACGTGATGTGTAGTCAGTCAGGTAAGCTGGAGTTTTCTTTTTCAAGGCCTACCTTTGGCCTTGAAAAAGAAAATCCTAAAAATCAACTAGACCCAACCCTAATGTCGGATTATCGTTTAGTTTTTTCTCTGAACGATATAAAATACTTAGTAACAATGTGCTCAAAAATCATTTGAAAAATGAAAATACTTAATTTTGCGGTCAAAAAAGATCCATGGATGTAAATATACAAAATACTTATGAATTATGTTACTAAAAAATACACACGCTAATAAAATAATCAGAAAATTAAATTCAAATTAAATTTTTCAAAAAAAAAAAAAATTATTATTAATTTGCTAGTATGATAGCTAGTGGTCACTAATCGACTACAGACCGATACCAATGTGACTTAATAGTACCTACTTAGTTATTGATCGGAACTCGAACCTCGCTCGAGACCCTGAGCTGTTCACGTCACCTTACCAAGCCAGTCTTCGTTATTATCACATTCACAAGTTTTTACTAAGAAACACTTCTTGTTGTAATGTTTACTATTGTAGTTAGTAGTTCGCTGAGATGAGTGGATAGTAATTGAACAGTCGAGATGAAACCTGTTTAAGTTCAGTTTACAAATCTTCCACCGGTTACAGCTTTATTATGAAGAAAAAATACCGGCCAAGTGCGAGTCGGACTCGGGCACGAAGCGTTCCGTACCATTATCTATGAAAACCGCAAACGGTCTGTTTTTTAGTATTTGTTGTTATAGCGGCAACAGGAATACATCATCTGTGAAAATTTCAACAGTCTATCACGTCATGAGAGCCTGGTGATAGACGGACAGACTGACAGCGGAGCCTTAGTAAAAGCACGGACTACATACTATGTAATAGGGTCCCGTTTTACCCTTTAGGTTGTACTATTATGTATTCTGTGCTTTGGATACGGAACCCTAAAAATATATTAATAACGTTTTATTTCTCTTCATCTCTCTTTCATAAATTCTCTATAGCTTTTCTTTTATGATCTTCACTGTAGTATTTTTTTTAAATTATATTTTTTAAATCTTTATTTATCTTTAGTTTAATTCAAATGTTTAGTACAAACATTTGTGGGTACGAACGATCAGATATGGTCGATGTGCCCGGAGCTGAATTAGCTCGAGCTAACACTTCAAAAAAAAATAGTCTATAGAAGTCTGTTTGGCATAGAAGGTTGTTTTCAATGCTGGAAACGGTCGTTCCATCCATCCATCCAGCCAAGCCTTGTCAAAGACCTTCGGGTGGCTTGAGAACATTCGACACTGGGTTGGCCACTAACCCCTCCCTCAATCCGCATTGGAGCAGCGTGGTGTGGTGGAGTATGCTCTAGCCCTCCCGCAGCAGTGTCTGTGGGGGAGACCCGTACCTAGCAGTGGGACGTCTATAGGTCGCAGCGATAGAAGTCTGTGTTGATCTTATATCAGGCTTGCCTAGACTTTCAAGGTTTGCGTGAACTGAATGTCAAATACCTACGATGAAAGCAACATAAGTAACAAAAATTAAAAATATTGCGAGGACAGCTACATGACTAAAAGTTTTCTACGTTCTCGGGAAGCGTATGTAGTCTGCCATACTGCATATGGCCAGCGTTGTAGATTATGCCCTAATCTCACCGACTCACTCACATAAGAGACCATGAACGGCTAGACGCTGTCTCCCCCCTGAAACTTAATCTACAATCGAACGTGTAGGGACCCGGATAAATAAAACACGCCTTTGATCACTCAATAGGTGGAGTAGGTAATGCGTCCCGCGCACGTCCGAACTTGCTCACAGCTAGCGCGTGACTGTCCGGCCGCTGCTCGGGACCCACATACACTACAGAACGTACCTACCTAGTCTACCTACCTGCATAGGTTCAGGTTCTACCATGCAAACATTTACGTACAGGTACAAATATTTCAGTGTCATCCGATATTTCATGATCGTGAATACGTGACGTAACTCGCTAATCACATGCCACATAAGGTCATTGGACGCTGTTTGGGTGGCTGTGAGGTGACTTTAATGGTATTGTAAAGGTCGCAGCTAGGACAAGATGGCGAGGAAAATTTCATATCTATCATCTTAATGTTTGTATTCTTCGTATAGTATATTAGGTACACCTTGTTTGCTGGTAAATGGTAGCGTCCATAGCCCAATGGCTCGCATCGATTCAATGTGATCGACGTGCTGACCCTAATGAATTGAGCCGGAAGATCAATGGCAATCGGAAACTAGAGGAAACTGATTCCAATACGCCATTCACCACAATATCTGTTACAATAAAACCGTGGCGTGACATAACAAATGAAGATTAATTAGGCACACTCGGAGTACTCAATCGCGTCACACGCAACCAGGTTCGGAAGACCAGATTCTCATTGCGTCGGCAAGGAAGGAGGTGTCTCCCGGAGCTGGCGGGGTGGAGTCCAGTGCACGCATCAGCGGGGTCAGGTGTTAAACTGCCACTCGAGTTGTAATTGAGAACAATTTATAGGTACTTCAATTTATAGCATTGTTTATATTGAGGACTTACGTACTATTGGAATAGGTGACGTTCAAGAAGTTTATATTGTCCTTACAGGGTGATAATTATACTTGCTTCAACCCACAGACGTGCCACTGCTGGGCACGGGTCTCCCCCACAGGCAGCTGCGGGAAGTCTAGTCTAGGGCATACTGCACTACATCTTGTCTTTGCGAGAATCGCCGATTAGTCAATTTCACTTCCTTGTGTTTTGAAAAATTTCTCTGTCTGCAAGTATCTTGTGAAAACCCTGCTTTATTCATAAACATCGAGTCATGCCTATCATTTTAATATTGTATTTCCGTGTAAACATTCGTACAAGTGTTTCGAATACATTCGATAGTGTATGGGGTCGCGTGGATTCGTTTATAAAACAAATGCCATTGTTTCAGTATCAAATGCGGTCTGATTTTGTACAATATTTTGTTTGCTGTTTAAAATTATAGAATTCAAATAATACAATACGTCCGTTTGGCTTGTGTACGAACGCTTTTTTAACGCCGAAAGGTTATTTCTAGACGGCGCCTACAATTTTTAACGCTTTTTAAAACGCCAGGAATTTAATAACTTCTTTGCACGAAGCGATACATATAACGTCGCGTTTTTTAAACGTTCGTTTAATTTTTCCGCGGGCGAAGCTGTAGGCTGTAGACGTAGTACTTATGGTAAAACTAGCTTATTAGTTTTACCATAAGTACTTATACCGTTTGGTTGGATCACAATTATATTTACTTATAGCGTGTGTATACAATGTTACTAAATATGTATGTATATGTCGCGGAACGATTATGTTGTGCGTGCTGTATGAACGTGACGTATCTTTCTTAAAATATCATTGACATGTAAGGTGTAATTGTTCCAGAGTCGAGTCGCATGTGGGCGAGCGCTTCGTTCGTGGGCGTGCTCATCGTCATCGGGTTGCCGCTGTGGTGGAAGACCACCGAAGTTTACAGGTTAGTTACTATTCTTCATTTACCTATTTTTAAAAGGTTTTATTTAACTTCACTCGTATACGTATATGAATATGTATGTATGTCCTGGAATCTTGCAATCAATATTTTACCAACTTCCAATGAAGCTATCGAGCTGAAATTTGGCACACATATTTGGTTCCGATGACCATGACCGAAAAAAAAAATTTGAAATATTATATATGAGGCATAATATGAAAACAATTTATTCGGGTTAACATGAAGGACCTAGAAAATAAGGATGGTTCCATAGGGTTTCACCGGGTAGAGATTTTCCAGTAATGTCCATGAGGAGAATTAGTAGCAAAAATAAACCAAGGCGCCGGAATGTCTTTCCACGCGAGCGAAGCTGCGGGCCTCCCCTAGTTATAGATGATTTCGTTATCAGTGTTTCCTATACCTACTTGGTATAAATGACAGCGCTGCATGTTCATACCCATTCCACTTGCTCCTCTAACAGCCGGCCGCTGATTTTCAGGGTGTCCCTGCCGTACGACAAGATCAGCTCGTTCGCAACGGACTCCCACTACGTCAGCAGCGACGTGGTGGTGCTGGCTAACGACGAGGCCAACGCGCGGGAGATAGCCGGCTACATCGGCGAGGCCTTTCAGGATTCCGGTGAGCTCTATCTACAAGGAGAAGCTGACTGACTGACATATCAACGCAGGGCCTAAACTATAAGGGTTAGAAACTTGAAATTTTGCACAGGGGTTCCTTTTATAACGTAGGGGAGCACTAAGAAAGGAATTTTGAAAATTCACCTCCTAAGGGGGTAAAACGGGGGTGCAAAATTAGTATGATACTTTGCCGTTTTTGAAGTCAAGTGGGCAACCCGAACGCGGGCAGACGTCGTTAATTCTACGCGAGCGAAGCTGCGGGCGTCCACTAGTCTACTTATAATATCCCACTGCTGGGCAAGAACAGTTTAGTGGACGAACACTCTCACCCGAGTGGTATGCTTTAAAATCCAGCGGCACGCACTAATGAATATTCAAGTTACGTGCGGTTTAAGTAATATGTAGTAAGTAAATGTCACAATGCTGTAACGTCTAATAAACCTGCATGCCTGTGAGTTCTCTGCCCAACGTGCCCAGCAGTGGAACGTCAAGGGGTTGCAGCTTAATATTTTTAATTCTACTTCCAGATGTAATAAAGCTGAGGATAACGTTTCAAGTGCTGTCGGATGAGATGCGTTCTGCTATAGACTCGGCGGCGGATGACCACGAGGCGGTGAAGGAAGTGGCCAAGGTATACGACACAATACAATAGGTAGAGGAAAGTGACCAAATATGGAATACAGGGCATTAGAGGAAAGTGACCAAATATGGAATACAGGGTATTAACATAACGTTTGGTAGTCGTAGTAGGCTTGACGTAAGAGGCGAGGGTTTCGGGCGACAAGAACGGGAGTTCGAAACGTTCATTATTTAACCCCGGGAAAGACGACACTTTTTGGGGTAGTACAGCATTGTGTAGGGAGGGGTCGATGACTTAACGTAATTATTTATTTTATTTAAACTTTATTGAACCACATTAAGAACTAATTATGTGGGACAAATGGCGAGCTTAATGGAGCAGCGTGGTGGAGTATGCTCTAGACCTCCCGCAGCATAGTCTGTGGGGGAGACCCGTGCCCAGCAGTGGGACGTCTATGGGTCGCAGCGAGCGATGTAATTAATGCGTAGAGACTGAGCCTGAGAGGTTGGCCACAGCGCCAGAGGGCCCCGACGCGTTCCAATAGAGATCCTGAAGCCCTCCTAAAGCGGCGAGGAGGCCGAAAGCAGCGACAAAGCGGTGACAGCCCAGTGGCTATCGAACTCGCCTCTCACTCGAGCGGTCCGGGTTCTAACCCCAGCGGCACGCACCAAAGACTTTTCTAAGATATGTGCGATTTAAGAAATTAAATGTCACTTGCTATAACGGTAGGACACATCGTGAGAAAACCTGCTTGCCTAAGAGTTCTTCATAATGTTCTCGTAGGCATGTGAAGACTGCCAATCAGCACTTGGCCAGCGTGGTGGACTAAGGCATAATCCCTCCCATTCTGAGAGAAGACCCGTGCCCAACAGTGGGACAAAGAAAAGTAAAGAAGGGTTGGGATGATAGTTGTTTATTTTAATCTATATACATATATAAAAATGTTATGTTGGTTTGTGTACGCTTCAAAAACTCAAAAAGTTCTGCACCGATCGAGCTGAAATTTTAGCATGATATATAATCCGCATCAAGGATTGTTTTTATCTAATTTTTGCATCAGTCTTCATCCCCTAAGGGGGTAAAACGGGGGTGCAAAGTTAGTATGAAACTTTGCCGTTTTTGAAGTCATGTGAGCAAGTGTCATTTGTAGGTGGTAGAGCCTATAGGGAACCAAATAGGTTTTATATGAAAGCTAATTGGTTCCATATAGAGTTCACATCAGTCACATATCCGCGAAAAATATTGTACATCCACAAGTGTTGCAAAATTAAACTTATATGACATGTATTCTTTGTTTTTTTTTCTCATTTCGCAACCATTCAATCACAATGTGCCACAGCGAAGCGTGGCAGGGTACAGCTAGTATTTTACAAAACAGTTATTAACGTAATAGTATATTTCGCTACAAGTGCGGAAAGCCTGTCATTGCAAAGAGTTCCGACAAATGTCTACCCGAGCCGAAGGCGAGGGTTGACAGTCGGAACAAGTTGCAATGACGGTTCCGCACGTGTACTGAACAACTATTTTTAATACAGTTGCGAAAAAATTAAGCAATTTAATAAAATAATAAAAACACAAACTAAACTCGCAAAGAACATTTTTGGAAAATGGCGCCAACCGTAAAAGAATACAGAGTATTGCAGAGATTTTTTTTTGTTTTCTTCACCCAGTCTGGGTAGGCAAAGGGAACTATGCCCATACAGCCAAGTCTTCAGTAGAATTTTTTTATTGACATAAAATTTAATGAGATGAAATGAAGTGAAACCTAACCTAACTCATTGAATCAAATCATTAAATCTGATATTGAAACAAATTAGTAGCTTCTTTTTAGAAATATTTGCATGAATCATAAAAACTTCTATGAATTTTTTTTTAGTAAAAACTTCGTGGTTGGTTTTTTCTTTTTAATAGACATTATTTTGACAGTTGGGAAAGAGAACGCACGAGTTCGGAAAAGGTAAAGAAAAAGCACGAGTGTGTAATAGCTCACTTCCCGAACGCTATACGTCCCTGTAATATGCCACTTTTTGAGCAACTGTATTAAAATAGTATATTTCATTACAAGTGCGGAAAGCCTGTCATTGCAAAGAGTTCCGACAAATGTCTACCCGAGCCGAAGGCGAGGGTTGACAGTCGGAACAAGTTGCAATGACGGTTCCGCACGTGTACTGAACAACTATTTTTAATACAGTTGCGAAAAAATGAAGCAATTTAATAAAATAATAAAAACACAAACTAAACTCGCAAAGAACATTTTTGGAAAATGGCGCCAACCGTAAAAGAATACAGAGTATTGCAGAGATTTCTTTTTGTTTTCTTCACCCATTCTGGGTAGGCAAAGGGAACTATGCCCACACAGCCAAGTCTTCAGTAGAATTTTTTTATTGACATGAAATTTAATGAGATGAAATGAAATGAAACCTAACCTAACTCATTGAATCAAATCATTAAATCTGATATTGAAACAAATTAGTAGCTTCTTTTTAGAAATATTTGCATGAATCATAAAAACTTCCATGATTTTTTTTTTAATAAAAACTTCGTGGTTGGTTTTTTCTTTTTAATAGACATTATTTTGACAGTTGGGAAAGAGAACGCACGAGTTCGGAAATGGTAAAGAAAAAGCACGAGTGTGTAATAGCTCACTTCCCGAACGCTATACGTCCCTGTAATATGCCACTTTTTGAGCAACTGTGTTAAAAAATAATTAACATATTATTATAATTGTAAGCCAAATAACATAGGTAACTTATTAGTCTTAAGGCTAGATTGTCAAAGCATTTGGCACCCCTGTATGTAAAATTAATTAAAAACTTCTTTCATTGAAGGCATTCGACATTAGCCAACGCAACACGCTGTACGTGGTGCAACGGAGGTGGACACCGATCACCCAGCTCGCGTGGCTGGCCAGCGAGAGGGTTGTGCTGTTCAGGGACTATAGAGGTATTCGAATGAATTAATGAAGATATTTATTTCTGTAGGTGTCTACATCACTAAATCAAACTAAACTAACAAAAACTTATCAAAATTTAACTAGACTACTACTAATATAGTGCTATTTAATTAATGCATATAACATATGTACTTAGAGTAGTAATAATAATATATAATAATCTAGTGGACGCCCGCAGCTTCGCTCGCGTGGAATTAGACGTAACATAACCTAAGTACAAAATTTCATTGAAATAATGTAGGTATATACGAAAAACTTTTATACCTACTAAATTTGCACCCCCCTTTTACCCCCCCTTAAGAGATGATTATCGAAACTCAATAAAAAACCTTCATAGGTAGGTACTGAATTTCATTCGAAAAACATCAAAAACGGCAAAGTTTCAAACTAACTTTGCACCCCCGTTTTACCCCCTTAGGGGGTGAATTTTCAAAAATCCTTTCTTAGTGCTCCCCTACGTTATAAAAGGAACCCCTGTGCAAAATTTCAAGTTTCTAGCCCTTATGGTTTAGGCCCTGCGTTGATATGTCAGTCAGTCAGTCAGTCACCTTCTCCTTTTTCATTCGAAAAACATCAAAAACGGCAAAGTTTCATACTAACTTTGCACCCCCGTTTTACCCCCTTAGGGGGTGAATTTTCAAAAATCCTTTCTTAGTGCTCCCCTACGTTATAAAAGGAACCCCTGTGCAAAATTTCAAGTTTCTAGCCCTTATGGTTTAGGCCCTGCGTTGATATGTCAGTCAGTCAGTCAGTCAGTCAGTCACCTTCTCCTTTTATATATATATATAGATATATACAGGGTGTAATCGTTAAGTGTGCACAAGCGATTATTCCGTAAGTATTACAGATATCAAAAATCTTTAAAATGATTTCGAAAGTACTTAAAAAACCTTTCTAGTACTTAAAAAACCTTTCTACTATCTCATACTAAATGTATGGGAGTGTTTAATGTAAAATTTTTGGATATTTGTCGTTTTATTTTTAAAAAGTTATTATTGTAATTTTACTCATTAGGTAATGTGCTTTCGGTATCAGTTTAAAGTTTTTTGATATCTTTATTAGTTACGGAATAATCGCCTGTGCACACTTAACGATTACACCCTGTATATATATAAAGATAATGTTAATATATGGTTTTTGGTGCAATAAATTGTATTGTATTGTATATTTCCAGCTAGGAGCAAGGTCCCGGAGGTGCTAACAAAGTGGATCTATCAGCCGTCAGTGCTGGCGGGCGCGCGGGGGGCGCGGGGGGTGCGGGGGGAGGTGTCGGACGCGGCGCGGCGGACGCGGTTCCCCCCCGCGCGGGGGTACCACGTGGCGCTGTCGGTGGTGCACCCGGCGCCGCGGGAGATGGCGGTGCGGTTCGATGCTGGCGACGCTGTGGAAGGTAGGTGGACCTGGTGGTGATCTACCAGCCGTCAGTGCTGGCGGGCGCGCGGGGGGTGCGGGGGCAGGTGTCGGACGCGGCGCGGCGGACGCGGTTCCCCCCCGCGCGGGGGTACCACGTGGCGCTGTCGGTGGTGCACCCGGCGCCGCGGGAGATGGCGGTGCGGTTTGATGCCGGCGACGCGGTGGAAGGTAGGTGTTAAAGTGGATCTACCAGCCGTCAGTGCTGGCGGGCGCGCGGGGGGTGCGGGGGGCGCGGGGGCAGGTGTCGGACGCGGCGCGGCGGACGCGGTTCCCCCCTGCGCGGGGGTACCACGTGGCGCTGTCGGTGGCGCACCCGGCGCCGCGGGAGATGGCGGTGCGGTTTGATGCCGGCGACGCTGTGGAGGGTAGGTGGACCTGGTGGTGATGTTCGTGGTGGTGGTAGGTACTTGAGCGGGGGGTGCGGGGGCAGGTGTCGGACGCGGCGCGGCGGACGCGGTTCCCCCCCGCGCGGGGGTACCACGTGGCGCTGTCGGTGGTGCACCCGGCGCCGCGGGAGATGGCGGTGCGGTTCGATGCTGGCGACGCTGTGGAAGGTAGGTGGACCTGGTGGTGATCTACCAGCCGTCAGTGCTGGCGGGCGCGCGGGGGCAGGTGTCGGACGCGGCGCGGCGGACGCGGTTCCCCCCCGCGCGGGGGTACCACGTGGCGCTGTCGGTGGCGCACCCGGCGCCGCGGGAGATGGCGGTGCGGTTTGATGCCGGCGACGCTGTGGAAGGTAGGTGGACCTGGTGGTGATCTACCAGCCGTCAGTGCTGGCGGGCGCGCGGGGGGCGCGGGGGCAGGTGTCGGACGCGGCGCGGCGGACGCGGTTCCCCCCCGCGCGGGGGTACCACGTGGCGCTGTCGGTGGTGCACCCGGCGCCGCGGGAGATGGCGGTGCGGTTTGATGCCGGCGACGCTGTGGAAGGTAGGTGGACCTGGTGGTGATCTACCAGCCGTCAGTGCTGGCGGGCGCGCGGGGGGTGCGGGGGCAGGTGTCGGACGCGGCGCGGCGGACGCGGTTCCCCCCCGCGCGGGGGTACCACGTGGCGCTGTCGGTGGTGCACCCGGCGCCGCGGGAGATGGCGGTGCGGTTTGATGCCGGCGACGCTGTGGAGGGTAGGTGGACCTGGTGGTGGTAGGTACTTGAGCAGGGGGCCTACTTGTCTACAAGTGGCAAAAACGCTAGTAGAATCCATACTAATATTATAAATGTCAAAGTGTGTTTGTTTGTTTGTCCGGCTTTCACGTCGCAACGAAGCTATTATATGGTATGGTTTTTGTGTTTGGAGATAGTGAGAAGGGTGGAGAGTGACGTAGGCTACTTTATACCGCGGTAAAACATCCCTATTGGATGATATCGATGTTTTGTTATTTGCTTTGACCACGCGGGCGGAGCCGCGGGTAAAAGCTAGTAGATTAATAAATGTATGGGATTGACATTCGCTGACGACTAATAATTAGTCGTAAGCGAATGTCAATCCCATACATTTGTTAATCTATTCTATTTCTATTCTACTAGCGTTTTGCCACTTGTCTAGGCCCCCAGGTTAGATACTATTATTAGAGACTAGTGGACGCCCCCAGGTTTGCTCGCGTGGAGTTAGACATAATAATAGATTAAAAAGTAGCCTATGTCCTTCCTCAGGCTCTAGACTATCTGTGTACCAAATTTAATTTAAATCGGTTCAGTAGTTGTGGCGTGAAAGCGAGACACAGACAGAGTTACTTTCGCATTTATAATATTAGTATGGATACAGGACATCAAACGAGCATGCAGTGTCACCACCATCCATCCAGCCATGCACGGCCACCAGTGACAGACCCTTAATGAGTGAGATACATAATCATATGAGTCGGGGGATGAAAAAATTGAAATTATTTTTTTATCCTTAGGAACCATAGTATCTCTTCAGACAAAACCCTGGTATAAATATGATAGAACTTCACGTACAGGTAAGTTCGTTTAATCATCGCTAAATATTCCTTGTTTATTTTCAGATTACATCGGGTCGTTCGTAGACGAGCTGAGCGATCTCCACAACTTCACGCTCAAGTCCCAGTGGCTCCATCTACTCGAGTTTGACTTCCAAGCGCGCGAGGTTTGTTCAATGCTGAATAACGTTCTTAAAAAGCTTAAAATTTAAAAAATGAATTAGATTATTGCAATAGGTTTGATTAAAGAATATTTATTTATCAAAAGATTTAACAAATCGCTTAATGCGAAACATGATAAAATACATTTTAGTATTATAATCGTTCCGCGACACATACATACATATTTATTAACATTGTATATCTACACACACACTATAAGTGCGACAGGAAATACACAAAGCGTAAGAGTGAAAGAAACAGCTATCGCACGCTCACAATGACAGGTCACAGCTCGACTGACTGAAACAATTGACACCAATTCACGGCACTCGTTTGGTGCGTTAGTGGCGTATCTACCTCTTGTAATGTATATCATTGGAAGTACCTTAGTAATTTATTAATTAAGTTGCACAACAAACAGCCACTTAATAAGCCGGTACTGCTAAATTAGATGGTTAGTTTTTATTTTTATTTTAGAATTTTATTTCGATCACTCGGTACATGTAAATAAGAATAAGAATGTTTTATTGGGACCTCTAGAATTTACATTTATATTAAGTACATTTACTTAAATATTAAGCATATATTATAAAGGAAAAGTTACATAAGAATGAGCCCTGACTTCTAGTGAAGCGTGAGCTGAGTACTAGAAGCCAGTCTCTTCCCAACGTGAAAGCTTAATTAATTAGTACTAAAATCTAAGTCTAAATCTAGTTTATATTATGTAATTGTTATTAATAGATTGGTATTCTATGAAAAGAAAAAAGAAAAAGAAAAAAAAACTATGTCTCTCTGACCCTATTCGTGTGTGTGTGTGTGTGTGTGTGTGTGTGTGTGTGTGAGTTGGTGTGGGTGTGTCATTGTTCTTAATTTTATAAATTTTCAGGTAAAAGACGACACAGAGTGGGGCCGCCATTTTGCCGTGTCAGCTGAGCGGCTGCCCCAGCTGCTCACGCGGCTGGAAGAGCGCGCCGCCACTCACGTCTCCGAACTGCCGACGATCAACCTGGCGCTGTACGCGGTGCCGTGCCGCCTCGCGCCGCTCGTCATATACGACGCCGACGGTGAGTCGCTTTATGAACAATAGATGGCGTTGAAGTTGTTATAGTTGCAGAGCTGGATAAGAGATGGCGCTGTAGGGTTATAGCGTTCGCTGTTGACAAGACTCGTTGAAGGTGTTGTAGGATTATAGCTGCCGCAGCTGCTCACGCGCCTAGAAGAGCGCGCCGCCACCCACGTCTCCGAGCTGCCGACGATCAACCTGGCGCTGTACGCGGTGCCGTGCCGCCTCGCGCCGCTCGTCATATACGACGCCGACGGTGAGTCCCTTTAGGAACAATAGATGGCGTTGAATTGTGATAGTTGCAGAACTGGATAAGAGATGGCGCTGTAGGGCTATAGCTTTCGCTGTTGACAAGACTCGTTGAAGGTGTTGTTGCCCGTGATAGTTATTGCTCTGGATAAGAGATGGCGTTGAATCGTGATAGTTGCAGCGTTGGGTAAGAGATGGCGCTGTAGGGTTATAGCGTTCTTTGCTGACAAGACTCGATGAAGGTGTTGTTGCCCGTGATAGTTATTGCTCTGGGTAAGAGGTGGCGTTGAATCGTGATAGTTGCAGAGTTGGGTAAGAGATGGCGCTGTACAATACTCAATGAAGGTGATGTTGCATAGTTAGCATATAGGTGATAGTTATTGTTCTGGATAAGAGATGGCGTTGAACGCTTATAATTACTGCGCTAGGTAAGAGAGGCGTCAAACGTTATGAGTTTTCGACAACATATGACGTAACGATGCGTGATTCTCTTTCATGAATATAAAAAACGTGTTGTGAATAAAATAGATACATAGATTTTTAACTAATTTATCACCGCTTTTACTCTTTGACTCTTATCAGGCAAGAAGGTTTCGGCTCCGGTGCAAGCCTTCATGTCCCCAAAGTGGGGCGGCGTGGTTTTGGGTAGCCCAGGCGTGGGCGAGTGTGGGCCCACGCCCGCGTACGAGCCGCCCACTGCGCTCGTCATGGGCACCTTCGTAGCGCAGCTGAGGACGCTGCTCGGTATCACTGATAAGGTGAGTAACTATATAGCAAACGAGTTTATAGCACCACCCATCCGCTGCCGCCCGCTTGTAGTCGCCTTTTACGACAGGCAGGAGCTACCGAAATTGAAGAAATTAAATTTATTTATTTATTTATTTACTTATTTATTTATTTATTTAAATCAAACTTACATCTAGCTTTACAGGGATGTCCCTAATGCGCTAGAATAGTTATACATTGTCTTATCAAATAACAAATTAAATTAAATACAATCATCAAAAATAACAATCAAATTCATAATTCATTTGCTATAACGGTGAAGGACACATCGTGAGGAAACCTGCATAACTGAGATTTCTTCATAATGTTCTTGAAAGCATAATGTGATGTCTGCCAATCCGCACTTGGTCAGCGTGGTGGACTACGTCCTAATCCCTCCCATTCTGAGAGGAGACCCGTGTCCAACAGTGGGATAAAGAAAGGGTTGTGGTGGGGCTACCGTAGCCCTATTCTGGTCCCGAGCTACAGGCCGCAGTGTGTTTTTTTTTGGTTGTAGGTGGTAGAGCCTATAGGGAACCAAATAGGTTTTATAAGAAAGCTAATTGGTTCCATATAGAGTTCGCCCGGGGCAGTACCACCGCCCGCCACGGTACCTAGTACCATTTCTGCCGTGTAATAATTGTTTTTAGAGCAATTATGGTCCGGTTGGAAAGGTGTGGTTTCCGGTTACACTTCTTTAGAGGCGACCATCTTAGTCTTCAAGGGTAGCAACACGTCTGTGACTGACTTAGAACGAGACTCCTACTAACAAGTACTAACTGGACTATTACTAACACCAACTAACAGGACTAACTATCACTAACAGTCCCCAATCCTCATACCTACTAACGAACTGACCAACTAATCTTCTAATTAACTTTCTCAACCAATTGGACTAACCATCCCAGTCCCTAATTGAGTCTTGTTCAAAGTCAGTCACAGTTGTCATGGGCGGCAGCGGATGGGTGGTGCTGCAAGCTCGTTTGCTATCTTGTATCCATAAAAAAAAAATTAACTTAATATGTCGCAGGAGGCGATAGAGTTGGCTGTGCTGGAGCCGCAGCGGTCGGTGGTGCCGCGCGCGTGGGAGCTGGACGCGCTGCTCCGCATTAGGACCCTGGAGCAGCTCACCTCCGCCGAGGGCAGCCTGCGCTCGCTGGCGCGCCTGCTGGGTGAGTGGAGAGGGGGGAGGAGGAGAGGGAGGGGGGAGGGGAGAGGGAGGAGGGGAGAGGGAGTGGCTGGGGGTGAAAGTCCAAGGATTGTTGTACCACCGCATTTTTTTTTTTTTTTTAAGATTTATTTTGCATAAAACACATTATGGTACAGAATAGTATTAACTGACAGTAGATGTAGGTTATTTAGGTTTTAATGCAAAATTGGACCGCACTCAGCATTATGTCATGATTCCTTAAAAATCATGACGCTGATTTTCAGTGCGGCCCTGTCGAAGTGATTGGTTTTGTCGATAAGCGACACAAGCATAAAATCAACTTAAAACAAATTATAAATGAAGATGAAATAATTAAACGTTAAATAAGTAAATGAATGACAGTTATTGTTAATCGAAATATGTTTAAACAATACAAGTAGTGTAATATAAAAAATGTTGAACCTCTTTACTATACTACATTTCTACGAGGGCTGCGGGTGAAAGTCTAAAGGTTGTAGTCCGGGTCCTGCGGAAGACCAGCGTTGGTCGTCTTCGGACTCCAGCATAATGCTGAGCAGAGCCCATTTTAGTAAAGTGTAACCTTTTTTATGTCGTACTAGTGGACGCCCGCAGCTACGCTCGCGTGGAATTAGACATAATAATATAATAATATGTTTATTTTTACACCCTTACAAAATTTTTACAAACTTTGAATGCCATATTTATTTATATCTAATCTCGCTGCGACTAATAGACGTCCCACTGCTGGGCGCGGGTCTCCCCCACAGACACTGCTGCGGGAGGTCTAGAGCATACTCCACCACGCTGCTACAATGCGGATTGGTGGAGGGGTTAGTGGCCAACCCAGTGTCGGAATGTTATCAAGCCACCCGAAGGTCTTCGACAAGACTGTTTCCAGCATTGAAAACAACCGGGACCGACGGCTTAACGTGCGCTCCGAAGCACGGTATCCATGATTTTATTGCGACTAGCGACCGCTAGTGGCAAAAAAATCATAGATACCCATCCACAAACCGACTGTGCCAGTCGTTGCTTAACTCTTTCGATCACATTGAATCGACGTGAGCCATTGGGCTATGAACGCTACGTTTGTATATTATCGCTTACAAATGCATTGATATTAGACAGACACACAGACCTTTCCTCCTCCCTCGCGGCGCTGTAGGCGCTCCTGCGCTGAGGGAATTCGGAGTAGGGGCGATCCCCTCTATCCGGGCAATTGCTCCAGGGGTAAACCCCGTCGGTGACTTCCCCGCTGTTGGGCGTGGGAGCCAGTCGATCGTCGCGCCAGATATCATTATTTCGATTTCTGCGCATTTAAGATCATCGCTAGACTTTGATGCCGACATATATACCTGATCGACCGAGTTTAACTACGTTGAACCATCCACAGTGGCGAATCTAAATTATTTTCGTTGTCCACAGGCGAGATATCAAACATAGTGATCAACGACGAGGTAGGCGCGGCCATCAACGCAGCAGTGGCCAGCATCGGCCAGGCCGCGGAGCTGCTGGCGGCGGGGGACCTCCTCCGGGCCTACCGGGCCTCGCAGGAGGCCTTCCTCGCGGCAGAGAGCGCTTTCATGGACCCCAGTCTATTGGCGCTGCTGTACTTTCCGGATGACCAGAAGTGAGTTACACTCTTACCGTCAGTTGCAAGAAACTTCATCATTGACATTCCACCCATTAAATTTAATGAAACCATTAGTTAAGAGCTAAAACTTAATGAAAAAAGGAGTTTAATGGAGCATTAGTGTCTAATGTCGGCATTAAAATTTAATGAAACTTTCTTGCAACTGACTGTTAGTAGGATTAACGAAGCTTGGCACGTACAACACATGAAACTTTTACATTTGTGTGGAGTATGTTATTAACGTAGCGTCCATAGCCCAATGGCTCGCATCGAATCAATGTGATCGAGATGTTAAGCAAGGACTGGCGCGGTCGGTTTGTGGATGGGTGACCGCTAGTGGCAAAATTTCATGGACCGTCATGGACGCTACCGTGCTTCGGAGTGCACGTAATGCCGTCGGTCCCGGTTGTTTTCAATGCTGCAAACAGTCGTTAAGCCTTGTCGAAGACCTTCGGGTGGCTTGAGAACATTCGACACTGGGCTGGCCACTAACCCCTCCACCAATCCGCATTGGAGCAGCGTGGTGGAGTATGCTCTAGACCTCCCGCAGGAGTGTCTGTGGGGGAGACCCGTGCCCAGCAGTGGGACGTCTATGGGTCGCAGCGAATGTGATTAACGCAAGGATGGGTGACGTCGCACTTTGAACGTATTATTCGAAATATTTGGCGCAATCGATGGTGAGCCTGCCTTATCCTGAATCCCATAGGACAAACATTCGTGTGACGAACACTTGTATTTGTTCTGTGTCTGGATGTTAATATCTATATATTTAAAAATATCTTTGTATGTATATCAGTCTCTGACCCATAGTACAGGCTCGCGCTTACTTTGGGGTCAGTCAGATGGCCGTGTGTGAGGATGTCCATGGTAGTTTATTTTTTTAATTATTAATTATTTAGCGTGACTAAGCGTAATCATTTATATTTTTTGTTAGGTTAGTTAGGAAAGATGATGAGATAGGTGTGATAGAAGTGGTCTTAAAGGTAAAAGTGGTCTGAAAGGTGTCTTAGTGAGCAGGGTTAAGAAAGAATGATCATGGGTTATAGATGAACGAAAGAAAAATTAGGAAACAGATATATACTGCGAGTGTGACTGGAAGAGTCGTTCGTGGACTGTATTTTCAGTTACGTCATTGATGTCATTACGTATTTTGACGGGCCCGTTGGCGCAATCGGTAGTGACCCTGTCTGTTGCGCCAGGGGTCGTGGGTTCGAATCCCACTCAGGACAAATATTCGTGTGACGAACACTTGTATTTGTTCTGTGTCTGGATGTTAATATTATCTATTTAAGTATGTATTTAAAATTATCTATGTATGTATATCAGTCTTGACACCCATAACACAGGCTCGCGCCTACTTTGGGGTCAGATGGCCGTGTGTGAGAATGTCCAAGATATTTATTATTATTATTATTATTTTGATCGTTGCCAGGTACGCGATCTACATCCCACTGTTCCTGCCGATCATGGTCCCGGTGATCCTGTCTCTGAAGACGCTGTTCCTGTGGGCGCGCGGCCGCCCGCTGCATAGCGACGACAAGGAGAAGACTGATTAGTACCTTAGGCCTTTAACCTTAAGCCTTGGTCGACACCATGCCAGCGGGGTCATGTAGAAATAGAAGAAATAGAAATAGAAAATAATTTATTTTCTTTTATCATGCTACAACATTACAAAATGTATAAGAAAATAAAAAAGAGAAATAAAAGGAACAACATTTAAAATTAATATAAAAATAAAATAAAAACATATCTTGGAGCTGCAGCACTGGGGAAAGAAAAGTGGACACACTCAGCCTGTGTCGTGGTTAGGAACCACAACTGCTGATTTTCAGTGTGCCCATTAGTGTTAGTAATTCCTCCAGCGGCGAAAATATAAACTTGCAAAATATAAATAAAAAAGAAATGTGACTGACACTGACACTGACAGCTGAAACAAACCATTGGCTTGGCTCCGATTGGTCGACCGATAGCAATGACATGTGTCTTGCTTTCGAGAGACCAATGGTCATGCGACTTGTTCTTTGAATATGTAGCATTTTGTTTTGTGAAAACATCGTTTACCACCGTGAACACATTCCGGAATTAAATAGTCCGCTGACAAGTTCGATTCAGAACTCATTAAAACAATTAGTATTAAACTATTTATTTAATTCATAAAAATTAAATGAGTGATTTTAATAAGAGTTTATTTCTTAATTTCCCTTTTTAGAAATGATTCAGATTCATTTATTTCGTTATATGGTATTTGTATAAGCTTAATGAACGTCATTACATTTTCTATCTACCGCAGGTTCACAAAGTTGAAGCTACCGAGAAGAACATGCAAGAAAGTTGTACCTAGTTACTATTTTCAAAATTAACAAGAGATACTTCGCACCAAGGGCTTCTATCGTTTAGTTAGTCATTTATTTTATAGTTTTTATTTAATTTTATACTTAAATTTATGTTCTGAGATTAGTAATATTTTCAGGCATTTTATTGTAGAAGCGAACACAGTTCCCCATAAAAGATTTCGACTGATACTGATACTCTATACGTACAGTAAATTTATCTTTATTTCTTGTATTAAAGTTATGTACGTACACTGCCTTTTTAAAAGCTTTTATTTAACTTCACTCGTATGTATCCATGTATGTATGTCCTGGAATCTTGCAATCAATATTTCACCCACTTCCACTGAAACTATCGATCTGAAATTCGGCACACATATTTGTTTCCGATGACAATGCATGAAAATAAAAAAAAAGTTGTAAAAGCTTTTTTAAAAAAAATATTTTTTAATTTTAGTTTATTTACTTTACATTGCTGCTTATTTTCAAACGGTACTTTAAAAAATCACAACCTGATTCTAAATGTCTAGCTGATATATAAATATCTACATCGGCTGGATATTAAACCCGGCACCGTTCGGCAGTCAGGGCACAACATAGATAGGGAATCGTCATACTTACTTACATTTGTGGTTTGGAACATTGAGAAATAAAATACAGTTTGCGCATCATATAACGTTTACTATATTAATTTATTTAATACTGAGGTACCTTTTTCACAATCAAACATCCAAAATTCATTAACCGTGTAGCTTTAGAACTACCGTCCGTAAGCGAGTTCAGATTATGTACTATATAACATTTATTTAAAGGAAAATGTAGGGTAGTTTTTAGTACAATTTTGTACTGGAATAGGGTCACCACAATAATTGTGGGTCACAATTCACATAGCCTTTTTGTGTGGCCATAAAACAAAATTGTGGGGTCTCTTCGGAATTCTTAAATCATTCGGACGGTTAAATCTATATTTAAATGTTGGGAAGGTTAAAATTAACATAAAGTGCTAAGTTTCAGTTTTTATTGCATTTGCTGAATAACAATTTTAATTTCCTCCAAAGTAAGCAAGATTGTACGTACAAAGGCCGGACAGACCATACATGTTATATCAAATATTATATTAGATAGCAACGGCTGTGACCAGCGTGACCAAACTGTTGAGACAATTTATGACAGTCATATGCCCTGGAGCATCTGAAGTACTTCAAACCTCTAGAGACCTAAAGCTCTATTTTTTAATTTCTCATCTGACTTAATCGATCGAATGGGACTCATTATGTTTTATAAAAACAATACATAATATCAAATCGTTCGTCAGTTGAGTATTTAATACCACTCGTCGCATTCTAGTGACACAAAGATGGAACTGCCCTTTTCGATCGAGATATGACTCGACATTTTTCGCTCGTCGGGCGAGCTATTCAAAAATACAGCATAATATTATGTATATTCAAATATTCACGGCTATAGGTCTCTTCATCGTTGCTCTAACGATGCCACACAGATGCGATTCCAGTACGATAAGGTGTCGAACTAAAATTTTACTCGATGTAATTCATAATAAATCGTCGACGAGAGCAATTATGTACCTATTTATTTTATGAATCGCGTTATGTATGTCTATTCATATATTTTTATGCTTATCCCAATATTTAACAGACAGTGCACTCTACTCTGAGTAATGTTGTGCAAGATACAATCTGTGAATTTTAATAATAAATCTTACGAGATAATTAGGAATTTAAGATAATTTATCATAGGTTTTCTTGTTTATAAAGTCGGAATATAGTGTTGATATGTAGATTCATGCATATTAAGTCTCGCTCTCTGTCTATGTCATTGGTGATTTTGAGATGATATGGTACTCAGTTCATAAAGAGTTGATAAAAAATGTAAGTCAGTAAATTTTCGTTAGATTTTCGTACCTCATAGTTTTGTTCTAAAGCAAAAAAAAAATATGTTTGTACCGAAATTACTTATTCAAATTTCTGGTTTTATACTCCTGTAATTACTTGACTTCAAAAATGATGAGATATTTTGATGATGAGATCGAGGTTTTAAAGGTACTCTGGTACCAATTACTAAAGTGTTCTTATCAAATATCTTTCTTAATAATTTCCGAGTGTTGTTTTACAGGTACCATTTTTCTATTAGTTAGGTACTAGCGAGTCTGCATGATACTTCCTTATGCTCAATATGAAATATGCGCCTGGACAATCCTCAGTAGTTGTTAATATATAAATGCTTGTCTTTTAAGTCTCTTTGATATAGTTAATACCTATTAATAGTATCAATGACTTCTTTTTAATGGTCCTTCTAGTCAGAAAAAGCGATCGTCAAAAGACCATCAGCAATACAGGACTTCGGAATGAAAAATATTTAAAAAGTTTAAAATACAAGTGGCCAGAATTAAAATTGAAATTGTAGAAAACTTCATATTAAGTACGGTAGAGAACACCGAAGATTGTCTAGGCACATAAATAATTCGCTCTACACGTATTAAATACATTATTAATATAATAAATTAGCATTTAACTACATTTCGTTTGGTCTTGCTCCCAAGATTATTTCGAGTCTACATCGATATGGATTTCAAATTCTCGTTCTATCTATAATTATAGTTGGGAAATAAATTCTTCGTATTTAACATCGACATAATCTTGGCAGCAGAAATCAGCCAGCAAGATCAGCGTAACATTAGGACTCCAACCAATCGGTTTCCGTCAGCACGGCGACATTCTCCCCCTTCCCCGGCAAGTATTCCAACTCCCACAAAGACGTCCCTAACACCAGAGTCTCCCCTTCAGTGACCTCCAAGTTGAGGGTGTAGCAGATCTCCTCGCAGGGATCTCTCGGCTTCAGCTGAACGTACGACTTGCCTTTCAACTGAGACATAATAACCAGACCAATATCCAGCTCTAAATGCTTAAACCGATGTGTATCATAGTCTTTCGACAGCAGCAGCCAATTGAAGTGAGAAGGAGGGATGTGCGGGGAGAGAAAGTAGGGTCTCGGAGCTAGAACGCGAAAGGATTTGACTGCTTTTAAATCGCAATTCTGGAAATGGACGAACCAGCTCGGTATGTCGCTGTTAGTGATTCTGGAGACAATTTCCTCTAAGTCCATAGGCTGTTTGCCGATTCGGATGTTAGTGAGGAGTCTGCAAGGGACAGAGGCGCGAAGGCGGTCCTCCTGGTAGATGAGGCCGGTGAGGTTCAGGTCGGACCAGTCGTAGAAGGCGTCGAGGACGACGACGGGGGCGCCGCGCATGAGGTGGTGCTCGAATACTTCGGTGTAGCTCGTGTCGGAAATGCGCGCCACTGACCCTGCAATTGATGAATAGAGGACACCATTAATCAATTGGTTTACTCGTCTAAAGAAAATTTTAGTAAAAATTTTTACTACATTTTTAAATAACAGCTTCAACATAATATAAAAACAAGATTTGACTTTATATAGGCAAAAATGGGTAACTTAAGACCCTTTATGAGTTTTGTTTTTATTTTCTATTTAAATTTCTACGTCGGCCCAATTGAAAATGGTGTCACCAGCAAAATCTCTGTGGTCACCAGTCAAGTCAGTCACAGTCAAGTACGGTTACCTATTTCGTCCCGGACTCTTCCTATCACAGAATAGATATACACCCTTTCTATACTGTCCATTTAAGTACGAAATGTCTATTGAAAGACCAAACAATTGAATGATTATAGGTTGAATACAAACACAGTGTTCTTTTAGTGTACGAACAATATTAATTCGCGACACGACGGGATAGAGCGCCAACAAATTTGCCGCAACCATTAAAGATTCTGTGCCGATACTGAGAATATAGTAGATTTAACCATGATTCCAATACCGAGTTTTTATTATTCCATACATATTTTGTAAGAACATACTTAAGCTTACGAGTGAAGTAAAGTTTAATGAAGCGAACCTCGTGGCAAAGTGTGCACCTGCGCAGAACAACGCACCCGATACAACACCCATTGTGTACCCATCCCCATCCGCAGTTGACACGAGGCGTGATCGATGCACTAATGAGGTACTTACTTATGGCCTCACAGGCGATGCAGTCGGTGGGTGAAACCATATCGGAATCTGTAGCGTAGGGCTGGGCCTGAGAACGCTCCACCAAACATTTGTTGTAGTACAAGGGCGTCCAATCCCATATCGGTAGAATTTTAATCAGCGCGATTCTCGCCAGGGCAGAAGCGTGCCACTGAAACGTGTCAGTCTGGCTCACGGTATACCCAATCGCCAAAACCATTATCAGCGCGAGAAACGCCCTCGTCCACCTCTTAATAGAAACCTTCCGCACGGCATTCGTCAGCGGGCGGCAAATAATGTCCATTTCTTCATCACTCATTCCCGCCTCCTTACAATATTCGTAAAACGAACGCACTTCGGAGTTGATAAGCTCGAATTTTTCGCGCTGCGACATAGTTGCCGCCGTTTTTGCACTCATTTTAACGTGACCCACAAAAATTCACTTTACGTCGATCAATAACAAACCCGAGAGAATCAGAATAGGAGGCAGGAGAGGTATGCCACGCGTGCGTGTAGATAGATTGAAATTCGCGCCCGCGCCTCGGTGTCAAACAGCCCACACACCTTCCGACCGATCCAATAAAGTAAAGTAATAAAGAGACGGAACAAACGTCAGGAAACCGTATTCGGTGTCAGCATTTCAGTACTTCGGTCAACTTTTACATAAAATAAAAATATGTTCGGTAGATAACTATGCTTTTACTTACACACTTTTTCATTGGAATTGTAGCTAATAATTGCTAATAAATGCTGTAATAAATACCATAATGATGCAGGTTCAATTTCATTTCCGCAAATGAAATTTTTACAAATTTATATTTTAACTCATTATTATATACACAATGTATAAATATATAAGTAAGTATGTAAAAATAAATCATAATATATATTCAATATATAGTAAGTATAAATGTATATTTAATATAATTTAAGATAAAATGGTGCTGTCCTCCTACCTACCTTCCACGGGCCGCACTGAAAATCAGCGTCATGGTGTTCCATGACAATTATGCTGAGTGCGGACCCATTTTGCTCATGTACGAAAATGTTGTGTTACCAATGTTGTGTTGTGTTTTAATTATGAGCAAATCAATTTCATTTCATTTCAAATGTATAACGAGCTTAAAAACTCGATACTGTGCTCTAAAACTGAAGCTACTCTGATAATCACTGATGTTACCCAGAAAGCCGTTAGTTTGACCACAGGTTTACCCTAGGTACCTAGTACACACACATGTACCTGTATGTGAAAGCCGTACTGTATGTTACTATGTCAGACGCGAGGTGCGGTAAGAGAAGTTTAATGGTTCCCACTGGCCTTTCGCTCCTCACTATCACTTTACATCACAAAGCATGGCAGGGTAGGTGACCCAGACGGAGATGGAGAGGCATCAAATATGCATTGAATAAAAAGCAATGCAGTACAATATAAGAGGTCTTTGCCCAAGAATGGGACATAAAGAATTTTTGCACCACAGACTATGATTTTTACAGCCTTTAATTTTTGGCAATATTTTGCTCATAGCAACACTTCAAGTCAAGTATCTATTTCCGCCATATTGAAAGTTCTCAACTCAAGTGGAATAGATCAAAAGCTGACTTTATTAATGTTTTAGTGTTTAATGAGCAGTGATATATTTTGTTGATGAGGACCAAAAAATAGATTAGGTATTTACAGTTTTGCATTTTGAGGGTGATCGTTAATTGAGTGCATGTTTTATATTTTGCAATTCTTTTGACGAATATGTCACAGCGCCATGTTGTATTCCTGCGCTGATTGCAGGCACGAGAAATCTGCCAACCCGTTTATTTTTTGGGAATAGTTCCCGAGAATAAATCGAACTGCGATTTTGTACTCAAATATATTTTAATTTATATTTGTTGGCAAATGTCATAAAACTTTAGTGAAATCGATGTATCCCTGTGGTCGCGTTTCGAGTGGTAACTCCTAATTTCTACTGCAGTTTAGTGCATCCGCGAAAGTCGAAAGGACTGTGTTGTAAAAGAAAGAAGTGATAAATTGCCAAAATTCCGGTCCCTACGCGTAGACGCGAAGGTGCCTACCCGCTGGGGCAGTCAGGCGACGGAGATATGAACAACAAACGCAAAAATCGCCAAGGGCCGCCGAGGTAAATCAACTTTTCTATTCATCATCTCTCAGCATTTGGTTGACATGTCTTTGTTATTGGGGCCGACGTTCCTCGTGTTGCGAATTTTGTGGTGCGTGTTGTCAATATGACAGATTTTTGTTGGTGAGCGTAGTTTTATGTTATAACAATAGCAGTGTAAACAAAACGTTGGTTATTAGAGATCGGTGCGGCGCTAGGTACGCGGGCCGTGCGTACAATTATCTAGATGTTTGGCCTACTTTTGCCGAGTGCGGGGCGATTAATATAGCCGCCTGCAATCAGCTGATGCCCAGTTCTCATGCCATAAATTATTTTGCTATACTTGTATCCAAAGCAAAGGCTTCAGTGGTCGAACCCTTTTTTTCTTAAAATTCATTCAGTCAATTTATAGAAAGTCTTTAAACAAGGTGCTTGTGACACTGATCAAAAAATTTGATCAAAATACCCTTTGATCAATAATGAACTGATCGAAGAAAATACCACTAATATTTTGGTTTACTCTTGTCATAATAATTGCATGGTTTGGTGAGAATCTATTTGTTAGCTTGTCTATTGACAACTAACATTTTAACCTGAACTTTTAAATATCTACTGATGTGCCTGCGGCTTTGCTCATATGCATTGCTATATATTATATTAGTGTAATAAGTGTAAAAAATGAGAGATTTTAATGCAAAAAAATTGGGTTCTTGCATTATAATTATTATAAATTATTGCAATGTAAGAGTTATTGTAAACCTTACAAATCAATTGTATCTTGTTTACCATACTTACTTAACTTGGTCACAGACTTTCATTGTCCAAGAGTTGTGAACCAAACCAACACCCCTCAATAGTCCAACAGTGGTTTTTCCGAAAGGCTGATGGCAAATTATGATAAGTGCCATGGCTCTTATTACATTCCGAGAAGATGGTCATAATCTTGAATCTTTGATAGATTGTCACCATCAGCCGAGCTGAAGGTTTGAGTGTGTCATGTAAAAATGTATTTTTTTTTAAATTCTGGGCAGCTACCAGATAACTTTCTAGTTTTCTATATGTGTCTCCACCCGTAACACAGATCTAGGTCTACGATAGGATGTGCATGTTGACATTTTTATTTATCATCTACAATTTGTGATGGTTACTATCACTTTTCAAATGATAAAATTAAGTATGTATTATCTATTAATCATTTTTCTTATCAGTACCTTATCTTTTCACCTATACCTACACATCATTATTAATGTTTAGTGCTAAAAATTTACAGTTTGGTTCAAACTCATTTTGTGGTCGACTTCACATCCGAGTCTCATCAAAAGCAAGACTTGTGTAAAACCAATCAATATTTTTTGACCATTGGTTCCAAAACTTTAGTAAATTATATACATTAATACTATCATTTCCCCTAGCCCATTAAGAAATTGTATATATACTGGTATACCATGGTCCTACCAGTAAGAATCAGTAGGACCAAGGTGACTTAGCCGTAATTTATTCTAAGTTAATAAATCAGGTATTCAAATAAATGCTCAACTTCCAGTAGCACACAGTAAAAACAAACACAGACTCGTTGCTACTTCAGAGAATTTCAGTTGGGGAAGTATTAAGCTCACTGCCATCAGGACCTAAATCAGCACCATAGCTAGAGAAAATTGGGTAGCCAAGCACCTGTGCCTATCCCTTCGGGGTAATAAATGTGTGATGTTGTTTTAAATTTTATTACTAAATCAACTAAAAGTTAGAGGTAGTATTTCAATTATCAAATGTATATTCAGTGAAGTGATGAAATATACTGAGTTCAACAATAGTTATAGTCTGACACACGACCACAACACCATCAATCTTTTCAATGTCCCACTGCTGAGCATGGGTCTCCTCTAAAATTATTATAAAAAAGAAACAACAAAACTCATAGGGACTGTTAAGACCAGCCAGTTGTTCTACAGATAAGTTATTCTTGCATCATTTTAAAGTGTTATATATACATAATTAATATGCAAATGTATTCTTTCATAAGCACTCAATCCTAGGGGAATAGATGACACACTGTTACAAACAAATGTACAAATGCATTGTAGACTAAAGGTGTACGGGATGGTGTACATTATCGAGTATATTGTTGTCAATGACAGGTTTAAATAATTATATTGATTCGGCTATTATATTCTGTTCAAATTTGATCTGGAATAAAGGCAAACAGAGAAATATTTTTTGATTGCCTAGCAATCACTAACAAAAGGTTATTTTTAATTAGTTTTGTACGATTCAATATTATTTATTTTACAATTGGTTAGTAATTTAAATTAACATAAATTATATAAATTACTGGTTTTAAAATACATGAACAAAATAAAATGATGATTTGGTTTTCATAAATTTATTATAAATCAGTTTTAATCTTTTACATACAGAGTAAAATGAAACATCCGTATATCCATAAAGAACAACCAAATTGCAAAGCTAGTTGACACCAACACTGCTGCAAGGTTTTGGGAGCCTAAATAGGCATGCACAAAACAGTACATTTTTTTCAAAGTTTTCAAATCTATTAACATAAATATGGATGTGAGAGCGTTCATTTTTCAATGATGAAAGTGTGAAAACACATTGAATAAACCTCATTTTTTCGATGTTTGTAGTTGAAGTCTCTCAATACCAAGTTAATTAATAACAGGGATAACTTTTAAATATAAGCTGTAATTTTTTTTTTAATATAGGCGAACAGACTTGTATGGAGTCTGTGTGTTATCTTTGTTGCAATCATGCTGCACAAATAAAGTTTTTCTTTCTTTCTTTCTAATTAAAGTGGAGTCTGTGTGTTATCTTTGTTGCAATCATGCTGCACAAATAAAGTTTTTCTTTCCAATTAAAGTGTTCAATATATAATTATTAGTTTGGATGTGTAATGCATATTAGGTGATTATGGTGTAAGAATACAAGTTATCAGTTGGTGATAACTCTAACAAAGGACTTTTAATGGTTTGTTTACATTTATTCTAGATCAAATTTGATGAAAGTATAGGTACTTTTTTAAAATATTTTTGATAGTATTAATTTTAAATATTAATGATATTTTGATATCATTAATTTAAAATATTAATGATCAACTTAAGTAACATTATCTCACTTACTTACTAAGTACTAATGAAAATAAACACTACTGACAAAGTTGCTAACCATGTAAACAAAGAAATTATATTTGACACATTTTAAATGTCACACTTTGGCTTTTCAAAACCATGGATAGATTATTGAAACCAGGCATATTCAGTAGGTGTTGATTGTGGCTTCAACCATCCATCCTTCCGTCAGCCTTTTGAGGTTCCACTGCTGGACATAGGCCTCCTCTAAATAACACCACTCCAACCGGTCCTGTGACCAACATATTAATATGTTTAAATGTGTTTGTTTTTATTTATCTCCTTTTTGGGAAAAAGGATACTTTACCAGTTAATTGGGGTTGGGTCTCCTCAGAATTCGCAGTTATTCTTATAAAAAAGCCATCACAGCAAAGTGGGAACACACCTTTACATACGTACACAAATGATATGTGCCTCTTGCTTACCGGCTGAGCAATGGGCCTTGAGTGAGTCATAAAGAAGACAGATACTTATTACCGTGACAGGTAACTCTCTTTGTTGCCTAGCATTGCGTTTCTGTCTTATGCATGGTAAATAGGAAAACTGTAATTGTAGCGTCCATAGCAGACTATCGGAAGGCACTCGAGCCATACATACTCGGACGTCTGATCCGACTATCGGATCGTATGTGTATTTAGTATTCAAACAAATGTATGAATGTGCCCACGAGACTGCCTTCAGATTGTCTGGGGGCCTAGACAAGTGGCAAAAACGCTAGTAGAATAGATTAACAAATGTATGGGATTGACATTCGCTAACGACTTATTAGTTGTGAGCATGAAGGAAGAAAGGAGATTGTGAGCGAATGTCAATCCCATACATTTGTTAATCTATTCTATTTCTATTCTACTAGCGTTTTGCCACTTGTCTAGGCCAGCTGATCAGACTATCGGATCCGACTATCGGAGAGAAATACCGGAAATCTATTTTCATACTGGCGTCTGCAGCGATCAAATCAAACTTTATCTCCGACTAATTGGACGGTGTAGGATTTTACAGGAGTAATAAAGAAAATTAGTAAGGAGCGCGATTGCCCACACGGTCGTGTGTCGTCGGCGAGCTGTGTAGTTTTAATTGATAGATAATAATACACTGACTGGTAGCTCGTAGCTCGTAGTCTCGTACGTCTGTCGTTACTCGGTAGGTACTTGCGTTATCTCGCGATTTTATACAGGTGTTTGCCGCGTCGTCTTTTCTATACAGGATGTATTTCAAATTAAATTTCGTTTACACCTAGCCATCGGCGCCAATTGACTGTATAAATAAAGACTTTTATTGTACTGTGCAGCCATAAAATTTCGCCACAACAACTAACCGACCGCGCCTGTCGTTGCTTCGGTCGATCACATACAATCGACGCGAGCCGTTAGGGTATAGACGCTTCAATTGTTGCAACCCATAAACTGTACGGCCATAATTACGCCACAACAACTAACCGACCGCGCCTGTCGATGCTTAACTCAATCGATCACATACGATCGACGCGTTCCATTGTGGTATGGACGCTTCAATTGTTGAAACCCATAGACGTCCCACTGCTGGGCAGGAAACTATTGTTATGTCTAATTCCACGCGAGCGAAGCTGTGGGCGTCGACTAGTATTGACTGAACTAAACTAGTCGACTACACTACCCCCCTTTAATGATTAAAGGGAGGACATTAAGCGATTTGGTGATCGTTTGAACGATGAATCAACTCTCATATAGGAATTTAATCTAATCAAATTAACGTACAGACATCTAATTTTTGTTATAGTCTGTCTCCGAGACAGAAATACTCTTAGCGACAGTTCATTGCTACTACGGCGTTTTTTTACTTTAGACGTCACGTACGTATTATCGCGTCCCTAATGTCTGTCTGTATTAATTGACCCTATTAGATAAAATTGTTCTGAAAATCGGAAAAGCACATTTAAAACATGCAATATATATATAAACTGACCCTAATTCCACCCATAGAATTGACATAATGTTATAATTGTACATGCGGAAACTTCGTAAAAACTAAATAATTTTAAAAGCTTTTATTTAACTTCACTCGTATGTATCTATATACTGTATGTCCTGGAATCTTGCAATCAATATTTCACCCACTTCCACTGAAGCTATCGAGCTGAAATTTGGCACACATATTTGGTTCCGATGGCAATGCATGAAAATAAAAAAAAAGTTTTAAAAAGCTTCTTTAAAAATTTTTTTTTAACGTTATAGTTTTTTTTAAAATAGCACCTTCGCCTAATGGGCTTCTATCTGGCTTCCATAACGTTTGTATGCTTGTAAAGTCGGCCTCAGATCGTTTGGACCAGAGTCCCACGATTTGCAGTGGATTTGACTCATGTGACGGATCATTTTTATAGAAAACTAGTGGACGCCCGCAGCTTCGCTCGCGTGGAATTAGACATTCACTAACATAAAAAACGGCAGTTTCATACTAACTTTGCACCCCCGTTTTACCTCCCTAGGGGGTGAATTTTCAAAAATCCTTTCTTAGTGCTCCCCTACGTTATAAAATGAACCCCTGTGCAAAATTTCAAGTTTCTAACCCTTATAGTTTAGGCCCTGCGTTGATATGTCAGTCAGTCAGTCAGCTTCTCCTTTATATAGATTTAATATTGATCACTGGTAGTAAGTTAGTTAAGCCCGGGTTTGAGCTGATCACAAGCTTCTGCCTGTCAAATCTGCTTTGCAGTTGGAGGCTGTGATATACCGAAATCAATGCATTTGTAAGCGATAAAATACATACGAACAAACAAACATGGATTTCTGCACATTACATAATTAGAACCAACATGGATCTTGCGTGAGAGACTATAATTTGATATTATCTACCGTATATATTGAAGCTATAACATTAATTACTTATTTGAGAGTATACAATATTAGCGTCTATAGCCCAATGGCTCGCGTGATCGACAGATTTAAGCAACGACGGGCGCAGTCGCGGGTTTGATCGCTATTGGCCAACATTTCATGGGCGCTACCGTGCTTCGGAGGGCACGTTAAGCCGTTGGCCCCGGTTGTTAAAAGCTTTTATTTGACTTCACTCGTATGTATCTCTATGTATGTCCTGGAATCTTGCAATCAATATTTCACCCACTTCCACTGAAGCTAGCTGAAATTTGGCACACATATTTGGTTCCGATGACAATGCACGAAAATAAAAATAAAAGTTATAAAAAGATTTTTTTATTTTTATTTTTAGTAACTATTTTCAATGGTGGAAACAATGGCTAAGCCTTGTGTGGCTTGAGTTGGGTTGGCTACTAACCCCTCCACCAATCCGAATTGGAGCAGCTTGGTGGAGTATAGTCTAAACTTCCCGCAGATTTGTCTGTGGGGGAAACCCGTGCCCAGCTGTGGGGCATGGGTTGCAGCTTATCTTAGCTGTATACAAAGATAAAAACACTTTTACTGGTTACGGATTTCTCTAATGCAAGGCCTTAGCGGAGGTGATAGATCCTAAATAGGGATCTTGCAATGATATACCAATTTGAATATGATAAGTGTAATTACCTGGAGTCCTTTTCTGTTCATGTTTCGTCGCAACTGTAATTCTCGCATGCCCGTTTGCTCTTGCCTCAAAATAAATTATGTTTTGATTGTTTATTCAACTCCATACTCCATCCATAGTTAAAATTGTATAATTAAAATGTTGATTGAATTAAAATTGTGTATTATGTATACGTAAAAGTTCATTTTAAAACTGCAAAGTCACCTTCGTTTAATATAAATGCATAAATATACTATTTAACGTCTACAGTACTGCCAGTATGTTACATAAACGATTGGTTTCTGTATTTGAATCGATTATGGTGTCTGGCATCGATAATAAAATATGATGTAAGGCACTATTAGGCTAGGAATGAGATGGTAAGGCGTCGAAGTTATTAAGCTAGGTTGGTGGCGTGTGAAAATTGTACGTTTTTACAATAGACAATATTTACTTATTTATTTCAAATATGATTCTTTAGGTGCTAGAGCCTATAGGGAACCAAATAGGTTTTATATGAAGCCTATTTAGTTCCATATAGAGTTCGCCCGGGGCAGCACCACCGCCCGCCACGGTACCTAGTACCATTTCTACCGTGTAGTAATTATTTTTAAAACAATTGTGGTCCGGTTGGAAAGGCGTGGTTTCCGGTTACATTTCTTAAGAGGCGACCATCTTAGTCCTTAAAGGGTAGCAACACATCTGTGACTGACTTGGAACGAGACTCTCATTAACAATTACTAACTGGACTATTAACACCAACTAACAGGACTAACTATCACTAACAGTCCTCATACTCACTAATGAACTGACCAACTAATGTACAAATTAACAATTGTCTTTAAATAAATTTAAACGTATGATTAAAGCTAATTTAATAAGCAGAACTTATTACTTACAAAGTTTCTGACTTTTTTGACGACCGCATACCCTGGAATTGTGACATACCTAGCTAATTTAAATAGGTATGATTAATAGGTATGAACTTGCATACTGTGACATATCTCAAATATCTCTTTTTCTATTTAATGTACCTATACAACTTATGTTTTGACGTTCGTTAAGTGTTCCTTTGCTGTACCAAATGACGAATAAATATATTTGAATTGAATTGAATTGAAAAACTCTCTTAGCTAACTGGACTAACCGTCCCAGTCCCTAATTGAGTCTTGTTCAGTCAGTCACAGTTATCATGAGCGGCAGCGGATGGCTGGTGCTGCAAGCTCGTTTGCTATCTTAGTATATCCATAAAATCATATACAAATAAGTACTTAACGTAAGTACGTAGTACTTAGAAACAATCACACAGTCACAATCTTGAATTTATTAAAGTTTAAATTTAGAATTACAATTATCTTCATAAAATAATTTTAACACTGCCAGAACCTAACAGTAAGCGCCCCTGAGCGAATTTTGTTTTTATCTGTTAGAATTGTCTGTGTAGCATCTGGCATGAGCCAATGATAAGCTATTAATGTTGCATTCGCTGGTAATCTAATCTCGGTCACTATTACTTACCTATAACCCATAGGCGGTCCCACTGTTGGGCACGTGTCTCCCACAGCCACAGGTGAGCATACTCCACTACGCTGCTCCAATGCGGATTGGTGGCGGATTATTGGACAACCCAGTGCCGAATGCTTTCAAGTCACCTTAAAGTCTTCGACAAGGCTTAACGACCTAAACCGGCTGCTTAACGTGTACGGAAGCGCTCATGAAACTGACCAACTAATGTTCTTTGCTAACGCTCTTCGCTAACTGGACTAACCATCCTAGTCCCTATTATAGAGTCTCGTTCAAAGGATGGGGCAGCGGATGGGTGGTGCTGTAAGCTCGTATGCTATCTTACATAGCACACAACGAATATACACAAGAAAAAAAAAATATCCTCATTTTAGTGGAATCTGAGTCTAACTGTGCTTCTGTAGCAGTCCAGCCTACCTTTGATCTAGTTGAGTCCGTCCATGCACAGGCGATCGCTTCTTTCACAATCCTGCTTGTATTGGAAAGTTTGAATTGAATGTCTGTTGCCCAATCATGCCGAAACGATTGGTCGAATTATAATTAAATATCTGTCTGGGATTAGCACGTGCTCGCATACAAGCATTTATTGTCACACGGCACGGATCATTATAATGCCAATCATATTACATAATTATTTTAATGTCCCAGGATTAATTAATCTCGGGCGGGAAAGTACCAAAAATAACTTAAACGCTTTCGTACGTATGCGGTAAATTTGTGTTCAGGAAATAACTTTATGGTTTAACCTTGTCACAAACTGTACGGTGCTCAAAATTTTTTTTACATCCCTGCAAACTGTCCCCATCACCAATGCACGCACAATCACATCGAGACTGAGTATCCTTCGACCCTTATCAGTCGAAAACTGACATTCGTCAGCGCGATCCATAATAAACAGTGAACAAAGCTTGCTACTTAGTATCGACCATAGCTATGTTTGTGATACAAATATCTAAATATCTAAACAGAGCCTTGGCATTCGTATTTTGCTAAGGAACGGTCATCTTATTACAAACCAAGGATTAATCTACTTTGCAACAATCCGCGAACAAAAATTTATGGTGGTGTATACCTTCATGCGCGCAGCACCTCCCTCCCTCCCTCCCTCCCATACGGGAAACATGCACACGCGATTAGTGAATACATACACCAACACACACACCAACACGTGTTTCGCCCCAAAACAAAGCATCCTCAGGGTAAGTAGACTCCACGACGGTTAATCTCAAAGTCAAAGTCATGAAGGTATACACCACCAAACATTTTTGTTCGCGGATTGTTTAATCCTTGCAAAAAACCAGCAAAAGTCCTTGCGCAAAGTAGATTAATCCTTGGTTTGTGATAATGGAGTTCCGCAAAGTAACGCCTGATACAATTAATGGTCATCATTCTCTTCACCCTGTTCCCGTAGCTCCATCGACCGCGCGTGGAGCAACGGCCTTGCATTTACGACGTCGGCCGGCGCCGCTCAGCTGCCGAGATGCGTCTGGATCGATAGCGCTACGCCTTTACAGCTGAATTGCTCCATGACGAATTGCTGCTCGTAATTCCGTTCCAGTTTACGTCGTGACTCGCCCGGGGTATGACCCCTGTGTGGTTTTTATGGGCATGATGACGTCGAGTAATCATGTTGATGAAGAATTAGCATAACCGCTTCTGTAAAGCGCAGAATGAAAGTCAGGATGTTTGCTGTTATACATAGTTTGAAGACGATCACGCATTATAGGACCTTGGAAAGTGTAATGTTTAATCGAGCAACCTTGCACTTACGACGACGTCAAGCGTAGCTTAGATGGTGCTGAGATGTGTCTAAATAGCGGAGCTTTAGGCGGTTTCTGCTGAGTCGCCCTACGGCTTCATTCGATGGAAACAACCGTTTACTGTTTGTACTCCTGTAATACTAATATTATTTACAATATCTGTCTGATCTGTTGCGCCAAAGGTCGTGGGTTCGAATCCCACTCAGGACAAATATTCGTGTGACGAACACTTGTATTTGTTCTGTGTCTGGATGTTAATATTATCTATTTAAGTATGTATTTAAAAATATCTATGTATGTATATCAGTCTCTGACACCCACAACACAGGCTCGCGCCTACTTTGGGGTCAGATGGCCGTGTGTGAGAATGTCCAAGATATTTATTTATTTATTTATTATTAATACCTTTATTATTATTATTGTATCTCTTTAAATTTCACGGGTCCGTATGTGGACCCGGTAATTTGGAAGGTTTGCGAGGGGACACAGGTCCAACACGTAGAGGCCCCTTCGAGACATTTTAATGAGATCCGTGACGGATACCACCCTAGATCGGGTGCACCCAATTTAATAAAATAAGGAGATATTTAATAGAAGAGAAATAGATAGGACAGATAGGAATACAAGACATCATATAGATTACTAAAACGATAAACAAATTATATATAAAGACAAAGACGGTGGGAGCAGGGGAAGAATGGCTATATTTGCAGGTAATAAGATTTAAGTCTTGATTTTAGACCTTTGTCGGCGGCTACAAATTTACACTAAAACATTCTACCTAGAATCCTTTTGTTAGCAGTTTCACAGTCAAGATTACATCAAATGAAACCACAAGTCAAGATTACATCAAAAGAAACCACCAAGTTCTATAAGATATGACGCAGGATGTGTTGTCGTAAAGGTCAGACACGATCGTGCATTTACCAATTGCGACGTCACGTCAGATTGCATTCCACAGCTAACGAGTTGAAGCTATGCTCTTTCCGCTTAAACTGTAGCCTGGGACGATCCATGACTACGACCTTGGATGGTCCAATGTTTACACGAGCAACGGCCTTGCATTTGCGTGGCCCGGCGACGCTCAGCAGATGCGTCCGGCTGGATCGATAGCCCGCGCTTCGAGGTTACCACCAAATTTACACCCCAATTACTCAGTTTCTAAATGAAATTGCAAAAAATTCGCTGCGACCCATAGACGTACCACTGCTGGGCACGGGTCCCCAGAGACACTGCTGCGGGAGGTCTAGAGCATACTCCACCACGCTGCTCCAATGCGGATTGGTGGAGGGGTTAGTGGCCAACCCAGTGTCGAATGTTCTCAAGCCACCCGAAGGTCTTCGACAAGGCTTAACCACTGTTTCCAGCATTGAAAACAACCGGGACCGACGGCTTTACGTGTCCTCCGAAGCACGGTAGCGTTTATTAAATTTTGCCACTAGCGGTGCAAAATATTAGAAATACTTAAATTAATCCCCCCGGCATTTTCACAATCCATGACATTCGGTAGATTGTGGAATTATCATAATTAAAGAAGCGTCTACGATTTGCTGAGCATGTAGATAAGGGGCAATATCCCATCTTAAGACTGCTGAGTGTATGTGTACGACGTGACACTGGTATAAGATAAAGATAAGTTCCGGACGATGCCGCGCTTTTCGTATGCACTGGGTTTGGGGTTATTCCGCGACCTTGGAGGGTCCAGTGTCGGCTCGAGCGACGGCCTTGCGTTTACACCGCCGGCGGGCGCCGCCCGGTCAGTTTGCGAGATGCGTCTGGGTCGATAGCGCGCTCCCCGCGGTCGGTGCCAATTCTGCCAAAGTGCCAAACTCGTTCAACGTCCACGTAATGAAAAACTATTTATAAAGGTCATTGAGTCCTTTGAGCTCTGAGGAAAAACTAACTGTCTGACGTCTGTGATCCGCGTTGAACTAAGCTCACATGGTTCGTTTACGGTTTTTCAAAGTAACAACAGCAAGAATGTGGTCGTGATGACTTTTGGAAAATACTTGAGCTACCTACCTAATCGATGGATAACCTATTCCGTACGTCAGTCAGTATTCCACTGTTAAAATATAACGCTTCAATCTAGAATTCTAGATATGATACAGTATCTTCATTCATTCTCAAAACTGTCTTTAAATCCAAGTTTCTTCTTTCCACAAAAAATAAACAATTTCTTATTCCCTTAAATGTTTACACTCTGATAATATGAAAACAAATTGTTCGTTAATTTTCAAGCAGCAGGGACACATCAAATAAATAAATTAACGCTACACGTAGGCCTGTGTAGGCGACAGAAAGCAGAAAGCAACACAATTTAACATTCATCACCAGAGAACAAATAATTATATGCGATATAAGTATCAGTCCCGGTCGGGATTCGAACCCGGACCAGAATTTCGGGATTAAGGGTCTCTCACCACCGCGCCACGGAAACATCAACTCACAATTAACTAATGACAATCCAACAGTCCTTTCAGAACATTCCTGTCACCAATCATCGGAATTGCTGTAGCGACATCAGCGACATACAAGCCACATCAGTAAAGAGAGAGAGAGAGAGAGGTGATTGTGCGAATTTGTACAACAATACCGGTCTATTTGTTTATCGTCGTATTCAGGAAATGTACTGGCCAGATATGACGTTTTTTGTATTAAATATCGTTGGTGTATCTATGCGCGAATTTAATTTATTCAGTATATCGTATTACCGGTTCGAGGTAACGATAAATTACTTTCAATTATAATCTTACGTTTTTTTTTAAATACTTGCGTTGTTCTTTAGTTTAGGTTTAAAGATCTTTATTTCTCAAATAAGACTACAATAAGTCACTTCTATGAGAACCTACTTTATGAATAACATAAAATTCATGCGCCTTATACAAAAGTGGGTTTAGTAAAGTATGTATAGATATGTGTATTAAAAATAAGAAGAAAAAAATGTCTTTCTTTAAATCATTCAACACCTTCAGTTGCACAGTAGTGAATTTTCTTTAGAAATATATTAAGCTAATTTAGTTTTGAACGCGTTGAATGAGTGCAAATTCTTTATACATTTCGGTATTTTGTTGTAAAGTTGTGCTTCCTCATAGGTAATCATTTTTCTTCCATAATTTGTCCTGACTTTAGGAACAGCAAGAAAACTAGCTCTACGGTGGCTGCGTTTGCTAAAAGGTTTCATTTTTTTAAAAATTATAGTTTATTACTTACCGATTACTTAAACCAAATTGACTTAATTAATTCATCGTCTTTCAAACCAGCCAAACAAAATTTTGTGAAAGTTACGAATCCTCATGAAGACCAATTTGGCTTTGAAATTACTATGGGTATTTAACGGACTTTTTATTATTTGCATATACATAATTTGGGAGCATGAAAGCGAGATTTTGTGAGTTTGAGAGCAGATCTGATGGAGCAACGACCTTACAGTCGGTACTGACAGGTGATTCAACTTGTTAGGTGCGTCTGGATCGATATCGTGGCGGAGGTCTCGCCAATTTGCCTCTGAGCTCACACACCGCGACGTTAAACGGGATTCAAGGATATTCCAGAATGGATGCTAATTTGCTTTGTTCAACCCTACATTTGTTTTTTTTTTACGTGGTCTTTGTATCTATCTTGTGTTGGCTCCAACTTGTAATTAAGTTTACGGCTTTTCAACTGCATGCCAGACAGTGTTGTCTAACTATATTCAGGGTTGTTCCAGAATTTCGCTTACTTTATTCTCAACGGTATTTCGCTGCGACCCATAGATGTCCCACTGCGGGAGGTCTAGAGCATACTCCACCACGCTGCTCCAATGCGGATTGGTGGAGTATACGGTACTCAACGGTATACTAACTTTAAAGTCTTTGATCTCAAACCTAGATATTTTACAATTAAATTCAAAGATATTTAAAATTCAGAATGACTGCATAAGATACCACCCATACGGTTTGCGGTAGGCAGATCCAGATACTAATTGATATCGTGGTGATTCCACAGAGCCCGTAAACCTAAACAATGTCACACAAATGCCTTCTGTAATAACAAAGTTTCAAATGGGGCATTTCCACCAGATGTTCCGAACAAAAAGTAGCAAAGTGGACTGGTCCGAAGATTGCGCTTTTCTCGTCTCGCTCCCGGAGACTGTTTGCAGAATAATGGCACAGATAAGGTATTGTTGTGGTGATACGGTTTTGGTATAATGGACAGTGGTGGACTCGTGCTATTATTGCATTGTTAGAAATCGGAAGAATCCGGGACGACTACTCGTAGAAAGATTGGGGTTACAAAATGTTCTGTTTGTAACTTTGTTGTAACGTCGCATCGGTGGTTTTAACTTTTTGAAACGTTTTTTTGATGAGCTGGCAATGTATCTTTTTCCATAAAGAAAAAAAAAAGTTGAGAAGGGACGGGGCGGAATTCCAGATTTGAGATGAGATATAGAATCTTGATCCTGAACCTGGTCTGGGATTGGTTTATTAATACGACCCTAAGCATGTGAAATATTTTTGCCGATTTCGTTCCCATAACTTCCCGTCGTGAAACAAATTAGTCCCTCGTCTAAATACATACCTAGTATGTCAATAGTTTCTTATCATAGTTCAAATACGGATGATCATAAACTGTTTGACAACCAAAATAATGTGAGCAAACAGACATAATGTGCATCGAGTGAAGTAAGATCCGATAGCGGCCGTAGGGTTGCGTAACTGCTCTGTAACACGACGACGGCCATTAATAAAATAGTCATACTCGCGACTACTTCCTGCGCCCGTGTGCCGACGCACTTCCGTATGCTACGCGGGATATTAGATAGTGTCGATTGTATACTAAGCGGCACGAAAGTGTAGCTCTGACCTTGAATGCGCAGAAGTCCAAAGGATTTTATGATATCGTCTTGTGCGGGACGAGAGGGTTGTAGGTCGTAAACGCTGATGGGTTCGCCAGCCGTATTGATTGATTGATAACCTATGCTGCTATTAACTCCGAATTTCGTTCAGAGCAAAACTTTCGTGCCGTTAGATACGCTTTTTTTAAACATGCAGAAATATCCACATTCTTCAGAAGACAATAAGTAATACCGATTTTAATGCGTACAATTAATTAAATACATCCGTGTTTTTTAAATTCCGGACATGCTGCGTCCCATACAGGAGCTGCGGGAGGTCTAGAGCATACTCCACGACGCTGCTCCAATGCGGATTGGTGGAGGGGTTAGTGGCCAACCCAGTGTCGAATGTTCTCAACGCGAACCACACGAAGATCTTCGACAAGGCTTGACTGTTTCCACTATTGAAAACAACCACCTCAGCTGTCGGTTTACTCTTAGGCTAATTAGGTTAGGGTATACCTCCTATTTTAATGCCAATCATACACCGGTTAATAGCCGGGACCCAAGGGTGACAGTAGGGCTGCTTCAAATTTTGCTGGCGGTGATCTATTTAACTCTTACGCCGCGTTGCCATAATTATGCGCTTCCTGTCGAAGCGTACACATTCGCTGATTTACCAGAACTGTGTCAGGGTACCAGGAGATCAGAGCATTGTGGAAGGCGGCGAGAGACGCGCTGCAATTGTATTAGCGCCTCATTACCGGTCGCTCTTGTTTTGTTTCTCGCAACAGTCGCAATCAACTCGGGTGTCGCCTCCGTGGCGTTTCGGTCACCCCTGGCAGATAGTGTGGACGGGATAACCAATACAATGCCGTTCTTATACTTAAAATTTCATGGGTTTTGCTAAAAAACGGTTGTCTAATAACGAACTCGGCAGTCTTAGTTATGCACCCTGCTATTGTCATTCAACGGAATGGTATTATCATTATCTACATTATCATTCAACCAAAAATATCAGGAGCACACATGATGTGGCAAAAGTTAAACCATGACGAACCTACATTATGTATGTATGTATTGACGTAGACGTAATACATAGATATTAACGTACCTCGAGCCCTGACCTATCGAAAGAATTACTGTACAAGTTCAAACGAATAGTAATTAGCGTTTCAGTCGGAATGGAGATTTTTTTATAAGGAATCTCCATTATTATAAATCAACAATAATTTCCTACGTTAAGTAGTATTTATGTGATCCGAGTTTATTATTATTATTGGTACAAAATAAAGAAAGGAAAATTTGCAAATCAACAATCATGTTCCGTATTCATTAACAGCTACACATACAATATAATATCGTCTCATCTCCCATTATTACAGGCTTTTTTTATTATATCTGTTACGTTAAATCATTATACGTAGTTTTACTGTATTCCTTCGAATCGAAATCGCAATGTTATCAAACTTTATGATACTAATCAGAATGCCCTTGAATAGCCTTTTCCATGAGCGACATACGGTGAATGTAAAACTGAACATGGCAACATAAGTAACCAATAAGATTTTATTTATCACCCATTCGAAAGTCATATAACAGTGCCTTGCTTATTTATCTAAAACCACCACGCAATTTCGCCATACAATTCCAAATAATTTGCTCTCCACTAAACCTTACTATTTTAATCTGTGCGAATGAATCCCTATGCTATTTGTGAATGCATAATTGTCGTGTACATAGATTAGATTATAATCATAGAAATTCAGAACAAAACGTCAATAAAAAAAAATAGTGGACGAGCAACTTAATGATGGAATTAAAACGTGTCTGATCAAACATTACGATTAAGGGCTGCGCAAACGCGAAATGCGAGTCGTGCGACTTCTGAATCTCTATGAGGGTGTTTTTTTTTAAATTTCTCTTGTTTCCCCCCCATCCAGATCTCCCCGGGGCCGCGTGGCGGCGGAGGGCGTGTACAATAACGCGCATTTCATGCACGCCGCGACCTCGCACGTGGGCGACATTGTCCAGGTGTTGACGCAGTCCGGCAGCCTGTGGGAGGGCGTGTTCAAGACGTTCAGCGCTCAGTTTGAGGTGCGTACTGTACTGTTCCTGGGGGTGAAACGGGTGGGGCGAAGGTTCCAGCAATATATCATTCGCGCAGCTTTGTGCTTGAGGTAAATTGCAATGCTGCTACAGCTAGGCATTGTGCACTGGTTGGTGAAGTTCCAGAAAATTAAACACGCACCGTTTTGGGACATTGGGGTAGTGAGGGTGGAAGATTTGGGGAGAAGGTTCCAGCAATATATAGACACTCGCGCAGTTTCGTTCTAAGCTTGAGGTAGGTAGGCATTGTACACTGGTTGGTAAAGTTCCAGAAAATCAAGTACCGGACCGTTTTGGGACAAGATGTACAGCGCTCTGTTTGAGGTGTGTACTGTACATTGTTTCTGGGGGAGTGAGGGTTAAATTTAGTCACACCCCCATTCGCACTTTGCGCTAAGGGGGTTAGAGGTGAAGCAAAGTTGGTAGTCATTGTGCATTGGGTGATAAGATATTGGCGCAAAAGGTTCCAGAAAATGTGACACACGTGCTTTCGGAGCTTCGTGCTAAGCCATTGAGGTAAATTGCAAAGTTACTAATGCTAGGATTTTGCACTGATTTGAGAAGAAACAGTTTCCAGAAAATTTGACGCGCGCCGTTATGGTAGAAGACATACAACGCTCAGTTGAGGTGGGTATTGTACTTGATTACCACCACAATCCTTTCTTTGTCTGTTGGGCACGGGTCTCCTCTCAGAATCTCTCCCAGATTAGGCCTTAGTTCACCACGCTGGCCAAGTGCGGATTGTCAGACTTCACATGCCTTCGAGAACACTATGAAGAACTCTTAGGCATGCAGCTTTGATTTTTAATTTCTTAAATCGCACATAACTTGATAAGTCATCGGTGATGACTCGGGTTTGATCCCGGAAAGCTGGAGTGAGAGGCGAGTTCGATAGCCACTGGGCTGTCACCGCTTGTGTACTTGATTACACAATACATTTATTTATCGGAAGGTACCTGATGCACAAGGTATTCACGGTAAACATCTTGCTCTTGTCGAGCTGCATAGTCATAAAGTCATCCCAGATATGCTACTGTATGCATGTGACGCTTGCTAGTTGAAGTTGAACAAACGATAGGCGATGCAACATCCAGTCACTTCGAGTTGAAAGGCCAATTCACACTAAGCTAGTTGGCTAAGATTACTCAGTGATTTCAACATGCCAACAGGTACATCCGGGTATTGCAAATTTAAAAAGGGAAATTATAGGGAAAGACCATCGCCTTATCGATGTATATCGCATCTCGTTGGTACAACTATACATGCTCAAAAAGCACGTTGCTTAATAGCTGGCCTAACGCTTAATATTAAAAAAAGTTTTTAAAAACAAAGCTTTTTATAACTTTTATTTTATTTTCGTTCATTGTCATCGGAACCAAATATGTGTGCCAAATTTCAGCTCATTAGCTTCAGTGGAAGTGGGTGAAATATTGATTGCAAGATTCCAGGACATACGAGTGAAGTTAATAAAAGCTTTTAAAAAGTCACACGTATGACAGTCTGATTAAGTTTATTTCGTGATCAATTTCTTATTTTGAACTGGTCTCCAGTGGAATGAGCTTCCGACCGAGGTTTTACCTCTCAAACTACGACATGGATTGCTTCAACAAGAGTGTGAAACGCTCCCTTCAAAGCACCTGTGATAACCCTGGTGTAGCACGTATCCATAGGTGAGGTGGCCCGGCCCGTATGTCTGTTTGTACATCTACAAAAAGTGCACTTGGATTTTCTACCCAATTTCCATCCATCCATTCAACCATGCTGCAGAATAGTCAAGGTGAAGCAAGCGTCGGCATCGGTACATCCTGTATCACACACTTAAAACAGTGAACGACAAAATCACAATACAAATGTCGGGATGTTACCGCGCCGCTCCCGTTTAGTAATACCGACATTGACATTGACACAACCAGTTAGTTGTCTTTTGTAGCTTTTGCGTGCGCATTTGTCATGCGAAATAAATAGGGTCAGACGGGGGGGTCTATCCAGGCGTGCACGACAGTTAGCGTCCGCTTTGATAATAACTTGTTCGGACACCGTTAGAAGGCGCGCGTATTTACATATGATACGCTCACGTTTAAATATTCATGTATTCCCGTTATTTACTATGAGTAAAAAAATACGGCATGACTGGGTGAAATTAAGGCTGACCGCACGATGGTTTCTTTGCCGTGCGTTAAAGAAGATGACACTCGTAAGATGAGCCGATTACTTCTTACTTGAGTTGAATTGTTAGGATTTGCTTGCGGTCTGCGCCCAGACTGCGGTGAAATAGATGATAGTACTGGCTTATAGCAAATAAGCCGCCGCGATCTCGTGCGCATTCGGGACTTCCCATATCATTTTACAAACAAACGAGTATTTTGGCAAGATTATGTGATAATTGGCTGATTCTCTCTGAAAAAAAAAAATGGTTTAAAAAATAAAAATACGTATTTGACATTCATCCAGTGTCATCCTTTTTTTTGCCAGTTTGTAACTTGAAAATCACCGTATTTAGCCTTACTAGCACCTTTGAACTTCAGATTTAATTTATTTTTCATTACATGGAATTTTCACGCTAAATGAACGTCATTACTTTTTATTTACCGTTTCACAAAGTTGATGCTACCTAGAGGAACAACTTTTAAATTATGGATTATTTACTATTTAGCTTTCCCCTAGCCTCAAAAATTCACGGTAAACGTGCAATTTACCGATAATTTCCGATGTCATTTTCACCGTTTTCCAGCCGTATACTACACTACACATATGCAAAAAATCACGTCGATCCATAATTCCGTTGAGGCGGAGAAGAACAAGCCAATAAACACACTTTCCCATTTATATATTAAAGTAAATATACACTGGAGAAGTGTGCTGAAGTTTCTCGTCATCGAAATCAACGACTACTCCCGCTACGCCACTTGCGGTTAGGATGCTTCGCTTGCGAAAATGTCTTAACTGTTAAACCGAATGACTCAGGTGAAGAGGTTTTTGTCCAATACCTCGTGCGCGCTATAATGGATATCGGCTCATTCACAATCAACTGCAGTTCCGTGTCCATCAGAGCACGCTGGATAATCAACAGGCTGATGAGTATTACGAATTAGACACTAAAAGGGTGCAACTGTTTATTCCTTACCCGACGCATGTCGGTGGACTTTGGGAATCATGAGTAAAAATAGACTCGCATGGTGCCTGGTATTGTTTGCTGCAAAATCCCAAGAAATTGTCAATAGTGCCCAGTCCTTACTTATTATGTACTTAACTAGTGGCTTCGCTCGCGTGGAATTAGACATTCACTAACTTCAAAAACGACAAAGTTTCATACTAACTTTGCACCTCCGTTTTACCCCCTTCGGGGGTGAAGTTTTAAAAATCGTTCTTATTCGCAAGCTCATAGTCGGTCAGCACGCTATGGATTGAGCTATGCTCTTCGCAATGATGAAATCCGTAGACGGATCGAAGGTTACCGACATAGCTCGAAGGATCAGTGAACTGAAGTGGCAAAGCCACGTCGCTCGACGGACTGATAACCGTTTGGTAAGAAAAGTCCTCGAGTGGAGACCGCGTCACGGAAAACGAAGTAGTAGCGGAGGGCGGCTATGAGGTAGACTGACGACCTGAAGAGGACAGCGGGAAACCGTTGGATTCGGAGGGCACAGGATCGGGAGGTGTGGTGTCGATTGAGGGAGGCCTATGTGTAGCAGTGGACTCTAAATGGATGGATAGATGGATGAATGTACAACAGTGAAATTCCAACGACTCATGAATAGTTGTAATGTTGTTTTAAAACGTATTCCTTCTGATGCTTACTTATGCTAGTTTTTAAACAGGTGCGTTAAAAGATCACAAATACTGAGGTGATTCTACAATGACAGCTTGTAATATATGTAGCTTACCAAACTGTAGGTTCGTTAACCTTTAGTCTCATAAAACACTTCTTGTGAAATGATCAACTTGATAGGAGACACATTATCGGCCGCCCTACGTTTGACCTTTGCTCGGTAATCTTGTTACGTTAAATTATAAGAACAAATACTTACATACGTTTCCCTGCGCAAAACACATGAGCAGTGATCGCGTGTTGTGTCAATTACAGTTGAAAATGTAAGACAGCGGTCGCCTTCTTGACATACCTATACATTTGTACGTAGCGATACAGTAGTATAATACGCACGTCCGAATCAAAATCCCATTAAGTAAAGACCAAAGTATTTACCAAATTCAACCTTATTATAAATCATTATAATAACAATTCTAAGTACGTACAATGTTAGTTACGTCATTTCAACCAAAAAAAAACATCTACTTTGTTTTCATGGTAATAGAGTTCAAAATTGCTTTTTGTTTGCATTCTATTTTTTCGCTTTCAGGCATGAATGAGAGATTCGTATGGACTTTTGCTGTATGGTCATACAGACCTTTTCGGTGTCACCGAATAGGGTTGTAAGCTTCAAAGAGTTCAAACCAAAAGGTAAAGGATTAACTCCTTGAAGTGTTGGGTGCGATTGATCCAAGGGTCACCCCCTGGGGCACTGACCCCGGCTTAGGTCCGCCGTGGACGGTGTACATGTGGTGTGTTTCGTATCTGTGGTAGGGAGGCATCCTGTAGCAATCATCCATCACAACCCTTCTTTTGTCCCACTGTTGCAAGATTCCAGGACATACATGAATACATACATACGAGTGAAGTTAAATAAAAGCTTTTAAAAAGATATAACTGGTGGAAAGTGCACCTGAAAACCCTGGTTAGTCGTTATGTTATAAAATATTTTATTTAAAATCATAGAGGTAATATGAGGAAAAATAAATTAATACGGCCATTCAACTGTGGGAAAGCGTTGATTAATGCTACAGTAATTAATAGTTAATAAATTATTACTGAGAGGTCAAGTATATATATTTTTTTTTTTTCAAAAGACTTTCACATCGTGGGAGGATTTTTAAATTAAGTCGGTAAACTAAAACCTTTCAACACATGGCAATTGGACCAAATAAACTATGCTATGCTGCAACCCATAGACGTCCCACTACTGGGCACGGGTCTCCCCCACAGACAAATCTGCGGTAGATCTAGAGCTAACTCCACCACGCTGCTCTAATGCAGATTGGTGGAGGGGTTAGCGGCTAACACATTGTCGAATGTTCTCAAGCTACGCGAAGGTCTTCGACAAGGCCTAACGACTGTTTTCACCATTGAAAACAACCGGAACTGATGGCTTAACACTCCCTATGAAGCACATGAAATTTTGCCACGACCGCGCCCCTCGTTGCTTAACTCTGTCGATCGCTACATATTATTTGCTTGTTTCTTATGTATACCTGAAGGCTAACGGTCGTTGGTTTTTAGGGTTCCGTAGCCAAATGGCAAAAAACGGAACCCTTACGGAACGGTTTTTAAAATTTATTCGTGCTCATAAAACGTATGAATTATACCACTTGATCCTACTTTGTAACGTTCTCAAGTGAATTGTAAAGTCTAAGCAATTTTAACTGTACGTTATGAATACGGTTTCTAGTACGCACTTCACTTAATTGACTCATGGTGCCAATGAAGTCGGAAATAAAATTACATTTTGTTATTATGGTGAATGTGGTATACTTAATCTGTTTAATTTTATGTACCTTTTTGCTTAGTTTCACTTCAGTAGGTAACGTATACTAACAGATTCCGATGTAAACAAAACGTGATATTTGCGAATATTAAATATGAGTCTGGACTTGTGCCCTTCGTACAAACCTCATGGGATCTAAACATAACTGCCGAAAAGTGTACCTTCTCAAAGAAGCACGAGCTGTCAGTATAAATTAAAATTAAAGTGTTTGCGACGTTTTATTTTCGAAATTTAAATATATTTTTTTTGCCATACTATAACAACGTGACAATGTTTTTTAACTTGCATACCGTATAGCATTTAACCGCCACTGAGCGAAGCTACTAACTTAAATGTTCAGTTGTGTTACAAAAATAAATAAATACTTATGAAACCATCCACTTGTCCGTCCATAATTCATAATATGTATTAAGAAGCATATTAGGAACACTTGCGCCGAGAGCGATGAACGAGCGCGATAATGTGGAGCTGACACTGGTTGGTCTTCAAGTCGTCAAAGGGTTTATTTGCGTTTTGCTTTAGTTCATTCACGGGTGTGTGGTGCTAGGCTTGTGTCAACTTAAACACATCGACTATGTCTATTATAAAGTACTAGGTACTATAAACTACTTGATGTACTAGTTCTAAAGTGGTAGTTGATGTACTATTATGTACATATTCTATGGTACTAGTGGTTGTTAGCTGTTGGTTCCTGTTAAGTTTGGATCTAAAGTTTTTGGGTAGCCTAAAAACTCCTGACACTCGAATTGGGTCACTATTCGACCACTCGACGCTGGAAGAGCGAGGTCTCCATCGCTTCGCCAATATTGGTAAGCAGACTTTTCCGCGATGTTTTTGTACGCAGCTCAAAACAATTGACATTTATCTGGTTAGAACCGATTTTGTGTTGCAACTTATGTTAACCTTAGATTGTTTTTTTTTTACACGTAACATCTAATGTGGGTATTACCCCAGGCCCCAGACACGTAAAAAAGTAAAAATAAACTTTTTCCTCGATCAATAGCCACTTCGTAGTGTGTTAGAACTTGGTACCAATCAATATGCATAGAGTATTTATGAAGTCGTATAAAAAACCTATTTTATCTCATATTATTGTCTTGAATACCTACTTTAATGTGTATCTCGATATATGTATGGTTTACTTTTTATTATATTATGACCTATTTCGTGTTTTAATACTTATTTAATTTATTTTAATTAATTTGTTTTTATCTCCCCTTGTAACACTGTCCTTACAGAAAAACCCAATTCTACAGGGAGGGCGCTTTACACAATCACCACGCACACACAATTCACAATAATAATTTATACTTTGTGTTAGTTGTCGTGCACTGGTCTGTGCTTCAATGTTCGGCTAGAGAGAATAATACTGACGTCACTTTAAGACGGATATATAAATGCCTCGATTTTTACTGCTGGTGGTGCGAACCGCGGTGTACGCGGAAAAGTACTGATGGGTTTTCGTGGGTTCGAATCTTATCAGCTGTAGAAAATGTTAATAATAAATGAAATAAAGATGTGACCATTGACTTAGCACCAGACCGGGAGTAACTTAGATCACGGAAGAATAATTAGATGCAGTACTTACTTCATACTTCATTCATGTTGAAATGCGATTTCGTTCTGCCGCTGTTGACGTGACATTCATAAATGTCAGCCACGTTCGGCAAAGAAATTATAGAAGCGGCTTTTAACTTGATCGAGTGCCGTGCTTCGCAAGGCACGTAAACCCGTCGGGCCCGGTTGTTTTCTGGGCTGAAAATAGTCGTTAAGCTTCGTCGAAGACCTTAGGGTGAATTGAGAACATTCGACATTGGGTTGGTCACTCCACCAATCCGCATTGGAGCAGAGTGCTGGAGTATACACCTGCATCTGTGTCTGTGGAGGAGACCCATTCCCAGCAGCGGGACGTCTATGGGTTGAAGCTAGCTAGTCATGGAGTAGTAGAAATTCGACTCGTTTTTTATGAGCAACTCAGACTAGCGAAAAATGATAGCTCTTTTTGAATTGAGGCTTTTTTCGTGACACGTTTTGCCCTAACACTGAGTACTTATCCATATTTTTTCATCTGCGATCGAAGATATTAACAGTTTATTTTTCTTCTCCCCCAGGTTGTGTTAGAAGTAGCCCACCGCGTCGATCAAGAGGGGGTGGTAGCCGTGGACTCGGTGGTAGACAAGCTGATATTCAAGCCACACGATGTGGTCTCCATCCGCGCCAAGGACTCCGACCTCGAGTATGCCACGCACGACGTGTTTCAGACCGACGCCGCGATATCTAGCAAGTTTAATGGTAAGATTTGTTATGTTCAGGGGACTGTTTGATTTTAATGGTATGCCATTTGGCAATTAAAATATCACCAGCAGCAATAATAAGGAAAGGTGATGCTATCTTCTATACTTGGTCTATTGGTCGTAAGTGCGACTGCTAAGCTGGAGGTTCTGGGTTCGATTCGATTCCAGGGTCGGGCAAAGTATTATCGAGTTTTTCTAGTTTGAAATCTCCCAGTAGTAGCTCGGAGTCTGGATTTGTGCCTGGCGTCTCGCAATAGCCTGATCCTCTTTTACTTAAACATAAATGGTGAAAAGTGGATGTACTCCAGTGTACCTGAAAGCTGAGCTAGTTCAATGTACAGACAGATCTGTCTGGTTCTCTTAACTTGATTGGCATTCGATAGGGAATGATATAAAATTTGACGAAAAAATTTTACATGTGCGTCGACTGAATGACGAAGCAGATATATATCTTTAAAATTCCTCAAAGTAGGATAATAACGACACTAAAGCCGGCCACACACTGCGGTTGAACCGAAAAGTTTACCTGTTTGGGGTCCTCGATAAATGTAAATGGTGTAAAAGTAAATGGTACTGGCCAGCAATAGTGGCAGTATTTCTGTACAATTCACATCGATCCGGGTCACTTCGGCGCGAAATATTCCCAATATAGCTGTGACCTTTTACATTCCGTCCGATACAATCGTAGATTCGTACGTAGCCCACGCTTCGAATAGATATCGATTCAATTATTTATATGTAATAATAACAGGAAACTTCACGGAGTAACAATAGTACCTAATCGTGATACGGATATAGAATGTTGGATGTCGCTTTTACTTGTCACAATAATTGCTGTCTTTTAGTGTCGTTTCGAACTCATTAGTCGATGCGCACGCTTAAGTCTTTGCGCGCGTACAAGAAGCCTACTAAACAACAAAAATGCGCACGAACCACACCCATAACTATATGAATTAATTTATTTGTTCACCTCTGCCGACCTCTTCGGGGTAGTACAGACATGATGTTATTCGAAGTTACGGCACAGAATAATAGTACAAGTAGTTACGGGTAAAAGCAAGCTAAGAAGACGACCGTGACTTTTGAAAAATGGGTATTTCCAAAAATATTGATGATTTTGTCTGATTTTACCGACGTTAAAATTAAGGAAATTGTCCTCTCGCAATCGTCCTGTTTCTACTTCGAAATCTGGACCGATTTCAATATTTCTTTCGAATTTATGTAGAATAGGGTCTAAGCTATGCCCGTAAAACCTACGGGCCTTTTTTAAATTAAATGTTAGAAATATAGCAGTATCCGGGATGTTTGAATATATCAATATGATTGGTCGATTTTGGTGATTTAAATTCATTATTTATTTTCTATCAATCAAATAATGGAACAATCACACAGTCAGTACAGTCGTGACTGAAGGAGATGAAGATGGATGGCTAGTAATAAAGCCTTTTTTTTACGGATGTATGGATGGTGTGGAAAAATTGCTGCCCGAACATATCCTCTTAATCATCCACTAATCCGCAGGCAACGGGCGTTCGGCAGAGGAGCGGCATCTAGAGCCGTGGGACGGCTGCGACGCCGACGTCGCCGACACGCCGTCGCTGAACGGCGACGCGCGCGCCGTCGACGAGCTGGACCTCGACCACCGCGCGAACGGCTGGGACGCGAACGACATGTTCCGCAAGAACGAGGAGGTGTACGGGGTGCACAGCACGTACGACCACTCGATGGCCGGGTACACGGTGCCGCTGCAGCGGAAGGATACGCAGGATTACAGGTGAGTAGCGGCTGGTAATGAAGGACCTCTCAGAAAAAACTTTCGTGTAAAAAAAAAATGTATTTTTTTTATTTTTTTATTTTCGTCTATTGTCATCGGATCCAAATATGTGTGCCAAATTTCAGCTCGATAGCTTCAGTGGAAGTAGGTGAAATATTGATTGCAAGATTCCAGGACAAACATAGATACATACGAGTAAAGTTAAATAAAAGCTTTTAATTAAAAAGAGGGAAGATTTGTTTGTAGCTAGCTCCTAGCTCTAGACTAAGTAAAGTGTCAAAATCTTTTATGGAGAACTGTGTACTTCTACAATGTCAGTGTATAAAAATTTCTTGTAAAAAAAAAGCAGGGTACATAACTGGTTTGTCTTGTAGAAAATGCCATAAGGCATTAAGTCCGCCCATTGTATATCTCTTTAGAGGTGTCAATGAAGTTGAATAAATTAAATAAAATAAAAATAAATAACTTTAGCACAAGAAATAAGGATAAATTGATTGTAGCTCTAGTCTCTCAGAGTATAAATTTAAATTTTACATTAAACAAAACCTCCATAATAAAGCTTTCTATAAAATAAATGACCACTTAAACGATAAAAATGTTTGGTGCGTTCATCTCCAGCTCCACTTGTTCAATAATAAAGTACCTTGATCAAATTATTAAATTGTAAATTTTGAAAAGAGTTACATCGAGTTTCTTGCTTAGTTATTCTCGGTAGCATCAGCTTTGTGATAAAAGATAAAGGCGGTAGATAAAAAAATTATGACATTCATTAAGCGTATACAAATACCATATAATGAAAAAATAAATGAATCAGTTCCCCATAAAAGATTTTGATACATACTTTACTTAGTCTAGAGCTAGGTACAATCAATTTATCCTTATTTCTTTCTGTTGTCAAAAAAACCAAACCTTTTTTGTACATACATATTGTATACGTATTTACATTGGCATGGGGCCTACAAAATCTCTATATAGTTTCGTGTATAACCACCCTAAAAAGTTTCTTATGTAGTTTCTCTACCATAAGTTAATATTTTGCATCATATGTGTTCTCTGTTCTCTGTTCACCAGGGACGCAGAGGCCAAAGCTGAGGAGATAGCGGCTGAGATAGAGAACGCGCCGTCGTACAAGGCGCGCATAGAGCTGGAGAACGGCGACGAGGAGGAGCGGTACGCGGCGGTGTCGCGCCCCGCCGACAGCGGGAAATACGTCATCCCTAACAAGAGAAAGGGGAACATGCAGGTATGGATACAGGCGTCAAAGCGGAGGAGATAGCGGCTGAGATAGAGAACGCGCCGTCGTACAAGGCGCGCATAGAGCTGGAGAACGGCGACGAGGAAGAACGGTACGCGGCGGTGTCGCGCCCCGCCGACAGCGGGAAATACGTCATCCCTAACAAGAGAAAGGGGAACATGCAGGTATGGATACAGGCGTCAAAGCGGAGGAGATAGCGGCTGAGATAGAGAACGCGCCGTCGTACAAGGCGCGCATAGAGCTGGAGAACGGCGACGAGGAAGAACGGTACGCGGCGGTGTCGCGCCCCGCCGACAGCGGGAAATACGTCATCCCTAACAAGAGAAAGGGGAACATGCAGGTATGGATACAGGCGTCAAAGCGGAGGAGATAGCGGCTGAGATAGAGAACGCGCCGTCGTACAAGGCGCGCATAGAGCTGGAGAACGGCGACGAGGAAGAACGGTACGCGGCGGTGTCGCGCCCCGCCGACAGCGGGAAATACGTCATCCCTAACAAGAGAAAGGGGAACATGCAGGTATGGATACAGGCGTCAAAGCGGAGGAGATAGCGGCTGAGATAGAGAACGCGCCGTCGTACAAGGCGCGCATAGAGCTGGAGAACGGCGACGAGGAAGAACGGTACGCGGCGGTGTCGCGCCCCGCCGACAGCGGGAAATACGTCATCCCTAACAAGAGAAAGGGGAACATGCAGGTATGGATACAGGCGTCAAAGCGGAGGAGATAGCGGCTGAGATAGAGAAAGCGCCGTCGTACAAGGCGCGCATAGAGCTGGAGAACGGCGACGAGGAAGAACGGTACGCGGCGGTGTCGCGCCCCGCCGACAGCGGGAAATACGTCATCCCTAACAAGAGAAAGGGGAACATGCAGGTATGGATACAGGCGCCAAAGCGGAGGAGATAGCGGCTGAGATAGAGAACGCGCCGTCGTACAAGGCGCGCATAGAGCTGGAAAACGGCGACGAGGAAGAACGGTACGCGGCGGTGTCGCGCCCCGCCGACAGCGGGAAATACGTCATCCCTAACAAGAGAAAGGGGAACATGCAGGTATGGATACAGGCGTCAAAGCGGAGGAGATAGCGGCTGAGATAGAGAACGCGCCGTCGTACAAGGCGCGCATAGAGCTGGAGAACGGCGACGAGGAAGAACGGTACGCGGCGGTGTCGCGCCCCGCCGACAGCGGGAAATACGTCATCCCCAACAAGAGAAAGGGGAACATGCAGGTATGGATACAGGCGTCAAAGTCTAGTGCTAGTGATTTTGAATGCGCAGTGTAGGGTTTATAGTGACCGTTGGGTCAATAAAACACGCCTTTGATCACTCAATAGGTGGAGTAGGTAATGCGTCCCGCGCACGTCCGAACTTGCTCACAGCTAGCGCGTGACTGTCCGGCCGCTGACCGGAACCCACATAGACTACACGCAGGAGTCGATATTAAGCCATCCGCAGCACGTAATCGCTAAATACTGTCAGATATAAATTTTGCCAGATTCTGTCACCCATCCACATACCGACCGCCCTCGTTGTTGCTTAACTAGCATGTATGATTGACGCGACCCAGCTATGCGGCGCCCCCACGTTATGTTACATGATTAGGGTGATCGAAACTTAAGTCCTTTTGTTCAGCGGACTTGTTAACGATTTTTCAAAGCGAAACTCGCTCGCTGCGACCCATAGACGTCCCACTGTTGGGCACGGGTCTCCTCTCAGAAATGGGAGGGATTAGGCCTTAGTCCACCACGCTGGCCAAGTGCGGATTGGCAGACTTCACATACCTTCGAGAACGTTATGATGAACTCTCAGGCATGCAGGTTTGTGTCCTTCAAGTGACATTTAATTTCTTAAAAAAAGCGAAACTAATCAACCCCCAACACTTGCAGGCGGGCAAGCTAGTAAAAGCGACCGGCAACGGTTCGGCGAGCGCCGGCGGCGGCGGCGCGGGCGGCGGCGCGGGCGGCGCGAGCGGCGGCGCGGGCGGCGGCAAGCCCCCGTACAAGGACCCGCGCGACAAGGACCCGCGCCCGCCGCGGCACCACCTCACGCCGCCCGCGGACCGTCGCCTCGAGGATCACGCTGTGAGTTGACTACCACTTTATATCTACAAGTTACAACTTTTTTTTAAATTGCTTATTCTGCCGACAAACTGTTCTGCAGTTTGGCAGGATTGAATACTGTACCAATGTTTATTTACCTTATGAATAAGTAAAATTTAAAAAAAAAAAAAAAAAAGTATCCCCATAATATAATTAAGTATGTAATAATAATTTAATTAATGAAAATTTGTTGTTGGTGTGTCCTTCTCCTACTGTACGAAATGCTGGATCGATCAGTTAGAATAGCATTATACTTGTATCTCTTTTCTTTAAGTAGTTTTTAGTTACCTAGACTTTCGTTAAGCGTGTCTAATCACCTCATAGCGAAATAAATTATTTGACTTTTACTTTGATGTGATTTTTTGCATATGTAGTACAGTGCCTGAAGAGTAAAACAGTCAATATTATTTTTATGCCGAAAAATTGCATGCTTCCCGTGAAATGGACAAAACACTGAAATATTATTTCAGTTTCAATATATTTTGAACCATCCCTTTGGTGGTAGAGGTAATTCTGCAAGGAGAACGATTTGAACACAAGTACCGAACAAATGGGTGACCGCTATGAGTGAAAATTTTATGGACGCTACCGTGCTTCGGAGGCACGTAAAGCCGTCGGTTCCGGTTGTTTTCAATGGTGGAAACACTCGGTAGGCCTTGTCGAAGACCTTCGTTCTCAAGCCACTTTCGACACTGGGTTGGCCACTAACCCCTCCACCAATCCGCATTGGAGCAGCGTGGTGGAGTATGCTCTAGACCTCCCGCGGCTATGTCTGTCTGTGGGGGAGACCCGTGCCCAGCAGTGAGACGTCTATGGGTCGCAGCATCAGCAGCAGCGAACAAAGCTCGTTAATAATACTGATATGTGTTCGTCAGCAATCGTCGAGTCCCGCGACGGTGGGCGTGGCCGCGGGGGGCGTGGCCGGCGGCGCGCCGCCCGCGCCCGCGCCGGGCAAGAGCTACGCGGCGCAGGCGGGCGGCTACCACGCGCCGCCGCCCTTCCCGCACCACCACCACCATCACCATCCGCCGTGAGTACCGTCACCAATACACACACACACACACACCAGTGCATATTAGATTTATAATAGATCAGTGGCCGTAGACAAGTGGCAAAAACGCTAGTAGAATAGATTAACAAATGTATGGGATTGACATTCGCTAACGACATAATTAGTCGTAAGCTAATGTCAATCCCATACATTTGTTAATCTATTCTATTTCAATTCTACTAGCGTTTTGCCACTTGTCTACAACTACAGGTCTACTATAGACCTACTAGTGGACGCCAGCAGCTTCGCTCGCGTGGAATTAGACATAACAATAGTTTCATTTACACCAAGTAATATTATGTAACCTATATCACTCAGTGAACATGCAGCTTTCTAATGATGAGATCGCCTTGGTGCCCTAGGTTTGAATACATATTACCGAATTCACTGATACTTTATATTTTAGTATATGAAACATTTTCGCAAGTGAGTTTAATAGAGAGTTAAATAAATGATAATGGTACGAAGAATTTAGAATTCCAGTGGCAAGGACCACTCGTTAGATAAATCGCTCGGAGGAATATGAAAAATAGAAACAACATGGAGTTCGTAGACGCATAGAGACGCGGTTCTCGCATACGACTGAGATTCATTAATTGGACCCCAGCTTCGCTACTGTGGGTTCGCTACCATGCATATGGTTTTTGTTTGTTGATTGAACATTAATGTATATTATAGAATTATAAAATGTTTATTTTGCCAAATTACGTACTATTACAATAAAAATAAATGGACCTTAAAAAAACTAATTAACCTAAATAAGTACGAATTTGACAAGAAGCGAACGTTTTTAAAGAAGATATATAAATAAAATTATACTCTAAAAAAGTTTTTTTTTTAAAAAGCTTTTATAACTTTTATTTTTATTTTCATGCATTGTCATCGGAACCTAACATGTGTGCCAAATTTCAGCTCGATAGCTTTAGTGGAAGTGGGTGAAATATTGATTGCAAGATTCCAGGACATACTTACATGAATACATACGAGTGAAGTTAAATAAAAGCTTTTAAAATAGAGACAACATGGAGTTCGTAAACGCATAGAGACGCGGTTCTCGCATACAACTGAGATTCAATAATTGGACACTAGCTTCGCTTCTGTGGAATCGCTTCCATTCATATGGTTTTTGTTTGTTAATTGAACATTCATTTACATTATAGAAATATAAAATGTTTATTTTGCCAAATTACGTACAATTGCAATAAAAATAAATGGATCTTAAAAAAAAACTAATTAACCTAAATAAGTACGAATTTGACAAGAAGCGAGCATTTTTTTTAAAAAAGATATATAAATAAGGACATTGTTTGTGTTGCAGACCTACCGGCAAGTTAAACGGGGAGCCCCGGGCCGCGGCCCTGCCTCGGCAGGGCTTCCCCCCGCACCACCATCACGTGAGTCATTACCTTTCTTTGTCCCACTGTTGGGCATGGGTCTCCTCTCGTAATGGGCCCTCCCGTTAGGCCATAAGCTGGGCATGGGTCTCCTCTCGTAATGGGTCGTCCCGTTAGGCCATAATACACCACTCCAAGGGTGGATTGGCAGTCTTTACATGTATAGGTTATCTCACGATGTTTTCCTTCGCCGTTACATCAGATCCCTTAAATGTAATAGTTCGAAGCCACTGAAATTACAATCCACGGAGTACGGAAAGGGGAGGAGTTATATGCGACTGTGTCTTGTCGTCTGTACTGTGTGCTCTTTTTTTGAAAAAAAATTGAAAAAATTGGTGAATTAATTAGTGCCTCGCTGTCGCCGACCCCCCAAACAGATCATGGTGTAGTATGAAATATGTGCTTACGGCTTCTCCTCTCCTTTCCGTTCCTTTTATAATATTAATTGGTTTAATTAGTTTTGTATGTGTTTCAAATGTGTTTTGCTTTGTGCCTAAGCATTCTTTTCTTTAAAATAAAAGATAAGCATCTTTTATTGCTATTTTATGCTATACTTTCTAATGATCGCTTACTGAATCCCAAGAACTACTTTTATTCAAAAAACAAATGCAGGTTAAGATTGGACGCAGATATACAATTGTCGGACATAATACCGAACATTAAAACTATCAATTACATTACATATTTATAATCACATTAATACATTAAAAAAATCATCTTAAGTATTTAAATTTCAGTGTTGATTTGACATCATTTGATAAGAGTTCCATGAAATATTGGTTGATGTTCCGTTATCTTTAAAGTTTAGGAACCCCCCGCTCTATAGGCTCTGCCGCGAAATAACAATGCACCGTTTGTTCCGCAGAACCCCCCGCCGTCGGCGGAGAACCACGCGCGCCCCCCGCGGCACCACGCGCCGCCGCCCGAGCCGCGCCGCCAGGAGGAGGTCCAGGTTCGATTTCCCGACACTTTATAAACTACATCGATGATCTTAGTAATAGTATATTTCATTACGAGTGCGTAAAGCCTGCCATTGCAAAGAGTTCCGAAGAGTTGCCGAAGGTGAGGGTTGACAGTCGGAACAAGTTGCAATGACGGTTCCGCACGTGTACTGAACAACTATTTTTAATACAGTTGCGAAAAAATGAAGCAATTTAATGAAATAATAAAAACACAATACATTTTGGAAAATGGCGCCAACCGTAAAAGAATACAAGCAGAGATATTTTTTTTTTTTCACCCATTCTGGGTAGGCAAAGGGAACTATGCCCATACAGCAAAGTCTTCAGAAGAATTTTTGTTTAAGTTTAAAGTCACCGTCCGTTACGTCACGTTCCATTCGACGCAGGAGCTGCGCAAGTTCGGGCAGGAGTTCAAGCTGGTGTCGGGCGGCGGGCCGGTGCCGCAGCCGCAACAGCCGCAGCCGCACCAGCCGCAGCCGCAGCCGATGCAGAATCCACATCCGCAGGTGGGTTCCGTTTAACGATCTTTATTTCTCACTAGTGGACGCCCGCAGCTTCGCTCGCGTTACACATTCACTACCTAACTTCAAACACGGCAAAGCTTCATACTAACTTTGCACCCCCGTTTTACCCCCTTAGGGGATGAATTTTCAAATTTTTCTCGCCGTAAAAACCATCCTTGAACTTCAACGAACATTTAAAAAAAAAGAATTGGCCAAATTGGTCCAGGCGTTGTTGAGTTATGCGCTTACCAACACATTTTGCGATTCATTTTTATATATTAAGATTAACATAATAATATCGTCGGTACAAAAGTCAACTAGCCAAAGTGTAATTTTGCCAGTTTTTACATGACATCAATATCTTGACACAACGCATACTGTGGCAAAATATTGTATATGTGGCATTTCGAATGTAAATATTATTATTACAAATCGTGTTTCTGCATTACTGAAAAAAGTAAAAATTCTACATAGGTACAGTACTCCCAAATTAATAATGCGCATAGAAATCTTCGTTACTGTTCGGCAAAGGTCGTATTCCCCGAGCGTCGGAAGACGATATGTGTATAGAGTGGTTAAGTGCATTTTCTTAAAAATGGTTTTCAAACACAGGTTTACATTAAAATCTAATCATTATAATCTCAGTTCAAAAGTATTTACAGCACTGATCAGTTTTTTCTAATATAGCATCTTTAACTGACTTGACAGTCATTGCAATATTTTTTTTGGCTACGTGATGCTTTATTTGGGACCAAATATTTTCAATGGGGTTAAAATCGGGATGATATGGTGGCAATCGTATAATTTTATGCCCATGTTCCTCCATTATACGGTCTATGGCGAATTCTGTATATTTTTCTTTATGACTTTTAATAATTTCATACAAATCGGGTTTCAGTTTCTTTGGGTCATGCGGAATGTTGTGTTGTTGTGACCAAGCTATCATTTGTGCTTTAGGTGTGTTTGAGTTTGGTGGTTTCACAGACAGCTTATTATGATATGGGGCGTTGTCAATTACCAACACACTATTAGGAGGCAAGTTGGGAATCAATTGATTGCGTAGCCAAGTTTGATAACGTTCCGCGTTTATTTCTTTATGATAGTCACCTTCTGAGTCGACACATTTATGTAACATTAGAGCCCCTGGGACGAAGCCTTTTTCATTGCCTGCGTGCACAATAATTATTCGCTCTCCTTTGGAAATGGGTTGTACTGTCACGCTAAAGTAACAAAACGATTCGGTGGTTTTATTTATTTCCATCGCCAACAGTTAATAAGTTATTTTACAAAATAAACTATTTCAATTTGAGTAAGATAATTAAAGTTGAAATTAAATTCACCTTTGAAAACAAAACCAAGAAGGGTGTGTAATAGCAGCTCTTTAAAATTCACCAGTATATAAAGACGACTGACGGACCTTTGACTGACCGGCGACAGCCGCCGACCAACCGAATTGTTTTCAATTTTTTCACATGATTTGACATATGACTTTGACTCCTGTTTCTTTCGAACAAGGTGCAAAATGCAAGTGCATTGTTGAGGGCTTTCTCCGATTCAATGATTCGGGTGTTTCCGGGAATACGACAATTAGCGAAGATTTGCATGCGCATTATTAATTTGGGAGTACTGTAAACTAATATACGTGAGATTAGTTTACTTAGTTTACTGCCAAAATAACACTTTGGCTAGTTTACTTTTGTACCGACGATAAACATCACTTACATGAGAATAATAATTAATAATAAAAGACACCGCATCGACCGCTCCTGTGCTACTGAATCCAGCGGTTTCTTACAGTCTTTAGGTGGACCGTTCACCTGAGCTCTGTTTTCCGAGTCGATAAATAAATATCTTGGACATTCTCACACACGGCCATCTGACCCCAAATTAGGCGCGAGCCTGTTATATGGGTGTCAGAGACTGATATACATACATAGATATTTTTAAATACATACTTAAATAGATAATGACATCCAGACACAGAACAATAATACAAGTGTTCGTCACACTAATATTTGTCCTGAGTGGGATTCGAACCCACGACCCCTGGGACAACAGGCAGGGTCACTACCAAATTGACTAATGTTAAGTAACATAATTAATGTAAAAATATTGATATTTATACATTAAAGTAACAATCTATTTACGTTAAAGTAACGATCGATATAATATTATGAAGTGGAAACATTTGTTTGTAATGTTTTCACACAAAAACTACTGGACGGATTTAAAAAATTCTTTCACCATTAGAAAGCTGCATCTTCACTGAGTGACATAGGCTATATAATATTACTAGGTGTAAATGAAACTATTGCTATGTCTATATCCACGCTAGCAAAGCCGCGGGCGTCCACTAGCATCTCATAAATCGTTTATCACCCGCAGCAGCTGCCCCCTCCGTCGTCGAGTCCGCCGGTGGTGTCGGCGAACGCGGGCGCGCCGTCGGAGCCGAAGCGCGAGCGCGGGCCGAAGCAGCAGCAGCAGTCGCAGCAGCAGCAGCAGGCGCAGCACGAGCAGCAGCAGCACGCGCACCAGCACCAGCACCCGCACGCGCAGCACCAGGTGCCGCACCAGCACGCGCACCCGCCGCACGCGCACAAGGTGACGTGTCCACTCCCTCTTTTTTCCAAAACATTATAACATCACACCTGTATTTCTCCGAAGAGATGGGCAGAGATGGGTAAACAGCCACTTTACACCAGTTATGTTTATAGCCGGAGAGCTGGCACCAATTTTTCGGTAGGTATTTGAGGCAAGCTGAAAACTTGTCCAACGCCTCTCCTATTATACCCCAACACGGAACTGCAGACCTGGCTGGTGAGTAGCGGGACAAAATCAAAACCTATATAAATTTTTAAAAAAATATATATTTCCAAATTTATTTTCATATTCTGTAAACATTGGACTACAACTTATAAAAATTACATATTGCCTCAAATATATGTTTGGAAATAAAAATATTTTTTTTTAATTTATATAGGGGTTGATTTTGTCCCGCTACTCACCAGCCAGGTCTGCAGTTCCGTGTTGGGGTATAATAGGAGAGGCGTTGGACAAGTTTTCAGCTTGCCTCAAATACCTACCGAAAAATTGATGCCAGCTCTTGGACCATTAAGTCCCATGTAATAGGTTGTGAGCTTATTGACGGGCCCGTTGGCGCAATCGATAGTGACCCTGCCTATTACGCCAGGGTTCGTGGGTTAGAATCCCACTCAGGAACTACCCACTAGAGACGAATGGCGTACGTGCCAAATGTCCTATAGGGAAAATGATATAGTTTGGTACACCGATGGATCAAAAATGGGTCCAAGAGTAGGCTGTGGCGTATACGGGGAGCGACCAAAGGTGGCAATTCATGCCCATCTGGGTGTACACGCTACCATCTTTCAGGCAGAGGTGTACGCCATTACACTTTGCGTAGAACAAAATATTGAAAAGAACTACGTAAACAGAAAAATTTTCATCCACTCAGACAGCCAAGCAGCACTATTGGCCCTAAGTTCGTTCACCATTGACACGAAACTGGTCAAGAATTGTGTAGAGCGTCTGAACATTCTCGGGGCCAGAAATAAAGTGGTTCTGAAATGGGTTCCCGGGCACTCCAACATCGCAGGTAACGAGCAGGCAGATAGCCTAGCGCGTCAAGGAGCCAAAGGGGCCCAGCAAGGCCCGGAACCCTTCTGTGGAATATCCAGAAGCACTATCCGCCAGCAGCTCTATGCCCAATGCATAAAGGAGGCACTGGAGACCTGGGCCAACGAGCCTGGACAACTCCACTCCAAAGCATTGATCAAAGGGTTTGAGCGGAAACGCTCTGAAGAGCTGCTTAAGCTCAGTAGGCACAACATCCGAATGTTGACCAGAGCCCTCACAGGCCACTGCAGACTCAGAAAGCACCTATCCTACATGGGCCTCAGTCTCTCCAAGGAGTGCAGATTCTGCAAGGAGGACGAGGAGACACCCTTGCACCTTCTCCTCAACTGCTGTGCTCTGGTGCACAAACGGAATGTTCATCTCGGAATGTATATATTGCATCCGGATGAATTCAAGGACATCGCCATCCAAAAAGTCTTAGCTTACCTCAAAGCCATTGGACTGGATGGCGAACTTTAATGGGCTGGGCACAAACGATCAGCTATGGTCGACGTGCCTAGGAGCTGCTAAGCTCAAGCCCCAACTACACAAATAAAAAAAAAAAAAAATCCCACTCAGGACAAACATTCGTGTGACGAACACTTGTGTTTGTTCTGTGTCTGGTTAATATTATCTATTTAAGTATGTATTTAAATATATCTATGTATGTATTTCAGTCTCTGACACCCATAGAACAAGCTCGCGCCTAGTTTGGGGTCAGATGGCCGTCTGTGAGAATGTCGATGATATTTGATATTTATTTATTGCCAGAGGGTATCAAGTTAGAAAAACCGACCCGACCCGTTGTTGCCCGACCCGGGGATCGAACCCAGAACCTCTAACTTAGCAGTCGGGGTTACGACCACTAGACCAACTTGATATAGCTGGACGTATACCCTCTATGTACTTATTGTAAAAGAAACGTTACATAAAGTTCTGTTTAGCGCCAGATCCACGGATAGATAGACTGCATATACAAACTGGCATAATCAAATATTGAATCCCCTGGCCAATGACAACACTTTTGAGTTCTAACGTATCGTAATGGTATGGACATATTGTTCTTGTGTTCCTTAAGTAAAGTATGCACTATCATTTTAAAATAAATAAATAAATAAATATACGATTGCCTTCCAGCCGCCCCCAGCGCCGAAGGGCGAGGAGCAGCCGGAGGAGCGGTCGCCGGCGTCGTCCCCGCCCGCGGCGCCCTCGCCCGCGCTGTCCACGGTGGAGCGGGCCACCGCCACGCTCAAGAAGTCCACGCTCAACCCCAACGCGAAGGAGTTCAACCCGCAGGCGAAGAGCTTCGCCCCTCGCAGCCCCACCACGCCCAACCCCAGCAGGTGCGTTACACAGCCTCTGTCGCAAGGTGGAGCGCGCCACCGCCACGCTCAAGAAGTCCACGCTCAACCCCAACGCGAAGGAGTTCAACCCGCAGGCGAAGAGCTTCGCCCCCCGCAGCCCCACCACGCCCAACCCCAGCAGGTGTGTGACACAGCCTCTGTCGCAAGGTGGAGCGCGCCACCGCCACGCTCAAGAAGTCCACGCTCAACCCCAACGCGAAGGAGTTCAACCCGCAGGCGAAGAGCTTCGCCCCCCGCAGCCCCACCACGCCCAACCCCAGCAGGTGTGTTACACAGCCTCTGTCGCACGGTGGAGCGCGCCACCGCCACGCTCAAGAAGTCCACGCTCAACCCCAACGCGAAGGAGTTCAACCCGCAGGCGAAGAGCTTCGCCCCCCGCAGCCCCACCACGCCCAACCCCAGCAGGTGTGTGACACAGCCTCTGTCGCAAGGTGGAGCGCGCCACCGCCACGCTCAAGAAGTCCACGCTCAACCCCAACGCGAAGGAGTTCAACCCGCAGGCGAAGAGCTTCGCCCCCCGCAGCCCCACCACGCCCAACCCCAGCAGGTGTGTTACACAGCCTCTATAGCAAGGTGGAGCGCGCCACCGCCACGCTCAAGAAGTCCACGCTCAACCCCAACGCGAAGGAGTTCAACCCGCAGGCGAAGAGCTTCGCCCCCCGCAGCCCCACCACGCCCAACCCCAGCAGGTGTGTTACACAGCCTCTATAGCAAGGTGGAGCGCGCCACCGCCACGCTCAAGAAGTCCACGCTCAACCCCAACGCGAAGGAGTTCAACCCGCAGGCGAAGAGCTTCGCCCCCCGCAGCCCCACCACGCCCAACCCCAGCAGGTGTGTTATACAGCCTCTATCGCAAGGTGGAGCCACCAGTCTTTTTTTGACTGGATTACGATTTCAGAACAAACCAAACCAAAGTTCGCAATAATATTGATCCGTCTAAATATGGCTTCAAGAATCTCAGAGGAGAGCGTATGCCCCAAAAGGAATGTTCGAATGTCTATAATAAATAAATAAATAAAATATACTTTGAAGCTGTTTACTGAATCAAGACTGAGTAGAGGTGGTGGTAAGTTGTTCCAGTCGCTGCATACTTAAAACATCTTCGAAATGTAGCTGAACAAGCCTATGCATATACCAGCCTGTATAATATCAAGGCGCGTGATTTTGCATCTCTGATCGTGGGAACAATCGGTAATATCTATCTATATATATAAAAGGAGAAGGTGACTGACTGACTGACTGACTGACTGACATATCAACGCAGGGCCTAAACTATAAGGGCTAGAAACTTGAAATTTTGCACAGGGGTTCTTTTTATAACGTAGGGGAGCACTAAGAAAGGATTTTTGAAAATTCACCCCCTGAGGGGGTAAAACGGGGGTGCAAACTTAGTATGAAACTTTGCCGTTTTTGAAGTCAAGTGGGCAACCCAAACGCGGGCAGACGTCGTTAATGGGTCTAATTCTACGCGAGCGAAGCTGCGGGCGTCCACTAGTATTGTTATAAACGATTTATTAAACACTACAGGCCTCACACCCCCGGCACGCCCGGCGGCGGTATGGGCGTTGGCGTGGGCGGAGTGGGAGTGGGCGTGGGCCTCGGTGGAGTGGGCGTAGTCGGCGCGGGAGTGAGCTACGTGCCCGCGCCGCCACCGCCCCCGCATATGGTGAGTTCTGTTGATTATATTTAGTTGTATTTATCGCAATTATAAAGCGGTCGGTTTGTGAATGGGTGACCGCTAGTGGTAAAATTCCATATACGCTACCGTGCCTCAGAGGGCACGTTAAGCCGTGTCGGTCCCAGTTGTTCTCAATGGTGAATTGATGGTTAACCCTCGTCGAAGCCCTTCGGGTGGCTTGAGAACATTCGACACTGGGTTGGCCACTAACCCTTCCACCAATCCGCATTGGAACATCGTGGTGGAGTATACTCTAGACCTCCCGCAGCAGTGTCTGTGGGGGAGACCCGTGCCCAGCAGTGGGACGTCTATGGGTCGCAGCGAGTGAGTGAGTAAGTTATATTGTATTGGATCCATTTTGAGATCGTCGTCTATCGTGACTTAGAGCTTAGCTTAGTGGTAGGTAATTATTGTAAATTAGCCATAAGGCAGGTTAGGCACCTGTATAGGATTAGCTATTCATTCAAGGATAAATAGCTCATCCTTTGCTTTATATTAATCAGTTTAGAATAGCATTATATATCTTTAAGTAGTTTGTAGTTACCTAGACTTTCGTTAAGCGTGTGTAATCACCTCATAGCGAAATAAATTATTTGAATTTGAATGTTTTTCTGCAGGTGGCCGCGATCCCGTACGGGCTGGTGTCGGCGGCGGCCGCGGCCGCGCAGACGCCGCCCTACGCGCTGCCACACCCCCATCCGGTATGTGCACGCATTTACTCTACATTTTCACCTTTTAAACATACCTTGAGTTTAAAAAATTCACTTGAGAGAATTCTCTGTAGGTGGGATTCGAATGCGCGACACCTCTTTGTTAATAATAAAATAAATCTTCAATTATAAGGACATGTAAAGTAATAAAGTTTTAATATATTAAAAATTAAGAATATAGAACTTACATATTATTATATTCAATAAAATAACCTATAAGTATTATTTAAAATTGGCCCAGGGCAAAGCAATTCTGGCTATTTTAGTCTTTAGTCAAGATTTTGTTTAGTGTCAAAATTTTTGTTATTCCTTCGCTGCTGTACTTGAGCGAAATAAACGTTTTCTAATATATTTTATAAGTTATGATTTATGTGATAAGTCTGCCACGATACCGTTGTTGGTGGAATGGTACGAAAAAATAGCTCTGAACGAAATCCGAAGGGGATAGGTGCCCATGCGGTGTCAGTGCGGGGTCCTAACAGCTGGCGAACCAATCAGTGCTTACGACTGACAACCCGCTTGCCCTCTGCCAGACGACACCTTAATATCGACTTCTGCGCATTCAATGTTAGAGCTAGACTTTGATGCCGGTGCGTATAAGAATAAGAATAAGAATTTATTTATTTTGCCACACAACAAGTAAAAAATTAAGAATTAATAAAATAAAATTACACGTAATAAAAAAGAAAGAAAATTCGATAACTCGCTGCATGGCAAAAAAGGTCAGTGCTCAGCCAAATTGCTGATTTTCAGCACAGCCCTAAGTTGTCGAGCAGTTTGAGCAAGCGGAGAGTACTAAATCAACTAAACAATACTAATACTATATTTATTGGACTAATATATAGTAAGTAGTATATATAACATGGTATACACATGTTAACGTGGGCGGTGGTGTCAGATGGAGGGCGCGTGCGAGTGCGCGCAGTACGGCCCGCCCATCCTGCTGCTGGACAAGCGCGAGCGCCGCGACACGGTACGCCACGCCCCCCGCGCACGCGAGCGCGCACGCAAACGCGCACGCGAGCGCGCACGCTTTGATAATGACGCGCACGTTGTCGATTCGTTCGGATTTTATAACGAGTCTATAATGTTGTAGTGTTAATTTTTTGCCACGACCCATAGACGTCCCACTGCTGGGCATTAATTGTTCATGAAGAATTTTGTCATTTTTATATCAGTTTCTCAGCTTCGTTCTTTTTTCCACTTACCATCAGGTGGGCCCGTATGTCTGTTTGTCCGTCTATACTTATTATAAAAAAAAAGTACTAATTTCTAGGTACCTTCACTTACACAGACATGACATCATCATACAATTTATTTCCGCGAATTCCTTTTTAGGGGCGTGCAAATAATATTGTTTGTTATAAAAGCCTATTAATTTATTTAATTCATTATTCTATTTTTATGATGCACGGATGCGGTAGAATCAGTGTCTTACTCTTGCAATTTTTAATTCGCTAAACTCGTGAAATGTCACATACATTTTTTTTTTGTTTGTAAAATGTGTTTTACAACACTTAGCTTTGTCACGTGACAAAATAATGTCTAAAATTATTTAAAACTTACACTAACTTGTTGTTGAAAACAAGTCCAGTCTTGTTGTTGTCATGATAACCTGACTGTTAATATTTTTAGTATTTACTTATTTGTTAGGATTTTGCGTTATAATACGCACCCGTATAGCGCAGTGTTAATAAAGCGACCGCATCACCTTGATCCATCATCATGATCATCACAACCATTTCTTTGTCCCGGTATTGGGCATTGGGCATGGGGTAGTCCACCACTGGCCAAGTGCGGATTGGCAGACTTAACATTCCTTCGAGAACATTATGATGAACACTCGGGTGCAGGTTTCCTCGCGATCCTTCTCCGTTACAGCAAGAGACATTTAATTTCTAAAATCGAACATAACTTAGAAATGTCATTGGTGCGTGCCGCTTGGGTTTGAACCCGGACCGCTCGAGTGAGAGGCGAGTTCGATTGCCACTGGCTATCACCTTGATTGCGTAAAAAGTATTGTTTCATTCATTTTATACTTTTTGTAGGAATATGTGGTTCAGATATTATTTATTACATGTCTTTTAGTGTTACGATCACTCGACAACATTGGCACGCTTGTCAAACGACTCAGTGTAAAATAAAAAAATCATATTCAAAATGTGTGTTTCATATCAACTTGTATACATGCACTTTGGTATACCTTTTATATAAATACAATTCAAGGTTATTTTACGTAACAATATTACTGCCCTTAGCCTCACCTATTCTACAACTATATAATCTGTAACGTCTTCGTTATTCATAATTAATGAGGTAGTTAATTTTATTTAATGACAGCTATAATTATCAACCGATTTATAAGATGATTGATACGAGTGACCTATCCTTATCATGCTAGTATCGCGCGTGTGAATGAGTGATAAGCCACCAGTTACATCCGGGAGCAGTGACGATTATAAATATCATTTTTAAGTACTGGTCACCGAGTGGTGAAAATCTGACCATATTTTGTCATCATTAACTTTTTATTGTACACACACGAGAACAATTACAGAATAATTTTTAATATTAGTACAAAACTTATTGATAAAATTAATTCTTCCGGGCAATCATGAGAAATGCTCACGGAAGATCGTTACATTAAATTCAAGTCAATTGGTAGCGTATATAGCCCAATGACTCGCGTCGATTCAATGTGATCGACAGAGTTCAACGACGGGCGCGATAAAATTTAGTTTTCATACATATCAAATTATAATTTTACGTTTCTATAATTCATAAGCAGTATGTTTGGTCAATTTATATTATACGGAAATCGAAGCCGAGACCGCCTATAACACCGCGCCACGGAGTAGCCTATAAATAATATCTGTGTCAAAAAAAAAATATTGTCTCATTAATTTCTTTCATTGTGTAAAACACTGCTATAGAATTCACTAATAGTGCGCGTCATTATCAAAGCGTCATATGTAAGGCGATTCAGGTTTTGATTTTGAGTTTGGTGTGTTCGGTTTTTCTCCTTCTATGTGCTGTTATTGAATAGATAAGTTTACGGTAGTCGATCGTACACTATCTGCGATATTAGGTATGACAGTTTAATCCGTCAAGGGAAATAATCCTATAATAAACCTCTAACTGCTTTGTATTTGGAAACACCCAGCTGATGATTTGAATTTGAAAGGATTGTTCGGGGTGTCCCTTTGAAATACTAATGTGTTTTGATTTCCTTCTAATATGTGTTTGAGTGAAGATTTATCTAACTTGTTTTAGTTTGTGCTGTTACTTACACCGATACATTAAGATTGAATAGGTAATAATAATAACATAATAAGTATTATATAATAGGTGATTAGCGTTTGTCTCAATAAAGTTGGACGTGATGACCCTTATTTAATTTGAAGCCTTTAAAATGTCAAAGTCCTTATTATAAATAACAGAACAGAATGATATCCAAGATCAATACTCAGTATATGTCAAAATAATAAAAGGGACAAGTCTTTAATACATTATAATAAAATAACTTACAATATCAACATGGCATCCTTCAACAATTCAGAATTTAAAACTGATCATTCTTTACCGTCAAATTTTCTCTTCCGGTGACAACCGAACGAGGTCTTCCGAAAGCGCCCATAGCTTGGTGGCCACCTCTACGTCATCGGCTATGGCGGCGGGGGCGACCTCGCGACAGTCTTCAAAGTATCTCCCATTGACCTGGTCACAATCATGAGACACGGCAAGGTAGACGGAGGTTTGAGCCCCTTCCGCCGGACTCTTGAAGAACGCGTACAAAACGAGACTTCTCATCTTCTCCAGAACAGTTGAACTTCTATACAACGACGTGTTCACCTGCCCAGGGTTCAGGCAGTTGGCGACAACCCCGGAACCTTCCAGCTTCCTCGCCAGCTCCTTGCAAAACAGCACGTTGCATAACTTGGAATTGGCGTACGCTTGGATGTAACCGTACTTGTCCGAGTTCAGATCGGCGACGCGACCGATCTTGTGCCAAGCGGACGACACGACCACGACGCGACTGGGCTCCGACTTCCTCAGCAGCGGGACGAGGAGGACCGTCAACAGGAACGGCCCGAAATGGTTGATCTGCATGTCCTTTACTATCCCGTCGTCGGTCCGCTCCCGTCTAGTGCAAATCGCTCCGGCGTTGTTAACCAGGACGTCCAGCTTGGCTTCGGTGCGCTTGACCTCGTCCACGAATCGTCGGATGGACGCTTGTGACGTCAGATCCAGGTGGGAGTATCTGACGCACCTGTTCCTGGTGATTCTGATGATGCGTCGAACTGCGTCCTCCCCTCTCCGCTCGCTCCTGCAGGCGATGATGACTCTCGCCCCTCGTTTGGCCAACTCCAGGGCGGTCTCGTACCCGATGCCCCCGCTCGAGCCGGTCACCACCACCACCTTCCCCGTCATCACGGTGTCGGCGTAGCATTTGCCGGAGGTCAGCTTGTTGAACGCTCGTATTGATATTGGTATGAGGACGATCCATAGTATCCACCACATTATTTCACTTGTAGTTATATGAAGGAATCACTTCTTTCCCAAACGCGTGTTCTTTGAATTCCTTGTGAAATCTCCAGATTCACAGTCCAGGCCTGGATATTAAGATTGAATTGACTGCATATGTTTCTGTAAGCCGGCTAATCTGAAAAGTAATTTTAATTTACACCACTCCTAATATAATATAAAACTTATCTGTATCTTCTGTCTTTTAAATATTTTACGCAATTGCTAACCAGTCTGTTGAATCGTAACGGGTCGGTATTGCTTTGTTCATTTGCAATGTCAACACAGCTGTGATAAAACTATAAAAATTCAAAGTTCAATGCCGTCGGTTCTGTGATTCCAGTTTTTAATTCCCTCCATATTTATTCACGTGCTTTGTTGTTATCGATATACAACAAAATCTTTGGCGAATGGAATCTGAACCTACGATAACATATTATCTTTTTATCTATTAAATATTATTCGTTAAATCTACGTACTTTGGGCATCATCCAAATTTTTTTTACATGCATTTAAAAGCTATACTATACATTTTGTAGTCCAGCAGTGGACCAAAAAAGCCTGATGGATGTATGGATGGACATTTTGTATAGCTTTATAGCAAAATGGTGAATATTTTATATATATTTTGGTTGAATATTTATCTTGACAATAACAATTAAAATAGAACATTGAATTGCTAACGTCATCGTAATAAATTCGTAAATAATTTTACTTGTGTCAATTTAATTTTGTATTGTTTTACACGTTATGATTAGTATGATAAACAAAAGTTACCTAAAAAATACAATTTTATGTATTTCCGTTTCCGATAACAATTCCAGTACCAAGCAAAATCGCACTGGTATACACACGCGCCAAAAGTGTCGCCCCGTCACTTTCACTTGTAAACACACGAGATTATATTCATCACTTGACGCGGCCGCAGTTACGTCACGCCGACCGCCCGTTTATATGGCAGTCACAATACTGCGATAGCGGCGAATCCGCTTGGTTGCAAATTTTGAAGGCCCACAGACCTATCAACGACTAGAGGAGGACTTAGTGTGAAATGTATGTAATACGATATAGATTTCAAACGACAAATGATAAAAATGTTTTTCGTATCTTTAAATTCTAAAGTCAATACGATGTGAATTAAAGATCGAAAATTAGTGACCCAATTCTAATGCCGTGCATTTGAAAAGAACAAAAAAAATTTGTTAATAATATTTCAAATGTATAATAACTAGGTATGGTATGCTTTAATAGCATACCTAACTAATAACTCAGATCCTATTTAGGAAACATAAAATATTTTATTTTACATTTAATTAAAAAAAACTGATTTTTTGAATCATTTTAATCATGTACTTTTAATAATTTAAAATACTAACTTTCGTGGCTATAGCTTTTGATCCCAATGAAGGTGTGTCATACAACAATACATCCCCAATTTAACCCACCTTTCATTTTGGGGTTGAATTTTGTTATTGCCGTTCTTATTTGACGACTACTATAAACAAAATACCCCTCCTTTAAAAACATTCATAATTAACAAACAGTCATTTAATTTTAGATGAAAGACTAAACAATAGCATAGGTATCTTAATGTTGGCGATAGTTCTCATCGAGTTTAATGATATATCTGTATAAGGTTGGAATGTCATATATTGGTTGTATTTCTTATTTAAACTTGGGTCGCTTCTTCATCCAGATTAAGAGATCATAGAATGTAGAAAAATCCCCGCAATAGACAAATTTCACTCACATATCACAGTTACGACGCTAGTTCATATGAGTCCCAACGTCCCAAGTAGTATTATCAAGCCAAGTGATTGGATCTTTCCCCACAAGTACTTATCTCTAGCTCCAATTTAAGTTTTTTATTTTATTTATTTGATTAAGGTCCATAAACACAGGATACACATACATTTCTAAAATTAAATATAAACATCATAAAATCGTGTTCATTCAGGTGAACACGTCAAGCAACATATTAATAACTAAGCAATACTCGTAGTTAAAACAATAATCCAATAAAATAAACTAAATTAATGTTAAGTTCAATAATAATATTGTTTAAGTTTCTTCTGAAATGTAATGTAATACGGAACCTAAACCATTTTTTTGTTTTATTGTGTTAAAATTAATAAAGCATGGTGTCCACTAACCAAATAAAAACTCGTGTATCCATATAAAACATGTAATTGTAATTACAGTTGTACGGATCGGCGATGGCTGGCGGGGCGGCGGTCGCGGGCGGCGCTGGCCAGCATGCCCCACTGCCGGCGCAGCCGCAGAGGAACTTCCGGAAAGGTTCGAATTTCGAATTGCATACATTTTGGTGATTCCAAATATGATATGCGTTTGATGTATATTACGTTTTAAATTAAGGATTTGTATTGAATTTGTGTTTATGTCAATATCCAAACATAATAAGACAGAACAGAGAATATATAATATACACATATATGTATATAAATATTTTTTTTAAATAACTGGGAAGATTGTGTTGTGTAAACGTGATTTTTGATGACGTGGTGTTTCTTTAGAACTTAATTGAAAATCATTGTGTTGTTCAATAGATAAGACACGATTATTAAAATAACTGAATCAGTATCATATGGCCGCTAATTGGGCTGAGGGGTTGTTGGCTCTTGGTCTTGGGGAGTTGACTGTATATTTTAAATGCAATAATAATAATAATATATTTTATGTCCACGATCACAGAATCACATCAACACAAAAACATCCTTGGAATATATTTGAATAAATGACGACTCGCTATCTTAAGGATCTTTAAACCTTTGTCACTATGACCAGGAGTCAGATTTCGATATGCTCTCATATCGCGATATTAAAATTGTACTTTACTTATTCTTATTGTACTTTGTTTATATTTGTTTGTAATTTTGCTAATCAGGGCGAAACTAAGTGCATGTCGAAATTAGCAAGATTTAGTCTAGAAGAAGTGACGCAATTGACAACATTTCAAAATTTGTAACATGTGAGATTGAAAATACATTATTTTTGTGCCCTGAATTCGAAAATATTTATTTCTAATTTTTGTATTACTTCGATTCGGAGTTAAAAAAAAAAAAACAAAAATGCATGATGACGTCATTGCTACGGGGCAGATTTTGATAGATTTTCTTTGCAACCATGTCAAATGTTTTAAATTGATGTCAGTGATTAAAAATTCAAACGGTTACATAGGCAATAAGCGTATTCAGCCGTACCAATGACGTCATTTGGCGTTTAGAATGTGATGATTTTTAAACCTGAAAATATAAGTGAAAACTACAGTTTGTTTGAAAAAAATTAAAAAACATTACAACACCTTAGTTTTCCATTTGCTTTTGAATAAAATAATAATTATGAGAACATTGAAAAAATGAAATGTTGTCAATTGTGACTATATTTGAACCGTCGAGGTTGGTCACAGACCACGTGTTGCGGTGACATGGTAGCATGGTGTTGTCACGATAGCAAGTGTACAGACTTGCAGACTTATAAACAATGTTTTTCTTTGCAGGGAGCAAATGGAAGATAGGTAGATCTTGTTAACTAGCTTTTTAATAACCTCTCTCTGTTTCTCCGATAACATCGCGGCTACTTAACGATATGCTATTTTTTTTAACTTTTGATTTAAAATCGGCTTGTGTCCAAACATCGTAGGACTGTGACTACATGTCACATTGGAATTGGGAAATTCTTGCGTTTGGCTTCAAATAATGGATTCGGTTCAAAATATCTTTATTTTATATCAATACTTGTGGACTGCCCGCAGCTTCGCTCGCGTGGAATTAGACATAACAATAGTTTCGTTTACACCTAGTAATATTATATAGCCTATGTCACTCAGTGAAGATGCAGCTTTCTAATGGTGAAAGAATTTTTGAAATTGGTCCAGTAGTTTTTGTGTGAAAACATTACAAAACAATGTTTCCTCTTTATAATATTAGTATAGATAAATGCTTCCTTGCAAAATTTTTAATACAAGCAAACTTATACTGGAAGCACTATATAGCTAACTCCAACGTAACGCTCGATATTGTCGCGGTAAATTAGTCGATAGTTTTAACAAGCTAAGTGAAGAATGACAATTTTTTTGTCATTTAGGTAACCGACAAAATTATTGTCAAAGTTAATTTCTATCAATAGGCAGTCCACCAATCCACATTGGAACAGCGTGGTGGAGTATCCTCTAGACCTTCCGCAGCTGTATGTGTGGGAGAGACCCGTGCCCAGCAGTGGGACATCTATGGGTCGCAGAGAGGCAGTCGGTCAAAATCGCGCTAAACGCTGTCACGGCTTAACATCACAATAGCTTACATCATGTTATGGGCACAAGCTAACTAAATCATATAGCTCCAATAGCTTCACGCGTGCTGTACTAGACATAGGGTGCTTGCGCAGAGAAACAGATACACGGTACGAACTTACAAACGAGTCCACAATTGTCTGTGGTGTATAAAGGCTTTGCAATATCTTTCTAGCTTCAAGAAACGGTGGTGTATTGGCTAAAAAAGCTATCAGCGATTCTCAAATCAGCATTGGGTCAAAATATAATATATAGACATAACAATAGTTTCGTTTACACCTAGTAATATTAAAAAGCCTAAGTCAATCAGTGAGGATGCAGCTTTCTAATGGTGGAAGAATTTTTGAAATCGGTTCAGTAAAAGAGTACCTTGCGTACATTTTAATTTTATGACCATTTCTTATGGCACAACTGTCGTATACACTACTACTACAGAACTACAGTATCATTTGCCTGATCCGATCACCATATCCGTGTATGACATATATACTAAGATACTATAGCCTGCTTTGGGAGCCAAAAATTTCGCATTGCTTACGGATAAACAGGTAGGTGTCGTGATTATTTAGTCTGTGGCAAAGTTTCTCTACGCAAACACCATAGGTATTTACCTTCACAAGGTGAACATAGCAGGAACTAGTGGGGGGGTGAACGTGACGTCATCTCGTGTTGCAGTCGGCGTCGGGTCCGGCGTTCAGGTGGCCGCGGCGACGGGGCAGCCGCTGCTCGCGCCGGCGCCGATGCAGCCGTTCATGCCGTACCCGCACCCGCACACGGCGCCGCCGCAGCCGAGCCTGCACCAGTACCAGCACATGGTGAGTGGCGCACCCCCAGCTGTGGGCGTCGGGTCCGGCGTGCAGGTGGCCGCGGCGACGGGGCAGCCGCTGCTCGCGCCGGCGCCGATGCAGCCGTTCATGCCGTACCCGCACCCGCACACGGCGCCGCCGCAGCCGAGCCTGCACCAGTACCAGCACATGGTGAGTGGCACCCCCAGCTGTGGGCGTCGGGTCCGGCGTGCAGGTGGCCGCGGCGACGGGGCAGCCGCTGCTCGCGCCGGCGCCGATGCAGCCGTTCATGCCGTACCCGCACCCGCACACGGCGCCGCCGCAGCCGAGCCTGCACCAGTACCAGCACATGGTGAGTGGCACCCCCAGCTGTGGGCGTCGGGTCCGGCGTGCAGGTGGCCGCGGCGACGGGGCAGCCGCTGCTCGCGCCGGCGCCGATGCAGCCGTTCATGCCGTACCCGCACCCGCACACGGCGCCGCCGCAGCCGAGCCTGCACCAGTACCAGCACATGGTGAGTGGCACCCCCAGCTGTGGGCGTGGGGTCCGGCGTGCAGGTGGCCGCGGCGACGGGGCAGCCGCTGCTCGCGCCGGCGCCGATGCAGCCGTTCATGCCGTACCCGCACCCGCACACGGCGCCGCCGCAGCCGAGCCTGCACCAGTACCAGCACATGGTGAGTGGCACCCCCAGCTGTGGGCGTGGGGTCCGGCGTGCAGGTGGCCGCGGCGACGGGGCAGCCGCTGCTCGCGCCGGCGCCGATGCAGCCGTTCATGCCGTACCCGCACCCGCACACGGCGCCGCCGCAGCCGAGCCTGCACCAGTACCAGCACATGGTGAGTGGCGCACCCCCAGCTGTGGGCGTGGGGTCCGGCGTGCAGGTGGCCGCGGCGACGGGGCAGCCGCTGCTCGCGCCGGCGCCGATGCAGCCGTTCATGCCGTACCCGCACCCGCACACGGCGCCGCCGCAGCCGAGCCTGCACCAGTACCAGCACATGGTGAGTGGCGCACCCCCAGCTGTGGGCGTGGGGTCCGGCGTGCAGGTGGCCGCGGCGACGGGGCAGCCGCTGCTCGCGCCGGCGCCGATGCAGCCGTTCATGCCGTACCCGCACCCGCACACGGCGCCGCCGCAGCCGAGCCTGCACCAGTACCAGCACATGGTGAGTGGCGCACCCCCAGCTGTGGGCGTGGGGTCCGGCGTGCAGGTGGCCGCGGCGACGGGGCAGCCGCTGCTCGCGCCGGCGCCGATGCAGCCGTTCATGCCGTACCCGCACCCGCACACGGCGCCGCCGCAGCCGAGCCTGCACCAGTACCAGCACATGGTGAGTGGCGCACCCCCAGCTGTGGGCGTGGGGTCCGGCGTGCAGGTGGCCGAGGCGACGGGGCAGCCGCTGCTCGCGCCGGCGCCGATGCAGCCGTTCATGCCGTACCCGCACCCGCACACGGCGCCGCCGCAGCCGAGCCTGCACCAGTACCAGCACATGGTGAGTGGCGCACCCCCAGCTGTGGGCGTGGGGTCCGGCGTGCAGGTGGCCGCGGTGACGGGGCAGCCGCTGCTCGCGCCGGCGCCGATGCAGCCGTTCATGCCGTACCCGCACCCGCACACGGCGCCGCCGCAGCCGAGCCTGCACCAGTACCAGCACATGGTGAGTGGCGCACCCCCAGCTGTGGGCGTGGGGTCCGGCGTGCAGGTGGCCGCGGCGACGGGGCAGCCGCTGCTCGCGCCGGCGCCGATGCAGCCGTTCATGCCGTACCCGCACCCGCACACGGCGCCGCCGCAGCCGAGCCTGCACCAGTACCAGCACATGGTGAGTGGCGCACCCCCAGCTGTGGGCGTGGGGTCCGGCGTGCAGGTGGCCGCGGCGACGGGGCAGCCGCTGCTCGCGCCGGCGCCGATGCAGCCGTTCATGCCGTACCCGCACCCGCACACGGCGCCGCCGCAGCCGAGCCTGCACCAGTACCAGCACATGGTGAGTGGCGCACCCCCAGCTGTGGGCGTGGGGTCCGGCGTTCAGGTGGCCGCGGCGACGGGGCAGCCGCTGCTCGCGCCGGCGCCGATGCAGCCGTTCATGCCGTACCCGCACCCGCACACGGCGCCGCCGCAGCCGAGCCTGCACCAGTACCAGCACATGGTGAGTGGCGCACCCCCAGCTGTGGGCGTGGGGTCCGGCGTGCAGGTGGCCGCGGCGACGGGGCAGCCGCTGCTCGCGCCGGCGCCGATGCAGCCGTTCATGCCGTACCCGCACCCGCACACGGCGCCGCCGCAGCCGAGCCTGCACCAGTACCAGCACATGGTGAGTGGCGCACCCCCAGCTGTGGGCGTGGGGTCCGGCGTGCAGGTGGCCGCGGCGACGGGGCAGCCGCTGCTCGCGCCGGCGCCGATGCAGCCGTTCATGCCGTACCCGCACCCGCACACGGCGCCGCCGCAGCCGAGCCTGCACCAGTACCAGCACATGGTGAGTGGCGCACCCCCAGCTGTGGGCGTGGGGTCCGGCGTGCAGGTGGCCGCGGCGACGGGGCAGCCGCTGCTCGCGCCGGCGCCGATGCAGCCGTTCATGCCGTACCCGCACCCGCACACGGCGCCGCCGCAGCCGAGCCTGCACCAGTACCAGCACATGGTGAGTGGCGCACCCCCAGCTGTGGGCGTGGGGTCCGGCGTGCAGGTGGCCGCGGCGACGGGGCAGCCGCTGCTCGCGCCGGCGCCGATGCAGCCGTTCATGCCGTACCCGCACCCGCACACGGCGCCGCCGCAGCCGAGCCTGCACCAGTACCAGCACATGGTGAGTGGCGCACCCCCAGCTGTGGGCGTGGGGTCCGGCGTGCAGGTGGCCGCGGCGACGGGGCAGCCGCTGCTCGCGCCGGCGCCGATGCAGCCGTTCATGCCGTACCCGCACCCGCACACGGCGCCGCCGCAGCCGAGCCTGCACCAGTACCAGCACATGGTGAGTGGCGCACCCCCAGCTGTGGGCGTGGGGTCCGGCGTTCAGGTGGCCGCGGCGACGGGGCAGCCGCTGCTCGCGCCGGCGCCGATGCAGCCGTTCATGCCGTACCCGCACCCGCACACGGCGCCGCCGCAGCCGAGCCTGCACCAGTACCAGCACATGGTGAGTGGCGCACCCCCAGCTGTGGGCGTGGGGTCCGGCGTGCAGGTGGCCGCGGCGACGGGGCAGCCGCTGCTCGCGCCGGCGCCGATGCAGCCGTTCATGCCGTACCCGCACCCGCACACGGCGCCGCCGCAGCCGAGCCTGCACCAGTACCAGCACATGGTGAGTGGCGCACCCCCAGCTGTGGGCGTGGGGTCCGGCGTGCAGGTGGCCGAGGCGACGGGGCAGCCGCTGCTCGCGCCGGCGCCGATGCAGCCGTTCATGCCGTACCCGCACCCGCACACGGCGCCGCCGCAGCCGAGCCTGCACCAGTACCAGCACATGGTGAGTGGCGCACCCCCAGCTGTGGGCGTGGGGTCCGGCGTGCAGGTGGCCGCGGCGACGGGGCAGCCGCTGCTCGCGCCGGCGCCGATGCAGCCGTTCATGCCGTACCCGCACCCGCACACGGCGCCGCCGCAGCCGAGCCTGCACCAGTACCAGCACATGGTGAGTGGCGCACCCCCAGCTGTGGGCGTGGGGTCCGGCGTGCAGGTGGCCGCGGCGACGGGCCAGCCGCTGCTCGCGCCGGCGCCGATGCAGCCGTTCATGCCGTACCCGCACCCGCACACGGCGCCGCCGCAGCCGAGCCTGCACCAGTACCAGCACATGGTGAGTGGCGCACCCCCAGCTGTGGGCGTGGGGTCCGGCGTGCAGGTGGCCGCGGCGACGGGGCAGCCGCTGCTCGCGCCGGCGCCGATGCAGCCGTTCATGCCGTACCCGCACCCGCACACGGCGCCGCCGCAGCCGAGCCTGCACCAGTACCAGCACATGGTGAGTGGCGCACCCCCAGCTGTGGGCGTGGGGTCCGGCGTGCAGGTGGCCGCGGCGACGGGGCAGCCGCTGCTCGCGCCGGCGCCGATGCAGCCGTTCATGCCGTACCCGCACCCGCACACGGCGCCGCCGCAGCCGAGCCTGCACCAGTACCAGCACATGGTGAGTGGCGCACCCCCAGCTGTGGGCGTGGGGTCCGGCGTTCAGGTGGCCGCGGCGACGGGGCAGCCGCTGCTCGCGCCGGCGCCGATGCAGCCGTTCATGCCGTACCCGCACCCGCACACGGCGCCGCCGCAGCCGAGCCTGCACCAGTACCAGCACATGGTGAGTGGCGCACCCCCAGCTGTGGGCGTGGGGTCCGGCGTGCAGGTGGCCGCGGCGACGGGGCAGCCGCTGCTCGCGCCGGCGCCGATGCAGCCGTTCATGCCGTACCCGCACCCGCACACGGCGCCGCCGCAGCCGAGCCTGCACCAGTACCAGCACATGGTGAGTGGCGCACCCCCAGCTGTGGGCGTGGGGTCCGGCGTGCAGGTGGCCGCGGCGACGGGGCAGCCGCTGCTCGCGCCGGCGCCGATGCAGCCGTTCATGCCGTACCCGCACCCGCACACGGCGCCGCCGCAGCCGAGCCTGCACCAGTACCAGCACATGGTGAGTGGCGCACCCCCAGCGATGGCCAGTAGGTCACAACTAAACCAAATACGGTGGGGATAGATGCGCATGGAGTATCAGTGCGGGGGACCAGTAGGTCACAAATAAACCAAATACGGTGGGGATAGATGCGCATGGAGTATCAGTGCGGAGGACCAGTAGGTCACGACTAAACAAAATACGGTGGGGATAGATGCGCATGGGGTATCAGTGCGGAGGACCAGTAGGTCACGACTAAACTAAATACGGTGGGGATAGATGCGCATGGAGTATCAGTGCGGAGGACGCAATGTGATGGAGTATAGTCTAGACCTCCCGTAGATTTGTCTGTGGGGAGAAAGGTGCCTGCACCAGTACCAGCACATGGTGAGTGGCGCACCCCCAGCGATGGGCGTAAGGTCCTGGACTACCTGTAGATCACAATTAAACTAAACTCTGGAGTGGATAGATGCGCATGGAGTATCAGTGCGGAGGACACAGTGTGATGGAATATGCTCTAGATCTCCCGTAGATTTATCTGTGGGGAGAAAGGTGCCTGCACCAGTACCAGTACCAGCAGTGGGACGTCTATGGGTTTCAGCTTAGTTATACACCATCCTTACCATTATACCACCACCTTGCGCGCGGGAGTTGTTGCAAAGTAAATCATAACTAACATTATTTATTTATTTTAACTGTCTTTGTTCCGCAGCCGCTGTACCCCCAGATGCGCATGTACCACGGCGGCGGCGTAGGCGTCGGCATGAACATGGGCGGCAACATGGGCGGCGTGGCCCACGGCGCCGGCGGGGACAGCTACGCGCCGCCCGCGCCCTCGCCCGCGGCCAACTCGCCCGCGCTCTACCCGCCCCCGTCGCCGGCGCACACGCCGCACCCGCACCAGCATCCGCACCAGCATCCGCATCCGCATCCGCACCACCATTACCAGCAGCAGCAGTTCCAGGTACATATAGTAAGCAATATAGAAGCGGTGACAGCCCAGCGGCTATCGAACTCGCCTCTCACTCGAGCGGTCCGGGTTCAAACCCCAGTGGCACGCACCAATGACTTTTCTAAGTTATGTGCGTTTTAAGAAATTAAATGTCACTTGCTATAACGGTGAAGGACACATCGTGAGGAAACCTGCATGCCTGAGAGTTCATCATAACGTTCTCGAAGGCATGTGAAGTCTGCCAATCCGCACTTGGCCAGCGTGGTGGACTAAGGCCTAATCCCTTCCATTCTGAGAGGAGACCCGTGCCCAACAGTGGGACGTCTATGGGTCGCAGCGATAGTAAGCAATGGAGCGCGATGGCTACCAATAATCTTAGCAATGACCGCGAGGGTCGGATGATGCCAAATTAGTTCAGCTTGGCGAACTGGTTTCCATCAGAGCAGCTGACCCCTAGCGTAGTGTCCATAGCCCAATGGATCGCGTCGTTAGTGTGCCAGGGACTGTTATTAGTTAGTCCTGTTAGTCGATGCTAGTAATTATTAGTATCGAGTTTCGTTCCAAGTCATTCACAGATGCGTTGCTGCGTTAAGGATTAAAACCCAAATTTTTCCAACAGGACAACATTTGCTAGAAACACAATTATTACACGGTATAAATGGTACTAGGTACCGTGGCGGGCGGTGGTACTGCCCCGGGTGAACTCTATTTGGAACCATACAGATTTCATATAAAACCTGTTTGTTTGCTTATAAGCTAAACCACCTAAAACATAACTTATTTTTATTTTCGTCACGTCCACAGGTACTGTGCCCACTGATGGGCCCCGGCGGCGCGGCTCACCATCACCACCACCACCACGTGGCGTACCTCAACCACGCGCCGCCCACCGCCTCGCCGCCCCACCACCCGCACCAAATGCAGGTCAATATCAATACCACATCGGAATTCGCACTTTTCCGTGTAAAAGAAAAAATTTAACCAGCATTGAAAACAACCGGGACCGACGGCTTTATGTGCCCTCCGAAGCACGGTAGCGTCCATGAAATTTTGCCACTAGCGGTCACACATACACAAACCGACCGCGCCCGTCGATGCTTAACTCTTTCGATCACATCGACGCAAGCCACGCTCCGGACCTCTTTAGTCGCCTCTTATAGGCAGGGGTTACCATAGCATTATTCTCGTCCCGAGCTACAGGGACGACGGAAACATAGCCTTATGGGTTGTAAAACTTGTAGCTATATGCCTAATCTATATATATATATAAAAGGAGAAGGTGACTGACTGACTGACTGACTGACTGACTGACTGACTGACTGACATATCAACGCAGGGCCTAAACTATAAGGGCTAGAAACTTGAAATTTTGCACAGGGGTTCCTTTTATAACGTAGGGGAGCACTAAGAAAGGATTTTTGAAAATTCACCCCCTAAGGGGGTAAAACGGGGGTGCAAAGTTAGTATGAAACTTTGCCGTTTTTGAAGTCGTTAGACGGGTAGACGTCGTTAATAGGTCTAATTCTACGCGAGCGAAGCTGCGGGCGTCCACTAGTTACCAAATAAGTGACCAAATTCTCGCCACAGCAGGTCCTCCTCCCACCGCAGCACCAGTCCTCCGGCTCGACGACGCCGGGCGTGCACAGCGGCGCGCACCCGTAGGCGGGCTCCGCCCCCCCGCCCGGGCCTCCGCCCCCGCCCGCGCCCCCCACCCGCCCGCCGTGCTAGGCCGCCGGTCCACGCTGCCCCATACACCGGTACATCTCCATTGGACCGATCGTGCGTATCGACATACGCTGGATTTCAATAACCTATCTACAGATAGATTTGACTATCGGAGATAGAAATTCGACACGACATTCGAAATGGAACTTATGTCAAATTTCTATCTCCGATAACCTAATCTATCTGTAGATAGGTTATTGAAATCCAGCGATAGTGAACTAACGTGCTAATTAATGCGTTAAAGGTTACGTGTGCGAATTTTTATGTGCGTGCGTCTCTGGAGTGTATGTAAGTGAGTGTAACAAGTGTACCAAGCGTGCCTGGATGGTGTAAAGTGTAAAGTAAAGTGCGTGAGTGCGTAAGCATTTCCAAGCCGTATATAGGCCAACACCACAATATCCCCAAACGCTTTTCTTACCGCGTGGAATGCTAGAGCATCAAGCGACTCTGAGTGTACCGCTGACCTGTACTCTACGGCCCGCTACATATCTCCATTAGTTCGTACCTACCAACTAAATACATGAGGCTTTCTGTTTTGGATGCATTCATGTGCAACACTACGTGTGAAAAATGCTTGCGTACTAAGTTTGCACGCATTTCAGTACGTATGCGTGCGTACCAAGCGTATTAATGCGTACGTACGCGTTCGTTTGAAACGAATATATATATATATATATGTAGTTCTCTGAATATTGTTAATTTCGATTATTCACAGGCAATTCTGTAAATTAGCATCAATTCTTCGGGTTTTACCTGAAATGTGTAATTGCTTTGTACTGATCACCTTGGTCGTGCATTCTTTAGTACATGCACTTTGGTCTTACAGTAACTTACTAGTGGGAATCATTTTATAACGCACATGGTTAAAGTAATACTTTCTCTTGGCCATTTGACGTTTAGAATCTCACCATGAGGTTTTCCTACGCGCCAACAGGGCTTACTATTCAGGCGAATTAATTAAAATTGTTTTACCCCTGTCTTAAATAGGCCGATATCAATGATTGCATGTTGATATGAGTAAATTTAATTGCTTAGATTTCAAATTAATGTTCATTGCAAGCTTTTTCTATATGTCATAAATCATACTTCAATACGTTTCTTTTATGATTTCCACGCGGTTTTGAACAACTCCTTCTGTTTTCAGAGATGCATAACTAAAATATTCGTACTGTATTAACGCCGATCGAGTCGGAACTATCTTTGTATATGTTACTTTGCGTTGGAAATGTTATTTCCGTATCTATAGCCGGGGAACTTTTGTAACGTTATTCAGACCATCGCTTAGAAAAAATTACTCGACTATAAATACGGGGGTTAAGTTTAAGATGCTTGTCGCGATAGTTTCTAGTTGACAGCTAAAAATTAAGCTGTATTATCTATGTATTAAGGGACAAGAGGAACTTTGCATTGCTGGCGAATAATACACATAAACGATGACAAAGTTAGTTTCTCATCGCCTATCTGTTTGTCAGTCTATTGGGCTAATATAATATTATAAATATTTATATAAAATTAGTTTTTTGTTGTGACACTTATGTATATACAAATAAAAGCAATATTCGGTTGATCGAAGACTCTTTTGAGTCTTAGATTTAAATTTAATTAAAATACAACTTGGACTTACTAGTTCGTGTAATGTTCGTGTTTTTAGAACTGAACGGTTCATTACTTCGACAGAGTCCTAATAATTGCTTCCAAATTATGTATGTATAAATAAAATTTCAAACCATGCACTTACACGGTTAAATTTGAAGCTTGAACGCTGGTAACTTTTCTAATATATTGTATTGTAATCGTTTTAGTATATAACGGAGATATACCTATTTAGTTTTAATGAAAAAGACTTAATGTGTGATATAAGTATCGTTAGGATTCGAGTTGTGTGCGACAGAGCTAGTATATAACTTAAATTTTTCCTGAACAAGCTACGAGTTATTGAACCAAACAAGTTCTAAACTTAACTTAAAACTAACTTAAAATCTTATTCATTATTTGAACAAATGATGATAATGATACAAGAACATTACTTCGCTAGATTTCATATTGATGAGACCAACTGAAAACTTAGCATTTCCATTGTAAGCAGCTTTTGGTACCAAAGTCACAGCTTTTAAGCTCAATATAAGCTCTGTCGCACCCAGCTGGGCTGGCTTGAGTCACCAACGCGTCGCTGGCATTTCTTTTGTGTAACTTCTGCAATAAACCTATAGTGTTGTACAAGGTTGTTGACTCAGAAAAAAAAAGTGTCTTATTTATGTCGGTATAAACATTCGCCTTAGTTCTAATGGTTCCTGATTGGCAACACTGAACTTTAATTAAGCATATTTCCAAGTTAGAATTATTGAAAAGAAAATTCCATTTTTTTTTAGAACGAGGTTTGGACTCTATTCTTTTTATCATATGTTGTGGTTGGTGTTGCCATTTCAAATTTATTGATTTTTCCAGTATGTGAAGCGTACATACGTATGAGTTGTGGTGTATATAATTGTAGCATACATGGTTCGCTTAGCACGGCGGGATAAACTAAAAGAAGCATTCTATGTATGTAAGAATAGAATTTGTTTGTTTGTTCGTTTGTTTGTTTGTTTGAGCGTGTGCCGCGGTCGTCTCTGTCGCTCGGCAACAACGAAGCGATATCGCCGAGCGGCAGACTTGTATTATAAGTAGATAATTTTTCTCTTTTATAGCCAACCGACTTTTAGGTTGTTTGACGACACACAACATACATAAATGTTGATAAATCACGTTGAATAAATGCTTATAAAACTCGACAATTATGGCGTATAGTGAAATAAATGTGTCATCTGACGTGAACAAGTTGTTGGAGAAAGGGTACATAAAGACCGATAAATATAATATTCCTGAAATCAACATCGGGTGAGTCTGAAGAATTCAGCTCAGCTGAATGCCCCGAGAATGCGAGACGATGAAAAATAATTTAATATTCAAGTTCATATACGTGTTTGACTTACATAAGAATGGTATGGACTTAAACTTAATTATATATTATGTAAGTAGAGTACAAACAACCTGCGAGCTCGGTCGGCCATCTTGTTTCTACGAACGCCTACTCAATTGTATTTATTTAGTGCTACGTTAGTCTATGTCGGACCGATTCCCCTTGCTTAACCCGTTCAGTCGACGCGAAAGAAATTCATCGTCAATTGGGACAGTATGGATACGTAGAGTTACGTACGCGAACGTTAATGGTACGTATGTAATATAAACGTGGTGGTATGTATGCGAATGAATTTTTTATACTTTTCTACGGTAGCGTACGTTCGGGATTCGAATTCCGGTTCGATCCGGTTCACTCCGGTTCGCTCCGGTTTGTGGGATGTTCGTTAATGTTTTTCTTTCATTTATTTTTATTGACCGTGCGTGCGTGCGTCTCCTGTCTCGATAAGATTTTCACTAGCCCTAAATTCTAATAAAGAATAATATGTATTTATATATATGCATATATATTGTGTATATACATTGTGAATATTTATTCGATTTGTACGATAACTGCCTGTAAGATGTTGTGCTACCTTTATCAATTACCTGTGCGCGTGTGCCGCTAGTAGATTCATAGATTTGGACAATAAAGAGACGTGTAGTTATAGTGTAGTTTTGCCGACGCGCGATTCTGGCGTCTATGACGTTGGTGATACGGACCACGGCAAGATGCTAGCGTCGGCGCGCGGGTTTCCAACCATTTCATTATTAATTCTTTCGCCGTTGTCTCAGGAACGATTAACGATTCTCTTATAATAATATTGTCTATGGTGCAGCTCGAAACGGCAGTTCCAATCGTTCCTACAACATCGGCGCAACTCACTTTGGAAATTTCCCTTTTGCTGATAACCGATTTGACAGTAAATCGTTATATCGTATCATCGTGAGGTTTAAATTATATGTATAGCACTTAGATATTACTTAAACGTATACATATGTTTTTTCTCCGTATTCAATTTATTTTTGGGACGCGGCCCCGATGTCGAATATGTACATTTATTGTAGACTATCAAAAAGATATAAAACTCAAAATCTACAAAAAAAAAAATCTAAAAGTTTCTACCTAAATATTATATCTTTAAAGATGAATAATTGTACATAAATATATATATGTGATATATATATGTATATGGTTAATTTAAAGTCTTATAAAAGTCACAAGGGCTATTATTATATAAAGCAATGTGCTACTTTAATGGTATTTGTATAGAAACATCCCACAATGTGCATGGCCTGCCCATATTAAGGCTTCACTCGTTGAGTGTTTTTTTATTAAATGACAGGCCTATGCCCCTTTAGCCTGAAAAACATTTTGAAATCAAAATTATATTTCTAAACGTATGACATGAAATGCTACAAAGAAAATCCGTAACAGTGTATAAAAAGTAATTTAATGCTACGGTGCATCGTAATGCTGTGTTGAATGTAAAACTTCTTCCAAATTCAAATTTACATAAAAGTACTATATACAATAGAAATTTGAACACATTTTTTTTTGTAAATGTATGAGGGAGACACATTAATTTACTTACGATTGTATCAAGTCAATTAATAACAAAGGAACTCTTAATGGGTGAAGTCGAATAGAAATTCATCACCTTTTCATATTCGCTCGTAATATCGGTCGATATAAAACTTTTATATATACTCGTATGTAGGTGCGGAATGGATTGTGTGAATTTGCACGAGGCCATACGGCCTAATGTTGATGCCAAAATGGCTTTAGAGAGGGGCTCATGCTCCCAATTTATTTTTACAGTGGTTTTGATATGTGGAACAAGTGTAAGGTTATATTATATATTACAAGTTTGATATACATATATAAATTGAACAAAACTATGTTATGTTATTATGTTATACAACCATGTTATTACATATAACATGGTTGTATAACATAATCACAATTTCGGTGATCTTTTAGATGATCTTGACACTTGTCAAAAGGTTGACATTTCAGCTATCCTAAAATTTGTATTTTCACCTTAATCAACTTGTTGGTCATCGCAGTATTTTATTCATTCTAAATTTTAAATTCATTCAATTTTACATTTCATAAGCGATAATAACAAACCTATACACTTGTCTGACATATAGAAATGTTAAAACCGCAAGTCCACACCTGGTACCTTCAAGCGAGAGCCGACAATGGTGCCAGATTGTTTATAATTAAATGTTTTATGTATGTTTGTGTTCGAATCAAGGGGGGCTCAGTCCATGACCTCCGCGCGGTGCTCCCTGGGTAGCGCCAAATGTGGACTCCTATTCACATTTAGGGCTCACGCGGCTCGTCCGGCCGTTTACTGTTAAAAACGAAATGTCAAATATGCAAATGTTAATTTTTGCCGTAAACCAAACTTATCTCCAGCATTTTTTTATAATCCACTGCTACAGACGAAAAATTACAACTACAACAATTTAGCATCAGATCCAGATTTTTACCATGTTTTTATTTTCGTATTACATATAATTTCATGTGGATCGTTGATAACATGAAATAACATAGGCAGATATGGTATAATATCAGATTTTATCTGTACGTTTTTGAGATCATCAACTTGTTCAGTTTAAAAAAATATCCTCATGATGTGTGTGATGTTGACATTTATCGTTTTTGACATTTTGTGGTTTGGGCGTTGTGCGTACGAGCCACATTTATCGTTCGAGGCAAATGTCCATAAGGGACACACGTTAGATTTTTTAAATTATTAAATATGCTCGCGCGAGAAAGATTTTGCGAAATTTATGCTTCTTATGTATTGGAATTTTCACACCTGACTGTAATTGATAAGTTATTAATTAATTGAAATTATTTGAGAACCACTTTAATGGAATGGTGAATAGCTAATAGCTTCTATCTTGAATCGTATTGGAAAAGCGTGGCCGAGTGTATTCTCAATTACGATATCACATGCTCGTGAGATTAGAATTGAGATCGTATAAATCGGTTTGTAGCAAGAAAGACAAGTATTAAGGGGTCTTATTAATTGAATATACTTCGAATAGCGAGTGATTTAAATATCACTACGATGTGATAATGTTATTTGTAAAATCGTAGCAACAGAATTACAACTTGATGACAATATAAAATTCATTATAAAACCGCTCACTGTATAAAAGTCAGTTCAATTCGAGAATATTCACCATATTATAATCATTATGAATACATACGTAATTGGCATTCGCGTAGATATGAAAAAAATTAAAAACAAATTAAATTGTATATAGGTTCACTGATAGCTGAGTGTGTTCTCTATTCGCGTAGTAGAAAGAGATCCCGCGGGACACCATGTGTATAGATCACAGAAATTAATCAATATAGAACGGTGAACTGGGCGTATACCCCGTGCCGCAATCTTGCAATATACTGCAAGATATCTCGCAAGTTCGGTCAGTGCGTGTCGATATTTGTTACGGTACGTTACGTTATCGATATATTTGATTACAACTAAAACGATTGTGTCCTTCACTAATTACTATAGTGTGACGTCATAGGCGGGACTTTTGGGCTGACGAAAAAAGTGACACGCATCGTTTGTATCAAAATAATACAGGATCGCCGGTCTTGATTAATTCCTGTGGGATAGATTGACTGGTATTGCATTTTTAATGGTATATATACTGTTAGTAATATTTGATATGTTTTTGGTAGATATTCCTCGAGTCGACGCAGCTTTATCGATAATCAGTTTAATCCTTTTTTTTTAATTTATTTATCCCAAAAGAGTGTACATAATTTATTTTGTCTTAAAATTGCTAAACTGTAAGCCAGTTTGTCTGCAACAAAACAGCTTCTCGGATTTCACTCCTACATTAAATGGTAGGTACCTATATTTAATATTATTACGCACGATACCCCAAGCTATCGGTGAAGCTATATACGAGATTGCGTCAAAAAACACGAAATAAGTTGTATATACGATTTCCTAAGTATGTGCATAGTTTTAAGGTAGCTGTAAATATGTACATAGGAAATATTATTCCCGCGGGATTCTTATCCTGGTCACCGTATTCACGGAAAACGGCTTCTATTATAATTTATTGTGATGCGAGAAGCTTGGGTTTACCGAATCACATTGAATATATGACAATGTCAATGTCAATATATGACATATGGCATATTACGGGCAGCGCGTTCCTGATAGCATTAAATCGGTAACTCGATGTCCGTCGCGCGTATTAAATGTTTTATTTCAATTATTATTGTTTCATGTCCTTCTCTTATTGATTTTTCCTTTTGTTTTCTTTTAAAATTTTATCGTAGCGTGAGAGTCTTGTCCGTTGTTTGTTTTGCGCCGTCAAAGATGAATCGTGTCGGTGTACTATGGTTCTCGTCGCGTGCGCTCTTGTTTGTTTGTTTGTTTTCGTATTAGTCTGTGGACGGATGAATGTGTATGTTGGTGTGTGAGAGCGAGTGAGGTAGAGGAGCTGGCGATGTTTAGACGGTTTTTTTTTAATGAAATCTTGACTTGAAACTTTATTGTTGTATCGGGAATACTGCGTGGTTCCTTTGTAGGATGGCGGGTTGTTTATGCATACCTACTGTGACTATGTATTCGTTCGGGTTGGGGACACCAGATCGTGTTTTTGTATTTCTTTTGGCTTTTGACATATGGTCGACTGGTAGATAATGCTTTTAGCATTAAGTCCGCCTTTTGTACCACATATTTTTGGTATAATAAAGAATATATAAATAAAAATATATTTCATTAAACAGTTCATCTGCATAACATCTTCAGCATAGTTTTAAACGACCATAAGTTATCCGAGATTGAATATAGGACGACAACATTCTTTTAATTTGTTCCGATAACTTTGAATCGGATAAGAAACAACAGATATAATAATGCATACAACGATGTAGCAAGTCTGGTTGGCTCTTGAAAAAAGCGAATGTTTCAAAGGGTCTGATCGTTATCATCACACTACTTTCTAATTGTATAATCTAGTGGGATGTACCAATTATTTGCCTATTATTTCGTACCATTCGAGTGATTTTTCGTTCATTCGAGGTTAACAAGCGATGCAGAATGCTGAGGGTTATGAGTTTTAACTGTGCATTTTAATATTTGGTAATATTTTAAATTAGCCGATTTGTGTGTCCCCGATAGCCGAACTGATTAATATTTGCAAGTTTATAGGATACGATCTTGCAACTTTTGTGGCTACATTAATTTATTTCCTTAAACTCTGCATTGGTTCGAGCGAGAGCTATGATATTCTTAGTAATATTACACATATATCATTGGTTATTTAAGGACAGAATGTATCTTAATTTCTCGATACAATAAAGTGTTATAATTCATTATCGTTAAGATTTGTCTCTAATATACATTTGTATTTTATTCATACTCAAATATTATACGCTGGAAAGTGTAGCGAAAAAAGTTGCAAGTTGTTACAATAATTTGTCACGCCCCAGACTATGTTTTGTCTTATATTGACACCCAGACAAAGTGTATATTGTAAATTTATATATAAAATTGTAATCAGAAATAGTTGTTGCCCGCTCGCATTTGAAAACTTCGACATATTTATGTAATCTCCTTATCCTGTCAATGTATGTTTTGAGCCTAAATTTTTTATCCAGTTTGTGTAACGAGAGCGGGCAAATAAATAGATTTGGAAATCGACAATATTATCTGTTTAAATTAACGTTGACTCGAAAAAAAAAAATTGAAAATTGTTAACGCATTAAGTAGATTATTTATAATTTTCGGAATACTGTCAATTTCCACAGAACAACATCAGTGTTGAAGTATAATTTTGTTTCTCTGAAATGATTCTTGTGAAAAGTAATAGAGCAATGATTATAATCAGTAACGGAAGTCCTCGTGATAATTAAATATTCATGTAAAAATTCACAAACAAATTTGAAAAGTCTTCACTTTATAAATATAATTTTTGTACCTGAAAATGTCACTTATGATTTGCGTAAATGTACCGTCGTGATGAGAGACGCGACGTGGCTAAAAAGATGTTATGTACACCAATTTAGACCTTAAAGCTATTGTAATACATGGCATTATGCGACCGCGTCGCTCTCATGTTCGTAATATATATTGTAAATGCCTTGTCGCAAGGCGTAAGGGTGACAATTCACTATGAACACTGAGCAATACAACAAAACAATGAATTTATTTATGTCGAGAAAATAGTAATGTCAACTTTTTGTTTGAATGTAGTGAATTGGCAGCCTAAAGGTTACCGTTTGCATCGGCTTAATGGACGTCACGAACAATTAAACGATTGCGTAAGTGTTTAGTATCTACCCTTTGTTTCTTGCGGGTCCATTGTGACCTCGGTCGTATGCTTGACATATGCCAGGACCGTAGCAAGTGGAGGATGGTCTCTGCCTACCCCGTTGGGAACAAGGCGTGATTATAATTATGTATGTTTGTCTGTTTTTTGAATGCCGGGAGCGTAGATCCGTGCCTCAATTGATTTTCTACTTTCAAACGATTTAATCTGTGTATTTTTTTTTCTGAAGTAATGATACTTTCAATTCGACTAGCAGGTATGCAAGTTCCTGCAGTTTTTTTTTTTGTGACGAAATAAATTGGCAATTACTCGCATATTACATTTGTACTAAAATTGCACTCACATGTCTAGATATTAAGTCTCATTTCATAGTGAAATTGTTACACTTACCTCCAGGAACTTTAATGCGACATATAAGACTTACGTCCTCGATACGTTTCTTGTGTTGTCGCGACTTTTGTATTTTTATAATCGATAACGAGTGATGACGTCACCAATGCACGTATTCCCCGAAGGGTAGGCAGAAGTGTCTATAATGGTTTTGCTGTCCCATAAGGGGAGAGTCTAATAATAATAACGATATATCGATAAGATAAGACGGTCCATTCGGTCGTTGCAGCAACATTACCTAAGACTGAGGTGAGCATTCGAGTTTGTTTGCGCTGCGCTGCGGTCGGCTTGTATGTTCGTATGTTTGTATGTAGCCCGCGCCGCGGGTCGAGGCACCGTTTCTGTATTGTAACGCGCTCAACTGCGTTCATATTTTTCATAAAACAAATAAAAATGTGTTTTGAACACAACAATTTGTGGCTTTTATTACCTACTGGTAACGCCAAAACGTTCTATCCTAATCCTGACCCATCCCTACACAGATTCAGATTCATAGGCTATATTATATTTTATGGATACAAGATAGCAAACGAGCTTGTAGCACCACCCATCCGCTGCCGCCCATGACAACTGTGACTGACTTTGAACAAGACTCAATTAGGGACTGGGATGGTTAGTCCAATTAGTTGAGAATGTTAATTAGAACATTAGTTGGTCAGTTTAAACAATGTACTCTGTGGTGTAAACGAAACTATTGTTGTCTAATTCCACGAGAGCGAAGATGCGGGCGTCCACTAGTCTTAAATAGAAATGTTTCCTCAGTATTTTTTGTAGGTGGTATTTTTATTGGGTTACGTCGTACTCGACTGACGATAAACTGTAGTTTTGTGAATATCTCGTAGTCATTCCTCGTACTGCGCCTGGAGTAAAGTGAAATGAAACAAAGTCAGCTTATTACCAACACGACAGTTTATTTACAGAAACTTCATTCTCACAGCCAACCGGCAGAATGTTAACAGAACAGCAAGAAACTCCACATACAACACTACATTGCTTTTTCCATTTAGATAATTTGATAAAATGCAATCAAAAATACTAAAAAAAAAAGTATAACAAAATAAGCTTACAATTTAAAACTTGACTTAACGAAATAAATAAATAATCTGTATTCGTTCTCACTGTTTTTTTCTTATATAACATTCTTCTTTCTACCAATAACTATTAATAGACCGGACCTTCTCGATTTTAAAGTACTAACCATGATATACGATCACTCCGTAACCAACATTTTTTTATTGAATCTTACTGTATACTTGTTTGACAAGTATGCAGACAGATTTCTAACAGACAGTTGGATCTAACACATGTTTAATCAGTATGCTCGTTTCACGATTCTTAGAATAGTATGTAAAAAGATGATTTTTATAACAAAATGAGACCTGATGATTTTTGATTTCTTGTCTAATGATATCAAACATGATAATCATTAACTCTGATTTTAAGTTAATAACCATGTGACTCAAAAATTAACAGTTTAAACAACGGTGAAGAGAATTAAAGTCCATTCCATATTTCTATAACCATGCTAGTCTGTTCAACGGTCCGGTCCACATGTCTCCGTCTACTTCTTAGCGAAGTCCTCCCCAGTCTTGATGTTCTTCAGCAGCTCAGGAATAGCTGCCTTGAGAAGCTGCTGCTCGTATTCATTGAGCTTGCCGTAGCCCAAGTTCTTCTCCACTCCGTTCTTGCCCAGCACTACGGGGTTGGCAAAGTAAGGGGCCTCGGTGACGTCAGACTTGATGTACGCGCACTCCACTACGTTCGACTCGCCCTGCAATTGGAAAGGTAATGGAATTTTATTTTAATCACACGAGAATTACATTGATTGGTTGATTGTTCAAATTAAATTGATTTGTGAACTTCACATGGACATGTGTCCCTTTAGGTCGATTCGCTGCGGCTAGACGTCCCACTGTTGGGCACGGGTCTCCCCCACAGACGCAGCTGAGGGAGGTCTAGAGCATACTCTACCACGCTGCTCCATTGCGGATTGGTGGAGCACGGTAGCGTCCATGAAATTTCGCCACTAGTCTATCTAACCACTAAATCACGTTGCAGTATAATGTAAGCTGCGAGCGGGTAGTCAGTCGTAACCGTTAATTAGTTAAGAGCTGCATTACGTGCCCTGCACCCCATGGGCATCTATCCCCTTCGGATTTTTCAGAGCGAGCGGGTAGTCAGTCGTAACCGTTAATTAGTTAAGAGCTGCATTACGTGCCCTGCACCCCATGGGCATCTATCCCCTTCGGATTTTTCAGAGCGAGCGGGTAGTCAGTCGTAACCGTTAATTAGTTAAGAGCTGCATTACGTGCCCTGCACCCCATGGGCATCTATCCCCTTCGGATTTTTCAGAGCGAGCGGGTAGTCAGTCGTAACCGTTAATTAGTTAAGAGCTGCATTACGTGCCCTGCACCCCATGGGCATCTATCCCCTTCGGATTTTTCAGAGCGAACGGGTAGCCAGTCGTAAACGTTAATTGGTTAAGAGCTGCATTATGTGCCCTGCACCCCATGGGCATCTATCCCCTTCGGATTTTTCAGAGCTTATCTTTTGGAAAGGACTTACCTTAAGTCCTCTGAGCACGGAGTTGGTGAGCCTCGCCCCAGCGTACGCCATGGACAGCGTGGCCGAGCCGCCGCCGGCCTTGGCCTTCACCACCTGCACCACATTCATATCGTACAGGTATTGTCGGGTGCTTGAGCCTATACAGGGTGTTTAGTTCATATTTGCTGACTAAATAAATAAATAAATAATACGTACCTTTCGATTTTCTTGTACATACAGCTGTATTTTTTTATTAACGCATTTAGTTAGAAGAGGTGACAGAGGCACAAACAGAGGTGTGTGTGTAATGTGTGTATACATCCACCCACTTTTCACCAGTTATATTTAGGTCCATTGTAATAAACCAATAGGCTCTACACCAGGGGGTAGGGTACATGGGTTAGTTGCCAACCCATTGTCGAACCCACAAACCGACCCTGACGTTACTTAACTTAACTCGATTACATAGAATCGACGTTAGCCATTGGGGTATGGACGTTAACAAATATAAATCATGACGTACAACATACGTACTTCCTGTGCTCTGTTGTAATATTTATGACGAATAAATTATTATCTTATCTCATCATACCTCGGTACCAGCCTCCTGGATCCTCTCCGTCAGCGCCTTGATCTTGGCCTGGTCGCTCAGCTTCACGTGGGGCTGGCCCTGGCTCAGCACCGGGATGATGGTGACGCCCGAGTGGCCTCCGATGACGGGGATGGTGACCGAGCGCGGGTCCACGGCGTTGATCTCGCCGATGAACGCCGCCGCGCGGACCACGTCCAGCGTGGTCACGCCGAGCACGCGCTTCGGGTCGTACACGCCCGCCTAAGGAGTAACATTTATTTTATTTTTCGTGTACATACAAGAGAATAGTACAAAAAGCAATTAAAAAGAAAGAGGTGTAGGTACAAAGGTACTGCTTATTTCCTTCAGAAATTTCTTCCAGCAGCCCTGAGAATGGAGACTGGCATTAGTATGAGAAACTTAAAGTTAAAATGAAAGGTAGGTACACTTGGTTATAAAGTGAGTGAGTTATTAGGTGACAATTATTTATTTTGTATCAGGCGTTACTTTGCGGAACTCCATTATGAAAAACCAAAGATTAATCTACTTTGCAACAATCCGCGAACAAAATTGGTAACCCAGTTTTTTTTTTATTTCAATTTCGTTGTTCAGCCTACAAACTAGCTTCACAAAGGGCGTACTTAATGCCAGTAGGCACTTCTACCACTTGACTCAGGGCGACGGCGAGTATGTGGTTGGTGGTAGCAAATGCATTAGATATGATTTTTTTTTTATATTTAATTATCACACTAATTGACAACAAGTAAGATATAATTAGGGCTAATTATATCTTACTTGTTGTCAATTAGTGTGATAATTAAATATAAAAAAAAAATCATATCTAGGTTAAGTTGTTAATATGGCAACCTTTGCATTAAGTTATCTATGGCATCGGTCCGGTTGAGGTGTTGTGTTCCAAGAAATTGTATTGTAATGTCATGTTAAGATGGCGATTTTTATGCTTACACTTGCAGAAGATTACATTACGTTATATATGATTAAACGAATAAACAATAAATAAGTTTAACTTAACATAAACACAGAGTTAAATAAAAGACTGTATAGTTGTGGGTGTATGTGGTGCGCGTACATTATATAATATTAAAGTGATTTTGTTAAACAGTGATTTGTGTTTGTTTTCAATCAGAAGTAGGATTCGAACCCACGCCGCGGCCTGTGCTCCTTTTTCCAAGTCGAGGATTCTATTCGAGGACTTACTTACTTTACTTCTGGATTCAGAAGGCACAGGACCGGTCGGAGTGGCGTCGTTTAGGAGAGGCCTATGTCCAGCAGTGGACCAATAAGGGCTGATGATGAAGATATAATTTATAATACCTAATATCACACAACTGTACTTTTAAGTGAGTTGGCACCTTTAAGTGAATTGACACATTGATTGATCAAAAAATAGGCATGCAAATATCCTTGAATGGTATGGTGATCATTTATGGTGCAAATAAATATATAGATACAAATAAACCTTGACAACAGATTAATAAATAGTTATAACGCAACCCTTACCTTCTTGAGCACCTCAGAGGCGATGGGCACCATAGAGTTGACGGGGTTGGTGATGATGGCGATGATGGCCTTTGGCGAGTTCTGCGCCACCGAGGCGGCGAGGTCGCGCACGATCGACGCGTTCGTGTTGAACAGGTCGTCGCGCGTCATGCCCGGCTTGCGGGGCACGCCCGCCGGGATCACGACCACGTCGGCGTCTGGAGAGACCGGAGAGACGGGAGGTAAATAATAATAAATAATAAATATCTTGGACATTCTCTCACACGGCCATCTGACCCCAAAGTAGGTGCGAGCCTGTGATATGGGTGTCAGAGACTGATATACATACATAGATAATTTTAAATACATACTTAAATAGATAATATTGACATCCAGACACAGAACAAATACAAGTGTTCGTCACACGAATATTTGTCCTGAGTGGGATTCAAACTCACGACCCCTGGGGCAACAGACAAGGTCACTACCGGTTGCGCCAATGGGCCTGTCATATCCCTATAGGTTCTACCACCTACGACTGTCACGATTCATGAAATACAGCTGGTGACAAACGGACAGCAGAGCCTTAATAATAGGGTCCCGTTTTACCCTTTAGACATGGAACCCTAAAAATCAATCAACTTATATCGGATTACATGGAGGTGAAGTAGGTGCATATTTATTTCTTGGAATCCTTAGTATATCTTTATAAAAATGGGAAAGTTTGGTTGCTGGTTTCTCCTTCTCAACAGAATGATGGATCAATGTGATTTTTTTGCATAGATGTACACACACAGTATACAGTCTGGAGGGTGACATAGGCTACTTTTTATCCTGGAAAATTGCATAGTTCCCATGAAATGTACAACACAATCAAATAATCGTTCAATAATATCGAACAATTTTTATTTTGTTAATTCGCATTATGATTGGCTGGACTGTGGGTAAAGCAAAATATTGATAAGTGGTATCTTCTTAAACATATTGACATGACAAATGCCAACATGTTTATGTATTTTAAAGTAAATTAAAATATTTATAGACAAATAGCTCTCTGATGGATTCACGCTTTTGTAGTAACATAACACATTTGGCTGTAACATATATACTCTGCTTGTTATACCAAAATTTGAGTTCAAACACTACAGAACTATTTTGGTTTAGATTTGCAATGTTCTTATTTGATGTATAATATTATGTTTGTTAAACATAAATTAGTTTCTTTGTTTCACTCTCATTAATCCTTCATTGAATACCTACATTAACACTTACATATTAATATAATAGAAGCCTTATTATAATAGAAATAAGCAATGATTAGGTTAGTAAACATAACCCCTGAAATCACGCACAGTTTCATAGTGACTTTTGGCAATTACTATTGATAAGGTTATTCATGTGGTTTAAGAATCATAATCAAAGGTGAACTTTAATTTGTTGGCAACAATATTAATATTGCTCAACATTTTTCACACTTGAACCTAAAACAAGATTAAACTGACCTTGGCAAAGAATACAGATATAGGGAGATTATGTAACCAGTCAAACAGATTCATAAAAAGACTTTAGAATCATAATAAGTAATTGTAAAAGGCATTTACAGACCTTTAATGGCTCCAGAGAGTTCTTCGGGTCCCTTGTGGCCGGAGACCTTTGCTGGTGTGTCCATGTGGGAGAGGTCCACGGCCACGCCTGGGGTCACTGGCGCGATGTCGTAGAGTGCCAGCCTTGTTACCAACGGGTTCTGTTTCAGCAGCAGCGCCAGGGGCTGGCCGATGCCCCCTGAGGCACCAGCCACCACAACTTTGAAGTTTTTCTACGAAAATTATAATTCACTCGTAACCAACAACTGTATTGGATCTAAACAAGAAATTCTGGAGCAAACGTAAATCATACATAATATATCATCAATCATACATAATAATTTGTGTAAAAAGAAGCCAATAGCTGTATTACAAGGGTGGTGCTCAAGGGTTACCTGTGATGAAGTGGAGAAGTTTTTAGCCCCATTTTGAGCTGCAACTGTGGCAACGGGCTTCAGAGCGCGCGAGAACATGATTTCGTTTTATTTGGAATGGAAGTTTTCAATAAATAGCTAAACGCGGCGCAACTTCCACCTGACCCTTGCGACCTTTCGAAGATAAATAATGATGTAACTTCACCACTTATTCAATAGGTGTCAGTCGACGTAATGTCACGTCACGTCATCGTAGTAGATATATGTGACATGCACGAATGTTGAAATCTAACAATTTTTAATAAAATGATCATCGTAATAAAATCAGTAATAGCTAACAATAAGAGCACGCGTGTATGTTTTGATTGCTGTAATGCCTTTGAGCAATAAAATGTACTCTGTGCCTTTGAGGTTAAAGAAGCACACAAAGCAACTGATATCGAAGATATCGATATATTTTATTTTGTTCGATTAAATTAGTCGAATGATAAATCATGCTCGATCGCACGATTCGAATGATTCGATATCAAGTGGCTGGCCAGTGCCATTCATCTCAGAGACTCAGTTAGTTATTCGTAATTAGTTATGATTCTGCAAATTACATATTATCCAACACTTGTAGGTCACAAAATATTAATTTAATAATCATACATGCATTACAATTCCGTGGTCCAATGGTATTGATAAAAAAAGTTAGGTTAGAGACTTTGACATATGGATGTAAAATGCCAAAGTGACAAATGACAAAATTTCCTGGAAAATATTGCTCTGCATATTGATTTGTTTGATTTGATATAAAATAAATACGAAAAATTTCTATATAAACAAATAATACAAAACCTCAATATGAATGTGATACAGGCAGTGAAGTTATATATAACTAAGATGACGGAAGAAAGCGGTCCGGGAATGAAAGTCATCCTTATGGATAAAGAAACTGTATGTTAATACTTTTAAAGATTTTTATAACATTGAATTGAAAGAATACCAGAAAACACTTTGAACATTTGCTTGTATACATATAATGTGATATGTTAAATTGGTCAATAAAACAAACATAAATTGTTTCTTTGTCTGTAACAATAGAAACGTAATTTAAAGTTTATTATTTTATATAAACCATTTCCTTTCTTATTTTATATAATTCAATATTTATTTTTAACATATCATTTATATTCTTTTTACGCCTTCTGTCTTTAGTGACAACTTGACAAGCAAAAGAATAATTTAACTTAAAGAAGTATGCAATACTTTCTTTATATCTACCCTCCAAGTGAAGAAAATTTTCTATAAATTTTCACTCATCTTCGTCTTCTGTTTCTGTAATTTCATCTTCCACTGTAGGAGCTGGTATTAGTTTTGTTATATGAAAAAGATTTGATTCAGTTTTTTTATGTCCGGTATCTATTTTGTATATTGTATCTGAAATCTTTTCAATTATTTTATATGGTCCAATTCTTAGTTCATTCAGTTTTTTCCTGTTAAGCCTATTTCCATTTTCCACGTACACCGTATCTCCTTCATTAAATTTACAAAATTTTAATTTTTTATCTGTCATCATTTTGTTATAATCATGTGATTTTATTGTATTCTGAAGTGCTATTGCTCTGTCTTCCATCCAGTCATTTTGTGATTTTGTATTTTGTAATTCTTTCGGTAAAACTGTGACATCTGTACCATATAAGAGATATTTTGGTGCAAAGCCAGTAACTGTATGATTAGTTTCATTAACTATATACCTTCACGCATTCCTGGGCTATTGTTCTTCACTCAATTCTTCTAGAAATTTATTTTCAAATTGTAAATTACCGTCTTCATCTATGTAGGTATTTTTCATTTCATTTGTTAGTGTAATCCAAAGCCTTCTTTTTTGATATCTTTTTTCCAAACTATTTTTTATTTTCGTAAAAGTATGTACTTGTTTTTATTATCTGTTTGTGGTGGTTAGCATGTTGTAGCTCAATTGGTATCATATAATTTTTATTATCACTTGTTATTATTCTTGTTATATTAATAGTATTTGATTTACCATCATTTCCAGGTAACAAAGTAAATTCGAATTTGAGTTTCTCCATTTTTAAATAAACAAAAATTACGTTTTATAATGTGATATGTTAAATTGGTCAATAAAACAAACATAAATTGTTTCTTTGTCTGTAACAATAGAAACGTAATTTAAAGTTTATTATTTTATATAAACCATTTCCTTTCTTATTTTATATAATTCAATATTTATTTTTAACATATCATTTATATTCTTTTTACGCCTTCTGTCTTTAGTGACAACTTGACAAGCAAAAGAATAATTTAACTTAAAGAAGTATGCAATACTTTCTTTATATACATATCAGGCTTTTTATCATTAATATCTACTGACTGAAGCGTTGTCCTCAATTATTTTAAATTATTCATATTTATGAAGAAATTAGATACATTAAAAAAAACTCGTTACATATAGGCCAACCTACCTACTAGCTTTAATGCCTGGGGCCAAATTTCAATATCAGGAAATTATAATAGAATTGTTCTTACTTATATGTTTCACTGGTTTGACATTGAATTATTTGCTAGTATGCTTTGAGTTTCATTTGTGGAATCTTTATGACCAGTTGATTTGCTCTATTTGGTTGCTTTAGTTGATATTAAATCACAACTTGATTACAGACAAGCATAGTGAGCATGGTGTTCAGCCAATCAGAGATCCTGCAGAAGGAGGTGTATCTGTTTGAGCGCATCGACAGTGCTTCTAAATGGGACAGCCTTAAACACATGAAATGCATTGTGTTTGTTCGGCCCACCTCAGAGAATATCGCCCTACTGTCTCGGGAACTACGACAACCTAAATATGGGGTCTATTTTATTTGTGAGTTTGACTTGTGATACTTTTATTACTGAATGAATCGTGGGTGTCTATATTCAAAGTTAAAATTACTGGCCTACTCACATGTGATTTAAGTTGGAAATAAGCTGACTAGTTTTGATCAATTATGATGATCATCGTCAGGAGTGAATGCTCTCGCGGCGGCTCGGCGTACTCTCAGTGTACCCCATTATTAATAATTATTTTACTATGTATTATATGTGTGAATGATTACATCATAGTCCACCAATCTGAATATTGAACTAGAATATTATAAAAGTGAGAGAATTTTATTACTCTGTGGATGGCAGAGATTTGATTCTCAGCTGTTGCAAATATATATTTAGAAGATAAATATTTGTTATGTCTCTTGGATTTATTTTTCAGAATTTAATTACTGGATTAACTGTGTTATAATGGATATTTATAAATAAAAAACATTTTTAAGACTTCAGCAATGTGATCTCGAAGGCGGATGTGAAAACTCTGGCGGAGTGTGATGAGCAGGAGTCAGTAAGGGAGGTGCAAGAAGTATTTGCAGACTACCTGGCCATTGATCGCCATCTTTTCTCCTTCAATATAGAAGGTTGCTTGCATGGTGAGTTGTGTTCAAGACATTGTTCTCTTAAGTATATTATTGCTGTGCATACATCAAAAAGAAACATATACAGTCGAACCTGGGTAAGCGAGAGTTCAAGGGAGCACAATCTCATTCTCGCTTATAGAGGTTTCTCACTAACCCGAGTTTCTCGCTAATGCAGGTACATGGGTAGCGTTTCTCTCTTATAGAGGTACGCAGCAATACTGAGTAAGTCCAACAAACAGGACGGTACACAGGCACACGTGTCCATTCGAAAAGAATGCGATAAAATAGCAACTTTATTTAGTTCCACGAAATAGAATAGGTACAATATTGAGGAGAAAACAATACAAAAACAATGGTAGGAAGTTCCAATAGCAGATGCTAAATTTGAAATTTGTTTTGTCAATTGTTACTGTATGTGTGTATCTTTTATGTATGTATGTATTTTTACTGTAGCTATAGTTCCTCCTAACTCCTAAATAATATAAATAAATAAAGCTCGACTGTCGCTTATAGAGGTATAGATAAGTAGCAGTCTCACTTACGGAGGTCCATGAGGGAAAAACGACTCTCTCTTACAGAGGTTTCTGTTTCTCGCTAATAGAGGTTTTGGGAGCTAAAAATGACGGGTTCGGGCTATTACCCTCACTTATAGAGTTTTCTCACTTATCCAGTTCTCACTTACCCAGGTTTGACTGTACTTCTTTTTTTGAAGTCGGTTAAATGAGATATGTTACCTTTATAGTATTCAGTGTTTGAGAATGGCTTGCACGTTTACTTGATAATGTAAGTAATGTAATGATGTAAAATTTAGTTAAAAATTAAGATTTCATCAGATGTGCCACTGTTGAGCACATTAATATCATACAGGCCATTGATAGTAGATAGTAGATAGCACTCATTTAGTTACTTATTTGTTACTTTGCTTACTAAACCCAAAGTGAATCTTGGTTTCCATTTCTCAATCGTTTCGTCAGGTAAACCACTGAAGTTAAGTTATGATACAGGTCGCTCCTGGAACCAGAACCACCTGCAGCGGTGCTCCCAAGGCCTGCTCGCGCTGCTGCTCTCTCTCAAGCGTCGCGCTGTGATCCGGTACGAGGCGGCGTCGGAGGCGTGCGCGCGGCTGGCGGAGCGCGTGCGCGACCTGCAGCGGCGCGAGGCGGCGCTGGCGGAGGGGGGCGGGGGGGCGCTCCTGCTGCTGCTGGACCGCCGGGACGACCCCGTCACCCCGCTGCTGCACCAGGTGGGAGCGCCGAGGGCCGTGGCACACTTGTACCTTACAGCTTTGAGGAGTGCCTTCAGTTTGAAGACTGATATACATGCAGTGGTGCCTTAGTTACCACCAGTAGTTTAGTTATTACCAGTTACCTTCATTTATTTACATACTGCATTTCCTTGTGCCAAAAAAGGCATCGCATAAAGCGGTGACGACCACGACCGCTCTGACAAGAGCGATACGACAAAGAAGAAGAAGAAGAAAAGTGGTGACAGCCCAGTGGCTATCGAACTCGCCTCTCACTCGAGCGGTCCAGGTTCAAACCCAAGCGGCACGCACCAATGACTTTTCTAAGTTATGTGCGATTTAAGAAATTAAATGTCACTTGCTATAGCGGTGAAGGACACATCGTGAGGAACCCTGCATGCCTGAGAGTTCATCATAATATTCTCCAAGGCATGTGAAGTCTGCCAATCCGCACTTGGCCAGCGTGGTGAACTAAGGCCTTCTCCCTCCCATTCTGAGAGGAGACCCATGCCCAAGAGTGGGACATAGAAAGGGTTGTGGTGGATTATAAATCAGTTTCTATTCATTATATTACCATTTTATTTTACCTGTTTACTATGCAAGTAAATACAACAATGCTTATCATTAAATTATTAAATAAGTCCTGCCCGCCCCCAGTGGACGTACCAGGCGATGGTGCACGAGCTGCTGGGGCTGCACAAGGGGCGCGTGTCGCTGGAGGGCGTCTCCGGGGTGCCCAAGGACTTCAGGGAGGTGGTGCTCAGCGCCGAGCAGGACGAGTTCTACGCCAAGGTAGGACCACCACCCACCCATCCCCACTCCCTGTCCTCAGTCAATTTCTATTCATTTGATTAAAGTACATGATGCCCTTGGCCAGTTCAGGCACACAAATATTATAATTACACATAAACGACACACATAAAAAAACAGATCATGAAAAACATTTACGCTGGGAATACACGTCAGATTTTTCTCTCTGATAGTCGTAGTAGTAGTAGGATCCGATAGTCTGATGAGACGATTTACTTCCGATTGGAAGGCACTAGTGCCGTACATTTGCTTGAATACTAAATACATTACGATCCGATAGTCGGATCAAAATGCTATTAAGTAGGATTCCCTACAACTTTTCTTCCCTATTATTTTATACCAAATTCAACTTTATTCTAAATCATTACGGTTTCGGTATATTTAGGTTGACACGGTAGATCCGTGTGAAGTTATTTCATTTCATAACTAGCCGCCGATAAATATTTTATTTTGAACATAATATATATATCAACTTTGTTGTTGTAAGCAGGTGGCATATGGGGTGATTCTTGGCATACACGATTGGCTGTCTCGTGTCTGTCCTGATCATGTCATGGTCATACTGTACCTTTTTCTGTACAAATTAATTTGAATTTTAAAAGAGTACCGAGAGTTTTTTCCTCCGGCTTTTTTCTCTCTCGGCCTACACTAGAGCAATAGGATAAGAATATTGTAAATTCTTCCTAAAGCCGATGACCAGATAGCTCATCCTTTGCTTTATATTAATCAGTTTAGAATAGCATTATATCTCTTCTCTTTATGTAGTTTGTAGTTACCTAGACTTTCGGTAAGCGTTCACCTCATAGCAAAATAAATTATTTGAATTAGAATTTGTTTTTTAAGATCTCAAAATTACTTTTTGTGTGCTATCATTTTTTTCGCTTTCACGAATGAATGAGAAAGCGTACTTACTCACCTCCCGCCCATGACGTCACATTCTCCACAGAACCTGTACTCAAACTTCGGCGAGATCGGTCAGACCATGAAGTCTCTGATGGAGGAGTTCCAGCGGAAGGCCAAGAGCCACCAGAAGGTGGAGAGCATCGAGGACATGAAGAGCTTCGTCGAGCAGTACCCGCTGTTTAAGGTATCACTTCTAGTTAAATAACATTTATAAACTACATAAATACAAATTAGTTTTATTAATAGTATGTCGCTATCGCTACGACCCATAGATGTCCCACTGCTGGGCACGGGTCTCCCCCCACAGACACAGCTGCGCGAGGTATAAGTATAATAGTATGTATGTGTATGTAAAATAAAAATAAAAAATAAAATAAAAAGTATATAAACAGCACTAATTGTAATCAGTAAGAAGCTATTTGTAATCAGTACAGGTAGCGCGCACGCTCACAATGACAGGTCACAGCTCGAATGACTACGCAATGGTTACAATTGACACCAATTCGCGGCACGCGTTTGATACGTTGGTGGCGTATCTACCTCTTGTAATGTATATACATAACTAGCTGACCCGACAAACGTTGTTTTGCCATATTGATTTGTAGTACATGCTATGTATCAGAGATGGCGCTGTATGTGAAAAAAGATTTTCCCGCTTTTCTGTTGAAATTTTTCCTGAATTTTCTTTGCTATAAACCTCACGGAGCCCGAGACCTTTCCAACGAATGCAAAACCGTGGAAATCGGTTCGTGCGTTCTGGAGTTATAGCGTCAGGAAGGAAAACCCGACTTATTTTTATAATTGGTGGCGTTTCTTCCTCTTTGTAATGTATATACATAACTAGCGTGATGAAGGAAAACTCGACTTATTTTTATATAGTAGATATCATTGGTGATTACAGAAAATGTCTGGCACGGTGACGAAACACGTGACGGTGGTGGGGGAGCTGTCGGCGCGCGTGGCGCAGCGCCACCTGCTGGCGGTGTCCGAGCTGGAGCAGGAGCTGGCCTGCCAGACCGACCACGCCAAGCACCTGCAGGTACCGACTACCGACTAACTACCGAGTTTCTTGACACACATTACAAACAACATTACAGACAAACATTACAAACAAACATTACAAAATTAACATTGCAAACAAATGTTTTCTTTTTATAATATTAGTATAGAAAAAAAATTTTTTTTGTTCCTTAAAGCCGGATGTCTACTACGGTAGCGCGAAGTATAACGGAATTCTTCCCGTGCTATTCTCCGTAACATCAACTGTTGAACCGGCGGTAAATAAAACATGTAATGATGGTCTGCATGTACGACTCCGTGGTGCGGTAGTGAGTGAGTCTCATAGCCGAACCGCGGGTCCCGGGTTTGAATCCCGATCGGGGCAGATAAATATTTGTATTCGGGTCATGGATGTTAAATTGTGACGTATTGTGAGTGTGAAGCGTTTAAAAAAAATTTACAAGTACCATATTAATAAATAAATTAATTAAAATATCAATCTGAACCATCCCAACCCATTGTCCCACTGTCGGCCACGGGTCTCCGCGCGGAATGGGAGGGGCCACGCTAGCGGAGCGCGGATATATTCCATTTTAGTCATATCTCTAGACCTCCCGCAGCTGCGTCTCTGGGGGAGACCCGTGCCCAGCAGTGGGACGTCCATGGGCCAACCCACCAACCACCCATGGCCCCACCGACCTCATGTCATGAGGGCCGAATCATGGGAGACAAGCTCCCTACAAATTATTTTCTACTTCCTTGTCCCTTCCACTCGACTCTCCTCTCTCTCGCCTCTGGCGTCGGCGCGTTCTCCTCCGTCTTCTTCGCATTCCTAAGTGCGTGCCATTTGTAGCAGAAAGCTACAAGATTCCTATAGTTGCCCGCTGCGCTCACCAAGTCACGGTAGTAAACCGGACCTTCCTCCGCTCGTTGTATCCCCTCCATCATCTTCTTGGACGTCCATGGGCCGCAGGGATATCTATGATTGTAAGCTTTTTTTTTTACCAGCGACTAAAAGCCATCCTGGCCGACGAATCGGTCCGCAACGAGGACCTCGCCAAGCTGGTCGCGCTGTACGCGCTGCGCTACGAGAGGCACCAGGGCAACGCGCTGCCCGCGCTGGTGGACGCGCTGCGCGCGCGCGCCGGCGAGCAGCCCGCGCGCGCCGCCGTGCTCGCGCTGGAGTACGGCGGCGCGCACGCGCGGCAGAGCGACCTGTTCGGGCTGCAGGACGCCGTCAAGATCACTAAGAGGCTGTTCAAGGTAACATTTTTTGAAATTAAAAAAAAAAAAAATTTTTGGTCCTTCGAGCCGGATGTCTGCGCTACGAGAGGCACCAGGGCAACGCGCTGCCCGCGCTGGTGGACGCGCTGCGCGCGCGCGCCGGCGAGCAGCTCGCGCGCGCCGCCGTGCTCGCGCTGGAGTACGGCGGCGCGCACGCGCGGCAGAGCGACCTGTTCGGGCTGCAGGACGCCGTCAAGATCACTAAGAGGCTGTTCAAGGTAACATTTTTTGAAATTAAAAAAAAAAAAAATTTTTGGTCCTTCGAGCCGGATGTCTGCGCTACGAGAGGCACCAGGGCAACGCGCTGCCCGCGCTGGTGGACGCGCTGCGCGCGCGCGCCGGCGAGCAGCTCGCGCGCGCCGCCGTGCTCGCGCTGGAGTACGGCGGCGCGCACGCGCGGCAGAGCGACCTGTTCGGGCTGCAGGACGCCGTCAAGATCACTAAGAGGCTGTTCAAGGTAACAGTATTAAAATTAAAAAAAAAATTTTTGGTCCTTCGAGCCGGATGTCTGCGCTACGAGAGGCACCAGGGCAACGCGCTGCCCGCGCTGGTGGACGCGCTGCGCGCGCGCGCCGGCGAGCAGCCCGCGCGCGCCGCCGTGCTCGCGCTGGAGTACGGCGGCGCGCACGCGCGGCAGAGCGACCTGTTCGGGCTGCAGGACGCCGTCAAGATCACTAAGAGGCTGTTCAAGGTAACATTTAAAAAAAAAAAATTTTTTTGGTCCTTCGAGCCGGATGTCTGCGCTACGAGAGGCACCAGGGCAACGCGCTGCCCGCGCTGGTGGACGCGCTGCGCGCGCGCGCCGGCGAGCAGCCCGCGCGCGCCGCCGTGCTCGCGCTGGAGTACGGCGGCGCGCACGCGCGGCAGAGCGACCTGTTCGGGCTGCAGGACGCCGTCAAGATCACTAAGAGGCTGTTCAAGGTAACATTTAAAAAAAAAAAATTTTTTTGGTCCTTCGAGCCGGATGTCTCGCTGCGACCCATAGACGTCCCACTGTTTGGCACGGGTCTCCTCTCAGAATGGGAGGGATTAGGCCTTAGTCCACCACGCTGGCCAAGTGCGGATTGGCAGACTTCACATACCTTCGAGAACGTTATGATGAACTCTCAGGCATGCAGGTTTCCTCACGATGTGTCCTTCACCGTTATAGCAAGTGACATTTAATTTCATTCAAAAAGTCATTGGCGCGTGCCACTGGGGTTTGATCCCGGACCGCTCGAGTGAGAGGCGAGTTCGATAGCCGCTGGGCTGTCACCGCTTATTATTCCGCCGCCGGATGTCTACGGTAACGCTAAGTGTAACGAAACTCAAGAACCAAAGGCAACTAGGCAGGGGTCGGCAACTCTTTGATGTGATGCTGCGGCTCTTTAGTTCCATACGCAAATATTATTTACTAGCTTTTACCCGCGGCTCCGCCCGCGTGGTCAAAGGGAATTAACAATGAGTTGTTTATCATACATAGATAAGAACTTGAAAATGAATTTTACTAACGCCATCCGGAACTAAATATCTAGCAAATAACAAAACATCGATATCTTGGGGATGTTTTACCGCGGTAAAAAGTAGCCTACGTCACTCTCCACCCTCCTCACTATCACCACACACAAAAATCATACCATATAATAGCTTCGTTGCGACGTGAAAGCCGGACAAACAAACAAACACACTTTCACATTTATAATATTAGTATAGATTTTCTTTAAAAGCCGAAAGGAGGTTAACCTTTAACGCCTTATAACGAGTACATTCAATATATTTAAGAACCGTAGTATAGTAACGCTGTTTATCATACCCCAAAAAATAAAAAAAATATTATTATTTTCACTGATGTGCAAACCCTATTTCAGTAAAATTAAAGAGTAAACTACGCAGAATGTACCTACATTTCTACATAATTCGCGGAACTGAACTGAACGGCTTTGATACCTAATTAATTATATTTTTTACGGGTATTTTGTAACAAATTAAATGTCACTTGCTATAACGGTGAGGAATGCATGCCTGAGAATACATCATAATGTTCTCCAAGGCATGTTAAGTCTACCAATCCGCACTTGGTCAGCGTGGTGGACTAAGGCCTAATCCCTTCCACTCTGAGAGGAGACCCGTGCCCAACAGTGGGACAAAGAAAGGGTTGTGATGATGATGATTTTGTAACACGTTGTATATTTGACTTTTACATTACCACTGTTTTGTTCCAGGGCCTGAGCGGCGTGGAGAACATCTACACCCAGCACACGCCGCTCCTGAAGGACACCCTGGAGGACCTCATCAAGGGCAAGCTGCGGGAGAACCTGTACCCCACCGTCGGGGGGGAGGACTCGCAGCGGAGGCCTCAGGACATCGTCGTGTTCATGGTCGGCGGGACCACGTACGAGGAGGCCTGCTGCGTGGCCCAGCTCAACCAGGCGTACCCCGGCGTGAGAATAGTGCTCGGCGGTACCACTGTACATAATTCGGCGTCTTTCATCGAGGAAGTTAAGAGTGCAACGGCAGGACAGAACAGAATTCATACTAGGCATATTAGGAATGTTTAGATATCGTGAGAGAGAGAGAGAGAGAGAGACAGAGAGAGAGAGAGAATATAGAGAATGTCATAGATACATGAAGAGTAAAGAAAGGAGATAAGGGAGAGTAAGGAGATATGTTCTATATTCTCTGGAAGTGGCACACTAAATGTGATTACATTTGTGCACTTTTTGCTTAGTTTTGCGTCAATGCGTGACGTATTCTAACAGATTTTCGTGTTAATGAAATACTTATAACATATTTACGCCTTCACTACCTTATACTCGTAAATCAGTGTTGGCAGTTATTTATTCGTAGTTTATAGTGCATGTTAATGTCCATTGTACAGGATGTAAGAAGTATTTAATTTACTGTCAGATAAGAATGTTTCGAAATGTTTTCTGATAACGGGACCCCGTGATTGCCAAAGATAAGGATATATTTTATTTATATCATTGAAATTTTTCGTCAAATGTTTAGAATGACTATCCTATAAGGCTATTATAAAATTGCATTGAAAATTTTAGGTAAAATTATCAGAACACAGAAAAAAATATAAGAAGCGTCTACAAATTGCGCTACGCAATGTGTAGCCAAAAGTAAAACAGCCAACCGCGAGCTGAATCTACCGGGAAAATTAAGAAATATTCATTTATTTATATGTTGTTTATCTATATATATAAAAGGAGAAGGTGACTGACTGACTGACTGACTGACATATCAACGCAGGGCCTAAACTATAAGGGCTAGAAACTTGAAATTTTGCACAGGGGTTCCTTTTATAATGTAGGGGAGCACTAAGAAAGGATTTCTGAAAATTCACCCCCTAAGGGGGTAAAACGGGGGTGCAAAGTTAGTATGAAACTTTGCCGTTTTTGAAGTCTTTAGACGGGTAGACGTCGTTAATGGGTCTAATTCTACGCGAGCGAAGCTGCGGGCGTCCACTAGTATTTGTATAAATTAAGAAATATTCATTTTAATCACGCGTTTCGCGTACAACTAAGCGCCGCAATATCAAAAGTACTCTATTTAAGTGTTGTATTTGTGGCCTTTTGCATACCTTCTGTTTTTGAAGTGAAACTTCTTTAGGCGCGTGAGGGTAAATTTTTTTACGGATGAAACGGAAATGCGTCACGCAGCATGCAACGTTCGTGACGAAGAAGAGGATGGGCGATAGAGAGAAAGTGAGATAGAGCGAACGTTTGCAATAAAACAACAAGACTTTCAAATGAATATTTATATTTATTCTTTTTTTGTGTGTATTTGAATATTTCGCCAAAGAAGTTTCACTTATGACATATGTACTTTGTACGCACGCACTTTTTTTTTCATTACTTTGTGGTTAAATGTAACATAATCGTTTAAGCTTACTCATAATAATACAAAGTCAAGATAGGTTTAAGGTATGTACTTAGGATAACAATTATTATTTATTATGTAAATACACAATACACAAGACTTGCAATGCATTCCTCGGACGCTACGTGAGTAATATTTGTAATGTTCATATGATACCTTGTTTGCGTGTTAATACTTTGTATTTTCATTCATTTAGGGAGAATTATTAGTTTCAACTATTTATTTTATGAAGATTGTTGTCTTCAATATAATTTTATTTAACATTTAGTAAAGTAAGTCATTAAATTATATGATTCCATATTTATTTTATATTTATTACTCTTACACGTAAAATAAAGAAAATGTACAAAGCTGACACAAAATTTTTTATAATATGTACTAAGTTTAAATATAATAAGTGGCTTTTCTAAATCTATAAAATCATTGACACTGACGCAAGAAAGAAAAATGTATATAAAGTACTTAAAAGATTTTATTAAACTTGCAATATTTGTTACTTGAGTGTAGGTCAAATCTTGCTACAACCTGGTATAACTTTGCACTCAGGCTAGGCCCCAGATGAAGCAATTCTTATACAGCTAACATCACAGACCAAAATATTGTATTCAAATTAAGATTGCAAAACAGTTTTTTTTTTTAACTTTATCACAGATCACCGGAGAGATCACTAGTCTTATATAATACTTTAATTAAAATGGTACAAAATTAATAAGATTAATTAAAAACAAAAATAATTGTAAATAAATAGTCTGAATTATGACGTCACTTTCTCGCGATAGGCCCAAGTCTTCTATAAATTCCTCCTTGACACTTATGTTCTGTCACCAAGTTGATGATTGACTTCAGTGTCTCATGCGCAGCCAGATATCACACAAATTGTTGTAGACGCGCAAATGCGACTGGTTCTCGAAGAACTCTATGTACATTTCCACCATCAGCAGCACCAGGTAGGCGCAGAACACGGTGACGCCGCGCCACGGCCGGTTGCGAGGGCTGCAACTCGTGCGGGGGGACGCGTCCATGACTGGGCTATTCGCTGCGACCCATAGACGTCCCACTGCTGGGCACAGACACAGCTGCGGGAGGTCTAGAGCATACTCCACCACGCTTCTCCAATGCGGATTGGTGGACTGGGGTATTAATGGCTAGGAACTATTCAAGGTGAATTGGCAGCCGTTCAATGGTTATTTTTGATAGCACGTGCTCTGCGCTACTGCGTATCGAGTCCGTGGCGCGGTAAGCGACTCTGACTGTCACCACGGGTGCCGGGTTCGAATCCCGGACGGGGCAGATATTTATTTCGCAGATAAATATTTGTACTAGGGACATGGATGTTCAATTGTTGTTTTCTGTGTCCGCCCCCGCAACAGGCTTAGCCTACCATAGGGGTGCGAGACGCGTTATTTTTATACTACTACATACCACAGAGTAAATTCTGCTAGTGAATAAGCAAACCGTTGTAGGAAAATCTTTTCCTGCCATGTTTTTTTCATAACTTCCTCTGGTTTCTTTATTTACTTGATCAATTTTCATATCATCGAATTACCTTTCCTTGGATGTATTTCAAATTATCTGTGGCCTGAAGGTAGACAGATAAACAAGGTTTTAATTTGATAAAAACTGGCAACACCGATACTACCAACCATTTTGCTGGATTCATACTTCTGGTATGTGGCTGTGTTGTGCTTATTTGGTCATTGTAAAAACAACTTCAAATTCGGAATTGAGATGAAGTTAGCGAGAAAATGAAACACAAGAGTAGATTTGCATGATATTTATTGGATTCGTCCTCCCAAAACTTTGTTTTCGCTTGTGATCGGACTTACACGAATATCTCCTTCCGCCTACTTACAATACATTACAGTTTTATAAAGAAATCACAAAGTGGGGCGCGGACGCCGCGCGCCAACGCTCAAAGTAAATTTAATCAGTCGAGTTTACAAATATTCAAACATTTACAGTGACCGCGGACCGCGCGCTTTACAAAACTATTTACACTACACTTTACAAGGTTCTAACTAACTAACTATCTAACTATCCACTTACAGCTAGTTCGCATAACTACACGTTTATACACCGTTGACCACTTAATGCGTGAGTTTCATCTTCATAAGACTTTCGGTACTAATATTAATGACATATACACAACAGCATTACGATATATAACAGTTTTTAACATTGGAACGGCGTGTGCACACTTGCGGGCAAACGGGCACGTCGGGTGCGGTTCATTCGACCGACCTAACTAAAATTGAAAAAAAAAAATCTATCGATACCATAAAACTAACCTGTATAATTAATTACAAATGCACAGTATTTATACGTTTATAACCATACACTTTTACAATATGTATATAATTTACCATTCCGCCCCGGTGGGGTCCGTGGACCCCCCGGGCGGAAGTCGATGCGATATTTACACGGGATTAATGATAATTCAACTACGCGTATACTAACTCGAGATGAAGCGAGCGACGTCTATACACAATGTACATCCTATATCTACGTAGCTATGGTAGGGTTGTCGAGAGCTGGCGCACAACACATTCACACGTTGCGGTCGTGTAGTGTCTGTGAATAAACACTAGAACCAACTAAAATACCTACTAACATCCTTTACTAACTGGATCAACTCTCCCAGTCCGTTTTGAGACAATCAAATATGCTCGTTTGCTATCTAATGATTATTTTGAAGTGTGTAAGAATAAAATGACGTGTGTAAGAATAAAATGTTTTTTGATACAAACGGTAAAAGATGAACTGACAATCTCGTGAAATAGTCTAATTTTTTTTCAGTCCTTAATAATGATGAATGTTTTTATAAATTTCATGGTAACAATTTACATTTGGCCTAATTTGGGTTATCAAATAAATTATGACAGCTGTCAAATAAATAAATAAAATAATTTTTTTTTTAAAACTACATTAAAACAGCTTGAATATGTGTGAATAATGCGCAGGCGCCAGCTCTCCCCAACCGCCCCAGCTGTGGACGAAGTCGCGGTCTCTGCCGGCTGTTGAGGAAGACGGGGAGACGGGGCACGACACATTCGCCGTAAACTATTGGTCCTATTCTGCGGCGCGTGCTTAGAGTATAAAAAAGGCAGATATTATGTTAAAATAAAAGAAAAATTAAATACCTACTTGCCGACTTAGTTTTCAAAGTATGAAGAACGACTCTTATAAGAATGAATCAATTTACTATGCGTTTATCGTCCACGGGGCGCCTCCACCTATTTTTATACTCTAAGGGTTCATAGCAGGAAAACAATTGCAGACAACACGCGAATCTCTCAAACCGGACAAACATCTGTACCTTACATAATCGTTGTAGTCACGACAGTACTATCGAGTTACATAAAAAAATATTCAGCATCATAATAATTACAATTCATGGGAGACCTTATATAAATAAATAACAATTCAACATTGATCGAACGCTCGTCGGCCGTCGCCTGCAGGGGGGGGTTTGTACAAAAGTTTAACCTACTTTATACAAACAAACTGACGTAAAGCCGAAATGCTTCAATGGACAACAGACTGGAACCAAATAAAATTTTGATTCGGAGTCTCTACTAGTTCAAATTCATACTCAATTCATGAGTCCCTCGCTCGCACAGGTCCAATGGCCCGAGAGTCTGTCCGCACTCACCACACTGCACCACACACTGCTTAGTCCGGGTTGGTACACTGAGATCACTTCACCCTGTTCCCATTTCCTTCCCCACAAATAAACCATAATTACTGTCACTAAAACAATGAAGAATCATCTTGCTCCTTTCATTATTTCATTAAATTCTTTGCTGTCTCATTCTGGCAAGTAAGACTTACTTTTACTCAAACGGTTGAGCAATTTAAGTTTTTAGTGCAGTTCATACACTCTCGTTTGTAATAATGAAATTAATCCATTCAAATCATGAAATAAAAACTAAATTCATGAAATTAATCTTTTCTTATCCTCCCAGCATCACAAGTTGCTTTACTCTTTCTTCGGTGTGACCCATACACGTCCCACTGCTGGGCACGGGTCTCCCCCACAGACGTAGCTGCGGGAGGTCTAGAGCATACTCCACCACGCTGCTCCAATGCGGATTGGTGGAGCTTTACTCTAACCACCATATTCATAACATCTTCGATCCGGCTAGAGTCCATCACTCCACACCTTCGTATTAGTTTATGTATTTGATCTATTTTAAATCAAAAGAATAATTCAAAGCTCCATCTGAACAGTAAAACAAATCATCGATTTCGCTCCTGCGTCAGTTCTGTGCAACTGCAGCAATATATTCGCGGTCAGGAGTAATCCTACGTTTCTTGCACTCCGAGCGTAGCACGAGTGGGCGTGGCTGAAAGCATGTGCGTAAGCAACGCACGCAAGCAAAATGGTGGTCTCTACACTTCCTTCAGGATTCCTTTTCTATTCCACCTCATTCTCGTATCACCGCCGCGGCGTACTGAAGCATATAACGCTGGTGCGCGGCTCGGAGTCACCCTGGTCATCCTGGGGCTTCGGGCCGGGTTGGCCCGGGGTCTCGCACTTCCGCTGCCGGCTGCCGGGGTTGGCGGTGGGCGTCAGCAGCGCACGCATCTGCTCCGGAGTCAGCGTGTGCGCCAGCAGCGCGCGCAGGTGTCTGTGCTGCGTCGTGGGGGGCGTGGCTTGCCGTTGGCCCGTGGAGGACGCTGGCTGCGGCCGCTGCTCACCGGTTGGCTGGCTACATGGCGTGGCTCGCTGCATAGTCTGACCGCTAGATGGCGTAGATTTAAGTTGCGTTCGCGCGACACTCGGCGGCGCCGACTGCAGTTGCCTTTGCTGACCGCTAGATGGCGCTGACTCGAGCTGCGTTCGCTCAACGCTAGGCGGCGCGGAGTACAGTTGCCTTTGCCGACCGCTAGATGGCGCTGACTCGAGCTGCGTTCGCTCAACGCTAGGCGGCGCGGAGTACAGCTGCCTTTGCCGACCGCTAGATGGCGCTGACTCGAGCTGCGTTCGCTCAACGCTAGGCGGCGCGGTGTACAGTTGCCTTTGCCGACCGCTAGATGGCGCTGACTCGAGCTGCGTTCGCTCAACGCTCGGCGGCGCGGAGTACAGTTGCCTTTGCCGACCGCTAGATGGCGCTGACTCGAGCTGCGTTCGCTCAACGCTAGGCGGCGCGGTGTACAGTTGCCTTTGCCGACCGCTAGATGGCGCTGACTCGAGCTGCGTTCGCTCTAAGCTCGGCGGCGCGGTGTACAGTTGTCTTTGCCGACCGCTAGATGGCGCTGACTCGAGCTGCGTTCGCTCTAGGCTCGGCGGCGCGGGCGGCGGCGGGGCGCGGCGCTAGGAGGGCGCGGGCGGCGGCTTGCGCGCGGGGTGTCAGTCCTCGTCGGAGAGCGGCTCGTACTGCGCGGACATGAGCGGCGCGGGCTCGGAGGCGGGCGGCGCGGCGGGCGCGGCGGTCGCGATCGACGCGGGCGTCGACAGCGTCGACAGCGCTGGCGGGAGATAAACATTACGTTAGAATACGGTCATACATATTTGTTCTCCTGTTATCGAAGCATTAATACGACTTAATAGCGTTTTGCTGCTTCACGTGTAACTTATATAAAAATGGCTTGAATGTAGCTCTAGTAGTACATATTTATCTTATTTTCTACACATGCTGCACTCCCTGTCCCAAAGAGGCATTCACTCAGCATTTTGCAGTGGCAATATTGCCACAGCGCTGATTTTCAGTGGTGCCTATGGGGAGGGTATCCTCTATATCGCTCACCTTCAGCCGTGGTGACGTTCAGCGCCGAGTACGGATAAGCGTACGCGGTCGGAAACGGCAGCGGCTTGGCGCGCTCGTCCGCGTCCGACCGCATCACCTCCACGATGCGGTTCGTCACGTAGTCGTACGCGGTGAGCACGCCGCCCACGCCCACGCCCACGCCGCCGCCCACGCACACGCCGCCGTAGCGCCGCGCGCCGCCGCCGCCGCCACCACCACCGCCACCGCCACCGCTGTTACTGCTTCTGGGGGAGGGGGCAGTGACGGTACAATGCTCGTTGTGGTTGCTTGCGACTTGCGAGGGCACGATGGAAGAAATTAAATTAAATTGTAAATCTAAGAAAGTAAATATTAAAGTAAGATGTATGAAAAGAACCGTTCTTATATTAAGTAAAATAATTTTTAGTAACTGTGTAATCCATTTTTGGCTTTAGTATATCATATACAAGGTGTCCCAAAATTCAACGATAATCCTGAACCAGAGGATGGACCTGCTAATGACTACTCCAGGAAAAAAAATAAAAAAAAATTATACCGAAGCCACTAAGACTTGAACAGGCCTTAATATCTATACAGCGGTTATGTCTGCGGTGGTGTCTGTGCGTGCGTACCTGGAGTGGTGCGTGTCGGGCGGGCTGACGGGCTCGAGGTACGGCGCGTGCTTGGGCGCGTCGCGCCGCCACTCCTCCCCGCCGCCGCCGCCGCCGCCACCGCCCGCGCCACCGCCCGCGCCGCCGCTCGCGCCGTAGCCCTCGCCCCCGCTCACAAACCTGCAAATATCCACAGTCGATTTAGCTGGCATTCTAATTACTAAGATTTGTTAATAAATGTTCGCAAACAAAATGTTATACCATTTGTATGTATAATTTATTAGACTTATTTGTTTTCATAGTACCTCCGTTAGAATCTACGAGTAAGCACATTTAAAACACAATAAACAACCTCACGCCTTTATTTCCCCGAAGGTGTAGGCAAAGATGTGTATACACCCACTCTTCGCCAGTTATGTTTCTGTACCGTGTAATAACTAGATGCAAAAGGTTGTATTTGTGACACCCAGCATCTTTTTTGTCTTCTCAGTCAATGGCGAATTAGTAACACTTTACGTCGCTGATGTTTTTACGCGCCGGAATGAGCCCGTGTACGCGCGCTCGGCTTTTAGAAGCGCAAAATGAAGCAACGACCGTATACGCGGATAACAAAACAGCTACACTAAAAGCGTACTAAAGGTAAGATCCTCGCTGAAGGACAGCGGCCGGTCGAGCGGGGGTGGTCTCAGCAAGGTATACTCACTTGTCACTCACCGTCTGACTGATGGTCGCAATGCGACGACAGGTACGCAGTGTTGTTGTTTTTAAAAAAAACAACAACGGTTTAGTCCCAACGGCGAAGCGCGTGTTTTTAAACAGAAAATAATTATACCTTTAAAATTTTTTTTTAAAAACAAAAGCTTTTTATAACTTTTTTTTTATTTTCATGCATTGTCATCGGAACCAAATATGTGTGCCAAATTTCAGCTCGATAGCTGCAGTGGAAGTGGGTGAAATATTGATTGCAAGATTCCAGGACAAACATACATACATACGAGTGAAGTTAAATAAAAGCTTTTAATAACCTCGTGACCACTGGCACGGGAGAACTGCCCGGGTAGAGAGAGAGACCAGTCCTAGCGTCCCGAATCCCCTCAGCCGAAGGTGGCTGAGGAGGTCGTTCTGCTGCTCAGCTACTCACTTGTGGTGTATCATGGAGGTGGTGGGGCTGCAGAAGTCCCTCGTGATGATCTTGGAGGCCAGGTCCCCGAGCTTCATGCTGGTGGTGTGCGCCGCGGCCGCCGCCTCCTCGCTGGAGGACAGCGGGCGGTCGAGCGGGCGGTCGAGCGGGCGGTCGAGCGGGCGGTCCTGGCGCTCGGGCGGGCGCTCCGGCGGGCGCTCGGCCGGCGTGTGCCGGTCCGCGGGCGGCGCGCCCGGCTGCGGGTCCGTTTCGCGGATTATTTGCTGTTAACAAGGTAACTATTATTAACACCAACTAACAAGAACTATCACTAACTAATTAACATAGTAAGGTTAACATTTAAAATATTTGTAAGACTTTTTTTTTTTTATAAACAATACGTACAAAGACGCGACGCAATAACATTTATGTTCGTTTTTTTATAGAACGTCCTAAAATAGTGATAAAGTAATTGAGCAGCCAACGTGATATATTCATCATCATCATCATCACAACCCGTTCTTTGTCCCACTGTTGGGCACGGGTTCTGAGAGGTCTCAGAATGGGAGGGATTAGGCCGCTCGAGTGAGAGGCGAGTTCGATGGCCACTGGGCTGTCACCGCTTACCGCTCACCGTGATATTATATATTCACGAGAAGATAATTAAAATACGATGCAGCAGTCCGGCCAAGACAGACGGACAGAGGAAACGGTAAACTTACCGGGAAACGGTCCGAGGTCTGGCTGATCTGGTGCGTGATGATGGCGTTGATCAGCGAGGCGGCCGTGAGCGTGCCGTCCGCGGGCCGGCGCTCCGCCCCCGCCGCCGCTCCTACCGCCGCGCCCGCCGCCCCCACCCCCACCGCTGTCCGCCTGCGGCACGTAACAAATTATGTTAAAACTAGTGGACGCCCGCAGCTTCGCTCGCGTGGAATTAGACATATATGTTTATTGTACAGCCTTACAAAATTTTTACAAACTTTGAATGCCATATTTATTTATATCTAATCAACAGCCTATAATATAAATTTTATGCTTCTAGTTCTGAAAATGACAAAACTTTCATAGAACCTTTCAACCCCTTTTTCAACCCCTTACAACACTTTTTCCAAATAAAAAGTAGCCTATGTCCTTTCTCAGGCTCTAGACTATCTGTGTACCAAATTTCATTTAAATCGGTTCAGTAGTTTTGGCGTGAAAGCTAAACAGACAGAGTTACTTTCGCATTTTTAATATTAGTATGGAAGTATGGATTAAATTATTATTAAAATCATGGCATCGCCAACGTTACAGTTACTTTTCTGCGCGCGAACTTACGCACGCAAACACGCGTTCACGCACGTAAAGGTGCGTGCATGTACAGACTTAAAGAAATGCTGACGTGTTAATTTAAATTTCAACCTATGGTATTGTACGATGAAAACACTCTATTTAACTTTATTTAATTTGAGTAATTTTACACTCTATTTAATTTGATATAACGCCTATCTAGTCTCACGAGATAAGATATTATGTATACGAAATACCGGTAGCATTTATCATGTTTAACATCACATGCGCACACACCCGGGTACGCAAAATGTTTATATACGCACGCGAGCAGTCACATCCGCACTCGGCGCGCACGCACGCGCGGACGCAGTGCACAGGTGCGTTTATGTATGGACGTACGCACGCATTAACAACATATATATATATATGATATACATACATAATAAAGAGAGGAAATAAGTTAAATTAATACGTAGGTAATAGTAATCTTTTTAATTGAGATATGTATGAGATAGGATGGTAGGTATAAAGTAAGACTTAGATAGATAGTAATAGATAATAAAATAAACGTATTAATATAAGAATAAAGGTCCACGAGAACTGTGAAATACCGGCTGCCGACAAACTGGCCTACAGTTTGGCAGAAATTTATATGTGAAAAATGTATGTACCTTTTTATTGGAAAATAAATTAAAAAAAAAAAAAACATGATTTTTATTTTGTCATCGAATGATACCTCCTGACTGCGTTTGTGATCAATGACAACCATGATTTTTCAAAACAGCCGCCGTTTATGCGTGCAGGCACGACCATGAAGTATTAAAAATTTGATAGACAAAACAATAAGGGCCTTATTCGTAGAAAAATAATATACTATTTTACTTTCTTACTAGTGGTGCAACACAAAGTAAAATGTATATTTTTTAATTTTTGAGAAGAATACGCAAACTTGACTACATATTTTGAAAATGAAACTCACACATCCTTGCGGTCCAACGGGTGCGGCAGGGGCGCACGCAGCTTCTGCGCGGGGCTGTAGCCCGCGCCGCCGCCCACGCCCACGCCCACGCTGCCGCGCCGCTCTTCCGACGAGCCCACATTCTGGAAAAAGTTTAATTTTTAGTTAATTTCAAAGAGCAAGAAGCGAAGATTTACTCGGCATATTTCAGAAATCGAACGTTATTTTCTATTTTCGAGAAATGTTATTTTTCAAATGTAAGGCGTTTTCAGGCATTTATCTTTGGTTTCCTATGCTATGCGATCTTTAACATCTAATATGATTCCATGAACTAAGACGAACCTTTGATCAAAGGAAATACAAGATAAAACATACAATTTAGTGGTTACGAAATGGACAATGGCATTTCACAATCTATTTACCCAAAAACTTATGTAAGTTTAGAAAAAAAAACTGCAAATTGGACCTTCGAGCCGGATTAATTAATATTAATCTATTTTGAGCACCCACCTGCGCAGCGTGCATATGATGTATGCTGGTCTGATGCTGCTGATGCTGCTGATGTTGCTGTTGGTGCTGCTGATGCTGCTGCTGCTGATGTTGTTGGTGTTGTTGCTGCTGCTGCTGATGTTGCTGCTGCTGGTGTTGTTGATGTTGTTGTTGTTGTTGCTGCTGCTGATGTTGGTGTTGCTGCTGCTGATGTTGGTGTTGTTGCTGCTGCTGATGCTGTTGCTGCTGATGTTGTTGCTGTTGATGTTGTTGTTGCTGCTGCTGGTGCTGCTGATGCTGCTGCTCTAGGACGTAGTGGCGCTCCGTCATGCCCGATATGCGATCTCGATTGCTGTTGGAATATTGACTAATATTGACTTGATTCAACTTATAGTCCTGCAGCCATCGCCTGTTTTTTTTTAGTGATTAATAACAGGCTGAATTTTCGTGAGCAGGTTGGGTTCGACGAGACGCCCAAGTTCTTCTTATGATAATTCCCGGTAGAGGTAGCTAATGTAGTGCGCAGGTATAGAACATGTCGATTTGGTGGGGTGTAGAAATTGTCTGAATAGCCGCATGGTTTTTTTAAATACTTTCAATTGTAAAAACAATCGTCAAGCCTTGCTTCGGGTGGTTTGAGAACATTCGACACTGGGTTGGCACCTAACCCCTCCACCTATCCGTATTGGAGCAGCGTGGATGCTCTAGACCTCTCGCAGCTGTGTCTGTGGATGAGACCCGTGGGACGTCTATGGGTTGTAGCTTAGTTAATTTGTTAGTTATAGTTAGTTAGTTAATTAGTCAGTTAGTTAATTAGTTTGTTAATTAGTTAGTTAATTAGTTATATAGTTAGTTGTTTAGTTAGTTCTGCCCTGATGCAGTGATGGCCGGATTTAGTTAGTTAATTAGTTAGTTAATTAGTCAGTTAATTAGTTAGTTAGTTAATTAGTTGGTTAATTAGTTAGTTAGTTCTGCCCTGATGCAGTGATGGACGGACGGGGGCTCACCTGTCCCGGGGCTGCGCGGGGGGCGCGCGCTCGCAGCCCGCGTCCGCGTACTGCGGCTGCGGCGCGCGGCGCTCGCGCTCCGCCCCCGAGTACGGGATCTGGTGATACTTCTGGCCCATGGGGTAGTCGCGCTGCGTTCTACGAAACAAAATAACCAACGCTTGTATAATCCGCTGCACATAAGTTGAACAAAAACATTGTGTCAAACAGTCTTGCGCGGGGCGAGCGGGTTGTCAGTCCTAAGCACTGATTGGTTCGCCAGCCGTATTATTTCCCCTGCATTGATACACCATTCGCAGCTATGGCCTCCTAATATCGTTCAGAGCTAGACTTTCTTGGCTTGAAGTCTAGCTCTGCCTACAAAGACAATGTGCTACGGGGAATGCCTGCCTGTCGTCGAGGCGTTTTCTTGCCAATAGATCCGACACATTTAGACACGGTTCATAGTCTTGATTATACGCAACTGACCGCATGAGCATTATATTATGTAAATCGTTAATCTTGAAATCGAAGTTCTGAAACGGTTGCGGTAGCATTTGGCTGTTTGAAATCATTACGTAAGACGTTATGATTTTGATTCAGATTCATTTAATTCTAATTAATTTATGGTACATATTTGTATGAGCTACCGAGAAGAACGCGGCAAGAAACTCGGTAGTTAAAGAGTCGCGGCATACGGTCCTTCGAGCCGGATTTACATTAAACCTGCATCTCACCTGATCTCCAAGTGCTGCTGGTGCGGCGGGTGCGGCGGGTGCGGCGCGTGCGGCCGGTGCGGCTGGTGCGGCTGCGGCGCGTGGTGGTGCGGCTGATGCGGCTGCGGCATTAAACCTGCATCTCACCTGATCTCCAAGTGCTGCTGGTGCGGCGGGTGCGGCGCGTGCGGCCGGTGCGGCTGGTGCGGCTGCGGCTGGTGCGGCTGCGGCGCGTGGTGGTGCGGCTGATGCGGTTGCGGCATTAAACCTGCATCTCACCTGATCTCCAAGTGCTGCTGGTGCGGCGGGTGCGGCGCGTGCGGCCGGTGCGGCTGGTGCGGCTGGTGCGGCTGCGGCTGGTGCGGCTGCGGCGCGTGGTGGTGCGGCTGATGCGGCTGCGGCATTAAACCTGCATCTCACCTGATCTCCAAGTGCTGCTGGTGCGGCGGGTGCGGCGCGTGCGGCCGGTGCGGCTGGTGCGGCTGCGGCTGGTGCGGCTGGTGCGGCTGCGGCGCGTGGTGGTGCGGCTGATGCGGCTGCGGCATTAAACCTGCATCCCACCTGATCTCCAAGTGCTGCTGGTGCTGCTGGTGCGGCGGGTGCGGCGCGTGCGGCCGGTGCGGCTGGTGCGGCTGCGGCTGGTGCGGCTGCGGCGCGTGGTGGTGCTCCGGGTCGGGGTCGCGCGCGCGCGGCACGGGCAGCGCGGGCGCGGCCGATGCGGCGTTCACCAGGTTCGTGAATGCTTCGTGACCTGGGAGAGGGGATCAGGGGATTGTTGGCGGAACGTTCGAGAACGAAGTGCTGAGTGATTCCATTGACAATACTTTGAACTAGGTTGCAATAGGGCCGTACTGAAAATCAGCGCCATATTGTTTATCCTATCCGAAGAATATATATTTCGCTTTGTAATAAGTAGTAAGTAGTTTTAAAATGTTAGTAAAAATTTGTATATTACAAAGTGAAATGAAAAAATTTTCTAATCTATTCTATTCTAAAATTTGGAATATTTTGTTGGTTAAACACATAACCAACATCTGGACTTTATTAACACCAATTATGAAATGCTAAGTTAAATGTAGTTACTTTACCCAGTGTTACCCAAAATACCCACGAAAACTAACGCGAAACAAATAGTGATATTGTCAACTTTTGAATTTTGCCATTGCTTCCATAGCCCATTTGCACGCATCGACTGTATGTGATCTATCAAGTTAAGCAACGAAGGTGTGTCGGCCACGCGGCCGGTAAGTGACCGCTAGTTGCAAAATTTCATAGCGCGCCGTTGTTTGGTAAAAACAACTGTTAAAAGCCTTGACGAAAACCTTCGGGTGGTTAGAGAGCATTCGACACTAGGTTGGCCACCAGTCGCTCTACTAATCCGCATTGGAGCAGCGTGGCTGAGGATAGTCTAGACCAGGGGTCGGCAACCTGCGGCTCACGAGCCAAATGCTGAAGCTGGGGCTCTTTAGTTCCGTATGCAAGCATAAAAATATATTTTTGTTATGAATAAATAGATTTTTTTAATCAAAAAACTTTAAATTAATTAATAATTTTATTTATCAAAAAACTTTAAATTAATTAATAATTTTATTTATCAAAAAACTTTAAATTAATTAATAATTTTATTTATCAAAGAACTTTATTTGTGCAAGTACTAGTTGTTGTTGGAAATCAATTTTTTTGGTGTCTCTTTAAAAGTTTTTAGAAGTTTTTTAAAAGCTTTGTAGTTTTCAAAAGGTTGCCAACCCCTGGTCTATATACCTCCCGCAGCTGTGTCTATGGAGGGAAACCCAGGACGTCAACGTAGCTAAACATTGAATGTACTCACCGGGTGCAGGGTAGGCGTGCCTCTGTATCACCGAGACCGCGTCCCGCTCCCGCCGCACCGCGTGGTGCTGCGGCTGGTGGTGCTGCTGGTGGTGCTGGTGGTGCTGCTGGTGCTGGTGGTGCTGGTGGTGCGGCGGGTCCCGCTCCCGGCGCGCCCCCCCGTGCATTTGTTGGGACGTTATGTAGTCCGTTAGGATGATCTTCCGCTGTTCTATGCCATACGCGCCGCGCGCCGTCGCCGCAGTTGATACCTTTGGGACGGAGAATTTAATTGTAGTTGTTTACCAAAGATGCTTAACATTACAAAATATGTTTGTGTGTACATTTTATAAAGTATTTTCTTGCTCCTAATTATAATTTAAACTAGTAGTCTACAATAATGAAACTAATTTGATTATGCGTCAATTCTTTTTGTGTCATCTATGTGTTAATGTAAGATTGTATGTATCCCAAATAAATAGAAATAAAAAATAAAAAAAAATAAAAATTAAAAATTACCCCAAAACCTGCAACATATCATAGCTCAAAACATGCTGGTAAAATATCATAGCTGTCACTTACAGTGGAAAATGATGGCGACTGCGGCCTCGGCTGGCTGGTGGCCGCGTAGTAGGCGCCCGGGCTCCGGCCCTTGTAGTACCCGAAGCCCCGGTTCTCCGGCACGTGGTGCGGTCCGTGCACCGGAGTGCCCGCTGTTATCGACCCCGTCTGGAATATATAAATTACTAGTTAGAAACATAACTTATTTTTACCTCAAGCTATCATCCTAACGTCCTACTACCCTAAAGAGGAACCCCCTTATTCATAACTAGTGGGCGCCCGCAGCTTCGCTCGCGTGGAATTAGACATAACAATAGTTTCGTTAACACCTAGTAATAGTATATAGCCTATGTCACTCAGTGAAGATGCAGCTTTCTAATGGTGAAAGAATTTTTGAAATCGGTTCAGGAGTTTTTGTGGGAAAACATTACAAACAAATGTTTCCTCTTTATAATATTAGTCATGGCTGTCAAGTGTTTTGTCAGTCTTTCAAATTCTGAATTGAGTTTGACTAATAGAAGACAAAACGCTAAGGGTGAAACTTTTACTTTTATTATTTCAGGTTTTGTAATAACTGCCATATAATAATTTACGTTAATAAGTACCTCAAAGGCCTGTAAACACCTAAAAAGAGTGGTGTACACACCTTGGGGTCCGGCGGGGTCCGGCGCGCGTCGAACCGCGCCTCCACCGGGGTCCCGAGCGTGATGGACCCCTTGGGGTTGGGGGGCAGCTTGAGCGGGCGGGGGGAGGCCACGGGCTTGGGCTTGGCGTTGGGCTGGTACTGGTTGGGGGACTCGCGCTCCGCCCGGTACGCGACGTACTCCGTTGCGTTTCTGTGCGGCTGTCGGAGACATCGTGGCATATTAAATTATTGACATAAAAATATTTTGTATCGTCGCACCGAACAAATAATAAATAATGTATAATAAATGCTGAGTGCGGACCCATTTTGTTCATGTACGAAAATGTTGTGTTACCAATGTTGTGTTGTGTTTTAATTATGAGCAAATAAATTTCATTTCATTTCATTTCAAATATCTATACCTTGGACAAACTCACACACGGCCATCTGACCCCAAATTAGGCGCGAGCCTGTAATATGGGTGTCAGAGACTGCTATACATACATACCTATATATTTTTTAATACATACTTCAATAGATAATGTTGACATCCAGACAGAACAAACAAGTGTTCGTCACACGAATATTTGCCCTGGTGGGATTCGAACCCACGACCCCTGGCGCAACAGACAGGGTTTTTACCGGTTGCGCCAACGGGCCTGTCAATAAAATTCATGCTGTGTTGCATAAACACACAATTTTATATTTTCGGGGGTACCCTGGCCACGGCCAAGTGTAGCTCTGTAGACATTGAAAGTCGCATTTTAAGGTATCGAATGCGCGGGCCGAGCGGGTTGTCAGTCTTAAGCGCTGATTGTTTCATCATGATTCGCCCCATGCGCAACTATCCCCTTCGAATTTCGTTCAGACCTACATTTTTGTGCTAACCAGAATATTCTACCTGGTTGAAGAGCGATCAATGCTGAAGTATGTTTCATCATGATCCGCCCCATGCGCAACTATCCCCTTCGAATTTCGTTCAGAGCTACATTTCTGTGCTAACCCAAATAGACTATTCTACCTGGTTGAAGAGCGATCAATGCTAAAGTATGTTTCATCTTGATCCGCCCCATGGGCAACTATCCCCTTCGAATTTCGTTCAGACCTACATTTTTGTTCTAACCAGAATAGACTATTCTACCTGGTTGAATAGCGATCAATGCTGAAGTATGTTTCATCATGATCCGCCCCATGCGCAACTATCCCCTTCGAATTTCGTTCAGAGTGCTAACCGGTTCAGTTGTAATAGTAATAGACTAATTCTACCTGGTTGAAGAGCGTTCAATGCTGAAGTATGTTTCATCATGATCCGCCCCATGCGCAACTATCCCTTTCGAATTTCGTTCAGAGTGCTAACCGGTTCAGTTGTGCTAACCCGAATAGACTACTTCTACCTGGTTGACACAGCGGTGACAGCCCAGTGGCTATCGAACTCGCCTCTCACTCGAGCGGTCTGGGTTCAAACCCCAGTGGCACGCACCAATGACTTTTCTAAGTTATGTGCGATTTAAGAAATTAAATGTCACTTGCTATAACGGTGAAGGACACATCGTGAGGAAACCTGCATGCCCGAGAGTTCATCATAACGTTCTCGAAGGTATGCGAAGTCTGCCAATCCGCACTTGGCCAGCGTGGTGGACTAAGGCCTAATCCCTCCCATTCTGGAGGAGACCCGTGCCCAACAGTGGGACGTCTATGGGTCGCAGCGACCTGGTTGAACAGCGATCAATGCTAAAGTAGATACACTGGTTGCGGGTTGATACTCACGCTGACCAGCTTGGCCGGATGGTTGACGTGGTCGTGCCGCTGCCGCTTGAGGCTGAGGTCGAGCAGCGGCTCCGCGCGCGGCTCCACGTGCAGCAGCACCAGCTCCTTGTCCGGCAGGGGGGTGATGGTGGCGGCGCGCGGCGGGGAGCGCGGCGAGCGGGGCGAGCGCGGCGAGTGGCCCGCCTGGTGGGCAGCGCTCACCACCGTCAGGGTGGCGAGGGAGTCGTGCTGCGGCGGCTAAGGGGGGGAGAAGGTTACGTTAGCGCACGTCGCTGCGACCCATAGACGTCCCACTGCTGGGCACGGGTCTCCCCCACAGACACTGCTGTGGGAGGTCTAGAGCATACTCCACCACGCTGCTCCAATGCGGATTGGTGGAGGGGTTAGTGGCCAACCCAGTGTCGAATGTTCTCAAGCCACCCGAAGGTCTTCGACAAGGCTTAACGACTGTTTCCAACATTGAAAACAACCGGGACCGACAGCTTTACGTGCCCTCCGAAGCACGATAGCGTCCATGAAATTTTTGCCACTAGCGGTCACCCATCCACAAACCGACCGCGTCCGTCGTTGCTTAACTCATTCGATTACATTGAATCGACGTAAGCCATTGGGCTATGGACGTTAGCGCACACGTTTGTACAAATGTTTGTACAAATGTTTGTGATTTGTATATTGGCCACAGTCAGGCCGGTTTCACTCCGCGTGTAGGTATCGAAAACGCAAGTACATGCGGCGGCCGAGCCGGCTCGGCTTGTACGCGCCTAAGAACTCTTTATGATTTTTAGAGTGAGATGTGTCAGAGATTTAAAAAGGTTTTTCTCTGTCATCTCTGTCATTCTTGTTACCTTTTAACTAATTTTTGTACTGAAAGTTGTGTTTAAATAATGTTGAAATACATGCATGCTTTGTGAAATAAATGTATTAATAAGCAAGCAAACATTATTTTATGATTTGTCAAAGTATTAGACACGGCTAGTCCATAGTCGTCAGAAAAGCCATCGTCTGAAAAGGTAAGCGTTACGCGATAGAAAGAGATACGATTTGTAGTTGAATATAGCAGTAGGTTATTAAGCGCTGTGCGATCTAAACTGCACTTTATTCTAACGTAGCAAGACTCACTATTTCTTTGATTGTTTTTGGGGGGTGAATCTTCTGTACTTGTACTATTATGTATTCTGTGCCACAGTGTACATTTTTGCGAACATCAAATACGTACATGTGTCGGCACGGCATGTAGCTCGGAGTTAACGAAATTCACAGAGGATGGTTTCGCATCAATGCTGGCGAACCAATAAGCGCTTACCATATTTTCCTTCTTACATGACCTTATGCATTCAAGGTTAGGTTATAGCTAGACTTTCGTGCCGCTAACTGTACCATATAACAAGCTTGTCACCTTAGGCGGCGGGTGGTGTAGCGGCGGCCGCGTGTTCTTCATCAGGCTGACTTCGATCATGTTGAGCACGACGTCGCGCACCGTCAGCGGCGCCCCGCCCGACACCGCCGCCGACACCGCCGACACCGCCGACACCGCCGACACCGCCGACACCGCCGACACCGCCGGCACCGGCGGTAGAGGTGGGGGCACCGCCTGCTGACACGAGATAAGGCGCATTTATTAATCTCTGGATCTCTAGATATAACTGTACACGAACATAATGAAATTATATGTATTTAATTATATGTCCCATAGCTGAGTGCGGCCATATTTCGGCAGATCTCGCTATTATTTATTTATTATTTTATAGTCATATTGTTGTTGTACTTGTGTTAATTTGTCGAAATAAATTGCTATTCTATTCTATTCTTCTATTTTTATAAACTTAAGGAAAAATCATAGCTATACCATATTCACCTAATGTAATTTTGTTGGTGGTTCATGTAATAAATAAATTATGTAATTAATTAGATCATTCTACGATTGTGGAAAAGTTAAATTCCACTGAAATATTGTTTCCTATATTTAATGCATCCAGCCTTTTGCTGCGACCGGTCCAGTGCCCTTAGAATCCAGCGGTTACCCCACGCTCCCACGCTCAACAGCGGGGTTGTCACCGTCCGGATAGGAGGATCATCCTTACATCAGGAGCGCCCACAGCGCCGCGGAAGAGGAGTAAAGGTTTTGTACGAAACCACAAGTTAGTGTTTTGTACCGTTTATTAGTTAAGCTAAAAAAGTTAGTTAGTTATGACCGAAACGACTCGCGCTCAGTTGACGCGGCTGTCTCGCGCGGTCTTCATTTTAGTACTGTTTAATTAATAGGTAATTAGGTAAATAATAATGACACAGCGTAATGTGGTACCTAGTGTTAAATGTACGGATCCGTACAGGTTTCATTCGAGGGTGTGCGTGTGCGTTTGCGAGTGCGTGTGCGTGCATGCGTGTGCGTGTCTGCGTGCGAACGTGTGTACGGTTTGTGTGCGTGCGTGTGCGTGTGTACCTTGGCGCTGGGCGCGTCGTTCTCCTCGTCGGCGGTCTCCGTGGCGGAGGAGTCGTACTCGTCGCGGCGGTGGCGGCGCGGCGCGACGGCGTCGGTCCGCGGGCCGGGCAGCGGCGGCGGGCGCGGCGGCCGCGGCGAGCCCGCGCTGGCGGTGTCCGTGTGTTGTGTGTCTGTGTGTCTGTGTGTTGTGTGTGTGTACCTTGGCGCTGGGCGCGTCGTTCTCCTCGTCGGCGGTCTCCGTGGCGGAGGAGTCGTACTCGTCGCGGCGGTGGCGGCGCGGCGCGACGGCGTCGGTGCGCGGGCCGGGCAGCGGCGGCGGGCGCGGCGGCCGCGGCGAGCCCGCGCTGGCGGTGTCCGTGTGTTGTGTGTCTGTGTGTCTGTGTGTTGTGTGTGTGTACCTTGGCGCTGGGCGCGTCGTTCTCCTCGTCGGCGGTCTCCGTGGCGGAGGAGTCGTACTCGTCGCGGCGGTGGCGGCGCGGCGCGACGGCGTCGGTCCGCGGGCCGGGCAGCGGCGGCGGGCGCGGCGGCCGCGGCGAGCCCGCGCTGGCGGTGTCCGTGTGTTGTGTGTCTGTGTGTCTGTGTGTTGTGTGTGTGTACCTTGGCGCTGGGCGCGTCGTTCTCCTCGTCGGCGGTCTCCGTGGCGGAGGAGTCGTACTCGTCGCGGCGGTGGCGGCGCGGCGCGACGGCGTCGGTCCGCGGGCCGGGCAGCGGCGGCGGGCGCGGCGGCCGCGGCGAGCCCGCGCTGGCGGTGTCCGTGTGTTGTGTGTCTGTGTGTCTGTGTGTTGTGTGTGTGTACCTTGGCGCTGGGCGCGTCGTTCTCCTCGTCGGCGGTCTCCGTGGCGGAGGAGTCGTACTCGTCGCGGCGGTGGCGGCGCGGCGCGACGGCGTCGGTGCGCGGGCCGGGCAGCGGCGGCGGCCGCGGCGAGCCCGCGCTGGCGGTGTCCGTGTGTTGTTTGTGTGCGTGTGTACCTTGGCGCTGGGCGCGTCGTTCTCCTCGTCGGCGGTCTCCGTGGCGGAGGAGTCGTACTCGTCGCGGCGGTGGCGGCGCGGCGCGACGGCGTCGGTCCGCGGGCCGGGCAGCGGCGGCGGGCGCGGCGGCCGCGGCGAGCCCGCGCTGGCGGTGTCCGTGTGTTGTTTGTGTGCGTGTGTACCTTGGCGCTGGGCGCGTCGTTCTCCTCGTCGGCGGTCTCCGTGGCGGAGGAGTCGTACTCGTCGCGGCGGTGGCGGCGCGGCGCGACGGCGTCGGTCCGCGGGCCGGGCAGCGGCGGCGGGCGCGGCGGCCGCGGCGAGCCCGCGCTGGCGGTGTCCGTGTGTTGTGTGTCTGTGTGTCTGTGTGTTGTGTGTGTGTACCTTGGCGCTGGGCGCGTCGTTCTCCTCGTCGGCGGTCTCCGTGGCGGAGGAGTCGTACTCGTCGCGGCGGTGGCGGCGCGGCGCGACGGCGTCGGTCCGCGGGCCGGGCAGCGGCGGCGGGCGCGGCGGCCGCGGCGAGCCCGCGCTGGCGGTGTCCGTGTGTCGTTTGTGTGCGTGTGTACCTTGGCGCTGGGCGCGTCGTTCTCCTCGTCGGCGGTCTCCGTGGCGGAGGAGTCGTACTCGTCGCGGCGGTGGCGGCGCGGCGCGACGGCGTCGGTCCGCGGGCCGGGCAGCGGCGGCGGGCGCGGCGGCCGCGGCGAGCCCGCGCTGGCGGTGTCCGTGTGTCGTTTGTGTGCGTGTGTACCTTGGCGCTGGGCGCGTCGTTCTCCTCGTCGGCGGTCTCCGTGGCGGAGGAGTCGTACTCGTCGCGGCGGTGGCGGCGCGGCGCGACGGCGTCGGTCCGCGGGCCGGGCAGCGGCGGCGGGCGCGGCGGCCGCGGCGAGCCCGCGCTGGCGGTGTCCGTGTGTCGTTTGTGTGCGTGTGTACCTTGGCGCTGGGCGCGTCGTTCTCCTCGTCGGCGGTCTCCGTGGCGGAGGAGTCGTACTCGTCGCGGCGGTGGCGGCGCGGCGCGACGGCGTCGGTCCGCGGGCCGGGCAGCGGCGGCGGGCGCGGCGGCCGCGGCGAGCCCGCGCTGGCGGTGTCCGTGTGTTGTGTGTCTGTGTGTCTGTGTGTTGTGTGTGTGTACCTTGGCGCTGGGCGCGTCGTTCTCCTCGTCGGCGGTCTCCGTGGCGGAGGAGTCGTACTCGTCGCGGCGGTGGCGGCGCGGCGCGACGGCGTCGGTCCGCGGGCCGGGCAGCGGCGGCGGGCGCGGCGGCCGCGGCGAGCCCGCGCTGGCGGTGTCCGTGTGTCGTTTGTGTGCGTGTGTACCTTGGCGCTGGGCGCGTCGTTCTCCTCGTCGGCGGTCTCCGTGGCGGAGGAGTCGTACTCGTCGCGGCGGTGGCGGCGCGGCGCGACGGCGTCGGTCCGCGGGCCGGGCAGCGGCGGCGGGCGCGGCGGCCGCGGCGAGCCCGCGCTGGCGGTGTCCGTGTGTCGTTTGTGTGCGTGTGTACCTTGGCGCTGGGCGCGTCGTTCTCCTCGTCGGCGGTCTCCGTGGCGGAGGAGTCGTACTCGTCGCGGCGGTGGCGGCGCGGCGCGACGGCGTCGGTCCGCGGGCCGGGCAGCGGCGGCGGGCGCGGCGGCCGCGGCGAGCCCGCGCTGGCGGTGTCCGTGTGTTGTGTGTCTGTGTGTCTGTGTGTTGTGTGTGTGTACCTTGGCGCTGGGCGCGTCGTTCTCCTCGTCGGCGGTCTCCGTGGCGGAGGAGTCGTACTCGTCGCGGCGGTGGCGGCGCGGCGCGACGGCGTCGGTCCGCGGGCCGGGCAGCGGCGGCGGGCGCGGCGGCCGCGGCGAGCCCGCGCTGGCGGTGTCCGTGTGTCGTTTGTGTGCGTGTGTACCTTGGCGCTGGGCGCGTCGTTCTCCTCGTCGGCGGTCTCCGTGGCGGAGGAGTCGTACTCGTCGCGGCGGTGGCGGCGCGGCGCGACGGCGTCGGTCCGCGGGCCGGGCAGCGGCGGCGGGCGCGGCGGCCGCGGCGAGCCCGCGCTGGCGGTGTCCGTGTGTTGTGTGTCTGTGTGTCTGTGTGTTGTGTGTGTGTACCTTGGCGCTGGGCGCGTCGTTCTCCTCGTCGGCGGTCTCCGTGGCGGAGGAGTCGTACTCGTCGCGGCGGTGGCGGCGCGGCGCGACGGCGTCGGTCCGCGGGCCGGGCAGCGGCGGCGGGCGCGGCGGCCGCGGCGAGCCCGCGCTGGCGGTGTCCGTGTGTCGTTTGTGTGCGTGTGTACCTTGGCGCTGGGCGCGTCGTTCTCCTCGTCGGCGGTCTCCGTGGCGGAGGAGTCGTACTCGTCGCGGCGGTGGCGGCGCGGCGCGACGGCGTCGGTCCGCGGGCCGGGCAGCGGCGGCGGGCGCGGCGGCCGCGGCGAGCCCGCGCTGGCGGTGTCCGTGTGTCGTTTGTGTGCGTGTGTACCTTGGCGCTGGGCGCGTCGTTCTCCTCGTCGGCGGTCTCCGTGGCGGAGGAGTCGTACTCGTCGCGGCGGTGGCGGCGCGGCGCGACGGCGTCGGTCCGCGGGCCGGGCAGCGGCGGCGGGCGCGGCGGCCGCGGCGAGCCCGCGCTGGCGGTGTCCGTGTGTCGTTTGTGTGCGTGTGTACCTTGGCGCTGGGCGCGTCGTTCTCCTCGTCGGCGGTCTCCGTGGCGGAGGAGTCGTACTCGTCGCGGCGGTGGCGGCGCGGCGCGACGGCGTCGGTCCGCGGGCCGGGCAGCGGCGGCGGGCGCGGCGGCCGCGGCGAGCCCGCGCTGGCGGTGTCCGTGTGTTGTGTGTGTAGTGTGTATGTACCTTGGCGCTGGGCGCGTCGTTCTCCTCGTCGGCGGTCTCCGTGGCGGAGGAGTCGTACTCGTCGCGGCGGTGGCGGCGCGGCGCGACGGCGTCGGTCCGCGGGCCGGGCAGCGGCGGCGGGCGCGGCGGCCGCGGCGAGCCCGCGCTGGCCGTGTCCGTGTCGCCGGAGCTGGCGCTCGCGTCCGTGTCGCTGCCGCGGCTCGGCTGGCGCTCGGACACTAGCGTGTCCAGTTGCAGCTGGCGATGCAATCGGGAGGTTAATATTATCCGCTGTGGTAATCGTAGCGTCCACTATGATTGACGGAGTTAAGCAACGACGGGCGCGGTCGGAGAGCCGCTAGAGGCAAATTTCATGGGCGCTACCGTGCTTCGGAGGGCACGTACGTCGCTCCCAATTGTTTTCAATAGTAACAACGTCATATACATAATAATAGTCTACTACCCAGTAACACCGCGGTAATTTTGTTTTCTGTAAAAATTTCTTATTTTAATTCACATGGCTAAGTAGCTTCATGAACTCGACTGGAACTCAATACTTCCGAATTCTTAATTAAGTTTAAATTTAGAAAGTAAATGGCTAGTACTAAAATAGGTTCATCATGAATTACACAGTCTACAGTTAAAGAATGTAGACATCTCTCTCTACTATTAAAATAAAAATCTTTACTAGTATCCAAGTCTACATGTTAACTCAAATAAACCATTCGATAACACCCACATACCTTTTTCCTGTACGTAAAGTAGAACGCCTTGAGCGTGGCGGGCGTGCGCCCGCTGGCGGCGGCCATGCGGTCCCACGCTGTCCCATGGTCGCGCAGCAGGTTGCGGAAGCGCGCCGCCTCCTCCTCGCTGGGGTCGGGCGCGGCGCCGCCGTCGCCGACGGTGTCCAGCCGCCGGGTGATCCGCTTGAAACACGTCAGGCAACACTTGCTGAGATCCGCTGGGATTTCTGGAAAGGGGAGATAGTAACGATTAATACATAGTCTCAACAATGTCGCGTCGTCGATACAAAATATAGCGTCTCAGGTGACTTTTATCCAGTGCAATATTTATATCCCTCAGACAGACAGACCTTTCCTCCTCTCACGCGGCGCTGTAGGCGCTCCTGCGCTGAGGGAATTCGGAGTTAAGGGAGATCCCCTCTATCCGGGCAATTGCTCCAGGGGTAAACCCCGTCGGTGACTTCCCCGCTAGGTGTAAAGCTATGCTAGTTGTAAAGTATGCTAGATGTAAATTATGCTAGCTATAAAATATGCTAGCTGTAAAGTATCTATGCTAGCTGTAAAGTATGCTATATGTAAAGTATGCTAGCTATAAAGTATGCTAGTTGTAAACTTGTGAAACGATACAAGGTTTTTATTATTTTTTATGCTGCAATTTAGTGCTCGCTGCGACCCATAGACGTCCCACTGTTGGGTACGGGTCTCCTCTCAGAATGGGAGGGATTAGGCCTTAGTCCACCACGCTGGCCAAGTGCGGATTGGCAGACCAATTTAGTGCTATAGATAATGCTGAAACTTACGAAACTCTTCCATGAGCGGCCTCTTAAGCTCCTGCGGCAGGTCGTGCCACCTGGGCGGCAGGTGTCGCAGCCGCTTCGCCCGCGGGCCGGCGCACGAGGGCACGCCGCACCGGCTGCGGCGCGCGCGCACGCAGCGGCAGTGGCACGCCTCGCACACGCGCAGCTCGGCCGCGCCCGGCTCGAGCCCGTACTGCGGCGCGCGCGACGCGGGCACCGCTCGCGTGGCCCCGGAGGCGGAGCAGACCGCGCACGCGCCGCCGGTGGGGGGGAGCGCGCTGATCACCGTGGAGGGGGTCGAGCAGGGCGGCGCGGGTGTTAGGGGCGTGCCCGTGCGCTCTATCACGCCTGCGGACAAGGTTAATAAGTTAATAAAATTATAGAATAGACATTTTTCATACTACACGTTTCATACATACTATGGTGGGACATTGTGTTCGGGTCATGTGTCTTATTTTTCTGTGTTTTTGTTATTTTATATGTGTTTTTTCTTTAGTCTGAGGTATAGTGTAATGTTGCCCGTAAGACTGATTATGTTTACTCTAACGCAATAGGCACAGACTTGTAATTTTAGCAGTAAGTTCTTGTTAATAAATAAATAAATAAATTTTGTAATACATATACAAGTGCGCGCACGAAAGTGTAGCTCTGAACGAAATTCGGAGGGGATAGCTTCGTGGCCTATCAATGCGGGGGACATAATGCGGCTGGCGAACCAATCAGCGCTTAAGACTGACAAACCACTCGCCCCGCGCAAGACGATATCTATGGACTTACACGGTCAGAGCTTCACTTTCGTGCGGATGCTTGTACATTCGAATGAAATTCGCGCAATACGATACCTTAAATTGCACTTCCATATTCAATGCTACTACTTTCGTGCCGACACTTGTACATATGCTACAAGATTTAAAAAAAGTCATCGAAGGTTAAAGTGAGAAGGAAAAACGTTGAGCAACGAATATCTTCATCATCATCATCAGTCTTTATTGGTCCACTGCTGAACACAGGCCTCTCCGAAACGACGCCACTCCGACCGGACCTGTGCCTTCTTCAGGTCGTCCGTCCACCTTGTCGAAGGGCGACCTGTTCTCCTTTTTCCAAGTCGAGGTCTCCATTCGAGGACTTATCTTCCCCACCGGTTATCAGCCCTGCGAACGACGTGGCCAGCCCATTGCCACTTCCAACTTACTCTGCGAACTCTGTCGGTGAGCTTTGTTCGTCTACGAATATCTTACAGATTTGTAAAAATAATAAAAGAGAAAATTCCTACCAAATGATATCGAAATAATAGACATGTAGTTAAAACCATCAAAACCAAATACAACCGGACGTTGCAAGCAATTATCGCAACACAATCGTCAAACAAGTTCTCTGCACTGAAACTGCAACGAGAGCCCGTTGCCGGTGTTGGTGGTTCAATAACTAATGAGATCGCGCTTATTCCATCTCGCGTCGGCAAACTGACCGAAATTGTTTAAATAGTCATCATTTTATTTGAAAAATACCACGGTATGCAATTGTATGCAATTTAAATATCTGTTTAAGTAAACTTTAATCACAATCAATTTAAATATTGAGTAACTCCTATTTGAATTCCACTTCATATCCACTATAGTTCATTGCGTTAGTGAAAGGATAAAGATGTTTCTCCTCCTCGCTAGAAAAAACGTCCGACCGACCATAACAGACTAACTTAACCACACTCGTCATCTAAACCTAATCACTCAATTAGTAGTACGCAACAAACTGAACGTACACTTCCTGTTCCACAATTGAATCCGACAGATGCACCGGCGAGCGTTAATCTGGGCCGTGACGCGGCAAATACCTTTCAGTCGGACAAAGCGATACATAATTAAGAGGCGATTATGCAGCATTGCATTCGTACCGGCACACAGTGTGTTATGAACCTCGATTTTGTTTCACTTCGTTTTTATTCGAAAATACTATAGTCAATATCATTACAAACGTCGGAGTAAAACTCCCAATGCGATACAGCTTTTAGTTTTTTTGTTACACCGTTTCAAAGTTTGCCTATTTTGGGTACAAAAATTTACAAATTATTTTTTTGCAGAAAAACCAAATTGGATACTATAAAATTGATTATGCCAGCTAATTGTGCAGATATAACTATACTACCCTTAAAACATTTTTCCTATTACTGTGGTCAAATAAAGTGGAAAATGTATTTTTATCATTTTCGGTCTTATTCGTTTTTCTCAGGTATAATGCCGTATTAGATGGAGATTTTTCATGAATCGATAGCTTATATAAATGACTATTATCAGTATTAAAATCATATTCTAATTCCGCGTTATTCAAAAGTAATAACTAATTAAAGTTATATCCGGATTTATTGTGGTTAGGGTTGTCACATCAAGATAATTTTTATTACATCCGGTATACGTTTTTTAATGTTCATCTAAGTACACAACCTTTTATTTTAATATTGTTTTTCATAGATAAATCGATTTGTAGAAAAACAATATACTAGTTAAGATGTTTAGGGTATCCGAAAATCAAGTTAAAACGCTATCAAATCTTTTTTATTTATTCACAGTAGTGGCAGAAAGATCAACCCATTTGGTGAATATGATCAATCGTCAAATTTTAAAATTTCGTACTCGCTGTCTTTGAACGTCGAAGTTCACACAAATTATATTTTTTACTTAATATTTTTATAAACCGTAAAAGAATACGGAGTATTGCAGAGATTTTTTTTTGTTTTCTTCACCCATTCTGGGTAGGCAAAGGGAACTATGCCCATACAGCCAAGTCTTCAGTAGAATTTTTTTATTGACATGAAATTTTATGAGATGAAATGAAATGAAACCTAACCTAACTCATTGAATCAAATCATTAAATCTGATATTGAAAGAAATTAGTAGCTTCTTTTTAGAAATATTTGCATATAAAAACTTCTATGAATTTTTTTTTTAATAAAAACTTCGTGGTTGGTTTTTTTCTTTTTAATAAACATTATTTTGACAGTTGGGAAAGAGAACGCACGAGTTCGGAAAAGGTAAAGAAAAAACACGAGTGTGTAATAGCTCACTTCCCGAACGCTATACGTCCCTGTAATACGCCACTTTTTGAGCAACTGTATTAAAAAAATATTTTATACGTGTTTCATGACTTTCAATGAATCATTACAAAACGACTGATGACCCTTATGAATCAATTAAAATTTGAAAGATAGTACGATATATTTTATTATATTTTTTAAAATCCTGACACCAAATATTATTATTATCCGGATTTTAAAGTGCCAACCCTGAATAAAACTTTAAATGTCGTTTATTTTTTGAATAACGCTGAATTAGAATATGATTTTAATACTGATAATAGTCTTTTATATAAGCTATCGATTCATGAAAAATCTCCATCTAATACGGCATTATACCTGAGAAAAACGAATAAGACCGAAAATGATAAAAATACATTTTCCACTTTATTTGACCACAGTAATAGGACAAATATTTTAAGGGTAGTATAGTTATATCTGCACAATTAGCTGGCATAATCAATTTTATAGTATCCAATTTGGTTTTTCTGCAAAAAAATAATTTGTGAATTTTTGGACCCGGGTATAGGCAAACTTTGAAACGGTGTAACAAAAAAACTAATAGCTATATCGCATTGGGAGTTTTACTCCGACGTTTGTAATGATATTGACTATAGTATTTTCGAATAAAAACGAAGTGAAACAAAATCGAGGTTCATAACACACTGTGCGGCAGCTAATCCGTCGCTCTGCAAATTGGCGCCCAGCGCGGGCCTGAATATTGCATTGTCTGACGGCCAGAACGTACAGACTACAGAATATTCCACGTTTAAATGTTGTTTGTTGCTCCCGTGCCAGCTGAGTGGACGTTTAACAATACGCTTAACTGTTTGAGCTCCTATTTGCTTACTAATTCATTATCTACTAAGTCAACTACCTACTATTTTACTTTTTTTTCTTTAACATTGAACAACTCCACCCCTGGCTGAGCGCCATCTTAGGTAAACCCTAGAAAGAGTAGGAGGAGGTGTGTATACGCAACTTTCCACTCGTTGGTCTGGTGGTCCCAACCGCTACTGCTAAGCTAGAGAGCCTGGGTTCGATCCTCGGGTCGGGTAACAACTCTTCGTTTTTACTAACTTGAAATGCCCGGTAGCAACATGTCTAGATTTGTGCCCGGTGTATGGCAATAGGCTCACCACCTATTAAATGGGACCTAAGCATAACTGGTGAAAAGTGGATGTACTACACACCTCAGTCTTCCCCTTCGAGGAAAATCAGCCATGATGTTATGTTTCACCTAATGAGCAAATGAAACTTTCAAAATATTAAGCTGTATAATAAAATGCAACAGTTTCCACATAATAGTAATAAACATTTGTAAGAGGATTCATTTAAATATTAAAGTATCTATTAAACATTCAACAACTTCAGAAAGCCCCTGGTTGGGCGCCAACTCAGCTGAACGCTAATGAGCACATCGGAGATTAATTACACTCGAGATGAGCGGCTGCCGATCCAATTAGCTCTTGTCCAAATATCAGTAATTGCTGGATCTATCGAGCGTGGAAACTGGGAGTTCGCCGGGAGCAATTTAGTTTTAGGGAAACGTTAAATAATTTAAATTCCCTTTCATAATTCGCGTTGTTTTGCGAGATATGAACATTTCATTTATGATACGTAATCATCATCGGGTGAGAGAAGGATAAGAATACATTTGAACCACGAACCATGTCCGGAGTGGTGGAATTTAAGACGAATAATGTCTAATTTCACTTCGACAAGCCTAAACAATTGTTTTCACCGTTGAAAACAACCGACGGCGTAACGTGCCCTCCGAAGTACGGCAGCGCCCATGATATTTTGCCACTAGCTATCACCCATCCACAAACCGACCGCGCCCGTCGTTGCCTAGCTCTGACTATCACATAGAATCGACGCGAGCCGTTGGGCTAAGGACGCTACACTGTTAAACTGTGTTAAACCAGTGCTGAATATCTCGGCGAGTTAACTCGAGCAAACCGAGCTCGCTACGCAAACGTCTCGAGCCAGTTCCGTTTGCTCACGCTAATTACCGAGCAGATGTAACAGTGAGGAGAGTTCCTTCATTTTATATAATTATATGTATTTCTATTACAACAATTTAAATTGTCTATGGCTTCACTAGTTTTGTGTTAATGTAGATGTTCAGTTGGTACTTAAACGAAGGTCTAAATTATGCACATTTTTTTAAGTGAAATATGACTTGATGAATTTACAAATGAATATACATAATATAAGAAAAGCGTACGAAGCGTATGAAGAGATCTGAAGTAAAAGTGTTTTGTAGGCAAAAGTAAACATGAAAACAAAATACATACATACATGTAAGCAATGATATTTTAAGAAAGATAGTCCCGTTCATACTGCACGCACAACATAATTGTTCCGCGAAACAAACATACATAATTTAATAACATTGTATATCTAAACACACGCTGTAAGTGCGACAGGAAAAATACACACAGCGTAAGAGTGAAAGAGACAGCTATTTGCAATCAGTACAGGAAGCGCGCGCGCTCACAATGACAGGTCACAGCTCGACTGACTGCAATGGTTACAAGTGACACCAATTCACGGCACGCGTTCTTGTGCAATGTATATAATATCATTTGAAAACGAACTGAATCCTGCCAGCTACCCACAGCTAACTACCCACGCTAACTTATCACACCGTTCCATCAAATCCGACTACCGTGAAACATTCAAAATTCAAATAAACAAAGCTAGTTTAATCCGCAAGATGTCCCCGGTGTGTGTGAGCGGGGGAAGGGAGGGTAGCTCGTTAAATTGCGCCGCTCCACGGGATAAGCAAACACACGACACGATCAGAGCTGGCCGGGCGGACCACCGGCGAGGACAGATAGGCGATATACTATCGGGGGATTTGTAGTGTTGAGGCTGAATTGATTTACTTTGTTAAATAACTAAATAACTACGATTTAAATTCTAAAACTTAGCATAACAAACACTGATACAAAAAAGCTATAAAATGCTATTAAAATGTTAAATGATAAATGCTAATTGATTAATGATTTGCGCGTCGCGTTCGCTAGATGATTTTGGACTGCGATCTTGTTCGACTCCATCTCCATGAGGAAACCTTGGTCGAGGGCAACACGCGCGTCAGTCAGGAGCTTAAATCTAGATCGTGGCCTACTCGCGTACCACGAGTTGCTGAACTAGATCACGGCCTACTCGTGTACCACGAGTTGCTGATCTGTATCACGGCCAGCATGTGTGGACAGACCGCTGAATCAGGTGTTCGGTGTTTTCACCGAACACTATATAATATTACTAGGTGTAAACGAAACTATTGTTATGTCTAATTCCACGCGGGCGTCCACTAGTAAGTATGTATATAAAACTTTATCCTCTCTTACAGCCGACAGTGAAACCCGCTAGGACTCTCGACAACGCTCTCGCAACTGAATATTCTGCACGATTTCTGTTTATCAAGCCACATTTATGAATAAAGTCGTATATTTTTTAAACGTTGAATGTCACAATTTCACCGTAAACTTGATTTATTTACACACTTGTGTAAATATTTTTACATCAGCTTAATTGGAAGATATATATGATGTAACTTAGGTTTACTTGTGATTTTCAGTCCGTTGTCCTCGGTATCAAAACGATTTTGTAAATCCCGTAAGCCTAAGCGATTGTCAATTCTATTTCTTTTGCCACATTCATTCATCAATTACATTACTAGATTTGCAGGTAATTAAAAATTAAGATTAAATTAATCCTTATCCCATTCATTGTCCCACTGTTGGGCACGGGTCTCCTCTCAAAACGGGAGGGGTTAGATCTTAGTCCACCACGCTGGCCAATTCGTAGTGCTCACTGAGAGTCGCACTACACTACGCACTACACTAAACTAAACTAAACACTCGAAATCAACAACGACCAACACGACAGCGGATTTCTCTCCATCGAAAATCGAACCTGGTCTTTTCCAATCGTTACCAATGCCGCTAACAAAGCCGTAACGATCACTCAAAGTATATTTTATCTGTTACGCCTTGTAAAGCTTCAGCTTTGAAACGGCAGCCCCTGGGACGTCCGTCCGAGGTAGGTACCTACTCGGTGACATTGTGAAGGTATCTTTGTACAACGACAGCGCCTCGGGAGACGCAAAGTTAACACAAGAATAAAACACTTGCATACAATTTAGATTAATGAGAAAATGTTGGTCTTCAGTGTTCGGTTTAAACTCTTAGAAGGAACCCAACCTCAACCGGGGTTTGACTGGTAGAAAATGTCATAAGGCATTAAGTCCGCCCATAGAGGAGTCAAAGTTGAATAAATAGAACAGAAACCCTATTATTCAATTTCACTCGTATACGAAAATCGTTAAATACGTCTTCGAATTTTGTCTCCATTTTTCAAATGAAAAGCGACTTATATGAGATTTATCTTAAAAAGTGACCTCATGACCTTTACGGTTCATTATAATTGTTCGAATGCCTACAATTAACTCGTTACAATAATTTTTTTGTATATACAGTCATATCGATGCAATTATTTAATTGTATCGATATGACATGACAGGTATTTACCTGGTCTGGAATACACCACCGCTTCCAGTGCGGATCGACGGAGAAATTAATGGCAAACCCGACTATCGAAATGTTTTTAGAATGACATTATCTTACGATAACGGCCGGGACATACGGCTCCGAAGCACTTAAGCGCTGCTACTTGAATGAAATTTTGCCACTAGCGGTCACCCATCCAAAAACTAACCGCGCCCGTCGTTGCTTTACTCGATCGACGCGGCTACGGACGTTTCAGTATCGATCGGTCGATGATGAGACAAGCCGCGTGTCCGCGAGCGCTTCCGCCTTAACAATTCATAATGAATCAGCAAGTTTACATTAACCGGATTAACGATATTAACGCCGGCAATTACATTAACCGGGATGATGTCGTCAGAACAGCCGGAGCCGGTAATCCGGACGTCACACGGAATCGCAAATCCCACTAGCCTCTGCCGTGTGCGAGCGTGGAAAGCCCAAACATATGGATTCACTGTAAAGTGGATAAATTGGACGTTATATTTTGTTTTTTATATTGAAGTACTTTTCTTTGTCTTGTGCTGCAAGACATGCTTTCTTTTTATTTATTTTAAATTTTATGTTCTTTTCTTTATTGATCTTTTTAGCAATAATAATATGTACTTTGTTATGAATTCATTTTGTAGTGTTGTAGTATTATGAAAGAAAACAAATTAATTTCTATTTCTATTCTATATCTACTATTCCCTGTACCAGGTTAAGAGGATATCGGGTATATGAATATAATTCTCTGTCATGACTGCGTTTTATTTTTATCCATTAAAAGGGAAAAAATCTTTCTGTTCTGTTTCAGATATCCAGAAAACTTAGCATTTCACATGGTTCTTACAAACATAAAAATATTGTATTACATACATACTTTATTTTATTTACTTTATTATTTTAAGTTTTTGTTTCACTTTTTTGGTTTATCTACGCGTGTGTGATGGTTTTAATGTACAATTTTATTTAATTTTAGAAACTTGTAGGTATTGTAATAAGTATTTGAAATCCAAATTAACTTTTATTAATTCACATAATTTTATTGAATTGAACCATATCAAATGCTACGGGATAGCAGGCACGGCCACTAAGCCAACACGGGCCAGGGAGCGCCAGGGCTCCAGGGCTCCTGTCGTTAAATATTGCAACGCGCTCGCAATTAAGCAAAAAGTTTGCGCAATTAAATATTAACGCGCCTTGCCTCATTACGCTCGGCGGTGCGCGAGCTCTGCGGCCCACATTATTACTTATTTTTACCTAATTAATTATATATCATTTAATTGGCATTTAATTATATCTATTTCCAGTCTTTCACTAATCTATATTTATAAAAGGAGAAGCTGACTGACTGACTAACTGACTGATATATCAACGCAGGGCCTAAACTATAAGGGTTAGAAACTTGAAATTTTGCACAGGGGTTCCTTTTATAACGTAGGGGTGCACTAAAAAAGTATTTTTGAAAATTCACCTCCTAGCGGGGGTAAAACGGGGGTGCAAAGTTAGTATGAAACTGCCGTTTTTGAAGTCAAGTGCGCAACCCGAACGCGGGCAGACGTCGTTAAAGTGTTTTATTCCACGCGAGCGACGCTGCGGGCGTACATCCGTTGTATAAGTCGCAAGCTTAACTTCACTTATGTAATTAAGATAAACTTTAAAAAATCCTAACTCCCCCGCCTCCGCTCCTCCAGCCAGCAGCCAGCAAACACTCAATCCACTCAGGGGTCCCCTGCGGCCGCGCGCCGCTGACGAGTCACACCCATTCTTCTAATAAGCGTTCCATTCATCCATTCTCGTTATTCATTCGTCCCTGATATTGTATCTGGATCGGTCAACAGTTTCAACTTGGTTATACGTTTTTTATGTCTATCTAATCTAATACTAGCTGATTTATATTATTATGTATATCTAATACTAATACTAGCTGACCCCGCAAACGTTGTTCTCAATGAACGACGGTCAAAAATAAAAATACTAAAATAGCGTTTAAACAATATTTTCCAGTGGACCAAATTGTGAATCTAAACCAATCTCGGATCCCCTTGAACACACACAAAAAATTTCATCAACATCTATCCAGCCGTTTAGGAGGAGTTCACTGTCATATACACGTACACAAGAAATATAATATACATATATTAAGATTATAAAGGGGAAACATTTGATTGTAATGTTTTCACACAAAAACTACTGGACCGATTTCAAAAATTCTTTCACCATTAGAAAGCTGCATCTTCACTGAGCGACATAGGCTATATAATATTACTAGGTGTAAACGAAACTATTGTAACGTCTAATTCCACGCGAGCGAACCGCTATCTTTTATATCGCAGTAAACTCAAAAGTTAATTACATATTAACACAGCCCCAGTAAATTTACAATTCCAGTGCTTTAAACGAAAATTCGTCCGATTGTACGCGTCCAACTAGCTCGCAAATCGTTCCGGACGGGATAGGCCCGTTACGTCCGCCTCATATACAATTCCGTGTGTGCCCGCGGCGTCGTGCCGTGCCGTGCCGTGCCGTCCCGGATTACCGCACGCTCCTGCAAATGCTGCTGATTACCGAACGGGTTAATTAACAGCATTATCTCGTTATCTGTATGTATCCATTACCGTCGTACTGATCACTGAGAAGGATTAATGAATTATCTAATAATAATTCATTATCTATTCATTTTAAGTTTGTATGTAAATTTTATTTTAAACATCTGAAGAATGAAGAACCCTCAAAAGGGTATAAGGCTGAAGAATTATACCCTTAAAAAGGTATAAGGCCACCAATTCATATTTAGCTTTGATAATCTACCGTCGGCACTTAACTACAACTACTGGACCGATTTCAAAAATTCTTTCACCATTAGAAAGCTGCATCTTTACAGAGTCACATAGGCTATATAATATTACTAGGTGTAAACGAAACTATTGTTATGTCTAGCGAGAGAAGCTGCGGGCGTCCACTAGTCATTTATAAAGTGCACTCCAACGTCTTCTCCTACCGAACGAAGGCATCCACGGTGTTGGTAAACAATCCCAGCGCCCCATCAACCAATGTTTACAGACATCCAGCCTTCCGCTACTTAAGCCACGTCGAGAGAGCGCGCGGGCCAGTTCTCTCTCGTCCGCCGGCGGAGCATGTTGTCGCTGTACCGCGCGTGGCTGGGGCCGAGCCCCTGCGTGGCGCGCCCGGCGCCCCCGCCCGGCGCCCACCGCCCGGTCCCGCGGCGGGCGCGCGCCCCCTCGCCGCCGTCGACGCCGCCGCCGCCGTCGCCGTCGTCGACCACCTCGAGCGAGCTCGACGTCGAGCGCATCGAGGCCCCGGAGCCGCCCAAGCGGGCCCCCGGCACGGTCCTGGACATCGCGTCCTGCGACGGCCCCGTCCGCTTCAGCAGAGTCCTGAACGTGGCCTGGCAGGAGACGGAGCGCGAGTGGTGCCGGCACAGGAAGGCGCAGCGGTCGACCCTCCACTACTACCCGTGCAAGACGTGCGGCTCCAAGTTCCCCTCGTACTACTTCGTGCACAAGCATCGGAAGCTCTGTCACGCGGACGAGACGTCCGCCCAGGACGAGCCGGAGCCCTCCACGTCCGCGGCCAACACGTAGAACGATTAAACCCATCACGGTTCCTCCTCATCTTCCGACGTTACGTAGAACAAGTTGCCACGTGAATCTCCATAATGATTAAAACGTTCGGTTTAAGTTGTCGTCGAGTGATTCAAACATATCAGTATTAGCGCAGAGCTTATTTAGACGTAGGTTAAATAAATTATTAATACATAATTTATTTGAACATGATTGTGGCGTTGTTAATAAATGTTTCAATTAATTAAACGGTGTTTCGTTTTAAAATTTTGTGCTCGACTGATTGTTTTGTGTCCGCTAGTATCAGCGTGACCGCATACATATGTCATACTACAGATTTTCTAGAAACTAGACGAAAGTAATCATACAAAAGCATTCCCAAGAAGGAACAAACAGGCATGCTTGCGTAATTATTTTGGATAGTGTTGAACAAAGTTAGTCCCGCAAGCCGGACTAACGTGCTCTTCATTATTAGGGCAGATTCAGTGGAACATTTGAATTTGGGACACTTCATATAAGCCAACATAACCAATGCATCTTTCTTTCTCCTTTAATTAATAATCGATTTAAAACGTAAAAATACCGTTAAAAAATATTAAAACTTTTTTTTATTTTCATGCATTGTCATAAGAACCAAATATGTGTGCCAAATTTCAGCTCGATAGCTTCAGTGGAAGTGGGTGAAATATTGATTGCAAGATTCCAGGACATACTTACATACTTACATACGAGTGAAGTTAAATAAAATTTTTTTTTAAAAACCATGCATGCACCCTATCGGGTGAGATGGTATAGGTAACGTTGCTTGCTGAGCAAATAACGTTATATTTTGGGTAGGAGACTTTATAACGCATCAATAAAAAAAAATCTCGAACTTTTGGCTAAAAACTTCACAATCACTGAATTAAGCATATCTGTACCCAGCCAAGCGCGCGCACTAAAATCGGTGACAGCCCAGTGGCTATCGAACTCGCCTCTCATTCGAACGGTCCGGGTTCAAACCCAAGCGGCACGCACCACTTTTTACTTTTCTAAGTTATGCGACTTTTCTAAATTATGTGCGATTTAAGAAATTAAATGTCACTTGCTGTAACAGTGAAGGATACATCGTGCCTGCATGCCTGATAGTTCCTCAAAATGTTCTCGAAGGCATGTCAAGTCTGCCAATCCGCAATTATCCAGATAACTAAATATGGTGGACTAAGGCCTTATCCCTCCCATTCTGAGGAGACGCGTGCCCAACAGTGGGACAAATAAAGGGTTGTTGTGGTACCCTACCAAGCTACCTGTACTGTAATTACCAAGCATCATAGGTCTAGTTCGTAGCAATAAGACGTCGTCGTCGACAGAAACCAACTAGATCAACTCAAATGCACGAGTAGGTAAACTAAAAACATACTAATCTATCCCAACTGATCTCATTAATTTGATTTTGTTGACTTGATTTCGCTAAGCAGAGAGCATGCAAAGAGGTCAGTTAGAAGCCGTCAGATTTTGATTTATTAAATTGTTTTTAGTGAAGTTAACAATAACATTTCACTACTTATAATCTCTCTATATTATAAAAATATAATAAGAGATTAATAATATGCTATAATAATAGCTAAGTGAAGAACTCGAGAACTGGTGGACCGTTGCGGACCAAATTAATTATTCAAGCGGTTGAAAACCGAGGAAGGTTCCATAACAAGAAAAATGTAATACCTGCAAATGCACGGGAAAACGTATAAACTAAATTTATTATGTAAAACAAATCGCTGCGACCCATAGACGTGCCACTGCTGGGCACGGGTCTCCCCCACAGACACAGCTGCGGGAGGTCTAGAGCATAGTCCACCACGCTGCCCCAATGCGGATTGGTGGAGGGTTTAGTGGCCAACCTAGTGTCGAATGTCACCCGAAGGTGTTCGACAAGGCTTAACGACTGTTTCCACTATTAAAAACAACCGGGACCGACGGCTCTACGTGCCTTCCGAAGCAAGGCAGCGTCCATGACATTTTGCCAGTAGCGGTCACCCATCCACAAACCGACCTCGCCCGTCGTTGCTCAACTCTTTCGATCACATTGAATCGACGCGAGCCATTGGGCTGTGGACGCTACAATATAACAAATGCCACCATCCAATAGCTTTCGCCGGAACGACACCTGTCATGTCGCCTAGCATTAGAATATGAATTACGCCTAGAATTGAAGTAAAACTTATCAGGTACCTACTTGATTTTTTCTCTTATTATTATTTATTGATGAAAGAGTAAAATGTTCCTGGGACTCCACCATTTCATTAAATATCATTTTATATTCTATTTAAAATTCATTAATATCACTTTCACATTTTATAAATATTATCATTTGTTAAATATAAATTAATAAATATACAAGTAAAGTAAAAGTAATAAATATATAAGTATATTTAGTTCAAAATTATTCACTTTGCTATTCACAATTGATCCGTTTGAAAATATTGGAAATAAATATTTTTGACTTCAGTCAGAAAATAAGCGTTACTTCCGTCAGAAACAAATCTGAGTTACTCCCTAGTCGCGCCTATAGAAGTTTCACTTCAATAAACAAAGTAAACAAATACCGGCTCTATTAATAATAAAATATTGACTCACCGGCTTCCGGCGTGGGCGGCGGCTGTGCAGGCGTGGGCGTCGTCGGCGGCGCGGGCGTCGGCGTCGGCGGCGCGGACGGCGGCAGCGACGGCGGCAGCGACGGCGCCGACGTCGGCACCGACGACTGCATAGACGTCTGTACCGACGGTTGTGCCGACGTCTGTACCGACGGTTGTGCCGAGGCGGGTGGCAGCGGCGGCGCCGGCGACGGTACTTGTTGAAATGTGAACGACGCCGGAGGTAGAGATGGGAACTGCGCGTTGAGCGGAGGTGTCGTCTATTGGAATGTTGGAATACACAATAATTAGAAGAAGGAACAGAAAAAAGAAAAAGAAAAATAAGTAGTTAAAGTTAGTTAGATAAAATTTATATTTCAATAAATGCCTACAAACAAAACATAATACATGATAGTACCTACCTACATGAATTTAAAAAAAAAAAACAATGTCTATAATCTTATGATCGATAGCTAATCCTATATAAAATTTCACGTTTGCCGACGTTGCACGACTTCCCGCCTCTCGTTTTTATGTTGTACACACATTCACACATTCATGCCGATGTTTATACTGACCATAGATTTATTATAAATACTAAAGAAACGTGAGATTTAGAAAAATAAGCAAAATTTGTTTCGTTCACAACTGACGTTGGGCCAATACAGGCCTATATAGCGTGTACGCAAATGGTCTCGCCTATCTATCTCGCTCTAACATATGAGTATCTATGTTCTTTCTCTTTCGCATTGCCAATCTATCCAGTACATATAATAAATGTATGATACTGACCGTGATAACGCCGACGGCGCAACTGCTCACAATGAGACTGTTGCTCGACACTATCGTCAGCTGGGTGTCCGAGCGGCCTATAGCGTGTACGCAAATGGTCTCGCCTATCTATCTCGCTCTAACATATGAGTATCTATGTTCTTTCTCCTTCGCATTGCCAATCTATCTAATATAATAAATGTATGATACTGACCGTGATAACGCCGACGGCGCAACTGCTCACAATGAGACTGTTGCTCGACACAATCGTCAGCTGGGTGTCCGAGCAGACGGGCAGCGTCATGACGTGCAGCGGCGAGCCGTGCGCGGGCGGCGGCGTGGGCGCGCCCGCCGGCGGCGCGGAGGACGCGGGCGGCGGCGACGGCGGCAGCGGCGGCGAGCGCGGCATCTCCGCTCTGGGGGCGACGGGTGCTGTTAGCGCGCTCGCACAATCAAATATATACATATCTTGGACGTTCTCACACACGGCCATCTGAATCCAAAGTAATCGCGAGCCTGTCATATGGGTGTCAGAGACTGATTTACATACATAGATATTTTTAAATACATACTTAAATAGATAATATGTATTAACATTCAGACACAGAACAAATACAAGTGTTCGTCACACGAATATTTGTCCTGAGTGGGATAAAATGTACAAACACCAGACGGGAAGTCTAGTACGCATAACTGATTTAAGAAATAATCTTGTAATTACGGTCTCGATATGACAACATTTCAAAATTTTTAACACGTGAGACTAAAAATATCGTTTCTTGATTTTTGCACGCTGAGTTCGTTCGTATCAATGACGTTATTTGGCGTTGAATTTTTAGAATGTGACGATTTTTAAACCTGAAAATTTAAGTGAAAACGTCAGTTTTATGAAAAATTAAAAAAACACGTATACCTTAGATTTTCATTTGCTTTTTAATTAAATAATAATATCAAATGCGCGACTGAATTTCTTATTAGACATTTCTCGTAAGAAAGTACGAAAATTTCTAATAATGTGTAAATAACCTTAGGCTACAAGCAGTCACCCGTCCACAAGCCGATCGCGCCCGTCGTTGCTTAACTCTGTCGATCACATTGAATCGACGAGATTGGGCTATGGGCGCTACGATGGATGGGTGCGATGGCTTTTTAAATTTCGGATATATTAGGCATGCCTTTTCATTTCAGGTTAGGCTCGCTACGATTCCCACGTTGCTTTTTACTCTTCAACCTCTATAATAAGTCCGTTCACAACCACCAACGTGTATTACGAGCTTCATAACCGATTCAATAACCAGTTTAATCGCCACCAAACCGGTAATAAGCGGTAATAAGCGCGCGCGGCCCCGCTGCGTTATTAAAATCGCAGATTGGGTGCCCGCGGGGCACGCAGCAAAGAGTGGATCGGGCTAATTGTGTTTGCCGTTTCCCCCCTCTCTGCTCTCGCGTAAACACGTGCTCGGCGTGTTCAACACCGGTGGGTTTCATCATTTATTGTGTTACGAATGTTAAATTAATTTATCTGTAGTTACATATCTGAATTTGCTTATAGATATATGATAGATAGATAAATAAATAAACTGTAAATAAACAATTAGCAAACGAGCTTGCAGCACCACCCATCGGCTGCCGCCCATAACAACTGTGACTGACTTTGAACAAAACTTCTATTTAAGTCTTGTGTACTCCTATTTAAGACTGTCAATGGAACGGATATCTAATCAACAGCCTAAAATATAAATTTTATGCTTCTAGTTCTGAAAATGACAGTACTTTTCAGTACAGTACTTTTTTATACAACCTTTCATACCCCTTTTCAACCCATTACAAATCTTTTTTTTTTTTCAATTAAAAAAGCCTATGTCCTTTCACAGAATCTAGAGTCTAGACTATCTGTGTACTAAATTTCATTTAAATCTGCTGCGAAGCTGCGGGCGTCCACTAGTTAATGTATAATTAGTGCAAAATCTCCAGCTGTATTTCGAAACTAGCCCACAATTTATGCCGTCGTTATTTAATGCGATAACACACACACACACACAATATTTGAGTGTTATTCGTGCCAAGCTATATACTCGTATTCCTCAATTCCAGAGAGATAGAAATACAGGGATGAAACTACACGTGGAACGCTCAGCAGTAATCCCGCCATCAGCCGCTAGTTGCAAATAGGTGAAGTCAATTAAAACAGGGATTAATTCCATTGTGGAGCCGACGTGATTGCGAAACGGTAATTAGTACCGCCCGCGTTGTATCCAATTGTGTCTGATTTATTATGACACCTCACTGGTCAGCGCGGATATGACGAGCTTAAATGTATATCTAGAAATAATTTACAATCAAACGAACTCTGTTAAGTTCGATTGAAATTATGTGAACAATTTAATCGAAGTGATTTATTATGAGTATAGTTCGTTTTCCGTGCAGAATTATCTCTACCATTATTGGATGGTTTCAAATATAATAAGTAAAGCATATATATTTATTAACCAAATCATCATATTCGGATACCCCTAACACTTCACCTACACACAACCAATCAAAATGGAAACGTCGCGCCCGTCAGCGGCGCGCCGATCGAACGCCGCAATAAAACAGCAGAAATACCGCGAAGCGCCTTTAAAAAAAAATAAGAGAAACGCCAGCGCAGCCCCACCGCGGCCCGCTTTTAATTAAGCCAATTAGAAAGATGGGCCGCTGTTTGCGGAAAAATCTAAACAAGCGCTAGAGACGTACCCATGCTGGGGCACTGCCGCACTGGCTGGTGTAAACTAAACTCTTTTTTTTATTTGTTCGTTCCTAGCTTTATTTATCTGTCCGTGATCAAGAAGTTAAGGGACGGACGTGTCATAATTTTAGCAAAATCAAGTTCGTATTCTGAAGACACTGCAGAAATTTACATATGTCATAGAAGAGTTGGATCAAATATTTTGCAAGACGTGTCTATAAGGTGAAAAAATGTTTTTTACCATAAAACAATGAACCGTTTCTTAAGAAAATTAATGCAAGTTTTATATCCTCAAAAATGTGGTCAGTTTGCTTGGCAGGGGTGTCATTCTACTCGTAAGTTATTTTACCAGATTTAAGTTTAAGTTGTAGTAGGTACATCTCTCAATACTGAACTTGTTTCGGCGCGCACACAGTAATTTCCCTTACACAGTTAGTTATCGAAACCGACATGACGTGACCAGAATCGCAAACATCGATATCCACCGTCAACACGCGCTCCTCCCGGCGGAGACCACCGCAAATAATAACCCAAGTGATTGTCAACACACGCACCAATATCAACCCATTATTATTCTGTATTTCTTTACCCCCCTCCGTCCGCCCCCCGCCCCGCCTCTCCAGCCCTCCTTTGTGGCACGTCTCGCGGGAGATCTTAAGAGTTTACTCAAATATCAGAGTCAAATTGAATGAAATGTATTTTTTCGTACATAAATATTATTTATCAGAGTCTGTGATTGCTCGCGTGTGCCAATAGTCTTCGTTTTTATTTGCATTTAACGTGCCTTTTGACGATTTCTGCGTTAGTCGAATGGAACTTGACTATGAACGTTCGATTTGGTGGACGTGAACCAACGAGTTCCTAGGATATTTGAACCTAGCTTTTGTAGTAGTAGTAGGTACTCCACACCGAATGAATATACCCTCTTCAAGAAAACGAATCAAGTTTAACACCCCTGGCTGACAGTTCCGTTACAAAACAATTCCTTTACACGTTGCATGAAATGTTTGAAAATAAAATAAACTTGATAGATTCATTAAAATAAATGACTACGTACATAGACAGGTATATAGATAGTAATATCGTATATACAAGCATTAAAAAGACACTAAATATAAATCAGAATTACTCTATAATTACAGAAAATATTAAGTTAATAAATAAAACCTATATGTATTGCAAAAAGTAATATATTTATTCATGTATTCATCTCACTAGCTAGATCTTACCAATTAAAACCAACTTAATTTTAGCTGTAAAACAATCAAAATATACTTCTCAAGCTACAAAGCTTTGCGATTCCAATACCAGAGTAGAGTATAAATTAATCGAAACAGAATTCAAATGAGGCGACGACATTGTTATCACAGACTGTAAAAAACGTGGAGAGAGCGAGGGATGTTGAAACAAAAGTATGAATTTTAAACGATTAATCTCAAGATGAGATATCCGAAGTCCATGAGCGTGAGTGAGGGCAAACAGGGAGAGTACTTGCCTTGGCTTTGTTTAAAGAGGCGTGCACAATGGAATGGAATGTTAGGAATGTTAACAGTGTATTTTTTTATGGATTAACATGACAACACCAGCTGACCTCACCGTCAGACTAATCTCTAACATTTTCTGCTAACTATACTAATAATCCCACTTCCCTATTTCAGTCTTTTTCATTCATGTCACTGTGGTCATGGGTGGTGCTGCGTACTCATTTGCTATCTTATATTCATTAAAAAGAGCATGCAGCACTCATTCACTGCCGCCCATAACGACTGTGCCGGCCCCCATTGAGTATCATAAGTGTCTCGTGCCAAGCCTCTCACAGACTGTTGCTACCCTAGAGATTTTTGGTCGTCTCTAGTAAAGTGTAACCGAAAATATAGTAGAATTCAATCCACCTGATCCAGTTAAAATATAGTTGTAACTCATAGTCTGACCATAATTGGATTATTCCGATTATTCCTCGACATATTAGTGGGGGACATCAAAATAGATTTTAAAACAAAACAAAAACACTTTATTGCACGCCAAAGTGGGCCATGTATTTGTAGTAGTAGCAATGGGAACAACAGCAGATGGAATAATTACAACACATAAGTGTATACCGCTATTTTATGTTGTAACTCACGTAAATAGGAGGATACAAAAACGATTATTCAATATCAATCAGGAAAGTACATTATCTATACTATACTAATATTATAAAGAGGAAACATTTGTTTCACACAAAAACTTCTTTTTCAAAAAATTCTTTCACCATTAGAAAGCTGCATCTTCACTGAGTGACATAGGCTATTATAATATAACTAGGTGTAAACGAAACTTTTGTTATGTCTAATACCACGCGAGCGAATCTCAAAAACAATATTTGAAACTAGTGCTTAAATAATCAAATATCAAATATCAAAAAACTAATCAAATATGTATCATCAAATAGGGAAGAAGACAAGAAAATTTGAAATTATTAAAAGCTTTCTAAATAATAGTCAAGTATAAAATACTAAAGTAATCAAGTATGTTTAGGTTTTCATAATTTATGTAAACGGAAATCAATGTATCGTTAAAGCTCGTGATCAACTTTCGTGCGCAAGTGTAAACGCAGCTTAATAAAAATTTCACAACGGTTGCGCCTTTCAAGGCTTTGAGGAAATTAAATTTGGAAGTATTTTATTCATAGAGTGTAGGGCTGGATTATATTGCAGGTACGATGGACGGATTTAAGATCAATTTTAAAACTCACTTTCAAATACACAGTTGCTTCTCATATCTACCAAAAAGCCTATTGTAAATTGGAGAACTCACATAGTAATTGAATAGGTCAATTTAGTGATACTAAAATTTGATGTAAAATTTGATAATATAAGAAATTACCTGAGATTAAGAATGTAGTTTAATTAACATTAAATAATCTGGTATAACCAGTAGAGTATAGTTCTAAATCTATTTCAATAAAACCTTATACATATGTACATATGCTTGAACAAATAAAATCATTCATTCAGTAAACTACATAATTAATTTAGTAGATATAATAGATAACTTAGTAATCACAAATGTACAGTCTTGCTTTATATTTTTAAGAGCAAAAACTAAAGAAAGAACTTCAAGAATAAGTAGATAACTCTATCAGAAGTGTGTAACATACTCCAGCTTGATAGTTGGGTTCCGCACATATAGTATTACAATAACAGGTAACTTTAGTTAATATAACTATAGATGATAATGTAGAGTGAGCTTAAAAATATAATAATATATAAACTCACAATGCACGGCGACGGGTTTTTCGTTCGTTTTTTTTTTAAATTGACTCAGTAGTCAATTTAAAAATGTGCGTTGATAAGAGCCTGATCACCGAGCTGTCGGAGCTGAGTTCAATTCCCTGAGTTCAATTCGCATTTAGGGCTAATTTTGAACTCACATATAAATTTTTCTTCTTGAATTTCTATTATGGTCTTGAATCTTGAGTATTACTGTTTAGAGTTTGATTGATACCTACATGCATCACGGGGATTCGTACTGTGAGATTAAACAAATTCAATAATCGATCTTAATCTGGTTGATAGAGGACTATGTAATCGGCGCCACTCAGTTCTGACCTCTGAATCCAACCACAAACTAAGGGTTTAAACTAAATTTCATCTAACTATTCGTTATTTTCTTTTATCGTCAAGTTTACTCCGAGATCAAAATGAAATTACTTAAATGAAAATGAAATTTATTTAGCTCTTAACTACAACGTAACATGCAAAAATAAAAATAAATAGTCAAACACATGAGCAAACAATTCATCGCGTTGCAGTCTAGGCGAAAAACGCAACACACTCAGCATGTGCCGCAGGGGTTAAGCTGCAGCGCTGATTTTCAGTATGCTCGTTTTGTCTCATAGCTCGGACGATGATGAAATGCGAACTAATGGTTGAGAATTTGAGATGGTTCCAATCGCGTCCGCGAGATCCCTAAATCTCCGCTGCCGTTGAATAATTCATACCGCGGGCGGTGTTTACATTGTGTAATTAAAAAGCTCGCTCTGTACTATTGGCATTGCGCGATTATTATACCCAGGGTTTCGGTAGCGTCTTGTTTACATTTTTATCATCTGAGATGAATGGAAAAAGAGCAGACAGTGGCTTCGTTTGGCCACTGCTGCCTACCAAAATATGGCTAGGCATATTTTATAGGACTTGTTGAAATAGGTAACTTTTGAGTTAAAAATAAACTTTTTCTTCTTTTCTCTTCAATAATTGAAAAAAATATTATTACATTTATGATCATTGTAATTTGTGATTTTGATTTTGAGTGTTTTTTTTTAATTTACATGTATCTACAATATACACGCGAAAGTTAGAAAAGGATAAAATAATGAATGAATGGCCAGTGACTATCGACATAAGCCTTATCTAATATGATCCGAGAATGTTATTCACAATAGCTGTTCATTTCGTACATCATTGTATGTACTAGATAATATTTTCAACAAGAGTGTGGCAACCCTGAATATAACATCGGAGATGGCGCGGAGGGAATGTTGTGCTCGTTTTTGTGCAAACAATGTACCTCTATTGGCTTCAACAAAATAGCGGTTTCAGCTTTCATTGCTGTTTCAATCGCTATTACAAACATTTAGCAGTTTATTTTTATAAATAAAGTGATTTGTATGCACTTGTATTAATCATTTAATAAGTTACCAGTCCCCCACCAACCATTGGAGTAGCGTGGTGGAGTATGCTCTAGACCAGTCTTTCTCAAAGTGGGCGATATCGCCCCCTTAGGCGCTGCAGGCCGGCAGGCGGTAAGAGACCCATAAAAAAAATGGGGGCGTCCTAATGCGCTCAGGTTTCAAGTTAACTCTTGCGAGTAAAAGTCTCGTTTAGAATTAATGTTTAATCTCCGCTAATATAGCTCACAATAATTAATTAATTTTATTTTTAAGTAGATAAAAAAATAGGGGCGCTAAAAATAATTTATTCTCAAAGTGGGCAGTAAACAAAATAAGTTTGGGAATCCCTGACTTAAACGGAGCTTACGGTAAGAATTAACTTATGAAAGGAAAATTTCGAGTGTCGCGCCCTCACAAAGTTTACTTATTCTCGAGAGATGTCTCGGGGTTAATATAATGATTCATATATTCAGAGACTGGATTGGACCACTGAGGTACCTGTAGAAAGGTATCTTGAATATAATTCCAAAGAAAAGTACTAGATGGCACTCTTTGGTTTGAGTGAAACTAAACGTATAGACAATTTAACTGACTATACTAGATGGCGCTTTTTGTTTAAAGACAAACCCAGACAAAACGCTCGAGTTAAAACTATAAGAAAGTAATAGATGGCGCGATTCGTCAGACAATTCCATTGCATAAAAAAAGATGGTGCTGTCAGTTGAATGGCCAACTCAACTACATACTGGTCCAGTACAAAAATACTAGATGGCGCTGTTCGTGTACAGGTAAAATCGGAGCGGCAGTTAGCGTTCTCTTTATGAAATGAAATGGGAGCGAACAAAGATGAATATTTATTAATTAATTTATAATTTATTATAATTAATTTTGCTTTTGCTGTATACTATAAAAGGCCTAAATATCCATCCATCTTTCGATGGAAAGTAACTACGTTATGTGGCTTTCTGCCACTTCTAAGTGAGTCCCTTTTCCTCGACGCTATATTATAATATCACTAGCTGTTCCCGCATACTTCGTACCGCCTCAATACATGTTGTTGTAACTGAAAACCAGCGTTCGTGGTCCGCCACGGCTAATACTGAGTACGGCCCCTTTTCGACAAATTCATACTTTATTAGGTTAAGTAGCTTTTTAAGATCAATATAATTTTATTTTTGTTGTTTGTATGAAATTTGACGAAATAAACTTATTCTTATTCTCTAGTTAGAATAAGAATTACTTAACTAACTAAGGGCGGATTCGACCAAACGAGAATAAATTTTATCCTTAGAATAAGGCGCCATATGATCGCCTACGCGATTTTTTGTTCTGTCATACGTCAGAAGAAACTGTCATGTCAAAGCAAAATTAACACATGATTGACAGCTTTCAGCTCGCTACTTTAAAATTATCCCTGGTATAGTTACGCGAGTGTAAGTCTATGTTTGGTCGAATCCGGCCTAACTAACTTTAACTTAGGCCATTAAGCGGTTTTTTTAAATAGTGTTAAGCGTGATACTGCGTTGTGTTGTAACCTTCCTCAATTCTAAATTAAATTCTAATTAAAATTTTCAAATATGACCAATCGACATAAATAAATAATGTTCTGAAGACACAAAATCAATAAAAACCATGTTTGATGTGGAACACTATAAAGTTAATTCTGTGGGGCACAAAAAACATATTAAATAAGTAGTAACATCAAGTGGGTCCTGTAGAGCACATACCTGGCAGGGTGCGTTGCGCCGGGCGGCACGGGGATGCCGGTCACGTCCGTGCCCATGCCCTCCTCCTGATTCGAATCCTTGTTCTCCACACGAGCTGAACCTGAGACCATACCATATTATGTTACTTGTGAATGTGACTTTACTGAACATTTTTTTATGGCTTAATAGTAGCATATCGGCCCACAATTGATTTTGTATCTGCAATAAATACTGTTCACCTATTTCAGAAAAAAAAAATCAAGCTTGTATCTCAACAATTTATGCCTCAGTGACCAATAATGTCAAATAAACCAAGGTTTAACAAAAAAATACAAAAAAAATCATAACTAGAAAACTATGAAAGTCGCGGAACATACATGGGGGTGATTCGGGTAGCCCTAGGGGTGCTCTATCTATAGACATCTGCTTGACACAATTTTTTGGACATCCTGTATAATCAATCAATTTTTTCCTAACTCTAATTCAACAGGAAGAATTGCGACGTGCGGGCAACAAGCACATGCCATGTTAATTTGTGTACACTTTTTATAACTGACTTCTATGGAGGTATCTATACTATAAAATCACTGCATAATTATTTCTCCGTTAACTGAATATCTGAAGCGGTGACAGCCCAGCGGCTATAGAACTCGCCTCTCACTCGAGCGGTCCGGGTTCAAACCCCAGTGGCACGCACCAATGACTTTTCTAAGTTATGTGCGTTTTAAGAAATTAAATGTCACTTGCTATAACGGTGAAGGACACATCGTGAGGAAACCTGCATGCCTGAGAGTTCACCATAACGTTCTCGAAGGTATGTGAAGTCTGCCAATCCGCACTTGGCCAGCGTGGTGGACTAGGGCCTAATCCCTCCCATTATGAGAGGAGACCCGTGCCCAACAGTGGGACGTCTATGGGTCGCAGCGATAACTGAATATCAGGGAAAATATCATCATCTAGTGGAGGAATTTCCAACCATAATAGCGGGTATAATCGTCAATCGTTTATACCCTCACCCTGTGACCGCTGCAGGCGCGTGGTGACGCCCGCGGGCAGCTCCGGTTCCGGCGCCGGCCGCGGGCGCGCGTGGCGCCTCTGTCGCGGCTTGCGCAGCAACTGCTTGTAGTTCTCAGCCTTTTTCGATAGGTAATAAAATCTGGACGGACGGTAGGAAAATGCAGTGTTAGTTATTGAGGATCCCATTTTAATTAAAACAGAATACAATACAAATTTAAATAAAATATTATTAAAATCCATACTAATATTATAAATGTGAAAGTGTGTTTGTTTGTTTGTCCGGCTTTCACGTCGCAACGAAGCTATTATATGGTATGGTTTTTGTGTGTGGAGATAATGAGGAGGGTGGAGAGTGACGTAGGCTACTTTTTACCGCGGTAAAACATCCCCATGGGAAGATATCGATGTTTTGTTATTTTCTAAATATTTAGTTCCGGATGTTGTTAATAGATGGCATTGTTAATTCCCTTTTCCCACGCGGGCGGAGCCGCGGGTAAAAGCTAGTAATATATATGTGAACAGTTTCTATCTATCCATCCCATCGACCCTTAATAGTTAATAGTGTATTAGAGTTTGGTTGTATAATATGCTTAGGAAGATAATTATAAAGACAGGAAAGTTTTAGACAGAATATATTATCATTCACACAAAACAAACACACAAATAAAGATACATATAGGAACAGATAATACATATTTGTCGGAGAGCAGAAGGAATAAAAATTACATTTTTTGTAGAGTGGTGGTACAACGACATTGTAATTGCATTGCAATATGCATTGTAATGTAATATATACATCGCTGCGACCCATAGACATCCCACTGCTGGGCACGGGTCTCCCCCACAGGCACTGCTGCCGGAGGTCTAGAGCCACCTCTCCACCACGCTGCTCCAATGCGGATTGGTGAAGGGGTTAATGGCCAACCCAGTGTCGAATGTTCTCAAGCCACCCGAAGGTCTTCGACAAGGCTTAACGACTGTTTCCAGCATTGAAAACAACCGGGACCCACAGCTTTACGTGCCCTCCGAAGCACGGTAGCGTCCATGAAATTTTGCCACTAGCGATTACAGACCAACCGCGCCCGTCGCTCTTATAGATTGTACGTCCAGGCAGGGCCGACTGTCTTTTGTCTACAATCAATAAATTATCTGAATCTGAATCTTAAAATATTGGTTTCCCAAGTATTAATAGAAAAAAAAATTTAAAAAAAAATTGTGAGCCGTCACGGGACGCCTGGCAGATGTGAAACATCGAAATTATTTTGTACAAGTAATATGCACAAAAGTACAGATTATGACAGGAACTAAAACATATAAGAAAAAAAAAATCGGAACTGTATAGTATATATATTCCATACTAGCTTTTGCCCGCGGCTCCGCCCGCGTGGTCAAAGGGAATTAACAATGAGTTGTTTATCATACATGACATATTTGTGGTGGATGAATAGTGACAGTTCCACGATTAAAAGATACTAACTACTTAACCACTATACTAACTACTTCTAAATTGTTCTAACGCCATCTATTAACAATATCCGGAACTAAATATCTAGCAAATAACAAAACATTGATATCTGCCCATGGGGATGTTTTACCGCGGTAAAAAGTAGCCTACGTCACTCTCCACCCTCCTCACTATCTCCACACACAAAAACCATACCATATAATAGCTTCGTTGCGACGTGAAAGCCGGACAAACAAACAAACAAACACACTTTCACATTTGTATTAGTATGGGTAATCCTCCCGCCTCACCTAACGCAGTCCCTGACGGTCTTCCTCGGCAGGAAGGAGGCGATCTGGCCGAAGTTCTTCGGGTGCTGCAGGTACTTCTCGCGGAACAGCTCCCGCTCGCCGCGCGACCACACGTTGCGCAGGAGCAGCGCCTTGTGCTCCACCTCCATGTCCATACACCGGACTGCACGAGTAAAGTAACAAGTAATATTAATAAAGTAAGAAAATAAATTAATATACATACTGCGTAAATAGTATTTATGTAATTAATTTTTACATAAATAATTTTTTTTTAATTTTTATTATGTTTTTTAATAAAATTAGATGTAATATTAATAAAGTAAGAAAATAAATTAATATACATACTGCGTAAATAATATTTATGTAATTAATTTTTACATAAATAATTTTTTTTAATTTTTATTATGTTTTTTAATAAAATTAGATGTAATATTAATAAAGTAAGAAAATAAATTAATATACTGCGTAAATAGTATTAATGTAAAAATTAATTATTAATGTGTCCATTAATGGTCCTTTGTAATGTGTGTAAAGGTCCACGAGAACTGATAAATACCGGCTGCCCACAAACTGGCCTACACAGTTTGGCAGAAATTGATAAGTTAACAATGTATGTACCTTTTTTAGTGGAAATAAATAAAAAATAAAAAAACAAATATAAATATAAATATCTTGGACATTCTCATACAGTTGGTGTCCCGCAGCATGGGCTTGGGCGTGCGCGGGTCCCGCAGCAGCGGCGGCACCACGGTGAGCGAGCGCATCTTCTTGTCCCCGTGCCCCCGCAGTGTCCCACACTTACAGTTGGTGTCCCGCAGCATGGGCTTGGGCGTGCGCGGGTCCCGCAGCAGCGGCGGCACCACGGTGAGCGAGCGCATCTTCTTGTCCCCGTGCCCCCGCAGTGCCCCACACTTACAGTTGGTGTCCCGCAGCATGGGCTTGGGCGTGCGCGGGTCCCGCAGCAGCGGCGGCACCACGGTGAGCGAGCGCATCTTCTTGTCCCCGTGCCCCCGCAGTGTCCCACACTTACAGTTGGTGTCCCGCAGCATGGGCTTGGGCGTGCGCGGGTCCCGCAGCAGCGGCGGCACCACGGTGAGCGAGCGCATCTTCTTGTCCCGGTGCCCCCGCAGTGTCCCACACTTACAGTTGGTGTCCCGCAGCATGGGCTTGGGCGTGCGCGGGTCCCGCAGCAGCGGCGGCACCACGGTGAGCGAGCGCATCTTCTTGTCCCCGTGCCCCCGCAGTGTCCCACACTTACAGTTGGTGTCCCGCAGCATGGGCTTGGGCGTGCGCGGGTCCCGCAGCAGCGGCGGCACCACGGTGAGCGAGCGCATCTTCTTGTCCCGGTGCCCCCGCAGTGTCCCACACTTACAGTTGGTGTCCCGCAGCATGGGCTTGGGCGTGCGCGGGTCCCGCAGCAGCGGCGGCACCACGGTGAGCGAGCGCATCTTCTTGTCCCCGTGCCCCCGCAGTGTCCCACACTTACAGTTGGTGTCCCGCAGCATGGGCTTGGGCGTGCGCGGGTCCCGCAGCAGCGGCGGCACCACGGTGAGCGAGCGCATCTTCTTGTCCCCGTGCCCCCGCAGTGTCCCACACTTACAGTTGGTGTCCCGCAGCATGGGCTTGGGCGTGCGCGGGTCCCGCAGCAGCGGCGGCACCACGGTGAGCGAGCGCATCTTCTTGTCCCCGTGCCCCCGCAGTGTCCCACACTTACAGTTGGTGTCCCGCAGCATGGGCTTGGGCGTGCGCGGGTCCCGCAGCAGCGGCGGCACCACGGTGAGCGAGCGCATCTTCTTGTCCTCGTGCTCCTGCTCGTGCAGCCCGTCGGCTATCTCCTCCAGCTCCGCCTCGGACTTGACGCGCGCGCCGAGCCTGTTGAAGCGCTCCCGCTCTTCCCGCTGTTTCCGGAGCTCAGGAAACACCTGGAGAACAACCATAGGTTACTAGGAGGTATAACGAAGCCAAATTGTAGGACCGGGATCATCTTAACCTCTCCGGGATATCAAACACAAAATCAATTGTATCTCGAGTAAAAAGAACTGCTCAGACATACAAGGGGATAGCATAACATACATTTCCGACTTTAATTACATGTGAGCAAGCCGGTAACTTCAACTATGAACATAACATTGCACAACATCACGCCTGTATTTCCTCGAGGAGGAAGCAGAGGTGAGTAGTACACCCAGATTTCACCAGTAGGTCCCGTATTACACGGGTGAGACTATTACCATAGACAAGTCCATAATCTGAGCTACTACTGGATATTTCAAATCAGAAATACCCAATAATACTTTGGCCGACTCCGGGGATCGACAGTTTGACGATTGCCTGTTAACGACGACTAAAATCTTTGCAAAAATTGATGCTCAACCAATTATTAGCACATTATAACTCAAATAATTTATTACAGGAAAAACAATATTATGGTTTCACAAAATGGCGTTCTACAGCTGACGCTGGTGTAGATCTTGTCATAGGACTAAAAGGGGACTTCGGGGGAAGAGTGGAAGCTCGAACCGTCCATTCAGTGAGACTGGGAAAGGTGTTAACGTTCTCACGTCTCCTACTTGTTGAACCAGTGATCGGCATTGGAGGGTACCGATGCGTTTTAACGTGTCGGAGTCCTCAAGCGTCGATGTAGGCCACCAAGTGGGTTTTTAGGGGATAGAAATCCCACTTTACCCAGCCAACTTCTAGTCTTTCTGGGGCATTGTTCAGAGCTGGTGCGACTGACCTTCTCGAAGAATTCCCTGTTCCTCGCATCCTTGGCTTTCCGCTTCTGCCCCTGCTCCAGCCGTTCGACTCTTCGCATCCATTCCGCCGCCCGTCTGCTGTACGCTTCCGTTAAGGCGTCTTCTCTCTGAGAAATAAAAAAAAAACATCACAATCCATAATTAGCTTTAACAACTTTTACAAGTTCTACTTCATAGTTTTATGTTGAAGCATAGAATATAATACAAATCAAGTCAAATAATTTTAGAAACGCCCGTCGCTTATCGCCATCCGACCAGGTACAAAGCTAACGGCGCTGCGCGGCACAGAGAAACAATACCAGCAAATGTTAACCAAAGTCGCAGCAGAACTACTGGACCATCCCCTTTGAAACCTCGCAAAATGCTGTCATTTCAGCAGGACTGTCACATTTTTTTTATATTTGAATAGTGTACCAAATCTGTTCCATATTTTTATGTAACACGCGTCACTGTCTCGCGTGTGCGATGGTTATCCACTACCAGTTAGATAAATCAACATCGAAACACTGCCAGTATGTATTGGTGGATGATCTGTTTTCTTTATAAGTAGGCTGGATGCATATTTAACTTTAGTCGCAAATAAATCACGATGAAGCAAGCACGTGTGTGATTCCTCAAACCAAACTCACCAGGAGAACCTTATCCCCAGACCAATTGGTATGTATCAACCTCGAAACACGCGACAAATTTTTATTGCGTGCTTCAACTCGTCGTCCCTCCACAGCAGCTGGGGTACTAATAGGAAGCTTACGAACCTTTTCAGTTTCAAGCCTGAGACTACGCAGATGATCCGCGAGCCGCTTGCGGAAGGTGCGGTGCCTCCTGATGTTGTCGTGGTAGCCCGCGGTGTCCTGCGGCTGGTTGTACAGCGGGTACAGCACCGGCGGGCCCAGGTGCGATAGCGACGCGTGCGCCGCCGCCGCCTGGGAACACGACAGTACAGATTAGATTACAAACTTCATTATTTTCGCTTAAGATTACAACACGTCCATCTTTCCATCCATCAGGCTTTTGTGATCGAAGGGCTGCTCTTTTTTCCGAGCCGTGGTCTCCATTCAAGGACTCTTCTTCCCCACCGGTTATCAGTCCTACGAACGATGTGGCACTTAAATTTCCTAAGTGAGTTTTGTTCGACAGCGGATTTCGTCATGTCTGATTCTGTCGCGCAGCGATATACCGAAGCATAGCTCTCTCCAGACGCGTTGAGTGATTCTCAGCGTGTGACTTATGCCAACAGTAAAGGACCACTTCTAGTATCCGTATAATGGATCCATATCTTTGATTACAAGACAACAAATAAAAAAAGTGCTCAATTCACTAAAAACAAAAATTCGGTGCAAAACTTCTTGAACGCTTCCGATCTTCAAAAGGCACGCTAAGCCGATGACGTCATAATGGCTGGCCACTAACCCCTCCATCACCGCAGTAGCATCGAGACATGATCTAAGTACACCGTGAGTAAATTTCGATAGGGTTTTGGCACCTCCTCAGTCTTTGTATCTTGGAAGCCGTTTACCAGCTCTTGTATCTACCATCATCAACCTCCTCATCATCCCCGGCAGACTCACCCGTTTCCTATTGTCCGCGTATATGCACTGCGCCAGGCTGCGATGCCTGGGCACCGCCTCCTCCGGCTCCTCGGCCTTGGCCGGCCTGGTCGCCGTCTGCTCCAGCTCGTGCATCTTCTTCTTCAGCTTGGACAGCGTCGCGTCCGACAACGCCATCTCGCGGTCTACCTGCAACGCAAGTGCACGTCTATACGTATAATAACATCTTGGACTTTGGCACCGATTGATGTTTGGGTTGTAAGAGGAATAACTACCTATTCTTTCGAATTTATGAAGAAACAAATTTTGATATGTAAGTTCTGTCACACGGCCGGTAGTAAAATTCCCCGAGGTTGTCGAAGGTATAATTGTACATGGGTTTGGGGTAAGAAATGAGAGGGAGAAGGTCGTAGCAGCAGCACGCTGGCCGGATGGCAGATTTCATACGACTAGGGGACCGACGCACAGAACATTATGTGCAGCTCGAGATGCTCATCATGTTATTTTAACGTTACAGCAGGTGATCAATAAACCCAACTAGAGAAATTGAACTGGTAAAGTACGATCTCAATTAAATAAGTTGAAATCATTTGTCCGTGCCGCTGGAGTTTGAACCCAGAGAAGTGTTGCGAGGTATAGGCTAAATATAAGTTACTAGTGGACGCCCGCAGCTTCGCTCGCGTAGAGCGTTCGGGTTGCCCACTTGACTTCAAAAACGGCTTCATACTAACTTTGCACCCCCGTTTTACCCCCTTTGGGAATGAATTTTCGAAAATCCTTTCTTAGTGCTCCCCTACGTTATAAAAGGAACCCCTGTGCAAAATTTAAAGTGACCTAAACCTTTATAGTTTAGACCTTTTATCTGTTCTGTGGTTTAGACCCTACGTTGATATGTCAATCAGTCAGTCAGTCAGTCAGCTTCTCCTTTTATATATATAGGTTATAGGTATGGGTTAGTATAAAACTAACTGTTTGTTAGTCATCAATCGTCGAGATGAGCTCCAGAATCCCCCCGGCAATCAGTCGAGCCGCTGGCCCGGCGCCAGGGCAATCACTTGAACCGCGACATGAAATTACGTCCCAACCGTTATCCCAACTTGTATTTTTAAACTCTCGTTCACTGTCAGAGAGGATGGGAAGGTCATGTTTAAATAGCGAACATTTTAAATGTTACTTCGCAGCCAAAGTGGGAATTTAATTGCCAAACTACATTTTATAACATTCCAAGAATCGGCGAAGTGTGTCTAACCGGCAATATTTAATTTAATATTTTCCTGGGGTTAGTTTTTTATTATATTATTGTTAAAATAGCGTTAAACTTTTAGGGATGTAAAAATCTTGAAATACTCGTGTTATTAGCTCAACTTTGTGTGAATACCTATGAGCATTTATTAGCTGAATACACTATTTCAAAATAACCTTTGATGCCAACTGAAGGACGAAAACAATTTAATTTATTTATAAGCTTTATGATAAGAAACTGTGTTTCAGACAGAGAAATCAAGATAACATCACACGCACATTCAACGACTGGAACAAGACTTGTAAGACTTGTGTAAAAATTATAAAATATTTTACTCAAATATAGCCCTCGAACGACCTTCTGATAATTTATTTATCATGCCTTGTCGGAGACCTTCGGGCGGCTTGAGAACATTCGACACTGGGTTGGCCACTAACCCATCCACCAAACCGCATTGGAGCAGCGTGATGGATAATATGCTCTAGACCACCGCAGCAGTGTCAGTGCCCAGCAGTGGGACGTCTATGAGTCGCAGCGAACGATCATACCCTAACGGACAAGCAGACGTTCTACCACACCAGTAACTGTTTGGTAAACATTTGTTGGTTCACCTATGAACAGAACTGGCTCACTAAATCCCTTCACCAAAACCATCAAGATTAAAACAGGCTACTGGACACAAACCTTGGATATCTGCTGCAGCAGCTCATCCTTGGTGGCGCGGAACGTCTGGTCCTCCGCCGTGGGCTCCGAGGGCGGGTTGGGGGACAGCACCTCCACCGTACTGTAAGAGTTCATCAGTGGTTCCTGCAATAGTTCAATGGAAACTGTTTAGGTGGAGATCGGCTTTCGGTACTTGGCTGGACTCTTGTATAAGTATAGATTATAAGGGGGAGTTTACACATCATCATCTTCATCGTCATCACAGCCCTTTCTTTGTCCCACTGTTGGGAACGAGTCTCCTCTCAGAACGGGAGAGATTGGGCTTTTGTCCACCACGCTGGCCAAATGCTTATTGGCAGACTTCACATGCCTTCGAGAAAATTATAACTCATAGGTATGCAGGTTTCCTCAAGATGTGTCATTTACCGGAATAGCAAGTGACATTTAATTTCTTAAATGAAATGAAATGAAATAAATCGTACTTTATTACTTAGAAAAGTCATTGGTGGTTGAAACCGGACCGCTTGAGTGAGAGGCGAGTTTGATAACCACTCACCACGTTACGCATTTACACATCATTGATACCAATTTATTAATATCGTGTTTTGTTAATACATTACTACGTAGGTCGGCGTTAGGTCCGTGGAATATGGTTACCAGACTTAGATATTGAAGTAGTAATAATATTGGTAACACAAAGTACAGGCTATGATACAGAATAACTATTATTCTGCCTAGTTTGGGGTGTGAAAATATTTAAAAAAATGTCGCTGTTTTTGGTGACAGCACCGTCCGCTGAAGTTCGCGGTGGTTTGGGCGACTCACCCTGGTGTCCACCCTCAGCGGCTGGTGGGGCATCGCGGCGGCGGGCCTCTCCGCCGACAGCCGGATCTTCTTGAACGGCGGCGGGTCCGCGGGCGGCGGGTGGTGCGCGGGCGGCGCGGGCGGCGGCAGGTACGCGCCGCCCAGCAGCGACATGCGCGCCCCCGACCGGTACTCGCCGGCACCGCGCCCATAGCTGCCGTCCCTGGAAACAGACGGGGCAACGGTCAGACGCTGCATAGACACGTATAAGTTAAGGCAATCAGTAATCAGTAAACAGTATTGCTGCGACCCATAGACGTCCCACCGCTGGGCTCGGGTTTCCCCCACAGACACAGCTGCGGGAGGCCTAGAGCAAACTCCACCACGCTGCTCCGATGCGGATTGGTGGAGGTAATCAGTATATTAATTGTCAAATGTAGCGTCCAGATATAGCCCAATGGCTCGCGATGATTCAATGTGATCGAAAGAGTTAAACAACTACGGGGGCGGTCGGTTTGTGGATGGGTGACCGCTAGTGGCAAAATTTCATGGACGCTACCGTGCTTCGGAGGGCACGTAAATCCGTCGGTCCCGGTTGTTTTCAATGTTGGAAACAGTCGTTAAGCCTTGTCGAAGACCTTCGGGTGGCTTGAGAACATTCGACACTGGGTTGGCCACTACCCCTCCACCAATCCGCATTGGAGCAGCGTGGTGGAGTATGCTCTAGATATCCCGCAGCAGTATGGGGAGACCTGTGCCCAGCAGTGGGACGTCTATAATAAGAAATAAAATACCCTTAATTCAGTACGCAAATTTTTATGTGTTCACCCTCTACTGATATAATTCATCCATTTCCATTTATACCCATTACCATTCACGAAACCATTCTATAGTCAAATTACTCAATTACAAGTTCACATCCGGTTATTTTTCAAATATTCGAGCATAAAAACTGGTAGTTGAGAAAAATGCACCGCCTTCCGGCCTGTGATCGTATCCTTCGCAATTCAAAATAGCCATGTGGCTGATGTGGCCATACTGGCCATAGCCAATGCCACGTCACTGCATAACGACTTAACTATGCACAGAAGCGGCACAATTATTATACTCGTACTAGATAGATATTGCGTTTTGTATTGTCTATACATTCGACATGCGACAAAATATCCACTTACGATAATTATAATTTAACCCGTAATTTTTTCATGCCATCTTTTTACGTTACTATTGCCAACTTGTTGTTGAGATCTTTCCAAGTACCTGCCACGTTTCATGTTTATCTACCTGTTTCTTTAATTTAGTTCATTGCCAGAAACGTGTTGCATTACCAAAGATATTTGTAACGTCTAATATGTACAAGAAGTTTTTAATAAAAATAAACAAAATAAATGTGTTACGTGAAGTGTACTAGGTAAGGCATGGAAAAAATATATAATTTAATGAGGACACTTCACCACACCACACTAATATTCATTATATTTCTTTCGTACCATCCCTTGAACAATAGGACTCGCATGCGCATTTAAATTAGACAGAAAAACGATACTTTGTTCAACTGTTTTCGAACACGAAGCGAATGTAAATACCTAAATGCGTAGCTTTTGTTTTGTTTATGTATGCCTTTATCATGCGATAAATTGCGATAGAAAAAAAGCAAATATTTTCAATTAGTGTGTATTTATACATTCTGTTCTAAATTTAAATATCTAAGGTACACGATAAATGCATTTTCTAACAAACATTATTTAAGTTCAATTATGCTGTATCATAAATAACATGCTTACGTATTTGCCAATTACATTATACTATACATTTATGTACGAGTATGTACTACGTGGCAACAATGTCAGAGTTCTAAATTCAGCAGCGAAACTGTTAATTTGTACCGGTACAGACAGACATGATCGAAACGCAAAACAAAGATCAGCAACCTCTCCATTTAATTGAGTCCATCTGCTCCATTATTACGACACTTCTAGCAAGGGCGACCAATTTCATCGTGCTCAGTGGCTGACAACACAGTCACTTCGGTCGATCACAATAGGACGGGTGTTATGTCTAGTTAGTAGTTTAATGTAACTGGCTCGGAATTGTTTCTAGTTATATATATTTACGTTTAAACTAAATGTTATTACTGCATTTTTATACTCAGCTACCATTTATGGTACATTAAGATTTTCAGAGAATTTTAAATCTGTTGATCTATCTATGGTATAAAGAAGAAACGTTGTTTATATTATCTCACTGTGACATAAATTACATACCAGCGGCAGGCCGGGTGATACTAGGTAGTCAACTCGAGTTTTTACTATTTAAGTAGGTACGTACTATTTATTTAATCACGATCGATAATTACATTTTAACTTATTGCTAAACTCAACCTTGAGTGGTGATACCGTCCGATGTTAGGTGCCACATACAATAATGTATTTCACATACCGGGAACCGCTACGCGACAGTCAAAAGAGATTCCCAGAGCTTGCGATGCACAGTCAGCACAACACTATGTCGAAAAAGTCCAATCTAATTGTACGTATCCGCACGTAACACATAGCATTCAGTACGCCTCTGCTGCATATTTTTGTAGCTGTGCATAAAGATTTAATAAATAAAAATGAAATAGTCCAATGATGTAGGAACATTAAATTAAATTTGTCCTTGTTTTTGTGATTCTCGTCTAAGAATAAAGTTTTAACTCTATAGAAACAATAGCTTTGAGGCTATTATGGCCTTAACGGTTTAATTGGTTATATTCTTAGGTCAGAAATCGCGCTTCGTAATCATAGTCGCAGCGGTCGCTTCTAGATTTATCATATACACAAGAAAACCTCTTATCTCTCTGCATTTCATTACCAAATAAATCCGATGCGCTAGTTAGAAAAATATCAGTTTTACGAACTAATACCAGGATATACGAGTATGCCCCACTGATAATTCAGTAGTGACTGGTGAGCTGGTGAGTCACCACAGCCCAAGTAATCGAAATGTAATACGTAAATGAACTTTTATTCAAGGTTGAAATTGATAAACTATTTAGCATAGTTTAATTTTAATTGGCAGACAAATAACAAACGTTAAAAAATATCAGATCAGACTTTCGGTCAAACCAATTGAAAACAACTGTTTTATAGATACGCATAGTACGAACTAAACGCGCAGAAGTTCGTTTAATCCATAGATATTAAATTACGTTTAATCGCAAGGCAAACACAATAGGCGCCACCGGTTTTCATTTCATAGGAAAAATTGTGTAAGCGTCGGCCGTGTCTAGTCGATATCCGTTCTGTGGCGCGCCGGTGGCGGGGAAGGCCAAGGTTGCCGCGGGCGGCGCGGGAGAGGGGGGTTATAACTGTAGCTCGGCCGATGCGGTTTATTTTTTTATTGTTATTCGTCGCTCGTCTCGCACTCGGCCACTCGCACACGTGGGGCCCAACGCAACGTGGCGGCTAAATTCGGCCGAGGTGTGGACGTGTGCGGCGCGCGACTGACAACGAAGTACGGACGATGCAGTTGCAACTGTGTGCGTGTTTTGGCGCGAAGGGTTTACTTTGCGAGGATTTGGCAGTAGGTCGGGTTTTATTAATAATGGGGATTACTACGAAAGGGTCGACGGGAGCTCTATGCGACTCTCGCACGGATGCAATTATGCATTTCATTTTCTTTTGTTAAGTGCATTGACATACTGACTGATACCGACCTTATTCGTACTTTCTACTTTCAGATAAAAATAATTGCTTAGTTTACATTACGCTATTTAAAAAAAAAAATAACGCGTGGATATATATGTAGGTAAATACAGTATGTATATGATACCCCATTACGTGCATATGGCATGGCATGCAACAGACATAGTTCACAAATTACATTGTCATAGGAATCAGTACGCTTTTCCGGGTCATGTAACTGCTTCACAAAGTTTATTTATTTATGATCATCGCGAATTCGCGATTCACCGAAACCATGAGCCGTTCAACTGGGTTAAGTTAAGCATATATGTACGTACATAATATGTCCATTTATTCGTCAATTGATCGATATGTTTTAAAAGTTTTAACGTTACAGATGCAAGCATATATTGATAGATAGATACGTTGACATAACCCAACCCAATAATTCCACCACAACCCTTTCTTTGTCCCACTGTTGGGCACGGGTCTTCTCTCAGAATGGGAGGGATTCCACTAGTATTAGCTCGCTATAATCCGCTATGGCGCGCTATTCTCCGCTCTGGCGCGCTATACTCAGCTATATCGAGCTATACTCCGCTATAGCGAGCTATATTCGCTTCTGCGCGCTATTCCGGGCCTCCTTCCTTTCATAACTGCTCCGGTTGGCGCCGCTCCAGGACGGCTGCCAGTTTATTTATACTTGTATTTACTTTAATACATCGCGCTGTGTATTGGATGTGCATATGATTCTAAAATTACGCATAAATTCGTCACTTTCAGTTTCTTTGATACGGTTTGAAATATTTTTCGAATGTCACGGAAGCTATCTCTATAATTTTTTGTTGATATTGTGGATAAGTCTTGGAGTTTGAATGAGTAAGGTGTTGGTAATGGCAGGCAACACTTGTCACATGTAAAGAGTTGGTTTTCGAATATTAGAATACTAGTGGACGCCCGCAGCTTCGCTCGCGCGGAATTAGACATTCACTAACTTCAAAATCGGCAGTTTCATACTAACTTTGCACCCCCGTTTTACCCACTTAGGGGGTGAATTTTCAAAAATCCTTTCTTAGTGCTCCCCTACGTTATAAAAGGAACCCCTGTGCAAAATTTCAAGTTTCTAGCCCTTATAATTTAGGCCCTGCGTTGATATGTCAGTCAGTCAGTCAGTCAGTCAGTCAGTCAGTCAGTCAGTCAGTCAGTCAGTCAGTCAGTCACCCTCTCCTTTTATATATATAGATTGAAATAACGTCATAACAGAATGTCTTCGGTTATGACGTACTTCTCTTCTAGACACGAACAGTAAAAGATCATAATGTTATTGTAAACATAAAATATTGTGTGTGTGTAATAAATATGTAATAGTATAGTGTTTCTAATATATAATATTAGAAGTGAGTGTTTTCAAATAGCCCCTCTCCTCCAGAGTCCAGTCACATCAAATAAGTACCTCTATATGTATTTGTTGATGACGATAGGTTTATAAATTTGCGTAACTCATGACATGAATGATAATGATTATTAGGTTACTGGTTACCCAATAGATAGATAAATGGTTCGTTGAATAAGATTATAACGATAATGAAAGAGCAGTTTCACATGAATCGAGATAAAATACAATGAAAGAAACCCTAATTAATAGGGATCTTGTAAGTATTGAAGATGCGAAAATAAGTAAGTAGATATCATTGTGTTGCAACTTAAAAACAATGTTATAGATTTCTCAGAGTAGATAGTTATCATGTAGTACATAGCCAGCTATAGTTATATTATACAGGCATTGTAGGCATTGCTTAACGACTGTTTCCATCATTGAAAACAACCGGGAGCGACGGATTTACGTGCCCTCCGAAGCACGGTAGCGTCCATGAAATTTTGCGCCACCAGCGGTCACCCATCTACAAACCGACCGCGCCCGTCGTTGCTAACTGTTTCGATCACATTGAATCGACACGAGCCATTGGGCTATGGAACGCTACGCCAAATTTTTTTGGATCTTTTCAAAAAAATGTGTACTCACCTAAACGTAAGCGCCGCGGAGCCATACCCGGGCTGGTGCAGCCTGAGCTGGGCGGGCGGGTAGGCGGGCGCGTAGGGCGCGGCGGGCGCGCGCGCCCCGCCCGCCGCCTGCTTGCCGCCGTACGCCAGCGCCCCGTGCCCGTGCCCGTGCTCCGTCTGCCCGGGCCTGGGGGAACAACACCATCGTTAGTGATTCAACCAGACGACAATGATCTGGTACACGCTTTACACAACCCTGGTTCTGAATCAGACTCCTTCACAGCACCAGGTAAGCTTAGACATGGACTAGACGTTAGTAGAAAAGTAGATATAGATCAGTGGAAGGCTACAGACAAGCCTGATCCTAAACCTGGCTGATTAGTACAATCAAGAAAAAGCTTTAGCCAACTATTCATAACTCCAGATATATGGAGCTAGACTAGAACTATATAAGTAGAAAAGTAGATATAGATCAGGGACATGCTGCAGAAAGGCCTGGTTCTGACAAATATTATATGTATAATGAAAAACAAATGAACCTATATCTGAACCAGACGGCAATGATCTCGCTGCCGACAACTGGTCATAACACCAATGTAACCTGCATAGACATTAGTAGATAGGTATAGATCAGAAGGCACTGATCTAGTACAGGCCCCAAACAACATGTGAAGGCCACGTCAGATAATAACCTCTTAAGGTACACGAGACACAACAGGCTAACCCGAACCTTACAGTTTTGGAAGACGTTTTGGAACCAACAGGACACAAACATAGATGAGGCCACCTAAACCACCAAAACAAAAAACTATTCCGGGTCTATAGAATTACAACATCTCCGAAAAGGGTGATGGTGATGATCTGATGATCCACAAAAGTGGATAAAAAATTATAAGGCAATACAAAAATGACCAGATCTAAAATTGAGATCCATTGGTCTGGCAACTTATTACATACCAAAAATAAAAATCTAAATTAAATAATTTATATGCATTGAATACATCGATTTATTTATATGGTAGGTATTTAAATGTAATTAAATATGATTATGGTATTAAAATCATGCACCTACTATATTCAGCTAAATCTTATAAATAGCATGTAAAAATTTAATTAATATTAAAGCATGAATACAGAAACGAAACTCGACACACATATTAAACTAGGTATGTATATAAATAAACAAATACGAGAAAATTAAAGCGAGAGCGCATTAATTAGTCTACAGAATCCTCCTTATAAAAACCAGTTCGTTTATAATCTCCGCATACCTAGTTTTGAAAATAAACTAAACTAATGAACTGAATATTTCCGTGACGGCTGCGAAACAGGTTTTGGTCGTGTGAATGCGACCAGCTCGCGATGTTATTCTTCGGATTCCTAGCTTGTGAGAGCCAAATGCCTATGAGATGAATATCATCAAACATTCATCCATCCATCCATCAGCCTTTGAGGTCCACTGCTGGACATAGGCCTCTCCTAAACGACACCACTACGACCTTCCGAATCCAGCGGTTTCCCGCCGATTCCATCAAACATCAAGTAGTATAAAATCCCCCATCGTTTCGCAGCTGCTGCAAAGTAGATACAACTGAGTTTATAATAAAAACTTCCTCAAACATTTCAATGAGTTTTCCTCCTTCCAGTCGAAATTAAATTCTATTCCAAGAAGCCACAAAAAGCATGTTTACACCAGTATTTTTTTTTTACCTCTTTAAATCTTTACCAAACTACAGTTACTCAGAAAAAAAAATTTGAAAATGTTTGATCCAGACTAGAATGACTAAAAATTAAAGAAGTTTTTAGCTTAGTGTAGATTTACCGATAGTCACGATACAACCAAAGACTTCAAATTATTTAAAGTTCTTAAACGGCATAGATAGACAAACCATCATAGCAAACAATAATCCGGTCATTTACTAAATGGTACATTTTTTAATGACATACCGATTGCCTATTTGGCATGGCACTAGGTAAAATTCCAATATCTTTGTACTACTGTCATCAAATGGAGCAAAATTTTGTATGACCTATCTATTTCTTTATGGTATCGATAGGGTATGGATATAACCGAGTTTTAACCACTGGATTTCACAGTAACAGTATAAAGAAAAGACAAAATGAAATTCTATGTTAACTTTCAATCGAATAAAATAGTCTGGCAAGAAAGGCATAGATTTTAAGACCTTGATTTATTCATGACTAGTGTCTCCAATGAACAGTAGGTATGCGAAGAATCATATAACATCCATCCAGTCACATGTAAAAATATAATAAAAACACTGAAGGCCAAAGCAGCACGCGGCCGACCGACATATTGTAGTCTGTATTGCAAGTAGCAACACGCTGCCAATACTGATTACTGATAAGCTGATAACGAGTGATTAGGTCGCGTGGTCGTGGCGTTACGTCATATAAACATGACTCAGTTGTTTCACTATATAAAATTTACGATATAGCATGTTGTACCTACTCCTTCAATTCTTATTCGTCTTGTTTTCCTTATTATGTCTTAGTAGACGGCGCCTGCGACTCTGTCCATTATTACGATCACAATCATACGTAGCACATAGAAACACATAGAAGCAAATAGAAGCATATAGGCACTCGACTCGCTTGTGAACAAGAAAAACAAATTTAGATTGGCAGAATGATACTCATAAAAACATGTCGAAAACAAACATAAAACATTTTACTATCAGAGAGCGAAGGGATATAAACTCGCAATAAGAACGATAGACGCTAAAGTACGCAGCTAATCTTAGAATCAGATACGCTAGTCCAGAACCTTTCCACATTCTCACCCAGTGACATCACTGACACTCCGCCCAATACTAATAACAATATAGAATACCTACAAATATTCCTACATGTGGCAAATAAAACAAATCGATCGATTATCAAATAAGTAAAACTTCTAAGTAACTTCTACGCCATAGTAATTAATGCAGGGCTACGTTCTTTTACCTCGCCCGACGACGGGCGTTCACTCCAAGCCGAGCGACGATGGGGCGACGTCCGTCATCCGACGTTTACGAACGACACTGCATAGCTGTTACTGTCAAAATAGACATTTTTGTCATTTTTTGTTTACATTATGTACAATAGTCGTTTTGTTTGAATTGTGGAAATCTTTTTACGTAGAATCAAGCTAAATCCGTAAAAAAAAGACCAGTTTTAAGTGGCCAAATGGATCGCCAGATCGTCAGAATTGTTTTGGTGCCTTTTACTATTGTGTCCTTCACAACATTTGCCTGAGCCATACTGATCTCCATATTCAAGAGTATGTTGATGAGGGCATGCTTCATCTCCACTCCACCAGACCTAAGACAACAGTGACACAAGCAATGTAGAAGTTGATCGGAATATTGCGAGATGAAATAGCTGCAACACTATTTTTTCAGAGGGGGATAAGTTTACCCTAAGAACTGTTTTTCATTCAGTTTCTAGTTTTTAGAATTATAAAGGTATATAATGGAGTGTTGTAGTTGAGGAGTTTTGATTGTTTTGAAGAATTATTTTGGCTCCATGTGCAGGCCACGTCCATGGTACCATATTGACTGAAGTTACATAGCTATGTCAAATTTTAGCTCAATTGGATGCCAGCAAGTGCTTAGAAAATGGATTGCAAATTGTGAATTGGAACATCATGCCATCAAAGCAAGTTACATAAAAGCTTATAAAAATCCTGTAAATGTACTAAAATGTGACTTTAATTGATGTACCTGAGTGAAGAACACTTCATTGAATAAACAATAATCTATATGAAATTGTTTCCATTTTGAAAATTAGATTTTATTATGTACATTGTACCCCATGTACTTATTACAAACATAAAAATCACAGGGTAATTTTTACTGCCATATATTAAATTTAAAGCTATTTATTTAATGTGTCCTTCAGGATAAAAAGTACCCTATTTCCTATTCCAGGGTCTTGAGTTCCATACGATGCATGCATGTATAAATGCATACTTTTTGACTTTTTTACATTTTTCATTAAGATGTAACAAAATTAAAACCACGTTATATATCATCACAGTTTTATTAAAATCCATCCGTTTAGTCTAAAATACATAGAATACACTTTATTGTACACACAAAGTAATTACAAAAACACAATATTGAATTATCGAAGAGATTACAAAAGGTACAACCGGCCTTGATCGTCGTAATATTAACTGGCCATTTTGAGTAACAATATTCATTGTTTCCATTTTGATCGATTCAACGATGAATATAATGAAGATAGATTAATATATTTACACGAAACACTGTTTAGCGCGAATGAAAACTTAAATTAATATTATTATCCTGAAAAATCTAAAAATGTTTATCTTTATGAAGTGCCAAATGTCAAAATAGAAGCTTTATATGACAGTTGACAATATGTTAAAACGTCAGGGCGACTTTCACCCACCTATTTCGTGGGGTGACCGGTGCGTCGTCGGGCGTCATTTACGAACGGCTACTAGTGGTCGTCGAGCGATCACCCGTTGGTTTTAGAACGCGTATAATGTCATCGAGCGTCGTCGAGCGAGGTAAAAGAACGTAGCCCAGGGCTACGTTCTTTTACCTCGCCCGACGACGGGCGTTCACTCCAAGCCGAGCGACGATGGGGCGACGTCCGTCATCCGACGTTTACGAACGACACTGCATAGCTGTTACTGTCAAAATAGACATTTTTGTCATTTTTTGTTTACATTATGTACAATAGTCGTTTCGATTGAATTGTGGAAACCTCTTTTCGTAGAATGAACCTAAATCCGTAAAAGAAGACCAGTTATATGTTGCCAAATGGATCGCCAGATCGTCAGAATTGTTTTGGTGCCTTTACTATTGTTGTGTCCTTCACAACATTAGCCTGAGCCATACTGATCTCAGTATTCAAGAGTATGTTGATGAGGGCATGCTTCATCTCCACCAGACCTAAGACAACAGTGACACAAGCAATGTAGAAGTTGATTGGAATATTGCGAGATGAAATAGCTGCAACACTCTTTTCTCAGAGGGGGATAAGTTTACCCTAAGAACTGTTTTTCATTCAGTTTCTAGTTTTTAGAATTATAAAGGTATATAATGGAGTGTTGTAGTTGAGGAGTTTTGATTGTTTTGAAGAATTATTTTGGCTCCATGTGCAGGCCAGGTCCATGGTACCATATTGACCGAAGTTACATAGCTATGTCAAATTTTAGCTCAATTGGATGCCAGCAAGTGCTTAGAAAATGGATTGCAAATTGTGAATTGGAACATCATGCCATCAAAGCAAGTTACATAAAAGCTTATAAAAATCCTGTTAATGTACTATAATGCGACTTTAATTGATGTACTTGAGTGAAGGACACTTCATTGAATAAACAATAATCTGAATGAAATTGTTTCCATTTTGAAAATTAGATTTTAATATGTACATTGTACCCCATGTACTTATTACAAACATAAAAATCACAGCGTAATTTTTACTGCCATATATTCAATTTAAAGCTATTTATTTAATGTGTCCTTCAGGATAAAAAGTACCCTATTTCCTATTCCAGGGTCTTGAGTTCCATACAATGCATGCATGTATAAATGCATACTTTTTGACTTTTTTACATAAGATGTAACAAAATTAAAACCACGATAAATATCATCACAGTTTTATTAAAATCCATCCGTTTAGTCTAAAATACATAGAATACACTTTATTGTACACACAAAGTAATTACAAAAACACAATATTGAATTATCGAAGAGATAGTACAAAAGGTACAACCGGCCTTGATCGTCGTAATATTAACTGGCCATTTTGAGTAACAATATTCATTGTTTCCATTTTGATTCGATTCAACGATGAATATAATGAAGATAGATTAATATATTTACACGAAACACTGTTTAGCGCGAATGAAAACTTAAATTAATATTATTTATCCTGAAAAATCTGAAAATGTTTATCTTTATGAAGTGCCAAATGTCAAAATAGAAGCTTTATATGACAGTTGACAATATGTTAAAACGTCAGGGCGACTTTCACCCCATTTCACCCACCTATTTCGTGGGGTGACCGGTGCGTCGTCGGGCGTCATTTACGAACGGCTACTAGTGGTCGTCGAGCGATCACCCGTTGGTTTTAGAACGCGTATAATGTCATCGAGCGTCGTCGGGCGAGGTAAAAGAACGTAGCCCTGAGCTTAAGAAAGCCCTCAATGTTAATGTCATTGTTTGCATATTAAAATTTGAGTCAGTCAGTCAGGGACCTGTCAATAAAAATTGAGATGCTAAAATGAATATACCTACATGCCAGAAAAGGTTTAATATAATAATTTTAATTCAGTAATCAATGCGCAGATTAAAATGCAGTTCCGAATTTAACTTTAAATTGTTTTTTTAATTTGTTTAATGTTGTATGTTGTATCTTTATCCTTTTGGTGTACAATAAAGGAACTTGTCCGTCTGTCTGTCTGTCTGTCATGTTTTATAAGAAACTGCAGCTGGATCGACATCAAATTCACATAAACATGCCCGCCTCCAGATGCGTTCTAAATGTGCGAAACAATTGACCAAGGCTTGCAGACTTACCATTAACAAACAACACACCTACAGAGACCGGCGCTAGAGGGAACAACGGACAGGTGTGAATAACTGACGCACATCATTATTGTTCTCCCCTAGCCGGGGCTGACACAATGGATCGTTGTGAGATGACTCAAACGACAACTCGCTAACGATCCCTGACACGACGTACGAATACCTACCCATATGATATACATAAATTCGTCATTACTTCAATAGTAACCTCGTCCAATCCAGTCAATGTGAGTTCCTAATGATGATCACCGTTGGCAAACATTTTCCTTAATTTAATGGGAACCAAGTCCGCAACTGACTGCATAATTCTGACCTGTGATAAACAGTGCACCGAGCCATGTTTAGTGATTGTGACGAAAAAATGTTATTTTTCTTGACTTAAAAAGCAGTGTTCATAACTTTAGTACAAGAAATAAGGATAAATTGATTGTACCTAGCTCTGGACTAAGTAAAGTATTAAAATCTTTTATGGGGAACTGTGTTCGCTTCTACAATAAAATACCCGGAAATATTACTTTTTTAAATTTAAATCTTACATTAAACAAAACCTCCTTAATAAAGCTTTCTATAAAATTAATGACTAGGTACTTGAACGATAGAAATGCTTGGTGCGATGTATCTCCAGCTCCACTTGTTCAATAATAATGTAAAGTGATCAAATTATAAAAATTGTAAATTTTGAAAAGAGTGACTATCGAGTTTCTTGACGTGTTCTTCTCGGTTACATCAACTTTGTGAACCGGCGGGAGATAAAAAATGTTATGACGTTCATTAAGCGTATACAAAATATCATATAATGAGAAACGGTCCGCTTTTCGTTAGTGTCTTTAGTTCAGTGACTCTTAACGCCAAAAACACAGGTTGTACAGATCCCGAGTGGTTCCCCACAGTTAAGAACAGATTCAGCTTGAAAGTTAGCACTGACAAGCCTGTAGAGCGCCCGCGCCTCTACAAACAATCACACGCTTGTTTGCCGAGATAATGGAGAGCGCAGAGCCGTTCGGATACATCCGCTGGAAATTATCCAGGCTTAAATTTGATGCCAAAGAACTTTATAAAAGTAGCGGACAAAACTATATTTGAATTGGGAACAACAATAATTTTTTTGGACAAAATCGGATGGTTTCCTTGGTTTCTTGGTTTCCGGTTACATTTCTTTACAGGCAACCGTCTTAGTTCTCAAAGGTAGCAACACATCTGTGGCTGACTTGGAACGAGACTAGCAGTTACTAACTTGACTATTACTAACACCGACTAACGGGACTGACTATCACTAACAGTCCCCAGTCGTCATACCCACTAACTAATTGACCAACTGATGTTCTAATTAACTCTCTCAGCTAATGGACTAACCACCGCAGTACCAATTTGAGTCTTGTTCAAAGTCAGTCACAGTTGTCATGAGTGGAAGCGGATGGGTGGTGTTGCAAGCTCGTTTGCTATCTTAGGTATATCCATAAAAAATATTCATAAATGAATTTTCCGCGCTGACACGAAATCTGAACTGAAATCTGATACTAAAGAGGTATTCAATTTCGATACTTCAACACAAATTGCTCGCGTCACTGACAGTTGAAGTATCAATTCCTCCTCTCGATATTTACGATCGTTCGCGTTGGTATTCGGTACGAATATAATTGTTTTCCATGCTATTTTTTACGAATTTTGTACCACTAATACACAATTAATAATTATTTCCTTACGATTAAAGCGTTATTATGAAACATAGGATGTATCGATACGACACCGATAAAGACGGGTGCAGTATTGCATTGAACGCTTATCGACGGAATACCAAGCACTGAACGAACCGAAGTTAATGGACGGAGAGCTGGCACCAATTTTTCGGTAGGTATTTGAGGCAAGCTGAAAACTTGTCATATACCTCTCCTATTATACCCCAACACGGAAATGCAGACCTGGCTGGTGAGTAGCGGGGCTAAATCAACCCCTGAATTTTAAAAAATTTAAAAAAATTATTTCCAAAAATGTATTTGAGGCAATATGTAATTTTTATAAGTTGTAGTCCAATGTTTACAGAATATAAAAAAAAATAAGCCAGACGATTTAGTTGGGGTTTTAATATTGCCAGATACGTACAAAAATATTTTGAAAAAAATATAAAAAATGTATTTGAGGCAACTTGAAATTTTAACAGGGTATTATTTATAATTAAAAAATAAGATTCTCAAAAAGACAGATCATTTTGGTGGGGCTTTGTACCTGCCAGGTGATCTAACAAATTATGTATAGGTGCGAGTGCGTAGCGCTATGGACAAGCTGTAGAATGAGAGAGAGCGTTTATCGGCAGCTGTCTGCGTTCTTGCTGCTGCTGCGACCCATAGACGTCCCACTGCTGGGCACGGGTCTCCCCCACAGACGCAGCTGCGGGAGGTCTAGAGCACTCTCCACCACGCTGCTCTAATGCGGATTGGTGGAGGGGTTAGTGGCCAACCCGGTGTCGAATGTTCTCAAGCCACTCGAAGGTCTTCGACAAGGCTTAACGACGGTTTCCAACATTGAAAACAACCGGGACCGACGGCTTTACGTGCCCTCCGAAGCACGGTAGCGTCCATGAAATTTTGCCACTAGCGGTCACCCATCCACAAACCGACCGCGCCCGTCGTTGCTTAACTCTTTGGATCACATTGAATCGACCCGAGCCATTGGGCTATGGACGCTACATTGGGCTATGGACGCTACAGGGTATTATTTATAATTAAAAAATAAGACTCTCAAAAAGACAGATCATTTTGGTGGGGTCGGTTTGTGGATGGGTGACCGCTAGTGGCAAAATTTCATGGACGCTACCGTGCTTCGGAGGGCACGTAAAGCCGTCGGTCCCGGTTGTTTTCAATGTTGGAAACCGTCGTTAAGCCTTGTCGAAGACCTTCGGGTGGCTTGAGAACATTCGACACCGGGTTGGCCACTAACCCCTCCACCAATCCGCATTAGAGCAGCGTGGTGGAGAGTGCTCTAGACCTCCCGCAGCTGCGTCTGTGGGGGAGACCCGTGCCCAGCAGTGGGACGTCTATGGGTCGCAGCAGCAGCAAGAACGCAGACAGCTGCCGATAAACGCTCTCTCTCATTCTACAGCTTGTCCATAGCGCTACGCACTCGCACCTATACATAATTTGTTAGATCACCTGGCAGGTACAAAGCCCCACCAAAATGATCTGTCTTTTTGAGAATCTTATTTTTTAATTATAAATAATACCCTGTTAAAATTTCAAGTTGCCTCAAATACATTTTTTATATTTTTTTCAAAATATTTTTGTACGTATCTGGCAATATTAAAACCCCAACTAAATCGTCTGGCTTATTTTTTTTTACATTCTGTAAACATTGGACTACAACTTATAAAAATTACATATTGCCTCAAATACATTTTTGGAAATAAATTTTTTAATTTTTTTAAAATTCAGGGGTTGATTTAGCCCCGCTACTCACCAGCCAGGTCTGCATTTCCGTGTTGGGGTATAATAGGAGAGGTATATGACAAGTTTTCAGCTTGCCTCAAATACCTACCGAAAAATTGGTGCCAGCTCTTGGACCATAAAGCAAGGTTAGCTGCAGGCGAAGATGTATTTGGACGTAGAGAGATGAACTACGATAACATGCGCCTCCACAATTCAAAACGTTTCAAAGTATGTGTAAAAGTATTTACAAAGACAACTATTTACGAGTACTGATTGCACAAAAACTGAACAAATTTAAATGTGTTCCAATATTGATGTTTTGCGTGTTTAATATTTTCAATAAAATAAATTTATAACAAATTAATTTTAAATCACTTGGCCAACAACATGTAAATAAAATTAAAAATCTTAATGATCTTTAATGGCACTGAAACTAAAAGTTTGTTCACCCCTGTCATGGAAGCTTGACGTGTAATTTTCATGGTTAAAAGAAACAAAAAAGAAGGTCACTTTCAGAATGGGATTCTCCTACGTGAATAATAAATTCTTGCACGTCGTCTCCTCCACATATTTGCAAGTGTTCGTCCACATCGTGCAATCGATCATGACACGTGTAAATGTCGCCTATGAAGTAATTTCATGATTGATGTGTAGTTTTGGTCTACATTTTTTTTAATGATGGATAATATTTATTCTATAGGGAGTATAATATTTCATAGAGATGAATGTTATTGATAGTAGACGGCCAGTAAGAAAGAAGAAATATAAAAATATAGATGAAAAATAAACAATATAATAATCTTAAATAATAATTCTTGTGTACGTGTGTATGACAGTGAACTCCTCCTAAACGGCTGGATAGATGTTGATGAAATTTTTTGTGTGTGTTCAAGGGGATTCGAGAATGGTTTATATTCACAATTTGGTCCACTGGAAAATGTTTTTTAAACATTATTTTAGCATTTTTTGTATAAATTATCATTTTCATGAAGTGTCGCGTCACTTTGTCATTTCATATGGCAGAACAACGTTTGCGGGGTCAGCTAGTAATGTTATAAAACAAAGCTTATTCTTTAGGAGCGTGTTTGCGAAATCCGATTCCATCGCTTGCAAACATATTTTGCAATCAGTACCTACTTCGTACTTCACTCTGCCTCTGTTGACGTGACATTTATATGTCAGCCACGTTCGGAATAGAAATAACTACGGCATATAACTTGATCTAGCGATCGCCGAATAGTCGAAATTCGAGTGGTTTTTCTATTAACAACTAAGAATAGTGAAAATAAATTATACTATAAAAATTTTTAACGTCTTTTATTTATATTTTTGTAAATTGTCATCGGAACCAAATATGTGTGCCGAATTTCAGCT